>JALAZF010000037.1:10952500-13452500 GCA_022829125.1 Lathyrus tuberosus
CTTACAATGTTCAGAGAGGCTTCGAATGCGAAGGTCTTTTCGCATTCAAAGTGACACCTTTGGGTTCGAAAATGTGTTTATTGGAGGAGGTTGAAGATGGAGCTATTACAGATTTCATGGAAGAAGGTGCTTCATGGTGGAAGCAATGGTTTACTGATTTAAGGAAGTGGCAAGAAGAGGATGTAGATGATGAGAGGGTTGTTTGGATCAGAGTGTATGGAATACTATGTCATGCGTGGTGTGTGGATTTCTTCGAGATGATATCGAGTGTATTTGGAACGTACATTTACGCTGATGAGAACTCATTGAGTGGCACTAACAAGGATATTGCAAGGATTCTGGTTAGAGTTTCTGCAGATTTTAAGTTACAGGAAAGGATTTTGGTTGAAATTAATGGCAAGAAGTTTCCATTATTCGTGAGAGAGGACACCTTTGGTCCTGTTCGCATAGACGCTCACCCAAACTCAGTTAAGAAAATGGAGTCGGAGTCTTCTAATTCTGTTATGGACTGGAACATGGAAGGTAAGGATATTGACGAAGAAGAGGACAATTTTAATGAAGTCCGACCATCTTGGTCGGAGGAGATGGGGAAGACGGTTGAGGGAGGTTACAAAGAGGAGGTGGAGGGTAACTTTAATCTTGATTGTGATAAGAGAGAAGGGGATGTGACAGAAAGGTTTTATGTTTCTGAAAATACGGTGGCGGCAGACTGTTCACATGGGGATGGGACTTTTGATGTATCATTGAAAAATTTAAAAGGCACCTATTGTAACGTTAATCATGGTATGGAGAACAAGAATGAACTTTTTATTCAGTCTTGTGAAGGGGAAAAGTCAGCGACGTGGGTTGCAGAGACCGAGGATCTTGGGGAGGGTATGCAGGATGGGCCCAACGGAAGGAGGAATTTTCGATTAAAAAAATTGAAGTACAAAATTTTACAAAGGCCACATGGTGTTGGAGAGAATTTTAATAATATAAAAGGTGGTGGCAACAAAAAGAAGAATGTTACTTCAAGCACTGGTATTTATTCTAATATTAATTGTGGGTTAGGACAGTGGTCTAACCATTCGGAGTATTATGGCAAAAATTCGGCTGAGTCGGATATTATCAGGAGTAACATTAGAATGTGGAACAATTTAGATTCTTCTGTTGGAGTAAAATTATGGTAAGCTATTTCGAAGTTAGGGGTGGTAGCGAAAGACATCAATAAAGATTATAAAAATCGAATTGATGAAATGGAAAAGTTTGACAAGAATAGAAAGCAGGGGGAGAAGGCTAATTTAGTGAATTGGAAATGATTATAGGATCATTTAATATTAGAGGGGGAGGTACTTTGGTGAAAAGGAGGAGAACTTGCCAAATTATCAAGAAAGGGAATGCGGATTTGTTTTTAATTCAAGAAACTAAACTGGAAGTGGTATCAGAAGTTATAGCAAAGAGTTTTTGGTCTAAGGAGGAGATAGGGTGGACGTTTTCTAATTATTCGGGTTTGTCTGGTGGGCTCGTCATTCTTTAGAAGGTGAGTAGTGTGGAGGTTTTAAGTAGCTTCAAAGGTGCTGGATACGTAGGGGTCAAAGTAGTGTGGAGAGGTTCTATTTATTACATCGTCAATGTTTACTCTCCTTGCGATTTGGGGGAGAAAAGAAGGCTTTGGAGGAGATTGTTGGATTTGAAAGCTTCCTTTTCAGATGGGGAGTGGTGTATTGGGGGGATTTCAACGCAACTAATCATTCCTGGGAGAGAAAGGGTAGGAGTTTGGGTAGTCGGAATGTGGAAATGAAAGAGTTCGGGGAGTTTATTGAGGAGAGTGAGTTGGTCGATGTCCCGTGTAAAGGCAAGAGATTCTCGTGGTTTAGCGGAGATGGTTCTTCAATGAGTAGAATTGATCGGTTTTTAATTTCCAAGACGGCTATAGCCAAGTGGGGTGTGATTGGGCAATTAATTGGGCCGAGAGATTTATCGGATCATTGCCCAATTTGGATAGTGGTGGATTCTTTGAATTGGGGGCCGAAAACATTCATGTCCAATAATGAATGGTTCTCCAACAAAGATTTTGTCAAGTTTGTTGAAAAAGAGTGGTTGGCCATTCGTGTTAAAGGTAGAAGCGATTTTGTGCTAAAGGAGAAGTTGAGGATTCTTAAAGGTAGGCTTAGAAAGTGGAATGTAGAGGTTTTTGGCAAACATGATTTGGAGGTTGAGGATTGTTTGAAGGAGATGATGAGGCGGTTTTAGAGAATGGTTTGTTATCATTTGATGCCTTGGAGAATCGTAAGAAGGTGTCTAGACAATTTTGGTTGAATTTGAGGATTAAAGAGAATATGTTAATTGAAAAATATAGGCTTAAATGGATAAATGATGGCGATAACAACAGTAGGTTTTTTCATTGTGTTATGAAGGAGAGAAGAAGGCGTAATCATATTGGGCATATCAATACGGATAGAGGTTTGTTGACGTCGGTTAATGAGGTGAAGGAGGAGGTGAAGAATCATTTCGCTAACAAATTTGTTGAGCCCGATTCGAAGAGACCTATTTTGGAGGGAATATCTTTTAACATGCTTTGTCAAGAGGAAAAGGTTTTGCTTGAGAGGCCTTTTTTGGAGGAGGAGATTAAAGAAGCGGTGTGGAGTTGTGAGGGATCTAAAAGCCCGGGTCCGGATGGTTATACCTTCACTTTCATTAAAAAGTGTTGGTATTTTTTAAAAAAAGATTTCATTAAGCTTTTTGTGGATTTCCATGGTGGGGCGATTTTGTCCAAGTCAATTACTTATTCCTTTTTTACTTTGATCCCTAAATGTGAGAGTCATTTAGGCTTAGATGATTTTAGACCAATTTGTCTAGTAGGTTACTTGTATAAGGCTTTATCTAAGTTGTTGGCGGCTAGATTAAAGGTTGTTCTACATTCTTTAATTTCTGATAGAAAAAGTGCGTTTGTTCCGGGTAGACAATTGTTAGATGGTGTTTTGGTAGCTAATGAAGTGGTTGATTATGCGAATAAGGAGAACAAGGCGTGCACTCTCTTCATGGTGGATTTCGAAAAAGCTTACGACAAAGTTAGTTGGAATTTCCTTAGATTCATGATGGTTAGAATGGGATTTGGGGAGAATTAGATGAGGTGGATGGAGGCCACTATTTTTTCTAGTAAGATGTCCGTTTTGCATAGGGGTTTGAGGCAAGGAGACCCCTTATCTCCGTTTCTTTTTGTAATTGTAGCGGAGGGTTTATGTGCTTTGGTTAAGAGGTTGGTTTTGTTAGGCGAGTTTTCCGGTTTCATGGTGAAGAGTGATTGTTTCATTGACATCCTTCAATTTGCGGACGACACACTTTTGTTAGGTGACGGGAGTTGGAGACATTTGTGGGCGATCAAAGCGGTGCTTAGAGGTTTTGAAATTGTTTCGGTTTTAAGAATCAATTTCCACAAGAGCAAACTCATCGGAATTAATGTTACACCAAATTTTCTTGAAGCGGGAGCTTTGTTTCTTTCTTGTAGGACGGAATCTAAAGATTTCACTTTCCTTGCTATTCCAATTGGTTCAAATCCGAGAAGAATTACTTCTTGGTCTTCTTTGGTTGCTAAGATGGAGAAAAGGTTATCTTGTTGGCATGGTAAATTCTTGAGTTTTGGAGGTAGAATAACTCTTCTCAAATCGGTTCTTAATAGTCTTTTGATTTTTCATCTTTCTTTCTACAAAATGCCGGCGAAAGTTAGGAAGGTTATCATTAGTTTTCAAAGTGGTTTTCTTTGGGGAAGCTCGAAGGAGAATAGGAAAATTCATTGGATCAATTGGGATAGTATGTGTTTGCCTTTTGACAAGGGAGATGTTAATTTGATGAGAATTGAAGATTTTAATGTGGCCCTCCTTCATAAATGGAGGTGGAGAATTCTTGAAGGATCGGAGAGTTTGTGGTATAAAGTTTTGAAGGCTCGTTATGGGGATATTAAATTGATTATGTCCAATAATGATTCTAGAATTCCTAAATGGAGCTCTCATTCAACATGGTGGAAGGATATTTTATCTATTTCGAAACATTATCCGGATGACATCTTTATTAACAATTGTTTGTTTAAGGTGGGAAACGGATTTTCCACTTTTTTCTGGCATGTCAATTGGTTGGGGTCTGGTAGTCTTAAGGATCAGTTTCCGAATCTTTATGGTTTATCGCGGCTGCAACATGTCTCGGTAGGTTGTTTAGGAGGATGGAATGAGGGAGTTTGGGAGTGGGGTGATTTAGGCATTAACATCAATGTGGAGACTGAAGTTGGCAGTGGCAATTCTCAATTTAATGGTGGTTCTGGTGTAGTTACCGGTGCTGCTGTTTAATTAAATGATGGTTCTGGTGCAGTTAATGTTCATACGCTGCAGATTTCTGGTGTAGTCACGCTGCAGAATTTGGGCACGGCTACTGTTGGAGCACTTACTTCAGACAAGCGGGATTTTCGTGTGTTACGTAAAAGGTTGGACGAAGTTAATCTGAACTTTTCAGAGCAGGATGCGATAAAGTGGCAACAGGGGTCGATGGCGTCATATTCGGTCAATTCCTTTTACCGGATGTCTAATGTGTATCATGTACCTTCGGCCCTTTAAATCGGGATGATATAGCCATGGTGTTGGTCTGGAAAGTTTCGGTTCCTCTTAAAATAAGGGCTTGTGGTTGGAGATGTTTTTTGAATAGAGTTCCAACTAAGGATTTGCTAGCTTTCAGAGGTTTTTCCCCTTCTACCGGCGACTTAAAGTGTGTGCTTTGCAACGCTTTAGCGGAGTCGTTGGATCATGTTCTTTTTTCTTGTCCGGTTGCTATTATTGTGTGGAGGGAGATTACCGAGTGGGTTGGTATTTCGAACAAACAAGATAGCGGAATCAAGGGAAGTTTCATTGATTGGTTTGATTGTTGTAAATGCAAGCGAGTTAGAGCCGGTAAAGAGGGTTGTATTTGGTTAGCGGTGTGTTGGAATTTATGGAACCTAAGGAACGGAATCATCTTCAAGAATATAGGATGGAATGTGTTTGATACCGTTTGGTCGATCAAGTATACGGTATGGCGGTGGTCTATCATTGGAGATATTACCCATCTAATTTGTAATTTGTATGAGTTCAACAAACACCCCTTGTTGTATTTATGTTAAGTGCCAATTGGTTTGTAATTTCTCTGTTTTTGCGAGTTTCTCTCGTGTCTTTTGTAATCAGGTTTGAGTACCCTTTTTGTACTCGTATTAATATATTTCTTGCTTAAAAAAAATAGTGAATTAAAAAAATTTAATTTTAAAATAATTTGATCCTGAAGTGAGAGAAATTTAAATGTATGAAGAGTAATGTGGAACATATGTAAAAAAATAAATAAAAAAACTCAGACCCCTAGCTTAATTCTGTGTTTTCATTTTAAATTTGGCCAATATTGCAACTCCCACTATCAGTCACAGTGTAACAGCACCAAATGCGACTCCTCGACGCAGAAACTAAAGGGAAACAGTGTAATATTAAACTCACTTTTTAAAAGAAAATGGAACTTAATTAAGGATGTTGCTAAAATGGACTCACCTTGTATCAAATAACTATATTTAAATAGATATTGTCTTCATGACTTCATCATCTAGCTTTCGGTTACCATTACATTTTCGTTGCTCCAATGGCCATAATTATAAGCATTTTATACTCTCATTTTTATCAAAGTTGAATTAATGGTGAGCATGTTGGATGGCTATGGATGAAGTCAAATCCACTTAATCACTGCAGAAATGCGATGTGTGAAAAACACACGATACCGTGATGCGATGTGTGGCAAACTTGCAGTCACACGACGCCGGGAGCCTGCTCCATGCATGCACCTCACTGCCTTTTAGTCCATGTAATACCATAACCATCCATTCTAGCACCTCAATTAGGGTTATATTTAATCCTTCCCATAACAGATAAATTTTATAATATTATAGATAAATTTAATAGTTTGTTATTAATTTGTTAGGGTAGATCTTATTTTTAAGCTTTGAAAGATAGATTATATATATATATATATATATATATATATATATATATATATATAAGATTAATTGTTATGCACTGTCAGTGTAAAAAATTTTACACTGTCAATGCATCACATTCATCTGTTGGTATTACTTTTCAAGTGGTTAATGTTAAAGTCAAACCTTTTAAATGAATCGACGGTTGTGATTAACTGACAGTGTAAAAACTCTTTACACTGTCAGTACATATCAATTAAATTCTATATATATATATATATATATATATATATATATATATATATATATATATAGAGGATTCTACCTGTCACCCCCCCAATTAAACCTGGCACCTCCAAACTATCAAAATTCCAACATTGCCCCTAAAAAATTTAGGTGGAAAGTGAAAAAACAAAAATTTCTACCGGGAATTTTCAAATTTCCGGTATTGAGTGAAATTTTGGGGAATTCGAAATTACCGGTAGTATAAAAATTTTTACTTTTTTTTTTTTTGAAAATTTTTACACTACCGGGGATTTCAAATTCCCAGAAATTTTCTGTAAATTTCGGGGTATTTGAAATCCCCGGTAGTGTAAAAATTTTCAAAAAAAAAAAAAACAAAAAGTGAAAATTTTTACACTACCGGTAATTTCAAATTCCCGGTATCGTGTGAAAATTTCGGGGGGTTTTACCGGTAATTTCGAAATTCCTGGTATTTTTTACCGGTAATTTCGAAATCCCCGGTAATTTTTACTGGTAATTTCGAAATTACCAGTATTTTTCAAAATCTCCAGTTCATCTCTCAAAATTCATAATTTTCCAAAGGATAAATATGATATTTCGCTACAAATGAGGGGGGTGTCAGGTTTAATTGGGGGGGGTGGCAGGTAAAATTCTCCATGTAATACCATAACCATCCACTCTAGCACCTCAATTAGGGTTATATTTAATTCTTCCCATAACAGATCAATTTTATAATATTATAGATAAATTTAATAGTTTGTTATTAATTTGTTAAGGTAGATCTTATTTTTAAGCTTTGAAAGATAGATTTTATATATATATATATATATATATATATATATATATATATATATATATATATATATATATATAAGAATACAACATATTTTTTAACTTAACTTTCTATTATATATATATCAATAAGAATACAACATATTTTTTAACTTAACTTTCTATTATAGTATTTGAGCACGATTCTGATTCATAAGAGATATTAGAGAGAGAAATACCTCCAAACCTGAAACAAAAAACACAACAAAGAATGCTCATCTAAACAACTCTAATCCTGGAACTCCACTCGTGGCAGTATTGGTGAATGGAGAAAATTACCACACATGGGCAAGAAATCATCAAGTCAATCTGAAGTGTATCGTGACTGGGAGTAGACGGATTCAATTGTGTACAGCTTGGTTGATCAATGCGACAAAACCAAATCTACGCAACAGCATCTCACATGCTTCAACGGCTCGAGATATGTGAGTGGATTTTGAAGAACTCTTTGCTCAGACCAATGCATCACTAATCCATCAGCTCTGGAGAAACTTGTGTCTGCGCTACTACGAAAAATACATATAATGATGGTTGTGAAACACATATAATGACAGTTTCACTGTAAGAACAAGATTTGGTTCTACATCTGGCCTTTGAGTTTTGATGATAACTGCACATGTTATCTAAGAGAACAATTTTGTATGATATGGTTTATGTCTACTATGTGACTGTTATCAATATGATTCTGACTCTGATAAGAAGACGTGTGACGTCATCAGACTCTGTTATCAACACTCTGGAAGAAAATATATGTGCGTACAAGATAAAGTCAAGATTCATGAATGTTTCTAATACAACGGTTCTAATGAACGTTAATTCTGGACATTCTAATTGAGACTTTATGAGAAAGACATATAATGCTTTCTAATGTGATGCACTTCTAATGTTACAAGTTCTGAAGATTCTGAAGACGTGATTCAGGTGAACATGATTCTGAAGATTCTGAAGACATAATATCTGAAGGTCAAGTTCTGAAGAGTTTCTGAAGACAAGGTTCAGGTGAACGAAGTACTGAAGACTCTGAAGACAAGAATGTTCTTAATGAATTCTGAAGACTCTGAAGACAAGGTTCTGAAGGAACAGGTTCTGAAGACTCTGAAGATATTACTTCTAAAAGAACGAGTGCTGAAGATTCTCAAGATAGTTCTGTTGAACAAAGATCTTGGAATTCTGAAGACTAGGTTTCTAAAGTTGCAAAGAATTGACTCTTCTACAACATGCTTCATCAACATTTTACTTGAAGTCACTGAAGACATTAGAAGACAAAAGATAAGAATGGTTTTGAGTTGAACACAAGAATACAAAAATTGTGACCTCTACCTCGATAAGGTGGCGCAAAAACAGCTTTTTGTACAGTGATGTTGACCATTCCTTCATGTGAACGTTGGGATATTGCTGTTGGAATATGTTTCTAAGAATGCCCCTCAACGGATCTATTCTCTCAAGCTCTATAAATTGAAGATCAAGAATCTTGAAGAATTGCTAGTTGTTGGTGACAAGAAAGATTTTAAGCGACAAAACTAGTGCTATATTATTTCTCAGAGATTTATTCTTAAGATAGTTTTGTATTAGAAAGCAAGGAGTTATTGCTCATATCTTGCTAAGAAACACTTAGGTATTCATGTACTTCATTTGTGTAATCAGCTTGTAAGAAGCATATTAGTGCACAAGAAAATCCTTGTAAACAGTTTTGTTCCTTGAGCAGTCAAGTGAAGACCAGAATGCTTGAGAAGACTAAGTGTGTTTCTAACAGCTTAGTGGATGGTGTTACTTGAGCGGCTAAGTTAAATCTAGGATGCTTGAGAGGGCTAAGTGTGTTGTTTAACAGCTTAGAGGTTGTAATCATTTTGATGATTATTGGATTAAGTCCTTGTCTAAGGCGAAATCACCAAGGTTGGTGGACTGGAGTAGCTTCGTTAACAATGAACCAGGATAAAAATAATTGTGTCAAATTATTTTTATTTACATGTTAAAGTTAGAAGTTAAATTCCACAAATGGGGACGAAATGTGAAACTCAATTCAAACCCCCCTTTCTTGTGTTTCTCAACCTTCAATTGGTATCAGAGCTTGGTTCTGTTATTGATGTTTATCAAACATTTAACCATGTCAGATAAAGATCCGGACGAGCTTTGAGAAACGCTCTAGCTAATCTCCTCCACCATCTACAGGTTCAGTCTCATACGATGATGAAAAGATTGAGTACTGAAATGACAAACCAGAAAGGTTCATTCTGGATTGTGTCACTGATTCTTAGAGCTGGTTGTTATTGACAACATAATCTTCTCTTATGGCGCTTGCAAGAAGATTGAAAGCAAGATGAAGAATTAGTTGGTAAAAGGATAATATACTCATCAGATAATTAGAAGAATCTGATGAATGTTATTCTTGAAATACGTTAGTTGAGAGCTTCGTATCTCCTCAAGGTGATGCCTAGACAAGGCTTAAGAAGAATGATCTAGAAGAGATCAACAAGAATCATCAGAAAGCATAAAATCTTGTTTGCTGAAGGTTAATTCGTTCTGAGTATAGGATGTTTTCAACAAACTGACTTGGTCTACCGTTGACTTTCTCAGTATTGCTCATTAGGAACTCTTTCATGTGAAGAAGAGGGAATGCTCGAGTCATGATTCTGAAGCATGGAAACTTCAAGATGAAGTATGCTGAAGATGTTAGAAATCTTGTCATCAAGATTTTAAATCATGACTGCAGAACTTAAGATTCTGGATGATGATTTCTTTGTCAGGATTCTTGAAGAAGATGATCAGAAGCCTTCTATTTGAGTAGAAGCTTATGGCAACTGATTAAGCATGTAGTAGATCTGGAGTAAAGCTTCTCTTGAAGAACTGAAGATATGAGCTAAACAGTATAACTCAGAAAAGAAGAAAACGGTTATGCTTCAATTCTTCAAAAGCTGAAGAGATCAAGATCAGAAGATGTAGAGAGATGTCTGATGGCAAAAGAAGTCACTTGCTACAAGTGAAATAAGTTATGTCATGTCAGATAAGTCTATCTTGACTTCAAAAGGACAAAGCCTAAGAAGAAAGCATGAAATGCTTAAAGGAAAAGGCTGAAGAATACACTAAATGTTTATATGTCCTAAGAAGACATCAAAGAAGAAGAACTAACTAACATAGCATTCTCAGCTAATGTTAGAACGTCTGATGTAGAAGGTATCTCCAGAAGATGAAGTAGTTTCTTATGCAACAGAAACTATCTTTAATGAAGATGCTCTCAATGGTATAGTCAAAACACTGGCCGTGTTATCAGGATTCTGAATGTCTGCACAGAATGAAAACATCTACTTCAATTCTGGAAAACTTCGCAGATTACTGAAATGATCAGAAAGAAAGATCATCAGGCTGTCAGAAGTTTGGAAGAACAACACACGCAATATCAAATTTTCTGAGTTCTCGTCGTATGTGTGTTCATAAGAGAAATAATTGCAGCATAGACAATTAAGTTATGTTAGCTTGAGAAAGGTATCTCAGCTGAACAAGCTTAAGTTGGTCAGAATGTCTTCCATAGTTTCTTTTCAAAAGCTCCTGATACGTAAATGTATCTTTTCATGATCACTACTTTCTGAACTCATGTGATTGAATGAAAGTATGAGATTGTTCAAGACAAGAATTCATCTCGGTCAAACAAATAAAGAACATTCAGCTTAAGAAGTTATCTGGTGAAAAGAAGATTCTGATGTTCCAGTCCTTCACTATCAGATTCAGATGTTGAAGACTGAACAATGTCTTGGGAAGAAATAGCTAGAATCATGAGATCATCATGACAAAGCATCTTAGAAGCAGTTGTAGCATGTATATTCAGAACCGAATATGTTTCAAATCTATTCTGATGCATCTTGGCTAGAATGCTTTGAATGTTCAAAGGCTACAAAGTACTTGGCGCTGAATTACTTTCGCTGGAAACCAAATCACTGTTAGATTTGATAATTAGCTTAGAAGTCAGAAACTGAAGCTCATTGGAAGAATGAAAAGCTGGAAACTATCTTCTCTATGCTGATGGTAATGGAGTTGCTGAAGAAGGCAAAGATGAGGAAATCAGAAGATGCTAAATAGCCATAGTAGTTCATTCACTCCCTAAGAAAGGAAAGACAAAAGTTGTCACTTTCTGATGAACTAATTCTGAATGATAAGGCTCAGCTGGTAAGAAAAAGATCCTCATTTAAACCTCAAAGGAAATATGGCTTGGTTTGATGATTATGATGATATATGCATATGTTGAAGATTAGCGTCTGTTCAATGATTGAATTCTGATGATGCAAGAAGATTCCAACAAGTTCTCTCAGCACATAACTTTTCAAAAGTATATGCTAAGTACTGAGAAACTAGTGGCTTTCCGGGAACTAACCTTCTTGAAGATTGAAGATGTTTGATCTCAAGATGAATACTAGAGAAAGAACTTGGTTCTTCTCCAATGATCAAAGATGAAACAAACATCATGAGAGATATTTTCATCCATCGGAATGGAAGCTCATGAAGTCATGAAGATGATCGTGTCTCTACACAAGGTTCAAGGATTCTCGTGAAGACTGCAAAAGGAAGAAACCTCTATAAATCCAGTTCTATGAAGAAACGATTCTAGTGGTCCAGCTAGAAGTGCTCATCAACAAAGTCATCAACTGGAGAAGCAAATTGTGTGATGATTCTGAAGAAGCGTCTACAGATGGAATTCTACAAGAGTATTGAGAGTGACATATTTCTAACTCTTACTATTTATTTTTAGTTTAGAAATTATTCTTATATTCTAGAATTACTATGTTGAGAATTTAGAAGAAAATTATTTTCTAAATTTCTAATTCAGTCTTTTTCTTATGACTTGAATCTCTCTTCAAAGTTCCTTGTTGAAAATAAAATTATTCTCATTCAACATGTGAACCTATTTCTATGTCCAGAATGGTAAGAAGTTATCTCACAATAGTTGTTTCTCTAGATTAGAAAAACACGTTTCTGATGTTTGAATAGTAATTGTTTTACTTATGAAATGTGAGACTTCTGACAAGTGAAGTTCTCATGCATCTGAAGCGTCCAAAGGTTAAAAGATCCTTTTAGATTATTTTGACTGTTGGAAACTAGAGTGTGATTCATTTATTGGCCATAATGATATAGAGAGTTGGTACATCAATAAAACTTGTCTTATATGTGCCAAACCTCGTATCTGATGGGACACCTCGAGTTAATGAGAAAATCTTTGATACATGTATTGAAATCATTTCACTTTATCAATTGTCAAACTTTTTGTATTCATTCCCTCTTTGGTGTCTATTTCTTTTTGGATAGTGTCTGCATAACTCTTCTATTTTAATCTTTCATTTAGCACATCCTTATCATCTCTACTCTATTTTTTTGTAATAGTAAAAGTCATTTTCTTTAATAGGTTGCGCGTCTCGAGACTGATTTTCATTATTGTCTTTACTCTTCCTTCATAATTAGTATCTACGTCTTCTCCTATTTATATCATTTTTTTAAACCTTTCTTCATCTCTTACCCTTCTTCATCCTATCTTTCTTACCCTAGTTGTGTCACCATGTCTTTCAAAACTTTTTGTGGTAACGAAGATATTTTAGAGGTTATCTCAGAAAAACGTCCAAATCTTCCAGTTCTCAGAGAAGCTGGTCTTAACCTGACCATGAGTATGTGCATTCAAGGATGGCTTAAATACTATGTCATTCTACATGGACCTATCTATCCAAACCTTGTGAAGTATTTTTGGAAGTTTGCACGGGTTGGTGACGATGGTAACTCTGTTTGGTCCTCTATTTTTGGGGTTCCCTTCATTGTAACTCCTACCTCCATTGCTGAAGCTATAGGTTGTTTTCAAACTGGTGCCACTATGGAAGAATTTCATCTTAACTACAACTTCGTTGAAAAACACTCTGTCATCCATGACAACTCCCTTCCAAAATATGAACCAAATGATCCTAAAGGACTCCTGCCCATAGCTAAAGCCTGGTTTCAACTACTGTTGTCCAACTTTTGACCAAGGGGAGTAGACAAAAATGTTCTGTCACATGATGACAGACTCTTTATCTACTTTCTGATGAACAATGTTTGAATTAACCTGCCTCAAACCATTTTCAATTATTTGAAGGACACGGTTGATATCTCCAGAAGTCAGCATAAATCCTATATTCCATACGGAAGGATTTTGTCTGAACTTTTCATTAAAGCTGAGATTGTTGGGTTAGCCAAGAGGCTTGGAACAGAAAATGCAGTTGAGGTAGTGCGGTGTGAAAGGGTTGATAAGTTGGTGGATTTTAAGGTGCAGTTCTGATGTGTCGGGTAGTAGTAGCTGTTTTTAGGCCTTATGAATTTTGATAGTTTTCCTTTTGTCTGTGGTTTGTGTAGTCTTTCTTGCTGGTTGTTTCATTTCTTTTAGCTTCAGTTTCTTAGTGCTCCCTGCTATTGTCTCCTGGTTGTTTTATTTTTTATGTTTCCATTATTAAGTTTAATGAAATTTCCTTTTCTGTCATTATGATTGTCTTCATAACTTTGTCAATGTCTTTTCTATACCTTTTTTATTTCTGACAAAGGGGGAGAAAGTATAATGATTTTGATATGCCTAAATCTAAGAATCTCGATCCAAAATATTTTTAAATATGTTTTACTTCTAACCTATGTTTGAGAATTGATCACGAACTTCGCAAAAGTTCACTGAACGTTTGAACAGACTATCAGAAGACAGAAGACAAGACATATAAGAATATATAACATAATATCAGAAGAGACAAGAAATATCAAAAGCTATGCTATATCAGAATACATAATTTGTATTTGATAAATTATCAGAAGATATGTTCAAGAAGTAAGTACTTCAGAAGTTAATATACTCAGAAGTCGTTGAACAAGAAAGAAGAATGCTAAACAAGCTTGATCTGATAATATATGAATATCTGGTGTTGACCACTAAGTTATCAGAAACAAGGGATCTCCATGAGTTTCGCGCTGATACCCAAAACTTTTCAGAAGTTGTAAACTTTCTAAAAGAATGATTTAATTGGTATCTAAAATTCTATTGGTATCTAAACTTCAAATGGTATCTAGACTCCAGCAATAAAAGAATGTGAATCCTTCAGAGATCAAATCAAGTCATGGTCATTAAAGAAAATATTTAGTTTCTGAACCATCAAATGACATGAGGATATGTGCACCTGTTGGTGATCTGTGCTAAGATATTGAAGATTTGGTTTTGATACATGATGTGTGGCATCTAAGAAAGTATCTACCAGTTTCGAATATATAATGCAAGACATCAAGTCTGATAAGACAAATCAGGTTCTGATACGTCTACACTATTCTGATAGCAAGCTAGGTTCTGAGATGAAGACCAGTCAGTTCTAGTCAGATTCTGATGAGACGTCACTGAGAAGTAATCATTCTCTATTGATATGATTCTACTTTAAAATTATTTTGATGGTCTTGGGATCAGGGGGAGACTCTGAACAAGCATAAATGAATTTAGAGAGTAACAGAATCAGGGGGATCCCGTTAAGCTTATCTATGACTCTTTGGATTTATGATGGTTACCCTATACGAATTGTCTATCAAAATGCATTGTTTGTCATCATCAAAAAGGGGGAGATTGTAAGAATAAGATTTGGTTCTACATCTGGCCTTTGAGTTTTTATGATAACTGCACATGTTATCTAAGAGAATAATTATGTATGATACAGTTTCTATCTAGTGTGTGATTGTTTTCAATATGATTCTGACTCTGATAAGAAGACGTGTGACATCATCAGACTCTGTTATCAACACTCTGGAAGAAAACATATGTGTGTACAAGATAAAGTCAAGATTCATGAATGTTTCTAATACAACGGTGCTAATGAACCTTAGTTCTTGACATTCTAATTGAGACTTTATGAGAAAGGCCTATAAGGCTTTCTAATGTGATGCGCTTCAAATGTTACAAGTTCTGAAGACGTGATTCAGGTGAACATGGTTCTGAAGATTCTGAAGACACAATATCTAAAGGTCAAGTTCTGAAGAGTTTCTGAAAACAAGGTTCAGGTGAACGAAGTACTGAAGACTCTGAAGACAAGAATGTGCTTAATGAATTTTGAAGACTCTGAAGACAACGTTCTGAAGGAACAGGTTCTAAAGACTCTGAAGGTATTACTTCTAAAAGGACGGGTGCTGAAGATTCTCAAGATAGTTCTGCTGAACAAAGATCTTAGAATTCTTAAGACTGGGTTTCTGAAGTTGCAAAAAATTGACTCTTCTACAACATGCTTCATCAACATTTTATTTGAAGCCACTGAAGACATTAGAAAGACAGAAGATAAGAATGGTTTTGAGCTGAACACAAGAATACAAAAATTGCGAGCTCTACCTCGATAAGGTGGCGCAAGAGCAGCTTTTTGTACAGTGATGTTGACCATTCCTTCATGTGAACGTTGGGATATTGCTGTTGGAATATGTTTCCAAGAATGCCCCTCAATGGATCTATTCTCTCAAGCTCTATAAATTAAAGATCAAGATGCTTGAAGAATTGCTGGTTGCTGGTGATAACACGCTGCTATGCAAAGCCAAAGTGCTAAAGAAAATACTTTAAGCTGAAGCTTAAATGAAGAATGCTCAATGAAGAAGAAGCTGAAGCAAACTGTTTGAATGTGTGTACAAACGATGAATATGCTAAAGCCATGTGAAACTAGTCAAGTGAAACATCAATAAGTGAAGCATAGTAGCTTAGTTGAACTTGATGGTTAAATTGGAAGAAGCATTAAAGCTCAAGAAAGGAGTTCATCAAAAAGGAGAAGCTAGAAGCTTAATGAAAAGAGGCCGAAGTGCTCAAACAAGAAAGCTTTTAAGCAACAAAACTAGTGTTATATAATCTCTCAGAGATTTATTCTTAAGACAGTTTTGTATTAGAAAGCAAGGAGTTGTTGCTCATATCTTGCTAAGAAACACTTAGGTGTTCATGTACTTTATTTGTGTAATATGCTTGTAAGAAGCATATTAGTGCACAAGAAAATACTTGTAAAAGGTGTTGTTCCTTGAGCGGTCAAGTGAATACCAGAATGCTTGAGAAGACTAAGCGTGTTTCTAACAGCTTAGTAGATGGTGTTCCTTGAGCGAATAAGTGAAAGCCAGGATTCTTGAGGGGGCTAAGCGTGTTGTTTAACAGCTTAGAGGTGTAGCACCCCAAAATTTGCCCTCCTTACTTTAGTACTAACTGGCTTATGTTTCACTTCATTCTTTGCATTGTCATGTGTGCATATCATTGGTTCTTAGCATGGGATCAAGGTGTCTGATGGCAAGTTCAAGAGGAGAAGATGTTCTTCAAAGGGTCAAGCAAGAGAGTTCAAGTGGATCACTCTCTCCTAACCAGTGCAGAAACTAGGGTTTTGAGATTCTTGGGTTTATTGCTCCAATGGGCAAGCTTATTGGGTTTTTATCATCACCAAATGGCATATCGTATCTTTGTTGGAGAGGATACACATCATATTCAGAGGAATTTGGATTTGGAGACTGTGTTATTTCCTCCTAGACTGAGGGTACCAAAATTAGGGTTTGCTATAAAGTCAGTTTATTTCTGATTTTTTGGGCAAGACTTGATTCCATGGTATTCCTTGGGCCCCTAAGTATCTAGGAATGGAATATTGTCCATCAGTTTGGTTCAGGAGAAGTTCAATTGGCCAATGGATTGGGAATCAGGAGAATCAGGAGAAAAGTCAACAGTGAGAGGGAAGTCAACTGTGGAATTTTGAGGTTCTCTCCAAGGTTTTCAAGGTCTCACATCCTCATATGGTCTTCAAGAGTCAAATTTCATACCATTCATCAAGAATCAAGGGTTGGTACAAAAGTTTCTAAATATAGAAATGACCTATAATTTGAAAGTTTCCTTTTTGGGCAAGTCCTTACACTACATTCAACTTGACTTTTCACCATAAAGAAAGCTTCAAATGAATTTTCCTCAAAAATGAAAGTTGAAGATCTTTTTCTCCCCTTTCCAACAAGTACTAGTGGGTCTCCATATCATTTGTGAAACTCAAGTTATGACCAAAAGAAGGCAAAGTGGTTTTTAGGGTTCCATTTTCACAACTTTTGCATTTTGGGACATGGTGACCTATAATTAATTCCATTGCTTCAAGGCACATTCCAACATCAAAGAACAATCCCTAAGGACTATTTTTGGCCTTTGAATCAAGTGGATCCATGGTTTATTCTTCACTTATTTTCCATTATTCAAAATTGCAAGAGGCATCAAAATTCATGAATCAAAATGTTTCAAGGCCCAAATCAAATTCAGGTGTGATTAGCAATTGAAACTTAAGTGATCCATCATGAAATATTTTGGTATACATGCATGGAAGAGGGTGTATCTCACATAATGCAATTTTCTAAAATCATCCAAAACTCATTAAACAAAGAATTACCAAGGCCCAAATGCTAATCAGTGAATTAACCTAGCCTATTTAAGCAAACTCATGCTAGGGTTAGGGGGATTATACGTTATTTTGGTGGAGTTTTCAAGTGAACCCTAAAAAATATCTCTCCTTCGTATCTCTCAATCCATTAGGGTTTCTTCAAAAGTTCTTCCACAATCTTCTTTCTGGGGATCCACAGAGCACAAACCAACCATCCTTTGAAGCTTACAGTGAGGATACGTGGTACATAATCTCAGGTTAGTGATATTTTTTATGATCATAAAACTCTCTTTTTAAATATGCATAATGTTGTGTGACACCCATGGATCATTCTGATGTATTTATTTTTGAGATTGGACGCATGTATTGGTTGTATCGTGTGTTTAAAGTTTTGAACCCTAACATTATTTCGTTCGAATCTCCTTATGCATTGGTTATTTGTGATTTTTGATTGGATATTTGAGATCCTGATGATTTTCTGGTCAAGATGATGTACTAGCATGAAATTTCTGGGCAAGTTTTGGTTGCACGTCGCCGGATAAGACGACCGGAACCCTAGTTCCGGCGTCTGGTGTGGAGCTCCGGCCAGTCTAGGGTTTGGAGGTAAGTGATGAAATCGTGGCCGTCCATTATCGTGATCCAAGGGCCCTCATTGTGCCACGTTTTTTTATTTTTGAGTTTTTATGCTGATGATTGCATGTTTATTACCCCACAGTTGTTATCGTGTTCACCCACTCATGTTCTCTCATTTTATTTACTTTTTATTTAGTTGACTTATTTACGAGCGTCTGATGAATCGTGTGATGGAGAGAGTGACAACACATTAAAAGAATCATGTGTCGTGCGCGTGGGAGTGTATGGTAGTCTGAATGCTTTGGTGTGCGTGTGTGCATGTTGGTTGTGGTGTACCATGTGATCATGGACTTTGATCTTGGTTACTTTGTGATTGTTTGACCATTTATGGAGCGCAGGATCAATCTGGTGGTAAGTACGCAGTCAACGTGGTTGACTGAAGACCACGCGTGACCCTTTTTTATTTTTTATTTTTCTGATGGATTTAATGCTTGGGCCTTGTTATTCGCACCCCCTCCTCTGAGCCCAATAGCATTTTTAACGTGCTCTGGTTACTTTCCACACCCCCTTTGCACATTTTCATTTTTTTATTTTATTTAATTGTTTGCATTAATTCATTTTTAATTTTTAAAAATAGTTAATTGCATTAAAAAATTACCAAAAAATTCATGAAGCATATTTATAATTTTATAAAATTTTCCCAAATTTTATTTTATTATTTTATTTCATTTTCATCATCTGAATTAATTATTTGGTTTATTTTCTTTTGAATTTATTCCTTACATGCATACTTTAACTTGTTTATTTTATTTCTCCGCATCCATAAAACATTTTGAACTCATTCCTTTTGAATTATTTCACCAACACACTGAAATGCATTAAAATATTTTTCTATCATTTTTAAAACTTTTACATATTGCATTTCAGTCCTCCTCTTTTACATATTGAATCATGTTCCTTGTCTGAACTTTGCATGATTGTTTGAGTGACTTATATTTTGAATTTTGGCATGAGTTTTGGACATGTTGTTTGCTTCTGGTTGAGGTCTGTTGACAATTAACTTGGTGATTTTAGAAGATGTTTTACTAATTGTTTGATTGCTTTTATTTGAGGTCTTCTTGTATGCATATCTCTGATCATGTCTGGTTACCTGTTTGAAGAGGCACTTGTGCCATTGTTTTGGGATTGTGTCTTTGACTTCATAAACCATGTTTAGATTGTTATAGGTCACTTGATTGCCATTATATGTCATTGCCTGGATTTCACTTATCTCATTTCTTTTACGTATGTCTGTTTTGTACTAACCTTTTATGCAGAGGCTGTGGTAAGTTATTTGAGGGTGTGGATAGTTATCCATGTCCACTCTCACTCTTTCTGTCTCTCATCTTTTCTTTTCTTCAGGCTTAGGTTGTCGTCAAACCTCACTAACCGTAGGTCACCCATGCATGATAACATTAGGACTCTTAGTTTCCCTTTAGAGTTTCCTTTGGGTCTTCTCTCTTCTCATCTCAAAACTTCTTGAAAACACTTAATAAGGATAAAGTGCATTGCGCACGAGCCTTAAGTGTGGGGAATGAGAAATGAGGGGCTTCCTCTCATCTTTCTAGAGTGCTTAGCGAGCGTCCTGTCTTGGGACGATTTGTTAAGTATTCGTCCCTGTGCCCTAGACTTTGGTGCAATGCAAGTTATGAACTAACTCAAGTCACTTCTGTCCTAAAAAATACAAACAAACTTCAAACCTTTTTGTCCTTCGGGATTGTCAAACTAAAGGATATTTTTAAAAAGGGCACGTTACTTTCCGTCTGAGTCGCAAATAGGCATCGACCCTAACTGCCGAACGCGAACTTAGCGTCGCTCATAAAAAACACAAAAAGAACTTGGTCTGAACTACGTTGACTCTGAATTTCCCATTACACAAAGGGAGTACGTAGGCCTAGGACGTCGACGTCCTACCGAGTCTGTCTTTGTTTTCCCCTTCCTCGTGTCGGTACAGCCATAGATTATAGGATAACTCACCCTTAGATTAGACAAAAAGCGTGGATCCCATCGAGTACGATGGACGCGTGGGGTGCTAGCACCTTCCCCTTGCGTAACCGACTCCCGAACCCAGGCTATGGTTGCGATGACCATTCCTTTCCCTCTTCCTCAGGTTTATGCAGTGTTCCCTTTCCCCCTCTCGGGATAAATTTACACGGCTGGCGACTCTGTTTTACGCGCCACTCTCGCGTTTGTACCTGGATGAAAATCCTGGGAGCGACAGCTGGCGACTCTACTGGGGACTCTGGTTGACCTATGCTGGTCCATCCCTAAGCGAGTCAATCCTAGCGCTTGCTTGTCTTTGTTCTCTTTGGGTGTTTTTGTTTTTGTTTTGATTTATTTGTTGTATTTTATTTTTACCGCATTTTCTGCATTGCATTTCATTTTTATTACTGTCACACTGGATATTGCTGTGTTGTGCTGGCTGTTTCTGTTTTGCAGGTTGGGTTGTTCCGAGAGATAAGCCCAATACCCAGGCTTGAGTACACCCTAGGACTAGAGTGGAGAGTAGTGGGACCTACGTGCCCGCTTGGTACGTTTGTGTGTTCACGAAATTCACAACCAGACGAGGCTATCTTGGGACGCCTTCTAACGTGTGTGTCTTGCGCATGTTAGGATGTCGATCTAGAGAGCTGTCGACTCTGGTGACCGATCATCGAGGACCTTAGTGGAAACATCCCTCTTTAGTGGTGACAGTGGCAGACCACATCCTGTGGCAAACCCATTCGCACCCGAGGGCCCACTTTGGAACTCGCATAGGATGGCCCCTATCTTTTGAAGAGAATCAGTGGAGGCACTCCTCGATTGACGATAGTACTGTACCCCGAGGGATGAATGTACTATTGTTTCTCGACCTCAGTGCCAGAAGCTAAGGACCTTCCGTTTTGGAGAATTAGTTGAGGCCTCCTCGATTGATGATGATGCCAAACCAGAAATGGTGAACGTATCATTATTTCTCGACCTGAGAGCCCGGGATACTAAACATCCTAGTACTCACACGTCAGGGGGGATGGGTGTTTGCAGGTAACCGAAACCTTCAACCTACCCGGTTTTTCTGGATTTCTCATCAATGTTTGATTATCTGGGTTCCTGGTCATCTCAGTGGTTCGGTATTTTGGAATTCTGGTTTTCTGGGTTGTGGTTCTCGTTCAGTTAACAGCACAGCACATCCAGCAGTGTTGCCTTGATCCCATGTTTGCATGAGCATATCATTTTTCTTGCATTCTGACATGTTTGACATTTTTCAAGGCTTGCATCTTACTCTTGATTCCGGTTTTCTGAGGTTACCTTGGCATGGATGTTCGGAGAAAGAAGACTGTTGCCTATTCGTTCCCAGATCCGACCTTGACGTTGATTCATAAGCTGATTAGTATGGCTGGTCCCGGAGTTCGTACAGAGTTTAGTGGAGGGTATGGGAGACTTCTGAAGTTTGTCTACAATATCTCCAAGTATGAGAAGGATACCATTCATACACTTCTTCAGTTTTACGATCCGTCTTTGTGTTGCTTCACTTTCCCAGACTACATCTTGGCCCCAACATTGGAGGAGTTCTCATTTATTTTGGGAATCCCCATCAGGCATGACATAGTATTCTTTTCTGAAGAACACCCCGGGATAAAAGAAATGGCTATTGCTCTTCATATTGGTGAATCCGTTCTGAGCAGTAATATTGAGGAAAAACAAGTAGCTAAGGGTTTCTTATTGAAGTTCTTGTTTGATCAAGCTTGCATACATGTTAAATAGAAGAATTTGACTGCTTTCCAAGCTATTCTGGCTATGTGCATCTATGGGATTGTCTTGTTTCCCAATGTTCCTGATCTGGTGGATATGCATGCTGTCAGAATCTTTATTTCAAATAACCCTATACCTACCTTGCTAGGTGATGTGTATCACTCAGTCCACTACAAGAATGAAAATAGGCGGGGAAAACCGTGAGTTGTTGCCCACCGCTCTTATCTACTTGGTTTCTGAGCCATCTCCCCGAAGCTGGCACCTTCGTTGATATGAAAGATTCTCTGAAGTGGTCAAAGAGGTTAATGGGCTTGACTGCTGACAACATTGTCTGGTTCAACCGTGACTTGCTAGGAATAGAGATTATTTGCAAGTGCGGAGAATTCCCTAATGTACCCTTGATAGGGAGAAGAGGTGGAATTAACTATAATCCTTCCCTTGTTATCAGGCAGTTTGGTTATCCTTTGAAAGGTCCACCTGAAGAGCGAGATGTTAAAGATTCCTTATTCTTCAATGGTACTGAGGATCAAGAGATGATAAGGAAGATTGTCAATGCTTGGAGGCAGGTGACCAAGAGGGGAAAAACTTCATTTGGGAAATGTAACAACCGGGCTTTCCTTTCCTATAAAGAGTGGATTAAGAAGAGAGCAGAAGAGGAGCTTCTTCCCTTCCCGGTAGAACCACCATCTTACCCCTTGCTGATTGAGGCTCCTACCACAGTTGAGATAAAGAAGTTTAACAAGTTGTGGGCTGAAAAGGAAAAGCTGCGAGAAGAAAACAGTGAGCTACTAAGGGAGATTTATCAGTTGAAACATGAGCGGGGTGAAGCTGTTCATATCGCCAAGTTGAAGACAAGGCTTCTCGCTAAGGCAGAAAAGGAGCTAGCTGACATGGTCACAGCCAGACAAAGGATGAAGCAAGCTCTAGATGGTATCAGTAAGGTTCTCGAGTCTAAGAAGGAGGAATTGGACAAGGCTTTATTAAAGATTCACAGGTTCAATGCTCACCGAGAAACTGCAATGGCTGAGAATAAGCAAAAAGAAGACGGTTATCTAGCTCAGATTGATCAATTGAAGTCGCAGCTCAAGAAGAAAGACGCTGAGATCCTATCAGGGGTATTCCAGAGACAAGCAGTCGAGGGTCGACTCAATGAAGCCATAGCCTCCATAAAGGAACTGAAGATCCAAGCTGAAGTGAAGAGACCTAGAAATGAGGGACCTAGTATGGATGATGTTTCTGGAGAAGACGCTTGGGAGTTGCATTGCCGATACTTGGAAGGGATCATGCATAGGAGAGACGTTCTCATTCAAGAGCTAATTCAGAGACCGAAGCATCCCGACACCAGAAAGCTGTTCAAAGAAATTCAAGACTGGAGCAAGAAGCATAATGGATGGGGGGATTGACACTTGTAGACTTTGATGACATGCCGTAGTTTTCTATTTTCTTTCATTATTTGGACCACCGCCAGGCTTGTTGGCTGGGATCTATGATTATTGTGTTCAGACTTGTTATCTTGGATTTGTGATTGTTGACATTTGGTTTTCCTCTGGTTTTCTTAATATGTGAGCAGAAGTTCTGTTCTATCTTGTTGTTAAACTGGAATCAAGGGGTGGATCGCCATGCGGATATTTAAACATGTTCATTTGCATTTGCATATTCATAATCATTTTACATAATCATTGTGCATAACAGGTGTTCAAGGTTGGTTATTCTTATTTTGATCTGGTTTTCTTCAGAATTGCAGACTTAACTCCTCAGGCCATTCAAGAGTTTATCATGGAGCAAGTTCGAGCTGAGTTGAGGGAAATGCGAGGCCAGGTGGGGCAGCTTATGGGGAATATGCAAACTCTCATGCAAGACCAGAAGATGCTGAGGGAGGAGGTCAATCAGATGAAGACTCAGATGGGTTTGGCCATGGAAATTTTGAATAGGGAGTTGAAGAAGGAAGACGGTCCTGTGCCCGCTTCCACAACAGAGATCCTTACTCCTCCCATCTCTTTGGAATTTGATTTAAATCGTGGATTACCTCGTGAATCTCTTCCACAAGCGGAAGTTCCAGAACTTTCCCAACAGCAGCTAGGTCTTGGCTCCCAAGAGAAGCCCAAGGGCAAAAAGTGTACACAGAGACAGAAGAAGTCTGAAAGAGTTTTTCATCCGCTCCCTATACCATATTCTCAACTATTACAGCATCTCCTTCAGTTGCAACTGGTACAGAAAAGGACTTTGGCTCCTCTTACTGGTAATCCTCCACCAGGCTATGATGCGAGAGCCCATTGTGATTTCCATTCTGGGGCACCAGGGCATACTGTGGAGAAATGTAGGGCCTTTCAGCACCAAGTCCAGGATTTGATTGATGCAGGGGAAATTGAGTTCACGTCGGGTGGCGTGAATATACAAGGTGATTTTACCCCAATTATTGCAAAAGAAGTGGAGACTCCTCCCCTCTTTGCAGGATCCATCTCATGTCATGGACTTTCTCCACAACCTTTTGCTGCAGAAGCTCTACGTCAGCAACCTTTGTTTGTGCCTCAGCCAAATGTGGAAAGGAAAGTGCAAGCGCAGGTGAGGCACCCAAATCAGCACCGACAGCAGAATTATCAGCAACAGGGGCAACCGAGACCAAGAAGGCCCAAGAGGATATTTGATCCTATTCCTATCCCTTATAGTCAGTTGTTTGCTCGTCTGCTCAAGAACTCTCTGATTCAAACGAGGAGTACCACGCCGGTACCGTACCCTATTCCTCCGGATTATGACATGACTGCTAGGTGCGAGTTCCACTCGGGAACATTTGGGCATACGATTGATAAGTGTAATGTATTCCAGCACAAGGTGCAAGACCTGGTAGACTCAGAGATTATTGTATTCATTGAAGATGATATGTACATCAATGGAGGCCTCCTTTCTCAAATGAACACTCAGTCTGCAAGTACGTCCAGACAGAATTAAGCTTCCTCAGCAATGGCAATCTTCAGCTTCTTTACTGCATTTTCATTTGTAATTTTTCATTTCTTGTTAAAGCATCGTATGCATGTAAGACTTGTTTGTTTTTTATGATGATATTAATGCAATGAGTATGTTTTTCTTGAAGTAATCCATTTGTGTTCACTCTTAAACGTTTATATGCACTGCAATACCAATTTTCTTGTTTAGAACTCTTGAGGGAGGATGATGAGACGAAAATGCAAAATCTCTGGTTGTATGTTCAAGGACAGAACCCTGTTGAGGATGTACAGGCATTGTTTCAAACCCCTAAACACTGGAGAGATAAGGAGATAAACCTTCGTTAACCCCTTTGAGCCTTGGAGTAGGAGCTTCTTTCGTACGAAAAAACCCTCATACTTAACCCAGGGGCAGGGTAGGCGTCAGTTAGCTTGACCGAGCGTTCAAATTTCAAGAAGAGTGTGCATCTGAGGATCCATTACCTTCTACCCCACCGTCAAGAGGTCAAGAGATGTGAAACCACGATGGTTATCCATCAACAACTAAGGAGTGAGGCAGTCACAACCCTTTCAAGCAAGTATGACAACCAGTGCCACACGCTTTGTTCAAAAGGGGGAAAAAAAGAGAGAAAAAAAAAAGAAAAGCCCGCTAAGTCGAAACTTGAAAACAAGCGACTTAGGCAAAAGTTAGGGCATCCCGCTGGACTTCAAAATCGAAAAAACTCAAAAGAGTCAGTCCAGGCAAAAATTAGGGATCAAAAAAAGCAAAAGAAAGAAAAAGCGAAAAGCGTTACAACAGAGAATCCTCGATAAGAACAAATTCGTGTGATTACAGACACAAAGGGTAAAAAGAGGGATGACTGTCACTCCAAAGACTCCTTAGGTGTCAAGCCATTAGTGGCATTGGTTCCTTGAAGGTTGTAATCCTTTTGAGAGATGAACGTTTGTGTCAGATTAACTGAAGATAGGACTGGAGAACATCACGAAGAGTGGGTGGGCACCGATAAATTTTGAGCCATAAATCCTTTTTCTGAAACCGTGAACCAGACCACGTTACAACCCTTAAAAGTCCTAATTGAAACAGGGTTTATTCCGAGAGCGTACTTCAACAGGATAGCGTTCCTGACTCCTACGAGTTGTGCTAATAAGGTTTGTTGGTATTGCATGTGCGCATTGTTTTGCCATTCAAAAATCAAGGTCGCACCCCAGCTGGTGATTCGTTCACAAGGCTTGGCGACACATTTTTTGATAAAAACTTCAAGGTTAACATGAGTGTTGCATTAGAATTGTTATTCTCATAATAAACATTTTCTGTTTGCATATATGTGCCTAAGCATCAATGCAGCTTACACAGTGAAAGTCAGTCAAGAAGCTTGATCCTGCAAAGTTGGGATGCTTGAAAATTCTGAAGGACAATCATATCAAAGGGCATGCTGCCAAGAGACTCAGTGTAGAGTGGGCTCTCCCCAGTAAGTCGTGTTAAGATGTAGCCAATCTGGGGCAGTCACGTCGAGAAATCTCTCCGAAATTCAGTTATTCTGGGGCATTCATTCTAAAATCAAGGGCAAAGTCACTTCAAAGCTCATATTGGGGTAGGCCACCTCTAGAGCGTGAGAGATTGTCCACTCCTGAAATGGTTAATTGAAAACACCTCCTTAAGGTTCAAGACACTAAAGCAGATGTATTTTCAAGTCATTACAAGCCCTTTCGAGGTAATGTACTTCATGGATTATGAAGACTGGGGCAGTTATCTCGAGATATGATAAATCTCTCCAAGAGTTTGAAGACCCTGGGGCAGTGCGAACGCCCGATCTTCTGTAAAATCCTTTTGAGATTATTTCTTCCATTAGACCTGGTGGTCTGGGGCAAGTGAAAAGTTCAAAGAGCCGCTTATGACCATAAAGACAAGTCAGGTTGCAGGGCAACAGGATTGTACATCCCCCAGCAGTTGGCTCTCCCCAGCATTGAGATTGCTCTTTCCCCAGCCGGACAAACTTTCCTCAGCAGAGCAGACCTTCCCCAGCAGGAGACTTGGGAAGTATTTTCTCTGGATCAAGACATTATTTCCCCACAGAATCAGGGTGTTCACCTTCCCCATCCAGTCAGGAAGCGGGCTTTCACCGACAATGTCATATTCTAGTCCCCGGCAAGGTGGGAGTAAAGTCATTCTCCCCACCAGCAGGCTAAGTTCAGCAGTATCCCCAAGCAGGATGGTATTATGGACTGTTTTCCCCAAGAAGGATGGTATTATGGGTTGGCACCCCCCAGCAGGTCCTAAGCCCATCTGTTATTGGCAATCCGCAGTAACAGACTTCCGGTTCCGTTATTGGCGTTCATTCTCAACTCCCCTAACAGAGGAGAAATCTCAGGTTTTGGATGTGAAGGACAGGTGTAGCCCCCGGTAGTTCTCTCGGGATTTCATCCCCAGTAGAAGTTGTTGATCCAAAGAGTCGATCAGTATGACACTTCTCCGCAGAGTCCCTGGATTCAGAGGACAATTTATTTTTGTCATCCCCAGCTGAATTGGTCTTTTCTCTCCATGCATTTATTTTGCTGGAGGGACCCCTTTTGCATATCATAAGCATTTGCATTGCATCCTCAAACGCGTAGCATTTCCACTTTGTGTGGAGCATTACGGAAAAATTCAAACATTTGCATTCGAAGCATAAGCCAGATTTGATGCTTTCCTTGCCAGTTCTCTTTCCCAGCAGAGATGGCATAACTCAGGAGATTTTGGAGGGATGCGTTCCTCATACTTGTGCTCCCCGGCAGAATCTTTTATTTAGACTTCTCCTTCCCCCGGCGGAGTCATCTTATCTGTGGATCGTGAGTCCGTTAGAAGTTTGCCTTTGTTTGGCCTTTCTCTTTTGTGAAATCTTGTTCTCGCCTGGTAGTCAGTTCTCGCTTGACGTATTTTGTTTGCCAGTTTCCCTTTCTCAGTAGGATGGTCTAAACCAGAAGTTTTGTTTCACGTTATCCCCGGTGAAGTTCACTTTATGTTGGCTATCCTTTGCGGGCGCAATTGAGGTTGTATTCGTTTTGTGGGTGCGATTGAGGTCGTATTCATATTTTCTTTGTGGGTAGAGTGATTGAGGTCAGTCTTCCTTTGAGGGTACAATTGAGGTTGTATTCGTTTTGTGGGTGCGATTGAGGTCGTATTCATATTTTCTTTGTGGGTAGAGTGATTGAGGTCAGTCTTCCTTTGAGGGTATAATTGAGGTTGTATTCGTTTTATGGGTGCGATTGAGGTCGTATTCGTATTTTCTTTGTGGGTAGAGTGATTGAGGTCAGTCTTCCTTTGAGGGTACAATTGAGGTTGTATTCGTTTTGTGGGTGCGATTGAGGTCGTATTCGTATTTTCTTTGTGGGTAGAGTGATTGAGGTCAGACTTCCTTTGAGGGTACAATTGAGGTTGTATTCCTTTTGTGGGTGCGATTGAGGCCGTATTCGTATTTTCTTTGTGGGTAGAGTGATTGAGGTCAGTCTTCCTTTGAGGGTACAATTGAGGTTGTATTCGTTTTGTGGGTGCGATTGAGGTCGTATTCGTATTTTCTTTGTGGGTAGAGTGATTGAGGTCAGTCTTCCTTTGAGGGCACAATTGAGGTTGTATTCGTTTTGTAGGTGCGATTGAGGTTGTATTCGTATTTTCTTTGTGGGTAGAGTGATTGAGGTCAGTCTTCCTTTGAGGGTACAATTGAGGTTGTATTCGTTTTGTGGGTGCGATTGAGGTCGTATTCGTATTTTCTTTGTGGGTAGAGTGATTGTGGTCAGTCTTCCTATGAGGGTACAATTGAGGTCGTATTCGTTTTATGGGTGCGATTGAGGTCGTATTCATATTTTCTTTGTGGGTAGAGTGATTGAGGTCAGTCTTCCTTTGAGGGTACAATTGAGGTTGTATTCGTTTTGTGGGTGCGATTGAGGTCGTATTCGTATTTTCTTTGTGGGTAGAGTGATTGAGGTCAGACTTCCTTTGAGGGTACAATTGAGGTTGTATTCGTTTTGTGGGTGCGATTGAGGTCGTATTCGTATTTTCTTTGTGGGTAGAGTGATTGAGGTTAGTCTTCCTTTGAGGGTACAATTGAGGTTGTATTCGTTTTGTGGGTGCGATTGAGGTCGTATTCGTATTTTCTTTGTGGGTAGAGTGATTGAGGTCAGTCTTCCTTTGAGGGCACAATTGAGGTTGTATTCGTTTTGTAGGTGCGATTGAGGTTGTATTCGTATTTTCTTTGTGGGTAGAGTGATTAAGGTCAGTCTTCCTTTGAGGGTACAATTGAGGTTGTATTCGTTTTGTGGGTGCGATTGAGGTCGTATTCGTATTTTCTTTGTGGGTAGAGTGATTGAGGTCAGTCTTTCTTTGAGGGTACAATTGAGGTCGTATTCGTTTTATGGGTGCGATTGAGGTCGTATTCATATTTTCTTTGTGGGTAGAGTGATTGAGGTCAGTCTTCCTTTGAGGGTACAATTGAGGTTGTATTCGTTTTGTGGGTGCGATTGAGGTCGTATTCGTATTTTCTTTGTGGGTAGAGTGATTGAGGTCAGTCTTCCTTTGAGGGTACAATTGAGGTTGTATTCATTTTGTGGGTCTGATTGAGGTCATATTCGTATTTTCTTTGTGGGTAGAGTGATTGAGGTCAGTCTTCCTTTGCGGGCACGATCGAGGTCGTCTTATTTTTGTGGGTATGGTTGAGGTCATATTCCTTATTTTTCAGCACGCTCCATTTCGTTATTCTCATCTTTAGCAAATTTCCGGGTTCTTTCGGTATTCAATCCCCGTGTATCCTGGAATGCCTGAGAGCCGTCGTTATCATACCTTCAGGACCAAGTTGATTGAATAGGGGCAGCTGTAGCACCCCAAAATTTGCCCTCCTTACTTTAGTACTAACTGGCTTATGTTTCACTTCATTCTTTGCATTGTCATGTGTGCATATCATTGGTTCTTAGCATGGGGTCAAGGTGTCTGATGGCAAGTTCAAGAGGAGAAGATGTTCTTCAAAGGGTCAAGCAAGAGAGTTCAAGTGGATCACTCTCTCCTAACCAGTACAGAAACTAGGGTTTTGAGATTCTTGGGTTTATTGCTCCAATGGGCAATCTTCTCGGGTTTTTATCATCACCAAATGGCATATCTTATCTTTGTTGGAGAGGATACACATCATATTCAGAGGAATTTGGATTTGGAGACTCTGCTATTTCCTCCTAGACTGAGGGTACCAAAATTAGGGTTTGCTATAAAGTCAGTTTATTTCTGATTTTTTGGGCAAGACTTGATTCCATGGTATTCCTTGGGTCCCTAAGTATCTAGGAATGGAAGATTGTCCATCAGTTTGGTTCAGGAGAAGTTCAATTGGCCAATGGATTGGGAATCAGGAGAATCAGGAGAAAAGTCAACAGTGAGAGGGAAGTCAACTGTGGAATTTTGAGGTTCTCTCCAAGGTTTTCAAGGTCTCACATCCTCATATGGTCTTCAAGAGTCAAATTTCATACCATTCATCAAGAATCAAGGGTTGGTACAAAAGTTGCTAAATATAGAAATGACCTATAATTTGAAAGTTTCCTTTTTGGGCAAGTCCTTACACTACATTCAACTTGACTTTTCACTATCAAGAAAGCTTCAAATGAATTTTCCTCAAACATGAAAGTTGAAGATATTTTTCTTCCCTTTCCAACAAGTACTTGTGGGTCTCCATATCATTTTTGAAACTCAAGTTATGACCAAAAGAAGGCAAAGTGGTTTTTAGGGTTCCATTTTCACAACTTTTGCATTATGGGACATGGTGACCTATAATTAATTTCATTGCTTCAAGGCACATTCCAACATCAAAGAACAATCCCTAAGGACTATTTTTGGCCTTTTAATCAAGTGGATCCATGGTTTATTCTTCACTTATTTTCCATTATTCAAAATTGCAAGAGGCATCAAAATTCATGAATCAAAAGGTTTCAAGGCCCAAATCAAATTCAGGTGTGATTAGCAATTGAAACTTAAGTGATCCATCATGAAATATTTTGGTATACATGCATGGAAGAGGGTGTATCTCACATAATGCAATTTTCTAAAATCATCCAAAACTCATTAAACAAAGAATTACCAAGGCCCAAATGCTGATCAGTGAATTAACCTAGCCTATTTAAGCGAACTCATGCTAGGGTTAGGGGGATTACACGTTATTTTGGTGGAGTTTTCAAGTGAACCCTAAAAAAGATCTCTCCTTCGTATATCTCAATCCATTAGGGTTTCTTCAAAATTTCTTCCACAATCTTCTTTCTGGGGATCCACAGAGCACAAACCAACCATCCTTTGAAGCTTACAGTGAGGATACGTGGTGCATAATCTCAGGTTAGTGATATTTTTTATGATCATAAAATTCTCTTTTTAAATATGCATAATGTTGTGTGACACCCATGGATCATTCTGATGTATTTATTTTTGAGATTGGACGCATGTATTGGTTGTATCGTGTGTTTAAAGTTTTGAACCCTAACATTATTTCGTTCAAATCTCCTTATGCATTGGTTATTTGTGATTTTTGATTGGATATTTGAGATCCTGATGATTTTCTGGTCAAGATGATGTACTAGCATGAAATTTCTGGGCAAGTTTTGGTTGCACGTCGCCGGAGAAGACGACCGGAACCCTAGTTCCAGCGTCTGGTGTGGAGCTCCGGCCAGTCTAGGGTTTGGAGGTAAGTGATGAAATCGTGGCCGTCCATTATCGTGATCCAAGGGCCCTCATTGTGCCACGTTTTTTTATTTTTGAGTTTTTATGCTGATGATTGCATGTTTATTACCCCACAGTTGTTATCGTGTGCACCCAATCATGTTCTCTCATTTTATTTACTTTTTATTTAGTTGACTTATTTATGAGCGTCTGATGAATCGTGTGATGGAGGGAGTGACAACACATTAAAAGAATCATGTGCCGTGCGCGTGGGAGTGTAGGGTAGTCTGTATGCTTTGGTGTGCGTGTGTGCATGTTGGTTGTGGTGTACCGTGTGATCATGGCCTTTGATCTTGGTTACTTTGTGATTGTTTGACCATTTATGGAGCGCAGGATCAATCTGGTGGTAAGTACGCAGTCGACGTGGTTGACTGAAGACCACGCGTGACCCTTTTTTATTTTATTTTTTTTCTGATGGATTTAATGCTTGGGCCTTGTTATTCGCACCCCCTCCTCTGAGCTCAATAGCATTTTTAACGTGCTCTGGTTACTTTCCACACCCCCTTTGCACATTTTCATTTTTTTATTTTATTTAATTGTTTGCATTAATTCATTTTTAATTTTTAAAAATAGTTAATTGCATTAAAAAATTACCAAAAAATTTATGAAGCATATTTATAATTTTATAAAATTTTCCCAAATTTTATTTTATTATTTTATTTCATTTTCATCATCTGAATTAATTATTTGGTTTATTTTCTTTTGAATTTATTCCTTACATGCATACTTTAACTTGTTTATTTTATTTCTCCGCGTCCATAAAACATTTTGAACTCATTCCTTTTGGATTATTTCACCAACACACTGAAATGCATTAAAATATTTTTCTCTCATTTTTAAAACTTTTACATATTGCATTTCAGTCCTCCTCTTTTGCATATTGAATCATGTTCCTTGTCTGAACTTTGCATGATTGTTTGAGTGACTTATATTTTGAATTTTGGCATGAGTTTTGGACATGTTGTTTGCTTATGGTTGAGGTATGTTGACAATTAACTTGGTGATTTTAGAAGATGTTTTGCTAATTGTTTGATTGCTTTTATTTGAGGTCTTCTTGTATGCATATCTCTGATCATGTCTGGTTACCTGTTTGAAGAGGCACTTGTGCCATTGTTTTGGGATTGTGTCTTGACTTCATAAACCATGTTTAGATTGTTATAGGTCACTTGATTGCCATTATATGTCATTGCCTGGATTTCATTTATCTCATTTCTTTTACGTATGTCTGTTTTGTACTAACCTTTTATGCAGAGGCTGAGGTAAGTTATTTGAGGGTATGGATAGTTATCCATGTCCACTCTCACTCTTTATGTCTCTCATCTTTTCTTTTATTTAGGCTTAGGTTGTCGTCAAACCTCACTAACCGTAGGTCACCCATGCATGATAACATTAGGACTCTTAGTTTCCCTTTAGAGTTTCCTTTGGGTCTTCTCTCTTCTCATCTCAAAACTTCTTGAAAACACTTAGTAAGGATAAAGTGCATTGCGTACGAGCCTTAAGCGTGGGGAATGAGAAATGAGGGGCTTCCTCTCATCTTTCTAGAGTGCTTAGCGAGCGTCCTGTCTTGGGACGATTCGTTAAGTATTCGTCCCTGTGCCCTAGACTTTGGTGCAATGTAAGTTATGAACTAACTCAAGTCACTTCTGTTCTAAAAAATACAAACAAACTTCAAACCTTTTTGTCCTTCGGGATTGTCAAACTAAAGGATATTTTCAAAAAGGGCACGTTACTTTCCGTCTGAGTCGCAAACAGGCATCGACCCTAACTGCCAGACGCGAACTTAGCGTCGCTCATAAAAAACACAAAAAGAACTTGGTCCGAACTACGTTGACTCTGAATTTCCCATTGCACAAAGGGAGTACGTAGGTCTAGGACGTCGACTTCCTACCGAGTCTGTCTTTGTTTTCCCCTTCCTCGTGTCGGTACAGCCATAGATTATAGGATAACTCACCCTTAGATTAGACAACAAGCTTGGATCCCATCGAGTACGATGGATGCGTGGGGTGCTAGCACCTTCCCCTCGCGTAACCGACTCCCGAACCCAGGCTATGGTTGTGATGACCATTCCTTTCCCTCTTCCTCAGGTTTATGCGGTGTTCCCTTTCCCCCTCTCGGGATAAATTTACACGGCTGGCGACTCTGTTTTCCGCGCCACTCTCGCGGTTGTACCTTGATGAAAATCCCGGGAGCGACAAGAGGTTGTAATCATTTTGATGATTATTGGATTAAGTCCTTGTCTAAGGCGATATCACCAAGGTTGGTGGACTGGAGTAGCTTCGTTAATAGTGAACTAGGATAAAAATAATAGTGTCAATTTATTTTTATTTACATGTTAATGTTAGAAGTTAAATTCCGCAAATGGGGACGAAATGTGAAACCCAATTCAAACCCCCCTTTCTTGTGTTTCTCAACCTTCATTCATGTCAGTTGTTAGGTAGCATGTGATTTGTATGTAAGTTGGTAGGTAGCACTATATATACTGTAATCTGATTCTATTTCGGATTCTATAGGTTCGAAACCATAATTAATTATTTCATCCAAAAAAATTCTATTCTGTTTATTTCTTTTTGGGCATTGGTTAGCATAGTGACCTTCTTGTTTACAAATAAAACACGTACATTTTCTTGTCTTTTCTGGAAGATTATTAGTTTTGCTAGTATCCTCTTTTTTCTTAGTATATCCTGATTGGGATTTATTAAATTTCTTTTTCCTAAAATATCTATTTTTATTAGGATAATCTTTATAACTAGTTTTCTTAAAATTCCATTTCTTCTTTTTCTTAAAAGGTCTATGGCAACCATATTGTCCTACTTCACTATTCCTTGGACAACATAATTGTCGTTTTTGATATTTACAAATTTTATTTTGATTGCTTGCTTCTAAACAGTAATCAGTTATTTTTTGCTTTGCGAACCATATCCTGGCTCCTAATGTTGGGGTTTGATTTTCTTTATCTAACTCCTTTAGCTTTGCTGAGAAATCTTTTATTATTCTCGATCTAAATGGTTCTGGTAACTTTTCATAATACATTCTACCATAGAATTCGTATTCTTGGGATAATTCTTTAAATCTTGCTTTGTAGAACCAATCCGTATACTCACATGTATATTGATCAAAATAGCACATATTGCATATACTGATATTCATCATTCCTCTAGTGGCGTTTTCTCTATTTATTTCCCATAGGTTTTTTATATCTGAATAATATCCTAAGAATTATCCTCTTATAAGTTTTTCAAGATTACTAAGAAATCTTATAATAGTGTCTGACTCATTTTTTTAATGTATTATATCTTTCTCCTAAGCTTTCAATGAATCTTTCTACACTTCCTCTCATAGTCCTCCTTAAGTACTCAATTCCTTGTTCCTTGGTCATTCCTTCTTTATTTATTACTGCACCATTTTCTTTTATCCACATCGTTATCATTTTTTCTCTATCTGCAACACAATCTAGATCTAAATAAATTCCTGTTGGATTTAAAGCTTGTGGTTCTTTATCATAGGGTATATACTTCATAGGGATGTAATCACTTGTTTTCTTAATATAGTATTGCCTTCGATCTATGTTTTTCCTAACTAGATTTGTTCGTTCATCTTCATCTATTCTCCAATTATTGTTACTAGCAGAACTCGAGGTTTCTCCTTGACCAGGGCTTACAACTGTTGGCTGGGTGATATTAGATTTTATGTCTTCATATTCCTTTTCATTTTCGTCCGCTATACTTAATCCCTTTATTTTTTCTATTATTAAGTTTTCATATTCACTATCATTATCTTCATCTAAATATTGGTCGATATTAACTTTCATATTTTCTTCAGTACTTGAGGTACTATCACCTATTTCAGTATTAACTTCTTCTATGTCTTTACCGTATAATCCTAAGATGGTTGGAGACATATGATCTTTATTCTTTAATATGATGTCGACTATTGACTTTTGTTTTTTCTTGTTTGGAGTGGGTGGTCTACCTATTATATTCTGAATAAATTTTTTATCCTTCTCGTCTTCTAGTAACATATTAGTTATGTCTAATTTTTTCTTAATTATTTCTAACTGTTCATTTAGATATTCGAGTTTTTCATGGTTTATCAATTTTAAGAAATTCTGCTTACTCTTATCTTGTTCTAGGACTTCTATTTCTTCTTTAAGTATCTTTATTCTGTCCATATTATATTTTCTGTAGCATTGTATAAATTTGTTCTAATATTTCTAGTTGTGCTTCATCCTTTTCTATTTCTATAAGTTTTAGGATGCTAGTCTTAATCTTGGTTTTATAGTGTATAATATAAATTTCAATTCTTAATATATAGGCAGATGTATAATTATAAATATCTTCGTTATCTTCGGGGTTGATAGGTAATATGAGTCCATGTAATTTATCATTATTTTGATATGTTGAATTAGAACTACTAGCTTGGTTTGTATCTAAGATATTTTTATTAATCTTCCTAGGCTCTGATACCACTTGGTATTCTCTTTGCGCAAACTCTTGTTTTAATTCACAGATACATGGACATTGGCAGTTTGATTTTAAACCAAAATGAGTGGAACAATACCCACTTCCTATACAAGTTTTATGTTTTTCTTTATATTTTATTATTCTTTCTAAAGTATTTATAAGATTCATCTTTCGTTCATTTATAAAGGATGTATCCTCTATCATGCATGTAATTATATCTATGATTTCATTATAACTCTCATAGGTTCTTTCCCAACGAGGATTAAAAATGTCTTGAGCGTTGTCTTCTATATTATCTTGATCATTATCATTTGGGTTATCAATTTCATAATCTAGATCAGCTTGATTTATATAATCTTCAAATTCAGACTGAGTGAGTGAGCTCATGATTTCAAAAGTTCCTTACTCCCTAGTTAGTTTTAAATATTTCGTGTACAGCGGTCTTTCACCTTAAACAATAGTGAATAGTAAACTAGGAAGAGATATGGGCCTTACGACGCTTCTTCAGTGACTAATTGAGCTTGCCGTCTTCTCAACACCTTCACAGCGCCTCTCTGGCTACAAATGGTGGAATTTAGACCCCGGGCTCTGATCACGTCCAAAACCTGGAGAATCCCTTCTTCCGTGTTGTTTACCAAACTCTTGTTCAAACTAAATGGACTTGAGGAAATATTTAAACTAAGAAGGTTTCAGAAAACTGAAAATTTTATTTATTTCATTCTGGTATTACACACATACAAGTTTTATTTTCTTACAACCCGTGTCCCTCCATGAGGATCTGAACGGGCTTATATAGAAAACCTTACATACTATTAACCTTGGTTACAACTTATCAATAACAAACTATGGTTACTTTTTTCAAACCATGATTACTTTTTTCTTTATCCTTTTCCTTGTCGGCCATGATGCTTTATCCTTATCCTTGTCGGTCATGATGTTTTACTGTTCTTGTCTTTTACAATGATGGCATGAGTGATTCCCACTGCTTTTGACCACTTTACAGAATTCTTGGTGCGTGATTAGCTGTCCTAGGAAATTATTTTTCTCGATTTTTTGAATATACATATGGAGAGTTCTTAGTGTACCCGGTTGTTGATTCTTGTCCTTTTTGCAAATTACTATAGTTTTGTCAGTCATGGCATAACTCCAGAATTTTCCTTGATCATATGTTTGTTTCATTATCATCAAGATAACATTAAATCCTAATGCTCTTCTGTTGGCTATCCATTCTTCGTTGATTATAGGCTTCTCTTCCTTGGTAGAGATTTGTTGACCTTGGATCTCTTCATCATTTAGAGTGCCGATTTTGGCAAAATAAACTGCTTCTCCTTCTGGATCGGGGCTAGCGGTATATATCTTGACAAATATAGTCCTTTGTGGATTAACACCTTTAATATAACCTCTGATTCCGGTTAAAATTGGTTCTGGAAAATGTTTTAACTTGGCTAAATCATTCTTGGGATCAATATATATAGAATCTATAAAACCAAATCTTAACAGATCGGTAAGGAGAGTAACATCCTCCCAATCGTCTAAGATTGTTAATATCCTTGGGTAAATTCCTTTGTACTCGATAATATAACTACCGAGTTCTCTTGGATTTCCTTGGTACATAAAATTGACCGTTTGTTGATAAACTTCAAGAAATTTATCAATCGGTTCCTTGGCGGGAGAATTGACTAACTTGTCTTTGAAAGTGTTAATGAATCGTAGTTTTCTAGGAACTTCTTTTTCTTTTCCCAAAAAACTCGACGAACTTGGTCTATCCTTTGGAGATTCTGGATATTGTCTTATATTGAGAACTTGTAGGATATCTTCCTTCATTTTATTAAAATAATTGGAAAAAACTTCCATCTTGTCGTCAATTTTAACAAATTGATCGTCTATTTCAGATGCCATATGGCAAAATTGTCGACCAATTTCTTCAAGCTTGGAGGTTATTATCTTCTTGAAGTTGATTATCTATGAAATCTGGATAAATGATCTGCAAAATAATTGTTAGCTCCCTTTATATAAACAACTTTAAATGTAAAAGGACTGATCCTCATTTGCCATCTTATTCTCCTTCGATTAACAATATTATCTTTTATTTTATTTTCTAAGAATGCCTTTACCTGGGTATTATCAGTTTTTATGATAAACTCTTTTCTTGCCAACCAAATCTTAAAGGCTTCAATTGTTCTAATGACAGCTAATACTTCCTTTTCATTAATATCATAATTTAATTCTGCTCCTCTAAAGGTTCCCGAACTATATCTTAAAATTAAATTATCACCTTGTCTTCTTAATACTGTTCCCCAAAATTTATCTGAGGCATCAGTTTCTATATATAACTCATCTTCTTCTTTAGGTAATGGGAGTTTCTCTAGATTTTGTACCTTTTCTTTAATATCTTGGACCCATTTTGTATCCTCTTTATTCCATTCAAACTTCTTATCCTTTTTAAACTTGGCTTGCAGTCGACTCTTAAGTTTAGCACAGTCCTTAATGAATTATGAGGTTTAATTTATATGTCCTAGAAATGATTGAACCTGTTTAAGACTCTCTAATTGACCTGGGAATTCTAAAATCTTTTTCGAAATATGAGGTTGTAACTCTATAACATCCTTATCGATTATAAATCCTAAATAGCTAATTTTTTCTTTAGCTAGTTCTGCTTTTTTCTTACTTAGTACTAAACCATTTTCATATGCTCTGGTGATAAAAACAAATAAGTGTTTATTATGTTCTTTGATGGTTTGACTGAAAATCAATATATCATCTATATATATGATTATGAAATTATAACAATCTCTATAGATTTTATCTAATCTTTCTTGAAAGATTCCTGGACTTGTTTTTAATCCCATAGGTAGTACATTCCATTCATATCTACCTTGTGGGGTGCTAAAAGCGGTACATGCCTTACTTTCTTCATTTAGTAATATCTGGTAAAATCCTGATTTTAAGTCGAACTTTGAAAATATCTTTCCATCCTTTATTTTTTCATAGATCATATCCTTCCTCGGTAAAGGATAAGGATAATCCTTTACAATTTTGTTCAAGGGTAGTAGCAGTTGTTTTTAGGCCTTATGAGTTTTGAGAGTTTTCCTTTTGTCTGTGGTTTGTGTAGTCTTTCTTGCTGGTTGTTTCATTTCTTTTAGCTTCAGTTTCTTAGTGCTCCTTGCTATTATCTCCTGGTTGTTTTATTTTTTATGTTTCCATTATTAAGTTTAATGAAATTTCCTTTTCTGTCATTATGATCGTCTTCATATTTCTTTGTCAATGTCTTTTCTATACCTTTTTTATTTCTGACAAAGGGGGAGAAAGTATAATGATTTTGATATGCCTAAATCTAAGAATCTCGATCCAAAATATTTTTAAATATGTTTTACTTCTAACCTATGTTTGAGAATTGATCACGAACTTCCCAAAAGTTCACTGAACGTTTGAACAGGCTATCAGAAGACAGAAGACGAGACATATAAGAATATATAACATAATATCAGAAGAGACAAGAAATATCAGAAGCTATGATATATCAGAATACATAATTTGTATTTGATAAATTATCAGAAGATATGTTCAAGAAGCAAGTACTTCAGAAGTTAATATACTCAGAAGTCGTTGAACAAGAAAGAAGAATGCTAAACAAGCTTGATCTGATAATATATGAATATCTGGTGTTGACCACTAAGTTATCAGAAACAAGGGATATCCATGAGTTTCGCGCTGATACCCAAAACTTGTCAGAAGTTGAAAACTTTCTGAAAGAATGATTTAATTGGTATCTAAAATTCTATTGGTATCTAAACTTCAAATGGTATCTAGACTCCAGCAATAAAAGAATGTGAATCCTTCAGAGATCAAATCAAGTCATGGTCATTAAAGAAAATATTTAGTTTCTGAACCATCAAATGACATGAGGATATGTGCACCTGTTGGTGATCTGTGCTAAGATATTGAAGATTTGGTTTTGATACATGATGTGTGGCATCTAAGAATGTATCTACCAGTTTCTAATATATAATGCAAGACATCAAGTCTGATAAGACAAATCAGGTTCTGATACATCTACACTATTCTGATAGCAAGCTAGGTTCTGAGATGAAGACCAATCAGTTCTAGTCAGATTCTGATGAGACGTCATTGAGAAGTAATCCTTCTCTGTTGATATGATTCTACTTTAAAATTATTTTGTGAGTCTTGGGATCAGGGGGAGACTCTGAACAAGCATAAATGAATTTTGAGAGTAACAAAATCAGGGGGATCCCGTTAAGCTTATCTATGACTCTGTGGATTTATGGTGGTTACCCTATACGAATTGTCTATCAAAATGCATTGTTTGTCATCATCAAAAAGGGGGAGATTGTAAGAATAAAATTTGGTTCTACATCTGGCCTTTGAGTTTTTATGATAACTGCACATGTTTTCTAAAAGAATAATTATGTATGATACGGTTTCTATCTAGTGTGTGATTGTTTTCAATATGATTCTGACTCTGATAAGAAGATGTGTGACATCATCAGACTCTGTTATCAACACTCTGGAAGAAAACATATGTGTCTACAAGATAAAGTCAAGATTCATGAATGTTTCTAATACAACGGTGCTAATGAACCTTAGTTCTTGACATTCTAATTGAGACTTTATGAGAAAGGCCTATAAGGCTTTCTAATGAGATGTGCTTCAAATGTTACAAGTTCTGAAGACGTGATTCAGGTGAACATGGTTCTGAAGATTCTGAAGACACAATATCTAAAGGTCAAGTTCTGAAGAGTTTCTGAAAACAAGGTTCAGGTGAACGAAGTACTGAAGACTCTGAAGACAAGAATGTGCTAAATGAATTTTGAAGACTCTGAAGACAAGGTTCTGAAGGAACAGGTTCTGAAGACTCTGAAGGTATTACTTCTAAAAGGACGAGTGCTTAAGATTCTCAAGATAGTTCTGCTGAACAAAGATCTTGGAATTCTTAAGACTGGGTTTCTGAAATTGCAAAAAATTGACTCTTCTACAACATGCTTCATCAACATTTTATTTGAAGCCACTGAAGACATTAGAAAGACGGAAGATAAGAATGGTTTTGAGCTGAACACAAGAATACAAAAAATTTGAGCTCTACCTCGATAAGGTGGCGCAAGAGCAGCTTTTTATACAGTGATGTTGACCATTCCTTCATGTGAACGTTGGGATATTGCTGTTGGAATATGTTTCCAAGAATGCCCCTCAATGGATCTATTCTCTCAAGCTCTATAAATTGAAGATCAAGATGCTTGAAGAATTGCTGGTTGCTGGTGATAACACGCTGCTATGCAAAGCCAAAGTGCTAAAGAAAATGCTTTAAGCTGAAGCTGAAATGAAGAATGCTCAATGAAGAAGAAGCTGAAGCAAACTGTTTGAATGTGTGTACAAATGATGAATATGCTAAAGCCATGTGAAACTAGTCAAGTGAAACATCAATAAGTGAAGCATAGTAGCTTAGTTGAACTTGATGGTTAAATTGGAAGAAGCATTAAAGCTCTAGAAAGGAGTTCATCAAAAAGGAGAAGCTAGAAGCTTAATGAAAAGAAGCCGAAGTGCTCAAACAAGAAAGCTTTTAAGCAACAAAACTAGTGTTATATAATCTCTCAGAGATTTATTCTTAAGACAGTTTTGTATTAGAAAGCAAGGAGTTGTTGCTCATATCTTGCTAAGAAACACTTAGGTGTTCATGTACTTCATTTGTGTAATATGCTTGTAAGAAGCATATTAGTGCACAAGAAAATACTTGTAAAAGGTGTTGTTCCTTGAGCGGTCAAGTGAATACCAGAATGCTTGAGAAGACTAAGCGTGTTTCTAACAGCTTAGTAGATGGTGTTTCTTGAGCGGATAAGTGAAAGCCAGGATTCTTGAGGGGGCTAAGCGTGTTGTTTAACAGCTTAGAGGTTGTAATCATTTTGATGATTATTGGATTAAGTCCTTGTCTAAGGCGAAATCACCAAGGTTGGTGGACTGGAGTAGCTTCGTTAATAGTGAACTAGGATAAAAATAATAGTGTCAATTTATTTTTATTTACATGTTAATGTTAGAAGTTAAATTCCGCAAATGGGGACGAAATGTGAAACCCAATTCAAACCCCCCTTTCTTGTGTTTCTCAACCTTCATTCATGTCAGTTGTTAGGTAGCATGTGATTTGTATGTAAGTTGGTTTCCATAATCGGAGAGTGACCGTAGTTATAAGTTAGGTGGCGCACTACTTATAACAACGGATAAAGAAAACAACCATTGTGAAATAATTTATAGGTTCTGGGTTTCAATCCCAGCAACGTCATTCTTGCGTTTTAACATTTCACCACGGTTATGTGTTCCAACCGTGGTGGTATGTGTAAGAGTTTATTATAAAATATGGGATTTCTTGTTTTTCCCTATCTCTCATTAACCATATACAACCATTCAAATAAATTTTTAAGATAAAAATCAGAAAAATTAAATTATTCTTTAAAAACAACTTAAACGATCCAATGTTTTTCGAATTGCATGCATCCTGTAATTCATGATTTCCTTATTAAGCCATATAATTTGATTCAATCCCAAATTCTTCAAAGTAATGATAATGAATGAATGTCTTCTATGTCTTTCACACAAAATTTGATTTCCTCTTTTTTTTTCTAGTTTATTTTCCAAACATCAAATTTTGTGTGAAAGACTCAAACTGACATTCATTTATCATCATTGTTTTGAAGAATTTGTGGCATTGAATAAAATTCTATAGGCTAAAGAGGAAATAGTGAATTACAAAATGCATGCAATTCGATAAACATTGGGTCGTCTAAGTTAATTTTCAAGAATAATTTAATTTTTCTAATTATTATCTCAAAAGTTTATTTAAATGAATGCAAGTTCAATAAGGGGTTAGTGAAACAAGAAATCACATATGATATAACAAACTCACTAACAACATTTATCAATAAAAACATCAATTAATTAACATAGATTGGGAGAATCTGATAACTAACCATTCCTAGAAAATTAAGATAAACCATCATGTCAACCACACCCATAGTATGTAAACTTGTAAAATGAAAGGAGGATGAAATTGAGGAGAAATCTACAAACTTGGGTTAAATTTGAATGGATGTCATTCTAGGTCTATCACACAAGCTTGCATCTTTTACTTCAGCTTCATCCTTTCTTATATTTTTTCTTCATGGCAACATAAATCAATTGTAATTTTACAAACACCATGAAAAAAAAATAGCATGTTAACACAAACTAGCAGTACATTGTAATCCAACAAAAATTTATCAACATACATAACAATAACATCAACATAACAACATACACGAAAAAGAGAGAATATGGAAAAATATTTGTCAACAACAACCAACAAAAAATCATGTGAAACATAACAAAGTTTTCAATCTTCATGCCTAGTTGAATTTGTGCAGTTCTCAAGGTTTTCATATGATTCATAATCAGTTGTATCCAGATTCATTCGGTCCTTCATAATAACCTCTACCCTCCTTATCTTTTCAGGGTTAAGATTCTTGATAAAAATCTTCTTATAGCATGTTCCACCAGACAATTCAACAACATTAATGTGATCCCTAACAGCTTCAGCTTCCTTGAATTTGTTCAACCATAACTCCAACATATTAATATCCTCCTTTGAAGCCTCAATATCTTGGACAAGTTTGCTCCCAAAATTCATGTTGAGAGAAGGATCTAAAATATGAAAGAAGAATATGAAATCTGAACAAGAAGAGAAACCCTTTTTCAAAACCTAAACCTAAAGCATATCCAAACCAACAACAAAACATGCGAAATCGAAGTAAATAATATGAAAATCATGTGAAACATACAACAACATACAACAACAGCAACAACAATACCAACAACAACAACAACAACAACAACAACAACAACAAAAAAACTCATAAACTCTCAAGCAAGAAGAAAATCATGTGAAACATAACAACAACATGCACGAAAACTAGAGAATAAGGAAGAAGAAGAATACCTTTATGTATGAAGAACAAGATTAAGACTATATTGAGAATAGGAAAGTTAATGATGAAGAAGAAGAGAGAAAATGTGTGCTAGCATTTTTCTGTGAGAGATACGACGATACTGTCAAGAAGCGAGAGCTAATTCACTTATATATGGATAAACAATTTCACCACGGTCGTATTCAAAAACCATGATGAAATGTAATGCCTTTCACAACTGTTGACATTAACAAACGTTGTGATAGGTATTTTAATTCTAATATATACATATACATATATATATATATATATATATATATATATATATATATATATATATATATATATATATATATATACAAATCTATATATATATATATATATATATATATATATATATATATATATATACATATATACAAATCTATATATAGATATATATATATATATACATATATACAACTATATATATATATATATATATATATATATATATATATATATAAGGACACCACTCATTAAAAGGAAAAAGTATAAAATTGTTGGAGTTGTGATTCGAACCCTGTCACTCACTGAATATATAATCAAGGTTAATTAGTTTGACCGTAATGCAATGTCTTTTCGTAAATATAAAAAAAATGTGTCCAAAAATGAGGTATTACCACGGTTAACTATCGAACTATTGCAATATAGTGTTACCAAAGGTATATTGTATAGTAGTGTTAATGCATAAACAACATGAAACAAGTGTAACAGATTTCTACACTCAATTCAAAAGTCTTGTTGATGAATTAAGTGAATTGCAAACCCTACCTGAATACAATTGTGAAGCTGCTAAAGTATTGACACAAAGGTAAGAAGAACAGAGAGTCCATCTTTTTCTTGGAGGCTTTAATAGAGAACAATACTCTCATATCAATGCAACCATACTTAATATTGATCCACTACCCTCTCTTAGGCATGTCTTTAATCAAATGAAAATAGAAGAATCTCATTTTGCAATAGATAAGGAAGGAGATTCCAAGGTGAAAAATGCATATGTGTTTTACTCAGGTGCAGATAAGAAGAGAGGAAAGGAATATCACTCAAGATTAAAGTCTGATCATTGTGGAAAAACTGGACATGTCAAGGCAAAATACTTTGAGATTGTTAGATATCCAGCAAGTTGGGAATCGCGAGGAACTCAAAGGTGAGAACCTAACAAATCAGGAGGGCAACAAGTAGCAAACTTTGCTCAGGTTGCTGAGAGAAAAGAATATCCCGAAGCAGCAACATCAGGACACGCACTACATGGAGTTCGTGCCAAAAATCGTGTAAATGCACATGAAAACATGACTGGTAAATTTGAATATTGTTTCAATTGGATACTTGATAGTGGTGTTTCACACCACATGACTCCTTTGACCTCAATATTGAAGAAAATTTAAAAAATTAGATAAACTTTTCTACATAACTACACCAACGAGAATTTCAAACTTAGTTGAAAATATGGAAGATGTGAATTTATCAAGTTCCCTTTACGTTAAAAGATATGTTATTGGTTCCTGATTTTAAATGCGTGATTTAAATTCATAAACTAACATATGATTTAAATTATTGTGTGATTTATGATCAAAATTCTTGCGCAATACAGAACCAAGCCTCGAAGAGGAATATTAGATCAGGTGACCTGCATGAATGGGTTTATGTGTTCACAAAGCAACATCAACAAGGCTTTATGGGTGCAGCTAAGAAGGACATGGCAACCTTATGGCACATCAGAATGGGACATTCCTCAAATCAAGTTCTTCATCATATTTCAAATTTAGTCAAATGTAATTTTGATAGAGCAAATTGTTATGATGTATGCTACAATGCAATACAATGTAGAAACCTTTTTCCCTTTAAGTATTAATTAAGTTGAAGCACCTTTTAAATTGATTCACTGTGACTTATGAAGGAAATACCATACTGCCACAAACATTGGATCACATTACTTTCTAACCATTGTAGATGACTACATCGTGGCACATGGGTATATTTAATGAAACACAAGGCAGAGAGACCTTACAATATTTGATTAGTTTTAGCAATCTAATCAAGAGGTAGTTTAATATGCATATCAAGAGGATTAAAAGTGACAATGGGATAGAGTTTACTAATTTTGATTTCAAGTGCTTCACTCAAAAAGAAGGGATCATGCATGAAACTTCTTGTGTTGTCACACCTCAACAGAATGGACGTGTGCAACGCAAGCATAGACAATTTTTGAACATAGCATGAGCCTTGCGTTTTTAAGCAAATCTCCCATTGTATTTTTGGGGAGATTGTGTATTGACAACTCCTTATCTAATCAATAGAACCCCTACAGTGGAAAATAATGGAATCACTCCATACAAGTTACTTTTTAAGAGAGCACTAAACTATGAGCACTTGAGAACTTTTGGGTGCTTGTGCTACAAGAAAAATGACTCAAAGTGAATCAGTTAATTTGATCTCGGAGCTGAAAGATTTATTTTTATTGGTTATCCACAAGGACAAAAAGGATGGAAAGTTTACAATCCAAAGACTCATGAATGCTGCATATTGAGAGATGTAGTGTTTTATGAGCATATATTTCCTAGTGCAAGACAATAATGGATACTAATTTTAGAAATAACTCATCAACTGATAACCTCAATTATGAGTCTTCACTCTATAATGATTTAGAATTGAAAATATCAAGCCTTGGGGAAATTCCTCATAATGATCAAACATCAGGTCCTATAGAAAGTTTACCAATTAAGGAGCCTGAATACACAAGTCAAACTGAGAGTGAGCCTATAGAACAAGAACATGTATCCATAGCTGATGTGAATGAGGAAGTCACAAATATTTTAAAAAAGATTCATTAAGTGAAAGTGAAGGTGACGTCTCAAATGATGGGGAGCCTCGGAACATGCTACGCATAAGACGACCTCTAAATTATCTAAAATACTATGATTGTAGAAAATTAAACATAAACCCCAAATGCATGGCATCAATTCCAGAGTCCTCTTCAGGTATCACATATCCATCTCAAAATTTTAAAAATATGATAAGTTTTCACAAAAGCATAGAGCTTACCTTATGGCCATCACTAATGGCGAAGAACCTCAATCATATACCCAAGCAGTCAAGCACAGAGTTTGGAGGGAGGCCATGGCTCAAGAAATTAAGGCTCTATAAGACAATGATACATGGGAACTAACTTATTTACCACAAGTAATAAAATTGATAGGGTGTAGATGGGTGTACAAAATCAAACATAAAGCTATAGGTGAGATTGAAAAGTACAAGGCCAGATTAGTTGCTAAAGGTTACACACAAATAGAATGTGAGGACTTCAATGAAACTTTTGCACCAATCCAAAATGACCACGGTCAAATTCTTGTTAGCAGTTGTAGTGGCGAAAGGATGGAAATTATATCAAATGGATGTTAGCAATGCTTTCTTGCATGAAGAATTTACAGAAAAAGTATATATGAGTCCTCCACAAGGATATAAAATTACAAACAAATATTTGGTATGCAAATTAAAGAAGTTATTATATGGATTGAAACAAGCATCAAGAAATTGGTATAGCAAGTTATCTCAGTCTTTGATAAAATATGGTTTCCAATACAACCAATCTGATCATAGTATATTTACTTATTCACATGGATCAATTTTTCTTGTTGTTTTGGTCTATGTTGATGACTTAATCATTGCTAGTAACAACCTTCAGGCCTGTAATCAGTTCAAGCAATATCTCAGTCAATGTTTCCACATGAAGGATCTTGGTTTTCTTAAATACTTCCTAGTCCTGGAATTAGCACAAGGGTCAGAAGGGATATTCCTTTGTCAAATAAAATACACCTTAGACATTCTACAAAAATGTGGAATGGTTGGTTTTAAGCCTTATTTGTTTCCAATGGAACAAAATCACACACTTAATTTGGCCAAGGGACCTCCACTCTTAGAACCATTAAGGTATAGGAGAATAGTTGGACGTCTGATTTACTTAACTATCACTAGGCCTGAATTAACCTACTCAATTCATATTCTAATTCAATTCATGCAAACTCCACTCCAAGACCATTAGGATGCTGCTATGCGAGTCTTATGATATCTCAAATATTCTCTTGGTCAAGGTATCATTCTTCCATAACATAATGATCTACATCTAGTTGGCTATTGTGACTCAGATTGGGCATCATGTCCTATTACCAAAAAGTCCATCTTAGGTTATCTAATGAAACTTGGCAATGCTCCAATATCAGAAAACAAAGAAACAAGCTATAGTCTCTTGATCCTCAAGTGAGGTTGAATATCGTGCAATGGCACATGCCATAAGTGAAATACTATGGCCATGTAATTTGTTAGAGACTCTGCAAGTTCCATGCATCAAACTCACTCTTCTGCATTGTGACAATCAAACAGCTTTTCATTTAGCTGCAAACCCAGTCTTCCATGAAAGAACAAAGCACATTGAAATTGAATTTCATTTTATCAAGGAACGCATATAATCAGGTGTCATAAGAACAACTTACATGCCCATCAAACAACAAAATACTGACACTTTTACGAAGTCTTTAAGCGTAAAAGTTTTTCAATATCTCATGTTCAAGTTGGGTGTTCATAATCCTCACCCTCCAACTTGAGGGGGAGTAATAAAGATCAATTTAATAGTATTAGAGATAAATTTAATAGTTTGTTATTATTTTGTTAAGGTTTGTTAGGATTGTTATTAGTTTGTTAGGGTTGATCCTGTTTTCAAGCTCTAAAAGATAGATCATCAGTCTATATATAAAGGTATATCATGTGTCATCAAAAACAATAAGAATATAACATATTTTTTAAGTCAACTTTCTATTAGTTTCGTTTCAACAATAGATACATCTAGGTAACAAAACACAATTAATTCATTCAAATGCAAAATCATATACAATTTTGTTACTCTAAATTACACTACAGTAGAGATATTAAATTGTCATATATTAAGAAGAGAAAACTTGAATTGTATTTTAGTGACACAACCCATTTGTATGGTGAAAAAATATAAATAAATATACAATGCTTATAATTGTTGGAGTTCAACAATGAACTTCCATTAATGATGCACAAGAATAGGAGAATATGAATATGAAAGAAGAGAGATAAAGAAAGAGAAATAAATTATCTAACTAACTTTCTCTATTTTAAAAATCTGTTACAAATTCACTTTCATTTGGGCTTATACAGATTCACCCAAACTCATATGCACATTAAAATGTAAACTCAAATTTAATGCAAATGTAAACTTAAATGCAAATGAAATGCAAAGCTAAACTAACTTGAATGTTAAATTACATTCAACATCATCCATTAATTCGCATTCAAGTTTAAAAATCAACAGCACCAATTTCATTCCTCAAATTGACGAAGTGTTCATTTTTTATTTCCTTGGTCAGCACATCTACAAGTTGCTTTTGAGTGCTGACATGAACAAACTTAAGTACTGCATTCTGAACCTGATTCTGCAGAAAATGGTACTTGGTATCAATGTGCTTACTTCTTCCATCCAGCACTAGATTCTTAGCAAGACTTATGTCATATTTGTTGTCAATCATTGACTTGACTGGTTTTCTAACTTTGGACTTCAGTTCCTGTAAAAAATACATCATCCAAACAGTCTGACAAGCTGACACAACACCAGCTATGTATTTAGCTTCACAAGTTGACAATGCAACCACTGGTTGATTTTTGGAACACCAAGAAATAGGGGCTCCTAGGTACATAAACATGTATCATGTAGTGCTTCTTCTGTCTACTCTGTCACCACGCTAGACAGAGTCTAACTAGCATATCAAACCACCATCATCTGACATTCCATATGGAAATAAAATTCCATGCCTCAGAGTTCCTTTTACATACCTCAAAATCCTGATTGCATCTTGGTAATGTGACCGCTTTGGTTTACTCATAAACTTACTCACCATTCCAACTGCATAATAGATGTCGGGTCTGGTGTTACACAGATATCTCAAATAGCCAACCAACTCTTTGAAGGTTGTTGCATCTAAATCCTCACCATCATCATCATCAGAGTCCAACTTATAATTTGTCTCAGAAGGTTTGACTGTTGACTTATAATTTACCAGCTCAAATCTCTTCAGCAACTCAAGTTCATACTTTAGTTGGTGCACAATAACTCCCTTCTCATAGTGCAAAATCTCCATCCCTAAAAAATATACCATATTTCCAAGGTTAGTCCTATCAAATGTGTTAATCAACACCTTCTTGAACTTATTTATCTCAGAAGTACAGCTCCTTGTCAGAAGTATGTCATCCACATAAAGACACACCATAATCACATTGTCTTCAGACGTATGTTGCACATACTCACCATACTCCATTTCACATTTCTTGAATCACAGATGCTTGAAAATGAATCAATTTTCATATTCCAAGCCATTGGAGCTCGTTTTAGCCCCATATAAGGCTTTATGCAGCTTGTACACCATCCCTTCTTTGTTCTTTTTCACAAATCCAGGAGGTTGTAACGCATAAACTTCTTCTTGCAATGCACCGGTTAGAAAATCTAACTTTACATCTAAATGTATCAAAGGCCAATTTATATTTGCATCTATAGCAATAACCAACCTTATGGTTTCATGTCTAGGTGCAGCTGAAAACACTTCAAAGTAGTCTAAACCAAATTTTTGTAGGAATCCTCTAGCTACTAACCTTACTTATGCTTAGCAACTGAACCATCTAGCTTCAGCTTTATCTTGAAGACCCTTGTCACACTGATGGCTTTCTTGTTCTGAGGTAGAATAGTCAATTCTCATGTATTGTTTCTTTCAATAGCCTCGAGCTCTTCCTTCAAGGCGTTCACCCACCCCTTCTTATTGAGAGCCTCATTGATACTGACAAGTTCAGAGTCTAACATCATGGCACTCTGTATGAATTCCCCTTCAAAGTCCATCTCAGTATCTTGAAGCAACTTAAAGTCTGTAAGTCTCCTTGGTATATAACTCTATGAGGCCTATAGGACTGTGCAATTTCACCTTCAGAAGCAGTACCACCTTCGGAGGCTGGATCACCTTCAGAGCCAGATCCATCATCAGATTCAAAGTAACTTTTAGAGTTAGAATCATCTTCAGAGTCAGAATCACCTTTAGAGGTAGAATCTTCATCAGAGGCAGAATCTCCTTCAGAGGTAGAATGAGACTCCAGTGTTGATAATGCATTAGAGTTGGATTGAGACTTACTTCAATCCCTTGTTTCTTATTCTTTCACTATGACATCTCTGTTGACTTCAACTTTGTTGGTAACTGGGCAATAGAGCTTATAAGCACTTGTACTGTGGTAACATATAAACAACATGACTTTGCTTCTGTCATCTAATTTCCTTTTAGTAGTATTTGGTATATGTTTGTAGCATACTAAACCAAACACCTTGAAAAGACTGACACTTTGCTTTCTTCCTGTCCATTTTTCAATAGGAACTACTTTATTTAACTTCTTTGTTGGACATCTGCTGAGCACATATGCTGATATGGCAATTGCTTCACCCCACAATTGCTTAGATATATTCTTCTCCTTCAGCATGTTCCTCGTCATGTCAAGCAGAGTTTTATTTCTCCTTTCAGCAAGACCATTATATTGTGGAGTGTAGGAGTAGTCACGTCATGCTCAATACTCTGTTCTTCACATAACTTCTTGAACTCTGATGAGTTGAACTCACCTCCACCATCAATGATCAGTGTATTTTAATACACCATATTTTACTTTGTGCTACGAAAATTATATAGCGTATGGTATTATTTCATTGCTTTTAATATGTTTTTGAAGTTAAGTTAAAATTTGCTTTGATTTTATTTTTGTTGTTTATTTTGGAATAAACTATAGTTTGATACCTTCTCATTGTGTAAATCATAACTTGAGCTACAATATTCTGTTTGACACGTTCTAATATGAGTTTGAAAGCTAAGAAGAAAAGCTACAAGTTTCATGGTGATTCAAGAAACTAATTCGGAGTGAAGAAGAGTCAAATAATCAGATTTCGTTTCAAACTTAATAAAAATAAATTAGTTAGTTTTGGGCCAGCATATGTTTTTCGGACCGGTGCACTTAAAGCCCAATTTTCTTTATTATTTAAGCAAAATTAAGCATTTACGAAATAAGAAATAGGGATTACAAATTCTATGGAAAGCTAATTCCCAAAGAGTCGGTCTGCTGTAATTGGATTCCACTTTGAGGTTTTTAAAAATTTCAGTTTAAATTTCTATTTCTTTTCAATTCTTCCTATAAATTTGTTTGCTTAATTTGGTTGTTGTTATAGGATACAGTTGATTAAATTCAATTGTTTATATGATCCTTAACTATAATCACGTTAATGTAGCTTTTTTGTCATCGCATTTGATTAAGTCACGTTTTCATAATTCGTGACTGCTTAAATCTGTTTGCTTAATTCGGAAATTAGGAACATACGTTATATAATACCAATTGCACTTGTCAATGGGTATTGTAATCGAATTGGATCGAATCCTCTTAGGAAATTGGAATTTTAAGAATCGGTGATAAGTCAGAAATCGATACAGTAGATTAGCTTATTTATTAATTTTGCTTTTTCCTTAATAATCTTTGATTTAGGTTCTGAACCTTAACCCCCCCCCCCCCCCCCCCCTTCTTTCTATAGGTTGGTTAAATCATTTCTAGAATCCTTGAGATACGACTCGAGTCTCGCTTTCGTTATACTACGTTTCTTTAAAACTCGTTTTTGACCCTTGTGCGACAGCGGATCAAATTGGCGCCGTTGTCGAGGACTCTTTAATCATTTTAGCCAATTGTAAAATCCTAATTTAGAGTATTGTTAGCAATTTTTTTGTTTGTTTGTTGAATTTCAGGGTTGCAGTATAGTGTGGTAAGTACTCTAGCCTATCAGGTGACACTGTGTAAGCTACTATTTCAAATTGCTTCGAATTTTTTCCATAAATTTAGAAATAATCCCTTGTTCTTCTATTTTATTTAATTTATTTTCTGTTTTCATATTTTCGAAAAAAATCTAAAAAATTTTATAGTGTCTTATTTTGATTTTATTTGATTTTTAGTTATATTTTCATATTTTTTATATTTTTTGTTTTAATCGTTTTTCCTTTTTCCAATTGTTTTTCTCATTAGGGACATTATTGGTATTTCCCTATTTGTTGCATTATTGACTCATGATGCATGACTACTAGTACACCCATTAGAGATAGTGATTTTGATTTTGTTTTCTCTTGTATTTTGTTTCATTCTGATTTTGTGTTTAATTATCATAACATGGCTGAACAAAGAACCTTAAGAAAACTTGTTGCACCTGATTCACTTTTTGTTGATTTCCCTTCTTTGTCTGATTTTTATGACATTTATACTTGTGATGTTTGTATTGATACTCACTTATGTTCAGTTTGTGCAGAAATTGAAGTTGCCTTACAGTTGATATTTCTACTGACAAACTTGAAGTTGCAGATGTGAATGTAGTTCCGCGGCCAAAAAATTTTCATCCATTGAGCAACCATCTGCTTTAGAGCTTAAGTCATTCCCTTCAAATTTAAAATGTGAATTTTTAGAATTTGAAGAAATTTTTTTTGTAAGATTTTATCTAAACTTGAATCTGAACATGAACAAAAATTGTTGCAAGTATTAAAGAAATATAATAAGGTAATTGGATGGACCTTGGCTGACATTCTTGGTATTAGTCTTGTGGTATTTTTGATCGAACTCTAGTCTCGATGGGGATAACTTCATTGATTTGAAAAGGTTTTAGCGTGTAGTCTAAGTTTGTTCACATGTTGATCCTGTATGTTGTAGTCAAAGTATGCTCAAGCATGCAGTTGTCGAAATGCTAGGATTGTTAGCATGTTGAATTGGCCCTTTCTTGTAATCTCAATTGTTAAGTTAGCTTATAGCTTAAGTTTGCTTAGTAGTCTATAAATAGACTGTTTCTCTCGGGTTGTTCAAAGAGAGGTTAATTATTGTTATTCACTTGTAATTTTTGAACCCTTATTGAGTAAGTGAATAGTAAAGCAGTTTTAACCAATTCCAGTTCTTCTATTTTCCTTCTTCTCTCTCTTTCATAAACAGATAACCTAAACACTTGAGAATGAGAGAATATTTATATCATGTGAGAATCTTGCCACTTCTGATGTATTCTTTGGTAAATTCTCCTCTTATTTGCTTTGATTGTCACAAGAAGTTACTCACTACCATCATATTCCTAAATGCTTAGAATTGGAATTTTGTTTACCCCTATGTGATCCTGAAAGTATTTGAAATTGCATGTTCTGTTTTTGTTTTTGTTCTTGTTTCTCATTTTTAGCCTATTTTGAAATTTGAAGTTAGAGTTTTGCTCGAAGTGCAAAAGTTCAAGTGTGGGGGAATTTGATAAGTGTATTTTAATACACCATATTTTACTTTGTTCTACGACAATTATATAACTTCTTGCATTATTTTCATTGCTTTTAATATGTTTTTGAAGTTAAGTTTAAATTTGCTTTGATTTTATTTTTGTTTCTTATTTTTGGAATAAACTATAGTTTGATACCTTCTCATTGTGTAGATCATAAATTGAGCTACAAGGTTTTGTTTGACGCATTCTAATATGCATTGGAAAGCTAAGAAGAAAATTTACAAGTTTCATGTTGATGCCAAAAGCTAATTTGGAGTGCAAAAGAGTCAAATAATCAGATTTCATTTCAGACATAATAAAAATAAATTAGTTAGTTTTGGGCCAGCATATGTTTTATGGGTCGGTGCTCTTAAAGCCCAATTTTCTTTATTATTTAAGCAAAATTCAGCATTCACGAAATAAGAAATAGGGATAACGAATTCTATAGATAGATAATTCCCAAAGAGCCAATCTGCTGTATTCGGATTTCACTTTGAGGTTCTTATAAATTTCAGTTTAAATTTCAATTTCTTTTCAATTCTTCCTATATACTTGTTTGCTTAATTTGATTGCTGCTATAAGATAGAGTTGATTACATTTGATTATTTATCTGATCCTTAACTATAAGCAAGTTAGCATAGCTTTTTCGTTATAGCGTTTGATTAAGTCGTGTTTGCTTAATTCGCGACTGCTTAAATTTATTTGTTTAATTCAAAAATTAGGAACATACATCATATAATACAAATTACACTTATCAATGAGTATTGTAATCGAATAGGATCAAATCCGCTTAGGGAATTTAAATTTTAAGAGTTAGTGATAACTCGGAAATTGATATAATAGATTAGCTTATTTATTAATTTTTCTTTTCCCTTAATCATATTCGATTTAAGTTCTGAACCTAAAAAGCCCATCCTCTTTCAATTGGTTGGTTAAATCATTTTGAGATTCCTTGCGATACAACTCGAGTGTCGCTTCTGTTATACTACGTTTCTTTAAAACTCATTTATGACCCGTGTGCGACAGCGAATCAGTCAGTTATGAGGATCTTCAACCTTTGTCCACTTTGATTGTTCAGCCATCACTTTAAACTTTTGGAACTCACCAAACACCTTATGTTTGAACTTAATGAGTGCTACCCATGTCATTCTTGTGAACTCATCCACAAATGACACAAATTATTTGTTCCCTCAAAGTGAAGGTACCTCAAATGGACCACATACATCATAATGCACCACAACCAAAGCATGAGTTGCTCTTGGAGACATTTCTGATGAGAGTGGCAATCTTGGTTGATTGCCTCTCATGCATATATCACATGATTTCTCTAGTGCCACAATTTTAGGAATTCCATGTACCATATTCTTTGAACTCATATGCCCTAAGCTTTTGTAGTTCAGATGCCTCAATCTCTTATTTCACAACTCACTTTCCCTTTCAACATTTCTTGCATTAAGGCATTAAGTGTTTGTTGTTGCAACATTCACCTTGAATGTTTTGTTTCTTCCCAGTTCATACTGCATAATCAGCTTCTGATTACAATTATGCAACTTCAAGAGATTGTCCTTCATGCTTACTGAAAATATTTTTTCAATCAGCTAACCTACACTCATCAGATTGTTATTCATGTCTGAAACATACCATACATTCTTGATCATTATAGTGTTGCCATTGTTCAACTTAAATATGAAATTTCCCATTCCTTTAGGATTCAGATACTCATAGTCAGCATATTTGATCTTGGTCCTTTTACCAGAGTCAAAATCAACCTGTGATTGCTTATTTCCAGTTAGGTGATTTGAGCAGCCAGTGTCCATGTACCACCAGTCTACCATTGATCCATCTACATTCTTAGATTTCATCAACAGCACGGGTTCATCGTCAGAATCTACTCTAGCTATGTTTTCTTTTTCACCCTTGCTAACCTTGTTTGGCCAGCAATCAGCAGCAAAGTTGTTGCAACTGTAGCACTGGAATTTTCTCTTTTCAAACTTCTCCTTTCCCTTCTAAACATTATGATATTTCTTATTATAATTGGAGAGTTCTGACTTCTGAACATTGCCACGATACTTCTTCTTGTTCTATAGCCATTAGGGGTGGAAATAGGCTAGGTTGAGTTAGGCTTTGCCAAACCTAAGTTTGGCCTGCTAAAAAAACGGAAGCCTAAGCATAGCCTATAGCCTGTCATAGGCTTATTTTTATGCCTGAGTCTGACCTTTTCTAAGACTTGGTTAGCCTGTTAGCCTACATAAAGGCCTATTATTTTAGATATATGTAAATAAGAAATTAAAATAATGTTTAAATATACTAAAAACCTAAAAAACTAATGAGACTAAAAGTTTGTTTGCATTAATTTGTTTTAACTTATCTATTAGCATAAGTTTTGTGAGATTATTTGTTTAAGATAACTAATGAAATCATAAGGTGTTTTCATCTTATTTTCATAAGTTCTCTAAGATAACCAATTTTTAATTATGTATTTTAATTCGAAGTACAAAACATGACATAATGATAATAAAAAAAATATTTATATATATTTAAATAGGTCGGCCTGTTAGGCTTAAAAAAAAATTTTCATGGCCTAAGACCTAGCCTTTTTAACTAAAAGGCTTATCAAAATAGCCTAGGCCTTTTCTATTTAAGAAAAAATTGTCCTGGCCTGAGCCTGTGTAGGCTAGGCCGTAGGCCCCAGTTATTGGCTTGGCCTATTTCCACCCCTAATAGCCATGCTTGGTTCTGGTCCTTATTACCTAAAGAAACTTTCAGAGTTTAAGCTTTCAGATCATGTTCTAACTCCTTTTCAGAGTTTCTTTCAGTCAGACGTAACTCTTGTGCCTCTAAACTACTCTGAAGCTCTTCAATTCTCATGGTTCTGGTATCTTTAGAGTGTTCTATGACTACAACTATCACTACTACGGAAAACATATACAACAACGGTTGGAAAAGGAATAACATCATGTGTGACCTGCCGTTGTTACGTATGGTGTGGTTGTATATGCGTTACTTACAATCACGGTCTTATGACCGTTGTAGAAAACCTGAAAGCGCGTGATATATTATCACGGTTAATAACTAAACTGTTGTCATATATAAAAGGTCCCAGGTTCAATTCCCAACGCATTTTAAGTATATAACCACAGACTTCTATAACAACCGTGGTTATATTATATATTATAACTATACAACCACGATCATAATGAAAAATCGTTGTTAAATTAAATGCTTTTTTAAAAGTAAATTTTTGCATTTTGAAAATTTTCAATTTTATAACCTGTATTGTTTAAACTGTAACAGAACAGAAACAACAATTGAAGATCCATATTAAAACACTTAAACTCAAATACTTATTTATTTCATCAAATCAAAAATTTTATTTACAACACTCAAACTCAAATGTACATCAAACTGTAACAGAACTGAAACAGCAATTGAAGATATATATTAAAACACTCAAACTCAAATACTTATTTATTTCATCAAATCAAAAATATTATTTACAACACTCAAACTCAAATGTACATCAAACATATATATATATATATATATATATATATATATATATATATATATATATATATATATGAATATCGTGTTTGAGAACCCTTAAGCACATTGAACATATACGCCTAACGTTTACGAATCTCTACAAAGTCTTCGCATGGGAATGGTGTTTCGTCGTTAAAGTCTGCATAAAATATACTAGATTAAGCTCATTATTGAGGACCCATAAGCGCATTGTAAATAATTCATTGACGTCTTTAGTAGGGGCGACTGAACAATTTCTTACTTTGGTGCTAGCATGACGTACAGCGTATGTTTGGGGAACTTGATCATCAACATTATCATCATTTTCATTTGTACGTTGTGGTAAGGATCCACTTATTCTCTGCGACAATATATCAATACATAATAAACACATTTCTATCTTTTCTAACATTTTACATTAAACACAATATATCATACATTTCATATAAAACACTAGCATTTCAGATAAAACACTTACTACATATAACTCTTCTAACTTTTCTATGTCTTCTTCCGATTTTCCCGCTCAGGTTCTAACATCTTCCTCTGCTTTTTTAAATCCTTCTCAACAAGAGCAAGCTTTTCTCTTTGCTCTTGTAATTCGAAATTTTCGGCGCTTTTTTTGGTTGGACCAAAGAATAATCTAAGGTCGCACATTCTCCAACACCACGAATGCTCCCACCATGCTCATCTGTTCCAATAGCCTCGACTAGTATATCATGTCGTGGTTCTGGAACAAATGAGCCTCCACGGGCCTACTAAACCAACACATCCTACACAATATGCATGATAATGTTAATATTGTAATTACCATAGTATTTAAATAACACATAACATACGCACAACAAATCATACTTACAATTTTCTCAACAACTGTTCTTGACGCATCTGAGGTGTACTCTCCATTTGGTCTTAGTTGAGCCCTCTTCCACTTCTCATGCCTTGACGGTGGAGATGGGTTGCGATCACGACTAATGGAGACCTCATCTCCCATTTGTTGTTTTTTCCTCCATCATTTTTTTTCTCTAGTTTTCTGTAACCCCCACGAGATAATCTATGGGGGTAAATGTTTTTCGCTCTATTTTGTATTTCTGCTTGACTTTTAGTATGTTATAAACATAGTGAAAATATGATAGTATTTATAAATTATTAGCATCAAATTATCAAGAAAAATAAGACTAGCACTAACCAGGAATTTCTTAGAACAACGACCCTTTGTAAACTTTTCCCAAACCTTCTTCGAGAGAAAACTATACCTCACCCATGGACGCTCAAGACCAATTTTAGGATTCCTAATGTAGTCACGCGTGAGTCGTGACTTAAAGCTCCTCCAACACGTACCAGGATGAGTTAACCCCTTTTTTTAAGTGCTTATCACCATCCATAAACTCAAAGGTCAACTACATTTAAATCAATAAGAATGTATTAGAAATTATAGAAATTCATATTGAAATGATGAAAATTAAAACTAATACCTTAACGTCTGTTCATATGTTATCTTTGACCTCAGCTGGCACTTGTTTCCAATCATCTACTAGTATACTAACTTTGGTACGTCCAAAGAACGCAACATAACTCTTAAAAAGAGAAGAGTATTCACCATCAACTACACTATTATACGAATCAAACGCGATAGGCAATTTGATACCATATTTTTGTTACTTTAGTAAGCATAGTGGCACTTCTTTGTGATCTTTTCTTTTTGATTTGAGTATCACTTGTCGTAGTTTCCTCGCCACTAGATGAAGAATACGACGAAGACGACATCTATTTTCAAAAACAACAACAACCTCAACAACAACAACCTCAACAACAACAACAACAACAACAACAACAACCACAACAACAACAACAACAACAACAAACTATTTCATCTATTATCATATACACATTCAACAACAACAACAACAACAAACTCTTTCAAAGATTATCACATACATATTTAACAACAACAACAAACTCTTTCATCTATTATCACATACACATTCAACAACAACAACAACAACAGATTAATCAAGTTTTATGACACACATTCAATAAGAACCATAAAAACAATAACAACAACAACAACATCAACAACAATGAAAACTGAAGTTTACTGTAGTGCATGGGAAAAAAGTTTTACGTACCGTAAACGTGATGACTAAGTAAATTTGAATATTTGGGTTGATACAGATAGTGTTATTGTTGCACTCCTCTTTGACGATGACAATGATGTTAGTGTTGGTGTTTGTGTGTTAGAGTTGAAAACTAACCGATGACGGTGACTACGAGTTGAAAATGAACAAATAATGCAAAATGATGAATCGATGATGATGAACGATGAACTGATGATGATGAACGATGATGATGAATGATGAATGTTAGGGTTGATATGGTGTTTCGTTACTCAGCACTGAATGTTAGGATTGAAATGGTGTATCGTTTCTCGGCAAAGAATGGCTACTGAAGAGACAAGCTAGTTAGCTTGATAAAAATGAATGAATGATACCACCAAAGTCAAAAATTAGAATTGTGGTGATATGTTACTTGCTAAATTAAATTTTATAAATAATCGGTAGTGTATTACAATTTAAAATATTTAAAACAAAATGAATAATATGTCACAACAGTTTTGCTCAGAAACCGTGAAGGTATCTCATTTTTAAAAAAAATTAAAAATAAATAAAAATAAAAAGGCGCGACTAAATTTTAAAGAAATAAAACATTTGACACGTCAGTATATTACAATTTAAAATATTTAAAACAAGTCATAACAGTTGAGTTATTCAACCATGTGGTATCAAATGTTAAAGAAATGTTAAAAATACAAAGGCACGACTAAATGTTAAAGAAATAAAACATTTGAGAGTGTTGAGATTTGAACCCATGAAAGGGTGATTATATAACCACGGTCGTATGTTTTATGTAACACCCTAAACCCCCGCGACATAATAATAATAATATAATAATATATCATTTAAAACAACAAGGGCATTCAGGATGCTACTTCAACAAAAACCTGCTCATGAAATAGACATGTAACACATAAATCATTTTTTAAAAATAAAACTCTTTTAATCTGCAGCAGAAAAATAGTCATTTAACATCATAATCAAAACATTAGTTCAAATCCTTCAATTAAACATCAACCAAATAAACAAAACAACTAAGCGTTCCAAAACCCCGGTGTTACATATCAGAGCAGACGCCGACACAACGAAACAAAGTAGAAGACTTCATCTTCACTCACTCTGACACCGCATTAATCTGATCACCTGCACGTTACCCACGTGGAGGCAACATTTATACAGAAGGGGTGAGATTCTCAATCAATAAAGAAATACATGATATAAGCATAAGAGCATGTAATCAAATATGGAATCTACCCTATCATCAACACATCCACGAATCCACAACATACACATCAACACATAATCAACAACTCATCATACAACGACATAATGCAATACAATGAGACATACAACTCGACTCAATGCATGTGGTACCAATCGATCCCTTTTTCATGATCAGATTCCCATCGGAATCCATATACGTCGCTCACACCCCACATGGGCACACGACATTCGTGATCGCTCACACCCCACATGGGTACACGATCACCCGTAAACGGTCACACCCCACACGGGCACACGATTACCTTAGCAACAACAACAACATGATTCTGCTCTAAGAATCTAAATAAGTCGCTCACACACCACATGGGCACACGGCTTATTCTACAACTAATGCAACATGGCATGCATCAATAACAATGATAATCATAATTATCACATACTCATCAACATCAACGATAATACGCCATCACAGACCAGCAACAACACGTAATAACAACATCAACAACATAGAGCATAGCAGCAAACATCATCAACAATGATTCAAGACATCACACATAATAACATGTCCAACATGAAGTTAACCACGGAACATAACAGTGCAGCTTACCACAGCTGATTCACACACAAACAGTACCTCTTACACCTAGAGAGGTACATCATACAACTGCAACACAAGAATACGCGACCGATTACATGTTTCGGCGCTCGACACAACAAAACTGGACCGGAACAGAATTCTATGTCGAATCGTTGGAAATCTGATTTTCAAAATATTTTTAGTAGAAAGAACACGTTTCCAGCTTTCCAACGGTCCAAACGGCAACTGAAACGGACACTCGAGTCAAAAGTTACGAATTTCCGAAGTTTGGAAATTTCTGCACATGACAGCAGAATTCTGCTTCTGTCACATTCGCCACAGGTTCGCTGTGCGAACCTCTCAGCGAATCCCTTCGCTAGGGAGTTCTCTTAGCAAACTCGCCAAGAAGGCCCGACCCCATACAAAATCCAGAGAGCGTCACTTTTCCACTCTCCCTTCGCCATCGTCTTCGCTGGGCGAACCACCTCGCTGGCAACCTCTCCGTGCGAACAAATCCGACGAACTTCTCCCTTTAACATCCATAACTCAACGTCTCCACTGTCTCGTTCGCTACTTAGTTTGCAGTTCGAACCTGGCGCGAACATTCGCCTAGCGAATGGTTTATTCGCTTAGCGAATCTACGATTCTGCAGAATTGCAGTCGCGGCTCCAACCACCACAGCCACCTCAACACCTCCGATTTACACATCGAATTAGCCCATAATACACCGAAAACCACAGATATACATACCGATTATTAGTATAAATAATTATCATCAAAAATCACTGTAACCTAACGATAAACCTAAGCCTTTTCAATCAGGCCTTTGAAGGCAAACCTTCGAATCCCACATTAACAACTTTCAAGAGGTATTATCATAAACAATTACCCACCCAACATGCAATTATCATAAACCCCTTTAAAGATCGGAGAGCCCCACCCTTACCTTAGATGAAGATTCTTTTGATGTCTCTAGGCCCTAGCTCCGCTTCTCCCTTTTCCTCAGAGTGGTTCTCCCAAATTGACCGTACCAACAATGACTTCTCCTTTATCTCCAAATCCTTTTTGTCCACTATACCCTAAGGACCCTTAATATGTTTTCTCAACTTCGTCCTCACTTATCCTCGCACAATCACTACTACAAAACGCGTAAACAGCGACGCCATACTCACAACGCTTCATCCATACACCGTTGTGACATATCTAAACCAAGGCGCGGTTGTATTTTATTTGTTTATTGACAACGGTTGTTAAACCAACCATGGTGATTATCTGTATATAACAACAGTTGATAAATCAACTGTGGTGATACCTTCAAGTTTTCATGTGTTCGAACCTCAGCGCATTCATATATATTATTTCTTTTATGTTAAAGCGCGCCTTTACTTTTTTATTTACTTTTAATTAAAAAAATTAAAAGTTATGACTACGATTGTTTATATACACCGTTGTGATATATTTTGTATGTTTTTTTAATTTTTAATTCTAAAAATAACTCTGGCGCTTTAATATGAAATTTCATTATGTAAATAATATATCATAACGGTGTAAATTCTTGACCGTTGCAGTAGCTTTTCAATATTCTCCAACCTAGCTAGTTTCATTGTCTCTTCAGTATCCTTTTTTCCATTGAAAATAGAAACCAGACGAAACGTTACACGATTTCAACCCTAAACCCTAACGTTCAATACACGATTCCACCAAAGCTTGCATCATCAGTATCCATTTGTTGTCATTTTCGTCATCATCGTCACGATCATGAAGAAAATAGAAGATTACCCAAATACCAACATCGTCGTCATCATCGTCACCGTCGAGAAGGAAGATAACAACAACACTGTCGTTGTCGTAAGGAAGGAAGACAACAGCAACACCAACACCAACATCGTTTACTTCGTCGTCACGTTTAGGGTACGTAAAATATTTTCCCCATGCATCTACAGTAAACTCTTTTGCCATTGTTGTTCATGTTGTTGTTGTTGTTTTTGAACTTAGATGTCGACCTTGTCGAGTTCTTCATCAGAAACCAGCGAAGAAACTCAAACAAATGAAAGGTTAGCCAATGAAACTCAAACAACTGAAAGTCAAATGAAAAGATCACAAAGAGGTGTCACAATGATGCCCCAATTCACAACCGTCCGCAACTCATCTGGTGCAAAAATTCTGATCGAGTTTGATTCGCACTACAGATTAGTGGATTGTCCACATTACGCTACTTTTAGGAGTTATGTTGCATTCCTTGCACGTAGCAAAGTCAGTATACTGATTGATGATTGGATAGAAGTGGATGTTAATGTCAAAGACAGCATATGGACAGACGTTAAGGTATTTCATACTATAATTTTCATATATTTGATATCACTACCTATAGTTTCTAATTCATACTTATATATTGATTTAATGTAGTTGAATTTTGAGTTTCCCGATGACTCAAAATTGAAAAGAAATTGGATAACTTATACCGGTGTTCGTTGGAGGGGATTTAAGTCACGGCTCACGGCTGACTATATTACGAAACCTAAGAGCGGTCTTCAACCTCCATGGATTCGGTATAGTTTTTTATCGAAGAAGGTGTGGCACAAGTTTGCGAAGAAACGTCGTTCTGAGGAATTCAAGGTTAGTATTAGTCTTATGTAACCTATAATGATATGCTAATGAGTTATAGATACTAATCATACACATTTTTCACTATGTTAATAACAGGCTAAAAGCGAAGTAGGAATTCAGAACAAGGCGAAAAACATGTACCCCCATAGATTGTCTCGTGGAGGTTACAGGAAACTTGAGAAGAGGATCCTGCAGGAAAAACTACAAGAAGGAGGAGATGGTGACATTCCATCTCCACCTTCAAGACATGAGAAATGGAAGAGGGCTCGATTAAGACCTAATGGAGAGTACACCTCTGAGGCTTCAAGAGTAGTTGCTGAGAAAATTGTAAGTATATGTTTTGTTTAAATGCGTTTGCTTATGTAAGTTGCTCATGAGTTGTTATTTAAATGTGTTTGCTTATGTAAGTTGCTCATGTTGTGTAGGATAATTTGGTTGTGGCGGCCCGTGAAGGCACATTTGTTCCGGAAGCACGACATGACATATTAGTCGAAGCTATCGGATCAGCTGAGCATGGAGGTCGTGTCCGTGGTGTTGGAGATGGTGTCGGCTTGAGGTCATACTTTGGATCTCAAAGAAGAAGCACCGAAACCGCTGAATTTCTTGCTCAACGACAAAAAATTAATAATGTTGAGAAGCAATTGGCGGAGCAAAGGAGGTTGTTTGAGGAGGAGAGGGAAAAAAGGGAGAAAAAAGTGGAAAGGTTACAAGAGATGTATTCGGTATGTGTCGTAAATCACGCTTATTTTTGTATGATATATATTGTATGTTCTAATTGAATATATTGTGCTTATTTTTGTGTTATGTTCTAATTGAATGTTATGATGTGGAGATTAAGTGAAAGCCTCTAACAATTAACTAATGAAGATCGTCGTTGCGTTGGTGATGATCAAACTCCAAGTAGAAGTGTCGTAAATTACGCTTCTACAAAAGGGAGTAATTGTACAGCCCCTCCCCCACCTGTAGATAACCGCAATGGGATATTGGACCCTAGTCCAAATGAAATAACAAGTTTATAATACTCCATTTCAACAACAGGCCTTGCGCAAGCTCTCCCGCTAGAACATTGCCCAAAATTGAATTTAGTGTATTACACTCCTGAAGATGTGAGGGATTTTCTCGCAGGATATAAGTGGCTTGACATATCTATTTTGCAAGTTTGGTGCACGTAAGTATATAGTCGAATATACATGTCATTATAGAACATTATAATTTTTTGTATTTTCTCCCTTAATTTATTCATTTTCTTTTACCATTTAGGTACATTCACCGTGTTTGTATAGAATTGAATAAATCAAGTACCTATGGAATCTTGGACCCAAGTTTTATTGCTTGAGCGTATAATGAAAAAAATATCAGAGAAAAGTACTTGAAAAGCCGGCTAAATGACGGAGGAAAAGAATGTTACCTTGCACCATTCCTATGTAGGTTAGTATTGTTGTAATTTATTTCTATATTCTATATTTAGTTTTGTTTTAGTAACAACTAATAATATATATATATATATATATATATATATATATATATATTCTCGTGTTCATTCAGTGGTCATTGGCAATTGATCGTAATATCGTTTAGGACAAATACGGTGACATTACTGTGTTCCTTGCACGATCCACTCCACAAACCAATGAAAGATCTTGTATTAACATAAGTGTCTTTGTTTAATATCATTTTCTTTGGCATTAATTGTAATTAGTTTATCATGTAATATGTTTAATTCAATTTTCAATGTGCAGTATTGTGGAGCAAGTTAATATATTGAATAATGTTAGAAAAAAGCCCACATACCTTGCTCCTAAAGTAAGTGGCCCGATTACCTGTTTATTTCATTTACATTCATGCATGTGTGGTTGTATTCATGTTTTGATATTCATGTAATTTGTAGACGAAGAAACAACGCGGGAGTTACGAGTGTGGGTATTTTATCATGAAACACATGTTAAACATCGTCCTTGCCGGCACTGTTGATTCATGGGATACGGTAATATATGCCATAAAATGTTTACATATATTAATATATAAGTTGACTATTGAATTATTATCATGCATGATCTTCAATTTTTTGCTCTTATGTAGATGTTTAACGACGAAACCCCATTCCCCCTTGAGGACTTTGTGGATCTTCGTAAACGTTGGGCGTATATCCACAATGAGCTTAAGGGTTCTGCTCCTGCTGTATGATATATCAGCAACATTTTTTGATGCACATATTTTTTGCTTTTGATGCACATAATGTGAACAATAGTTTTGCCTTTTGATGCACATAATGAAATCAATAATATTGGCTTTTGATTTAAACAATGTTAGCAGTTTAATTCTCTGAATCATTTAGCTTTTGATGTAAATTTCTTTTGATGTAAATTCTCTGATTCATTTATAAGGATAAAATATAGGAAGAGTTGTGTTTGATGCACATATTGTGTTTGACAGGATAAATTATGGGAATAATTTGATAAGCAGATAAATTGTGTTTGATGCATATTCTCTGATGCATGTAAACAGAAGCTGTTTTGACAGGATAAATTATGGGAATAATTTGATAAGCAGATAAATTTTATATTTAAAACAGTCTATTTTTGGCGGCGGTTATAAACCTATCCGTAGTTGTATGTCAAACGCTAATATAAATAAAAAATATTGTTGCTGAGAATCAAACCAGATCACAGTTTAGTATATCACAACGGTTGACTAAACTAACCGTCGTGAAATGGTGCGCGTATACTGGAATACAACAACGTTTTCCGGACCGTCATTATACGTACCTCATATACAACAACACTCTACATAACAACACCTTCGCCCCCGTCATTATATGTCATTTTCAACCGTTGTTAAATAGGTTTCTCGTAGTAGTGAATTACCACTTAGCCCTTCCTTTTATTTTAAAATAATAATAATAATAATAATAATAATAATATCATATAATTATATTATTATTATCAAAATATTGTTAACACATCTCATACTTCTAAATACTCTCAGTACCCCCTTAACATCATCAATACCCCACAACACAAGTCATCAGGTATCACAATATTCCACTAAAATTCGCCTAACTCACGAATATCTATAATAACTTAATTAAGTAAATACCCTAATTATTTTGGGGCGTTACAACTCTCCCCCGCTTAGAATATTTTCGTCCACGAAAATTCACCCGATACGAACAACTCAGGATACGCCTCACGCATCCTGCTCTCCTACTCCCAAGTCATGAAAGGCAACACCACGAATAACACAAAACAAAAAACCACCGCATCAATAACAACAACAAGATGCAAGGTTCACGCATTGCACTCGGCGACCAACTCAAGACGCAAAGAATAACCGAGTTACGCACACACAGGTTCACTTTTGAACCAGAACACAACACGATCGTTACCATCACCATAGGTAACACTCCCCTAATCCCCCATCACAAGAATTAGTTACTCGCACTCGAACCATCACCATAGGAAACGAGGCAACAACAAAGATAAGAGCATAAAGTTCCACGACACAACATCGTCTTAACCACATCAACATAACCAGAATACCAACCTCGTTGTCACACAACATCAAGACAACAATTCTACGATTCACCAATCGAACATGTAACTAGTAGTGCATGATTAATATTTAAATCTTTTACCATATCACTTCCATTCTGGAACGTCCAATGGTCGCATCATTGTTGTAGGTTCTAACGTTCAACCTTTGAACTCTTACAAGTCACGCACGCATATACGAACTGCGCTACATCACACTTCCACTACGCACTCTGATTACTCGCAACTATCAATCTACCAATTTTACATCTAACTTCTGACTCTCTATAATATTCACCAGAAAATCATTGTTCACTTTTAACATACCCAACCTCCCACTCTACTGCGTTAGCTCACACACCAGACACAAGTCTCTAAACTGCTAACTCAATTCTAATTCTCTGACCATCAAAGCAGACATATGAAAAGACTTTCGACTTAACTCATCAGGCACGACATTAACTTTACGAATAGGATAATTCGAACCAAGGTCATAACTCATCAAGAATTCCAACCATCCTCGTTGTCTCATACTCTATTCCTTCCGACCAAACAGGTATTCTACACTCTTGTGATTACTAAACACTTCGAACCTAGATCCATAAAAACAATACCTCCAGATTTTCAACACAAATACAATCGCAGCCAATTCCAAATCTTGAACAGGATAGATCCTTTCATGAATCCTCAATTGTCGTAAAGCATAAGCTACGGCTTTACCATCTTACATTAACACATTGTCTAAACTCATCATAAACACATCCTAATACCCTACAAATGGTTTATTAGGATCAGGCAGAATCAAAACTGGAGCCGTAGTCAACTTCTACTTCAGCTCTCTAAAACTTTCCTCACAACGAACACCCCCAAACAAACGACTTACCCTTTGCAAGTCAACTGAGATAACGGAAGTGCTAACTTGGAAAAGCCTTCCATAACCTGTGGTAATAACCAATTGAGTCCAAAAATCCTCTAATCTCCTTAACCAACTTCGGAGCTTTCTCATTGTAGAACTGCATCTACTTTGGATGGATCCCCAACAATACCCTCATGAAATAACATAAACAAGAAAACACACCTTTACCAACCAAAAATAACACTTTGATAACTTAGCATAGAACTTCATCTCTTTCAATACTTGTAACTTAATTCTCAAATACTTTACACGCTCTTCTTCTGATTTTATAATAGATCACAATATCCCCAATAAACACCACTTCGAACTTATCCGATTAAGTACGGAAGATATGGTTCGTAATCCCCACACATACACCAACGCATTATAAGCACCGAACAACATCATCCTATATTGTAATACTTCAAACTGAGTTTCAAAGATTCCTAGTCATATATTTTTTAAAGTGGACACTTATCCTTAAGCACTTTGGAGAGTTATTAATCTGCATAGAAACATACTTATCCACTGGAGTGCCTACCCATCAAATAGTACACAAATCTCATTTATGTCCATCAGTAGAATAACCTCCCTATCAACAAATAACCATTTAGTATAGGTTCAATACTCTCCAATGATAGAGATGCAAGAGTAATACTACTACAATCATAACATACGCAACCCTCGAAATTCATTTTGAGTTCAAAACAATTTATCCAAAACATCTTAACAACCTCTGGTTCTGGTTACCACATTCCATATCAATTCTTCTTACGGGATTTCGACCCACTCAATGTTTTCGTTGGCACGAGATTTCCAACCCATAACAAAGTAATACCATCAAGGAACTTCAAATCATCTGTGATTCGTCACAATTCAAACTCAAGTTGTCTAGCATACAACTGTGGGTTTCCATACCACTCACCAATTAACACGCAACCTGAAGCTATCATCCATTTCTCTACTAGCAATACCGAAGCTCTCCAAGGCGACACCCTTGGTCTCACAAATCTCTTTTCTAATAAATCTTTTAACTGCTCTTTCAGTTCTACTAATTCTAACGCCAAGATCATGTATGATGCCATAGAATATGGTACCAGGGACAAGATCAACAGAGAATTCCACCCCTATCTTTAGCGGCACGTCCGATATGTCATCCAAAACACGTCTAGAACTCACGCACAACTGGCAGTTCAAAGTTGTGACTTTACTGCTACTCTCCAGAATACCATCAACGCAAACATGGCAATATCTAAGCATCATCTCTTGGGAGTTCTTCTGCTTACTTAGCAAGCATAACCTTAACTCTTCACTTTCGTCAAAGTTAAGTTCACTCTTTACTCTCTAAGAAGCAACCATCCACAATACTAGATCATTTCCTCTCGGAGACATCCCAACTTACCGACGTACAAAACCTCGAATTTGTCTCATCTTTAGATATATAAGAATATGCACCGGCTCATCAACACCATCGGTAAGCACTTTGCTTAATTCCGAACAATTCACTGAACACACTATTTAAGCTGACAAGATACGTCTATTCCATCCCGCATGATTCTGTCTACTATCATGATGGGGCTTAAACCATTTTTACCAAACTATAATAGTGTTCCTTGCATCTTGTGCACAAGTTATCTAAGGTACAATCCTTAGTTGACATAAGCATTCTTTCTGTATTTCCTTCAATCTCAGAAACAACACACTCTTACAACTCCTACATCCTTGAAATCAGCAACACACTACCTTACTTATCCAAACGATTGGTAACCACAGGGTTTAGCTCCCACCAATGCTGAAATTCTGGTATCAGACGTGTGATGTTAAGGTGTGATGTCACAACAACACACTCTGCACAATGGACAGCAATAACAGTAAAATAACACCAAGAATTGTTGACCCAGTTCGGTTACAACCAACCTACTCTGGGGGCTACCAAGCCAGGGATGGAATTCACTATTTGTAGATATAATTTACAGACTCAACAACCCGTTGACAATCTCCTAAACTTATACTCTACTAATGACTTCCTACCTAAGAAACCACTTAGGTATGAGAACACCACTCAATCCCTTACAAACACTCAAAGAGACCACTTTGAGTACCCTTGATCTTACTTCACAGCTTCGATCAAATCACACAACTCTCTTTGCTTCACAGCTTTAGAGAGGACAGAAACTCAACACCTATTTAAACCCTAGAATAGTGTAATTACAAGCACTTTAAACAAACTCTAGACACTAAGCCTCCTGCTCTTGATCTTCTGAATGTTTTCTGTACCTTTTCTTTTGGTCTTGTGCGCTTTATATAGCTCCTTGAATTGGGCTTGGACTTGTCACAATATTTGATCAGATTTGTTAATTAAAACTGAATCTTCAAAACAGATTTTATCCCCAAAATCTTTTTAAATCTTCAACCTTTTAATTCTCCAACAGACCTGCAATCAAATCTCCCATGTAACAGAAAATATCTATCCCAAGATATTCTCATCCAATGAGTCAACCACTCTCCACAATTCCAGCTAATATGCGTGCCCTAACAACCTGCTGTTGTTATTAATTCTGCAGGTCTAATGTCACAACATCAGACATGTGACATCAGACATCCACTTAAACAACTTAACACAGCCCAGTGTTAAGCACAATGTTGTGACATCAAGCCCATGACATCAAACATTGTTAACCTTCACAACTTAGAACAGCCCAGTACTAAGACTCAATGTTGCAACATCAACCCCATGACATCAACATTGAACACCTTGTTGTTTTACCAAAATTCCAGCCAATCCAGGAACTTACAATCTCCCCCTTTGGCTAATTTTGGCTAAAACAATCTCTGCACTCTGCAAACAACTTCTGCACTCTGCACCTTCAGAGATTTCAGCAGCGGAATAATCTTCAATCAATTTGAAACTCATTAATCAGCAGCAGTTTAATAATCTTCAAAGTCTTCATCACTTGATCTGCTGCAGCACCATCTTCATTTTGACAACAGCCAATTGGTGCTCCCCCCTTAAAAACATGAACCAGCATCACAGCTGTTTAGTAGCTCATAATGTGCAGCACATTACTCCCTCTAGATGTCTGCTTGGCTGCACTCTCCTCATGTCATGATATCTTCAATACTCCCCCTCAATGACTGCATCACATCAGCAGCATATGGCAATAATCCTCTTGACTATCTTGGCTATCTTGGCTATCTTCTCCCCCTTTTTAGCCATAATTAGGCAAGCTTCTATAAGAAGCCCTATTAACTATAGTCAGTATACCCTAGCTCTCATTGTTAGCCTCTCAGTTAGTAAACAGGCAAAACAAATCATAGAAGGAAACTAAAACATAAATCGTGCATAAAACAGCACAATATTCAAATTACAAACCAAGCATAGCAAAAACTAAACTAATACAAGACTAATAGCAGATAGAGATTAGTCTTCATTCGAGCTGGTACCATCAGCATCTTCTTTACCCTCATATGACCTGGAGTCCTCAGTGTCACCATTGTCTTTCCCCTGTTCCAAGTCTTTAACCATCTGCTCAATCTTCATTTTCCTGTCGGTGCTGGTCTTGATAACCATGTCAAGATCCTTGCAGGTTGCCCTTAATTCTTTAATCAGTTCAGATTTTGTACTGACCTTCTTAATCCCAGAGCTTGATGTTTCAACAATGTCTGGAACATGGCTCCCAGCAAACAGTTTGGGATGCAAAGATAAAGCTGATTTCCTCTTACATGTTGTGTCTGAACTTGTTAAGATGCCTGGATGTTGTTTCATCATAACTCCACAGATGAGCGAAGGAAATGCTATAGGCAGTTTGATAGCATTAGTGGTGGCATGTCTTGCAGTCTGCTCAAATACATATGCTCCATAGTCAAACTTCTTCTTAGTACCCACAGCATAAATAAACCTCCCTAGTCCCACAGCTGTTGTGGTTTTATGATTGGTAGGCACCCAATTTGCGGCTCCAATTCTGTGTAAGACAGCATACTTAACACTGAGTTTGCTAGTTGGCAGTTTCCCTTTCAAGGGCCACACCTTAACTTGACCAGCAGTTAATTCCTTGCAGATCTCATTCTCAGTGGCTTCTAGCTCAGCAAATACTTCATCTTTTCTTCCTAGATATTTGTTTATAACTTCAGGAGAGAAATCAACACATTTTCCTCTCACAAACACTTTCATGTAGTCCACACTGCTTTTGTCTGAAATCTTCACAGGAATATTTACCACAAATTCCTTAACCAAGCTGTCATAGCACTCGGAGAACCCATGAACCATCTTCATCAGACCAGCAGTCTTAATCACCTCTATGATTTCTTTGATCTCCATAATTTCTTTCTCAATCTCTCTTTCAAGAGCAAGTCTTCTTTGACAGATGAACTTCCACATCGACGCACTGCTTGCATAATGGAATGAAATGTTATCAACCGGAACCTCAGGGATCTTGTCAGCAATTCTCTTCAAGATTGTCTTTCTGACAGGAGTGATGTCTTGAACATCATCCTCAACATCATACTCTGATTCGGATTCTTCCATTAGCTTCCTTTTTCTGAGATTCACATCAACCTTACTCCATGCTTTTGTTGGCCCAACAACAGTCTTTTTCCTCTTCTCGTCAGAAGCTTTCTTTGACGACGATTTAACCATCTTTCCTTTTCTTAGTCTCTTGGGCAGTCTAGGCACTGCTCTTCCAATGACTTCATTATCATACAAGTCATCAACATCAATTACATCAGTAGTCTCAGCATCCCCACTAAGCGATGTTCTAACATCTGCTTCAACAGAAGTGGGTTCAGCAGATGTCCTAACATTCTCCTCAACATTTGTTTCTTCATGCATGTCTTCACTCTGATCAGCATCTTCAATAGCTGTCATTGCAAGTTGTTGAAGACTTGACTTACCTTTCTGTATGTTGTCTTTCTCAGCTGGCATCCGATTCAGTGGGATTGAAATTCCTTTGACAGGGATGCCTTTGTCAAGAATCTTTGAGGCAAGATTACCCATCCTTTTGTCTACATCAAGCTTCTCTTCAATAGTCTGAGACGTAGATGATTTCGGCACAGTTTTATCCCCAAATAACACACTCGTAACAACCTTCTTTGTTTCAGGATTCTTGAAAATAGTAGCAGGTCTCTTAGGAGTTAGTTTAGTGGGTCTCGAAGTACCTGATTTTTGGAGCATCACTGAGATAGGTTCTATATTCAAAGCTTCTTCTGCAAATCCCTCTTCTGAAGAAACCCTAGCCTTATCTTGCGAAGAGCTTTAAGCGACATATTTCTTTGATGGAGACGACGTCTGGTTTGACATTGTTCCCTTGAGGCAGTATGAGGTCAGACGATCCTTCTTGTGGAGGACGACGAATGGAAGGAAGAAATACTCTTTGATGAACCGTGACCTTGCTGCACTAGAGAATGATGATCTGAGGTATGGCGCCAGCTTTTCAGTATTTAAAGACCAATTACTAATTTTCTCCCTCCATAAATACTTTCCTTTAAAAAAATTCACATCAGAACATACTAACTCTGAGTGCCCTTTCAGCATCCTGATGTCATAGTCTGATGTTATAACATCAACCTGAGCATCAATAGTTAAATTTCCTTCAAGAGAAATCCACTGATAGCAGTTATCCTTGGTTCTGGCACCCTTTATAAAAATCTGATTATGCTCATCAGAAACCACACACTCATGCTTAGTGTAGTTTACCTTGTACCCTTCATCACACAACTGGCTTATGCTGATCAAATTTGCACTTAAGCCACTGACAAACAGAACATTGTCAAGTTTAGGTTTACCATTACCTTGCACTTTCCCAACTCCTGCAACAACACCTTTTCCTCCATTGCCAAATATGACCTCATGAGAAGGGCAAGGTCTAAGATCATCAAACATGGATCTACATCCAGACATGTGCTTGGAACACCCACTGTCAAAATACCATGTTCCGTCTTTATCACCTATGTGAGCCAATAAACACTTCACCTTCTCCTTAGGTACCCATTGTTTAACAACTTTGGGCTTGTGTTCTCTCCATCTTTTTTGAGGTTGAGGGTATCCATGCAGCTTGTAGCAAGAGTACTGCATATGTCCAAATCTTCCACAATAATAGCATCTCACCCTTTCATCTCTGAATCTTCTGCCATGATGAGATTGCCTATGCTGCCATCCATGATGTGGTCTCCTTCTACCATAACTGCCCTGCCATCTATTCTGTTGATATCTTCTCCCATAAGTCGGCTGAGAATGCTGTTTCCTGGATTGTCTTCCATGATGGTGAGGCTTTCTTCTTCCATATACATAAGGAACAGCATTGGTGTATCCATAACCATACCTATACCAGTTGTCCTGATGTTGAGACATCTGATGAGACATGTGCTGTTTGAACTGAGCAGCTTGCATGCTCTTATGGTATTGTGGGGGCATATATTGGCTAGCTCCCAGTGGCTGCTTTCTCTTCTGATAGGGACCAGTCTTCTTCTCAATCTTCTTAGGTTGTGAAACATCAGCTTTCTTAGGGGTAGGATCCTGATGTTGAGATGAAAGTTGGGACACTTCCTTCTTTGAACCTGAAGTGCTTCCTTCTGAAGTTCCCTTGTCCACAGCCACATATCCTATCCCAGCTTTATCTCCAGCAGCTTTTTCTTACTGAAGTATCTTGTCAAGTGTGTCTGTACCACAGCTCAGCATCCTAACAGACTTGGTCATTTAATCAAGATGAGCTCTAACTAGCACCACTTCATTTTCAAGATCAATCTTTTCATTCTCTAGCTGAGCAATCTGTTGCTTGTGGCACTTGTTTTCTTGACAAATCTCAGCACTCTTTAAACACAGCTCTTGATAGGTGAATGCCAACTCCTCATAAGTTACTTCTCCATCACTAGAATCATCATCAGAAATCACAGCTCCTGTTAAAGCTCTCACATGCTTTGCTGACTCGCCTTCACTTTCACTATCAGAGTCAGACCAGGAAACTGTCATGCCCTTCTTCTGCTTTTTCAAGAAGGTGGGACATTCTTTCTTGACATGTCCATACCCTTCGCACTCAAAACACTGCACTCCTTTATCTTGGGCAGTTTTCTCTTCATCCTTCTTGCTGGTGTCAGAGGTCATGTTCTTGACATTAGGCCTGGAGTTATTATTCATTCTCTTGAATACTTTGGTGAACTGTCTTCCCAACATCACTATGGCCTGAGATAAATCCTCCTGGGATTCAGAACTCTTTCCTTTATCTTCTTCATTATTTGACACCAGGGCTATACTCTTTGGCTTCTTTTCTGGTTCTTCCTCATTCAACCCAAGCTCAAAGGTTTGAAGAGATTCAATAAGCTCATCTACTCTTATCTTGCTGATGTCTTGTGATTCTTCAATGGCAGTAACCTTCATCTTATACTTCTTAGGTAGGGACCTAAGGATCTTCCTCACAAGCTTCTCATCTGACATCTTCTCACCAAGAGCACTATATGCATTGGCCAGCTCAAGAACACTCATGTGGAAATCGTGAATAGTCTCATCTTCAGGCTTTCAAATTTTGATGTTAAGATCTGAAGTCTCGACATCTTAACTCTAGACATTCCTTCATGTATAGCCTCCAAGATATCCCACGCTTCCTTAGCAACTTCACAGGTATTGATTAACCTAAAGTTATTCTTGTCCACTCCATTGAAGATAGCATTCAGAGCTTTGGAATTTCCAAGGGCAAGCTCATCTTCCTCCTTGGTCCACTCTTCTTCAGGCTTTGGCTTAGAGGTGCCTTCTTTATCTTTGCCAGCATCATCCTTCTCACATATGACAGGAGCTTTCCATTCTTTAATAACAGCTTTCCAAGCCCTACTGTCCAAGGATTTTAAGAAGGTGGTCATCCTTGGCTTCCAATAGTCATAATTGGATCCATCCAAAATAGGGGGTCTGTTGACGAATCCTCCAACTTCTTTGTCCATCTTTACACCAGAAAGTAACTTCCCTAGATCTCACCCAGAGACAGACAGGATGCCTGCTCTGATACCAATTGAAATTCTGGTATCAGACGTGTGATGTTAAGGTGTGATGTCACAACAACACACTCTGCACAATGGACAGCAATAACAGTAAAATAACACCAAGAATTGTTGACCCAGTTCGGTTACAACCAACCTACTCTGGGGGCTACCAAGCCAGGGATGGAATTCACTATTTGAAGATATAATTTACAGACTCAACAACCCATTGACAATCTCCTAAACTTATACTCTACTAATGACTTCCTACCTAAGAAACCACTTAGGTATGAGAACACCACTCAATCCCTTACAAACACTCAAAGAGACCACTTTGAGTACCCTTGATCTTACTTCACAGCTTCGATCAAATCACACAACTCTCTTTGCTTCACAGCTTTAGAGAGGACAGAAACTCAACACCTATTCAAACCCTAGAATAGTGTAATTACAAGCACTTTAAACAAACTCTAGACACTAAGCCTCCTGCTCTTGATCTTCTGAATGTTTTTTGTACCTTTTCCTTTGGTCTTGTGCGCTTTATATAGCTCCTTGAATTGGGCTTGGACTTGTCACAATATTTGATCAGATTTGTTAATTAAAACTGAATCTTCAAAACAGATTTTATCCCCAAAATCTTTTTAAATCTTCAACCTTTTAATTCTTCAACAGACCTGCAATCAAATCTCCCATGTAACAGAAAATATCTATCCCAAGATATTCTCATCCAATGAGTCAACCACTCTCCACAATTCCAGCTAATACGCGTGCCCTAACAACCTGCTGTTGTTATTAATTCTGCAGGTCTAATGTCACAACATCAGACATGTGACATCAGACATCCACTTAAACAACTTAACACAGCCCAGTGTTAAGCACAATGTTGTGACATCAAGCCCATGACATCAAACATTGTTAACCTTCACAACTTATCACAACTTAGAACAGCCCAGTACTAAGACTCAATGTTGCAACATCAACCCCATGACATCAACATTGAACACCTTGTTGTTTTACCAAAATTCTAGACAATCCAGGAACTTACAAATGCGTCTCAAGATTAGCATCATCTCGTTCCAATTGAATACCAACGGTTCTAATCCTTAGAAGACACGTCACGATACTCCATACGTCACTGACCAATCTCTAGCCAAAACATCGCCCTCTTCCTCACCAGGAAGTGAACAATGAGGACACATATCCGTCTTCTCTCGAGGGTCACCCCATTCTCAAACAGGTGAACAATCAAACACTACACTCCCTCATGCAGTAACACGTTATCCGATCTCTTCAACAACGGGAACAACATTGTCCCGATCAACAATTGCACTCTTGCAATCAACGACACACTAAGCCAACACTCCACACCTGAAGCATCTTGGAGAAACACAAGCTTCTCCCCCACTTGTCTCACTCTCATTCTACAGACAAGGGATTAGAAAAACAAGAAAGCACTGATAGTGTTTCACATACATATCACGCACTAAGGAACAACCAACATCGACAGTATTCAACTGTCACACGACAACGGCTCGACAACTTGGTCGGACGGACCGACCTGCTCTGATACCACTATGTAACACCCTAAATCCCCGCGACATAATAATAATAATAATATAATAATGGCTTAAATAGTGTTTTAGTCCCTGTAAGTTAGCGAGATTTTGGTTTTAGTCCCTGTATCTTTTTTTTTCGGTCCAAGTCCCCACATTTTCATTTCTATTTGGTTATAGTCCCTGCTGTCAAGTGACCGTTAAAAAAAGCTTAGTTGGCAGACGGTGCTGATCTGGAATATTGTTTTGTCATTTCTTTATTAATTTGTGTAACACACGTGGAAAAGTCAATGGACCGTTTCATAAAGAGGGACCAAATCCAAAAAAAGTTCAAATTTGTTTTCTTCTTCTTCCTTCTAAATTTGGCCTCGTTTTCTTCTTCTTCCTTCTACATTGGCACTGTTCTCTTCTTCTTATACCTTCAACATCTATGGCCTCATTTTCTTCTGCGAACTCTCATCATGGTCAAGCACCGGTTTGTGGTTGCAATAGAAGCATGAAAATGTTTATGTCAAATTCATTTGAAAACCCTAAAAGACGATTTTGGAAGTGTCAAAATTCAGGATTAATGTATGGTTGCAAGTTGTTTATTTGGGACGATGAGCTTGAAAGAAATCCAGCAAGTGATGTTAGATGTTTAGGTGGTTACAACTGCTCTGAAGTGTTGAAGGATTTGGGGTTCATGGTCAAGGAGATTGAAAATGGTAAAAAAACAAAGATGAAGATTAACCTGGAGAAGGAGAAGAGAAAAGTGAATCTGTTGAAGCTATTGTTGGTTGTTTCATGGGGGATGTTCTTTGGTTATCTGAAATGGTGAATCCAATTGTTTGTGTTGTTGTTCAGTTTTTTGTCTTTAAGTCCTTGTAACATTATTGTATTTTGGAATTGGTCCTTGTACCATATGATGAATGAAAAACATGTTTTGGTTTTGTTCAGTATATGTATGCAATTATATTGTTCAGTATATGAATTCAATTAAGTTGATCATTGTGCTTGCAGTTGTACTTAAACCATATCTTGATAATTTTCATACTTAAAGTCATAACAAAATATATACTTAAGTCATAATACATTGTTGGGAACGAAATACATAAATGCTCCAACTTCCTTGCCACCTTTTGTCTGGGTTGTTTGGCCTACAAAGTCACATAAAAAACATACAGAATTAGAGAAAGATCAGCAGACCAAACATCATAGACATTAACTCAGTATTAGACTCAACTGGTTTAGGATCATGTTGCTTTGGTGGAGCTGCATGATCCTGAAAGAACACCATCTAGTCATTCATTAAAGATAAAACCTGTTTTTGCATTTACAGTGGCAATTTTTCTGATTTTGGCCATTTTTTGAGTATACCTTTAGCTCTTAAGTGTTGTATTATTTAGATTAGTATTATTTTTTTCAGACCACACGAGAGAAGTGATATTACTACACTTTTTTTCTTCTGGAATTTTAATAGCATTGATTTGATGGGGTTTGTAGATAATATAAACGCATATATAGTTGTATACCACGTGATTTAAATTTTGATTCTTTATATTGTAATTGACTGAACTAGTTTTTGGTCTTTAGAACTTCAATGCAATTTTTTGCAAATTAGACATATACTATGGATCTGACACAGTTCTTGAGGAAAATGTAACTAATGTTCAAACTGAGACAGGTATTGATGATCAAAACAACAACAAAAACAAAACAATGGGATAATCAAAACAACAAAAAAAACAACAACAAAACAACAACCATACAATTGGATAATCAAAACAACAACAGAATGAAGAAAATTGAAGTTAATGACCCTCTCACCAGCCTCCTGAATGAAGAAAATTGAACCAGTCTTTATCCCAGTCCTCTACATCTGCATGAAAATCATTTTTCTGAACACGGCCTTTGGTAAGGGACTTCATCTTTGTCACAGATTTCTTCCCGGACAAGGTTGCTCCGGTCAATGATGCAGCTGATGTTGCAACATTTAGACCGTCCTTCTTCACTTTCTCGGCCACCTTCATGGCCACGGATTTTTTTGAGGAGGTGCTCATGTTGGAGTATTGCGCAGGTAGTATATAAATGAGCAAGATGGCCACAATCTTATAAGGAACAAACCCTTGGAAAAACAAGATTCCATATTCAAGAAGTAAGACGTTGAAAGACGCGATATCAGCCTTGGAAAAACACAACTGCCCACTCTACAATACTTCCTATGTCATTGAAACTTGTTTCTTGGAAAGTTGTTTTAGCAAAATAACATCAACCGCCCACTCTACAATACTTCCTATGTCATTGAAACTTGTTTCTTGGAAAGTTGTTTTAGCAAAATAACATCAACAGCATATACAGAGTCACTTTTTCAAAACAAAAACATGTTTTTCATTCAAAATATGGTACAGGGACCAATTCCAAAATATATTAATGTTACAAGGAGTTAATTCAAAATAACATCAACAGCAGATACAAGTGCATTCACCATTTCAGATAACCACAAAAAATCCCCCATGAAACAACCAAAACAATATTCAACAGAGTCATTTTTCTCTTCTCATTCACCAGCTTATTCTTCATCTTCATTTTTTTACCATCTTCAATCGCCTTGACCATGACCACAATATCCTTCAACACTTCAGAGCAGTTACAACCACCTAAACATCTAACATCACTTGCTGGATTTCTTTCAAGCTCATCGTCCCAAATAAACAGCTTGCAACCGGATATTAATCCTGAATTTTGACACTTCCAAAATCGTCTTTTAGGGTTTTCCATTGAATTTGACATTAACATTTTCATGCTTCTATTGCAACCACACTCTGGTGCTTGATTATGATGAGAGATTGCAGAAGAAAGGGACGCCATTGATGTTGAAGGTAGAAGATGAAGAAAACAAGAAGAAGAAGAAAACGAGGCCAAATTTAGAAGGAAGAAGAAGACAACAAATTTGAACTTTTTTTGGATTTGGTCCCTCTTTATGAAACGGTCCATTGACTTTTCCACGTGTGTTACACAAATTAATAAAGAAATGATAAAACAATATTCCAGATAAGCACCGTCTGCCAACTAAGCTTTTTTTTAACGGTCACTTGACAGCAGGGACTATAACCAAATAGAAATGAAAATGTGGGGACTTGGACCCAAAAAAAAAGATTCAAGGACTAAAACCAAAAACTCGCCAACTTACAGGGACTAAAACACTATTTAAGCCTATAATAATATATCAGAGTCAATTTAAAACAACAAGGGCATTCAGGATGCTACTTCAACAAAAACCTGCTCATGAAATAGACATGTAACACATAAATCATTTTTCAAAAATAAAACTCTTTTAATATGCCGCGAAAAAATAGTCATTTAACATCATAACCAAAACATTAGTTCAAATCCTTCAATTAAACATCAACCCAATAAACAAAACAACTAAGCGTTCCAAAACCCCGGTGTTACATATCAGAGCAGACGCCGACACAACGAAACAAAGTAGAAGACTTCATCTTCACTCACTCTGACACCGCACTAATCTTGATCACCTGCACGTTACCCACGTAGAGGCAACATTTAAACAGAAGGGGTGAGATTCTCAATCAATAAAGAAATACATGATATAAGCATAAGAGCATGTAATCAAATATGGAATCTACCCTATCATCAACACATCCACGAATCCACAACATACACATCAACACATAATCAACAACTCATCATACAACGACATAATGCAATACAATGAGACATACAACTCGACTCAATGCATGTGGTACCAATCAATCCCTTTTTCATGATCATATTCCCGTTGGAATCCATATATGTCACTCACACCACACATGGGCACACGACATTCGTGATCGCTCACACCCCACATGGGCACACGATCACCCGTAATCGCTCACACCCCACACGGGCACACATTTACCTCAGCAACAACAACAACATGATTATGCTCTAAGAATCTAAATAAGTCGCTCACACCCCACATGTGCATTGCTTATTTTACAACTAATGCAACATGGCATGCATCAACAACAACGATAATCATAATTATCACATACTCAGCAACATCAACGATAATACGCCATCACAGGCTAGCAACAACACATAATAACAACATCAGGAACATAGAGCATAACAGCAAACATCATCAACAACTATTCAAGACATCACACATAATAACATGTCCAACATGAAGTTAACCACGGCACATAATAGTGCAGCTTACCACAGCTGATTCACACACAAACAGTACCTGCTACACCTGGAGAGGTACATCATACAACTGCAACACAAGAATACGCGACCGATTACACGTTTCGGCGCTCGACACAAAAAAACTGGACCGAAACAGAATTCTGCATCGAATCGTTAGAAATATGATTTTCAAAATATTTTTAGTAGAAATAACACGTTTCCAGCTTTCTAACGGTCCGAACGGCAACTGAAACAGACACTCGAGTCAAAAGTTACGAATTTCTGAAGTTTGGAAATTTCTGCACATGACAGCAGAATTCTGCTACTGTCACGTTCGCCACAGGTTCACTGTGCGAACCTCTCAGCGAATCCCTTCGCTAGGGAGTTCTCTTAGCAAACTCTCCGCGAAGGCCCGGCCCCATACAAAATCTAGAGAGCGCCAATTTTCCACTCTCCCTTCGCCATCGTCCTCGTTGGGCGAACCACCTCGCCGGCAACCTCGTCGTGCGAACAATCCGGCGAACTTCTCCCTTCAACATCCAGAACTCAACGTCTCCACTGTCTCGTTCGCTACTTAGTTCGCCGTGCGAACCTGGCGTGAACATTCGCCTAGAGAATGGTTTATTCGCCTAGCGAATCTACGATTCTGCAGAATTGCAGTCGCGGCTCCGACCACCACAGCCACCTCAACACCTCCGATTTACACATCGAATCAGCCCATAATACACCAAAAACCACAGATATACATACCGATTATCAGTATAAACAATTATCATCAAAAATCACTCCAACCTAACGATAAACCTAGGCCTTTTCAATCAGGCCTTCGAAGGCAAACCTTCGAATCCCACATCAACAACTTTCAAGAGGTATTATCATAAACAAATACCCACCCAACATGCAATTATGATAAACCCCTTCAAAGATCAGAGAGCCCCACCCTTACCTTAGATAAAGATTCTTCCGATGTCTCTAGGCCCTAGCTCTGCTTCTCCCTTTTCCTCAGAGCGGTTCTCCCAAATTGATCGTACCAACAATGACTTCTCCTTTCTCTCAAAATCCTTTTTGTCCACTATACCCTTAGGGCCCTTAATATGTTTTCTCAACTTCGTCCTCACTTATCCTCGCATAATTACCACTTAGCCCTTCCTTTTATTTTAAAATAATAATAATAATAATAATATATATCATATAGTTATATTATTATTATTATGACGCGGGGGTTTAGGGTGTTACATTTTATCCGTGATTATATCATATCAAAAAAAGTTATCGCGCGTTAAGTAAGACATAGCATCATGGTGGAAGCTTAATCGTAGTATAATTAGTGTTACCTAAGGTGTATTTTGTAGTAGTGTATGTAATCAAACTGTGTAGTAAGTGATCTCAGTACCTTTTTAATGATTACTTGTTCAGAAATCGTTTCTCCACAAGACTCCATATCATTTATGACCATATTGCTTGCATAGGGACTACAGCTTGACCTTTTTTACTTATGTGTCACCACCATATCATTGTACCAGTGTATCTCAAGCCGCCTTCACCGTCGTTGAATCAACAACTTTCTCAAACACCTTCGTATCCACACACTGATGGATATATAACAATGCATTTTGATCCTTCTTCCTCATTTCAAGTTGCGCGGTTCTTTGCGCATCTGTTGCATTTTCTGTAACCGGTGTGTAACCATCATTGACGAGATCGAGAAAATATTAAGCTCCAAACAACACACATATATGAATTAACCACTGATTCTAGCTCTTTCTGTCGAATACTGGAAGCTTTGTGTTCAAGATATTGTTTCTGCGATTCATCTTGGTTCTTATGCAAATCACTCAGTTCTCACCAACACTCGTGTTTTCCAAACCCTGATGTCATACCACAAATTTTGACCACCAAGATTCCCCATCATTGTGTAAATCATCATCACAATATGGATGAACCATCATGCCTCACTAATCTCCTCAAACAGGGGTGGGCATTCACCACAACCAAGAATTAGGGTTTTGAGCCCTCTCAGAGCACTTAGACAAGGGATCAATCAAGAATTGACAGGATCTTCAACTTGTCTAAACTCTCCAACACATATAATGGATCAAGAGGACTCTCACATCCAGAACCAAGCACAAAGTTGCTACATTCCAAGTGGATTAAGCCTCAAGATCGCCAGTGTCACCAAATTATGGGTTTAGTCTACCAAGGCCTCCAGATGGAAATTTTCATCTGGGCATGAGCCAATGCTTCAAAACACAACTTATGATACTCCAAGGGACCTCATGGACCCAACCATCAAGTCAATTTAACCTCAGGGGATGCATTTACCAAAATTCAGGAATTAGGGTTTCTTGACCTAATTCACCCCTACGTTGACTTTTGGGACAAAACATGAGCCAAGACCTCAAGACATGATTTGAGGGTCTCTAATACACTATATTGATCCATTTTCAACAATGGATTAACCGAGGAAAATTGATTCACAAGTTTCATTTTCATCTGGACCACAATTAGGGTTTCGGGGAAAAAGTCAATTGTACCTTTGACTTTTGACCAAGACATGCTCCCAAACCTTGGGACATGATTCAATACACCCTATATCACCTATGGAGTCCATCCATTAGGTTTGATTTAGGTCAAGGACTTAATTTCACAAAGGATCGCACAGTTTGGATTTCATCTGATAAAAAGTCAACTGTACAAAAAGTCAAAGTTTGACTTTTTGATTTTTTTGGTCAACCAAGGTTCCTTAACCCTAAAACAATGTTAATGTGTGATTGGAATCATCATTCATCAAGAAAAATCAAGAAAAGTGAGTTAACTTGTAAAAGGGGGTAACCATAAAAAACTTAGAATTTTTCTAAGTTATGAAACAAAGTGGTTAGGGTACCAACTTCCAAGGATCATAACTTGAGATCCAAGCAACCATTTTGGATGATCCAAAGATGGATTTGTAGATCTCATGGCATACTTTAAAAGTGTCAACTACATCTCATTCCAATTCCTCATGGATTTTTAGTTATGGAGTGATCAAAATGGCTGAAAACATGAAATGCCACTTTTTCCAACACTTAGTGAAATTTTCACTAAGTCAGAATCTGTCTTGCTTTTTTTCAAAATGTAGGGGCATTTTTCACTTGGATCTAAAAAGTTTCAAGACAAACTATGATCACACATGTGTTGTGTCATATGAGGGTTTTCCAAAATGCCCAAGAACTCCATCAAACTCCACCTGAGCTAGGAGTTATGACAGCTGCAACATGCCTTGCTGCAAATTGTCTTGGCAAGGCAGATTTATGCATAAGGGCTCGATTTGATCAAATTGTGCAACAACAAGCATGGTTATCCATATGCACACCTCAAGGGGGAACAAACAAGGGACAACCACAGATCTATCAGCCTCCCAAGTCCAAGATTCCACAAGTAACATGCCAAACCTAAAAAGCCAAAAAGATGCCAAATATCCAATTTTGTTTCCAAGCATTCAATGCATACACCAAGGTGGCATGAACTGAGCCTATTCCAACTGAATGAGTCAAGGATAAGCTCTTAATCAAAGAACCATAGGCCTGTGCCCTAACCTCTAGTCAATGGTTAGAGGAGACTTGAGATTCCTTTTGCATAACATTGGCCAAAGGCCTGCTGCAGCCTCCATTCACTATTGATTGAAAAACAAACTTGCTCTACTATAATTAGAGCTCATTTATGCTCAGTTTGAGTACACCAAAGCAACCAAACTGATGCTTTCCTCAAAATCCCTCTCTTTAGGCCAAAATACCTTCTTTTGCAAGGTACCTCTGAGTTAGAGAGCAATTCCATCATAACTCATGATCCAAACACATCTAATATGTCATATCTAAGCTGTCCAAACTCTCATATGTGACCTGTAACACCAAAATCACAAAGTCCCCTCTCAAAACCTCAAAATTGGACTTTTTTGCATTTTTCAAGCCATGTCTTAATTTAGTCACTTTCAAAACCAGATAAAACCTCAAACACACTCCAAATATCATCCTTGAACTGTCCTGAATGGTTCCCCACATCTGGAACACCATTTGAGAGAGTTGCCATATTTGTCACTTTTGCCCCTTTTGCAAGAAATAGCTCAAACTTGTTCCTGAGGATTCCAGCTGGTTCTAACCATTCTAAAAGCTTCTAAGGGATCAATTGAGAGTGTCCAAAACATCAAATTACTTCTGGCACAAGAAGCTTGGCAGATTGCACAACAAGCTCCAAGAGGTAAGTGCATCATCACTTGAACTTCCTAAAATATGCATTGCTTTGAAGTCCACTGATCATAAACATCTCATACATGTTATATATGTTGTATTTGAACCAATTTTCCATGTAATTCTTGCTTGTACCATGTGTTAGTATAGAAAATGCAATTATAGGCCTATTTCAAAAACACTATCGGGTTTTTAAATAGGGACGTCATCTGAAAAAAACCACCACCACCATTGGATTCCTTGTGAAATTCTAGGCAGGATAGACCTAAACTTTGTCCCAATCCATGGAGAAATGAGAAAGTTATGGCCTTTACGTTTTTGGTCCAAAACCTTGCCTTGTCTTACCTTGGCCAGGCCTAAAACAAGGCATGCCTTATGTATTTCTATGGTGGCATTGATACACGGATGTATCACCACCCCAGTGGTAGAAGGCGCGCACTGCAACCTTGAGGTCTGGGGTTCGAATCCCCCTTGCCCCAGACCCCTTTTTTACCACTTTTTCCATTTTTTTTAATATTTTTCATATTATTTTAAATGATTTGGAAAATTAATTTCTCTCTCACTTTTAATTATTTTTTATTGGTTATTTTTGAAAAAAATCAAAAAAATGTTAAAATATTTTATTCCACAAAAAAATCCAATTTATATTATTTATTTAATAAAATTAGAATTTTTGTAATTAATTTCATTTTAATTGTTTTTAAACATTTTTTAAATAAAATTCTCACTTTAATCTTTCAAAATCAGTTGGATTTTAACCTTTCATATGATTAAACTTGATTTTCCAAAATATTTTTCAAAGTGTACAACTTGTTTTTGAATATAATTGATATTTTATCATTTATTATTTAAATTACTTTTGAAAAATACCATTTTTATTCAAAAATTAGGGTTTCTTCCCAATTTTTAATTTTCAAACACTCATGGGCCTCTAATAGAGTGTAAGACCCAACCCCTTTTGAAAACCAAAATAATTTGGGCCTCAGGTATTGTATAAGTCCCAACACATTTTCAAAAACCTCGGCGTGATCGCCAGTTCAAAAATCGAATAACTAGGGCCTCCCCTCGTGTTGTAAGTCCCATCTTTTTTTCAAAACCTCCTTGGGCCTCTAATAGAGTGTAAGACCCAATCCCTGTGTAAATAAACCATTGTGGACCTCACTTATTGTATAGGTCCCTCTGTACGTTTTTGAAACGACGGCGCGATCGTCGCCTTTTTTAACAAAATCATCTGGGCTACTCCTTGAGCTATAATACCCATCTTTATTAATTTTTCAAACTCTTTGGGTCTCTCCTTGAGTTGTAAGACCCATACCTTTGTACAGAAAACCTTTTGGGCCTCAGTCATTGCATAAGTCCCAGTACAATCTTATCACAACAACTGCCCTTTTGATTTAGGTTCAAATATATAGTTGTTATAAAAAATTTCTTTAATTTATTTGAACAACTAACAATACAACATGGAAGCTTGCTCACCTGTAAGTTTTATCAGCTTTCATTTACTCGCTTTCATATATATATAACTGTATTGTGGGAACATTGTGAGTCTTCTTTCATTCTTTTAAATACATGTCAAATATATATAACTGTATTATGGGAAGCTGCGCATGGTTAGTCTTCTTTCATACCCTTTTAAATACTTGTCATATATCAACTGTATATATACTAGTATAGTTATTTAGAGTTTTCCCCGACAACTAGGTTTAGAACTAGGTAAAGCCATGTTGGTCACTCTTAAATACAGTCAAAACTAGATCCCCATAGGATTTCCAGATACAGTCTTGTCTTCTCTTGGGATTAAACAATATGGAACAAAGAGAAAGGCAGTATTCCTCGTGAACCTTTTCTCAGGCTGTCACCCCTAGAAATTGTCAAAGAAACTCTACTCCCCGGAGTTGATCTATTCTCGGTGAATAGCATCTCTTAAGTTTCTTCAAATCTCAGAACTTTCACTAAATGATCTATTCTCGGTGAATAGAATTTCTTGAACTTTTCTTGGTTTGGGACCCACAGGCTTCCTAAAAGCATCCCCGCCCCCTCTTGGGCTTTGTACAAGGACCCTTCGTCTTCTTAGAAGTTCTCATGCCTTCTCTTGGGCTTAATACAAGGACCTTGAAGACCTCCTAAAGGTATAGGACAGAACTTAGTCATCCTTCGTTAGAGTTGTCTTTCTAAAAAAGAGTCAAAACCTCAGACTAATTTTAGGGTTGATACTCATCCCTTAAAAGAGTCGGCCTCCTCTTGGGCATCATACAAAAGATAAAACTCTTCCACACCGGTAGACTTGGACAGTCTAATCCTCTTGAGTCTCAAAGGCATTCTCAAGTTCCCTCCAAACATAGGAAGAAACCCCGGATCCTGGATTAATCTCCAGCAGAGTTAAAACTTGTGGGTTCTAAAACCCAATCTCTCTCCTAAAATCCCCCAGCCAGGGTCAGTCTATCACTAGTATAACACTATCTCAAATCAGAACCTCAAGGCATCTGATACCTCAACTCTTCTGTAATCCTCAGCAAGAGTTGATTCCCCACTTGGACCTGCCTCGGGATCTCAATAACCCCCAGCAGAAGATAGCCTTCTCTTAGGCTTTGTATAATGATCTTTCCTCAGCATAGTCAACCTCCTCTTGGGCTTCGTACAATGATTCTCCCCAACGGAGCTAACCTTTTCAGACTCTCTTATTGAGTCAATCACCGTTTCAGGCTCTCTTGTTGAGTCAATCACCTTTTCAGACTCTCTTGTTGAGTCAGCCACTTTTCTGACTCTCTTGTTGAGTCAATCACGTTCCAGACTCTCATGTTGAGTCACCCCTTTTAGCCTCAATCCTGGGCTTTGTACAGGACAGATAAAAAGCACTCTCTTGTTGAGTCAAACCCTTTTTAGCCTCTATCTTGGGCTTTGTATGAGATATAAAATTTCATAACCTCCTCTTAAGCTTGGGACAAATAACTTCCCCAGCAGAGTCAATTCCTCTCAGCCTTGTTTTAGGCTTCGAAGAATAATTTCCCAAGCAGAGTCAAAATCGTTTCAGCCTATATCTTGGGCTTTGTACGAGATACCTAAAATATCCTTAGCCGAGTCAGTAAAGTCTCTTTCAGCCTCAATCTTGGGCTTTGTATAAGACAGATAAAGATTTCTTTCCCGCAACATCAGTCTTCTTTTCACCTTCTATCTTGGGCTTTGTACAAGATACATACAAACCTCCCCAGCGGAGTCAAAATCCTTTTAGCCTCAATCTTGGGCTTTGTACAAGACAGATAGAACATTTTCCCCGGAAAAGTCAAACTTTTAGCCTCCTCTTAGGCTTTGTATAATGATATCCCCAAAAGAGTCAGTCTCTTTTAGCCTCAATCTTGGGCGTTGTACCAGACATATATAAACACTCTCTTGTTGAGTCGGTCATTCCCAACCTCCTCTTAGGCTTTGTATAAGGATTGCCCCAGTGGAGTCAATCAACCTCTTAGCTTCAACCTTGGGCTTTGATCAAGGCACACAAAAATCAACATACCCTCCTAGGAAATCAAAAGTCCCTCTATAGGAAGTCATTTCTCTGTTTATCATATGTCAAAACAAAAACCCTTTTTCCTTCATCTAATTGCTGTAAGTGGTAAGCCTCTGGATTATTTACATCTACGCCACTGTCCCTCTTTAGGCATGAGAAATTCCTAAGGAAAGATGGCATTGCTCTACACTGAGTTAAAGTCTTCTCCTTCAGGTTAACAATCCCCTATAAAGGAAATTATGGCATTGCTGGATTCTCATATCCCAGTTAAAGTAATTCTCCTTTATAATCAGTCACCCAACAGTTGTGATAAACAGACCAAATGTCTCCCTTTAGAGATGACAAGTTCTCTCTCAGTCAAACCTTTTTGCTTCAATCTTGGGCTTTGAACAAGACACAAATACTCAACCTTTCAGCCTCTGTCTTGGGCTTTGAACAAGACACCAAACATTATCTTTTTCCTCCCTTAGAATAGGAGGAACTATGATTGCTCTGATTTCCCTGTTTCGTTTAAACGGGAATACGTAGGCATAAGATTGCAAAATCTTAGCGAGCATACTAATAAAAAACCCAAGGTCCAGTGCCTTCATACCAATCAATCCTTAGGTCCAGTACCTTACCAAAAACATCAACAAAAACTCAATCTCACTCATACTTCCCAAGAAACTTTCCCAACCCATTAGCGGATAAACACCATCAAGTATAAAGTGAAACCTAAAGCTAATATCCTGTGGATAACCACATATAGGATGGGTAACTGACAACTACCCATTGTATAACCTGACCCCGGACCCCCCAATCTCTTTAAGCGTTTGTTCAGTTAAACATTCGCGTGCAAGGTTAGTTTTAGATAACTTCCTTTTCCCTTCCAGCTTCACGGGATAAATAAGAAATCAGAAAGTAGCACCCCCTCCTACCATTGCGGTGAGGAAAACCCAGCGATAAGGTGGTCGCGTCACCGACAAAAATCGCTCGCTACACCTGAGAATCAAGATTTATGATTCTCCTCGATTTCGAACATCAATTCAACGTGAATTTCATAAAAAAAAATCAATCACACACCTCACTACACTCGTGTTTCCCTTTGAATAGAACCAGAACTCTAGATACCAATTGTTGGAGTTCAACAATGAACCTCCATTAACAATGCACAAGAATTGGAGAAGATGAAGATGAAAGAAGAGAGAGAGAAAGATATAGAAATGAATTATCTAACTAACTTTCTCTATTTTAAAAGTTTTTTACAAGTTCACTTTCATTTGGGCTTATATAGATTCACCCAAACTCAAATGTACATTAAAATGCAAACTCAAATTCAAATGCAAATGTAAACTTAAATGCAAATGAAATTTAAAGCTAAACTAACTTGAATGTTAAATTACATTTAACAATAATTAATTATTAGAAGTAAAATATTGATTTTGAAGTTTTTTAATAGGATTTCTTTAACAATTATTTAAAAATTGGGTCGATCATCTTATTGGAAAAATCTCAAGTTCCACATTGTTTAGACATAAAGATTCTAAAGAGTTTATATAGAGTGACACCCTTCATCTTACAAACTGGTTTTGTAAGGATGAGTTAGACCAAACTCTAATATATTTCTCTTTAGCCCTTGTTTACATATGACAATTACATGTTTTATTTAAAAATTCATGCTTACAACTTTTTTGAATTTTGTCTTTTTTTTCATTTGCTAGGTTTAGCCTTCTTATCAAAGAAATATATTTCAATTACGATTTTGAATGTGTAATTCTTTTTCATAGAAAAAGTAACATTATTTATATGTATACTAACACGTGCATATTTTATATGCAAGGGTATTCTTGTCATTAAAGAAAATATATCATTCTTTTCATTCACTTTCATTCATAACAAACAATTAAAAAATCATCACACTTCCCACTTATTTTTTACTCACATTATTTCCTTTCACTTTCTTTCTTCTTCTCAATTTCCTATGTATTATGCTACTTTTCTTCCTTTAAATGAGTTTCTCTCCCTTTTATTTCCCTGACACAAGAAGAAATAAAAAATCCTATAAAATAAAAATGACAAAACAAATTAACAACGTAAAATCGTGGGTTTCCTCCCACGCAGCGCTTTGTTTAAAGTCGTTCAGCTCGACAATTTGACCCTCGTGATCAAGAGGGTTCTTCTTTAAAGTTTGAGTCCTTAAAATTGTGCTCATGATTTTTAGGGTTCCATTTAAACATATACATCCACTTTATAGACTCTTTAGCCATTTCTTTATTTCTTTTATGAGGGGGTTTATATCTGAGGTCTGGTGGTAGAGGTTCATTTTTAAATTTTGGCTCTGATATGTGTGTTAGTGCTAAGCCTTAAGGTTTATAGTTTTGGTCTTGAGTTGTGGGACTTTTTCTAGTAGCTTCTCGTAAGCCTCATCACTGACTAGGTACACAACCACTCTATCATGGGATATTAGTTCAGAGGGGTCTCATCGACATGTTTTTCAACTATGTCAAACCTGCAGTATGAGTCCTTGAAAGTATGGCTTTTATAATTTTGAATAATACGAACTTGATGATATTTTCATCCCCTACTTCAAATGTGAGTTTCCCTTTCTTAACATCTATGATTTCTCTTATTTTGGCAAGGAAGGGTCGTCCTAATAGGAATGGGATTTCAGAATCCTCTTGTATATCCATTACAATAAAATCTGTAGGAATGATGAGTTGCCCTATTCTTATTTGTATATCTTCCAGAATCCCTACTGGATACTTTACTAACCTATTTGCTAGTTGTAAAAATATTCCAATGGACTTCATCCTACCAATGCCTAGTTTTTCAAAGACTGGAAAAGGCACATTAATGTAGAGCTTTTCATTGTCCTCTAATTTATGCTTGTTCCAAATTATGTCCTTTAAGAACTTAGCAAGTAGGCATATGGGATAAGTCCTTGGTGAAAGGCACATTAATGTAGAGTGTTTTTAGTAGCTCCCCAAATTTCTTAAATTAGGCCTTTATCTTTGCCTTTGCAAACCTTTGCAGAAATAGGATTGGTGGCTTATAGGTTGGAGGAGCAGCATATGGCTCCTCCTTCTCTTTCTCTTCAACTACCTCCTATTTAGGTGGTGTTGGTTCAGTGTCTTTCACTTCCTTACCTTTCTCACTGGGACCCTCCACTTGCTTACCACTCCTAGTTATTACAACATTTATATGTCCCTTGGAATTTTGTTCAGGCTGTCAAGAAAAGGATCCTGGAGGGACACGTGATAAAGCTTGTTGTCATGCAGCTTGGGAGATATGAGTCTCCAACATTTTGTTATGGGTAGAAATGGACTTTACCTTAGTACATAACTGCCTAAGAACCTCATAAGTGTGGAGATTTTGGTTCCTAAATTCTTCAATTTGGCCAGTTTGAGACGCTAAAAATTCTCCATCATCAGTTTTAGATTTGATTTCTTAGGGGCAACAACTATGTTGTTTTGGAAACCCGAGGTTCCCATGGCTATCTAGGGAGAGTTATTTTTATTTTAAAAAAATTTGTGACCTCTCCACTCTGGGTAATAAGTGTTGGAATATGGATTATCGCGATGAATATTATTATTAAGATAGTTAACACTCTCTTGGGTGGTTCCTCTTGTGAGGAACATCTGGCAGTCATTAGATATATGTCTATTTATTCCACAAATCTCACAGGAGAGAACTGCAGGAGTAACAAAAGCTACTGGAGCTAGTGGGGTAATGTTTAAGTTCTCTATCTTTTGATAAATGGCGTCTACTTTGGTATTCATGTGGTCAAAAGTATTGAATTCATAAAGGCCACCCTTTTAAGGGGATTTTTCAATGAGTTCACTGGTGTTTCCCCATGAGTAGTGGTTCTTCGCCATGTTCTTAATGAGGTTATAGTCCATATCCTTAGAATTGTTCATTTGGGTGCCACTGACAGTCACATCAAGGGTCGTCCTTGTGGAATAAAGGAGACCGCTATAGAAGGTGTAGACTATGAGCCACTTTTTAAGTCCATGAAATGGGAACAACCTTAACAGGTCCTTAAAATGCTCTCAAGCGTCAAATAGAGGTCCCCCCTCTTCTTGCCTAAAGTTAGATATTTCACTTCTAATTTGTAAAGTTTTACTCGGCGAAAAATATTGCACGAGAAACACAACTTTTAACTCACCCCAAGTTGTTATGGAGTTTGTAGGAATATATTTTAGCCACGCACGGTCTCTATCACATAAGGAGAATGGAAATAATCTTAGTCGAATAGTGGTGGGACCGGCATTGTTAGCCTTCAGTGTACCTCAAAAATCGACAAAGATAGATAAGTACAAATTTGGATTTTTAGTGGGTAGTCCCGAGAACTGGTTCTACTGAACCATGCCCATAAAAGAGGACTTAATCTCAAAATTATTTGTCCCAATGGGAGGATGGACGATACTGAAATGTGGTTCATCATTAGTGGGAATCATGTAGCCCTTAAGGGGATTATTATCTACTTCTTTAACCATTTGTTGTTGTTGTCTTTAAATTCGATGTCTCTTATGTAAGAAACGCTCAATTTCATTTATAGACTCAACAAGGTTTCCTGCACTACAAGATTTTTGCATAAACTCGTAGCGGGAAAAAATCAGAGAGAGCGAAAAACATTAAACTGTTTTAGTCTATACGGTGATAACCTAGAATTTCAATATCAAATCAGTTTGGTCTTCGAAAACGGAGCTAAAAACTTGACATGCCGGAAGCGTACCACAATGTTGAAGTAATAAAAAAAAGTATTGTATCACATAGACCAAGTTAATGATTATCGAATTCTATTCTATTTTTGTGTAGCTAAAATGATCAAAAATTTGGTTTGCAAATGATTTTTGCGTTTAGAAATAAAATTAATTAAAACAGGAAAATTTCAGGACTCTGATTCATGCCTCTAATCCTCTAGAAGGCCCCAACTTGTTATTAAAATAAAGCTAATATATAGAAAAAGGGAAAAGATAGACAACACCCACTTTTATCGGTGTGTTGTCTTACTCTGATCAAATACGCTGACTGCTTTCTTCAGCGCAGTGTATTCGTTCAAAGTCAGTTTTTTTAGAGCAACCATTAACAAAAATTATTGTCTCTATTGAATACTTGAGACACTTTCATCATCTTGATTCTATAGTTCAGTGTTTCTAACTTCGATATCACGCTACACTCTTTTAGTGTATAGTTAATATCTAAATAATTCATGTTTTCACAGCGAATATAAATATTTTACGATAAAAAATACCGAAACAAATTTTCCTATGTTATCGTAACAAATTATTCGAGAAACTACATAAGGATTGTTACAAGGAAATACTAATTTCCCTAAACTCCTAATAGACTACTCATACATGACAATCGAAATAACAACTAAAACGTATACATGATCAAATGTAATAATAACAATAACGAGAAAAAGCGATAAAATTAGAAACCTAGAATAAAAGCAAGAAACTTGAATTAAGAAAAAGCTATAATGGAGTCTTGAGTACTTTTCTTAAAGAGATACAATGCTACTTATAGACTTCTTACAATCAAGACATACTAATTTCGCATTAAGGTCAATTATGAGTCATTCCTCCTTGCCTTGGAACAGTTGGGAAGCCAAAATATTAGAAAAACGTTAGAAAAGACCAAAAGTTCGCACTTGAAACTAAAGCTAGTACGAGCGTGCTTGCTGACACGGGGGGTATCATATTGGCCAACACAGCATGTGCTGATGAACATGGCCCAACCATGTTACTGTCTAGAATTTTGCATTAGTGACCAATATGGCCCAACTGTATTGGTCTCTATATTTTTATATGGTAAAAGTGTTTGAAGGTCAACACGAGTGTGTTGATGGGCACTGTCAACCCGTGCTGACTACTCAATTTTAGTTCTCGTTGATCCATTATGCATGTATTATTTGGTCCTTTCAAATTCATTTCATCCAACAATCTCGGTGTTACCTAAAAAGCATATGAAACACAAAAACCATGCATAAAAGTAGAAAAACACTAATTTAAATGACTAAAGTGGAATGAAAAAATCTAAAATAATGGTGTAAAGTCCACTTATCATAAACCAAACAAGTTGCCCTCTAATTGTACTTGTGAATCTGCTCCAAGTCCATGATGTATTTAAGTTAGACAACATCAACATAGGTCACACTTTTGTCCACAAATTGTTTGTGCCTGCATAAATACATAAACATGTCTTCAATGCACATTGTCTATGATAGGAAACCTCTGAATCATCACCTACAACATTTACAATTACATTCAAGTAGTTAATGTATTTTCCGTTAGGAATGAAAACCTATCATCACACCTTATGTTATCTTTTATCTCTTTTTGGGCATCACCCGCATCAATTCCTAATTGTCACAATTTGGTCATGTGCCTCAAACTTATGAATTGTAGAGTGATCCAACAACTTTATGTGATTAGAATATGGATGAGGAATGATACATCATCAAGGGTGATACTCGTCTCATCCATGAGAAGATCAAATATAGAACTCTCTACATGTCATCTCTCAACAAAATGTCGACAAAAGATCATGGTCAATATAACCATATTTTGTCTTACATAAGTCCTTCAGTTCAGATAGCTCCAATACTTATTGAAATTATGGTTCATCTGGTTGCGGCAGCTTCGCTATCTACCTAGCTTGGTTTATACATTTCAATGTGTTACGGTACTTCAAAAACAAATACATCAATGTTGGACAATTTAATTAGTATAAACTAAATGTTTAAAAGAGTTATGAAAAATGTATGTTACCTCTCATTCCCACATGTTCGTAGTAGTATGGTGCGCATATAAAGGAAGTTGTGAAATGACATCGGGGCCTCTTGAAAAACTATCTGGTGCAGAAGCATCAGGTTTGGTTGCAAGATGTGAATCATGTGCATGTACATCAACATCGGGAACATGAATGGTAGCATCGGTTGCTTCGTCACAAGCTAGAAATACATGACCCCGAGAAAGCAATCCCTCAATAGCGCGAGATGATTCTTCAACAACTCAAAAGGATTTAGCTTTCTCCCTACGCACTAAAACATGTTGAGACATCTAACTATCTATGTACCTTAGTTTTTCGTCGACCATGTTTACTATAATCGCACAAGACAAGTCATATCATTAGCAAACAAAATTAACAAACAAAATGACAAAAAGGATAACAAACATAAAAAATATGGATTTTGTTGTTCATATTAGGGGTTCGGATTTTGATATCGGTATTAGGGTTCGGATTTTGAAATTTGGCTTTTCTCGCATCAGACGAGCCCCATCGCGCACCTTACAACCCAAATGTAACAGATTCAAACCAAAGATGTAACCTAATGTAGCTTAACTAATTTCTATCTAATGTGATCTGATATATCTTAACTAGAATCTATTAAGGAATTGCATTGCATGCGTCAAAATAAATAAATAAATAACTTAAATAAAAAAAATAAAAAGAATGAAAAACTTACCAAATGTGAGAGATAAAGGTGCTTGTCTTGAATAAAAAGGAGTGGAAGATGTTGAAAGCGCTTGGTTTGAATGAACATAAGTAGATTTTGAGAGAAATGTTGAAAAAATGTTGGTATCGTATTTGTGAGAGCTCTCTTTGCATTCTTGAGAGAATTTATTTTTTATTTCAAATGTAAGTGAAAGAGGAGGGAAAGATTTTCCTCTCCACTTAAATGGTTGCGTCTAGATTTCAATGTCTGAATAGTGCATCCGAAGTATGTAATTCAAACATCTTTTTTAATTGCATTTGGCATGGTTCAAAGATTGGATTTGTAGTGTTATGGATTGTCTGGATTTTAAACTCCAGACTGTGTGAAATGGATGTTTTTTAATTTTCATCAGGATGGGTGAGTAATGGTGATGGTGCAAGGAACAATTCCCTCATTTTTTAACCGTGCTTTCTGAATTTTCTAACCTGACCCGATAAAACCAAAAGTGTTACCACTAGGTCAGACTAAGGATGTCAACGGGGCAAGGAATGTTGAGAGGATGCTTCCACGCTCCCAGTCATACCTCCTAATTTTCCCCATCCCCGATCCCTGCCTTTGAGAAATATTTTTCCCCATCCTCACAAACTCCCACAGAACCGACAGAGATCTATGAATATCGAACTTTATGAAAAATTATATATTTTTCAATAAAAAATATGACACTAACATTTCGTTATTTTTTCCTTTTTAATAAAGAAACATATATTTTATGTTGTTCCATTATATCGTTTCACTAATAAAATGAGTACATATTGTTACTGAAAGACAAATGGTCATTTTATTTTATTTTTTTGTTTCATTATATCGTTTCACTATCCAAACACATAATCTTATAAAATTACACCCAGTACATATTGTGTACACAGTGTCTCCTCCCTTCTTTTCTCAATTCTCTTTGTCTCCTTCATCCCCCGTCTTCTTTGTTCGTTCTCATCAACGCAACAACAATCATCATTGTGGGTGGCTTTATTTTTGCTTGTCCGTTTCTTTGTGGAGGTCGCTGTGTAAGCTTTATAACTGTTATTGTCTTAGGTTTGTGTTGTTGCGGTTATGTTCTGGAATTGCAATTTTTTAGAAGAAAAACTTTATTAAAAAAAAAGAGTTTTATGCAATATGTACAAGAAGTGCAATAAAAAATAGCAAAGAGCTAGTAGCAAACAATGCAATAAGCATGGAATCAAAACCAACAGCGGATTATGAGTTTTTGTATGATTATGCATGGTTATATGGTAACAACAGGCTCTGTTGGATATTCATTTTTATTTATTTATTTATTTGACAGTAAAAGAAATATTAGCAACTACAAGTTCTTTTGCATTTTTTGTTATTGATGCAAGATATATTTTTATTTTTTAAAAAACAAAGATGTAAAATGAAATTATGTTCTTAAGAGGACAGATGTTGGGCCAGATGCTTAAGTCAATATGTTCAACATCTTAAATCAGAATTGATAGATAAGATAAAACATGATGATAAATCAGAAAGCTATAAAAGAACATAAAGAATTGTTGACTCAGTTCAGTGTAAACAACACCTACGTTTGGGGAGCTTCCAACCCAAGAAAGAAAATTCACACTTCAATAGAATTAGTACAAAGTGTCTTAGATGAACAACCTCATGCTTAATTCCCCTATTTTTAATTATACCTATATCTTTCTAGTTAGAACTCCCTTTAAATATGAGAACTCCTCTCACTTTCTCTCAATCACTAATATCAAATGATCACTATAATAATCAGAATAATGAATGTTGAATTATAATTCAACTAACAAACCAAAATCTATGTCTTTAGATATGAATGCAATCGCTAGAGTGGTGCAGAAAAAACATCACAAACAAATACTCAAAGTATAAATCCTAACACACAAAACTTCAATGCTTGCACATTTCAAACGTTAGGTTTGAGTCTCCTTAAATAGCAAACCAGATTGTAGAAGATATGATCACGTCCAAATTGTAGAAGATTTAGTTTTTATTTGTTTTTTAGCAACCTTCAAAAAGATTTGATTTGTTTGAATTTAAATTTAAATCTCTAACTGATTTGATTTGATCCTTTTAATCATCCAAATAAATCTAATTAAATGCATTGCTAAAAGTTAGCAACAAATTTGATTGAGACGCAATCAAAAAATCATGCTCAAAAGTCAAAACAACTACAACACTGGTCTGCTGACAATGGGCAAATGTTGCACACATGCTGAAACATTTGGTCCCACGTGTGTCCTTTCTTCACCAAAACATCTGGTGCATTTGATATTGTTTTGCATAATGCATCCAATCCAAAAGGAACAACAATATCCCTCTTTGAAAATATTTGGCAAAACAACTTTATCACAACTTACAAGAATGTGAAATACAAACTAAGCAAACATAAGCACACCACAAGAAAACACACAAAGCAAACTGCAGCGGCAATAGAAGTAGCACAAACTCAGAAATCATACAATGTGGTTGCTACATCAAAACACATAATGCTCTCATACATCCAGGTACACAATCAATCATGCATGCACACAATCAATAGTTAATAGTAGTCAGTTAGAACACACCACTACATATCAAACATCAGAGTTCACACACAATAACTCACAAAGAGATCAACTCACACATGCTCATAGTTGAAGGTCGGTGTCAGGCCAGAGGCTCCAACATGTGAGCACACCAGTTAAGCAATGCTCCACAAACACACTAGAACATCCATTGCAGTAGGAGTAACACACTCACATCATAGCATATAGACGCCATTACTCCCCCATTTTGTCACAATTTGGAAAAGATGTGAAAAGAAAGAAAATAGATAAATATCACACAACATGAACCATTGACATTTGCAGAACCACAAATACCAAATCTATATTACAGGCCCATGGCCACAATACATTAAAACATGCCCAGATACAAGGTCCAAAAACAATCATAACATGTTTCTTCAGAAACAACACAAACAGCTTCAGCCAGATGACTTCAGTTTTTAGAGCTTGATTCCTCTTCTTCACTTGAGGATTCTGCATCTTTCTCACTGAGTAGATATTTACTCTTAAGGTCTGAGTTTTCACAAAGAAGATGAACTCCTTATATAGCCACAAAAGTTCAACTCCAAAAGCCCATAAGGACTTAAGTCATGAATTTAGTTGGACTTCTAAAAAGTACACGAGATCAATCTTCAATAATGATGATTTCCAATCTTGATTAATCTCCTTGAATAAATATGAATTTCTTGATTATTCTTGTTGTATTTGATTCAGATGATATCCTCCAAAAATACACATGATTAATCAAATCTTTATTAGGAAGATTGAGATTTTTGTAAACAGTATGAGACAAATATCTCACAGATCGTGGAACATTTGGCTTGCCATCTGTCCACTTAACGCAATTCTAAATCTTGAACAAATCAAATAAAATCTTTACTTGATAAACATCACAATTCCAACGTCTAACGTAAAGGATTCAGAATAAGTCTCTTGCAAAAACAGAACCAAATATTCCTTCAAAGCATATCTAATCAAATCTTCATTTCAAACTTATGGATTAATAAAATCTTTTTTCAAACTGATTTCGATTAACAAACTTCTCCCAAAAGTAACTTTCTCATCATATTAGAAATAATACATATTTTCTAACCAAATGCTGAAGCGAACATTTAGTGCAGTAAGAGCAGTATGTGTGTCAAGATGTCACATAATATGTTAAGACATCTTGCTCAACAACTTGTCTATAAAAATAAGGCGATCAAACAAGCAACAACAACTTATAAAATCCAAAGCGAGTTAGAACAACAAAAACCAATTGCAAAAATCAACAAACCAATAGTAGATCCTGCAAATAGACAAGATGTTATGTAGATTGTTCCATGCATTCTTCATGACATTCTTCAGATTATCAGAGTGCGATGAAACTAACTACATGCTAAAAACAACCATAAACAACATCACACAACTTCTCAGGAACACCAGATAGAATCAATAGAATTTCTTGTATACCATCATATCCTTATCTCCCCCACAAACTTGCAGTAGCAGCTACAGCAAGTTAAGGTGAAAAAAGCTTTAATATTTCTCCATCGAAAACAATATCAACTTCATCAACAGGTGCACAAATGTGTATCAGAGGACAAATATTGGACCCAATGTCTGCCACATCGTTCCCAACATTTAATATATATAACTCAAATTCAAAACACTTCAGGCAACATCAATATCATTATCACAACTAATAATGTATTTCTTTTGAACACTTAAAATATCACCGATTAGAAAGGAAACACCAATAGGTGGTTAGATGCAATAAGACTCAATATGTTTAATCAATGGACAAAGACAACATTCTTCATCCCCATCCATACGGAGGAAAAAATTCAAATCCGGAGCCCCCAACAGATAATCCTCACAGTGATCTTGTTTTCATAAGCAAATTGGCATCACTAGATCGGACTATTTGTTTTGTCAACTCTAACAACAACTCCCTGCTATTACTAGGAAAATACAAAATGCACAAGTGTGTAACTAGATTCACAGTGGACAAAATTAATTTTGACTTAATTAAATTTAGTAGAATTGATTTTAACATAATTGAGTTTAGCATAATTGATTTATATTCGGATACAGTTATGTAATAGTTGAACGATAAATTTTAATGTAAAAATCATATTTAAACTCGTAAGCTACACATCCTAACTTCAAATAAAATCATTTCTTGAGACAGAATCAATTCTACTTTAGAAGAACCAAACATTTTAAAATCACTCTAGAATCAATTTTACACTTTCTACTTTTGACTCTTCCAAAAGCCACATTCATTTAGGTTTAAAAAATAGTGAAATTTATACATACTATGCTAAAGCAAAGACAATGAAATTGAAATCCACATACGTTTTGAACAAATGTCAATATATGAACTTCAAATTTTCATCACAGTTCAAAATGCACAAGTGCAATACTAAGACGACAAAACATATGTGCAGTGGAATGTGCATTTATGTTTTAAAAAATAGTGAAATTTATACATACTATGCTGAAGCAAAGACGTTGAAATTGAAATCCATCTACATTTTGAACAAATGTCAATATATGAGCTTCAAATTTTCATCACAGTTCAGAATTTTCATATGACTCATAGTTCTCATACTCAGTAGATTCATAAACATTGGATTCTTCACTGGGAGAAGATTCATATAAACTGGAACTTTCAGAGGGAGGTGATTCATATAAACTGGAACTTTCAGAGCTTTCAGAAATAGGAACTTCGCCATTAAAGGAAGTATCAGGAGCATCAAAATTTTCATTAGCCGGTGATTTATGAACTTCAATTTCGCCTGTTTGAACAAATTGCAACAACAAATGCACTCCATTAAAAACATCATAAATCATTAGTCCTATTCTGCCGCCAACCCAACTGCCCATGTGACTTCCAACAAGATAGCCAATTCTGCCAAGGCTCTCCTCCCCCAGGTATGCTCCCCCATAAGCACCAAACAAAGTACCAGTACCCCTAAGGAACCCCTCTGTGAGTGTACCACCATAGTAAATAGCTTCGAAAAAGTCCCATCCTGAAGAGATGACGGGACCAATTATCCGTTTGGCTTGACGGGAAGCCAGTTTTGCTGCCTTTTTACTTTCTTTCTGTGCATGTTTAGCTGAATCTGTTGGGGACATCCCTTGACTAACAGCGTCGACGAGGGCAGACTCAATCGCTCTTTGCCTTGCTTTTTCAACGTGAGTAGATCTAATACTGTAAAAGTAGAGCTTCACGCCTTCCTTGACAGCACACGCCACAGTTCCAGAGCCCATGTCGAAGCAGTTTAATATCGTGAACTTTCCACTTTGGGATGACCCCTCCTCACCAATAAGCTCCCTGCATTTTTCAGCTGAAAGGAGACTTATATCAGCAAAAGCAGACACTTCAGACAAGTACTAACAGACAGTGTAGTTGAATGTCTTCAACAGTCAAAGACGAACATGCATGACAAATATTGAAACATGAACTATGTGCAAAAATTAGAAAGTCTTTCGCTGACAATAAACACGCACTAAGAAAAACGTAAATAAACAAAATCAGCCATTTTAACTTCATTCAAATATGGGATGCAATGCAATCTATATTTGTCTTCATTCCATAATAAAAAAATAATAATATAGACATGCCGTTACATTTAACTTCATTCGATTTAATTTCATTACATTCTAGAGTATGTGCAGTTATATTTCTCCATTCTTTCACACTATACAAGTTTTAAAGAGAAAAATCACAACCATGCAAAAATAATCAAATAGTATGATTGAACACAATTTAAAGAGTTGTCATCATATAGTTATTACTGTAACACCGACACCTATGAAAAAAGATGCGTCTGTGTCAGTGTCTTTGTCCGAAATTGACACCGACACTCGTTATTATGTTTAGTTTTTTTTTAATTATTACAGGTGTCGACGTGTCAGTGTCAGTGTCGGTGTCTGTGTTTTCGGTGTCCATTCTTTATAAGTTATTAAACTCTTCAAATACAGTCTTAGGATCTCCAAGTCATACCAACAGAATACCAAACTCCACAATGAAGCATGTCTTAAGCTCTTAAGAATAAAAGAAGAAAAAAAAATGAAAAAATGCAGAACAGAGTGAATTCAAATTTTCTTAGAGGCCAAATACCAAAAAAACTTAACAGCTTAGACAGTATATTAATGAATTATGATATACTCCCTCCATCCCAAAACAATCGAACTATTCCAAAACAAAACCCCAAATTTATTGACCATTTCAATTTTACCTAATACTATTCTTTCTACTTTTACCATATACTTGAACTATCGCTATTTTTTCATTCCCTAATCAAATTCTTCTACTCTGAAGTTATGATGACGATAAATATATCAATGCTTGATAAGGATAATTGAGTACCTCACTCTTTCAATTATACATTTGTCTTAATCTGAACGGTTCAATTCCGAACAAATTCATCAACACAAAAATGGCAATGTTTACAATCTAATGTGGAGTATCAATCCTTATCAACCCCAGATCACAAGCACAAATACGAAATCACTAATAAACTTAACACCAACTAAATGAATGGATTAACAGGAAATAAATCCCTAAATCAGAACAACAATTATAGTGATAATTAGGATAGTAAATCAAATGATCAAGTACTTAACCCTCCCTTAATCACAAATTGAATGAAAAATACATCAGAATCAATAGAATGAAATGCAACAAAAAGAAATACATACCAGTGATGCTGAGAGCAATAACAGCGGCAACAATTACGAATAACCGAATCCTTCTTTTCTGGACATCCATGGCGTTAACTGTAAACCCTAAGTAACCCTCTAGTTAGTTATCGTCTTTTGGAGACAGTTTAAACGGTTCAAAAAGTGGCGAGAGTCGTGATTATCTTGTTGAACTACGTTGATTTGTCGGAGGCTTATTTACGTGGAGGAAGTTGAGCGTTGACCGGTAGTGCACAGTAACCGGCGGTGGAGAAATCAATCGTCGAGAAAGCAATTGAGAGCCCGTAGGCTTTAAAGCCCAATATGTTTTGGTAGTTGGAAAGTGGCTTATTATTAGCACCTAGTTTTTTATTGTATACACCACCGTAAGTTTTACTTATTTATTCATTTATTTATTCAAATAATTTAATAATTCAAATATACCTTTTAAAAGTAAACAAATGGAGGTTACGGATTCAAACTTAAACCTCTACGTCAAATATCTTTACAGAATTATCTACCAAGTAGACTTAAAAGAACTATACCCTCTATTTTTTATTATAAATTTTTACTTTTTACATGTATTAAGAAATATAATTTTCTTAATAATTATAGTATACAAAGGAGAAATTATGAAAGATTTGTAAAATTATTTTTTATTAATAATATTAAAAAGACAAATTTACATAATTGAATGGATAACGAATAATAAATATTTAAGAATGTAATAAAAAAAATAATATTAATGATTTATTGATAATCTAAAACGACTTATATTATGATTCATGTTTTTTTTCAAAACGATTTATAATAAAAAACTGTATTTATTGTGTATTTTAGTTATTGAAAAAAATTTATTTCAATTATTATTCATTTTGGATATATTTTATTATATACGCATTAAAATATAAATATTAATTTTGATTAATAAAATCTAAGTCTTACTTATTTTTACTTTTGTTCAAATGAAATTTAACTTCAATTTTTTAAGTAAAAATTAATATGAATATTTTAAATTTTTATTCTAATATGAATAAATTTTGTAAGGATTACCAAAATCTAAAAAGGAAAAAATAATATATTTGTAAAGAGTAAATATAAAAATTATAAAGATTACAAAAATAACATTTATAATGACTAAATTTTTTGGCTTTTTTCCTTACCGTTAACTATTTTTTTCAAATAACTCATTTTTCAAATTTTATTCCATCTATCTTACTTTCTATTTATTTATATTTTCTAGTGTACCCTATTTTTTAAAAATATACATGCACGTGTCAATATTTATTTATATTGAGTAAACTAATTTTTTTGAACAATAAAAATATAAATCAATTACATAATAATTTGTATCAAGTTAATAAAGTAATATATATATATATATATATATATATATATATATATATATCCGTGTGTGTGCGCGCGCGTACAATAGATATTATCATTATCTTGTTTGAGTTGAGTAATAGTGCGCTTTGAGCTATATTTGAATTGATGAAACATAACAGAGCGAAGCAGAATAAAATATATGAGAGCGAAATGGAACAAAAAATAGATAATGGGATGGAATGGATTTCATCATCATTTCATTCCATCAATTATTTGCAAATCTAAAAAAGTAAAGCGGAATGGAATATAGATCTCATTCTATTGTTTGATTATTTTAATAAAAATGTATCATTCCATCACATACATCTCAAACTAGACGGACAAGAAATATAGAATTGAATGGAATGGGATGAAATAGATTCCATCATGTTCCATTTTATTCCATCCATTATTTACAAATCCAAACAAAGGAATCTCATTATTTACCCCTTCATTCCATTTCATTATATCACGTATCACCAATCTAAACATACAAAGACGAATGAATATAACCTAATTGCCTATTTATGTATGTATAAATATGTTCGTTTCATATAGAGACGAGTATAGAGGTTAGTTCTAATGCGTATCAGCTTGACCACACGTTCTCTAGCTTCGACTCAATAGTGGAATGAATAGGGTGGATCATCCCTTTAACCTATCAGGTGTGATTGACCCATAAGACTCTAACTATGTTCATAATTGATTAAGAGAATTCTGTTAGACTTACTTAAAATATGGTTTGACACATTCTTCCATGAGATATGATACATAAGAGAGCAGGGTGATCTTGGCTACATGTACACCATATGATCACTCCCTTCTTATTTATATACTCCTATTGTTACTTATGAGTTAGGTAGTTAATGGGTCGAGGATTTTACCATTTGATGTGCTTGTTTTATAATCTCATGATTAGGCTCGCCTAAAGATATTTCAGTACACATTCCTTCAAGTATGTGGCCTATAAAGGCGAAGTGGTTAAGTCCATAATCTCTTAAGCGCGAGGCCTATAAGAGTGAAGTGGTTAAGAAAATATATTTCATTCCACAATTCCCTAAGCATAAAGCTTGTAATAGAGGAGTGGTTAAAAAAAATATATTCAAATCCACATTCCCTAGAGCACAGGGTCTATAAGAGCAAAGTGGTTAAGGAAACATATTAATACCTACAATCTCCCAAACACAAGGCTTGTAAAGGGATAAACGGTTAAGGAATGAGGTGTGTTCAATGGCGACGTCAACTTGTTATTTAATTGGTTTGTGCACGTAGGTTATAATCTTAATTTTGGCGTGCCAAAGGGCGTCGATGGTGATCTAGTTTTGGTTAACAATTAAGCTTCAAATTTAATGTGAATTAATGCAATGAGATTATTAAAATATCATTATGGTTGACTAACCAATTTGGATCGCTCTCTTGTTTGCATGTCTATAGTGAGGGACCTCAATGTCTGTTACAAGAATGATGGATATTACCATATTGACATCTACATGGTTTAGGAATGATAGTTTTCTTCTATAACTACACATCCATAAGTCTTTGATTTTTATTTTTTTCTTCTATAAATACACAAATACCAGGCTTTGATTTTTCATTTCTTCTTCAATTTTAGTTAGTAAGGATCTATACATCTCCACAATCAACGATGAAGATGGCGTTCTATTAGAGCTCTCTATTGCACGCGAGAAATCATAACTGGTGATTTTGCAACGCAGTAGAGAAACAATACTTCTACATGTACAAAGAATTATCATTGACATGGATGTGAGAATTCCCTTTACCATGTCTGAGTTTGACGTCTTGAAGAGCATCAATATCCCCCATCTTAAGTGCATACAAACAATTGGGATTTTATTATGGGATTTGAGATTTTATGAGTGACCTCTGGGATCAAACCTACATTAGGAATTTTCTTCTCTTTTTATTGTACCAAGGGAGCTGACAAGGGTAGTTGAGCATCAATTAGAGGTAGGAATAGGCTGAAGCGAACTAGCTTTTGTCAAGCCTAAGTCTGGCCTAATAAAAAAATTCAAAACCTAAGTATAGCTTATGTCTATCATATATTTATTTTTAGGTTTGACTTTGGCCTTTTTGAATGCATAGTTGACTTATTAGCTTACTAAGCCTATTTCATTTTAATATATGCAAGTAAACAATTCAACTAATGTTTAAATAGACAAAACATTTAAAAGACCAATGAGAATAAATATTTGTTTGCAATGACTAATTGATCTTACCTAATAACATAAGTTTTGTGAGACTATTTGTTTGAAATAACTTATGAACTCAACTTATGACGTTGTTCATAAAAAAAAATTCAGGTTATTTTCATAAGTTCTTCAAGATACTGAATATTTTTTTTTATTTTTTTATATTTTATTTCAAAGTATAAAATACAATGTAATAATAACAAAGATATGTATATTTATTTAAATAGGTTGATCTGATAGACTTAAAATATATGGATTATGACCTAGCCTTTTTTAGCTAAATAAGCTTATAAAAAACCTAGGCATTTTTCTATTTAAAAAAAGTCAGTACTGACATAGGCATGTGTAGGCTAGGTCATGTATCATTGTTAGTTGGTCTGACTTATTCTCACCTTTGGTCTCAATAGGTGCACTCGCCAACATGGGCGTGCTCACCTTATACTCATCAAACTAGAAGAATTAAAAAGATAACTTTGTGTGAGTATGGGGTAGCACAATGTGTTCGATGATCGTATTCGAGGATACCGACAAGTATTAATTTCTTCTATATTAAGGAAGTGAGCATATGCCAATAAATAGGTTCAATTATGATAGGCTTAGTAAGACATATAAAAAGTCAATTTCTCAAAGCATTTTATATCTGGAACGCGAGGGAGTTGATGAACTATGAGGAGGAGGATGGACTATTTGAGAAATATTTACGTAAGTATTAACTATATATGTGTTTTGAATTAATGTTCGTAATATTCTCATTAATCTTTTGACTCTTTTGTAGAAAAGATGGCTCCCTTGTAGATCTTGGAGAGCAAAGCTCTACTATAGAGAAAGAAAGTCGATAGAGCAAATTGGGAGTCGTCAACCGAAAAAACTGACCCTTTGGCTTATTTACTCGGATTGCAAAGAAAATAAACTTATGGACAAGGCTCGGGATATCTAGGTGGTTCTGTTTTTTACCGTAAATTCACCATCGCTTATCAAGGTCCTATATTCTCCCAAGGCCAAAAAGAAAAAGGTCGTCAAAGGAAAAACTCACATCGAAGGAGAATTGTACCCAAACTTGGAATGGCCTTTTAAAGTACGACAAAAGTTATCCCACATGGAATATAAGCCATAAAATATAGAAGGAGAAGAAATTCCTAGGACTTGGAATGATATTAATTTAAGATATTATTATGCTTGAACAAAGCCTTTAAGGCCAAAAATATGCAACTTTTATTTTTTTTTCTTTCAAAAAATCAATAACTCTTAGGGTGACACATTATCCCCCCATGCAAGGGAAATGGTTTAAATGGGGCGCACTAAGCGTTTTAAATATCAATTTGTGATGCTACATGCGAAAATCTTAAATGATCAACTAACATTATCATCTAACAAGGATGCCCAAACCTTAATAAGACTCTAAAGCCCTCTGAGGTATATATCAAAACCTTAGTAGGACTCTGGAGCCCTATAGGGTATTTATCAGAACTTTAGTATAACTATAAAGCCCTCTGAGGTATCTTCCATAACCTTAGTAGGACTATGGATCCCTCTAGGGTATTTATCAAAACCTTAGTAGAACTTTAAAGCTTTTTAAGTCATATATCAGACCTTTAATAGGACTTTAGAGCTCTTATAGGTATTTGTCATAACCCTAGTAGGACTCTAAACCCCTCCATGGTATATTTCAAACCCTTAGTAGGACTCTAGAGCCTTTCAGGGTATTTATCAAAAACTTAGTAGGAGTCTAAAGCCTTCTAGGATATATACCGGAACCTTAGTAGGACTTTGAAGCCTTCTGGGATATCTACCAGAACCGTAGTAGGACTTCGGAGCCTTTTGAAGTATAGACCAGAATCTTAGTAGAACTTTGGAGCCCTTTGGAATATTTATCAAAACCTTAGTAAGACTATAAAGCCCTCTGAGGTATTCATCCTAGTATGACTATGAATTCATAAGGAGTAAATGAAAAAGCCCCAGTGGACTCATAAAATTATGGGCGAGACCTTACACACAAGCAAATCAAAGGAAATTATGAATAAATTTCCACTAAGAGTCAAGGTTCAACTCGACGAAAACACAAAAGAAAAAAATAAAGCAGTAACAAAATTCATTAATTAGAAAATAAAAAGATTTCAAAAAGCCCAAACAATGGAAGAAATATTACTTGAATAAATTATAAGAGAAATAAAAACATAAATTAATATCCTAGGTTGAAAGAGCATATTTAAGCGAGGTGTATGGTTGAACAGTCTCAATCACCTTAACAAATAAGTCACTTGAAGTCGCCTCAATGGGAGTGGGAGTTATCTCTATCTCTTAGTCAATAAGATAGTCATCAGTCGGGTTAGTTTCTTTCATAAAGCAACAATCTACCACCGCCACCTTAAAGTAATCAAGCTATCCAAGGTTGAGTTTAGAGTACTGTCGCATCTCAAAAAATACAATCTCACGAGCATTCACGCGCTCGCAGAATGATTGAATATAGTCGCCACTTAACTTTATTTATTCCAAAGAAGGAAAGAAAAAATATAGATAAAACCCTTAAAAGAAATAAAAGATGGTCGTCGCAGCCAAATTCAGGTTCGGAGGTTGATTACGCAAGGGGAATGCATTAGCACTCCTCACATCCGTAGTACTCAACGAGAACCTTTTACAGTAGAAACTCTTTAAATTAATAAACTCTCTAAAATAATAAATTTGTCCGGTCCCGACTTGGGCCAATGTAAAAAATTGAAAAACTCGATAAAATAATAAGATAATAATTTTTCGGGAGATCCCTTTATAATTTTCGGTCCCAAGAAAATCATAAATTAATAATTCATAGAAACTGAAAAAAATATATTACACTATATTGAAATATGATTCAATAGTTGTCTGTTTTCCTTTAAAGTTCAAGTCTGTTTGGAGCTCATCTCTAACGTTTCTTATTGCATCCAATAGCTCAGGTGTTGTATTTTTTTTATTGTATCATAAAGTTGTGAAGAGTGTTTGACGCCATAAGTGCTTCATTTCGCGTAACAGGCTCCAAAGTCGCCGTATCATCTTCGTCGTCATCCTCTGCATTGTTCTCAATGATAGTACCCACAATATCTTCTAAACTCTGAACCTCCGAACATGCTTCATTTTCACCTGGGTAGTTCATTCGATTGTCAATATCCATCTTATTACGATAGCCACATTGATTGATCAAAGTCTCGAGGTCTTGAGTTTCTTCATCAAAAGTGGATTCATCCAAATTTCTTGCAACATCACTAGCTGAACGAATTTTACAGTGTCGGAAGCAATTCGTTATTGTTTCTTTTCGAACATCTATCGTCTAAGCTGGGATTGCCAAATTGATAGCATCAAGGACATTTATCTTCCCTGGATCAGATTGTCCTGCCTCATAACCTTCCAATATTTTGCGGTAAAACCTTCTACGGTAATGCATCTTGAAAGCTCTTATTATCCCATCATCGCAAGGTTGAATCTTTGATGTCCTGTTGGGTGGCAAGAAGAACAACTCAACGTTTCTTAGCCCTTAAATATTTCTTGGATGTGCTGGACAATTATCCACCACAAGTAGAACTCTTCTACCATGCATCATTGGTCAAATGAACGAACATATTTATCAAAAAGCACACTAGTCATCCATGTTTTTTTGTTAGCTCGATACTGACAATCCAAGCTATTCATGTTGACATTCTTGAAGCAATGAGGCTTTGCATATTTCTCAATAACCCATAGAGGGATTTTTTCAGAGTCATCTTCATTGCAACAAATAATTACCGTCAGCCTTTCTTTATCTTGTTTTCTTCCTTCAAGTTGTTTTGTTGCCAGTGAATGATCAGCTTGTAGCCTATAAAACAACCCAGTTTCATCCATATTGAAAACATCTTTCATAGGGAATTGATCAATTTTCTCCCGAATCGATACCAATTTCTGCTCCATGTCTTGTACATCAACAGACCCACTCTCGCCAAAACGACGAAATGACTTTATGCCATGTCGGTGCTTGAATTTCCTAAGCCATCCTATAGAGAAGTTAAAATCTGAATCATCATGAGGGTACACGAGTTTCATTGTATCTCTTGCCTTCTGCAAAATTAATTCTCCTGTGATATTCACACGTTCTTGATGCTGGATAAACCACTCATAAACAACCTTCTCCATGTCAGGATATTTTGCTGGTTTGTGTCTTTTGATGTCTGCTCTTCCCTTTTCTATTTCAGCAGAGAGATAGTCATTTGACCGCTTAAGTGTGTTTGATATTGTTCCTTGACTAACTTTCAACTGAAATTTTCCCTCAAGCCATCTCTGCAAGTCTTTTTGTGTGCTTGCAGGATTATCTCTCTTGTACTCACATAACTCCTTACGTATTTGATCTGACATAGTTGATTTTACAACACCTTTTAGATGAGAAGCCATCTTGTGAGATATGGTTTGAATACTCTAACACGTTCATGTAATTTATATACAGTATGCCAAACTTGCTTAAGAATACATTGAACACATTTATTCCTCTTGTTTACATTTACTGTACTTCAAAAGTCATTATTGATTTCCAATGCATATGAACACAGTAGTTACTAATTTACGTTGAGTCCCAAGGTTCGCTGCAACGTAATTCTAAGAGGCATAGACTAATTTGCCTTTTTGTTTGGTATGTACAGTATAATTACTTAAAAACTCTTTAAATTAATCATTATTAATTTATCGATAAATTAATAACTCTCTAAATTAATAAATTTCTCCGGTCCTGACATTATTAATTTATAGAGTTTTAACTGTAGTTAGATTTGCAATTAGAATGTTAGCTTATGTTATTTGTTTTGTTCGAGTGATAAAAAGTGTAAAAGGAAAATAAAAGAGGTCGCAAAAAGATTTTTATTAAGGTGTTGACGAGATTGCAGGTCTTACTCCTACGTATCCTTGGGTACAATGAGGAATTCAAAGAAACATAGTTTTGCGCAAGGCAAAATATATTTTTGGGTTTTTTGTTATAATGCTTGACGAGATGTTGAATCTCGCTCCTACGTATCCCCATGTGCGATGGAGAACTCAAAGTTATATAGTTATTGGTAGCAAAAGAGTGTTGGTTGATTGATTTTAAGGAACAAATGTTTAGGTAGCATTCCAGCAGTTAAGCATTGCTTGTATGCTCGTGCATGGGAGGCTTAAGCATTTGTTTATATCACGATGGAATGGATAAAATAGTGTTCTTTTGTGAAAATGGTTTCGATCGTGCGAGGGAGAGAAAAAGATAAGTTTGATGTGTTGAAGATTATTTTAGACGGACGAAGATTGCTTGAATGGTCGAGTTAGGCAACTCGTATCCAAAAAATTGGGGAAAAGAATAGTAGGCACTAGACCATTTCCTTTTTCATCCTTTTAATTGCAAAAGGATTAGATATCGTTAATATGTTTTGAATAAATGACAAATACTCAAATGGTCAAGTTAGGCAACTCATATTCAAGTATTTGGGAAAAAGAATAATAGGCACTAAACCATTTCCTTTTTCGTCCGAGTTATTATGAAAATAAGATCGCTCAAGTTTTGATTACAAAAGTTGTTTAAGATGAATCAGATTGAGATTTTTAGACTGATGACGATTGTTCGGATGGTCAAATTAGATAACTCATATCCAAACAATCGAGGAAAAGAATAGTAGGCACTAGACCATTTTCCTTTTCATCCTTTATGAAAATATGTTCAAAAGTGATTAGATGTTTTGATTTTATTAGGGAAAATGCACTCATAACAATCAAGGTTTAATTTGCATTTGAAAATGGTTTGAATTAATGGCAAAATAGTCGAGAAAGAGATGAGAAACATGAATTGTAGCCCGAGGTTGCATGTTCAAGCGCAAGGGCGCAGATTATAACGCGAAGGCGCGAATTAATGCCACAAATTGTACGAAACGTGATATCGCACGCACACACGCAAAAAAATGATAGGAGAACAATGAATGTTTAACAATCATAACCAACACGCATTCAATCACAAATGAATAAAAAAGTAAATATGCGTGAGAAATTAAATGCAACACGATGAAGCAAATTGAGTTTACGTAACACTAGGACGTGCAATACAAAACTGCCAACGCAGAATTCAAATCCGATTTAAATGAAATGAAACCTTAACGTACGCAAAGACATGTCATAATGCAATGGCTTATGTGAGACACAATGAAGTGATATAACTTAACGTAACGACAACAAGTTACAAACGGCGCACATAAATGCAACAAAATGAAACGTGTGAGTTGTAACGCAACTAATCATGTGAAATGTAACATCAGATGTAACCAAGACAACATGCACACGCATCAACATATTACATTATTATATCGAACGAATATCTAATGATATAATGACATACGAATCATGTCGAATACGTGAATTATATCCAATTTTAAACGCAACACATGAAAACAACAACAAACATATACAATATTTACATCAATACGAGTTTATTAGAATATCAAGAACCAAAACAACAATAACAATGAAAAAACAAACAACGACGCGGCGAAGTCAAATCAAAATACACAAACTGTACATAACAAAATACAACAGAAAATTCAATTCAAATCCTTACCGCAGTGTCAAATCGTTATTGGTGATGGAGATATGAGTTGAGTTATTGAGCAAAATAGAATGGAGTTGTCACAGTGGCTTGTCGGCGTTGCGGATGGTTACCAAATACATGTTGTTGTTGTATGGTGAGAATGGAGCTACAATGTTGAACCGAAGTTGCACAAAGAGGTTTGTTGGAAGGTTGTTTCATGTGGTGGTGGTGAGGTGTGTAGTTGTTGTTGAGACGGACAAAACAAGGTTAAAAATGGCAAAGGCGTATGTGTGTGAACAGTGGTAAACTGCGGGATAAGTTGCACAGCTCGCCAGAGATGTACTCGCCGGAATGGATTTATGGTTGTTTCGTGTGGTTGGACGGTGAGGATGAAGGATATGTTTGAAGCGATGTGGTTAGAAATAAAAGAAGGTGCATGCAATGCGGTTATGATTTTGAAAGATGGAGAACCATGTATGGTATGATTGTGGTGGTTTTAAGGTATCATGGGCGTGTATATGACGGTTGAATTGGGGGGAGACTTTGAAGATTCGATGGTGTGTGAATCTGCCGGAAGGAGGTTGATGGGAGAGGGTGGTGTTAGAGGGAGGTTGGGTTGTATGAAGATGGTGGTGGCAGGAATGCCACCATCAATGAGGCTAGTGTGGTGGTTGGTAGGTCTTTTGCAAGTTTGAGGGAGAAGAGGTTATAGGGGATAATGGAATTATGGTTGGTGGCTTATGTTGCAAAAGTGAGGAAAAACTCTTCCACGTGTTTCTGCGCAGAGGGTCTTCCCCCTCTTTTACTTATTTTGCTTTTTTTATTTCTTCTAGAGAGAGAGAATGCCAAGATATTATGGTTGGGGTCAGTCACATGAATGATGGAGGTTTTCGTGAAAAAAAAGAGGGAGTCACGTGTTTTTGACTGAAATTTCCTTCTACCTTTCTTTATTTCAAATTTCAAGAGTGATTACCAATAGAGAGTGAATGCCTTTTGCTTTGTGTGTGGTTTATGTTTCATTTCCATTTTTCAATTGAGAGAGAGAGAGATAAAGATCTATGTGTTGTGATTGTATTAATTGTGAGTTGTTGATAATTTGAATCCAATGGCCAATGAAATTTAGCACATATTAGGGCTTCCAATTTTTTTCCTAGAGCACCCTTAGATACTTTGTGAATTGTGATAAAAAAATGAGTTAAAAATTAAAATGAAATAAAATTCAAATCTTGTTAAATAAAAATAAATGAAAATCAAATGATTATTTATTTGTTTCTATTTATTTTCTCTTAACATTTTGATATAAAAAAACAAAAATAAAAGGAATTAAAATGAATAAAATTTGGGCGCGAAAATGCACGAATAAATAAAATGAACACATTAAAATAATCTACGTGAAATAAAGTTCTGTAAAATAGATAGTCACATATCAAATCTCACAGTAAAAAACACCGAATAAAAAGGCTCAGACATATCAAAATGCGATCACTCAAAGATGCAAAAAAGTAAATTAAGCACACTGGATTAAACTGCGTATACTGCAGATCAATAAAATAGACAGTTGCAGGACAAAACTTGAAAAAGCTGTTCACTAATTTTACACGCGGTTAAAAAATCGATTCAAACGGTATGTCTGAAAAAACCAAAATTGTATTCTAAGCAAAACAAAATAAAGTTGGATGCATGAAAGTTTAAAATACTCTGACAAAATTGGAGTATGGTAGGCACACACAACATACTTGTTCCCTCACCTTCTTAAACCCTCAATCCTCATATTTGAGGCCATCGATATAGGCTTCTTCAAGGTCCACCTTTAGACCATTTATCCCGGCCTCCACCCTGACAAGTTTGGCACTTTGATTTTTAAGGTTTGTCTAAAGGGTTTTCCTTTCCTCCAACTATTTGTCTTTCTCTTTCCCTACCTTCTTAAAGGCGATAATGACTCTAACTAACACTTTCTCAAAAGTAGTTATCATCTCATTGGTGGAAGTCATTATGGTCTAACTGAGCTCATGAGCCTCTCGTGCCATTTTGAGTTAAGCTTTTAGCCCCCTTCTCTCTTCAATGAAACATCAAAGTCTTCAATTAGAGCCCGACCTAACACCATTCTCCTTATCAATAAGTATCAATAATTTGGAACATTTTGTGAGAACCCAACGGTTTTGCTCTTTCCACATCATTAGTGGCATGCAGATGTTCATTGGTGAAGGGCATCCCATTAAAGCTCCTATCCCAAAAAGGAAACTCATATTCGCTAGGAGCAGTAAACGATCTGCCCATGGAAGATCCAACAACATCAAATTTCATAATAATTCCTATCTCTAAATCTATAGAGGCCAACGTGCCCACATTAATGACCCTTTTACCGATGTCTATTTTTTTTTTCTTTAAAATGGCAACTTGTTATTCTTAAACGGAGTAAAAAAGATGATTAATATGGGAACAACTTTGATGACCTTCCCCTCAGTGGCCAATTTCCATTTATTGGTCATTATAGCTTGGAAGTCCGAAGGATCACTCTGGTGAACTGGGTCCACCTCACTCTATCGGGCTTTGGCCTTCTCCATCACTTTTTTCTTCTATTGTAATGAAAAATGTGCCATCTTCTCTACACGATAAAGGAAAAACAAAACAGACAAGTTAGAATTAATCATGACCAAAATACAAACACAAAACATCAAGAAAGAAACTTACAAAAAAAAATATCAATGTTGGGATATCCACACCAGGACTTAACAGGTCTTCCACCCGCATGATGGCGATTCACTCCAAAAGATCGACTACTTCAGTATCTCTCTCTCTCTCTTTCTCTCTCTCTCTCTCTCTCTCTCTCTCTCTTTCTCTTTCTCTCCCCCACTTTCTCTCTCTCTCTCTCTCTCTCTCTCTCTCTCTCGTTTTGGCCAGATTATAGCTCATTATAGTAAGGTCTCGCCCGTCCAATACAAAGAGGACCTGTAAGTCCCGTCCTCTTTGTATATAACCTCTAAACACCGATCACTACCCTTAAATCAAGCAAACTTATCTTTCTATCATTTATAATTAGATGTAGAAAGAGATAACAGAGCTCGACCGAAGATGACACTCACTGAGACCCATTCGCCTATATTAACTCATTTGGTATCCTAGAAATAAAATAATTTTTCCATTGTATGGGTAATATCGAGGCCCAAGCATATGTTCTCGAAAGCTCGAATAAATGCCTAGTTGTTCAAGTGTCATTAGGAAAAATGCGACATTAATGATCTTTAGGATCTCAGACAGCATGGTAGTGAAATAAATACTTACCCCAGAATCTTCGATTACTCCAATTTAAAAAATAGAAGTACTCACCCTTCACCCCTTGAGGTCGTCGCTTGCAAATCTTGTCTCGGCAAACAAGACCCCAAAATCACGTCAGACTCGTTTTCAATGTTGGATAGCTATAGGTTTAGCCAAAAATTATGGATGTAATATTCTTCAAGGAAAATCGAGTTGATGTTCATGGCATTTCACAAAAGGAGCCCGTGTTAAAAACTGCGAACACCATGACATATTTAGCCGAACTTTCCAAAGAAGGCAGTATGTCAATGTCATTACCACTAGACGACTCACTCCTAAAACTGTCAACGGACAAGCTCTTGTAATTATGAAATAACTCTATTTCAACGTACCACCAATATACTTTCCCCATACCTCGTTTTGAGATTTGTAAACATCTATTTTAAACTCACACAATTCGTCATCATTTTAAGGTTGTATGATCCTCCTAATTGAGCCACACTCTCGAATAATCATCATGAAATAAAAAAGTAAAGACATAGAGGAAATTGGGCATTACCTTACTCCGTGATTTTTGTTGAAGATATGAAAACTCGAAGGAGAGAATGATGCATGAAGGATTTCTGAAAGCCAATGAGGTAAAGAAAAAATATGGGAGAAATAAGATTCGTTGGTACCTATTTATATGATTTAAGTGGAAAATAAAGTGACAACTGCATTTAAGGATATCTAATTAAGGTTGCAAGAAATAGGGGTAGATCATGAGTAACTCAAATTTCCAAGACTTTTAGAAAAGACTTTAAATGAAGTCAAGTTGTGATAAATGATAAGGTAAAATGCAATAAATAACATTAAACAAAGCAAAGGTAAAGGTACGTGTTTCGTTTAAGGAAGCAAAATAGACTAGACACAGACGCATACATGTTTCTCACTCAACTGTTTCGCTATTTGACTCGGGTACTCCAATGATATGAAGAGTATGTATGAAATTTTATAATCCCTGCTCCCATGTATGAGCCTAGTATTTATTCTATTTACAAAATAAGCGTCGGCGACAGTTATGACCACAAGAGGACCACTGCATTTACTCCACGTTCAATCTTCAAGTTCCCACTAGTGTGCTTACATGTCATCCAAGACACTTTCTGTTCAAAACCCACATTGAGTTGTAATTGCTTCCTACTTCTTCATGAACCCTCAATGGTAACTGCTCCAATGTGCTGTCAGCGCTGCCTATCAAGGACTTAAGACTTGCAAATTTACTAAGTCTTTTATCTCACATGGTGTAGTCAACTAGTCCTCTTGATGGAATAAGGGCTTCTGTCAACTCCCTTTTTCGAGATTTTAGACATGTTTGCCAACGATATAGGACGCTTCATTAATGCTTCCTCACAGTAAATTTCTTTCCATTGACATTTTTTGTTGACCTTCTAGTAGCTCAAAAATCCAAGTGTAATAGATGCCCCCCAAAAAATTTCAATGTTAACCCATACCCAAGGGGAAAAGGTGGCATTTTTTGTAACTACTTTGTCACTGCTTATTTCAGTGCCACGTCACCTCAGTCATGCTTGTTGTCAGTCATTATAACTAACTTTTCTACCAATGTACATGTCAGGGAGGTGTGTGCAGATTCGCTATGATTACCTCCTATTCCTTAGGAAGACTAAGTGAAATGGAATAATCTATAATTGCTTTAACTTCTATTTTTATTTCCCCATGGTTTTTATATGACATTTTTTTAGTCAACCACCACGTGGCTGATCTTTTATTTGACAAAAACGGAACTGTTTCTTCATCCGTTATTTAAATGTGTTTACTCAAACACTTGCTTCTTTCCTGTTTCTACAACTTGCCTCATAGAAAAACAAAACCCTTGCTTTTCCTTCTTCCTTACACTCTTACTCAAGGAACCCATATCTTTCAATGGTGCTTTCAGAACAACACCATGCAAGCTTCACAGCTGATATTGAGCTTCCCATCTTTGTTAATGATCATGCCTACGTACCAAAGCCTCCATTAGAAACGGAATACAGAAAAGTATGATATCACTCTGCCTTTATTCCTTAGGTGTTTGTTGGTAAGGTGCTTACATTTATGGGGCCCTTATCCAAGTATATTATGAAATCTCAACTGCTTCAGGGTCACTTCCCTATATATTATGGGTATAAACCATTGGTGTTCATTAACGAAGCTTTCAAGTTTAACTTCTTCAAGAACCGGGTCTTCTGTTTCTCTCCTCCACTAGAGGATGTTGAGTATATCAAGTGGCTGGATTATACCACTTAGGAGCTTTCGACAATGATCTTCCCGTCCTTGCCGAACTTAGACAATTAATGTCTAAACTTGTTCGTCCAGAGATTCCAACTGCGATTTCTGCTTTTTCCCTAGACTTGGAGATCCTCATAGATCAAGCAATCTCATTCACCAACCTTAAAAAGTCATCTGCCTACCTGGTCAAGGAAAAATATTATGCCTTATCCCAACAACGAGACATAGTGTCTTAGTATGTGTGAAAGTTGGCCTATTGGGAGACGAAAATCCATGACCAAGATACTCATGCCGCCCTTAACAAGGACATCCAAACTTGGACTCAGAGGATTAACTATCTACAGTCTCTTGTCGAGAGGGCGAAAAAGAAAAAGGCAACTATAAATATCTATGACTTGGCTGTCGTAAGCCGTCGATGGATGCAGACGTTAACCTAGGCATATAACAGGCCACAATTGCACGGAAGTTGGATATGGAGCTAGAACACATGAAAACCAATGACCTTCGAATTGATCAAAGGCTAGACCGTGTGTACACTCGTTTTGATGGCATGAAGCGAGAGTTATCGCTCTAGATTTCTTCTCTTTTTTTTCTTCCTAATAGTATTCCCATGTTTTTGCAGTGTATTGTCTGCCACTTCTGGTGTTTTTGTAATAGTTGTTCTAGCCAAATGAAATGATATTTTTAGCACTATTTTTCGTCAATGATACGGATTTCCTAAAGCATAAGCCTATATTTTTTTAAGTATTTCCCATTTATTCGCAGCGTTTGATTACCAGGGCCTAATTCCTCAATCTCATACGTGTTATTGGAAAAAAACTCGATTAATTTTGAAAGGTCCTTCTTAATTTGGTGACCATTTTTCCAAAGTTCTATCTTTCTTGTCGATATGAAGTATAACCTTCCAGACATAATCTCCAACAGAAAAAACTTTTTACTTAACCTTTTTGTTGTAGGTTTCAGATATTCTCTTATTTTGCCTCATCGAGGCATTTAAAGAAAGTAGCCTTTTTTTCATCCAGGTCGACTAAGTCATCCATCATCATGTTCCAAAAATGGCCAGACGAGATTTAATTTTGCCTTTGAATCCTTATAGCATGTAGGCATATCTCTGCATGTAAAACTACACCATGTCCAAACATAAGTCGAAAAGGTGTAAAATTAGTGGCTTCCTTGGGCGGAGTTCTTCCCAAAGTGCTTGATTAAAAGTTGTATGCCAACTTTTTGGCTTTTGACCTATGTGTTTCTTTATCAATCTTATGATCACTTTGTTCGCAACCTCTACATGGCCGTTATCTTGTGCATAATAAGGGTCGACGTTAAAAACTTGATTCCCGTATCTGCGACAAACTCTGTTACTTTTTACCCACAAATATTAAACCTTGATCAGTTGTTATGGTTTCAGGAGTCCCATATCTACGCATGATATGACTCTGTGTGAAATCAATCATCTTGTCTTGGTCAACGTTAGTTATAGGCACTGTCTTGACCCACTTTGTAAAGTAATCAATACCCACTGAGTCATATTAATGGCTTTTATAAGATGTGGGTTTGATCTCACCTATTAGGTCTAACTCCCATCCATTGAATGATCATGGCTTGATGATCGAATGTAATTCACTGGCGGGCACATGTTGTATTCCTCCATGTTTTTGACGCTCTTAACATCCTCGAGTGAACTCAATGCAATCCTTCAACATGGTGGGCCAGTATACCCCTTGTTGTCACAACAACCACTTCATTTTTTGGTCTGCTTGGTGAGCGCCACACGATCCGCTGTGGGTGTCAGAAATTGCCAAGTAGGCTTCGCTTTCACTAATGCACTTGAGCAACACCTCTTGTGGAGTCTTTTTGAACAACTTGTTCCCCAAAATGACGTAACTTAGTGCCTTGCATTTTGTTTTTTGATCTGTTGTTCCTGTTGGGTTTCTAAGGAACTCAACAATTTCCCTTCTCTAATAGTCGTTTTCTATGTTGTCGATGGAAAATATTTCAAAAATTCCAAAAATTTCTGGTAACTCATCTGCCCTACTAGATTTGGCGTTGAGAACTTTGGTCGGATAACGTTAGTAGATACCAATTTGTCTTTCACTTTAGTCAAATTATTTATTTTTCTCTTGGATACCTTATAGCATGTGGCTACTTGGGCTAAATCATTGGCCTATTAGTTTCGTATTCGTGGTACATGTTCAACATCCATGGTTTCAAATCGTTTAAGCATATTTTCTTGACAAAGTATATTTTTAGATTATCCTCAATGAATTTGTATTCTCTAGTTAACTGTTTGATCACCAGTTCAGAGTCACCCTTGATCTTGACTCTGGTTGCCCCCAAGTCTAATAGTATTGTAAAACATGTAATCAAGGCCTCCTATTCAGCCTCATTGTTGGAACAATGGTCGTAGATCTTGAACTTATACTTAGTGGGAATCCCTTTCGGGGACATAATGAAAATTCCCACGCCCGTTTCCTTGGAATGAATGTAATGATCAAAATATAATTTCCATGTCAGGAACTCAACATAGTTATGAGCTATTTCTATTACTACATGATCAACGATGAAATCAACAAAAATTTGGCCTTTCATGGCCTTTAAGGGCGCGTAAGTTAAAGAATATTCAGTTAGGGCTAAAGCCCACTTTCCAACTGTACTATGTAAAATTGGTTTCGACAACATGTGCTTAATTATATCGAAGTGTGAATAAACAAACACATCTAAAGATTTTATATAATGCTTAAATTTGGTACAAGAAAAATATAATGATAAACACAATTTCTATACCATAGTATATCTAGTCTCAACATCATTCATGATTCGTCTTAAATAATATATAGCTTTTTCGACGCCATCATCGTCTTCTTGGGCTAACATACTCTTGATTGTCGACTCAGATGCAACAATGTATAACTTCTTAGCTTTGTTCCTCATGGGAGGTAATAATGTTGGAGGCTTCGACAAGTACCTCTTAATCTCAGCAAAGGCTAGTTGATGTTTTGGTCCCCACCTGAAACCTTCTACTTTCTTTAAAAGTATTAATGGTGATAACACTTTTGTTTCGCCACTCAGATTTGAAACGAATCTTCTTAGAAAGTTGATTTTCCCAACAAGGTCCGAAGCTATTTTTTTGTTGGTCAGAAACTCAGTATTTTGTATGGATTTTGTCTTGTTTAAGTTTATCTCTATGCCCTTCTTATGGGCGACAAAGCCAAGAAAATCCCTTGCATGAACACAAAAAGCACATTTTAACTGGTTCCTTTTAAGCCTATGTTTCCTAATCCTTTCGAATGATTATCGAAGATGGTCAAGGTGGGCTTCTTAAGATGAAGTTTCGATAACTATGTCATCAATGTACACTTGCATGAAGGTTTCAATAAAATCATGAAACATCGAGTTCATTACTCTTTAGTAAGTGGCACCAGCAGGCCAAAAGGCATCAATATCCATTCGTATGTGCCCAAGGCCCATGGGCATCAAAACGTCATTTTTGCTATATTTTCCTCTACAATGAAAACTTGGTTGTAACTAGAGTATCCATCGAGGAGACCGAGGTATTCGAATCCAGCCGCCGAATCAACCAACATCTCAACCATTGGCATCTGATATTCGTCTTTAGGAGTTACAACATTAAGATCTCTAAAGTCTATGCAGACTCTGAGGGCACTATTTTTCTTAATAATTGGGAAAATATTTGTTAGCTACTCAACATACCTGGTAGGTCTGATGAACTTATTTCGGAGCAATCTCTCGATTTCAACTTTGATCTTTGACATGATTTCTGGAGGGAACCTCATTGGGGTATGATTCACTGGCTTTTTGTCAGGTCTGATCGGCAGCTTTAATTCTACTAAATCACAACTGAGTCTGGGCAATTCATCATAGTCCAAGGTAAAGCAATCTCTGAACTCCTTTAGCACCTTGATTACTTCTGCTTTAAGTGTGGGGGCGATTTTGGCACTAATGTACGTTATCCTTTTCCTCGTCCCATCTCCCAAGTCTATCTCTTCCAAAGGATCATGCGCCTACATTTTCTTGGTTGAGATTGTTGGGTCTTTCTCGAACCCCAAAGGCTCATCATTATAGATGCAAATCTAGCCTCTGACTTTTTGAAAATGTTGTTTAGCCGGTAGAGACAGACTAATTTCCTTTAGAGTTATCAGACTTAATGGTTTCGACAACCAATAACAATTAAGATTATACCTTTAAGACCGCTAATATTTTATTTTCAGCCATATAGGCCAAAATCTGAGCCAACGCGCCTGGCTCAATCATGACCTTCATCAGATTCAGACCATCGGTTGTACCCTTTAATAGTTTCATATTCCCTAGGCAACCCCATATTGAGGGTGTATGTTCATCGTGTAGCATACCTCATGCCCTTCAAAGCTATACCCTTCTTCAACAAGTTTACATGGAGAAATGTTAGCCAATTTTCGGTCAAAGTTAAACCCGTCTATGTGATTATCATCTGCTTTAAAAAAACTTTGATCCGCTTTGATGTGTTAGACAATCCCGTTGGGCTTCCTGATGGTGATTCTCTAATACATATACGAGGGTACATACCCTACTCCATGCAACCACTTTCTACCTAATAAAAAGTTGTAGTTTGCTTTTGTTGGCACCACCACAAATAATTTTGGCCTCGTGGTAGTTCTTACCACTACGTCGACTTGAATAACCCCTAAGAGTTTGCTGGTTTTGCCTTCATAGTTGGACAATACCATGTTGTTACAGACTAAATTTATGGTGAATTTGCCTATCTTCTTCAAGAGAGCTAACATTGACGCATGTTTCACATTCGGTCAAAACTTTGTTGATACCTACACCATTTACCTTGGCCCTTATATACAAAAGGCTTCAGGTGCTGCTGCATGACAATATCCGACCTTTCAAAAATGGCGTGGTCTTCATCCACTGAGCCATCATTCATCACGTAGTAGCATAGAGGCTTGTGGGTAATTAGCTCTTCATCAAGCCCTTCCTCTTCAACCATTTTTTTGACCGTGTCGTACTTTAAAGGCAACACACATATCATATTGCAAATGATATCTAATTTTGGTTCAGATCTTTAATCAAAGTTTTTTGTCTCTATGTCGACATATTCGTTTGTCTTATCCTTCGTTGATTTCTCCTCTTTTTTGGTGATAGAGGGGGAAACAACCTTTGCTTAACAAGTCGTCGACTAGTTTGACCTTTATCGACATATTAAATGCTATCACTTCCGCTGGAGATTCCATCCTCTCGTGCAACTTTCTTCTTCCTCTGGTGTCTCTGCCACTGAGTCCTAGTCATGGGGAACAAGACATAAGAGTACTTCTTTGAGACTTGAGAGTTGTCCCTGTATGAGGAACAAGCACCAACATTTACTCATTTTTATCTGCCCCCATCAGTTGTCGATTTCCTAGTAGGGCGAATCCATTCTCTAAGAGACGTATCTGCAGTGGGGACGTAAGTCCTACCTGGGAACTTTGCTGGGACTTTTCCTTTGTTGGAGAAAAATTCTTTGGGTTTATCCTGTCGAACAAATTTTTTGACTTGGTAAGAGCTTGTCTTCTCCAGCTTTTTAGCAGCTTCTTTGTCAAACACAGAGCCACACCTGAGACACAACATCACTTATAAATCTTTCAACTTGTAACAATTCAAAAAGTTGACCAGTTCCTCTTCAACTTTGGGATAGGCCTTTGCTGCTTGATCTTCGTAGCTCACTTTGTTGTATTTAACACCAGCTTCGTCAAATGTGTCAACCACCATGATGTCTACTGGCTCGACAAAGAGAGCATCAACTTTCGTTTCAATGTCCTCTTTTGGGCGCGGTTTCTGCTTGTCAGCAAACTTGAGTCAGCCATCCTTGAGTTAATTTTGCACCAAATCCCTAAAAAGTACACATTGAGAAGTTTTATGACAGGAAAAATTATGGAATTTACAAAAACCTTTTTTTTGTCTTTGTTCTAATGGTGGGACTTTAGGCCCTTTTGGAACAACGATTTGTCCATCAACAACCAATAGATCAAATATTTCATCACACTTAGTAACGTCAAAGGTGTACGTTTTAGCAATAATTTTTTTTATTTATTTTTGGGTTCGACGGGGTTTTTCCCATTCGAGGGTTTTAGCAGTTTGCATGTGTACGGAGGCCATGGCTTTAGTTCCACCATATTAACCTTATTCTCTTCCACATACTTATATTATGAGTCGAATGAGTACCCTACATTGTCAACTTCAACATAAGTTACCTTTTTTTTACTAAACTTCGAGGTTCTAACTTTTTCAGCCTTTAGTCGTTCAACTTGTCAAACTCTATCGGCCAATTGGTCCATGTCTCTCAAGTATTGGGTGTCTAACTTCTTTCTGGTGGAGTAGTCAATAGCCCTTGCTTCCAGTTCAACTAACTCATGTTCTGACACTTGTGTAAAACATGTTGCTTTCAAGGTTCTAAACCTATTGAGATAATCATCGATGCTTTCATCCATCTTTTGCCTTACACTGGCTAATTCCTTGAGACAAATCTTACATTGTCCCATGTAGAATTGCTTGTGAAATGTCCTTTTTAATTAGGCCTGTAATGCCCCAGTTTTGTCCGTTTTATTTAATCGAGTCGTTTTGATTATTTTATTATTATATTATTTTATTTTTGACTTTTATTTGGAAATATGTTATTTTTCAATGTTGTGATATTTTATCACGTTTTGGGAACGTTTGCGAGATATTTGAGTGTAGGGGCATTTTGGGCATTTCACTTTATTTTCCTAAAGTTAGTAAAATAGAAAATAGAAAGAGAGAAAAATAGAGAGAAAGAAAAAGAGAAGAAGGAAAAGGGGAAGAAAAGAGAAAGAAAGGAGAAAGAGAGAAAAACTTGGAAAATCTAGAAATCGAAACAACCGACTTTCCAAACACGATTAAATCGGGTAAGGGTGCGAAACTTGATTATTATATACTTGTATATGATTATGTATGTATGTTTTTGGTTGATTTTGGATTGAAATTGGATTGTAGAGTAAAACCCATTATGTGTTGAAATTGTTAGAATTGATTCCGATTGTGTAAAAAATCATGTTTTGGTGTTCCTTATTGATGATACATGTTGAATATATGTTGTTATGCAATCTATTGGCAATTTTCTGATGTTTAGGTGAAATTGGATGGATTTTGGAGTGGGAAAACGCAGAAAAATTCTGCAGAAAAATTATGGTTTTCCACTGCCCATACGCGTATCACCCAAGGCAATACGCGTATTGGTTAAGGCAATACGCGTATGGCATTGAAGGGGGGAGGGCAATACGCGTATGGAGTTTCATTTTTCTCGGCCATCTGCTGAAACGCGTAATGGTACGCGTATGATTTTGGGCAATACGCGTTTGGCCAGCAGGTGTGCAAAATGTTGTTTTTTTTTTCGCGATGTCTTTTTTGTTTTAGTCCGTAACTTGTGGTCCGATTATCCGTTTTAAGCATTCTTGGTATCGTTGGAAAGCTATTGAGCTGTATTTTCTTATTATAATAATTTTGAGATTGTTATCCGATTTAATTATGTCGGGAATTTGGAATAGTGTTGTTTTGTCGACTTTTGTCGTTATAATTGTGTGTAACTGATGTGTATCATGCAATGTGCTGTTGATATGGATATGGTATGACTTATGTGCGGTTGTATGGTGTAAATGCATGTGCTTAGATGGTGTGATGATGGTTTGTGGCCGTATAACAAATAAATGCATTGCTTTGGGCTTGAATTGCAAAGCATGATTAATGTTGAGTGAGATGATTGCATATATGTGTGCATTTGAATGTCATGAGTCATTGTATGCCAAGCATCATGATATGCATTCTTGAGATGTCGTGTGCCCTAGTGGGTGTGAGCGACGAATCGATTCCAGAGGGAATCCGCTATAACATCGTGTGCCTTATACAAAGAGGACCTAAAGCGATGATTATAGACGATCGTGTGCCTTATACAAAGAGGACCTAAAGCGATCCATAAACGTCGTGTGCCTTAAAAAAATAAGAGGACCTAAAGCGACGGGGAACATCGTTTGCCCGACGGGGAGTTACATTAAGTAACAAGCGATGGTTCTAATAGTTCCTGAGTGAACTAGTGTTGAGATGATGGATGAATGGTACCGCATATGCATTGCATAGAGTCGTTGTGTCGGTCTCTGTGCATTTGCATAATTCATGAATGGATTGATTTCGTGTGGAATTGTGATTGGACTTGATGAGTTGAGCTATGTATTATGTTATGTTGTATTTGGATTCTGTTGTACGTTGTGGTGAGAATATTTTATGTGTGTAATGTTGTGTTATTATATAATTATATGCAATTATATTATGATTGTGTTTCTCACCCTTCTGCTGTTTTATAATGCTCTACGAGGCATTGCAGATTAGATTGCTAGAGGTCTTTTGTGAAGCTTAGGTCTTCATTCTTTTGTCGGTCGGCTCTGATATGTGGCACCGGGTAGTTAGGGAGACCGTTGGTGACTTGTGTGTATATGTACATGTTTCTTTTGGGATTGTACATGTATGATTGGATTTGGTAGACAAACTTTTCATGATATATATATATATATATGAGATTTCAGTACAGATTTTCCGCTTTTATTCTGTATCTGAATTGTGGGTAGTAGGAACTAAGTTCCTCTGTTAATTGCTACTTGATTGTTGCATATCTTTATGAGCAGGTTTATGTGTATTTTGTTTCAAATTGATGTGACCCCTCGGCCTATGCCGTGAATGTTTTAAATATACTCTGATGAAATTTTTATCGCTTTATTTATTTGGGGGTATAGATTGGGGGTGTTACAAGGCCCACGTAAAGATGGAATTTGAGGGAAAGGTGATGAACCATGTAAAAACGTTCTTGTCAATGAGTTTGAAAAATACTTGATTTTCAGATTCTCATTGTTGGCGGGCTTGTCTTATGACTTGTACCTCTATATTGTCTTGTTGGGTTTGTCTTAGGACTTGATTGACATCTTGGTTTCGTTGAACCAGGACCATGTCAAGGCCTTCTGGCCCTTGATTATTTTTGACAACTCTATTTTCTGGGGGGTTAACCCTTTGAGGAATGTTAGGTAATGGAGTTGGTGGTGCTAGTGGTGCACCAAAAAAGTTAGCTATCATACCCATTTGGTGGCTTAATTGTTGATAACTCCTATGCGTGTTTTCTATGAGCGGGCTAAACATGTTGCCTATCTGTTGCGTAATTGTGTGAACCATATCATGGTTACCTTCATCCATTAACTCTTTTATGACTTGAAGAGAGTTATTGGTCAAAGACAAGACACCATAGGGAGGAAAATACCCCATACCTCCTGGTGGTTATCCTAGTTGGCCAAAGTTCCCCATAGTGACGTTGAGGCAAAATACAAATTAATGGGCGACGACATTGACATAACATTTTCAGAATATATTGACGTACTAAGGTGCAAGCTTGCCATCATTGCATTTGATATACCATACAGTTGTTCCTTTTGAGGTAACGAGAAACCTAAATAAAGAGGCCTATGGTCTCTTAAATTCCGTATTTCCCTAAAAATGCTGGCTGAACAGAATACGCCACTAATTGGCTTATGACAGTGGGCATTTCCTCGACGGAGGTTGTAGCCACATAACTGTCAACACTAGTAAGCGCCAGTTGTCCTCCTAGATTTGGAGTATTACTTTTGGGAAGGTGTTTGGTTTTTACGAGACATTTCGAAAAGTCACTTACCACCCATCGAGTGCATACTCCACAAAAACTCCACAAAATGGAAGACACTACAAAACAAATAACGCAAGACACCTTTTTTTGTAAAGATATTCGCACAAAAGGTCCCACTGGACGTGCCAATTTATTTACCGGTATTTTTGGTAAGCAATCACGAATTTGAAAGTCTGTGAGATTAACTCGAAAAATCTCCAAAGCAATCTGTGCAAATAACTTGTGTGAACACACATGCGTGTGAATTGAATGCAGTCGTCGCGTGAACGATAACGACGTAGAAAAAGGCTTAAATGAAGTAAGATTGTGATAAATGATAAGGTAAAATGCAATGAATGACATTAAACAAAGCAAAGGTAAAGGTACGTGTTCCGTTTAAGGAGGCAAAAAAGACTAATGAAAAAGACTAGACGCAAACGCATACATGTTTCTCACTCAACTGTTTCGCTTCTTGACTCAGATACTCTAGTGGTATGAATAGTATGCATAAAATTTTGTGATCCCTGATCCCATGTATGAGCCTTCTATTTATTCTATTTACAAAGTAACTGTTGACGACGATTATGACCACTAAGGGACTACTGCATTTACTACATGTTCAATCTTCAAGTTCCCACTAATATGCTTACGTGTCATCCAAGACGCTCTCTATTCAAAACCCACGTTGAGTTGTAACTGTTTTCCACTTCTTCATGAACCTTCGATGGTAACTGCTCCAATGTACTGTCGACGTTGCTTATCAAGGACTTAATACTTGCAAATTTACTAAGTCTTTTATCTCACGTGGTGTAGTCGACTGGTCCTCTTAATGGAATAAAAGCTTATATCGACTGCCCTTTTCGAGAAATTTTGGACATGTTTCCCAACGATCCAAGCCTTGGAGATTTATCCTTGAGAGTCCTCCAAACCATATCGCTCTGTGTCAACGACTCAGTCGATCCCTCGTTGTTGGACTGTCGATCCCTCGTTGTTGGTTTATCGACGCCTTAATATTAATGGTCTTAATGACACTTCATTAATGCTTCCTCATAGTAAATGTCTTTCCATTAACATTCTTTGTTGACCTACTAGTAGCTGAAAAATCTAGATAAAACAGATATGATCAAAGACATATTTATGTCTGATGAAAGGATATCATAATCAAAGATTTTAGACATTTAAACTTAATTTCCAATCACCTTTACGAGGTCATACAATTAAGGACAATCACATTAAATAGATTTTGAAGAACTTTCACGTGAGGCGGGTCATAATATTATATAAAGAGAAGAAGGCAAGAGGAACATTCATTTATAATTCATTAGACTATTTCAAATGTAATTTTATTGATCGTCCCTATAAAAATTATCATTGATGTCCTTTTAGGATAAAGATAATTTTTTTTCAATTCTATTTTCTAATTATTACTTCTATACTACTTTCTCTAAGGGTGTGTTTGTTATAGATGAAAAAAAGGAGAGAGAGGTTGAGAGAAGAGAATTTAAGAAGAAATACTAAACTCTATTTGTTTGGTTTGAGAGAGAGAAATTGAAGAGAGTGAGAAAAGTGTGGGACCCATGTCTAATTTCAATCTTCTCACAATAGCGAAGAAAATGGAAAGAGATAAGATTTCTCAATGAAATGACGTTATTGTCCTTTGTCTCAATATGTATTTTTATCAATTGGTTTTTTTTATTTGATATGTTAGTATAATAATTGCTTTACTAAATCTTCATTGTGTGAAACGTAAGTTTCTTTGTAATTAAAATCTACAACGTTAATTGATAAGAACTACTAACAATCTACAAAATTGTTTTAAAATTATGTACATTAAGTAATAAAAGTTCACTCATAAAAAATGATAATAAAAATTTTGACTAACAAGTATTAAATTAACATAAGACTTTATAAAAAAAATACATATTATCATTTAAAAGATTGATTAATAAATTTAAAAAAAAATTTAATCAATAAAATTAATAAATTAGTTTAATTTAACCAAGGACATTTAAGTCTTTTTCATGAAATAAGACACTTCTTTCTCTTGTATTTCTCTCTTCTTTCTTTTATACCAAACAATACATCAAATCTCTTATATTTCTCATCTTTTTCTCTCTTTTCATATTCTTTCTCATATCTTTCTCTCTTTACAATTTCTTCTCTCAACCAAACACACCCTAACATTATTTTATTTTACTTTTATGAATAGTGGAAATTCACCATAGATAAGATTAGCTGAGCAACGTTCTCATGTCTTACTACTTTAGTACAATTAATCAAAGTACACTTATTTTTAAAATTAAGGTTGAAACAACTACGAGTGAAATTAAACTTACCATTGTTTTTCCTCATATAACCCCAAAAACAAAAAAATACAGTGATAAAACATCGAGGTCAAAAGCGTACTTATTGAACAAGAAAGGTCAGTTTAGTAAACCCAATAGACGAGGGTTTAACAAGGTTTAACAAATCTGCATACCGTAATTCAACACACTCTCCATTTCTCCCTCGCTTTCGTTTCCACTACAATCAATGGTGGTTATCGCCACCCTCAAAACCCATTCAATTCTCTAATTTTCTCACAACACTTCAATTTCAATTTTCCCAATCCTATTCCCCAAATCCAATGTTGAAGCTCATTTCATCCTCTCGCATCCACCGCCTAAACCCCGCCGCAATACCGGTGCTCCGTCCCGCAGCAGACTCCGCGTCGCCGTTTCTTAGAGTGCTGAGCTCCCTCAGCGGCTTGAGTCGGAACCATCGTTATTTGGGAGGTCGGCTTTTTTTCTGCTCGGATTCCAGCGACGGAGTCGATCATGTGGTGGATGCCGAAGTTAAAGCGGCGGAGGATACTCCGTCAAAGGCCTCTGCTATTGTCTCCACGTACCCTAGACCTGAAGATTACCTAACTGTTGGTTTCAGATTTTATTTTACTTTTTTTGTTTCTTTCTTATTTTTAGCTGCTGAAATGTTTTAAGTACTGTTTAGATGATTCAGAAGTTGGATTTTTTTTTTTTTTAGTTTTTGATAGGAACATTATGTTTTAATTTGATTGGCCTCTGATTAATTGGAAAATGGAGTGGTGAAGTAGTAATTCAAAAGCAGAAATTTTAATAATTACGACTGCAAGAGAAGTTTGTGTTTTGATTATAGATATAGATGTAGATGCTGTAGTCTTGTAGTGTTGTAATATATATAGTGTTGCCAAAACTGCTAGTTCATCACTGTCTCGACTCTCGAATTCAAATTTGTAGAACCTATTCAACCCTATGTCATCAACCTTGTGACTATATTTTTATCAAAGTGTTCACTTAATGAATCTTTTTTCTATTTTCCTTTGGATCAGGTTTTGGCATTACCATTGCAGCACAGACCTCTTTTCCCAGGATTTTACATGCCAATCTTTGTTAAGGTATGGTGAGTTGCCAAGAATGATTATTTAAGTCTCTGTCTTTGCTCATTACATGCTTCTGGCTTAACCATATGGTATTTGGTTAAATGTGACATGGAAATTGATAGCATGTTTGTGTTAGTTCTATTGATTATTTTACTGTGTCCAGGACCCCAAAGTGTTGGCAGCTTTACAGGAGAGTCGAGAACGGCAAGCCCCTTATGCTGGTGCTTTCCTCCTTAAAGATGAGCCAGATACTGATCCAAATGTAGTATCTAGCTCTGACACAGAAAAGAATGTATATGATTTAAAAGGAAAAGAGTTGTTTAACCGTCTTCATGAAGTTGGGACTCTTGCCCAAGTATGTTATTTTATGTGTAGCTTAATAGTTGCTTTATTGCCTTCAACAAATTACTCGTTTAGATTTGATAACTGCATAACATTTGTAAAAACTCCTGTTTTGAATTCCAGATTTCAAGCATCCAGGGCGATCAAGTGATCCTGATTGGTCATCGGCGTCTACGCATAACAGAGATGGTTGGTATTGAATATGCAAAAATTAAGAAAAAACGGTGTTCGATAATATTTTGCTGCCATTTGCCCCATATTTGTGCCTGAGTTTTGTTCACTGGGATTCTGATTTCTGATAATCATTTGTCTACAGCTGAAGTATTCTGATGGTTGTTTAAAACTTTCCTTTTTTGTAGGTTAGTGAGGACCCGCTTACTGTAAAAGTTGATCATCTCAAGGCAAGCCTTTATTGATTGCTTCCTCATTTTGTATTTTCATTGAATTGAAATTTTTATTGGACAAACATCTTTTATCTTATTGACTTTTACTTAGTGATGCAGGATAAATCTTATAACAAAGAGGATGAGATCATAAAGGCCACATCTTTTGAGGTCATATCGACACTTAGGGACGTTCTTAAAACAAGCTCTCTTTGGAGAGATCATGTTCAGACTTACTCTAAGGTTTAACTTTAGATCCTTCTGTGCTTGTGTTTATCGAAACATGGGAATGGGGAGGGGATTGGAGTAGTCCTTTGATTATGTGCTAGGTTTGTTTGCATTGCTATGTTAGAATTTTTGGAAGTTGGAATGACACCTTTAATTTGTAGTTTGTGAATTTTAAACTACTTGATTATTATTATTTTTATTTTTTGTATTGCGACAAAGTACAAACTCTTGAATTGTTGGCTCCATATTGCTTCTTTCTTGCAAACGCTCCCAATGTTACTACTCCTTATGTTAAACTGTTCCACTCTATTGTCACACTCCTTGTTAAAATATAGAATATAGTTGATGTCAATCTTTGTGATAATTTTACCTCCAGTAGGATTGTAGAGACAGAAATATGGAATATAGTTTAGGTCAATTTTTGGAGAGATCATATTCAGACTTACTCTAAGGTTTAGACTTTAGACCCTTCCGTGTTTGTATTTACCGGAACATGGGAATGGGGAGAGGATTGGAGTAGTTCTTTGATTATGTGCTAGGTTTGTTTACATTGCTATGTTAGAATTTTTGGAAGTTGGAATGAACTTTCAGTTTTTAGTTTGTGAATTTTAAACTACTCGATTATTATTATTTTTCTTTTTTGTATTGCGAAAACTTTGGAATAGTTGGATCCATATTGCTACTTCCATGTGAACGCCTCAAATGTTACTACTCCTCAGGCTAACCTGTTATACTCAATTGCAACACAGCTTGTTCAAATATGTTATATAGTTGATGTCAATCTTTGTGATAATTATACCACAAGTGGGATTGTAGAGAGAGAAGGATGAATGACAAAAGGAATAATAGCAAACAGAAATGTTCAGTAGGGATTCTTGAGCTGCACCATACTTTAGATAGTCTGACAATGAACCTTAAATTAAGATATCTTTATAACAGTGAGGGATAGTTTGGATGAGGTTATTTAGAGTTTAAAATCTTGTAACATTTCCGCAAGCTTTTTTCAGCTAGCTTATGAATAAGTGTTCAACTATGGTTTGTAGAACTGCCTTTTGAATAATCCCTTGATTAAGAGCCTGCTTGTCTTATTTTAGTTGTTTCTTAGAAATAATCTGTTTTTAATGAGTGTAGTAGATGAGCGGGACGATTAGAAAATGATTTTCATTATTAGAAACAAACAAACATCTACTATTAGTTTGCAGGAATAATCTAATAAATAATCTTTAGTTCATTTCATCTGAAAATCACTATCTTAAACAAATGGGCCATTAGTTGTTTATTGATTTGCATCATGAATCTATGTTTTGTGCAGTTTTTGGCTGTACTTTTAGACAGGTTTCTTGCAATTGTCTCATATTAAATCTTAGTAGGATTAATGGATTCTTGGGGACTCTTCTACTTAACTTGCTGCATAACACACTATGCATCATGCTGTTTCGTTTTTTTGCATATTATAAATGCTAACACAAGAGTGGAAATTCCTCTGAAGTGCATGGCTGCATTGTTGTTGTCCTTCAATGAGGTGTTGCTGTTCTTTGAAGTAAAGGCATTTCATTGGTCTCTGACCTTATCATACAGTTTGTGAGCACATAAATGTGACATTTTCCACAAGATTTTTGTATTTCGAACAAGACCATTTGAATATATAGCATATTGATGATTTGAACTTGTTAGTTAGTCTCTTAAAAAGAGAGTATATGAATATCATAAAATTAAAGACTAAAACATCAATGAATTTTTTTGTAGGAACTAAAAACATATTTAACTCTCATATTTGAAGTCTCTGTTATATTTTTTTTCATACTTGTATCGCCCAAAGAGATTGTTAATTTTCTCAGAAACTAATGGGTAATGCATCACTCTTTTTCCTACATAAGCATGAATGAATCAGTAATAAGTGCCTTTTCTTGTACCTCTTTTTATTTTATTTTATTTTTAATTTGAAACAAAAACAAACTGGAGTAATTAATGTGGTGGTTGTTATATGTTTTGATACTAGGTTAGTAGTTACTTTTATCATTTTAATATGTTGATTGTCTCTTCGTTAATTGTGCAGCATATCGGTGATTTTACTTATGCAAGGCTAGCAGATTTTGGAGCGGCAATATCTGGGGCAAACAAACTGCAATGCCAACAAGTGCTTGAAGAGCTAGATGTGAGTAAATTTGGAGTTGATGCCTAAGAACATAGACGTTGTGGAATTTTTTTTTATTCTGTTTTACTATCAAAATAACATAACGATTTGAACAGTGGAACATTGAGTTTTTAACATTTGGAGGTGCATTTGTTGTTTTGTTGAACAGGTGTATAAACGATTGAAACTTACACTCGAGTTGGTAAAGAAAGAAATGGAAATCAGTAAGATTCAGGTAATAATGTATTTGGATTTCTTGTGCGTTGTACATAATTTTTCATCATTTATTTATTGAAGTATGAGTTGATTATTGTAGGAATCAATTGCAAAAGCAATTGAAGAAAAGATAAGTGGTGAGCAGCGCCGCTATTTGTTAAACGAACAGCTTAAGGCCATAAAGAAGGTATAAAACCTCCATGATTTGGTTTGATTAGTGTACCTCAAATCCTAGGCAAACCTGTTTTTTTTTTTTTTTTTTTTTTTTTTTTTTTCTGATATCAATGAAATTCTACGATTCAGAAAATTGGTTTATTGCATGTATTGTACAATCCTTATGTTAACTTGCACACAAGATACTGTTTGGATTTTTTTTCTTTCTATACGTGGGTAAAGCTTATAAGCTTCGACAAGCTCTTGGCTTTAACTAGTTAGCTAAGCTGTGCTTTATGCACCATTACCCCCTAATTCTATGTGTCGAACCCAAACTCATAATTTACTATTCACGGCTACAGTAGGCTTTATAGCTTATCCTGTGGTTTATAAAGTTTTGGTGCGATCTAGGCCTTTGATCTTCCTGTTGGCATTTCCCTTTATCCTAATACAAGTGCAGTTATAATTTACATGTATATGTATATGTATATGTATAACATGCTCTACTATATCAGTAGGTCTTTGATTAATTTTCATGTAATTTGAGTTTTATTCAATTTGTAGGAATTGGGACTGGAGACTGATGACAAGACAGCTCTTACTGGTTGGTTTTGATTTTTTTTCCTCATTTCTTCATAACAAGATGGTGGATTTCTCTTATAACTTTTTTCTTCTTTTTCTCCTCTTCATGTTTCTATACAAGTATCTCTTAAAATTTTTGTTATGTGGTGAGTATAGGAGTGCTCTTTATATTGTACTTTGTATTTTAGTTAATCACCTTTCTAGAGTATACTTTCTAATGAAATTTGTTTCTATGATAATATTAACTTTAATTTATAATTCAGGTAAATTCAGGGAAAGGATTGAACCTAAACGAGAAAAATGCCCACCTCATATCTTGCAAGTTATAGATGAAGAACTCACAAAGCTACAACTGTTGGAGGCTAGTTCTAGTGAATTCAGTGTTACCCGCAACTACTTGGACTGGTTGACTGCACTGCCTTGGGGTGAATACAGGTTTGTATACATGGAATTTCATTCTTATAACTATTGCTAGATTAATTTAAATTTATTTAAGATTTAAATGTATACCTCATGGAGAAGACAGCCCCCTAGGCCCATACCATTCATGTGGTGGGACAAATGTATTTCATAGTTTGCATTTAGGAAAGCTTGCTGAACAAGGTTTCTTAGCCTTTTAGGAAGGCCCTGAAAAGCTGACAGCTAAAATACACAAGAATAATCTTCCCAGGCTTTTGGGTGCACTAAGTTTGTATTTCGCAAGTTACTGTATTGAAAAACACGAGTCTGAATCTGTTAGTTTCATTATCCAGTGACGAGAACTTTGATGTTACTGGTGCACAAAAGATTCTTGATGAAGACCATTATGGATTAACTGATGTGAAGGAAAGAATATTGGAATTCATAGCTGTTGGGAAATTAAGAGGGACATCACAAGGTAAATATAATCATTTATGTTACGTATCCCAAAGATTTTTCTGGGTGTTTAGTTTGTGACAGATACTACTCTATTAAATGTTGATCTGTTTTAATGTCTACCAAATACTATATTCCTATGGTTTCTTGAAATAGGTTAGTTCTTTTGATTAAGCAGTATTAAATCCCCATATATCTTGATGCCCAATTTTTCTCTATATATAAACATTTTATGGAAAAACAAGCCTGCTCTGGAGTGCGTGCTTTTAGTTGTTTTAAATGGTATAAATTTAATGTTAGATTTGAAACAACAATTTAAAATATTATGGGCATGCTTGACTTTGTTAGGCTTTGAAATGTGATGCATATTCTTTTGTCCAAAATTCAATCACGAGACACTCAATTTTATGTGTTTTATACTGATTCTAACTCAAAACGCTTTAAGATATTGGCCTCCGTAAGTCAATTCATTTACTTAAACTTCAAGCCTTTGGTGCTACATGGTTTCTGATCTTTCTTATCTGCAGGAAAAATTATCTGTCTTTCTGGTCCACCAGGAGTGGGAAAAACAAGTATTGGCCGTTCAATTGCCCGTGCCTTGAACCGTAAATTCTTTCGATTCTCTGTTGGAGGATTGGCTGATGTGGCTGAAATCAAGGTAAATAAAATTTGTGTACTTCACTAGGTTGAACTGATACCAGTTGTATAATAATGCGTGGCGGTGTTTTGTATCATTAATGTTGAATTTTACAGGGGCATCGTCGAACATATATAGGTGCTATGCCTGGAAAGATGGTACAATGCCTTAAGAACGTGGGAACATCCAACCCTCTTGTTTTGATTGATGAGATTGACAAAGTAAGATGTTGCTAGACAGTTCAATTTATTTGTGGCTGAGTTTGGTATATACGCTCTCCTGGTCCTAATGGATATAATGCATGAATGCTAATTTTTTTTTTTTTTACTATTCCCAATCTCAAATATTCTATTAGAAGGACAATTAGTATTTTTGACACGGTTTTATTCAATTGGTAGTTGGGCAGAGGACATGCTGGTGATCCAGCAAGTGCTTTGCTAGAGCTCCTGGACCCTGAGCAGAATGCTAATTTTCTGGACCACTATCTTGATGTTCCCATTGATCTATCAAAGGTAAGTATTTATAATCTTGGAGGTTATGTAAAAGCCAGCACTTGTCCATGTTTTATTTGTTACATGTTTGTTGCTGATCTAAGAGATTTATTTTATCTTTCTATAGCTAGTCTGGATAGTCAAATATTTTTTGAATGGATAGTTTTCATTGAGTACCTTTAAGTCAAAGTTGTCACACTGACTGTTTTACTACGACAACTAATGCCCTGGAATCATGCTGCAGGTTCTTTTTGTTTGCACTGCAAATGTAGTGGAGATGATACCAAATCCCCTATTGGATAGGATGGAGGTTGTTGCAATTGCTGGGTATATTACTGATGAGAAAATGCACATTGCAAGAGATTATCTGGAGAAAACTACACGCGAAGCATGTGGAATAAAGCCTGAACAAGTATTTAACTTTTTCACCCGTTTACAGGGTTCCTTTTCCTGCAATGATAATGATGCCATCTTTTATTTCCTTATTCGTTTTAATTTGTTGAAAAGGTAGTTGACTACAAAAATTAATTTGCTTCAGGTGGAGGTGACTGATGCTGCTCTTCTTGCTCTAATAGAAAATTACTGCCGAGAAGCAGGAGTCAGAAACCTTCAAAAGCATATAGAGAAAATTTACCGGAAGGTATAGTATTTTTTTTGTCATTACTTTCAGTTTTTAGTTACCGACGCAGTGAATTATGCTATGCTGTGCGTGGTTGAATAGACAACCATTCTTGATATATGCGTTTCAAATTTATTGACTGCAGTCTGTTCATCACTTTATCTGAATTTAAATTTAGTAAATGCATCTGATGCCCTGAAATATTCTGTTTGGCATGGCAGATAGCACTACAACTTGTGAGGCAAGGGGAAACCATTGATGCTGCTCTTGAAACGGGTCCAAATACCACTCCAAAAGAGAACCCGGTGTTAATAAAGAGTAGCGATTCTGAACATATGGATGAAGACCCTAATGACGTTGATGAGTTGCAAACAAATCTACCGGCAGATGAATCTACAGATTTTGAGGTAGTATAACACTCTGAAAGCACAATCATGATTCTCTCTCTCTTGTAAACCAGTTTTTTTATTTTAAAATTTTAATTTGGTTCATTGAGCAAGAAAACAAAAGCCTACTAATGCGAAGCACTAATGGGACTTTGAGAACTTACAAAGTCTTTTTCCTTAATATATACTTCAACAGTATGCTAGTGCCATATAGTTGCATCTTTTTGGGGTTTTATCTGCTTTTCTGTGACTAGTACAAAAGGCACAGCTGTTTTAAACTGGCAAAATTTTACAAGGTTTTCTGTTTGAAGAGAAGACTTCAATCTAGAATCTGAAATCTTTTCCGTGGTTCAGTAACCACTACACATACAGTTTTTTCTGTGAAACCTTAGCCTTTTATATGGTCCATCGCTACTGACTCACAAATTTGATATTTATGGATCTGAATTTTGGCAGGTTGCAAAAGAAAGAGAGGATGATAAGGAAATTGAAGCTAAGGCTATTGAAAAGGTTTTGGTTGATAAATCGAATTTAGATAGTTATGTTGGCAAGCCTGTCTTCCATGCAGAGCGCATCTATGATCAGACACCTACTGGGGTTGTTATGGGTCTTGCCTGGACTGCAATGGGTGGTTCCACTCTGTATATAGAGACTACATTTGTTGAGGAAGGGGACGGAAAAGGAGCACTACATGTCACTGGTCAATTAGGAGATGTGATGAAAGAAAGTGCTCAAATAGCTCACACTGTTGCCAGATCTATACTACATGAGAAAGAACCAGAAAGCCCTTTCTTTGCGAATTCAAAGTTACACCTCCATGTTCCTGCAGGGGCTACACCAAAGGATGGACCAAGTGCTGGTTGCACAATGACCACTTCTCTGCTGTCCCTTGCCTTGAAGAAGCCTGTGAAGAAGGATCTAGCAATGACCGGGGAAGTGACACTTACAGGGAAGATTCTTCCCATTGGCGGGGTATGTTGAGAAAATTGAAATATTTTTTGTTAAAATTTTTTGGATACAGAAACTTTGCATCTTAAGCTCTGGTTTTCAAGCTGTGGAATTTCTTTTTAAAGTTATTTCTTACAGCACAAAGGGCACATTTTTTACATGAGTTGACTACTGCTTTCAGTATCTACTATCTACACTCACCAAGAAATAATATTTAGAATATATGAAAATTTTCAAGTCCAACAAACTGATTATTTATCTGTAGCATAAGAATTTTTTTCCATGACTTTTTGCAAATTGTGTGTCTGAAACTGTCTGTTGATGCTATGAAATTTGCAGGTTAAGGAGAAAACCATTGCTGCAAGAAGGAGTGATGTTAAGACTATAATATTTCCTTCTGCAAACAAGAGAGATTTTGATGAGCTAGCACCTAATGTAAAAGAAGGTCTTGATGTGCATTTTGTTGATGACTACTTGCAGATCTTTGATTTGGCTTTTGGTGATGAGAAATCTCACAATACAGAGAACTAAATCACTAATGCCCTGTAGGATTTTGAGATGAAACCTGATTCTTTATTGAGGTGGGAACCGGCCTGAGTTTTGTACTATATCGATTTAATAGTGCCGAAGATTTTTGGAGTTTTTATTCATCTAGCCCTGTGTTCAGGAGGGTGAAGTATACTTTTCTTTTCTTCAGCCTGATGCATCCCAATTGTAATAATATGTACATTCATCTTCAAAAGCCCTGTAGGATCTTTGTTAAATGTTATATTTTTGCAAAGGCTGGGATTGATCATACTCAAAGTGAGAGTATTATATTATTTGCAATAATACGAATATCCGCATTGGAATGATACTTGCTTCTTTGTTTGTCTTTTAGTTTTAGTTCAGGTAAATTATGATAATTATTTCATCTTGTCTTTTTAGTGCAAAGTTGCAGTTTATTTCTGCTACTTACATCCCTTAAGTTCCAGTGATACCCCCTCAGACACAAATTACACGATTCTGACCCACACAAGGATTGATTGCACCTAATAGGATTCGAATCTGAGACCTTGAAAGGAACACACTTTCGCGACCCAAACCTCCACCACTAGGCCAGCCCTTGGGGGTTGAATGAAGTTTAATTATTTAATATCTAAGAAGTGTTCATAAGCTTAGTTCAAATGTGTTTACCTAAACTCCACATGTAAATTCTGAGTTTTTAAATCTTAAGCAAACTTAATTCAAATATGTTTATGGAAAAAACTTAAGTCTCACATTGGTTAAAATAAAATTCAGAAATGGTTTATAGAGTGATACCTTTTATCTTAGTTTTGTAGGGTTGAGTTAGGTCCAATCACATTTTTTATCATGGTATCACAAGCCTATTGATTCAGGCCACCTATCGTTTATATATGTGCACCAAGCTCAAAAAAGTGCTGAGCGCAAGGGGGTATTGGAAAAACCAAGTCCCATGATAATTTAAGCCACCCATCGTTTATGTTGTGATTGTATTTAGGTGTAATGAGTATGATCACGCATGTTGTATATTTATGCAAAATAGGTATGCACAATAGGTAATAACATAATTTACACTTATGACTAATTGAATACAACTCAATACTAATTGATTTGTAACTGATTTTCAACACTCCCCCTCAAGTCGGGTCGTATATATTGTATGATCCGAGTTTGTTACAGATATAATTCACTCGAGAACCCTTAAGAGACTTGGTAAATATCAGCCAATTGATCTTCAGATTTGACGAACTTTGTGGTTATTTCTCCTGACTGTACTTTTTCTCTTACATAATGACAATCTATTTCTATGTGCTTGGTCCGCTCATAGAATACCGATTGGATGCAATGTGAAATGCCGCTTGATTGTCCCATATGAGTCTTGTGTCCTGAAGGTCTCCCAACCTAAGTTCTGAGAGTAAATTCTTAAGTCACGCAAGTTCCTTTGATGCTGCTGCCATAACACGATATTCAACTTCAACACTAGATAATGCAACTATATTTTGTTTCTTGCTCCTCCACGAAATCATATTTCCTCTGATAAGAACACAATAACCGAAAGTGGATCTCCTATCCGAAGATGATCCTGCCCAATCTGCATCTGAATAACACACGATTTTAGCATCACCTTTATCTTCATATAATAAGCCTCTCCCTAGTGCATTCTTTATATATATGAGAATACGAATAACTGCATTCCAATGAGTATTACAAGGAGCATTGAGAAATTGACTCACAATGCTCACTGCAAAAGTAATATCCGATCTGGTGACGGTAAGACAATTGAGTCTACCCACTAGATGTCGATATCTTCCCGGGTCTTTCAACAGCTCTCCCTGATCCAGAAGAAGCTTGACATTGGGATCCATAGGAGTATCAATTGAACGACAATCAAGCATACAAGTTTCACTGAGGATGTCTAATCCATACTTACGTTGGTTAATTGCAATGCCTGATGAGGACTGAGCAACTTCAATACCCAAGAAGTATTTGAATGGACCCAAGTCTTTTGTATGAAAGTTGTTGAAAAGATGAATTTTGAGGCGTTGGATACCCTCTGTATCATCTCTAATGATAACAATGTCATCAAATGCGCTGACCAGTGGAGGAATGAAGGAAGAAAACTGAGTGATTTGATTCACATCTAGTCATACCAAACTGTATCAAGGCCGAGCTGAAGCGACCAAACCAAGAATGTAGAGACGGTAAAACCTGGAGATTGGTCCATATATACTTCCTCCTCCAATTCTCCATGTAAAAAAGCATTTTTAATGTCTAATTGATGAAGCGGCCAATGATTAATATCAGCCATTGCAAGGAAGAGACAGACTGAACTAATCTTAGCCACTGGAGAAAAAGTGTCACATAATCAAGGCCAAATATTTGTGTATATCCTTTGACTACCAAACGAGCTTTGAAATGATCGATCTGACCATATGGTCTAACCTTCACTGTATCAACCCATCAACATTCTATTGTAGTTTTGTCTAAAGGTAAATTAACAATATCCCAAGTGTTATTTGAATGCAATGCAACCATTTTTTTCACCATCGCCTGACGCCAATTGGGATTAGTCATAGCCTCACCTGTAGACTTAGGAATAGACACAAAATCAAAATCAGCATAAAAGGCACATATGAAGTAGAAAGACAGTCATAATTTAAAACACATGCATATTTAAGATTTAGTGTTTGAGATCGAATACCTTTTTGTAATACTATTGGGAGGTCAAGTTCAGGTGACGTAGCTGGAGGAACAGTTGGAGCAGGAGGTGGTACTGGTGGATTAATATCATCTCTAACTTCCAATGGACGGGGTGTCTGTCGCTGGTAGACCTGCAATGGAGGTTTAATGGGTGTGGGGATGACATAAGGGACATCTTGAGCATCTAAGTTACAAGTCTCATCGGGTGACACATAGGCAGAGAAAAATGAGGAACCTTTAAAAAATGAAACATCAGAGGAAACAATGTACCGTTGAAGTCGAGGATAAAAACAACGATATCCTTTTTATATAAGTGAATAGCCTAGAAACATACATTTTAGATGTTTGACAGAGAATTTGTCTTTACCTGGACTAAGATCATGAACAAAGCACGTGCAACCAAAGACGCGAAGCGGAATGGGGTATAGGTCATGTTGTGGATTCAAGTTAGAGTATGGAAATTTGATCTTGAAGGACGGATGAAGGAATTCGGTTGATAAGGTGACAGGCTGTGAGGAAAGCATCACCCCAAAAATGAGAAGGTACATTGTGGTGAAGTAAAAGAGTCAGTGCGGTTTCAACTAAATGACGATTCTTCCGTTCAACAACATCGTTCTGTTGTGGTGTATAAGAACATGATGATTGGTGAATAATTCCATGTGATGTTAAAAAAGATTGAAATTAGGATGACATATATTCACGAGCATTATCAGTGCGTAAAATTTTAATGGAATTGTTAAACTGGTTTTTAATTTCAGCATAAAACTCTTGGAATATATGGAAAACATCTGAACGATTTTTCATTAGAAATAACCAAGTATGTCGTGAGAAATCAACGATGAAAGTTACAAAATAGTAATATCCTAAAGTAGACTTCACACGTCTAGGACCCCAAATATTAGAATGAACTAAAACAAAAGGTGATGGAACACTTTTATTTACTCGTTGAAAATAAGTACTACGAGTATGTTTGCCTAATTGACACGACTGACACTCAAAAGATGAAAGCTTAGAAAAATCAAGAACTAAAAGACGCATTTTATTAAGACTAGGGTGACCCAAACGTTGATGTATAAGGTCTTGAGAAGCAATCAAACCATGTGCCACCAGTGGAGATAGATGATATAATCTTATAGATTCACTCCCTGCTTTAATCGTCCGTCCTGTACGTCGATCCTGGACATAAACAGAATTATCATTAAAAATGACTGAACTGTCAAGAGTACGAGTAAGCTTGTGAACAAATATCAGATTAAAAGGACAACCAGGAATGTAAAGAACAGACTCTAAAGACAGGTTTGGAAGTGGGTGTGCCTGACCAAGGCCTTAAACTTTGATTTTAGAACCGTCAGCCACAGTGACAAAAGGCAAAGAATCAGAATAAGACAAGTGAGATAAAAGGGATTTATTACCACTCATATGATCAGAGGCACCAGAGTCAAGGACCCAATGACCAGGAAAAGATGTAGATACAAAGGCTACAAGATTACCCAACTAAGCAACAACTACAGATGATGATGGTTGATGGGCTGCTTTGAATTGGAGAAAATCATTGTAATCAGCAGCGAGAATAGTAATGTCTTTAGTGTTGTCTGGTTGAGCAACGACAACGACCCGTGGTTATCGTTGTTGTTCTCTTGACTTTGTACGACAATCAGCTTCAATGTGACTGTAACGATTGCAATAGTTACAACGAATACCATGACGTTGTCCACCCCGTCCCTTAGTTCATCCACCACGGCCATGATAGTGGGAAGCAAAAGTAGATGATTCAGTGGGAGATGAAGTGGAGACCGGTCCAAAGGCATGAGGTGTAGCCAAACACAATAATTATTCACTAACTGCTTCATAGTTAAAAACGTTGGATCCTGATAAAATATGGTTCCGGACGGAATCAAGCTCTGATGGTAGTCCGACAAGTGCCACGATCATGAAATACTTACTTTGTTGTTCAACATAAGTTATTGAATCTTTGGTAAAGGGCGTTATGGTTGTGAAATTTTCCTTTAACGCATCAAGCTTACTCAGATAGGCTTGCATATCCATATTCTTCAATTTCAAAGAGTTGAGTTTGGTGACGACACTGTAAAGATTGTGGACATCATTGGAGAACATTTTCTTAGCCTTTTCCCAAACCTCATAGCAAGTAGTAAAAGCTTGCTACTGTGCTAGGAGATTAGTTGCTATGGAAAACCATAACACAATGCATATAGAAGTATTTATTTGTTTCCACTTATCGCGTTTGGCGGCAGGAATATTTTCTGATTTTGTAGTTAAGTGATCTTCATGTACTTGACCATGAAACCACATTTTGACAGCACCATCCCATATATTATAGTTGGCTGTTCCGGTGAGTTTCTCACACAGGATAAATGGAACATTCGTAAAAGTGGAGGAATCGGTATCTTCTATGATTTTTGGTTGCTTGGATGGAAAATTCGAGAGCAGATCTGGAAAGAGCACAAGAAGACGGTGCCGACGAAGAAAACGGTGGCGGCAGGACGCGCTGTCACACGCGGAGGGAAGGACGGCGCATGAGATCCACGCGCAGGCGACGGCAGGGCGCATCGTAAGGCGGACCGCAGTGGTGATTTTAGGTACCGGTCGATCAGAAGGAGACGATGTCGGCGATATGGTTACTTCGTCGGAAAAGTCGTCGGGAGCGGTGGTGTGCTCATGCAGTGCCATGAATGGCCGAATATTTTGCGAAAACAATTTTTTCTTCTTCTGAAAAATAGTTGGTCAACCAGCTTTAAATACTATGTTGTGATTGTATTTCTGTGTGTCGAATATTATCACAGATGTTGTATATTTATATGCAAAATAGATATACACATTAGGTAATAACATAATTTACACTTATGATTAATTGAATACAAATACTAATTGCTTTGTAACAGATTCTCAACAGTTTATATCCATGCACCAAACCTAATAGTGTTGAGCGTGAGGGAGTGTATTGGAAAAAATCCAAATCTTATATTAGTTAAAGATAGAACTCACAAAAGATTTAGAAGATTTCTTAACACACCACCCATGTTTCTTATACACCACGTGAAATTTCCATTTTGCCCCCAGATTCCGGATGTGCACATCCGGACGCACCGTTTTTTCAAAAAACGCTGATGTGTTCCGGATGTGCACATCCGGAAGCATGAAATAACTTTATTTTTAACAAATACCGGATCTGCAGATCCGGAAAAAAGTGTAACTTAACTTTTTTTTCTTAAAAATCGGTTTTGTCGGTCGGTCGCAAACGTTAATATAATTCAAATGTATATTGACTTGCGTTGATATATTAACGTTTGCGACCGACCGACAAAACCGATTTTTAAGAAAAAAAATTAAGTTACACTTTTTTTCGGATCTGCAGATCCGGTATTTGTTAAAAATAAAGCTATTCCATGCTTCCGGATGTGCATATCCGGAACACATCAGCGTTTTTTGAAAAAACGGTGCGTCCGGATGTGCACATCCGGAATCTGGGGGCAAAATGGAAATTTCACGTGGTGTATAAAAAACATGAGTGGGGTGTTAAAAAATCCTAAAAATTTATGTAAAGTGACACTTCCCATCTTACAAAGTGATTTTGTAGAGTTGAGTTAGGTTAACCTCCTATTCTATCAAAAACTCATTTTAAGTATGTTTAGGTAAACTTATTTCACATACCATTTGAATGTTGTGAGTTTTTAGATCATACTCAAACACAATTTAAGTATACTTACGTAAATCCGGTTCAAGTAGGTTTACGTAAACTTAGTTCATATACAACTTATATATTATGAGTTTTTAAATCTTACTCATTCATTTAAATTATGTTTATATTATAAGTATGTTATTATTGTTTTATACTTTGAGTTTAACAGGTGTAGCTAGAAAAATATAGGGTTTAACTAGCAAATTTTTTTGTCGTAGTCTTTGCCATTTAGATACAATAATGTATGTTTGGTTACAACTTTGAATGTAAAAAAATAATTTCAAGGGTGTATAATTGATTTTTAGATGTCAAAATAATTTCAGCGATGTATAATTGAATTTTATATGTTTGAATGTTTGATAACTTTTAGAAATGAGAGTTATACTCAGTTTATTTTAATTTAAACCTGATTAATAAGTAGCAAGTCTTAATATGGTCAAAATAACGGTAGAATTAGGGTAGTCGCAGACAAGCACACTTAGGTGTTTTGTCTTTTGTTATATTTCACTTGTTTATTTTAAGGTTGTGTTTCTTTCAAATGATCAAATTACATTTCTTGGAATCATACTGTTTGAATTATTACTTTTAGTAGTAATATTTACACTTATATATTTGGACAAAATTAAATTTTCATGAGAATATTTATAAATTTATTTAATTTAAAAATGATCAAAACTAAAAATAATAATAATTTATGAATAGTGGTGAAAAGTTATAAGTAATTGAATTTATTCGCATGAAATGTTGAATTCTTACCCTTTAACCACAAGAATAATTATGAGAAATATTATTTGTAAACAACATTCTTAACAATTAAATGTATTTTGGAATTATTTTAAAAACTTCAAATAAACATAAGCTTATCGCCTTTCACGATAACATTCTCAAAAATTTGAAACAAACTAGTTATTGAAGTAACTAGAAAGGTTACGAGAAGAAGGTTGAATTGTGACTCTTTTAAAATTTAACTTTAATTTAATAAAAAATACAATCTTTTAAAGAATATTTGGAAAAGAAATGTTAGAGTAAATCTCATATAATATTTGTTGTTGTTGTGTGTAAGAATGTGATTAACAATATAATAAATAAATAAAGTAGAGTTTAATAGAGATCACATAAGAGATTTATTCCAGTTCACCAATGTGATTAGTCCAGTCCTCACAGTCTGTGATATTTCTTTACTGATGCTTGACAAATTTTCTTCTTGTGTGCACCTTTACAACTATGTATTTTCTTAACCTCACCAGACTTACAAAACTGTTTGATATAACTTTAAGTAACTTACACAAAATTACCAAGCCTTTTTATATCGCTTGAAGATATACAATTTGTAGAGATAATTCTTTCAAAGATTCTTTACAAATTCATCCTATGGTAATGAGAGATTGAGTTGGGGTATCTTTGATAGTGTGAGTATTATGGTGTTTAAAGGGAAATAATGCTTTGTTACTTTTGAATGATAATGAATTTAGTTAGTCTTTTTCTTAAGTGTTATCCCACACTTATTCTTGAATAATTGATTTGTATTTATAGGCAAAAAGGGATGATGTAGAGTCTTTGAATTTTTATCACATGTTTATATCCTTCCTTTCACAAATACGAGTCTTCTTACTTTCATCATGATAAATACTTGATTTGATGTGTCAAAAAGATTTATATCCAATCAAAGGTACATTGTTGATGTCATTTATACTTGTAAGGACTTGGTTGTACTTTTGAAGATTACTCTTTTTCGCCTAATCTAGTTCGGGAGTCAGTTCTGGCATCAAGTGGTTTCAGCCCCTCCCGATCGCAGTTGTGGGGGATCGAACCGTGGTTCTCCCTACCAAGTTTAGCGCCAATCACCACTAGACCAACTAATGATTGATGAAGATTACCTTTTTATTCATACATGTTTAAACCATATTTTACTTTGACTTTTTTTGAGTAATAAAGGCTTGTAAAAACTTGTCTTAGTTATTTTCACTCAAGAAAACACATCAAATAATAAATAATATTATAATCTTAATTATATTTGCACAAGAGTTTTTTATCCTCAAAACATCAAAAAAGATTTTTCTCCAACAATCTCTCTCTTATTGATGATGACAAACTTCTTGTAATTAAGATTTTGATTTTTCTATTTGGAGAAATTTCCCCTCAATTTATGCATCAATAGAAAGATTGGACTCCCCCTCAATTTATACATTAAAATTGATGGTTTTAATATATTTTAATTTCAAATAATTTCTCCTCTAGTCATTCTCCCTCTTTTGTCATCATGCAAAAAGAAAGGATAAAGACATGTAATATCATGGAGAAAGAGAGGAATCATCTAAAAGTTTAAGATAAAAACATATACATAAAACATAGAAATAAAATGTACCTCATTTAGTGATGTTTCTTACGTTTAGTCTCAAGGGTGAAAGCATCTTTAAGGTGAATTTTAGTCTCTCTCCAAGCTTATTTGTTGATTTTAGCTCAACCGATAGATAATGACCATGTTATTTGGATCTCATTTAAAGGTCTGTCTTGTTCTGAATTCATCATAAATATTTTCATTAATTTGATCTTGAGGATGATATCTGATAGTTTTCTAACTCCTCGAAGGATCTTGAGAAGATGAAGTTTGTATATCCTCACCATTTTTCTTGATATCAAAATTGTAGTGTTGTTCATTTTCATCATCATTTTCTTTTCTTTTATCATCAAAATCATTAAATCCATCAAAGATAACATGCACATTTTCTTCTACAGTTTAATTTTTGAGATTGTATACCTTATATTTTTTTGGAGGATGTAGAATATCCTAAAACTATGCCTTTGATTGATTTTGAGTCAAAATTCTTCAAACTTTCTTTATTATTTAAAATATAATAATTGCACCAAAAAAATGAAAGTATGATATGTTTGGTTTTCTATTTTTCCAAAGTTCTTATGGAATTTTATTTAAGATATATCTAATTGAAATACGATTCAAAATATAGCAAGAAGTGTCAATGGCTTCGGCCCAAAATTATTTTTCAACGTTTTATTCAAATAAAAATTTTCTAGCCATTTATTGCAAGGTTCTATTTTTTCCCTCAACAATTCTATTTTCTTTGGAAGTTCTTGGGAAAGAAAAATTATGAGTGATTTCATTTTCATCAAAGAAAGATTTAAAGGATAAACTTTCAAATTCTTTCCCACGATCACTTCTTATAGAAATTGGATGATGCAAAATGACTATGGGCTGAATAACCCTATGAAATATTGTGGTTGCATTGTACCATCCTCATTCAACTACCAAGGAGACCCCCTTCACCATGTGTAGCGAACGATTTTGGACGCGGTTCTTAAGCGCTGGTCGCTCTCTGCGGTTGAGCTTAAACTACAGGTCGATTAATTTTTTATCCTATTGTGAGCTGAATAAGAAAGGGAAATAGATGTCTCCAATTAACCCTGCTTTGTATACTGAGTTTAAACAGCGGTCTGTTAGGTTACGAATGCTATCAATGTGGGGGGGCCTTTGTACTGGTTATTTGTATTTTCGCCAATACTGTTTTCTTTCTTTTTACCTTGACAGAAGGTTTCTAGCGGGGAACAAGGATTAGGATATTAGGACTGATGTTTTTGAATTACTGCTTTTGATTGATGGAGATATGGGATTTGGGTTTTTTGTTTAGTGTGCTCGCTAAGATCTTTTCTTTCGATCTTATGCCTACGTATTCCCGTTTACCGAAACAGGGAAATCAGAGCGTTCGTAGTTCCTCCTAGTTTATGGGAGGAAATGGGTGTTTTGGTGTCTTGTTCAAAGCCCAAGACGTGAAGCGAAAGGTGATTTGTATCTTGTTCAAAGTCCAAGATATGAAGCTAAAAAGTCTATTTGTATCTTGTTCAAAGCCCAAGATATGAAGCTAAAAGGGTGTTGACTTTAGAGAGAATTTGTCATCTCTAAAGAAGGGGTTGTATGTCACAACTGTTGGGTGACTGGTTATAAAGGAGAATTACTTTAACCGGGATACGAGGATCCTAGCAATGCCATAATTTCCTTTAAAGGGGATTTTAACCTGAAGGAGAAGACTTTAACTCAGTGTAGAGCCATGCTATCTTTCCTTAGGAATTTCTCATGCTAAAAGAGGGACAGTGGCATGGATGTAGATGATCCAGAGGCTTGCCGCTTATATCGATTAGATGAAGGGGAAGGAGTGGTTGATGTTTGTGTACTGTGAACGAGGCACAAATTTGATGCTAAAAGGTTGATTGGATCAACCAGTGGTTTTCTTATACAAAGCCTAAGATGAGGCTAATATGTGTCTCGTACAAAGCCCGAGAGAGAGGCTAAAAGGTTTTGACTCGACGATGGAATCTTTTGGTATCTCGTATAAAGCCCGAGATGAAGGCTATTGTTTATTTGTTTGGCTCAATAAGAACCTTTTTGTATCTCGTATAAAGCCCGAGATGGAGGCGAAAAGGTGATTGACTCAACGAGGGAGTCTCTTACGTGTCTCGTACAAAGCTCGAGAGAGAGGCTAAACGTTGTTTGACTCCACTGGGGAGAATTTTGGTATCTCGTACGAAGCCCGAGATGGAGGCTAAACGTTTGCTTCGCTGGGAAGATTCATTGAACAAAGCCCAAGAGGAGGCTATGGTTATTGTTTCAGTTGAGTGACAGGTCCAGTATACTGATTTTGAAAGAGAAAATCAATTCTTATATGAGCAACACTGTACTCAAGGATTTGATTCAAGGATCCGGGTTATTCCTGTTCTTTAAGGAAGCGGGAAATCTGAAGGGTATTGAGACAGACCGAGTCTACGGGTTTCCTTCGTATTTAATGAAGGGGTCACTTGAGAATGTCTTTGAGACTCAAGGAAGTTAGACTGTCCGTGTCTAGAGTTTTATCTTTTGTACTATGCTTTGAGAAATAGTAGTAGACTCTATGAAAGGACTGTTCTATGAAGATGACTAGGTTCTGTTCCCATACCTCTAGGAGGTCGTCGGGACAATTTGTACGAAGCCCAAGAGGAGGCTGGAAACTTTTAAGAAGCCGATCGGTCCTTGTACGAAGCCCAAGAGGAGGCTATCATTCCCGGAGGAAGAGATCATTTACGAAGCCTAAGAGGAGGCTGTGAATACTTCTAATAAGCCGGCGGGTCCTTGTACTAAGCCCAAGAGGAGGCGGGGTTGCTTTTAGGAAGCCTGTGGGTCCTTGTACGATGCCCAAGAGGAGGCCGATTGCTTTTAAGAAGCCGATGGGTCCCCAAACCCCGAGAAATTCAAGGCAAGCTATTCACAAGGAATAGATCAAGTCAGAAAAGTTCGAGAATTTGGAAGAAACTCAAAGATTCCATTCACGGAGAATACATTCATCTCTGGGAATAGAGTTTCTTGACAATTCCTAATGAGGACAACCGAAGAGAAGACTGTATCTGGTGATCCTATTGGGGATCTAGTTGTCTATTTCTATGAATAAACGAAACGACGTCACCTAGTTCTAGACGTAGTTGCCGGGGAAACTCGAAATATCTATACTATTATTACACAGTTGATATGAGTTTATAAAAGAAGACTTACAATGAAACAGCCCCACAATACAGTTATATATATATATATATATGAGTTTATGAAAGGAGACTTACAGTGAAACAACCCCACAATACAGTTATATACATATGAAAGCGGTAAATGAAAGCGGGTAAACACTTACTCGGTTGTAGAGCTTCCATGCTGTTTGGTTAGTTGTTCAACAAAGAAAGATTGAAAACAACAGTATATTCAAAATCAAAGGAGAAAGTGCTTTGAAATAAAAAGATTTGGGGCTTACAGCTCAAGGAGAGGCCCAGGGTTTTATCAGTGAGCGCACTGTTTGAATTTGTACAGAGGGACTTATACAAGTGACTGAGGCCCAAAAAGGTTTTCTGTACAAAGGGATGGGTCTTACACTCTCTCAAGAGGCCCAAAATGTTTAAAGAAAAAGAGTGGGGCTTATAACACGAGGGTAGGCCCAGTTTGACTTTTCGTTTAAAAATGGCGATCGCGCCGAGGTTTTCTTTTAACGCAGAGGGACTTATACAATAAGTGAGGCCCAAAATTGTTTTGGTTAAAAGGGGGTTGGCTCTTACACTCTATTAGAGGCCCAAAAGTTTTGAATGGGTCTTATAGCTCAAGGAGAGGCCCATGGTTATTTTTCAAAAGGCGACGATCGCGCCGTTGGTTTTTGACGGTATCGGGACTTATACAATGCACTGAGGCCCAAAAATGATTTGGTCAAAAAAAAGGATTGGGTCTTACACTCTATTAGAGGCCCAAGTGTTTTAAAGAAAAGAAATGGGTCTTACTACACGAGGGTAGGCCCAATGTTTGTTTTTCAACGGATGATGATCGCGTCGAACTTTTTGAAATACAACGGGACTTATACAATAAGTGAGGCCCAAAATGGGTTGTATTTACAAAGGATTGGGTCTTACACTCTATTAGAGGCCCATGAGTGTTTGAAAAAGTTTGATGAGGGTTGAAATAATCAAAAACCCTAATTTCATTTTTTAAAGAGCATTTTTCAAAGAAAAATCAAGTAAAAAATGATAAAAAATATCAAATAAAATCATTAATCATGTTATAAACAGTGATTAAGGTTTATGAAAAAGTATTTTATCCACATGCATATTTAAAATCATTTTGGTTTTAAAAATCAAGAAAAAGAAATAATTTTAAAAGCATTTAAAACAATTTAAAACAATATTTTTGAATATATTAAAAATATATCAAATAATAATATTTTTTGTGATTTTTTGGTGGATTAAAATATTATGGAGTATGAATAAAAAGTGTGTAAAACAGATTTTGAAAATGATGATTTTTGCTATGTGAAAAAATTGGTTGAGTTTTGAAGATAAACTAAGAAAAAGAGGAAAGATGTCACAACATCTCATTCGACATCTTTCATGAATTTTCAACATCTTTTTTATCAAACTTCCAACACCCATAACTTTCTCAAATCTCAATGGTTTGAGACAAAATTTATATACATCTGGCCCAGAATTTCACAAGGAATCCAATGGTGGTGGTAGTTTTTTCAGATCACACTCCCTCCTCAAAACCCGATAGTGGTTTTGAAAAGGACCTATAATTGCATTTTCTGTGCTACACTTTGATACATGCGTGGATTACATGGTGAATTAGCCCAAACACAACATATACAACATGTATGAGATGTGTATGATTAGTGGAATTCAAAGCAATGCATGATTTCAAGGATTCCAAGTTGTGAGGCTTACCTCTTTTTGAGCTTTTTGGAGTTTTTGTGCAATCTGTCAAGCCTCTTGTTCCAGAAATGATTTGATGCTTTAGACACACTCAAATGATCCCTTAGAAGCTTTAGGATGATTGGAATCAACTGGTACCTGCAAAAACACAAACTGTCCCTTTCTTGCAAAAGGGGTTAAAAGTGACCAAAATAGCAACTCTCTCAAATTGTGTTCCAGATGTTGGGAACCATTTGGGACAATTCAAGGATGATATTTGGAGTGTGTTTGAGGTTTTATCTAGTTTGGAAAGTGACTGAATCAAGACATGGCTTGAAAAATGCAAAAAAGTGCCATTTTGAGGTTTTGAGAAGTGACTTTGTGATTTTGTGATTACAGGTCACTTGTGATAGTTTGCACAGCTTACATATGATATATATGAGGTGTGTGTGTGATTAGTTTGAGTGGAATTGCTCTCTAACTCGAAAACTCAGAATTACTTGCTTTGGAAGGCAAATTTGAGGTGAAAGAAGAGATTTTGAGGAAAACATCTGTTTGATGGCTTTGGTGTACTCAAACTGAACACAAATGAGCTCTATTTATAGTAGAGCAAGTTTGTTTTTGCAGCAATAGTGAATGGTGGCTGCAGCAGAGGTTTGGCCAATGTTGTCCAATGAAAATCCAAGTCTCCTCTAGCCATTGACTAGAGGTTAGAGCACAGAGCTTTGGTTCCCTACTTGTTGGAGGAATGTTGACTGAATTCAGTTGCAAATGTGTCAGTCCATGCCACCTCTAAGCATCTATTAAATGCACCAATCCAAAATTGGAGTCTTGTCCCTTTTTTAGGGACTTTTAGGACTAGTATGCTACTTCTTGTTCCAAGGACTTTGGAGGCTTGGCTCAGTGATTGTCCCCTTTAGATTTGATCCTCAGAGGTGTCCAAAGTGATGACAAGGCTTGGAAATTCGTGTGGCACAAGAAGTGTGCAAATCTGTCCTGAAACATGTCTTAAAAATCAGCTGCAGCAAGCTCTGTTGTAAAATTCATAACTCCCTGCTCGAGTATGCTACATGGACGTTCTAGGACTTTCTGGAAAGCTTAGATGACGTACTTCAACTTTGATGTTTGACTTTGGTCTTGGTTCAGCTTGCAAAGTCATCAAAAATGGTCTTGAACTTGTGTAGTCAAATCTGTTCTAAAAGCTGTCATGAAAATTCTGCTTTATCACTGCTTTTTGCGAAAATCATATCTCCCTGCTCGAGTATGCTACAAGGACGTTCTAGGACTTTCTGGAAAGCTTAGATGACGTACTTCAAATTTCATGTTTGATTCCAGACCTGGTTCAACTTGGATCATGGAGAAAGACGTCCTTGAAGTTAGGGCATTCTTGCTGAAAAAATATTAATGATGTTCTATGCAATGTCAGAACATTGGACATTAAGAATTCCCAACTTTGATCACTTATATCTTTCAATCCTTATGATATTTTGAGTTGATTCCTTCTACAATGTTGAAGTATCAAATACCCTCTTTAAAAGTAGCTCTTACTCAAAATCAATGGATGTTTGGATCAATAGTTACAACCTTGAAAAGTTGTGCACTTGAACATGATTTTAACTTAGAAAAAATTTCTAAGTTTCTTTCAATTTGATCAATTTTGCAATTTTGTGTGATTTCTTGATTTAAATTTAATCAAATTAAATCATCCATCATATTTTCTTGAGTAATGGCTTGTGAAGCTCATAGTTGACCAAAAAGTCAAACTTTGACTTTCTGCGTCAGTTGACTTTGTATTAGATGAACTTGAGGCTTGATCCACCTGGAATTTTGCACTCTTGTGCCTAATTCTTGATGTGGGAGTCCTCTTGATCCTTTGTGGATGTTTAAGAGGTTAGACAAGTTGAAGATCATGTCATTCCTTGATTGATCCTTTGTCTAAAGGCTCTGAGAGGGCTTGAAACCCTAAGCTTGATTGTAGTGAATGCTCAACAATTCCTTGAGGAGATTGATGAGGCATAAAGGTACATCTGTATTGTGCTGATGATTTGTACCATGATGGGAAATCTTAGTGGTCAAAATTTGGGGTATGACAGATGCCCCTATTTAATCTTCTTGGACCCGAAGGTGTGAATGACGAAGGTATTTGGGCATTTGGGGTGCAAGAGGATTAAATATTGGAATACCCGAAATTTTGATGGTGGTTATGAATGGTAGCTTACGCATTCATCTTCTTTAGCTAAGCGAAGATGCTTAGAAAAGGTAAACTTCCCCTCGATCCTGGTCTTCAGCCAAGGAGCTGGTCTCAATTTTCTTTTGAAATAAACTTCCCCTCGATCCTGGTTTCCTACCAAGGAACTGGTCTTAGTTTCTTTTGTAAACTTCCCCTCGATCCTGGTTTCCTACCAAGGAACTGGTCTTAGTTGTTGAAATAAACTTCCCCTCGATCCTGGTTTCCTACCAAGGATCTGGTCTTAGTTTCTTTTGTAAACTTCCCTTCGATCCTGATTTCCTACCAAGGAACTGGTCTTAGTTTCTGATTTAAACTTCCCCTCGATCCTGGTTTCCTACCAAGGAACTGGTCTTAGTTGCTGAAATAAACTTCCCCTCGATCCTGGTTTCCTACCAAGGAACTGGTCTTAGTTTCTTTTGTCAATAAACTTTCTTGACAAGGAACGCTGTTAGTAGCGGTTTTCCTTCAAACTTCTCGCCGAATTTTCCTGGGGAGATGCCATTTGATGGGAAAAAGTTTGACGTTAGACTTGCTGGGGAACCCATTCGTCTGAATTGTAGAGGTACACAAACTTCTCTGTTTTGGAGACGCCATTTGTCGATTCTACTGGGGAAAGTGAGTCTCTTGAGAGACTGTTTTCGTTTGGGGTCTTACATCATACTTTTCTTGAGATCTTTCCGGAGAAATGCCATATGATGGGATCCAATTTTGAGGTGCCAATGACCTTTTCATCAGTGGTTTTTTCGGAGAAAAACTGCGGTACCGCCGAATCTCTGATTAAGAGGCTTTCTCTGGGGATTTTCCTTAATCCGGGAAAGCAAGGATATCATCTTCAATGGCGAAGAGTGATATTTGTTGAAAATTTTCTGGTTTTTCAGAGGTCCAAGTTATCAAAGTGGTCCAGGACCTATCTTCAATTCAGAAATAGCTGGCGGCGAGATTGTTCAGATGATTCACTTCCTGACGAGGAAAGAATCGACAACTCGATTGAGAGGACTTTTATCACTAGGGGATAAGACCGACTGGAGTGATAGTGATGCAATATGTATGTGAATGCAAATCAATAATGCATGATGTATGTATGTATATGCGGACAAAACTGACGCGACATACAAACTAAAAGATGAACATGACTGGATACTCGGCCATCGCGGGGCGTGTAGAAATATTGCTGGTTCAAGATAGCAATTCTGCCTTGCTTAGGAGAAACGGTCCCTGTTGGGGGTGACGCTGGTCGGGCTTAGGAGATGAGAACTCTGCCGTGGCGTGTCAGACGAAACAAGGTCTCTGACACAATTGATCCCTTCATTCAGGCGTACTGGGTTAGAAGGAATACTTTGATTCTGCACTTTGAAGTTCAAACGCCTTTGGAGACACAATCGATGCTCTTTCGATGTTCAACAGTCAAAAGAAATTGCCATCTTTATTAAAAAGCAGAAAAAGTTTTAACAAGTAAATTCATTTTTGTTTCATTTCAAGAATCGTTGATCATGTTAAAATTTCGTTATGTAAAGCTAAAACAAATAAGAATTACAAACAAAAGCACAAGGGCTCAAATTTTATTGATAAGACGGAGATCAACCAAACGCGTGATTCCAAAGAGTATATACAAAGTTTGAAAATGGTAATTTACAGGGAAAAGGGCTACGTTGAAACATAACGACCACTATCCTTCTACCAACTTTGAATTCGGGACATCCTGAGCTTCTGTCGAAGATGACCTTGCCTGGAGTTTTCCTCTGATGGACGATGTAACTGCTGCTGCTGCTGAGGGACTTGCCTCTGTTGAACATAGTTACTTGCCATTATCCCTGATTTTTGCCTGGATTGTACTTTGATGTTTCCAATCCACCGGGATGATTTTTTCATGTCTCTAACTTTTTCCTGGACCGCCCTTTCGGGTTTTCAATCCACCGAGACGTTTTTTTTATTTTTATTTTTATTTTTATTTTTTTTAGGCAAAGTATTTCTTGACTACATCAATATTCGTGGGGTAGGCAAATTCCTCTCCGTCCATGGTTGCAGTCTCAAGGCGCCGCCTGAGAAAGCTTTCGTGACCACATAGGGGCCATCATAATTCGGAGTCCATTTGCCTCGCGAATCAGTGAGAAATGATTGTATATTCTTGAGTAGTTTGAAGATTGGCGCGCATGTCGCGGTCATGAGGAATATAAATCTGGAGATGTAGTTCAAACGTCCCAGGAATCCTCTAACTTGTTTTTCAGTTTTCGAAGAAGGCATTTCTTGAATGGCCTTGACCTTGTTAGGATCAACCTCAATTCCTTTCTAGCTGATGATGAACCCTAGTAGTTTCCCTGAACGGACACCGAAGGTGCACTTGTTGGGATTCAAGCGGAGCTTGAATTTTCTTAAACGTTCGAACAATTTTGACAAATGTTCAACGTGCTCACTCTTTGTTTTTGATTTTACAATCATATCATCGACATATACCTCGATTTCCTTGTGTATCATATCATGAAACAGAGTAGTCATGGCCCTTTGATAGGTTGCCCCGGCATTCTTCAAACCGAACGGCATTACCTTGTAACAAAAGGTACCCCATGGGGTAATGAACGAAGTTTTCTCCATGTCTTTCGGCGCCATTTTGATCTGATTATAGCCCGAGAATCCATCCATGAAGGAGAAAACTTTGAACTTTGCTGTACTGTCAACCAGCATGTCAATGTGTGGTAAAGGAAAGTCGTCCTTTGGACTTGCCTTGTTTAGATCTCTGTAGTCGACACACATTCTGACCTTTCCGTCCTTTTTGGGAACGGGTACGATGTTGGCTAACCATTGAGGATATTCAGATGTAGCGAGGAAACCTGCGTCGATCTATTTCTGTACCTCCTATTTGATTTTGATGGCCATGTCCGGGTGAGTGCGTCTCAACCTTTGCTTTACGGGCGGACATTCCAATCTTAACGGTAAGTGATGTTCCACGATGCTGGTATCCAACCCTGGCATATCCTGATAGGACCAAGCGAATACATCGGGGAATTCTTTGAGAAGCTTTATCAAACTCTCTTTGGCAGTTGGACTGAGCAGTGCCCCAATCCTGATTTCTTTTCTCTCTTGCTCTGAACCCAAGTTTACCGTTTCCAACGGTTCTTTGTGAGGTTCAAGGGACCTTTCCTCTTGTCAGAGTAATCGGGAGATGTCTTCTGGAATTTCGTTGTCATTTTCTTCTTCAGCCTCGAATACCGGAAACTCAAAGTTGGGAGAAAGCATTGGATCGCATGTTTCAACGGGGTTTAAAGCAAGCAATTTGCATGACGTGATGATTGTTTTTAGAAGAGATAGAGAAAATGCAAGAGTGTGCAGTGTTTTATTTTACTGCTTGTTTTTATTATTGAATTGTTTTTTAGGATTACCATTTTCTGAAAAAGCAAAAAGAGAAAACAACAATTAATGCGGAAATTACAGAACGCCGTTATTTTATTAATGAACAAGTCGATCCTTGAAACTACAGCCCTATAAAACAAAACTCTGTCGCTTCGGGCAAAGCGAAGAGGGAAATTTTACAGAAAGCGAGCCCTATCAAAACATCCATTTCACCTGGGCAGGGTGAAAGGTTAAAAGACGAAAATTACTTTGATTGGTGAACGACCTTCGGAACCTCAACGGCAACCCATTGGTGGCGAACTCCTCGGTGAATCATAAAGTCTGGCACCTTCCTTGATTTGTCTTCAGAAATAACGCTGATTTCTGGTGGAGCGGGATCATTGGAATCTGCCTCCCAGGCAGAATTGTCGTAGGAGGATTCCTCTGTTGTATTTTGCATAGCATTTGTGCTCTCAGCTGTATTTCCCTATCCAGTAGGCTGGATATCTTCGAGCCTGATACGAGAGCTTTCGGGAGCGGTGTACTTGACCATATAGTCAAATTTGCCACTTGGTTCTCCCAGGGTGTCCCACACTTCTTTGGAACTGGAGGAGTCATCTTTCTCGATGACGTTGACCTCGGGAAAAGCATAGTTGATGAATTTAAGTCTTGCGAACGTTGCGAATTCATCTTCATGTTGAGTAGTTTCCGAATGACCTGAGTGTTGATCCCATGACATGGTGGGGACACAGGTATTCTGTTCAACGACGGTCAGCTGATTTTCATTGTTCGGCTGACTCTCTTGCCCCAAGTCTCCTGGGTAAGGCTGCCACATTGGCAGACCATCCATTGGGCCATAGTAATTGTGGTCAAAGTTCTCTTTCATCAGAGTGTCTTCCTCTAATGAATTCGGCGGAGCACGGCATCCTTTCGGATCACAATCCCCGTAGATCATTTCGACATCTGATCTTAGTATAAATCTCAGACTTTCTGTAGGAAAGCAAAAAGGCATAGGCACCTCTTCCTGAGACATATAACCGTCCTTGTTAAGGTTGGACTTCCATTCTTCATCTGTGTCAGAGGGATCTTCCTTATTGATAGCATGAACTGTCTGAGACACTGGGTGAAGGAAACCTCCACTGTGGAAGAAGTTTTGAAGGGGATGAAGACTTTTATCATTGGTAGCTGTCTGGGTACAGGTTGCAGAAAAACCAAGACCCTTCTTTGTTTTATTGTCAATGGGAATGACAAGCTTTCCCTATCCGGTTGTATCGGTACTTTCGACCGCTTTGATAGCATCTTTGTATGAGGAAATCGAGGTTCCTCCTTGGGATTGATTGTCCTTGCCGACCGACAGCGCTTGGAACTGCGTCCCAATAACCTCCTCGGGTTCTACACAAGTAGATGATGAAAAGTTACTCACAAGCAAGGCTTGTTCCCCACAAACTGTGACAAGTTAATCGTTCTTGACGAACTTTAGCTTTTGGTGGAGGGTCGAGGTAACCGCTCCAGCCTGGCGTATCCAAGGTCTTCCTAATAAACAACTGTATGTTGTCCGGATGTCCATGACCTGGAAAGTGACTTGGAAAGTGTGAGGACCGATAGTTATGGGAAGATCAACTTCGCCGATAACTGTTTTTCTGGATCCGTCGAATGCTTTGACGACAACCTCGCTGATTCTCATCGGAGGGCCTTTGAATGATAATTGCATCAAAGTGGCCTTCGGCATAACATTCAAGGCTGACCCTGTGTCTACCAGTACGCTGGCTAAAGCATCGTCCTGGCAGTTAACTGTGATATTGAGCGCCATGTTATGACGACGACCCTCTTCGGGTAATTCCTCATCACTAAATCCCAAATTATTGCAAGAAGTGATGTTAGAGACAATACTATCGAACTGTCTGATTGTTACATCCTGTTCCACAAAGGCCTGCTCCAAGACTTTCTGTAGAGCCTCCCTGTGGGCTTCTGAACTGAGTAACAGTGATAATACCGAGATCTTTGAAGGAGTTTGTAACAGTTGATCAACAATGTTGTATTCACTCCTTTGGATGAGCTTCAACATCTCATCATCATTTTTTGAAAGCTCGGGATTACTGGATTGACCGACTGATGGATCGGGAGCTTCAGTCTGAAGTTCCTTTTCTTTGTTAGGTTCCCCAACCCCTCGGTTGAAGATTCGACCACTCCGTGTTACACGACTGATGTCTGCAATGTTCACAACGGAGGGTAATGGAATTTCCTTTCCATTCTCAATTGTCGTTGCACCGTATTTGTAAGGGATAGCCTTAGATGATTCATACGGTAGTGGTCCCGGCAGATAGATGACTACGGGAGCCTTCTGATTTTTCTGACCATCATAAGTAATCTCGATCCGTTCCCGGTTGGGAACTTTAGATTCGTCAAGTAGAGGGATGATGGCAAAAACATCCCTGGTCTGGTGACGACCAGAGATGGTGACAACATCCTCAACTTGATCGGCAAGGTAATTCGGCGTCCAGTTGATGGGTCCAGAACCCAGATATGGACGAATTTCTCCACGGTCCACCTGCCCCTGGAGAGCTGCTCGCACAAGGTATCACCCTTGGTTACTTTCTGAACAGACGCTACAACGATCGTAATTGTGTGGTGGCACCTGACCACGCCCACTTTGAATACAATGTAACCTCACTAGGTTAGCTTCCACAGATCAGACATCCTGACTTTGACGACGAGTAGGATTCCTGTTGCTGATACTAATCTGCTGAGTATCTTCGTCCATGTAGATTGGCATCCACCAATGATTTAACAAGTGCTGAAGTGCCTCCTGGACAAGGGTACAACCCTGATCGTTTTCGCAACCAGCTTTACAGCTTTGATAGTCATGTGATATTAAGAATCTGAGTCGGACCTGCTCAGCATGTAACTCTACCAGGTTGGTATTCATCACGCGAATATCGAAGATCTGAACCATGTTGATCTGATAGGGATTCCTATCATGGTAGTCTTGGATCCATCCAAGATCCATCTGACGCTGGAGGGCTTCTTGTACAAAAGAGCAACCCTGTTTGTTTACCGAGCAAGTCAGACAAGAACTGTAATCGTGCCGCGACAGATTATGATACTGGCTTTGCCTTGAGTGCATCGCCACCAAGTTGGCATTCATCGCACGGATGTCTTGGTTTTGAATGACGTTAGAATTCGTATAGACCATGTTAACTCCACGAACTCGGTGCTCTTGGATCCATCCGAGATCCATTTGTTCCTGTAGAGCCGCTTGCACTACAGAACATCCCTGGTTGTCTTTAGAGCAGATATCACACTGGTGATAGCTATGAGGTGGCACATGACCATATCCACTCTGTCTACAATGCATCTTGACCAGATTGGTTTTCAACAAGAGTACATCGTGAATTTGATAGACATCATTAGATTCTCTCTCAATCAGATTGACTGCAGCTTTCTCGTGTTGAGGCAGCGGGTTCGTGAGAACATTGGGATTCGTATCTTTGAAAGATAAGAGCCAGCTCCTAACAAGCTTTTGCACGTCGGACTTGAAATTGAGACAAGTCTCAATGTTATGCCCTGAACCTCCTTGATGATAAGGGCAAGTCTGATCCACCTTAAACCAAAAAGGCGGATTTTCCGGTACTGTAAGAGGAGACTTAGTCTGGATGTGCCCCTTAGCCAGTAGTAACGGAAATAATTCTGCGTACAACATGGGTATAGGATCAAATCCTGGTGGCCGTGTTGTACGGTTGCTGTTATATGGAGGACGAGCCTGCTGAAGAGGTTGTTGTGTCCTTTGCTGATCAGGTTGGCTCTGCGCAACCTGAGGTTGATATGTAGGAATAGGCGCAGGGCTGATAGCAGGAATTACAGCTGCTACCGGCTGATACCGACGCCTTTGCTTTCCAAGAGAGATATTCCCAATATCTTGCTCTTTTTTCTTAGGGAGAGTACTACCGTATTTTTTAGTACCGCTCGTCGATCCAGTGTCTTTTACCAAACTGAAAATTCTGGTGTCAGATACGAGATGTCGAATACAATGTTACGACACTAATATCTGTTTTGGTTTTGAGAATGAACAAGATAAATAACGCAGACAATTATAAAAGACACAAGTAATTGTTAACCCAGTTCGGTGCAAAACACACCTACGTCTGGGGGCTACCAAGCCAGGGAGGAACTCCACTATTAGTAGTATCAATTCAGGATCAAACCACACAGTTTAAAACCTTCACTTAATCCCTACCCAATGCAATTACAAACTCCCCCTCAATCACAGCAGTGATAATAACAGACACAAATAAACGAGACAGAAGAACACTCTTCAAGGACACAACTTGATTTTGCTTAAAAGCTTCAATCAAGCACAATGATACTCTTTGCTTAAAAGCTTAAGAGTGAAAACTTACAACTCAATAAGCCTATGCCAAAACAATCATCAAAACAATAATTGCTTTGGTTCACAAGAAAACTATGACCACACTTCAAACTCTTAAAAACCGTGACACAAACAAATGATAGCAGCTGTTTATTTATAGATCTCCCAGCAGCAGCAGCTCCCCAGAAGCTTTTAACCTAATTAGGTTAATTACCAACAATCAAGGAGAGAAAATAGAAACAAATGAAAACTTTCTGGAAATAGCAAATCACACGATTAGGAGAATCTTCCAAAATAAAAGCGCCTAAAAAATCTCAACAGAAACACACTGCAAAACCCAAAGCGCGCGTACACAATCCAAGGCCCAACGAGCTGATCAGAAACAAACATGTCACGACATCAATTTTGACATTCTGATGAAAGCTGCTTACAGGCAGTACTTCATACCTGCAGAAAGGCTACCCAAGCATGTCGTGACATCAGCCTTGACATGGTATGTTTTACCAAAAATTGCTGCCAATTAAAAACACTTACAAACTCCCCCTTTGGCGAAATTTTTGGCTAAAACATAATAATCGAACAACAATCAGAAACAGCAGCAGCAGAAATAGAAACAGCAGATCCAAGGAAGTAAGCAGCATAGCATCAGAAATAGACATAGCAACTTCCAAAGTTAAGAGAAACAGAAACAGAAATATCCAGTGCTCCCCCTTTTTAGCCATAAAGAGAGCCAAACCCAAAAAAAACAAATAGTCTTTACAACCAAAAAGCCAAATAACCAAAAAGAACCTAACACAAGGTGCAGAAGCACATCAAACCAAAAAAAACTTCCACAAGAACCAATATGGAAACATATGGCAAAAGAAAAAAACTTAATCTTCATCAGAACCAGAAACATCTTCAGCTTCTTCACCAGACCCAGATTCATCTTCAGCCTCTCCACCAGCATCAGCCTCATTGTCACTCCCACCAGAGTCTTCACCCTCATTGTCAGCTTCAGTCTTTGCATTATCACCATCCTCACCTTCCTCCTTCTCAAGTATTCTGATAAGAGTTTCAAGCTTCAACTTTCTGCTTTCTAGCTCTTTGCAAGTCTCCTTGAGCTCAGAAATGATGGTAGACTTATTCATAGGTCTACTGCTAGAGGATGTCTCAGCAGATGTTACAACAATATCAGGGACATGGGTCCCCTGAAACAGCTTGTAATGAAAAGACAAGACACTTTCTCTTTTGCAAGGAGTGTCTGACTCAGTTAAAATTCCAGGATATTGTTTAAGGATAATGCCACAAATGACAGAGGGAAAAGCTATGGGAAGCTTCACAGCCATCGTACCTGCATGCTTCAATGTCTGTTCAAAGATGTACGTCCCATAATCAAATTTTGCCTTGGTTCCAACAGCAAAAATAAATCTGCCCAGACCAGTAGCAATGGTAGATGTGTGGTTAGTGGGAACCCAATTAGCAGCTCCAATTCTGTGCAGCATCGCATACTTGACACTTAGTAAGCTAGCAGATAATTTTCCCTTTAGAGGCCATTTCTTGACTTGATTCGCTGTAATGGTCGTGCATACTTGATTATCAGACACCTCCAACTCAGGTTGAGGCTCACCAGTCCTTCCTAGGTAAAAATTTATCACATCAGGGGAGAAATTGACACATCTTCCTCTAACAAACACTTTTCTGAACTCCTTAGATTTACCATCAGCACAATTTTCAGAAAGATTAACAATAAACTCTTTAACCAGTGTCTCGTAGCACTTTGAGAAGCGAGTCACAGTCTTTAACAGGCCAGCAAAGTAGATTAAATCCATTACTTCCTTACACTCCATAGCATTTTCACCCAGCTCTCTTTCTAACGCCAACCTCCGCTGATACACATATTTCCATTTGTTAACACTCTCAGCAGAATGAAAAGAGATATTATCTAGAGGAGCATCAGGTATTCTGGTAGCCAGTTTGCTAGCAGAGGATTTCTTTTTGAGACGGATGTCAGGAACATCACTTTCAACATCATCTTCAGAATCAGAAGAGACTCTTATCTTTCTCTTCTTGACAACCACTTTGCTCCAACCCTTGGGGGGACCAGAACCAACCTTCTTGATGTTGCGCTTGGAAGGACTTGGACTAGCTACATTCTTGTGCTTGGGAGAACTTTGCTTAGCACCCTTGTTTCCTTTCCTAGTAACAAGTCTATTAGCTATGCTGGCAAGGAGAGCGTTGTCATCAATCTCATCAAGATCCACAACATCATCAGCCATGACATCTTTGGTTTTAGAGGGTTTACTCCCAGCATCCTTCACACTTTCAAAGGTATCTTCAGCAACAGAGGTCTTATCATCACATGCAACATCTTGAATATCTTCTAGATTTGCATCACCATCTTTTTGATGCTTCTGACTAGTTTGAGGGGCTGAAAGTTGCCTCAAAGGGATAGAAATCCCAGCCACAGCATGATCTTCATTAATGATACGAGTAACGATGCTATCAACAGTCTTATGAACATACTCAGATCCTTCCCTTGCCATAGCAGAAAGATCAACAGAAGACGATGTGGGAATATTACCTGAAGGACTTTCTTTAGGTCTTCTTGCATGTTGAGTTCTAGGCCTTTGAACATGAGGCACATCAGCAAGCACCATATTTAACGGGACAGCGTCAACCACATCCTTGGGAGAATGATCCATATCTTGTGCCCTAGAATCAGAAGACGAAACAGTCTTAGGAGACACCGGCTTAGAGGGGGACGAAGCTTGTTGGTGAGACATGTTATTCACAGGCAAAGTGATAGACGAAAATCTGAAATGAGGGTTGGCAGTGACAGAATGTTTGGAGAGAAGAAGATAAATAGTATGGCGTGTATGAGTGGGAATGGAGAGCGTTTGATAATGATGCAAAAGAGGGGGGAAAGGATTTATATATTTTGATGGTACAAATTCTTGGAAAACTAAGATGTGCCGGACAATGTTTCCACATGTGATTAATTGCTATAAGCCTTCATAAAGACAAATTCCTAACTTACCCCTTAGGTTCTCAAATTGACTTGCATCCAAAGCCTTTGTAAAAATGTCAGCCAACTGCATCTCAGTGGCAACATGCTCCAATGTAATTACTTTGTCTTCCACAAGATCCCTAATGAAATGATGCCTAATGTCTATATGCTTGGTACGGCTGTGCTGGATAGGATTCTTGGAGATATTGATAGCACTTAGGTTGTCACAATATAGTGTCATGACATCTTGTGTGACATTATACTCTGTTAGCATTTGTTTCATCCATACTAGCTGTGAACAACTACTTCCAGCTGCAATGTATTCAGCCTCTGCCGTGGATAAGGAGACACAATTTTGCTTTTTGCTGAACCATGAAATGAGATTGTTTCCTAAGAAGAAGCATCCTCCTGATGTGCTCTTTCTATCATCAGCACTTCCAGCCCAATCAGCATCACAATATCCAGATAAGATAGGATTAAACCCATGAGAGTACAACATACCAAAGTCACAAGTTCCATTCACATATTTGAGAATCCTCTTGACTTGATTTATGTGACTAACTTTGGGATCTGCTTGATATCTGGCACACACTCCAACTGCAAAAGCAATATCAGGCCTGCTAGCTGTGAGATACAGTAAGCTACCTATCATACTTCTATATAGACTTTGATCAACATTAATCCCCTTTTCATCTTTAGATAATTTCAAATGAGTAGGTGCAGGTGTTCTTTTATGGCTTGCATTCTCCATTCCAAATTTTTTGACTATGTTTCTTGCGTACTTACTTTGACTGAGGAAGATTGAATCTTCCATCTGTTTTACTTGTAACCCAAGAAAATAAGTCAGTTCTCCAACAAGACTCATTTCAAATTCAGACTGCATTTGTTGAACAAAGTGTTTCACCATCCTATCTGACATTCCACCAAACACTATATCATCCACATAAATCTGAGCAATCATGATTTTTCCTCCTTCATCTTTAACAAAGAGAGTCTTATCTAACCCTCATTTTCTGTATCCATTATTAATGAGGAACTCTGTCAATCTCTCATACCAAGCTCTAGGAGCTTGTTTCAGTCCATAAAGAGCCCTTTTTAATTTGTACACATGGTCTGGGAAGGTTGGGTCAATGAAGCCTTTAGGCTGCTCTACATAAACTTCCTCATGCAAATAGCCATTCAAAAAGGCACTTTTCACATCCATCTGGAACAACTTGAATTTTAGAATGCAAGCCACTCCTAATAGCAATCTGATGGATTCAAGTCTAGCAACAGGGGAAAATGTCTCATCAAAATCAACCCCTTCAACTTGAGTGTATCCTTGAGCTACAAGCCTTGCTTTATTCCTGGTTACAACTCCCTGCTCATCTGACTTGTTCTTGTACACCCACTTTGTACCAATAACATTTGTCCCTTCAGGTCTTGGAACAAGCTCCCACACCTCATTCCTTTTAAACTGACTTAATTCCTCTTGCATTGCATTAATCCAAAACTCATCAGTCAGAGCTTCTTTGATATTTTTAGGTTCAATTCTTGACACAAAGCAAGAGCTTGAGATGAGTTCTCTTGATCTTGGAGTCACTCCACTGTTGAGATCTCCTATGATAAGTTCTTTAGGATGATCTTTCTGCACTCTGGTGGAGGGTCCCTTGTTGATAGGTTCACCCTCAGATTCTGTGGTAGTAGGATTGGAGTCAACTTCTTTATTTGATGTACCAGCAGGAATATCCAAGAATGTTCTGACATCATCTGTGACATTTGCTTCCTCATGCAAATCATCAACCACCACATTTATTGATTCCATCATCGTTCTTATTCTAGAGTTGAAAACCCTATAGGCTCTGCTGTTTGTAGAGTAACCTAAAAAGATTCCTTCATCACTTTTGGGGTCCATCTTCCTTCTTTGTTCACGATCTGTTAGTATGTAACACTTACTACCAAACACATGAAAATATTTGACAGTTGGTTTTCTTCCTTTCCAGATTTCATACAAGGTAGTGGAGGTTCCCTTTCTCAAGGTCACTCTATTATGAACATAGCAAGCGGTATTCATAGCTTCAGCCCAGAAGTGGATAGGGAGTTTCTTAGCATGAATCATAGCTCTGGCCGATTCTTGAAGTGTCCTGTTTTTTCTTTCCACAACCCCATTTTGTTGAGGAGTAATGGGAGATGAAAATTCATGACTGATTCCTTCAGATGAACAGAACTCTGCAAATCTTTGATTTTCAAACTCCTTTCCATGATCACTTCTAATTCTAACAACACAGCCTTCCTTCTCTCTTTGAACCTTTTGACAGAGGTCTTTGAAGACATCAAAAACATCTGATTTCTCTCTGATGAAATTTATCCAGGTATATCTAGAGTAATCATCAACAACCACATAGGCATATTTCTTCCCACCAAGACTTTCCACTTGCATAGGTCCCATTAAATCCATGTGTAACAATTCCAAAACTTTAGATGTGGTAAGATGTTTAATCTTTGGATGTGACATCTTGGTTTGTTTGCCAACCTGACATTCACCACACACTCTTTCTTCATTAATCTGTAGTTTTGGAATCCCTCTTACAGCTTCCATAGAGATAATCCTTTTCATACCCCTTAAATGAAGATGACCAAGTTTTTGATGCCATAACTTTACTTCATTTTCTTTGGTTTCAGAACAAAATGATGAGTAACTAGGTTCATGAGATATCCACAAATAGCAGTTATCCTTAGACCTGACACCCCTCATAATCACTTCTTTTTCTTCATTTGTGACCATACATTCAGATTTTGTAAAGTTGACATGATAACCTTGATCACAGAGTTGACTGATGCTGATGAGATTGGCAGTCAATCCTTTTACCAGTAGAACACCATCCAGATTTGGAACTCCTGAACACTCCAGTTTTCCAACACCTTTGATTTCACCTTTGGCTCCATCACCAAAAGTCACATACCTGGTAGCATGAGGTTTGACATCAACTAACAGATTTTTGATTCCAGTCATATGCTTTGAACACCCACTGTCAAAGTACCAATCTTCTTTGGCTGATACTCTGAGGGACGTATGAGCTATTAAGGCAACAACTTTGGGACTCCATTGCTACTTCTTAATGAGCTGATTCTATTTAGGTCTGAAATATGGAGTTTGATCAGGATATCCATACAGTCTAAAGCAGAATGGCTTTATGTGCCCATATCTACCACAATAATGACATCTCCATCTTTGGAATTTCTTTTTTGTGTGATTCATTTTACCCTTATCATGATGTTGAAACATAGGTTTTGACATCTGATTCATCATACTAGATTCAGGTTCTGGTTGACTGTTTCCTGAAGACGATTTCTTTGTTCCTGCAAATCCTATACCAGACATATCTCCTGCACTCTGTCCAGTCTGAAGATATTTCTATCAATCCCATTAAACAAGGCGTTTAAAGCTTTAGAGTTGCCAAGAGCCAACTCATCCTCCTCTTTGCTCCATTCTTCCTCAGGTTTAGGAATTGTCTTTCCATCCTTTCCAACAGTGACAGGATGTTCCCATCCTTTGTTTGCTGCTCTCCATGCCTTGCTATCCAAGGATTTCAAGAAGGCTATCATACGAGGTTTCCAGTAGTCATAATTAGAACCATCCAGAACAGGTGGTCTGTTCACAAACCCTCCTCCTTCCATAATACTAGAATATAATGTCCCTAGATCTCACCCAGAGTAACAGGCAGGGTGCCAACTCTGATGCCAATTGAAAATTCTGGTGTCAGATACGAGATGTCGAATACAATGTTACGACACTAATATTTGTTTTGGTTTTGAGAATGAACAAGATAAATAACGCAGACAATTATAAAAGACACAAGTAATTGTTAACCCAGTTCGGTGCAAAACACACCTACGTCTGGGGGCTACCAAGCCAGGGAGGAACTCCACTATTAGTAGTATCAATTCAGGATCAAACCACACAGTTTACAACCTTCACTTAATCCCTACCCAATGCAATTACAAACTCCCCCTCAATCACAACAGTGATAATAACAGACACAAATAAACGAGACAGAAGAACACTCTTCAAGGACACAACTTGATTTTGCTTAAAAGCTTCAATCAAGCACAATGATACTCTTTGCTTAAAAGCTTAAGAGTGAAAACTTACAACTCAATAAGCCTATGCCAAAACAATCATCAAAACAATAATTGCTTTGGTTCACAAGAAAACTATGACCACACTTCAAACTCTTAAAAACCGTGACACAAACAAATGATAGCAGCGGTTTATTTATAGATCTCCCAGCAGCAGCAGCTCCCCAGAAGCTTTTAACCTAATTAGGTTAATTACCAACAATCAAGGAGAGAAAATAGAAACAAATGAAAACTTTCTGGAAATAGCAAATCACACGATTAGGAGAATCTTCCAAAATAAAAGCGCCTAAAAAATCTCAACAGAAACACACTGCAAAACCCAAAGCGCGCGTACACAATCCAAGGCCCAACGAGCTGATCAGAAACAAACATGTCACGACATCAATTTTGACATTCTGATGAAAGCTGCTTACAGGCAGTACTTCATACCTGCAGAAAGGCTACCCAAGCATGTCGTGACATCAGCCTTGACATGGTATGTTTTACCAAAAATTGCTGCCAATTAAAAACACTTACACAAACGTCCTTCTCGGACGGCTTCCTCAAGATGTACGCCCATGCCCACCATCTCGGCGAAATCACTAGGCGCACTGGCAACCATTCGGTCATAGTAAAATGAGCTTAAGGTCTTTAAGAAGATCTTTGTCATCTCTTTTTCCTCAAGAGGTGGAAAAATTTGAGCGGCAATTTCATGCCACCTTTGAGCATACTCCTTAAAGGTTTCCTTGTCCTTTTGCGACATTGATCTGAGTTGATCTCTGTCGGGTGCCATGTCCAAATTGTATTTGTATTGTTGGACGAAGGCAGTGCCAAGATCTTTGAATGTGCTGATCGTGGCACGGTTTAAATCCATGTACCATTTGAGTGCGGCACCGGTTAAACTATCCTGGAAGTAGTGAATCAGTAGATCCTGATTCTCCGTCTGAGCTGACATCCGCCGAGCGTACATCACCAGATGGCTCTGAGGGCAAGAGTTACCCTTGTACTTTTCAAAGTCGGGCACTTGGAACTTGTGCGGGACTTTCACATTGGGGACCAAGCAGAGGTCTGCGGCGTCCTTTCCAAATAAATCCTGACCGCGAATGGCTTGCAGCTCCTTCTGCATTTCCAAGAACTGTTCCTGAAATTCATCCATTCGGTCAAACATAGTTTCCTTTTTACTAGCAGGTATTGGCAGAATCTGTCCTTTCGGGACAGTGTGCACCACAGGGGGTGGGACTGTGACTACGGTAGTGAATCTTGGCGTGTCCCGAAGTTTGTAACCTTCAGGAGTCTTCAATATGCCCCTGGCATCTTCGCTTTCCCGAAGTTTGTAACCTTCAGGCCCATCGGCTTCTGTTGTGATTCCCTGATCCTCAGTGATCGGCGGAACATATCCTCCCGGGATATAGTTGACAGGCATGCCCCAGGGACGATCTTTCGGCATCTGATACCTAGGATCATTCTTCTCCACTATGGGCATTGAGGTGATCTCTGAGATCACAGTTCTTTGTAGCTGAGCTTCTGCCATGGCTTGCATGTCGTTACGAAGCTTTCTCATATCCTCTCTCAGAGCGTCGATCTCTTCCTTCAACTCTCTGTTTTCTTCCTCAAGATCATCCATCTTTTTCTGACGATTGGCCCAAGTATTGTACGAATGAGACAGTTTGACTCTAGAACCGAGACACAAACGTGAGATTCGTAGGTAAAAAGAATACACGATGTGAGAATGATGAATGCAATGATTATATTAATTGTTTTTTTGGTTTAATCAAAATAAACTTCGACAATTAGATTGCAAATATCAAACGGTGGGGAAACCCCTTTTTATTGAAATTCAAAGGATTACAGAAATGGAAATACAGTAGATTACAAGATGCGGAAACAGAAACCTAAGCTAATGGGTCCTGAGTCCTCTCTGAAGAGAAGTCGGGTGCTGATTCTGATATCTTCCTTTTCTTTGACCTGGGCTCTTGGGCCGTTGCCGGGTTGTCATTCCTTTGCCAGGTGAAAGGAGCGAGTAAATTCCTTTGGTCATCTTGATTCTCTACAGCATGCTGCTCCAAAATTTCAATCAGAGCATCTTTTTCTTTCAGTAATTGCTGTATTCTGATGCACTCTACGTCGAGGGTGCGGTACTTGTTCTTCCAAGACCTTCTCTCCCGTTGAACTTTGTTGAGAGTAATCTGAAGCTTTTCAGTTTCCGTCATGAAGTACATGACAGATTCCCTCGGCGGAAGAATTCCGTAACGAGGATAAGGCATATTTAGCTTGAGAGGTCTAGTTTGTACCCAATGGAGATAAGGCTCCACCGAGACACAATCCGGTTTTCCCAGAGACTCTCGTCCTTTCTTATGAACCTGTTTCCAAGCGTGCACTATTTCCGTCTTTAGTGCTCTGTCACTTTCTCCTTCCTTGAAGAAAAGACCTTCCAGATGAACACCCCGTGGGACGTGTCTCATCGGGTATTCAAATTGACGATGAACGAGAATTGGATGATAATTGATTCCTCCTTTAGTTCCTATGAGGGGTACGTTGGGGAAGTTTCCACAACGGTCAATGATCCTGATTCCATCATAAATCCTATTACACCAATCTATATCAGAGTTGGTAAGAGACATGATCTTCTGCGACCAACGTATGACACTCTTGCAATCCCGAAAAGCAGCAGACTTGGGCAAGTGGGAGATAAACCATTTATAAAGCAGAGGTACACAGCATGTGATCTCCCCTCCGCTGTATAAATTTCCTAAGTGTACCGAATGATACGCATCTGCGAGCAAAGTCGGCACAGGGTTTCCAATGAGAAAAACCTTAATAGCGTTAATATCGACGAAGTTATTAATGTTGGGAAACAAAAATAACCCGTAGGTGAGCAAGACAAAGATGCTTTCAAAAGCAGTCACGTTCCCTATATTGGCAAAATACAGGGCTTTCTTCGTCAAGAACTGGGATGGCAAACCTTGGATGCCACCCTTGGTGGTCATGTGAGTCCTGACCTCAGACTCGTCCAAATGAATTGCTCTTGCAATAGTCTGATTCTTTAGAATTTCTTCCAGTCCAGAAAATGGAGCTCGATCTGTGATATGTGAATCGATCAGATGAAAATACTCCTCCAACGTTGGTGATAGCTGGTAATCCGGGAATGTGAAACAGTGATAAACTGGATCGTAGAATTGAATGAACGCATCCATGATTCCCTCAATCACATGGACTCTTAACAGTGGTAGCAAACCTCCGTGCTTGGCTCTGAAAGCCTCAGGGTTAGTGATCATCCTTGCTAACCTTCTCAAATCCTCTAGCTTTGAAACCTTGAAGGTGTACGTTAGAGTTCTCCTTCTACCGAAATCCATTAGTGCAATCCTTTTCTCTGATATTTGCAATCACAGTCTTAGTTTAATTTGAAAAACAGAGAGACTAGAAGAGAATTTTTTTTTTTAATGTTTTAATGTTTTTTAGATGAATGCATGAATGCAGCACACAAAAACATAGAAAAAACATGGGGTCAAAGGGTCGTTGTCATGAAGTTAAGGCTCTACCCATCCCCAAAGGTTTATACTAGGGTGATTTTTTGTACCTGTACTCATTATCATCAGCTCCTCCCAGGAAAGCAAAACAACAAGCGGATCGCCAACGAGTTGTAGTGCAATCTTAGAGTAAGTGCCATTCACCGAGAATAGATCACCAGCCTCAAATGAGGGTAGTATCGCGTAACAACTATTTCCGATAGTTTCCGCACTACGAAAGGGTTTGGCTCCTCAGCTTCTCAGGCATCACAACCGAACCATTGTCTAGGTGAGAGAATGGTTACATTAGTCAGCCTCCACTGAGGTTGATGGTCGACCTCGTCGCCATCACTTATCTTAAGTGTATACTCAATCTTTCCACATACGGCATCACCCGCATTCCCATTAGTAGAAAAATAAACATGTATAGCAATTTGGAAAAGCAGTATATATATTGGTCCTAAACATCCTAGACCTTTAAAGCTAAGGATCCTAAGTTCCTGACAGAAAATGGGTTCCCCGGCGGAAGCCCCAATCTGTGGTATCACACAAGAGATGAAAAGAAAAAAGGAAAACAGAGACTAGCCCCACGGTGGGCGCCATTTTTCTGTTGGCGGCCACCGCCATGAAAATGACTTACCCAAGGTTTAAATTGTAAGAAAGAAAGAACCGGCCCCACGGTGGGCGCCATTTTTCTGTAGCGAGCGATTTTGGACGCGGTTCTTAAGCGTTGGTCGCTCTCTGCGGTTGAGCTTAAACTACAGGTCGATTCATTTTTTATCCTATTGTGAGCTAAATAAGGAAGGAAAATAGATGTCTCCAATTAACCCTGCTTTGCATACTGAGTTTAAACAGCGGTCTTTTAGGTTATGAATGCTATCAATGTGGGGGGGCCTTTGTACTGGTTATTTGTATTTTCGCCAATACTGTTTTCTTTCTTTTTACCTTGACAGAAGGTTTCTGGCGGGGAACAAGGATTAGGATGTTAGGACTGATGTTTTTGAATTACTGCTTTTGATTGATGGAGATATGGGATTTGGGTTTTTTGTTTAGTGTGCTCGCTAAGATCTTTTCTTTCGATCTTATGCCTACGTATTCCCGTTTACCGAAACAGGGAAATCAGAGCGTTCGTAGTTCCTCCTAGTTTATGGGAGGAAATGGGTGTTTTGGTGTCTTGTTCAAAGCCCAAGACGTGAAGCGAAAGGTGATTTGTATCTTGTTCAAAGTCCAAGATATGAAGCTAAAAAGTCTATTTGTATCTTGTTCAAAGCCCAAGATATGAAGCTAAAAGGGTGTTGACTTTAGAGAGAATTTGTCATCTCTAAAGAAGGGGTTGTATGTCACAACTGTTGGGTGACTGGTTATAAAGGAGAATTACTTTAACCGGGATACGAGGATCCTAGCAATGCCATAATTTCCTTTAAAGGGGATTTTAACCTGAAGGAGAAGACTTTAACTCAGTGTAGAGCCATGCTATCTTTCCTTAGGAATTTCTCATGCTAAAAGAGGGACAGTGGCATGGATGTAGATGATCCAGAGGCTTGCCGCTTATAGCGATTAGATGAAGGGGAAGGAGTGGTTGATGTTTGTGTACTGTGAACGAGGCACAAATTTGATGCTAAAAGGTTGATTGGATCAACCAGTGGTTTTCTTATACAAAGCCTAAGAGGAGGCTAATATGTGTCTCGTACAAAGCCCGAGAGAGAGGCTAAAAGGTTTTGACTCGACGATGAAATCTTTTGGTATCTCGTATAAAGCCCGAGATGGAGGCTATTGTTTGTTTGTTTGGCTCAATAAGAACCTTTTTGTATCTCGTATAAAGCCCGAGATGGAGGCGAAAAGGTGATTGACTCAACGAGAGAGTCTCTTACGTGTCTCGTACAAAGCCCGAGAGAGAGGTTAAATGTTGTTTGACTCCACTGGGGAGAATTTTGGTATCTAGTACGAAGCCCGAGATGGAGGCTAAACGTTTGCTTCGCTGGGAAGAATCATTGAACAAAGCCCAAAAGGAGGCTATGGTTACTGTTTCAGTTGAGTGACAGGTCCAGTATACTGATTTTGAAAGAGAAAATCAGTTCTTATATGAGCAACACTGTACTCAAGGATTTGATTCAAGGATCTGGGTTATTCCTGTTCCTTAAGGAAGCAGGAAATCCGAAGGGTATTGAGACTGTCCGAGTCTACGTGTTTCCTTCCTATTTAACGAAGGGGTCACTTGATAATGTCTTTGAGACTCAAGGAAGTTAGACTATCCGTGTCTAGAGTTTTATCTTTTGTACTATGCTTTGAGAAACAGTAGTAGACTCTATGAAAGGACTGTTCTATGAAGATGACTAGGTTCTGTTCCCATACCTCTAGGAGGTCGTCGGGACAATTTGTACGAAGCCCAAGAGGAGGCTGGAAACTTTTAAGAAGCCGATCGGTCCTTGTACGAAGCCCAAGAGGAAGCTATCATTCCCAGAGGAAGAGATCATTATACGAAGCCTAAGAGGAGGCTGTGAATACTTCTAAGAAGCCGGCGGGTCCTTGTACTAAGCCCAAGAGGAGGCGGGGTTGCTTTTAGGAAGCCTGTGGTCCTTGTACGATGCCCAAGAGGAGGCCGATTGCTTTTAAGAAGCCGATGGGTCCCCAAACCCCGAGAAATTCAAGGCAAGCTATTCACAAGGAATAGATCAAGTTAGGAAAGTTTGAGAATTTGGAAGAAACTCAAAGATGCCATTCACGGAGAATACATTCATCTCTGGGAATAGAGTTTCTTGACAATTCCTAATGAGGACAGTCGAAGAGAAGACTGTATCTGGTGATCTAGTTGTCTATTTCTATGAATAAACGAAACGGCGTCACCTAGTTCTAGACGTAGTTGCCGGGGAAACTCGAAATATCTATACTATTATTACACAGTTGATATGAGTTTATGAAAGAAGACTTACAGTGAAACAACCCCACAATACAGTTATATATATATGAGTTTATGAATGGAGACTTACAGTGAAACAGCCCCACAATACAGTTATATACATATGCAAGCGGTAAATGAAAGCGGGTAAACACTTACTCGGTTGTAGAGCTTCCATGCTGTTTGGTTAGTTGTTCAACAAAGAAAGATTGAAAACAACAGTATATTCAAAATCAAAGGAGAAAGTGCTTTGAAATAAAAAGATTTGGGGCTTACAGCTCAAGGAGAGGCCCAGGGTTTTATCAGTGAGGACACTGTTTGAATTTGTACAGAGGGACTTATACAAGTGACTGAGACCCAAAAAGGTTTTCTGTACAAAGGGATGGGTCTTACACTCTCTCAAGAGGCCCAAAAAGTTTAAAGAAAAAGAGTGGAGCTTATAACACGAGGGTAGGCCCAGTTTGACTTTCCGTTTAAAAATGGCGATCGCGCCGAGGTTTTCTTTTAACGCAGAGGGACTTATACAATAAGTGAGGCCCAAAATTGCTTTGGTTAAAAGGGGGTTGTGTCTTACACTCTATTAGAGGCCCAAAAGTTTTGAATGGGTCTTATAGCTCAAGGAGAGGCCCATGGTTATTTTTCAAAAGGCGACGATCGCGCCGTTGGTTTTTGACGGTATCGGGACTTATACAATGCACTGAGGCCCAAAAATGATTTGGTAAAAAAAAAGGATTGGGTCTTACACTCTATTAGAGGCCCAAGTGTTTTAAAGAAAAGAAATGGGTCTTACTACACGAGGGTAGGCCCAATGTTTGTTTTTCAACGGATGATGATCGCGTCGAACTTTTTGAAATACAACGGGACTTATATAATAAGTGAGACCCAAAATGGGTTGTATTTACAAAGGATTGGGTCTTACACTCTATTAGAGGCCCATGAGTGTTTGAAAAAGTTTGATGAGGGTTGAAATAATCAAAAACCCTAATTTCATTTTTTAAAGAGCATTTTTCAAAGAAAAATCAAGTAAAAAATGATAAAAAATATCAAATAAAATCATTAATCATGTTATAAACAGTGATTAAGGTTTATGAAAAAGTATTTTATCCACATGAATATTTAAAATCATTCTGGTTTTAAAAGTCAAGAAAAAGAAATCATTTTAAAAGCATTTAAAACAACTTAAAACAATATTTTTGAATATATTAAAAATATATCAAATAATAATATTTTTTGTGATTTTTTGGTGGATTAAAATATTATGGAGTATGAATAAAAAGTGTGTAAAACAGATTTTGAAAATGATGATTTTTGCTATGTGAAAAAATTGGTTGAGTTTTGAAGATAAACTAAGAAAAAGAGGAAAGATGTCACAACATCTCATTCAACATCTTTCATGAATTTTCAACATCTTTTTTATCAAACTTCCAACACCCATAACTTTCTCAAATCTCAATGGTTTGAGACAAAATTTATATGTATCTGGCCCAGAATTTCACAAGGAATCCAATGGTGGTGGTAGTTTTTTCAGATCACACTCCCTCCTCAAAACCCGATAGTGGTTTTGAAAAGGACCTATAATTGCATTTTCTGTGCTACACTTTGATACAGGCACAGATTACATGGTGAATTAGCCCAAACACAACATATACAACATGTATGAGATGTGTATGATAAGTGGATTTCAAAGCAATGCATGATTTCAAGGATTCCAAGTTGTGAGACTTACCTCTTTTTGAGCTTTTTGAAGTTTTTGTGCAATCTGTCAAGCCTCTTGTTCCAGAAATGATTTGATGCTTTAGACACACTCAAATGATCCCTTAGAAGCTTTTAGGATGATTGGAATCAACTGGTACCTACAAAAACACAAACTGTCCCTTTCTTGCAAAAGGGGTTAAAAGTGACCAAAATAGCAACTCTCTCAAATGGTGTTCCAGATGTTGGGAACCATTTGGGATAGTTCAAGGATGATATTTGGAATGTGTTTGAGGTTTTATCTAGTTTGGAAAGTGACTGAATCAAGACATGGCTTGAAAAATGCAAAAAAGTGCCATTTTGAGGTTTTGAGAAGTGACTTTGTGATTTTGTGATTACAGGTCACTTGTGATAGTTTGCACAACTTACATATGATATATATGAGGTGTGTGTGTGTGATTAGTTTGAGTGGAATTGCTCTCTAACTCGAAAACTCAGAATTACTTGCTTTGGAAGGCAAATTTGAGGTGAAAGAAGAGATTTTGAGGAAAACATTGATGGCTTTGGTGTACTCAAACTGAACACAAATGAGCTCTATTTATAGTAGAGCAAGTTTGTTTTCGCAACAATAGTGAACGGTGGCTGCAGCAGAGGTTTGGCCAATGTTGTCCAATGAAAATCCAAGTCTCCTCTAGCCATTGACTAGAGGTTAGAGCACAGAGCTTTGGCTCCCTACTTGTTGGAGGAATGTTGATTGAATTCAGTTGCAAATGTGTCAGTCCATGCCACCTCTAAGCATCTATTAAATGCTCCAATCCAAAATTGGAGTCTTGTCCCTCTTTTAGGGATTTTTAGGAATAGCATGCTACTTCTTGTTCCAAGGACTTTGGAGGCTTGGCTCAGTGATTGTCCCCTTTAGATTTGATCCTCAGAGGTGTCCAAAGTGATGACAAGGCTTGGAAATTCGTGTGGCACAAGAAGTGTGCAAATATGTCCTGAAACATGTCTTAAAAATCAGCTGCAGCAAGCCCTGTTGTAAAATTCATAACTCCCTGCTTGAGTATGCTACATGGACGTTCTAGGACTTTCTGGAAAGCTTAGATGACGTACTTCAACTTTGATGTTTGACTTTGGTCTTGGTTCAGCTTGAAAAGTCATCAAAAATGGTCTTGAACTTGTGTAGTCAAATTTGTTCTAAAAGCTGTCATGAAAATTCTGCTTTATCACTGCTTTTTGCGAAAATCATATCTCCCTGCTCGAGTATGCTACAAGGACGTTCTAGGACTTTCTGGAAAGCTTAGATGACGTACTTCAACTTTCATGTTTGACTCCAGACCTGGTTCAACTTGGATCATGGAGAAAAACGTCCTTGAAGTTGGGACATTCTTGCTGAAAAAATATTAATGATGTCCTATGCAATGTCAGAACATTGGACATTAAGAATTCCCAACTTTGATCACTTATATCTTTCAATCCTTATGATATTTTGAGTTGATTCCTTCTACAATGTTGAAGTATCAAATACCCTCCTTAAAAGTAGCTCTTACTCAAAATCAATGGATGTTTGGATCAATAGTTACAACCTTGAAAAGTTGTGCACTTGAACATGATTTTAACTTAGAAAAAATTTCTAAGTTTCTTTCAATTTGATCAATTTTACAATTTTGCGTGATTTCTTGATTTAAATTTAATCAAATTAAATCATCCATCATATTTTCTTGAGTAATGGCTTGTGAAGCTCATAGTTGACCAAAAAGTCAAACTTTGACTTTCTGCGTCAGTTGACTTTGTATTAGATGAACTTGAGGCTTGATCCACCTGGAATTTTGCACTCTTGTGCCTAATTCTTGATGTGGGAGTCCTCTTGATCCTTTGTGGATGTTTAAGAGGTTAGACAAGTTGAAGATCATGTCATTCCTTGATTGATCCTTTGTCTAAAGGCTCTGAGAGGGCTTGAAACCCTAAGCTTGATTGTAGTGAATGCTCAACAATTCCTTGAGGAGATTGATGAGGCATAAAGGTACATCCGTATTGTGCTGATGATTTTCACCATGATGGGAAATCTTAGTGGTCAAAATTTGGGGTATGACACCATGGTATACAGAGTAGATGTTATGTTACTCATAAAGATCGACACACCCTCATGACGGCGTTCTCAGTTTAACTCAGACGTGAACGAATCAGGGCTAAAATGCATTATTGATCTAATCGACAAAATAAGAGATGTTCCCCACACCCGAGAGTTCACTGTCAACTAGAGGACGACTACAAGATACAATTCTAAGGTAATGCGATGGGAAATGCAGGAAGGCGACTTGATGTTAAGACAAGCTGTTGTACCTACTAAGTAGGGAAATTTTCAACTTAACCAGAAATGACTGTATCACATATTCAAAAAGCTACCGCATGAAGCATATAAGCTAGAGGAATTGGATGAGCGACTTATCCCTAGGACTTGGAATTCCATCCGCTTAAAATATTGCTACAGTTAGGTTATTTGCAAATTGGTGTGTTTCCCGCCCATGTATTTCTAAATATTTATGTGTAAGAAGAAAATTTTGTTTCACCATAAGTATGTTGGACTTTCACAGTAGGATCCTTGTCGCCTTTTAAGGCAATATAAGTGTGTTGGACTTCCACAGAAGGATCCTTATCTCCTCTTAAGGCAATATAAATGTGCTGGACTTCCACAGGAAAATCCTTGTCGCCACTTAAATCATACAAAAGTGTTGGACTTCCACATGAAAATCCTTGCCATCTCTTAAGACAATACAACTGTGCTGGACTTCCACAAGAAGACCCTTACCTCCTATTAAGGAAATACAAAAGTGTTGGATTTCAAAAGGAAGATCATTGTCGCCTCTAAAGGCAATATAAGTGTGATGGACATCCACATGAAGATCCTTACCGGCTCTTAAGGAAATACAAACGTGCTAAACTTCTTGGGAATATCCTTTCTGCCTTTATGGACAGTACAAATGGACTATACTGGGGGGATCACCTTATCTAAACACCTCACCTAAGAGACTCAAATAAGAGTCTTATCAGACATGCTCATCTAAACGCCTCGCTCGAGGGAATAAGATTCTCATCAGATTAGCTTATCTAAACGCCTCGCTTGAGGGACTTGACTAAGAGTCTCATAATATAAGCTCATATAAACGCCTTCCATAAGAGACTCCACTAAGAGTCTCATCGAACAGGCTCATCTAAATGCTTCCCCTGATGGATTTTACTAAGAGTCTCATTAGACAGACTCATCTAAACGCCTTACCTGAGGGACTAAGAGTCTAATCAGACAAGCTCATCTAAACGCCTCGCCTAAGGGACTCGACTAAGAGTCTCATCAGACAGGCTCATCTAAACACCTTATATGAGAGACTCGACTAAGAGTCTCATTAGACAAGCTCATCTAAACACCTCCTATGAGAGATTCGATTAAAAGTCTCATCACAAAGACTGATCTAAATGCCTCACTTGAGGGAGTCAACTAAGAGTCTCATCAACTCATCTAAACTCCTCTGTTGAAGGACTAAGAGTCTCATTAGAAAGACTCATTTAAACGTATCGCCTAAAGAAATTAACTAAGAGTCTCATCAGACAAGCTCATCTAAACGCCCCACTTAAAGAAATCGATTAAGAGTCTCAACGAAAAGGCTCAACTAAGCGTATCGTTTAAAGGCCTAAGTTTCCCTGACACCAAGTCAATTAAGCACTTCGCCCATCGCTAAGTCCTCGTGCTTGAGGGACTGTATAATGATATATTTGCATAGATCCACTAGCGGCGACAAGGGGATATTACCTATGTCTCAATGACATAGCCCGCGACACATACCACTTTCTAAGAGTTGGAAAACATGAGAGGTGCCATGTCTTGGTCATACGTAGTACGAATAAGGAGCCAGGAGAATGATCTACGTCTCCCTAGAAAATATGAATTCAATTGTTAACTCTCGTTACTAGGGTGGGCGATTACTATTTTCGAAAAACTCTAAATCCAAGCCCATAAGCCTCTGTAGATAGACCACTCTTAGGGTGGAGGGGATCAATATCATATTCACAAAAAACACCCAAAAAACAGAGATTCTCACCCCTTGTAAATTTGCTTTAACCCCATAAATCCTTACCATCTAAAGAATACTATACATTTTTTAGTAAGTACAGACAATGAACATGATTTTTAAGATGATTGCTTTTGTCAAAACACACCTATTCCATTCTACTTTAATTCACCTAATTTTTTCTTTCTTAAAACTTATTTTATTTATTTATTTATTTTTCAAGGTTTTTTAATCACTAAGTCAAGAACATGAGAGATAACTAGACATAACTCGTTTTTAATTAAAATTAGTTTTCATCATTACAAATCAAAACACACTTGTCAAAAATCGAAGATATGTGATGAATGACAAAATTTCAATCAAATGATCATAAGTGGTTAATGAAGGTTCTAATTGAATCGTCCAACACATTTCCATAATTTCTAATAGGGGTGGACAATCGGTCGGGTTCGGTCGGTTTCGGATCCAAAACCTAAATCCGATGTAAACCACGATTTTAGTTTTATGATTCAATTTCGACCGATTAAATTTCGGTTTTCGTCAGATTCGGTTAAGTCGGTTTGTCGGTTAATTCGAGTCGGTTTTGTCGGTTTATTATTTATTGGAACAATTTTATAAAAATGACTATTTTTTAAATTTATTATTAAAAATATCAAATTTTTAGAATATAACCATTTTTTATTAGTATTAATTTTTTTTATTATTATGGGATAATATTTAACATTAATTTTGATCATTATCATACTTTAAACCATAAATTAAACAATACTCAAAATTTTATATTGCATGTCTTATATTTTTTAGAGTACACAATGTCATCATTAAATTATAAAAATAATAATATCCTCAAACATTATAAATTTCATTTTTATAGTGAGTTAGTTATATAGTAATAAAAATAAATAAAATATATATTAATTAAGTTCGATCGGTTTTGGTTTTCGTCGGGTCCAAAATAAGCATCTGAGCCCGACCGAAGTAATCCTATATTATTCAAATTAAGCAACCGAATCAACCCGGCACCCGACACCCGACCCGACACCCGACCCGACCCATTTACAGAAAAAGACAATGAGTCGGTCGGTTTCAATCTGTCGGTTCAAATTTGTCCACCCCTAATTTCTAACTTCATTTACAATACGCACGTGCAATATTGTTACTGTAGATATAGTGGGCTTGCTTTCCACATCATGCCTTTGCCGATGGCTAATGATTTCTGAATGACTCATTTTAGATTTTCTGACGTAAGAGCTATCAAGTCTTTGTTCATGTCACGCCTACCTACATTATCTTACTTTATTTCATTTTCTGAAAAATTTATACTCTCTCTGTCTCAAATTATAAATTATTTTGTCAAAAAAATTTGTCTCAAATTATAAGTCATCTTACATTCTCAATGCAATATAAATGACATCTTCTCCAATATACCCTCAAATATTTATTATTATTTATTCTTTCAACTCTTTTAATTTCTCTCTCTTATATAATTATGAGGAACATTACTATAAAGTTATATATAATTTATCTTTTCTATAAAGTAATAATGAAATTTTTTAATTTGTGTGAAAAACTCAAAACGTCTTTTAATTTGAAATGGAGGGAGTATATTTTAATCCTAGATGAAAAATATGATGTCCAATTTAATCTTTTAGAAAAAAAAATCTCGTGAATTTTGACCAGAGTAAAAATAGTGATGAAAATGATGGAGTTAAAAAAGTTATTTAATGAGTCAGCAAGTGTTTAAGAATAATATCTTAGTGTAGATAGAAAGATGTGACGCGTGGGTTAGTCTGAGTCATGCCAACGGATCTGAAAGTGGGTTGCTGTGATGCGATAGTGTGAGCCCAACCTTTGAAAGTGACACTTGAATCATTTCATTCATTATGGTTGGAATACAAGACTTTTTCTCTTGTTGTTAGTATCAAAATATCTAAATACAGTTACTTATCTGTATTATTTATTAAGTTAATGTTACGCTAAGATCATGCCTAATTTTGAATCTTTTGGAGGAAGACATACATATGTTAAAATAGTATTTAACTATATAATATAGAGCTAAAAAACTATATAATGTACACATTAGATTAAGGATATCAACTTGTATCAGTCAGCTAGAATTATTACGCGGGAATTGTCTTATTGAAAATTCTAAAATGAAGAATTATTTTATGCAAGGATAGAAATGGAAAACAAAGTTTCTTCGATGACACTTTAGAAATAGGGACGATAAGTTGAAACAAGTGTGAGTTGTGTTGAAAAATAAGTGTGAGTTCTAAGTCTCACATTATTTTAAAAAATAAAGATTGAATACTTTATAAGTAAGATGACTCATACACTTATCACCTTAAGATTTTTGGTGAATATACGGTGTCTCTCTCACTTGTTTGAGTGAGTCTTTGACTTTTAAGTGATTGTTTGATCTAATGTGAATGTTTTCCCCTCATGATAACCCAACAGTGGCATCAGAGCAAAGATTATGATCAAGGGAGGAAATCACATGTTTGCTATCATCTTATTTGATTTGAGTTTTATTTTCTTAAACAATATTAAGGCTACATTGAAGTTGGATATTCCTTTGTTTGATGGGAGAATGGATTTTCCCTTATGGCAATGCACGATACAAGACTATTTGGTCCAACAAGGTCTTGATTGTGAAGGTGTGAGAAAAACACAAGAAATGGGGGTTTGAATTGAGTTTTCAAAATGAAAGCTTTTTTGTGAAACTCAAATAAAGATCACAAATAAACTAACAATAGAGAAAGACACACGATATATCCTGGTTCACTTGAAAACTATCAAGTTAATCCAGTCCACCCGCCAAGGTGATTTCGCCTTATACACAAAAACTTAATTCACTATAACTGAACTGATTACAACTGCACTAACAACTGCTGGTGACTAACATACATAGACTAACTGTCTCTTCTTAAGGATTTTGACCAAACTGGTCCCTTAAGGAATTTAAACAACTGTTTGATCAAATAAAATGTTTACAATGAAATGTTTCTTATATAAGCTGATATAAACACAATTTCTAGCTCAAACTATCTTAGAGAAAATCTATACAGTAAGAACAATCTTCTTCTTTGTATTGTAGTGCATTACTATTCACTCATGGATTTCTCTATTTCTGAGTTCTTTCTCTTATGAATCAGTGTTTTGTATGTATCTTTTTCACACTTGGTGTCACACATGATTCTTTGAATGATCAAGTCTTTATATAGCCAGAAAAAGATTCGTTGAAGGGCAGATAAGGAATATCAGTAAAATACTGGCGACTTGAAATAATGTCGTTATGCTGGGATGAAAATCGTACAATGAAATTGTCCTTTGTACCACCAAATCAGGGTAGTGGAATGGTAGTGAAAAAGAATGTGTTTGATCTGTACTATGTACTATTTTCCCTCGCAAATGTTTCATTTTCTTCTATTCATCAGAGGCTTCTGAATTGATATGGTTGAAGCATGATCAGAAGAATGAATCATTGGGTCTTCAGAGTCTTGAGTCTTCAGAACTTGTTCAGCAGAACCTTGTCTTCAGAGTCTTCAGCAGTCCTTCTTCAAAATAATTGGTTATCAGAAACATGAGTCTTCAGAGTCTTCAGAACTTGTTCAGCAGAACCTTGTCTTCAGAGTCTTCAGAACTTGGTCTTCAGAAACTTAAGTCTTCAGAGTCTTTAGAACGTTGTTCATCAGAATTTTGTCTTCAGAGTCGTTAGCACTTAGTCTTCAGAAGTTAAGTATCAAAGTTATATTCAGAGCCAGTATCAAAGAGAACATTGCAACAACAACATATTGTCTTCTTAGAGTCTTTCTGAAGCACAGTAGATCAGAAACAATCTTGCTTCTTTGACGTAGAAGCGACTTTTAATAATTTGAGAGTGATGTTTCACACGATCTCTATAAGAGTCAGAGCTATCTTTATCAGAGTCAGAACTATCTTTATCAGAGTCAGAACCTGTTTGTCAATACTTAAGAAAGCAAACGTTAGAGTACCAAAATTGTTCTCACACAAATACAACTTTGTTATTATCAAAACAAAGAGATATCTTGCAGAACCAAATCTTGTTCTAAAAATCTCCCCCTTTTTGACAGTGACAAAACAATGTATTTTGATAACACAATTTTGTACGAAGATAATAAGAATTGACTCAAATAAGTTCAAAGTAAACTTTCCTTTATCAAGCTCCCCCTGAATCTAAGACTTAACAAAATCTTATAAGATTTGGGATACAGAGCCTGATTGCAAAGATCTAAACAGATCCATAATATCAGAGCTTGATTATAGTGGTGATACATTCTGATAACAGAGCTTGATTAAGTAAATTAAAGCCTGATTGATATCAGAGTCATTTTGCCAATATAAATCTTTTGCGTGAAAAACATTCTAAAAGATATGCAATTAAAGTGTTAGAATGTTAGAGCTGTGATTTGAGACAAGATATTTATCAAAATAACTTTCCATATTAATACTCCCCCTTTTTGTCATAATAAAAAAGGGTAATCAACGATTAATGTAAACAATTTGATTTGAGAGAATTTAGATATGTTAAATTCAGTACTTCTCCTCCTTTTATGGCAATCTTAATGGAATGCAGTAAGATAAGATAAATGCAAATAAGGAAAATTCTTCATTGATTAAAAAGCAACACGTCAGGGGCGCAGTACAGGAACAAAACACAAAATAGGAAAATAAACAAACAACAAGGACAACGGACAGAAACAGCAATGAAAAAGAAGAGAGACCAAGCAACCAAGAGACCAACAGAAACACCCACCAACCAGCTATCTCAATCCCTGATGATGGTTTCAGAATAGTCCATGTGAGAACACGACTCAGTAACAAGTTTCTCATTCATTCCGATTTATTTTAAGTGAGCGAAAACTCCTTGAAGATCAAGAATGTGAGAAATAACTCTACAGTAGGGAATCTGAAACGATAAATCCGCTCTCGATGAATGAATTTCTTCTTTCAAGAAGTTTAATATGGATTGAGGCAGATTGATCTTAATCTTGGAGATTAAGAAGAAAATGAAGAGCCTATCCAATGCAGAGAGCCTTACTGTTCCCTTTTCTCTGGGTCTAAGATTCGTTCCCATGATTAGGTACCATACTTTGGCCTCAGGAGTGAAAGAAGAGGAACTGTCAGCAGGTCCTTCATGAAGATAGATGATGTGAATGTGTTTAGCAAACCAGTTGTTTCCTTTGTAGTATTCAACACATTCACCATTATTTTTACATTCAATAGCTTGAGAGATGATTGTGAAGTTGATCAAGATGGGAAAGCCAGACACAGTAGACAGAAAGTAACAAGTATTGGACTCATATGCAAGGATGCGAGCATTTGCCCAGAACTCTTTTACAAGAACTGGATAGATAGGTCCATTGAGAATTTCAAGATATTTATCCCAATTTTGGTAGATGATGTCTGAGAGAATATTGGTAAGACCATTGTCAACAAGAGCCTTGAAATCAATAGATTCTTTCAAGAGATCTAAGTCATAGATTTCTCCCTTAATGGTTTTAGAAGACATAATGAAATAAGAAGGATAAGAAAGAAAATCAAGTTTAGAAACAGATGAATAGTTAAGAGGAGAAGTGTGGTATATAAAGAGAACAAAGAGTGATAAGAATAAATAGTAATAAAAAATGGATGAATTTGGACGGGGAATTCATCATTTCCAATACACAAGATACAAACAAGAACAAAGAATGAGAAAGGAGTGTATCAGTCTCCAAAAGATCACATATCAGGTATACGTTATTCAAATTCTGACATCAGTCAATAAATACAAATAAATGTATACTTGAAAGTGGAAGGGAAGAATCTGACAACAAATAAAGGAGGAAGAAAAGTGTTTGGTTTCAAGAAATCTTTGTCATTCACACAACTTTAAGAATGCATAATAAGAAAGGAAGACGTAGAGATTTAAACAGTTATCAAGTAATTTTTCAAATCCAATGCGTTAAACAAGATTATGGGAATATTAAGGAGTAATAGGAAATAATTACTTGAAACCTAGTCTCACGGAATCACAACTCTCGAGGTGTCTCTTCAACAGTAGGTATGATTTGATTTTGGACACGTGTCACAAATAATCATAGCCGTTTGTTTTTCAAAAGAGCACGTTTGATGTTCCCAACATCAAGAATACCAAGAGGTATCTGGCTGGACTAATTTCTGATTAAGGCATCTTCTAACTTATAGAAGTATCATGAATCAGAAGGTCAATAAAAAATAATTAACACACTTTGCTTAACATCAGAATCTTATATCATAAATTCTGGTGACTTGACACATTAAAATATCATCTTCTCATTCTGGACAAGGTTTAATAAATAGGTTTTCCAGAATGAATACGAATCTATCTTCAGCAAGGGGTTTTGTCAAAATATCAGCCCACTGGTGATCTGTATCCACAAATTTTAACTGAAAAGTATCCTTCTGAATATAGTCACGTAAAAAATGATGTTTTATTTCAATATGTTTTGCCCTAGAATGTAGAATAGGATTCTTAGATAAACAAATGGCAGAAGTATTATTACAGAAGATAGGAATGTTACTCTCTTGTATCTGATAATCTTCAAGTTAATTTTTCATCCAGAGTATTTGAGTACTGCACAGAGATGCTGAGATGTATTCTGCTTCTGCAGTAGAGATAACAATTGTTGATTGTCTTTTGCTTGCCCAGGAGACGAGGTTACTTCCCAGAAACTGACAGTTTCCAGAAGTGCTTTTCCTTTCCAATCTGTCTCCAGCATAATCTGCATCACAGTAACCAGAAAGCTTGTACTCTGATGTTTTCTTATACTTCAAGCCATGGTTAGTTGTTCCTTTTAGATAGCTTAGGATTCTCTTAATAGCAGTTAAGTGAGTTTCCCTTGGATCTGATTGGAAACGAGCACAAAGACATACGCTGAACAAAATATCTGGACGAGAAGCTGTCAAATACAGTAGAGAGCCTATCATACCACGATAGAGCTTCCGAAAAACCTTTTTATTTACTTTTTCTTTTTCCAGAATGCATGTCGGATGCATAGGAGTCTTGGCAGGTTTACTTTCTGACATGTTGAATTTCTTCAGAAGTTCTTTTGCATACTTGCTTTGATGAATGTACGTTCCTTCTGAACGTTGATCAATCTGAATTCCCAGAAAGAATTTGAGTTCTCCCATCAGACTCATTTCAAATTCAGCCTGCATTAACTTGGAGAATTTCTTGCACAAGGAAATATTAGCAGAACCAAATATAATATCATCAACGTAGATTTGAACAAATAGAATGTCATTTTTAAAGGTTTTACAAAAGAGTGTTATATCCACTTTTCCTCTGATAAAGTCATTTTCCAAAAGAAAGTTACTTAGCCTTTCATACCAAGCTCTGGGAGCCTGTTTCAGACCATATAATGATTTTTTAAGTTTGAAAACAAAATATGGGTTTTCAGAACTCTCAAAACCAGGAGGTTGGTGCACATATTCTTCTTCAAAAATATACCCATTTAAAAATGCACTATTTACATCCATCTGATATAAAGTAATGTCATGATTCACAACAAATGAGATTAAAATGCGAATAGATTCTAAAATGGCAACTGGTGTAAATGTTTCTGTATAATTTATCCCTTCTTGTTGACTATAACCTTGTGCAACCAGTCGTGCTTTATTTCTTACGACCTCACATTTCTCATCTAACTTGTTTCTGAATACCCACTTAGTTCCAATGTCGGGGACACCTTTGGGTTTCTGAACAAGATCCTAGACATCATTTCTGGTGAATTGATTCAGTTCTTCTTGCATGGCCAGAATCCACTCATTTTCCTTAAGGGCTTCATCAACTGATTTTGGCTTCTATCAGAGACACCAAACCCAGAAGGGTTTCTTCAGAAGGTCTGAATGATGAACGAGTTCTGACTGGATCAGCTTTATCTCTGAGAATCAATTCTTCAGAATGAGAAGTCTTTAATCTATTCTTCTTCTGATGAGAAGGGTTATTTTCAGTTTCTGGTAAGGTTGTATCTGAATCTAGAGAATTTTCATCTTTGTCTACTTCTCTTGAATCTTCTTCTTCTTCTTTAGATTCTGATAAGGTGATCTTCAGATCTATAAACTTTTCAACTAGCTTTGACTTTTCAGGGTCAAGCTTATCATTGAATCTAACATGAATTGATTCCTCAATAATTCGTGTTTCTGTGTTATAGATTCTGTAGCCTTTAGAGCGTTCAGAGTATCCTAACAGTAAACACTTTTGAGCTTTGGAGTCAAACTTGCCAAGATTCTCTTTGTAACACCCCGATTTTTGTAAGAATATTTATTTAATTTATTTAAATATTATATTCGTGAATTTCTGTGAATTTTGGTGTTTCGTGTCGATGTCGGTGATTTTGTGAAGTTTTGGTTATTTAATTAAATAATAGTATATATTACGGAATATATTGTATTATTATTTATTTTAAATAATATTAGAGGAATTAAGGGTAAAGTGGACATTTGAGGAGAATTAGTGAGGGCATTATGGAGAAAGCCCAATTTTGAGGACCGAGGGTTAGGATGGATATAAAAGGAGGATTTTGAGGATAAGGTTCATTTTTGGTTAACCGTGAAAAGAAGGAAAGAAGGGAAAGCTCTGAGGAAAAAGGGAAAGGGCGAGGAATTCGTGAAGGTTTCCAAAGGCTCAAGAGAGAATACTTCGGATCGACAATCTAAGGTATGAGGAGTAATTACCTTTCATTGTTTTCATTATAGGATTCGATGTAATTGAAGTGGTTGTGATGTGTTTGAGGGTTTATGGGTTTTAAGGTAAACTGATGATTTTAAGGGCATTTTTGTGAATCGATTAATAACGTTAAATTGAACCGGTAAAGTAGACCTAGGGGCAGATTTCCCCGTCGTTGTTGTAGTTTTAACCTTGTGGTGAAGGATCTATGGAGTTTATATGAAGCTTGAGAGTTTTGAAGGTTTAGGGAAATTAAGGTTTCCCGTAGTGTCTTGAATCGACCTAACAAACGTAGTTTTAGGCCTTTAATTTCTGTGATATATTAGGACTGTTGTAGGGATGATTTTGGGTCATTTGGGGCTGTAATCGCAGGTACTTTGGTGGTTGTGGGGCTACTGATGCGTAGCAGCGATTTGCTGTAATCGCAGGTTCGCTAAGCGAACCATCACTTCGCTAGGCGAATGTTCGCCAAGGTTCCCTAAGCGACCAGCGCAACGAATGCGTGATAACATGAGTGTGTATACAGAGGTGATTCTGGAGGGGAAGGGTGGGCTTCGTTGGGAGTCTCGCTAAGCAAAGGAATCATCGAGTGGGTTTGCTAAGCGAATTAACTAGTGAATATAACAGATGGTGAATTTCTGGTGTCTTGGTGTGGGGTCTGTGGGGTTCGCTGGCCGCTTCGCTAAGCGAAGGTTGTAGCGAACAGGTTCGCCTAGCGAACCCTGGAGTGAACGTCTGCTATTCGCGAAATCCTATTTATGTTGCTGTGTTGTTTTGATGTTTTGATGCTCTAATTTTTACGGTGCTTTACCATGATGTTAGTGACGTTAATGATGATTATAATGTGATGATTTCATGATGTTTTGACGAGTAATTGATGATATGAATTGCATGAAAATATTGATGATTATGAACTGTGTATATTTGATGTATGATGATTACTTGACGATATGAATTACTACGACGTGTATTGATGATCATGAGTTATTTATGTATGATGTATGATGATAAGACGATGACACATGATGTTTTGATAAATAAATGACGACATGACGAACATGATGTTTTGATGAATGATGATGCACATAATGATGCTTTGACGATGATGATTATTGACGGTTGTGTATCATGCATTCATATGCATACTCTATGACGATGCTTCATTCCCATTGTGCGAATATGAGGTAATTATGACGTGCTCCGGTTCCTAAGAGGAATCGATCCTATTAATGGGGATCTTTGGAGGGGTGATGGCCTAGTGTCCATCGATTATGACGATTGGTACCACATGAATGAGTCTTGTTGTGCATTGCATTTTATGTGACATTGATGGGATTTGTGATATAGTGATTCCTGATGTTTTCTTTGATGATGACCCTGATGATGTTGTATTTGAAGATAATTCCATTTTATGTATATCGTGTTTTATAATGATTATTATGAATTGTGATTACTCACCCAACCTGTTTGAATGGTTCCTCCACGTGGGTAACGTGCATGTGATCAGGTTTATCCGTGGATGCTTTCGAGGATCTTGAAGTTTATTTACCTTTGGTCGATGTAGAGGGTCTTGCTCTGATAGTGTAACATCGGGTTGGGTTGTCGAGTCGAATCATGTTGATTTATTTGTTGTTATTTGATGTTATGGTTTATTATAAATCCTTTTTGATTATTTGTGGTTATGGTGGTTCTGCTGCTACTTCTGAGGGCCTTTTGTTGAAAACCTTTTATTTGAAAATTTTGAGTTCCGCTGCCATGTGAAGGCTTTTTGACTTATTTTGAGGAAAACCCTTTGTTTACAGGGCAATTGTGTTGTTTTGATTTAATGAGAAATGTGCACCCTTTGAGGTGATTTTTATGCTTTACTTTGATATTTGAGTTGTTTCTGCTGCAACATTATTGGGGGTAGAAAAGGGTGTTACATTAGTGGTATCAGAGCAGGTCGGTCCGTCCGACCAGGTTGTCTAATGTTGTTTGTTTCCCTAGTGTGCGACATGTGCGTAAAAACACAGTCGATGCTTGTTTTGTTTTCCATTTGCAGGTTGGGAATGAAACAAGTGGGGGAGAAGATGGTGCTTCTCGAAGGTGTTTCGAGCGTGGAGTGTTGGCTAAGTGTGGGGTTGGACGCTGTAATAGTTGGTGGATATAGTTTATACCGCCTCATGATATCGGCTGTTATTGACAAATTGAGGAACTGATCACCCTTAATCTCTTGTTGATAATAGACGAGGTCATGTTAGATGGGATAGACGTGTCTTGCGAGCTTGAGTAGTGTGTGCAGTGAATTATTGGGGTTAAGCCGAGTGCTTATGGATTGTTTTGATGAGTCGATGCAGACTAATAGACTTGAAGATGAGGCGAATTAGAGTTTCTTGCCTGTCGGTTAAGTTGGAAATATCTTGAGGAGAACAATCAGGTATTGTTGATTTCTGCTTTTGAGGGATAGAGAACAGGGTGGTGGCTAGTGATACGTCGATGGTGTGTAATTCCTGACGATCACCTGAATCTAATTTCGATGAAGGTGAAGAGTTGTCTGTTCTGTGAAGCAAGTGGGCGAGTCTGTGAAAGATGGTGCAAAGGTGTTATGTTGTTGGATTATTGGAAGGCATAAGGGATGCGGTGGTGTGTGATCTACCTATAGTGTGTGACTATTTGGAGGTGTTCCCAAGAGATATCAGTGATTTACCACTGTAGTGTGGAGTGTAACTTGCTATCGACCTGGTACTCGATGCAATGCTCGATGCCGGTGTTTGCATACAGAATGCATGTTTCTGAATAAGTGAATTGAAGGAATAGCTAGAAGAATTGCTTGAGAGGAAGTTGTTCGACCGAGTGTTTTCCTGCGAGGTGCCCCTGTGATGTCGGTGAAGAAGAAACACGGTATTATGAGATTGTGTGCAGATTATAAACATGTGAATGAAGTGACGATCTAGAATAAGTGTCTGCTTCTGAAGATTGAGGAATTGATGGATCAGTTAGTAGATGCCTGTGTGTTTATCAAGATTGATTTGAGGTCGGGTTATCATCAGATTTGTGTTAAGCTTGATGATATTCCGAAGACGGCTTTCAGGACGAGGTATGGTCACTATGAATACGCTGTGATGCCATTTGGTGTATCTAATGCACCTGGTGTATTCATGGAGTATATGAATCGGATTTTCCATGAGTATTTGGATAAGTTTGTAGTGGGTTTTATTGACGATCTTCTGATAAACTCTAAATCTGAAGAAGAGCATGCTGAGCATTTGAGGACTGTGTTGCAGGTGTTGAAAGAGAAGAAGTTGTAGGTGAAGCTGTCGAAGTGTGAGTTCTTATTGAAGGAAGCGAGTTTTCTCGGCCATGTGATTGCAAGTGATAGAATTGCTGATGATCCCTCTAAGATTGATGTTGTGTTACAGTGGGAGACTCCGAAGTCCGCTACCGAGATACGAAGTTTCTGGGATTAGCAGGTTACTACCGCAAGTTTATTGAAGGCTTTTCTAAGTTGGCATTACCTTTGACTCAGCTGACTCGAAAGGGTCAAACTTTTGTGTGGGATGTAACTTGTGAAGGGAGTTTCATGGAATTGAAGAAGAGATTGACTACTGCTCCAGTGTTGATTTTGCCTAATTCCCGTGAATCTTTTGTGGTGTATTGTGATGCGTCGAGGATGGGTCTTGGTGGAGTTATGATGTAGAATGGACAAGTTGTTGCCTATGCTTCAAGACAATTCTGAGTTCATGAGAGGAATTATCCTACACATGACTTGGAATTGGCCGCTGTGGTGTTTGTGTTGACGATTTGGAGACCTTATCTGTTTGGCTCTAAATTTGAAGTGTTCAGTGATCATAAAAGTCTGAAGTACTTATTTAATCAGAAATAATTGAATATGAGGCAGAGGAGGTGGTTAGAGCTGTTGAAGGATTTTGATTTTGATTTGAGTTATCATCCGGGCAAAGCAAGTGTAGTGGCCGATGCATTGAGCCGAAAGTCGTTACATATGTCGATGCTTATGGTGAAAGAATTGGAATTAATTGAACAATTTAGAGATTTGAGTCTGGTATGTGAAGCGACTCCTGACAGTGTGAAGTTGGGAATGTTGAGGTTGACGAGTGGTATTCTGGAAGAAATCAGAATGGGACAGCAGTCTGATTTAAAGTTGGTTGACCAATTGACTTTTATTAACCAAGATAACAGAGGTGACTTTCGGATTGATGAGAATGGTGTGATGAGGTTTCGAGATAGAGTGTGGGTTCTAGATGTTCTAGAGATCGAGGAAAGTGTTATATGAAGAAGGATATTACAAAGGTCATTTATGCGTGTTTAACTCGTCAGAAGTTGAAGTTTGAGCATCAGAAGCCTTAGGTATGATGCACCCGTTGAGTATTCCAGAATGGAAACAGGATAATATGTCCGTGGAGTTTTGTGTCGGGATTACCGAAGACTGGGAAAGGGAGTGATTCTTTGTGGAGTGATAGTGGAGGAATTAACTAAATCGTCTCATTCTTACAGATGAAGATTGATCACTCCTTGCGGAAGCTAGCTGAGATGGGTATTGGGGAGATTGTGAAGTTACATGGGGTACCTTCGAATATTGTGTCGGATAGAGATCCAAGGTTTACATCGAGGTTTTGGAAGAGTTTGCAAGATGCGTTGGGTACTAAGTTGAGGATGAGTTCTGCCTATCATCCGCAGACGGACGGTCAGACAGAAAGGACTATGCAATCTTTAGAGGATTTGTTGAGGGCTTGTGTGTTGGATCATGGAGGATCGTGGGATAGCCATTTACCATTGATTGAGTTCATGTACAATAATAATTTTCATGCTAGTATTGGAATGGCGCCCTATGAAGCTTTGAATGGGATAAGGTGTAAAACTCCGTTGTGTTGGTATGAGTCGGGCGAGAGTGTTGTACTCTGACCTGAAATTGTGCAAGAGACGACTGAGAAGATTAAGAAGATCCAAGAGAGGATGAGAGCTTCGTAGAGTCGTCAGAAGAGCTATCACGATAAGAGGAGGAAATCACTTGAATTTCAAGAGGGAGATAATGTGTTTTTGAGAGTGACGCCAGTGACTGGTGTGGGTCGAGCTTTGAAGTCTAGGAAGCTCACTCCACGTTTTGTTGGTCCATATCAGATATCGCAAAGGATAGGAGAGGTAGCCTATCGAAGTGCTTTACCACCATCACTTGCGAATTTGCATGACGTGTTCCATGTGTCTCAGTTAAGGAAGTACATTCTGGATCCGTTGCATGTGATTCAGATGGATGATGTACAAGTAAGGGATAATCTGACCGTGGAAGCATTGCCGGTGCGCGTAGATGGTCGAGAGACGAAGCAATTACGGGGTAAAGACATAACTTTGGTGCAGGTGTTGTGGGGTGGACCAGCTGGCGAAAGTTGGGCTTGGGAACGTGAAGATCAGATGAGGGAGTCGTATCCGACTCTATTTCCTTGAGGTAATTTTCGAGGGCGAAAATCCTTTAAGTGGGGGAGGGTTGTAACACCCCGATTTTCGTAAGAATATTTATTTAATTTATTTAAATATTATATTCATGAATTTCTGTGAATTTTGGTGTTTCGTGTCGATGTCAGTGATTTTGTGAAGTTTTGGTTATTTAATTAAATAATAGTATATATTACGGAATATATTGTATTATTATTTATTTAAATAATATTAGAGGAATTAAGGGTAAAGTGGATATTTGAGGAGAATTAGTGAGGGCATTATGGAGAAAGCCCAATTTTGAGGCCCGAGGGTTAGGATGGATATAAAAGGAGGATTTTGAGGATATGGTTCATTTTTGGTTAACCGTAAAAAAAAGGAAAGAAGGGAGAGCTCTGAGGAAAAAGGGAAAGGGCGAGGAATTCGTGAAGGTTTCCAAAGGCTCAAGAGAGAACACTTTGGATCGACAATCTAAGGTATGGGGAGTAATTACCTTTCATTGTTTTTATTATAGGATTCGATGTAATTGAAGTGGTTGTGATGTGTTTGAGGGTTTATGGGTTTTGAGGTAAACTGATGATTTTAAGGGCATTTTTGTGAATCGATTAATAATGTTGAATTGAACCGGTAAAGTAGACCTTGGGGCAGATTTCCCTGTCGTTGTTGTAGTTTTAACCTTGTGGTGAAGGATCTATGGAGTTTATATGAAGCTTGAGAGTTTTGAAGGTTTAGGGAAATTAAGGTTTCCCGTAGTGTCCTGAATCGACCTAACAGACGTAGTTTTAGGCCTTTAATTTCTATGATATATTAGGACTATTGTAGGGATGATTTTGGGTCATTTAGGACTGTAATTGCAGGTGCTTTAGTGGTTGTGGGGCTATTGATGCGTAGCAGCGATTTGCTGTAATCGCAGGTTCGCTAAGCGAACCATCACTTCGCTAGGCGAATGTTTGCCAAGGCTCGCTAAGCGAGCAGCGCAGCGAATGCGCGATAACATGAATGTGTATACAGAGGTGATTCTGGAGAGGAAGGGTGGGCTTCGCTGGAAGTCTCACTAAGCGAAGGAATCAACGAGTGGGTTCGCTAAGCGAATTAACTAGCGAATATAACAGATGGTGAATTTCTGGTGTTTTGGTGTGGGGTCTGTGGGGTTCGTTGGCCGGTTCACTAAGCGAAGGTTGTAGCGAACAAGTTCGCCTAGCGAAACGTCTGCTGTTCGTGAAATCCTGTTTATGTTGCTGTGTTGTTTTGATGTTTTGATGCTCTGATTTTTAGGATGCTTTACCATGATGTTAGTGACGTTAATGATGATTATAATGTGATGATTTCGTGATGTTTTGACGAGTAATTGATGATATGAATTTCATGAAAATATTGATGATTATGAACTGTGTATATTTGATGTATGATGATTACTTGATGATATGAATTACTACGACGTGTATTGATGACATGAGCTGTTTATGTATGATGTATGATGATAAGACGATGACACATGATGTTTTGATGAATAAATGACGACATGATGAACATGATGTTTTGATGAATGATGATGCACATAATAATGTTTTGACGATGATGATTATTGACGGTTGTGTATCATGCATTCATATGCATACTCTGTGATGACGCTTCATTCCCATTGTGCGGATATGAGGTAATTATGACGTGCTCCAGTTCCTAAGAGGAATCGATCCTATTGACGGGGATCTTTGGAGGTGTGATAGCCTAGTGTCCATCGATTATGACAATTGGTACCACATGCATGAGTCTTGTTGTGCATGGCATTTTATGTGACATTGATGGGATTTGTAATATAGTGATTCCTGATGTTTTCTTTGATGATGACCCTGATGATGTTGTATTTGAAGATAATGCCATTTTATGTATATCGTGTTTTATAATGATTATTATGAATTGTGATTACTCACCCTGCCTGTTTGAATGTTGCCTCCACGTGGGTAAAGTGCAGGTGATCAGGTTTAGCCGTGGATGCTTTTGAGGACCTTGAAGTTTATTTTCCTTTGGTCGATGTAGAGGGTCTTGCTCTGATAGTGTAACATCGGGTTGGGTTATCGTGTCGAATCATGTTGATTTATTTGTTGTTATTTAATGTTATGGTTTATTATAAAACCTTTTTGATTATTTGTGGTTATGGTGGTTCTGCTGCTACTTCTGAGGGTCTTTTGTTGAAAACCATTTATTTTAAAATTTTGAGTTTCGCTGCCATGTGAAGGCTTTTTGACTTATTTTGAGGAAAACCCTTTGTTTACAGGGCAATTGTGTTGTTTTGATTTAATGAGAAATGTGCACCCTTTGAGGTGATTTTTATGCTTTACTCTGACATTTAAGTTGTTTCTGCTGCAACATTATTGGGGGTAGAAAAGGGTGTTACACTCTTTAGTGTTCAACATAAAACAAATATAGCCAAAAGGATGAAAATATGAAATATTGGGTTTTCTATTTTTCCACAATTCATAAGGAGTTTTACCCATAATAGGTCTTATAGAAACCCTGTTCAGAATGTAACATATTGTATTTACTCCCTCTGCCCATAAGTGCTTAGCCATGTCAGTTTCTTGGATCATGGTACAAGCTATTTCTTGCAAAGTCCTATTCTTCCTTTCAACTACTCCATTTTGTTGTGGAGTTCTGGGACAGGAGAAATCATGGGAAATGCCATGGGAATAAAAAAGATTCTCAAAGTATCTGTTCTCAAATTCTCCGCCATGATCACTTCTGACTCTGACTATTTTGCAATGTATCTTTGTTTGCACTTGAGAGCAAAAGGTAGAGAACACAGAATGAGACTCATCCTTGTGTTTCAAGAATTTTACCCATGTCCAACGACTATAATCATCAACTATTACTAATCCATACTTCTTCCCACTAATTGAAACAGTTTTCACTGGTCCAAATAAATCAATGTGTAGAAGTTCTAACGGTCTAGAGGTGGACACAACATTATTTGCTTTAAAGGAAGTTTTAGAAAACTTTCCTTTCTGACATGCTTCACAAAGAGCATATGAAGAATACTTCATATTTGGCAAGCCTCTAACAAGTTCAAGCTTATTTAGCTGAGAAATCCTCCTCATGCTAATATGGCCTAAACGTCTATGCCATACCCAATGCTCTTCATTAACAGACATTAAGTATTTGACATTCTGTTCACGAAAATCAGAATGTCTAATCTTATAAATGTTGTTTTTCCTCTTTCCGACAAATAGGATTGAACCATCGACTAAAAGAACATCAGTAATAGAAGGAAGGTTACCATTATCAACGGTTCCAGAGCCAATGATTTTTCCTTTCTGGTTTCCTCCGAAACCGACGAAGCCTCCAGGCTTAAGTTCTAAACTTTGGAACATATGCCTTCTTCCCGTCATGTGTCGCGAGCAACCACTGTCCAGGTACCATGATTGGTGTTTCAGCTGAGCTGCTAAGGATATCTGCAACATAGATTATCTTGTCCTTAGGTACCCATTTTCTGGGTCCTCTCTTGTTAGTTTTCCTAGAGTGTTTAACAACTTTGGGCTTTTGCGCAATAGGATAATCAAGTGGAATTTGTGCATGATATTTAACTTTAGAAACAAATTTCTGTGTCGATGGGGGTTCTTGTGCAAGCTCAGAACAAACAATCTCAGTGCCAGAAGGCACAAAATGGTCATAGAGAGGTTTTGGTTTAACAGGTTGACTTTCATCTATTTCAGATGATTCTGTACATCCCAAACCTTTCTTACCATTTATGCTAACTCCATAGATCATGGAAGCTATTCTGCTTCTATCTATGGTTTTAGCTAGAAAATACTGGAATGATCTATCGTACTTGTTGATACAGCTTGTGTCAGAGACATTAGAGATTAATTCTTCTTCTAATTTATCAATTTTGCTTTTCAGGGCATAATTACTATTTTTTAAGGAAAAAATGTTTTCATTTAGAGAAGAATTATTCTGCTCAAGCTTATCTTTTTCTTCTGAAGCAATTACATGTGATCTTTTAAGATCTTTGTATTTACTCTGAAGAGTTTGATACTTTTCTAGCATTTTTGAAAGACATGACTCTAATTCACTACGAGAGAGTTTAGATAATACCTCTGAGTCAGAGTCAGAGTCTGATTCTGGTTCTGATGGTATTTTGTCTTCTGGTTCTCCAGAAACTTCATCGTCAATTGTTTCTACTAGCGCAACATTTGCTTGTTCTTCATTAAAGTCATCTTCTTCTTCAGAATCAGAGTCGTCCTAAGTTGCCATCAGTCCTTTCTTCGCTTTGGAGAAGTTCTTCTTAGGCTTCTTGTCTTTCTTGAGCTTTGGACACTCATTCTTATAATGACCTGGCTCATTACACTCATAGCAGAAGACTTCCTTTCCGGAATTCTGCTTCTTCTGTCCAGATGATGACTCAAAATGGCCTTTGTTTCTTCTTGATCCTCTGAAGTTTCCTTGCCTATGCTTCCAGAGTTTGTTGATCCTTCTGGAGATTAGCGATAACTCATCTTCTGATTCTTCACCAGAATCTTCTAATTCTTCCTCAGCTTGATAAGCCGTTGCCTTTTCAGGTTTAGACTTAAGAGCAATAAATTTACTTTTCTTCTGAGGTTCATCTTCTTCCAACTCTATCTCATGACTTCTTAAAGAACTAACAAGTTCTTCAAGACTTATGCTGTTAAGATCCTTGGATAGCTTTAGAGTTGTTACCATAGATATCCATTTCTTGGGAAGACTTCTGATGATCTTTTTAACATGATCAACAGTTAAGTAACCTTTGTCCAGAACTTTAAATCCTACAACTAGCATTTGAAACCTTGAAAACATGGTCTCAACTATCTCATCATCCTCCATTCTGAATGCCTCATATTTTTGGATTAGGGCTAGCGCCTTTGTCTCCTTAACTTGAGCATTTCCTTCACGAGTCATTCTCAGAGAATCAAAAATGGATTTGGCAGTATCTCTATTTGTTATCTTCTCATACTCAGTATAAGAGATAACATTTAACAATATGGTTCTTGCCTTGTGATGATTCTTATAATCTTTCTTTTATTGGTTGGTCATATCAATTCTAGATATTTTAGCACCTTTAGCATCAACTGGGTGAGTGTAGCCATCGACTACAAGATCCCAAAGATCTACATCATAAACAAGAAAGAAACTTTCTATTCTGTCTTTCCAGTAGTCAAACTTTTCACTATCAAAGACTGGTGGTTTGGCACTGTAATGATCTTTCTCTTCTACAGCAGGATTAACATTAGCTGCAGTAGCCATGATATCTCACACAAATACTGGATCGGTACTGAACAGGGTGAAGTGTTGATAAATCGTTTTGTCACTATCAGAACCGAAGCTCTGATGCCAATTGAAGGCGTGAGAAAAACACAAGAAAGTGGGGTTTGAATTGGGTTTTCAAAATGAAAGATTTTTGTGAAACTCAAACAAAGATCACAAATAGACTAACAATAGAGAAAGACACACGATATATCCTGGTTCATTTGAAAACTATCAAGTTAATCCAATCCACCTGCCAAGGTGATTTTGCCTTATACACAAGGACTTAATCCACTATAACCGAACTGATTACAACTGCACTAGCAACTGCTGGTGACTAACATACACAAACTAACTATTTCTTCTTAAGGATTCTGACCCAACTGGTCCCTTAAGGAATTCAAACAACTGTTTGATCAAATAAAATGTTTACAATGAAATGCTTCTTACATAAGCTGATATAAACACAATTTCTAGCTCAAACTATCTTAGAGAAAATCTATACAGTAAGAACAATCTTCTTCTTTGTATTATAGTGCTTTACTGTTCACTCATGGATTTCTCTATTTCTGAGTTCTTTCTCTTATGAATTAGTGTTTTGTATGTATCTTTTTCACACTTGGTGTCACACATGATTCTTTGAATGATCAAGTCTTTATATAGCCAAAAAAAGATCCGTTGAAGGGCAGATCAGGAATATCAGTAAAATACTGGCGACTTGAAATAATGTTGTTATGCTGGGATGAAAATCGTACACTGAAATTATCCTCTGTACCACCAAATCAGGGTAGTGGAATGGTAGTGGAAAAGAACATGTTTGATCTGTACTATGTACTATTTTCCCTCGCAAACTTTTCATCTTCTTCTATTCATCAGAGGCTTCTAAATTGATATGGTTGAAGCATGATCAGAAGAATGAATCACTGGGTCTTCAGAGTCTTGAGTCTTCAGAGTCTTCAGAACTTGTTCAACAGAACCTTGTCTTTAGAGTCTTCAGAACTTGGTCTTCAGAAACTTAAGTCTTCAGAGTCTTTAGAACGTTGTTCATCAGAACATTGTCTTCAGAGTCATTAGCACTTAGTCTTCAGAAGTTAAGTATCAGAGTTATATTCAGAGCCAGAATCAAAGAGAACATTGCAACAACAACATACTGTCTTCTTAGAGTCTTTTTGAAGCACAGTAGATCAGAAGTAATCTTGCTTCTTTGACGCAGAAGCGACTTTTGATAATTTGAGAGTGACGTTTCACACGATCTCAATCAGAGTCAGAGCTATCTTTATCAGAGTCAGAATTATCTTTATCAGAGTCAGAACCTGTTTGTCAATACTTAAGAAAGCAAATGTTAGAGTACCAAAATTGTTCTCACACAAATACAACTTTGTTATTATCAAAACAAAGAAATATCTTGCAGAACTAAATCTTGTTCTAACAGATTGTGCTTTGGAAAAGGAAAAACCAAGTGAGATGAAAGATTCAGATTAGAATTCAATACAAAAAAAGACAGTGAGTATAATTCGGTTGGCACTTGCTCAACAATTAAAGTGACTATGTTGAAAGAAACCTCCCTAAAGAAATTATGGGATTTGTTAGAAAGCAAGTTTGCATCAACCACATTAACCAATCAATTGATGATGAAAATAAATTTATACTCATTGAAGATGGAAGATAAAAATAATGTATTTGATCATATTAATAAATTTAATGAGTTGGTATCTAGAATCATGAATGCATGGGAAGATATCAAAGATGAAAAGCAAGAGTTATTTTTGTTGGCTTCACTACCTAAATCTTACAAATCATTAGTGCAGTCAATGTTAGTAGGGAAGAGCACACTAAAGTTAGATGAAGTAGTGAAATCATTGAAGGAGAGTCAACAAATGATGGGTATTGATCAATTTCCCGAAGAAAATCAGGTATTAGTAGCCAAAGGAGGACACAGAAAAAACTATGGTGTTTAATATGGTAGAAGTTTTCAACCAAGAGATATGAGTTCTGTCAAGTGTCATTATCGTCAACAATTTGGTCACGTGTAATCTAGATGTCTAGAATTTATAGAGGATGTACGAAGCATAAAGAAGAAGACGAAAGAATTGAAAAGCGCTCCTTCTGCAAACGTGGTTAGTTGTGTAGACGATCTTTTAGCCTGTGAGGATGAAGGTGACTATGAAGTGAAAAGATGTGAGACTTTGAATGAAGGGAGGATATTTTGTGTTAAAGTGGGTACTCATCCAAGTTCCACATCGAGTAATGTGAAGAAAAATGAGTGAAAAATTATTATAAATATAGAGAGTTAGTTTGATTTTATATACCACAACAATTCTAGTCATTTGGGTGTATTGGGAATTTGGGTAGTTGTGTGTCTAGAGAGGGTTTGCAATTTTTCTGTACAAAAATTATGGTGGAGAGGGTTTTCTATTTTTCCGTCCAAAAATAGTTGTTGAGAGGGTTTTCTATTTTTCCGTCCAAAAATAGTTGTTGAAAGGGTTTTCTATTTTTCTGTTAAAAAATAGTTGTTGAGAGGGTTTGCAATTTTTCCGTTCAAAAATTGCAAGTTAGTAATAAATTTTTGATTGTGAGTTTATTTTATTTTATTTGTATTAATTATTGGATATTTACTATGGTTATATTCCCAACAATATATCCACCGTCTTGCCCCACTCGCATCCTTATGTAGGATGAGTATAATTAATGTGATATTTGCAATCAATCTAGTAGGTGCCTTTAGGTTTCTAATATGTGAATAAGTGATACATTGAACTAACTATTGAATTAGATATTTATATTAGGCATGGCAATGAGGTAGGTCGATGACAGTTTTTACCTCCCCCAAACCCAAATCCGAATTTCCAAACAATATTTCCTTGTTTCTCGCCCTGATCTCCAATGGGGATGGGAAATAAAATTCAAACCCGTCCCAAACGGGTTCGGAGGGATATCCCCGCCCCGCACCATCCATTTAGTGAAATCAATTTCTTTTAATTAAAATATTTATTTTTTCCAAAGTCAAATTACATTACAAATAATAAAATATAACAATCTCAAAAAAAAATTATACATACATTTCAAATATTTTAAATAATAAATACAAAACATTGACATATATTTAATATTTTGACTTATCATAAATAAATAATAAAATACATAATAAAACAAGCAAAGCGGGTTCGGGGACAGGTTCGGGGTGGGAACTAATTTCCCCATTACACGATTCGTCCCCATATTTTGTAATTGGGGAAAACCCAAACCCAAACCCAAACTCTGCCAAAACGAGTTTTCCCCCTCAAATTCGGGGTGGATTCGGGTGGGTACCCACGAGTATGGGTTATATTGCCATACTTGTTTATAGTTTTGGTCCCGACCTCAAGGAAGTTGGTAGTTTTTTCTTACAAACCCGGTCACGTAGAACCAGACCTTATTAGGAAAGTGTGGATGAGTCATCCCTTCAATATAGGGGCATGGTTAGTCAAACAACAAGACTTTGAACTGTTTGGTTATGACCAAGAAAGTCTCATTAGTTTTTAGAACGTGTTTGGTGAGTCAGCCCTTATAAAAAAGGGGAGGTGGATGAATCGTCCCACGCCTAACATGCGATTAAGCTCAACCCACCTCTTTTTAGTTCTCTCTATTCTACTTACAAGGTAGGGGCTAATGGGCCAAAACTATTGATACTTATTGGACATAAGTTATAACATAATAGTGCATAATCCCACAAGCATGAGGTCTGTAAGGGCAAAGTCTTTAAGTACGTGACATGATAGTCCACAGTCCCTCAAGCACGACGCTTGTATGAGCGAAGTAGTTAAGGGAGATGTCATACACAAAAATGATGCCATTAATACGATTAAGGTTGAGTTTGATCACGATCATTCGATTGTGGTAAATAATTAACTTTCATATCAAAAAATGATTGTGAAAACTGTAATACCCCAAAATTTTCCCTCTCATTTTTCATATCGTTTATCATATGCTTTCATTTCATTGTATTGCATTCAAGCATAGAAAAATAAAACATAAAGCATTGCATTGCATCTTGCATAAGGGCATGTGATCAGTGGATTGCAGGTGTTGACCATCCACATCAAGAGGGAAAGAGCCAAGGGTCTCAACAAGTCTTAAGGGTCTCTTACATAATATATCATCCCAATTGATCCCACAAGTCATTGGAAGATGGGAATTCATCAAGAAGATTGAATAGTGCATCACCTCCTATCAAAAATAGTCCAAATTAGGGTTTTGGGTTCAAGCAGTCTCCTGATGAAATTTTGATTAAAACTTGATCTCAATGTTTTCTACATGATATTAACTGTCTAAGGATGGAAGATTAGCCATTGGTTCATTTCAGAAGAGGTTCAGTTGATCAGTTGCTTGAGAATCAAGAAATTGGGGAAAAAGTCAATTGTGCAGTGAAAAAAGTCAACTCCTGACTTTTTAAGGTCAAATTCATGAAATTCAAGTTACATATATTCATTGGACAAGAGTTGATTAAGAAATGATGGAAGAATCATGAAAAATCAAGAAATGTACAAAGTTTCCTTTTTTGGAAATTTAGGGTTTCCAAAAATGGCAAGTTTGGACCATTTTACACCACACTTTGAGGCTTTCTTTCTCCATGATAAAGGCTCCAAACTTCAGGCCCAAGTTGAGCCAATTAAATTTCATACTCTAAGCTTCAAATCCATATAAAGAACTCTTCCATTGGATCAAAATTGAGGGAGTTATAATCAATCAAAGTTTGACAAAACTAGGGCAAAAACCAAGTCATGGCAAGGCAAGTTCAGGCCCATAGGCCATAATTTCATCAAACACATGGTGGGCAAAATGTCAAACTAATTTTCTCAATGATGATAGCTCCAAATGAAAAAATTTTGAACATCAAAGTTGTTCATCTCAATGTCCTCTTCAACTTTGATGTTGGACATTTTTCCATTTGAGCAAGTTATGAAGGAGATATTAGGGTTCAAAGATGGTTGCTCTACACTGAAAATTCATAGGCCATGCTGCCATGTCTACCAACCACTTGCCACGCCCATGCACCAGTCTTGATCACTTGATGTTTTGAGCTATTTTCCATCATCTTAAAAGCTTAATTTCAACTTGATTCCAACACTAATCTTGTTCTATCTTATGTCATCTTTCTATAACATCCAAAACCTCCCCATTTCATCCATTATGCATGAAGCAAATCTCCATGGAAGTATCTACTTTGAACATGTGTTGTTGCTGACTAAAAAAGGAAACAGGTTGCAACATTGTGGCATGGTTTTTGTTCAGCTTGCACGACAATACTTTACACCAGTCACCTTTTTCTTCTTTTGGACAAGCACACTCCCTTACACTATGCTACATACCATTCACCATGCACCAAAGAAGAAATGAACAAAACTTGCTCAGCAAGTTTCTGCAGCAGTGACTTCATCACCACCATTCATTCGCATAACCACCATACCACATCCTGAACTTCTCCACACCATAGCTAACCCTCACTAACTCGCCCTAACTAACTTAACTCAGTTAGTTAGGTTGAACTCAGTTAACCCTTCCCAAACTCATTTAACCAACTCACTTAACCATGAGTTAAGCTTCTAACCTCAACATATATAATAAAATTTCACTCAGAAATAAAGGAGAACACTTCATTTTTTCACTCTCACTCCAAAAACTCTCTCAAACTCTCTGTGAATTCTCTCTCTCTCACTGCACAGTTCATTCATTTTTATCAATCATCTTCATCATTCATCTTCATCAGTGTGAGTTTCTGATCAAGAACCAGCAAGAACAAGTGTGGAATCTTCAAGTGCAGTTTCAATTCTCTTCTTATACTCAAGATCAACAACATTTATTTTTCTTAAAGTTGAAGTTCTAGAAGCTCAAGATCTCACAAGTTTCTCTGGTTTTCTTACAACTCAATCTTCTCCAAATTTCAGGTTCAAAATTCTTCAACTTATTCTGCTCGATTCTCTTATTTTTAAGCTTGTTATTGATATAATTTTAGTTCATTAGGAGCTCTGATAACTCCGGCTAGTTGATAGGCCTCTTAGAGGCATAGATTCAAAACCTAGGGCACTTTTCATCCCTTCGATTCTCCTCATATGTGATTGATATGTGAAAATACTTGTGGATTCGTGATGTGCGTGACTTCCTCTTTCGAATGGTACGCGGGTTGTTAATTTCTGGAAGATTTGAAAGTTGCAGACGGTGGCGTTTCGCCGGAGAAGATGACCGGAGGCCCTTCTCCGGCCGGGTAACATTTATCAGCTAGGGTTTCTGGTGTTATATCATAGCCGTTGGATTGTTTGTATCGTGTGGTTATAAATATACCAGCGCATTAAAATAACATGTGCATCTCAAGTGCTTCCTTTTGTGATCTGAATGTTTGTGTGCATGTGTCTCATGATTATTATTGTGTGCCTCACATCTGATCCACTCATCTTGCATGCTTGATCATCATGAAATTGATCCAACGCTCTTTATTTTTCCAACACATTAATGAATGTGTGGTCTCTCACGTGCTTCATTTTTGTTGTTTCAGATGTTTACGTGTGTGTGAGTGCACGGTAACTTTGGTGTGCGTGTTTTGTGTTTCATTGGATCATATTGGTTGATTAATCGTATGGCTTTGATTGAATCCTCATGTTGATTGCATGTACACGCTATCACACACAAACACACGTATGACTGGATTGGATTTCTGATTGATATTCACACCCTCCTTTTTAAAAGCCCAACCATTTTGGACACACCTTTTACTTTTTCTGCACCCCCACTCCATTTCTTTTGTTTTTTATTTTTCTTTCACATATTATTTCCATTTTCTTATTTTAAAAATACCAAAACACATTGGAAAATTCTAAATAAATTCATGTGACATATTTACTCATTTAAGTAATTTTCTAAAAATTTTAATTCTGATTTTATAAATTTTTGAGCATATTCCATATTTTCTTTTCAAATTCTTTTTGAATGAGGTTCTTCATTGATACTCAAACTTGTGCATTTTATTTCTCCCATCTCATACAACATTTTTGACTCATTCTTTTTGCAATGGTTAGATAACACATTGAGGGATATAAATAAATTTTCTTTTGATTTTTAAAGTCATTTTATCACATGTTTGCATGTTCATCTTTGCACTTCCTTTTGGTTTGTTTCAATGTGATTTTGTGAAATTCTTTGATGCACTTTTCTTTTGAGTTTTGCCATGAGTTTTTTATACATGTTTATGCTTCTGACTTGGATTTTTTAGGCCCTATTGTTACAATTTTCTCATGTGCTTTGATATTTGTTTAATGCCTTGCACTTGAAGTAACATGTATGCACATTCTTTTGTTTCATTCTAATATGATTTTGATGAGGCACTTGTGCCACCTCTTGTGTTCACTTTGCATGATATTATAGCTCATTTGTATGATATTATAGGTCATCTCAAACCATGATTATAGGTCATTTTCTTTCACTTCTTGCCACTTAAACATGCTTGTTCAATTTGTTCCATTACATGAACTTGATTGAATTAAACTTGCATCCTATCTCTTCTTAAGCTCTACATGTATTATGTGTGAATTTTGTATGCCATTTTATACCTTCCATTTACATCTCCTTAAAAGTATGCCACTGCCCATATGCATTCATTAATCATTTCACATGTTATGCACTTTTGGTATGTCACTTTGTGCATCTAATTGGAAATTGTTTCTTCTCTTAACTTCTACTTCATCTTATTTCTTTTACTTGTATCATTGCATCCATGATTTGTATGATGATTCATGTGTATTGTGAGACATTTATAAATGGTATGTGGTTCTGACATTGATCTTTTGTGAAGCATTATTGCATGATCACTTTGCATGTTCACTCATCTTCCATCTATTCCTTTCATAGGTGCTTTTATTTGATGTTTAAGACTTTGCCTGTGCATAGTTTGTGTGGGTTAGATATCTTAACATTAGAGAATATCCTTAGAGCATAGGTTCTGACCTTGATTGATTTTCATCTCTTAGGATCCTTATTCATTGATTCTTAATTTGTTTGATCATTACTTGTTATTCTTTCCTTATTTTACTACTTGTAAATAGTTTTTGAACTAACCTTTTCATGTAGGTGCTAAGGGTAAGTAAGTGTGTGGATATGCTTCCACATACACTTCTTTCTTCTATTTTATCTTATCTCTTTTAATCATTCAACTTGTGATCATGATAAGCATTTATATGCTTTCCTTGAATAGCTTCTTTCTTCTCCGTTTTGAGTTACAACTCATCTTCTACTTTAGAAGTGAGTTGTTTAATTCATTATTATTCTCCTTTCTCTTAGGATTAGGTTTCTTAAACCAAATTAACCATAGGAACATCCATGTATGATAACTTTAGGGTTTGAGTCATAGTTTCCCTCATTAGATTTCACCTTTCTCAACCATTTGAGTCCCTCTTCTTCTCACCTTAAAACAAACTCAAAAACACTTAATTAAAGGCATAACATGCATTGTATTTGAGCCTTTCATGTGGGAATAAGGAGGTGAGGGGTCTTCTCTCATTTTATTAGAATGTTTAGCGTACGTCCCGTCTTGGGTCGATATGCGAGGCATTCGATCCTACATGAAGGACTTAAATACAATACGTGTTACAAAACACAAAAATAATCAAAAGGCTTCTTTCTTAAAAGACAAAAACAAACAAACAATTCTCTTCTCATCTCTTCCCTCCTTTCTAAAAGTATTCGTCATGTCCGTTCTACCGCAAACAGGTAACGCTTAAGTCTCCCTACATCGAGCTGCAACACCTAACTGCTGGAACACGCACTCTGACGTTTCCACTAAAAAACACAAACAAAGCAACCCTTGTTGAGGGGAACTACGTCGCTCTGATTCTCATGTTCCCGATGAGATACGTAGGCAGTGGGGTAGGGCCCATTCGAGCACTTCTTTTATTTTCCCTACATTTGTTTCTTGTTCTCTCTCCTTTCTCTTTTTCCCCCCTTCCTGTTCCTTTTCATTTCCGGGTAGCAGCGAAGCTCCAGTCGACGACACCCTTTGATCGAAGAAGAAAGCGTGGATCCCATCGGGTACGATGGACGCGTGGGGGTGCTAATACCTTCCCCTCACGTAACCGACTCCCGAACCCAGTTCTCTTGTTCGCAAGACCATGTTCTTTCCTTTCCCCTCAGGTTTATGCAGTGTTTCCTTTCCCTCTCCTGGTATAAATACACATTGCTGGTGACTCTGTTTCCGCGCCACTTTCGCGTTTGTACTTGGATGAAAACCCCGGGAGCGACAGCTGGCGACTCTGCTGGGGAAAGGTTGACCTCTTGCTGGTCCATCCTCTTTTGCGAGTCAATCCTAGCGCTTGTCTATTTTTTCTTTCATTGGGTGTTTACTTTGATGCTGTTTTTGCTGCTTTACTATTTTACTGTATTACTGTACTACTGTTTTACCGCATTTACTGCATTACATATCATTATTATACTGGACTGTGTTGTGCTGGTTTTCTGTTTGGCGGGATGGGTATTCTGAGAGATAACCCCATTACACAGGCTTGAGTACATACATAGGACTAGAGTGGACGGTAGTGTGGCCTACGTAGCGTCTTGTTATGTATGGTTTACATGAAATTCACAACCAGACGAGGTTTTCTTGTGAAATGCTCTGATTTACGCGTCTTGTGCATTTCTGAGTGTTAACCTAGAAAGTTGTCGACTCTGGTGACCGATCATTGAGGACCTTAGTGGAAAGATCCCTCTTTAGTGGTGACAGTGGCAGCCCACATTATGTGGCAAACCCATTCGCACCCGAGGGCCCACTTTGGAACTTGCATAGGATGGCCTTTATTTTTGGGAATCAGTGGATGATCTCTTTGTTTGGCAATAACATTGTATCCTATGGGCAGAATGTGCTATTGCTTCTCAAAATAGGGAATCCGAAACTGAGGAACCGCTGTTCTAGTACCCACATGTGAGTATGGGTGGGTGTTTACAGGTTTGCAGGTGACCATGCCTCCCACATACCCTGATATCTTGGTATTTTCACAGACAGATGATGTAACTTGTTACAGTCAGTGGGTTTCTCTACAGTATTATTCTCAGATTTGTACAGACACCGTGCACACAGTCCAGCACAAACACAGAGCACGTTGATACCATGCCCTTTTGCATTGCATTATCATGTCATAACATTCATGTTTGTCATTTACAGGTGCTTATTACACTTCTGATTCCAATCAATGGGCTCGACAGAGATAGTTCTCAAGAGAAAGAGCAATGTTGCCTACAAGTTCCTAGAACCTACTTTGGATTTACTGCATAAGGTGATAGCCATGGCTGACCCGGGTGTTCTTGTCAACTTCCAGAAGAAATATGGGAAATTGGTTGATTTGGTCTGCAGAATCACACAGTATGAACATGATGCTCTTCACACGTTGCTACAGTTTTATGAGCCGGTGCTGAGATGCTTTCTTTTCCCTGATTACATTTTGATGCCTACTTTGGAAGAGTTCTCATTTATTTTGGGAATTTCGATCGAATCAGCTTTGCCATTCTTTTCTGGTAGTCATCCTAGCCTAGAGGAGATTGCAGTTGCGGTACAGGTGAAAGATTCAGTGTTAAAAGGAAATGTGGCTATCAAAAATGGGGTCAAAGGTTTTCACTTAGCCTTTCTTACTGATCAAGCTCAAGAGGCTGCTGAAGCAAAGAATTGGGCAGTTTACAATTCCATCATGGCTTTGTGCATATATAACATTGTTCTTTTCCCTAATCAACAAGATTTTGTGGATATGCAGGCTATAAGAGTTTTTGTTCTCAAAAACCCGGTTCCCACTTTGTTAGGAGATTTTTACTACTCGGTGCACTTCAAGAATGAAAAAAGAAGGGGAGGATCTGTCAATTGTTGCACTTCACTTTTATCTCATTGGTTTTTGAAGCATTTACCTAAGACATGTGCTTTTGTAGAAACAAAGGATTCCTTAAAATGGTCCAAGCGGATAATGGGATTAACTGCTGATAACATCGTCTAGTTCGATCGCAAGTTGATGGGAATAGATATTATCACCAGTTGTGGGAGCTTTCCCAATGTGCCTCTAATTGGCAGGAAAGGGGGAATCAACTATAACCCGATCCTGGCCATTAGACAGTTTGGATACGCTTCCAGGTCTCCTCCCACAGATTGGGATGTTGAGAAATCTTTGTTCTTTACAGGGACTGAAAATGAGGAAATGATGCGAGAAATTGTGAATGCTTGGGGTCACCAGCGTAAAACAGGAAAAACAGTTTTTGGAAAAATGGATTGTAGATCTTATCCTGAGTACGAAAGATGGTTTGAAATGAAGGTGAATGAATTACTCTTGCCTTTTTCAAGGGAACCCCCTCTCTATCCCGTAATGCCAGAGCAGCCTACCACGGTAGCCATCGAGGAGTTTGACAAGATACATAAATTGGTAAAGGAGCTTCGGGTGGAGAATTCAGATCTGAGTAGTCTTCTTCAAAATGCTTTGCATGCCAACAAAGAATTGGAGCATAAAGCCCAAGATGCCGAAAGAATCTTAGCTGCAAGAGAAAAGGATTTTACCGAAAGAGCTCAACATTTCCAGAAAATTAGTAAAGGTGCCGATGCTGCCACTCAAGCTCATAAGAAGACCAAACAGACTTTAGCTCAGACCAAGGACACGCTAGCCAAGTTTCAGCAAGCCTGGGATGAGGTTAGGATCGAAAACACAGAGTTACAGGAACAACTGAAGATCAAGGATGACGAAGTCAAGAGCAATTGATAAGTGCCAGAGAGGAGCTGAAGACTTCCAAGAAGGAGCTTGAAGAGGCTACGACAGATATGGGTAAACTCAAGATGCAAGCCGGTGTGAAAAGGCACAAAGGAGTATGTGATGATGAAGCTCTCCTGATGCATATGGATTCGTTGACTGAAGCCCTAGAAAAGAGAGATGTTCTGATTAAGGAGTTAATCGAAAGACCAAATCACCAGCGCACTCGCATACTCTTCGAGGAAGTCAAGTATTCAATCGAAAAGTTGAAGGATTTGGAGCTATCAAATTGACAGTTTTTCTCTCTTTCTTAATGTAATTTTGTTGATGGATATCATCAGGCTTGTTGATGAATCCACTATTTTGATGTATGTTGTCTGAACTCATTGTTGAACGATATGTGTATGTCTAATTCTTTTAATTGAAATGAGCAGTTTATCCAGACATTTTTCTTTAACAGTTCTCTGTACACAAGCACATAGCCATAACACGTCTCTTCACATCACGATTTCTGATCTTCAGATTTCTGTGGTTAAGATTGGAATCAGGGTGTAGAGCACCTCAGAAATGATAAACATGGCATTTGCATTGCATTGCATATCATTTTGCATTTTGTTGCTTGCTTTTCAGGTACTCGTTGCAGGGTCTCTAACCTTTATTTGGTTTCAGGCATTATAGCTGAGAATCACGTCCACCGATACGCAACTCGTAGAAATTAAGCTAAGGCCATGGATCAAGTGCAGAGTGATTTGGCTGAGATGAGGGCATGCATGGACCAGTTCATGACTCTCATGACTGGTATGGCACAGACTCAAGAGAGATTAAGGCTTCTGGTCGAGCGTCCAGAGACCACGCCTGAAGGTAATCAAGTTGACAATTCACAGACAAGGGTCACTCCTCCTCCTATTGGCAACCCTCCTCCTAATGGTAATCTGGGTAATGGAAATGTCAGAAATGCTGGTGTTGTTCAGGAAGATGTTCAGGAAGATCAATTCACCCTGCTGGATGCTGATATGGGTAATCCCAATGACAGAAGGTATGATGAGCTGGCTGAGAAAATCAGGGCTATGGAGTGCAAGAATTCTCTGGGCATTGATGTTACTAATTTGGGTCTGGTACCAGGGGTCAAAATTCCTCCAAAATTCAAGCCACCCACTTTTGACAAATATCATGGAAATACGTGTCCCCAGACACATATTCAGGCTTATTTTGGGAGGATCTCAGCCCACACTGATGACGAGAAGTTGTGGATGCATTACTTTCAAGACAGTTTGGCTGGAGCTTCATTGACCTGGTACATGAAATTAAACAGAGCTGCTGTGAGAAGCTGGAAAGATCTGGCAGAAGCGTTTCTGAAGCAATATCAGTATAATATTGACATGGCTCCCAACCGCACTCAGCTGCAAGGGTTGTCGCAGAATGCTAAGGAAAGTTTCAAGGAATATGCTCAGAGGTGGAGAGAAATGGCCGCCCAGGTTCAACCCCTTTTGCTTGAGCGAGAAATGGCAGATATGTTCATGGGCACCCTGCAAGGGGCATTTCTTGACAGATTGGCTGCTTGTCCATCGACAGGATTTTCTGATATCGTGATTGTTGGTGAAAGGATCGAAAGTCTGTTGAAACTCGGGAAGATTCAAGATGTAAGTGGTGCTGGTTCTTCTGGAATAAAGAAACCTTTTGCTAATGGTCAGAAAAGGAGAGAAGGCGAAACAAACGCTGTGTATAGAGGACGGGGAAGAGGAAGTTCTCAGGCTTATCACCAAGTAGGTGCAGTGACGATCCCGACACCATCTGTTCAGTAACAGCAGCCACAACAGCAGGCTCAACAGCAACAGCAACAACCTCCTTTCCAACAATGGTCTAGGCAGAGGGACCGCAAGATTGACCCTCTCCCTATGACCTACTCAGCATTGTTACCCCAGTTACTCCAATTGAAGCTGGTTGAGCTTCGTACCATGAGACCTCCTGCTGCTGGTAACTTGCCACCTAATTATGATGCTAATGCTTGCTACGATTTCCATTCAGGTGCTCTGGGGCACACCACCGAAAAATGTTGGGCATTTCAAAATAAGGTGCAAGATCTGATAGATGCTAAAGCAATCAATTTCTCTCTACCTCCCAATGTTCTCTAGAACCCCATGCCTAATCACGGTGTGGCAGATGTGCACGCCATTGAGGATGGAAAGAGATTGAACTTGGTGGCAGATATCAATCAGGTGAAGACTTCATTGCTGGTTGTAAAAGATTGTCTGTTGAAGGGACAGGTGTTCCCGGGTTGTGACCAAGATTGTTCTGAGTTTATGGGTCAAGAGAATGGCTGTGATAAATTGAGAGTTGGTTTGCAGAATCTGATCAATGAGGGCCGTCTACAGTTTGACCGGGTTGTGAAAAATATTGATGAAGTGTCAATTGTGACCATTTATTATACTCCTGTTGAAATTCAGGTACCTGCAAGGGCAGCTCCTGTAGCAAGCATTGTGCCGGAAAGACCTAGTCCTGTTACCATCACGGTGCCAGGATCAGTTCCGTTTACCTCTAAGAAAGCAATCCCATGGCACTATGGGGCAGATGTGTATTATGAGGGGAAAAATCAGGAAGTCGGGACATCGGCCAGTTCAAATATTGATAATGTGGGTGGTGTAGGTGGTTTTACCAGGAGTGGAAGGTTGTTTGCTCCCCAAACCCTTCGAGGTGATAAAGAAGTTGAGGCTGTGGCAAAAGCTAAAGGAAAACAGGTGGCTGAGAGTGTGCCCGTACCTGAAACAGAGCCCAAGATTACCTTTGACAACGAGGTAGAAGAGTTCATGAGAATAATAAAGAAAGGTGATTACAAAATTGTCGATCAATTGAACCAGACGCCCTCGAAGATCTCATTTTTGTCATTGATGATGTGCTCTGATGCACACCGAGAGGCTTTGCTGAAAGTGTTGAAGAGAGCCTATGTTCCACAGGAAATTACTGTCAATCAGCTCAAGAGTGTAATTTCTAATGTCAATGTCAGCCATGGATTGGGTTTCACGAGCCGAGATTTGACGTCTGAAGGAAGAAACCACAACAAAGCTCTGCATATTACAATGGAGTGTAAGGGTGCGGTGTTGTCCCACGTGTTGGTAGACACTGGTTCCTCGCTCAATGTCTTGCCTAAGAAGGCGTTGATGAAGCTGGAAGTTGATGGATTGATTTTAAGGCCAAGTGATTTGGTTGTTAGAGCGTTCGATGGGACGAAAAGATCTATGTTTGGTGAAGTAGAATTACCTGTGCAAATTGGACCTCAAGTGTTCAAGGCTACATTCCACGTGATGGATATACAGCCTGCTTATAGCTGCTTATTAGGTCGCCCGTGGATTCATGCGGCCGGGGCTGTTACATCCACATTACATCAAAAGCTGAAATACGAGTTTGAGGGACAAGTAGTGACTGTGTGTGGTGAAGAGGACATTTTTGTCAGTCATTTGTCCACATTCAAGTATGTTGAGATGGATGGGGAAATTCACGAAATGCTTTGCCAGTCGTTCGAGGCAGTGAACATTGATAAAGTGCCTGAATATTCCCCTACACCAGATAGAGCCAACACGTCTATTTCGTCTTATAAGCAAGCTGTCGAGGTTGTTAGAGCAGGTAATGCCCAAGGCTGGGGCAAGCTGATAGAGACATCAATGAAGGAGGACAAGTTTGGTATTGGCTATCAACCATCTATGGATTCGGTTGCAAAGTACAGTAGACCCATCACTTTCAGCAGTGGGGGAATCATTTACCCAGACCAGTCTTGTGTAGCTACAGAAGATGGCATTGATAGTGACTGTGACTTAGGCAATTGGGTACGACCACGTGCCGCGGGACAACAATTGCAAAACTGGTCCGTTGAAGAAATCGTCCAAGTTACTCTTCAAACAGAGTAATTTTCTTTGTTTTTCTTTAATCATAATGCATGTTAAAATCTGGCGCTCTGACCAAGGCGTTCAGATTCATTTGTAGGGCCACCCATTTTCATTTGCAATTTTAATCATCAATAAAGGACGTTTTACACTCAAATTTTGTTCTCTGTCTTTCATTTATTTTATTTTTGCACAAAAATTAAAAATGGCAATGTTTCGTTTCTTTTTGTTCTAAAATAAATTCTAAAATAAAGCATGAACCCGTTCGTGCAAACTTGATCCTCCGGATTCCATTGATAACAGTTCTGCTATGGCTATGTATGACTGTGACAAACCGATTTATCAAGCCGAAGAAGAGGATGAGAAAGGCTGTGAACTCCCTGAGGAACTTGCCAGATTATTAAAACAAGAGGAAATGGCCATCCAGCCTCATCAAGAGACCATAGAGATCATCAATATTGGTACCGAGGATGTTAAGAAAGAAATCAAGATTGGCGCCAGCCTGCAAGCAGAGGTAAAGAAAGCTTTGACTGAAATGTTGTGTGAATATGTTGATATCTTCGCCTGGTCGTATCAGGACATGCCGGGATTGGATACCGATATTGTTGTGCACAGGCTGCCATTGAGAGAAGAATGCCCGCCAGTCAAGCAGAAACTTCGTCGGACTCATCCCGATATGGCCATAAAAATCAAAGAAGAAGTTCAGAAGCAGTAGGATGCAGGGTTTCTTGCTGTGACCAATTATCCTCCCCGGGTTGCCAACATCGTGCCGGTACCAAAGAAGGACGGAAAGGTTAGAATGTGTGTGGATTATCGAGATCTTAACAAAGCGAGTCCGAAAGATGATTTCCCACTACCTCACATCGACGTGCTGGTTGATAATACAACTCAATTTTCAGTGTTCTCATTTATGGACGGTTTCTCCGGGTACAACCAGATTAAGATGGCACCTGAGGATATGGAGAAGACCACGTTCATTACCCCATGGGGTACATACTGTTATAAAGTGATGCCTTTTGGGTTGAAAAATGCAGGGGCAACGTATCAGCGGGCAATGGTAACATTATTTCACGACTTGATTCACAAAGAGATTGAATGTTATATGGATGACATGATTGCCAAGTCGCGAACGGAAGAAGAACATCTGATTAACCTGAAAAAGTTGTTTGAAAGTTTGAGAAAGTTCCGCTTGAGGTTGAATCTGAACAAGTGCACTTTCGGGGTACGTTCTAGAAAGCTACTGGGTTTCATTGTAAGTGAAAGAGGAATTGAGGTTGATCCTGCCAAGGTTAAAGCAATACAAGAGATGCCTGAACCGAGAACAGAAAAAGAGGTTCGTGGCTTCTTAGGAAGATTGAACTACATTGCAAGGTTCATATCTCACCTAACAGCCACATGCGAACCAATATTCAAACTGCTAAGAAAAGATCAAATAGTCAGGTGGAATGACGATTGCCAAGGGGCATTCGATAAAATAAAAAATACTTGCAGGAACCCCCAATTCTCATGCCTCCAGTTTCAGGGAGACCTTTGATAATGTATTTGACAGTGCTTGAAGGTTCTATGGGTTGTGTTCTCGGTCAACACGATGAGACAGGTAGGAAGGAGCATGCTATCTACTACCTGAGCAAAAAGTTCAATGATTGCGAGTCCCGGTACTCGATGATTGAGAAGACATGCTGTGCACTTGCATGGGCTGCTAAGCGATTAAGGCAGTATATGCTCAAGCACACAACTTTGTTGATTTTCAAAATGGATCCTGTCAAATACATTATCGAGAAACCAGCACTAACAGGCAGAGGTGCACGGTGGCAAATGGTTTTGACAGAATATGATATCCAGTATACTTCTCAGAAATCTATCAAAGGAAGTATCTTGTCAGACTATCTTGCACAACAGCCAATTGATTATTACCAACCCATGAAATTTGATTTCCCTGATGAGGACATCATATTTCTCAAAGCTAAAGATTGCGAGGAACCACTCCCGGAGGAGGGGCCAGACCCTGAGTCTAAATGGAGTTTGATGTTTGATGGGGCTGTCAACATGAATGGGTGCGGAGTTGGAGCAGTTCTTATTACGCCGGAAGGTGTTCATATGCCTTTCACTGCCCGAATAACTTTTGGATGCACCAACAATGAAGCAGAGTATGAAGCTTGTATAATGGGAATTGAGGAGGCGATTAATTTGCGAATTAAGACCCTCGATATTTTCGGTGATTCAACTTTGGTAATTAATCAAGTGAAAGGGAGTTGGTACACGCACCAGGCGCATCTGGTTCCGTATAGAGATTATACGAGGAGATTGTTGACGTTTTTCACAACAGTGAAGCTGTACCATATTCCTCGAGATGAGAACAAGTTTGCTGATGCCTTGGCCACATTGTCTTCTATGATTAAAGTGCAAAGGTGGAACCATGTACCTAAGATTGAAGTGTCTCGTCTTGACAGACCTGCATTTGTGTTTGCTGTCGATTCAACGTCTGATGACAAGCCGTGGTTTCATGATATCAAGTGTTTTTTGAAAAGTCAGGAGTACCCTCCAGGGGCATCTACCAAAGATAAGAAGACGTTGAGAAGGTTGTCTGGTAGCTTCTTCCTAAATCAAGATGACGTACTGTACAAATGGAATTTTGACATGGTTCTGCTCAGATGCGTGGATAGACACGAAGCAGACCTATTAATACAGGAAGTGCATGAAGGCTCTTTCGGTACCCATGCCAGAGGACATGCAATGGCAAAGAAACTATTGAGGTCGGGGTATTATTGGTTAACAATGGAGACAGATTGTTCCAAGTACGCCCGCAAATGTTACAAGTGCCAGATTTATGCAGACAAAGTGCACGTGCCTCCAAATCCGTTAAGTGTCATGTCCTCTCCTTGGCCCTTTGCAATGTGGGGCATTGATATGATTGGAAAAATTGAGCTTACTGCTTTAAACGACCATCGCTTCATCTTGGTCGCCATTGATTATTTCACTAAATGGGTTGAAGCAATATCTTATGCCAACGTCACTAAACAGGTGGTAGCTCGTTTCCTGAAACGGGATATCATTTGTCGCTACGGAGTGCCCGAGAGAATCATTACTGATAATGGTTCTAATCTGAATAACAAAATGATGGCTGAGCTATGCTGGGACTTCAAAATTGAACATCACAATTCTTCTCCGTATCGCCCGAAGATGAATGGCGCTGTGGAGGCGGCCAACAAGAATATTAAGGAGATTGTGCAGAAAATGGTTGTCATATATAAAGATTGGTATGAGATGCTACCGTTCGCCTTGCATGGGTACCGAACGTCAGTACGCACGTCCACTAGGGCAACACCATTCTCACTTGTATACGGTATGGAGGCAGTGTTACCGGTTGAAGTGGAGATTCCGTCCCTCAGGGTCATGATGGATGTCAAGTTAGACGAAGCTGAATGGGTTCGTGCTAGATTTAATCAGTTGAGCCTTATTAAAGAGAAACAACTGGCAGCTGTGTGTCATGGGCAGTTATACCAACGGAGGATGAAGCAGGCATTTGACCAAAAGCTGCGTCCTCAGGTTTACAAAGTTGGAGATATGGTACTCAAAAGGATCCTTCCTCCTAGTACAGATCACAGGGGCAAATTGACTCCTAATTATGAAGGTCCATTCGTGGTTAAAAAGGTCTTCTCGGGCGGAGCCTTATTACTTACAACCATGGATGGCAAATATTTTTCATCCCCTGTCAACTCAGACGTAGTCAAAAAATACTTCGCATAAATAGACCCGCTGGACAAAAAAAAAGAAAAGTCCAGGCAAAAAAGGGCATCCCGGTGAACCATAAAAAACAGAATAAAAAGGTTCGGGAAAAAATTAGGGATAAAATAAAAAATTTTGTACACCCGGTGAGTTGAAAATCCGCAAGGACAACTCAGGCAAAAAAGGGTATCCCGGTGGATTGAAAACCCGAAAGGGCGGTCCACGCAAAAGAGTGATTTAAGCAAATGATTGCGGTCTGAGTTATCTGTACTCCATTACCATTTTTAGCAATTGACATTCCGAAGGGTAGGAATCAGTCTGATCCCTCCTCAGAAGGCAAGGTCAGAGAGTTTTGAATATATATTGGCCATAGCAGAATTGAAACTCAGTGGAATGCCGCTTTCACATTGCCGTTAGGATAGTTTCTTTTCTCAATTTTCAGCAATCTCCTCTTTCCAGGGTTTGTTTCCTGATGTACTTGCCTATTCTGGGCGTTTTCAATCAATAAATTGAATTTCAGTCAAAAGCTTCTTATTTTGTTTTACTGCTTTGTTTGCAAAAACGTCCGAATTTTTGATAAAACATTGCATTTGAAAACATTGTGGCTTTACAATAGCATGCGCAGAAAAACATTTAAAATTACTTTGAATGTTAAGTAATCCTGGATGGTGGATTCAAACCACACAATATTCCGGGGCATGTGTGTGCATTCTTTTGTTGCAGGTAATAAGTCCAGGTGATTTCAAGCACAAGAGTCATTCCTCCTAGACGAGTAATCACTTATTCCCATGCAGAATACCGGGGCAATCATGTTCAGGAAAGGGTTCACATGTCGCTCTTTTGTCACAATGTTTACTGATTGAGTCCATTTGTCAGCTGACGGTTGCTCACGACACTTCGATATCGACAGGTTAATTACCACTGGGTATCGTGGTATCTTATTAAGTCAATTCTCCTATTCAGAACTTCCAACAACTACAAGCTTTTCTGTGTTGATAACGGTTGCAAATTCCCCAGTAGAGTTGCTTTGCAGACCCCGAAGTTGATGTTCAAGACTTAGTGAGTGTCCAGGAGTTTGGAGATGTCAAATCTTCTGTAGAATCCTCTTGGGACGATTTCTTCAGATCAGCCGCGTAATCTGGGGCAAAAGAGAGTTTGTGATCCTTCCCAAGCATGGGGCATCATGAAATTCCCTGGCAAGAGACGTTCCAGATCTATTATCCCCAGTAGAGTGGCCTCCCGGTTAATTCGTCTAGCTCAAGTCTCGATATTTGTCTAAGAGTTTGAGGATGCTTGGTCTTCTATAAAATCCTCTTAAGGGGCATCTCCAGCATGAGACGCTTTGAAGCAGTTTTCCCCAGTAGAGCTTGTTGTCAACTCATTATCCCCAGTGGTGTCATCAAGCAGAAGGTTTGCCTAAATGGGGCATTGTGGCACTTATCCTAAGCTCGACAGTTTTGTTCCTCAACAGACTACCGTGAATTTCCTGTGTGTTTTCCGAACAGATCTTTAGGGATTCTTTCCCAGCGAGTCGCAACCAGACATTTTCTAACCAGGATTTGCGTATCCCAGACGGAGTAGCTCCGATCCCCAGCAAGATCGTATCTCTGGAAGTGGTATCCCCATAGAGTTCAGCATTGAATCTTGTCAGTAATGCACCCCAGCTGAGTTGTTTTTCTCCCCACAAAGGTTTAGTAGATCAGCAGAATCTCATTCTCAGTAGAGTGTTAGTACATTCTTTCCCCAGCCAAGTTGGAAAGTTATCATTCTTCCAGCGGAGTTGCGATGATCAGAATTCATCCCCAGGCGGATGAAATAATTCCTGGCAGAGTCATCACTTCCCTATATCTCAAAGTCCAATTTATTTTTGGCAAGCGTGTCAATTTGGAGTAGACGGATTGTTCAGTCATTCTCCGGCAGAGATATTATCCTTTCAGGAGCTTCTGAGGTCAAATCATTGATCATTGTTCCTTAACAGAGTCAACAGGGATGTCTGATATGTATGCAGAGTGTAATCCAGTGTTGAATTTTTGCAAAAGTCCACCCGCAGTGTGGCTAATCAGTAAGTCAACTGACTTCATCTAAAAGACATCTTTCAAAAGTCCACCCGCAGTGTGGCCCGTCGACATTTGTCCGGTTTTATTCGAAAGACAAAGCACAGTCCAACTGCAGATTGGGAAAAGTCCATCTTAGGGTGGCAAATCAGCAAAGTCCAACCGCAGATTAGCAAAAGTCCATCTTAGGGTGGCAAAGCATCAAAGTCCAACCGCAGATTGGCAAAAGTCCATCTTAGGGTGGCAAATCAATAAAGACCACCCGCAGTGTGGCAAGCCAGTAGTCGTCTGGCGTCATTCTAAAAGACATCTTTAAAGTCCACCCGCAGTGTGGCAAGCCAGTCGTCGTCTGGCGCCATTCTAAAAGACATCTTTAAAGTCCACCCGTAGTGTGGCAAGCCAGTAGTCGTCTGGCGTCGTGCTAAAAGACATCCTTAAAGTCCACCCGTAGTGTGGCAAGCCAGTAGTCGTCTGGCGTCGTACAAAAGACATTGTTAAAGTCCAACCGCAGTGTGGCAAGCCAGTAGTCGTCTGGCGTCGTGGTAAAAGAGATTCTTAAAGTCCACCCGCAGCGTGGCAAGCCAGTAGTCGTCTGGCGTCGTGCTAAAATACATCCTTAAAGTCCACCCGCAGTGTGGCAAGCCAGTAGTCGTCTGGCGTCGTGCTAAAAGACGTTCTTAAAGTCCACCCGCAGTGTGGCAAGCCAGTAGTCGTCTGGCGTCGTGCTAAAAGACAGCTCTCCAGTGCTATTCTTCCCATCAGAGTTTTTATCCAAGCAAAGTTCATTTGGTTGGGTTTATATCCCTTTTCTTCTTCTCCACAGAGTGCAAATTTTTTGGTTATTTTCGGTATTCAATCCCTCCATACCTTGAAAGTTTGACAGCAATCGCTATCATCCATTCAGGTCTACAGTGATTGAATAAGGGCAGCTGTAATACCCCAAAATTTGCCCTCTCATTTTTCATATCGTTTAGCATATGCTTTCATTTCATTGCATTGTATTCAAGCATAGAAAAATAAAACATAAAGCATTGCATTGCATCTTGCATAAGGGCATGTGATAAGTGGATTGCAGGTGTTGACCATCCACATCAAGAGGGCAAGAGCCAAGGGTCTCAACAAGTCTCAAGGGTCTCTTACATCATATATCATCCCAATTGATCCCACAAGTCATTAGAAGATGGGAATTCATAAAGAAGATTGAACAGTGCATCACCCCCTATAAAAAACAGTCCAAATTAGGGTTTTGGGTTCAAGCAGTCTCCTGATGAAATTTTGATTAAAACTTGATCTCAATGTTTTCTACATGATATTAAGTGTCTAAGGATGGAAGATTAGCCATTGGTTCATTTCAGAAGAGGTTCAGTTGATCAGTTGCTTGAGAATCAAGAAATTGGGGAAAAAGTCAACTGTGCAGTGAAAAAAGTCAACTCCTGACTTTTTAAGGTTAAATTCATGAAATTCAAGTTACATATATTCATTGGACAAGAGTTGATCAAGAAATGATGGAAGAATCATGAAAAATCAAGAAATGTACAAAGTTTCCTTTTTTGGAAATTTAGGGTTTCCAAAAATGGCAAGTTTGGACCATTTCACACCACACTTTGAGGCTTTCTTTCTCCATGATAAACGCTCCAAACTTCAGGCCCAAGTTGATCCAATTAAAGTTCACACTGTAAGCTTCAAATCCATATAAATAACTCTTCCATTGGATCAAAATTGAGGGAGTTATGATCAATCAAAGTTTGACAAAACTAGGACAAAAACCAAGTCATGGCAAGGCAAGTTCAGGCCCATAGGCCATAATTTCATCAAACACATGGTGGGAAAAATGTTAAGCTACTTTTCTCAATGATGGAGGCTCCAAATGAAAAAATGTTGAACATCAGAGTTGTTCATCTCAATGTCCTCTTCAACTTTGATGTTGGACATTTTTCCATTTGAGCAAGTTATGAAGGAGATATTAGGGTTCAAAAATGGTTGCTCTACACTAAAAATTCATAGGCCATGCTGCCATGTCTACTAACCACTTGCCACACCCATGCACCAGTCTTGATCACTTGATGTTTTAAGCTATTTTCCATCATCTTAAAAGCTTCATTTCAACTTGATTCCAACACTAATCTTGCTCTATCTTATGTCCTCTTTCTATAACATCCAAAACCTCCCCATTTCATCCATTATGCATGAAGCAAATCTCCATGGAAGTAGCTACTTTGAACATGTGTTGTTGCTGACTAAAAAAGGAAACAGGTTGCAGCATTATGGCATGGTTGTTGTTCAGCTTGCACAACAATACTTTACACCAGTCACCTTTTTCTTCTTTTGGACAGGCACACTCCCTTACACTATGCTACATACCATTCACCATGCTCCAAAGAAGAAATGAACAAAACTTGCTCAGCAAGTTTCTGCAGCAGTGACTTCATCACCACCATTCATTCGCATCACGACCATACCACATCCTGAACTTCTCCACACCATAGCTAACCCTCACTAACTCGCCCTAACTAACTTAACTCAGTTAGTTAGGTTGAACTCAGTTAACCCTTCCCAAACTCATTTAACCAACTCACTTAACCATGAGTTAAGCTTCTAACCTCAACATATATAATAAAATTTCACTCAGAAATGAAGGAAAACACTTCATTTTTTCACTCTCACTCCAAAAACTCTCTCAAACTCTCTGTGAATTCTCTCTCTCTCTCACTGCACGGTTCATTCATTTTTATCAATCATCTTCATCATTCATCTTCATCAATGTGAGTTTCTGATCAAGAACCAGCAAGAACAAGTGTGGAATCTTCAAGTGCAGTTTCAATTCTCTTCTTATACTCAAGATCAACAACATTTATTTTGCTTAAAGTTGAAGTTCTAGAAGCTCAAGATCTCTCAAGCTTCTCTGGTTTTCTTACAACTCAATCTTCTCCAAATTTCAGGTTCAAATTTCTTCAACTTATTCTGCTCGATTCTCTTGTTTTTAAGCTTGTTGTTGATATGATTTTAGTTCATTAGGAGCTCTGATAACTCCGGCTAGTTGATAGGCCTCTTAGAGGCATAGATTCAAAACCTAGGGCAATTTTCATCCCTTCGATTCTCCTCATATGTGATTGATATGTGAAAAATACTTGTGGATTCGTGATGTCCGTGACTTCCTCTTTCGAATGGTACACAGTTTGTTAATTTCTGGAAGATTTGAAAGTTGCAGACGGTGGCGTTTCTCTGGAGAAGATGACCGGAGGTCCTTCTCCGGCCGGTAACATTTATCAGCTAGGGTTTCTGGTGTTATATCATAGCCGTTGGATTGTTTGTATCATGTGGTTATAAATATGCCATCGCATTAAAATAACACGTGCATCTCATGTGCTTCCTTTTGTGATCTGAATGTTTGTGTGCATGTGTCTCATGATTATTATTGTGTGCCTCACATCTGATCCACTCATCTTGCATGCTTGATCATCATGAAATTGATCCAACGCTCTTTATTTTTCCAACACATTAATGAATGTGTGGTCTCTCACGTGCTTCATTTTTGTTGTTTTAGATGTTTACGTGTGTGTGAGTGCACGGTAACTTTGGTGTGCGTGTTTTGTGTTTCATTGGATCATGTTGGTTGATTAATCGTATGGCTTTGAATGAATCCTCATGTTGATTGCATGTACACGCTATCACACACAAACACACGTATGATTGGATTGGATTTCTGATTGATATTCACACCCTCCTTTTTAAAAGCCCAACCATTTTGAACGCACCTTTTACTTTTTCTGCACCCCCACTCCATTTCTTTTGTTTTTTATTTTTCTTTCACATATTATTTCCATTTTCTTATTTTAAAAATACCAAAACACATTGGAAAATTCTGAATAAATTCATGTGACATATTTACTCATTTAAATAATTTTCTACAATTTTTAATTCTGATTTTATAAATTTTTGAGCATATTCCATATTTTCTTTTCAAATTCTTTTTGAATGAGGTTCTTCATTGATACTCAAACTTGTGCATTTTATTTCTCCCATCTCATACAACACTTTTGACTCATTCTTTTTGAAATGGTTAGATAACACATTGAGGGATAGAAATCAATTTTCTTTTGATTTTTAAAGTCATTTTATCACATGTTTGCATGTTCATCTTTGCACTTCCTTTTGGTTTGTTTCAATGTGATTTTGTGAAATTCTTTGATGCACTTTTCTTTTGAGTTTTGCCATGAGTTTTTTATACATGTTTGTGCTTCTGACTTGGATTTTTTAGGCCCTATTGTTACAATTTTCTCATGTGCTTTGATATTTGTTTAATGCCTTGCACTTGAAGTAACATGTATGCACATTCTTTTGTTTCATTCTAATATGATTTTGACGAGGCACTTGTGCCACCTCTTGTGTTCACTTTGCATGATATTATAGCTCATTTGTATGATATTATAGGTCATCTCAAACAATGATTATAGGTAATTTGCTTTCACTTCTTGCCACTTAAACATGCTTGTTCAATTAGTTCCATTACAAGAACTTGATTGAATTAAACTTGCATCCTATCTCTTCTTAAGCTCTACATGTTTTATGTGTGCATTTTGTATGACATTTTATACCTTCCATTTGCATCTCCTTAATAGTATGCCACTGTCCATATGCATTCATTAATCATTTCACATGTTATGCACTTTTGGTATGTCACTTTGTGCATCTAATTGGAAATTGTTTCTTCTCTTAACTTCTACTTCATCTTATTTCTTTTACTTGTATCATTGCATCCATGATTTGTATGATGATTCATGTGTATTGTGAGACATTTATAAATGGTATGTGGTTCTGACATTGATCTTTTGTGAAGCATTATTGCATGATCACTTTGCATGTCCACTCATCTTTCATCTATTCCTTTCATAGGTGCTTTTATTTGATGTTTAAGACTTTGCTTGTGCATAGTTTGTGTGGGTTAAATATCTTAACATTAGAGAATATCCTTAGAGAATAGGTTCTGACCTTGATTGATTTTCATCTCTTAGGATCCTTATTCATTGATTCTTAATTTGTTTGATCATTACTTGTTATTCTTTCCTTATTTTACTACTTGTAAATAGTTTTTGAACTAACCTTTTCATGTAGGTGCTAAGGGTAAGTAAGTGTGTGGATATGCTTCCACATACACTTCTTTCTTCTATTTTCTCTTATCTCTTTTAATCATTCAACTTGTGATCATGATAAGCATTTATATGCTTTCCTTGAATAACTTCTTTCTTCTCCCTTTTGAGTTACAACTCATCTTCTACTTTAGAAGTGAGTTGTTTAATTCATTCTTCTTCTCCTTTCTCTTAGGATTAGGTTTCTTAAACCACATTAACCATAGGAACATCCATGTATGATAACTTTAGGGTTTGAGTCTTAGTTTCCCTCATTAGATTTCACCTTTCTCAACCATTTGAGTCCCTCTTATTCTCATCTTAAAACAAACTCAAAAACACTTAATAAAAGGCATAGTATGCATTGTATTTGAGCCTTTCATGTGGGAATAAGGAGGTGAGGGGTCTTCTCTCATTTTCTTAGAATTTTTAGCGTACGTCCCGTCTTGGGTCGATATGCGAGGCATTCGATCCTACATGAAGGACTTAAATACAATATGTGTTACAAAACACAAAAATAATCAAAACACTTCTTTCTTAAAAGACAAAAACAAACAAACAATTCTCTTCTCATCTCTTCCCTCCTTTCTAAAAGGATTCGTCATGTCCGTTCTACCGCAAACAAGTAACGCCTAAGTCTCTCTACAGTGAGCTGCAACACCTAACTGCTGGAACGCGCACTCTGACGTTTCCACTAAAAAACACAAACAAATCAACCCTTGTTGAGGGGAACTACGTCGCTCTGATTCTCATGTTCCCGATGAGATACGTAGGCAGTGGGGTAGGGCCCATTCGAGCACTTCTTTTATTTTCCCTACATTTGTTTCTTGTTCTCTCTCCTTTCTCTTTTTCCCCCCTTCCTGTTCCTTTTCATTTCTGGTAGCAGCGAAGCTCCAGTCGATGACACCCTTTGATCGAAGATGCAAGCGTGGATCCCATCGGGTACGATGGACACGTAGGGGTGCTAATACCTTCGCCTCGCGTAACCGACTCCCGAACCCAGTTCTCTTGGTCGCAAGACCATGTTCTTTCCTTTCCCCTCAGGTTTACGCAGTGTTTCCTTTCCCTCTCCTGGGATAAATACACATTGCTGGCGACTCTGTTTCCGCGCCACTTTCACGTTTGTACTTGGATGAAAATTCCGGGAGCGACAAAAACCTTTAAGTGTGACATTAATTATGGAAATAATTGAGTATCTTGGGAAAAACTAGTTAATCTGGGTCATCCATTGATTTACATGCTTGCGAGAAAAGCCCTTGTTGCTCTGTCACTTTAATGAGGACTATTTGGCAAATGGGGATGACTATTAGGCTAGATGGAATATTCCCCTCCTATAAATACTAGAGCTCTTGCACCACATTTATATTGTTATCTTGTCTTGCAATCGTTTCACTTGGAAGTCATTTCATCTCTCTATTTTGCCTGTTTCAGGGAACTCACTTTTACTCCTCCTTGCACGAAGCCTTACTACAAATATTTCCATCTCCCAATTTATATATTTTTCTTTTTCAACTTAGAAGTTAATGTTACTTAAGTATTATGATGTTAATAGAAACGTAGTCGAGCCTAACACCCATGATGAGAGGTGAGCGTTATGGTAGTGTTTTATTAAGAGTTTGAAGCGAGCGTATAGTAAATAATTTGGAGATTTATTAAAATAGAAATGCTCTGTAGTTATGATATTAGTTATAATACTAGCTTTAATAATGACGAGAGTAGCAATAATGACGTTGTTTATGTCTCTTCTTACCCAAGATCGACGGGAATACTGATGGCGACTTCAGATACATGCTAGATCAATTTTTTGTGATGAAGTGGTGAAATCCAACTCCTTGTTTAATAATGACATAAGGGTAAAGGAGTTTCATAATGATCTTTATATATCGTCAACTAGAAGCGAAGAAGATGTCTTGCTAGAGCTCTGCTTGGAGGGCAAGAAGGCTTGCATAAGGAATCTATAATGGGTGTTGGTGATAATGTGAAAATATACCATTTATTTCGACTCGATTCGCATGCAATTTAATGTCGTTTTACTTGTTTTTCGTATTATTATGCCGTGTCTTGTTTGTGTTTCAGGTATATGTCGAATAAGAGCATCCATGCAAGAAAATGAAGAAAAAGAGCAAATTCTACATTTTACTGAGATGGCGTTCGCCGTGCCAAATGGCGTTCGCCATGGACAGACGACGTTCGGCATTATGCTGCAGACAGCAGTTTTTGCGAAGTTGGCAGTTTCAAGTAGTTTTTGGCGGTTTCTTCTCCTTCCATTTCAGAATTCGAATTTAGGCCTTGTAACTGTATTTTTCCTCTATAAATAAGACCTCTTAGGCCAGTTTCAAAGGGGGATCAAAGCGCGAAAGCGCTATCGCAATTTAGTTTGATTCCTTAGGCATATATTTACCGTTAAAAGCAACAATTACTCACACTGAGGAATTGTTGCAAATTTGTACTTTCTTCATTGCTGTACTTTTGGATCAAATTAATACAAGTTTCCATTTTGTTTCGTCCTGATTTACTTTACCGCAAATTTACAGGTTCCATTACTTTACCGCATTTCTAGTATAATTGTTACTTTAATTTATTTAACATGTTAGTTTTAGGCAATGTTTGCATTAATATGCTAGACTTAGGACTAATTATGTCCGGCTAAATAATTGAGAACGTCGTATGAGGACCGTCGTTACTGACGGGACTCGATAGAAATTATAGGCGCGAAATTGAGAATGTATGTCATTTTGGTTTTAATTTCCAAGTTTAATTTAAGTAGCTTTGTCACGAGAGTGAGAGGTTATTTAACATTGTTTTGTCACGAGAGTGAGAAGCAAATTAAGGTTTATGCCGAGATCCGCGAGAGCGTGAGGAGTGAACCGGATAGTGGGAATTAGGCATCATATCTAAATACAGCGAGAGTGCTTTAGATAGCGATTAGGATATTATTGGCTTTCAAAGTGTGTTTCTTAGTTACCAGGCGAGCGAGAGCAAAATCTTGGGATTAAGAAGTATGGCTTTAGTTAAGACCGCGAGAGCGTGAGGCGGAGCCTTTATGTCGGTATATTCTACGGAATAGGCGTATAATCACAATCAGTACCCGTTTTTTATAAGTCCCTTAGGTGCGCGAAAATCATATTTCAGGCTCGTTTTAGTATTATTTTCAAACCTTTAGTAATTAGCGTTTATATTTCCGTTCGTACCCTTTTAATCATAGCCTTAGCTTTACGAAGCAACGATAGATTACAGTAGGTTGACATTGGTCTCTGTGGGTTTGATAAATCCGTACACTTGCGGAGCATCAGTTGGGCAAATATATCTTCATGTACGCTTGTGTTATATCTGATTGGGGGTTGGGATCCCCTTTAGTATCTTTGAGGTAAATGTTTTGAAAGTAGTCAATGTCACCCCTACAACTTCACCCAAATAGTTAGGCCTTTATGATGAGGTGTATGGAGTTCATACTCTCTTTTAATCAAGCCTTTGAGAAGGATAATAAGCATGTTTACTTTTTTGTACCCTGATTTTGATATGAGAGAACTTGGTTTATTCAAATTCATTAAAGATATGAATTTTACTTGGTTCTTCACTTGATTACCCTCATCATTGATAATATTTTGACATACCACTTTTATTCTTTATCTTCTTTGACAAGATGTTTTCGTCATCAAAATCCAAACACAAATAGATGATTAACATCTTATTAATAGAATACCCCATACACTTGTTCAAGCCACAATCATTTTGATTCATCAAGTATTTTCTTAATCCAGTAGAGGATAAATTTGTAAGTAGACTAAGCTTGATCAATGGCTTAGGGGTGCTTGACAGAGATAGATTTGGTTTGAATTATTAACTGATGGAAGAATTAAACTACTACGGAGTTGGAGAATTGGGTCCTATTATCCGAGACGTCACCCTTTGGTAACTTGAATATGAAAATTATTTACTTCTAGTAAAAGCTCATCACTACATCTGTTACAATCTTTGATACTCCTTCTGCTTCAATTCATTTAGTGAAGTAGTCCAAACCTACAAGTAATAATTTTATTTGTCTCAATACTAGAGTAAAGAACCTAGGATATCTATTCCCCAGTGATAAAATGCAGAGGGTGAGGTTCTTAAATGTATGACTTATGTGAGGGCATAATGGAGTTTTGTGTATCAATGACCCTTGTCACATTTGTTTAAATAATTGGTGATGTCTTTTAATATATTTGGCCCATAATAGCTGACTCTTAACAACTTGTTAGCCAAGGTTCTTTCTCTAATGTGGTTCACGCTGACACCTTCGTGCACCTCCATTAGTGCCAAGGTGGTTTCGCTCTCGCTCAAGCATCTCAACAATGACATAGCTTTTCCTATCTTGTATAGTTTACTTGCGGCCAGATTGTATTTTGAAGCTAACTTTTTTTACCCTTTTAGCTTCTTGTTTGTCTAAGAGCAGTTGTTTGTTTGTCAGATATTGAAATATGGGTGTCATCCAACCATATGTGTCTACTATTTCTACGACATTGGCGGCTATATTTTTGTATTAGGGGTGAGTAGGGTTTCATGTATTATCGTTTTGTGATGATCCAACTTCCTTGTGCCGACGAGTGTTTATTATTCTAAGAATTGAAAGAACATTGGGATATATAAATGGGATTGAAAAACACTTCTAAATATATTGAATTTGTGTGATTTATATATTAAATGGAAGAGATATTGAGAAACTCTTTGGTAGAAAATAGGAAATATTCTTATGAATTTGGAAGATTTTTTTTCTTGTAATTCATCTTGTAATCTCTTGTAACAACTCTTGAATTATTGTGAATTGGAAAGTTGTTATCTTCCCCATGCTAGATCGGTTTGATCGAGCTAGATAAACAACTTTATATGTACCTATTCTTTATTTTATTCTTGGTCATGAAGATTTGCTTACAATTGTCTGATAAATTAATTTTACTTGAGGCACTTTAATTGGTTGTTATTTCGAGCTGGCCAAATGAACGAATAAGATCGGTCCAAATTGGAAGTCCAATTCAATTCCACGCTCACTCAAACTGAGGAACAGATGCACTCTCACGAGGCAGACCAACACTGAAGTGAGGAACCGTTCCATCTCAATTGTTAGGCTCATTCAACAGTCTCCCGCGTGAGACGCCACACCCACTGAACACAATTCTAATCACTGTTTATATATAAGTGTGACTCCGCGTACACCAAGGTACAATTTATTACATACTTTTAATTTCACTAAATTGAGTGTTGAAATACAAACATTGTAGGTACACCCACTCTTTCGATTACCAAAAACTTGCGCGTGCCAGATGTAAGACCCTAATTTTGACCCCTAAGATTCCACATATCATTCACATCTCATTTTGCTTCTTTACCACAAACAAGATCATGTTTTGGTTCCTTTATCCCTCTCTCCTTTGGGTTTATGCCTTGCAGAGATCACTGAGCATCTGCGTGTTTCTTATTTGCCTTTATTTACTTATGTTTACTAACCACTAATCAAAATCCAAAAATATTTTGTTTCTCCTTTATTAATTTTTCAGGGGAAGATTAGATCAAAACACCAGGCAACAGTCCCTCAGCTCAAATGAATTTCATCTGATAAAGTCAAAGTTGATCTACACATAATTAAAAAATTCATCTGATCAAGAGTTCTCAAATTTTTGATTGATTCTTATTGAAGAGACTCTAAGGTTCATGTGTTTATTTCCATGCCTTCTTTGACAAGCAAAAAGAATCGAGCCAGAGCCACAACAGTGCAACAAAAAGGCAATTTTCCCATTTTTTCACTGAAGTAACCGATTACCATTATATGGGTAATCGATTACCACGTGGAAAATTTGAAAAAAATCATCAAATTCAAATTCTGCAGTATTTTGGCACCAATTTTCAAAAATGATCACATGTGGAATATTCTAGACCACCTCATTTTAATTCCCTACATAATCATAATTAATTCCCACCATACACCTTCATTAATCACCACTTGATCTTGATTTTACCTCCAAATTCAAATTCCAAGCCTAATTTTGGTTCTAAACTAAACTCCAAGCCACCAAAATTCCCAAGCCTAAACTCTATAAATAGAACCCTCATTTCATTATTCTTCAAGCTTTTGATAGCCAATGTCACCTTGTCAAAATTCTTCTTCACTCTCTCAATTTTCTCCAACTACCAAATTCACCAATGCTCATTCTTCCATTGAAAGTTCGTAAGTTTATCATTGGAACCTACTAATCTTTGAGCTAAACCTTCATCCATTCACTTTTGCATCATCAATTTCTGTAGATCAAGGTTTTGGAGTTTGGATCTTGGAGTAATTTGAAGTAATTTTCAGATTTGGAGTGGTAATCTCATTTTCCACCATTGTTGTTCTTGATTCATCTTCTACAATGTGATCCTTTAATAATTCTTGTTACTTGATCCTTTGGATCTTGTAATTGTGTTTGATTGCTGGTTTTTGCTATTGTTTTACTTAAAATTTTGTGCAATTTTGGTTCTATGATCATAAGGTGTTTGAATAAAGCTTTGAAAGACGTCATGCAGAATTTTGCACTATTTTTTCACTCTGCGTGCAGAGTAATCAGTTACTCTGTTTTATGTGTAATCAGAGTAATCGGTTACTCTGAGTCAGAATGCAGTTCTTGGCTTGTTTTTGGGATTGTTTTGGTTGTTTTGCCTTTTTCCTCCATTTTCCTTTGTTCTTAGCCTTATATCACATAATTTTGTGATTTAATTTGGCTATCTCTTCATCTATTTCTCTTTTATTTGGATTGATGAAAGTCTTATGGATCTTAGAATTTCTTTGTTGAATTATTGATAACGACTAGATCATTACCTTTTTTTTCTTTTCGAGCGGTATTGCTTTCGGATGACGATTTATTTATCGTTCATCTAGCACGCATTAGCACAAAGATCACTATTGACCGGCCTCGAGGAGGGTGACTTCTTTATAAGTCAATTGGCGATTGCTTAACATAGCGCTACATTTGTCCCTCCCTCCGAATCATAACTTGATCTTTCATGGCTCAAACCTTTTGGTTGGGTAAGCCTAAGGATGGTTAATTTTTTTGTATTAGGTTCAAAATCTTTGAAACTTGTTGCGTAGAGGCTTTGATTCTATCAATCTTCTAACAAGTCTTTATTAACCTTGACTTAAGTACATTGTTTAATCATTATAGTTCAAGACGGGAGACGGAATAATCGGTGTTACTTTTGAAGGCTTATGGCACTAGGGCCTTTGTGCTACTATTATGTATATACTACTACATTACTATTACTATACTTTTATGCTTCTTTCTTGCTCCCTATATCTCTTTACTTTTTTATGCTTTATGTCATTATATCATATCATATCTTGTTTATGCTTCCGTATTTTTTCCTTTGTCCACTTGGGCACATGTTTATGCTTATGCCTTTTTCTCTTTGTCCACTTGGACCAAAAAATTAATAAAGGCCTTGAAGAAACGAAAAACACAAGAAAGGGGGTTTGAATTGGGGTTTTCAAAAAAAATAAAGACAAAGAAACAAGTCGGTTATCCTGGTTCGTTTGAACTCAAACTACTCCAGTCCACCCGCCAAGGTGATTTCACCTCTCTCTTGAGGACTTAATCCACTAATCAGTTACGATTACACAATTTCAGTAACAACCGTCACTCTTCTTGAGGTTTAACCACAACTTGGTTTTCTCAAGGAATATCAAAATAAAAACAAGTGCTTCTAGTAAGCTTTATCACAACCGTGATTTTTACACACTGTTTTATCAAAATATAAATCAAAATACAAGAGCAAGTGAAATTGAAGAATTGTGGACAGTATGCGCACAAAAAGTACTTTGGTCATCTGCAGGGACTCCTTTAAATAGATGAGAAGATTTGATCCGTTGGAGACGCGTGAACTATTTTTGGAGAGGATAATAATGCTAATTAATGCTCTTTCCAAAAATACAGATTCAATCCGTTACTTTGAGATTCTCATAAAAGAGAAGGATAGCGTATCAGAGTCTATGTTGAGTCATCAGAGTTTCTGGCTTGATACAGCTTTGGTGCTGAAGCGCTAGACATCCGTCATCAGAACTTAGGCTGATGCTTCCAAATCAGAGCTTCACTTTGATTAGAACTTCGCTTTAAACTTCGCTCAGATTGAATCTTCTGATACTTCTATATCAGAACTCTTTGTATTAGAACTTTCCTATATATCATAAACAATGAAATTAGGAGCATCAAGTTCTAAAATAATGAGTGTTTGTTATCATCAAAACTATTAGGAATGTAGAATCAATTCTTGTTATAACAGGCCTAAACCTCTAAAAAACTTGTGCTTCTACTCTTGGATTATGGCTACTATCCTTTGCATTGGACACGGAATTTTGAACCTAGATCTTGGACTTCAATGCTATTCTTGGATCCTTGGACTTAGAACTAGGACTTTTTCCCTTTGCTTTGGAATTATGGTTTGAAGACTTTGGAGCTTTGTTATTTTGCTTGGTTTATGGGGAAGATAGTTACATTTGTGGTTAGATCTTTCTTATCCTTAGTTTTTACTTTATGCTTTAGGATAGTCACTTCTTCTCCTCCTCATTCTTAAATTTTCAAAACCTTCTCCCTTTTTTCCAAAATTTTCTTGTTTTCAAACTCTCACCTCTTTTACAATAAACCTTGACTTTTGTCAAGTGCTTTTTCAAACTTCCTTTTCTTTAATAAATGTCAACCAATGTTAACCATACTTGACCATTTCAAAAGACTTTAAAAAACATTCAAACTCATTCAAACTCTTTTTTGTGCTTTATGCACTTTTTCCTTTAACTGTTTCATAAGTTTAGACATGATTCATTTCTTCAAGTGGAATTATTCGCTTGGAAATGACGACTTGTCTTTACATTTAAAAACAACCATAACAAACCAATTTTGTCATTTGTACCACGAACTACGAGGTTTTGATCCTATATTGCACTTTGTGGGTACGTAGGCATGAAGCGACAAGTCTCTCCTGATAACGCGAAATTATATCGTTAAATTGACTTAACTTACATGAATTATTTTATCGTTTTTTCGTTTAGTCACGTTTTATTTGCGAGTATTAAGTTCATTTTCAGGTATTCTCTCTAAGTCAACCTGCATGAAGAAAGAAGGAAGAAAATAGAAGAAAAGAGAAGAAAAGAAGATGTTTGACAGCAGAATAAGGATTCTGCACTAAGGGCACATGACGACCGTCACATGTCCATGGCGACCATCACAAAACTTAAAGCTGTGACCCTCATCACAAGACTATGGCGACCGACACATCTTGATTTACAGGTTTAATATTTTGACAGCGTGGACCACTCAAACCACTCAGTAACCTCAGCAATTGATCCTACATTTTCTCCTTCCGCCCAGTCTTCCTAATTCTTCTCCACGAAGCCACTTTCCTTATTTATCTCCACGCCTGATCTTGTAACCACCCACTACAGCACTACTGGGAAGGGTTTTCTCCCACTTTCTCCATGACTCACACATGATCTTCGGGAGTTACCAGACACATTGTTACTCTATATATAGTAGTTTTCTTTACATTTGGAGCATCCAAGTTTTGGGCGCGAAAGCGCTGTTCGTAGTTTTAGGCAGAAAATTATAATTGTAAAAGGAGTATTTTCTCACATCGAGGAATTACTCCCTCATTAGTTTTTAGGCCTGTAATCTGTGTAACTTCTTGGATCAACAATCTTGCCATCATTTTATTGAAGTTATTTCCAGTTTCGTATAAATCAAGTCTCCATTTATTTTATCGTATTTACAGGTTCTTTATTTTATCGCTTTATTATTATTATTATTATTATTATTATTATTATTATTATTATTATTATTATTATTATTATTATTGTTATTGCATTTCATAATTGTTTAAGCATGCTGTCATTGATTATATTTACCATGTTTATGTTGTTTTCATTTAATTCCATGTTTGGCTAAATAGTTTAGAGTCCGGCGTATGAGGACCGTCGTTACCGACAGGACTCGGTAGAAAATAATAGGTGCGAACTTATGATTAAAATTCTATTTTGGTTTTAATTTCCAAGTCTAATTTAAATAGCTTTGTCACGAGAGTGAGAGGTTATTTAACACGATTTTGTCACGAGATTGAGAAATTAATTAAGGTTAGAGCCGACACTGCGAGAGCGTGGGGGTCAAACCGAATATTGGAAATTAGGCAACATATCTAAATATAGCGAGAGCGCTTTAGATACGTTTAGGATATTATTGGCTTTGAAAATATATTTCCTAGTTACCGGGGTGAGCGAGAGCAAAATCTTGGGATTAGGCAACATGACTTTAGTTAATACCGCGAGAGCGTGAGGCGGAGTTTTTAAGTCGGTATATTCTACGGAACTAAGTTATAGTTGTAATTAGTACCCGAATTCTACAGAGTCCTTTAGAAACGCGGAATCCATATTTCGGCCTCTCTTTATTATCATATTTTCTAAGTTCATTTTTAGTTTTAGTCTTAGTTTCCCCTTAATCAATCATTCATTAGCCTTAGCTTTACAAAGCAACGATAGATAACGGTAGATTGATATTGGTCTCTGTGGGTTCGACAATCTTTTATATTACTTCGATATTTCCGTGCACTTGCGGACGCATCAGGTTTTTGGCGCCGTTGCCGGGGACCAACAATCAATATTGTTATTCCGTTGTTGCACCGTATAGACTAAGGCACTCCCATAAAAAAAAATAATAATAAAAAAATTAAAAAATTAAAAACTATGTGTCACCCAAATTTTCTCTATGATAACCACTCACAATATCTTGAGGAGCCGCACCCAAATTTTCTCTACAATTACCAACCGCAATACTCCCAATATTTTGAGGAACCATAACCAAATTTTTTCTATGATTACCATTCCCAAAATTTCGAGGAACCGCAAGAATCTCATAATTCCAACCTAGAAATATTAACGCAGGATTTCAATGCGACACTGACTCACTCCCAATATCTCGAGGAACCGCACCAAAATTTCCTCTACGATCACCATTCCCAATATTTCGAGGAACCACAAAAATCTGTTAATTCCAACCTCAAAGCATTAATGGAGGACTTCATTGAAACAACAACTAATTCTAGGGTAGAGTCTATGATGGAGCACTTTGTGGAGACACAAACTCTCCAGAATGAAGAGCTTAGAAAACAACATCTCGATACTTATGAAACCCTTAGGCAGATAAACACAATAGTCGAGTCCCTCGCGACTCACACTGAGGCATTGGAGACTCAAATCTCCCTGCTTGCACAGACACCTATAGGATCCTCCCCTGAGGAGCATGTGGATGTTGTAACAACCATTAATGAAAAACAAACCGAGAATCCCAAGGAGAGTGATAATGAGGTTGAGGAGAGTGATATTGAGGTTGAGGAGAGTTCTGGTGAGGAAGAAGTAGAGATTGAGAAAAATATACTGGGACCACCTGAAAGGGAGGTCGTCAAAGAGGTAGAGAAAGAAGCACCTAATATCGTTCCTCCTCCATATACCCCACCAATTCCTTTCTCGCAAAGGTTTGTGGAAGCTAAGGTAGAATCCAATCCAAAACGTATGCGGAGGTATTGGAAAATATCCACACCGATGCATCTTTGTTTAAGTTCACGCATAAAAAGAGAAAATTCGAGGACCATGAAACTAGGGATATCATCACTACTAAGAGGACAAGGTTAGACTTTGAGATGGTGGATGAAATAGCTAAGCCCAAACTTGAAAAGCTGATACTTAGGATAGATCCAGAACCACCACCACAAGTTCAAAAGAATGAACCACCCCACAGAAGGAAGAAAAGAAAAGGTGAGGGATATGTGAGATGGCTTGATAAATGGCCATGGATACCGAAGATTAACACTCCTAACCGTCGAGCTATCGACGTTAAACAAAGCCTTGCGTGGGTGGCAGCCCACGAGATTTTAATTTAATGTTTTCCCTTTATTGTTTGTGTTTGCAGAAAATAAAGAATTGTATCGCTTGTCACGTCTCAGCTACATTTAGGAAAAAAATCTCTAGATGACAATCCCTTAAGATGAGTTGGTGCCCACGCACATTCCTACGAATGTCGCTGCTGGTGGTGACACCAATGATGAGTATGATGGGAGAAAGCATGTCTCTCCCGTTCGTAACTTACATCCTCCTTGTTCTTTGCATGGTCAGGTTCCACCTGCACACACCGCACCGTATTTTTCTAACAATTTTTGCAGGTACTTCCTTCGAAAATAGGCACTATAATGAGCGGCTTCAAGAAAATGAAGTTTCATCAAATTCAGATAACTCGTAGTGCAAGACACCGGAGTAGATGTGGCCAGCGAAGACAGGGACAACAAGGGAAGAATCAGGGCGAATTTGGCCGTGGTAGCACGCAATGGCATTCATACAGGTTCTATGTTTCCTCTACCACCTTTTATCAAAACATTGAGGACAATGTTTGGTTTAAGTGTGGGGGAGGAACATTTCCAGCTCTCATTTTACCGCTTTCTAGTTAAATTTACTGTTTTCTAGCATGATTTTAAATTTTTTTCTGTTTTAAATGTTTCGTCCGTCTGTGCATGTGCTGTCGAGTCTTTATGCTGATTTTATGTTGTCTATCGATTTCCCCATTCTCTTGAGACATACCAAATATTTTGAAAATTTTTGAGTTAAAAATAGTGGTTCTTTTGAAAATCTTAGGTTACAGACAAAATTGAGGTTAGATTGTGAGACTTGGGAGAATTCTGCAAGATCGGTATCGTCTTAACACCGTGTGCCTCTAAATTATGGAAATCGATTTGAGTACTTGTTATGACATAGCCTTAAGTTCTCACCCCTTTAGTAGTCCCTAAGTAGTTTATTTAGCAGTCAGCACCATCCTAAGCACACACTAAGTAAGAAGCTGATGCAAATAAGTGTATGATCTCAGGCTAAAAGTAAATTAAGAAAAAAAAATAAATTGAATGAAAAGAAATGCTCCTTCTAAGTTAGGTGATCCTCACCCGATCATTTAGCCCAACGGTGAAAACTTCTTTATTTTATTGATATTTAACCCATTGTGCAAAAAAGAAAAAAAAATGATGATAATGAGATCATAGTCACTAACAGGTCGGCATGGCAACGGGGCGGGTCGGGGACGGTTTTTACCTCCCCCAAACCCAAACCCGAATCCCCAAACAATACCCGTTCCCCGCCCCAAACCCAAACGGGGATGGAGAATTAAAACCCAAACCCGTCCCAAACGGGTTCGGGTATCCCCGCCCCGCCACCATCTATTTAGTAAAATCAATTTTTTTAATAGAAATATTTATTTTTCCCAAAATCAAATTACATTACAAATAATAAAATGAAAAAATCTCAACAAAATTCTTACATACATTTCAAATTTTTTAAATAATTAATACAAATCAAAATATCAAAACATTGGCCACATATTTAATATTCCAAATTAACCGGCCTCGAGGATGACGATTTATTTATCGTTCATCTAGCACGCATTAGCACAAAGATCACTATTGACCGGCCTCGAGGAGGGTGACTTCTTTATAAGTCAATTGGCGATTGCTTAACATAGCGCTACATTTGTCCCTCCCTCCGAATCATAACTTGATCTTTCATGGCTCAAACCTTTTGGTTGGGTAAGCCTAAGGATGGTTAATTTTTTTGTATTAGGTTCAAAATCTTTGAAACTTGTTGCGTAGAGGCTTTGATTCTATCAATCTTCTAACAAGTCTTTATTAACCTTGACTTAAGTACATTGTTTAATCATTATAGTTCAAGACGGGAGACGGAATAATCGGTGTTACTTTTGAAGGCTTATGGCACTAGGGCCTTTGTGCTACTATTATGTATATACTACTACATTACTATTACTATACTTTTATGCTTCTTTCTTGCTCCCTATATCTCTTTACTTTTTTATGCTTTATGTCATTATATCATATCATATCTTGTTTATGCTTCCGCATTTTTTCCTTTGTCCACTTGGGCACATGTTTATGCTTATGCCTTTTTCTCTTTGTCCACTTGGACCAAAAAATTAATAAAGGCCTTGAAGAAACGAAAAACACAAGAAAGGGGGTTTGAATTGGGGTTTTCAAAAAAAATAAAGACAAAGAAACAAGTCGGTTATCCTGGTTCGTTTGAACTCAAACTACTCCAGTCCACCCGCCAAGGTGATTTCGCCTCTCTCTTGAGGACTTAATCCACTAATCAGTTACGATTACACAATTTCAGTAACAACCGTCACTCTTCTTGAGGTTTAACCACAACTTGGTTTTCTCAAGGAATATCAAAATAAAAACAAGTGCTTCTAGTAAGCTTTATCACAACCGTGATTTTTACACACTGTTTTATCAAAATATAAATCAAAATACAAGAGCAAGTGAAATTGAAGAATTGTGGACAATATGCGCACAAAAAGTACTTTGGTCATCTGCAGGGACTCCTTTAAATAGATGAGAAGATTTGATCCGTTGGAGACGCGTGAACTATTTTTGGAGAGGATAATAATGCTAATTAATGCTCTTTCCAAAAATACAGATTCAATCCGTTACTTTGAGATTCTCATAAAAGAGAAGGATAGCGTATCAGAGTCTATGTTGAGTCATCAGAGTTTCTGGCTTGATACAGCTTTGGTGCTGAAGCGCTAGACATCCGTCATCAGAACTTAGGCTGATGCTTCCAAATCAGAGCTTCGCTTTGATTAGAACTTCGCTTTAAACTTCGCTCAGATTGAATCTTCTGATACTTCTATATCAGAACTCTTTGTATTAGAACTTTCCTATATATCATAAACAATGAAATTAGGAGCATCAAGTTCTAAAATAATGAGTGTTTGTTATCATCAAAACTATTAGGAATGTAGAATCAATTCTTGTTCTAACAATCTCCCCCTTTTTGATGATGACAAAACTCATATTTTGATAAATAATTTTAAAGAGTATTGAGGTTAGAAGACTCCCCCTGGGTTGAACATTTCCTTGAAAAACAAATTAATTTAAGATTTCCAAGAGGTTCTGATTGCCAGTTACCTGCTTGCTTAACACAGTAGAAACAGAGATTAAAATGTTCAAAATGTTCGAGACAAAGTCCTGGTGCACTGTTATGGTTCAAAATATTCTACGTTCTCCCCCTTTGTCATTAATCAAAAAGCGAAAAGATACATGAGAACAATTAACAGAAGATAATAACAGAAGATAAAATGCAACAAAACAAAGCAAAAAAATTAAGGTTGAGGAGCAGGAGGAAGTCTTGTGAACAATGCTTCCAGAAGGCCTTTGATCTGATTAGCGGATTCTTCTTGCTTGCCAAGCATTCCCTTAATTTCTGCGTTGGTTTCATCCCGTTTGTCCAATCTTTTTCTTACCGCCTCATTCTCTTTCTTCAACTCATCCAGAGTTTGCAGCACAAGAGCAGATGAAGATGATTCTTCAGAATGCACCAGAACCTCAGATCTTTGAGCAGAAGCTTTCTTTGGAGAGACTGCAGGTGATTTTTCTTCGACCTCAGTGATAACCAGAGTTTGATGCTGAGAGGTTGCTTCTTGAGATTCTGAGACCATAGGAGCTTTCCAGTCTAGAGGAAGAATAGGTTTCTTTTCCCAGAATCTTAACACTTGTTCGTTGAAGATCTTCATGTGGTCACAGAAGTTCTGTTGGGCTATGTCATAACTGAGTTCCTTCAACTTCTGAGATTCAGAGTTAGACCACTTTCTGAATTGGGTCCACATATAATCAGAGGCAGCTGGATTCAGATTTTCCAAACATCCTTGCTTCAGAAAATTAACCCATTCCTGCATTTTTACCTCGAAAGCCAATAAAGAGTTACCAACATCTGATTTGGATATTGTTGGTTTAGGTTTGGGAATGGCTATTTTATGAGAGGTTGAGGTGAGCTTGTCTAGAGCTTCTAGGTCAATTATGGTTCTGAGAGGATCATCTGTGATATTTGTTAGAGGAGAGTCAGAGATGAGGATAGGTGAGTTAGGTGATGTAAATTCTGGAGAGGTTTGTGGGGGACTGGTGAAATTTGGTGGAGGTTGAAAGAAGTTGAGAGGGCAGTTGATACCAGGAATAGGTGTGTCAGAGTTTTGAACAAGATGTTCTGGTTGGGAAGAGGTGAAGAGAGGCTCAAGCTCAATGTCAGACATGACTTGTGCAAGTTCTGGTTGTGGTTTAATAAAAACAGAAGGAGTGGGGTCAATATCAATATCAAAGTCGTCCAGAGTTTGAGGTAAAGGAGATGAAATTTCAGATGATGGGATTTGAGATGATGGAATTTCAGATGTTTTTGGTGCATGTTCTGAAGGTTTAGGAGAAGATGGGTTTTCAGATGGTGATACCAATATTGATTCGACGATAGAAATGAAGGAAGAGTTACCTTTCTTTTTAGCAGCTTTGGCAACTTTTGGAGTTTTCTGAGGAGTTCCTTCAGAGGCTTTTCTTTTCCTTGAAGTTCTGGGGGCAACTTCTAGAGGTGCTTGTCTGAGCTGTTGCAGAGAAACTTCTGGAATAGTTCCATCAGCCTTACATGCATCCAAATATCTGAGGACAATTTCTGGATGGGTATCTGATGAGAAGAGAGGAAAATCTTTCAGAGGAATTTTCCTGGTGATGAGTACTTCCTTAGAGATTTGGGTTGGATCCTTCTTGATGGTCTCAATGATTTTCATCTTCTTGAGATTCTTTGCATTTAGAGGTCTTCCAGCAATAGTTTCTAGGTCAGAGATTTCCTGAGCTTCAGTAAGGTGTTCAATCAGCTTATTCTCTGTAAGAATATCTGATATAAGTCTTCCAAGGGGAATCCAATCTCTCTTGGTTCTTTCGTCTTCTCTTGTTTCCTTCACACTGTTCTTCAGATGATTAAATAAACAGTAAGGAAGATTTGCCTTGGTAGAGGTGGAGATGAGGTACAGAAGATACTGTTGGTCGTTGTTGATGTAGTCAGATGAGCTTGAAGGTTTCCTGTGATAGATACACCCAAGAATGATTCTGGCCCAAATTCTGTGTCGATCCTTTAAGTCTTTGATTTTGTTGGAGTGTTGTCCGGTGGTGAAGATTTCCTTTGAGATAGTATTTATATCAGTGCCCTTTTCCATCTCACTGCATCTAATTCCTGATCCATCATGATCAATCAGCTTACCAATAAGATCTTCAGTGATGACAACCTTCTTTCCCATAACATACGAAGTTACTTGGTGTTTTGAGACCGATGCAAAAATCCAGAATTCCTTTACAAGTTGGGGAAAAACTGGACCCATTAAACGATTAAAATATTTGCTCCATCCTTGAAACTCAACCTCATGAGTAAGGTCATACACATTGTCTTTCAGGCTTTCGAAATCAACGATGAGTTCACAGAGAACTTCAAGAGAGGCGAAGGGGGCGAGGAGAGTTCTAGAGGGCTCAACATACCTTTGGTCACCAGATTCTTGAGACATTTCTTGTTGAGAGCTTGAGGCCATTGTTCACAGACTTAGGGTTTTGGGAACACGCAAGAACACGAAATGAAGACAGCAAAACAAGCAAAACAAGAACAATCAAAACAAGAAATGCAAGTAGAGTGATAGTGAGCGTGTGAGGGTGTTAGAAGTGATATTTATAGGAGAGACCAAGACATAAAAGCAATTAAGAACAATAAACATAATGATTAATAGCCATAATGATATATGACAAGGGAGATAGCATGAGAAAATTTGGGAACAGTTACCGATGTGACTTGGCGCCTCGATATGTCAACACAGACGTTTCAGTTTTCCAGAGTTTGACACGCGTTCATCATCAGAGAAAATCTGGAGCGTAGGTTGACACGTGTTTGCTATAGTGAACTGAAAGGTCTATTCTTGAAGAGAAAGGTTCAGATCTTCTGAATAGATTCTGAGGCAATTGTTCTTACTTCAGAAGAATAATTGGTCAGATGTTCACAACAAGAAACTCTGAGAGTTAAAAATATAGAAATTGCATTTTCATTCTGGACATAATTCCATACATAGATTTTTCAGAATGAAATTAAACCTATCTTCAGCAAGGGGTTTGGTGAAAATATCAGCCCATTGATGGTCTGTGTCTATGAATTTTAAACAAAGAATTCCCTTCTGAGTATAGTCCCTAATGAAGTGATGTTTAATTTCTATATGTTTAGCCCTAGAATGTAAAATAGGATTCTTAGAGAGACAGATGGCAGAGGTATTGTCACAAAGGATAGGGATGTTACTCTCGTAAATGTGAAAATCTTCAAGCTGATTCTTCATCCAGAGCATCTGAGTACTGCATCTAGCTGCAGCAATGTATTCAGCTTCAGCCGTTGATAGTGCAATGGTGGATTGTCTTTTGCTGGACCAAGAGATTAAATTGTCTCCCAGAAACTGGCAGCTTCCAGAGGTACTTTTTCTTTCTATTCTGTCTCCAGCAAAGTCAGCGTCACAGTAACCTACCAATTTGTATTCTCTGGATTTTCTATAGCAAAGACCAAGATTAGTAGTGCCTTTCAGATATCTGTAAATTCGCTTAACAGCTGTTAAGTGAGATTCTCTAGGATCTGATTGGAATCTAGCACAAAGACAGACGCTAAAGAGGATATCAGGTCTTGAAGCAGTTAAATAAAGGAGAGAACTGATCATACCTCTGTAGAGCTTCTGTTCTACTTTCTTACTTACCTCATCCTTTTCCAGAATGCACGTGGGATGCATAGGAGTTTTGGAAGGCTTACATTCTGACATATCAAATTTCTTCAGAAGATCTTTGACATACTTGCTCTGGTGTATGTAAGTTCCTTCTGGAGTTTGATTGATTTGAATTCCCAAGAAAAACTTGAGTTCTCCCATTAGGCTCATTTCAAATTCTGCCTGCATAGTCTCAGCAAATTCCTTGCCCAAAGAGCTTTCAGTGGATCCAAAAATTATATCATCTACGTATATTTGACATACCAGAATGTGATTTTTAAATGACTTACAGAATAAAGTTGTGTCCACCTTCCCTCTGGTAAAATCATTTTCTAAGAGAAAGTTACTTAGTCTCTCATACCAAGCTCTGGGAGCTTGTTTTAGACCATATAACGATTTCTTAAGTTTATAAACATATTCTGGATGTTTAGTGTTTTCAAAACCAGGGGGTTGATGCACATAAACTTCTTCATCAATGTAACCATTTAAAAACACGCCTTTGACATCCATCTGATAAAGAGTGATGTCATTATTTACAACATATGAAATTAAAAGTCTGATAGACTCTAACCTTGCGACTGGAGCAAAGGTTTCTGTATAGTCTATCCTTTCTTGCTGACTATAACCTTGTGCAACCAGTCGTGCTTTGTTTCTGACGACTTCTCCTTGTTCGTTTAGTTTGTTTCTGAAGACCCATTTGGTTCCAATAATGTTGAAGCCTTTTGGTTTAGGGACAAGGTCCCACACGTCGTTTCTGGTGAACTGATTTAATTCTTCCTGCATTGCGAGTATCCAATCATTGTCTGAGAGTGCTTCGTCAACAGAGGTTGGTTCAACCAGAGATACTAATCCCATGAGAGATTCTTCAGTCTTTTTGAAGGACGATCTAGTTCTGATTGGGTCATCCTTCTTCCCCAGAATTTTGTCTTCGGGATATATTAGAGAACTTCTGGTTGGTCTTTTCTCAGTGGGTTCTTCAGCGTTTGAGTTTCCTTCTGTTGTGTTCGACTGTTTTTCAGATGATCTGGTTTCAGTGCCTGTGATTTGAACTTCTATATCTGCAAGAGATTCATCATGCTTTGGATTTGGAAGACCAAGCTTGTCATCAAATCTGACACAAATGGATTCTACTACATTTCGTGTTTCTGTGTTATATACTCTGTATCCTTTTGAGCGTTCAGAGTATCCTAACATGAAACATTTCTGTGCCTTAGAATCAAACTTGTTCAGAGGATCATTAGTGTTTAAGATAAAGCAAGTACATCCAAAGGGATGAAAGTATGAAATGTTGGGCTTTCTGTTCTTCCACAATTCATATGGAGTCTTTTCCAGAATAGGTCTTATAGAGATTTTATTCTGAATGTAACATGCTGTATTAACTGCTTCTGCCCAAAAGTGTTTAGCCATGTTAGTCTCATTGATCATGGTTCTGGCCATTTCTTGTAGAGTTCTATTCTTGCGCTCTACAACTCCATTTTGTTGTGGAGTTCTAGGACAAGAGAAATCATGAGAAATGCCATTTTCATTAAAAAAAGTTTCTAAGTATTTGTTTTCAAATTCCCCACCATGATCACTTCTGACTTTTACAATTCTAAACTCTTTTTCATTCTGAATTTGGTTACATAAATTAGAGAATACAGATAGTGACTCGTCCTTGTGTTTTAAGAACTTTACCCATGTCCATCTGCTATAGTCATCTACGATCACCAATCCATACTTCTTGCCACTGATGGAAGCAGTTTTCACTGGTCCAAACAGATCTATATGTAGAAGTTCTAATGGTCTGGAGGTAGAAACAACATTTTTTGGTTTAAAAGAGGGTTTGGAAAACTTGCCTTTTTGACATGCCTCACACAGAACATCTGAGCTGAACTTCAGGTTAGGAAGTCCTCTGACCAGATTGAGTTTGTTAATCTGAGATATTCTTCTCATACTAACATGCCCCAATCTTCTGTGCCAGACCCATTGCTCGTCGTCAGCAGACAAAAGACATTTTACATTCTGACTTTTTAGTTCAGAAAGTTTTATTTTGTAAATGTTGTTCTTTCTCTTTCCATTAAAGAGGATTGTTCCATCTTTCTGACTAACGGCCTTGCAGGACTTTTGATTGAAGATTATATCATAACCGTTATCACTTAATTGACTTATGGATAACAAGTTATGCATTAATCCTTCTACTAATAAGACATTAGATATAGAGGGTAAAGTACCATTACCTATGGTTCCAGAGCCAATGATTTTACCTTTCTGATTGCCTCCGAAACCTACATATCCTCCAGCTTTAAGTTCCAGGCTTTGGAACATATGCTTTCTTCCCGTCATGTGTCGCGAGCATCCAGAGTCCAGGTACCATGACTGGTGTTTCAATCTTGCTGTCAAAGACATCTGTAACATATAGGATTTTATCCTTAGGTACCCACATCTCTTTGGGTCCTTGTTTGTTAGTGTTCACAGAGTTCTGATTGAGTTTTGGTTTCTCAATAGAATTTGAATAAGATTCACTGGTGTATTTAATATCATGTGTGTGTCCATATGTGAAGTGAGAGTTCAAAGGTGCATATTTTATGATCATATCATCAACACGTTTGGGTTTATACGGAGCTTCTCCTCTAGGATGAACATATCCTATGCCTTTTCTCCCATTTCTGCTCACCCCATAGATCAATGAAGCCATTTTGCTTCTGTCTATGTTTTTAGCTAGAAATTTTTGAAAATTATAATCGTATTGTTTTAAAACGTTATCAGGTCTGGTGAGAACATCTGAGTCAGATTTTTTCTGAGATTTTTGGGATTCAACAGAGTTAAGTTTTGAAAGGGTTTCTTTTAACTCAGAATTTTCTGCTTCCAGTTTTTTATTCTCCTCAGACTCAGATACCAGATCATGTTTCAGATTCTTATATTTGAGTCGAAGTTTCTGATAATTTTCAAGAATTTCTGACAGACTTTTTTCTAATTGAGATCTAGAAAATTTAGAGAATACCTCTTTTGTTTCTGAGTCAGAGTCTGATTCTGATAGGTTGGAATTATCTGATATATTGGCCATTAGGGCAATGTTGGGGTGTTCATTTTCTGATTCAGATTCTGCTTCAGAAGATTCCGAGTCATCCCAGGTGGCCATCAGACTTTTCTTCCTTTCCTTGTTGAACTTCTTATTTGGCTTTTCTTTCTGCAGTTTAGGGCAATCACTTTTGTAGTGTCCAGGTTCCTTGCATTCATAACACACCACCTCTTTGTTCTTTGACTTTTTGTATCCAGAAGATGATTCAGAATGACTGCTTGATCTTCTAGAGTTTCTGAATTTTCATTGCCTATTTTTCCATAGTTGTTGGATTCTTCTGGAAAGAAGTGATAGTTCATCTTCTTCTGAGGAACCGCCAGAGCTTTCTTCTTCTGCCTGAAAAGCTTTAGTTTCATATTTACATTTAGATTTAAGAGCAACAGACTTACCTTTCTTCCGGGGTTCATCTTCTTCTAGTTCTATCTCGTGACTTCTCAGAGAGCTGATCAGTTCTTCAAGAGATATTTCGTTGAGGTTCTTGGAGAGCTTTAGTGTCGTGACCATGGGTCTCCACACTTTTGGTAAGCTTCTGATGATCTTCTTGACATGATCTGATGTTGAGTAACCTTTATCCAGAACTTTCAGTCCGGCAACCAGAATTTGAAACCTTGAGAACATTTTCTCAATTGTTTCATCATCTTCCATTTTGAAGGCTTCATACTTCTGGATGAGTGCCAGAGCTTTAGTTTCTTTTACTTGAGAGTTACCTTCATGCGTCATTCTCAGCGAATCAAATATGTGTTTGGCTGATTCTCTGTTAGTGATCTTCTCATATTCTGTATGGGAGATTACGCTAAGTAGAATCGTTCTGGCCTTGTGATGATTTCTGAAATCTTTCTTCTGTTGATCCGTCATATTTTTCCTTTCAATCTTCTGACCGTCTTTTCCAACAGGGTGAGTGAAACCGTCAGTTACCATATCCCAGAGATCACCGTCATGAGCCAGAAAGAAACTTTCGATTAAGTCCTTCCAGTAATCAAAGTTTTCACCGTCAAACACTGGAGGTTTGCCACTGATTTTGTCATTGTAGTTCTGAACGGGTTCAGCCATAGTGTTTTTCGTGAGGGATCTTTTATCTGACACGGTTAAGTGTTAGCACCCAGAACCAGGCGCTCTGATGCCAATTGAAGAAACGAAAAACACAAGAAAGGGGGTTTGAATTGGGGTTTTCAAAAAAAATAAAGACAAAGAAACAAGTCGGTTATCCTGGTTCGTTTGAACTCAAACTACTCCAGTCCACCCGCCAAGGTGATTTCGCCTCTCTCTTGAGGACTTAATCCACTAATCAGTTACGATTACACAATTTCAGTAACAACCGTCACTCTTCTTGAGGTTTAACCACAACTTGGTTTTCTCAAGGAATATCAAAATAAAAACAAGTGCTTCTAGTAAGCTTTATCACAACCGTGATTTTTACACACTGTTTTATCAAAATATAAATCAAAATACAAGAGCAAGTGAAATTGAAGAATTGTGGACAGTATGCGCACAAAAAGTACTTTGGTCATCTGCAGGGACTCCTTTAAATAGATGAGAAGATTTGATCCGTTGGAGACGCGTGAACTATTTTTGGAGAGGATAATAATGCTAATTAATGCTCTTTCCAAAAATACAGATTCAATCCGTTACTTTGAGATTCTCATAAAAGAGAAGGATAGCGTATCAGAGTCTATGTTGAGTCATCAGAGTTTCTGGCTTGATACAGCTTTGGTGCTGAAGCGCTAGACATCCGTCATCAGAACTTAGGCTGATGCTTCCAAATCAGAGCTTCGCTTTGATTAGAACTTCGCTTTAAACTTCGCTCAGATTGAATCTTCTGATACTTCTATATCAGAACTCTTTGTATTAGAACTTTCCTATATATCATAAACAATGAAATTAGGAGCATCAAGTTCTAAAATAATGAGTGTTTGTTATCATCAAAACTATTAGGAATGTAGAATCAATTCTTGTTATAACAGGCCTAAACCTCTAAAAAACTTGTGCTTCTACTCTTGGATTATGGCTACTATCCTTTGCATTGGACACGGAATTTTGAACCTAGATCTTGGACTTCAATGCTATTCTTGGATCCTTGGACTTAGAACTAGGACTTTTTCCCTTTGCTTTGGAATTATGGTTTGAAGACTTTGGAGCTTTGTTATTTTGCTTGGTTTATGGGGAAGATAGTTACATTTGTGGTTAGATCTTTCTTATCCTTAGTTTTTACTTTATGCTTTAGGATAGTCACTTCTTCTCCTCCTCATTCTTAAATTTTCAAAACCTTCTCCCTTTTTTCCAAAATTTTCTTGTTTTCAAACTCTCACCTCTTTTACAATAAACCTTGACTTTTGTCAAGTGCTTTTTCAAACTTCCTTTTCTTTAATAAATGTCAACCAATGTTAACCATACTTGACCATTTCAAAAGACTTTAAAAAACATTCAAACTCATTCAAACTCTTTTTTGTGCTTTATGCACTTTTTCCTTTAACTGTTTCATAAGTTTAGACATGATTCATTTCTTCAAGTGGAATTATTCGCTTGGAAATGACGACTTGTCTTTACATTTAAAAACAACCATAACAAACCAATTTTGTCATTTGTACCACGAACTACGAGGTTTTGATCCTATATTGCACTTTGTGGGTACGTAGGCATGAAGCGACAAGTCTCTCCTGATAACGCGAAATTATATCGTTAAATTGACTTAACTTACATGAATTATTTTATCGTTTTTTCGTTTAGTCACGTTTTATTTGCGAGTATTAAGTTCATTTTCAGGTATTCTCTCTAAGTCAACCTGCATGAAGAAAGAAGGAAGAAAATAGAAGAAAAGAGAAGAAAAGAAGATGTTTGACAGCAGAATAAGGATTCTGCACTAAGGGCGCATGACGACCGTCACATGTCCATGGCGACCATCACAAAACTTAAAGCTGTGACCCTCATCACAAGACTATGGCGACCGACACATCTTGATTTACAGGTTTAATATTTTGACAGCGTGGACCACTCAAACCACTCAGTAACCTCAGCAATTGATCCTACATTTTCTCCTTCCGCCCAGTCTTCCTAATTCTTCTCCACGAAGCCACTTTCCTTATTTATCTCCACGCCTGATCTTGTAACCACCCACTACAGCACTACTGGGAAGGGTTTTCTCCCACTTTCTCCATGACTCACACATGATCTTCGGGAGTTACCAGACACATTGTTACTCTATATATAGTAGTTTTCTTTACATTTGGAGCATCCAAGTTTTGGGCGCGAAAGCGCTGTTCGTAGTTTTAGGCAGAAAATTACAATTGTAAAAGGAGTATTTTCTCACATCGAGGAATTACTCCCTCATTAGTTTTTAGGCCTGTAATCTGTGTAACTTCTTGGATCAACAATCTTGCCATCATTTTATTGAAGTTATTTCCAGTTTCGTATAAATCAAGTCTCCATTTATTTTATCGTATTTACAGGTTCTTTATTTTATCGCTTTATTATTATTATTATTATTATTATTATTATTATTATTATTATTATTATTATTGTTATTGCATTTCATAATTGTTTAAGCATGCTGTCATTGATTATATTTACCATGTTTATGTTGTTTTCATTTAATTCCATGTTTGGCTAAATAGTTTAGAGTCCGGCGTATGAGGACCGTCGTTACCGACAGGACTCGGTAGAAAATAATAGGTGCGAACTTATGATTAAAATTCTATTTTGGTTTTAATTTCCAAGTCTAATTTAAATAGCTTTGTCACGAGAGTGAGAGGTTATTTAACACGATTTTGTCACGAGATTGAGAAATTAATTAAGGTTAGAGCCGACACTGCGAGAGCGTGGGGGTCAAACCGAATATTGGAAATTAGGCAACATATCTAAATATAGCGAGAGCGCTTTAGATACGTTTAGGATATTATTGGCTTTGAAAATATATTTCCTAGTTACCGGGTGAGCGAGAGCAAAATCTTGGGATTAGGCAACATGACTTTAGTTAATACCGCGAGAGCGTGAGGCGGAGTTTTTAAGTCGGTATATTCTACGGAACTAAGTTATAGTTGTAATTAGTACCCGAATTCTACAGAGTCCTTTAGAAACGCGGAATCCATATTTCGGCCTCTCTTTATTATCATATTTTCTAAGTTCATTTTTAGTTTTAGTCTTAGTTTCCCCTTAATCAATCATTCATTAGCCTTAGCTTTACAAAGCAACGATAGATAACGGTAGATTGATATTGGTCTCTGTGGGTTCGACAATCTTTTATATTACTTCGATATTTCCGTGCACTTGCGGACGCATCAGGTTTTTGGCGCTGTTGCCGGGGACCAACAATCAATATTGTTATTCCGTTGTTGCACCGTATAGACTAAGGCACTCCCATAAAAAAAAATAATAATAAAAAAATTAAAAAATTAAAAACTATGTGTCACCCAAATTTTCTCTATGATAACCACTCACAATATCTTGAGGAGCCGCACCCAAATTTTCTCTACAATTACCAACCGCAATACTCCCAATATTTTGAGGAACCATAACCAAATTTTTCCTATGATTACCATTCCCAAAATTTCGAGGAACCGCAAGAATCTCATAATTCCAACCTAGAAATATTAACGCAGGATTTCAATGCGACACTGACTCACTCCCAATATCTCGAGGAACCGCACCAAAATTTCCTCTACGATCACCATTCCCAATATTTCGAGGAACCACAAAAATCTGTTAATTCCAACCTCAAAGCATTAATGGAGGACTTCATTGAAACAACAACTAATTCTAGGGTAGAGTCTATGATGGAGCACTTTGTGGAGACACAAACTCTCCAGAATGAAGAGCTTAGAAAACAACATCTCGATACTTATGAAACCCTTAGGCAGATAAACACAATAGTCGAGTCCCTCGCGACTCACACTGAGGCATTGGAGACTCAAATCTCCCTGCTTGCACAGACACCTATAGGATCCTCCCCTGAGGAGCATGTGGATGTTGTAACAACCATTAATGAAAAACAAATCGAGAATCCCAAGGAGAGTGATAATGAGGTTTAGGAGAGTGATATTGAGGTTGAGGAGAGTTCTGGTGAGGAAGAAGTAGAGATTGAGAAAAATATACTAGGACCACCTGAAAGGGAGGTCGTCAAAGAGGTAGAGAAAGAAGCACCTAATATCGTTCCTCCTCCATATACCCCACCAATTCCTTTCTCGCAAAGGTTTGTGGAAGCTAAGGTAGAATCCAATCCAAAACGTATGCGGAGGTATTGGAAAATATCCACACCGATGCATCTTTGTTTAAGTTCACGCATAAAAAGAGAAAATTCGAGGACCATGAAACTAGGGATATCATCACTACTAAGAGGACAAGGTTAGACTTTGAGATGGTGGATGAAATAGCTAAGCCCAAACTTGAAAAGCTGATACTTAGGATAGATCCAGAACCACCACCACAAGTTCAAAAGAATGAACCACCCCACAGAAGGAAGAAAAGAAAAGGTGAGGGATATGTGAGATGGCTTGATAAATGGCCATGGATACCGAAGATTAACACTCCTAACCGTCGAGCTATCGACGTTAAACAAAGCCTTGCGTGGGTGGCAGCCCACGAGATTTTAATTTAATGTTTTCCCTTTATTGTTTGTGTTTGCAGAAAATAAAGAATTGTATCGCTTGTCACGTCTCAGCTACATTTAGGAAAAAAATCTCTAGATGACAATCCCTTAAGATGAGTTGGTGCCCATGCACATTCCTACGAATGTCGCTGCTGGTGGTGACACCAATGATGAGTATGATGGGAGAAAGCATGTCTCTCCCGTTCGTAACTTACATCCTCCTTGTTCTTTGCATGGTCAGGTTCCACCTGCACACACCGCACCGTATTTTTCTAACAATTTTTGCAGGTACTTCCTTCGAAAATAGGCACTATAATGAGCGGCTTCAAGAAAATGAAGTTTCATCAAATTCAGATAACTCGTAGTGCAAGACACCGGAGTAGATGTGGCCAGCGAAGACAGGGACAACAAGGGAAGAATCAGGGCGAATTTGGCCGTGGTAGCACGCAATGGCATTCATACAGGTTCTATGTTTCCTCTACCACCTTTTATCAAAACATTGAGGACAATGTTTGGTTTAAGTGTGGGGGAGGAACATTTCCAGCTCTCATTTTACCGCTTTCTAGTTAAATTTACTGTTTTCTAGCATGATTTTAAATTTTTTTCTGTTTTAAATGTTTCGTCCGTCTGTGCATGTGCTGTCGAGTCTTTATGCTGATTTTATGTTGTCTATCGATTTCCCCATTCTCTTGAGACATACCAAATATTTTGAAATTTTTTGAGTTAAAAATAGTGGTTCTTTTGAAAATCTTAGGTTACAGACAAAATTGAGGTTAGATTGTGAGACTTGGGAGAATTCTGCAAGATCGGTATCGTCTTAACACCGTGTGCCTCTAAATTATGGAAATCGATTTGAGTACTTGTTATGACATAGCCTTAAGTTCTCACCCCTTTAGTAGTCCCTAAGTAGTTTATTTAGCAGTCAGCACCATCCTAAGCACACACTAAGTAAGAAGCTGATGCAAATAAGTGTATGATCTCAGGCTAAAAGTAAATTAAGAAAAAAAAATAAATTGAATGAAAAGAAATGCTCCTTCTAAGTTAGGTGATCCTCACCCGATCATTTAGCCCAACGGTGAAAACTTCTTTATTTTATTGATATTTAACCCATTGTGCAAAAAAGAAAAAAAAATGATGATAATGAGATCATAGTCACTAACAGGTCGGCATGGCAACGGGGCGGGTCGGGGACGGTTTTTACCTCCCCCAAACCCAAACCCGAATCCCCAAACAATACCCGTTCCCCGCCCCAAACCCAAACGGGGATGGAGAATTAAAACCCAAACCCGTCCCAAACGGGTTCGGGTATCCCCGCCCCGCCACCATCTATTTAGTAAAATCAATTTTTTTAATAGAAATATTTATTTTTCCCAAAATCAAATTACATTACAAATAATAAAATGAAAAAATCTCAACAAAATTCTTACATACATTTCAAATTATTTAAATAATTAATACAAATCAAAATATCAAAACATTGGCCACATATTTAATATTCCAAATTAACATAATTAAATAATAATGTACATAATAAAATAAACGGGGCGGGTTCGGGGTGGGTACTAGTGTCCCCATTACCCGACCCATCCCCATATTTTTTAATCAGGGAAAACCCAAACCCAAAACCAAACCCAATCAAAGCGGGTTTTCCCCGTCAACTTCGGGGCGGGTTCGGGTGGGTACCCGCGGGTATGGGTTTTGTTGCCATGTCTACTAACAGGCTATCCTACCATGAGTGTGAAAGGATAACGAGCTTAATGTGATTGCGCCGGAACGAAAAGAGATAAAAGAAGGATGAGCGAGTTAGGCTTAGGTATAATGACATGATTCAGATTGGTTTGTATAGGAGGGAGGTTGATGACCGCGAAAGCAGAATTGTGTTGTTACGATGTCCTTAGTGTGTGAGCAAGTACCTATTGATACAAACTTAACCGAAGTAGAGTTGGTAGCCTAGGATGAGTATCCGTATTCACTATTTTTCTCGCGAGTCATGGTTTGCTTGAGGACAAGCAAAGGTTTAAGTGTGGGGAAGTTTGATAACGCGAAATTATATAGTTAAATTGACTTAACTTGCATGAATTATTTTATCATTTTTTCGTTTATTCACGTTTTATTTGCGAGTATTAAGTTCATTTTCAGGTATTCTTTCTAAGTCAACATGCATGAAGAAAGAAGGAAGAAAATAGAAGAAAAGAGAAGAAAAGAAGATGTTTGACAGCAGAATAAGGATTCTGCACTAAGGGCGCATGACGACCATCACAGGTCCATGGCGACCGTCACGAAACTTAAAGCTGTGACCCTCGTCACAAGACTATGGCGACCGACACAGCTTGATTTACAGGTTTAATATTTTGATAGCGTGGACCACTCAAACCACTCAGTAACCTCAGCAACTGATCCTACATTTTCTCCTTCCGCCCAGTCTTCCCGATTCTTCTCCACGAAGCCACTTTCCTTATTTCTCTCCACGCCTGGTCTTGTAACCACCCACTACAGCACTACTGGGAAGGATTTTCTCCCACTTTCTCCATGACTCATACATGATCTTCGGGAGTTACCAGACACATTGTTACTCTATATATAGTAGTTTTCTTTACATTTGGAGCATCCAAGTTTTGGGCGCGAAAGCGCTGTTCGTAATTTTAGGCAGAAAATTACAATTGTAAAAGAAGTATTTTCTCACATCGAGGAATTACTCCCTCATTAGTTTTTAGGCCTGTAATCTGTGTAACTGCTTGGATCAACAATCTTGCCATCATTTTATTGAAGTTATTTCCAGTTTCGTTTAATTCAAGTCTCCATTTATTTTATCGTATTTACAGGTTCTTTATTTTATCGCTTTATTATTGTTATTGCATTTCATAATTGTTTAAGCATGCTGTCATTGATTATATTTACCATGTTTATGTTGTTTTCATTTAATTCCATGTTTGGCTAAATAGTTTAGAGTCCGGCGTATGAGGACTGTCGTTACCGACGGGACTCGGTAGAAAATAATAGGTGCGAACTTATGATTAAAATTCTGTTTTGGTTTTAATTTCCAAGTCTAATTTAAATAGCTTTGTCACGAGAGTGAGAGGTTATTTAACACGACTTTGTCACGAGAGTGAGGAATTAATTAAGGTTAGAGTCGACACTGCGAGAGCGTGGGGGTCGAACCGGATAGTGGAAATTAGGCAACATATCTAAATATAGCGAGAACGCTTTAGATACGTTTAGGATATTATTGGCTTTCAAAATATATTTCCTAGTTACCGGGCGAGCGAGAGCAAAATCTTGGGATTAAGGAACATGACTTTAGTTAATACCGTGAGAGCGTGAGGCGGAGTTTTTAAGTCGGTATATTCTACGGAACTAAGTTATAGTTGTAATTAGTACCCGAATTCTACAGAGTCCTTTAGGAATGCGGAATCCATATTCCTACCTCTCTTTATTATCATGTTTTCTAAGTCCATTTTTAGCTTTACAAAGCAACGATAGATAACGGTAGGTTGATATTGGTCTCTGTGGGTTCGACAATCTTTTATATTACTTCGATATTTTCGTGCACTTGCGGATGCATCATCTCCAAACACAAAAATCTTAAAAAAATACTTCTCTTATCACCTCCTCAATCTCATTTCAAACAAACCTTTTCAAACCAAAAAGCGTAGATATTTCAAAGGGTTCCTATAGAGTACTATAGACGTTTTGGGTGCTAACACCTTCCCTTAGCGTAACTAACCCCCTTACCCAGTCTCTGTTTACTTGTTCTTGTTCAGAACTTGTTTAGGTTTTATTCGTTCTTTTTCCTTTCCTTTTGGATAAAATAAAAGTGCGGTGGTGACTCTTGCTTTATGAGTTAAGTTAATCAATAACTTACACTCATGATTTTTGCCGCTATAGAAAAGTGCCGACTTTACTGGGGATTCTGGTTCTTAGCGGGTTTAGCCTACTTTGATTTATTTATCGCTTTTTGTTTGATTTGTTTGGTATTGCTTGTTCTGTTTGGGTGCTTAGTGATCTGTGTGGTTAGATAAGTCCTATACCCGGACTTGAGAGAACTTATGATAAGAGGGTGGTATAGTCTTGTTCGGATTACGTGGAGTAGTCCTTACTAAGCTGACTTGAGATCCCTCGCTAAGTGGAGGCCCCTTTGGGATTACTGATGTCATACGAGTAGTCGTAGTGACATTACTTTTTCCGACCTGGGAGCCTGAGAAGCTGAGGACCTTAGAACCCTCTAACCCATCTTGGCCTTATTCGGACGTGGTGCGGTGGCTATTTAGGTGTAGACTTGAATCAGTCGTTACGCAATACCACACTCAGATGAGTTTCTCTTGAGAATATTGTTGGTTGACGAGTAGTCGTTTAAGCCGACAATATCCGAAAGATGGATCTATGACTCTGGGCATTTTTTTAGAACCTTGTTCTACAGGTGTTGTTATACCCTTAGTACATACCTTTGTGGGTTGGTTTTTAACCTTGACTCCATACTCGTGACTCAGACCCTTGACCCGTGTGCTTTGAGTGATCTTGTTTGTGGTTGTTGCATCCATGCACTCTTGCATTCATGAGCATACATATGCATTTATCCAAGTTGCCTCAGAAACTCATTTCAACTGTCTCCTTCTACAGTTATCTATTCACTGTCAAGCTATTTCCTCGACACAACTACGGAACTAGAGTTGCCGTTAGATTGAGAATGGAAAATCAAGAACAACACAATGCCGAAGTCAGAATGGAAATTGATGAGTTGAAGGCCAGCATGACCAAGCTCACAGAAATGATGCAAGTTCTGATTGCTAGAGGTGAACCACCTCAGAGGACTGTGATCTTTAAAATCTCAACTGCTGCTGTTAACCCTCCACCAATCCAACAACCAGCTTCTACTTGACCAGAATTTGGGCTACCTCTGAATTACTCGCCACCCTTTACAACTACTTCAGTGGTTGTCCCGTCTGTACTGCCAGTATCTTCATCTCCATTGTTCACTGAACCTCAGCCTGTTGTGCATTCTGTTGCTCAAGTTATTCCTGAGAATCCTCTTTTCGTGTACCATGCTGCTAGTCCATAATTCGAAAGTCAGGGAGAGCCTAGATACATTGAAGAAGTCAGAGAGCAATGGAAAACTCTGGAAAAAAGGATAAGAGTCGTGGAAGGAAGTGGTGTCTTTGGTGCTGCCACAATGGACATGTGCTTGGTTTCAGACTTGGTTATGCCTGCCAAGTTCAAAACTCCTAATTTTGAGAAATACAAGGGGAACATCTGTCCCAGAAGCCACTTGGTGATATACTACCGCAAGATGACTACATATACCAACAACGACAAATTGCCCATTCACTGTTTCCAAGACAACTTGAGTGGGGCTTCACTAAAATGGCATATGGGACTTGAGAAGAACCATATCCAAAGCTGGAAGGACTTGGTTGATACTTTCTTAAAACATTATAAGTATAATCTGGACATGGCACCTGACCACCGTCAACTGCAAAACATGTCTCAGAAAGATAAAGAATCCTTTAAGGAGTACGCTCAGCGCTAGAGAGAGTTAGTTTCTCAGGTGGAGCCACCCTTGGCAGAAAAGGAATTGACTGATTATTTATGGACACTCTTCATCCACTCTTTAAGGAAAAGATGATAGGTAGTGTCTCATCTGGTTTTGCTGACCTATTCACTATTGGAGAAAGACTAGAAGAGGGTATCAAGAAGGGAAAGATTACTAATGCTGAAGCCTTTATGGTGCTAGAAAGTCTGCTGCGAATTTTCAAAAGAAGAAGGATGGTGATACCCATGCTGTTTCAGTTGAAGGGAAACCTCGTCGCAGGCAACAACAATATGTAGCTGTAGTTGCTCATGTTGTCAATGTTCAACCAGTTCAAGCTCCTCGTCAGGCTGTTAGACAAAATCAGAATTGCAATAAGGTTAGCTTTGATCCTATCCCGATGTCCTACACTGAGTTGTATCCAGGTCTTGTTCAAAAAGATTTGATTACAACCAGAGCTCTACCTACTCCTCCAAATCCTTTCCCTGCTGGCTATAGGGCTGATTTTCACTGTGAGTTCCATCAAGGTGGGGCAGGTGATAACTTGGAAGGTTGTTATGCATTGAAGGCTAAAGTACAAGATCCGATCAAAGACAATATCCTCACCTTTCTTAATGATAATCCCAATGTTGTCAACAATCCTTTGCCAGAGCATGCCAAGTGAAGTTTGAGCTAGTTCAGACAGATCATCTCCTAAAGCCAGTGTTTCAGACAAGAACACTCATACTTGTTGCTGATTAGTCACTAGGCCTTGTTTCTTTCTGTTTGCACTTTTCTTTGATTGTATTGACTGTTTGCTTTCGAACTTTATTTGTACTTTCATGGTTAATTTTAATGAAATGAGCATTGCAATGTTTTGATTCAATTCATTTACATCCACTGTGTGCATCTTGTAAGACCCTAATTTTTGACCCCTAAGATTCCACATATCATTCACATCTCATTTTGCATCTTATACGACAAAGAAGATCATGCTTTGGTTCCCTTGTCTCTCTCATTATTTGGGTTTATGTCTTGCAGGAATCGCCGTTCATTTGTTTATATTTTACTGAACTTAACCAAAATCCAAAAATATGTTTGTTTCCCTTTTACTAACTTTTTCAGGAAGAGAATCAAGGATATCAACCAGTCCCTCAGCTCGAATGAATTTCATCTGAACAATGTCAAAGTTGATCTGCAAACAATTCAAAAATCATCTGATCAAGAGTTTCTAAGATTTAATTGATTATTATTCAAGAGACTCCAAGGTTCATGTGTTTATTTCCATGTCTTCTTTGACAAACAAGAAAAATCGAGCCAGAACCAGGACAGCACATCAAAAAGCCATTTTTTCTCATATTTTCACTGTGTTAATCGATTAACCTAATTGCAATGTGAAATGGTCAATCGATTAACACGTGCAATTTTTGAAAAAATGTGCCAAATTCAAATTCTGCAGAAATTGACACCAATTTCCATCATTTTGATCACATGTGGAATATTCTAGACCATCTCATTTTAAATCCCCTACATCACTTTGATCATTTCCTACCATACACCTTCACTAATCACCACTTTTTTATGAATTTCCCTCCAAATTCAAATTCCAAGCCTAATTTTCATTTCCAAACCAAACTCCAATCCACCAAATTTTCCAAGCCTAAACTCTATAAATAGAGCCTTCATTTCATTGATTCTACAAGCTTTGGATAGCCAAATTCACTTTTTCAAAATTCTTCTTGACTCTCAATTTTCCCCAACTACCAAATTCACCAAAGCTCACATTTCTTCTTTTGAAAGTTAACAAGAATTCACATTGATTCTTGTTCAACTTTGAGCTAAACCTTCATCCAAACTTGTTTTCATCATCAATTTCAGTAGATCAAGACTTTGGAGTTTGGATCTTGGAGTAATTAGAAGCAATTTTCAGATTTGGAGTGGTAATCTCATTTTCCACCATTGTTGTTCTCAATTTCATCTTTCACAATGTAGATCCTTTGTTGATCTTGTTTGCTTGAACTTTGGATCTTGCGATTTATGGTTGATTACCGGTTTTGCTGCTGTTTTAATCAAAATTTTGTGCACAATTGCATCCTTAATCATGAGGTGTTTGAATAAATGATTGATCAAGGATTATGCAATTTTCAAACTGATTTTCTGTTGTTTTTACAGTGTTAATCGATTAACCAAAACATGCACGAATTGGTTAATCGATTAACAGTTGAATTCTGCGCAAAAACTGCAAGTTTGCACCGGTTAATCGATTAACCTAATTACACTGTGAGTTGGTTAATCGATTAACCAACATCCAGAATGTGAAAAATGCTTGTTTTTGGGACTGTTTTGATTTTTTTGCCATTTTCTTCCCTTTCCTTTGTTCTTAGCCTTAGATCACATATTTTTGTGGTTTAATTTGACTTTCTCTTCATCGATTTCTCTTTCATTTGGATCGATGAAAGTCTTATGGATCATTAGAATTTCTTTGTCGAATTCTTGATCAAGACGAGATCGTTACCTTCTTTTCTTTTCGTGCGGTATTGCTTTCGGATGACGATCTATATATCGTTCATCTAGCATGCATTAGCACAAAGAGCTATTGACCGACCTCATTGTAGGGTAATTACTCCGTAAATTACTCGGCGATTGCTTAACATAGCGCAACATTATGTCCCGTATCGGAAAACAACTCAATGTTGATTGATATTTTGTATTAGGTTCAAAATCTATGAAGCTTGTTGTTGTAGAGGCTTTGATTCTATCAATCTTCTAACAAGTCTTCATTAACCTTGACCTAAGTACATTATTCAATCATTATTCATCATTTACTCTAACAACTAACAACTAATTACTAACTTCTAACTTCTTTACATTTCCTTCTCGCGCCCTATCTCTCTTTTACTTTTATGCTCCATTATTATCATTATCATATCATGTTTATGTTTCCGAAATTTTTCCTTTGTCCGTTGGACATATGTTTATGCTTCCGCCATTTTTACTTTGTCCGTTGGACACATGTTCATGCTTATGCCTTTTTCTCTTTGTCCACTTGGACCAAAAACATTAATAAAGACCAAAACATCTAAAAAACTTGTGCTTCTAATCTTGGACTATGGTTACTATCCTTTGCAATGGACATGTAGTTTTGCACCTAGACCTTGGATTTCAATGCTATTCTTGAATCCTTGGACTTAGAACTTGGACATCCAATGCAATTCTTGGAACCTTGGACTTAGAACTAGGACCTTTTCCCTTTGCTTTGGAATTATGGTTCAAAGACTTTGAAGACTTGTGTTTTTGCTTGGTTTATGGTGAAGACAACTACATTTGTGGTTAGATCTTTCTTATCCTTAGCTTTTACTTTATGCTCTAGGATAGTCACTTCTTCTCCACCCATTCTTCAATTTTCAAAACTCTCTCCCTTTTTCAAAATCTTCTTGATTTCAAACTTTCACATCTTTCATAATCAAACCTTGACTTTGTCAAGTGATTTTACTCTTTTATTTTCATTTCTTAACAAATGCTAAACTACATAAGCATATTGACACTTTTTTCAAAAGACTTTAAAAAACACCAAACTCATTCAAACCTCTTTTGTGCCCTCGTGCACTTTTTCCTTTAACTTTTTCATAAGTTTAGACATGATTCATTTCTTTAAGCGGAATTATTCGCTTGGAAATGACGACTTGTCTTTACATTTTAAAATCAACCAAAACAAACAAATTTCATTCTTTGTACCACGAACTACGGGGTTTTGATCCTACATTGCACATCGTGGGTACGTAGGCATGAGGCGACAAATCTCTCCAAACACAAAAACCTTAAAAACAATTCCTCTTCTCATCTCCTCAATCTCTTTTCAAGCAAACTTTTTCAGACCAAAAGCGGTATATATTTCAAAGGGCTCCTATAGAGTACTATAGACGTTTTGGGTGCTAACACATTCCCATTGCATAACCAGCCCCCCTTATCCAGTCCCTCTTCACTTGTTCTTATTGTAGAGCTTGTGTAGGTTTTGTTCGCTCTTTTTCCTTTCCTTTTTGGATAAAATAAAAGTGCGGTGGCGACTCTTGCTTTTCGAGTTAAGTTAATCAATAGCTTACACTCACGATTTTGCCGCTACACATCTTAATGCTTTCTTTTTCACAAAATGAAAATATATCTCCTGTTCACTTTCTTTATCAAGCTTTTGTTTATGCAAAGATTGGAGGGAGGATGATGAAAACGAAATACCCAAAATTGCTGGATTGTATGCTTTTAATTAAAACCTGGCTGATGATGTACATGCATTGTTTCAAATCCCAAACACTGGAGAAATAAGGAAGTTAATCCCTTGTCAACCCCTTTGAGCCTAGAAGTTGGAGTTTCTTTTTGTACGAAAAAACCCGCAATCTTAACCTGGGGATGGGTAGTTCTCAGTTAATTTGACTGTGTATTTAAACACAAGAGAATCATGCAAGACGTCTTCCAATGAAGTTTGCAATCACAAGCTTTCCTTCGGACACATCAAAGAAGTGTCGAAGATCTCTTTCAAATCAAAAGCCAATGATGGTTCACTGTAATCATTAAGCCAGACATTCACTACCTCTAAAAAAAAGAGAATGAAAAAAATCAAAATGAAAAGCCCGCTAAGTTAAAATCTATGAAGGAGACTTAGGAAAAAATTGGGGCATCCCGCTGACTGTAAGCTCAAATGACACAGTCCAGGCAAAAGTTAGGGATAACTAAAAAAAATCAATCAAGAGGTTCCCAAAATCCTCAAAGACAAAATGAGTTGACTGAGGTCTTCATCAAAAACAACAAAATGTTGCAAGAAAAATTGACTGCCATCTCAAAAATCCCTTGGCCCTTGAGTCATCATTGTAACTGTGTTGCAATTCCAAATCGCTTGGAACTTGAATTCGTAGTTTGAATTAACTGAGCATAGGACTGAAGATCATCACGAAGAATGAGTTGGGTACAAATAAACTTTGTGCCTATATCCTTTGTTTCAAAAAACCGTGAACCAGACCATGTTACAACCCTCAAAAGACCTAATTAAAGCCAGTTTTCTTTTGAAAGCATATTACAACAAGGTTGCGTGAATTGACTCCTAAGATTGTTGCCAATCATTTGTTTTGATGTCATACCTTTGCTTTCTTTTTCATTTTTGAATGTCTAAACCACTGTGTTTTGACAAGTGATTCATTTGCTTTACATCAATAATGTCATTCCAAAAATGATTTTGAATTTCAAATTTGCATGAACTTTGCATTAAAATTACCATGTTTGAATGATTTTATTTGCAGAAAAACTTTCGTCATTAAGAAATTTCAAACAGTTGAGAAACTTGGTCAGTGATCCTATCAGGGGCACATTACTTCCAGATCATGTTGTGAATTAGTTCAAGATTTGCTGCTCATTGTAACCAGAAGATCTCTTTCAAGACCCATACTGAGTTTAGCCTTCTCAACATTCATTTCGAGAACTGAAGCCATGATCAATTTATCCACAACATTTATTTCAATAACTGAAGCCATGATCAGTTCATCCCCAGCAATAGTCAAGCTGAATCCATGATCAGTTTATCCTCAACATTCATTTCAAGAATTGAATCCATGATCAATCTTTTCCCCTGCAGCAGTCAAACTGAAGCCATGATCAATTTATCCTCATCAGTCAATCAATCTGGGGAAGTCTTCTCCAAGAATCCTCAAGATGTCTTTCTTCAAAAGACCATCAGATACAATTCATAAGTGACAGAGAGATGTTCAACCTCTTCTCTCCAAGCAGAGTGGGCAGTGTTCCATGTGTTGAGGAATCAGAGTTCCATTTCTTCCCTCACAAAAGAGTCTATCTTGGTTATCCCAATCATCTGCATTGCATGCATAAATCTTTCATATATCGTACATAGAAAGATTTTCATAGCTCGAAGTGTGTTTCGTGCTCATGTGCATTTCTCGAGGTCCTGTTACTGTCAACATCTTACCTTGTGATCAAAGTCCAACTTACTTGGAGCCTACCAAAATAGTTACCTGCCTATTCATTCAGTGTCATTCCTGAATGTTGTCGTTTCCCTGTGCATCTAGTGATGTTGTTAGATGTTTTATCTTCATTCATTCCAATGCTATTCTTGGATCTTTGTTTTCTTTCACACCAGTGCCATTCTTGGATGTCTGCCTCTTGTTTCTCCAGTGCCATTCCTGGATGTCTGTCTTTTTTAATCTCCAGTGCCATTCCTGGATATCATGTTCCTCTTGTTTATCCCTGTTTCATTCCTGGATGTCTGCCTCTTGTTTCTCCAGTGCCATTCCTGGATGTCTGTCTCTTTTAATCTCCAATGCCATTCCTGGATATCTTGTTCCTCTTGTTTATCCCAGTGCCATTCCTGACAGATTCTCATTTACTTTCAGCACCATTCCTGAAAGTTTTATCTGTTCATTCAGTTCCATTCCTAGATGAGTTTTCTCCTTTACTTTTAGTGTCATTCCTGAAATTTCTCACTATCATTCGATGCCATTCTTGAATGTAGTGATTTACCTTTGCTTTTAGTGCTATTCCTGAAATTTCTTTCTCACTTTATTCAATGCCAGTCTTGGACATTGTGAACTCTTTTTATCCAATGTTATTCTTGGATAATTCTGATATATTTTTCCAGAACATTTCTCACTTCATTCGATGCCATTCTTAGATGTTGTGATTTCTTCTGTCCAATGCCATTCTTTGACATCTTTTCCCCAGCCGAGTCTAATGCTATTCTTGGATATCTCTGAGGTTTACCCTTGCCATCCAATGCCATTCCTGGATGTCCCCAGTGAAGTTTTTCAAATGGAAGTTTTGTTTCAATCCAATCCTATTCTTGGATATTGATTGATATATCGTCAGTTGAGATTGTCTCCGTCCAATGCTATTCTTGGATGTCTCTGATGTTTGTTGTTGTTTCCATTCAATTCCATTCTTAAATGTTGTAGTTCCTTTCATCCAATTCCATTCTTGGATATCTTATCCCCAATAGAGTGTTTTTCACCTCCATCCAATGCTATTGTTGGATGACACTGTTGTTTTTACTAGAAACTTTCTTGTTGTTGCCCAATGCCATTCTTGGACATCTTTTGGCATACTTTTTGTCTCGTTCGTAGTTTCCATCCAATGCTATTCTTGGATGTCACTACTCGTCTTCCCAGGGTCTTGTCCCTCTCTTTCCAACTATTAATGGATACTTCTTGTCACCTTGACAGATCTCCAGAAATAGCTTGTGTTCCCCAACGTGTTTTTCACGTCATCTCACTCAATTTACCGTAATTCCTTATTTTAAGTTTCCCGCAGAGTGTTTTATCCTTCGCATTCATATCATTTTGTGGCTTATTAGGGCTAAAATTTTGGCTTTTTGTATTTAAGTATCTTCATATCTCCCGATAGAAGAGACTTAAATAGGGGCAGCTGTAAAACCCTAATTTTTTACCCCTAAGATTCCACATAACATTCACATCTCATTTTGCATCTTTACCACAAACAAGATCTTGCTTTGGTCCCTTTATCCCTCTCTCCTTTGGGTTTATGCCTTGCAGAGATTACTGAGCATCTGCATGTTTCTTATTTGCCTTTATTTGCTTATGTTTACTAATCACTAATCAAAATCTAAAAATATTTTGTTTCACCTTTATTAATTTTTCAGGGGAAGAAAATATCAAAACACCAGGCAACAGTCCCTCAGCTCGAGTGAATTTCATCTAATAAAGTCAAAGTTGATCTGCACATAATTAAAAAATTCATCTGATTAAGAGTTCTCAAGTTTTTGATTGATTATTATTCAAGAGACTCTAAGGTTCACGTGTTTATTTCCATGCCTTCTTTGACAAGCAAAAAGAATCGAGCCAGAGCCACAATAGTGCAACAAAAAGGTAATTTCCCATTTTTTCACTGGAGTAACCGATTACCACTATATGGGTGATCGGAGGTGATCAGACTGGATCGTCATGGCCTTCGCGTAGGGCAGATGGGGATGCTTGTAGGAGAGAAAAGGGGGTTGTACCTACAAGGTACTCCGATGCTAAGGTAAGTGTTTGGTCAAAAGAGAGAAAAGCAAGTACAAGAGCAAGATTTCAAGTATTGAATATTTGATACCTGCCCCTCTCAAGTGAGAGGGTATTTATAGAGGAAACCCCCAACGCGGGTGTAGCGAGCGATTTTTTTCGGTGACGCGACCACCTTATCGCTGGGGTTTTTCTCCTCGATGGAGAAACAGGGGTGCTACTTTCTGATTTCTTATTTATCCCGTGAAGCTGGAAGGGAAAGGGAAGGTATCTAAAACTAACCTTGCACACGAAATGTTTAACTGAACAAAACGCTTAAGAGAGATTGGGGAGTCCGGGGTCAGGTTATACAATGGATAGTTGACAATTATCCATCCTATATGTGGTTATCCACAGGATGTTAGCTTTTGGGTACCGCTTTGTAATTTATAGTGTTTATCTGCTAATGGGTTGGGAAAGTTTCTTGGAAAATTTAAGTGAGTGCGTGAGTTTTTGTTGATGCTCGGGTTCTTTCCCGATTGTTTTTGGTAAGGTACTAGACCCAAGGGTTTTGATTGATATGAATGTACTGGACCTAGAGTTTTAGTTTAGTATGCTCGCTAAGATTTCGCAATCTTATGCCTACGTATTCCCGTTTAAACGAAACAGGGAAATCAGAGCAATCGTAGTTCCTCCTATTCTAAGGGAGAAAAAAGATGTTTTGGTGTCTTGTTCAAAGCCCAAGATTGAAGCTAAAAGGGTTTATTTGTATCTTGTTCAAAGCCCAAGATTGAAGCTAAAAGGTTTGACCGAGGGAGAATTTGTCATCTCTAGAGAGGGATTGTTGATTTTTGTGTGCCCTGGTCAAAGCACCAGTTTGATGCTAAGGGATTGATTTACCCGACTGGGGGATTTCTTTATAGAAAGCCTAAGAGGAGGCGGGATAAGACCGACTCAACAAGAGAGTTTATATGTCTTATACAACGCCCAAGATTGAGGCAAAAAAAGAGGCTGACTCTTTGGGGATATCATTATATGAAGCCTAAGAGGAGGCTGAAAAGAGTTTGACTCTGCTTATGAAATTTCTCGAAGCCCAAAGGAAGGCTGGGAGGAATTGACTCTGCCGGGGAAGATGTTTATCCCAAGCTTAGGAGAAATTTACGAAGACTTATGTCTTATACAAAGCCCAAGATTGAGGCTAAAAGGGTTTGACTCAACAAGATAGTGCTTTTATCTGTCCTGTATGAAGCCCAGGATTGAGGCTAAAGAGGGTTGACTCAACAAGAGAGTCTGACAGTTGATTGACTCAACAAGAGAGTCTGAAAGTTGCTTGACTCAATAAGAGAGTGATTTGCTGTCTCGTACGAAGCCCGAGACTGAGGCTAAAAGGAGATGGACTCAACAAGAGAGTCTGAAAAGGTTAGCTCCGCTGGGGAGAAACATTGTACAAAGCCCAAAAGGAGGCGACTATGCTGAGGAAGGATCTTTATACAAAGCCTAAGAGAAGGCTATCTTACTGCTGGGGATAATTGAGATCCCTCGGCAGGTCCAAGGGTGGGGAACTCTCATGAGAGAGACCGGGTGTTTCTGCTGGAGATTAACCCAGGGTGATCGGTGGTTTTTCCTATGTTTGAAAGAAACTTGAGAATGTCTTTGAGACTCAAGGGGTTTAGACTGTCCAAGTCTACTAGTGTTGAAGAGTTTTATCTTTTGTAGGATGCCTAAAAAAGGGAAAGGGCCTTAAGGGATGAGAATCAACCCTAAAGTGGCCTGAGGTTTGACACTGGAAAGACTACTCTAGCAAAGGATGACTAAGTTCTGTCTTATACCTTTAAGAGGTCATTATGGTCCTTGTATTAAGCCCAAGAGAAGGCATGAGAACTTCTAAGAAGCCGAAGGGTCCTTGTACAACGCCCAAGAGGAGGCGGGGATGCTTTTAGGAAGCCTGTGGGTCCCCAAACCAAGATAAGTTCAAGAAATGCAATTCATAGAGAAGATATCATTCCAGGAAAGTTCAAGGGTTTGGAAGAAACTCAAGAGATGCCATTCACGGAGAAAAGATCATCTCTGGGGAGTAGAGTTTCTTTGACAATTTCTAGGGGTGACAGTCTGAGAAAACGTTCACCGAGAATACTGCCTTTCTCTTTGTTCCATATTGTTTAACCCCAAGAGAAGGGAAGACTATATCTGGAATCCTACGGGGGATCTAGTTTTGTTTGTATTTAAGAGCGACCAACAGGGCTTTACCTAGTTCTAGACCTAGTTGTCGGGGAAAACTCAAAATAACTATACTAGTATATATACAGTTGATATATGACGAGTATTTAAAAGGTTATGAAAGAAGACTAACCATGCGTAGCTTCCCCCAATACATTTATATATATGACATGTATTTAAAAGAACGAAAGAAGACTAACCATGTGCCGCTTCCCACAATACAATTATATATACGAAAGTAGATAAAAGAAAGCGGATAAACACTTACCCGTTATAGAGCTTCCATGTTGTATTATTAGTTGTTCAGAGAAATTAAAGAAAGTTTTGAACAATATATATTTGAACCTAAATCAAAATGGGATTGTTTTGAAAAGTTTGTTGGGGCTTACAGCTCACGGAGAGGCCCAAGGTTTGAACAGTAATTGTACTGTTGTTTTAAATATCGTGTCGAGACTTATACAACGACTGAGGCCCAAAGAGGTTTATCTACAGGAGGGTCGGGTCTTACCACTCAAGGAGAAGCCCAAAAAGGTTTTAGAAAAGAAAATTGGGGCTTATAACACGAGGGTAGGCCCAAAATTGTTTTACTCTGAAATGGCGATCGCGCCGAGATTCTTTTAACGCCGAGGGACTTATACAATATCTGAGGCCCAAACTGATTTTGGTTAAAAGGGGATTGGGTCTTACACTCTAATAGATGCCTAATGGTTTGCTTTTAAGAAAAATAATGGGGCTTACAACTCAAGGAGAGGCCCAAAATGATTTGTTTGAAAACGACGATCGCACAGAAGTTTTTGAAAACACAGGGGGTCTTATACAATAACTGAGGCCCAAATTATTTTGATTTTCAAAAGGGGTTGGGTCTTACACTCTATTAGAGGCCCAAAAGTGTTTTGAAAAAGTTTACTAGGATGAAAATCAACAAAACCCTAATTTCATCATTTTTTAAAGTAATTATTCAAAGAAAATTAATTAAAATAATAAATATACCAAATAAGTTTGAATAAACAACTTATGATTTTTGGTTAAGGTTTGAAAAATGATATTTAACCACATAAGGAATTAAAACTCATTTGGTCTTGATTTTTCAAGGTGAATATTCATTTTTTAAAAGGTTTAAAAACAATAAAAATGAATTTATTTACAAAAATATCAACTATATTAAATAATTAATATAAATCTGATTTTTTTGTGGAATAAAATATTTCAACATTTTTGTGATTTTTTGCAAAAAGAACCAATAAAAAATAATTAAAATTGAGAGAGTTATTAATTTTCCAAATCATTTAAAAATAATATGAAAAATAATGAAAAGTGGGAAAAATGATAAAAAGGGGATCTGGGGCGAGGGGGATTCGAACCCCAGACCTCTTGGGTGCAGCGCACGCCCTCTACCACTGGGGTGGTGATACATCTGTGTATCAAAACTACCCCATGAATACATGAGGCATGCCTTGTTTTTGGCCTGGCCAAGGCAAGGCCAGGCAAAGTTTTGGCAAAAAAACGTGAAGCTTGTAACTTTCTTATTTCTCCATGGATTGGGACAAAATTTAGGTCTATCCTACCTAGAATTTCACAAGGAATCCAACGATGGTGGTGGTGGTTTTTTCAGATGAGGCTCCTATTTCAAAACCCGATAGTGGTTTTAAAATAAGCCTATAATTGCATTTTCTATGCTACCTCTTGTTACAGGCATGAATTACATGATGAATTAGTTCAAACACAACATATATAACATGTATGAGATGTGCATGATCAGTGAACTTCAAAGCAATGCATATTTCAAAGAGTTCAAGTTGTGATGCTTACCTCTTTAGGAGCTTTTTGGGCAATCTATCAAGTGCTTTGTTCCAGAAACAATTTGATGCTTTGGACACCCTCAAATGATCCCTTAGAAGCTTTTAGAATGGTTGGAATCAACTGGAATCCTCAGGAACAAGTTTGAGCTCTTTCTTGCAAAAGGGGCAAAAGTGATCAATATGGCAACTCTCTCAAATGGTGTTCCAGATGTGGGGAACTATTTGGGACAGTTCAAGGATGATATTTGGAGTGTGTTTGAGGTCTTATCTAGTTTTGAAAGTGACTGAATCAAGACACGGCTTGAAAAATGCAAAAAAAACCCCAATTTTGAGGTTTTGAGAGGGGACTTTGTGATTTTGGTGTTACAGATCACTTATGAGAGTTTGGACAACTTAGATATGACATATTGGATGTGTTTGGATCATGAGCTGTGGTGGAATTTCTCTCTAACTCAAAAGCTCAGAGTTACCTTGCTAAATAAGGCATTTTTGCCTAGAGAAAGAGATTTTGAGGAAAACAAGTGTTGTAGTGCTTTGGTGTACTCAAACTGAGCACAAATGAGCTCTATTTATAGTAGAGCAAGTTTGTTTTACAAGCAATAGTGAATGGCAACTGCAGCAGCTCATTGTCCAATTGCATCACTTTGGAATCTTAAGTCTCCTCTAGCCATTGACTAGAGGTTAGAGCACAGGCCTATGATTCTTTGGTTCAGAGCTTATCCTTGACTCATTCAGTTGAAAATGGCTCAGTTCATGCCACCTTGGTGCATCCATTGAATGCTTGGAAACAAAATTGGAGTCTTGGCCTCTTTTAGGCTTTTTAGGGTTTGGCATGCTACTTTGGGAATCTTGGACTTGGGAGGCTGATGGATCAGTGCTTGTCCCTTTGTTGTTCCCCCTTGAGGTATGCAGATGGATAAGCATGCTAGGAATTGCACAATTTGAGCAAATCGTGCCTTTATGCACAAGTCTGCCTTGCCAAGACAGTTTGCAGCAAGGCATGTTGCACCTGTCATAAATCCTAGCTCAGGTGGAGTTTGATGAAGCTCTTGGCCATTTTGGAAAGCCCTTATGTGATACAACACATGTGTGAACATAGTTTGTCTTGAAACTTTTTGGATCCAAGTGAAAAATTCCCCCACATTTTGAAAAAAAGCAAGACAGATTCTAACAGTGAAAATTTCACTAAGTGTTGGAAAAAGTGACATTTCATGTTTTCAGCCATTTTGATCACTCCATAACTAAAAATCCATGAAGAATTGGAATGAGGTGTAGTTGACACTTTTGAAGTATTCCATGAGAGCTACAAATCCATCTTTGGACCAGCCAAAATGGTTGCTTGGATCTCAAGTTATGATCCTTGGAAGTTGGTACCCTAGCCACTTTATTTCATAACTTAAAAAAATTCTAAGTTTTTATGGTTACCCCTTTTACAAGTTATCCCACTTTCTTTGATTTTTCTTGATGAATGATGATTCAAATCACACATTAACATCACTTTAGGGTTAAAGAACCATAATTATGAAAAATCTCAAAAAGTCAAACTTTGACTTTTATGCACAGTTGACTTTTTATCAGATGAATTCCAAACTGTACGATCCTCTATGAAATCAAGTCCTTGACCTAAATCAAACTTGATGGATATGTTCCATAGGTGTTGTAGGGTGTACTTAATCATGTCCCAAGGTTTGGGAGCATGTTTGGGTCAACAATCAAAGGTACAGTTGGCTTTTCCCTCGAAACCCTAATTGTGATTCTGATAAAATTGAAGCTTGTGAATCAAGCTTCTTGGATCAATCCATTGTTACAAATGGATCAACGTGGTGTATGGGAGACCCTCAAATCATCTCTTGAGGTCTTGGCTCATTTTTTGTCCCAAAAGTCAACTTAGGGGTGAATTAGGTCAAGAAACCCTAATTCCTGATTTTTTGTGAATGTATCTCCTGAGGAAAAATTGACTTGATGATTGGGTTCATGAGGTCCCTTAGAGTATTTTAAGTTGTGCTTTGAAGCAATGGCTCATGCCCAGATGAAATTTTCCATCTGGAGGCCTTGGTCGACCAAAACCCTAATTTGGTGACACTGGCGATCTTAAGGCTTGATCCACTTGGAATGTTGCAACCTTGTGCTTAATTCTTGATGTGGGAGCCCTTTTGATCCTTTGTAGGTGTTTGAGAGGCTAGAAATGTTGAAGATTATGTCATTCCTTGATTGATCCTTTGTCTAAGGGCTCTGAGAGGGCTTAAAAACCCTAAGTTTGATTGTAGTGGATGCTCACCCATCTTTGGGGAAACTAATGAGGTATGATGGTTCATCCATATTGTGATGAGGATTTGTATAATGATGGAAACCCTTAGTGATCAAAATTTGGGGTATGACAGCGGGGCCAAGGTCCCCCAGTTGGCCGAAATGTCTGGTGGACCAATGGGGGGCTGCTAGGTGGAGGGCAAAGTGTGTGGCCCTTTGACTTGGTCCAACTATTTCCGTGAGATCCGAGGAGACAGCTGGTCGCGTGAACGGCTAAGCGAGTGAGGGGGATGTGCCCAACGGGTATTTTCTGCCCAACAGCTAGTTCCTGCCCAACGGCAAGTTCCGGGTTATTGGGCCCGACCAATGGCTGGACTGGATTGGGCCTTGCCCTGCTGAGGGAAAAGCGTCTGCCCAGTCCAGAACAGGACCCCCAAGTCCTTGCTCTGGTGAAGAGTGTGGACTTAAGGTAGCCATGTTGAAATTCTGGTACCAGATAGGTGATGTTACGTGTGATGTCACAACACTACACTTTGCAATGGACAATGTAAAACAATAATAAATCAACACACTGAATTGTTCACCCAGTTCGGTTTAACTACCTACGTCTGGGGGCTACCAAGCCAGGGATGAATTTCACTATCAGTAGAATTAATTTACAGACTCAACAACCCAGTTGACATCTCCTAAACTTAATCTCTACTTAATGAACCTTCTACCTAAGAGACCACTTAGGTATGAGAACACTACTCAATCCCTAAATCACTTCAGTGATATAATTCAAAGATCACACACTTTGAAAAACTCAACTTGATTCTGCTTCACAGCTTTGATCAAGAACAACTCAAAACAACAACACCAATTCACACTAGAATGGTTTACAATATAAACACGAAGACTCAAACGACTCTCAGTCTTTGGCACTCTTTCTTCGTCACTTTTCCTCCAGGATTGATGCGCTTTATATAGCTATTTGAATTGGGCTTAGACCTACTAGAATATCTGACCTGATTTGTTATTTAAAACTGAATCTTCAACAGATTTTCTCTCTCAAAATCTTCTTAGATCTTCATCCTTTAAACACTCCTACAAATCTGCATCAAATCTGTTTGTAACAGAAAATATCTCCTCCAAGATATTCGCATCCAATTACTCTGCCAGCTCTCCCAATTTCCAGCTAAAACGCTTAACCCTAAAAACATCTCAAACCTGATGTTTTACTGATCTGCATATCTGATATCATGACATCGCATGTGACATCAGACTTCAAAACTTCAACAACTTAAACACTTAACATACACCAATGTTAAGACATCACCCATGTGACATCAACATTGAACAACTTTGTTTTACCAAAATCCTAGCCAATCCAAGAACCAAAAATCTCCCCCTTTGGCTAATTTTGGCTAAAACAATCTCTGCATCATCAGAGACTTCAGCAGCGGATAAAAAAATTTAAAAACAAACAGCTCCCATCAATAAAGAGCAAAATCTCCCTCAAAACCAGAACCAGCATAACCAGCTGTTCAACATGCACACTCCCCCTCAAAATCTGCACCACACCAGATGTTAGATAGGATACACTCTACACACCTAGGCTAACTCTCCCCCTTTTTAGCCATAATTGGACAATTACCAAACACAATGTCCTGACATAAAGACATGGTCAAACATCATGCTTCCCAAAAACACAAGTTCCAACACATTGACTGTTCAGTCGATACAAACTACGCTCCTTGTTTTCATTATAAACACAAGCCTTTCTTCCTTCTAGCAGCACCACTCAGCAACCAAGAATGAGCCAGTCAAACATCAAAGATGCAGCAAAGAACTTCAAGCAAAAGGACAAGACTTCAGATCCACCTCAGAAGAGGAGCAAAATAATAACTACAGCTGAAACTACTTCAGGAACCACAAAGACAGGAAGAACCTCAGAAACAACCATGAAACCAAGCAAGAAGCTTCCTGTATACCTTCAGCAGTTGAATAAAATCAATTTAAAAAAAATACAACTGCTTAATACACTCTCTAGCACATTTAATCTTCATAAATGCAAATTCCTAATTTACTTCTCAAACTTTCAAATTGGTTTGCATCTAAGGCTTTAGTAAAAATGTCAGCTAATTGTTTATCTGTAGCAACATGTTCCAAGGCAACTACTTTGTCTTCAACCAAATCTCTTATAAAATGATGCCTTATATCAATATGCTTAGTTCTGCTATGCTGAATAGGATTTTTAGAGATATTGATAGAACTCAAATTATCGCAGTACAATGTCATGACATCTTGCTTGACATTGTATTCTGTTAACATCTGCTTCATCTAAACAAGTTGAGAACAACTACTCCCTGCTGCTATGTACTCAGCATCAGCAGTAGAAAGGGACACACAGTTCTGCTTTTTACTAAACCATGATATCAGATTATTCCCTAAGAAGAAACAACCTCCTGAAGTGCTTTTCCTATCATCAGCACTCCCAGCCCAGTCAGTATCACAATATCCCCTTAACTCAGTCCCAGATCCATGACTATACAACATCCCATAGTCACTAGTGCCATTAACATATTTCAGGATCCTCTTTACTTGATTCAAGTGACTAACCTTAGGCTCAGATTGGTATCTGGCACAAACTCCAACAGCAAAAGTAATGTCAGGTCTGCTAGCTGTGAGATACAATAGACTCCCAATCATGCTTCTATATAAACTTTGATCCACACTGAGACCATGTTCATCCTTGGATAATTTTAGATGAGTAGGAGCAGGAGTCCTCTTGTGATTAGCATTCTCTAGACCAAACTTCTTCACTATGTTCTTAGCATACTTGCTCTGAGAAATGAATATGAAGTCCTCCATTTGTCTAACTTGTAGACCAAGAAAATAGTTTAGCTCACCAACAAGACTCATTTCAAATTCAGACTGCATCTGTTCCACAAAATGTTTCACCATTGCATCTGACATCCCACCAAATACTATGTCATCAATATAGATTTGAGCTATCATCAGTTTTCCTCCTTCCTCTTTAACAAACAAAGTCTTGTCAATCCCTCCTTTTCTGTAGCCATTCACAACCAGGAATTCAATAAGTCTTTCATACCAAGCTCTTGGTGCTTGCTTTAAACCATATAGAGCTTTCCTTAGTTTGTACACATGGTCAGGAAATGTTGGATCAATAAATCCTTTTGGTTGATCAACATACACCTCTTCATTTAAGTAACCATTCAAGAAGGCACTTTTAACATCCATCTGAAAAAGCTTGAATTTGAAATTACAAGCCACCCCTAAGAGCAATCTGATAGATTCCAGTCTTGCCACAGGAGCAAAGGTTTCATCATAATCAATTCCTTCAACCTGAGTGTATCCCTGAGCAAATAATCTGGCCTTGTTTCGGGTGACCACTCCTTGTTCATCAGATTTATTCTTGTAGATCCACTTAGTGCCAATCACATTAACTCTATCAGGCCTAGGTACAAGCTCCCATACTTCATTCCTCTTGAATTGCTCCAGCTCTTCATGCATTGCATTTATCCAAAACTCATCAGTCAATGCTTCCTGGACATTCTTTGGCTCAATTTTGGAGGCAAAACATGAACTTGCTATAACATCTCTTGACCTAGTCCTCACTCCAGAGTTTGGATCACCTATAATGAGCTCCTTTAGGTGGTCCTTCTGCACTCTGATGGAGGGATCTTTATGAGGTTGCCCAGTTTCAGGCTCAGCAGCAGTAACACTAGGAGTTGGACTTCTGTCTTCAGTTTCTGGTGCAACTTCACCAACTGATGTTCCAACATCATCTAGGGCATCATCATCTTCCTATTTGTCATTGTCATCAATCACCACATTGATTGACTCCATCATCACCTTGGTTCTAGAGTTGAAAACCCTATATGCTCTGCTGTTAGTAGAGTATCCCAAAAATATTCCTTCATCACTTTTGGAATCCAATTTTCTTCTCTATTCTCTATCAGCCAGAATATAACATCTACTTCCAAAAACATGAAAGTATTTAACATTAGGTTTTCTTCCCTTCCATAGTTCATACAGAGTGGATGAAGTGCCTCTTCTCAGGGTAACCCTGTTGTGAATGTAGCAGGCAGTATTCATGGCTTCAGCCCAGAAATGATAGGGAAGTTTCTTGGCATGGATCATAGCTCTAGCAGACTCTTGGATAGTTCTGTTCTTCCTCTCAACTACTCCATTTTGCTGAGGAGTAATAGGAGATGAAAACTCATGACTTATACCTTCAGCAGAGCAAAATTCTTCAAACTTGCTATTCTCAAACTCTCTTCCATGGTCACTTCTTATCCTGATAACATTACTCTCCTTTTCTCTTTGGAGTCTTTGACAGAGATCTTTAAAAACATCAAACACCTCTGATTTGTCTTTGATGAAGCTCACCCAGGTGTACCTTGAATAGTCATCCACAACTACATATGCATATTTCTTTCCACCCAGACTTTCCACCTGCATAGGTCCCATCAAGTCCATATGAAGTAGCTCCAAGACCTTGGAGGTGGTGTCATGTTAAAGCTTCGAATGAGACATCTTTGTCTGCTTCCCTTTTTGACAGTCTCCACACACTTTTCCTTCCTCAATATTAAGTTTGGGAATTCCTCTGACTGCTTCTGAGGAGATGATTCTCTTCATTCCCTTTAGGTGAAGATGTCCCAACTTCTGATGCCAGATTTTGACATCATCTTCTTTAGCAAAAACACAAGTGGGAGAATTTGAGTCTTGTGGCACCCAAAGATAACAATTATCCTTAGACCTGTCTCCCTTCATAATGACTTCTCCTTTATCATCTTTGACAATGCATTCAGACTTTGTAAAGTCTACTTTGAATCCTAGATCACAAAGTTGACTAATGCTAATTTAATTAGCTGTCGGTCCTTTCACAAGAAGAACATCCTCCAGTCTGGGAGCACCAACACAGTTTAGTTTACCAATCCCTTTGATCTCACCTTTGACCCCATCACCAAATGTAACATATCCTGAAGAGTGAAGCTTCACATCTACCAACAGATTCTTTACTCCAGTCATGTGCCTTGAACACCCACTGTCAAAGTACCAATCTTCTTTGGTAGAAACCCTTAAAGAAGTGTGAGCTATCAAGCTGGTAACCTTAACTTTAGGGACCCATTGCTTCTTAGGCTTGGTAACCTGCCTTCCTTTATAACAGTTCTGTTTGGGAACAACCTGATGAGCCTTCTGTGGATATCCATGTAGCTTATAACAATAAGCCTTAATGTGTCCAAAACATCCACAATGGTGACACCTCCAATGTCTGTATTTCTTCTTAGATGGAGTTCTGCCATGATGTTTTAACATCTGTTTTAACATCACTGTTTTTGGGGTGATAGAACCTGCATCACTGGTGAATCCCAAACCACATTTGTCTGCAGCCATCTTCCCAATACTAAGAATGCTGTATAACGCATTAGTACCATTGTTCAACATTCTGATAGTTTTGGTCATAGAGTCCAGTTTATAGTTAAGCATACTGACTTCAGCTTCAAGTTCAGTCTTTTTAGCTTTTAACTGTACTATGGTTTTCTTCAGCTCTTCTCCTTCAAGACACACTTGTTCACTTCTTATGAAAAGATCTTTATAAGTGATAGCAAGTTCATCATAAGTAACCTCATCATCCCAAGACTCATCATCTGACTCATAAACCCCAACCATATCTCTAACAAGTTTAGCTGAATTTTCTTCAGATTCACTCTCACTGTCAGACCAAGAAGCTGATAACCCTTTCTGCTTCTTTAGAAAAGTAGGACATTCCTTCTTGACATGTCCATACCCTTCACACTCAAAGCATTGTATCCCTTTGTCATTACTGGATTTTTCTTCATCTTTAGACTTCTTCCCTTGTTCTCCTGATCTGTTGATGTCAGAGGTAATGTTCTTGACATTGGGATTATAACTCCTATTTATCCTCTTCATAACTTTGTTGAACTGTTTACCCAGCAAAGCAATAGCCTGAGACAGCTCCTCCTGAGAATCATCCTCTTTCCCTTTCTTTGCTTCTTCATAACTGGAAACCAAAGCTATACTCTTGGACTTCTTCTCAGGTTCCTCTTCACTTAACCCTAGCTCAAATGTTTGAAGAGATCCAATAAGCTCATCAACCCTCATTTTGCTGATGCCTTGAGCTTCTTCAATTGCAGTCACCTTCATCTTATACCTCTTGGGAAGGGATCTAAGGATTTTCCTCACCAGCTTTTCTTCAGTCATTTTTTCTCCAAGAGCACTAGAGACATTAGACAACTCAAGAATACTCATATGAAAGTCATGAATAGTTTCATCTTCCTTCATCTTTAGACTTTCAAACTTTGATGTCAGAAGCTGAAGTCTTGACATCTTAACCTTTGAAGTTCCTTCATGAGTAGCCTTCAAGATGTCCCAAGCTTCCTTAGCAACTTCACAGGTATTGATCAACCTGAATATGTTCTTATCCACTCCATTGAAAATAGCATTTAAAGCTTTGGAATTACCAAGGGCAAACTCATCTTCTTCCTTGGTCCATTCTTCTTCAGGTTTCAGTTTTGAGCTGCCTTCTTTTTCTTTACCAGCATCATCATTCTCAACAACAACAGGTGCTTTCCATTCTTTTATGATAGCCTTCCAAGCCCTGCTGTCCAAGGATTTCAAAAAGGTAATCATCCTTGGTTTCCAATAATCAAAATTCGAGCCATCCAAAATAGGGGGTCTATTCACAAATCCACCAACTTCCTTGTCCATCTTTACCAGAAAGTATCAGCCCTAGATCTCACCCAGATTCAGAGCAGGATGCCCGCTCTGATACCAATTGAAATTCTGGTACCAGATATATGATGTTACATGTGATGTAACAACACTACACTCTGCAATGGACAATGTAAAACAACAATAAATCAACACACTGAATTGTTCACCCAGTTCGGTTTAACTACCTACGTCTGGGGGCTACCAAGCCAGGGATGAATTTCACTATCAGTAGAATTAATTTACAGACTCAACAACCCAGTTGACATCTCCTAAACTTAATCTCTACTTAATGAACCTTCTACCTAAGAGACCACTTAGGTATGAGAACACTACTCAATCCCTAAATCACTTCAGTGATATAATTCAAAGATCACACACTTTGAAAAACTCAACTTGATTCTGCTTCACAGCTTTGATCAAGAACAACTCAAAACAACAACACCAATTCACACTAGAATGGTTTACAATACAAACACGAAGACTCAAATAACTCTCAGTCTTTGGCACTCTTTCTTCGTCACTTTTCCTCCAAGATTGATGCGCTTTATATAGCTATTTGAATTGGGCTTGGACCTGCTACAATATCTGACCTGATTTGTTATTTAAAACTGAATCTTCAACAGATTTTCTCTCTCAAAATCTTCTTAGATCTTCAGCCTTTAAACACTCCTACAAATCTGCATCAAATATGTTTGTAACAGAAAATATCTCCTCTAAGATATTCGCATCCAATTACTCTGCCAGCTCTCCCAAATTCCAGCTAAAACGCTTAACCCTAAAAACATCTCAAACCTGATGTTTTACTGATCTGCATATCTGATGTCATGACATCGCATGTGACATCAGACTTCAAAACTTCAACAACTTAAACACTTAACATACACCAATGTTAAGACTCAATGTTAAGACATCACCCATGTGACATCAACATTGAACAACTTTGTTTTACCAAAATCCTAGCCAATCCAAGAACCAACACATGTGAACAGTTCGGGGACAAGTCCTTCGACTTTTCCAATATCGAGGTGGTCGGCATTGGTGCTTTGACCTGCCCGACCAGCCGTTGGCGTTCGGGGAGCATATTTGTGAAAAGGTCGTTCTACGTCGACCATGCTTTGAAAGGATGCCCGCCGAAGTGACGTTTTTATGGCGGGGAGCTTTGGCGAAGACGTGAGTCTCGTGCGTTATCGAGGAGACGTGCTCGCGGGATAGCAAGAGACTTGGTGCATGTAACGTCATTTGTACACTTCACACACATTTCTCTCCTCAACTCTTTTGCTCTGTAATTCGTCCTCTCGCCGGAGTTCCTATTCGCCGACGTTGGTCTTCATCGTCTACGCCCAGATCTTCATCTCCCACCTCCAGACCCAAGTAAGTTCTTCGTATTTTTCTGCATTTCTCATGGTGTTCTTCACCTTCTGGGTATACTCATGAATTTTCTGGCGACTTATGAGTTTTCCGCTTGAAGATTCATGTGTTCTTTGATGAACACATGAATTTCAGGGAAATTCATGAAGAACATGAAGAACACGAAGAACATGGAATGAATGTCGTATATTTTGGTGTAGATTCTCCTAGGTTCTAGCTAGGATTAGTTTTAGGTTTGTAGTCGGGCATTAGGCATGTTCGACATGAAGTTCTGGCTTTTGCACGAGGAGCTCACGTTGTTGAGAGCAAGTCTTCTAGTTAAGTCGCGGAGACTTGTCCCCGTTGTAGGGGGGCGGTGTAGTCATCGTATTTTTTCGCTGTCAAAGCGGGCTCGAGGTTGGCCTCGACTTCTTCCTCGCCCTTTCACCTGACTAGTGGTGGAAGGGTGGATTTGAACTTAGTCGTCGAATTCACTTTTTCTTCCTCTGCTTTTCAGGTGAAAATGACTGATCCTCGTGAAGAAGTCGTGCCCGACGCCCAGGCCGCGTAAGAGGAGGCAGAGCGGTCCGTCGAATACTGATCGCTATTTAGTGTGCCTAAATGATTATGACTGCAAGTATACAGTCGTATCGCGTAGTTTTAAAAGATTATCGATCCCACAGAGACTAAAAATCGAACGTACCGTTATCTAATGTTACTATGTAAATCTAAGGCTAATCTGATATGGTTTTTAAGTTCAAAAGGGGAAATTAAAATTTAGGAATACACTAGTTATGATTAGGATATCGGTATATAATTCAGTATACCATCGTGGATTTCATTAAGCCTAAGCGTATAAAAATTTATCACAATATAATTCTGTAGAAAATACCAGTTTAAAAGTCCTCACCTCACACTCTCGTGGTTATTGCTTCGGACTATACTTTTAAGTCAATATGTCTGCTCTCGCTAGCCCATATGAGTTTAAAAATAATTTTTGAAAACTAATAAGTCCTAATTAACTTTAAAGCGCTCTCGCTGTTTTTAAAACTAATGCTCGATTTCAGTTATCCGGGTAAAATCTCACACTCTCGTGGTCTTGACCTTAACCTTTGTTACCTTTTTACTCTCGTAATAAAAGTTGGTTTTAAATTAAGAAATCGAAGCCAGAAAATAAGTTGATTTATGATTTTAGCTTAGAAATATTTAATCCATTTCGGTTACTCAATTACATACCGATAAAATTGGTTTAGCTCGACATACTAATTAAAATAGACATGAATGCAAATAAACAATTAAACCTAACCTCAGACATAATAAAAGAAATTAAAAAAAAATGCTATAAATTGAAATAATAAAAACCTGGTAAATGCGGTCTAAGCAATTCCTCCACAGATCGGCAGGCTTTTGCTTGAATAAATTGAAACAACAAAATGATGAAGGAAGGAAACAAAAACTTAAACTAAGGTGCAATAGTTCCTCAATGTGAGAAACTATTACTTTGTTCAGTGGTAATAGGGGACAAGGAAAACGGTAAAGGAAACTAAGCAAAACAAGAATGAAATTTTGGAAATAATTCTGCAACAATACGGCACTTTGGAAAGGAAAATGGACCACCCTTTGTTCTTGGAATCCTTCTCATATATATATAGTCTCAGCTATGGCAGTGGTTGGAGAAAATGTAGGGACACTACTTTAGCAGTTACTTCGTTTGGAACCTAGAAATCCTCTGAGGGAATGTGAACGTGCAATAACTGAATTTGAAGCTTCGTGACCACGTCTGTGCTTAACGTATTGATTCTGTTTTTGATTCCATGACGATCATGAGGGAGTTGTGACGAGCGTGATGCATTTGAAGTCCATGACGATCGTGAGGGGGCTGTGACGGTCGTCACACCAGCAAAATCTAGTTTTTGCTATTTTCTGCTCTTTTCTTGCTTGTTTCTTGCTTGTTCTGCTTCTTTTCTACACTTTGCATACTTTTGACTTGGAAATTGAAATACCTGCGAAAACACTTAAATATTCTCGAAAAAATCGGAGATTAGACAGAAATGGAATAAGATTTTAACATAAATCAAAGTAAAAATATGATATGTTTTCGTGTTATCAAACACGCTAACTTCCAGGTCGCTAGAGGGGACCTTAAATGGATTGCCCACGAGCCCTTGTCGACGAAGTCGACGTTTACTGAAGAAGAGATTCGAGAGTTCCCCTATCTGGAAGATCGGGCCGAGGATGCGCCAGTGCAATGGAGGGCTATCTGCCCGACGGAAAATGACAGGATTTGCTCGATCTACCCAGGGATGCGGTTCCCCATGTATGAGTTTGCCTTTGTGGAGGCTAAGTTTCGTTTTCCTTTCACCGACTTCCAGGAGGCCCTCTTTTGCCACTTGGAGTTGTGCCCCGCCCAGCTTCACCCGGACGCGCTGGCCTTCATTCGTGCTTTCGAGCTGGTGTGTCGCTTCTTACACGTTGGGGAAACCGTGGACCTCTTCTTCTGCATCTTCCAACTTCAACGAAGCACTACTGGCTCGATGCAAAGCTGGGTGTCCTTTAAACAGCAGAGCAGGCTTTTTTGAACGTACTCAGAGTCTGTTCGGCATTTTAAGGATAGGTTCTTGGTTGTGAAGCCTGTTTCTGAGGCGGCCAAGAGGTCTATTTCTATGCTCAAAACTGTGACCATTGATGGTCGGCAGATTGAGAAGCCCGTATCCAAGTTCCCTTTGGAGTGGGTGTTCACCCACTTCAGATATAGGACCGACCAGTTCCTTGGAAAGCACAAGCAGCTTAGTGAGGGGGACAATGAGTCCTACCGGGTGCTCCATGCCTACGTGGAGAGCTTCAGTCCGACCTTTGTGGTGGACAGAGATGGCAAAGAGCTGCTCGGGGACGATGGGGAGCCTGTTCGTGCAGGTCACTATATCAACACTAAGGCTCTCCTTGAGTGTGAAAATAACGATGTTGCGTTCCAGCTTCTCGGTACAACCTGCTCTTGTGCCCGCATTTATTAAGTTTCTTCTAACTGCTGACTTTTTTCTTTTTGTGTTCGCAGAGAGAATGGCCGACATGTGGGAACGCTTGATGAGGTCCCAGGCAGCCAAAGTCCAGAAGAAGGTGCCTCCGATGCCCAAAGCCGGAGCGACCAAGCAGCAGGCGACGCTGGAGAAGTTTGTGTCTGGTGCTGGTTCTATTCCGGGGACGACTTCCACACCACCAACTCCGGACACATCCCATAAGAAGAAGCGGGATGATATTGAAGCCTCTTCGGTGGGCTGCTCAGGTGGTTCTCCTGAAGGGAAGTTTGTGCTGCCCGCGTGCTATCTACAGGGGAAGATGTTTGATGATGAAAGCTCTATCGTCGTCCCGGAACTGGACGCTTAGGTTATCCTGTCCGCTGATCCTCAGGCACGGAGGAAGTTCCTCTGCCAGGATGCGGCGAGAATGATCAGGATATTGGAAGCGGCGTTAACTCTTGGAGATACAGACATGGTTCATCGCTCCGACCTCAAGGAGGTTAAGACTAGGATCAATGACTTGGAGTTGGAGAATGTAGAGATATATAATGAGCTGAAGAAGCTGCAAGGGCACCAGGAGGCCAAGATATTGCTTCAAAAGGAGGTTTCCCATATGAGGGAGAATGTGGCCAAGGTTGACGAAGAAAATTCCCGTTTAAAGGCGAAGATAGCTGAACTGGAGGGGTCGTCGTCAGTTGGTCAGGACGAGACCGACGACGAGAAGACCCTGAAGACACGGAGGGACCTGATCGAGAGGATCCGTCTTCTCGGTGAGGATAACCTGGGGGCAGCTGAGTTTGGCTTTAACGCTGCTTTAGAGCAGTTGAAGGCCCTCAACTCCGATGTCCAGCTGCTGACCGAGGGGATGGGTCTCCAAAATGTGGTCGTCAACGGCGAGGTGGTTCCTCCTGGTGTTCCCGACGAGACCGTTTAGTTTTTTTTTTTAATGTACTTTGTATTTTATGGGCCTGCGTGCCTCTTGATGTAATGTTTTGTCGGGCACAGACCCTCTAAAGTACACCTGACTTATTCTGGCCTTGTAGCCGATGTTATTAATAGTGTTTGTTGGGGATTTTCTTGTCGCATTTATTTATGTATGCTTTTGTTTGAATGGACGTTTGCTCGACTTGTTCTTGTTGTGCCCGGCAGTCTGGAAAACTTGTCGAGGAGGGCGAAGTGGTTTCGCCGGTGATGAGACTAGGATATCGGTTGAGGTAATAATCCCACAGGCTTGGACTGCTCCTATCGCGAGCTGGGTGTCCTACCTAATTGGTGTGGCAACGGCGGAGCTCGATTGTGGTATCCCTGTTGTGCGCAGAGTCTGCTCGTCCCATAAGCAGAAATTGGTCGGCAGTGTAAAATTGATTGTGCTTACACCGGGGCACGATCCTGTGGCCGAGCCGTCTCCCTGTTGGGGGTGATCTCATTGGCAGTTAGTCTGACCTCGTGGTTGGTCCTAACTGTAGTATTGTTTGAGCTTTTCAGAATTCCATGGTCGAGCAAATGGTTCTCCATCTAGAGTTTCTAAGTATTAGGCTCCAGTGCCCGTTTTGGACTTGACCCTGTAGGGTCATTCCCAGTTCGCGGCCAGCTTTTCTTCGCGTGAATCCTTCTGGTTTCTGCGTAAGACCAAGCTGCCAACGGGGAAGTCACGCTTTATGACCTTAGCGTCGTGGCGCAAGGTTATTTGTTGTTTTAGCGAGGCCTCAGGAGAGCTGCTCCTGACCGTATTTCTTCGACCAGATTGAGCTCTTCTCATAAGGCTTCGTCGTTCATCTCCTCGTCGAGGGGAGCTTCCGTTCGTCTGGAAGGTTCTCTGATCTCCACTAGTATCAGCGCCTCGGTTCCGTAAGCTAATCGGAAAGGGGTTTCCCCGGTGGTGGAGCGTGATGTCATTTTGTAGGCCCAAAGCACGCTATATAGCTCTGCGACCCATCTCTTCTTGGCGTCGCCCAACCTCCGTCTTAGACCGTGAAGGATTACCCTGTTCGCAGCCTCTGCTTGCCCGTTAGTTTGGGGATGCTCGACGGAAGTGAAGTGTTGCTTCGTGCCTAATTTGGCGACGAAGTCTTGGAACTTCCTGCCCGTGAATTGTGTTCCATTATTGGTCACGAGGGCCTCCGAATCGTGCGAGGACGTTCCTTTTGTAGAAGCGGAGTATGTTGAAGGTTGTGATCTTGGCGAGGGCTTTGGCTTCAACCCACTTAGTAAAGTAATCGACGGCCACGATCAGAAATTTGTTTTGATAAGACCCTATTGTGAAGAGGCCGAGTATGCCCATCCCCCACCAGGCGAAGGGCCAAGGCGAGGATAAAGTCTTCAATTCGTTCGGGACGCTAAGTGCATGTCCCCGTGGCGCTGGCACCGGTCACATTTTTAGACGTTCTCCTTGGCATCGTGCTGCATGGTCGGCCAGTAATATCCTGCTCGCAGGGCTTTTTGTGCCAATGATCTCCCTCCCAAATGTTGTGTGTTGATGCCCTCATGGATCTCTTGGAGAATTTCGGGGACCTTGCTCTCCTCGACACATTTTAGGAGGGGGATGGAGAACCCTCGTCGGTAGAGTTTATCCTCAATCAGCACGTATGAGCAAGCTCGTCGTTTAGTCACGCTGACCTCCTTGCTGTCCTCGGGCAGTTCCCTATTGGTGAGGTAATTGTACACAGGAGTCATCCAGCAGTGGCTATCTCCGACTGCGTTGACGTTGAGCAGCTCTGGTGGTTTCTCGATGCAGGGTCGGGCGAGTATTTCTTGTACAACGGATTTATTTTCACCCTTCTTTCTGGTGCTATCCATCTTGGACAAGACATCTTCCCGCGTGTTTCGTTCGCGAAAAATGTGTTGGACTTCCTAAGCGTCGAACTTGGTAATTCGTTCCATTACCAACGTTAGATACTCGACCAGTTGGTCGTTCTTCGCCTGGAACTCTCCCGCACCTGGGATGCTACAAGCTGGGATCGGTGAAAATCTTTACGTCCCTGGCGCCCAAGTCCTTAGCCAGCCGCAACCCTGCGAGGAAAGCCTTGTATTTGGATTGGTTGTTAGACATAGGGAAGGATAGGACTAAAGATACTTCGATCAGTATCCCCTCCTCGTTTTCGAGGATAATACCTGCGCCGCTACCAGAGGGGCTGGACGCCCCGTCCACGTAGATGGTCCATCTCCGCGTTCCGCTTGGTGGGGATGAGGGGTTGTCATCTCGGCTACGAAGTTGGCCAAGGCTTGTGCCTTGAGGGCCTTCCTGCCCTCGTAGTGGATGTCAAACTTCGTTAACTCCAGGGACCATTTGAGCATTCTGCCGGACATGTCTGGTCAGCAAAGTACTTGCCTTATGGGTTGGTCGGTGCGTACTACTATGGTGTGAGCCAGGAAGTAGTGCCTGAGCCTTCTCGTGGCGAAGATGAGGGCGAGCGCTACTTTCTCTATCTACGCGTATCTGGTTTCTGGCCCTTGCAGGGCTTTGCTGGTGAAATAGATGGGTTTTTGCCCGTCTGTTGTCTCGCGAATGAGTGCAGCGCTAATGGCTTCACTGGTAATGGAGAGATATAGATACAAGGTCTCCCTGCATTATGGTCGAGAAAGCACAGGAGGTTCGGACAGGGCTCACTTAAGATGGGTTAGACCCTGCTCGCACTCTTCTGTCCATTCGAAATTTGCCTCCTTTATGAGGAGTTTAATGAAGGGCAGGGCGTGTTGGGCGGACTTTACCACGAAACGGGAGAGTGAAGCGAGCATCACATTAAGGGATTGGATGGGTTTCTTCGAGCTGGGCATGGGAAATTCCGCAAATGCTCGGCACTTGTCTGGATTCGCCTCTGTTCCCCTCTCAGTGAGGTAGAATCCGAGGAACTTCCTTGCCCGCACCCCAAAGGTACATTTTTCTAGATTAAAGCGCATTTTGCACTTTCTGGCCTGGTCGAAGACCTTTTGTAAGTGGGTCGTATGATCGGATTCCTCTTGGGATTTTACGATCATATCGTCCATGTAAACTTCGAGCATGTCTCCGATTTCTGATCGGAAGACTTTGTTCATCATGCGCTGGTACGTGGCCCCCGCATTTTTTAGACCGAAGGGCATTACGCTGTAGTAATAGTTCCCCGAGGAGGTCATGAAGGCGGTGTATTTCTTGTCCTTTTTGGCCATAGGGATTTGATTATATCCCGAATAGGAGTCCATGAAGGACAAGAGTTTGAAACCTGCGGAGTTATCAACGAGTTTATCTATGTTGGGCAGAGGATAAGCATCTTTTGGGCAAGCCCGATTGAGATCAGTGTAGTCAATGCACATGCGCCATTTTCCACTATGTTTTTTAATAAGTACAATATTGGACAGCCAGGTTGTATACCTGGCCTCCGAGATAAATTTTTCCTCTAAGAGGTCTTGTACAAGTTTTTCGGCAGCCTGTGCCTTCTCATCAGACTGCTTGCGCCTGCGTTGTGCGACGGCTCGAGCAGTTGGGTCGATTGTCAGTTGGTAGCATGCGGTCTCAGGGTCCAGGCGGCCATGTCCGCAGCGCTCCATGCAAGCAATTCGGCGTTGTCCTCGAGGCATGTCTTCAGTCGTTGCTTTACCTCGACAGGCATCCCTGCACCTATCTTCACTCCTCTGCTCGGGTTGTTGCCGAAGGTGATGACCTCAACCTCCCCGACAGGGACATGGCGCATGAGGGTAGCTGCATATGAACTACCTGCCCCTGCCGACGTACCTCCACAAGAGTCTTCGCCCTCCTCAGGAATTCGGCAGTCAGGGTCGATAGTGTACATGGGGAGAGTCGACTTCTTGTCGGGCTGACTCTCTTCGATGGGCTCGTCGTCCTCTCTTGCCCGCTTAGCAACCTTGGGCGCTGCACTGATCGAGGTTTGGCCCCGGGTTGCTGCTTCAAAACACCTCCTCGCGGCCTCTATATCTCTGTGTAATGTTGCGGCGTGCCCCTTCTCCGTACAATATTTCATCTTGAGATGAGCGGTTGAAGAAACAGCAATCAGCTCTGCCAAGGTTGGTAGGTCGAAGATGCATTGGTATAGCGAGGGGCAATCGATCACCAGAAATTGAGTCTTGATTGATTTTGACGCCTCCTCCTCCCCGAAGGTGACCGGGAGCTCCATGTAGCCCCAGGGTTTGGTCGTTGCACCGTTGAACCCTTACAGATCGGACCCCACGTATGGCAAGAGGTTCTTCGGATCCAGCTTCAAGGCTTTGAACAGACCCGTGTACATGATGTCCACGGAGCTGCCCTGGTCGACCAAGATTCGTCGGACATCGGTGTTGGCCAGCCTTGCCCTGATGAGCAAAGGAATATGCGAATTCGGGGATCCCCCGGGCAGTTCTTCCCGGTAAAAGGTTATTGGCTGGGACCGCCCCCGAACCTTCTCGAGTGTGGACAGCTGGCTTGGGCTGCAGTCGATGAGTTGGTCAAACTTTCTCTTCACCAACCCTACTGTGAGCTTGCTATATCCCCCGTATGAGATCACCATGGCCGTTGGGAAGCTCTGCCACGAGCTATGTGTGAGGATTTATGGGGGATCCTCCATGTGGTCGGGGATGATGAAATCCTCTGGCCGTGAGATGGACATCGCGACCTGAGGAGGAGGACTAGGCAGCAACGGTTCTGCTTCTTTCTTGGTTTCTGATGTTTCTCGTCGGGAGGACTCACCCTTCTTCGTGTATTGTTTTAGGTGGCCCTCCTTGATGAGGATTTCGATGGCGTCTTTTAAGTGCACACAGTCTTCGATCACGTGGTCGTGGCTGCGGTGAAACCGGCAGTACTTACTCTTGTCGGTATTGCCCTTGGACGACGTTTGTTTGGGGGACCGTACCCCTCCCTGCTTAAACTCCGCGTTGATGCACTCAGAGAGAATGCACTCACGGGGAGATATCAGCAGGGTGTACTCCGTAAAACGACCAGCAGGTCCCTTGCCTTCCCGAGGATGATCGTCTCGTCGCGTCTAGGGGCCTCTGATTCGTCCTTTTCTTTTTTTGGTGTCGGGGAACTCTCTTGATCTCTAGAGTCTCGGGATTTATAGGCTGCCTCATTTTCTTCGTATTGTATATACGACTGGGCCTTACGGAGCAGCGCGGCCAGGTTGCGTAGAGGCTCTATGCCCACCGCCTTACGGAATTCACTCTTTGGTCTTAATCCTTTCTCTAGGATATACTTCTTCATATAATCTGTCGTGCAGACTTCAACAGCCTCCTTGTTGAAACGTTCGATATACACGCACAGGGGATCGTATCTGCCCTGCACAATGGCCTCTAGTGTGGTCTCCGACTTGGGGTGTCGCCGGGAGGTGGTAAAATGGCAAGCAAACTGGTTCTTTAGATCTTTCCAAGATGTGACTGAACCCCGAGGAAGTTGTTTGAACCAGGCCATGGCCCCCTTCCTTAGAGTGATGGGGAACAACTTGCATTTGATATCCCCACTCACATTATGGTAGTGGAGCATGGCCTCTATGTTCTCTATGTGCTCGCCCGGGTCGGTGGTTCCGTCGTATGTAGCCAGGGGAGGTGGTTCCTCTAATCCACGAGGAATGCGCATGTCCATGATCTCCTGGGATAGGGGTCCATGGACATCGTCGTCGTCGCTCGTGCTAGATGATCGATATGGGGAATCGTTATGGCTGCGGCTTCTGCTACGACGGGGAGAGTGTCTGCCTGATCTACGGTGCCCGTGGTGGCTCCTCGAAGTTCTACTCCTCTTCGGAGAAGGAGATCGTCTGGATTTCCTTCGGGGAGATCGGTGTCGTCGTCTAGCGAGTACTAGGTCAGGTTCTCCCGATCTGGGACGTCTTTGTTCAGGAGGAGGGGTTCTGGACCTGTCTCGCCTGTGCTTCTGAGGAGGAGACTGTGGCGGAGGAGAAGGACTGTTGGGCCTCTACGAGGGGCGTTGTTCCTTGAGGGCGTGTTTAAGCATGCCGATCTTCTCGCCTTACTGGAAGATCAAGAAGTTAGACCTGTTAAGGTAGGCGATTGGGGCGGCCATGCCTGGGTCCGCATTTTGAGGGAATGGGATAGGCTCGAAAGCGGTTCCAGCGGCTTGTGCGCGCGGATTTATGTAACACCCCAAATTCGATTATGATTAATTGCTGCTTATTTGAGGATATAAGGTGATTTTGACGATATGTGGTTATGTGGCACGAATGCATTGTGGTGAAATTATTTTAATAATATTAATAGTAAGAATAATCATATGGTATTATTCAAATTATTGTTTATTATTTAAAATAATAGAAGTGGGAGTATTGAGGGTATGTTGGTCATTAGGGATGGATAAGTGAGGGTATAATGGGAAGAGCACATTTAGAGGTATTTTAAGAGAGAATAGTGAAAGGAACTCATTATTCGTATTATTTTTTAGGAAGAGGCAAAGGTGATCTGAAGAACAAGTGAGAAGGAGGCTAGGGCATAGAAGAATTCCGACAAAACTCCAAGAGAAGATCGAAAGAATCAAGACTCTAAGGTATGGGGAGTATCACTTTGCAATATTTTGATATAAAGATTAGGTGTTGGTGGGTGATTATGGTTTTGGGGGGAAACCTAGGGTTTAGAGGTTAAAGGTGATGATTTTGATGATTTGTTGTGTTGTGGTAGTTGTGAGTGATGTATGTGTGTTAGATATAGGTTATAGTGACTTAATTTGTGTTAATAGGGGTGAAAAATGCAGTTTAAGGGTATGAAATCGAGGTGAGAGAAGGGTTGTTATCGCAGAAATTTTTGACCAATTTGTAGAGGGCGCTTAGCCCCGTTTAGCGCGCTTAGCGCGGTCCCCTCGGGCAGCTTGTTTTCAAAACTTCGAAAATTCGTAACTTTTGATTCGTAAGTCCGTTTGGGTCGCCGTTCGAATCTTTGGAAAGCTGACTTTATGTACTTTATGTTAAAATTGTTTTCAATGATAGATTTCCAACTAATCGGCGAGCCATGTGTGTTTTCTTGTATGTTCCAATGTGTCGAACCGTGAAATGTGGACATCGGTCGCATGAATGTGTGTCGTGATTGTGAATTATGAGGTTGTATGATGTTGTTGTTAAGTTGTTGTGGCATACCATGAAATTGTGATAGTTGTTGCTTATAATGTTGCATGTGGATGTTGTTGAGTGGTTATGGTATGATGTGGTGTGAATTAACCGGTAAAGGTAATAGTGGTTATTTGTGATGTAGTCGAATGTTGTGGGGTATTGTTGTTGTAAATATGATGCTATGTGTTGAAGACTATATGATGCTTATGTTGATCTAGAGTATAACGATAAGGTGTTGTTGTTTTATGATGTTAATTATATGTGGGAACTTATATGATGATTATGCGTTGATTTCTTATGAAGATATGAGTTATGTGAATGATGTTACTATAATGAAGCTATGACGGAATAAATAGATGATGTGCATGTTTTGATGTTCATACATGCTATGTGACGAACATGGCGATCAAATGAATTGGGATGATGTAGTGTGAAACGAAGTAGTGATGTTATAATATGATGTTTTGATGAATTAATGATGATATGAGTAACATGAGGTTTGATGAATGATGATGCACGTAATGACTTTTATTGATGTTGATGATTGTGACGTTGTGCATCATGCATTCATACTATTTAGACTTCGGTCTATTGACGGTTTTAGGACTTCGGTCCAGTGAAGATGTTAGGACTTCGGTCCAGTGGTGGATTCAATCCCATTGTGCGGATTGGAGTGTTTTGTGATGTGCTCCCTTGTGGAGGGTTGATGGCCTAGTGTCCATTATTATGACGATTTGGTACCACATGCATTTTATGACGTTGCATTTCATTCTTGGTGGCATTATATGATTGCATGTTTGTGATGTCGATGACTTGGTGATTTATATGATGTTTTGGGTGAGTTGCTATGATGTTTGTTTACGACGAATGTGTACTCGTTAATGTCTTTTCTTTATATGAATTATATTGTATTGTGATTACTCACCCTGCCTGTTTGAATGTTGCCTCTACGTGGGTAACGTGCAGATATTCAGGAGTAGCTTCTCGGTGCCTAGCTTGGGGTTGTTTAGCTTATTTCCGTAGAGTTGTATGGTGTCTTGCTCTGATAGATGTAACATCGGGTGAGGAAACGCTTAAGTGAATATTATGCTGTTTGTTAGAATGATTCTTATGAGTTACCATATACCGATTTTAATTGATGATGATTGTTCACAATGACCCAAGGGTCTTGATGTTTTGATGAAATATAAGAAGATATTTGAATTTATGATTCCGCTGCAAAGTTTGAATTTAGTTGTGGATATTACTAAAGAAACTATTATTTTAACAATGTTTTGAAAACCCGTGTTACGGGGCAGGATCCTAAAATTGATGTTTTATGAAGAAATGTGACACCTTTTTATGATGTACTCTGATTCATTTAAGTATACTTATTGCGTATATTATGTTGGGTTAGAAGGGTGTTACATTAGTGGTATCAGAGCAGGTCGGTCTATCCGGCCAGGTTGTCTAATGATGTTTGTTCCTTAGTGTGCGACATGTGTGTGAAACACTGTCGGTACTTGCTTGTTTTCTAACCGTTTGCCTGCAGGTGTTGGCTTGAAACAAGTGAGGGATAAGCTATTGCTTCTCTGAGATGTTTTGGTTGTGGAATATTGGCTCAGTGTATATTGGATTGCAAGAGTGCAAATGTTATTAGGAAGGTGTTTTTCTCGATTCCGGAGGGAATGCGGAGATAAGGCTTGTGTCAACTAAGGATTTGTGCATTAGGTAGTTTAGTGCACAAGATGCAAGGAACGCTATTGGAGTTTGGGAGGTATGGTTTATGCCCCATCGTGATTGTCGGCTATCTATTGGCAAATTGAGGAACTGATCACCCTTAATCTCTTGTTGATAGTAGACGGAATCATGTTGGATGGGATAGACGTGTCTTGCCAGCTTAGATGGTGTGTGCGGTAAAAATCGATTGGAGTTGAGATGGGTGCTTATAGATGGTTTTGATGAGTCGATGCAGATTATTATACTTGAAGGTGAAAAGAGTTCGAGTTTCTTGTCTGTCGGTCAAGTTGGAATGTCTCGAGGGAGAATGATCAGGTATTATTGATGCTTGCTTCTCGGGGGCATAGAGAGCAATACGACGGCTAATGATATGCCAGTGGTGTGTAATTCCTGATGTTTTCCTAAAGAGACCTACGACTTGTCTCCAGAGCATGAATTTAAGTTCGACAAAGGTGAAGAGTTGTTTGTTCCGTTAAGCAAATGGATAAGTTTGTGAAGGATGGTACAAAAGTGTCTACGACGTGGGTTTCTTTGAAGGCATAAGGAAATGCAGTGGTTGGTGATTTATCTAAGGTGTGTGACTTTTGGATGTGTTCCCATGAGATAACAGGGTTTTTTGCCAAATCGCAGAGCGCGCTTAGCGCGGATGGGCTCGCTTAGCGCGGCCTAGAGAAATTTCGCCTCCTCGAGACAGTGAGTAGAGCGCTTAGCGCGGATGGGGCTCGCATAGCGCGACCTGGGACTGAAAACCTCATTTTTTTATTGAAATTAAGTGGAATTATGCATATCTATGTTTCGTAAAGCTGGGGTGTTGCTGTAACTTGTGTTGTATGTTACATGAGGAGTATGATGGTTATTTAGTGATGTTGCTATGTTACGACATGCTAATTGAGGATAAACATGATGTTGATTATAAGGTCCAATTGTAGTGATTTGTTAATTATGTTGTTAGGACGTAAACGAGATGACTATCAAGAATAAAGGAGATAGCCAAGTTGGCAATGAAGTAAGAAATTAAAGATTTTCCGAAGACAGTTATCAGGACGAGGTACAGTCACCATGAGTACACTGTGATGTCGTTTGGTGTATCCAATGCACCTGGCGTGTTCATGGAATATATGAATCGGATTTTTCATAAATATTTGGATAAGTTTGTGGTGGTGTTCATTGACGATATTCTGATATATTCTAAGAGAGAAGAAGAACACGAAGAACAATTGCGAGTTGTGTTGTAGGTATTAAGGGAGAAGAAGTTGTATGCGAAACTGTCGAAATGTGAGTTCTGGTTGTAGACAGTAAGTTCCTTGGTCAGGTGATTTCTAATGGTGGAATAGCTATTAATCTTTCTAAAATTGATGTTGTGTTGCAGTGGGAGACTCTGAAGTCGGCTACTGAAATAAGAAGCTTTATGGGATTAGCAAGTTGCTATCGCAAGTTTATTGAAGGTTTTTCTAAGTCGACATTACCATTGACTTAGTTAACTCGAGAGGGGAAAAGCGTATGTGTGAGATGTTACATGCGAAGGGAGTTTTGTAGGCCAGAAGAAGAAAATTGACGACCGCTCCGATATTGATTTTTCCTAATCCGAGTGAGTCTTTTGTGGGGTAATGTGATGCGTCTAAGATGAGTCTTGGTGGATCGTTGATACAGGATGGTCGGGTTGTTGCTTACGCTTCCAAATAATTAAGAGTTCACAAGAGAAATTATCCTACGCACGACTTAGAATTGGCAACCTCGGGGTTTGTGATGAAAATTTGGAGACCTTATCTTTTTGGCTTTATGTTTGAAGTGTTCGGTGATCATGGAAGCTTGAAGTACTTGTTGAATCAAAAAGTTGAATGTGAGGCATAAAAGGTGGTTGGAGTTGATGAAAAACTATGATTTTGATTTAAGTTAACACCCTGGTAAAGCATAAGTAATAGCTGATGCGCTGAGTAGGGAGTTACTGCGTATGTCGATGCTTAAGGTGAGGAAGACTGGAATTGATCGAGCAGTTCAGAGATGTGAGTTTAGTATGTGATAGGACTACTGACAGTGTGAAGTTGGGGATGTTGAAGTTGATTAGTGGTATTCTGGAAGAAATCAGAGCGGGTCAGCAATCCGATTTAAAGTTGGTTGACCAATTGATTTTAATTAACTGAGGTAACGGAGGTGAATTTCAAATTGATGAAAATGGCGTGTTGAGGTTTCGAGGTAGAGTGTGTATACCAGATGTTCCAAGGATTAAGAAGAGTATTCATGAAGAGGGATGTTATCGAATTGTGTATATGTGTTTGACTTATCAGAAGCTAAAGACGAAACAATCAGAAGTCTTTGTGTCTGATGCAGATGTTGAATATTCCAGAATGGAAACGGAATAGTATTTCCATGGATTTTGTGTCGGGTTTACCGAAGGCCGCGAAGGGGAATGACTCGATTTGGATGATCGTGGAGGGATTGACGAAGTCAACTCATTTACCAATGAAGATTAATAATTCTATGCAGGAATTAGCTGAGATGTACATTGAGGGAACTACGGAGTTACTTGGGATGGAGATCCGCGATTTACGTCGAGGTTTTGGAAGAGTTTGCAAGATGCGTTGGGCACTGAGTTGAGGATGAGTTCTGCTTAGCATCCGCGGACGGATGGTCAGACAGAGAGAAGTATCAAGTCCTTGGAGGATTTGTTGATGGCTCGTGTGTTGGACATGGGGGGGCATGAAGATCCGATGAGGGAGTCATATATGACTCTGTTTTCTTCGGGTAATTCTCGAGGGCGAAAATTCTTTAAGCGGGGGAGAGTTGTAACACCCCAAATTCGATTATGATTAATTGTTGCTTATTTTAAGATATAAGGTGATTTTAACGATATGTGGTTATGTGGCACGAATGCATTGTGGTGAAATTATTTTAATAATATTAATAGTAAGAATAATCATATGGTATTATTCAAATTATTGTTTATTATTTAAAATAATAGAAGTGGGAGTATTGAGGGTATGTTGGTCATTAGGGATGGATAAGTGAGGGTATAATGGGAAGAGCAGATTTAGGGGTATTTTAAGAGAGAATAGTGAAAGGAACTCATTATTCGTATTATTTTTTAGGAAGAGGCAAAGGTGCTCTGAAGAACAAGTGAGAAGGAGGCTAGGGCATAGAAGAATTCCGGAAAAACTCCAAGAGAAGATCGAAAGAATCAAGACTCTAAGGTATGAGGAGTATCACTTTGCAATATTTTGATATAAAGATTAGGTGTAGGTGGGTGATTGGGGTTTTGGGGGAAAAACCTAGGATTTAGAGGTTAAAGGTGATGATTTTGATGATTTGTTGTGTTGTGGTTGTTGTGAATGATGTATGTGTGTTAGATATAGGTTATAGTGACTTAATTTGTGTTAATAGGGGTGGAAAATGCAGTTTAAGGGTATGAAATTGAGGTGGGAGAAGTGCTGCCATCGCAGAAATTTTTGACCAATTTGCAGAGGGCGCTTAGTCCCGTTTAGCGCGCTTAGCGCGGTCCCCTCGGGCAGCTTGTTTTTAAAACTTTGAAAATTCGTAACTTTTGATTCGTAAGTCCGTTTGGGTCGCCGTTCGAATCTTTGGAAAGCTGACTTTATGTACTTTATGTTAAAATTGTTTTCAATGATAGATTTCCAACTATTCGACAAGCCATGTATGTTTTCTTGTATGTTCCAATGTGTCGAACCGTGAAATGTGGACATCGGTCGCATGAATGTGTGTCGTTATTGTAAATTATGAGGTTGTATGATGTTGTTGTTAAGTTGTTGTGGCATACCATGCAATTGTGATAGTTGTTGCTTAAAATGTTGCGTGTGGATGTTGTTGAGTGGTTATGGTATGATGTGGTGTGAATTAACCGGTAAAGGTAATAGTGGTTGTTTGTGATGTAGTTGAATGTTGTGGGATATTGTTGTTGTAAATATGATGCTATGTGTTGAAGACTATATGATGCTTATGTTGATCTAGAGTATAACGATAGGGTGTTGTTGTTTTATGATGTTAATTATATGTGGGAACTTATATGATGATTATGCATTGATTTCTTATGAAGGTATGAGTTATGTGAATGATGTTACTATAATGAAACTATGACGGAATAAATAGATGATGTGCATGTTTTGATGTTCATACATGCTATGTGACGAACATGGCGATCAAATGAATTGGGATGATGTAGTGTGAAACGAAGTAGTGATGTTATAATATGATGTTTCGATGAATTAATGATGATATGAGTAACATGAGGTTTGATGAATGATGATGCATGTAATGACTTTTATTGATGTTGATGATTGTGACGTTGTGCATCATGCATTCATAGCATTTAGACTTCGGTCTATTGACGATTTTAGGACTTTGGTCCGGTGACGATGTTAGGACTTCGGTCCAGTGGTGGCTTCAATCCCATTGTGCGGATTGGAGTGTTTTGTGACGTGCTCCCTTGTGGAGGGTTGATGGCCTAGTGTCCATTATTATGACGATTTGGTACCACATGCATTTTATGACGTTGCATTTCATTCTTGGTGGCATTATATGATTGCATGTTTGTGATGTCGATGACTTGGTGATTTATATGATGTTTTGGGTGAGTTGCTATGATGTTTGTTTACAACGAATGTGTACCCGTTAATGTCTTTTCTTTATACGAATTATATTGAATTGTGATTACTCACCTTGCCTGTTTGAATGTTGCCTCTACGTGGGTAACGTGCAAATATTTAGGAGTAGCTTCTCGGTGTGTGAAGTTCTAGCTTGGAGTTGTTTAGCTTATTTCCGTAGAGTTGTATGGTGTCTTGCTCTGATAGATGTAACATCGGGTGGGGAAACGCTTAAGTGAATATTTTGCTGTTTGTTAGAATGATTCTTATGAGTTACCATATACCGATTTTAATTGATGATGATTGTTGACAATGACCCAAGGGTCTTGATGTTTTGATGAAATATAAGAAGATATTTGAATTTATGATTCCGCTGCAAAGTTTGAATTTAGTTGTGGATATTACTAAAGAAACTATTATTTTAACAATGTTTTGAAAACCCGTGTTACGGGGCAGGATCCTAAAATTGATGTTTTATGAAGAAATGTGACACCTTTTTATGATGTACTCTGATTCATTTAAGTATACTTATTGCGTATATTATGTTGGGTTAGAAGGGTGTTACACTTTACGTCATCGGGAGTAGGAGAGGCGGTTTTCATGTCTCGTTGATCTGTCTCCGGGAAAGCAGTTCCGGAGAGGAGGTGCTCGGTGTTATCAGTGATAACGGTGAGGATGGGCTCTGGACGGGCATCATCATTCCTAGTGGAGGCCATGATGATCGGAAGGAGTTTGAAGAAAGCTTTGGTCTTTGAGGTGAAAAAAGAAGGGATCTTGAATCAAAAGACGAGGAAGCTAGTTTCCCATAGACGGCGCCACTGATCGGAGGTGATCAGACTGGATCTTCATGGCCTTCGCGTAGAGAAGATGAGGATGCTTATAGGAGAGAAAAGGGGGTTGTACCTGCAAGGTACTCTGATGCCAAAGTAAGTGTTTAGTCAAAAGAGAGAAAAGCAAGTACAAGAGAAAGATTTCAAGTATTGAATATTTGATACCTGCCCCTCTCAAGTGAGAGGGTATTTATAGAGGAAACCCCCAGTGCGGGGCCAAGGTCCCCCAGTTGGCTGAAATGTCTGGTCGACCAATGGGGGACTGCCAGGTGGAGGGCAAAGCGCGTGGCCCTTTGACTTGGTCCAACTGTTTCCATTCGATCTGGGGAGACAGCTGGTCGCGTGAACGGCTAAGCGAGTGAGGGGGACGTGCCCAACGGATATTTTCTGCCCAACGGCTAGTTCCTGCCCAACGGCTAGTTTCGGGTTATTGGGCCCGGCCAATGGATGGACTGGATTGGGCCTTGCCCTGCTGGGGGCAAAGCGCCTGCCCAGTCCATAACAATGGATAATCGATTACCACGTGGAAAATTTGAAAAAAAATCAGCAAATTCAAATTCTGCAGCATTTTGGCACGAATTTTCAAAAATGATCACATGTGGAATATTCTAGACGACCTCATTTTAATTCCCTACAGAATCACAAATAATTCCCACTATACACTTTCACTAATCACCACTTGATCTTGATTTTCCCTCCAAATTCAAATTCCAAGCCTAATTTTGGTTCCAAACCAAACTCCAAGCCACCAAAATTCCCAAGCCTAAACTCTATAAATAGAACCCTCATTTCATTCATTCTTCAAGCTTTTGATAGCCAAATTCACCTTGTCAAAGTTCTTCTTGACTCTCTCAATTTTCTCCAACTACCAAATTCACCAAAGCTCTTTCATCCATTCAAAGTTAGTAAGTTCATCATTGGAACTTACTAATCTTTGAGCTAAACCTTCATCCATTCACTTTTGCATCATCAATTTTTGAAGATCAAGGTTTTGGAGTTTGGATCTTGGAGTAATTTGAAGTAATTTTCAGATTTGGAGTGGTAATCTCATTTTCCACCATTGTTGTTCTTGATTCATCTTCTATAATGTGATCCTTTAATAATTCTTGTTACTTGATCCTTTGGATCTTGTAATTGTGTTTGATTGCTGGTTTTTGCTGTTGTTTTTGTAAGTTCCTGGATTGGCTGGAATTTTGGTAAAACAACAAGGAGTTCAATGCTGATGTCATGGTGTTGATGTTGCAGCATTGAGTCTTAGTACTGGGCTGTACTAAGTTGTGAAGGTTAACTATGTTTGATGTCATGGGCTTGATGTCATAACATTGCACTTAACACTGGGCTGTGTTAAGGTTGCTAGTTGCTGAAGTGGATGTCTGATGTCACATAGGTGATGTTGTAACATCAGACCTGCAGAACTGAAGCTAATGACAGCATGGGCTTGTTGTTATTAGGGTCGCGTATTAGCTGGAATTGTGGAGAGTGTTGACTCGTTGGATGAGAATATCTTGGGCTAGATATTTTCTGTTACATGGGAGATTTGATTGCAGGTTTGTTGGAGAATTAAAAGGTGGAAGATTTAAAAAGATTTTGGGGATAAAATCTGTTTTAAAAGATTCAGTTTTTAATTAACAAATCTGATCAAATATTGTGACAAATCCAATCCAAATTCAAGGAGCTATATAAAGCGCACAAGACCAAGGAAGAAGGTACAGAAAACAGATTGAAGATCAAGAGCTGGAGGCTTAGAGTCTAGGGTTTGTTTAGAGTACTTGTAATCACACTATTCTAGGTTTGAATAGGTGTTGAATTTTCTGTCCTCTCTAGAAGCTGTGAAGCAATAGAGAGTTGTTGATTGATCGAAGCTAGGAAGCAAGATCAAGGGATCTCAAAGAGGTTGTTCTTTGAGTGTTTTAGGGGATTGAGTAGTGTTCTCATATCTAAGTGGTTTCTTAGGTAGAAAGTCACTAGTAGAGTATAAGTTTAGGAGATTGTCAACTGGTGTGTTGAGTCTGTAAATTATATCTACAAGTAGTGAATTTCATCCCTGGCTTGGTAGCCCCCAGACGTAGGTAGTTAGACCGAACTGGGTGAACAATTCCTTGTGTTTTTCCTGTTGCTTATTCTGTCCATTATTGCAGAGTGTGTTGTTGTGACATCGCACCTTAACATCACACGTCTGATACCAGAATTTCAATTGGTATCAGAGCAGGCATCCTGTCTGTCTCTGGGTGAGATCTAGGGAAGTACTTTCTGGTGAAAGATGGACAAAGAGGTTGGAGGATTTGTTAACAGACCCCCGATCTTGGATGGCTCAAACTATGAGTATTGGAAGCCTAGAATGACTACTTTTTTAAAGTCATTAGACAGCAGAGCTTGGAAGGCTGTCATTAAAGAGTGGAAAGCTCCAGAGGTATGTGAGAAAGATGAGGCTGGCAAGGATAGAGAAGACACCTCAAAGCCTAAGCCTGGAGAAGAATGGACCAAGGAAGAAGATGAGCTTGCCCTTGGGAATTCAAAAGCCCTAAATGTTATCTTCAATGGGGTTGACAAGAACATATTCAGGCTGATCAACTCATGTGAAACTGCTAAGGCTGCTTGGGATATTTTGAAGGCTACCCATGAAGGCACATCTAGAGTTAAGATGTCTAGACTTCAGCTTCTAACATCTAAGTTTGAAAGCTTGAAGATGAGGGAAGATGAGACTATTCATGACTTCCACATGAGTGTGCTTGAGCTGTCAAATGCATCCAGCGCTCTTGGTGAGAAGATGACAGAAGAGAAGCTGGTGAGAAAGATTCTTAGGTCCCTCCCTAAGAAGTACAAGATGAAGGTAACAGCCATTGAAGAATCTCAAGACATCAGCAAGATGAGAGTTGATGAGCTTATTGGATCTCTTCAAACATTTGAACTTGGGCTGAATGAGGAAGAACCAGAAAAGAAGCCCAAGAGTATAGCCTTAGTCTCCACTCCTGCAGCAGCTAAAGATGATGAGTCCCAGGAGGATCTGCCTCAGGCTATAGTTATGTTGGGAAGGCAATTCAACAAAATGTTCAAGAAGATGAACTATAACTACAGGCCTAATGTCAAGAACATCTCCTCTGACATCAGCAAGTCAAAAGAGAAAGATGAAGAGAAGATTGCACAAGGTAAAGGAGTCCAGTGCTTTGAATGTGAAGGGTATGGACATGTCAAGAAAGAGTGTCCCACATTCTTGAAGAAGCAGAATAAAGGCTTGACAATTTCCTGGTCTGACACTGATAGCGAAGATGAAAGTGAGTCAGCAAAGCATGTTACAGCTTTGACAGGAATTGTTGAATCTGATGATGATAGTGATGGAGAAGTCACCTATGATGAGCTAGCTTCAACCTACAAGGAGTTGTGTTTAAAGAGTGCTGAAGTTTGTCAAGAAAACAAGTGCCACAAGGAACAGATTGCTCAACTTGAGAATGAAAAATCTGATCTGGAATATGAAGTTGTTCTAGTGAGATCTCAACTTGATCAGATGACCAAGTCTGTTAGAATGTTGAACAGTGGGACAGCCACTCTTGACAAGATACTACAGTCAGAAAAAACTGCTGGAGACAAAGCTGGGATAGGTTATGTGGCTGAGGATAAGGGAACTTCAGAAGCAAGCACTTCAGGTTCAAAGAAGGGAGTGTCACAACCTTTGTCTCAACATCAGCCAAAGAAGCAGGATCCTACACCTAAGAAAGCTGATGTTTCACAACCTAAGAAGATTGAGAAGAAGACTGGTCCTAATCAGAAGAGAAAGCAGCCACAAGGAGCTAGTCAGTATATGCCCCCACAACACCACAAGAGCATGCAAGCTGCTCAGTTCAAACAGCACATGTCTTATCAGGTGTCTCAACATCAGGGGTATGGTTACACCAATGTTGTTCCTCATATCTATGGAAGAAGAAAGCCACACCATCATGGGAGACAATCCAGGAAACAACATTCTCAGCCTCCTTGTGGAAGAAGATACCAGCATAATAGAAGGCAGGCCAGTTATGGTAGGAGGAGACCACATTATGGATGGCAGCCTAAGCAATCTCATCATGGCAGAAGATTCAGAGATGAAAGGGTGAGATGCTTTTATTGTGGAAGGTTTGGACATATGCAGTACTCTTGCTACAAGCTGCATGGATACCCTCAGCCTCAAAACAGATGGAGAAAGTACAGGCCCAAAGTTGTTAAACAATGGGTACCTAAAGAGAAGGTGAAGTGTCTATTGGCTCACACATCAGATGAACATTTTGCTATGGATGCATGGTACTTTGACAGTGGATGTTCAAAGCACATGATTGGATCCAAGAAGCATTTGGTAGAGTTCAATCCTTGCCATGCAAATGGTGTTATTTTTGGCAATGGTGAAAAAGGAGTAGTAGAAGGAGTTGGAAGAGTGAAGAATCATGATGGCCTTACTCTTGATAATGTGCTCCTTGTTCAAGGGTTGGGTGCTAATTTAATTAGCATAAGTCAACTTTGTGATGAAGGTTACAACGTAAGCTACACCAAAGATGAATGTGTGGTAGCTGATGAGCAGAATGAGGTAGTGATGAAGGGAGTAAGATCCAAAGATAATTGCTATCAGTGGATACCTCAAGTGGACAGCTTATCTAGTGATGATGTTGTAACATCAGATGATGACATCAAGTGTGAAAGTATGGTGAAAAGTCAATCTGGGTTAATGACTTATGGTGCTGTTACTCCTAAGTTGGATGATGTGAGTAGTCAAGTATGTGAGCAAGATGAAGGAGTCAACAATGCTGATGGAAGGATCAAAAGCTGTGACCTTAAGAAGTGTTGGGAGTTGAATACTTGCAAGGCCAAGAAAGATGACAACCTGACTAATGACTCCTATAGTTCAGAAGAAAAACTCCACAAGTTGACAATCCTTAGGTTGGAAGATGCAGATGCTAGAGCTGATGTTAAAACATCTCAAGTCAAGAAAGGTACTTCTAGCCTTAAAATAAAGAAGAGTGATGATGAACTAATTGCAAAAGTGGTTCCTGGGGTTGCTAAACGACTGAAATCAAGGAAGAGGAAAGATATTGAGTCACCTCCAAAGATGAGAACTGATGAGCAGAAGATCTATGTGGATGGTACTACAAAATCCAGGAGTAAAGTGTTCATCTCTTCCAGAAATAGGAAGATCAGAGATAAGTCTGATGATAATGTCCAGGATAGCTCTCAAATGAAGGAAGCCGTTATTGTTAGAACTTCTGAGAAAATTCAAAAGGCCATACTAGATAACAATCATGTGCTTTTCATAAAATGGTGGAAGTATGTTCTGGAAAAAGAATTGGGTATGGATACTCTGGATATGGTTGAGTTTGCTAGGATATGGTTCAGAGAGGGTGTGGGAACTTATGGTATTCAGGTGTGTATGAATAAGTTGCTCTGACTGTGTTTTATTGGGAGCCTCTTGAAGGACTTCTTTGTGCAATGAGTCCTTTGAATGGTGGTGAGAAGTTGATGTCCCAAAAGATGTTATAACATCATGTTTGCTGGTGGATGATTAAGATTGGACATGAGGAGTTGGATGCTCTAGCATTTTGGTCAGAAGAAGTGGAGATTATGGTCATGACTACTGTCTTGGAAGACTTCACCAGTTTCAACAACTACTGGTGGATGTAAGGATGGAGGAATTGTGATCTCTTGAAGAGACTGGATCTCAGTAAAGCTTATAAGTAAACTGAGAATTTGTGGAGTTTGTGACACAGTGTTGAGTGGAGCATATGTAATACCCTGGTGTCAAGAGTGTCAAGAGTATCCTTGGTGAAGGATGTCTTTGTTCTGGATCTGAAGCTTAGTGCTTACATTATATCTAAGGAGCATCTACATAGTCATACGGGAGAATGATGAAGTAGAAGGTTTGCCTTGGATGGTGAAGATGAATTGTATGATAGCCCTTGGTGAAAGGGACAGTGGTACCAAAATGCATGTAAATGTGCTCAAATGTTCATCTCCATCTAGAGCATTTGTTAATCTTGACAGGGGAAGTATTTGTCTATGGATTTTGCAGCAAAGGTACATATATTGTGAAGATTGCATGCTGATCAAGATTATGGAGATTGGTTGAATCCTATGAGGATATAATGTCAGATAGCATGCTATGACATTAGGCTGTTGGTTCATATTAAGGCAGTACAATTATCAGCAAAGCAATAGAAAAGTACTGTAAAGAATTTTGTAGAGTTACAGAAAAATCTAAAAAAAATGATTGGAGTTTTATTAGATATTTGAAGATACAAGGTTAAACTACATCCTCATGCCAATCACCTGCATCCAGAAATGCCCTCCAATCTGCATCCCATTCATCTTCTGAAGGCTGTTTTTGAGCAGTATGGTTCTTACCAGGCTTCATAGTTGTCACTGAAGTCCTGCCAGTTTTTGTTGCTCCTGAAGAAGGACCTGATGTCGTCTGAGATTTGACCTTCTTCTTCAGAGGTTCTGGATTTTTATCCTCATGCTTGAGTTTCTTGGTTGATACTTTGGAGCTTGATTGACTCATGCTTTATTAGAGTGTTGTGCTGAGCAAAGGAGAAATAGTGGTTTTATAATGGTTTTTCTAAAGCATTGTTTGTATCGCCAGTCTAGTCAAAAGTGTTGGAATGTGGTTTTGACCATGTCTTTAATAATGTCAGAACATTGTGTTTGGAGATTGCATAGATCTTGTTGCTACTGACAGTAGGGCTTGTATTATGTCGCATGTGATGAAGTGTAGGTCATATGAATTGGCATAATTTGTCCAATTATGGCTAAAAAGGGGGAGAGTTAAAAATTGCCATGAAGAGAGTAATTGATGCTGCTAAAAGTAAAAGGTGTTTAGTTGAAAAGTGTTGATGCAGTTATTGAGGGGGAGTTTAGACTGAGCTGCTAGTGAAGATATCATAGCATTTGAAGAGTGCAGCCAAGCAGACATCAAGGGGGAGAAGTGCTGCACATTGTGAGCTACTGAACAGCTGTGATGCTGGTTTATGTTTTTGAGGGGGAGCACCAATTGGCTGTTGTCAATAATGAAGATGGTGCTGCAGCAGATCAAGTAATGAAGACTATATGAAGATTGTCAAACTGCTGCAAGTTAATGTTTCAAAATATTGAAGATATTCCGCTGCTAAAGTCTCTGAAGATGCAGAGATTGTTTTAGCCAAAATTAGCCAAAGGGGGAGATTGTAAGTTCCTAGATTGGCTGGAATTTTGGTAAAACAACAAGGAGTTCAATGCTGATGTCATGGTGTTGATGTTGCAGCATTGAGTCTTAGTACTGGGCTGTACTAAGTTGTGAAGGTTAACTATGTTTGATGTCATGGGCTTGATGTCATAACATTGCACTTAACACTGGGCTGTGTTAAGGTTGCTAGTTGCTGAAGTGGATGTCTGATGTCACATAGGTGATGTTGTAACATCAGACCTGCAGAACTGAAGCTAATGACAGCATGGGCTTGTTGTTATTAGGGTCGCGTATTAGCTGGAATTGTGGAGAGTGTTGACTCGTTGGATGAGAATATCTTGGGCTAGATATTTTCTGTTACATGGGAGATTTGATTGCAGGTTTGTTGGAGAATTAAAAGGTGGAAGATTTAAAAAGATTTTGGGGATAAAATCTGTTTTAAAAGATTCAGTTTTTAATTAACAAATCTGATCAAATATTGTGACAAATCCAATCCAAATTCAAGGAGCTATATAAAGCGCACAAGACCAAGGAAGAAGGTACAGAAAACAGATTGAAGATCAAGAGCTGGAGGCTTAGAGTCTAGGGTTTGTTTAGAGTACTTGTAATCACACTATTCTAGATTTGAATAGGTGTTGAATTTTCTGTCCTCTCTAGAAGCTGTGAAGCAATAGAGAGTTGTTGATTGATCGAAGCTAGGAAGCAAGATCAAGGGATCTCAAAGAGGTTGTTCTTTGAGTGTTTTAGGGGATTGAGTAGTGTTCTCATATCTAAGTGGTTTCTTAGGTAGAAAGTCACTAGTAGAGTATAAGTTTAGGAGATTGTCAACTGGTGTGTTGAGTCTGTAAATTATATCTACAAGTAGTGAATTTCATCCCTGGCTTGGTAGCCCCCAGACGTAGGTAGTTAGACCGAACTGGGTGAACAATTCCTTGTGTTTTTCCTGTTGCTTATTCTGTCCATTATTGCAGAGTGTGTTGTTGTGACATCGCACCTTAACATCACACGTCTGATACCAGAATTTCAGTTTTACTTAAAATTTCGTGCAATTTTGGTTCTATGATCATAAGGTGTTTGAAGAAAGCTTTGAAAGATGATCATGTTGAATTTTGCACTATTTTTTCTCTCTGCGTGCAGAGTAATCGGTTACTCTGTTTAATGTGTAATCAAAGTAATCGGTTACTCTGAGTCAGAATGCAGTCCTTGGCTTGTTTTTGAGACTGTTTTGGTTGTTTTGCCTTTTTCTTCCCTTTCTCTTTGATCTTAGCCTTAGATCACATAATTTTGTGGTTTAATTTGGCTTTCTCTTCATCTATTTCTATTTTATTTGGATCGATGAAAGTCTTATGGATCTTAGAATTTCTTTGTTGAATTCTTGATCAAGACTAGATCATTACCTTTTTTCTTTTCGTGCGGTATTGCTTTTGAATGACGATTTACATATCGTTCATCTAGCATGCATTAGCACAAAGATCACTATTGACCGGCCTCGAGTAGGGTGACTTCTTTATAAGTCACTTGGCGATTGCTTAACATAACGCTACATTTGTCCCTCCCTCCGAATCAGAACTTGATCTTTCGTGGCTCAAACCTTTTGGTTGTGTAAGCCCAAGGATGGTTAATTTTTTGTATTAGGTTCAAAATCTTTGAAGCTTGTCTCGTAGAGGCTTTGATTCTATCAATCTTCTAACAAGTATTCATTAACCTTGACCTAAGTACATTGTTTAATCATTATAGTTCAAGACGCGAGATAGAATAATTGGTGTTACTTTTGAAGGCTTATGGCACTAGGGCCTTTGTGCTACTATTATGTATATTCTACTACATTACTATTACTATTCTTTTATGCTTCCTTCTTGCTCCCTATCTCTCTTTACTTTTTTATGCTTTATGTCATTATATCATATCATATATTGTTTAGGCTTCCGCGTTTTTTTCCTTTGTCCACTTGGACACATGTTTATGCTTATGTCTTTTTCTTTTTGTCCACTTGGACCAAAAACATTAATAAAGGCCTAAACCTCTAAAAAACTTGTGCTTCTAATCTTGGACTATGGCTACTATCTTTTGCATTGGACATAGAATTTTGAACCTAGATTGGTTTGAAGACTTTGAAGTTTTGTGTTTTTGCTTGGTTTATGGTGAAGATAGCTACATTTGTGGTTAGATCTTTCGTATCCTTAGTTTTTACTTTATGCTTTAGGATAGTCACTTCTTCTCCTCCCCATTCATAAATTTTCAAAACCTTCCCTCTTTTTTCAAAACTTTCTTATTTTCAAACTCTCACATCTTTTACAATAAACCTTGACTTTTGTCAAGTGTTTTTTCAAACTTCCTTTTCTTTAATAAATGTCAACCAATGTTAATCATACTTGACCATTTCAAAAGACTTTAAAAACATTCAAACTATTTTTTGTGCCTTATGCACTTTTTCCTTTAACTTTTTCATAAGTTTAGACATGATTCATTTCTTTAAGCGGAATTATTCGCTTGGAAATGACGACTTGTCTTTACATTTAAAAAAAACCATAACAAACCAATTTTGTCATTTGTACTACGAACTACGAGGTTTTGATCCTATATTGCACTTTGTAGGTACGTAGGCATGAGGCGACAAGTCTCTCCAAACACAAAAATCTTAAAAAATACTTCTCTTATCACCTCCTCAATCTCATTTCAAACAAACTTTTTCAAACCAAAAAGCATAGATATTTTAAAGGGTTTCTATAGAGTACTATAGACGTTTTGGGTGCTAACACATTTCCTTAGAGTAACCAACCCCCTTACCCAGTCTCTATTTACTTGTTCTTGTTCAGAACTTGTTTAGGTTTTGTTTGCTCTTTTTCTTTTCCTTTTGGATAAAATAAAAGTGCGGTGGTGACTCTTGCTTTATGAGTTAAGTTAATCAATAACTTACACTCACGATTTTTGCCGCTACACTAGAGACCTTCCACCTCCGTTGTCGTGCCAAGACCTTCCACCGTAAACTTTACCATTTAATTTCTGTCCTTCTCTAGAATAGTTGTTATTGTTATTTTTCTCACACTTTAAACTTTTTGAATTTGATTAATCAAATTTACAACTATATATTAATAATCTGTGCAAGCATGATAGTTATGAATGGCGATAATGACACATGAGGTATAATGTTTGAGTTGAAAATGCACACACAAACTGACTTTCGCATTTGATTGAATCCACGATACGTCAGTTATCAATATAGAGGCAGAAAATGATGATTTTGAGGATGAAAATATACGCAGAATAGAGTGTGGAGACCCTACCATACCACTGGTAACATGACTTAAAATTCAATGCATGAACTTACAATTATTAGCAAGTAAAAAGGGAAATCCTACTTCCGTGTAAAGTTCAGAGCGCACACACATGATATTAGAATATAGAATATTACTACTAGTACTAAAGATCTGTGTGAGATCATATTCTTTGATCGCAAAACTAGATAAAGCCATACATGTGTGTGATAAGTCCTTCTTGGATCCCACCTTACTTTCATACACTCTTTAAATTATATTTTCAAGGAAATGCACATGACTTTTTTATCTACAAAATCTAACGTCACTTTCTCAAATTGCCATATACTAGTATTTCTGAATAAGTAGAAAGAAGGTTTTGAGTCAAAAAAGTAGGAAGAAGGTCTAATTTGGAGCACGGTGAATTATAATTTTTAGTCAAAAGATAATTCCTTAATTATGAAATAATAGCATCATCAAAGCTTATGATTACTCTTCTAGAATAGGGAACTTTGAGACTCTGACTCTGTGGTTATATGTAATTTAAATAGTATAGATACTTTAAAAAAAAACTGGTCTAAAGTTAAAACTTTTGCTATTTTTAATATAAAATAAAATTTATCATAATAAAAAATAGGTATAAATATTATATTTTATTAAATTTTATAAAAATAATATATAACAATTAGGGGTATTTGCGGTTCGGTTTGGATCAATTTTGAAGCAAAATAACATCCGATCCAAAGATAAATTTACTTACGATTTAGTTCGGTTTTAAATTATTGATTAAAAAATTTCGATTCAGTCCGATCCAATTTAATACGGTTTAATTTGGATCGGTTTTTTAGATATCCAAATTATAAATTATAGCTTTTATTAATATTTTAAAAATACTAATAAATAATAAATTTGACATAATATATAATATACTATATCAAAAGTTAATATTACAAGATAAAAATAATAAAAATAAATAGATTAAATCAAACTAATAAATGTTATTTAAAAAGATAAATATAATCTAATATTAAAGTAATACAATATATATATATATATATATATATATATATATATATATATATATATATATGCGGTTTGGTTTGGTTTGGATCGGTTTTGAAAAATCAATTTCGAAATTTGATCCAAACCGATCGGTTTTTACAAAATGACATTCAAATACATCCAAAAAAAATTCGGTTTTTTGCAGTTTTCGATTTTTTTGGATCGGTTTGCTGTTGTTATTTGAATTGGTTTGGATTTAAACACCCCTAATAACAATCACTCTTGCAATATTATATGTTCCAAAAAATTATTGATAAATTATTCATAATATCAATTAAAATTAGTTATGTGTATTTATTGTAAAATTGAAAGGTTTAATCATATAAAAAAATAGATGTGTGAGGATATAAAACAATGACGACCAAAATGAATGACCTTCAGCAAAAATAATACTACCTCTGTTCCTTTTTATAAGAGACAACTCACTTTTTAGATTCATTGAATAATTAATGTATTTGGCCAGTTTATGGACTAGATTCATTGATTATTCAATGAACCTAAAAAGTAAATTGTCTCTTATAAAAAGGAACGGAGGTAGTACATGCAATAAGATAACAACTTAACTTGACAGAAGAACATAAAAGATAAGAAACTTAATAACTTATTTACCCAGTTCGATCAAACGTTATATCCTGGAGGAGCAAACTGTTAGAACTTGAAATCACACGGTTGGTGAAAGATGAAGTGAGTGAGAGAGAGAGAGAGAGAGAGAGAGAGAGAGAGAGAGAGAGAGAGAAAATTTTCATTAGCATTAATTGTGATACCACTTGAGTATTTATACAAAATTACGTTGGATTGAGATGTTGGGTGAGAATATAGAAACAACAATGTCTAAAAGGAATTGAATAAACCTTAAATCCCATTAGTCAATTTGAAAAACTTTTTATGTCCCATATGATTTTAAGAATCACGGAAGCAAAACACAAAAACGAGAGTTTGGAAGCATCTCAATGAATCAATGCCATATGAAATGGTACATAAGGTTACCATGAGATTGATTGTTTCTAGTGCAAATCACTTACATGAAAATCAAATTCACTTAAAAACAAAACGATTTAAAAACACATTACTTAGATGTTCTTAATAATGCATAATTGGCTTCATGATGATTCTTTAAAATTGATACACCACAGACCTAAGTTTATACATTAAATTGCTATAAGCATGGTCTAACCTAAATGGTATGTTAGACGATAACATTCGATCTAGAGGGAGGGTGAATAGATCACAAATTTAAAAATAGAACTTTTGGCAAAAATAGAGTTTTCAAAAGTTTTATGGCACAGCGAAAACAGCCTGAATCAAATCGTCTAACCGAACCTACTATCGAAAAGCTCATATATGCATAATGAAAACTGATGGAATAATAATGAACACAAATTGTTCAATCAACAATTAATTCACGGATCAATCAAATGCAAAGTTATCCGTAATACTTATTTCCAATGAACACAAAGCGATAAAAATACTCAAAGACAATTTATCGAACACTTTGTGTGCGATTGATCACGTTAGGAAATTCAATTTATTTTGTTGATGTAAAAAGCTAATCACAATCCAAGTGATTGTGATTCTATCAACAACAACAATTTAAAAGATAGTTGAAAACAATTTGCAACGAATTAATCGAAACAACAACGAAATCGATAATTTGCAAGAACAACAATTAAAGAAAAAGTAAAGCGATAAAGAGACACAAAGATTTGTTTAGGCAGTTCCCCAATTGGCCTCGCTATGGGTATGTCTGCCCTCAATCTAAAATCGAATTGAGATACTTGCAATTAACCTTATCTATGTAAAAATGTTTATATAAGAGGTGAAGAATTCTAACCCTACAAATCTTATTGTTTGTTGTTGATTCAACCACCTCCAAACCCTTGATCAAAGCTTGATCAAGTCACCAACAATGCTACTACAATCCTCCAATTATATCGAGCATGCACGTGTTGAACCTAAGATTCCGGAACACGATTCATCGTTTCGCGCTACTCCCATACAAGGAAACCACCTTGTCCCAAGGTCTTCACTCAGTAAAATTCGTATTGACGTGATCTTGTCCAAAACCTTCAAATCACACCGATCTTGAAGAAAAACCTCACCTTGGTTTTCTTATTTGAAACACACAAAGAACCCAACCCAATATTCTCGGTTACATCAACCTAATTGGACGTTAGCAACCTTAATCTAGATGGTCACCCAGTTGAAAAATGATTATGTGTAGTTAAATTGTGTGTATGCATAGAAGAGAGGTTGAAGATGATAGGAATGCTTTATAATGTGGTTTGTATAGGTAATTCACTAGTACCTTGCTAGAAAAAGGTGCCTATATATATATATATATATATATGTGTGTGTGTGTGTGTGTGTGTGTGTGTGTGTGAAATTAGGCAAAAGGAATGTAATAAGTTGGAGCAAAAATGAAATTTTTAAGATGGAAAATTGTATAGGTCAGCCTATTAAGGTACTCAGGCCAGCCTATGAAGGTCACAGGTTAGCCAATAGTAGCGTACAGGACGACCTAAAGTCGTATAGGCCGACCTGTGCAGTCAGCACATAAAACAAGCTTTAAAATGAGTCGTATAGGCTGACCTATAGCAGTCAGTACATGGACAGAGCCTACAGGCTTTAATACTCCATCGTACATGTCGGCCTGAAATTCGTATAGGCCAGCCTGTACTAAAGCAACAACTTCTATAGATCAGCCTGAAATCTTATGTGTCGGCCTGTGCAAGAGTGTTCACACATAAAACATAGTTTTTTATGTATGAAACATGCCTAGACATTTCCAATCATTTTCAAAACCATTTGTATGCATCCTAAGGCTAAAATGATTCAATTCACATCTAAACTTTGGTTGATACCGCCCAATATACAAAAACGATAAGTCAAACTCATAGTTTTGACATCATTCAAAACATGGCTAGGTTGTAGAATGCACTCACACTCACATGGTATACAGTCAATGCAATCTTGTAAATATGCAACATCAAATATGAATGATTGAATTTTTGTAAAGTAAAAGGATATGGAAAAGGAAATATAGATATATAGTGCTTCGACATTCATCCTTATTTTGCTTACATGCACTCTTCAATGGATGATGTCATCGAAACATAATCACGGTCTTCCGCTATGATGATAAAATGTTTACATCATTTTAATTACAAAGAACTATCACACGATAATTCCCTCTGATAATGCAGACACTAAACTACTAAAACAATACAATATTTATCAATATCTTGATCCAATAACCTTGTTATCGATAATAACATGCTCCAATTATTCGTGTGTTGCGATCCTCCCGATTTCTTCTCCGAGCGATTGCCATTAATTGAGCGCATATTGGACAACTCCAAACTTTGTCTACAATCAATCTTTCTCCAACGCCACCAAAGAAGGACAACTTTTAACTCCTCTGTAGCGAGCGATTTTGGACGTGGTTCTTAAGCACTGTCGCTCTGGGGTACTACAGGTCGATTCATTTTTTATCCTATTGAAGCTAATGAAGGAAGGGAAATAGATGTCTCCAATTAACCCTGCTTGCATACTAAGTTTAAACAGATGACTGTTGGTTTACAGATGCAGTTTAGATTGTGGGCCTCTCTCTGCTTATTTTGTTAAGAATGAAATGACGGGACTATTCATGGGGATTTTGGATAGGTACTGGATTTGATGTTTTTAATTAGTGTGCTCGCTAAGATTTTTCAACCTTATGCCTACGTATTCCCGTTTAACGAAACAGGGAAATCAGAGCGATCGTAGTTCCTCCTATTCTATGGGAGGAAAAAGGTGTTTTGGTGTCTTGTTCAAAGCCTAAGACATGAAGCTAAAGGTGGTTTGTATCTTGTTCAAAGCCCAAGATGTGAAGCTGAAGGGTCTATTTGTATCTTGTTCGAAGCCCAAGATATGAATCTAAAGGGTTTTGACTTTAGAGAGAATTTGTCATCTCTAAAAAGGGGTATTTGGTCTGTTTGTCACAACTGTTGGGTGACTGGTTATAAAGGAGAATTACTTTAACTGGGATATGTGAATCCAGCAATGCAATAATTTCCTTTATAGGGGAATTTTAACCTGAAGGAGAAGACTTTAACTCAGTTTAGAGCAATGCCGTCTTTCCTTAGGAATTTCTCATGCTAAAGGAGGGACAGTGGCGTGGATGTAAATAATCCAGAGGCTTGCCGCTTACAGCAATTAGATGAAGGAAAAAGAGTTGTTGATGTTTGTATACTGTGAACGAGGCACATCTTTTGATGCTAAAAGGTTGATTGACTTAAGTGGGGGTTCCTTTATACAAAGCCTAAGAGGAGGCTATTGACCCAACAAGAGGGTGTTTTTATGTGTCTCGTACGAAGCCCGAGACAGAGGCTAAAAGGGTTGACTCAACAAGAGAGTGATTTTATATGTGTCTTGTACAAAGCCCAAGACGGAGGCTAAAAGGTGATTGACTCAACAAGAGAGTCTTTTATACTCAACAAGAAAGTGTTTTTGTATCTCGTATGAAGCCCGAGATGGAGGCTGAAAGGTTTTGACTCAATAAGAGAGTCTTTTATACTCAACAAGAGAGTGTTTTGGTATCTCGTACGAAGCCCGAGATGGAGGCTAAAGGGGATTGACTCAACAAGAGAGTCTTTTATACTCAACAAGAGAATGTGAAAAGGTTAGCTCCGCTGGGGAGAATCATTTGTACAACGCCCAAGAGGAGGCGGGATGCTTTTAAGAAGCCTGTGGGTCCCCAAACCCCTAGAAGTTCAAGACATGCCATTCACCGAGAATAGATCAAGCTAGGAAAGTTTGAGAATTTGGAAGAAACTCAAGAGATGCCATTCATGGAGAAAAGATCATCCCTGGGGAGTAGAGTTTCTTTGACGATTTCTAAGGGTGACAGTCTGAGAAAGGGTTCACTGAGAATGTTGCCTTTCACGTCTCCATATTATTTAACCCCAAGAGGAGGGAAGACTGTGTCTGGTAATCCTATGGGGATCTAGTTTTGACTGTATTTAAGAGTGACCAACAGGCTTTACCTAGTGCTAGACGTAGTTGCCGGGGAAAACTCTAAATAACTATACTAGTATTACACAGTTGATATTTGACAAGTATATAAAAGTTTGTGAAAGAAGACTTACAGTGAGCAGCCCCACAAATTCAGTTATATATATGAAAGCGAATAAAGGAAGCGGGTAAACTCTTACTCGGTTGTAGAGCTTCCATGCTGTTTGGTTAGTTTGTTCAACAAAGAAAGCTTTGATAGCAATATTATATTCAAAATCAAAGGAGAAAGTGCTTTGAAAAGATTGTTTGGGGCTTACAGCTCAAGGAGAGGCCCAAGGTTTTATCAGTGATTGCACTGTTGTTTTGTACATTGTACAGTGACTTATACAAGTGACTGAGGCCAAAAAAGGGTTTTTGTACAAAGGGATGGGTCTTACACTCTCTCAAGAGGCCCAAACGTTTATTTTTGTACAAGTGGTGGGGCTTACAGCTCAAGGAGAGGCCCAAGGTTTTGTTTTAAAAGGCGACGATCGCGCCGAACTTTTTGATGGTATCGGGACTTATACAATACACTGAGGCCCAAATTATTTTGGTTTTCAAAAAGGGTTGGGTCTTACACTCTACTAGAGGCCCAATGATTTTTAAAGAATGGGGCTTATAACACGAGGGTAGGCCCAAGGGTTTGATTTTTGAACTGGCAATCGCGCTGAGGTTTTCTTTTAACGCAGAGGGACTTATACAATATCTGAGGCCCAAAATTTTTTTGGTTAAAAGGGGATTGGGTCTTACACTCTATTAGAGGCCCAAAGTGTTTAAAAGTTTTGTTTGAGTGAAAATCAAGGAAACCCTAAATTTGTTTTCTTTTAAAAGGAAATACTTAAAGAAAATCAAATAAAAATGATAAAAATACCAAATAAGTTTGAATAAACCACTTGTGATTTTTGTTGAAGGTTTGAAAAATGAAGTTTTTATCACAAGATAAATTAAAACTCATTTGGTTTTGATTTTCAAAGTAAATATTCACTTTTAAATGTTTAAAAACAAATAAAAAATGAATTTACTCACAAAAATACTAATTATATTAAATAACTAATATAAATTTAATTTTTTTGTGGAATAAAATATTTCAACATTTTTGTGATTTTTTGCAAAAAGAACCATTCAAAAATAATTAAAATTGAGGGAGTTATTAATTTTTCAAATCATTAAAAATAATAAGAAAAACAATAAAAAAGTGGAGAAAATAGCAAAAAGAGGATCTGGGGCGAGGGAGATTCGAACCCCAGACCTCTTGTGTATAGGGCGCGCGCCTTACCACTGGGGTGGTGATACATCTGTTGATAGAAACACAACCACAAATATACAAGGCTTGCCTTATTTTTGGCCTGGCCCAAGGCAAGGCAAGGCAAGATTTTGGTTGAAAACGTGAAGGCCATAACTTTCTCATTTCTCCATGGATTAGGACAAAATTTAGGTCTATCCTGCCTAGAATTTCACAAGGAATCCAATGGTGGTGGTATTTTTTTCAGATCATGCTCCTATTGAAAAACCCGATAGTGGTTTTGAAATAGGCCATGATTTGCATTTTCTATGCCATCTCTTGGTACAAGCATGAATTACATGATAAATTGGTGCAAACACAACACATATAACATGTATAAGGTGTGCATGTTCAGTGGACATAAAAAGAAAGCATATTTCAAAGAGTTCAAGTTGTGATGCTTACCTCTTTAGGAGCTTTTGTGCAATCTGCCAAGCCACTTGTTCCAAAAATGATTTTATGCTTTTAACAACCTCAAATGATCTCTTAGAAGCTTTTAGGATGGTTGGAATCAGCTGGAAACCTCAAGAACAAGTTTGAGCTCTTTCTTGCAAAAGGGGCAAAAGTGGCCAAAATAGCAACTCTCTCAAATGGTGTTCCAGATGGGGGAACCATTTGGGACAGTTCAAGGATGATATTTGGAGTGTGTTTGAGGTTTTATCTGGTTTGGAAAGTGACTGAATCAATACATGGCTTGAAAAATGCACAAAAGTCCTATTTTGAGGTTTTGAGAGATGACTTTGTGATTTTGGTGTTACAGGTCACTTGTGAAAGTTTGGACAGCTTAGATATGATTTATTGAATGTGTTTGGATCATAAGCTGTGGTGGAATTGCTTTCTAACTCAAAAACTCAGAGTTACCTTGCTAAAGAAGGTATTTTTGCCTAGAGAAAGATATTTTGAGAAAAGCAAGTGTTGTAGTGCTTTGGTGTACTCAAACTGAACACAATTGAGCTCTATTTATAGTAGAGCAAGTTTGTTTTAGCTGCAATAGTGAATGGAAACTACAGCAGAGGTTTGGCCAATGTTGAGCAATGAGAATCCAAGTCTCCTCTAGCACTTGACTAGAGGTTAGGGCACAGGCTGCTAGTCCCCTTGGTCTTGGATAAGTCTTGACTGAATTCAGTTGGAAATGGCTCATTCCATGCCACCTTGGTGCATCCATTAAATGCTCCAATCCAAAATTGGTGTCTTGTCCCTCTTTTAGGCATTTCTAGGTTTGGCATGCTATTTTTGGTTCCAAAGACTTGGGAGACTTGGGATCAGAGTTTGTTCCTCCTTGGTCCCCCTTGAGGTGTTCATATGGATAGAGTTTCTCTCCCTTTGCAAAATTTGAGCAAATCGAGCAAAACTCCCAAAATCTGCCTTGCCATGACAGTTTGCAGCAAGGCATATTGGCATTGTCATATCTCATGGCTCAAGTGGACTTTTATGGAGTTCTTGGCCATTTTAGAAAGCCCTCATATGATACAACAACTGTTTGATCATAATTGGTTTTGATACTTTTTGGATCCAAGTGAAAAATGCCCCTACATTTGGAAAAAAGTGAAGGCAGATTCTGACTTAGTGAAAATTTCACTAAGTGTTGGAAAAAAGTGACATTTTCACTTTTTGTGATTTTGATCATTCCATAACTCAAAATCCATGAGGAATTGGAATGAGTTATGTTTGAAGCTTTTGTAGAGTGCCATGAGAGCTACAAATCCAGCTTTGGATGGGGAAAATGGCCTTATGGTTTAGGAGTTATGATCCTCCAAAGTTGGTACCCTAGTCACATTGTTCCATAACTTAGAAAAATTTCTAAGTTTTTATGGTTACCCCTTTTACAATTTATCTCACTTTTCTTGATTTTTCTTGATGAATGATGATTCCAATCACACATTAACATCATTTTATGGTTAAAAACCCATAATTGTGAAAAATCTCAAAAAGTCAAAGTTGACTTTTGTGCACAGTTGACTTTTTATCAGATGAATTCCAAACTGTGCAATCCTCTATGAAATCAAGTCCTTGACCTAAATCAAATTTGATGGATTGATTTCATAAGTGTTATAGGGTGTATTGAATCATGTCTTAGGGTTTGGGAGCATGTCCTGATCAAAAGTCAAAGGCACAGTTGACTTTTCCCGCGAAACCCTAATTGTGGTTCTGATGAAATTGAGACTTGTTGCTCAAGTTTCTTGGATCAATCCATTGTTGCAAATGGATCAATGTAGTTTATTAGAGACCCTCAAATCCTCTCTTGAGGTCTTGGCTCATGTTTTGCCCCAAAAGTCAACTTAGGGGTGAATTAGGTCAAGGAACCCTAATTCCTGATCTTTTGTGAATGCATCCCCTGAGGTTAAATTGACTTGATGATTGAGTTCATGATGTCCCTTGGAGCATCATAGGTTATGCTTTGAAGCATTGGCTCATGCCCAGAGGAACATTTCCATCTGGAGGCCCTGGTCGACCAAACCCTAATTTTGGTGACACTGGTGATCTTGAGGGTTAATCCACCTGGAATGCTGCAACATTGTGCCTGATTCTTGCTGTGGGAGTCATCTTGATCCATTGTGGATGTTTGAGAGGTTAGACAAGTTGAAGATCATGTCATTCCTTGATTGATCCTTTGTCCAAGGCTTAGAGAGGGCTTGGAACCCTGATTATTGATTGTAGTGAATGCTCAACAATCCTTGAGGAGATTGATGAGGCATGAAGGTTCCTCCATATTTTGATGATGATTTGCATAATGATGGGAAATATGGGTGGTCAAAATTTGGGGTATGACAGATGCCCCTATTTAATCTTCTTGGACCCGAAGGTGTGAATGGCGAAGGTATTCGGGCATTCGGGTGCAAGAGGATTAAATATCGGAATACCCAAAATTTTGATGGTGGTTATGAATGGCAGTTTGCACATCCTTCTTCTTTTGCTAAGCAATGATGCTTAGAAAAGGTAAAAACTTCCCCCTCGATCATGGTTTCCTACCAAGAAACTGGTCTAAGTTTCTGATATAAACTTCCCCTCGATCCTGGTTTCCTACCAAGGAACTGGTCTAAGTTTCGGATATAAACTTCCCCTCGATCCTGGTTTCCTACCAAGGAACTGTTCTAAGTTTCTGATATAAACTTCCCCTCGATCCTGGTTTCCTACCAAGGAACTGTCTCAGTTTCTTTTGTCAATAAACTTTCTTGACAAGGGACGTTATTCGTAGCGGTTTTCCTCAAACTTCTTGCCAAATTTTCCTGGGGAGATGCCATTTGATAGAAAAACTTTTGATGTCAGACTTGCTGGGGAACCCATCTGTCTGAATTGTAGAGGGGTACAAACTTCTCTGTTGGAGATGCCATTTGTCGACTCTATCTGGGGAAAACGAGTCTCTTGATAGACTGCTTTTGCTTGGGGATATTGCATCATACTTTTCTCGGAGAAATGCCATATGATGTGATCCAATTTTGAGGTGCTGATGACCTTTTTGTCAGCGGATTTTTCAGAGAAAAACTGCCGTATTGTCGAATCTCTGATTAAGAGGCTTTCTCTGGGGATTTTCCTTAATCCGGGAAAGCGAAAATATCATCTTTAATGGCGAAGAGTGACGTTTGTCGAACGTTTTCTTGTTTTTCAGAGGTTCAAGTTATCAAAGTGGTCAAGGGCCAACTCCAATCCAGAAATAAACTAGAGGAGAGAGATAGCGCAGACGCAACATTTCCTGACGAGGAAAGAACTGAAAACTCGATTAAGAGGACTTTTATCATTAGGGGATAAGACTGACTAAAGTGATAGTGATGCAATATGAATGCGAATGTAAATCAATAATGCATGATGTATGTATGTATATGCTGACAAAACTGACACGACATACAAACTAATAGATAAACACGACTCGATACTCGGCTATTGCAGGGGACGAAGAAGCATCACTGGTCCAAGATAGCAATTCTGCCTTGCTTAGGAGAGATAGTCCATGCGGGGAGCCATCTTGGTCGGGCTTAGGAGGTGGGAACTCGACCGAAGATGTCAGATGGAGTATTCACATCTGACATAACTGATCCTTCGTTCAGGCGCACTGGTTTAGAAGGAGTACTTTGATTCTGCACTTTGAAGTTTGATTACTTCTGGAGAAGCGATCGATGTTCTTTCGATGTTTAACAGCTAAAAGAAATTGTCATCTTTATTTTAAAAGCAGAAAAGTTTTAACAAGTAAATTCGTTTTTGTTTCGTTTCAAGAATCGTTGATCATGTTAAAATGTCGTTCTGTAAAGCTAAAACAAATAAGAATTGCAAACAAAAGCACAAGGGCTCAAATTTTATTGATAGGATGGAAATCAGCCAAACGCGTGATTCCATAGAGTATTTACAAAGTTTAGAAAATGGTAATTTAAGGGAAAAGGGCTACATTGAAACATAACGACCATTATCCTTCTACCAACTTTGAATTTTGGTCATCCTGAGCTTCTGTCGAAGATGACCCTGACTGGAGTTTTCCTGACGGATGGCATGACTGTCGCTGAGGGACTTGCCCCTGTTGAACATAGTTACTTGCCATTATCCCTAACTTTTGCATGGATTGTACTTTGAGATTTCCAATCCACCGGGATGATTTTTTTTATCATGTCTCTAATTTTTTCCTGGACCGCCCTTTCGGGTTTTCAATCCACCGAGACGTTTTTTTCCTCTTTTTTTTTTATTTTTAGGCGAAGTATTTCTTGACTACATCAACATTTGTGGGGTAGGCAAATTCCTCTCCGTCCATGGTTGCAAGTCTCAAGGCGCCGCCTGAGAAAGCTTTCTTGACCACATAGGGGCCGTCATAATTCGGAGTCCATTTGCCCCGGGAATCAGTGAGAAATGATTGTATCTTTTTTAGCACAAGGTCTCATTTCCTAAAGACGCGAGGTTGGACCTTTTTATCGAACACCTTCTTCATTCTTTGTTGATAGAAATGACCGTGGCATAGTGTCGTTATCCATTTTTCCTCTATCAGATTTAGTTCGTCGTGCCGGCTTTGGCACCATTCAGCTTCTATTAGCTTAGCTTCCATCAATACCCGGATTGATGGGATCTCTACTTCTATGGGGAGCACTGCTTCCATGCCATATACTAGAGAGAAAGGGGTTGCCCATGTTGAAATGCGGACAGATGTCCGATAACCGTGAAGAGCAAAGGGTAGCATCTCGTGCCAGTCTTTGTAGGTTATGACCATCTTTTGAAAATCCTCTTGATGTTCTTGTTAGCCGCTTCTACCGCTCTGTTCATCTTAGGTTGGTAGGGAGATGAGTTATGGTGTTCAATCTTGAACTCTGCGCACAAATCTTTCATCATCTTATTGTTCAAGTTAGATCCATTATCAGTAATGATCTGGCTAGGAACACCATAACGGCAGATGATATTGTTTTTGATAAATCGGACCACCACTTGTCGGGTTACATTAGCGTATGACGCTGCTTCGACCCACTTGGTAAAGTAATCAATGGCTACCAGGATGAACCGATGTCCGTTCGAAGCCTTAGGTTTGATCATGCCGATCATGTCGATTCCCCATATGGAAAAAGGCCAGGGAGAAGAAAGAGCTTTGAGATGTGTTGGCGGTACATGGATTTTGTCGGAGTATATCTGACACTTGTGACACTTCCTCATGTACTTGTAGCAGTCGGATTCCATGGACAACCAGTAGTACCCTGCTCTTAGAATTTTTCTCGCCATTGTGTGTCCGTTGGCATGAGTGTCAAAGGATCCTTCATGAATTTCTTTTATCAGCATGTCTGCTTCTGGTCTGTCTACACATCGGAGCAAGACCATGTCAAAGTTCCTCTTATAGAGTGTATCACCGCTCAGGAAGAAACTGCCTGCCAGTCTTCTGAGGGTTTTTCTGTCTTTTCTTAATGCCCCAAGTGGGTACTCTTGTTTCTGAAGGAAGCATTTGATATCGTGATACCAAGGTTTGTCATTTATGACTGCTTCAATCGTGAAGATGTAAGTGGGCTTTTCAAGGCGCATTATGTCGATCTTAGGTAAGTCGTTCCATTGACCTACACTAATCATAGAAAAGAGGGTGGCTAAGGCATCAACCATGTGATTCTCTTCACGAGGGATATGATGAAACTTGATTCTGTTGAAGAAGGGTAGCAACCTTCTTGCATAATCTTTGTAAGGAATCAGTCTTGATTGGTATGTGTTCCAATCTCCTTTGTTCTGATTGATAACCAGGGTTGAGTCGCCATATACATCCAAGTTTTTGATCCTTAAATCAATCGCTTCCTCGAGACCCATAATACAAGCTTCGTATTCGGCCTCGTTGTTTGTGCACTTGAATGTAAGTCTGGTAGTGAAAGGAATGTGGGTACCCTGAGGTGTTATGATGATTGCCTCAATTCCGTTTCCGTAATGATTTACAGCTCCGTCAAAGATTAGTCCCCATTGGGAACCTGGTTCTGGACCTTCATTGGGTAATGGTTCATCGCAATCTTTCATTTTTAAATACATGACATCTTCTTTTGGGAAGTCAAGTCCGACTGATTCCTGATCGTCAATCGGTTGATGAGCCAAATGATCGGCTAAAATACTTCCCTTAACGACTTTTTGAGCGTGGTACTCAATGTCATATTCTGATAACAACATCTGCCAACGGGCAATCCTTCCCGTGAGAGTAAGTTTTTCAAAGACATACTTGATTGGATCCATTTCTGAGATCAACTAAGTAGTGTGACGAATCATATACTGGCGAAGACGTTTGGCTGCCCAAGCCAAAGCGCAGCAAGTTTTCTCAAGCATAGTGTACTGAGTCTCGCAGTCGGTGAATTTCTTGCTCAAATAGTAAATGGCTTACTCTTTCCTTTTTGTTTCGTCTTGTTGGCCAAGTACACAACCCGTGGAGTCTTCCAAGACTGTTAAGTAGATAATCGGCGGTCTTCCCTCCACTGGAGGTGATAGAATCGGTGGGTTCAACAAATATTCCTTGATACTGTCGAAGGCGGTTTGGCAATCCTCTGTCCAAACGCAATCCTGATTCTTTTTGAGCAATTTGAAGATCGGCCCACATGTCGAGGTCATGAGGAATATGAATCTGGAGATGTAGTTCAAACGTCCCAGGAATCCTCTGGCTTGTTTTTTAGTTTTCGGAGAAGGCATTTCTTGAATGGCCTTGACCTTGTCAGGATCAACCTCAATTTCTTTCTGGCTAACGATGAACCCTAAAAGTTTCCCTGAACGGACACCGAATGTGCATTTGTTGGGATTCAAGCGGAGTTTGTACTTTCTCAACCGCTCAAATAGTTTTGACAGGTGGGTCACATGCTCCTCTTTTGTCTTAGATTTGGCAATCATATCATCGACATATACCTAGATTTCCTTATGTATCATGTCATGAAATAGAGTAGTCATGGCCCTTTGATAGGTTGCCCCGACATTCTTCAAACCGAATGGCATTACCTTGTAACAAAAGGTACCCCATGGGGTAATGAACGAAGTTTTCTCCATGTCTTTAGGCGCCATTTTTATCTGATTATAGCCCGAGAATCCATCCATGAAGGAGAAAACTTTGAACTTTATTGTACTGTCTACCAGCATGTCAATGTGTGGTAAAGGAAAGTCGTCCTTTGGACTAGCCTTGTTTAGATCTCTATAATCTACACACATTCTGACCTTTCCGTCCTTTTTTGGAACTGGTACGATGTTGGCTAACCATTGAGGATATTCCGATGTGGCGAGGAAACCTGCGTCAATCTGTTTTTGTACCTCCTCTTTGATTTTGATGGCCATGTCTGGGTGAGTCCGTCTCAACCTCTGTTTTACTGGCGGACATTCTGACCGTAACGGTAAACGATGTTCCACGATGCTGGTATCCAACCTGGCATGTCCTGATAGGACCAAGCGAATACATCGGGAAACTCTTTGAGAAGCTTTGTTAAACTCTCTTTGGCAGTTAGACTGAGCAGTGCCCCAATCATGATTTATTTTCTCTCTTTTTCTGAACCCACGTTGATCGTTTCCAACGGCTCTTTGTGAGGTTCAATGGACCTTTCCTCCAGTTTGAGTAATCGGGAGATCTCTTCTGGAATTTCATCGTCAACTTCTTCTTCAGCCCCAAATACCGGGAACTCAAAGTTGGGAGAAGGCATCAAATCGTATGTTTCAATGGGGTTTAAAAGAAGCAATCTGCATGACGTGATGATTTATGTTTAGAAGAGATAGAGAAAATGCAAGTGTGTGTGCAGTGTTTTTTCCTTGAAAACTGCTTGTTTTTATGATTGATTTGTTTTTTAGGATTACTATTTTCGGAAAAAGCAAAAAGAAAACAGTAATTAATGCGGAAATTACAGAACGACGTTATTTTATTTATGATTTGTTGATTCTTGAAACTACATCCCTATAAAACAAAACTCTGTCGCTTTGGGTGAAGCGAAGAGGGATATTTACAGAAAGCGAGCCCTATCAAAACATCTGTTTCACCTGGGCAGGGTGAAGGGTTAAAGACGACAATTACTTTGACTTATGAACAATCTTCAAAACATCGACAGTAACCCATTGGCGGCGGACTCCTCGGCGAATCACAAAGTCTGGTACCTTCCTTGATTTGTCTTTAGAAATAACGTTGATTTCTGGTGGATCAGGATCATTGGAATCTGTCTCCCAGGCAGAGTTGTCGTAGGAGGATTCCTCTGTTGTATTTTGCATAGTATTTGTGCTCTCAAGCAAATCTCCCCATCCAGTTGGCTGGATATCTTCGAACTTGATACGAGAGCTTTCGGGAGCGGTATACTTGACCATGTAGTCGTATTTTCCACTCGGTTGTCCCAGGGTGTCCCACACTTCTTTGGAGCTGGAGGAGTCATCTCTTTCAATGACGTTGACCTCGAGAGAAGCATAATTGATGAATTCTAGTCTGGCAAGCTTTGCCAATTCATCGTCGTACTGGATAGGTTCTGAATGACCTGAGTGTTGATCCCATGACACGGTGGGAACACAGGTATTTTGTTCAATGACGTTCAGCTGGTTTTCATTGTTCGACTGATTTTCTTGCCCCAAGTCTCCTGGGTATGGCTGCCAGATAGGCAGGCCGTCCATTGGGCCATAATAGTCATGGTCAAAGTTGTCCTTCATCAGAGTGTCCTCCTCTAATGAGTTTGGTGGAGCACGGCATCCTTCTGGATCACAATCTCTATATATCATTTCGACGTCTGACCTCGGTATAAATCTCAGACTCTGTGCGGGATAGCAAAAGGGCGTAGGCACCTCTTCCTGAGACATATAACCGTCCTCATTGAGATAGGACTTCGATTCCTCATCCGTATCAGAGGGATCTCCCTCGTTAATAGTATGGACTGTTTGAGGCACTGGGTGAAGGAAACCTCCACTGTGGAAGAAATCCTGAATGGGATGAAGACTTTTATCGTTAGCAGCTGTCTGGGTGCAGGTTGTAGAAAAACTAAGACCCTCCTTTGTTTTATTATCAGTAGGAATGACAAGTTGTCCCCATCCTTTTGCATTGTTATTTTTTATTACTTCGAGAGCATCTCTGTATGAGGAAATTGGGGTTCCTTTCTCTGATTGATTCTTATTGCTCACCGAAAGTGCTTGGAACTGAGTCCCAACAACCTCCTCGGGTTCTACACAAGTAGATAATGATAGGTTACTCACGATCAAGGCTTGTTCTCTACAGACCGTGACGAGTTGATCGTTCTTGACGAACTTTAGTTTCTGGAGCAGTGTCGAAGTGACTGCCCTGGCCTGGTGTATCCAAGGTTTTCCTAATAAGCAACTGTACATTGCCCGGATGTCCATGACCTGGAAAGTGATTATGAAAGTGTGAGGACCGATAGTTATGGGAAGGTCGACTTCGCCGATAACTGCTTACCGAGATCCGTCAAAGGCTTTGACGATGACCTCACTGCCCCTCATCGGGGGTCTTTTGAATGATAGTCGCATTAAAGTGGACTTCAGCATAATGTTGATGGCCAATCCTGTGTCTACCAGTACGCTGGCTAAAGCATCGTCCTGGCAGTTAACTGTGATATTGAACGCCATGTTGTGGCTTTTGCCCCCCTCTGGCAAGTCCTCATCACTAAATCCTAAGTTGTTGCAGGAAGTGATGTTAGAGATGATGCTATCGAACTGTCGTATTGACACATCCTGTTCCACAAAGGCCTGCTCTAAGACTTTCTGTAGAGCCTCTCTGTGGGCTTCGGAACTGAGTAAAAGTGATAGCACTGAGATCTTTGAAGGAGTTTGTAACAGCTGATCAACAATGTTGTATTCACTCCTTTTGATGAGCTTCAGCATCTCATCATTGTTTTTTGAAAGGTCAGTATCACTGGATTGACCGACTGGTAGATCAGGAGCTTCTGGCTGAAGTTCCTTTTCTTTGTTAGGTTCTTCAACTCCTCGGTTGAAGATTCGACCGCTCTGTGTTACTCGATTGATGTCTGCAATATTTACTACAGAGGGTAATGGAATTTCCTTTCCATTCTCAATTATTATTGTACCGTATTTATAAGGGGTCGCCTTAGCTGATTCATACGGTAACGGTCCCGGTAGATAGATAACTACAGGAGCCTTCTGATTTTTCTGACTGTCGTAAGTAATTTCAATCAGTTCCTTGCTAAGAACCTTTGATTCTTCCAGTAGAGGGATGATGGTACAAACATCCTTATTCCTCTCAGGGTCAGAGATTACAACCACGTCTCTGATTTGAACTGTGAAGTAGTCTGGCGTCCAGTTAATTGGCTCGGGCCTCAGACACGGGTGAATCTCTTTACGATCCAACTGACCTTGGAGAGCTGCCCGCACGAGGTAGCATCCTTGGTTATTCTCTGAGCAGACTCTACAATGTTCATATTTGTGTGGTGGCACCTGGCCACGCCCACTTTGAATGTAGTGTAACCTCACTAGATCTGTTTCCGTAGATCGGACATCCTGACTTCGATGCCGAGTAGGGTTCCCATCAACCACACTGATTTTTTGCGTGTCTTCATCCATATAGATTGGAAGCCACCAGTGGTTTAACAAGTGTTGTAAAGTTCTTTGAACGAGAGCGCACCCTTGGTTACTCTCACAGCATCCTTTACAGTTCAGATAATCATGCGAAGTGAGAAAACCAAGTTGAACCTGCCTGGCATGCAACTCCACCAAGCTGGTATTCATCAGACGAACATCAAAGATTTGAATCATGTTGACCTGATATGGATTCCTATCATGTTAGTCCTGGATCCATCCTAGATCCATCTGATGTTGGAGGGCCTCTTGTACAAAAGAGCATCCCTGTTTGTTTACCGAGCAAGTCAGACAGGAATTATAATCGTGTCGCGGAAGATTATGATATTGGCTTTGCCTTGAGTGCATCGCCACCAAGTTGACATTCATTGTACGGATGTCGTGGTTCTGGATGACGTTGGAATTCGTATAGGTCATGCTGACTCCACGAACTCGATGCTCTTGGATCCGTCCAAGATCCAATTGTTCCTGTAGAGCTGATTGCACCACAGAACATCCCTGATTGTTCTTAGAGTAGATATCACACTGGTGATAGTTATGAGGTGGCACATGGCCATATCCACTCTGTCTACAATGCATCTTGACCAAGTTGGCCCTTAATAAGAGTACATCATGAATTTGATAGGTGTTGTTAGACTCTCCCTCTGTCAAATTGACTGCAGCTTTCCCATGTTGAGGCAGCGGGTTTGTGAGAACATTAGGATTTGTATCCTTGAAAGATAAGACCCCGCTCCTAACAAGCTTTTGCACATCAGATTTGAAATTGAGACCGTTTTCTATGTTATGCCCTGGTCCTCCTTGATGGTAAGGACAAGTCTGATCTATTTTGAACCAAAAAGGCAGATTTTCCAGTACTGTAAGAGGAGACCTGGTTTGGACATGCCCCTTGGCTAGTAGTAACGGAAACAATTCAGCGTACAACATAGGTATAGGGTCGAACCTTGGTGGTCGTGTTGCACGGTTGTTGTTGTACGGAGGACGAGTCTGCTGAAGAGACTGTTGTGTCCTTTACTGATATTGTTGTTGATTAGGTTGGATCTGTGCAACCTGAGGTTAATACGTAGGAACAGGCGTGGGATTTATAGCAGGAGTTACAGCTGCTACTGGTTGATATCGTCGCCTTTGCTTTCCGAGAGAGATATTCCCAATATCCTGCTCTTTTTTCTTAGGGAGAGCACTACCGTATCGTTTTGTACTACTTGATGATCTAGCGTCTTTAACCAAACGTCCTTCTCTGACGGCTTCCTCAAGACGAACCCCCATGCCTACCATCTCGGTGAAATCACTGGGTGCACTGGCGACCATTTTGTCTTAGTAAAATGAGCTTAAGGTCTTTAAGAAGATCTTTGTCATCTCTTTTTCCTCAAGAGGTAGAGAAATCTGAGCGGCAATTTCACGCCATCTTTGAGCGTACTCCTTAAAGGTTTCCTTGTCCTTTTGTGACATCGATCTGAGTTGATCTTTATCCGGTGCCATGTCCAAATTGAATTTATATTGTTGAACGAAAGCAGCGCCAAGATCTGTGAACGTGCTGATCGTAGCACGGTTTAAACCCATGTACCATTTTAATGCGGCACCGGTTAAACTATCCTGAAAGTAGTGAATGAGCAGCTCCTAGTTCTTTGTCTGAGCTGACATTCGTCGAGCGTACATCACCAAATGGCTCTGAGGGCAAGAGTTACCCTTGTATTTTTCAAAGTCGGGCACTTGGAACTTGTGCGGAACTTTCACATTGGGGACCAAGCAGAGGTCCGCGGCGTCTTTTCCAAATAGATCCTGATCGTGAAGGGCCTGCAGTTCTTTCTGCATCTCCAGGAATTATTCCTGGAACTCATTCATCCTGTCGAACATGCTTTCGTTTCCACCAGAAGGTATCTGGGGAATCTGTCCTTCCGGGATAGTGTCTACCACAGGTGGTGGTATAATCATTATGGTCGAGACTCTCAGTGCTTCTCGAAGTTTGTAACCTTCAGGAGTTGCTGTCATGCCCATGGCATCTTCGCTTTCTCGAACTTTGTAACCTTCAGGCCCAGTGGTTCCTGCTGCGGTTCCCTGATCCTCAGCGATTGGCGGAACATATCCTTCTGGGATATAGTTAAGTGGCATGCCCCAGGGGTGATCTTTCGGCATTTTGTACCTAGGATCATACTTCTCCACTATGGGCGTTGATGTGATCTCTAAGATCACAGTCCTTTGTTATTGTATCTGAGCTTCTACTAGAGCTTACATGTCGTTATGAAGCTTTCTCAGATCCTCTTTCAGAGTGTCGATCTCTTCTCTCAACTCTCTGTTGTCTTCCTCGAGATCATCCATCTTTTTCTGACGATTAGCCCGAGTATTGTACGAATGAGACAGTTTGACTCTAGAATCGAGACGTAAACGTGAGATTCGTAGGTAAGAATAATGCGTTTATGAGAATGATGAATACAATGATTATTAATTATTTTTGTTTAGTCAAAGTAAACTTTGACAATTAGATTGCAAATATCAAACAGTGGGGAAACCCCGTTTTATTGAATTCAAAGGATTGCGGAAATAGAAATACATTAGATTACAAAGTGCTGAAAAAGGAAATCTAAACTAATGGATCCTGAGTCCTCTCTGAAGAGAGCTCAGGTGCTGGTTCGGGTGCTTTCCTTTTCTTTGACAGGGGCTCTTGGGCCGTTGTCGGGTTGTCATTCCTTTGCCAGGTGAAAGGAGCGGGCAAATTCCTTTGGTCATCCTGATTCTCTACGGCATGTTGCTCTAGAATCTCAATCAGGGCATCTTTTTCTCTTAACAGTTGCTGTATTTTCTTGCACTCCACATTGAGAATACGGTACTTGTTCCTCCAAGACCTCTTCTCCTGCTGAACTTTGCTGAGAGTAACCTGAAGTTTTTCCGTCTCAGACATAAAGTAAAGGGCAGAGTCCCTTAATGGAAGAACTTCCTGACGAGGGTAAGGCATCCTCAGCTTGAGAGCTCTAGTTTGTACCCAGTGGAGATAAGGCTCCATCGAGACACAATCTGGTTTCCCTAGAGACTCTCATCCTTTCCTATGAACGTGTTTCCAAGCGTGCACTATTTTCGTCTTTAATGCCCTATCATTTTCTCCTTCCTTGAAGAAAAGACCTTCTAGATGAGCATTACGCGGGACATGCCTCATTGGGTATCCAAATTGACACGAACGAGAATTGGATGATAGTTAATTCCTCCCTTAGTTCCTATAAGGGGTACATTTGGGAATTTTCCACAACAGTCAATGATCCTGATCCCGTCATAGATTCGATTGTACCAACCGATGTCAGAGTTGGTAAGAGACATGATTCTCTGTGACCAACGTAAAGTATTCTTTTGATCCCAAAATGCAGCAGACTTGGGCAAATGAGAAGTGAACCATTTGTAAAGCAAGGGTACATAGCACGTGATCATTCCTCCGCTGTATAAATTCCTTAAGTGTACCAAATGATACGCATCTGTGAGTAAGGTCGGTACGAGGTTTCCAATCAGGAAAATCTTAATGGCGTTGACATCTACAAAGTTATCGATGTTGGGAAACAAAAATAACCCATAGGTGAGCAAAACAAAGATGCTCTTGAAAGTGGCCACGTTCCCTATACTAGCAAAGTACAGGGCTTTCTTTGTTAAGAACTGGGCTGGCAAACCCTGGATTCCGCCCTTAGTGGTCATGTGAGTCCTGACTTCTGACTCGTCCAAATAGATTTCTCTTGCAATGGTTTGATCCTTTGGAATTTCTTCCAGTCTAGAAAAGGGAGCTTGATCAGTAATATGTAAATCAGTCAGGTGAGAGTACTCCTCCAGTGTTGGTGCTAGTTGATAATCTGGGAATGTGAAACAGTGATAGACCGGATCGTAGAACTGGATTAGTGTGGACAGGATTCCTTCAATTATGTGAACCCTTAATAGAGACACCAGTCCCCCATAATTGGCTCTGAAAGCCTCGTGGTTGGTGATCATTCTCGCCAGACCTCTTAAATCCTCTAGTTTTGGAACCTTGAAGGTGTACTTATGAGTTTTCCTTCGACCGAAACCCATTAGCGCAATCTCCTTTCTCTGACATTTGCAATCATTGTCTTAGTTTAATTTGAAAAAAAAGAGACTAGAAGAGAAGTTTTTTTTTGTTTTTTAAATGAATGCATGAATGCAGCACACTAAAACATAGAAAAAACATGGGGTCAAAGGGTCGGTGTCATGAAGTCAAGGCTCTACCCCCCCCCCAAAGGTTTATACTGGTGATTTTTTGTACCTGTCTGCAAAATATTGACCCCTCTGGGATAACAACAGCAAGCGGATCGCCAGCGAGCTGATGTATCCTAGAGTGATCTCAGATGAGGGTAGTATCGCGTGACAACTATTTCCGATAGCTTCCGCACTACAAAATGGCTTAAGTCTACTAAAAACCTCAGCTTCTCAGATAACCCAGTCGACCACACTACTTTCAACAACCGAAGTCGTATATGCAATGTATCTGCAAAGGGAGTATCCACTGAGTTTGATGGTCGATCGGGGGCTCTTAACTGGAATTCACTCCCAGTAAGATTACCCGCATTGCCATCACCTATCTTAGGTGTATACTCAATCTTTCCACATGCGGCATCACACGCATTCCCATTAGCAGAAAAATAAACACAGATATCAATTAGGAAAAGCAATATATATATTTTTCTTAATCATCCTAGACCTCTAGTCTTATGATCCTATACAGACAATGACTCACCAGCAGAGCTGTCATTTCTGTGACATTTTGTGAACTCAAGGTTTCTACCTAAGAGATGGGAAGAGAACAAGATCTCTATCGAAGGTCCCCAGCAAAGTCGTCATTTCTTCTGGCAGTTTTCAGACTTAAGGTTTCGACCAGAGAGATAAGAGGGACAAGATGCCCTGCGGGGCCCCATGGTGGGCGCCATTTTTCTGTAGCGAGCGATTTTGGACGTGGTTCTTAAGCACTGTCGCTCTGGGGTACTACAGGTCGATTCATTTTTTATCCAATTGAAGCTGATGAAGGAAGGGAAATAGATGTCTTCAATTAACCCTGCTTGCATACTGAGTTTAAACAGATGACTGTTGGTTTACAGACGCGGTTTAGATTGTGGGCCTCTCTCTGCTTATTTTGTTAAGAATGAAATGACGGGACTATTCATGGGGATTTTGGATAGGTACTGGATTTTATGTTTTTAATTAGTGTGCTCACTAAGATTTTTCAATCTTATGCCTACGTATTCCCGTTTAACGAAACAGGTAAATCAGAGCGATGGTAGTTCCTCCTATTCTATGGGAGGTAAAAGGTGTTTTGGTGTCTTGTTCAAAGCCCAAGACATGAAGCTACAGGTGGTTTGTATCTTGTTCAAAGCCCAAGATGTGAACCTGAAAGGTCTATTTGTATCTTGTTCGAAGCCCAAGATATGAAGCTAAAGGGTTTTGACTTTAGAGAGAATTTGTCATCTCTAAAGAGGGGTATTTGGTCTGTTTGTCACAACTGTTGGGTAACTGGTTATAAAGGAGAATTACTTTAACTGGGATATGTGAATCCAGCAATGTCATAATTTCCTTTATAGGGGGTTTTTAACCTAAAGGAGAAGACTTTAACTCAGTTTAGAGCAATGTCATCTTTCCTTAGGAATTTCTCATGCTAAAAGAGGGACAGTGGCGTGGATGTAAATAATCCAGAGGCTTGCCGCTTACAGCAATTAGATGAAGGAAAAGGAGTTGTTGATGTTTGTATACTGTGAACGAGGCATATCTTTTAATGCTAAAAGGTTGATTGACTCAACTAGGGGTTCCTTTATACAAAGCCTAAGAGGAGGCTATTGACCCAACAAGAGGGTGTTTTTATGTGTCTCGTACAAAGCCCGGGAGAGAGGCTAAAAGGGTTGACTCAACAAGAGAGTGCTTTTATATGTGTCTTGTACAAAGCCCAAGACGGAGGCTAAAAGGTGATTGACTCAACAAGAGAGTCTTTTATACTCAACAAGAGAGTGTTTTTGTATCTCGTACGAAGCCCGAGATGGACGCTGAAAGGTTTTGACTCAACAAGAGAGTCTTTTATACTCAACAAGAGAGTGTTTTAGTATCTCGTACGAAGCCCGAGATGGAGGCTAAAGGGGATTGACTCAACAAGAGAGTCTTTTATACTCAACAAGAGAGTGTGAAAAGGTTAGCTCCGCTGGGGAGAATCATTTGTACAAAGCCCAAGAGGAGGCTAACTTCACTGAGGAAGGATCATTATACAAAGCCTAAGAGGAGGCTAGTGGGCTGGTGACTGTTTCAGTTTAGTGACAGGTCCAGTATGTTGGATAAAGAGAAAATCAGTTATTATATGGGTAATGCTGTGCTCAGGGATTGATCGGAGGATCAGGGTTATTTCTTGTTCTTTAAGGAAATGGGAAATCCCAAAAGGTATGGAGACTGTCCAAGTCTACGGGTGTTTTGAGAAATCGATTCTCAGGTAGTGAATGATCTTTGTATTATGCCCAAGAGAAGACTGGTATGTTAAGGGATGAAGGTCAACCCATTAACTGGTCTGACACTTGACTCAGAAAGACAACTCTAGCAAATTGATGACTAGGTTTTATTCCTATACCTGTAGAGGTCTCTGGGTCCTTGTAATAAGCCCAAGAGAAGGCATGAGAGCTTTTAAGAAGCCGAAGGGTCCTTGTACAACGCCCAAGAGGAGGCGGGGATGCTTTTAAGAAGCCTGTGGGTCCCCAAACCCCGAGAAGTTCAAGACATGCCATTCACCAAGAATAGATCAAGCCAGGAAAGTTCGAGAATTTGGAAGAAACTCAAGAGATGCCATTCACGGAGAAAAGATCATCCCTGGGGAGTAGAGTTTCTTTGACGATTTCTAAGGGTGACAGTCTGAGAAAGGGTTCACCGAGAATGCTGCCTTTCACGTCTCCATATTGTTTAACCCCAAGAGGAGGGAAGACTGTGTCTGGTAATCCTATGGGGATCTAGTTTTGACTGTATTTAAGAGTGACCAACGGGCTTTACCTAGTGCTAGACGTAGTTGCCGGGGAAAACTCTAAATAACTATACTAGTATTACACAGTTGATATTTGACAAGTATATAAAAGTTTGTGAAAGAAGACTTACAGTGAGCAGCCCCACAATACAGTTATATATATATATATGAAAGCGGAGAAAGGAAACGGGTAAACACTTACTCGGTTGTAGAGCTTCCATGCTGTTTGGTTAGTTTGTTCAACAAAGAAAGCTTTGATAACAATATTATATTCAAAATCAAAGGAGAAAATGCTTTGAAAAGATTGTTTGGGGCTTACTGTAACACCCCATTTTAATTATTTAATCGTCGTGTGTTAATTTGTATTGTTTTGGCCTTGTTAAGGGTTAGTGAAGGGTAGTGCCTTATTTAATTAGTGGGGATTAAAGACCTTAGCTTAATAATAATGATATAGCAGTGAAAATAATAATAGTAATATGGTTAATAATGTTATTATTATTATTATTATTATTATTATTATTATTATTATTAGGACTATTATTATTATTATTATTATTTTATTATTATTAATTATATAAAATCTGATTAATTAGAATTAGGGGGAGTTTAGTGAGACAAAACAGTTTTCGCGTAAAAAGAGAAAGGGTTAGAGAAAGAAGAATAAGAGAAGAACAAGGGTGCTATGGGTAGGATCTCCATCAATTTTCACAGGATTTAATCAAGAATTCGAGGTAAGGGGGAGAATGGGTTCAATACAGGTGATAATAGCGTGAAAAGGCAGTGAGGGGTCCTTTCCCTCATAGGATTTTCGTATATTTTATAGTTGATGAAATTCTGAGTATGATATGAATGTTTGATCTCTGATATGTATTGAATCGTTGATGATAGTATGATTTTCGTGTATAAATTTGTACTGTTGCTGCTGTATGAATGCATGTTGTGGCAGATTTGTTTTGATGCAAGTTAAGGGAACGAGATTAGACCTAAGACCCATAATTTTGACTAGTAATAATAGGTAAAAGTAAGAATGAAGAATAGGACCTAAAACTAATGTAGAAACAAGTTTAGGACTGAATTGGAGTGAAAAAGTGAGAATCCCGTAGCAGAATTCAGACTGGTGTGGAGAAAGTCCATTTGCGTAATAGATCTAGCCTTACGCGTAATGGAGAGGGTGTTACGCGTAATGCTGGCCCAGGAGGGAGTCAATACGCGTATGGGAGGGCCAAAAAGGAGGATTGGCACGGCCCTCTGCCCATACGCGTAACGGTATGCGTATGGAGGTCCGGCCTTACGCGTATGAGGAGGGAATACGCGTATTGGGTCTGGAAATGGAATTTGATGGAAGAACAGGTCTCTGGCCATACGCGTAATAGGTAGGGCAGTACGCGTATGGCAGGGTGGGAGGAGAGGCGGTACGCGTAGGATACGCGTATGGTTGGGCGAGCGAGCTGGGCAATACGCGTATGACACAAGGCAGTACGCGTATGGCCAGCGAGTGTGTAGAATTTTACCGTTTTGCGATTTCTTTCCCGTTTTCGCGTCCGAAGTGGTTTCTTTTGGTTTGAGAGGTTGGGGATAGATGCCAGACCATGAGAAATGTAGGATGGGTGACAAAAATAATTGATTTAGTAATTTTGGAGAATTAATTGGTAATTAGCTTATTAACGTCGTGTGAGGTGTTTTCTGTGGTGTTATGGATTGATTGTGATCAGGAGGATCGTGGGATTGTATGATTATGATTATACATGAATTATATGCATATTGATGTCATGCATTCATGGTGTGTCGGTGGTGATGAATCATTGCTCAAGAGGAGTGTATGTGATTCATCCGAACTCCAATGTGGAGTGTGGTGGGATAAATCATTGCCAAGTAGGGGTGTATGTGATTTATCCGGGTTCGATTGAATGAACCTTGGTGATATTGGTACCACATGCATTGTGTCATTTGTTGAGTCACATTGCATTGTTATTACATGTTGATTGAATGATAATTGAAAATGACAAGTGTGTCGTGATTATGTGATTGTGTGAATGACTGTGAGTAACTACCCTTAATATGTATTATTCACCGTTTATTATTGAATGTAGTTCTCACCCCTTTGTTGTTGTGTCTGTGCTTCTTCGAAAGTATAGATAATCCAGGCACTTGAATGTGCATGGAGTGCGTGTTGCCTGATCGAGTCTTAGGAGTCGCTCTGATACATAACACGGGATTTGGGGATTTTATTATTTGTTATTCTTTATTCATCATTCATTTGTTACGTATCTTTCATTTTTATTGAATTTATGGTGGACCACGTTTAATGTGGGTTTTATTTTGATGTAGTTGGCACGTGGCCGTAAATTGGATAAATACTTATTTTTCCGCTGTTTTTATTCCTTCAATTGAAAAGAGATTCAGTATGTTGATTTTTTTAACGAAGTGACACCTTACTTGTTGTAGTAAACTCTGATTTTATTGATAATATCTCTATATTATATATTTTGGGAAAGTGGGGTGTTACAATTGGTATCAGAGCAGGTCGGTCTGTCCGGCCAGGTGTAGTAGTTGAGTCTGTCCTTAGAATAGGAGTGAGTTATGTGTTATGACCGTATGTTGTTTGTTGAACAGTATGGCAGGAAGGAATGATGCTGCTCTTGCTGCTGCTATGCAAGCCATGGCACAAGCGGTAGAGAACACCAATCAGGCTGGGGTGTGCAGTTCCACGACCTAGCACAGTTCCAGAGCAATAAGCCGCCGACATATGAGGGAGGTATTTTGGACCCATAGGCTGCACAAAAATGGCTGAAGGTTGTTGAGAAGATATTCAGGACCATGGGATGCAGTGATGCTCAGAAGGTACAGTTTGGCACTCATATGCTGGAAGGAGAGACTGAAGCCTGGTGGGACAATAGTCGTCAGAGGTTGGAAGCTGCGGGTACTGAGATTACTTGGACAGTGTTTCAAGCTAAGTTTCTGGAAAAGTATTTTTCGGAAGATATTCGTAGTGCAAAGGAAGTTGAATTTCTGGAGCTGAAACAGGGTGATAAGACAGTTGCTGAATATGCTGCCCGATTTGAGGAATTGGTACAGTATTGTGCTCATTACAATACTGAAGAAGCTATAACTTCGAAGTGCTTGAAGTTTGAGAATGGGCTATGCCCCGAGATCAAACTGGGCATTGCTTGTCAGAAAATAAGAAATTATCCAGAACTGGTCAGCAGAAGCAGAATCTATGACAACTATAACAGAGCCATAATTGCTCATTACAAGGCTGTGAATGAGAAGAAGGGTAAGCAGAGGTTTGGAGGTACTCCTTACAGTGCTCCAGATGATAAGGGGAAACAGAAAACTGATGTGGGGAAGAAACCAAAGGAGAAAGGAGTAGGTTCTGATACGCTCAAGTGTTTCAGATATGGTGGCGCGGGTCACTGTGCTAGTAACTGTCCAAATGAGGTGAAGAAGTGTTTCAAGTGTGGTCGACCAGGTCATGTTATAGCTGATTGTAAAGCCACTATGCCTACCTGTTATAACTGTGGAGAAAAGGGTCACATCAGCACTCACTGTGAGAAGCCAAAGAAAGCTCAGGCCAGTGGAAAAGTATTTGCCTTGGTGGGAGCCCAATCCACTGATGAGGAGCGTTCCGTCAGATGTACTTGCTTTATTAATGATATTCCTTTGATTGCTATCATTGACACGGGTGCAACCCACTCGTTTATTTCTGTTGATTGTGTGAGGAGACTAGGGATTGTGTCGTCTACTCTAGATCAGAGGATGATAATTGAAACTTCATCTATTGGTTATGTGGTTACTTCCTTGGTGTGTTTGAAGTGTCCGCTGACTATGTTTGGTAGAGATTTCAGAGTGGACTTGATTTGTTTGCCACTCGGTAATCTCGATGTTATTTTGGGGATGAACTGGTTGGAGTTCAACCGAGTTTATATTGATTGCTTCAGGAAGACGTTATTGTTTCTTACTCCTGAAGAGGAAGCATTGGCGGATTCGTTATCTAGCAGGGAGTTGAGGACGTTGTTGGAGGATGAAGCGAAGATGTTTGCAGTGTTTGCCTCGTTATCGGTTGAAAGTAAGACTTTAGTTAATGAATTACCAGTGGTGAATGAATTTCCTGAGGTATTTCCAGGTGACATTTCAGAGTTGCCTCCGACAAGGGAAGTTGAATTTACTATTGATCTTGTACCGGGTACCAGACCTATCTCTATGGCGCCGTACAGGATGTCTGCATCAGAGTTGGCAGAGTTGAAATCTCAGATTGGGGAGTTGCTCGATAAGAAGTTTATTAGACCGAGTGTGTCGTCGTGGGGAGCTCCAGTGTTGTTGGTGAAAAAGAAGGATGGTAGTATGCGTCTGTGAATTGATTACCGTCAGTTGAATAAAGTGACCATTAAGAATAAGTATCCACTTCTGAGGATTGACGACTTAATGGATCAGCTGGTAGGAGCTCGTGTTTTCAACAAAATTGATTTGAGGTCGGGTTACCATCAGATTAGAGTAAAGGAAGGTGATATTCAGAAGACTGCTTTTAGAACTCGCTACGCACATTACGAATATGCAGTAATGCCTTTCGGAGTGTCTAATGCGCCGAGTGTGTTTATGGAATACATGAATCGTATCTTCCACTCTTATCTGGACCAGTTTATTGTAGTATTCATTGATGACATACTAATTTATTCTAAGTCTGACGAAGATCATGCAGGACACTTGAGAACTGCATTGCAGGTGTTGAAAGATAATAAATTGTTTGCAAAGTTCTCGAAGTGTGAATTCTGGTTGAAGACGGTGAGTTTCTTGGGTCATGTTATTTCTGGTGATGGTATAGCGGTGGATCCATCTAAAATAAGTGCAGTACTTCAGTGGGAAGCTCTGAAGACAGCGACGGAGATTAGAAGCTTTTTGGGTTTGGCAGGATACTATAGAAGATTCATTGAAGGGTTTTCTAATTTGGCGTTACCGTTGACGCAGTTAACTAGAAAGAATCAAGCTTTTGTTTGGGATGCTGCCTGTGAGGAAAGTTTTGAGGAACTGAAGAAGAAATTGACTACAGCACCAGTGGTAATTCTACCAAGTTCGGCCAAATGATCCTTTTGTAGTGTATTGTGATGCGTCTAAGATGGGATTAGGCAGTGTGTTAATGCAAGATGGCAAAGTGGTGGCATATGCTTCACGGCAGTTGAGGGTGCATAAGAGGAACTATCCTATTCATGATCTTGAATTAGCTGCAGTGGTTTTTGTATTAAAAATTTGGCGACATTATTTGTATGGATCAAGATTTGAAGTATTCAGTGACCACAAGAGTCTGAAATATTTATTCGATCAGAAGGAGTTGAATATGAGGCAGAGAAGGTGGTTAGAGTTCTTGAAGGATTATGATTTTAATTTGAGTTACCATCCGGGAAAAGCTAATGTTGTAGCAGATGCTCTCAGTCGGAAGACAATTCATATGTCTGCATTGATGGTGAAAGAAATGGAGTTGATTGAACAGTTCAGAGACATGAGTATGGTTTGTGAAACTGTTAGTTCTTGGATTGGTTGGAATTTTGGTAAAATAAAGTATGTTCAATGTTGATGTCAAGGTGCTGATGTTGCAACATTGAGTCTTAACACTGGTTTGTGTTAAGTATTTAAATTGCTGAAGTTGGATGTCTGATGTCACATGGCGATGTTGTGACATTAGATCTGCAGAATTAATAACAACAGGTTGTGATGTTGTTAGGGTTTGCGTGTTAGCTGGAATTGTGGAGAGCAAGCTGTCTCATTGGATGCGAATATCTTGGGATAGATATTTTCTGCTGCATAGGAGATCTGGTGCAGATTTGTAGGAGATTTAAAAGGTTGAAGATTTTAGGAGAAAATCTGTTTTAAATAACAAATTAGGTCAGATATTGTAGCAAGTCCAAGCCCAATTCAGGTTGCTATTTAAAGCGCACAAGATCAAAGGAAAAGGTACAGAGATACAGAGAAAGAATCAAGAGCATAGGCTGAGTGTCTTGAGTATTTTGTACGAGTCTTGTATCCAGAATTCTAGGGTGAATTGCTGAGTCGTATTCTGTCCTCTCTTAGAAGCTGTGAAGCAATAGAGAGTTGTTACTTGATCAAAGCTGTGAAGTAAGATCAAGGTTGCTCAAAGAGGTTGTTCCTTGAGTATTGTTTTAGGGATTGAGTAGTGTTCTCATATCTAAGTGGTTTCTTAGGTAGAAAGTCACTAGTAGGAATTAAGTTTAGGAGATTGTCAACTGGGTTGTTGAGTCTGTAAATTAATTCTACAAGTAGTGAATTTCATCCCTGGCTTGGTAGCCCCCAGACGTAGGTAGTTAGACCGAACTGGGTGAACAATTTGGTGTGTTATTCTGCTGTTTAATTTGTCCATTGTGCAGAGTGTGTTATTGTGACATCGCACCTTAACATCACACGTCTGATACCAGACTTTCAATTGGTATCAGAGCAGGTATCCTGTCTGTCTCTGGGTGAGATCTAGGGAAGTTACTTTCTGGTGTAAAGATGGACAAAGAAGTTGGAGGATTCGTCAACAGACCCCCTATTTTGGATGGATCCAATTATGACTATTGGAAGCCAAGGATGACTACTTTCTTAAAATCCTTGGACAGCAGGGCATGGAAGGCCATTATTAAAGAGTGGAAAGCACTTGTTGTGTGTGAGAAAGATGATACTGGCAAAGATAAAGAAGGCACCTCAAAGCCAAAGCCTGAAGAAGAATGGACCAAGGAAGAAGATGAGCTTGCCCTTGGAAATTCCAAAGCTCTAAATGCAATCTTCAATGGAGTGGATAAGAATATTTTCAGGTTAATCAATACCTGTGAGGTTGCTAAGGAAGCGTGGGATATTTTGAAGGCCACTCATGAAGGTACATCTAGAGTTAAAATGTCAAGACTTCAGATTTTAACATCAAAATTTGAAAGCCTGAAGATGAAGGAAGATGAGACTATTCATGACTTCCACATGAATGTTCTGGAGCTGGCTAATGCATCCAGTGCTCTTGGTGAGAAAATGCCAGATGAAAAGCTTGTAAGGAAGATCCTTAGGTCCCTTCCTAAGAAGTATAAGATAAAGGTAACTGCCATTGAAGAATCACAAGACATCAGCAAGATGAGAGTTGATGAGCTCATTGGATCTCTTCAAACTTTTGAGATTGGGTTGAATGAGGAAGAACCAGAAAAGAAGCCAAAGAGTATAGCCTTGGTGTCAAATGATCAAGAAGAAAAAGGAAAGAGTTCAGAATCCCAGGAGGATCTATCTCAGGCCATAGTTATGTTGGGAAGATAGTTCAACAAAGTGTTCAAGAGAATGAATAATAACTCCAGGCCTAATGTCAAGAACATATCTTCTAACACCAGCAAGTCAAAAGAGAAGGATAAAGAGAAAACTGCCCAAGATAAAGGAGTTCAGTGCTTTGAGTGTGAAGGGTATGGACATGTCAAGAAAGAGTGTCCCACCTTCTTGAAAAAGCAGAAGAAGGGCATGACAGTTTTCTGGTCTGACTCTGAAAGTGAAAGTGAAGGTGAGTCAGCAAAGCATGTTAGAGCTTTAACAGGAACTGTTGTTTCTGATGATGATTCTAGTGATGGAGAAATAACGTATGAGGAGTTGGCATCTACTTATCAAGAGCTGTGTTTAAAAAGTGCTGAGATTTGTCAAGAAAACAAGTGCCACAAGCAACAGATTGCTCAGCTTGAGAATGAAAAAGTTGATCTGGAAAATGAAGTTGTACTAGTTAAAGCTCACCTTGATCAGATGACCAAGTCTGTTAGGATGCTGAGTTGTGGGACAGACACACTTGATAAGATCCTTCAGACAGAAAAGGTTGCTGGTGATAAGTCTGGTATAGGATATGTGGCAAGCACTTCAGGAGCAAAGGAGGAGGTGTCCCAACCAATGTCTCAAACAAAGAGACAGGATTCTACCCCTAAGAAGGTTGTTCAGCCTCAGAATGTTGAGAAAAAGGATGGTCCCCATCAGAGGAAGATGCAGCCTCAAGGAGCTAGTCAGTATATGCCTCCCCAATATCACAAGAGCATGCAAGCTGCAAGGTTGAAACAGAACATGTCACATCAGATGTCTCAACATCAGGGAGACTGGTATGGATATGAATACAACAAGGCGGTGCCTCATTACTATGGAAGAAGGAAGCCTCATCACCATAGGAGACAGCCTAGAAGACAGTACCCTCAGTTCAGGAGACAGTCTACCTATGGTAAAAGACATCAGCACCATAGAAGACAGACCAACTCTGGAAGGAGGAGACAACATTATGGGTGGAAGCCACAGCAATATCAACATAATGGTAGAAGATATAACCAATTCAGAGATGACAGGGTTAGATGCTTCTATTGTGGAAGGTTTGGACATATGTAGTACTCTTGTTTTAAATTGCATGGTTAACCACAATCTGCTCCTCAAGGCAAACCAAAGGAGGTCAGACCTAAAGTTGCTAAACAATGGGTTCCTAAGGAGAAGGTGAAATGTCTTTTAGCCCACACCTCAGATGGACATGTTGCCATGGATGTATGGTACTTTGACAGTGGATGTTCTATGTACATGACTGGATCAAAGGAGCAGTTGGTGGAGTTCAATCCTTGCCATGCAAATAAGGTAGTGTTTGGCAATGGAGAAAAAGGAGTAGTAGAAGGAAATGGAAGAGTGAAGAATCTTGATGGTCTTACCCTTGATAGTGTGATCCTTGTCCAAGGTTTGAAGGCTAATCTGATTAGCATAAGTCAGTTATGTAATGAAGGTTACAAAGTCAGCTATTCCAAGGATGAGTGTCTGGTGACAAACGGAAAGGATGAAGTGATCATGAAAGGAGTCAGGTCCAGAGATAATTGTTATCTGTGGATACCTATAGAAGTCAGCCCATCTATCGATGTTAAGACTGATGTTTTAGCATTAGATTGTGACATCAGGTGTGAAAGGCTATTAGAGTTAAGTACTCTTAAGTTGAATCCCTTCAAAATTGTAAAAGGAAAGCTTATTTGGGGGGAGAAACTCATTGATTAGTCTTTAAAAATTACACAAAATCTGGCGCCTTACCTCAGACCCTCATTTCCTATTATAGCAAAATCACAGTTCATCAAAACTCATATCTCCCATCTGTTCGTCTCCTTCAACAAGAAGAATCATCTCAATCTATACTGCCTCAAAGGAACCATGTCAAAGCAGACATCTTCTCCTTCAAAAAGTTCATCGCGGAATAATGCTAGGGTTTCTACAGATGAGTACTCTGAAGACGAAGCTCTGAATATACAACCGATCTCCGTAATGCTCCCAGAGTCAGGTAAACCTAGACCATCTAAACTTGCTTCTAAAAGGGCCGCAACTACCTTTAAAAACACTAAAACAAATAAGCTAGTTACCAGTATCCTATTTAGTGATAAATCAACACCTAGGTCATCCACGTCTCAAACTGTGGTAGAAAAGTTTGATGTTGACAAGAGTATGGGTAATCTGGCAACCAAAATACTGGACAAAGGAATACCTGTGAAAGGAATTTCTATACCATTGAATCAGATGTCGGCAGAAAAGGTAGACATGCAAGGATATGAGTCTGATCTTCATAGACTTGCTATGTCTGTCATTGAAGATTCTGAAATAGGAGGGGAAGAAGAGGATGTGCATGAGGAAATGAATGATAGAACTACTCCTGAAGAAGAAAAGAATGAGGATGTGATCAATGTGATTGATTTATCTGATAATGAAGTCATTGGAAATGATGTTCCAAGTATTGCCAAGAGACTAAAGACAAGGAAAGGAAAGACTGATGAATCCTCTCCAAAGAAGTCTACTGAAGGAAAGAAGAAACCTGTTGTTGGTCCCACAAAACCTTGGAGCAAGGTTGTTACATCCTCCAAAAAGAGAAAGATTAGAGAAGAATATGAGTCTGAGGATGAAGTTGAGGAAGATGTCCATGACATCACACCAGTCAGAAAGACCATTTTAAAGAGAATCTCTGATAAGGTCCCTGAAGTGCCAGTGGACAACATATCCTTTCATTATGCTACCAGTGCTCCCTTGTGAAAATTTGTATGCCAAAGGAGATTAGCTCTGGAAAGGGAGCTTGGAAATGATGTCTTGGAGATGAAAGAAATTATGGACCTCATTCATGTTGCTGGACTGCTGAAGACTGTGACCAGATTCTCTAAGTGCTATAGTGGTCTTGTTAAGGAATTTGTTGTCAACATCCCCATAGACATTTCTGACAATAGAAGTGTGAACTACATGAAGGTGTTTGTGAGGGGGCAGTGTATTGACTTCTCTCCTAGTACTATCAATAAATATCTGGGAAGAGATGAGCAAGAGGAGTGTGAGCTGGAGGTGACTGATAATGAAGTGTGTAGAGAAATCACTGCCACTCAAGTTAAGGTGTGGCCACTGAAAAATAAATTGACAGCTAGCAAACTCAGTATCAAGTATGTTATTTTGCACAGAATTGGTGCTGCTAACTGGGTACCTACTATTCACAAAACCACCATAACTGTGGGATTAGGAAGGTTCATCTATGCTGTGGGGAAAAAGGTCAAGTTCAACTATGGAAGCTATATATTTGATCAAGTGGTGAAGCATAGTGCCACCAATGCTATCAAAATGCTTATATCATTCCCTTCCCTTATCTGTGGAATGATCTTAGATCAACATCCTGGAATCTTAACCAGTACAGAGGTAGCATGTAAGAGGGAGTCAGCTTTATCTTTGCATCCCAAACTGTTTGCTGGGAGTCATATTCCAGACATTGTTACAACATCAAGTTTTGGGGTTAAGAAGGTCAGTACAAAATCTGAGCTGATTGAAGAATTAAAGGCTACCTGCAAGGATCTTGATATGGTTATCAGTACCAGCACTGTCAGGAAAATGAAGATTGAGCAAATGATCAAAGACTTGCAACAGGGGGAAAATAATGGGAATGGCGATACTGTGGATTCTGGGTCAGATGAAGGTGATGAAGATGCTGATGGTACCATCTCGGATGAGGACTAACTTCCATCTGCTGTTAGATAATAGTTTAGTTTTTTTTTGTTTTTGCACTTGCTATGTCGGTTATGTAATTTGAATATTGTGCTGAATATCTGTTTATGTCTTTCTTTCTACGATTTGTTTTTCCTGGTTGCTAACTGTGAGGCTAACAATGAGAGCTAGGGTGTACTAACTGTAGTTAATAGGGCTTCTGATTGAAGCTTGTCTAATTGTGGCTAAAAAGGGGGAGAAGTAGCCAAAGAAAGAAAGAAAGCCAAAAGTTTCAAATGCTGCCAAAAAGAGTTGTTGTGCTGTCAAAGGAATATGCAGAAATTAAGGGGGAGTAATGAGTAATTACTGAATCACTGAACTGTGTGATCAGCTGGCTTTGCTGGTTCATGATTGAGGGGGAGCAACATTGTTGCTGTTCGGATGGTGCTACAGTGAAGCAAAGTCCATAGTGAAGTTTTTGTGATGCTGAAGTGTTTATGATACTGCTGTTGCTTGATGCTGAAGTGAATTGAAGATGCTGCTAATGTTGAAATGTGTGCAGCAGAGTTTTGTGAAGAAAATTGAAGTTGCTGCTAATGTTGAATTGTGTCAGCTGGTTGAAGATGTTGCTGCTTGGAGTTTTTAAATCATTGATTGAAGTTTTTCCGCTGCTAAAGTCTCTGAAGGTGCAGAGATTGTTTTAGCCAAAATTAGCCAAAGGGGGAGATTGTTAGTTCTTGGATTGGCTGGAATTTTGGTAAAACAAAGTATGTTCAATGTTGATGTCAAGGTGCTGATGTTGCAACATTGAGTCTTAACACTAGGTTGTGTTAAGTATTTAAATTGCTGAAGTTGGATGTCTGATGTCACATGGCGATGTTGTGACATTAGATCTGCATAATTAATAACATCAGGTTGTGATGTTGTTAGGGTTTGCGTGTTAGCTGGAATTGTGGAGAGCAAGCTGTCTCATTGGATGCGAATATCTTGGGATAGATATTTTCTGCTGCATAGGAGATCTGGTGCAGATTTGTAGGAGATTTAAAAGGTTGAAGATTTGAAAAGATTTTAGGAGAAAATCTGTTTTAAATATTTAGTTTTAAATAACAAATCAGGTCAGATATTGTAGCAAGTCCAAGCCCAATTCAGGTTGCTATTTAAAGCGCACAAGATCAAAGGAAAAGGTACAGAGATACAGAGAAAGAATCAAGAGCATAGGCTGAGTGTCTTGAGTATTTTGTACGAGTCTTGTATCCAGAATTCTAGGGTGAATTGTTGAGTCGTATTTTGTCCTCTCTTAGAAGCTGTGAAGCAATAGAGAGTTGTTACTTGATCAAAGCTGTGAAGTAAGATCAAGGTTGCTCAAAGAGGTTGTTCCTTGAGTATTGTTTTAGGGATTGAGTAGTGTTCTCATATCTAAGTGGTTTCTTAGGTAGAAAGTCACTAGTAGGAATTAAGTTTAGGAGATTGTCAACTGGGTTGTTGAGTCTGTAAATTAATTCTACAAGTAGTGAATTTCATCCCTGGCTTGGTAGCCCCCAGACGTAGGTAGTTAGACCGAACTGGGTGAACAATTTGGTGTGTTATTCTGCTGTTTAATTTGTCCATTGTGCAGAGTGTGTTGTTGTGACATCGCACCTTAACATCACACGTCTGATACCAGAATTTCAGAAACTACACCGGAGAGTGTTAGATTGGGTATGCTGAAGTTGAATAATGACTTTTTGGATGTAATCAAAGAAAATCAAAAGCTTGATGTGAAGCTGGTGGACTTGAGGCCTACAGAAAGAGGTGATCCTAATGGTGATTTTAAAGTGGATAATGTTGGTGTATTGAGGTTCCGGGGCAGAATTTGTGTACCGGATAATGCGAAAATAAAGAAAGCGATCTTAGAGGAAGGCCACCGGAGTAACTTGAGTATTCATCTGGGAGCTACGAAAATGTATCATGACTTGAAGAGGTTGTTTTGGTGGTCCGGTATGAAGAGGGACATAGCTCAGTTTATCTATGCTTGTTTGACATGTCAGAAGTCAAAAGTGGAGCACCAGAAGCCTTCGGGATTAATGCAACCGTTAGAGATTCAGGAATGGAAGTGGTGTGAGAGCAAGAATTGTCTCTACAAGTCAATCTATGTTTTGATGATAACAATAAGTATTTGTGAAAGACCATTTTATGGTCTAACGTGTGTTGTGTGTAGATCATAAGAACTAAATACATCAGAACCAACATACACCAGCCAGATGTACTATGATTGAATATATGTATATGCGAAGTTACTATGTGTGACTAAAGTCACAAGAAGCAAGAACGCTTGTTTATCTAGTCATAATCAGCCAGATCCAAGGATGCCAAGATTGCTGTTGCAATGCTCTTGTGGATACTCTCTGAGGGTGATCAAGATTCTGAAGATGGTGTAGCTTCTGAAGAAGTACACTCAGAAAGAACCAAAGTTCTGAAGACTCCTATGACTTGAAGTTCTGATGGCTGAAGACCAAGTGCAGAAAGATTCTGAAGACTGACGAGTTCTGAAGATCAAGGTTTCAAACAAGAAGTTCTGAAGATTCTGAAGATAAGTTCTGAAAATTCGGAAGACCTAAAGCAGAATAGGATAACGCTCTTAAAGACCAAGTGCTGAAGTTCTGAAGACTGATTCCTAATGGACTTCTTCAATTAATGGAAGACTTGAAGCATCAGATATTCTGCTATAAAGACTCCACTCATGCTTCATCAAATTAACATCAGAAGCCACTGAAGTTTCAAAGTCTAAATATTACCGTTGTGAGTTAATTGTGCACACTGCCCAAGAAAAGATCTCTTCTGCAAAAAGAAGATATGTCAGTACAACTCATTATATCACAACGTCTCTTTTCCAAACAGCCAACAGTATTCTCTAATGGCTATATTTCTACTGGCTATTTAATGGAAAGAGTTTTTGCTTCTGATGTGTCGATCACTTGTAGAATTATGAACTGAATGTTCATCTACAAAATTGACCAAGTCATTATGTGAAGATAGCAACAACGATGAGTTCTCGTTGTAACACTTAGAATATTCAAAGTTGTCATCAATTCACTCATGGCAATTGTTGTTGAAACTCCAAAGAACAAATTAACACAACAACAACAACAATCAAACAGAAGATGTTGATGAAGAAGACAATAATTGAAGATCAGTCAAGTCATCAACCTACCTTCTCGTCAAAGCTACATTGAAGATCTGAAGCAAGGAGTTACTGCTCAAAGCTTGCTCAACCAGAAGACGAAGAAGAAGAAGATCTACAAGATGTCAATAATCATAATATCTAAATACATCTTTGTAGTTTCTTAGGAAAGCAAGGAGCTGATTGCTAAAAACTTGCGTGAACACATGTGTGTGTTCTTTGTACTTAAACCTAGGAGAAACTTGCTTATTAAGAAGCACAATTTGTAATCTCCAGTTTGCCAATTCAACTAGATGAATTGAGACTCCTCAAGTGAACGTTATATCCTGATGGATCCCTGAACGGTTCAGCTGTGAGTTGAGGCCCTTGAGTAGATCACGTGGTGATTAGATACTTGAGATGACAATGGCTGAGGGTCATTGTGGAAAATCCTGAAATATGGTCAGTAGTGTTATATTCATTAAGTTGAATCCCTGAACGGCTAGCTGTGAAATCCCAGCAGTGGGTCTGCTCGGTCAATGAACGTTATATCCGGTTGGATCCCTGAACGGTTCATTGTGTTGTTAGTCACAGTGCGGCTGTGCAAGTGGTTAGTCACCAGTTGTTACCCGTGCAAGTGTAATCATGATTTGGTTATAGTGGATTAAGTCCTTGTGTTCAAGGCGAAATCACCTGAGGAGGGTGGACTGGATTAGCCCGCGTGGTGAACCAGGATATATCATGTGTCCTTTACTCCTTTGCTTAGTATCTCTTTTTATGTTCCTGCTTTGAATATCAGAACCTCATATTAAGCAAAGTCAGAACCTTGCAGCCTATCTCTGATAAGCTTCCGCACTGCAAGTTCTGAGTGTCGTATCTTATGAACAGAACTTATACGGTTCTCATACTCGTTAGTTAATAGATCAGAATCTCTCAATGAACATTGAAGGTTCTTGAGCGTCAAATTAACAAGATGCGAAAAGTTACTGAAAGAGTAAATACACAATTCAAACCCCCCCCCCCTTTCTTGTATCTTTCTCGCACCTTCAAGTGGGACAGTATTACTATGGATTTTGTTACTGGGTTGCCAAATACGGCGAGAGACTTTGATGCTATTTGGGTAGTGGTGGATCGACTTACGAAATCCGCTCATTTTATACCAATTAACATCAATTTCCCATTATCAAAGCTGGCAGAGATTTATATCAGGATAATTGTGAAGTTACATGGTGTTCCATCGAGCATAGTGTCGGATAAAGATCTGAGGTTTACTTCAGAATTTTGGAAGAGTCTGCAGGAGGCCTTGGGTTCTAAACTGAAGTTGAGCTCGGCTTATCATCCACAGACTGATGGTCAGTCAGAGAGGACTATTCAGTCGTTGGAAGATTTGTTGAGAGCCTGTGTGTTGGAGAAAGGTGGTACGTGGGATACTCATTTTCCATTGATTGAGTTCACGTATAACAATAGCTACCATTCAAGCATTGGAATGGTACCTTTCGAAGCTTTGTATGGTAGGAGATGTAGGACGCCTCTGTGTTGGTATGAGACTGGTGAGAATGTGGTGCTTGGACCTGAGATTATGCAACAGTCTACTGAGACAATTCAGATGATCCGTGAGAAAATGAAAACGTCTCAAAGTAGGCAGAAAAGCTATCATGATAATCGGAAGAAAGACTTGGAATTCAGTGAAGGTGATCACGTGTTCCTGAGAGTTAACCCAGTGACTGGTGTGGGACGTACATTGAAATCAAAGAAGCTGGATCCTAAGTTTATTGGACTGTATCAGATCTTGCAGAGGGTTGGTGCAGTTGCTTATAGGGTGGCGTTGCCGCCTGAACTTTCAAACTTGTATGACGTGTTTCATGTGTCGCAACTTCGAAAGTATGTATCTGATCCATCTCATGTTATCCCGAGGGATGAGGTGCAGATCAGGGATAATCTTACTGTGGAGGCGATGCCGATAAGGATCGAGGATCGCAAGATGAAACAACTTAGAGGAAAGGAGATCCCTTTGGTAAGAGTAGCTTGGGGAGGAGCTACTGGGGGAAGTGTGACCTGAGAGCTGGAGAGCAGGATGCGAGAGTTGTATCCGGAGCTATTTCCATCAGGTACATTTTCGAGGATGAAAATAATTTAAGTGGGGGAGAGTTGTAACACCCCATTTTAATTATTTAATCGTCGTGTATTAATTTGTATTGTTTTGGCCTTGTTAAGGGTGAGTGAATGGTAGTGCCTTATTTAATTAGTGGGGATTAAAGACCTTAGCTTAATAATAATGATATAGCAGTGAAAATAATAATCGTAATATGGTTAATAATGTTATTATTATTATTATTATTTTATTATTAATTAAATAAAATCTGATTAATTAGAATTAGGGGGAGTTTAGTGAGACAAAACAGTTTTCACGTAAAAAGAGAAAGGGTTAGAGAAAGAAAAACAAGAGAAGAACAAGGGTGCTAGGGCTAGGATCTCCATCAATTTTCTCAGGATTTAATCAAGAATTTGAGGTAAGGGGGAGAATGGGTTCAATACAGGTGATAACAGCGTGAAAGGGTGGTGAGGGGTCCTTTCCCTCGTAGGATTTTCGTATGTTTTATAGTTGATGAAATTATGAGTATGATATGAATGTTTGATCTCTGATATGTATTGAATCGTTGATGATAGTATGATTTTCATGTATAAATTTGTACTATTGCTGCTGTATGAATGCATGTTGTGGCAGATTTGTTTTGATGCAGGTTGAGGGAACGAGATTAGACCTAAGACCCATAATTTTGACTAGTAATAATAGGTAAAAGAAGTAAGAATGAAGAATAGGACCTAAAACTGATGTAGAAACAAGTTTAGGACTGAATTGGAGTGAAAAAGTGAGAATCCCGTAGCAGAATTCAGACTGGTGTGGAGAAAGTCCATTTGCATAATAGATCTGGCCTTACGTGTAATGGAGAGGGTGTTACGCGTAATGCTGGCCCAGGAGGGAGGCAATACGCATATGGGAGGGCCAAAAAGGAGGATTGGCACGACCCTCTGCCCATACGCGTAACGGTACGCGTATGGAGGACCGGCCTTACGCGTATGAGGAGGGAATACGCGTATTGGATCTGGAAATGGAATTTGATGGAAGAACAGGTCTCTACCCATGAGCGTAATAGGTAGGGCAGTACGTGTATGGCAGGATGGGAGGAGAGGCAGTACACGTAGGATACGCGTATGGTTGGGCGAGCGAGCTGGGCAATACGCGTATGGCACAAGGCAGTACGCGTATGGCCAGCGAGTGTGCAGAATTTTACCGTTTCGCGATTTCTTTCCCGTTTTCGCGTCCGAAGTGGTTTCTTTTGGTTTGAGAGGTTGGAGATAGATGCCAGACCTTGAGAAATGTAGGATGGTGGCAAAAATAATTGATTTAGTAATTTTGGTGAATTAATTGGTAATTAGCTAATTAACGTCGTGTGAGGTGTTTTCTGTGGTGTTATGGATTGATTGTGATCAGGAGGATCGTGGGATTGTATGATTATGATTATACATGAATTATATGCATATTGATGTCATGCATTCATGGTGTGTCGGTGGTGATGAATCATTGCTCAAGAGGAGTGTATGTGATTCATCCGAACTCCAATGTGGAGTGTGGTGGGATAAATCATTGCCAAGTAGGGGTGTATGTGATTTATCCGGGTTTGATTGAATGAACCTTGGTGATATTGGTACCACATGCATTGTGTCATTTGTTGAGTCACATTGCATTGTTATTACATGTTGATTGAATGATAATTGAAAATGACAAGTGTGTCGTGATTATGTGATTGTGTGAATGACTGTGAGTAACTACCCTTAATATGTATTATTCACCGTTTATTATTGAATGTAGTTCTCACCCCTTTGTTGTTGTTGTGTCTGTGCTTCTTCGGAAGTACAGATAATCCAGGTACTTGAGTGTGCATGGAGTGTGTGTTGCCTGATCGAGTCTTAGGAGTCGCTCTGATACGTAACACGGGATTTGGGGATTTTATTATTTGTTATTCTTTATTCATCATTCATTTGTTACGTATCTTTCATTTTTATTGAATTTATGGTGGACCACGTTTAATGTGGGTTTTATTTTGATGTAGTTGGCACGTGGCCGTAAATTGGATAAATACTTGTTTTTCCGCTGTTTTTATTCCTTCAATTGAAAAGAGATTCAGTATGTTGATTTTTTTAACGAAGTGACACCTTACTTGTTGTAGTAAACTCTGATTTTATTGATAATATCTCTATATTATATATTTTGGGAAAGTGGGGTGTTACACTTACAGCTCAAGGAGAGGCCCAAGGTTTTATCAGTGATTGCACTGTTATTTTTTACATTGTACAGGGACTTATACAAGTGACTGAGGCCAAAAAAAGGTTTTCTGTACAAAGGGACGGGTCTTACACTCTCTCAAGAGGCCCAAAGGTTTATTTTTGTACAAGTGGTGGGGCTTACAGCTCAAGGAGAGGCCCAAGGTTTTGTGTTAAAAGGCGATGATTGCACCGAACCTTTTGATGGTATCGGGACTTATACAATACACTGAGGCCCAAATTATTTTGGTTTTCAAAAGGGTTGGGTCTTACACTCTACTAGAGGCCCAATTATTTTTAAAGAATGGGGCTTATAACACGAGGGTAGGCCCAAGGGTTTGATTTTTGAACTGGCGATCGCGCCGAGGTTTTCTTTTAACGCATATGGACTTATACAATATTTGAGGCCCAAAATTGTTTTGGTTAAAAGGGGATTGGGTCTTACACTCTATTAGAGGCCCAAAGTGTTTAAAAGTTTTGTTTGAGTGAAAATCAAGGAAACCCTAAATTTGTTTTCTTTTAAAAGGAAATACTTAAAGAAAATCAAATAAAAATGATAAAAATACCAAATAAGTTTGAATAAACCACTTGTGATTTTTTTTGAAGGTTTGAAAAATGAAGTTTTAATCACAAGATAAATTAAAACTCATTTGGTTTTGATTTTCAAAGTAAATATTCACTTTTAAATGTTTAAAAACAAATAAAAAAATGAATTTACTCACAAAAATACTAATTATATTAAATAACTAATATAAATTTAATTTTTTTGTGGAATAAAATATTTCAACATTTTTGTGATTTTTTGCAAAAAGAACCAATCAAAAATAATTAAAATTGAGGGAGTTATTAATTTTTCAAATCATTAAAAATAATAAGAAAAACAATAAAAAAGTGGAGAAAATAGCAAAAAGAGGATTTGGGGCGAGGGGGATTCGAACCCCAGACCTCTTGTGTATAGGGCGCGCGCCTTACCACTGGGGTGGTGATACATCCGTTGATAGAAACACATCCACAAATATACAAGGCTTGCCTTGTTTTTGGCCTGGCCCAAGGCAAGGCAAGGCAAGATTTTGGTTGAAAACGTGAAGGCCATAACTTTCTCATTTCTCCATGGATTAGGACAAAATTTAGATCTATCCTGCCTAGAATTTCACAAGGAATCCAATGGTGGTGGTATTTTTTCAGATCATGCTCCTATTGAAAAACCCGATAGTGGTTTTGAAATAGGCCATGATTTGCTTTTTCTATGCCATCTCTTGGTACAAGCATGAATTACATGATAAATTGGTGCAAACACAACACATATAACATGTATAAGGTGTGCATGATCAGTGGACATCAAAAGAAAGCATATTTCAAAGAGTTCAAGTTGTGATGCTTACCTCTTGAAATGGTTTGATGCTTTGAACAACCTCAAATGATCTCTTGGAAGCTTTTAGGATGGTTGGAATCAGCTGGAAACCTCAGGAACAATTTTGAGCTCTTTCTTACAAAAGGGGCAAAAGTGGCCAAAATAGCAACTCTCTCAAATGGTGTTCCAGATGGGGGGAACCATTTGGGACAGTTCAAGGATGATATTTGGAGTGTGTTTGAGGATTTATCTGGTTCGGAAAGTGACTGAATCAAGACATGGCTTGAAAAATGCACAAAAGTCCTATTTTGAGGTTTTGAGAGATGACTTTGTGATTTTGGTGTTACAGGTCACTTGTGAGAGTTTGGACAGCTTAGATATGATATATTGGATGTGTTTGGATCATAAGCTGTGGTGGAATTGCTTTCTAACTCAAAAACTCAGAGTTACCTTGCTGAAGAAGGTATTTTTGCCTAGAGAAAGAGATTTTGAGGAAAGTAAGTGTTGTAGTGCTTTGGTGTACTCAAACTGAACACAATTGAGCTCTATTTATAGTAGAGCAAGTTTGTTTTGGCTGCAATAGTGAATGGCAACTACAGCAGAGGTTTGGCCAATGTTGAGCAATGAGAATCCAAGTCTCCTCTAGCCATTGACTAGAGGTTAGGGCACAGGCTGCTGGTCCCCTTGGTCTTGGATAAGTCTTGACTGAATTCAGTTGGAAATGGCTCAGTCCATGCCACCTTGGTGCATCCATTGAATGCTCCAATCCAAAATTGGAGTCTTGTCCCTCTTTTAGGCATTTCTAGGTTTGGCATGCTATTTTTGGTTCCAAAGACTTGGGAGGCTTGGGATCAGAGTTGGTTCCTCCTTGGTCCCCCCTTGAGGTGTTCAGATGGATAGAGTTTCTCTCCCTTTGCAAAATTTGAGCAAAACTCCTAAATCTACCTTGCCATGACAGTTTGCAGCAAGGCATATTGGCATTGTCATATCTCATGGCTCAAGTGGACTTTGATGAAGTTCTTGGCCATTTCCGAAAGCCCTCATATGATACAACAACTGTTTGATCATAATTGGTTTTGATACTTTTTGGATCCAAGTGAAAAATGCTCCTACATTTGGAAAAAAGTGAAGGCAGATTCTGACTTAGTGAAAATTTCACTAAGTGTTGGAAAAAAGTGACATTTTCACTTTTTGTGATTTTGATCATTCCATAACTCAAAATCCATGAGGAATTGGAATGAGTTATGTTTGAAGCTTTTGTAGAGTGCCATGAGAGCTACAAATCCAGCTTTGGATGGGGAAAAATGGCCTTATGGTTTAGGAGTTATGATCCTCCAAAGTTGGTACCCTAGCCACTTTGTTCCATAACTTAGAAAAATTTCTAAGTTTTTATGGTTACCCCTTTTACAAGTTATCCCACTTTTCTTGATTTTTCTTGATAAATGATGATTCCAATCACACATTAACATCATTTTAGGGTTAAAGAACCATAATTGTGAAAAATCTCAAAAAGTCAAAGTTGACTTTTGTGCACAGTTGACTTTTTATCAGATGAACTCCAAACTGTGCGATCCTCTATGAAATCAAATCCTTGACCTAAATCAAACTTGATGGATTGATTTCATAGGTGTTATAGGGTGTATTGAATCATCTCTTAGGGTTTGGGAGCATGTCCTGATCAAAAGTCAAAGGCACAGTTGACTTTTCCCGCAAAACCCTAATTGTGGTTCTGATGAAATTGAGACTTGTTGCTCAAGTTTCTTGGATCAATCCATTGTTGCAAATGGATCGATGTAGTTTATTAGAGACCCTCAAATCCTCTCTTGAGGTCTTGGCTCATGTTTTACCCCAAAAGTAAACTTAGGGTTAAATTAGGTCCAGGAACCCTAATTCTTGATCTTTTGTGATGCATCCCCTGAGGTTAAATTGACTTGATGATTGGGTTCATGATGTCCCTTGGAGCATCATAGGTTATGCTTTGAAGCATTTGCTCATGCCCAGAGGAAAATTTCCATCTGGAGGCCCTGGTCTACCAAACCCTAATTTTGGTGACACTGGTGATCTTGAGGCTTAATCCACCTGGGATGCTACAACATTGTGCCTGATTCTTGTTGTGGGAATCCTCTTGATCCATTGTGGATGTTTGAGAGGTTAGACAAGTTGAAGATCATGTCATTCCTTGATTGATCCTTTGACCAAGGCTTAGAGAGGGCTTGGAACCCTGATTATTGATTGTAGTGAATGCTCAACAATCCTTGAGTAGATTGATGAGGCATGAAGGTTCCTCCATATTGTGATGATGATTTGCACAATGATGGGAAATCTGGGTGGTCAAAATTTGGGGTATGACATCCTCCTTACAGATCGTTGATACTTGATTCTACCAAAGTCTTCCTTGGAGTATAATGGAAACTCTCATCTTGTTAGATGACAATTTAATGCCAAACTGCACTCAAGAAACGATACATGCATCTGTTACAATAAAAAACAAGCTACAAAAAAATAGATACCCTAATGTACCACTAGCCTCCCTTACACTCAACCTTTGGATGAGGGTCCATAAACAAGGAAAAAGACTAAGGATGATGATGGTTAACAGTGCCAGGAAATCTCAACAACAACTGACATTACAAGCGATTAGTCAAGTAATTTAGTTTTGATGAATGAAGAACACACACACAAGGTTCAATCAAGTTTCTAGATGAGTGGGTCTTGGTTCTTAATAGGTATTAATAGCTTGATCAATTTTCAACAAGATTGATTAATCCATTCTCAAATTCACACAAGAACAACAATAAAATTGTACAAAACAAGATGCAACAAAAAAGATAAAGAATTGACATGGGTTCAATATCAAAAGGTTGTTGTTTGGATAAGAAGATAGAAGAATGGTGTAAACATGAACACGCTAAGAAGAGAAGACAAAAATCATAAATTTTGTCTCTGTTGATCATCATAGGTTATCCACAATTATTACTTTCACCATAAGAAACAATCATTTAAATAAGTGATGGAAAATTGGATTTTTTATGGTTTTATTCCAATCAACAAGAATTTTTTATTTGAATCAATCTGGACAGTGGCAAAAAGTGAGTTTTTTAAAGCTAATGATTCGAATCATTATTTAGACTTGATACAAATCAAATAAGGTTATGATTTAAATCATGTTCAATTTATGATCTAAATCATTTGACCCAGAATGATATTCTAATTTTCAATAGGTGATTGAGTCGAATCAAATATAATACATGATTCGAATCAAATACCAAATCATCAAAATTTAAATGTTCTAACTTGTGATTCAAGGTACTCATGTGGAAACGACAAAACAGTAACTTTCATAGGCTCAAAAAGGAAATATATAACAAGGATCAAATGAATATATCACGAAATGTAATGGGTTCACAGTGGAATAATTAAGTATTCGATGTGATTACAATTAAATGGAAATAATATTACAATCACACAGATGAATTGAGATAGCAGACCCATTACAAATACACATTAAAATAATAATTGAATTGTAAAACATCAAAACACAATTGATACTTAAAGAACGTAAACAATACCAAATAATACTATGTGCTTTCATGGGATACAAGTACCATAAGCTAAAAACTGAAATTAACTGCCTTAATTGGTTACATCAAACTGGTAACCAGTTACAATTGTTTGAAAACTTAAATAACATAACAGTGGTAATCGGTGCGAGTGCATTCTTCCATCAAGCCATGTTTTGAATGATGTCAAAACTAGGAGGGTGTTTTAGCATTTTTGTATATTGGGCGGTATCTGTAACACCCCAATTTTCATAAGAATATTTATTTAATTTATTTAAATATTATATTCGTGGTTTTCTGTGAATTTTGGTGTTTCGTGTCGATGTCGGTGTTTTTATGAAGTTTTGGTTATTTTAATTTAATAATAGTATATAATATGAATATATTAGTATTATTATTAATTTAAATAATATTAGAGGAATTAAGGGTAAGATGGACATTTGAGGAGTATTAGAGGGAGTATTATAGGAAAGCCCATATTTGAGGCCCAAGAGTTAAATTAACCAAAAAGGAGGAATTGAGGAGAATTAGGATTCATTTATGGAGATCGTGAAAATAAGGAGAAAGTGCAGAGCTCTGAGGAAAAAGGGAAAAGGCGAGGATTTTCGTGAAGGTTTCCAAAGGCTCAAGAGAGAACTCATCGGATCGACAATCTAAGGTATGGGGAGTAATTATCTTTCATTGTTTTCATTATAGGATTCGATTGATTGAAGTGGATTTTGGGGTTTTTGAGGGTTTATAGGTTTTGAGGTAAACTAATGACTTTGAGGGCATGTTGTGAGATCGATTATTAAGAGTTGAAATAATCAGTAGAGTAGACCTTGGGGTTGATTTCCCCGTTGTTGTAGTTTTAACCCGGTGGCGAGGGGTTATGGAGTTTATATGAAGCTTGAGAGTTTTGAAGGTTTAGGGAAATTAATGTTTCCCGTAGTGTCCTAAATCGACCTAACAGTCGTAGGTTTTAGGCCTTTAAATTTTGTGATATATTAGAACTGTTATGGGGATGTTTTTGGGTCAATTGGGGTTGTAATCGCAGGTTCGCTAGGCGAACTGTTGCTTCGCTAGGTGAATGTTCGTCAAGGCTCACTAAGCGAGCGGCGCAATGAATGCGCGATAACGTGGGAGTGAGTACTTAGATGATTCTGGAGAGGAAATGTGGGCTTCGCTGGGAGTTTCGCTAAGCGAAGGAATCAGCGAGTGGGTTTGCTAATCAAGTCAACCAGCGAGTTTGACAGATGATTGTGTTCTGGTGTTGAGTGTGGGGTCTGTGAGGTTCGCCGGCCGCTTCGCTAAGCGAAGGCCACAGCGAACAGGTTCGCTAGGCGAACCCTAGAGCGAACGTCAGCTGTTCGCAAATTTTTGTTTATGATATTGTGCTGTTTTTGATGTTTTGATGTTGTGATGTATGATGACTGACCATCATGTCCTTGATGATATTGAGGTGATAAATTGTGATGTTTTGATGAATATATGATGATATGAATTTTGTGAAAAATGATGAATGATGATGCACATTATGAAGTTTACTTTGATGATGATGATTAGTGATATTGTGTATCATACATTCATATGCATACTCTGTGACGACGCTTCATTCCCATTGTGCGGATATGAGGTAATTATGACGTGCTTCGGTTCCAAATGCGGGATCGATCCTATTGACGGGGATCTTTGGAGGGTTGATGGCCTAGTGTCCATCTATTATGACGATTGGTACCACATGCATGAGTCTTGTTATGCATTGCATTTTATGTGGCATTGATGAATTTGTGATATGGTGCTTCCTGATATTTTCCTTGATGATGACCTTGATGATGTCGTTTATGAAGATAATGCCATTTTATGTATATTTTGTTTTATAATGATTATTATGAATTGTGATTACTCATCCTGCCTATTTGAATGTTGCCTCCACGTGGGTAACGTGCAGGTGATCAGGTTTAGCCGTGGATGCTTTCGAGGACTTGAAGTTTATTTGCTTTTGGTCGATTTAGAGGGTCTTGCTTTTATAGTGTAACATCGGGTTGGGGTCCTTTGAGTCAAACTATGTGTTTTCCTTATTTTTGTTGTCATTTGATGATATGGTTTTGTTTTAATCATTATGATGTTTGTTAAAAACCTTTTATTTGAAAATTTTGAGTTTCGCTGCCATGTGAAGGCTTTTTGATTTATTTTGAGGAAAACCTTTTGTTTACAGGGTAATTGTGTTATTTTGATTTAATGAGAAATGTGCACCCTTTGAGGGAATTTTTGTGCCTTACTCTGATATTTGAGTTGTTTCTGCTGCAACATTATTGGGGGTAGAAAAGGGTGTTACAGTATCAACCAAAGTTTAGATGTGCATTGATCATTTTAGCCTTAGGATGCATCTAAATAATTTTGAAAATGATTGGAAATGTCTAGGCATGCTTCATACATCAAAAACTAAGTTTCATGTGTGAACATTATTGCATAGGCCGACACATACGAGTTCAGGCCGACCTATAGAAGCTTTTGCTTCAGTATAGATCGACACATAGTTCTTACAGGCCGACCTCCACGCATCAATATTAAAGCCTGTAGGCTCTGTCCATAGGTCGCCTCACTTAGGTCGACCTGAGTACCTTTACAGGCCGACCTATTGCTTTCATAGGCCGACATGTAGCTTTCAAATACTTAAAATTTTGTTTTGCATCTTTTTTTTTACATCCTTTTTGTCTATTTCCACACACACATATATATACTCTTACATGCACCTTTTTCTAGTAAGGTACTACTGTAAAACCTAAACGAAAACAGAATTACAAAGTTTTCCCATCATCTTCAACCTTTCTTCTATGCATACACACAATCAAATTACACATAATCATTTTTTGATTGGGTAGAACTCTAGATTCGGGTTGATAACGTCCAATTAGGTTGGTGTAATTGAGAATATTGGGTTGGGATTGATCCGTTGTCGCGCACAGATCAAAAACGAGTATTTTTGAGAAAAATATAGTTACGGTAACGACAACTCGAGTATCGTTCTCAAGGATTCTTGTATTGTTGTTAACCAACCGATTAGACAATGGGGGGTTTGAATTTCGATTAAAAGAAAAATAGTGCAAATAAGTGATTATAAAAATAAGCCAATCTACTGTTTCGGTTTCTGGCTAATCACTAGTTTTTTTCCTTACCAATTCCCCATGCAGCTTCGATCTCTATTCGATTTCTATATCAGATTCAAGTTTAGACAAAATTGTTATAGGAAAATGTTCTTCCAATTCTAAAAGTGCATATTTAAAATTTGAAGGAAGTGGCTTAAGCTCTAAAGTAGATGGTTGCTCAATGGATGACAAAACTTTGGAAGCAGGAATTACATTTAAATCTGTAACATCAACTTTGTCAATAGAAATCTCATAAGAAATATCAACCTATAAGGCAGCTTCAATTTCAGAACAAACTGAACATAAGTGAGTGTCAGTACAAACATCACAAGTATAATTGTCATCAAAATCAGACAAAGAAGGGAAATCGGCAAAAAGTGAATCAGGTGCAGCAAGTTCTCTTAAGGTTCTTTTTTCACTCATGTTATGGTAATGAAACTTAAAATCAGAATCAAACAAATTATGAGAGAACAAGAATCAGCAATGCAACAAACACAAAAAAAAAAACTATTAAAATAAAATACAAAATACAAAAACACGAAATTTAATCTAATTAAGCAAAATAAGAATTTTGGGAATTTTTTCGAATTTTTCTGAAACTATGAAAACAGTAAAAAATTCATAAAAAGTAGAAAAATGAATCGAAAAAGAATCAGACTAATCTGAGACGATTTTCCTAAAACCGATTTTTTTGACTAGATCGGACGCGAGACAGGGCGTCTGGACGCGAAAATGGAAAAACAGCAAAGTGAAAGTTCAAAACGTACTAATCGACACATATGACTCAACTAATGGTTAAAAACGACAAGAATCTCCGGCAACGACGCCAATTTGATCTGATGTTGCACACGAATCACAAACAAAAGGATTCTTGTATTGTTGTTAACCAACCGATTGGACAATGGGGGGGTTGAATTTTGATTAAAAGAAAAATAGTGCAAATAAGTGAATATAAAAATAAGTCAATCTACTGTTTCGGTTTCCGGCTAATCACTGGTTTTTTTCCTTACCAATTCCCTAAGCGGCTTCGATCTCTATTTGATTTCAATATCAAATGACAAGCGCACTACGATATCAAACAAATAGACATTCCTATATTCCGAATTAAGCAAACGGATAAAGACAATCATGAATTAAGCAAACACGATATAGAAACGCGATTTAACGACAAAGCGACGTAAACAGCGATTAATAGTTAGGAATACAATCACATAAATTAAATCAAAACATTCCACAAAATAACAGATTAATATAATGCAATTTCATAGAATAGAATTGAAATAGAAATAAAATTGAATTGATAGAATAAAAATCTCAAAGCGTTGGAAACACGATTACAGTAGATCGACTCTAAGAAGTTAGTTCTCCATAAAATTCGTACAAAGCAAAAGCAAAATTGTAAATAATGAAAAGAACGTTATGAACTGTAGCACGGCTGCTACTAGATATAGGAAGCATCACAAAATCCTGTTCTAACCCAACTAGGTCGAAAAATATAAAAAACCCGACCCAAAACTAAATATTCCTAAAGGCAGAATTCGAGTCCTGACTTCAACGAATTATTCGAGCCTGCTACACTCTGAATCAGCTTCTTCATACAACATGAAAGTTGTAGCTCTTTATCTCAACTTTCCAACACCTGGTAGAACGTGCAAATCAGATTCTCGTAGATCTAGTTATGATCCGAACAGTGGACAGGTATCAAATAATCGCTAAAGCTGAAAAATGAGTTGCGAAAATAGATTAACGGCAAACAAATACTTAATTATAAAAACATAATAAAATAGTAAAATAAACAAAACAAACTAGGGAAATGTCTAAGTACAAACATAAGAGAATGTGCATTAAAATGCACTGGTCAGTGATCTTTGTATGTTTCAAATAAGAAAACCAGGGTGGGGTTTTCCTCCAAAATCATTGGGATTTAAAGGTTTTGGACAAGATCACATTAACATGTATTCGACCGAGTGAAATCATTGGGATAAGGTGGTTTCCTTGCAAGGGAGTGGCGCGATTCGATGAATCATGATCGAGAGTTTTAGGTTCAATACGTGCGTCCTATGGATAATCCGACTGAGCGAAAACCTTGAAGACGGGTAGGTCTTGCAAAGTAGTCAAGAACAGGTGGATTGAAGCCGCATTGTTGGTGACTTGATCAAGCTTTTATCAAGGGATTAGAGGTGGTTGAATCAACAATAAACCATAGGGTTTGTGGGGTTAGTGTTCTTCACCTCTTTTATAAACATTTTTGCAAAGATACGGTTAATTGCAAGTATCTCAATTGGATTTCAGATTGAGGGCAGACGTACCCATAGTGAGGCTGATTAGGGAACTGCCTAAACAAATATCTCTCTCTCTCTATCTCTCTCTCTCTCTCTCTCTCTCTCTCTCTCTCTCTCTCTCTCTCTCTCTCTCTCTCTCTCTCTCTCTCTCTCTCTCTCTCTCTCTCTCTCTCTCTCTCTCTCTCTCTATATATATATATATATATATATATATATATATATATATATCTACCTATCTCTTTATCTATTTAATTGTTGTTCTTGCAAATTATTGATTTCGTTGTTGTTTCGATTAGTTTGATTGGAAAGTGTTTTTTAACTATCTTTCAAAGTGTTGTTGTTGATATAATCAAAATCACTTTGATTATGATTTATTTTTAACATCAACAAAACAAATTGAATTTCCAAACGTTATCGAACGCACACAAAGTGTTCAATAAATTGCCTTTGAGTATTTTTATTGCTTTATGTTCATTGGAAATAAGCATTACGAATAGCTCTGCATTTCATTGATCCGTGAGTTCATTAGTGTTGAACAATTTGTGTTTATTATCATTCCATAGGTTTACATTACACATATTCGAGATTTCGATAGTAGGTTCGGTTAGACAATTTAATTCGGGTTGATTCCGCTGTGCCATAAAACTTTTGAAAATCTATTTTGCCAAAATTTTTGTTTTTAAATTTGTGATATATTCACCCCTTCTAGATTGAAGCATATCGTTTAACAAGTGGTATCAAGCGCTCCGGTTTATTCTGTGCTTGAGATTTACTTTTTAAAAGAATGGCTACCGAACCTAAGGGAGCGTACAATAGAGCACCAATTTTCACTGGCAAAAATTATGGCTATTGGAAAGCTCTTATGAGTATTCACATCAACTTCATTGACAAAGGTATATGGGACGCTATTCAAAATGGTATGAATGAAATAATCATGACCAATAAAGGTGTTACCGTACCTAAACCGGAAGCACAATGGGACGCTAATGATTGGAAATTAGGGTCACATGATTGGAAAGCAAAAAATATTCTCGCATCCGCTTTGGGTGTTGATGAGTTTAATCGCATTTCCCCATGAGGGTATTAATGATGTCAAACAAGATAGGATCAACACATTAAATCATGAGTTTGAGCTGTTTCATATTGAGCATGGTGAAACCATAACAGATATGTGAAAAAGATTCACGCATCTTATCAACCAATTAAATGTGCTAGGTAATCCTGTTTCCAATGAACTTGCTACTAACAAAGTTTTGAGATGTTTAAGTAGGGAATGGCAACCCAAGGTCACCGCCATCAAGGAGGCAAATGATATTACTTGCTTAACACTTGCTTGGTAAGTTGGAAGAGCATGAGCAAGAGCTCACTTGCTTAGAAAAATATGAAAAAGAATGTGAAAAGAAAATGAAGAAGGAGAAAGAGAAAGGGAAAGACAAATAAGAAGGGAAGAAGTTCATAGCTCTAAAGACTTCTAGCTCAAGGTCCTTAAATGATGATCTTAGGGATTGTAAATCTAAAGATGACAATGTATCCTATGAAGAAGATATGGGAATGTTTATAAAGAGGGTCAATAAATACATGTTGAAACATGGTAACAAATATCCTGACAAATACCATGATAAATCAAGAAGGTTATCAATTTCCTCAAAAGAAGATGAGTATAAAAAGGGAAGTCTCAAAGTACTTGTTACAACTATGATAAACCAGGTCACTTTAAGCTGGAATGTCCTAAAATCAAGAAAGAAAATGAAAGAGGCCATCACAAATCGTCTAGAAAATCTAGAAGAGCTTATGTCGCTTGGGAGAGCAAAAATGATTCATCATGTGATTATAGTTCTACGTCAAGTGTTGAATCGGCCAAGTTTTGCTATATGGAAAATAAAGGAAAGAAAAAGGTTGTAAGTCACTCTAAACTTCAAGCTTATCATGATTTATCCTTTTCTCAACTTCAAGAATCTTTTAAAAATCTACAAAGACAAGCCATAGATGCTTTCAAAAGATTAGCTTCGAATAAAATAATTATTTCTCATTTAGAAGCTAAGATTTCAGAAAATGAAAAGAATATGGAAGCACTAAGGAAATCTATGATAGATATTCTAAAGGATCAAGATGAGGATCCTAAACTTTTGTGGTTTGGTTGTGAAACTTGTCACATATGGCAAAAGGGGTCAAGGATTCTTAAAGCTAAATTGGATAAGACTTTACAACCTAAGGTTACTTTTGCTATAGATACTTCCAAATATGACTTACCATCTTATAATCTTTATAGAAGGTATAGTTACATTAAAAAGGAACCAAATAGCAAAAGATTATATTCTCTTAATTTATATTGTCACTATTGTTGCAAAAAGGGGTCACACCATTGCAAAGTGCAAATTTAGGAAAAAAATTGTTGCTAAAGGTGTCTTTCAATGGATGCCTAGATGCAATCAAAGTTTTACTAATCCCCAAGAACCCAATGAAGATTGGGTACCTAGCACTATTTGTTAATCATGTAGAAAAAATGTCTTGACTCTATGAAGGGAGTATGTGATCTCGTTTGTGGAGCATCAAGGCACAACACGGTGACATGTCCTTATTATTTTGATTTTTGTGACTAACAGGGCGGATTATGTTATAAATCAGGTTAACTCTTAGTGTTTTCTTTAAGTGGTAAAAGTGTGGGAATGATTGTTAATGTTATATCTAAGATGTGTCGAAAAGGTATTATGTTCAATAATGTAGGTTTATCTTCAAGAAGATATACTCAAGTACATTAAATTAGGAATGATCAATCTAAAATGATGAAACATGAGGAGGATTAACATAATCATCATGATTGAACAAGATTGAGAGTACAACATCAAGGATAATCATCAAGCCAATCACCTTTTGGATACAATATTAGTCACACTTTCAAATATGTGTACAAGATGAAAAGTGGTAAGATCGTTTTGGTCTCGATTGTGTTTTTGTGGCACGTGTTGTATTTATTTCAAATTCCGTTTGAAAGTACTTCATGGAATGCAAGTGCATCCTCCGTCATGTGTACGGTGAGGTAATATCGTTTCAATTCTTTTTCTTGTTTTTTAAGTAAGTATTTCTTTTACCTGTTTATTTCTTAAAGGTATGTGATGAACTACGTGTATGATATTTTTGATGTGTGTTTACTTCCAAAAATTTCAATTTGACTATTGTGTGTTGCATATTACATGTTTATAGTAACTACACATAAGTGTCTTCGCATTTTGTAACACCCCAATTCCCATCGCGGATAAATAATACATAAATAAATCAGAGTGAATAAAAATTTATTCTTAGACAGAAACAAGGATGCCACATTTAAAGAAATAAAATACAATCCCTGCTCATAAATTTGATACATAACACAAAATGGAATAAACATAAAAGGGAAACTTTTTCCAACAAAAGGAAAGTTCAATTATGGAATAAAGCGGAAAGATCCATAACTGACTCGTTTTACAAAATAAATTGTTTTATAACATCAAAATATTCATACAAAGGTAGTACAAAATAGATCCAACAAATGTATACATATATAACAAAAGCGTTTCCCGACTCCCGTGTTACGTATCAGAGCAGACAGATCGACAAAAGGATGGAGAACTAATCTTCACAAAAGCCTCCAAGATACTAATTTGCAATTGCCTCGTAAGGCATCAAACCACAGCAGAAGGGTGAGAAATAACAACTAAATCAAGATTGCATAATAATATGCCAAAACATATTTAATCACATGTATAATTATTCTCACCACAAGCATCACATACTAATACATATAGCATGCCACAGATACATAACATATTTCTAATAATCCAACCACATAGCATATATCAATTATACCAACATAATCACATATTCACACATAAGGCATACCAAAGTTATAACATATGGACACACCACCACATCACCTATATTCATACACCGCATACCAAAGATAATTCAAACAATCTTTGTAATGTATAACATCTCCACAAAACATAGCATATGTCCATTCATAAAACATATCATCCATAACCAATGCATATCAAATTACCAATGCTATCACGAGCTCAACACATAATCAATCAATTCACAATTTCCCACACATAATCAATCCATTCATGATTTATGCAAATGCACAGAGACCGACACAACGACTCTATGCATGCAGTACCATTCCATCCATCATTCGCATCATCATTAATTCACTCAGGAATTATTGGAACCATCGCTTGTTACTTAGTGTAACTCCCCGTCAGGCAAACGATGTTCCCCGTCGCTTTAGGTCCTCTTAGTATAAGGCTCACGACGTTTATGGATCGCTTTAGGTCCTCTTTGTATAAGGCTCACAATCCGATCGCTTTAGGTCCTCTTTGTATAAGGCTCACGATCATCTATAACGTCGCTTTAGGTCCTCTTTGTATAAGGCTCACGACCGTTATAGCAGATTCCCTCTGGAATCGTTTCGTCGCTCACACCCCACATGGGCACACGACATCACAAGATGCATATCATGATGCATGGCATACCAATGATTCATGACAATCAAATGCATATTCACAAATCAACAATATGAATTATCTCATCGTCATTATTCATGCATTGGAAATCAATTCAAACAATGCCTTTACTTGCCATAAGGCCACCAAATAACACACATTGAATTTCACATAAACAATGCATTTCATCATAATCCACAAACCACAACAATTAGCATTTTAGCATATACACTCATATCAATTCACATCAAGAATTACTCACCATCAGCCACAACAATCCTGCAATCATACAATGATACTCACAACACTAGGATTCACGCCACGAAGGCTACCCACAACAACATACATTAATACCATACATTTGTGTTCAAGTCAACAAAGTATTTTGCCATAAGGCCACAACAATTACAACAACTTATCACAAGCTTCAACATCATATAACAGCACACAAGCTATACGTTATATATCAAAAGCATATCGTATGATAGCACATCAATCGCACACAATTACGCCGGTAAAAGTCGACAAAATGACACGTTTCCAAATTCCCGACACAATTAAATCGGCCACTAATCTCAAAACCATTTTTTATAAGAAAGAACATCTCATTAGCTTTCCAATGGTACTAAGAACGTCTCGATCCGAGTTACGGATCAAAAGTTATGGATTTTCAAAGAAAAGAATTTATTGAGAAACAGCCAGATTCGCCTGGCGACTTAGGATTTCGCCTGGCGAATCCCCCTTCGCCAGCACTTCGCCTGGCGAACCACAATTTTAGAAAAAACCCAAGAGTTCCAGTAGCTAACACATTTCTGTCTCCCCTTTTTCGCCTGGCGACTTATGATTTCGCCTGGCGAATCCCTCTTCGCCAGCACTTTGCCTGGCGAACTAGTGGCGAGACCTAATTCGCCTGGCGAATCCCAATTCGCCTGGTGAATCGCATCAGAACCAGAATTTTTTTGCTGCGGGTTACACGGTTCCAAACCCCAAAATCCAACTTTCTCCAACCAAAACGTTTTCAATCAATCAAAACAAGTATCAACAATGTTCATACATATAATACGATCATACTACGTGATTCATATCGATTTCTAACCGTGAAAACATCAATTCTATCGAAATGATCACAATTCCAATCAAGTGGAAAACATATATTTTTCAATCAAACATTCAAACTAATACATACATATACATATACAAGCAAGATATAATCGAAACTTCTCACCCTTACCCGATTAATCGCGCTTGAAACGGAGTATTGAAGATTTCCTCTTCTCCTCTCTTTCTCTCCTCTTCCTTTCTTTCCTTTCTCTTTCTTTTCTCTCTTTTTCTCTCAAATCTCTATTTATAAAAATATCTAATTTTTCTAAAATATCTAACCCCTCAAAATGACAATTTTACCCCTCAGCTCAAATATCTCGCAAACGCTCTTAAAACGTGATAAAACATAAGAACGATGAAAAATAATATATTGTCAAATAAAAGTCAAGAATAAAATAATATAAAACGAAAATAATTAAATCAACTCGATTAAATAAATCGGACAAAACGGGGCGTTACACATTTCATCTTTATCTTGAACCAATTCATGCTTGAATTTTACATGATTGCATGATTCTAGTAAACTAGCCATAAAAATCTATCATATGCATGTGTCTCTCATCAACTTATTGTTCATGAGTCATTATAAGTCTCTCAAAGTCACTAAAAGTCCATTTGAGTCAGAATTTTGAAGTTTTGAGGTCCTCAGGTCGATACACTTTCTTACAAGTCGGCCTATGTAAATTTAATTTTTGCATTTTTCAAAAAAGTTACAGTATAGGTCGACACACAATATTTCAGGTCGACACATAATTAAAATTTCTGAATTTCTTGTTTTTCGCTTCAGTATGTGTCAACCTATAACCTGGATAGGCCGACACATACGAGTTCAGGTCGACCTATAGAAGATTTTACTTTGGTATAGGTCGACACATAGTTCTTACAGGCCAACCTACATGCATCAATATTAAAGCCTGTAGGCTCTGTCCATAGATCGGCTCACTTAGGTCAACCTAAGTACCTTTACAGGCCAATTTATTGCTTTCATAGACCAACCTGTAGCTTTCAATAGCTTAAAATTTTGTTTTACATCTTATTTTTTTCTTGCATCATTTTTGTTTATTTCCACACACACATATAAATACTCATACATGCACCTTTTTCTAGTAAGGTACTAGTGTAAAACCTAAACGAAACCAGAATTACAAAGCTTTCGCATCATCTTCAACCTTTCTTCTATGCATACACACAATCATATTACACATAATCATTTTTTGATTGGGTGGCCATATATATTAGGGTTGATAACGTCCAATTATTTTGGTGTAATCGAGAATATTGAGTTGTGATCTTTGTCTGTTTTAAATAAATAAAAAACAATGTGGGATTTTCCTTCAAGATCATTGGGATTTGAAGGTTTTGGGCAAGATCACGTTAACACGGATTTGACCGAGTGAAGGCCTTGGGACAAGGTGGTTTCTTTGCAAGGGAGTTGCAAGAGACGGTGAATCGTGTTCGGAAATCTTAGGTTACACAAGTGTGTGCTATGGATAATCCAACCGAGCAAAAACCTTAAAGACGATGAGGTCTTGCAAGCAAGTAGTCAAGAACGGGTGGATTGTAGCAGCATTGTTGGTGACTTGATCAAGCTTTAATCAAGTGTTTGTAGGTGGTTGAATCAACAACAAACCATATGGTTTGGGGGGTTTGAGTTTTTCACCTCTTGTATAAACATTTTTGCAAAGATAAGGTTAATTGCAAGTATCTCAATTTGATTTCAGATTGAGGGATGACGTACCCATAGTGAGGTCGATTGAGGAACTTCCTAAATAAATCTTTGTGTATATGTCTCTCTCTTTATCTCTCTCTCTCTCTCTCTCTCTCTCTCTCTCTCTCTCTCTCTCTAACTGATGTTGTTGCAAATTATCGATTTCGTTGTTGTTGTTGATATAATCATAATCACTTTGATTGTGATTGGCTTTTAACATCAACAAAACAAATTAAATTTCCAAACGTCATCGATCGTATACAAAGTGTTCGATAAATTGCCTTTGAATATTTTTATTGTTTTATGTTCATTGGAAATAAGCATTATGAATAGCTTTACATTTTATTGATTTGTGAGTTAATTGTTGTTGAACAATTTGTGTTCATTATCATTCCATAGGTTTACATTACGCATATCTGAGCTTTTCAATAGTAGATTCGGTTAGACGATTCGATTCGGTTGTTTCCGCTGTGCCATAAAACTTTTGAAAATCTATTTTTGCCAAAAGTTATGATTTTAAATTTGTGATCTATCCACCCCCCTCTAGATCGAATTCTATCATCTAACAATCAGTTACTACAAATGTGTAACCGGATACACCCTCGACAAAATTACTTTTTTTAGCTTCTTTGACATTTGTACACCATTGTAACCGGTTAGAGCCCTGTGATAACTGGTTATAACACTTGAATTAGTACTTTTCACTAATCACACCACCTTATTTCAAGTTCTCTAAATCTTCCATGCTCATGTTCATCTTCAATCTCTTGAACACTTCAATTGTGACTCCCTTGGTCAATAAATCGGCCACTTGGTATTCACTTCTACAATATTTCAATCTCAACCTTCTTTCACTAACAAGTTCCCTCAAGTAGTAAAACATCATCTGGAAATGCTTGTTCCTCCTATGTGAAATCGGGTTTTAGCAAGATTTATAGAAAAAAAATTATCAACCATGAGCGTTATAATGTCACCCTCATCGCTGCTCTGCCCCTTCAACAGATTCATTAACCACACGGTTTGGCATGCATAAACGAAGCGGCAAAGTACTTAGCCTCACAAAATGAGACTGATATTATCAGCTATTTCTTTGAACACCATGAAATTGGTGTTTCACCGAAAATAAAGAAGTATCCAACTATAGACTTTCTATCATCTTTTTCTCCGCAACAATTAGAATCAGTACAACCGAGCAAATTGTATTTTATGCTCGTGTCCATTGTGGGAAAAAGAATTTAGCAGTCAATATATCATTTGATGTATCTGATAATCCTCTTGATTTCTCCCAAGTGAGACACCTTCGGTCTCTCCATGAGTCTACTCACAATACTAACACTAAATGCCAAATCTGGTCGCATATTGTATAAGTAACACAAGGATCCAATCAGCTTCCTATACTGAGTTGGATTGACATATTTCTCATCCTTATTCTTCAAAAAATGTAGCCTCGATTCAGCTTGAGTAATGGCATCATTACAATGTTCCATTTTAAACTTCTTTAAAATCTCAAACGCATACCTTCTTTGGTGCACGAACAATCCCTTTTTGGACTTGTGGAACTCAATGCCAAGGAAGTGTGTCATGAGGTCAAGGTCAGTCATCTCAAACTCTTTCATAAGCTCACTCTTGAACTTAGAAATGCACTCTGTGTCGCTTCCCCTAATCAACAAACTATCTACGGTGGGTGAAAATGGAGTGATTGAGTGTGGAAAGGGAGAGAGTGAGAGAGAGAATTAAAATGAGTATAATTGAGGGTGAGAATTTTCATTGACATTGATTGTGATACCCCTTGGGTATTTATACAAAATTATAGTAGATTGGGATACAAGTAAGAAAAGCTAAAAAGCGAAATTAAATGCCTGTAACCGGTTATGCCAAACCTGTAACTAATTATAGTTATTTGAAAACTTAAAAGATATAATAGTGGTAATCGGTTATTCCGAATGTGCAACCAGTTACACCCTTGACAAATTTGCTTGCTTTTAGCTTCTTTGACATTTGTTCACAACTGTAACAGGTTACATCCCCGCAGTAATAGGTTACAGCCCCGCAGTAATCGGTTACAACACTTGAACTAGTGTTTTTAACTCAACACGAATAACTCTCTGATTCACTATACTTCTAAAAAGTATTACAAAATTTTATAAATAGGTTACAAGAAAATAGTCACCAAGTTTCCCAAAACAAACCTTATTTTCTACTCGAGTGTTTCTCGATCTCTCTAACTTTATATATGACTCACACAAGTCTAAGAAGTTCATGGAATTTCAACTCTTACCTCTCTCAGTTTACCAAATATTCATAACATTTCTCTTTATCTTTTAGCAATTAAGTTTTGAAGGTTGTTAAGACAATAATGAGAGAGATACATATTTATAAGGGACGAAACCCAACAGATACTTAATGGGTCTAAAACATAACTCATTAAAAAACTTGAAAGCACCTTTAGTTTGATAAATTTTGGTAAAACACATGGATGATAAAGATGAATAAGTCTGGACTGAACAAAGATGTCGAAGAAGATGTCATAACTTAAAGTTATGACATCCTGAAGTACTGCACTGATTTAGCAAGTGGATAATTTGCATGGGTCAAGGATCAAAAAGACTAAAGCCCAAGGAAACAGAAGCCTATAAATAGAAGACTTAGACCTAGGTTTGTTATGCCTTAGTACGCCTATTGTAACCTTGTTTTCTTGCGTAAGAAACAAGGGTTTAGGGTTTTGAAAGTCGTTGGCTTTCTAGGTTGTAAGTCTCCCTTTGTATCAGTTGATACACTGTGGTAGATATAGGTGTCACACATATCCATAAGCCTTGAGGTATTGGATTGTGTATTATTTTTGGATGAAGCTTTTAATCAAATCCGAGTTAGCTTGTTTGTCAAGTAGGCTTGACAGATTTCTGTATTGACAGGGACGATGAAGAAATCACAGTTGGTGGTTGAGGGAAGTGAGTGGGGTATCTCGTATCAGGGTTCTAAACGTTTAAGTTTAACCTTGGTAAAGATGTTCATGGGGTAGATGTTAGGGATAAAGTTGTAAACGTGGGAGTTTAAATTTGTAACAGTCTACACAATAGTGAAGTCTTCTTCCTGGATTGGTATCCCCCAGATGTAAGTGAGTTGCACCGAACTGGGTTAACAATTACTGTGTTCTTTATCATTCTGCAGATTTACGTTTTCTGTTAGGGTTCATGATAAACATGTTGGATCAGATGTCGTGACATCTGTGAGGATGCATGTCTGATATTCAAGGTATCAGTCTGTTGTTGCGCCTTCTAGTTTAAATGATTATGCAGCACAATATCTTGACATGTGCTAGGACATCTGCTGTCTGTATAGGCCAGAATTTCAATTGGTATCAGAGCAGGCATCCTGTCTGATTCTGGATGAGATCTTTGGGAGATACTTTCTGGCGTTTAAATAAGGAGGAGTTTAAAGATCAGATCAATCAACTCAGACATACTCAAGGGTATTAATGGATGAGATGGATGTTCTGGATCGAAGGGAGCAACCCGGAGGTTGTTCATGTTGCTGAGGAGATTCTACAACAACTAAAGGAGAATTGGCTAGTTCTCTTGTTGGTGTATCTTATAAGATGTTGTGACATCTTATTAGGGCAAGCAGGATTTGTTCCTTGATGGTTCCGCTGCATGTGTTTCTGATGGAAGAGCTCTAGAATTATGGGATTCTGGAGTTGTTACTGAAGACAGTTGGTGGAAGGTCTCAATCGTCGGCCTCTATATTTGAAGATATATGCATTCTTTTATTCCAAAGTCGGGAGCAATGGAGTAAAGGGATTTGTGGTTTGATATCTGGTATGGTGACTTGGTACTTGGAAGCTTGGTTTCTTAGTGCAGTTTGAAGTCAGTTGAAGAGGTGAGGAGTTGAGTTAAAGTTTATCAGGTTCTTGCTCTAGGAGTTTGATAAATGTTTGGTCGGCTAGGTTGTCAAAGATACTTGAGAATTCTCTCAAGTCCACTCATAAAGGCATCTATGTCGTGTATCTGGAGTCTTCTAGTTACTCTTCTGACTAGAAGGTGTTTCTTTGAAACACAATCTGAAGAAAGTGGAGGTGATTTATTTTCACCATCCAAAACAACAAGAAAGGATTCATCTCTCTTGACCCTAAGAGTGGATCCAATCTGATTGAAGAACTGTTGAGGTAAATAAGACTTGTTCAGAGAAAGTCTTAGTTACTTGAGTCAAGGGTGGCAGCCTTGGTATCTCAACATTGTCATTGAAAAAGATACTTGCAAAAAGATTGAATGCTTTATAGGTATTCATGACATGATCTGGTGGAGCTCAGCTACAGTAGTGAAGAAGGGTTAGTGTACAAGGATTTAAGATCAATTGCTATTTGTGGAATCCACAAGTATTTAATTGATTATCCTTGAAAGTCAATATTGAGGATGTTCTGTCATATGTTCTAACATCTTTTCATCAGAGGCTTGGAGAATCATGGGAGGGGTTCTGCATTCGCTCACAAGTCTCCTAGGTGTTGACCTGGGATTATTGGCTTAGCATCTGTTCCTGGAAAGTATTGTGAATGACTTGTCCTGATGGTGATGTTGTTGAAGATGGAGATGGAAGACTATGAAGACATCATAATCTTGGTGATTACAGGTTGGATCAGTTTATTTTTTATCTAGGTACTTTGGAGCATAGTGTTTGCTCTGGTTGTGAAGGTCGAGGATAAGTGGCAGTTATCTCTGGCTTTCTACTAACGGCTCTACTAAGGGAAGTGGCATTCTTTGGTATTGCTATGGGGTAGTCTTGGACTACTTATTTTCTGAAGATTCAGCCGTGGCAGGTTTGAAGTCTTTGGAGTTTCTATGCATGATGGAGGTTGTCTACTCAAACTTGGTTGTTGAATCAAGTCTATGAGAGCATGGAAATCTGTTTCTGCAAAGGGAGAAGGTTCTTCTAAGTGGAAGAAGGAGGAGCTGAATTCAACAGTTGGATGTCATATCAAAATGTTCTGACATCTAGCTTAACATCAGAAGTCTCAGTTGGTGATGTGGCACATCAGCTTAAGATAAGGTGATCTACAGGAGAATGGAAGTGATGGATTCTTCAAAAAGATCTATCTCATGTAGTTTGCGGGAGCTGTGGATGAGAAGATGTTACATGACTAAGAGGCTTGGTGGATCCAAGAAGTCTTGCTATAGGGCAAGTAGTTCGTGTGACTTGAAGATCTGGTTTCATTAGTAGATCAGGGTATCTTGTGGGAATTCTGAAGATGAGTGAGGTCAATCAAAAGGTGGCATTTGATTGGTTTTGCAATGTGCATTCAAGCAGGATGCTTGAAACTGATTGCTCTTGTGTACAAGAGTAGTTAGTTGAATTTGTTTGAAGGTTCTGGTTCTCTAGGAGCTTGTGTCAGAAGTTTTGGGTTGAGAATGGAAGCATACCTTCTTGGTAGTTGAGAGTTTATTTCTCTCTGGGTTTCTAAAGTCATCTTTGTTCAAGCTGGTGGATCAGTTTTGTGTGAAGACCTTCAGTGTGGATTACTATGCTGATAGTAAGTCCAGTAGTGGAGCATATCAAGAACCATGGTGTGTGGTGTCTATGATGTGTGGAAGATGTCCTAACAGATGTTAGAGCATCCTTGGGTTGGATATCCTTGGTGAAGGATCTCAGGTTCTGTGATGAACTGGTTACTTGCATCGTGTCCAAGAAGTATCTACAGGATTATCCGAGAGAATGATGGAGTAGAAGGGTTCCTTGGAAGGAGGATGTAAGTGTTTGTGAATGCTGAAGTGAATCACGTGTTGATTGCTTGGAAGTCTGTTTCCTGAATGCGTTCAGAAGTGGAGATTCACCATAAATCAGAAGTATTTCAGATTATCATACGGGAGAATGATAGGAATGACTGTCTTGGATTACGGGGTGTTTATCTCTAATGTTGGCCTAGTGAGGTCAGTTGAAAATCTTGCATACGGCATTGGAGCCCTTGGAGCAAGTCATGCTAGTAGTGGATCAGTTTAGCAGCTGTGAAGTTCTGGAGCATGCATATGATAGCTGACATCGTGGTAACAAAGTAAGGGACCCTGCGCGTCTCTTTGAGGAATGGGAAGCATTCTAATTCAATTGGTTTGTGCCTCAAGCAATGGGATATCTATACATGAGAATTCAAGAGGAGTTCGTGAGGTGTATAAGATGGTTGTGGAATGAGGGGGATCAATGGGAGTTTGATCTCAAGCCAAGAGTTTGTTATGGTTTGGATACACGTTCTCACGGGATGCATGAAATTGATCATGTGTGAGTGATTATTGTTTCTTGTCAGAGGGAACAATAAGAGAGTTAATGGTTGTGTTCAGCAGGTGTGTTGAACAGAGGGTGCGCTCTTGAAGACATGAAGATGCGTCTTATGTTTTCCAGTCATTAGCTTGGGTGTTCTGTGGAGGAGCACCAGTTACCTTAGTCAGGGGGAGAGGCCTCTTGATCTGAGATGAAGTTCCAGTTTGCATTTGCGTGTCAAGCAAACTAAGATGTCAAGGAGGATGTCTTGACATTAGAGTATTGTTGCAAGTTGTGGGAAACTTGGCAGTGCATACTTGAATGGTTCTTATTGGATGCTTGAGAATCATTGACTAAGTCTGGGGAATTTATTTTTCTCTGCAGATTGTGATCACAGTGCTGTGAAGATTGTCGTCAATACAGGAGTTTTCTTGGAGAACAGTGTCTGACATGATGTCAGAACATTGACAAGGACATGATTGATGGGAAATGTCTTTTGGTCGGTAGGTCTTACATTATGCGCGTACTGAACATGTTCATCGTTACTCACATTATTGTTGGACGGTTTCCTTGAAGAAGAAACAGTCAAATTTTTAGCCGGTGCACATTGGGACTTGGTAAAGTTACAACCTTGGAGTAATAACTACATTGAATTTCAACAGATCGTTACATTCGAAGGAAAATTCTTGGTTACTTAAGGATGTTTCTAGAGCAGGTTTCCTCAGATTGTGGTTCTCTTTGTGATTCAGTCAAAATGTCTTTTGTTCAAGTCTGGTTTTGTGTTGGTTGGGTATGGGAATGCCTTGGTTTCTTGTGCCAATTTTTGGCTAAAAAGGGGGAGTATGAGTCACTAGGTCGAGGAGGACGAAGGATTCAAGGGTTGTTCCTGTAGTTGTTTTGCAAGGATGATAAACAAGATGTTTTAACATCCTGTCTGCGTGTTTGTTTCCTTTGTGTCTTGTGACTTAAGTTAAGAATCAAGTTGTGTCTTGTGACCTGAGTTACATGTTTACGACTGATCTTTGGAGGAGGAGTGTATTTGAAAGGATGTCCTATGGTCTTTGGTTTAAAAAGTTTTTACTGACTTCTTTAGAAGTTTCTATTGCCTGGACAGTTATCAAAATTCACTCATCCTGGTTTACTACTTTCCTCAAGAGTGGCAGTACCGTCTAATTAGTTAAGGGGGAGCCAGAGTTATCTTCTTCCTCATGTACATCAACACTGACTCGGTTTGCACAGTATTCCAATCATAGCCGCCACTCAGGGTGAAGAGACGTTCAAGATGTGTTTTATCCAAAATTTGTCAAAAGGGGGAGATTGAAAGCACCTTTAGTTTGATAAATTTTGGTTAAACACATGGATGATAAAGATGAATAAATCTGGACTGAACAAAGATGTCGAAGAAGATGTCATAACTTAAAGTCATGACATCTTGAAGTACTGCACTGATTTAGCAAGTGGATAATTCGCATGGATCAAGGATCAAAAAGACTGAAGCCCAAGGAAGCAGAAGCCTATAAATAGAAGACTTATACCTAGGTTTGTTATGCCTTAGTACGCCTGTTGTAACCTTGTTTTCTTGCGTAAGAAACAAGGGTTTAAGGTTTTGAAAGTCGTTGGCTTTCTAGGTTGTAAGTCTCCCTTTGTATCAGTTGATACACTGTGGTAGATATAGGTGTCACACATATCCATAAGCCTTGAGGTATTGGATTGTGTATTATTCTTGGATGAAGCTTTTAAGAAAATCCGAGTTAGCTTGTTTGTCAAGTAAGCTTGACAGATTTCTGTATTGACAGGGACGATGAAGAAATCACAGTTGGTGGTTGAGGGAAGTGGGTGGGGTATCTCGTATCAGGGTTCTAAATGTTTGAGTTTAACCTTGGTAAAGATGTTCATGGGGTAGATGTTAGGGATAAAGTTATAAACGTGGGAGTTTAACTTTGTAACAGTCTACACAATAGTGAAGTCTTCTTCCTGGATTTATATCCCCCAGATGTAGGTGAGTTGCACCGAACTGGGTTAACAATTACTGTGTCCTTTATCATTCTGCAGATTTACGTTTTCTGTTAGGGTTCATGATAAACATGTTGGATCAGATGTTGTGACATCTGTGAGGATGCAGGTCTGATATTCAAGGTATCAGTCTGCTATTACGCCTTCTAGTTTAAATGATTATGCAGCACAATGTCTTGACATGTGCTAGGACATCTGCTGTCTAAATATGCCAGAATTTCAAAGCTGATCCACAAACAGAAACAACTCAGTACACAAAAATTACATGGACTAGATCTCATACTCGATAGCCCCGAATTGCCTGCTGCAACTGACCCGTCCAATGTCGTTATCATTTTGTCGGCCACCGTCATTCACTAGCGACCAAACATAATGTCGGCCTTCGTCGACATCCAGGATGATTTATGGTTTATGTAATCTCGAAACATGTTTTATTTATATTTATTAAGTAAGGTTTTAAGACATACTTCGACAATCTCTACCTTGAATTAAAACCATGTTGATGTTAATTTACCCATCAACCACCTTGTTGCTCTTTGCGAAATCAACATCTATTGAAAAAATTAAAGAAGTTTAAGCCTCGCTTGAACCTTGATCTTGTCACTTGCACACATTTGCCCCCGAAGATTTTTTCCTGCTTTAGTAATCTAAAAATCTCACAAGTATGATTCTTCAACCATCTTTAATCCCACTTGCTTTGAATTCCTCTCTTAATGTCCATGCTTATGAGTTTTGCAACCATTCAACCACATTCAAAGCATAACACTCAAGGCCAACATAATCGCCCCTTTGAGATTGTACAAACTCCCTTCTTAACTCATCATGAGTCTAATGATAATCATAGGTCTCTGTAATCATTTTATCACTATTACAAGTATTAATAGCAAGAACCTCCACCTCAAACTAAGTCTTCTCCGCCATTTATTCTAATAGATTCATCTCTATATGTTTACTATTCTTCCTCTTATAGGACTCGCTGGAAGTAATACATATGTGATTGATGAACTTTGATCCTCCAAGTTCCACTCTCAACATTTCATAACATTCATACCTCTTGAATAGCCAATGAAGACATAATCTACAACTTTACCATCAACTTGAATTGGCTTGATTTGATCAATAAGCAAAATTTTGAAGACCTTCAAAACATATTAGTTTATAGTCTTTCTACTCAAAATTTCCATAATTGATTGGACGTCTATTCATGTAAATGAATATCTTCCAATCAGTTAAGTTGATTTGGCACCAACATTACCTTAGAAACTCCATGACAACTCAAAAGACAAATGTAATTTTATCTCGTGTCTTCTGCATAAGTCATTAAAGTGCCTAAAACAGCCTGCGGGCATCCATCGTACCTTAACCTCAAATACCATAACTTATTTTTTGCATGAATATCTTCACTAGTTGATGATGAATAAACAACAACATTGGAACATTCTAAAATATATAATCCACATATTTTAGACTCTTTAGCTATGATCACTTCACCATGTGAAATCTTATACCCCCACGTTCAACTCTAGTGAAATAGCATAGATCATCCAATATTCTTATGGATAACAAATTTCTCTAGCTATGAAACATATGTCACGTTGTGAAGAAGAAACTCCTGATCATCAAATATTTTAATTCTGATTATACCAATATCATGAACCTTGAAAGCGTTATTGTCACCAAAGTGAACTACTCCACCTTACACCAACTTTGAAGTATTAAAGTATTCTTTTTTTTGAACACCTGGGATAAGACTAACCTAAGTTAATGACCCAAACCTCTTGTGTCTCCAAACTCAATGCCATTAATGCCTCAGTGTTATCATAACTATCTTTATTTCAGACAACGGTAATCTGAACAAAATCTTCATTGTCCTCCCTTTCAGAACGATCCCTCTTGAAATAACCAAGTTTTGAGAAATTAAGCATTTTAACCTTGACTTGTCAAACCTCTTTGATCTAGGCATCCCTTTATGCTCATTTCCTCTTCTTGAGATATTCAAGACTTCATCATTGCATCAATCTACAAATCTTTCACATTGAAAATTGGCAAAATACCTTTTTTGGTCTCGTATCTTAACCTCGGGGTTCATTTTGGTCCCTTAACTTTAAAAAAGTCCAGATTGGTCCTTTAACTCTTCAAAACGTTCCATATTAGTCCTTTTTGTCCTATTAGCGACGGAAAAATTTAAAATTCAGTCGCTAATTAGACAAAAAGGACTAGTTTGGAATATTTTGAAAAGTTAAGGGATCAATATGAATCTTTTTAAAGTTAAAGGACCAAAATGAACCTCGAAGTTAAGATACATGACCAAAAAGGGCATTTTGCCTAATCTCCCAGACGTCTAGACTTCTTCAAAAGTATAGTATCTTTCTTACAATATAGAATGAAATCATTAAAGTTATCTGGATAATAAGCTCAACCAGAGTAAATCATTGTCCAATACACAACTTATTTACAAACTGTTCCATAAACCGAAACAATTATGTCCGATACACAAAAATTGTCTGGACCAGATAAGCTACTCGACTTACTCGGCCCACTGCCAATCTACATCGACTTCTAGACTAATTTTTAATTTCTATAATCATGAAATATGTTTGCTTCTCTTTATATTTTAAGATTTTAAGTCATATTTCACAGTAGTACATTGATGACAAATATAAAATTATAAAATACATGTAAGTGATTTTATTGGATTGACTCACCCATAATTTTTGGAAATAAATTTTAAAATGTCTTTCTTAAGAAGACATTTAGTGACAATCATCACTTAAACTCACATATAATTGTATATTTTTTTTATTCGAAATTTGACGTAGTTGAAGGTATCATGTTTAATGAAATTTTGATTGATCATTGTCTTATATTAAAATTCAACACTTCAACAGTTCAACATGATTTAATTTCCCTAGCTATCCATGAATAGGGAAATTATAAATATGCTAAAAAGAAAATATTTCTGACAAAGATGAGGCGACCCATAGTAATTATCATCCTTACAATTTCCTAAAGTGGAAAGTTTGACCCACAGATGTAATTATACCGAAACCACCGACTCTCACCAAGTTAGTTGGCCATGAGATAAGAATGAAAAATGATTGAACTAGTTACTACATGATTAACATTTGTTTTTCAACTTTACTTTTAGATATAATCTACATAATTCGTTTTTACATTATCTATATACTTGTACTCAAAAATTACTTTTAAAAAGAATAATAATAGAAACTAGAAATGTAGATGTGGTTGTGAAGTTCTGCTATGGTTGAACTAGTACTTTTGATATGTTAAGCATTTAAGTGAGAAAAATGAGAAATAATGTGGGAGTGTATATTAATTTAAATATTTTGCGTACTTTACCCTTATGTGCTGGGAGTATTCGAAATCGAACATGTGTGGTACGATGTAAATTAAACGGTGATTGTTTTATTAAAGAACGGAATTGTCTAGTTCTGATTAGAGCGAAGATCTACATGTTTTCTGTGTCTTTTAACTCAAAAATCATTCTTGGATCTTTTCCTACAAGCCTTAGAATAATTTATATTTTGATTCATGTTATGCCATAGTTTATATAAAATCACAACATAAAGATTTGAAGGGTTCATTAGAATGGTATGTTTTTGTTAACTTTTTTTAGGATAGTGAGTTGGAAATTGTACAGTATAAGGGGATGAGGGGATAAGAAGCTTCTACTTTAGAAGTTTTATCTCAAATTGGCTTTTATTTTATCTTTATAACAATCAAGTTAGTGCGTGCATGCGTCTTTTTAAAAAATGAATTAATAAACATTCACATACACTATATAATCATACCGAATCAAAAGTAATATGCACACAAACACATACATACAAGTCACCCCAATTTCATATGATATCAATCTCTATATATAGTTTATGTCATTATAAAACCAACCATAAAACCCATATTCATTTATCTCTAGTCTCTACTATAAATGGCTTACAGTAACTGGTATGACTGGAACATGAGTCCCTCAGAATCCAACAATGATGATGCACATCTGAACTTGAGAGAGTTATCCAAGTATCCGCTACCACTCGGGTTAAAACTCACATTGACACCTGAGATGCTTCCTTACTCAGAACACGAAACAAATGTTGTTACTGATACTTCACGTCAACATGAATCCAAGAAAGTTGAGAAGTTGAAAGCTGTTCATTTTCCAATATATATACTTATGATCGGGCATTTCAAGGTACGTGTACTAATAAGTTTCATGATATTCGTGATTTTATTGTATAATGGAATGTTTGTCTCATGTTATACGTGCATGCAGATTGAGGCTAAATATCCTGCGGATTTGGTAGCTAAGTTTTATTATGCTAAACAGAAACTGGTGTGGGAGATAATGCGTGATGGTTTAAAGGACAAAATTGAAATACAGTGGCGAAATATTTCGGCCATCCGAGCTATTATCGAGGATAATTCGCCGGGTATTCTAGAAATTGAGGTATTTTTGCTAGTATTTATATACTCATAAACATGACTTATTTCTCTATGGTGTTTATATTAAATTATAAACAAAGATTACGAGGCTAACGGCAACAAATTGCACGTCACTTCTTATTTTTTAATGACAAAATATATGTATGTATCTTTGAACTCTTTATAAAAGATGCATTCTTCTGAAATCAAAATATTAAATACAAATTATATTAAAACATATTGATTGTCAAAACACTTGTATATAAGTTATGATATCTTCACAAAATTGTTTTCTTTTTTATTTAACAAATATTATTTTATGTTTTAACAAGAATTGGTCCTTTTATAATTATTTATTAAAAATGGACGAATGCTAATTTCGTTGAATTTTTTTTTTTTTTTTGTAAATTGTGTGTGGTCACAGCTAGACAAAGTGCCATCCTTCTATCGAGAGATTGAACCAAAGCCCGGAAAGCATACTGTGTGGACCTTATCTCATGACTTCACTCATGGTCAAGCTTCCAAATACAGGTATGCATTTGTTTTGAACCACATTATTTCCAATCATAATTTGTTACTACTAACTAACAATATACTTAATTGTGTTTATGTATATCATTTTGTTGTTGATTGAAAATGTTTCATCTCAGGAGGCACTATCTTCAATTCCCTCCTGGAGTTCTCGACCAATATTATACAAAGCTCTTGCAGTGTGATAATCGATTGTTGGAACTGAGCAAGAGACCTTTTCCTAGTTCACATGCTATTTATTTTGATTCACATTTAGATAAGAGGACAATGCAACTTAGTTTCTGTCATGATGATTCAAAAAACATGGACCAACAAGTTCAAATGTTTGGCTATATGCCTCAAATTACTGATTATAATAATAACTCAACTTCACCAACTTCAGGTAACAACAGTTTCAATAAATTTTATTTCAAAATAAATACTGCTTTTGTGCTCATCACAACATTTTAAGCAGAGTTAATAACAAAAAATATCATATGCTACAGATGAGGCAATCAACAATCAAATGCATCAAGATCCAATGATGTCAACCTCTTGGAGTCAAGGGTTTCATTATGAGTATGACACTTCACTTTCAATGGAGTCTGTCCCACATGAAAGTTGCGTACAAGCACAGCCAAGTGGACCAGGAGTAGGAAGCTATGATTTCCCAGACAATGAATTCAACTCAACATATATGATGGATAGTGCCAATGTAAATTACCAAAATGTTGGTCAATCATTTGAAGCAAGCCTTGTTTACAACACAAATACAAGCACACAATTTGATTGGTCAATGTTCACATGAATACTCAGGAAACCCACTCTTTCCCATATCAAGTGTCATTTTTTTTCTTTCACATAGATTAAGTTGTAAATGAATAAAAGAGTGTAATGATTTTGCAAAATTATCATTGTTAACCACTATCACTTTTGAGCAGTTAGAATGGAAGTAGTATAGCTTGATGCTAGTGATATGTGGCAACCTATTAAACAAGGGCATGAGGTTTTATAGCTGTCCTTAAATCTGTTAGTCTTGATGTCCACTGCTATCCAATCTGAGACCCAGAATGAGCATCTTTCAAGAAGCCACGTAGATTTCGACCTTTACCAAGGAACTTTCGGGCTATGCCCTTATTTAGGAAAGGTGAAGTTGAATAGAGATGGAGCTCTAAGGTTGGCAGGCGACTTGTATCAGTAGAAGAGGCCAGTTTCATGCCATTATTTTCGCTCTCTTCAAGAATACTGGTCTGTTCTTTTGGGAAAGCATACCTCTGAGATTGGTCTTCAGATAGCAAGGCAAAGAGGTTTCAAAATAATTTGTGGTGGTGGACTTTGACTCTAGTGGTTATCCAGCTAATTAAGCATAGCTGTATTTTTAGTTGTGATTTTTTCTACTCATTAAGCAGACATGCAGATTAAGAAAAATTCAAGGATTCAAATTATATCGTAACTTTTTTTGCAATCTATTTTGCACCACCTGTGCAGATGCCACCTACACTCTAGAATTACACTAAACAGTAATTATGCTTAAAATGTGTTGCTATAATTTAGCAGATTTTGATAAAGTTCCATCATTCAAACTCCTAAATTATATGTAAGGCATACAAGGTGTTCAGGGCATAATACATGGCTTTGGTGGCTGGAACAATTCCTCTGAACTCCAGTGAACTCCTACAAGTTCATTATATTTACCAGATGTGATTACTTCCATTACATAAACTTGTTGAACTCACTAATCAAGTCTTTGAAATCGATAAAGGCGATTTTCCAGAAACTTCTGATATCGCTACGGGATCAGAGGACCTGGTGGCAGTTTCATCTGCACCATCCAAATTTAATTCACCGAAGCTTCTTTTCTTTGATGAGGGAGTAATCAAACTCGTATTTTCATTTTCTTTTTGCTTTTCTTTACCTTTTTCTTTTCTGCTGTCAGCCTCCTTTTCAGGTTGTGGTTCTCCATTTAGAAGCGGGAATAAAGGAGGTTCCTGTCCACTCAATCGGCAAAACACTCTTTCAACTGTCTCACTTATCTCCTTCCCCAGACCATTGTTGTCTAAAATTAAATCCCAAACTGATTTTGAAGCTTTCTCAAGTACAGAAGCTCTGCATGAAATTGGCATTTTATCAGAAAAAAAACCAGGAAACCAGAATTCCAGCAAAAACTAAATAGCTTGAGAGATGTGTCCATAAAAGTTAATCAGGACTAACAACTTCAACCAATTCTTCTAGGACCCTCACCCACATAAAGCATCAAGTAAAAAACAAAAGAAAATAGACATTAAAAAAGCTGAAAACATTATAAAAGAGGAATTTTATGCAATGCACTCGCTTTTTTGGTGCCCGTGTGGCCAACAATCCAAACTATCAATTCAGACTTATCAAGAATAGTACAAGATAAAGACCCAAAAAAACATAGTACAAGATTAAACAGATATACTTTCAGTGCACATCTATTAGTTTATTAAATCTCGTTTCAAGAGGTGTGCACAAGGCATTAGCCACAAAAATTAAAAGACACGAGCATATCTGTGTTACCAAGGAGGCATGCTTATAGATGCGTTAAAATACATACAAACAAGTAGCTTCTACTTTCCCGCATGCAAAGCCAATATAAGGCAGCAACTACAGACTAACCCCTATTCCAATCCATAGTAAAGATATAAAGTTTATCACCAAAGTCTTTTGAAGAATTTGGACATTAATGAAATTCGTCGATTAAAGAAAGTGATGTGAAATTCGCCACTAAAAATTTGACCTTTTCCACCCAAAAATAATTGATAATAATTTAATTCCTCAATTCCGTGGTCTTTACATGAAATAATGACTACTGTGACACTTTTCATTATGATAACAATAAATTGGTGGAAAAATTCTTCATAGAACCAAAGTATCGACCCATATATCTTTGCATCTTAATTATAATCATATGCAGCAAGTAAACTGTTCAATCTACTTTTCCATTTATTTATGATTATTAGGATTAAGTCTATTTTACAGGATGTGATTTGTATTTAATTAGATTCTCTAATCACACAATTTCATATGAAGAGGTTTAATGGCTGTAAAAGAATATAGATTAAAAAAATAGTGAAAAAAGAAGGGCTTTCTAAGCATTCTTTTGGCTATAAGTTATGAGCAAACTAGATACAAAGTACAGCACAGCCTAAATATGTTAATAGAAAGAATAAAGAGAGCAACTCACCAAATGGACAAAATGGCAATCGGAGCAAAAACAAATTACACATGATTACAAGTAAGCTCTAGGTTTGAGAAATGGGTTTTATTTGGTGAGTCATGCTGATTTGTACTTTGGATTAAGATTTTTTTTGGATTGGGGGATACAAAGTAAGGATACTTTAAAATAGTAGTAAAAGGTAATATTTGGAGTGCCGTATTCGGGTGCCAACCATGTCTTGGGATGTGGGTGTGCCAATTTCGGGTACCAATAGTGCCTTGGGTTGGGTGTGCCGTATTCAGGTACCAACCATGTCTTTGATTGCTAAACCGAATCAAAGATGTAGTAGATCCGGATCAGGGAAAACCAAAAAATGAACACCTATTGGATACCCATAGGCATTTACTCGCATCACTAATACATTTCCATTTTTGGAGAACCAAGTTTTCAAATGCTGGTTTTTAGATAATTCTTTTCCACATATCTTTTTAACCCAATATTCTGAGTGTCACAGTGTAATCCTAGACTCGGTTATCCTACATCAATCTGGAAATTAGAAAAAACTTGCTACACATCAGCAGTAACATTTTATGCAGGTGACAAAACAACTGCATAGATACCAAGTTGGATCTTATGGGGAGATTCAAACTTTATATATGTGTGTATTGGCGTATCAGATGTGTATATTAATAATTACTATATTGGCCATTTACATTACAATTGTTTTCATTGATGCAGCGGCTAAGCCGGTTCATGTGCAAAACATGTCGCAAGATCAATTCTTAGTGAAGTACTTTTCGAATTTTCACAATACGCCCTTTAACGTCAAGAAATAATTGCTAGTATGCTACAAAAATAACTAAATATCACTTCATGGAACTGACACGGTATAAGGTTCGATCCCCACCCTCGAAGAAATACTAACATTAGCCATCATAAAAAAAAAAATTCCTTGATATGATCGGCCAAGACATTTCCTGGTCAGAGAAATATGTCAAAAGCCTGATCAAGCGTGAAAAATTAGTCATCGTAGAGAATCATTATACTACGATAATTTCACAGTGAATAAACTTAAGTTTTCAAAGTCTATCAAAACATTCCAAAAAATAATTGTATTTGAGTTTATTAACTCTCCTTTTCTCATTCAAAATTTAAATGTAGAAACTTAATAATGCAAGCAAAATGGATAAAGAATTTACAAATTTAGGAAACCAAGTTGGGAGTTCGAACAGAAACTCAAGATCTGCAAATATCCACACTATACTTATATGTGGGTGTTGTTCATAAAAATGTAGCACTGCAGCAGATTTAGTCTATATTATATAACTCTTAGCTTCATTTCCCTCAAGTTAGAAAGTTGTGATGGGATTTATCCTTAGCAAACAGAGTTCATAAACCCAATCATATATTCATATGATGGGGTTGAATGGCTGGGACAGCAAACACATTACAGTAAAGTTTTTCTTTTTTATTTTTTGACGGGAATAGATTACAGAACAGAAAATTAATAACAAAAGCTTTCTTCTACTTTCAGCCGGGTATAAGATGTGTTTCGCATATCTTTCTTCTACACTACATTGTATTATCACCATTTTGCATCACACCCAAATCCAAACTAATCAGTGCTAAATAGAGTCGATCATTGGCGCAACATGCAACAGCCAGAGAGAGAAAAACGAAACTTTATATGCTCCCAAAGAAGGACTCAACATTTAGTTCAAGCATAAATTTAAGCTAAGTAGCTAACTATCACTTACTCAAGTTCTTGACGAAGCGCGTCAAAGAGCTCTCTTTTAGTTTGTTTCTCAGCCCCAGGGGTATTTAGAACCTTACTCTGTTCAGCCATCTTTATAGTAGTACTTTTTAGTTCCTCCTGCCAAAAAACAAAACAGCACAAATTTATCAAATTTATCAAATTTATCAGATAAACTTCACTGACATTTAACATCTTGTATTCCAAGTAAGAAAATTAGTTGACATGTGAAGCCTTCGAAGCACTGGCACAAACACAACACCGATATTCAGGTAATAATTTGAGAGAATAAAAGTAACTGAATACAACTACACTTGTCAAACATCAAACACCGCGTTAATCTGAAGTGTAGGTGCAAAATAGGTCAAGCTTGTATTGCAATTTACAGAAAAAAAAATGGTATTGGAACTCGGAATCTAGAAAGGAAAATTGAAAAGAACAAAATTCGGAGAGTAGAAACTACATTGGCTTTGAGCTGATTGATGATCTTCAATCTAAGGGCATCAATTGTGCCGTCGTTCATGAGCGATTCCAAAACATCTTCGGGAGTGATTACCGAAGAAGAAGCCATGAATAATGGCAGTGATGGTCGAAGTTTAATTGATTTCGCGCGGAACCGTTGAGGCGAAAATATTGAAGAGTTCTGATATTCGTTTGTGTGGTTGGATAGAGAGAAATGTGGGATTCGAAAACGCAAAAACTAGAGGTCGTATTAATGGGGTTCAGTGTTGGTTTGAGGAAATTGGGATTCGGAAAACCCTAATACGGTGGAGGAAGGACGAAGACGATAGCGGAAGCAAATCAATGTGATCCTTGCACAGCTGGGAGTTATTTTTTTTTTTTTTCTTCGGATTTTATTGATTTTTTAATACTCGTGAAAATAAAATGCATTTCCACATCTAATCTAATTTTGCAGTGTGGTTGCCATTAGTTAATAATCACGGTTATTTTGGATTCAGCGCATTTATTTGCACTAATGGTTAATAAATCTTATTAGCGTCTAAACGGGTACGCGTTTTTTTTAATGCACACACGTAAGAATTTAAATAATTTTTAATTTAATATTAATTTAAAATAGAAGTTATGTAGAAAATTAATAGTAGTATAAAGTTATGTACATCCTCCGTCCCATATTATAAGTAAAAAATTATTTTTTAGATATATTGAATAATTAATGTATCTGGTCTATATATAGGTCATTTAAAATAGAAGTTATGTAGAAAGTTAATAGTAGTATAAAGTTATGTACATCCTCCGTCCCATATTATAAGTAAAAAATTATTTTTTAGATATATTAAATAATTAATGTATCTGGTCTATATATAGGTCAGATACATTAATTATTCAATTTATCTAAAAAGTAACTTTTGTTTATAATATGGGACGGAATACTATAGTAGTAGTGTTTTGAATGAAAGTTATTATGTAAGTTACATATTAAATATTAAAGTAAGGGTAAAATTGGTAGAAAAATAGGTTACACCAAATCACCATGTTTTGCCTTTATATATGTTATAGATTATAGATTATAGAAGATAAAGTATTAAATGAATACATCAGTTAGTAGTTACATCAATTAGTAGAAAGGTCGAACACGAAAGGAAAAGGAAAAGTCGCAAACACGTGTTCTATTTCTTCACAATTTTCCTTAAAAATCTTTGAACCAAATAACAAGTGTTCTCTTTCCCTTCCGTCATTTTAGCCGACAACCATTTCCACAGCAGAAAGGCTTATCTCTGGGTTGAAAAATACCGTCCTCAGACCCTCAACGACGTTGTTACTCTAACTTCCATTAACTATATTTAACTTCCTCTTTCAACTCTAGGGTTTATCATTCATCTTTTTACGCTATTCGTTATTTGTTCATATTTGTCTGTGTAATTGATAAATTGACCGTTAATAACATATTACCTCATCTTCTGTTGTATGGTCCTCCTAGAATAGGTAAAACACCGACCATTAAGATAGGGTTCATTCCCTCTCATTCTTAAAAAAAATGGAAGAAGACGAAGATGGTTTCAAAAACCCTTATCTTTCTCTCGTTAATAGATGATTAATTCTCTCTCTTTCTTGAAAATCTGGAAGAACGTACAAAATGATTTAGGGTTGGTTTCAAAAGAATGAGAAAGTTTTTCCTTCTATGTTTTTGTGTAATGTTTTGTGTGTTGATTTCATCCCTTCTTCTTACATGTATCTTTCTTCTACATTTTGCTTATTGTAAACCATTTTTTGAGACTTTGTGTTTTTATCATTCATGGTGATTTTTTGTTTGTTTTTTGTTTTTCGACATATTTATGTTTTGAGAATTGGTTGATTGAGATATTGTTTCGAGAGTTGACTAATCTATATCGTCTTTGTTTGTTATAATGAATAAGCATTTTTGCAGATTATGTGCGCTTTGATTTATGTAATTTGATAAACTAATTTATTTCAGAGGCTTGCAAAAACACTAGATTTTGAAGTTCAGTGTTGGGTTATGGGAAAATAACGGAAGTTGTGGTTAGCAAGTAGTTGTTTTGACTGATAAAACACTTTTTATGTGTGTTAAAGGACTTTTTTATCGATTCTTGTTCTATGTATAATGTGTTCTTGGTGTACACTGATTAATTACATTTTCACAATTTGTGGGCGGGTTTAAACTGCTACTAATATAAGTTCAATTGTACAACCATAAAATTAGAACGAAAATGAAAAAATCATTCGGGTGTATTCAATATATTGGACTGATGATTAAGGTGATTCCGTCATCCTTCTCATTAATGAGCTAATGTTTTGTGCTTAGATCTATTAGTGGATATTGCATGTTGATTGTATGTTGATAAGTAGTCTAATGGTGAGTTCTAATAAATAATCATGTTGGACTAGGTGGATATTGCATGTTGATTGTATGTTGATAAATAGTCTAATTGGTGAGTTCTAATAAATAACAATATTAGACTATCATGTTAATAAACCATGTTAAATGTGCAAGACCATGGCAGCCACTGATAGTGTATACCAATATTGTTACTCATAACTATAAACCTTCTTATTGTTTGAAAAATGGAAAACATGTATTTGAATAAAAAGTCTGTTGGTTGAAAAATCAGTGTTGATATTGGATGGTTCATTATGTACTTTATCCTATCTTATACAATATGACATAATTATAGAAATTAATGACTTGTATGTCTTAATATTTTGTGCTAATTTATGATAATGAACTTACAAAAAAATTCTGAAATTTTTGTATGTCACAATTATGGTATTTTGGATCGAACTCTAGTGTCGACAAGGATAGCTTCATGGTCCGACAGAAGATTTAGTATGAAATCGAAGTTTGTTCACATAATGATCTTGTATGATGTAGTCGAAGTATGCTCAAGCATGCAGTAGTCAAAATGCTAGGATTGTTAGCATGTCGAATTGGGTCTTGCTTGTAAGTCCAATTGTTAAGTTAGCTTGTAATCTAAGTTAGCTTAGTAGTCTATAAATAGACTAGTTCTCTCAGGTTGTTGGGAGAGGTTAATTGTTGGTATTCACTTGTAATCTTTGAACCCTTATTGAGAAATTGAATAGTAAAATAGATTTAACCAATTCTTTATTCTTCTTTCTTCTTCTCTTTTCCTTTGTGAAACCTAATAGGGTTTCTTGTGTTTGTTCAAGAAACTCAATATTTTTCTCACAACTTTGTTCTGTTATTGACGACATCAATTCACAACAAACTGGTGCGGTGAACGTGGATGAGAAGATGTCGTCAACAAAGTATGAGATTGAGAAATTCACCGGTGTGAATGATTTTGGTTTGTGGCGCTTGAAGATGCAAGCCCTTCTTGTTCAACAGGGTTTGTAGAAGCGTTGAAAGGATTGGAGAAGATGGATGTTGCCCTAACGGAGAAGGAGAAGACAACGATGGTCGAAAAAGCCACAATGCCATTGTATTGAGCCTTGGTGACAAGGTTCTCCGACAGGTTTCAAAGGAGAAAACTGCGGCGGGTGTATGGACGAAACTTGAAGGTTTGTATATGACAAAATTGTTGGTTAATCGTCTCTATCTGAAGCAAGTTTTGTATTCATTCAAGATGAGTGAAGACAAAGCCTTGGCTGAGCAGCTGGATATGTTCAACAAGTTAATTCTTGATCTTGAAAATATCGAGGTCAAGATTGATGATGAAGATCAAGCGTTGTTGTTGTTGTGCTCTTTACCTAAGTCTCATGCTCACTTCAAAGAAACTCTCTTATATGGAAGAGAGACGTTGACCTTTGAAGATGTTTAATCTGCCTTGTATCCTAAGGATTTAAACGAACGAAAGGAGCACAATCCATCTTCTGTTGGTGAAGTTTTGTCTGTTAAGGGGAAATTCTTGAAGAAAGATGGTAGGTTTGAGAAGAAGAAGGGTATAGTTCTACAGAATTCTTATGGTGGTAATGCTTCTACTGTTAAGTGCTATCATTATAAGAATCAGGGTCATACAAGAAAAGTATGTCCTAATCGACTGAACAATCACGGTAGAAAGGATAATGGTAATGCTGTCATTGTGCAAGATGGTTATGAATCATCTGATGTCCTGGTGGTTTCAAGCATCGACTCTAGCAAGGAGTGGATTATGGATTCAGGGTATACTTGGCACATAACTCCAAACAAAGATGTGTTTGAGGAATTGAGTGATCAAGATGGTGGGCCAGTGTTATTTGGAACCAACAAAGCTTGTAAAATTGCAGGTATTGGATCTGTGAGATTCAAGCTCCATGATGAGTCAATAAGGTTATTGATTGATGTTAGGTGTGTACCTAATATTAAGAGGAATTTGACTTCTCTTGGTGAATTCGCCAAGAAAGGACATGTTTTCAAAAGAGAGAAAAGCATCCTAAGGGTAATAAAGGGGTAGAAGGAAGTCTTGAGAGGCGTGAAGAAAGAAGCCTTGTATACCCTTAAGGCTGAGGTTGTAAGTGGTTCAGCCGATGTGGCATCCACGAAACCTGTGTCGAAGACTGAGCTATGGCACAAGAGACTTGGCCATGTCAGTGAAAGAGGCCTGGTCGAATTGTTGAAACAAAATCTACTGGGTGGTGACAAGGTCGAAAAACTAGAGTTTTGTGATCCTTGTGCGTTTGGTAAACCCTGTAGAATGAAGTTTAACAAAGGTAAACAAAGAACACATGGATCCCTTGATTACATTCATGCTGATCTTTCGGGGCCTGCAGGGAATCCTTCACACTCAGGTGCAAATTATTTTCTATCCATGGTTGATGATTACTCTAGAAAGTTATGTCTATTCATCCAAAAGACTAAGGATGAAAATTTTGAAAAGTTCAAAAGTTGGAAGACTCTGGTCGAAAACCAAAATGGCAGGAAGGTCAAGAGGTTGAGGACCGACAATGGTCTTGAATTTTGCAATGAAATGTTCGACAACTATTGTGTTGCGTCTAGTATTACAAGGCACATAACTACTGCAGGGACTCGCCAACAAAATGGTTTGGCTGAAAGGTTTAATTGAACCAATCTAGAAAGGGTGAGGTGCATGTTGGTAAGTGTAGGATTGAAAAAGGTGTTTTGGGTAGAAGCTGTTGTGAGTGCAACCTACCTAATAAATAGGTGTCCCTCGACTGCCTTGGGAATGAAGACACCTGAAGAAGTCTGGTCGGGACATCCACCTAGTCTCGACAGACTTAGAGTATTTGGATGCTTAGCCCATGCTCACATTAGGCAAGACAAGGTCAAACATAGAGCTCTGAAATGTATGTTCCTTTGATACCCTGAAGGAGTCAAAGTTTATAGGTTGTGGTACCTAGAGCCAGGTCATAGGAGGTGTATCACATGTCGAGATGTAGTTTTTAATGAAGTTGAGATGGCTTTCAAGAAAATTGATGGCATTGGTCAAAGTTCGAAGATCTCCGAAGAAGAGCTAAAACAGGGAGAGATTCCTGTTGAGGTGGATCATAGTGATGTTGAATTGCATAACCCAGATGAAGTTGAAAAAGAAGCAGAAGTTGTTGTCAAAGATGAGGAGATTGATAATGACTACCTGCTGGCAAGAGACAGGTCGAGAAGATTCATCAAGACACCTCACAGACTTGGTTATGCATATCTCATAACTTGTGCCTTAATTTCTGCAAATGAGGTCTTTGATGAAGAACCTAGAGATTATAAGGAAGTTACGAGGAGTCGAGACAAGACTGAATAGCTGAAAGTCATGGATAATGAGATGAAATCTCTTCATGATAATGACACTTAGGAGCTTATTGATAAACCTGTAAAAGCCAGGTTAGTCAATTGTAAGTGGATTTTTAAGGTTAAGGAATGAATCAAATGAGTGATGTCGAAGAGCTTTAAGGAAAGCTTGGTTGTTAAGGGGTTCACTCAGAAAGAAGGTGTTGACTTCAATGATGTGTTCTCACCTGTTGTAAAGCATAGATCCATTAGAATGTTGTTAGCCATGGTGGAAAAATTAGACCTAGAACTTGAACAAATGGATGTGAAGACAACCTTCATGTATGGTGATCTAGATGAAACGATCCTAATGAGGCAACCTGAAGGCTATGTAGAAAAGGGAAAAGGAAGATTATGTGTGTAAGCCGAATAGGTCTTTGTATGGCCTGAAACAAACTCCTCGACAATGGAATAAGAGATTCGACAAGTTCATGGCACACATTGGTTTCACTAGGAGTCAGTTCGACCATTGTGTTTACTTCAGATTTTGACCTAGAAATTCACTTGTTATTGTGTTGCTTTATGTGGATGACATCCTCATAGCAAGCAACCGTGTCTGAGATGTTATGAAGGTAAAAGCTGAACTCGATAAGGAGTTCGACATGAAGGATTTGGGAGTTGCCTCCAGAATTCTTGGGATTGACATCCGGAGAGATAGAAAGCAGTCGAGATTATGCTTATCTCAATAGACATACCTGAAGAAGTTTCTCAACAAGTTTCGTATGTCGAATTCAAAGCCTATTCTAACACCGACTAATTCTCAGTACAAGCTAAGTTGACTCAAATTCATAGTACTAAAGTCGAAAGAGCTTATATGAATAACATCCCATATGCTAGTATAGTAGGTTCTTTGATGTATGTTATGGTCTATACGAAGCCAGACATAACGTATGGAGTGAGCCTTGTAATCAGGTATATGGCCAATCCTGGGAAGGCGCACTGGAAATCATTAAAGTGGATTCTTAGGTTCATCAATGGGTCTCTGAGAAGAGTCTTGATTTATGGTGGAGCCTGTGGTGATGATAGCAAAGTCGAAATCGAAGGATTTTTCGACTCTGATTATGCAGGTTGTATGGATTCCGAAAAATCTATTTCGGGATATGTGTTCTCTATGTTCGGCATAACAATCAGTTGGAAAGTGACACATCAGAAGGTTGTTGCCTTATTAACTACTAAAGCAAAATATATTGCGCTCACTGAAGCTGTGAAATAAGCATTGTGGCTTGAAGGTTTTGTTAAGGAGCTGAAACTTCAAGGTCAAGTTATCACTGTTAAATGTGATAGTCAAAGTGCAATACACCTGTCGAAGAATTCAGCCTATCATGAGCGAACCAAGCACATTGATGGAGGCTGCACTTCGTCAGATGGATAATTAAACATAGAAAAATCCAAGTGCTGAAGGTTTCGACTGATGACAATGTTGGTGATATAATCACCAAGACATTGTCGAGTAGCAATTTTTTCCACTGTATGTAGTTGATAAAGTTGCATGATGAAAGCTAGTTTGCTCCCTTGTTTTGTGTAGAGTTTGTTCCAAGGTGGAGATTTGTGGTATTTTGGATCGAACTCTAGTGTCGACAAACGTAGCTTCATGGTCCGATAAAAGGTTTAGTATGAAGTCGAAGTTTGTTCACATACTGATCTTGTATGTTATAGTCGAAGTATGCTCAAACATGCAGTAGTCGAAATGCTAGGATTGTTAGCATGTCGAATTGGGCCTTGCTTGTAAGCTTAATTGTTAAGTTAGCTTAGTAGTCCATAAATAGACTAGTTCTCTCAGGTTGTTGGAAGAGGTTAATTGTTGGTATTCACTTGTAATCTTTGAACCCTTATTGAGAAATTGAATAGTAAAACAGATTTAACTAATTCTCTATTCTTTTTCCTTATTCTATTTTCCTGTGAAACCTAATAGAGTTTCTTGTGTTTGTTCAAGAAACTCAATATTTTTCTCATAACTTTGTTTTGTTATTGACGACATCAATTCACAACAAGAATTTATCAAATTTATGGTTTTTTTACATGGTTATCCAAATGAATAATTTTAGTACTTAGTTTTCAATCATAAGTTTGTGTACTGATGTTTAATCTTAATTTTCAATTATCAGTTGATTATGTGTATCAAGCTTCTGATACAAGGGGACAAATGTTGTACCAGAATTAAACTCGTTGTCAAATTAAGTGTTTTACATTTTAAAAGCATTGTATATGATCCTTTTATATGTTGAATATGTCAAATAAAATTTCTCATTTTATCAATTTAATAGGAAAGGAAAAGCATGTCCATTAGATTATGATTTTACAAATTAGACTCAACTTAGTCTTTTATGTTCTTCTCCATCAAGCAATGTAAAGAACTAGCTATGATACTGCAATTCAAATGAAATTTTTGTAAAAGGCTCAACATGGGAGAACTGAGACCAACAAGAATGTCTGTACAACTAGCTGATAGATCAGTGAAATTTCCTCTAGGAATGCTAGAAAATATTCCAGTACGTATAGGACAATTCTATATTCCTATAGATTTCATAATCATGGACATCAAGGAAGACTCAAACATCCCTATCATTTTAGGAAGACCATTCCTAGCTACTGCCGGAGCCATTATAGATGTGAAAAAAGGAAAACTGACTTTCGAGGTTGGTGAGGAAAAAGTAGAAGATTCGTGCTGCTTCCTAGATATAATTCTTCAAAGCACCTGCTATAGAAGATCCGTGTTGCTTCCTAGATATAATTGATGAATGCGTTAAAGAAATGGAAAAACACCAAAACACGTATTCTGAAGTGCTGAGAATTCCGATGCCACCAATTTTTGAAGATGATAATTGGCGTGGTAAATACCAAGATAATAATCTAAGTGAATGTCTCGCACTCACTCCTGACCCTATGCCTTGCCCAAAGAAACCAGTTGTAGAACTGAAAACATTACCCAAAGATCTAAGGTATGAATTCCTAGATACAGAACTCGAACGACCAGTTATAGTCAACGCAGATTTAGGACAAATAGAAACCGAGAAATTATTGCATGTCCTGAGAAAGTACCCAACTGCCTTAGGCTATAACATCTCAGACTTGAAAGGAATAAGTCCCTCTATCTGCATGCATCGCATTATGCTTAAGGAAGACTGTAAAACCTCTAGAGAACATCAAAGGAGAATCAATCCCATTATGAGTGATGTCGTTAAGAGAGAAGTGCAAAAACTGTTAGAAGCAGGAATCATATACCCAATATCAGATAGTGAATGGGTTAGCCCAGTTCACGTGGTGCCCAAGAAAGGAGGTGTTACAGTCATCAATAATGAAAAAGGCGAATCTGTAGCACAACGTACTCAAACCGGATGGAGAATGTGTATCGATTATAGAAAACTAAACAAAGCCACTCGTAAAGATATTTCCCTTTACCCTTCATAGATCAAATGCTTGAACGTCTGGCTAAACACTCTCATTTTTGCTATTTAGACGGATATTCAGGATTCTTCCAAATTCCTATCCATCCTGACGACCAAGAAAAGACTAATTTCACATGTCCCTATGGAACTTTTGCCTATCGGCGAATGCCTTTCGGATTATGTAACGCACCTGCAACATTTCAGAGATGCATGATGTCCATCTTCTCTGACTTCTTAGACGATATAATGGAAGTCTTTATGGACGATTTCTCTGTCTGTGGGGAAAGTTTTGAAGGATGTCTATCAAACCTCGAAATGGTACTTGAACGATGTGTAAAAGTCAACCTAGTGCTGAATTGGGAAAAATGCCATTTCATGGTCCGACAAGGAATCGTGCTAGGACATATAGTATCCGACAGAGGAATCGAAGTCGACAAAGCAAAAATCGAAGTTAAAGAAAATCTCCAGCCACCAAAAACCGTTAAAGAAGTAAGAAGTTTCTTAGGACACGCCGGTTTTTACCGACGTTTCATTAAAAATTTCTCTAAGATAACAAAACCCCTAACTGAGCTGTTAATGAAAGATGCTGAATTCGTCTTTGATGACAAATGCTTGGACGCATTTCAAACACTCAAGCAAGCTTTAATATCAGCACCCATTATGCAACCCCCAGATTGGAATAAACCATTCGAAATCATGTGCGACGCAAGTGATTATACTGTAGGTGCAGTCCTAGGACAAAGAAAGGACAAAAAGCTCCACGCGATCTACTATGCCAGTAGAACCTTGGATCATGCACAAATGAACTACGCTACCACAGAAAAGGAACTCTTGGCTGTCGTGTTCGCATTAGATAAATTTCGTTCCTACCTAGTAGGAGCAAAAATAATCATCTACACCGATCACGCCGCAATCAGGTACCTATTGAGCAAAAAGGACGCCAAACCAAGGCTTCTGAGGTGGATTCTACTCCTACAAGAATTCGACTTGGAAATCAAGGACAAGAAAGGCACTGAAAATGTAGTAGCTGACCACCTGTCGAGAATGAAAAACATCCAACCAGACCAAGTACCTATTAATGACGATTTCCCTTATGAAAGACTCTTAGCCCAGTTAGAAAGCAACACCATAGAACAATCCTTAACTTATACTGATACAGAAACTAATGAAGTGGTGGAATCTGTTTACACTAAGACCACGCTACCATGGTATGCTGACTTTGTCAACTATTTAGCAGCTGGAGTGCTGCCACCTGATCTAACCTATCATCTGCCCATACGCGTACCACTTTGGGCAATACGCATATGGATGGGCGAGTGTGCAAGGCAATACGCGTATGGCTCAGGGCAATACGCGTATGGCCAATGAGAGTGCAGAATTTTGTCTTTTCGCGATTCCATTTCTTGTTGATTCCATAACTTGTGTTCCGATTATCTGTTTTGAACATTCTTGGTATTGTTGGAAAGCTATTGAAATGTTCTTTCTTATTATAATGGTTTTGAGATTGTTGGCCGATTTATTTATGTCGGGAATTTGGAATAGTGTCGTTTTGTCGACTTTTACCGTCATAATTGGGTGAAATTGATGTGTATCATGCAATGTGCTTTTGATATGGATATCATATAACTTGTGTGATGTTATATGATGTGAATGTAAGTGATGAAATGTTGTGATGATGGTTTGTGGCCTAAGGGCAAGAAAACGCATTGTGTTGTGTTTGATTGTATATGCATGATTATGGATGTGTATATGTGTGCATTTGAATGTCATGAGTCATTGTATGCCAAACATCATGATATGCATTCTTGTGATGTCGTGTGCCCTAGTGGGTGTGAGCGGCGAAATGATTCCCGAGGGGATCCGCCATAACATCGTGTGCCTTATACAAAAAGGACCTAAAGCGATGATTATGGACGATCGTGTGCCTTATACAAAGAGGACCTAAAGCGATCGGATCGTGTGCCTTATACAAAGAGGACCTAAAGCGATCCATAAACGTCGTGTGCCTTATACAAAGAGGACCTAAAGCGACGAGGAACATCGTTTGCCCGATGGGGTGTTGCATGAGTGGTCCTAAGTAACAAGCGATGATTCCAATAGTTCCTGAGTGAACTGGTGATGAGATTGATGGATGGATGGTACCGCATTTGCATAGAGTCGTTGTATCGGTCTCTTTGCATTTGCATAAATCATGAATGGATTGATTATGAGTGGGAAATCATGAATGGATTGATTATGTGTGGAAAATCATGAATGGATTGATTATGTGTGGAAAATCATGAATAGATTGATTATGTGTGGGAAATTGTGAATTGATTGATGTTGTGTTGAGATTTATGTTTAAATTGGTGAATTGACGGGCATATGTGATAAATGCATTGGTTGTGGATAATATGTTGTATGCATAGACATATGCTATGTGATGTGGTGGGGTGTTCCATATGTTATGACTTTGGTGTGCCTTAGGTGTGAATATATATATATATATATATATATATATATATATATATATATATATATATATATATATGTTGTTGATAAATGCATTGAGCATGATTGATATGCCTTGGTGATGGATATATGAGATATGCATTGTGTTGTTTTGTGTTTTGAATTCTGGTGTAAGTTGTGGTGAGAAAATTTTACATGTGTATTTCTGTGTTATTATATAATTGTATGCAATTATATTATGATTGTGTTTCTCACCCTTCTGCTGTGTTTTGTTGCTCTATGAGGCAATTGCAGATTAGTAGTCTTGGAGGCTTTTGTGAAGATTAGTCATCCGTCCATTGTCGGTCTGTCTGCTCTGATACGTAACACGGGAGTCGGGGAACGCTTTTGTTATATATGTATACATTTGTCGAATATATTTTGTATTACTTTTGTGTGAATATTTTGATGTTATAAAACCATTTATTTTGTAAAACAAGTCCGTTATGGATCTTTCCGCTTTATTCCATAATTGACCTTTCCTTTTATATGAAAAAAGTTTCCCTTTGAGGTTATTCCATTTTGTGTTATGTATCAAATAATTGAGCAGTGATTGTGTTTTCCTTCTTTAAATGTGACATCCTTGTTTCTGTCGAAAAAATAAATTTTTATTTACTCTGATTTAATTATGTATTATTTATTCGCGATGGGCATTGGGGTGTTACAATTTAGGGTTTCAAAAGAACAAGAAAGTTCTCCCTTCTTTGTTTTTGGGTAAGGTTTTGGGTGTCTATTTCCATCCATTTTTCTTTCATTCACATTTTCTTCTTTTATGTCCTTTTCTACTTCATTTTGCTTAATGTAAACCATTGTTTGTGTTATAATTAAACTCCAATCTTGGAAATAATTCAAATCAATCTTGATGAACAAGAATCTATCTTTCTGAATGATTGATAAGTGTTTTTTTGCATCGTTATTTGTAGTCTCTTCTCTTAGTATTTCATCGCATTTTGTTCGGTTTACTTCCAATTACCATATTTTATGACAAAGAAGAATAAAAAACACTTATTCTCCATAGTATTTCAGGGCCTGATGAGCATCCAAGACAAAGAAGAATAAAAAACAAGCAAAAGAGGCAAAACAACAAAAGATAATTTTCTCTATAGTAAAACCAGAGGGCTGCTACGCTACACGTGGCAGCTGTTACATGTAATACCCTAAACCCATAAACTTATTATAAAATATTTGCACGATAATTTAAGGTGTCACCAACGAAAACCCTTAGAAAACACATCAAATCATTTAAAACTACGCAACAGAAAAACATTTCATAGCAACTTCATAAATAAAAGTTATAAACTTCAAAACAACAAAATCAACATCAACTCCAAAAACATAGTAACTCCCGTCCCCGATGTTACACAATCAGAGCACTAAAAACCACTAATGTAAAAGAAAGCGATAAATAAAAGTAAAAAGTAGCTCCAACAAACCATCTTCCACACACATCAACAAGGATCACTCTTGAGTATCTGCAAGATGTCAATGGTGGACAACATTTATCAAAGGGGGTGAGAAACAACATTCAACATAAATAGTGTAAAGAATACTAAGGTAGAGAACATACAACATAAACACATCCATTACACAATCAACAACAACATAATCGCACATCCATTCATAACAACATGCACATATATGTATATGAAATACAACTCACGACACAACGTGACACTTATGCATGTGGTACCATTATGGATAACACATGTCCATCTCGCTCCTGAATCCCCACCATAGGAATAGATCAAACCAAATCGTTACTATCACCATAAGTAACACTTCATTGATTCCCATTTAGAACCAGCTACTCGCTCCTAAATCCTCACCATACGACCAAAGCACACCAAAACTGAACTGAAGCCCGTACACCATGATGCGTGACTCTCAAGAACATGCATTGTCAACAAAAGAATCACCAAAATTATCACCGTGCATTTATCACCATTATACACATCACACTACAAAAAAATCAGGTAAAATTGTGGCGATTAAAAAATTTCTATTAAGGCGCTTTCAACCGCCACAATTTTTGGAAATGGTGTTTTATAATAATACTATAAATTTGGGAGCCGCAATGAATATAATGGTGGTTTCACAATAACCGCCACACAAACCTCCATAATATTCTTAAGTTAAAAATGACGGTTTCTTGTTTGTAAATAATGGCAGTTTAAACTGATATAACTTTAAATAATTTTCTAAAAAATAGGAGAAAATTAAGGCACTTATAACCGCCATAATTTTCACATCTTTCATAAAAAAAGTGCGGTATTTGTTGCCTAACTTTAGGAAATCATGTTATGAATTCATGTTTTCAAAATTTCTTAGACAGAGTTTAACAAGTGAGTAAGATCTGAATTCTATGTGAATTGAAATTTAAATAAGATGTGCAAAATAACACCAATAATATTGAAAAAGCAACATCTTCAGTTGCTTCTTCATACATCATTAGTTGAAATGTTACTTCTGTAAATGACTGTACTATCATTGATATATTCTCAATCGCAAACATAATTTCTTGCAATTTCCTTATCATTTAAAGGCCAAAGATAAACTAATAATGAAATTCTTCCTTCATAGTTTTCTATTGCCTATTCAATTGCCTCATCCCCTCCCATGGAACCCTTTTTTTCAATTTTATAACTCCAAATTCAAACAACGACAATGATTATCATTACCACATGTCATTGAACACAAGAACCGCTAAAAGCTTCAACCACCGATCATTTTCTACAGAGAAAAGCAAATTAAAGGTTAAATAAAGTCTTGATTCAGAAGAAAAACATATATTGTAGACTTGTTGTATATAAAAAAAACTAGTGATGTAACCAAAAAGTTAAAAAGTATAAAAAATGTTTAGTGGAAGTTAGAGATTGTCCTTTACCTTAGCAATGATAGCAATGTTAAGGCACAATCACTAAATGGTAAGAAATTACTATTCACTAAAAATAACTATAAACTTTGAATCTTTATCTCTTTTCCTAACACTCTGGCTTCCACTTGGAGGAGTGATTCACTATTACCAAAAAAGTTTAAGAAATATTAAATTTTAGTAAGGCAAAAAAGTATAGCAATCAAGCATTGTGCCATAAGAATTATGCCTAAAGAAAGCATTCAAAACAAGATAGCAAACTATCTCTTTACAATTGGTAGATGTGATAATATAACAGAAGGACTTTTAGTCACTAATGTCTTGGAAGCATTCACACTAACTCATTTTATATAAGATTGATTGCCTACCAACACAATCCAAGAAGTTATTTTATTTTTACTATTCCATATAGTTAAATTATGAAGAAAATTAAGAAATAAGGATCATATCGAACTCAATGATTGCAATTTTGAAATGAAAAGAAGATGTCGACGAAGTTGATTCTGCAGATGCCATTTCTCTTCCATATAGTTAGAGTTTTAAATATTATAGATATCAAACAATATATTGATCATTTGAAACAAACATCTGATAGTAGTGATTATAATGCACGTATTGGTTGAAGGCTAGACCAATGAAATTGTGGAACTATCGTTAACTAAAGAGCCATCTCAATGTTCCCTTGTGTAATAGTATGACATTTGACACGTGAATCATGTGTCAAATATGTTATAAGTTAGAAGGTTTAAAAAACATGTTGGAAACCACTATTACTTTATGTCTGTTTATTGCTTGATCAAATGGCTAATAACAAGTTTCACCCCTTATTTATGTATGTTATTGTTAATGGAAGTGCCACAGAGGACTTTTCAGTATATAAGGGTTTGAGGCAAGGGGGTCATATGTATCATTTCCTGTTTGTGTTAGTTATGGAAGATTTCACTAGGTTGATGAGAAGAGCAGTGAGTGTGAGGGAGTTAAATGTTTTTTATGTTAATGAGGATATGTCTTTAGATATTATGCAGTTTGATGATGACACCTTAGATATTAAGTTATGGTAGCTGGAAAAATCTTTGGTGTGTAAAATCTATTTTAAGGGGATTGGAATTGATGACAGGTCTAAAAGTCAATTTTAGTAAAAGTCAGCTTTTTGGGATTCATATCAAAAATAATATGATGATTGCGTTATCCTCCTTTCTGTCTTGTAGAATAGGGTTTATTCCTTTCAAGTTCCTTAGGGTGAAGGTGGGAGATAGTCCTAGAAGAGTGATAATGTGGAACAATGTTACTGATAACTTGAGAAGATTATCTACTCGTAAGAGTAGACATCTTGATAGAACAATTTATGAAAGATGAAAGAATTGAAGAAATATTGAATATTGTGTTTCTTGAATTTGAGAGAAGAGAGATGAATGAATAGAGAGTGTATACTTTCATTAATGACTGAAATTCATCAGTTGGTTTACACAGCTTATACAGCTATATATATATACACCAAGACATGTAACAAACTAAAACTAGTTCTAACTAACATAGAAATACAAAGCCAAACAGAGGATTGTGATGTTGTGACATCACACCTAACATCACACATCTAATCTAACTAATATTGAATTACAAAATCAATACACCTCCTTAATTCATTTAGTTAGATACTTCAGCCATTCCAAGTTTCATCTTCAAGTAATCAAAGCTGCTCGACTTCAAAGGCGTTGTGAGCAAATCTGTTATCTGCTCATTTGTCTTGCAATGTTTCATTTCCAACTTTCCATTGTTCACCTGGTCTCTTAAGAAATGGAACTTGGTTTCAATATGTTTACTCCTACCATGTGCAACTGGATGTTTTGCTAAGTCTATGGCTGACTTGCTATCAGTTCTGAGCTCCATCTTTTCAGTCTTCACCAGCTTCAATTCCCTCAGTAACATGTTGATCCATTGAGCTTGACATGCTGCCATAGAAGCTGCAATATACTCAGCTTCACACGAAGATAATGCAACAACTGGTTCCTTTCTTGAACTCCATGAAAAGGATGCATTTCCAATCATAAACACATAGGCTGCAGTGCTTTTCCTGTCATCCTTATCACCACTCCAATCAGAATCTGAGTAGCCTACTAGATCATCACCTTGGTCCTTACTGTATTGAATACCATAACTTCTTGTACCCTTCACATATCTCAAAATTCTCTTGGCTGCAACTAAGTGTGAGGTGGTAGGTTTCACCATGTATCTGCTGATCAAACCTACACCATAAGTAATATCAGGTCTTGTATGGCACAAGTACCTCAAGGATCCCATAATTTGTTTGAATAAGGTTGGATTTACTTCTTTCTCATCACTAGCCAAAGACAACTTTACTCCTGTATCAACTGGAGTTGAAATTGGTTTACAATTCAGCATATTAAACCTTTTCAAAACATCTTGTGCATATTTCCTTTGATGAATCACCACTCCTTTTGAATTCATTTCAAACTCAATTCCAAGGAAATATGTGAGATTGCCTAAATCAGACATCTCAAACATCGTCATCATGTTTCTCTTAAAATCCTCCATCTCAGCTTCATTGCTTCCAGTTACTATCATATCATCCACATATAAGCATACAATAAGCTTATTTGTGGTATTTCTGCAGTAGATTCCATGTTCATTTACACACTTCATGAAGCCTTGCTGAACAAGAAAACTGTCTATTTTCTTATTCCAAGCCCTTGGGGCTTGCTTCAAACCATACAGAGCTTTATTAAGCCTGTAGACATGCTCTTCCTTTCCCTTTATCTCAAATCCTGGTGGCTGATTTACATACACCTCTTCTTCTAGCTCACCATTGAGAAAAGCAGACTTTACATCTAGCTGATACATGGACCAATTTTTCTTGACTGCTATAGCAACAATCAATCTGACTATTTCCATCCTTGCTACTGGAGCATACACTTCATAGTAGTCTTGTCCATACTTTTGTAGAAAGCCTCTTGCAACTAATCTAGCCTTATACTTAGCAACTTGACCATTTGGCTTCAGTTTTGTTTTGAACACCCACTTAACATCAATACACTTCTTATCAGCAGGTAGTTGTACTAAGCTCCATGTTTCATTCTTCTCTATAGAGTCTAGTTCTTCAATCATTGCTTTCTTCCAATGTTGTTGTTTAAGAGCTTCCTCAAAAGACACTGGTTCAGTTTCAGCAAGCATTGCTAGTTGCACTATGTCACCTTCATCTGTAACAGCTTGATCAGGAAACCTCTCATAATCTCTTAACCTGACTGGTGGTTGAATGTTCCTCGTTGGTCTATTTTTCACTTCTGCACCTCCTTCATTTGTGTCCTCAACAATTTCTTCTTGTTCCTCAGTCTCACCTTCTTCTGTCTCTGAATCAGCTAGATAAAATTGACTATTAAACTTGTTTGATGCTTTATCCTTCCAGTTCCAGCATTTTGATTCATCAAACTTGACATCTTTGCTGAACACTATCTTCTTGCTACTTGGATCATAGAGTTTGTAAGCACCAGTTGAGTGATATCCAACCATAATCATTACCTGAGATTTATCATCCAGTTTCCTCCTTAATTGGTCAGGTACATGTCTGAAACATACTGAGCCAAAGATCTTCAGATGTTGGACACTTGGTTTTACTCCACACCATGCCTCTTCCGGTGTCTTGTCTTGCAGCTTCTTTGTTGGACTTCTATTGATGAGATATGCTGCAGTAGCAGCTGCTTCTCCCCACAAGTAATGAGGCATCTGCTTTTGCTTCAACATGCTTCTTATCATATTTACCAACGTTCTGTTCTTTCTCTCTGAGATCCCATTGTGTTGGGGTGTGTAAGGTGCAGTGACTTCATGATTTATGCCATTTGATGAGCAAAAATCATTAAATTCAGTGGAAGTATACTCACCTCCTCCATCCGTTCTCAATCTGCTAATTACTTCTCCACTTTCATTTTGAACTAGCAGTCTAAACTTCTTGAACACACCAAACACTTCACCTTTCTTAGCTAATAAGTAAATCCATACTTTTCTAGTAAATTCATCTATGAATGTTACAAAATAGCTATTCCCTCCTACTGACTTTACTTCCAGAGGTCCACATACATCTGAGTGAATTACCTCAAGTTTCCTGGTTGCATTAAATAGTACATCTGCCTTGTATGAATTTCTGGCTTGCTTTCCAGTGCAGCACATATCACACACTTCATCAGGCACTTTTATCTTTGGCAGCCCTTGTACCATGTTCTTCTCATGAAGCATATTCAAGTCTCTAAAGTTGATATGCCCATATCTTTGATGCCATAACCAATCTTCCTTCTTAGTTTCTGATAGCAAACACTGATCCTCAATCACACTGATGTTGATTTTGAAAGTTCTTTGTTTTGACAATGGAGCTTTCAGAATTAACCTGTTCTTGCTATCAAAAACCTTCATGGCTTGTGCTTCCATCTTCATAGTATATCCCTTCTGCAGTAATTGACCAATACTGATGAGATTGCTCTTCATATTTGGTACATACAATACATCTGTAATGCATGCCTTCTTACCATCCTTCCTATGAATCAATATTTTCCCAATTCCAGCTGCACAGACTATGCTATTGTCTGCAAATCTTATCTTTCTGTTTATTGACTCATCTAATTCAGAAAACCACGATTTCTTGCCTGTCATATGATTTGAACACCCAGTGTCCAAATACCATTCATCACTTCTTGCTTCTTCCTCCTTATCTGTTGCCATCAGGAGTACTTCATCAGAATCTGACTCCTCATTTTGAGCAAATTGAGCTTCATCTTTACTTCTTGGAACCTTCTTCGATCTACATTCAGATGCATAATGTCCCCACTTTTGACAATTATAGCACTGAATTTCCTTCTTATCTTTCTTGGATTTTCCTTTCTTCACATACTGGGCCTGCAATGCTTGATCAGAAGATGCATCTTTACCTCTTTCTTTGATTCTATCAGTCAACCTCAATTCATGAGCTTCAAGACTTGCTTGCAGTTCTTCTATCTTCATAGAATCTAGGTCCTTAGATTCTTCTAAAGCAACCACAATGTGATCAAATCTTGGTGTTAAAGTTCTGAGAACTTTCTCCACCTTCATCACATCAGTGAAAGCTTCACCATTCCTTGTCATCTGATTTGTGAGATTAATCAGCTTATCAAAATACTGACTTATGGTTTCTTCTTCTTCCATCGCCAACACTTCATATTGTCTTCTTAATGCTTGAAGCCTCACCTTCTTCAGTTTGCCATCCCCAGAATACAATTTCTCCATCGCATCCCACGTCTCCTTTGCACTTTCATAATGCATGATCTTTTCAAAGATCTCATTGCTTACACTCTGATGAATTAAGAACATAGCTTTCCCATCTTTCTTCTTCAAATCTTTATGTACTGCTTGTTGTACCTCAGTTGCATTCGCTGCTAATGCTGGTACCCTTTCATCCACAACTTCAAGAACATCCTGGAACCTGAATATAACCTTCATCTTCACTATCCATTGATCAAAGTTCTTTCCTTCGAACACTGGTAGATGTGTAGAAATATTATTGTTGTGAGTTGCCATACTTCACGAATTCTCCGACAACAATGATCGAACCGAGCTCTGTTATACCAATTTGATAGAACAATTTATGAAAGATGAAAGAATTGAAGAAATATTGAATATTGTGTTTCTTGAATTTGAGAGAAGAGAGATGAATGAATAGAGAGTGTATACTTTCATTAATGACTGAAATTCATCAGTTAGTTTACACAGCTTATACAGCTATATATATATACACCAAGACATGTAACAAACTAAAACTAGTTCTAACTAACATAGAAATACAAAACCAAACAGAGGATTGTGATGTTGTGACATCACACCTAACATCACACATCTAATCTAACTAATATTGAATTACAAAACCAATACATCTTTCTATAGAAGGTAAAATGGTGATGATTAATTTTGTTCTTAACTTTATTCCTTTATACACCATATCCTTTTAAAAAGCTCCACGCAAGGTGATTAATCATATCAAAAGCATTCAAGCTATATTTCTATGGGGCAACTCAGAGAACAAGACGAGAGTTCATCGCATAAGCTGGAAAAAATGGTGTTTGGCTAAAAATAAGGAGGGGGTCTTGGCCTAAAGAATTTAGAAACTTTTAACAAATCATCGCTCTTAAAATAGAAGTGGAAGATATTTAAGGAGAAAGATGCATTGTGGTATGGAATTCTTAAGCACATATGTAAAAACCCTGAAAAGCTTATGTTTATTAATGATAAAAGAATAATCAGAAAAATGACTCAATATGGTGGAGAGATATGGTTACCTTGATGCTAAAATTGGTTTAGAGAAAAAAATCTTCTTTGATAATTTGTGTTGCAGATTGGGAGTAGGGAGGAATATCATATTTTTGCATAGTAAATGGATGGGAAATCAATCTTTGGAAGAGGCTTACCCAGAGGTGTATGAAGAACTTGTACTGCCTTATATCGGTATGGCAGAAGGTAGATCGTGTAATGGGCAGGCGTGGTTGTGGAATTGGCAGCCTAACTTATAATATTGTGGGAGTGTTGGTGGGTTTTGTTGAAGTCAATGTTTTGTGAAATGGATTAGAGTATAATTTTGTCAATATTTATGCTCCATGTTGTGTCGTGAAAAGAAGAAAGTTGTGGAGATATTTGAGAGTGGTTTTTTAGGGAGATTTCAATGATGTTAGCAGCAAGGAGGAAAGAAAAGAGGTTGGGGAAGAAATATAGAAGGAGACATAGAGGAGTTTATAAAGTTTATAAAGGATATGAATTTGATATATGTTCCTTGTTGTGGAGGTATATCTACTTGGTTCATTGGATGAGGGACTGCAATGAGCAGATTTGATAGATTTTTGTTATCTGAAAATCTAATTTCAAATTAGAAAGCATCTGCTCAGGTGGTGGGGAAGAGGGATTTATCTGATCATTGTCCCATATGATTGAAAACCAATTACCAAGATTGGGGACCTAAACCTTTTAGGTTCAATAATTGTTGGATTGATCATAAGAGTTTTTCTAATTTCATTTAGGTAGAATGGAAGAATTTTAAGGTTTCAGGAAAAGGTGATTATGTCCTCAAAGAGAAGTTAAATAACTTGTAGAGCATATTGAAATGGTGCAATAAGAATGTGTTTGGGTGGATAGATTCAAAAGTGGAAGATCGTGTAGTGGAGTTAAATGATCTTGATAATCTGCTTGTTATTAACAATGGAGGGTCAATAGCCAAAATTGTGGAAGACAAAGCTAACATTACTAAGGAGATTTGGAAATTTTTTTAGTATAAAGAAAGTCTCCTTAGGTAAAAATATAGACAATCTTAGTTAAAATACGGTGATCATAACACAAAATATTTTCATAAAGTACTAAAAGGAAGAGTTAGAATAAACAACATGAATATGCTTAATTCTCCATTTTGCTTGGTAGATGGAGTTCAAGAGGTAAAAGTTGAAATGAGGAGGAATTTTGAGAGTTTTTTCAAAGAAGATAGCCTGAATAGACCTATGTTATAGGATTTGGAGATTGAATCTTTATCTGAAACAAAGAGAAGTATGTTAGAAGAACCTTTTTCTAAAATGGAAATTGAAACAATAGTATGGTGGTATGATGGTAGCAAAAGCACATGCCCTGATGGCTTTACCCTTGAGTTTCTGGAACAAGGTTGCGAGGTGGTCAAGAAAGATGGTTTCAAGTGTTTTAGAGACTTTTATACAAAGGCGAGGCTCATTAAAGCTTGCATAACCTCTTTCATATCTCTCATTCCCAAAATCAAAAGCCCTCAAGCCTTATTTGATTATAGACCGATTTGTTTAATTGGGTGCATATACAAGATAATATCTAAATTAGTAGCATTTATATTAAGAAAAGTGGTTGGAATGCTAGTATCCAAAAACCAAACTGCCTTCATTTAAGAGAGGAACATCTTGGATGGAGTTTTTGTCGTGAATGAAGCTTTAGATTTGGCTAAGAAAGATATAATGAGTTGTTTGGTGGTGAAAGTGGACTAAAAAAATGCCCACGATAGTGTGAATTGGAACTATCTTAGGTTCCTCTTCAAAAGAATGGGTTTTGGTGTCAAGTGGAATCAATGAATGAAGGCTTGTATCTTTAGTACCTCTATGTTCCACAAAGGACTTTTCAGTAGATAGGGGTTTGAGGCAAGGGGATTTTATGTCTCATTTCCTGTTTGTGTTAGTTATGGAAGATCCCCCTAAGTTGATGAGAGATCAGTGAAGGTGGGGGATGTAACACCCTTTTTCTACCCAACAAACATGACGAATAAGTACGATTATTTTATCAGATTACAGTCCCAAAAGGGCATCACATGTCATCACAAAACATTAAATAATCACCTGCTTCGTAACACGGGTTTTACCATCATGAATTTATTTAAACATCACGCAGCGGAAATCAAAGTTTTAAAAGAATACTTTTATAATCCAAAACTCCATAAAACAAAACATCATAAAGACATCATGTCAATAAAATAAAAGAACGTAATCGTTCAACTCAAACGTCCCGACCCGATGTTACATATCAGAGTAAGACCCTCTAATCAACGGAGAAATCAAAATACTTCAAAGATGCTAAATATTCATGCGCCAAGAAAGCTAAGCCTGATCACCTGCACGTTACCCACATGGAGGCAACATTCAAACAGACAGGGTGAGTAATCACGAATCAATATATAAGATATAAGCAAAAGATAAAGTATAAGCACGAACATCATCAACTCATACACAAGCGTCATTAATACATCAATTTCATCAATAGAATGCAATGTCACAGAATATGCAAATGAAACATCATAGACTCATGCATGTGGTACCAATTCGTCATAATCGATGGACACTGGGCCATCACCCTCCAAAGATCCCCACCAATAGGATTGATTCTACACAAGAATCGGAGCACGTCACAAAACACTTCAATCCACACAATGGGATTGACGCCACCAAATGGACCGAAGTCCTAACTATGCCATGAATACATGATGCAAATCGTCATAATAATCATCATCATAAAATCATCATAATTGCATCATCATTCATGAATCATCATCAACCATCATTATACAACACCAATTCTCACTCATCACAATTCGTCACTATACCTCACAATTCGTCATATTATGCTCGTCACATAAAAATCCCCGATTTTATCCCATTCATCTTTATTACTAGTTTACTCATGTTTTATTACCTCCTCGTAGCCTTACGTCTCAAAGAAACCACATCACAAGCAAAACCGGGACAGAAATCGCAAAAACGGAAAAATCTGCCAACAACTTTGTCCATACGCGTATGACCATGCCCCTTACGCGTATGACTCAATTCCTCGCCCAATGGCATGCGTATCATACGCGTAGGGCCACCTGCCCAGGCCTCCCATACACGTAATGCCCTCCCTATTACGCGTATCACCAGAGAGGTTTCCCTCTCAAAATTCCCCTTCAGATTTCCATTACGCGTAATGGCTAGCCCATACGCGTAAGACACCTTTTCCCAGAACCCATATGCGTAATGCACCTTCCCTTACGCGTATGCTCTTCCTCCTCAGCTTCCCATATGCGTATTACCACCCCATACGCGTATTGCCTCCAATCTCCTACGTGTATCCTACGCGTATTAGCAGAGGGTCGTGCTGGCCCTAGGGACGGGTGCGTATGATACGCATAATACCTTGGGATTATCCCCTCTTACACGTAACGCCTCCCCTGGTACGCGTATTGCCAGAAAACCCCCAAATTCAGGTTTCGCATCTGAACGAAAACCTTTTCATTCCAGCACCTTCAATCCTCCAAAATCAGACTCAAACCGTTTCGATTCATCACAGATCTACGTTTTTATCCTACTTCATTGTTCTCATCAATTTCTTCCTAATTATTAAGTCCTAATTCGTTAATCCTACCTTCGAATTTCATATCTGGTTTATTCACAGGTTCATCACAGCAACAGAAATCACTCACACGATTTTTCACAGAATTTACAACTACACATACCAGATTCATATCAGAAAATCGATCAATACAAATGCACAAAAATTCACACAGATTCAGCATACGGAAATTCATCATAAAACACAGAACACACAAACTACTCTACCTTAAACCCATATTAAACATATAAACCCGGATTAACCCCCCCCCCCCCCCCCCAATACCTCGAATTTTCCAGCAAAGATTCTTCTTTTTCGGGGTTCTATGGTTGATCCTCTTGTTCTATGTGTTCTACCCTCCTATCCTCAGCTCTCTCTTCACTTCTTAGGGTTGCACAGACTAATTCTCCTAATTCCGTATTTTCTTTTTGTTAAACCTATCTTTTGGGCCTTAATCATGATTTACCCGTATTATCGTCAATTAACCTCCTCAATATTACCGACTTATCCTTAATGGTTTTTATTAATTAATTTAAATCATAATAATAATAATAACGATAATAATTATAAGTAATAATCTAATTATTAAAATTATCTTACTATTATTACTAATAAAATAAACTTAGTTTAATTACTACCTCTAAGACACTTCAATGTTCCCTTAACCCAAAGCTACCCCACAACACCACTCAAAGTCATCAAGCGTCACAAAATTCACCAAAACACCGAATAATCATAATAAATCAATTAAATAACTATTATAATTATTTTGGGGTGTTACAGAAGAATTCAATGGTTTTTGCGTTAATGAGGAAGTATCTTTATATATTGTGCAGTTTTCTGATGACACCTTTATATTAGGTGATGGTAGCTAGAAAAATCTTTGATGTGTAAAATCTATTTTAAAGGGGTTCGAATTGGTGACAGGTCTAAAATCCAATTTAAGTAAAAGTCAGCCTTTTGGGATTCATATCAAGAATAATATGATGATTGCAACATCCTCCTTTCTGTCTTGTAGTATAAGTTCCATGCCTTTCAAGTTCCTTGGGGCGAAGGTGGGAGATAGTCTTCGAAGAGTGAAAATGTGGAGCGATGTTATTGATAACTTGAGAAGATTATCAACTTGTAAGAGTAGACATCTTTCTATAGGAGGTAAAGTGGTGATGATTAATTTTGTTCTTGACTCTATTCCTTTATACACCTTATCCTTTTACAAAGCTTCAGGCAAGATGATTAATCAGATCAAAAGCATTCAAGCTAGATTCCTGGGGGGCGGCTCAGAGAATAAGAAAAGAGTTCATTGGGTAAGTTGGGAAAAATGATGCTTGGCTGCAAAGAAGAAGGGGGTCTTGGCCTAAAGAATTTAGAAACTTTTAACAAAACATTACTCTTAAAATGGAAGTGGAGGATATTGAATGAGAAAGATGCATTGTCGTATGGAATTCTTAAGCATAGATATAAAAACTCTGAAAAGCTTATGTTTATCAATGATAAAAGAATGATTATGAAAAGTGACTCAATATGGTGGGGAGGTTTGGTTACCTTGGATGCTAAAGTTAGTTCAGAGAAAAACATCTTCTCTGATAATTTTTGTTGCAGATTGGGAATAAGGAGGAATATCACATTTTCGCATAGTACATAGATGGAAGATCAATCTTTGAAAGAGGCTTACTCAGAGGTGTATGAAGAACTTGTGCTGTCATATATCGGTGTGGCAGAAGGTGGAGCGTGCATTGGGCAGGAGTGGTTATGAAGTTGGGAGCCTAACTTAGAAGATTGTGGGAGTGTTATTCTTTATGAGACAGAAGAAATAAATGGTATGCTGTAGTAATAGGAGCCTGATCCATCAGTAGAAGACAACTTAATTTAGGAAGTTGATGGATCGTAGAATTTTTCGGTCAAGTCGTGTTATGCAGCATTTGAGAGAAGAAACAAGAATGTTTTCTAAACGAGAACCAGAAAACTGGGCTATCAAACTTGTGGAAATATAAAACTCCATCGAAGGTTTTGATATTTGGCTAGAGGTTGATCTTGAACAAGCTTCCAACTAGAGATCAATTGATAAAAAGAGACATCATAGACAGAGATTATGTCAATAGCAGTTGTTGTGTTGTGTTTTCAAGTGGATGAAGACAACCATCATTTATTCGTTGACTGTGTAGTCTCTAAAAGGCTGTGGGGGAGTTGTTTACAATTGGGATGGCTAGAAGGAGAGAGGACAAAAAAGGTGCTTATCCAGTTTTATTTTTCACTGCAAGGAATGGCTAAATTCAGAAGGTAGAGAAATTGCCTCGTTGATATGGTTATCAACTATGTGGAATCTATGACTCATGTATAATGATATTGTCTTTAATTTTGAGGATTGTCTTTTGTTTTATGTTTTAGATTGCAAAAATATAACTGGTTTAACTTTCGTCTAAATTATATTATGACGTAATTGATGAGTTTTAGCTCTTGGTGCTCTGATTCTTGAAATGATCATTGCTTATAAAAAAAAATAGAGGGTAAGATTTTAAATTTCATAAAGACAAAAGGAGGTAGGGTGGGGTGAAAATGATTTTTTGAAGGTGTAGTTAGCAAGCCACAAACTAACAATAAAGAGATAAAATAAACTTGGCCCACTCAGGCCATGCTGAAGCAGGCGATGTGGGTAGGATCCGGATCCGGATGTATCCACCACCACTACCACCATTTCAGAAACCCGTGCAACCTGCCACCCATCCCAACCTCACCCGCCGCCGTAGCCATGTCATCGTCACCCCAAAACAAACAATCTAACATTTCCATAAATACTCCCACACTCGCAGAGAGTTACCCTATACCACTATCCCCTCCACTTCCCGCAGTCTCAAAAGAACTCGAACTAAACAGAGCCACAATCGCTTCTTCAAACTCAGACATCTTCTCCCTCTCAAAAACCCACACCATCTACGAAGATGAATGGCTCCTCGCAGTCAACAAACCCCAAGGAATCTACTGCGACAGCGTTCTCTCCTCCCTTCAATCACAAAAAACCGCATCGCCGGAGCTTCATCTCGCTAACCGACTGGACCGTGACACAAGCGGCGTTATGCTTATAACAAAATCACACAAAGTAGCTTCAAATCTCGTCAAAGCCTTCACCGATCACAAAGTCAAGAAAACCTACATCGCTCTCTGCACCGGCGTTGCACCTGAATGGGAAACCATAACGGTCAGATCCGGTCACGGTAGGTCAAAATTCGGCGCGTGGAGAGTTTACGCTTTCTCCGACGTCGGTCGCGGGTTACCGGGTGGATCTGGTGTGCGAGAAATGGAAACTTCTTTCGAGGTTTTATCCGTTAACGGCAAAGGGAGTTTTAGGGAGGTTTGTGAATCGGAGTTTGAAGGGAGTAGGGTGGTTGTCGTTGAAGAAAAGGCGGTGAAAATGGACGGTGGTGATGAGATAGTGGTGAGAGCTTATCCTCGAAGTGGAAGAACGCATCAGATTCGGTTGCATTGTCAATATTTAGGGATTTCGATAATTGGGGATGTGAAATATGAAGGTGTTTATGAATGGAAAGGTAGGGTTCATGATGGTCATCACCTTCATGCAGAAACGTTGTCGTTTGATCACCCTGTTACTGGTATTCGTGTTATGCTGCGTGCACCACTTCCACAATGGGTGAACCAGGCGTTGTCAAATAGTACTAACATAGACGCTGTACACGTGAAAAGCTAGTTGCAGATTGTTCATATATGTATGTCATAGATGATATTAAGGTTCTTGTTGTCTGTGTTTGTGTCAAGAATAATATTTTGTATATGGCTATATGCAGAGTTTACAATGGCACATGCTTTTTGATTTCATTAATGAAGATTGTTTTGTGGATTATTGAATGTTTGGTTGTAAGGGCCAAGAGTGGAAAGGAACATTAGAAGTTTGTCATGCAGAATGGGAATATATTTATGTAAAATCAGACATTGCTACTTGTTGTTCACATACATTTACATGTTTAAAATGTTTTAGCTAAGAGTTCATTAAATCATGTCTGACAACAGAAAACTGCATATGGTGACACCAAAATATATTGATTGAGTGACCAACAACTTTATATTTTCCTGAGTAAAAGTTTTCACTGATGTACAGCATAACTTTGAGTGAAACTCTTGAGGGAATAACCACCTCATTGATTAATAACAGAAATGTTGAAGAAAGTATAAACACAAAATGAACTACCATATCTTAACACTTTTTCTAATTGGTATATACTGTACAATTTAACTTAATATCAAACACACAATATGTTATAGTATTAGTGTGGTACAGATATGTTGTGAAACTAATGAAATGGAGTTTCCTATTAGCTAAAATTGATGCTGTAAGAAACTCATTGCATTTTGTCTTTTTGGGATCGTAATGATAAATGCTTACGGATTACGTATTGGGGTGGAGTGTGTACAAGTCAAGCAAAGTTTAGATCTTGGAATCTAAGCCACTTGTATAGTGCTTCATGGAACACTCTAGAATCATAAATAATATGTCCCACTTAATAAAGACAGAAAGTCTTGTTGATTGTAGGCATTAAATCAAATGGCTTCTAATTTAAGCATCCTAATTTCTCAACAATAATTAATGCCGGCTTCCCTTGGATAATTTGGCCCATGATGATGTGTCGTTTTTTCTGTTTGGCTTCTTAGGTTTTAGTGATCGTCATTATTGTTACTGATAGCAAGAATAAACCCTTCTTTATCATGTATTTTGACGTGGAATTGAAAATTAGTGATATATTGATGAAATCTATTGTAAAAGGATTATGGTATGATGGAAGAAGCATATAAGGTATATCTGCTTCAGGGGATAAATGGAGGGGAGAGGATGGAAAAGGAGATAATATTTTTAATTAAATGTGTTTGGTTTAAAATTTACGAGGGGAAGAAAGCAAATCTTCTCCAAAACACATTTTTGTGTGTCCCCAAATTAGGGGATTTGGAGGAAAGTATACATGCCTGAAAATTATGTTGACCGGTCGCGGTTCAAGCCTGAAGGTGTCGAGTATGATGAGAACGGTTGAACGGAAGATCATATGCCTACTTATAAGTCGGATCCCGGACAAGAATAACCAAATAGGACAATGGTGAGCCGACCTCGCATTAGACGAGAATTGATTCGGCCATACAGAACGGCCAGCTATATAGCTCGGATGCCACACCAAAGGACACAAGAGACAGTTATGAAAACACACATTATGACTGGAGAGTTACAATCATTGAAAAGTCAGACGTTTTGAGAGCAATTATGAAGGCGACAAATGTTACAAAGAGATGTATCAATAACGGGACCTATAAATAAGAACGCTTAAGAGACAAAAGGGGACATCCGATACAATAGTCATACATCAAACAGACACCTGAAACCTTTCATCTAAGACTATCTTCGAGCAATAACGACGAAGTCAACCTTTTAGTGTTTGGCAAAAACATTTGGCGTCCACTGTGAGGCCTCGGTAAAACTTGCCTAGGCCACACAAGACATTTTCAATACCACTAATAATTCAATGGAACGATGTACGGGTCATCTCCTAGTTGAAGTGATCCACCTCCACCACCAAATATAACCCAGTTGCTGGTGGTGGTAGAGGCCCTCCGTCAGCAAAACGAAACTTTGCAAGACAGTGTCCAGGTTCTGCAGACTCAAAGCCAACAAGAGGGAGAATCATAAGAGGAGTCCCTGGATGCCCAACCTCTGTTAGAGGCTATCTGGAACGATCAAGTTCCAGAGAACTTCAAGCCACCGACATTAGCGTTCTTCGATGGAAACACAGATCCACAAGACCACATCATTGTAATCAATAATCAAATGGAAATTGTAGAAGCTTCTGATTCCCTTAAGTGTAAACTCATGGTCGGAACCTTTAAGGAATGAGTCTGCCTAGATTTTCAATTGTTAATTACCAAGATTTAACCAAAAAGATTATGCAATATTTTTCAGCAAGCAAGCACTGGAAGATATCAACTACCAGTTTATTCAATGTCCGATAAGAATACTCGAAATCTCTGCGAGAATATTTAGCAAGACTCAACGAAGAAATCATCAAGGTATCCCACCCAAACTAAGAAATGTTCGTCAGAGCATTTCAACACGGTCTCAGGGCCTGTCAACTTAATGAGTCTTTAGTATAAAAGTCGGCTTCCAACATGGATGAATTTATTACCTGGGCGAAATGTTACATCAAAGGAGAGTAACATGGAAAAAAAGTCCCGGGATACCAAGGAAAAGTCGTGAACGGGAGAGGAAGGATCGGGTTATAAGAAAGAATACCCTAGAAATGGAGCCAGGGATCGGCAGACGCCAAGGCCGTCTCGATGCCATTCGAAAGAGAACCGGAGTATACACCATTAAATGCACGTCAGTCAAATATCTTCAAGGAAGTGTATCATCTCAACCTACTGCTCATACCAAGATGCCCAAAAGGAGGGGTACATGCAGTAATGGGAAATGACGAAAAATGCATGGTGTGCATGCATAGAATTCGTAGACATCATACTGAAAGTTGTCACCAGTTTAAAAAGGAAATCAAAATTTTGATCCTGAGAGGTAGATTATTTTCATATGTCAAGGACGCCCGGGGGGGGGGGGGGGACCAGGGAAGAGAAGTCCTCCTCGAGAAGACTGCGCGGAAAATTTAGCACTGAAGAAAGGAAAAAATACCAAAGAGGTCCAGGAAACCCAGGTAGTTCACCATACGTTTAACACCATTGCAAGAGGGTTCGCTGGAGGAGGAGAGACCTATTCGGCTAGAAGAAGATATGTTCGGTCAGTTATGCACATCGATCATAAACGGTCTTCGAAGGAAAGAGAAAGCTTAGCCATCGCCAGTTTCTCCAAAAAGGATGCAGAGGGAATATTGGCTCATGAAAATGATTCAATGGTGATCAAAGTCCAGATACGGGATTGGAGCGTGAGAAAAATCTTAAGATTACTTATTTTAGATTTATCTTAGCATAAATCTGAGCGTGGGACAAGTCTTAAGGTTGCAACATCACAACACATCAAAAGATCTTAGCATAAATCTGAGTTGTTATTGTAACTGTTATAGCATAAGATCTTAAGATTTCTTATCCTAGATTTATATTAGAAGGTTTAACACCTTTATGATTGTTGCACAACTGTTATACTTCTAATTGTATATCAAAGTATAATAGTTACCTTTTCTACTAAATAATTTGTTTAAAGTAGAGGAAGTTTTTTGCCTGCGTGCTTGAACATTGAAGTCTCTTGTCTGTGTACTATAGTAGGAAGTCTTGAACCAAGGGTTTAAGCAGGAAGTATCATTCTAGGTTGATTGAGTTGAAAGTCTTGAGCAGTTGGCTTAAGGAAGAAAGTCTCATTCTAGGTTGATTGAGTAATAAGTTTTGAGCAGTTGGCTTAAGTAATTGTAATATGATTGGTTATAGTGAAAAGCTCTTGTTGAGGCAAGGGGACTGGAATACTCCCAGTTGAGGAGAGGAACCAGGATAATCTTTGTGTATTGCTTGCATTTACTTCTGAATATTTCATTTTCAGTGCTATTACACATTTTGATATCAGACTCAGAACGTGGTTCAGATTCTGAAGTTTCAGTTTCAAAAGTGAAACGAATTTTTGGCATACACAATTTAACCCCCCAATTCTTTTGTATTTTTCTCACCTTCAATGTCAAGACAAGATATTAATAAAAACAAATCTTGTATCATGTTTTCCTATTTCTGCGAAACCTAGGATATGGGAAAGTATCTAGGTGTGTCGTTACGTGGGAGAAGTATTAGAAGAAGAGAGTATCAATATCTCTTGGAACATATATCATCAATGCTAATCAGCTTGAAAAATAGCCAATTTTCTTTTGCAGGTTGTAACACCCTACTTCCCGACTTTACAATTAATTAAATAAAACACAAATCAAACAAGTAGAATTCTACTCATCATACAAACGCCTTATACTTAAACCACATAATTAAAAACAACTCATTTCATAAGTAGCGAAAATTTTAGAAAATAGTTGGCATAAGAGCCTTAACAGCCAAAAAATTGAAAAGTGATTCAAGGTTAAAAGCAAAGGAAGATATGCAACATAATATAAAAGAAAAAAAATATATCTCGTCCCCTCATGTTACATATCAGAGCAACTCCAATTATATACTCCAACGACAAGCAACTAATGAGGAACAACACCGTCCTCAACCTCAAGCTCATACTCAGGTACCTGATTATATGTACTCCAAAGGAGTACATACGCAACAACATAAAAAAGGGTTAAATACATTTAAATAATAAACGATGCATATACAATTAGGATAGATTCAGATAATTAGAAATGTACATCAACATCATGTATTCACATTTCACCTACATCGCAACACGCACACACACACACACACACACACAATCAACACTATGTATTCACATTACATAAACATCTCATCATCATGTAATATAATGCAACAACGACTTGACTCATGCTCGCCATGACTCTACCTTGAACCAGATTCATAACTCAACTTTATATGCATGCGGTACCGTCTCTACATTTGATTCTTCATACGAACTGAGTCCCGATAAAATACGAACCCAAAGCTCCAATATACTGCGAGCTCCAAGCCCCCACTATGAACTTGAGATAAACCACTAGTCCCCACTATGAACTAGAAAACATGCCTCTTTCACAACAACAACGACATATGATACATGATAATTAATCATACAATGACACAACATCACAACAAATACAACCTCACCTCGACTGTAAGCTTCCACACAACAACGACATGGTAAGGACTACAACCCCACTCTGACAGTAATTCATGATAAACTCAACACAACACGAGTAGTTATCACCCTGAACCACTCGCCTCATCAATCACCAAAAGAATGTACAATTATTGCTTAATTATACACATGATTCCCAACATATATCTACACAATAAACATGTAGCTCTACGCGTCAACTCTCTAATGCTTCTAACGACACATCATTTAGACTTACGGAACAAAATTTATGATAAAAATAGTATTTTGGCTCAATTTGCCTTCTAATTCGAATTAAGTGTAAAGTCTGATCTGAATCAAACCAGGCAGGGGCTACCCGAAAGGCTATAATTTGAATCAAAATTCCAGTGTAAATCTCAGATTTAGATCAAATCAGTCTGCAGCATTTTTCAGCTAAATTTTTCAACATTGGAGACCATCCAGACCTCCGATTTTGATTTCGTAAAAACCAAAACGCTCAAAATAATTCATACATCAATTATATCACATTCTATCATTACTAACACATCAATTACCTCAAAACTAACACTGGTCCATTGTTTTTATCATGAATTAATCAATTATAATGATACCCTCAAATCCCCAATTCAACATAGTCTTATCATAACACCAATGGAATCATGAACATCAAATAAAACAACAACAAAAACACATATTATCACATCAATCCATGGAAAAACAAAATCACAACATTCATATATCATGTTCATAATCAATCAATAGAGAAAACACAAACCCTATTGGAGGTTAAGGGAAACATCTATACTCTTTCATCATATAAGCACACTTAGATGAAGAATCTCTCCCCCTTACCTTGTAATTCCAGCAAAATTCAGCAAGTCAAGCTTTTAATGATTTCTTCTCCCAAGCTCTAATTCTCCCTTCCAAGCTCATCTCTCTGATTTCCTTGTTTTCATGTACTAATAAAAAGTCCTCTAAAAACCTATTTTTTTCTTCTAGTTTTTAGAATATATACTATTTTATTTAATTTCTCTTAATTACACTTTTTTTCCAACTAAAGTTCAGCTCTACACTCACCACTAAATTTTCTCAATTCACAAAACCGACCCAATTCTACACATTCTCTCTAATTTTCTAATTAATTAATCAATTAATCACACTAAACTAATTAATTAACACAATACACCACAAATACTGTCACCGGCTAAACATGTCACACATCGCAAAAATAATTATTTAAATAAATTACTCAATTAAATTAAATAATTAAATAAATGAATAATTAAATCGGGGTGTTATATCTCTCCCCACTTAAAAGAATTTCCGCCCTAAAAAATTACCTGAAGGGAAAAGCTATGGATAAGACTCTCACATCTGACTCTCGAGCTCACACGTCACACTTCCACCAGCAGGACCTCCCTAAACAACTTTCACTTAAGCGATCTCCCTGCCTCACAAGCTTTTCACTTCACGATCTTCAATCCTCAACGGTAAAGTCAGTTGTCAGGTTATCTCTAACTTGAACATCATTCAACTGGATCACATGAGACAGATTATGAGTGTACTTCCTTAGTTGAGACACTTAAAACACACCATGAAGATTTGAAAGATATGGCGGAAATGCCACTCGGTAGACCACCTCTCATACTTTTTGAAGAAATTGAAACATACCAATGAAACGCGGCGTAAGTTTCATAGACTTCAACGCGCGATAAGCACTTGTTACCGAGGTAACTCTCAAGAGCACGTGATCTCCCTCCTAGAACTCAAGTGTTTTCCTCCTCTTGTCATGATAACTCTTCTGAGAACTCTGCAAAACTTTCATCTTCTATTTGACCATCTTAATCTTTATAGTAGTTTGTTGTACTATTTCAGATCCAAGCAAAACACTCTCACTAGAATCATACCAACATAAAGGCGTCATACACCTCCTACCATACAACGCCTCAAACAGTGTCATTTCATTGATGTAATGGAAACTATTGTTGTAGGTGAACTCAACCAACGACAAGTAACTTTCCCATGGATATAACTGAATGAATTGATTTAAATCTCTAAGAAAGTAGTAAATTGGTTAGTTTTTGGGCGGGCGGTTGTCAAATCCCTAAAAGATAATTGGGTAAAGTTTAATACAGATGGAGCTTGCATTGTAGGAAGAGCTTCAGGGTGTGGAGGTATTATCCGAGATATGCATGGTGATATAAGGATGGATTTTCAAAGCATATTGAGGAATGCAGGACGGATTTATGGGGAATATATGAAGGACTAACCCTTACAAGGAATTTAGGATTTTCAAAAGTGGAGCCGACTATTGATTATTTTGTCATTATCAGAATGCTAAAATCGGGCAAGGCAACAACTTTAGATGTACATTTGATGGTCAATCAGATCTTACTTCTCATGAAAATGGACGATGAAGTGACGATAGTTCACTTAGAGGAAGCGGACAAGTGTGTAGATGCATTAGCGAAAGCTGGTGCTGAGAGTGGAGAAGATCTAGTGTTTGGAGAACAAATTTCAGATTTTATTAGGTATTTCTTTGAATATGATGTAAATGGATTCATTGTCCCCAAATTAGTTCTGTTGTAGTGTATTTTCCTTCTTTTGAATTTAGGCTCTCTTTATTAAAAAAAAGAATTAAAAAATTTAAATTATAATAAACAATTGACTATATTTTAAACTATTACTATTTTATCAATATAGTTCCCAACTATTAAAATTAATTTAAAGGTCTTTAAATAATTATTGAGAAAAGGGGTGATGCACTGCCAGTGTAAAAAAATTTTACACTGTCAACCAATGACGATCATGCATCCCGCCAAGTCAGACTGAAAATTTTAAATTATTTAAATGACATGGCAAAATGTTATATTTTTATTGGATGACAGTGTAAAAATTTTTTACACTGTCAGTGTATCACCATTAAACCCATAATTATTTCATTCAACATTTTAATATTTAGAGATTAAATTAATAAAATAAAAAATAATTGGATAATTAAATAAACTATTTTTTTAAAATTAATATGCACATTAATAAAATGGGACACGGGTATTTTATTACTAAAATATTAATATAGAGATGATACTATAATCTAATAATTCCCTGTCAAATCAAAATCCTATCTATTTACATCAAAGTTCACAATATATAATACAGTAACCACTACATTTTATTTTATTTTATTTGTCAAAAACAAATAATTTGAACCCGAAAATAGAGTAAAGGAGTGATAATGATGGTGTTAATTTGTTAAACAGCTTAACGTCCTCCCAAAATGTAAACGTAACAGCCCGGTGGCAATACCGTAAATATCGAATAATCTCGCTCACGTGTCCAATTCCTATAGTCACAGTAATTACCAATAACACTACGCCACACAATACGAATGACAACTTGTACCTACGTGGCATTCCCGGATTGGCCAAAGACTGCCAGATGCTGTCCACGTAAGCGATAGCCACGTAAATTGCCAAATTTACCCACTGCACAGAAAGAAAGAATGTAAGAAGGAGCCGCTATATAGAACCCAATGCTCAGTCTAGTTCCAAAGTAGCTCTCACTGATTCCCTTTCGATCTAACCGAATATCCGTTCGTGCAACAATGGCGATTAGGGCTCGTCACCCTAACGTTCTCTCTCTCGCTCTTATCTCATTTCTCTCCATAGCTTCTGCTAAGGTTTTCTTCGAAGAACGCTTCGAAGGTATCTCTATCCCTTTCTTTCATTTTCATGTTTTCATTTCCTTTTACTAGATCGGAACCTTCGTGTTTCAATTTTATTGATTTTTAATTTTTCTTTCTGCATTGTTATTTGTTGAGTTTGATATTGAATTTTCACGATCGATGTTTTTGTAATGTGTTTTTGAATCTCGATCTGAACTATTGTATATCAATTTGATTTGTATTTTGAGTTTAACGTCAAGGTCTGATATGAATTGTCGTTGTCTGGAGTAGATCTGCGAATCTGTTTTGGAAAATGAACTTGAAGAAACGAGCGTTGCACTGAATGCTCCTGGTTTTTTTGTTTAGACACTTTTTTTTTTTGTGTTAATTTCCCTAGGATCGTGGATTAGCTATACTAATGAGTAATCAGTAATGACAATTAACAGTATTTTAATTTTAATTTTGATTTAAAATATTTTAAATTGTAATTAGTAATGACAGGTTATTACTTCGAATTATTTCTCTCTTTTTTGTGTGTAAGTAGGTTAACTGTATAAAACTGTCAGAATTATGTTTGATTATATCTGTTTGATTGATGATTGTCATGGTCTATGATATTGTCATGGTCTATGATATTATTTCGGTTAATCTTTATATATTTTACCTTAAATCCGCATATTCCTGTTTTCTAACTTGTGTGCTGCTACATTATGGTGATTGATAAAGATGGATGGGAAAGTCGTTGGGTAAAATCTGAATGGAAGAAAGATGAGAATTTGGCCGGAGAATGGAACTACACCTCTGGTCAATGGAATGGAGATGCTAACGATAAAGGTAATGTGAATTGTAGTGACGTATTATTGTTTTTTCAGGTGTTTTACATTTAATTGAAATATGATATTAAGTCTGTTTTTTTTAATGTTTTATATCTCCTCAGGTATTCAAACAAGTGAAGACTACCGATTCTATGCTATCTCTGCTGAATTCCCTGAATTCACCAACAAGGACAACACCCTAGTCTTCCAATTTTCTGTCAAGCACGAACAGAAGCTTGACTGTGGTGGTGGATACATGAAGTTGCTTGGGGGCGACGTTGATCAGAAGAAATTTGGGGGTGACACTCCTTACAGGTGATATATATGATTCCTTTGATTCATTTCTCTTTCGCGGCTAATGCTTTCTTAGATACTCCATGCGAGTATATGGGAAAGAGAATAACTGATTATAACTGATTTTTTATTTTACATTTGTTTTTTCAGTATCATGTTTGGTCCAGATATCTGTGGTTACAGTACCAAGAAAGTACATGCTATTTTGACCTACAATGACACAAACCAGTTGATAAAGAAGGATGTTCCATGTGAGACTGACCAACTTACACATGTTTACACATTCATCATCCGTCCAGATGCCACCTACAGCATCCTGATCGATAATGCGGAGAAGCAAACTGGTAGCCTCTACACCGATTGGAATCTTCTTCCTGCAAAGAAAATTAAGGATCCTGAGGCCAAGAAGGTACCTTTACCACTTACTCTAATAGCTTAATTGTCTGATTTCATATTTGTGTGTGTATTCATAATTTCTAATTGTAATATCTATATACTTGCAGCCAGAAGATTGGGATGATAAAGAGTTTATTCCTGATCCCGAGGATAAGAAACCAGAGGGATACGATGACATTCCTAAAGAGATTGCAGACCCTGATGCCAAAAAGGTTTGTTGTTTCCTATTGCTTTATTCAATTGTCTCTCATTTATGCTGTGATTACTGATTAGACTAGTTTTTGTTGTAGCCTGAAGATTGGGATGATGAGGAAGATGGCGAGTGGACCGCACCTACCATTGCCAACCCAGAGTACAAGGGACCATGGAAGCCAAAGGTTTGTGCAGAAACGTTGATCGACGGTATATTCCAATATGTTTAGGGATGGGTTTGTTTACTAACTTTGTGTTCTCTGTCTCTGCAGAAAATTAAGAACCCTAACTACAGTGGAAAGTGGAAGGCACCATTGATTGACAACCCAGGTTTAGTTTCATCCTTGCATTAACAGTAAATGTATGTCATGTAATTGTTATGGTGTATTCTTAACATTTGAAATATATTTATTTACCAGACTTCAAGGACGACCCAGACCTATATGTTTTCAAGTTGAAGTATGTTGGTATTGAATTGTGGCAGGTAAAGTGTTCATTATGTTTTGCTTTACTTACTTTCATTTGAGCCATTTTTTATCCAATTTCTGACCAGCCACCTTCTTAACTTGGCAGGTGAAATCTGGTACCTTGTTTGACAATGTTGTTATTACTGATGATCCCGAGTATGCCAAACAACTAGCTGAAGAAACATGGGGCAAACAGAAGGATGTAAGTTGTTTCTAAACTCCAAACCTATATTGGCCTTACTGTTTCATGCTAACTGAAAGTTAACCTCTTTGGTGAAAACATGTTCTTGCAGGCTGAGAAGGCAGCATTTGAAGAAGCTGAGAAGAAGAAAGAAGAGGAGGTAAATTTCTGAAAACATATTTGAAATTTATCACTTTCATTTACCAATTTATTGCTGAAGAACATAAACTTATCTCACATGTCCTTTGCATTGTACTAATTGCCAGGAATCAAAGGATGACCCAGTTGACTCTGATGCGGAAGAGGATGAAGATGATGATGCCGACTCTGATGCTGAATCAAAGACAGAAGCTGGTGAGGACAGTGATGAATCCAATAAAGAGGAAGTACATGATGAGCTCTAGGGTGTTTTTTCAAAGCATATGACATATGCTAGACTTAGCAAAAGTTTTATTCCGGAGTGGAAGTTATCTTTTTTTAGCTGTGTAGCATTTTTCTCTTAGATAAAGCAAACCGTTAAAACCGCTAAAACTGTAAGCAGAAAAGCTTGAGCTTTTTGCTTCATCCCATTAGACCATTCAGCTGATTAGATCAAACAACAATGTTTCATTTGAATTATCGTTTATTATGTTTTGATCGAGTTTGCCATTTATGAATGCCTCAAAGTATCTTTTTATATCAACCGTCCTGCTTCTACTGCCAAAGAATCTCCTTAAAAGGAGACTCTATGCGTTGGATAATCCATACGGACAATTATAGTTAAAAGAATATAAATAATGTTAAAATAATTGATTGGTAAACGAAAAAAGCACACTTATCTAATTTATTTATGATTATAGTTTTATTTATAATTATAGATTATATAACATATTCTACTGTTATCTTTGACCTATTTGTTTTCTTTTCCAAAAGAATATCCGCGGTCAAATAATAAAAAAGCAGATATGGATAAAGAGATTTGAATTATAAATCATGGGAAGAGAATGAGAGAAAAAAAAAAGAATAAGGGGGGAGATTTAGTTAGTCATTAAAAATGTTAAAAAAAAAAATTTATTCAATAAAAATAAATTTAAATATCTAAAATAATAATATTGTAATTTCATCTTATATTGCAATAAAGTGCATACTTATTTTTTTTTCTTCTCAAAATCTATGATATGTCTACTAATAAACAAATATATTTAATCATTCATTCTCATATTTATAAAAAATAATATATTAATAATAAAAACTCAAGTAATAAATAATTAAAATAATACTTTAAAAATAATAAAAAACAATTCAATGTAATTAATCAAAATATTATATTAATAATAAAATGGAAAATGGATTGCATCATAAACTTGTTCGTGAAAATAATGATTAACATTTTTTATTCTTTCAAATAAAACACAATTATTTTAATTTAGATCATAATAATATAAAAGGTAAAAATGGGATTTTTGATAAAATAGTGAGGGTACAAATAAAAAAAAGAAGTCATAAGCTATAAACTATAAGCCCAAAAGCTATTTCAAATAACTTTTGAAAAAAAGTTAAAAGCTAATAAAAAAGATACAAGCTAAAAGCTAAAAGACAATTATCAAACAGAACTTTTTTATTAATGTGAGATAAAAAGCTAAAAACTATAAATTAAAAGCTCTTTTTTATGTTTTTACCAAAGACTATTTTATTGTTTGTATGTTTATTTTAAAAATAATCAAATCTAAAATACTTTACCCTTGAGATTTGATTTCGATTATAAATAAAATAACAATTAAAAAGAGTAAGGTCGTTGACTCAAATAAGAACTCTTTAAAAATACTATATAAGATCTCTTAATTTTAATATAAATTAATAATAAAAAAATTCTCAGAGAATTTATACACTCTAGACTTAACCCATTAACTAGTAGGATACCCGTATATTCGCACGGGTACCGGTCTTGGCATATAATTGAGTGTATGAAAAAAAAAAAGAAAAAATGTTAAAAATCAGAGAAAATTTAAATAGAATAAATGGAAATGATAAAATAAAAGTTAATATTAGGAATGAAAAAAAATAATAAATAAGCTAATAAAAATAAGTGTGGAAAGAAAACGCGTAGTTGAAATATTGACAGAAAGCTACTTAATTAGTATTATACCCCAAAAGTGAAACGACCAAAAAAATTTAAATAAAAGTTATGTTAATAGAAAGGGCAAATAGTTGTGCATTGCAAAAGTCATAAGACATGGGACATTATTGTTTTTGGAACTGCCAAAAGAATATTTAGGTTGCAAAACGTGTGCATCCCAAAAGGTAACGTATAGGAATTAACTTACACACATTGGGAACAGAATGGGGGAAAAGATCTTGTTGGCAATTTAGACACAAAAGGTGTTAGTAAAAATATAGAGTGGGGAAATGCTTTTCTTTTCACGTGTTCTAGAGAGAGAGGGTCTCACTTCTCTCTAGAACTTAACGTGTTTTTTTCCATCCCGTTCTAGGTTTGGTGTTTTCTTCCCCACTTCCTATAGTGGCGTTCCCTTTCCAGTCTATCTGGTTTTCTTTTTCAACTGTGTTGGTTGTTTTCTCTCTTTCTGAGATTTTTGTTCTCCTCTTTGCTATAGTGAGGGTTGTCGAGTTTTTTCTGGGTTTCTATTTTCTGTGGGGAGGAGGTTTCTGGTTTCGAAGGGTTCGATTTGAAGTGATCTGCTTTGAGATGGATAAGTGGAGGGAGTTCTCGCTCTCTAAAGAGGAAGAAGAAGGTGTGACCGCGGATATAGAGGAAGTGGGAAAGGGAGAGATTCTCCAAAGAACCCTAGCGGCGAAGATCTGGTCGGAGAGTCATTTCAACTCAAGGGCTTTCACTTCTACAATGATAAATGCGTGGAAGTTAAAAAACCCAGTGGATCCACAGGAACTGAGCAAGAATCTCTTTTTGTTTCGTTTCTCCACAAAGAGAGACTTGGAAAATGTTATGCGAAATGGCCCTTGGAGTTTTGATCGGAATATGGTAGTGTTGGAGAAGGTTTCAGGGGAGGAACAACCATCGGCGCTGAATATGCATTACGGAACCTTTTGGGTGAGGGTGTACGAACTTCCGTTAATGCTTAGGACGGTAGCTATGGCAAGGAAATTGGGGAGTATTTTGGGGGTTTTTTAGGAAGTCGACCAAAAGGACGCTCATATGAATGGCATATTCCTGCGGGTTAAAGTTAAAATTGATCTGAAACTCCCTCTGAAGAGGGGCACTGTGGTTCGTTTCAAGGAAAAAAATCTTCGTGTCTTCTTCAAATATGAAAGGTTACCCACACTGTGTTTCGTCTGCGGAAGGCTGGGCCATCAATTAAAAGATTGTGAAGCAGTTACTGACTTGAGCGAGGACGGTTTCGAGGAACTTGAGGAGAAGGAACTTGCTTATGGCCCATGGCTCAGAGCATCTCCGTTACCAAAGAACCATGTAGAGCAAAAAAGGGAGTCCACGTCGAGTTCGTGTAATAAAAGTCTTTTCCAGGTCTCGTCTGGAAGTAGTAAGTGTACGGTGAAAGAGAAGGGCAAGGAGACGGATGATGAGGTGGAACAAAATCAGGTGAAACAAGTTTTGGACCCAACAATGAAGGAGACAAACAATAAAGATATTGGTTCAAATTCAGTTGTTTTGGAGATTGAGGCAGTTGCGGAGTCTCTTGGTGCGGCGGACATTTCAAAGAAGGGAAGTGGAAAAGCTTCCATCTCCAGCCCTACTCCAGTGCTCCCGAAAAAGAAGAAGTGGACTCGTAAGCATACAATTAGGAGGGTCAGCCCAATTAGGAGGGTCAACAGAAGCTTATGAAGTCGGATGGTGGTAAAAGACAACTGATAGAAGTCATGGTTGTGGAGGGGACGATAGATGAACAGAGTAGCGGGGAGAAGAAGAGGAAGGGTCAAGTAGAGGAAGCTCAAAGTCTTAGCGTACCAGAGGTGGTGTTGGTGAACCAACACCGCCTAGAACAATGAAAATTCTCAGCTGGAACTGCAGGGGGTTGGGGAGTCCCCGTGCAGTTCGAGCCTTGTCAAGGCTCACCCGCATTGAAAACTCTGATTTACTGTTTATTATGGAATCTAGATTAAAGGAAGAGGAGGTTAAAGCTATAAAATGTAGATGTGGCTTTGAAGGTTGTTTTGTGGTGAATTGTCTAGGTAGCGGGAGGGAGAGAGCTGGTGGGCTCATTCTGTTCTGGAAAGGGGATGTAAACATTACGGTGGAATCCTTCTCTTTGAATCACATTGGAGGGTTTATTTCTAATGCTGTTGATGGTAATAAGTGGTTCTTTAGAGGGATTTATGGTTTCCCTGAGGAAAACAAGAAGAGGGAGACATGAAGATTAATTAGAGATTTGGTAACTAGTGGGGGAGATAGCTGCATTTGCTTTGGGGACTTAAACGACACGTTGTATGATCATGAAAAAGTTGGAGGCATCAGTAGGTCTTTTAAGCATTTTGCGGAGGGGAGGAAAGTGCTTGAGGAATGTCAATTGCTGGACCCTGGTTTCCACGGTTACAAGTATACTTGGACAAACGGTCGTACCGGGGAAAACAACATTCAATGTAGATTGGACAGGTGCTTGGTTACGGAGAATTTCATGAATCGTTTTACTCTTATTAAGGTCACTCGTCTTCCTAGATATGGGTCTGATCATGTGGCGATAAAAATCGAACTTGAGGCGGATTCAAACATAGCAAGAAGGAGAAGGAAGTATCTGTTTCGTTTTGAGGAAGTGTGGAGTAGGGATTCTAGATGTGAAGGGATTGGTAACAGGTTGTGGTGTAATGCTCCAGGGGGGTTTCGTCAAAAATCTCAGCTATGAAGGGGCTGGACGATACGTTCAAGGAATATAGGAGAAACGCCATCAACAAGGAGATTGAGAGGATTGAAGAATGTCTTAAGGATGATAGCAGGTGGGATGCATCTTTTGAAAGTGTAAACAAGTTCAAAGCGTTGGAGGTTCAAAAGGACAAGCTTCTTCATACGGAGGAAATTGTGTGGCGTCAACGAAGTAGGGCGTTGTGGCTGAAGCATAGAGACAGGAACAACAAGTTCTTCCATGGTAAGGCAAATATGCGCAGGCAAGCGAATACCATTAAGAAGATAAAGGATGACAATGGGAATTGGTGGAGGGGGGAGGAGCAGTGCGAACGTGTCTTATCTCATTATTTTGCTGAACTCTTTTCTTCCTCTTTGCCAAATGATAGTGAGGACATATGTGAGGTTGTAAGGAATAGGCTGAAACCTGAGCATGTCAGTTGGTGTGGAAATAAGTTTTCTGAGTCGGAAGTGAAGGCTGCCCTTGATCAAATGCACCCTTTAAAGGCTCCTGGCCCTGATGGTTTACCTGCTTTATTCTATCAAAAATATTGGCGTATAGTGGGAAAGGATGTCTGCTGCCTGGCTCTCAAGATCTTGAATGATGGGGCTGATCCTAGTGATATTAACAGTACTCTTATTTCCCTAATCCCCAAATGCAAGCATCCGGCAAAGGCTAAGGATTTTTGCCCGATAAGTCTTTGTAATGTTGTGATGAAAATTATCACCAAAACCATTGCTAACAGAGTTAAACCCATTCTATCGGACATTGTTGATGAGGAACAGAGCGCATTCGTCAAAGGACGTCTTATAACGGAAAATTCGCTTGTGGCAATGGAATGTTTTCACTGGATGAAGAAGAAGACAAAGGGAAAGAAGGGTGTGATGGCCTTGAAGTTGGATATGTCAAAAGCGTACGATAGACTTGAATGGTCTTTCATTATCAAGATGTTGGAGGCCATGGGTTTTCCTCAGGCGTTGGTTAAAGTGACCAACAGGTGCATTTCAACAGTGTCTTACAGAGTTCTTGTCAATGGACAGCCAGGGATCAGTTTCATTCCGGAAAGGGGCCTCCGTCAAGGAGACCCGCTTTTCCCTTATTTGTTTATTTTGTGTGCTAACGTGTTTTCAGGTCTTATCAAAAAAGAGATGGAGGTGAACCAGATCCACGGAATACAAGTTGCTCGAAAAGCTCCGAAAATCACGCACCTTTTCTTTGCTGACGACAGCCTGTTGTTTGTTAGAGCTAACCTTCAGGAAGCTTCAAGTATTATGTCTGTTATAGAGAGGTATCAACTCCAATCGGGGCAAATGGTTAACTTCGACAAGTCTGAGGTGTCTTTTAGCAGGAATGTCAGTAGGGAGAACCAAGAGGAATTAACAAGGAAGCTAGGTGTTTCTATGGTTACAAGTCACACGCGATACTTGGGCCTTCCGGTGATGCTAGGTAGATCGAAAAAGCAAGTGTTCAAATTGGTGGTGGACAGAGTGTGGAAAAAAGTTAAAGGGTGGAAAGAGAAGTACCTTTCGAAGATGGGTAAAGAGGTCCTGATAAAAGCTGTCGCGCAAGCTATTCCGTCCTATATAATGAGTTGCTACAGAATTCCGGAGGTGATTTGCAATAAAATTGAGGCTATTGTGGCAAAATTTTGGTGGGGTGCTCAAAGTGATAAGAAGAAAATACACTGGCTTAGCTGGAAAAGACTGGCTAAAAGCAAAGGGGAATGAGGTATGGGGTTCAGAAGTTTTAGCGATTTTAATCAGAGTTTGTTGGGGAAGCATTACTGGCGTCTACTCACAAATGAAAACTCACTGCTGGGGAGAGTTTTAAAGGGAAGGTACTTTCCAAGATCTTCCATTGAGGAGTGTACTGTCGGATACAATCCAAGTTTCGCGTGGAGAAGTATTATCGGCACAATGGATCTTGTTAGAAGAGGGGCGAGGTGGAGGATTAGGAATGGGAGAAAAGTCTTGGCTGATAAGGATCGCTGGATTCCTTTAAATACAGGATTTAAACTCTTGAGACCTATGAACGATGGGCAGGTGGATGTAAATGTTGAGGCTTTCTTTGACCACGACCTCCATGTCTGGAAGAAAGATCTGATCGAGAGTACTTTTGATCCAAGGGACGCAAGAAACATTTGTAGCATTCCCCTATCATCCAGAAATTGTGAGGATAAGATAGTTTGGCAAGGTGAGAAAGATGGTGAATACTCAGTAAGGTCAGCATACCACATGTGTAGAGCTATGAATGAAGGTTCGCAGCCGGGGCTCTCCTATATTGCTTATCAGGACTTGTGGAGGGAGATTTGGAGGGCTAAGATCCATGTCAGAATGAGAAACTTCTTGTGGAGGCTGGCTAAGAACATCCTGCCAACCAAGTATAATTTGTTACGTAAAGGGATTGTTTTGGACTCTTCTTGCCCCTTCTGCTACGAGGAGGTGGAAAGCTGCAAGCACCTCTTCATGGACTGTTTCTTTGTTAAGCAGGTGATGTTTTCGTCGGTGCTGGGGTATAAAGTTCAAATAGGGCTGGAATTACAAGAATGGCTGCTTCAGGTGCTTAAATGTGGTGATGTTTGGTGCGTGAATCTAATTTGTATAATGCTGCAAAATGTTTGGAGAGCGCGTAACGTTTTGGTTCATGAGCAAAGACGATTGGATCCTGCTAGGGTGGCGTGGGAGGCTTGGAATTTTGTTGAAGAATTCACGAGGGCTAATATGGTTGGAGACAGTAGAAAGCAGAGGGATGATACCTCGGGTTCGCGGGAGCTGTGTTCTGATACTTTTACTTTACAGGTGGACGCAGGTTTCGACGTGCAAAACAATGCTTGTTTCGGCTGTGTGTTGAGGAACCACTCTTCTGAGGTGATTCTAGCGGCTAGTAGGGAGGAGATGATTGAGGTTTCTCCTATTGAGGCTGAAGCTCTCGTGATCAGGTGGGCCCTCCAGTTGGTAAAGGATTTGAAGGTGAACAAAATCATGGTTCAGTCAGATTCCAAGCTTGCTGTGGACTGCATCAATGGATTTTTAGGCTATGCTGATATTGATCTTATTGCTGGTGATTGTAGACAGTTAATTGAGTCTTTTAATTTCTGCAGTGTAATTTTTATTAGTAGGGATTGTAACAGAAATGCCCATAGTGTTGTTTGCTTGGGTAAGTCTTTTGGATCCAGGACGTGGATCGGTAGTTTCCCAATTGTAGACCTGGAGGGTCAAAATTCTGTTGTTGTTGCTTAATTTAATGGGATCTTCTGTAAAAAAAAAAAAATATATATATATATATATAGTGGGGTAGTATCTAAAAGTGACTATTGAAAGAGACTTGGTATTATAAAAGTCAGACTCTTCGTTGTAGGTATCTTGTGTACTTCATTTGGGCCACTTTATCCAAGATAGAGAAGAAAGCCATCAACGACGCAAGTGTGAAAGAAATGGATCCAGCAGCTATTGGAAAGAAAGAGGTCGAGTAAGTGAACGAAAACTCTTTGCATGTCGTCACTGTGTTAGTTTTGAATAGAATAAACAATTTTATTGCGCGTTGTTTGCATGCAGATCTTCCCAGAGGTGGCTCAGTGAGAAAGAAATGATTGATGAAAAGCTGAGAATGTTGGTAGTAGAGGCGTCGGGCAGCAAAGAGGATCTCCCAAAAGGAAAGGGAGCGGGGAACAAAGAAGCAGTTGTAAAAATGACTACGGGGGCTGACGGCGGCCATGAAAAGGAACAGGAAGGTCAACCCAGTGCTATGGTTCGGTACGTTTTTGGTATTATAGGACATGCAAACAAATTGGAACCTTAAATGATAATTTATAGAAATATGAAGTTCCTTTGATTTTGTTTAAAAAAAGTCTTGGTAACCAATTTTAATGGTCACAAATGTACTAATACTGATCCATGGTTAAATGACTTGCAGATCCATTCTGAAGCCGACTTATGGGACACATCTTGTGGCATTTAGGTCATGCAAGGCATCAGCGGGGGGAGATGTTGAAAAGTCTGTCCCTTCATGTGAAAGGTATAGTTTATGTTTATCATTTAAGTCAAATGTGAAAGATTATTTTGCCACAGATCATTAAGAATGAAATGGCAGTAGGGTGAAATGCATTGGTTTGTTATCTGAAGATTTAGTGTAGGCATTGCGTGTAAACTAGAAATAATATAAAATTATGTATAAAATACGTAGGTAGTAATGATGTTGGATGTTTCGTTAATCATATGACTGAAGTCATTGTGTTGTTTATGTTACATCAATTCTACAATGAAGTTGTAGTATGTTTAACGGGATGTTTATGTAATTTAACTTTTGCAGTAGGATATGAGTATAAGTTATTTAATGTAAAGTATACGTAGTGAGTTGAAAAGGTATGCTGCAGATTGACCGGTGGCAGAAACTAATATAGAAAATAGTTAGATTTAATAGTGTATAGGTGGGATGTCATGTAAGATGTGTAGATGTTTTTGAGATATCAAATTGGCGTTTATAGTTATGTATTGTTTGGTTAAAATTGATTGGGTTAATGTTATTTATAGTTGGTAAATCATTATAACTAATTGAATATTTCAGGAAGAACGAAGTAAGTTGTAGAATTTATGAACTTTGTGTTATTGTATGTTACAATTTTGCAGCCTAGAATTTTATCATTATTTTGTATAACATGGTGTAACTTTCATTCATTGTTTTAAATCATGATGCATCACAGTATGTTTTACATGAAGGTTGAATTATGAAGTTTAAGAAATTCTGACATGTTCTATTCCGCACAGGAATCATGACAGCTATGTTGGCTGCTATGTGTTTGACACAATTTCTTTGTGCATTATTAGGATTGTAGGTATGAGGGACGTTCATGGGGGACCAAGTGCAGAGGTTGGCAACAATCCTAAGAACACAAATGGTAATGTTGATGAAGGCAATGTTCGGGGAAAGGGTCATTCAACTGCGAAAGACGTTGTTCAAGAAGAAGAAGAATCAGAGAAGGAAGAAGACGAGGAACAATTTTCCTGGGTCAGTCACATAACATATGGTTACAAAGCCATGAGAAATGTTATGGTAAGTTTTATGTTTAATAGTAGTAATGAAATATTGGGTTATAGACGTGTAGTATGTTAACCGTCATGACATTAGTAACCATTTTCCAGCACTTTCTAAGGGATGTAGCAAAGAATATTGTAGGACCAAAGCAGAAGAAGATAGAGCTTGTTGATGCAGACATCAGGAGGCTTTACCATGCAAAGGGGCATTCAGCAAAGCGCAACCAAAAGGTCGTTCACACGAAGAGGTTCATTGGAGACGGTTGGTACCAGTTTGCCAAACACAAGAAGCTTAGAAGGGGTGACATACACCGGTTCAGCATAACAATTCCATCTCATTGCATTTACGTGCCTGTTGTGAATCGTTGATTGAAGGGTGTTAGGTGTTAGGACGATGAAAGTTTGTTTTGGTTTTAGTTAATGTTAACGGTTGAATGTGTGTTTTGGTGATAAGTTTAAAACTCAGTGGCTGTTTGATGTTTAGTTAATTATTGGTTTTAGAACTTGTGTATAAGTAACCATGACTCAGTATGTAATCTAAGCATAATGACATGTGATGTTTTGTTATGGTAATGATTAAGTAGTATTTCAGTTATGGTGTGAAGTTAAGTGTTGTTGGTTTGTTTATTAGTTATGAGTAATGCCCAGGAATGTAGAAATAAATATGTTGTGATCAAAAGTGAAGCAGAATAAAATATAAATGGAAAAACAACAATATAATGCATTTATCCAAGGATAGCGATAGAAATGTAACGTGAAGGATAAAATGTGGGGTACTTTGTATTTGCATTAAAGTTTATAAAAACATAATTGAGGGTTGTTTTCTATGAAGAAAATAGAAGAAGGAAAATGTAATGATTTGGAACAATGTAGGAATAAAATAATAAATGGCAAAACTTATAAGTAATATATAATAACAGGCATAATGTAATACACCACGTGGTATTTAAAATTGGGTGTACAAAATAAATGAAGAAGAGGATCCAAAAACAAATGAAAAAGTTACTTGCATGAGAAAGCCTCCATAGCTGGGTAGGGAAACGAAATGCCCCTGCAACCAAAAGTAAGAAGAGTGAATCACATGAGATAATGAAGAAAAATGTATTGCAAACAATTCCAATATATGGTAATGGTGGAAAAGGAACTGGAAAATAAAATTTTCCTTCAATGAGGAATCTTGTTACAAAAAATGAAAAAGGATATAGAAATCTACAAATAAGTGATTGTAAAATAGCAATATAATAATTACTGTAACAAATACATGCATATGGAAATGAGGGGTGTTTCAGTAATGAAAAACTTGTCGCATGACGTGAATAGGTGAGTGGAAGTACCATTTATATGTTGCCGAAAACTTCTTTGTAGACCGTTCGTAGTAGAAGACTTAGGTTTGTTGTTTTCATCATGAATCAAGATTTTGATACCCTTTTTGCTAGTTACACTTGATATTGCGACGTACAGTTGTCCATGACTGAAGAGATCTTTTGGGATATAGAGGCCAACCCAATCCAAAGATTGCCCTTGGGATTTATTAATTGTCATTGCGTAGGACACAATGATTGGAAATTGTCTCCTGTTGAGTTTGAAAAGCCAAGGTGATTGGGACGGGGACATATCCATTCGTGGAATGTATATGACTTTTCCATGGCCTTTCCTGCCCATAATTTCAGCCTCAAGAACATGGTTAGCCATTTTTGTGGCAATTAGCCTTGTTCCATTGCACAAACCTTCAGCTTGATCGATGTTTCTCATAAGCATGATTAGGGTCCCTATCTTTAACCTAATATGGTGGTTCGGCAAGCCAGGCGTCCTAAGAGAGCTTAGGAATTCTGGAGTCAGGACTTCCATAATGCTGTTATCGTGAATTTCAGATCGACCAACCGAGTTAGAGCTATAATAATCCTTGTTATCACCTATGTAATGTAAAAAAAAAACCAACAAATACATTCCCAAAAACAATTGTTAAAAATGTTGGAAAATTAATGCAATAATTTAACAAAATGTAGTAACGTAATTGTAAAAGTACCTGGCATCATATCCAGGACATGATTATTAATTTTCTCGACGACTTTGATGGTTGATGCCAATATTGCGCGGTTTTTCAAGTAATCATAAGAGGTATATGATTCCAAGAATGAAGGATAAGTGCTTTCAACAATTGCAACAATGGGGTCATCAAAACTTTGAATAAGGATCTCCGGTGGAATTTCAATATCGGCATATCCGTCTTTAGGTTCTGATATCCTACCCTCACCTAATTTTAATAGCCATTTTGAAAATTCAGCAATTTTGAGGGGTCGTCCAGACCCCAATCTCATGCTTTGTGTCAATGTTAAAACCTGACATGAATCCCAAATGTATGAAGCGTTGATGGTTATGTGAACAATGTCTAACCGACTCCATCTTGGAACAACGGGCAAACTTTGCCTGAAGTCCCCACCAAAAACTATGACTTTACCTCCAAAAACGACCTCTGAATTCCCATGCTTACTCATGACATCCCTTAAAGTTTTGTCAAGTGCCTCAAAACAGAATTTGATTGCCATGGGGGTCTCATCCCAAATTATCAATTTTGTTTGCCGGGGCAGTTCCGCGGGTCATCACCAAAGTCAATCTTGCACGTAGAATTTTCAACGGTAGGGACGGGTATTTTAAACTTAGAATGGACGATTCTTCCGCCAGGCAATAAAAGAGAAGCAATCCCACTTGATGAAACCGTCAACATAATTTCATGCTTAGATCTTAATGTTATTGCAAGTGTTTTCCACATATATGTTTTCCCGGTTCCACCATAACCATGCAGGAAGAACACACCACCTTTTTGTTGTGTAACAGCTAGCATGATTGTGTCATATATCCTTCGCTGCCCATCTAAAAGACAATAATATCCAAGATTATATATAAAAGGGTATGCAATGTACTCAAAAAAATTAAAAGGCTTACAAATTTGTTACCGGTTAGTGCATTGAAAATACCGTTGAACTATGTCTTCATAACGTCGATATTGTAACTTCTCTCCTCATATATCAGTCTGTTACCAAGTTGTTGAAGAACATAGCCATTAGGATACGAAATTGGCTTGAAGTCCGAAAGACTCATGCGGTTTGCTTACAACATGGCCTCAATGTCATGTAATGTCAAATATTTCAACTCTTCCTCCTCCAACTGAAATTCTGTGAAAGCACGCAATGAAATGTTGAAATAAAACAAAAGTAATTATGTTCACGTTTATAAAGTAATTGAAAATAAATATGAAGGCATGGGGGGTGAGAGTAGTTGACAAATCCGGGTTGTTTGCGAGTTCCCTCTGTCTATGCAAGATACCATCCGATAAGAAGGACCACGTTTCATTCCAAACATGACCAGGTCTGTTTATAGTCCCAGACAACAGGATCACGACAAATAATTTCCTTAGAAAATGTCCACATCCCCACAGACTTGCATCTCTAATAGCTCCAATGTATTCCCTGTCATCCTCCAGGAAACCCATTGCAAAACATGTATCCCGAAAAGAGTCGTATTGTACTTCCCCCACCTTACGAATGTCTTCATAACTCTTCGGGCCTTTGACAACAGTAAGCATCATCCTAATATAAAACAGTTCTCCTGTTGTTGGAGGAACCCAAATCAATCGGACAATTGTGAAACCCTTTTTACGTGGCTTCCATGTTCTACTCCTTTTGACATAGACAATTTTGCTTACAAACTGAGCATAAGTTAAATGTTGCGCCTCAGGAAATTGTGCATTTGCAATCAACCATGAAGTGAACATAGATTCTGTCACGCTTGCCTTTTCCAAAATAGTTTCCATCTTTTCGAGATCAGTGTAGTAGACAGGTTTCTCATCTATGAGATGGTAAAACACGCATTCTACTGCCGGCTTTCGTCCATGGATGTTGTAAGAAAAGATTCTCCAACACACCTCACTTGGGGAAACGTACCTACAGTCCAGATACTCCTTAATCTCATCGACTCCGTTTTGTGCACCGGATGACGCATTTGCTGCTGGGACAATGACAGTTGTGATTCGGTTGTACCCCTTGTGCATTTGCTGCTGGGACAATGACAACTCCCCTTCCTAGACCAGTTCCAGTAGCGACGATGAGCCCCAAGGCCCATTGTCCCAAGAGATATTGGCTACCCACCTCCCTAAAGGCTTGGAGAAGCCCCCAGCTTTGGGCACCTATGACGGAACGACTGACCCCGATGAGCACATCGAAAACATCGATGCGCTGTTGGATTACCGTGGCATCCAGGGTGCCATCAAGTGCCGTCTGTTCCCGACCACGCTCTGGAAAGGGGCAATGACGTGGTACAAACAACTGCCCGAGGAGTCCATCACCTCGTGGAAGCAGCTGGGCAGAATGTTTTTTAGGCACTTTACGGCATCACGCCACCATCCCAAAACTGAAGCCTCCCTTGGGGCCATAATTCAAGGGAAAGATGAACCTCTCCGGGCGTATATCGAGAGGTTTAACAAAGAAGCTGTGCAAGTCCCCACTACCGACGACATGAAAAAATTTATGCTCAAACAGAGACTCCGCCCACACTCAGAGTTTTTTTAAAGTTGTCGGCCTCGCACCTCCAAGAAGCCTGGACGCCTTCCTCTTTAAGGCGCAGTCGTACATTCAGTACGTGTCATACCCCAAATTTGTCCTACTTATGTATTCCCTTCCTTTGCACATCCACCCACTGACAATTATTCAAAAAAATCCAAAAAATATGTTGTCTTCAACTTCATCCCTCTTTTAATTTTTTATCCTTTTCATTTTAAGTCATATCCATCTTTTAACCATTTTTATCCTTTATCCAATTTTTTATCTCAATTAAACCATATCCACTTCAAACAAAAAAAAACTTTTTGTTATTCATTAAATCCATTAGTCATCCATTTTCTAATAAATCCATCTTTTACTATCTTTTCCATTTTAGTATCCATTTCCCAATCTCATTAATAAACTACTCTTGAAGCCCATCGATTTTTTTTAAGCCCATTATTCAAAAAATGTGTAAAAAAAGAAAACTATATCATTTCATAAATGGAAGAAGCCATATCATTTTGCAATACAAAGTCCATACTTCTTCAGCCCATTGTTCATAGAAAGGATACAAATGTTTACACAACACAATAAAGCTCATTACATTAAAAATATTACAAAAATAAATGCCTTGGCTTGTTCTACACGACCCACACCACTTTTCCTCATTTTTACAAAGAAAAAACTGCAGTAAGAAAGTATTTACAGCAGCAATTCCAAATAAGTCCAAAACAAGCAACAAGGCAATGACACAAAACCATACTCCATGATGCAACCAAACCTGCATCGACAGCAAAACCTGCATATGCTGCAATAACAACAACCAACAACAGTCTGTCATGAAAAAGACAACACTAAAAATTCAAAAAAAAGAGAAGTTTTGGTTTTAAAAGGAGTGAAAAACCATGATAAAAGGGGAAGTAAAAACTCTGTGAAGAGGGAGGAGAAAATTTTCAAAAAATAAGAAAAACTCACCTTAACCCCTCCCTCCATTCGCTGTGTTCCTCAAAACGCTCTACTTCAACACACCCACAAAATTCCATAAACCGCCACATCCTGTTACTTACAAAAAAAAACAACAACATCCATTGACTCCATGAAAATCGCACAACTTGCATTCACCACCATCTCGCTTCAATTTCCCTCAACCACCAACTTCCAGTCCTCACAACAAAAAACCCACGTCTCCAACACTAACTCCATTCACCTTCAACAACCTTCCGCCGCCGCGAGTGGTTCAGAAGAAGAAAAGGAGAAGCCCTAGCCGCCACCTTAAATCGCACCCTTTCTCCAAAGCTCTTCTCAGCCAAAAATAACCCCTGCAAAAATCTCTTCACACCCTACTCTCCATCAATCCGCTCTACTCCTCATCCAAACCTTCTTCAACCTTCCTCTCCTCAACGAACCAAAAATTCACCATTCATTCAACACAAACCATACAAACCAAAAATCAAATCACCCTTCAGAACGGAAATCGAACAAAAAACCCACAAAATCATTCTTAAACCCAACCTCAGAAAACCGAAAAAAGAGGATAGAAAGAGACGTAACTGTTTGCGAGAGAGATTTACGCAAGTTTGAGGGTGAGAATCGACGAGCGAGAACGAGAGTTGAGAAACGGACCGCAAGAGTAATGTTTCGCTTCAGTGTTGGACATTTTTTCTCCTTCTTCTCCGTGCGTGTGTTTGTAGTGAACAAGGCTGCTAGGTTTGTTTCTTTTCCAACCCAAATCTCAACCAAACTGGGACGCCACCGACCCGTATGCCTGATTCGCGGCCCAGTATATAAGTTGTTCATCTGCAGCCTTTGTTTTTTTTATCAGTTTTAATAAAATTTTCTTTTAATTTAACTTTTGGTTATCATTTGTATTTTAATTTTAACTAACATATTTTGAATTTTTCTTTTTATTATGAATATTTCTTTTGTTTATTTAAATCTCAATATATTTATTATTATTATTATTATTATTATTATTTATTTAAATCTTGTTAGCATTCTATAATTATTTTTATTAAAATTTTTGTTAAATATTTTTATTAGATAATTTTTAAATATTTGTTAATTATTTTCAATATGTTTTTGTAATCATTTTGGTTATCACTTTATTTAGATTCTTTTTTTGATTTACTTTTCATTTCCACTTTGATTTTTATTTTCGATTTTCTTTTTGATTTTGTTTAGGGCCAATGATATCAAAGATATCTTGATTAAAGTTGATTTTCTCAAAACGATTCAAAATCTTGATTTATATGAGGCCTATTTATTTTTTTATTTCAATTTATTTCATTACATTATTTTTATTCATTTATTTTGGGTCAATGAAAACCAAACATCGACGATTTGTCGATTTCTCGACTTAATCTCGATAAAGGTGAGACCTTTATTCTTTTTCCTATACCTTTTCGATTTAATTTCATTTTTGTCATTTTCTCATTATTTTTATTCATTTTTGGGTCCATGAAAACCAAAATATCAAGATTTATCGATTTTTCGATTTTAAATCTTGATAAAGGTGAGACCTTTATTCTTTTTTGACATTTTCGATTTTATTTCATTTCTATAATTTTTATTTCACTTTTATTCTTTTTTGGGTCAATGAAAATATTAAAGATTATCGATTTCTCGATTTAAATCTTAGTAAAGATGAGACATTTCTATATTTTCGATTTAATTTCTATCTCCATTTAATTTCTATTTTCGTATGTTCTTTTAATTGGTCAATGAAAGTCAAATATTAAAGATTATCGATTTCTCGATTAAATCTTGATTAAGACGAGACCGATTTTATTTCTATTTGGATTTTGTTTTTTCATTATCTTATGTCTTTTCATTTTTGGTCCATGAAAGTCAAAAATCAAAGATTATCGATTTCTCGATTAAATCGTGATTAAGACGAGACCAATTTTATGTTATGTCAACTTTAATATCTTGTCAATATTATCTTGATTATTATCGTTTATATTCTTATCATATTGTCCATATTATATTCATATCTTATTCATCTAACCATTTTCTTTGTTTATACGCTTAATCAAAACATACTACACTTATCGAAAATGCCTAAGCACTTAATTTTCGATTAAAATACCTAACACACATAATTACACCATTTTTCTTAATTAAATCGCGAAAGAATTGAATTCTTGAGGTCTAGCACTTCTTGGGTTCTTAAGTGACCGCTATTGAGGCGCACGCCTTAGGTGGTGATCATTCGGCCTTTCGCTCCTAAAACACTCGTCTTAACTATTTGGACAAAGGAATGCCATTGGAGTCTAGCATTCCACGTGGTACTTTCGTCGTCCAACAAACAATATTTCGTAAATCAATCGAATGAAAAAGGTGTCGTTGGGATCTAGCATCCCAATAATGCCCCAATTAACTGGTTTATCGAATAATCGTCATTCTCCCTAAAACACTTAACTAATTAAACCATTTCCAAACTAATTCTCGACTCGTCGTCGAGCCACTCTTCAAAACATTCCCGTAAGTCGAGTGCCTTTTGCCTCGTCGTCAAATGCACACTTGCACATTTCGTAGGCGTCGTTACTAGGAGCACCCCTAGGGACTAGTATCGATCCTCACTTCTTTTCTCAACCTATCCAATTCGATCTTTTTCAAACATTTTTTTCTTAATCAACTTACGAAAGGAGGAGATTCTTTGAATCTAGCATTCCTTGGATCTTCGAATGAATGGCTCTTGAGGCACGCCCCTTGGGTTGTTATTCATTCACCCATTCGTCTTAAAACACCTAATCTTTATCGAACATTTTTCGCAATCAACTCACAAAAGAACTGAATTCTTGGAGTCTAGCATTCCCTGGATTCTTGAGTGACTGCTCTCGAGGCACGCCCCTTGGGTTGTATGTCATTCAATCTTTCATCTCCTAAAATTCAAACCCTAACCCTTTTTCGTGGGCGTACCACGAACTACGACTGCTCTGATTCTTTATTCTCGTCCGAGTAAAGATACGTAGGCACAAGATTGCGATGATCTTGGCGAGCACACTACCATCTTTTTTCGTCAAACCCCGTAGTCGAACTACGATTGCTCTGATTTCTCATTCTCGTCCGAATGAGCATACGTAGGCCCGAGGTCGCGATGATCTTGCCGAGAACCCTATCCTAAAACCACCTATTTCCCCCTTAGCATCTATCCCTTTTACTTTACCATTTCGCACATATCGTTGAGAAGAAAACATACAAGCTTAGCTAACGCTCACCACAAATCGAACTAAGAGGTTCCCGTTGAGTACAACAGACGTGAGGGGGTGCGCGTACCTTCCCCTCATGTAACCGACTCCCGAACCCAGAATGTGGTTGTGACGACCATGTTCTTACCCCTCCTTAAAGGTTTTCTCGATATTTTCCTTTCCCTCTTTTGGGATAAATAAAGTTCGGTGGCGACTCTGTCGGACCGTTTTCCGCGCCTTTCATGCGAAGGGTCGTGTCTTCGATGATTTTTCGAGGTGCGACAGCTGGCGAATAATTGCTCCATGCAAGAGAGAGTCGAGCCTAACTTAGAGCAATTTGTGAGGAGCGTTATCTTTGTTTGCTTGTTTTCTTCTCATTTACGTATTTGTTCTCTTATTGCTTTCTCTTATGTACTTATTATCCTGTTTGGCTGTTGGATCATGGGTCAATATCATGAGTAAAGCTCTACACCTGAGCTTTGGTAAAAACAGAGGGAACACATAGTTTAGAACTGGATGTCGAGTAGTGTTAGTCCCCAAGGACTCGCTCCTTGCGTGCCTAGCATGAAAGCTCCCCTAGAGTAGACCTTTTCGTAGGTCTTGTTGTAACGCAGCCAGCCTGTCACACGACTTGATTCATGAAGGGTCCGTGACTCTATGAACCACTTTTAGAACCAAGTTCTATATTGGTGGTCGTGTAGTGTTAGTCTCTAAGGACTCGCTCCTTGTGCGCCTGGCACGAAGACCCCGCTCAGGGGAGACCTTGTCGTCATTCTCGTCGTAATGCAGCTAGCCTGTTGCGTGACGTTGATGCGATTAGTGTCCGTAATCCTGGGAACCTTATCCATTAACGTAGAAACTATCCCGTGAGTGGGTTTGTGGGTAAAAGAACCTAGAACTTTCCTCATAGAGCCTACCTATAGGGTTTCTTTGATCAGAGACTTTGGTCATTTACCCGTGAACGGTCAACCTCAGAAATGTTTGAACCTGTGATCTGCGATCCTGGATCTTGCATCTTGCATTGCATCTCATGTCATTGCATTGCATTGCATCTGTTGCGCATCTTGCATTGCATTTCAACCTCAGAATCTCACTTCAACTTCCTTCCTTCTCTAGTAAATCAAGCTGATTCCTCGACACCAGTACGCAACTCGAGCCAACACAAGAAGAATGATGGAGCAGATTCAGCAAGAGCAAGCTGCCTTCAGAGAAGAAATGGACTCTATGAAGGGAAAGATTGATCAGATTCTTGAAGCCATCATGATGGCCAGAAGAGAAGAAGAACTGCGTGAAGCCGCTGTTACCAACAACATTGTGCCTGTGCAAGGGTCACCCTCGAGGCTCTCAATTCCTATCCCCAACCCTATCAATTATGGGATACCAATGAACTTCACTCCTGCCGCTGAAGGAGCAACTACTCAACCACTTCCAACATCTGGAGTTGCTGTTGGAGCTATTCCGCAAGCTCAACCTGTTGTCACTCAGATTCATATTCCTCATGCTGAAGAAAATCTGATAGATCAGTATGATGAGGTACAGAACTACCATGCTGCTATCCCAATTGTCAATCCTACTGCTGCTCAGGATTCCGAAGCCATCAAAATGTGTCGTGATCTAGCTGAAAAACTCCGAGTTATAGAGGGACGCAACTCAGCTTCTCTGAATGCTCTGGATATGTGCTTGGTGCCAGATGTTATCATTCCTCCCAAATTTAAAGTGCAAGAATTCCCAAAGTACAAAGGTCTCAGTTGTCCTCACATGCATCTAAGGATGTACTGCCGCAAGATGGCTGCCTATGCCAAGGACGAAAAGCTGATGATCCATTGCTTCTAAGACAGCTTGTCTGGGGCATCTCTTGAGTGGTATATGCAGCTAGAGCGTAGCAATGTGCGCACTTGGGATGAGCTAGCTGATGCATTTGTCAAGCAATACAAATACAACACTGACCTTGCTCCGAATCGTACTCAGCTTCAGAGTATGGCTCAGAAGGACAACGAGTCCTTTAAATAGTACGCGCAACGTTGGAGAGAGCTAGCCGCAAAAGTGCATCCACCTCTTGTTGATCGTGAACTGATTGACATCTTCATGGGTACTTTGCAAGGCCAATACTATGTGAAGTTGATTGGTAATGTTTCTGCCGGATTCTCTGATTTGGTAATTGTCGGTGAGAGAATTGAAGAAGGTCTAAAGAGAGGAAAGATCCAAGGAGGTTCTAGCAGCCAGTCTCAAGCCAAGAAACCTTTCAACAATGGATACAAGAAAAAAGAGGGCGAAACAAATATTGTCTTTGCTCAGAAAGGGCAAGCTCAACAACAAGCTTCTGCTTCAATGCCTTATCAAATCCCCTACTTCTAGTATCCGTATGTTGCTACTGCGCAATACGCTTCAATGCCTTATCAGCCAATTATTCAAGTTGTTCAAGCTCCAATGCCTCAGCAACAGGCTCCTCAGCAATAATCCTACAATCAACAAGGGTATCAGTATCCTCCTCAACATCAATAACAGAGAGCTGCTCAACAACGTCAGCCTAATCAACAGAGGACAAGGAGGTCTGATAGAGACTTTGATCGTCTGCCGACGACCTATGCTCAGATCTTTGCTCAATTGATGGAGAAGAGGGCAATCACTCACAGGGACCTAGCTCCTCCAACTGTCATTCCCCCATATTATGATGCTAATGCTCATTGTGAGTTTCATAAGGGTGCTCCAGGGCATACGATTGAGGACTGCAGAGCTTTCAAACATAAGGTTCAAGACATGATCGACTCAAAGTTTCTCACGTTCAATGGGAGGGCTCCAAACGTTATCAAAAGCCCTATGCCGCCGCCAAACTAGTGTCAGTATCAAGTCAAGTCAAGTTCAAGTTTCCCCAAAGAAGGCAGTCATGTTGCCATCCCGTCATTTGCATTCTTGTATTTTGTCTTTATTTGTTTAAGTACTGTATGCTTTAAACATTGTCATTTGTATTTGGTTTTCTTAATGTAGTGATTATGCATGTTTTGAATCAGTTATGTCGTATTCACTCATTTTTTCCATTTTACTGCAAAACACCGACACATATATCTCCATTTCACTCACTTTATCAACTGTTGTCTAGCAATGATTGGAGGGAGGATGATGACAACGAAATACCCATAATTGCAAAATGTGTGCTTTCGGATAAAATCTCGCCGATGATGTACATGCATTGTTTCAATTCCCCAAACACTGGAGAGACAAGGAGATAATCCCTAGTAAACCACTTCGAGCCTAGAAGTAGCAGTTTCCTTCGGATATACAAACCCTTACACTCAACCTGGGGCAGGGTAGTGTTCAGCTAATCAAATTACGCACTCAAACCACAAAGCTAAATCCAAAATACAAGACGGTTGCTCATCAATAACCATGACTTGGCAGTCACAATCATCTAACAAAACCAAAAAACAAAAATCAAAAGCCTGCTAAGTCGAGGACCTCAAAGGGGACTTAGACAAAAAAAAAGGGCAATCCCGATGGACTCGAAAAGCGAAATCAGTCCATGCAAAAGATGGGATAAAAAAAACAAAAGAGGCCCTCAAATCCTCAACAGAAACAAAATAAAATCCAGTGACCACCAAATCAAGGCCAAAGGGCCACTGATATCCATCAAAAACAAAATAAGGTGACTGCCATTTTAAGCATACCTTGACCCGTCAACCCTTTTGGAATACAAACATGTGAAGATTTAACTGAACGTAGGACTGGAGAACATCACAAAGAAGGGGTGGGTACAAATCATACTTTGAGCCTAATATCCTTTGTTTCTTAAACCGCGAACCAGACCACATTACAACCCTCAAAAGACCTAATTGAGGCGAGGTTTATTCTGAAAGCATACTATTGCAAGGTTGCGTAAACTGACTCCCCATATTTGCTAATCTTCAGCAATGGTGTCGTTCTCCTTGCTATATCTTTCACACCATCAAAATCAGCACACGTTTGGGCTAACGGTCCATTCGTCTCACTATCACGACACTCCAATAAATGACTCTTTTTCAAAACTTGCATAGGTATTGCATTAAGATTACCATTTGTGAATGCGCAATTTTAACTGCAAATCAGTGCTAGACATCAAAGCGATTCCAACAAGGGGCAATTAAAGAGGAACTTGAACTTTCAGTGGTGCCGACCCGAAGCAAGACTCCCTCAAAACCCTCAGGCTGGGGCAAACCCTTCAACAGCTCAATCAGGGGCAAGTCATATCAAATCACATCAAAGCTCAACATCCAAAGATCAAATCGCTTCAGTACTGGTTAATCAGGGGCAAACCATCACTATGTTCAGACTAGAGCAAGACCCATTGCAGCAGGCAACCCTGACCATCAAGCAAAGTTGTGGTCCTCTCAGAAACGAACACCATGACTTATCAACAAGTCATCAAACTTAAGGCTTCGAGAGCATCCTTGTATGCTTCAATCATGGCATTTTTAACAAATTGAGTGTCGAGGAAATCAAATCCCTCCCACCGCCCAAAAGTCCAATCTGCATTGGCAACTACCCAAAAGTCCATCACGCTGGCCTTCTCCAAAAACATCCAATCACCCGTCTGCAATCATATGCATCACATTCGTCATCATAAACATCATATGCATCATACGCATACCTAAAAAAAATCATACTTCCCCAGCACTTGCATCTCCGCGTGTCAGCATTTGCATTACACATCATTACAAAATCAAGCATTCATACATGCGCAAGATCCAGGATCAATCTCAAGACTGCAAGATGATCATCAGCCCAGCCAGGGGCATTTTCTTCAAGTTCATGGGTGTTCCTCATGAAGTCTGCAACCTTTTGGTGATGAAATCGTGATCTCCAAGCAAGTCAATGGGAGTTCCTCATTGATTTGTGTTCCTCAACCTTTTTTTTGCTGAGGTCGTCATCCTTATCCCAACCAATAAACATCCCTCCGAGTCAGTGGGCGTTCCTCATTGAGTCTTTTCTTCAAGTCGAACTACGACTGCCCTGACTCTTTATTCTCGTCCGAGTAAAGATACGTAGGCACAAGATTGCGTAGATCTTGGCGGGTTACCTTCTCCATTTTTCACTGTTTCCCTTTCCTTTTAGTGGGCGTTCCTCATTGAATTGTCACTTCAACCTTTTGATGATCTCTCCAAATAAGCCTCACTCATCATATCCCTAACAAACTTGACCTTTTATCAATTACATTACTATTATCCTCTTGGTGATAGCCGAACCTTGTCAACTCAACTTAACCGGCATCCTTTTGGTGTTGGTAACCCTTAAATCAAAACTTCCTATCATCTTTTTGGTGGTAGCCGTTCATATTGTCAACTTAACCTTTATCCTTTTGGTGTTGGTCCTCGCAAGTAGGAAACTCCTATCATCCTTTTGGTGGTAGTAGCTTGTATTGATCCGTCATCCTTTTGGTGTCGCCGATCCTTGAACAGTTGGTCTGTGTGTCATCCTTTTGGTGAATGGCAACCTTTGTTATTGTTTTGCTTGCTATTATCCTTTTGGTAGTAGTAAGTTGTGTCCACTATCATCCTTTTGGTGATAGGTCTGTCATCCTTTTGGTGTCAGGTAGTTGTGTGTGTGTGTGCCCTATTATCCTTTTGGTAATAGCAGGCGTTGACCTCATTTTCCATCCTTTTGGTGGAAGGGTCTCTGTGTGCGTGTGTGCTATACTATCCTTTTGGTAGTAGCAGGCTTTGACCTCATTTTCATCCTTTTGGTGGAAGGGTCTGTGTGCGTGTGTGCCCTATTATCCTTTTGGTAATAACAGGCTTTGACCTCATTTTCATCCTTTTGGTGGAAGGGTCTGTGTGCGTGTGTGTCCTATTATGCTTTTGGTAATAGAAGGCTTTGACCTCATTTTCATCCTTTTGGTGGAAGGGTCTGTGTGCGTGTGTGCCCTATTATCCTTTTGGTAATAGCAGGCTTTGACCTTATTTCCATCCTTTTGGTGGAAGGGTCTGTGTATGTACGTGCCCTATTATCCTTTTGCTAATAGCAGGCTTCGACCTCATTTCCATCCTTTTGGTGGAAGGGTCTGTGTGTGTGTGCCCTATTATCCTTTTGGTAATAGCAGGCTTTGACCTCATTTTCATCCTTTTGGTGGAAGGGTCTGTGTGTGTGTGTGCCCTATTATCCTTTTGGTAATAGCAGGCTTCGACCTCATTTCCATCCTTTTGGTGGAAGGGTCTGTGTGTGTGCCCTATTATCCTTTTGGTAATAGCAGGCTTCGACCTCATTTCCATCCTTTTGGTGGAAGGGTCTCTGTGTGTTTGCCCTATTATCCTTTTGGTAATAGCAAGCTTCGACCTCGTTTTCATCCTTTTGGTGGAAGGGTCTGTGTGTGTGTGTGTGCCCTATTATCCTTTTGGTAATAGCAGGCTTCGACCTCATTTCCATCCTTTTGGTGGAAGGTTTGGCATTTCGCCAGCTGTCGCTCCCGAAAGATTCGCATCCAACGGTACAAACGCGAGAGTGGCGCAAAAGAACACAGAGTCGCCAGCAAAGTGTATTTATCCCAAGAGAGGGAAAGGAAACACTGCGTAAACCTGAAAGGAGGGAAAGACCATGGTCTCACGACCAAAAGAACGGGTACGGGAGTCGGTTACGCGAAGGGAAGGTGTTAGCACCCAACACGTCCATCGTACTCGATGGGATCCACGCTTGTTGTCTGCATCAAAGGGTGTCGTTATCTGGAACTTCACTGCTACTGGATCGGCGAAGAAACGAGAACGGAAAGAACGGAGAAACGAAGGAGAAAAGAAAAAAAAGAAGCGACTCGATAGGACGGTATCGTTGTCCTAGGCCTACGTACTCCCTCAGTGCAATGGGAAAGTCAGAGTTAACGTAGTTCGGACGGGAACTGGGGGGAGGTTGCTCGCCAAGACATCGCCGTCTTGTGCCTACGTATCCTCAATCGGACGAGAAAGAGGAAATCAGAGCAGTCGTAGTTCGACCTACGGGTCAAAAAGAGACAAAGAGGTGATAAAGAAAGGTTGCGAAAGAAAAGTGCTCGGAGAGATCTCGCACGATCTCCTGCCTACGTATCTCGCTCGCACGCGAGAATCAGAGCGACGTAGTTCCCCTAACTAGGGGAGAAAGGAAAGGATGGAAGGGTCTCAATCGCATGGGTGCGAGAGAAGGGTCTCGATCGCAAGGGTGCGAGAGAAGAGTGCTCGCCAAGGATAGGGATCCTCGTGCCTACGTATCCTCAATCGGACGAGAGAGAGGAAGTCAGAGCGACGTAGTTCCCCTAACTAGGGGAGAAAGGAAAGGATGGAAGGGTCTCAATCGCATGGGTGCGAGAGAAGGGTCTCGATCGCAAGGGTGCGAGAGAAGAGTGCTCGCCAAGGATAGGGATCCTCGTGCCTACGTATCCTCAATCGGACGAGAGAGAGGAAGTCAGAGCGTCCGTAGTTCGTGGGTACGACCACGGGTAGGTAAGTGTTTTTTACGTGAGCGACGAGCTCTTTCACGAAAAAGAGAAGTTTGAAACCCAACAATCCCGGAGGATAAAAAGATTTGAATTTGTTTGGTGTTTTTTAGACAGAAGTGTCTTTTAAGTTGTTTCGCAACTTGCATTGAACCCAAGTCTTGAATATAGGAACGAATACTTCGCGCATCGTCCCCAACAGGACGTACACTAGGTATCCTAGAAGAATGAGAGGAAGCCCCTCACTCCCCACTTCCCACATGGAAGGCTCGAGCGCAATACACGTTAACTCTTATTACGTGTCTTGACGGAGTTTTGAGATGAGAAGAGAAGCGACACAAAAGGAAACTCTAAAAGGGAGACTAAGAATCCTAATGTTACCATACACGGAGGTCCTATGGTTAGTGAGGTTTAGGAGAGACGACTACCTAACCTAATGCTAATCCTACTCCAAGCTTAATCAAAAATTAAGTTGGACTAGGTAGCTCTAAGGGGAAAAGAATCCAAGACTTAAACAAGTCTTGAGATCCATGGGAGGAGAAAGAGTGAAAAAGAGTAATCATGAACTAATTGGAAATTAAACAAGAATAGGCAATTAAAATCAAGATCAACAATTAATCAAAAATATCCAAGTTAAAAATTAAAGTGCTAATTAAAAAGAAAATTAAATTCTAAGTAAAAGTGCAAATTAAAGTCTAGATTAAAGTTAGTCAACCATTATCCTAAAATTAATATTTAACCCTAGTGTTAATTCAAATTAACTTCTAATTAAACGAAAATCAAAATTAACTTCTAAAAAATTCTAAGTCAAAATTAAATCCTAATTAAAAAGTTAAGATCAAATTAAAAGTTAGTTAAAAACAAGATTAATTCTAATCTAATTAAAACCAAAACTAATCTACTTATCCTCAATTAAACAAACAATTAAAAAAACTAAATAAACAAACAAAAGGGTGCAGTCAGCAGAATTGGGAGTGTGGGGATAGAGCCAGGCGCATGGGCCTGAGGTTAAGGCCCAATGGAAATTCTATGCAGCCAGGGGATGTCAACTGAAAAACGGGTGTGGAAATGAAATCGTATGGGCTATGAATTTAAGGCCCAAGGACCTGGCACACATGAAGTGAGGGAGGGTGTAGCGAGTAACCTTGGTGTGTGGTGTGAAAACCGGGTGTACACCAGGAGTTGAAACTTGGGCCTAAGGCCCAAACCCTGTCTTAACATACTAAACCCTAACCTCAGAGAACTCCTATTCCCTTCTCCTTCTCCCTTGCGCCGTTAACCTTTCTTCTCCGCGGTTGCTTCCCCGTATTCAATCAACAACCATCGTCCACTCTCCTTCCTCTGCTCGTCTCCATGCTTCTTTCCAATCGTCTCCCTCCTCTCTCACAAACGTCGCCGCCGCAAGAACGCTCTTGTTACCGGCGATACAGTCTTCTCCGTTCGCTAGAAATTCACCTCCAAGAATAAAACAATGCCGCGCCAGGAACTCCCTCCACTCCGATGAAGCGTCAACACTCCATCCTCTTCTTCGCAAAACCTTCGGCCACCGTTCAACTCCATTTCGCCGGCGAACTCTCACATCGTCAACAACGTCATCATCACCTTCCTCTCCATCAAGGATTTCTCATCATCATCAAAGCAATATCTCAGGCGACGCGAATCAACGGAAACGGACAGCGCAACATCACCGCAACGACTTCTCAAACCAAATTATAATTATCCTCGCGCAAGCTTAACCACACGGAATCGTATTTAATCCAAAAATCGAGTGAAACACAGTTCAGATCAAACTCAACAAACTCGAATTCAGAGCCAACAGGAAATAAATCATCACAGTTCAAAACAGAGCTCAAACCGACAGCAGGCAGATTTATGTGATAATGATGAAGGAGAGAAAACTTACGAATCAGAGTCGCTCCGATGGCGTCTTCGACAATGCAGAGAAATCTCAGGTACACGCGATTCCCTTTCCTTCTCCTACTTTGTGTAACTTCATTTGTTATTGTTGCTTTGCTTCTGAATCCTTCTTCTCTTCCACTTCTTGATCCTCTTCTTCAGCACGACTCTGACATCAACGCCCGATTCACTGTAGGTTGTTGATATTGATGAATGTGGAGGGCGAAAAACATGAAGGAGATCTCAATTCTGTTGCAATTATTAGTTTTGGAAGCATCTGTGCTATGGTTTTCTACAAGTTAATCTTGAATTGAAGATGGCAACTGATGTGATTTGCAGAAAAGTTTGTTGAAGGTTGAAGGCTCCAAGGTCGTGAGGTTTCAAGACGTGTAGAGAAGGTGAATTGATGATGAAATGGAGATATGATGCGTGTTAGCTATCATGTTCAGTGTGGATTGTGATTTCTGAAATGGAAGAATGAAGCAGAAGAAAGTGTTTGGAGGTTAGGGATGAGTCGATTCAAAGGAATTCTGCAGCAAAAATGAGTTGTCCCTGAAGCTTGCGATCTGTTGCATCCTTTATACCAAAATTTGGGAGGGGTAGGATAGGGATTTAGGTTGAAATTCTGTTATGAGAAAAGTTGTGCAAGTTGTGAAAATGTAGTGGAATTCGTGAAATCAGTCATGCGATTTGTATCTGCTTTGTTTTGTATATTCCATTATTTTCTATTAATTTTCCTGATATGGAATTTCTATTATTGACTTGGTTTGGCACATGTGTGGGCCATGGTGAAGACGTCACGAGTTTTGGTGACTTGGTTATTTTTTGGACAACTATTTTGTATCATGAACAAATGGCTAGCAAAATATAATTAAGAAAATACTTAGAAATGGACTTGGAAATGTGGATTGATTTTGAAATGGTTTATAAAATGGTTAATGACACGGAAATGGACAATGGATATGGTAGAAAAAGAATTGGTTTTAGAATGAAATTTGATATGGATAAAAAGATGGATACCTATAAAATATGGATATATGGAAAAAAATGGGAATGGATAAAAAAAAATGGAAATTGGAAAGAATTAGATAATAAAAAGAATGGATTTGAAATGGGTTATTAAAAAGTGGATAACCAAAATGGAAATGGATATGGATCATGGATAGAAAATGGGTAACCAAATGAATCCAAAACCAATCCCAAACTTTTCACAAGCCACTGATTGAAATGCACACAACGACTACTGAACAATTTGAAACTGAAGTCACGACTGTCAACCTTGATTTTCTGAATTTCTGGTTAATAAGTTCTGGATCACTTCAAATATGTCTGAATCAATCTCTGGGAAAATAAATCCACAAATGAACCCAATTTGAACTGGTGAACTCAGATTATGATGAACCTGACTTTCTGAACACAAACCTCACATGAACCACTGCTTGATAAACTGGAGAATCTCAACACAAGACATCTTGACTTTGGATAAGCACTGCCTGAGAAATAAACTACTGCCACAAATAACTCGCACTTGAAGCAAAACTCCTGATGATTTGACCAAGATGAAGTCAAACTTCCACCTGACCATAACTGAATGAGCACTTAACCTGGAACCAATTCTCTTGAGATATTAAGAAAGATCCAAACCCTGATTCACACCAATGAAACCCTGAGTCAATACTTTTGATGCCTCCTCTGAAAATGAGAAACCCTGAAAGAACCATGATCCCACGTCTTAAGAACTAATGCGGATGATATGATTATGAGTTATGACCTAAATGAAATGTAAATGAAAAAGAAACATAAGCCAGAAAAAGGTAGGGCAAATTTTGGGGTGTTACAGGTATGTGTGTGTGTGCGCCCTATTATCCTTTTGGTAATAGCAGGCTTTGACCTCATTTGCATCCTTTTGGTGGAAGGGTCCGTGTGTGTGTGTTCACTATCATCCTCTTGGTGATAGGTCTGTCATCCTTTTGGTGTCAGATTTCTTGTATTTCAACTTCCCAATCCCTTTTCTTTCTTTCAGACAAATTTGTGGTCTTTTTATATCTAATTGACTTATACCTCGATAAGACCGAACACTGTAGCAGTTCATCTCACTCGGTTTAAGCCAATTATATAGGGGCATCTGTCATACCCCAAATTTGTCCTACCTATGTATTCCCTTCATTTGCACATCCACCCACTGACAATTATTCAGAAAAATCCAAAAAATATGTTGTCTTCAACTTCATCCCTCTTTTAATTTTTTATCCTTTTCATTTTAAGTCATATCCATCTTTTAACCATTTTTATCCTTCATCCAATTTTTTATCTCAATTAAACCATATCCACTTCAAACAAAAAAAAACTTTTTGTTATTCATTAAATCCATTAGTCATCCATTTTCTAATAAATCCATCTTTTACTATCTTTTCCATTTTAGTATCCATTTCCCAATCTCATTCACAAACTACTCTTGAAGCCCATCGATTTTTTTTAAGCCCATTATTCAAAAAATGTGTAAAAAAAGAAAACTATATCATTTCACAAATGGAAGAAGCCATACCATTTTGCAATACAAAGTCCATACTTCTTCAGCCCATTGTTCAAAGAAAGGATACAAATGTTTACACAACACAATAAAGCTCATTACATTAAAAATATTACAAAAATAAATGCCTTGGCTTGTTCTACACGACCCACACCACTTTTCCTCATTTTTACAAAGAAAAAACTACAGCAAGAAAGTATTTACAACAGCAATTCCAAAAAAGTCCAAAACAAGCAACAAGGCAATGACACAAAACCATACTCCATGCTGCAACCAAACCTGCATCGACAGCAAAACCTGCATATGCTGCAATAACAACAACCAACTACAGTCTGTCATGAAAAGGACAACACTAAAAAATTAAAAAAAAAGAGAAGTTTTGGTTTTAAAAGGAGTGAAAAACCATGATAAAAGGGGAAGTGAAAACTCTGTGAAGAGGGAGGAGAAAAATTTCATAAAATAAGAAAAACTCACCTTAACCCCTCCCTCCATTCGCTGTGTTCCTCAAAACGCTCTACTTCAACACACCCACAAAATTCCATAAACCGCCACATCCTGTTACTTACAAAACAAAACAACAACATCCATTGACTCCATGAAAATCGCACAACTTGCATTCACCACCATCTCGCTTCAATTTCCCTCAACCACTAACTTCCAGTCCTCACAACAAAAAACCCACGTCTCCAACACTAACTCCATTCACCTTTAACAACCTTCCGCCGCAGCGAGTGGTTCAGAAGAAAAAAAGGAGAAGCCCTAGCAACCACCTTAAATCGCACCCTTCCTCCAAAGCTCTTCTCAGCCAAAAATAACCCCTGCAAAAATCTCTTCACACCCCACTCTCCATCAATCCGCTCTACTCCTCATCCAAACCTTCTTCAACCTTCCTCCTCAACGAACCAAAAATTCACCATTCATTCAACACAAATCATACAAACCAAAAATCAAATCACCCTTCAGAACAGAAATCGAACAAAAAACCCACAAAATCATTCTTAAACCCAACCTCAGAAAACCGAAAAAAGAGGATAGAAAGAGACGTAACTGTTTGCGAGAGAGATTAACGCAAGTTTGAGGGTGGGAATCGACGAGCGAGAACGAGAGTTGAGAAACGGATCGTGAGAGTAATGTTTCGCTTCAGTGTTGGACATTTTTTCTCCCTCTTCTTCGTGCGTGTGTTTGTAGTGAACAAGGCTGCTAGGTTTGTTTCTTTTCCAACCCAAATCTCAACCAAACTGGGTCGCCACCGACCCGTATGCCTGATTCGCGGCCCATTATTTAAGTTGTTCATCTGCAGCCATTGTTTTTTTTTATCAGTTTTAATAAAATTTTCTTTTAATTTAACTTTTGGTTATCATTTGTATTTTAATTTTAACTAACATATTTTGAATTTTACTTTTTATTATGAATATTTCTTTTGTTTATTTAAATCTCAATATATTTATTATTATTATTATTATTATTATTATTTATTTATTTATTTAAATCTTGTTAGCATTCTATAATTATTTTTATTAAAATTTTTGTTAAATATTTTTATTAGATAATTTTTAAATATTTGTTAATTATTTTCAATATGTTTTTGTAATCATTTTGGTTATCACTTTATTTAGATTCTTTTTTTGATTTACTTTTCATTTCCACTTTGATTTTTATTTTCGATTTTCTTTTCGATTTTGTTTAGGGCCAATGATATCAAAGATATCTTGATTAAAGTTGATTTTCTCAAATCGATTCAAAATCTTGATTTATATGAGGCCTATTTATTTTTTTATTTCAATTTATTTCATTACATTATTTTTATTCATTTATTTTGGGTCAATGAAAACCAAGCATCGACGATTTGTCGATTTCTCGACTTAATCTCGATAAAGGTGAGACCTTTATTCTTTTTCCTATACCTTTTCGATTTAATTTCATTTTTGTCATTTTCTCATTATTTTTATTCATTTTTGGGTCCATGAAAACCAAAATATCAAGATTTATCGATTTTTCGATTTTAAATCTTGATAAAGGTGAGACCTTTATTCTTTTTTGACATTTTCGATTTTATTTCATTTCTATAATTTTTATTTCACTTTTATTCTTTTTTGGGTCAATGAAAATCAAATATTAAAGATTATTGATTTCTCGATTTAAATCTTAGTAAAGATGAGACCTTTCTATATTTTCGATTTAATTTCTATCTCCATTTAATTTCTATTTTCGTATGTTCTTTTAGTTGGTCAATGAAAGTCAAATATTAAAGATTATCGATTTCTCGATTAAATCTTGATTAAGACGAGATCGATTTTATTTTTATTTGGATTTTGTTTTTTCATTATCTTATGTCTTTTCATTTTTGGTCCATGAAAGTCAAAAATCAAAGATTATCGATTTCTCGATTAAATCGTGATTAAGATGAGACCAATTTTATGTTATGTCAACTTTAATATCTTGTCAATATTATCTTGATTATTATCGTTTATATTCTTATCATATTGTCCATATTATATTCATATCTTATTCATCTAACCATTTTCTTTGTTTATACGCTTAATCAAAACATACTACACTTATCGAAAATGCCTAAGCACTTAATTTTCGATTAAAATACCTAACACACATAATTACACCATTTTTCTTAATTAAATCGCGAAAGAATTGAATTCTTGAGGTTTAGCACTTCTTGGGTTCTTGAGTGACCGCTATTGAGGCGCACGCCTTAGGTGGTGATCATTCGGCCTTTCGCTCCTAAAACACTCGTCTTAAGTATTTGGACAAAGGAATGCCATTGGAGTCTAGCATTCCACGTGGTACTTTCGTCGTCCAACAAACAATATTTCGTAAATCAATCGAATGAAAAAGGTGTCGTTGGGATCTAGCATCCCAATAATGCCCCGATTAACTGGTTGTGAGGCCGACGTCTCGTTTATCGAATAATCGTCATTCTCCCTAAAACACTTAATTAATTAAACAATTTCCAAACCAATTCTCGACTCGTAGTCGAGCCACTCTTCAAAACATTCCCGTAAGTCGAGTTCCTTTTGCCTCGTCGTCAAATGCACACTTTCACATTTCGTAGGTGTCGTTACTAGGAGCACCCCTAGGGACTAGTATCGATCCTCACTTCTTTTCTCAACCTATCCAATTCGATCTTTTTCAAACATTTTTTTCTTAATTAACTTACGAAAGGAGGAGATTCTTGGAATCTAGCATTCCTTGGATCTTCGAATGAATGGCTCTTGAGGCACGCCCCCTGGGTTGTTATTCATTCACCCATTCGTCTTAAAACACCTAATCTTTATCGAACATTTTTCGCAATCAACTCACGAAAGAACTGAATTCTTGGAGTCTAGCATTCCCTGGATTCTTGAGTGACTGCTCTCGAGGCACGCCCCTTGGGTTGTATGTCATTCAATCTTTCATCTCCTAAAATTCAAACCCTAACCCTTTTTCGTGGGCGTACCACGAACTACGACTGCTCTGATTCTTTATTCTCGTCCGAGTAAAGATACGTAGGCACAAGATTGCGATGATCTTAGCGAGCACACTACCATCTTTTTTTGTCAAACCCCGTAGTCGAACTACGATTGCTCTGATTTCTCATTCTCATCCGAATGAGCATACGTAGGCCCGAGGTCGCGATGATCTTGCGGAGCACCCTATCCTAAAACCACCCATTTCCCCCTAAGCATCTATCCCTTTTACTTTACCATTTCGCACATATCGTTGAGAAGAAAACAAACAAGCTTAGCTAACGCTCACCACAAATCGAACTAAGAGGTTCCCGTTGAGTACAACGGACGTGAGGGGGTGCCATACCTTCCCCTCACGTAACCGACTCCCGAACCCAGAATGTGGTTGCGACGACCATGTTCTTACCCCTCCTTAAAGGTTTTCTCGATATTTTCCTTTCCCTCTTTTGGGATAAATAAAGTTCGGTGGCGACTCTGTCGAACCGTTTTCCGCGCCTTTCGCGCGAAGGGTCGTGTCTTCGATGATTTTTCGAGGTACGACAGCACGAGGAAAAGGAAGCGGCCAATTCTGCCCGGGCCTCTAAAGGCGACGAGCCCTCGACATCTCGTCGGGGGGAAAAAAGGCGCGAAGATCGTCCCCGAGAATCCAGGGACAAAAAGGGACTCTCCGGCAGGTTCCACGATTACACTCCCCTGACTGTCTCCAGGGAAAAGATTCTCTCCGAGTGTGCCAACTCAAAGTTCAAACAGGCAGGTGTCTGGTTCCCCAAGCAAATACCGGTCAAACCCAACGCTGACAAATCAAAGTACTGTTGTTTCCATAAGAGTCACGGCCACACCATCGAAGATTGCATCCACTTGAAGGATGCTATAGAAATACTGATCAGGGATGACCACCTGAAGCAGTTTACAAAAAAGAAAGGCGCTCCCCGGCAAGACGCCCATGAGTCAAAGAAAGTAGAGGAAGAGGTGCCTTCCTCCGAAGAAGCCAGCCACCAAGTCGCCAGGTCCATATCACGGCCGGAGAATTTCTACGTACCAGGCGAGCTCAGCGTTCCCGCGTACTTCGCGGCCCACAGCCCGTGGGAGACCTTCCTTTCCGCGATGGTCATCTCCGGAGGGGGTTTCAACAAAACCACCATGGGCTCCGTAAAGAGAAAGTTCGAGCACTTGATCAGCACGAGCTCCAGCAAGGTGACAACGCTCGACAAGGCCCAGAAGGGATCAGTCCCCATCTCCTTTTACAGGGAAGAGCTCCTCGGAGGGTCCCCGAACTCAAGTATCCCACTGCTCGTCCGCGCCCAGATGGTCAATTTTTATGTTCGCAGGATTCTCGTCGACCAAGGCAGCTCGGTCGATATTATGTACTCGCAGCTTTTCTCGACCCTTCAACTGGACGAATCACACCTCACCCCTTATGTGGGTTCTGACCTCCAGGGTTTCAATGGGTTAGTCACGAAACCATAGGGGTACGTAGAGCTAATCCTGACCTTTGGTTCTGCGGAGATAGCCAGTTCTGTTAAAGTGCAGTTCCTGGTAATCGACTACCCGTCTCTCTATCAGTGCATATTTGGACGGCCAACTCTAGCTGAACTGGTAGTTGTGCCTTCCACTGTCCACCTCAAAATGAAGTACTACACTTTGAAAGGTATGGTCGCCACGTTGCACGGGGATATCGAAGTTGTACGACGATGCTTCGAAGCGGCCACCAAGGGACTCAACGCCATCGCTTCCAAGCCAAAGGCGTCCAACAATCCAGCATTCCCCAGCAACTCAGAGGAAGCCAAGCCACTGCCTCGCATAGACTCCATCGATCTTGACAGCCGCTTCACCGAAGATGATCAGAAGGAAGATCAGGCCAGCCCGAGCAGCTCATCTGCCTCGACCAGTAACAACTCCCATTCGATGTGCCCTATCCTGGATGGTGACTTCCAGCTCGTCCTGCTTAGCGACGACCCTCAGCGGGGAGTAAAGGTAAGGACTGATGTCCCCGACATCGCACGGAAGCAACTCAAAGCCTGCCTTCATGAGAACGCAAACTTGTTCGCCTGGAGTGCCGCGGAGATGCCTAGCTTGGACCCATTCGTCGCCTACCATCAGCTCACGACCGACCCAGCCGTCAAAGTAGTAGCACAACGTAGGAGGAAGCAGTCTCCAGAAAAAACAGAGGTTGCAGAACAAGCTATAAAAGACCTCCTAGAGGCGAAATTCATATCGGAAGCCAAGTACACCACTTGGCTGTCCAACGTTGTACTAGTGAAAAAATCTAATGGCAAATGGCGAATGTGCGTTGATTATACTGATCTTAATAAGGCATGCCCGAAGGATGCTACTCCCTCCCTAATATTGATAAACTTGTTGATAACTCTGTCGGTTTTAAACTATTATCATTCATGGACGCCTACTCGGGCTACAATCAAATACCAATGGCAATGAGCGATAAAAAATACATGGCCTTGATGACCGAATCGGGCAACTATTACTACAACGTAATGCCTTTCGGCCTGAAGAACACCGGCATGACCTATCAGAGGATGATGAACAAGGTCTTCCGGGGAGAAATAAGCGACATGCTCGAAGTCTATATGGACGACATGATCGTGAAATCCCACGAGGAGACCGATCATACGGCCCATTTAAGGAAGGTCTTCGAACAGGCCAGGAAATACCGGATGTGTTTCAACCCAGAGAAGTGCACGTTCGGAGTTTGGGCAGGCAAGTTCCTCGGCTTCTACCTGACAGAACGAGGAATCGAGGCCAACCCCGACAAGTGTCAGGCATTCTTCAAATTTCCAACGCCCAATTCGAATAAATCCATCCAGTCCCTCAACGGGATGCTCGCGTCCTTGTCCCGGTTCGTGGCCAAGTCTGCATAGCACACCCTGCCATTCTTCAAACTCCTCCACAAGGAGGCAGCGTTCGAATGGACGGAGGGATGCGACCAGGCTCTCATCCATCTGAAATGGGCACTGTCTGAGCCACCAGTCCTCTCTCGACCAGACAACGACGGAACTCTATACCTGTACCTCGCCGTAGCAACTGAGGCCGTGAGCGCCGCTTTTATCCGTGAAACACCTGACGGGCAAAAGCCTATATACTTCACCAGCAAAGCATTGCAGGGGCCAGAGCTGAGATACCAGCAGATAGATAAGGTGGCACTGGCCCTCATCAATGCCGCTAGAAGACTGAGACATTACTTCCTGGCCCACACGATCGTGGTACGGACAGATCAACCCGTAAAGCAACTGCTGGGATGACCAGACATGGCCGACATAATGCTTAAATGGTCGTTAGAGCTGTCTGAGTTTGACATTCAGTATGAAAGTAGAAAATCCCTCAAAGCCCAGGCTTTGGCTGACTTCGTCGCCGAAATGACATTCGCGGATTCCCCCACCTATGGGGCACTCAAATGGACCATTTTAGTAGACGGGGCATCCAACTCGGCAAGGAGCGGGGCGGGCATCATATTGGAGAATGGCGAGGGAATCATCGTAGAGGTATCACTCATCTTATCCTTCCCCACGTCCAACAACCAGGCTGAGTAAGAAGTCTTCCTCGCCGGCTTGCGCCTGGCCGAAGATCTTAGGGCAGAGGAGATCGTCATCTGCACGAACTCACAACTCGTGGCCCTCCAGGTTCGAGGAGAGTACCAGGCCAAGAACAACAGCCTGTCCGAATACTTAGCCTTGGTCAGAGAAAAGATAACGAAGTTCGCTGCAGTAGAGGTGAAGCATGTTCCCCACGAATATAACGTCAGAGCAGACGTACTGTCTAAACTCGCAAGCACGAAGAAAAAGGACAGAAACAAGTCCGTCATCCAGGAGGTACTTCCTCGACCTAGTATCGAGAAAGCATCCCCGACCCTCGATGTATAGGTAATCGACAACAGCAACTGTTGGATGACCCCCGTATATAACTACCTCGCTAGGGACGAACTTCCGTCCGATCCCAAAGAAGCCAGCACAGTCAGGCGCAGGGCCTGCTCCTACGTCCTGGTCGAAGACAAAATCTACAGGCGAGGGTTCTCCATCCCACTAATCAAGTGCGCCGAGGAGGAGATGGTCGCCCATGTCCTGCGTAAAATCCACGAAGGAATCAATGCCCAATATCTCAGAAGAAGATCCCTCGCCCGGAAAGCCTTTCGGGCAGGGTATTACTGACCAACCATGCAGCAAGATGCTAAAGAACACGTGAAGAGGTGCGATAAATGCCAACGACACGGGGACATGCACCTAGCTCCGCCTAACGAGCTCAAGGCTATATCCTCCCCGTGGCCATTATCCTAGTAGGGCCTAGGCATCCTAGGGTCATTCGTAGTAGGATCAAACCAGAACAAATACTTAATAGTAGGCATTGATTACATCACGAAATGGATAGAAGCAGAAGCTCTAGCTAAAATAACAGCCCTTAACATACTGCGTTTCTACAAATGAAACATCCTCGCACGCTTTGGCATCCCCCAGGCAATAATCATGGACAACGGGACACAGTTCACGGACAGTAAGTTCTAGGATTTCGTCGCCCAGCTGGGCACGAAACAACACTTCGCATCCGTCGAACATCCCCAGACTAACGGGCAAGCGGAAGCAGCAAACCGAGTTATCCTTCGAGGCCTCAAGCGAAGGCTGGACGAAACGAAGAAAGCTTGGGTCGAGGAGCTACACAGCGTCCTGTGGGCATACCGCACGACTCCACACTCTTCAACCGGGGAAACCCCTTTCCGCCTGGCCTACGGACCGAAGCCGTAATTCCCATTGAAGTTCACGTACCCTCCCGGCGGACCGAATCACCCCTGGACGAGGAAATGAATGACGAGGCACTAAGGGAGGAACTCGACCTCGTCGAGGAAGTTCGATCAGGGGCAGCCCTCCGTGAAGCCTCATTAAAACAAAAAATTGCCATCCGGCACAACGCCAAAGTCATACGACAAGAGTTTGAAGTGGGCAGCCTTGTCTTGAGAAGAAACCATAAAGAATCTCGCGAAGCCAAACTCGTCGCTAACTGGCAAGGACCCTACCGCGTCCGAACAAAAACAGAGAAAAAGGCCTACTACCTAGAACATCTCAACGGGGAAGAACTTGCTCGACCATGGAACGCCAAAAAGCTAAAACAATACTATAGCTAAGGCCTTAACTGTCGGTTGCTTCGTCAAAATGACGAACGTCTCATCCCGACCACGATACACGCCAATGTACAAGCGTCGCATGTCAGCTAAGGCAGGACCCCGCTCAAGAACGAGCCAGGTCCCTATCCGACAGCGGTCACTCAACCGAGCACCGCCGTCGTCAAAGTACCACGATAGACATAACACCTAGCTCGCGATAGGAGGTTCATGCCGTGAACTCAGGCCTCAAACGCGACCCTGAGCTCTGCTTTCTCGCTCGGAAATTCCCCGGCTGTTTGACCAGTCCCCTTCACTGCCGAACACATCTACTTCGAGTAATTGCCTAAAGCTTAAAACAAATCAAAGTGATCCCTGTTACGGGCACAAAAGCATATCGAGCAACAGTAAAACACTTAGCAAAATAAGCAGTAAAAGTCATGCGCAAACATACAAAACCGGCCACACTGACCGGATACATACATTAAATTTAAGTGACCACAAGGGCCACAAGCTGTGCGTATTACAAAACAAGGGGGCCAGGTCCCCAAACAAAATAAAGTTACATCAAAACACGACACGCAGGCCGGATACATTACAACAAAATAAAGAATCGAATCTCATTCCTGCATCTGCTTAGGCTGCTCGGTGTTGGGCTCAGGCTCCTGGTTCTCCTCGTTCAGAATATGGGCGTGCTCGTCGCCAATATGGAAGAAGTCCGAATTAACTATTCTGCCATCCTTGACATGGCCCAAGAAGTTGGTACCCTCCGTGGAGATCTAAACCCCTAGATTGACCAGCCGGAGTTGGGCCACAACATTTTTGAACGATTCTTCTCCTATGGCAATAACGTCTTCCTCTGCCCTTAGCATACGGGCGATAAGCTCGGCCCTCACCTTCAACGCCTTCACGTCATCGGGCTCATCTTCAGCCGGGGCACTCGCTGCCCTCAGCTATCCGATCAACTCCTCGGCAGTCTTCTTCTCCACTGCCAGCGTAGCATTCTCCCCCCTCAGCCTGACAGCCTCCTCGTCTGATTTCTTCCTCGCATCATTGGCAGCCTTGGCCTCTTCCCTGGCCTTCCTCGTTGTCTCTTCCAAGGACGCTATAGTCGCCTGGGCATTCTTGAGTTCAGACTCGGAGGAGGAATCTCTCTCGGCATAGATCGTCGCCATCTCCAGGACCCTGACCAATGCAGAGGCATCCTGCGCCAACGGCGCCCTCTTGCTCGGGCGATCCATACCTTCCAGTTGGAGAGACTCTGCCCGTGGCACCACCAGGGACGTCCCCTCAAAGAATTTCCTATCAAGGACACAAGGAGGAAGCTCGAACTTCCCTTTCTCTGGTGCCCGGCTGAGGTCCACCGTTTCATTAGCTCTGGTCTGCTTAAACCTCGTGGTCAAAGGCAAAGGGGATCCTTGGGCAGGAGCAGGCGAAGAGCTCCCCGTAACAGGATGGGGTGAAGGAGCACGTTGTGCAAACTGAGACTTTGAAGCGGCCGCCCTAGGCTTGTTCCTTGCCAGAGCATTCTTCACCATTCTCTCATGGGCAGAAGACATCTCAGCTGCGAAAACACAATAAACATATTAGACAACAAAAAAAATACAGTTCGGGCAAGTCAAAAAGCTAAAACTACCGAGCAGTTTAAAAGCGTCTGCAAGAGTCTTGCACTCCAAAAACTCCTTCGTATTAATATAATGGTACTCCACCCGTTGACTACCATCCTCCTCGAAAATCGGATCACCCTTCTTCGTCCAGCAGTCAGCGAGCCTAAAAGAATTAACGTAGTTCACCAACGTCTCATAGCCAACCAAGTCTTGATCGTCCAACATGCTCGGTTGAGCGACAAAACCAGCAGGCTCCCGAGCAAAATGACTCCCACTCCAATGGAAGGGAAATTTGAACTCCCTATCCCCGATCACTTTCCCTTCCTCGTCACGCATGACGTTACCATTCTCGTTCATGGACACTGCTCAAACATACGTGCTATCTGGGGCTCGCTCCGACACGGGCTCAATAACGTAGAACCTCTCCTTGAATGTCCGGATGGACTCCGAGAAAGGCTTAAACAGCTTCTGAGTTTGCTTCAGCGACACCCATCCTATCTTCTCCCCATGATCTTCCTCTGAAGGTGGAAGATAGTGAAGAACAGAGGCAAAGTGGCTCATATCTTCAGAAACTCACACGTTAGCTCGAAGGCGCGGATGAACACCAATGAGTTAGGATGTAATTGTGACGAGGCTAAATCCAGGTGTACAAAGATGGATTGCTGGAAGTCTGTGAAGGGCAACCTCAACCCTAGCTCCTTAAAGACGTACTCATACATGGAGAATCTCTCCCAGTAATCAGTGCAAATCCGATCATCTTGGGAGGGGAAATGCATCTTCCACTCCCCTCCGATCCTACGTCCATGAAAACATCTCCTATGAAAGAAGCGAAGGTAGATTCATGCTCGGCAGGCTCTGCCACCGACCATTCCTCCGCGGAATCTTGCTTAAGCTTTACCCCGACTTCGCTGGGGCAGTTGAAACTTCTGTGTCACTACTCTCCGAGGAGCTCTCCTCGAACGAGTCTATTAAAATCTCTCTTTCGGGCCCTGTCGCCATCTCGATCACCTGAAAAGCAGAGGACAAGTGAATTCGACCGCAAAATCAAATCCACCATTCCACCGCTAATCAAGTGAAAGGGTGCGCGAATGGCTGAGGACGGCGTCCCTGGCCTAAGCCCTAAAATAAATAAAAACACGAGAGTATCCCACGAGGAGATGCTCGGGGCAAAACCCTCATATAACGAGGAACTTCCCCGAACCACTACCCAATTTCCTTTTGAAGATCTACCGAAAACTTCATCAGAAACTTCATACACTCATCGAAAACTTCATCAGAACGCCGGAAAACTGGGTAGCCACACCGGTTACACATGCGCCATCGTCACAATAGCGCCGAAAACGGCCATACTCCGACAGCCACATCAGCCACGAAAGATGGCCTAGCCACCGCCCACCACCAACAGACGCCAGAGAGGCACCACTATCTCGCCTAAAACTAACCTAACCGCATGCATTCTAACACAAAGATGAAAAAGCTGGAAGAAAGCAAGGAATTAGATGACTTATGTGGTCAAAGAGGTTGTGGAGAAGTGCTCGAAGCTTTTCACGGTGGCTGAAACGACGGTCGACGACTGCGGTGAGCTAAGTTCCCTGAGGAAGACGAAGAAGAAGGGAGAGAAACGAAAGTTCAAATGATCAGATCCTCTCTCCTTATATACAGTTGAGAGCACGTGCAGGAGCACGCTCGGATAGGTCATAATGGCCCTAGACTAGCCATCATTGCATATTTAATACAACACAGGGCTCGAGGCACACGTGGCTCCCCATCACTTCAGTTTCTTCTACCCGTTGGTCTCCCCGAACGACGGGCAAACCAAAGAGCGTTGTAAATCTCGCGAGCAATGAAACTCTCGGGCACCACGAGACAACTCCCCGCTGTCACCAAATGACGACTCCGTCACAATTCCCCGGAGCTACGGGCTATCCTTAAGTCATCACTCCCATGCTCGGGAGCAACGACTTGGGGGGCTCTTGTTCCGGACTGGACCAATGGATAAACATGGCCCAATCCACTTCTGCTCCCAGAACGGCCCAATTGCCTAAGTCCAGTCAAGAAGGGGCAAAATTTACCTCTTTGCCCTCCAACCGGGCACATATGAACGGATGGACCCCCAGGGCCATTTGCCCCTCCTCGGTATTATTGCCCGTCACACACGACTTCATTTTCCAGGGACAGGCATGGGCATGTGACCGGAACTACGCCTTTGCCCGACATAACAGCTAGTTTTGGGAACCCTGCCCGACGTAACGGCTAGTTTTTGGCAGTTACCTATTCTTCGGGAAACAGTTATTTCGCCCCGAAAATAGGGACCGTTGGCCACGCGCTGGGGGCATTATATAAACCCTCTCACTTGAGAGGGCCAGGTATTCAATTTTCATCCTAAGAACACACTTTGTACTTACCCTTTTCTCTAACCTTTTCTTACTTGAGCGTCGGAGTGCCTTGCAGGTACACTCCCTCCTCTTCTCACACCTAGCACATAAGAAACTTGATGATAAATCGAATAAGATGATCTTGATAGGATATCATTCGACTGGAGGTTACAAGTTGTTCGACCCAGTGAATAAGCAGGAAGTTATCTGCAGGGACGTGATTATAGATGAGCTTAAAGAATGAGATTGGACTGAGAATGTCAAGAAGGATTAAGTGAGAATTCTTGTGAAGAACCAGCCATTGGAGTCGAAAGAGAAGTTCGACAGGAACAAGTCAGAGATGAAGCAGGCCCAAGCAGACCTCGATGAACAAGACACATTCCTGCATGGTTGCAAAAATGTGTAATTACATCAGATGATGTGGTCGATGAAGAGGGTGAGCTGGTACATTATGTTTTCTACACACATGTCGAACCAGTTAATGCAACTGAGGCATTAAAAGATTCGAAGTGGGTGAAAGCAATGAATGAGGAACTAGAGTCTATTGAAGTCAACAACACTTGGTCACTCGCCGAATTGCCTCAAGGAAAGAAGACAATTGATGTGAAGTGGGCTGACAAGGTGAAGGTGAATCCTAAAGGAGAAGTAACTCGACACAAGGCAAGACTTGTGGCGAAAGGATTTCTTCAGAAGCAAGGAATCGATTTCGATGAAGTTTTTGCACCTGTGACTAGGATTGAAACAATCAGGTTAGTTGTTGGTCTAGCAAATATGAACAATTAGTACACATGTCAGATGGACGTGAAGCGTGCATTCCTGAATGGCCCCTTAGATGAAGAAGTTTATGTTACACAACCAGCTGGGTTTATGAAACAAGGCGAAGAAAGAAAGGTGTACAGGCTGCATAAAGCCCTGTATGGACTTAAGCAAGCTCCAAGAGCTTGGAATAAGAAAATTGACAGCTTTCTAAGGAAGAAGGAATTTGTGAAGTGCACGACTGAGCATAAAGTATATGTAAGAAGAAGGGATATTGAATTTCTTATACTATGTCTCTATGTCGATGACTTGCTGATAACAGGAAGTTGCAAGAAGGAGATCAAAGATTTTAAACATGACCTAAGTGAGGGGGTTTGAAATGCCAGACTTGGGAAATCTCTCATATTTCCTTGGCATCGAATTCTACAAGACGGGTAGAGGTTTGATGATGCATCAAAGAAGATGTGCAGGCGAAATACTCAAGAGATTTGAGATGCAAGATTGCAATCCAACTTCGACTTCAGTTGTGACCAGATTGCAACTGTCGAAAGATTCAGATTCAGATGATGTCGATCTAACCCAATATAGAAGACTTATTGGGTCACTTCGATACCTTTGTCGCACAAGGCCTGACATAGCATACAATGTAGGTATGCTAAGTAGATTCATATAGAAGCCAAACGTATCACACCTAACAGCAACGAAGAGGATACTGAGGTATCTGAAAGGAACTCTCGACTATGACATTTTGTTTCCTGCAGCTGGTGAAGAAAAAGAATGCAAATTAGTGGGATACACTGACTCAAGTTGGTGTAGTGATACTGAGGAAAGAAAATCCACAGTTGGCTATGTGTTTATGTTAGGTGGTGCACCATTTGTTTGGAGATCGAGAAAGGAGTCAGTAGTGGCATTGTCATCATGCGAAGCAGAATACATACCTGCTTCTCTTTGTGTATGTCAAACAACATGGATGGTGAACTTGGTCGAAGATATCACATCGAAGAGTCATAGAACAATTACCATGAAGATCGACAACATGTTAGCTATCAACTTGGCGAAGAATCCAATAGCACACGGTCGAAGCAAGCACATCGAAATGAGGTTCCATTATCTTTATGAGCAGGTAGCAGAAGGGAAGATGAACTTGGAACACTGCAGAACTGAGAATCAGATTGCAGACATCATGACGAATAGAGTGTTAGTCGAAGTGTTCAAGAAGCTAAAGATTATGATGAATGTAGATAATTTAGACACAATGAATTAAATGTTGTGTTAAATATGTAATTTATTGTTTTAGAAAAATTAGATTTGATTTAGAAATATTAGATTAGATTAGATTAGATTTAGAAAGATTAGATTAGATTTTTTTGGACTTTTATAGTTTGGGTTTTAGCTTGAAATGCAAGTTAACCTAAATCTATAAATAGGGAGGAATCCATATCATTGTAATATCAAGTTTGATAATCACGGTTTTGCAGTTGCAAAGTGATAATAAATTTCCACAGTTGTGGATAGAGATTTACTCTGCATAATTTTTCATCTTCTTCTCAAACGCTATTATTTTCTTTCGTTCTTTCTTTCGAACCTTTTTTTTCATTATTGTGTGATTATTAGATTACTTAACAATCTTGTAATCAAGATTGAATAGAAATTCTTCATAGACTGTGATTGAATTCCAACAATTTTGGAGGGGTAAAAAAATGCATGTGTGCCAAGTATTTTTTTCAGATGAGCCACTGCAAGACACATGTGCATAATAAAGATTAGGTCATATGAATTAACTAAGAATTAATTTGAAAATTTTTTAAATTTATGAATATAAAAAAATTGAAAAAAAGTGTCACGTAGCGTTTATGTCAGCTTTTTTGTCACACTAGCACTAGCACTATCACGTGTATGCATAGTCATAAAAAAAAATTTCATGTGATATACCACATAATCATCTGTTAGTTACATTTGACGTTAGAGACTAATTATTTAAACAAAATTTTTAAAAGAGCTAAAAACAAAATATTATATTAAATTTTATTTTAAATAGAAAAGACATACATCTTTTTATAAGTTTGTTTAATTAAAAAATTAGACCCCATAAAAAATCTATCAACCAATCTATTTAAATAAATATTTAAATTCATGCTAATAGATAAGTTCGTATAAGTGAATATAAATTTGCTAAAACCAAGTCATCCCGTCTATTTTTACAGCTAATCACATGTGTTGTTATAATGATGTTTTTAGCCACTTTCAGAAATTATTAAAGAATAATTATTTTCTTGAAATAAAATAAAAAATTCAAAGAATGGGATAAGATAAACTATAAGAAAACTTTAGAATAAAAAATAATAAAAATCCAACTTTAATAATAAAATAAAAACACATCACTTTCTTCATAAAAGAAAGAAACAAAATTCGCACAATCCAAAAGACACTTGCTCATAGCAACCGCAACAGAAGCAAAGTATTTATATTTATTTACATTAAAAAAACAAAAGGAGGCAAAAGGTAGGACTAGATAGTATTAATTATCTTCTCCATCGGTTGGTTTTGGCTTCTTCACAATCAAAACAGGGCATTTCACATTCTGTGCACAGTGGTTGCTCACACTTCCCAGAAAAGCCCTACACCATTAATCAAAATATCCAAAACCAAATTAATTTTACAATTCTCTTTCTATAAAAAAATCACAATTCAAATATAGAGATCATTAAGTAACTAACCTCTTGATGACACCATATCCATGGCTTCCCATCACCAAGATATCAACCCCCAATCTCTGAGCCGCCTGGCAAATCACGTCCCGAGGGTCACCATTCTCTATCCTCGTCTCCACCTAAACCATACCAATCATTAATTAATCAGCTAACCATTCAATTAATCAACTAAATAGTTTATTATAAATCATACTTAATTGATTAATATACATTTTGGACGTCGTTACAGACTAACTTGGCTTTCTCCAAAACAGATTCAGCAATTTGTTGGCTATACTTCTCCATAGTTGCCGTTACATCGGATGAGAAAAGATATCCTAAAACACAAATTAATTAATAATTAACAGAGTTAACAACAGATTAAACACGATTAACTGTAGGAACTAATTACCTGTGCCGTCGAAGGCCGAATAAACGGCACGAGGTGGCTTAACGTAGATGAGAATAAGATGATCTTTCGAATTTCGAAAAATCAAATTCTTCAGACTCCATGTCAGAGCGTAAATACTCTCATCTCCTTCGTCAATAGCTACCATGATTCTTCTTCCGTTTTCTGTTATTCCAGCCATGAACACTGCTTGGAAATTCTCCTGCAAAGAAATATTCAGTATATATGTGATTAAAATTATGATTGGTCGAGTAGCTGAACAATACTACTAGTTTATTTAATGTTGCTTATATATAAGTAACTTTTTGGCACATAGTATTTCAGAATGGATAATGATTCTATTGGCGGTTTATAGCTTTGGGGTTTCTGGTTTTCGCTATTTCAACACAGTGGGCCTTCCAGATTAACCTTTCAACATGTTAAATATAATATCTACTTTTTCAATAACCTTTACCTTTCTAAATAATTTTTAAGGGGAGAAAATATATATCTATAAAGAATCTTTAGTTTTAATTATATTTTTATTCAAACTGTTATATTAATATTTTTACAATTTTTAATTAAAGAATTATTTAAATATTCAATACAATAAAATAGATCCGACTAAAACATTAATTTCTACGGTTGCTGGATGATATTTGATTTCTAAAAAAATGGTTTTGCTAAAATGGAAATTATTATGAACAGATTTTGTTTTAATATTAATTGTCAAAATTAATTGATTATAATTTATGTCAAAAAAGTTATAATTAAATATTATACAATAAATATATGACAAAATAAAAGATAAAGAATACAATTTCATTCTTTCAGCCAGCTATTATTAATAAAGAAATAAATCTACTTTGCTGGCCAATTTTTTGATTGACAACTGGTTATAGTAGTATGTGATTTGCCAGTTTCAGCCACCCCTTGTCCTTAGTTACTTGAGCTTTCAAATTTACGAAAAGCCCATAAAATCCTACTTTTTTTTTTTAATCAGCCAAAGAATCAAAATATATAAATAAGAAAACCAGAACCTGTCAAAGCCTGTCCAAGACAAGGAAAAGCAGGCTGCTATCAAACATACACCAGAAAATTACCAAAGCCATACAGAATTTGGACTGCCGACATCATGAATTTGGACTGCCAATACAAAATACCAAAATCTACCATAAAATCCTACTTTTAATATATTAGTGTAATTTATGGACAATAAATATTCATGCATATCTTCTAAAATGACAAGAAAAATAAAAGTGTGTAAATATCAATAAATGTTGGCTTAAATAATTATTTAGTCCCGGTAAGTTGGCGAGTTTTTGGTTTTAGTCCTTGAATTTTTTTTCGGTCCAAGTCCCTATATGTTCTATTCTTTTTGGTGTTAGTCCCTGCTGTTACTCTTCCGTTAAAAAAAAGGTGACTTGACAGACGGTGGTGATGTGTAATTTTATTTTTCATTTCTTTTATTTATTTGTTTAACACACGTGGAAATGGTAATTCAGCTTTAAATTAAGAGGGACTAAAACCAAAATTTTTAGAAGTTGTCTTCTTCCTTCTTCTACACTTGTATTAGATATGTTCTTCTTCTACCCACTTCCTTCAACATCCATGGCGTCCCTTTCTTCTGTGAATTCTCATCATGGCCAACCACCGGTGTGTGGTTGCAATAGAAGCATGAAAATGTTTATGTCAAATTCAATGGAAAACCCTAAAAGACGATTTTGGAAGTGTCAAAATTCAGGATTAATGTCCGGCTGCAAGTTGTTTATTTGGGACGATGAGCTTGAAAGAAATCCAGCTAGTGATGTTAGATATTTTGGTGGTTGCAACTGCTCTGAAGCATTGAAGGATATTGTGGTCATGGTCAAGGCGATTGAAGATGGTAAAAAAAAGAAGATGAAGAACAAGCTGGAGAAGGAGAAGAGAAAAGTGACTCTGTTGAAGATTGTTTTGGTTGTTTCATGGGGGATTTTTTATGGTTATCTGAAATGGTGAATTTTGAATTAAGTCCTTGTAACATTAATGTATTTTGGAATTGGTCCCTGTACCATATTTTGAATGAAAAACATGTTGTTGTTTTGTTCATAAAACTTTATGCGATTATATTGTTCAGTATAAGTATTCAATTAGGTTGATAAGTGCTTTTTTAGTATTACTTAAACCATAGCATTATATTTAAAGGCATAACAAAAGTACATGTCTTAAGTCATTACAAAATACTTAAAGTCTTAACAAAATACCATCTTAAGCTCATACATACTTAAAGTCATAATAAAATACATTCTTAAGTCATAATACATAAAGGCTTTAACATCAAGTTGTAAGCCAAAGCAGTACAACATAATTCAAAACAGGTGCTTGTCTAATACTTCCATGGTTGGCCTTTGTTACTTCCCTCTCCCTTAAGCCTTTTGCATTATCTTACACTTGTTCTGTCACTTCTCCTCAGTTCCAACTTTGTTCTGTCACTTCTCCTCAGTTCCAACTTCCTTGACACCTTCTGTCTGGGTTGTTTGGCCTACAAAGTCACATTAAAAAACACACTCAATCAGAGAAATATCAGCAGACCAAACAACATAGACAACAACTAAGTTTTACACTCAACTGGTTTAGGATGCTTAGTAACAGGTTGTTTTGGTGGAGCTGATGACAGAGGTGGGACCATACTAACTTCAACACTTGACTGTGAGCCACCACCTTCTTTGACAGGTGCAGACAAAATGTAATTTGGCTGAGAGCCACCAAGTCCTTGTGAAGCCTGTGCAGGCTGTTCATTAGAAACCTCAACAGTTGGTTGCTTATTAATAGGAACGTGGGGAATATTTGGAATTTCTGTTGTGATGTCATTGATGTTAGGTTGGGTTTGTGTTGATTCAAAAGCTGCACATAGATCAGCTGCAAGCATCTCAAATTCTGGATCCACATCACATTGTATTCCCTGTTGTTGTTCAGTTGGTTGCGCAATCTCAGTATTACTTGGTTTCTGTTGTTGTTCAGTTGATTGCTCATTCCCAGGCTGTGATACTTGTGTAGCAGTTTTCTTAGGTTTTTTCTGCAGATACAAAGTCTCAATCAATATCAATGACAAAATAACAAAATTTGTAAACATAATTGATTTTAAATGATACCTTTCTTTTCTGAGCTTTAGGGCATGGCACCTGAACCAAACAACTCCTGGAATTATGTCCATGCACTCCACATTTGGTACAACAATAAGTAGTTTGTGTCCTCCCTTTGTTGGGATCCTCATCAGGTTCTCTTCTCCTTAACTTCTTTGGCCTACCAGGCCCTCTCTTGTAAGATGGAGGCAACATTTTCTCAGTGTCAACTTCAGGCCACATGTCTTGGCCATTAATTGGGCTAATGTTGTAGTCATAGCATGTCACATAGGTCTCCTTGCAATAACAATCGTCTACATAGTCTTCTGGTTTAAGATTCCTATATCCTAGGGCAGCAACCACATGTCTACATGGTATGCCTACCAACTCCCAAAAGTTACAAGTGCAAGTTTTCTTAGATGTGTCAATAATAAACATATGTTTGCTATAAATATGTTCTACCTGCCAAATACTATCACCAGACCAATTAGGTATCCAGTTGCCAGCATGCTGAACTTCATTATCTAGCCTAATTCTAGGTCTTGGCATAATCCTATGTTCCCACCTATCAGCTTTCTCTCTTAATGTAGAATTTCTATTCATCAGATAGTTCCTTATCCATTCACACATTATCAATATTGGTTTATCCCTAGCCACAAGTACTGTGCTATTGAAAGCCTCAGATACATTATTCATCAAAACATCACATTTGGGATAGAATGAAAAAACATGCTTACACCATGACTTTGTTGGGATCTTGGCCAACCATTCCCAAGCCTTAGGATTAAAAGCCTTCAGCTCTTTCATCTTTGCCTCCCATGCTTGTATATATGTTTCCTTTGCTGCAGACATCATCAAGTCTCTAATTTTGGTCCCACCATCAAACTTCTTTTTGAAATTGGCATATAAATGCCTCAGACATAACCTATGCTCTACCCTCTCAAACATCTCCTCAAATACTGGTATCAACCCCTTGAAAACAAAATAAACATAAAAATCAGGGACCAAAACCAAAATGAATCTAATAGTACAGGGATGAATTTAAAAAGTCAAACATTGCATAAGGATGTAAAGCAAAAAAAACATAGATGTGACAAGTACCTTTTGTTGGTCTGAAATGAATACCCATCTTTTATCTTGCCCAATGTCCTCCAAAAGCAAGGTCAAGAACCACCTCCATGACTCCTTAGTCTCAGTCTCACATACACCAAAGGCCAATGGATAGTATTGGTCATTAGGATCCCTTCCAACAGCAACAAGCAAAGTTCCTCCATATTTTGTTTTTAGATGACAACCATCAACACCAATGAATGGTCTACAAGCAGTGGTGAATCCCTTCTTGATTCTATCAAAGCAGAAGTAAAAACTACCAAATCTTGGTTGAATAGTGGGTGCAATTTTGGTGACATTAATTTTGCAAGTATTACCTGCATTCACCCTCCTCAATTCAGCTGAATACCTCCATAAAAGTGTATACTGCTTTGTGGCATCACCTTCAACCAAAGCCTTTGCTATTTGTTTAGCCTTCCATGCCCTGTTCATAGTAATACCTACAGAATATGATGTCCTAATCTCAGACACAATCTCACGAAGCTTGGGACCATCAGAACAAGCCATCCTAGCCGCCACAGTTTTCGCAATCCACTTTGAGCTAGCAGTTGTATTATTCAAAACCCTTCCACACGTCTGAGTACCAATCCATTTCTTCATTCTATACGTGTGTTTATTCCCCACTTTACTAACCAGAGCCAAAAAACCACATTTGCCCTTGCATACCACTCTCACTTTAACCTTGTCATTTTTCACATACTTTATCTCTCTACCATTTAAGACTGACCATTCAGTTATTGCTTCCTTGAATTCATGGAAAGAAACAAATTCCAACCCAACTTTGAACTTGTAGTCCTTGTCTAATTCCTCCATCTTGAACCTTGGATATGATGGTCCTTTCTCTTCATCTGATGCATCTGGATCACTACTCCCAAGATCATCACTTAAGTAATTAGTTTCAATCCCTTCATTACCAACTCTATTTCCACTAGATGAACCCCCAGCTGCATCAACAATTCTTATCTTTGTTAGAGTTTTCCTATTTTTCCTTGCTATCTGCTTAACCCTACCAGGAGTTTTTTATACCACATCAAACCCATCATCCAAACCAAGGGCCCTTTCATCCTCACTATCCTCAAATGACAAACCAGTGTAATCACTATCTGAACTATCACTTTCATGACCATCATCAATACCTGTCTCAGCTTGAACATTAATTACATTTTCCTCACGGACTGTGACAGCATCTACATTATCAAAAACGCCATGATCCATACCAGTCTCAGCTTCAGCATTAGTTACATTTTCCTCACCAACTGCATCACCTTCAACATTACTTACATTTGCCTCACCAACTGTGTCAGCTTCAACATTATCACCCGTAATTCTGTGCTCAACAAAAAGGTCTACACTAACACCAGTTTCAAGATAGTGTTCATAAATCTTACCAGCATCAACATCACTAACTACCCTTGCATGCTTACCCGATACAATGTTATACCACCATAGCCAAAAATCATTGATTTCAAGTTTGCAAACATCATTAACAATACCGGTTACTTCAAAGAAGCTCCACTTATCTGGGTCAATGTCTACTTCAACTTTATCTCCACCTAAGTAGTACACAACACCATCCCTAACAAACTTTCCCCCATAATGTAAGTTTACAGTAAACGGCATACCTGGAAGAATCTTTCTTGGAAGTTCAAACGCAGCCGGACAACCACCGTTGAGCTTACCTGAACGGTAGGGGTGGCAGAGACAAACTTGGAAATGGAAAAGTCAAGCCCTAATTTACAGGGACTTAAAACAAAATATGGTAATGAGAAAAGTCAAGCCAGGTGTGTTAAACAAATAAATAAAAGAAATGAAAAATAAAATTACACATCACCACCGTCTGCCAAGTCACCTTTTTTTTAACGGAAGACTAACAGCAGGGACTAACACCAAAAGGAATAGAACATATAGCGACTTGGACCGAAAAAAAAAGATTTAGGGACCAAAACCAAAAACTCGCCAACTCACAGGGACTAAATCATTATTTAAGCCATAAATGTTCCATATAAAAAGTGACACTCATATTAAAAACCTCTATAAAAGTGTCACATGGACAATTGTAATAGTATCAAGTATTATGTCACTTGTCTTCTCCATACACTTCTTTGTGGTGTCGCCACCAGCCATACTCGGTGCGAGGGCATGGGCGTAGGGGCGCTAGCGACGCCTTGTATGCGACACTTGGACACGACGCATCGAGCTACTTACGGTGTTATACAGTGGTGGTTGTTGCTCATATTTTTTTTTGTTGCTTGAGTGTGAATTTTGAATTCGAAAATAGGCAACATTAGTGAAGTGTTGCAGAATGAAGATATGCAACACTTGAAAAACGTTGTTGTAGGTGAAACAACACAACTTTTGGTAAAACTGTTGCTGAAAGGATGTTGTTTCGTCAAGGGATGCAACCTTGTGAAACAACACAAACATGACCTGTGAATAAGTCATTTCGAATTCAGAGATCACATCACAAAACACATATCCTCTTCAGAAAAAGTCCAGATTATCTTTCCTACATTTGAGTTTTCATCCGTCTTGTGCAAACTCGAGTATAAGTTGAATCATCCTGGGTATTACTACATAGAAACTCTAAGGCATTCAAGAGTGCTTGAAATACTATAAGGAAAGTCATTCGTTCACGATTTCAGCATGGATCCATTTAATCTAGAAGATTTATTTAACTGTCTTATAGTATCTCAAATCATGGCCACCGACGCTCCAGTTTCAAGCATCAAAGTGATGAACTAGGACCTTATCAAGTTATATCATTTTGATGGAACAAACCTCACCGGTTGGTAAGATAAGATGATGTTTCTATTGACTGCCTTGAAGATTCACTATGTCTTAGATCCTGATTTGACACCAATTCCAGAACGAACAGAAGATTACACCGATGAAGTCAAGAAGAAACGAAAGGAAGATGAATTGCTATGTCAAGAACATATTCTGAAGGCATTATCTGATCGTCTCTAACATCTATGCACTGATACCCAATCTGCAACAGAGATCTGGAAATCACTTGAATATAAATTCAAGGCTGAATAGGAAGGTACGAAAAAGTTCTTAATATCTAAATACTTTTATTTTAAAATGTTGAACTCCAAGCCTATTCTTGTGTAAGTACATGAGTTACACGTTCTCGTGAATAAAATAAAAATTATAAAAATAGTCATTTCAGAAGCTTTCCCAGTTCGTACAATCATTGCAAAAATTCCACCTTGTGGAAAGGATACAGGAAGAAATTGATGCATAGTTCTGAGGATTTCTCGTTAGAGAAGCTTTAGAAACACCTTCAAAACGAAGAGGAGACGAAAGATAGAGAAAAGTCAGAGTCTGCTGGATACTCTAAAGCCAATGTTGCGATTGCAAAAGGAAAGAGGAAACATAATGGCATGAAGAACCATATTAGCCCTAAGAAGGAACATAATAAGTTTAAGAACTCTAGCGGACCAAAAGGCGGCTGCTATGTGTGCGGAAAACCAGACCATTTTGCTCGAGATTGCAGGCATAACAAGTCCAAAAACAAAGTTAATGTTGTTCATGCAAATGATGACATAATTGCTACGGTGAGCGAGATTATTACAATCAAAGGAAAAGTGCAAGGATGGTGGTATGATACATGTGCTACCATGCATGTTTCTTATGGAAAAACAACATTTAAAAGCTTTTCTGAAGTAAATGATGGAAAATAAGTGCAGATGGAAAATGAAGTACAATCTAGAGTCGTTAGAATGGGATCTGTCGAACTAAATTTCACTTCCGAAAAGAAAATCACTATTGTTAATGTACTTCATGTCCCCAACATGAATAGGAACCTTGTTAGTGGGGACTTGTTGGGAAAACCGGGTACTAAGTCTGTATATGAATTGAGCAAACTAATAGTAACCTATAACGGTGTATTTGTAGGAAAAAGATATTATGTCGATGGAATAATCACATTATGTACTACCGATAATATTATTAATGAAATTTCTAATCCTGCTTATATGCTTGAATCTATTTCTTTATGATATTCTAGATTAGCACATATTGGTATTAGTACTATGAATAGACTAATTAAATCCGGATTGATATCTTACAATATTCATGATTTTGAAAAATGTGAAATATATGTTAAATAAAAATGGATCAAGAAACCTTTCAAAAGTGTTGAAAGAAAATCAAATTTGCTTAATTTTGTGCACTTGGATTTGCGTGAATTTAATGGCATGTTAATCAATGGGTAAAAGTGGTATTTCATAACCTTTATCGATGATTTCTCTAGGTTTACATATGTATACCTTTTAAAGCATAACAAAGATGCTTTTAATGCCTTTAAAATTGATAAAGCGGAAGTAGAAAATCAATTAAATATAAGTATCAAAGTCCTTAGGAGTGATAGGGGCAGTGAATACTTTTCTAAAGAATTTGATGTATATTGTGAAGAATATGGCATTATACATGAATGTTCTTCACCTCTTACACCACAACAAATTGGTCTAGCTTAGAGAAAGAAACGAACATATCAAGAAATGATAAATTCTATGTTAATGCATTCTGAGTTGCGATTTAATTTGTGGGGTGAAGCATTACTATCCATATGTCATATAATAAATAGGATTCCTTTAAAGCTAACTGATCGGAGGTGATCAGACTGGATCGTCATGGCCTTCGTATAGGACAGATGAGGATGCTTGTAGGAGAGAAAAAGGGGGTTGTACCTGCAAGGTACTCCAATGCCAAAGTAAGTGTTTGGTTAAAAGAGAGAAAGCAAATACAAAAGTAAGATTTCAAGTATTGGATTTTTTTGAATACCTGCCCCTCTCTAGTGAGAGGGTATTTATAGAAGTAACCCCTAGTGCGGGGCCAAGGTCTCCCATGTGGCCGAAATATCTGGTCGACCAATGGGAGACTGCCAGGTGGAGGGCAATGCGTGTGGCCCTTTAACCTGGTCCAACTGTTTCCATGAGATCCAGGGAGACAGTTGGTCGCGTGAACTGCTGGGCGAGTGAGGGGGACATACCCAACGACTAGTTCCTCCTCAATGGCTAGTTTCTAGCTATTGGGCCTGGCCAATACCTGGACTGGATTGGGCCTTGCCCTGTTGGGGGCAAAGCGCCTGCCTAGTCCAGAACAGGAGCCCCCAAGTCTTTGCTCTGGGGAAGAGTGATGACTTAAGGTAGTCATGTGGACAGTTACCTTTGAGCGATAGCGTTCGGGGACATGTCCCTCGCCTTTGCTATTACCGAGGTGGTCGGCATCAGTGTTTTAACCTGCCCGACCAGCCTTTAGTGTGTGAGGAGCATACTTGCGAAAAGGGCGTTTTATGTCGGCCAGGCTTTAGGAAGGGTGCCCGCCTAAGTGGCATTTTTATGTCGAGGAGGTGTGCTTGCGGGATAGCAGAAGACTTGGTGAATGTAATGTCTAGCTTTAGGAATGTCAAATGAAGATTCCCCTTCTGACTCGTGGTGGACATTCAGCCTCTGCCAGGCCTAGAGACGCCTAGGCTATGATGGCCTTTGCGCTTCCCAAGCGAGGAAGTGCTTATAAAAAGGTGGGGAGAGTATTCATTTGAACACTTCGCTCAAATTTGTCTCCCCAAACCTCTTTGCTCTGCAACTTGCTTTCTCCCCGGAGTTTCCCGCCGCCGTCGATCTTCAAAGCATAATCCATGATCTTCATCTCCTTCCTTTGATTTACCAAGTAAGCTCTTCATCTTTTTCTGAAATTCGCATAGTGTTCTTCATTTTCTGGAAATATCCATGGATTTTCCGGCGACACATGAATTTTTCGGTTGAAGATTCATGTGTTCTTCGATGACGACATGAATTTCTGGAAAATTCATGAAGAACATGAAGAACACGTAGAATGTGGAATGGATGTTTATGATTATTGCGTATGTTGGTGTAGATCCTCCTAGGTTATGGTTAGGATTAGTTTTAGGGTTGTAGTCGGGCATTAGGCCTGTTCGACATGAAACCCTGGCTTTTGTGTGACGAGCTCACTTTGTCGAGTAAGCTCCTAAGTCTTCTTGGAGTTGCGGAGACTCGTCCCCATCGTAGGGTATAGTGGAGTCCTCGTACCTAGTGGTGATCGGCATGGGCTCGCGGTTATTCCCGACTTCTTCCCCGCCCTTTCACTTGATTAGTGGTGGAATGGTGGATTTGATCTTAGTCGTCGAATTTGTAACACCCCGATTTTCGTAAGAATATTTATTTAATTTATTTAAATATTATATTCGTGGTTTTCTGTGATTTTTGGTGGATTGTGTCGATGTTGGTGTTTTTATGAAGTTTTGGTTATTTTAATTAAATAATAGTATGTAATATGGATATATTAGTATTATTATTAATTTAAAATAATATTAGAGGAATTAAGGGTAAGATGAACATTGGAGAGAATTAGTGAGGGTATTATGGAGAAAGCCTAATTTTGAAGTCCATGAGTTAAATTAACCAAAAAGGAGGAATTGAGGAGAATTAGGATTCATTTGTGGAGATCGTGAAAATAAGGAGAAAGTGCAGAGCTCTGAGGAAAAAGGGAGAAGGCGAGGATTTTCGTGAAGGTTTCCAAAGGCTCAAGAGAGAACTCATCGGATCAATAATCTAAAGTATGGGGAGTAATTGCCTTTCATTGTTTTCATTATAGGATTCGATTGATTAAAGTGGATTTTGGGGTTTTTGAGGGTTTATGGGTTTTGAGGTAAACTGATGATTTTAAGGGCATTTTTGTTAATCGGTCAATAACATGGAATTGAACCGCTAAAGTAGACATTGGGGTTGATTTCCCTGTCGTTGTTGTAGTTTTAACCTTGTGGGAAGCATCTATGGAGTTTATATGAAGTTTGAGAGTTTTGAAGGTTTAGGAGAAATTAAGGTTTCCAGTAGTGTCCTGGATCGACCTAACAAACGTAGGTTATAGGCCTTTAAATTCGGTGATGTGTTATAATTGTTGTAGGGATGATTTTGGGTCGTTTCGGGCTGTAGTCGCAGGAACTTTAGTGGTTGTAGAGCTACTGATGCGTAGCAACGATTTGCTGTAATCGCAGGTTCGCTAGGCGAACCATTGCTTCGCTAGGCAAATGTTTGCCAAGGCTCGCTAAGCAAGCAGCGCAGCGAATGCGCGATAATATGAGTGTGAGTACAAAGGTGATTTTGGAGTAGGAGGAGTGATTCGCTGGAAGCCTCGCTAGGCGAAGGGAACAACGAGTAGGTTCGCTAAGCGAACGAACCAGCGAGTATGACAGATAGTTGTGTTTATGGTGTTGAGGGTGGTGTCTGTAAGGTTCGCTGGCCGCTTCGCTAGGCGAAGGCCACAGCGAACAGGTTCGCTAGGCGAACCCTGGAGCGAACGTATGCCGTTTGTGAATTTTTGTTTATGCTGCTGTGCTGTTGTGATGTTTCGATGCTGTGATTTTATGATGATTTTTCATGATGTTGTTGCTGTATTTTATGATGATGTTTTGATGATTATTTGATGAATATGTGACGACATGACGTATATGAGAATTGATGAATGATGATGCATATTTTGATGTTTAATTGATGATGATGATTAATGATGTTGTGTATCATACATTCATATGCATACACTGTGACGACACTTCATTCCCATTGTGCGGATATGAGGTAACTATGACGTGCTCCGGTTCCGATTGCGGGATCGATCCTATTGACTGGGATCTTTGGAGGGTTGATGGCCTAGTGTCCATCTATTATGACGATTGGTACCACATGCATGAGTCTTGTTGTGCATTTGCATTTAATTGGCATTGTTGTATTTTATGACGTTGTTCGTGATTTTGATGTTTCCTTGTGATGACCCTGAAGATGTTGTATATGAAGATAATGCCATTTTATGCATATCTTGTTTTATAATGATTATTATGAATTGTGATTACTCACCCTGCCTGTTTGAATGTTGCCTCCACGTGGGTAACGTGCAGGTGATCAGGTTTAGCTGTGGATGCTTCGAGGACCTTGAAGTTTATTTGCTTTTGGTCAATTTAGAGGGTCTTGCTCTGATAGTGTAACATCGGGTTGGGGTCCTTTGAGTCGAACTATGTTTTTTTTGCTTATTTTATTGTCATTTGATGATATGGTTTTATATGTTGAAAACCTTTTTGGATTATTACGATGTTTGTTGAAAACCTTTTAATTGAGAATTTTGAGTTCCACTGCCATGTGAAGGCTTTTGAGTTATTTTGAGGAAATCCCTTGTTTACATGGCAAATGTAGTATTTTGATTTAAATGAGAAATGTGCACCCTTTGAGGGAAATTTTATGTTTTACTCTAATATTTGAGTTGTTTCTGCTGTCACATTTGTGGGGGTAGAAAAGGGTGCTACATTAGTGGTATCAGAGCAGGTCGGTCCATCCGGCCAGGTTTTTACTTGATGTCTATCCATGTCAGTCGACGAGTGTGTGTACACTATCGATGTTTTAGTTCTTCTAACCTTATTGGTGGTGTGCAGGATGACTGGAAGAAACGATCGTGCGATTGCTGATGCGTTGGAATCAGTTGCTAACGTGGTGGCGCAGCTGAATCCAAATGGTGGAGCTCCTGATGAGTTTCGTGCTTTGGGAAAGTTTCAAATGAACAATCCACCGACTTTTTTGGGTACGCATGATCCAGCAAGTGCGCACAAGTGGCTGAAGGCGATCGAGAAGATTCTCCGAGTGATGGGGTGTTCTGATGAGCAACAGGTTCAGTTCAGAACGCATATGTTGGAAGAGGAAGCTGAGGACTGGTGGGATAACACCCGTCAGAGACTTGTAGATGTTGGCACTGTGATAACTTGGGCTGTATTTAAGCAGGAGTTTCTGCAGAAGTATTTTCCAGAGGATGCTCATGGCAAGAGGGAAGTGGAATTCCTTGAGCTGAAGCAAGGAGATATGACTGTGGCAGAGTATGCTGCAAAGTTTGAGAAGCTAGTGAAGTTCTGTCTGCACTACAATCGTGCTGATGCTGAGATGTCTAAGTGTCTCAAATTCGAGAATGGGCTGAGACCAGAGATTAAGCAGGGTATTGGGTATCAGCAGATCTGCAGGTATGCTGAGTTGGTTGATAAGAGCAGGATCTACGATGAGGATAGCCGAGCTCGATCTGCTCACTATAAGCAATTGAGTGAGAAGAAAGGGCAGTATAGGGGTAAGCCTTATATGACTTCAGCTGACAAAGGGAAGCAGAAGGCTTCAGATGGGAAAAAGTCAAGTGGGGGAGCAACTCCCGCTTCTGGAAAGTGTCATAAATGTGGCGAGCAAGGTCACCATGCTGATGTGTGCACCAATAATGTGGTGAGGTGCTACAGATGTGGTAAGAAGGGGCATAGAGCTACTGACTTCAAAGATGAAGGTCCAACCTGTTTCAATTGTGGTGAGAAAGGTCACATCAGTACTTAATGCCAGAAGCCGAAGAAGACTGCTACTGCTGCCCAGACCAGTGGTCGCGTGTTTGCTTTGAGTGGTGCAGAGACGCCAGAGAAGGACAACCTGATTCGAGGTACTTGTTTTATTAATAATATCGAATTGGTTTCTATTATTGATACTGGTGCTACTCATTCTTTTATCTCGCTTGAATGTGCTAATAGATTGGGTTTAAAGTTATCTAATATGAATGGTAATATGGTAATAGAAACTCCAGCTAATGGTTATGTTACTACTACCCTTGTGTGTTTGAGATGTCTTGTGATGATTTTTGAGAAGAGCTTTGTGATGGATTTGGTGTGCTTACCCTTGCACCAAATTGACGTGATTTTTGGAATGAACTGGTTGGAGTTCAACCGGGTTCATATCCATTGTTATAACAAGACTGTAGAGTTTCCTGAGATTGATGATAGTGGGGAGTTGATGTTCTTATCTGCTAAGCAAGTAGACGAACTTGTGGAAGACGAAGCTTTGGTGTTTGCAATGTTTGCATCGTTGCAAATTGATCATGAAGCTGCGAGTGTGGAGTTTCCGGTTGTCTGTGAATTTCCAGATGTGTTTCCAGATGACATCGGTGATTTGCCTCCAGAGCGTGAAGTAGAGTTTGCAGTGGACTTAATACCAGGTACGAGTCCAGTGTCGATGGCTCCTTATCGGATGTCAGCTTCTGAGCTAAGTGAATTGAAGAAACAACTGGGAGAATTGCTTGAGAAGAGGTTTGTTCGACCAAGTGTTTCTCCGTGGGGTGCTCCTGTGTTTCTAGTGAAGAAGAAAGATGGAAGTATGAGGTTGTGCGTTGATTATCGGCAGTTGAATAAAGTGACGATCAAGAATAAGTATCCACTTCTGAGAATCGACAATTTGATGGATCAGCTAGTAGGTGCTTGTGTGTTTAGCAAGATTGATTTGAGGTCTGGTTATCATCAAATTTGAGTGAAGCCTGATGATATTCCGAAGACGGCTTTCAGAATGAGATATGGACACTATGAATACACTGTGATGTCGTTTGGTGTATCCAATGCACCTGGTGTGTTCATGGAGTATATGAATCGGATTTTCCATGAGTATTTGGATAAGTTTGTGGTGGTGTTTATCGATGATATCTTGATATATTCTAGATCTGAAGAAGAACATGCCGAGCATTTGAGGACTGTGTTGTAAGTGTTGAAAGAGAAGAAGTTGTATGCAAAGCTGTCGAAGTGTGAGTTTTGGTTGAAGGAAGTAAGTTTCCTTGGCCATGTGATTTCAAGTGGCGGTGTTGTTGTTGATCCTTCTAAGATTGATGTCTTGTTACAGTGGGAGACTCCGAAGTCTGCTACTGAGATACAGAGTTTTTTGGGATTAGCGGGTTACTACCGCAAGTTTATTGAAGGCTTTTCTAAGTTGGCATTACCTTTGACTCAGTTGACTCGAAAGGGTCAGACTTTTGTGTGGGATGTAGCTTGTGAAGAGAGTTTCGTGGAATTGAAGAAGAGATTGACTACTGCTCCAGTGTTGATTTTGCCTAATCCGAGTGAATCTTTTGTGGTTTATTGTGACGCGTCGAAGATGGGTCTTGGTGGAGTATTGATGCAGAATGGACAAGTGGTTGCCTATGCTTCGAGACAATTACGAGTTCATGAGAGGAATTATCCTACACATGACTTGGAGTTGGCCGCTGTGGTGTTTGTGTTTAAGATTTGGAGACATTATTTGTTTGGCTCTAAATTTGAAGTGTTCAATGATCATAAAAGTCTGAAGTACTTATTTAATAAGAAGGAATTGAATATGAGGCAGAGAAGGTGGTTAGAGCTGTTGAAGGATTTTGATTTTGATTTGAGTTATCATCCGGGCAAAGCAAATGTAGTGGCCGATGCGTTGAGCAGAAAGTCATTGCATATGTCGATGCTTATGGTGAAAGAATTGGAGTTGATTGAGCAATTCAGAGATTTGAGTTTGGTATGTGAAGCGACTCCTGACAGTGTGAAGTTGGGAATGTTGAACTTGACTAGTGGTATTGTGGAAGAGATCAGAGTGGGACAACAATCTTATTTAAAGTTGGTTGACCAATTGACTTTGATTAACCAAGGTAACGGAGGTGACTTCCAGATTGACGAGAATGGTGTGATGATGTTCAGAGATAGGGTGTGTGTCCCAGATGTCCCAGATATTAAGAAGAGCATTCTTGAAGAAGGACATCGAAGTAGGTTGAGTATTCATCCCGATGCTATGAAGATGTACCAAGATTTGAAAAAGTTGTTTTGGTGGCCAAGTATGAAGAAAGATGTTGCAGAGTTTGTGTATGCGTGTTTGACTTGTCAGAAGTCGAAGGTTGAGCATCAGAAGCCTTTAGGTATGATGCAGCCGTTGAGGATTCCAGAATGGAAATCGGATAGTATTTCCATGGATTTTGTGGTGGGATTGCCGAAGACTGCTAAGGGAAATGATTCAATTTGGGTGATCGTGGATAGATTAACTAAGTCGGCTAATTTCTTGCCGATGAAGATTAATCATTTTATGCAAAAGTTAGCCGAGTTGTACATTGAGGAGATTGTGAAGTTACATGGGGTACCTTCGAGTATTGTGTCAGATAGAGATCCGAGGTTTACATCGAGGTTCTGGAAGAGTTTGCAAGATGCTTTGGGTACTAAGTTGAGGATGAGTTCTGCATATCATCCGCAGACGGACGGTCAGACAGAAAGGACGATCCAATATTTAGAGGATTTGCTGAGGGCTTGTGTGTTGGATCATGGAGGATCGTGGGATAGCCATTTGCCGTTGATTGAGTTCACGTACAATAATAGTTTTCATGCTAGTATTGGAATGCGCCCTATGAAGCTTTGTATGGGAGAAGGTGTAGGACTCCGTTGTGTTAGTATGAATCGGGTGAGAGTGTTGTACTCGGACCTGAAATTATGCAAGAGACGACTGAGAAGATTAAGAAGATCCAAGAGAGGATGAAAGCTTTGCAGAGTCGTCAGAAGAGCTACCATGATAAGGGGAGGAAAACACTTGAATTCCAAGAGGGAGATCACATGTTTTTGAGAGTGACGCCAGTGACTGGTGTGGGTCGAGCTTTGAAGTCTAGGAAGCTCACTCCACGTTTTATTGGTCCATATCAGATATCACAGAGGATAGGAGAGGTAGCCTATCGAATTGCTTTACCGCCGTCACTTGTGAATTTGCATGACGTGTTCCATGTGTCTCAGTTGAGGAAGTACATTCCGGATCCGTCGCATGTGATCCAGATGGATGATGTACAAGTGAGGAATAATCTGACCGTTGAAGCATTGCCTGTGCGTGTCGAGGGTCGAGAGACGAAGCAATTACAGGGTAAAGACATAACTTTGGTGAAGGTTCTGTGGGGTGGACCAGCTGGCAAAAGTTGGACTTGGGAACGTGAAGATCAGATGAGGGAGTCGTATCCGAATCTATTTCCTTGAGGTAATTTTTGAGGGCAAAAATCCTTTAAGTGGGGGAGAGTTGTAACACCCCGATTTTCGTAAGAATATTTATTTAATTTATTTAAATATTATATTCGTGGTTTTCTGTGATTTTTGGTGGATTGTGTCGATGTCGGTGTTTTTATGAAGTTTTGGTTATTTTAATTAAATAATAGTATGTAATATGGATATATTAGTATTATTATTAATTTAAAATAATATTAGAGGAATTAAGGGTAAGATGAACATTGGAGAGAATTAGTGAGGGTATTATGGAGAAAGCCCAATTTTGAGGCCCAAGAGTTAAATTAACCAAAAAGGAGGAATTGAGGAGAATTAGGATTCATTTGTGGAGATCGTAAAAATAAGGAGAAAGTGCAGAGCTCTGAGGAAAAAGGGAGAAAGCGAGGATTTTCGTGAAGGTTTCCAAAGGCTCAAGAGAGAACTCATCGGATCGACAATCTAAGGTATGGGGATTAAATGCCTTTCATTGTTTTCATTATAGGATTCGATTGATTAAAGTGGATTTTGGGGTTTTTGAGGGTTTATGGGTTTTGAGGTAAACTGATGATTTTAAGGGCATTTTTGTGAATCAGTCAATAACGTGGAATTGAACCGCTAAAGTAGACCTTGGGGTTGATTTCCCCGTCGTTGTTGTAGTTTTAACCTTGTGGGAAGGATCTATGGAGTTTATATGAAGTTTGAGAGTTTTGAAGGTTTAGGAGAAATTAAGGTTTCCCGTAGTGTCCTGGATCGACCTAACAGACGTAGGTTTTAGGCCTTTAAATTTGGTGATGTGTTAGGACTATTGTAGGGTTGATTTTGGGTCATTTGGGGCTGTAGTTGCAGGAACTTTGGTGGTTGTGGAGCTACTGATGCGTAGCAGCGATTTGCTGTAATCGCAGGTTCGCTAGGCGAATGTTCGCCAAGGCTCACTAAGCGAGCAGCGCAGCGAATGCGCGATAATATGAGTGTGAGTACAGAGGTGATTCTGGAGTAGGAGGAGTGATTCGCTGGAAGCCTCTCTAGGTGAAGGGAACAACGAGTAGGTTCGCTAAGCGAACGAACCAGCGAGTATGACAGATAGTTGTGTTTCTGGTGTTAAGGGTGGTGTCTGTGAGGTTTGATGGCCGCTTCGCTAGGCGAACCCTAGAGTGAACGTATGTCGTTTGTGAATTTTTGTTTATGCTGCTGTGCTGTTGTGATGTTTTGATGCTGTGATTTTATGATGATTTTTCATGATGTTGTTGCTGTATTTTATGATGATGTTTTGATGATTATTTGACGAATATGCGACGACATGACGTATATGAGAATTGATGAATGATGATGCACATTTTGATGTTTCATTGATGATGATGATTAATGATGTTGTGTATCATACATTCATATGCATACACTGTGACGACACTTCATTCCTATTGTGCGGATATGAGGTAACTATGACGTGCTCCGGTTCCGATTGCGGGATCGATCCTATTGACGGGGATCTTTGGAGGGTTGACGGCCTAGTGTCCATCTATTATGACGATTGGTACCACATGCATGAGTCTTGTTGTGCATTTGCATTTAATTGGCATTGTTATGTTTTATGATGTTGTTCATGATTTCGATTATTCCTTGTGATGACCCTGAAGATGTTGTATATGAAGATAATGCCATTTTATGTATATCTTGTTTTATAATGATTATTATGAATTGTGATTACTCACCCTGCCTGTTTGAATGTTGCCTCCACGTGGATAACGTGCAGGTGGTCAGGTTTAGCTGTGGATGCTTCGAGGACCTTGAAGTTTATTTGCTTTTGGTCAATTTAGAGGGTCTTGCTCTGATAGTGTAACAACGGGTTGGGGTCCTTTGAGTCGAACTATGTTTTTTTTCCTTATTTTGTTGTCATTTGATGATATGGTTTTATATGTTGAAAACCTTTTTGGATTATTACAATGTTTGTTGAAAACCTTTTAATTGAGAATTTTGAGTTCCGCTGCCATGTGAAGGCTTTTGAGTTATTTTGAGGAAATCCCTTGTTTACAGAGCAAGTGTAGTATTTTGATTTAAATGAGAAATGTGCACCCTTTGAGGGAACTTTTATGTTTTACTCTGATATTTGAGTTGTTTCTGCTGTAACATTTGTGGGGGTAGAAAAGGGTGTTACATAATTCACTTTTCTTCTTCTGCTTTTCAAGTGAAATGGTTGATCCGCGCAAAGAGGTTATGCCTGACGATGTGGCTGCGCACGAGGAGAGGGAGCTGTCCGTTGACTATGCCAATGTCCATGTGGCTAAAGGGGACCTTAAATGGATCGCTCAGGAACCTCTATCGATGGGGTCGACATTTACTGAAGAAGAAATTTGGGAGTTCCCCTATCTGGAAGACCAGGCCGAGGATGCGCCGGTACATTAGAGGGCTATCTGCCCGATGGAGAACGACAGAATTTGCTCGATCTATCCGGGGATGCGGTTCCCCATGTACGAGTTCGCCTTTGTGGAGGCTAAGTTCCGTTTGCCCTTCACCGACTTCTAGGAGGCCATCTTTCGCCATTTGGAACTGTGCCCCGCTCATCTTCATCTAAACGCGCTGACCTTCATACGTGCTTTTGAGCTGGTGTGTCGTTTCTTGCATGTCGGGGCGACTGTGGATCTCTTCTTCTGCATCTTCCAACTCCAACGGAGCACCACGGGCTCGAAGCAAAGCTGGGTGTCTTTCAAGCAGTAGAGCAGGCTCTTCTGGCCGTATTCAGAGTCTGTTCGGCATTTCAAGGACAGGTTCTTGGTCGTGAAGCCTGTCTCCGAAGTGGCTAAGAGGTCCATCTCCACGCTCGAAACCGTGACCGTTGATAGCCGACAAGTTGAGAAGCCTGTGTCCAAGTTCCCTTTGGAGTCGGTGTTCGCCCACTTCAGATATAGGAACGACCAGTTCCTTGTTAAGCATGAGCAGCTCATTGAGGGAGACAAGGAGTCCTACCGGGTTCTCCATGCTTATATGGAGAGTTTCAGTCCTGCCTTTGTGGTGGACAGGGATGGCAATGAGTTACTCGGGGACGACGGGGAGCCTGCTCGGGCAGGTCACTACATCAACACTAAGGCCCTTCTTGAGTGTGAAAACGACGATGTTGCATTCCAGCTTCTCGGTACAACTTGTTCTTGTGCCCGTACTTGTTAATTTTGTTGTCTAATTGTGCTGACCTTTCTTTCTTTGCGTTTGCAGAGAAAATGACAGATATAAGGGAACGTCTGATGAGATCCCAAGCAGCCAAAGTCCAGAAGAAGGTGCCTTCAATGCCAAAAGTTACTGCGGCCAAGCAGCATGCGACGCTGGAAAGGTTTGTGGCCGGCGCTGGTCCTACTCCGGGGACGACCTCTACACCACCGACTCCGGATACATCCCACAAGAGGAAGCGGGATGATATTAGCTCCTCCCCAGCAGGCTGCTCGGGTGGTTTCTCTAGAGGGAAATTTGTGCTGCCCTCATGTTATCTTCAGGGGAAGATGTTTGATGGGGAGAGCTCTATCGTCGTCCCTGAACTTGATGCCTCAGCTATCTTGTCCACTGATCCTCAGGTGCGAAGGAAGCTTCTCTGCCAGGATGCGGCCGACATGATTAGGCTATTGGAAGTTGCGCTGGCCCTTGGAGATGTAGAGGTGGTTCCTCTTGCCGACCTCAAGAAGGCTAAGATCAGGATCAACGACCTGGAGCTAGAGAATACAGAGATATACAACGAACTGAAGAAGCTGCAAGGCCACCAAGAGGCCAAGATATTACTTCAAAAGGAAGTAACCCAGATGCAGGGGCAGGTGGCCCAGGTCAACGAAGAGAACTCCCGTTTAAAGGTGAGGATAGCTGAGCTGGAAGGACCGTCGGCGGTTGGTCAGGACGATATTGACGATGAGAAGATCCTGAAGACGCGGAGGGACCTGATCGAGAGGATCCGTCTTCTTGGTGAGGATAATTTGGGGGCAACTGAGTTTGGCTTCAACGCTGCTTTGGAGCAATTGAAGGCCCTCAACTCCGACGTCCAGCTGCTGACCGAGGGAATTGGTCTTCTTAACATGGTCGTCAATGGCGAGGTAGTTCCCCCGGAGGTTCCCGACGAGGCAGTTTAGTTTGATTTTTGAAGAATGTACTTGTATTTTGTGGGCCCGCGTGCCTTTTGATATATAACGTTTTGTTGGGCACAACCATTTCCATTTACTGCTGACTTATTCTGGCCTCGTGGTCGAAGTTATAAATATTATTTGTTTGGTATTTTCTCGTCGCATTTATTTATGTATGCTTTTGTTGTTTGAATGGATGTTTGCTCGACTTATTCTTGGTGTACCCAACAGTCTGGGAGACTTGCCGAGGAGGGCGAAACAGTTTCGCTGGTGATGAGACTAGGATCTTGGTTAAGGTACTAATCCCATAGGCTTGGACTGTTCCCATCGCGAGTTGGGTGTCCTGCCTTATTGGTGTGGCAACGACGGAGCTCGATTGAGGTATCCCCGTTGTGCACAGAATCTGCTCGTCCCATAAGCAGAAACTGGCCGGTGTTGTATAATGGATCGTGCTTACACTGGGGCACGGTCCTGTGGCCGAGCAGTCTCCCCGATAGGGGCGATCTCGTTGGCAGTTAGTCCGACCTCGTAGTTGGTCCTAACTGTAGTATTGTTTGAGCTTTTCAGCGTTCCATGGTCGAGCAAATGGTTCTCCTCCAGAGTTTTTAGTTAGTAGGCTACAGTGCCTATTTTGTATTTGACCCTGTAGGGTCCTTCCTAGTTTGCGGCCAGCTTTCCCTCGCGCGAATCCTTTTGGTTTCTTCGTAGGACCAAGCTGCCAACGGGGAAGTCGCGCTTTATGACCTTGGCATCGTGGCGCAAGGTTATTTTTTGTTTTAGCGAAGCTTCGCGGAGAGCTTCTCCTGACCGTATTTCTTCGACCAGATCGAGCTCTTCTCTCAAGGCTTTGTTGTTCATCTCTTCGTCGAGGGGAGCTTCCATTTGTCTGGAAGGTTCTCTGATCTCCACCGGTATCACTGCCTCGGTTCCGTAAGCTAATCGGAAGGGGGTTTCCCTGATGGTGGAGTGTGGTGTTGTTTTGTAGGCCCAGAGCACGCTGTGCAACTCCTCGACCCATCTCTTCTTGGCCTCGCCCAGGCTTCGTTTTAGTCCGCTAAGGATTACCCTGTTCGCAGCCTCTGCTTTCCTGTTAATTTGGGGATGCTCGGCGGAAGTGAAGTGTTGCTTCGTGCCTAATTTGACGACGAAGTCTTGGAACTTCCTATCCATGAACTGTGTTCCATTGTCGGTCACAAGGGCCTGGGGTACTCCGAATCGTGCGAGGACGTTCCTTTTATAGAAGCGGAGTATGTTGAAGGCTGTAATCTTGGCGAGGGCTTCGGCTTCGATCCACTTAATAAAGTAATCTACAACCATAATTAGAAATTTGTTTTGATAAGATCCCATTGTAAAGGGGCCGAGTATGTCCACCCCCCACCAGGAGAAGGGCCAAGGCGAGGATAGAGTCTTCAACTTATTAGGGGGTGCCAAGTACATGTCCCCATGGTGCTGGCATCGGTCACATTTTTAGACATGCTGCTTGGCATCGTGCTGCATGGTCGGCCAATAGTATCCTGCCCGTAGGGCTTTTCGTGCCAATGATCTCCCTCCTAAGTGTTCCGTGTTGATGCCTCCATGAATCTCTTGGAGAATTTCAGGGACCTTGTCCTCCTCGACACATTTTAGGAGGGGGATGGAGAATCCTCGTCGATAGAGTTTATCGTCGATCAGCACGTATGAGCAGGCTCGTCATTTAGTCACACTGGCCTCCTTACTGTCCTCGGGAAGTTCCCCTTTGGTGAGGTAATTGTATACAGGGGTCATCCAACAGTGGCTGTCTCCAATGGTGTTAACTTCGAGCAGTTCTGATAGCTTCTCAATACTTGGTCGGGCGAGCATCTCTTGTACGACGGATTTGTTGCCGCCTTTCTTTCTGGTGCTAGCCAGTTTTGACAAGACATCTGCTCGCATGTTTCATTCGCGGGGGATGTGCTGGACTTCTTAGGCGTCGAACTTGGTAATTCTTTCCATTACCAGTGTTAGATATTCGACCAGCTGATCGTTTTTTGCCTGATACTCTCCTCGTACTTGGAATGCAACGAGTTGGGAATCGGTGAAGATCTTTACCTCCTTGGCGCCCAAGTCTTCGGCCAGTCGTAACCCTGCGAGGAAGACCTCATACTCGGCTTGGTTGTTAGACGTAGGGAAAGATAGGACTAAAGACACATCGATTAGTATTCCCTCCTCATTTTCGTGGATGATTCCTACGCCGCTACCAGTGGGGCTGGATGCCCCGTCCACGTAGATGGTCCATCTATGCGTTCTACTTGGTGGGGACAATGACGGCGTCATCTCTGCCACGAAGTCGGCCAGGACTTGTGCCTTGAGGACCTTCTTGCCCTCGTAGTGGATGTCAAACTCTGATAACTCCAAGGACCATTTGAGCATTCTATCGGCCATGTCTGGGCGACAAAGCAACTGTCTTATGGGTTGGTCTGTGTGCACTACTATGGTATGTGCCAGGAAGTATTGTCTGAGCCTTCTTGCGGGGTTGACGAGGGCGAGAGCGACTTTCTCTATTTGCGCGTATCTGATTTCTGGCCCTTGCAGGGGCTTGCTGATGAAATAGATGGGCTTTTGCCCATCCGTTGTCTCGCGAATGAGTGCAGCGCTAATGGTTTCGCTGGTGACGGAGAGATACAGGTACAAGGTCTCCCCGTACTTTGGTCGTGAAAGCACAGGAGGTTCGGACAAGGCTCGCTTAAGATGGGTCAGGGCCTGCTCGCATTCCTCTATCCATTCGAATGTGGCCTCCTTTTTTAGGAGTTTAAAGAAGGGCAGAGCGTGCTGGGCAGATTTAGCCACGAAGCGAGAAAGTGAAGCGAGCATCCCGTTGAGGGATTGTATGGACTTCTTCGACCTGGGAATGGGAAATTCAGCGAATGCCCGACACTTGTCGGGATTCGCCTCTATCCCCCTCTCGGTGAGGTAGAATCCGAGGAACTTCCATGCCCGTACACCAAAGGTGCATTTTTCTGGATTAAAATGCATTTTGCACTTTCTAGCCTGGTCAAAATTTTTTTGCAAATGGGCCGTATGATCAGATTCCTCTTAGGATTTTACAATCATATCGTCCATGTAAACTTCGAGCATGTCTCTGATTTCTGATCAGAAGACTTTGTTCATCATGCACTGGTATGTGGCCCCAGCGTTTTTCAGACTGAAGGGCATTACATTGTAGTAATAGTTCCCCGACAAGGTCATGAATGCGGTGTACTTCTTGTCCTTTTCGGCCATAGGGATTTGATTGTATCCTGAATAGGCGTCCATGAAGGACAAGAGCTTGAAACCTACAGAATTATCTACGAGCTTATCTATGTTGGGCAGAGGATAAGCATCTTTCGGGCAAGCCCAGTTGAGATCAGTATAATCAATGCACATGTGCCATTTTCCACTATGTTTCTTGACAAGTACAATATTGGACAACCAGGTTGTACCACCGAGATAAATTTTGCCCCTAAGAGGTCTTGTACAAGTTTTTCGGTAGCCTGTACCTTTTCATCGAATTACTTGCGCCTGCGTTATGCGACGGCTCGAGCAGCTAGATCAATGATCAGTTCGTGGCATGCGGTCTCAGGGTCCAGGCCGGGCATGTCTGCGGCACTCCATGCAAACAAGTCGGCGTTGTCCTCGAGGCATGTCTTCAGCTGCTACTTTACCTCGTCGGGCAGCCCCACGCCTATCTTCACCCCTCTGCTCAGGTTGGCGTCGAAGGTGATGACCTCGAACTCCCCATCTGGAACAGGGCGCATGAGGGTAGTTGCAGAGAAACTACCCGCCTCTGCCGACGTGCCTTCACCACAGTTTTTACCCTCTTCAGAAATTCGGCTATCGAGGTCGATAGTGTGTGCGGGGAGAGTTGGCTTCTTGTCAGGCTGGCCCTCTTCACTGGGCTGGTCGTCCTCCCTTGCCGCTTGGAGGCCTTGGGTGCTGCATCGATCGAGCTTTGGCCTCGGGTAGCTGCTTCAAAGCACCTCCTCACAGCCTCTATATCTCCGTGTAATGCTGCGACGTGACCCTTCTCCATATAGTATTTCATCTTGAGATGAACGATTGAAGGAACAACGATCAACTCGGCCAAGGTTGGTCGGCCAAAGATACATTGGTACAACGAAGGGAAATCAATCACCAGAAACAGAGTCTTGATCGACTTCGACGCCTCCTCTTCTCCGAAGGTGACTGGGAGCTCTACGTACCCCCAGGGTCTGGCCGTTGCACCGTTGAACCCTTGCAAGTCGAACCCTACGTACGGCGACAAGTTCTTCTGATCCAGTTTTAAGGCCCTGAACAGACCAGTGTACATGATGTCCACGGAGCTGCCCTAGTCGACCAGGATCCATCGAACATCGGTGTTGACCAGCCTCGCTCTAATGAGCAAAGGAATATGTGAGTTCGGGGAGCCCCCAGGCAGCTCCTCCCGGTAGAAAGTGATTGGCTGGGACCGCCCCCGAACCTTCTCGAGCGTGGACAGCTGGTCAGGACTGCAGTCGACAAGTTGGTCGAACTTTCTCTTGACTGACCCCACCGTGAGCTCGATGTATCCTCCACACGAGATCACCATGGCAGATATCTGAGGAGGATCCTCGATATGGTCGGGGATGATGAAATCCTCTGGCCGTGTGATGGACATGGCGACCTGAGGAGGAGGACTAGGTGGCGAAGATTCTGCTTCCTTCTTAGCCTCAGACGTCTCTAGTCGAGAGGACTCACCCTTCTTCGTATATTATTTTAGGTGGCCCTCCTTGATGAGGATTTCAATGGCGTCTTTCAGGTGCTCGCAGTCTTCGGTTACATGGCCGTGGCTGCGGTGGAAACGACAGTACTTACTCTTATCCATGTTGCCCTTGGACGACGTTGGTTTGGGAAACCGGACACCTCCCTACTTAAACTCCGCGTTGATGCATTCTGAGAGAATGCGCTCACGGGGAGCCATCAATAGGGTATACTCCATGAAATGACTAGCATATCCCTTGCCTTCTCGAGGACGATTGTCTCGTCGCCTCTCTTTATCGCATCTTGGGGCCTCTGATTCGTCCTTTTCTTTTTTTTGCCTCCTGGGAACTCTCTTGATCCCTAGAGTCCCGGGCTCTATAGGTTGCCTCTTTCTCCTTGTATTGTATATATGATTGAGCTTTACAGAGCAATTCGACCAGGTTGCGGGGAGGCTCTATGCCCACCGCCTTGCGGAATTCGCTTTTTGGTCTCAATCCTTTTTCGAGGAGGTACTTCTTCATGTAGTCCGTTGTGCGGACCTTAACTGCCTCCTTGTTGAACCGCTCGATATATGCGCGCAAGGGCTCATCCCTGCCCTGCATGATGGCTTCTAATGTGGCTTCCGACTTGGGGTGTCGCCGAGAGGCAGTAAAATGGCAGGCAAACTGGCTCTTTAAATCTTTCCAGGACGTGACCAAACCCTGGGGAAGCCGCTTGAACCATGCCACTGCCCCCTTTCTGAGAGTGATGGGGAATAACCAGCATTTGATTGCCCCGCTCACGTTATGATAGTGAAGCATAGCCTCTATGTTCTATATATGCTCGCCTGGGTCGGCGGTCCCATCGTAAGTGGCCAGGGGAGGTGGCTTCTCTAAACCACGAGGAATGCGCCTGTCCATGATCTCCTGGGATAGGGGTCCATGGACATCGTCGTCGTCGCTTATGCTAGATGACCGAAAGGGGGAGTCGCTACACCCGCGGCTTCTGCTACAGTGAGGAGAGTGTCTATGTGATCTGTGACGCCCGCGATGGCTCCTCGAAGGTTTGTTCCTCTTCGGATTGGGAGAGCGTCTGGATCTTTGCTGGGGAGATCGATGTCGTCGTGTGGCAAGGGCTGAGTCAGGTTCCTCTAATCTGGAGCGTCTTCGTTCGGGGGATGGGCTCCTGGACCTGTCTCGCATGTGCTTTTGAGGAGGAGGAGACAAATTTCGCGGAGAGGGACTGTTGGGCAGACGTGTTCGAGCATGCCGATCTTTTCATCCTGCTGAAAGATCAAGAAGTTAGTCCTATTGAGGGAGGAAATCAGGGCGGCAGTGCTCGGATCCGCATTTTGAGGGACAGGTATGGGCTCAAAAGTGGGGCCAGCAGCTTGCGCGCGTGGTTTCACGTCATCGGGGGTAGGAGAGGCGGTCTTTCCATCCCAATGATCTGTCTCTGGGAAGGCAGCTTCGGAGATGAGGTGGTCGACATTATCAGTGATAACGGCGACGACAGGTTCTTGACGGGCATCATCATTCCTGTTGGAGTCCATGATGATCAAATGGAGTTTGGAGAGCTTTGGTATTTGAGGTGAAAAAGAGGGGATCTTGAATAAAAAAGACGGGGAAGCTAGTTTCCCACACACAGTGCCACTGATCGGAGGTGATCAGACTGGATCGTCGTGGCCTTCGTATAGGATAGATGAGGATGCTTTTAGGAGAGAAAAAGGGGGTTGTACCTACAAGGTACTCCGATGCTAAAGTAAGTGTTTGGTCAAAAGAGAGAAAGCAAGTACAAAAGTAAGGTTTCAAGTATTGGATTTTTTTGAATACATGCCCCTCTCTAGTGAGAGGGTATTTATAGAAGTAACCCCTAACGCGGGGCCAAGGTCTCCCATGTGGCCGAAATATCTGGTCGACCAATGGGAGACTGCCAGGTGGAGGGCAAGGCGTGTGGCCCTTTGACCTGGTCCAACTGTTTCTGTGAGATTCGGGGAGACAGTTGGTTGCGTGAACTACTGGGCGAGTGAGGGGACATGCCTAACGACTAGTTCCTGGCCAACGACTAGTTTCTGCCCAATGGCTAGTTTCTAACTATTGGGCCTGGCCAATAGCTGGACTGGATTGGGTCTTGTCCTGTTGGGGGCAAAGCGTCTGCCCAGTCCAAAACACTAACTGATATTTCTCCATATGAGATATGGAAAGGTAGATCACCAAATATTGGTTATTTTAGAGTGTGGGGGTATGTAGCATATTACAAGATTATGGATTCTAAAAGAACTAAATCGGGTCCTCAAGGGATCAAATATGCTTTCATAGGATATGCATCCAACAGTAGAGCATATAGAATTTTGAATTTGGAGTTTAATGTAATTGTTAAATCCCGAGATGTGGATTTCTTTTAAAACCTTATCCTTCGTGATAAGGAATCTGAGATTCCCACAGATGAAGAGTCTTGTGATAAATATTCTCCACGAATTGTTGAAGTACAACCCAAAAGTATCTCACGGATTCTTGAAACACAACCTGAGCCTAGGATAAGAAAAAGAGCCTGAAAAGCTAAAGTTCTAGGACTGAATGAAATTGATTCTCTACTCATTTTCTTTTATCTAGTTAAAGAAAATTACGTGAATGATGTTTATAAGATCCCTATTACTCTTCAATTAGAAGATGATCTTAAAACCTATAAAGAAGCAGTGGCTTTAAAGGACTCTTCTTTTTGGAAAGACACTATCCATGAAGAAATAGATTCAATTATTTCAAGCCAGACTTGGGAACTTGTCGATTTTCCAAAGGGTTCAAGGCCTATTGGATGTAAATGGGTGTCTAGAAAAAAGTTTCATAGTGATGGTATACATTAAACACCTTCAAGGCTAGATTAGTAGAAAAAGGGTTTAGACAAAAAGAAGGTGTTGATTATTTTGGCACATATGCACCAATTGCAAGGACGACGACAGTAAGAGTATTGTTTGCAATAACTTTTCTGAATGACCTTATAATTCATCAAATAGATGTTAAAATAACATTCTTAAATGGAGATCTCAATGAGGAAATCTACATGGAACAACCAGAAGGTTGCATGCTTCCTAGAAACGAACAAAATGTATGCAAAATTGTCAAATCCTTATATGGTTTAAAACAGACATCAAAACAATGGAATCAAAGTTTGAATCTGTCATACTTTCAAATGGATTTACTCCAAATTCTTGTGACAAATGTTTGTACACAAAGGTGCGTGAAAACATTGTAATATTTTTGTGTCTATATGTTGATGATATGTTGATCATTAGCAATAAGATTAATGGAATTTTAAAAACAAAGAGATTTCTAACATCCACATTCAAGATGAAAGATCTTGGACTAGTTGACAATATTTTAGGGATCAAAGTAAAACGAAATAATGGGGGTTATGAACTTAGTCAAACACATTATATTGAGAAAATGTTGGATAAATTCAAACACTGGTACTTTAAGGAAGTAAACACTCCATTTGATCCTAGTGTCAAATTTCAAAAGAACAATGGAAGAATTGTGACCCAATTGGAATATGCAAGTGCAATTGTATGTCGAATGTATTTAATGCAATGCATCAGGCCTGACATAGCATTTGCAGTTAGTAAGATGAGTAGATTTACTAGAAATCCAAATGGTGAACATTGGAAGGCCATAAATAGGATTTTAAATGTGATGCCTTAGGAATAGATTGATATCGAGCGCAAACACTAAACATTATGTTTGGCCTAGATGCAGTAAGGTATAGAAGATATTCCATCATACCTCTATACATTTTGATGTCAACATCCTTACCATTTTTATCTCTATCCAAGTTCCCATTAGCATGCATTGGAGTGTCAATTGATTTTGCATCTGCCATTTCGAAGGGTTTAAGCAACTCGTGACAGTATTTTATTTGACACACAAATGTCCCTTCTTTGAGCTACTTGATTTGAGGTCTGAGAAAGTAATTTAACCCCCCTTAAGACTCATCTCAAATTCACCCTGCATAAGCTTTGAAAACTCTTTGACTAGTTGCATGTTAGTAGAACCAAATATTATATCGTAAACATAAATTTGAACTAGAAGAAGATGTTTTCCTTGACACTTAATGAAAAGTGTTGTATCTACATTCCCTATAGAGTATCCTTGATCAAGTAAGAACTTACTAAGTCGCTCATAACAAGTCCTAAGGGCTTCTTTGAGACCATACAAAGCTCGTTTTAGTGTTAAAACATGATTAGGATACTCAGGATTTTCAAAATCGGGAGGCTGTGAAACATACACCTCGTCATTTGTGTAACCATTAAGGAAAGCACTTTTCATGTCCATTTGAAATAATTTGAAATCTTTGGACCATGTAAATGCTAGCAAAAGGCGTATAACCTTGAGGAGGGCAACTGGAGCATAAGTTTCCTCATAATATATGCCCTCCTCTTGGTTATATCCCTGAGCCACTATAGTCGGGCCTTGTTCCTAGTTATCACACTGTTTTTGTCTAGTTTATTTCTAAAAACCCACTTGGTGCCAATAATTTGATTATCTCTCATAGGTGGGACAAGGTCCTACACATTATTTATTTTAAATTGATTTAGATCATCTTGCATGGCCATTTGTCAATGCTCATCAATCAAGGCATCTTTTATGTTTTTAGGTTCAACTTGTAAAACGAATGCGAAGTGATAACATAAATTACTTAGCTTAGAGCGTGTAGTCACGCCTTTGGTGATGTCTCCGAGAATGTTGTCGATTGGATGGTCCTTGGAAGACCTCCTAGCCAAAGGAAAATCATCAAATTTAGTTGGAATCTCATCCTTCTATTTTTTCAGGATTGTCATCTTCCTTCTCCTCAGGTTTCACCGATTCAGGTTGATCAAATCCTTTTTCGGTGTCTTTGAGTATGTCTTCTGAAGATATACCTGCATCATGAAAAGAAATACCTTTCCCAACATTTCTCGGATAAGATTCATCAAAAGTGACATGCACAGACTCCTCAACAATAAGTAATCTCTTATTATACTCTCTATAAGCTTTGCTTGACTGAGAGTATCCAAGAAAGATACCTTCGTCAGCTTTTTCATCAAAGTTCCCAAGGTTATACTTACCACTATTTAAGACAAAACATTTGCATCCGAAGACATGAAGATGTGATAAATTTGGTTTTCTACCTTTTAAAAGCTCATAAGGTGTTTTGTTGAAAATAGGATGAATAAGTATCTGATTCAAAACATAACACGTCGTACTAATAGTATCGACCCAAAATATTTTGGTAGACTACTCTCATTAATCATAGTTCTTGCCAACTCCTTTAAAAAAAAATTTGCGCTCCACAACACCATTTTTTGTGGAGTTATTGGAGCGGAAAGATTATGTTCAATGCCATGTTTATCACAATAATCTTCTAAGAAGTGGTTTTCAAATTCACCTCCATGATCTCTTCGAATAACAACTATGTTTGAACTTAATTTGTTTTGGAACAACTTTTAAAATGATGTGAAAGTTGAAAAAGTCTCATCTTTGCTACACAAAAATATAGTCCAACAAAATCTAAAATAATCGTCTACTATAACAAAACCATAGTAATTACCACCTAAGCTTTATTTCCTAGAAGGACCAAAAAGATCCATATGGAGAAGCTCTATAGGTCTACAAGTTGAAACAATATTTTTGGATTTAAAAGAGGCCATTGTTTGCTTTCCCATTTGGCATGAATCACATAGGTGATCTTTTGAAAATTTAATTTTTGATAGACCAATAAATAGATCTTTTGAAACTACTTTATTGAGTAGATCATAGATAACATGTGTTAAGCATCTATTCCATAACCAATAGTCTTCACTCATGGTTACTAAACACTTAGTACTTGTTAATGCTATATCATTCAAGTTAAGCACATAGATATTATTAACCCTCAAGCCCTTAAACAGATAATATTTCTTCTCATTATGTTCAATCATGTAACAATTATGTGTAAAGGTTATTTTATAGTTGTTGTTGCATAGTTGACTAATGCTAAGAAAATTGTGTTTAAGACCTTCAACAAGTATTACGTCAGAGATAATAGTAGAAGAGGGATTACTTACACTAGCTTTACTAAGTATTGCACCCTTATTGTTGTCTCTATAGGTCACAAATACTTTCTACCTTGTCATGAAGTCAATGAATAGGGAAATGTCACCCGTCATATGCCTTGAGCATCGACTATCAAGAAACCAAATTCTCTCCATGGAGCCAAGACATCCAACCAATAAGATCAAACAAGAGTTATAGGTACCCAATTTTGATCGAGTCCTTGAGAGTGAGCGCAAATATTGTTGCATTTAGGAAACCATTTAAATACACCTTTAGGAACCAAAAATCTCCTAAATTTACATTTGGCAATGGTATGGCCTTTCTTACAACAATAGTGACAAGTCAAGTGACGATGAAAGTGACTTTCTGATAAGTGCAAAATGTACCTATTTTTGTATATATGTTTTGTTGCACTTATCAATGCTGTGGTAAATATCGTGCGAATAAAACCCGATTTATTCATAAATACGTTTACGATAAGTTTTAGTGTATATATTGCGTAAAGTGTAAATATCATTGAGTTTAATTATTTTTTCTCAATTTTTGCAGGTATTCAATCAAGGATATCTTGTCATTATTGTATAGAGCATTGACTAAGCTTTCCAGCGCTTCAAACCGGGCGAAAAACGGAGTTACGGTTCAAAAGTTACGAATAAAACAGTGCTGTATTTTTTGTTGTTCTGTCAAATTCGCCTCATGCTCGCCAGGCGAATCTGTGGCGAGTCAGACAGCTAGAAACGTGGAAAAAAGCCCAGAATAAGCCGCCTTTGATTCGCCAGGCGAACCAGAATTTCGCCAGGCGAATTTGCCTGGACAGAAACACCATTTAAGGCATAAAAACACAATTTTTTAGGGATGGTTGGGTAAATTTTGTTCCCAATGCATCAAACATCATTCTTTGGTGGAGTTATCTTAGAAAACAACTGTGGAGCATGCATACGGATGAACCGGGGTGGATTGATCATCGACCGGCTCTGACAATCTGCGAGATGTTTGGTTCATTTCTCTTTTTCTTTGTGTTTTCCTTTATGGTTGGGTGGTGTACATGTATTTACTGTAAACTCATGTATATTTGTCGCCCATGGCGTTGTATAAAACTTGCTTTACAAATCTCTATTGGTGATTGTCTCTGATTTTTGCTTTATGCGCGGGGTTTGGGTTGCGTTAGAGATAACCCTCACCAACTTCGATTAGGGATGATTATCTGTTAGTTTCTGGACTCTAAAGATAGATTTATGAGCTAACAATCTTCAATAGGCGTCGAATCTTAATGCCTCCGTGCCTTGAGCTAGCGTGCGAGAGTATCGGCGAGGGTAACACGGTTGTTTTCTCAACTTTGCGTTAGAGATAACCTTTGTTGTGAGCGATGCTGGGTGATATTGAGGAGTATTGTAGGTGGAGTATAACTGGTCGGTAAGTTTAAGTTTGTGAGGAGTGATTTATATGCATTGTCGGATGAGTTTTTCTCTCTGAGGAATGATTTCTTTTTGTTTTAATGTTTACTTTTATGTTTTCTTGTTTGAAATTATTTTAATCCAAACTCAGAAACGCGAGAGATTGTCGAACGACATTCTTTCCCTCGAACCAATCTCTATGGACATGACATAAATCCCAGAGGTAATTCTTTCCAAAAATAAATATTTTTGCTTGCTTGCCCTATTCTGCAATCAACAAAATGGTGCCGTTGTCGAGGATCGGTTTTAATATTGACTCGCATTGCGATAGTTTCTTTGTTTTTGAGTTTTGTAGATATCGTACATATTGTATATTTTCACTTGTTATACTGATACTTGTAGATTAACGTTTGTTCAAGTGTTTGGTTAGGACGCTTGCTTTTGGTTGCGCGGTGAGACATCACCATGGCATGAAGAGAGGAAGTTTCTAATTAAGCATCGTAAAGGCGTCGAGCTTACGACGTAAAACAAGCATGTTTTATAGTTTTTCTTTTCGAATGTTTTTGGTTGTTGTTTGCTCACAGATTTTGATTGACTTATTTGAGGATGCTTTTGTGATTTTCCAAGTTGGTTCGTTTCAACTTGCGGATGTTTGGTAATGATCTTGTTAAGTCTTGTACACGTCCGAGGTATGTGTTTATCGCTTTCTATACTTTAGCATATTCATGATACTTAGGATTTTTACAAACTTTCATGTCATTCATTCTTTTGTATACTTGTTCTTGTGTGAATCACTTTAGTTCCCAACCTTTTTGTGAGGTGGCTTTCCATTGTTCATATATGCGCGGAGAACCAACATTCTTGTTCTAACTGGATTTTATTATGTTGAATCTTTTGTTTATGTTGATTATATGAATGCATGAAAAGGATCAAGGCAATTGTTTCATTTTGAGCACAACCACCTTAGCCAAATAGTCAATTCACGTTGTGAGCGTGTGATCATTCGTAACCCCTTTGAGCTTTTTGATCCATGTTTCTATTTGAACTTAATGCTTGTCTATGAGTATTTAGTTCACTTATTTTTGAATGGATTTTTTTTTTCTTGGACCTCAACTTTGTGTTGCTGTATGGATTTTTTCCTTGCCTTAGAAAGTAGGGAGTATTCACATGATGGTGCGGTTGAATTCAAGTTGGGGAGAGGATGGTTGTATACTCATTGGTTGGATTCTATGAGGATTGAAAAAGAAAATAAAAAAGAGAAAAATTTGTGAAAGAGAAAAAGAAAGAAAAAAGAAGAAAAAGAAAATCCTTGAAAAAGGCAACAAAAAGAGTTTCAATAATTGTGCTAAATAAGTATTGTGTGTTGTGTAGCACTTGGGATTTTGGAAGAAGTTGGTTGAAATTTTGTGTGTGAATCTTTGTGAGTTTTCACTCCCTTAGGTTTAGGCAAGTTTTTGTTTCAATCACCTTTAGAAATTGCCCCTTGTTTGTTTACCCGACCACGTTACAACCTTGAAAGTCCTTGTGATTCTCTCCTTTGTATGTTCAATATGAATTTGTGGATGTATGCATAATTTAGTCTTTTGTTTGCATGAGTATTGTGTGAGTGTAAAGTACCTTATTGTGTGTTTTTCATCTACCGATGATTATTTTTACTAGGTGTGATTCACTTTGGAACTTGTGTTGTTTTAGAATTTTTGGCATGATTTTTGTATTTTGCATTTGTTTCGTGACTATGTTGTTGTCATAGTTTAGTGGTAAGTATTTTCTTTTTGTGTGTACCGTTTTCATTTAAACCATTCATTCTTTTCCGTTTTTAAAACCTGTTGAGTCGTCTTTGTTTGGATATTGCTTATGCATTTTCAAGTTTGTTTGATTCTTGTTTGTGGACAAACAATTAGGTAAGTTGGGGAGAGTTTGATAAGTGAAAAATGTACCTATTTTTGTATATATGTTTTGTTGCACTTATCAATGCTTTGTGGTAAATATCGTGCGAATAAAACCCGATTTGTTTATAAATACGTTTACGATACGTTTTAGTGTATATATTGCATATAGTGTAAATATCATTGAGTTTAATTGATTTTTTTCTCAATTTTTGTAGGTATTCAATCAAGGATATCTTGTCATTATTATATAGAGCATTGAGCAAGCTTTCCAGCGCTTCAAGCCGGGCGAAAAACGGAGTTACGGTTCAAAAGTTACGAATAAAACAGTGCTGTATTTTTTGTTGTTCTGTCAAATTCGCCTCATGCTCGCCAGGCGAATCTGTGGCGAGTCAGACAGCTAGAAACGTGGAAAAAAGCCCAGAATAAGCCGCCTTTGATTCGCAAGGCGAACCAGAATTCCGCCAGGCGAATTTGCCTGGACAGAAACACCATTTAAGGCATAAAAACACAATTTTTTAGGGATGGTTGGGTAAATTTTGTTCCCAATGCATCAAACATCATTCTTTGGTGGAGTTAGCTTAGAAAACAACTGTGGAGCATGCATACGGATGAACCGGGGTGGATTGATCATCGACTGGCTCTGACAATCTGCGAGATGTTTGGTTCATTTCTCTTTTTCTTTGTGTTTTTCTTTATGGTTGGGTGGTGTACATGTATTTGCTGTAAACTCATGTATATTTGTCGCCCATGGCGTTGTATAAAACTTGCTTTACAAATCTCTAATGGTGATTGTCTCTGATTTTTGCTTTATGCGCGGGGTTTGGGTTGCGTTAGAGATAACCCTCACCAACTTCGATTTGGGATGATTATCTGTTAGTTTCTGGACTCTAGAGATAGATTTATGAGCTAACAATCTTCAATAGGCGTCGAATCTTAATGCCTCCGTGCCTTGAGCTAGCGTGCGAGAGTATCGGCGAGGGTAACACGGTTGTTTTCTCAACTTTGCGTTAGACATAACCTTTGTTGTGAGCGATGCTGGGTGATATTGAGGAGTATTGTAGGTGGAGTATAACTGGTCGGTAAGTTTAAGTTTGTGAGGAGTGATTTATATGCATTGTCGGATGAGTTTTTCTCTCTGAGGAATGATTTCTTTTTGTTTTAATGTTTACTTTTATGTTTTCTTGTTTGAAATTATTTTAATCCAAACTCAGAAACGCGAGAGATTGTCGAACGACATTCTTTCCCTCGAACCAATCTCTATGGACATGACATAAATCCCAGAGGTAATTCTTTCCAAAAATAAATATTTTTGCTTGCTTGCCCTATTCTGCAATCAACAAAATGGTGCCGTTGTCGGGGATCGGTTTTGATATTGACTCGCATTGCGATAGTTTCTTTGTTTTTGAGTTTTGTAGATATCGTACATATTGTATATTTTCACTTGTTATACTGATACTTGTAGATTAACGTTTGTTCAAGTGTTTGGTTAGGACGCTTGCTTTTGGTTGCACGGTGAGACATCACCATGGCATGAAGAGAGGAAGTTTCTAATTAAGCATCGTAAAGGCGTCGAGCTTACGACGTAAAACAAGCATGTTTTATAGTTTTTCTTTTCGAATGTTTTTGGTTGTTGTTTGCTCACAGATTTTGATTGACTTATTTGAGGATGCTTTTGTGATTTTCCAAGTTGGTTCGTTTCAACTTGCGGATGTTTGGTAATGATCTTGTTAAGTTTTGTACACGTCCTAGGTATGTGTTTATCGCTTTCTATACTTTAGCATATTCATGATACTTAGGCTTTTTACAAACTTTCATGCCATTCATTCTTTTGTATACTTGTTCTTGTGTGAATCACTTTAGTTCCCAACCTTTTTGTGAGGTGGCTTTCCATTGTTCATATATGCGCGGAGAACCAACATTCTTGTTCTAACTGGATTTTATTATGTTGAATCTTTTGTTTATGTTGATTATATGAATGAATGAAAAGGATCAAGGCAATTGTTTCATTTTGAGCACAACCACCTTAGCCAAATAGTCAATTCACGTTGTGAGCGTGTGATCATTCGTAACCCCTTTGAGCTTTTTGATCCATGTTTCTATTTGAACTTAATGCTTGTTTATGAGTATTTAGTTCACTTATTTTTGAATGGATTTTGTTTTTTCTTGGACCTCAACTTTGTGTTGCTGTATGGATTTTTTCCTTGCCTTAGAAAGTAGGGAGTATTCACATGATGGTGCGGTTGAATTCAAGTTGGGGAGAGGATGGTTGTATACTCATTGGTTGGATTCTATGAGGATTGAAAAAGAAAATAAAAAAGAGAAAAATTTGTGAAAGAGAAAAAGAAAGAAAAAAGAAGAAAAAGAAAATCCTTGAAAAAGGAAACAAAAAGAGTTTCAATAATTGTGCTAAATAAGTATTGTGTGTTGTGTAGCACTTGGGATTTTGGAAGAAGTTGGTTGAAATTTTGTGTGTGAATCTTTGTGAGTTTTCACTCCCTTAGGTTTAGGCAAGTTTTTGTTTCAATTACCTTTAGAAATTGCCCCTTGTTTGTTTACCCGACCACGTTACAACCTTGAAAGTCCTTGTGATTCTTGCATTTGTATGTTCAATATGAATTTGTGGATGTATGCATAATTTAGTCTTTTGTTTGCATGAGTATTGTGTGAGTGTAAAGTACCTTATTGTGTGTTTTTCATCTACCGATGATTATTTTTACTAGGTGTGATTCACTTTGGAACTTGTGTTGTTTTAGAATTTTTGGCATGTTTTTGTATTTTGCATTTGTTTCGTGACTATGTTGTCGTCATAGTTTAGTGGTAAGTATTTACTTTTTGTGTGTACCGTTTTCATTTAAACCATTCATTCTTTTCCGTTTTTAAAACCTGTCGAGTCGTCTTTCTTTGGATATTGCTTATGCATTTTCAAGTTTGTTTGATTCTTGTTTATGGACAAACAATTAGGTAAGTTGGGGAGAGTTTGATAAGTGAAAAATGTACCTATTTTTGTATATATGTTTTGTTGCACTTATCAATGCTTTGTGGTAAATATCGTGCGAATAAAACCCGATTTGTTTATAAATACGTTTACGATACGTTTTAGTGTATATATTGCATATAGTGTAAATATCATTGAGTTTAATTGATTTTTTTCTCAATTTTTGTAGGTATTCAATCAAGGATATCTTGTCATTATTATATAGAGCATTGAGTAAGCTTTCCAGCGCTTCAAACCGGGCGAAAAACGGAGTTACGGTTCAAAAGTTACGAATAAAACAGTGCTGTATTTTTTGTTGTTCTGTCAAATTCGCCTCATGCTCGCCAGGCGAATCTGTGGCGAGTCAGACAGCTAGAAACGTGGAAAAAAGCCCAGAATAAGCCGCCTTTGATTCGCCAGGCGAACCAGAATTTCGCCAGGCGAATTTGCCTGGACAGAAACACCATTTAAGGCATAAAAACACAATTTTTTAGGGATGGTTGGGTAAATTTTGTTCCCAATGCATCAAACATCATTCTTTGGTGGAGTTAGCTTAGAAAACAACTGTGGAGCATGCATACGGATGAACCGGGGTGGATTGATCATCGACTGGCTCTGACAATCTGCGAGATGTTTGGTTCATTTCTCTTTTTCTTTGTGTTTTTCTTTATGGTTGGGTGGTGTACATGTATTTGCTGTAAACTCATGTATATTTGTCGCCCATGGCGTTGTATAAAACTTGCTTTACAAATCTCTATTGGTGATTGTCTCTGATTTTTGCTTTATGCGCGGGGTTTGGGTTGCGTTAGAGATAACCCTCACCAACTTCGATTAGGGATGATTATCTGTTAGTTTCTAGACTCTAGAGATAGATTTATGAGCTAACAATCTTCAATAGGCGTCGAATCTTAATGCCTCCGTGCCTTGAGCTAGCGTGCGAGAGTATCGGCGAGGGTAACACGGTTGTTTTCTCAACTTTGCGTTAGACATAACCTTTGTTGTGAGCGATGCTGGGTGATATTGAGGAGTATTGTAGGTGGAGTATAACTGGTCGGTAAGTTTAAGTTTGTGAGGAGTGATTTATATGCATTGTCGGATGAGTTTTTCTCTCTGAGGAATGATTTCTTTTTGTTTTAATGTTTACTTTTATGTTTTCTTGTTTGAAATTATTTTAATCCAAACTCAGAAACGCGAGAGATTGTCGAACGACATTCTTTCCCTCGAACCAATCTCTATGGACATGACATAAATCCCAGAGGTAATTCTTTCCAAAAATAAATATTTTTGCTTGCTTGCCCTATTCTGCAATCAACAAAATGGTGCCGTTGTCGGGGATCGGTTTTGATATTGACTCGCATTGCGATAGTTTCTTTGTTTTTGAGTTTTGTAGATATCGTACATATTGTATATTTTCACTTGTTATACTGATACTTGTAGATTAACGTTTGTTCAAGTGTTTGGTTAGGACGCTTGCTTTTGGTTGCGCGGTGAGACATCACCATGGCATGAAGAGAGGAAGTTTCTAATTAAGCATCGTAAAGGCGTCGAGCTTACGACGTAAAACAAGCATGTTTTATAGTTTTTCTTTTCGAATGTTTTTGGTTGTTGTTTGCTCACAGATTTTGATTGACTTATTTGAGGATGCTTTTGTGATTTTCCAAGTTGGTTCGTTTCAACTTGCGGATGTTTGGTAATGATCTTGTTAAGTTTTATACACGTCCGAGGTATGTGTTTATCGCTTTCTATACTTTAGCATATTCATGATACTTAGGCTTTTTACAAACTTTCATGCCATTCATTCTTTTGTATACTTGTTCTTGTGTGAATCACTTTAGTTCCCAACCTTTTTGTGAGGTGGCTTTCCATTGTTCATATATGCGCGGAGAACCAACATTCTTGTTCTAACTGGATTTTATTATGTTGAATCTTTTGTTTATGTTGATTATATGAATGCATGAAAAGGATCAAGGCAATTGTTTCATTTTGAGCACAACCACCTTAGCCAAATAGTCAATTCACGTTGTGAGCGTGTGATCATTCGTAACCCCTTTGAGCTTTTTGATCCATGTTTCTATTTGAACTTAATGCTTGTCTATGAGTATTTAGTTCACTTATTTTTGAATGGATTTTGTTTTTTCTTGGACCTCAACTTTGTGTTGCTGTATGGATTTTTTCCTTGCCTTAGAAAATAGGGAGTATTCACATGATGGTGTGGTTGAATTCAAGTTGGGGAGAGGATGGTTGTATACTCATTGGTTGGATTCTATGAGGATTGAAAAAGAAAAGAAAAAAGAGAAAAATTTGTGAAAGAGAAAAAGAAAGAAAAAAGAAGAAAAAGAAAATCCTTGAAAAAGGCAACAAAAAGAGTTTCAATAATTGTGCTAAATAAGTATTGTGTGTTGTGTAGCACTTGGGATTTTGGAAGAAGTTGGTTGAAATTTTGTGTGTGAATCTTTGTGAGTTTTCACTCCCTTAGGTTTAGGCAAGTTTTTGTTTCAATTACCTTTAGAAATTGCCCCTTGTTTGTTTACCCGACCACGTTACAACCTTGAAAGTCCTTGTGATTCTTGCCTTTGTATGTTCAATATGAATTTGTGGATGTATGCATAATTTAGTCTTTTGTTTGCATGAGTATTGTGTGAGTGTAAAGTACCTTATTGTGTGTTTTTCATCTACCGATGATTATTTTTACTAGGTGTGATTCACTTTGGAACTTGTGTTGTTTTAGAATTTTTGGCATGATTTTTGTATTTTGCATTTGTTTCGTGACTATGTTGTCGTCATAGTTTAGTGGTAAGTATTTACTTTTTGTGTGTACCATTTTCATTTAAACCATTCATTCTTTTCCGTTTTTAAAACCTGTTGAGTCGTCTTTCTTTGGATATTGCTTATGCATTTTCAAGTTTGTTTGATTCTTGTTTGTGGACAAACAATTAGGTAAGTTGGGGAGAGTTTGATAAGTGAAAAATGTACCTATATTTGTATATATGTTTTGTTGCACTTATCAATGCTTTGTGGTAAATATCGTGCGAATAAAACCCGATTTGTTTATAAATACGTTTACGATACGTTTTAGTGTATATATTGCATATAGTGTAAATATCATTGAGTTTAATTGATTTTTTTCTCAATTTTTGTAGGTATTCAATCAAGGATATCTTGTCATTATTATATAGAGCATTGAATAAGCTTTCCAGCGCTTCAAACCGGGCGAAAAACGGAGTTACGGTTCAAAAGTTACGAATAAAACAGTGCTGTATTTTTTGTTGTTCTGTCAAATTCGCCTCATGCTCGCCAGGCGAATTTGTGGCGAGTCAGACAACTAGAAACGTGGAAAAAAGCCCAGAATAAGCCGCCTTTGATTCGCCAGGCGAACCAGAATTTCGCCAGGCGAATTTGCCTGGACAGAAACACCATTTAAGGCATAAAAACACAATTTTTTTAGGGATGGTTGGGTAAATTTTGTTCCCAATGCATCAAACATCATTCTTTGGTGGAGTTAGCTTAGAAAACAACTGTGGAGCATGCATACGGATGAACCGGGGTGGATTGATCATCGACCGGCTCTGACAATCTGCGAGATGTTTGGTTCATTTCTCTTTTTCTTTGTGTTTTTCTTTATGGTTGGGTGGTGTACATGTATTTGCTGTAAACTCATGTATATTTGTCACCCATGGCGTTGTATAAAACTTACTTTACAAATCTCTATTGGTGATTGTCTCTGATTTTTGCTTTATGCGCGGGGTTTGGGTTGCGTTAGAGATAACCCTCACCAACTTCGATTAGGGATGATTATCTGTTAGTTTCTGGACTCTAGAGATAGATTTATGAGCTAACAATCTTCAATAGGAGTCGAATCTTAATGCCTCCGTGCCTTGAGCTAGCGTGCGAGAATATCGGCGAGGGTAACACGGTTGTTTTCTCAACTTTGCGTTAGACATAACCTTTGTTGTGAGCGATGCTGGGTGATATTGAGGAGTATTGTAGGTGGAGTATAACTGGTCGGTAAGTTTAAGTTTGTGAGGAGTGATTTATATGCATTGTCGGATGAGTTTTTCTCTCTGAGGAATGATTTCTTTTTGTTTTAATGTTTACTTTTATGTTTTCTTGTTTGAAATTATTTTAATCCAAACTCAGAAACGCGAGAGATTGTCGAACAACATTCTTTGCCTCGAACCAATCTCTATGGACATGACATAAATCCCAGAGGTAATTCTTTCCAAAAATAAATATTTTTGCTTGCTTGCCCTATTCTGCAATCAACAAAATGGTGCCGTTGTCGGGGATCGGTTTTGATATTGACTCGCATTGCGATAGTTTCTTTGTTTTTGAGTTTTGTAGATATCGTACATATTGTATATTTTCACTTGTTATACTGATACTTGTAGATTAACGTTTGTTCAAGTGTTTGGTTAGGACGCTTGCTTTTGGTTGCGCGGTGAGACATCACCATGGCATGAAGAGAGGAAGTTTCTAATTAAGCATCGTAAAGGCGTCGAGCTTACGACGTAAAACAAGCATGTTTTATAGTTTTTCTTTTCGAATGTTTTTGGTTGTTGTTTGCTCACAGATTTTGATTGACTTATTTGAGGATGCTTTTGTGATTTTCCAAGTTGGTTCGTTTCAACTTGCGGATGTTTGGTAATGATCTTGTTAAGTTTTGTACACGTCCGAGGTATGTGTTTATCGCTTTCTATACTTTAACATATTCATGATACTTAGGCTTTTTACAAACTTTCATGCCATTCATTCTTTTGTATACTTGTTCTTGTGTGAATCACTTTAGTTCCCAACCTTTTTGTGAGGTGGCTTTCCATTGTTCATATATGCGCGGAGAACCAACATTCTTGTTCTAACTGGATTTTATTATGTTGAATCTTTTGTTTATGTTGATTATATAAATGCATGAAAAGGATCAAGGCAATTGTTTCATTTTGAGCACAACCACCTTAGCCAAATAGTCAATTCACGTTGTGAGCGTGTGATCATTCGTAACCCCTTTGAGCTTTTTGATCCATGTTTCTATTTGAACTTAATGCTTGTTTATGAGTATTTAGTTCACTTATTTTTGAATGGATTTTGTTTTTTCTTGGACCTCAACTTTGTGTTGCTGTATGGATTTTTTCCTTGCCTTAGAAAGTAGGGAGTATTCACATGATGGTGCGGTTGAATTCAAGTTGGGGAGAGGATGGTTGTATACTCATTGGTTGGATTCTATGAGGATTGAAAAAGAAAATAAAAAAGAGAAAAATTTGTGAAAGAGAAAAAGAAAGAAAAAAGAAGAAAAAGAAAATCCTTGAAAAAGGAAACAAAAAGAGTTTCAATAATTGTGCTAAATAAGTATTGTGTGTTGTGTAGCACTTGGGATTTTGGAAGAAGTTGGTTGAAATTTTGTGTGTGAATCTTTGTGAGTTTTCACTCCCTTAGGTTTAGGCAAGTTTTTGTTTCAATTACCTTTAGAAATTGCCCCTTGTTTGTTTACCCGACCACGTTACAACCTTGAAAGTCCTTGTGATTCTTGCCTTTGTATGTTCAATATGAATTTGTGGATGTATGCATAATTTAGTCTTTTGTTTGCATGAGTATTGTGTGAGTGTAAAGTACCTTATTGTGTATTTTTCATCTACCGATGATTATTTTTACTAGGTGTGATTCACTTTGGAACTTGTGTTGTTTTAGAATTTTTGGCATGATTTTTGTATTTTGCATTTGTTTCGTGACTATGTTGTCGTCATAGTTTAGTGGTAAGTATTTACTTTTTGTGTGTACCATTTTCATTCAAACCATTCATTCTTTTCCGTTTTTAAAACCTGTTGAGTCGTCTTTCTTTGGATATTGCTTATGCATTTTCAAGTTTGTTTGATTCTTGTTTGTGGACAAACAATTAGGTAAGTTGGGGAGAGTTTGATAAGTGAAAAATGTACCTATTTTTGTATATATGTTTTGTTGCACTTATCAATGCTTTGTGGTAAATATCGTGCGAATAAAACCCGATTTGTTTATAAATACGTTTACGATACGTTTTAGTGTATATATTGCATATAGTGTAAATATCATTGAGTTTAATTGATTTTTTTCTCAATTTTTGTAGGTATTCAATCAAGGATATCTTGTCATTATTATATAGAGCATTGAGTAAGCTTTCCAGCGCTTCAAACCGGGCGAAAAACGGAGTTACGGTTCAAAAGTTACGAATAAAACAGTGCTGTATTTTTTGTTGTTCTGTCAAATTCGCCTCATGCTCGCCAGGCGAATCTGTGGCGAGTCAGACAGCTAGAAACGTGGAAAAAAGCCCAGAATAAGCCGCCTTTGATTCGCCAGGCGAACCAGAATTTCGCCAGGCGAATTTGCCTGGACAGAAACACCATTTAAGGCATAAAAACACAATTTTTTAGGGATGGTTGGGTAAATTTTGTTCCCAATGCATCAAACATCATTCTTTGGTGGAGTTAGCTTAGAAAACAACTGTGGAGCATGCATACGGATGAACCGGGGTGGATTGATCATCGACCGGCTCTGACAATCTGCGAGATGTTTGGTTCATTTCTCTTTTTCTTTGTGTTTTTCTTTATGGTTGGGTGGTGTACATGTATTTGCTGTAAACTCATGTATATTTGTCGCCCATGGCGTTGTATAAAACTTGCTTTACAAATCTCTATTGGTGATTGTCTCTGATTTTTGCTTTATGCGCGGGGTTTGGGTTGCGTTAGAGATAACCCTCACCAACTTCGATTAGGGATGATTATCTGTTAGTTTCTGGACTCTAGAGATAGATTTATGAGCTAACAATCTTCAATAGGCGTCGAATCTTAATGCCTCCGTGCCTTGAGCTAGCGTGCGAGAATATCGGCGAGGGTAACACGGTTGTTTTCTCAACTTTGCGTTAGACATAACCTTTGTTGTGAGCGATGCTGGGTGATATTGAGGAGTATTGTAGGTGGAGTATAACTGGTCGGTAAGTTTAAGTTTGTGAGGAGTGATTTATATGCATTGTCGGATGAGTTTTTCTCTCTGAGGAATGATTTCTTTTTGTTTTAATGTTTACTTTTATGTTTTCTTGTTTGAAATTATTTTAATCCAAACTCAGAAACGCGAGAGATTGTCGAACGACATTCATTCCCTCGAACCAATCTCTATGGACATGACATAAATCCCAGAGGTAATTCTTTCCAAAAATAAATATTTTTGCTTGCTTGCCCTATTCTGCAATCAACAAAATGGTGCCGTTGTCGGGGATCGGTTTTGATATTGACTCGCATTGCGATAGTTTCTTTGTTTTTGAGTTTTGTAGATATCGTACATATTGTATATTTTCACTTGTTATACTGATACTTGTAGATTAACGTTTGTTCAAGTGTTTGGTTAGGACGCTTGCTTTTGGTTGCGCGGTGAGACATCACCATGGCATGAAGAGAGGAAGTTTCTAATTAAGCATCGTAAAGGCGTCGAGCTTACGACGTAAAACAAGCATGTTTTATAGTTTTTCTTTTCGAATGTTTTTGGTTGTTGTTTCCTCACAGATTTTGATTGACTTATTTGAGGATGCTTTTGTGATTTTCCAAGTTGGTTCGTTTCAACTTGCGGATGTTTGGTAATGATCTTGTTAAGTTTTATACACGTCCGAGGTATGTGTTTATCGCTTTCTATACTTTAGCATATTCATGATACTTAGGCTTTTTACAAACTTTCATGCCATTCATTCTTTTGTATACTTGTTCTTGTGTGAATCACTTTAGTTCCCAACCTTTTTGTGAGGTGGCTTTCCATTGTTCATATATACGCGGAGAACCAACATTCTTGTTCTAACTGGATTTTATTATGTTGAATCTTTTGTTTATGTTGATTATATGAATGCATGAAAAGGATCAAGGCAATTGTTTCATTTTGAGCACAACCACCTTAGCCAAATAGTCAATTCACGTTGTGAGCGTGTGATCATTCGTAACCCCTTTGAGCTTTTTGATCCATGTTTCTATTTGAACTTAATGCTTGTCTATGAGTATTTAGTTCACTTATTTTTGAATGGATTTTGTTTTTTCTTGGACCTCAACTTTGTGTTGCTGTATGGATTTTTTCCTTGCCTTAGAAAGTAGGGAGTATTCACATGATGGTGCGGTTGAATTCAAGTTGGGGAGAGGATGGTTGTATACTCATTGGTTGGATTCTATGAGGATTGAAAAAGAAAATAAAAAAGAGAAAAATTTGTGAAAGAGAAAAAGAAAGAAAAAAGAAGAAAAAGAAAATCCTTGAAAAAGGAAACAAAAAGAGTTTCAATAATTGTGCTAAATAAGTATTGTGTGTTGTGTAGCACTTGGGATTTTGGAAGAAGTTGGTTGAAATTTTGTGTGTGAATCTTTGTGAGTTTTCACTCCCTTAGGTTTAGGCAAGTTTTTGTTTCAATTACCTTTAGAAATTGCCCCTTGTTTGTTTACCCGACCACGTTACAACCTTGAAAGTCCTTGTGATTCTTGCCTTTGTATGTTCAATATGAATTTGTGGATGTATGCATAATTTAGTCTTTTGTTTGCATGAGTATTGTGTGAGTGCAAAGTACCTTATTGTGTGTTTTTCATCTACCGATGATTATTTTTACTAGGTGTGATTCACTTTGGAACTTGTGTTGTTTTAGAATTTTTGGCATGATTTTTGTATTTTGCATTTGTTTCGTGACTATGTTGTCGTCATAGTTTAGTGGTAAGTATTTACTTTTTGTGTGTACCATTTTCATTTAAACCATTCATTCTTTTCCGTTTTTAAAACCTGTTGAGTCGTCTCTCTTTGGATATTGCTTATGCATTTTCAAGTTTGTTTGATTCTTGTTTGTGGACAAACAATTAGGTAAGTTGGGGAGAGTTTGATAAGTGAAAAATGTACCTATTTTTGTATATATGTTTTGTTGCCCTTATCAATGCTTTGTGGTAAATATCGTGCGAATAAAACCCGATTTGTTTATAAATACGTTTACGATACGTTTTAGTGTATATATTGCATATAGTGTAAATATCATTGAGTTTAATTGATTTTTTTCTCAATTTTTGTAGGTATTCAATCAAGGATATCTTGTCATTATTATATAGAGCATTGAATAAGCTTTCCAGCACTTCAAACCGGGCGAAAAACGGAGTTACGGTTCAAAAGTTACGAATAAAACAGTGCTGTATTTTTTGTTGTTCTGTCAAATTCGCCTCATGCTCGCCAGGCGAATCTGCGGCGAGTCAGACAGCCAGAAACGTGGAAAAAAGGCCAAAATAAGCCTCCTTTGATTCGCCAGGCGAACCAGAATTTCGCCAGGCGAATTTGCCTGGACAAAAACACCATTTAAGGCATAAAAACACAATTTTTTAGGGATGGTTGGGTAAGTTTTGTTCCCAATGCATCAAACATCATTCTTTGGTGGAGTTAGCTTAGAAAACAACTGTGGAGCATGCATACGGATGAACCGGGGTGGATTCATCATCGATCGGCTCTGACAATCCGCGAGATGTTTGGTTCATTTCTCTTTTTCTTTGAGTTTTTCTTTATGGTTGGGTGGTGTATATGTATTTGCTGTAAACTCATGTATATTTGTCACCCATGGCATTGTATAAAACTTGTTTTACAAATCTCTATTGGTGATTGTCTCTGATTTTTGCTTTATGCGCGGGGTTTGGGTTGCGTTTGAGATAATCCTCACAAACTTCGATTAAGGATGATTATCTGTTAATTTCTGGACTCTAGAGATATATTTAGGAGCTAACAATCTTCAATAGGCGTCGAATCTTAATGCCTTCGTGCCTTGAGCTAGTGTGCGAGAGTATCGGCGAGGGTAACACGGTTGTTTTCTCAATTTTACGTTAGACATAACCTTTGTTGTGAGCGATGCTGGGTGATATTGAGGAGTATTATAGGTGGAGTATAACTGGTCGGTAAGTTTAAGTTTGTGAGGAGTGATTTATATGCATTGCCGGACGAATTTTTCTCTCTGAAGAATGATTTCTTTTTGTTTTAATGTTTACTTTTATGTTTGCTTGTTTGAAACTATTTTAATCCAAACTCAGAAACTCGAGAGATTGTCGAACGGCTATCTTTCCCTCGAACCGATCTCTGTGGACACGACATAAATCATGGAGAGAATTCTTTCCGAAAATAAATATTTTTGCTTGCTTGCCCTATTCTGCAATCAACACTTTCGCTATTTGATTCCTTTATAACAAAATTATACTTTCTGTATGGTTCATATAAAGATCTTTTGATTTTTTTTTATCAACAACGAAGGTAACTTTTGGTTATCAATCCTTGTTCAATTTGAACTTTAGAGTAATAACCTCTTTTTTCCAAATGTGACAAGTTTCACAACCAAACCAAGAATATTTCTCATCCTCAACATTATCTTTTTGAGAATCTAACATGGTTTTCTTAAGAGTTTCCATTTGGTTTTCAGTTTCTAAAACTTTTGCTTCTAAGTATGAAAATATTCTCTTGTTTGAAGCCAACCTTTTAAAAGCGTTTACAGCTTCACCGTATAGATTTTCAAAAGCATTTTGTAATTCAGAATGAGACATTTCATCAATAGGTTCATATTTAGAATGACTTACATTTTTCTTCTTATGATGATTGGTCAGGAGACAAAAAAATTTCGCTTCATCACTTTCAATTAAGCTACTTTCACTTGAGGAATCACTATCACTTTCCCAAGCTATGTATGCTCTTATAGACTTGTTAGACTTCTTGTATTGACCCTTTCCTTTATCCTTCTTAAGTAATGGACAATCCGGCTTATAATGACTGATATTTCCTTAATTTAAACACGGACATTTGGACTTTTCCTTCTTATTCTCGTCTTGCTTAAAGTAGTTTACTTGTCTTCTATATGTTATGAGATTCTTCTCAGAGTGTTTTACTCCTTTTTATTTAATGTAGTTATAGTACCATTTTACAAGCAACCCAATTTCTTCATCATTTGAACCTTCATCATCACTAGTTCCACTTTCATCTTGCTCTTTAGTAGAGGACTTAGAACTAGAAGCCATAAGAGCAATTGACTTCTTGTCCACCTCATTTTCCCTTTTCTTTTCTTTCTTAACCTTTTTCTCATGCTTCTCTAAGCTAGTGACCTTTTTCTCATATTCTTCAAGCTTACCAAACAAATTAGTAGTGTCAAATGTCCTACCTCTCAAAATTTTGTTAGTAGCAATATCATTGGAAACCGACTTACCAAGTGCATTCAAATAGTTTACAAGATGAGTGAATCTATTTTGCATATCGGCAATGGTTTCACCATGCTTCATGTTAAATAGTTGAAACTCTTGATTCAAAGTATTAATTTTAGCTTGATTGACTTCATTTGCACACTCACGGGCAACTTGTAATGAGTCCCACATAGCTTTAACGGTTTCGCAATGAGAAACACAGTAATATTCATCAACTCCTAAAGTGGAGATTAGAATATTCCTTTCTTTCCAATCACAAGACCACTTTATCTCATCTTCTATCCCATTGTGCTTTCAGTTTTGGTACAACAACTTCATCCGCATTGGTCATAGTAATTTCAAATTGACCATTTTGGATGGAGCTTCATACTTTTCTATCAATAGAGTTGATATGGATATGCATACAATTCTTCCAATAACCATAGTTTTCACCATTGAAAACAGGTGCTTTATTATACTCCCCTTTAGGTTCTGAAGCCATAATCTAAGAAGGGATTTTGAAGCACAAGATGAACTGGTGTTCGTGATACTACTTGTTAGACAATGGCAACGATCTAGAAGGGGGTTGAATAAATCGTTAATAAAATTTTCTTCAATTAAAAATAATGGTTTGAAAAATATTCTCTATGGCAAGCAGAAACAAATCTGAATCGACACTCGTTATCCGAACCGTTATTGAAAGAATCAGATATGCGTATAAACTGTAACGAATGTGTACTAAAGATGTGAAATGAAATCAATATGTCTACAATATACTATTGAACAAAATCACACAATGATAAATGATTTCCAATGAAAATAGAAAATGAATATCAACTAAGACAATTTATCAAACACTTAGTGTGCAAACAATTTATCGAACACTTGGTGTGCAATGGACACCATGCTTAATTCCCTTTGTGTTGATAGTATGAAAACCTAATTGCAGTTGTATAACAAAAACAGTTTAAGATACTTCAACACAACTATAATTTTTAGCTAATCGAATTGCTCACTAAGTGTGTTATCAAATTGCAGAGAGAGAGAGAGAGAGAGAGAGAACACCAAGATTTGTTTAGGCAGTTTCCCAATTGTCCGTACTATGGGTATGTCTCATCTTAATTCCAAATATAATTGAGATATGTAATTAACCTTTGCAAGAGTTGTATACAAGAGAAAAATTAGCAATCCAAACCCCAAACCACATGGTTGATGTTGATCCTAACTTCTTCTCTTCCCTTGATCTTAAGCTAGATCAAGTCACCCGAGAATTCCAATTGATCCTTCAATTATTGCTACTCCGTTGATAGAAACTCTGTTCTTCAAAGCTTTCACTCGGCTGAATCTAAATTTCGAAAATTTGTCCCAAGTATTTCAATTGATCCTCCAGTAACCGCTACTTCTTTGACATAACCTCCATTCTTCAAAGCTTTCACTCGGCTGAATCCAAGTTGGAAAGACTTGTGAAAAAAAACCCAAATCAAATCTTGATATTGGAGGAAAAAAATTAAAGATTTAATCAATGAAACCCCCAAAGAATACTCAACCGAATTTGATTATAACAATCCTAAATTGAACCTTATCAATCTAATCTTGTTGACACTCAACAAAAATGATTATGTGTAGTTGTTGAATGTATGCAAAGAAAAGTTGAAAATGATAAGAAAATTCTAAGTGTGTTCTTGGTTTCAATGTTTAGAAATGATGCATGAATGCATATTTATATGTGTGTGTAGAAAAAATGATAGACAAAACAAATTTTTAGCCAAAAATACAAGTTTTGAAAAATATAACTGAATGTATTGACTCCAAATTTGAATGAGTCAATACATAAGGCTAAGGCGTCGATACATAGCTATAAAGAGTCGATACATCAAGGACAGAGAATGTTTACTTGAAAAAATATTCCAGAAGGAGTCAACTTCAAATACGGGAGAGTCGACTCATTAACTTTATGTATCGACCCAAAGCATCAATGTATCGATAAATTAAGGGAAGAGATATTTTCTTTGAAAACCCTTTCAGTTGGAGTCAACTTTAAACACGAATGAGTCAATTCATTTGCAGTTTGTATCGACCCATTTGTGCATGTATCGATACATTTTGGTCAGAACTATTTCCTTTAAAGGCTTATTCAGTATGTATCGATACATAGCTATAATGTATCGACCCGTAGACTTGTTTTCATGAAAAATCATATTTTTGAATTATAATGGCCTATCTAATTTGATTTTAAGTGTCATATTATGATAATGCGCATCAAGACATAGACAAACAAGATCCAATGTACACAAAAACTATGTGTCCTATTTTTGACATTATTCAAAACATATTTAAGAGGATAATACAATCACAGACAAAATGTTTCTCTTCACAAAATTTGGTTTTCTTGCTTAGCGAGGGCAGGACGAATTCCAAGCGAAATCTTGCTTAGCGATGATAGTTCCTCACTTAGCGAATTTAGCAGAAGACAAAATCTGGGCAGCATGAAGGCTCGCTTAGCAAAAATGACAGAATAACACCAATTACAAAACGTAATAGAGATGGACACAAGCAACAACCACTAACTCAAACACATTATTTTACCAAAATCATACCAAGTGACATGTATTAATACCAAATAAGCAAGAGGGCTCAAATAACAATATGTATCATTATCAATTTTCATGATTAAGACAAAAACATAGAAACACTAAGTTTCTCAATCCATTAAATTTCTTCCTTATATATTAAACTAACCCACCTTAGATTGATGAAGATGATGAAATATTGGAGATGAGATGATGATGATCCAAGATCTTCTTCCTTCTTCCAAGTTTTCTCCTTTTCTTCTCTTCTTCTTTCTCTTCTTTCTCATTTTCTCTTCTTTTACTCTTACCAACTTTCTTCTTCTTGTATTCCTTCTTTTATTATAAACAAGGGTAAAGTTGGAAAGAAAAAGTTATAAGAAAATATCTTATAAATAGATATTTCTCTTATAAGTTAATTGATCATTCATTATTGTTATCAAAAAGACCCTTTCTTTTATAAATTAATAAATGTCGATTAAATTGAATAAAGATTAAGCTCGTCTGAGTTCATTAATTACTCTATTTGTCTCAACCGACAAGAAATAGAACATATAGAAACCCAGTTGGTCTCAACTGACAATGAATAGAGTATTTACAGGGATATGGGATATTAGAACGATTATAAGAATTTATTGTTTTTAAATATTAATTGTCAGTGTTTGATCATTGAAAATAAATAACATTAATAATTGATGTTGTTGTCTAAAGATTTAACATCAATGGTGCACTCGGTGTTTTTGTGAGTAAATTTTTCTGCCTTTTAAGGTAAATCTAACTTATTATCATAAAATATGATATTCCTGATTTTTTTTGTCTCATTTAAGATGATACAAATTTTGTCACATTTTCTTTGTTTAATATAAGATGCTTTGAAAATAATACAGAGACAAACAAACTCTCATTAGAAAACTAGGATCTCATTAAAATTAAATAAACAAAAAGAATATCTTTAGTGTTTTTGTAATATTTTACTCTTGCTAAAGTGTTATATTTTTTATTATTGGATAATTTGCTAGAAAATTTAAGACTTATTATTCTCTTTTCATAATTAAGTTAAAGTCAAAAATAAGTATTTAATATGATTATTTCATAAAGTGTGCAATAAGGTAAAAGCAAGAGAAAATAAAATAATACTCTAGAAAATTAGAAGAAATTGTGGAACTATTATATGAACTGATAAATGTTCAATGATGTTGAAATACATATTAATATGGAGTGAATAAAATTCACTAAATATTAATATATTTTAAGTATTTGATAGATTTTTATCACTTTATTATTTTTATTTGAAAGATAGTTTTGTGAATCTTAATTAGGAGCATTTTTTTATTTTTCAATACAATTTTTATGTCATTTTAAAATAATGATTCAATTTATATTTTAAATTCAAATGTTATTAGAGTCTTTTAATTATGACTTGTGAAAATATATAATTATTGAAATGTTTGAGAAATATAATTTTTTGATCCCACAAGTTAAATAATATATGAATGGGAATTGATCTTGACGACTAATCAGAACCTGGAGTGGGGCAGAGATATCGTCTGCGATGCTGAGTGCGAAAGACGGGGAGGGGGTTGAACCTGCAAGGCACTCCGATGCTAAAGTAAGAATCGGGAGAGAGAGAGAGAGAGAGAGAGAGAGAGCAAGTACAAAGTATGTGTTTCGTAGGATGATTTATAATACCTGACCCTATTTTCGGGGTGAGATTACCGTTTCCCAAAGAATAGGTAACTGCCAGAAACTAGCCGCTGGGACGGGCAGAGGTGCCCGAAACTAGTTGTTGCTACGGGCAGAGGCGCAGTTACGGGCACGGGCGTCATGACTATTTCTGGATGGTGGAACCGTGCGTAACGGGCAGGAACTACCGAGGAAGGCCAGCCGACCCTTAGGGTCATCCAGCCAGCCCTACCCAGTAGAGGGGCAGAAAGGTAAATGCTGTCCCAAATTGGCTGGACTTAGGCAATTGGGCCATTCTGGGAGCAGAAGTGGATTGGGTCATGCCTAGTCATTGGGCCAGTCCGGAACAGGAGCCCCCTAAGTCGTTGCTCCCGAGCATGGGAGTGATGACTTAAGGGTAGTTTGCAGTCCCAAGGAGGTCCAGAAATGGTTGTCGCTTGTCGACGAGATGAGGCGGTTCTACGATGCCCGAGGGAGTTGGTGCCCGCGGGATACGTAACGTTGTTTGGCATGCCCGACGTATGGAGAACCCAACAGTTGATGTGATCTGAAGAGGTGGAATTCCACATGTACCTTCGAGCCGTGTTCTGTATTTAATGCGTCATGATGGCTAGGCTAAGGTCATGATGATGCCCCTAGCCGCGCGTGCTCGTGTACGTGCCCATAGGTTGCCTATAAATAGAGGGAAAAGCTGCTCATTTGCACTTTTCACTTCTCTCTCTTCTCTGTTCCATTGTTCTGCATCCTGCCATTCGCAGCCGTCTAGCCGCCGTCCGACCACCGTCCAACCGTTGTACAAGCACCAGCCAGCCTTCTTTGACCCCCTAACCTTTTCCTCGACCACGTAAGTTACTTGACTTGATTTTTTTTTTAGGCTTTTTTCGTTTTCTGTTCTCTTAGGATGCATGTTGTTAGGGTGAAACTAGGTTGTGTAATAGCAATTTCCGGTGACTGTTGGTGGTAGGCGGTGGTTTGATGGTTTTTGCCGCAGCTGTAGTCGCCAGAACCTTAGGAACTTAGGACTTTAGGTTGATTCTGGCACCGTTGCGACGACAGAAGCGTTTGTCGTCGGCGAAGCTCATGAATTTTCCGGTGTACTCATGAGTTTTTCGGCGGATTCATGAGTTTTCCGGCGGATTCATGAGTTTTCCGGTAGGCCTTTAAAGTATATTCTGGGTAGTGAATCAGGGAGGATCTCCCCGCGTGCGTTGGAGGGGTTGCCCCGGGCATCTCCTCGCGCTATAGCTGTGCCATTTAAGTAGGGCTTAGATTTGGGACATCGTCCTCGAGCCTTTGCATGCCCTTTCACTTGACTAGCGGTGGAAGGGTGGATTTGATTTTGTCATTAAATTCACTTGTGTCCTCTGCTTTTCAGGTTAAGGAGATGGCCCGCGAAACTGAGGACGAAACTCTTAGAGACTTGTCCGATGAGAGCTCCTCGGAAGATAGTGATACCGAAGACACCGCTACTCCCCGAGATGCCTCTGTTTTTGCCTCATATACTAGAGACGCTTTCACGACCGTGGGGGATGAAGGGGAATGGAAGGTACATTTCCCCGGAGAAGACGACCGCATATGCACGGACTGCAGGGAGAGGCTCTGGTGTATGAATATGTTTTCAAGGAGATTAGGATGAGGTTGCCCTTTACTGATTTCCAGAGGTTGGTCTTCGTTCATGTGGCTCTGCCTACCTCGCAGCTGCATCCTAACTCGATTGCCTTCATATGGGCATTCGAGCTGACTTGTGATTATTTGGAGATAGGAGCTATCATCCCTCTTTTCTTTGCAGTCTTCCACCTTCAGCGGAAGGTCTCAGGGAGAAAATTCGGCTGGGTCTCCCTAAAGCAGGGGAGGAAGTTGTTCAAACCCTTCTTTGAGTCCATTAGGACTTTCAAGGAGATGTACTACATTATCGGCGAGGGCCACTGACTCCACGTTGGTCTGGGAGGTCTCGACAGACGAAAACGGAGAGGACCTCATCAACGAGGATGGCAAGATAATGGGGCTGAGACTGCTGAAGTTCCCTTTTTACTGGAGCGGGGACCATTTTACCATGGGGACAAATGGTTACACCGCCACCCCCGAGATGCTGGATGAGGACGACAAGGCTGGCTATGCGAAGCTGGTGGGCTTTGTCAATAGTTTTACCCCTGCTCAGTACGTGACTAAGAGAGGGGAACCAATTTATGAGGAAGACGGGGGGTTCAAGGTGAGAATTCGTTTTATCAACACAAAGGAGTTCCTCGAGTGCTGCACTCGGGACGATGCTCTAGCCTTGTTGGGTAGCTTTTATTTCTTAGCCTGCTTGGACTGTTATTCTTTCTTTGTGCTAATGTGTTCGTTATGTTTTTGCAGTCAAAATGACTTCTGCACATGAGCGGATGGTGAAGAATGCCCAAGTGAAGGGCAAGGATGAAATATCAATCAAGAAGAGTCGGCTCAGCCAACGGGGGCCACCTCCGTAAACGGGGTCGGGGATCTCCTCGTCAACTCCCCCAACCGTCCAGAGTTCCCATGTATCCGTAAACTCGGGGTTCAAGTGTACACGGACGACCGAGCTGGTGGACCTCAGCAAGGAAGGGGACAAAAGTAGGTTCGAGTTGCCTCTGTGCCTCCATAACAAAAGATTCTTTGAAGGTTCCTCCTTGGTGATTCCTTGGACGGAAACCATGAAGCTCGAGGAGATGGATCGCCCGAGCAAAAGGGCAATGCTCGCTCAGGATGCATCCGCCCAGATTAGGGTCCTCGAAATGGCAGTGGTCTACACCGAGGAGGGTTCCCGCTGTCGCACCCTAATTTTTGACCCTAAGATCCACGCTTTGCTCTTTGCATAACATATTAGGTCAATCATTCGTGCATAACTAACCGCTTTATCTAGCTTTGTCAGTTAGTTTCTTTTCGAGGACAGGTATTGCTGCAGAAGACTCAAGGTCTTGAAGGCGGTGTTGTGTGTGTGTTTGTGGATATTCTCTGGTCTTTGCAAGGTGTGTATGGATTCCTGTGTGATTGTGTCCTTTTCCTTTTGGTCCCTAAACCATTACTAAGCCTTTTCCCCCTCAAGACTCCTCAGTTTCCCCCCCAGAAGATCTGATCTTCATACCCACTGATATAGAATTGGTCCCTAGAGGTTAGTCACTGGCTGTGTAGTAATTATACTACAAGATGGCATCTCCCTCCCTCTGTAAACTTCTCAAGATTAAGAGATGTTGGTTGCTCTTTGTTCTTAAGATATGGTTCATCAAGGAAAGTTCAACTTTGGAAGGAAGTCGAAGTTTGAAATCCAAAGGTACGAATTCAAGGCCCATTTGTTTAGTCACCAGTTTACGAGATCAATCCTGAAGGTCTTACATCATCTCCATATTCTGACTCACATATGATCCAATATGAAGCCCATGCCCTCTGTTTCAAGAATAATTTCTTTATATTCTTAAAGCTATCAAGGTACTCTTCAAACAAGTTTGAATCATCGGGAAAGTAGTGTTCAAGATATGTTGACCATTAATAGAGATTTGAAATCTGTACAAGGCTTTAGGCCTACGTTTGTTATCATTGGTACTGAAGGTGGAATGTCATAACCGGTTAGTTGGGAAATTTTTGGCCCATAACATTGCATCAAGATTGTATCAAGGTTTTTCTGTACTTTCTAAAACTCTTAGAAATACATAATTGTTGTTTCCAATATTTAAGTTGGTTTCTATCTATCTCAAAAAAAATGTTTACAAGACATTTCTCATGGGAGTTTTCAATTTGGTTCAAGGCCATGATTTAAATTCACAAGACTTGTTTAAAGTCCCTACCCAAGTTGTAAGAAGTTGGCAAGGAGGAGACATTTGTTTTAATTATGGCTCTAAGTTTTATATTTAAGGGTAATCCAAGTTTCAGAAATGTATTCAAAGGATGTAAGAGCGCAAAACGAGTTCAGTTTCTATGAACATCTCTAAAACCCAAACCCAAAATTTATCACAAGAGTTTAAGTCACTATTCCTAAAAGATGAAACAAATGCCCATCCAAGATTCAAGGGCAAAATTCTTGTCATCCATCAAGTATTTCAAGATTCAAGATTCGTTTATCATTAAATTTCAAAGGATCCAAGTACTTGGACAAGTTGGATTCAAAGTTACATTCAATTAAACCTTGAAGTCATTAGAAAGTATAAGTTTGAGCTACAAGAATTCAAGACTTTGTTGAGTTACAAGATGTTGGAATTTAATTATTCATATGTTACAAGAGGCTCATTTTGCAAATAACCAAGTCCAATAGTTCAGATTACATCTTACACTATGTTACACAAGAGAAGATACAAGTTCAAATCAAAGAAAATCTCATGAAATAAGGATGTGTTTATAACTTTTAGAAATCTAATCATTAGGTCACAAGTTGCAACATTTTTCCAAAAAGCATAACATAGAGAAAGCATTCCAGCTGGCCTTTTCGCACCACTTGGGAACTACTTCCTCTTTCTCATTGCCGTAAGAAGTTGTAGTACCTCACTTGGAAACTATATGCAGCAGGGGCCCCTCCCAAAGCTGTCCTGGCATATTCAATAGTATATTACTCCCTCCGTCCCAAATTATAAGTCACTTTGCCAAAAAAATTTGTCCCAAATTTTAAGTCACCTTACATTCCCAATGCAATATAAATGACATCTTTCCCAATAGTCACCTTATTATTTATTCTTTCAACTCTTTTGATTTCTCCCTCCTATATAATTATGAGGGGCATTACTGTAAAGTTATACATAATTTGTCTTTCCCATAAAGTAATAATTAAGTTTCTTAATTTGTGTGAAAAACCTAAAACGTCTTATAATTTGGGACGGAGGGAGTAAATGCCAAGATGTGATTAAAGTGGAAAGTCCTAAAGTCTCATTATCAATTCATTTTTTAGTAGCAGCCTTTCCAAAACAAATTACGAGCAGTTCGAAAATGAGAATGAAGGAAAGCAGTAATACAGCACACATCAGTATCATCATTAAATCGCGAGCTTAAATGAAAGTTGTTTCAAATCTTGAATAGGATGGAAACGTATTAAACTAGCAACAGACAGCTACCAAAACAAGCATATTCAGTCATCATTTCCAAACGTATACTTAAAACACTAAAAACTGCCCGAAGATAGGATTAAACATGTTAAGACATACTTTAAAACCTTCCAAATTTACATCAGACATCCGAATTCATTACGATTCACAAGACACAATCAACTGTAATCATAGTTAAGAACATTCCAAACATTGGTAAGCATTTTATCAGATATCATTAAATCATTCTAAAACAGAGACATGTTCAGACAGTTTCAAAACCTTCCTAAACAATTAGGAACATCTTTCAGACATATTCAAGGACTTCCCAAAGCCAGAAAACATTATAAGTTATTTCTTAACTAGAAAACACTTAACTTTTATTTCCATTATGATTGCTTTCTCGACCTATATATTGAGCATACATTTGAACAGAGGGAGGGAGAACAGACAGAGCAAAAAAAAAAACCATCCAAAAAAACCATTCACAAAACCAGTTACACATCAGAGCTTATCAAACCAAACACCAAATCCTTATACAACCAAATACACCAGAAATACACAAACTCAGCCATCCATCATAAACCAGAAAACAAATCCATACGATCACACAACCAAACCATTCATAAAATACCAGAAAATCCAATCCATCATAAATCAGAAAATCCAATCCATCATAAACTAGAAAACAATTCATCATACCATCAGACCAAACATCAACTCATATAAACATACGCAAACCTTAGACAAGCTCAGCATACGCAAATTCAAAAAATCAAATTCATAGAAGTTGCAATAAATACACATACACACAGCAAAGAGTACGACATACAAATTCATACACACATACGAAAAGGAGAAGGAGACTTATCTTGGAGCAGAGATTCTTGAGGTCTGGGTCGTGACTCCTCGCCCTCAATTCGCGACAGCCTTTTTTTCTCTTTCTTTTATTGTTTCATGCTTTAAACTAATGTAATATGTAATCGTATAATCATAGTGAATAGGGGATTTAGGGTTTCTACTGGGATTAGGGTTTTCGCTTTGTTCTTTAGACTTAGGGTTTAGCGTTTGCGGAGGAAAACGAGAGAAAAGTCGAGAGAATGAAGATTGAGAAGGCGACGGAATTTAGGGTTTCTTGAAACCCATTTGAGAAGATGAGAGACGGAGAGGGAGAAGAGGAGAGAGTAGAGAGGATGAGAGGTTCCTTCCTCTTTCTTTTTTTTCCTGTTCTTTTATTATCTATCAATTATGTACACGCGCACACACCACACAAGTATGTGCCCTCGCCTTTTATCCATCCGATCACAGTACACACACATCACATGGTTGAGATTTGAGGGTCTATGATAGACCCTCTCTCCTTTGCAAACACCATATCACTCCGTTTTCTTAACCTTTTTTTTCTTTTTTTTTTTAAATTAAATAATCTTTAAATAACCATATTTTTTTCCTTAAAGTTTTATAAAATAAAATTAATTCTATTTCTAAAATATAAAATATAACCTTTTTTTATATTAAAATATATTTTTTTAATAAAATTATAACCTTTTTTAAAATATAATTTCTTTTTCTTATTTAAAATATCACTTCTTTCATATAAATATTTTTTTTATAAAATATAAATTTTTCTTAAAATAATAATACAATTTAATAGGTTTTTAAATAATAAAGTTAAAACCTGATCGGAGAGGACCAGAAGGAGATCGTCGCGGCCTTCGTGTAGGACAAGAGTTGCTGCTCGTAGGAGAGGAAAAAGGGGTGGAGGTACCTGCAAGGTACTCCGATGCCAAAGTAAGTATTTGGTCAAAAGAAAGGGGAAAGCAAGTAAGAGAAGTCAAGTATATGATTTGTGATACCTGCCCCTCTCAAGCGAGGGGTTTTTATAGGGAGATTGTTGGCGAACAAAGTGCCTGATCGACCAATGAGGTGTTGCCAGATGGAGGGTGAAGCGCGTGGTCTTTCTAACTGTTTCCGCGATATCTGGGGAGGCAGTTGGTCACGTGAACCATTCTGCGCGTGGAGGGGACGTGCCCAACGGCTATATTGTGCCCAACGGCTATATTGTGCCCAACGGCTAGACTGTGCCTATTGGGACTGTTCGCCAAATATGATGGATTGGGCCTGGCCCTTAAGGGCAGGAAGCCTTGCCCGGTCCAGAACAAGAGCCCCCCAAGTCGTTGCTCTATTGGAGAGCAATGACTTTAGGCAGCTGCGATTTCGACCGTACTGTCGGGGAGGAGGATGCTCGCTTGGAATGTTCCTTTCGTGCCCGACCAGATGTGGTCGTCAGCTATTAGCGCGAAACGTCGATCAAGGTTTGCAGCGTCCTCGGAGAAATGGGAGTTTTTGGCGAGCATCTCTGCACGGACGTGTTCACTTTGGCGAAGAGACTTGCTCGTCGGGGCCAAGGGCTAGTGTATTTTCTGCGCTGAACCAGGCGAAGAGTTTTCGTGACACGTGGTGAGCATTTATGGCCTTTGTTAGTCCTAGGGGCGTATAGGCCATCATGACCTTCACGCTTCCCCATGATCAAATGGTTATAAAAAGGTGGGGGAAGGTTTCATTTTCATAATTTCACAAGTTTTTTTACTCTTTGCTCTCGTTTGCTCTGCAATTAGTCTTCGCCGGAGCTTCTCTTCGCCACCGTCAACCTCTTCTTTTACTTGTAAGTTCATTCTTCCTTTCTGCATATTTTTATAGGTTTTCCGGTTGAAGTTCATATTTTCCGATTGAACTTCATGTGTTCTTCGATGAACACATGAATTCCAGGAAATTTTGTGAAGAACATGATGAATTTATGAATTTCTAGAATTTTGTAGAAATTGTTAGCGTAGATCCTAGTAGAATCTGGTTAGGTGTAGAATTTAGTTTGTAGTCGGGCACTAGGCCTGTTCGGAGTTTTAGCGTGATTTTGGGATGAACATGCGTCCTCGTATGTGCATCTGCGAGTCCCGGTCGCGGAGACCTCTCCTAGCTATTGGTAGGTAATTTATGCGAGCACGTGGTTGTTCTCGGATTCGTTAACGCCCTTTCACTTGATTAGTGGTGGAAGGGTGGATTTGATCGCGGATGTCGAATTCACTTCTCTTCCTCTGCTTTTCAGGTGAAAATGGATGAACCCCGCGATGAAATTATGCCCGACGCCCAGGAAGTACAAGAGGGGCCCAGTGGGTCCACCGATTACTCGAATATCAAGGTCGCAGGAGGGGATCTTGATTGGCTTGGACATGAGCCTTTGTCTTTTCGATCAACCTTCTCCGAGGAGGAGATACGGGACTTCGACTTTTTGGAGAGACGCGACGAGGATGCTCCACGGGCATGGAAAGCCTTTCGTCCCGGGAAGTACGATGGAATCTGTTCCTCGTACCCGGGACTTCGCTTTCCTATGTACGAATTTGCGTTTACGGAGGCCAAGATGCGTCTCCCTTTCACTGACTTCTAATCCTCCCTGTTCACCCATTTGGCCTTGTGCCCGTCCCAGCTTCACCCGAACGCCTTGACTTTTATAAGGGCTTTTGAGTTAGTGTGTCGTTATCTCAATATCGGGGCGACCACGGATCTCTTCTTCTGCCTCTTCCAGATTCAGCGGAGCACGGCGGGGTTGAAACAGAGTTGGGTATCGTTTAAGCAACAGAGTAGGCTGTTCTGGCCGTATTCTGATTCGATACGCAATTTCAAGGACAGGTTTCTGGTCGTGAGGCCTATGACCGAAGAGGCGAAGAGGAGCATCTCGACCATTGAGAGGGTGATTGTGGATGGTCGGGAAAGGGATAGTGTGGTCTCTATTTTTCCTTTGGAATGGGTCTACACCCATTTTAAACGCCGAACAGATTAGTTCCTGGTGAAGCATGAGCAGCTTTGCCCGGCGGATAAGGAGTCGTACAGGATCCTCCATGCTTACGCGGAGAGCTTTACTCCGGCCTTCGTCGTTGATCGGGACGGGAATCAGTTGGTCGGGGAGGATGGACCTGCCCGAGCAGCTAGATATATTAATGTCAAAGCTCTCCTTGAGTGTGATAATGACGACGACGCTATGACTTTGCTTGGTATGCTCCATTGTTTGGTTTTGTTTCTTTAAATTCTTTTGATTTTGACTTGATGTGTGTGTTCGCAGGTATGATGGCTGACACGCGAGAGCGTCTGATGAGGTCGCAGGCTGCGAAGGTTCACAAGAAAGCAACCACAGGTGCCAAGACCGGGGGGCCTAAGTAGACAGTGGTGGAGAGTTTTACTGCTGGGCCTATCCCCGTCCCGGAGAGAGCCTTAACACCGCTGACCCCGGATGGTTCCCTCAAGAGGAAGAGAGATACCGCGGGGAGTTCTGTGGCCGCTGGTCCGGGAGGGTCGGGTGCCGGTCACTTTGTCTTGCCCGCCTGCTGCTACACTCGTCGAGATTTATTCGCCGAGGGGGATTTGATAGAGGTCCATGATTCTGAAGCCGTGGCTATTCTGAATGCCAGCTCTAAGGCGAGGAGGAAACAGCTATGCCAGGATGCGGCAGGCATGTTTAGGGTCCTCGAAGCTGCTCTTGTCCTTTCCGAAAATGAGGCGGCTAACCGGGCGAACCTCATGACGTTCAAGAATAGAATCGCCGAGTTGGAGGCGGAAAATAGTAAGCTGTTCAATGACTTAAAATAGTTTGAAGGTCACGAGGAGGCCAAAGTGTTGCTTCAGACGGAGGTGACCCAGCTAAAGTTAGCTGTGCTCAAGGCTGACGAGGTGAGGGAGAGGCTGCAGGCGAGGATTGCTGAGTTGGAAGGCTTGACTTCAGCTGCCCAGGATGAAAATGATGACGAGAAGTCTCTAAAGTCGTGGACCGACTTGATCGGGAGGATCAGAATCCTTGGCGAAGATAATCTGAAAGTAGCCGAGTTCGGCTTCAATGCGGCTAAAGAGCAGATGGTGGCCCTCAACTCCGACGTGCAGCTCCAGACGGATGGCATGGGTTTGTTCAACAGAGTGGTGGACGGCCACGTTGTCCCTGCCGAAGAGGAAAGTGAAGTCGCAGAATAGGACTGTTGTTTTTACCGTGTTTTGTGGGTCTGCGTGCCCTTATCAATTTGTATTTATCAATGTGTATGGGCGTTGCCCCCTTTTTTTCTTGTATTTATGACATTATCCGGTCAAGGCCGGTACTTTAATATACTTGAATGTTTTATCATGGACTTTGCTCTTTTTGTTTATATGTGTGCGTGTGTCCCTGGCTAGGCGTCAGACCTACCGAGGAGGGCGAAGTGGTTCCGCCCATGATGAGGCTAGGACTTCGTTTGAGGTACTAATCTCATAGGCTTGGACTGTTCCCATCGCGAGCTGGGTGTCCTGCCTGAATGGTGCGGCAACGGCAGAGCTCGGTTGAGGTATCCTCGTTGTGCGCAGGTTCTGCTCGTACAATGAGCAGAAGCTGGTCGACATTGTAATGCGTGTCATGCTTCACCAGGGCATGATACGATGGTCGCGCGGATCTCCCCGTTTTGGGTCGACTATGTCGGCGATTTGTCTGTCCTCGTGGTTAAGGACTTAGCTATAGTATTGCTTGAGTTTTTCAGCATTCCATGGTCGAGCAAGTTGTTTTTCGTCCAGTGTTTCCAAGTAGTATGCTCTCGTGCCCATTTTGGACTTGACCCTATATGGTCCTTCCCAGTTTGCTGCCAGTTTCCCTTCGCGAGAATCCTTCTGGTTTCTGCACAGGACCAGACTGCCTACGGGGAAGTCGCGCTTTATGACTCTGGCGTCATGTCGCAATGTTATTTGTTGCTTCAATGCGGCCTCGCGAAGGGCAGCCCCTGATCTTATTTCTTCGACCAGGTCGAGTTCCTCGCGTAGAGCCTCATCATTCATCTCTTCGTCGAAGGGAGCTTCCGTCCTTCTGGAGGGCTCCCTTATCTCCACCGGTATTACCGCCTCTATTCCATACGCTAGTCGGAAAGGGGTTTCCCCGGTGGTGGAGTGAGGTGTTGTCCTGTACGCCCAGAGGACGCTGTGGAGCTCCTCGACCCACCTTTTCTTGGCCTCGCCTAGCCTTCGTTTTAATCCGTGTAGGATCACTTTGTTCGCGGCCTTTGCTTGGCCGTTGGTTTGGGGGTGCTCGACAAAAGTAAAGTGTTGTTTCGTTTCCAATTTGGCGATGAAGTCTTGTAATTTTCTGTCTGTGAACTGGGTTCCGTTGTCGGTCACGAGGGCCTGGGGCACCCCAAATCTGGCGAGGACGTTTCTTTTGTAGAAACGCAGTATGTTGAAGGCTGTGATCTTGGCGAGCGCTTCGACTTCAATCCATTTTGTGAAATAGTCGACGGCCACGATTAGCAATTTATTTTGATAAGATCCCATTGTAAAGGGGCCTAGGATGTCCATCCCCCACCAGGCGAAGGGCCATGGCGAGGAGAGGGTCTTCAACTCATTGGGTGGTGCCAAATGCATGTCCCCGTGGCGCTGGCAGCGATCGCATTTTTGCACATGTTCTTTGGCGTCGTACTGCATGATTGGCCAGTAATATCCTGCGCGCAAAGCTTTTCGAGCCAGGGATCTTCCCCCTAGGTGTTGTGCGTTGATGCCCTCGTGAATTTCTTGTAAGATCCCAGGGACCCGGGCCTCGTCGACACATTTCAACAGGGGGATGGAGAATCCTCGGCGATATAACTTGTCCTCGACCAGTACGTACGAGCAGGCTCGTCACTTAGTTACAGTGGCCTCCTTACCGTCTTCAGGGAGTTCCCCTTTGGTGAGATAATTGTATACTGGGGCCATCCAACAATGGCGTTCTCCGATGACGTTAACATCTGGCAGGTCGGGCTTTGTAATGCTCGGGCTAGCCAGTATCTCTTGTATGACGGATTTGTTTCCACCTTTTTTCCTGGTGCTGACTAATTTAGAGAGGATGTCTGCTCGGGTATTCTGTTCGCGCAGAACGTTCTGAACTTCCCATGCTTCAAACTCTGACATTTTGTCTTTTACTACGGCCAAGTACTCGGCGAGTTGGTCATTCTTTGCTTGGAATTCCCCTTGTACTTGAGACACCACGAGCTGGGAATCAGTGCAGATTTTTATTCTCTTCGCGCCGACGTCTTTGGTGAGTCATAATCCTACGAGGAAGGCCTCATACTCGGCTTGATTGTTGGATGTTTTGAAGGAAAGGATCAGGGACACTTCGATTAGGGTCCCTTCCTCGGTTTCCAGGATGATTCCTGCTCCACTGCCTGAGGGGCTTGACGTGCCATCCACGTAAATGATCCATTCCTGTGTCCCTCCTGGAGGGGAAGATTCTAGAGCCATCTCCGCTACAAAGTTGGCCAGGACCTGTGGCTTGAGGTATTTCCTTCCTTCTTAGTGAATGTCGAACTCGGCCAGTTCAAGGGACCATTTCAGCATCCTGCCCGCCATATCTGGTCAGCTTAACAGCTGCCTAATTGGCTGGTCGGTCCTGACGACGATAGTGTGTGCCAGGAAGTAATATTTGAGTCTCATCGCGGCAATTATGAGTGCAAGGGCCACCCGTTCTATTTGCGTGTACCTGACTTCGGGTCCTTGTAGGGCTTTACTGGTAAAATAGATGGGCTTTTGCCCGTCAGTAGTCTCGCGAATGAGTGCTGCACTCACTGCTTCGTTGGCCACGGAGAGGTACAGGTATATGGTTTCCCCGCGGTCTGGTCGGGACAATACTGGTGGTTCGGACAGAGCTTGTTTGAAATGGGCAAGGACCTGCTCGCACTCGTCCGTCCACTCAAAATTTGCCTCCTTCCTGAGTAATTTGAAAAAGGGCAGGGCGTGCTGGGCGGACTTACTTACGAAGCGAGCAAGGGACGCGAGCATCCCGTTGAGGGATTATATCGCCTTCTTCGACCGCGGCGTGGGGAATTCCACGAGTGCTCGGCATTTGTCTGGGTTTGCTTCTATTCCTCTTTTGGTGAGGTAAAATTCGAGGAATTTTCCTGCTCGCACACCGAAGGTGCATTTTTCTAGATTAAAACGAATTTTACATTTTCGAGCTTGGTCGAACACCTTACACAAGTGGGCGGTATGGTCGAATTCCTCTTGGGATTTCACGATCATGTCATCCATATATACTTCGAGCATGTTGCCGATTTCTGATCGGAATACTTTGTTCATCATGCGTTGGTATGTGGCCCCGACGTTCTTTAGTCCAAAGGGCATTACGTTATTGTAATAATTCCCCGAGGAGGTCATGAATGCCGTGTATCTCTTATCCTCGTCTGCCATTGGGATTTGGTTGTATCCCGAATAAGCGTCCATGAAGGACAAGAGCTTGAATCCTGCGGAATTATCTATGAGTTTATCTATGCTCGGCAGTGGGTAAGCGTCTTTCGGGCAAGCCCGATTGAGATCAGTGTAGTCAATGCACATGCGCCACTTTCCATTACTTTTCTTTACAAGTACAATATTTGAGAGCCAGGTCGTATACCTGGCCTCGGAAATAAATTTTGCCTCTAAGAGGTCTTGTACAAGTTTTTCGGCAGCCTGTGCCTTTTCCTCGGATTGTTTCCTTCGTCGTTGGGCAATGGCGCGGGCAGCTGGATTGATGGTCAAGTGGTGGCACGCAGTTTCTGGATCAAGGCCGGGCATGACTGCTGCACTCCAGGCGAACAGATCGACGTTGTCGTCGAGGCATATCTTCAACTCTTTCTTTACCTCTTCAGGGAGACCAGCACCTATCTTTACTCCCCTGCTGGGGTTGTTGCTGAAGGTGATGATCTCGAATTCCCCATCTGGAACAGGTTGTAGGAGTGTAGTAGACGGGGAGCTTGTCACTCTTAATTCTTTGTCCTCGTCCCGATCCTCGTTTCCATCTCCAGTAATCCTGCTGTCGAGGTCGATGGTGTGCATGGGAAGCGTGGGCTTTTTCTCTGGCTGGCCATCTTCGGCTGGAACCTCGCCTTCTCTGGTGCGTTTTGTTGACTTTGTTGTTGTCGCGATCTGGTTCTGCCCCTTTGTTACGGCCTCGAAGCATCTGCGAGCAGCCTCGATGTCACCGTGCAGAGTTGCGACGTGTCCTTTCTCAGTATAGTACTTAAGCTTGAGGTGGACCGTCGAGGGGACAACGACGAGTTCGGCAAGAGCAGGTCTGCCGAGGATGCACTGATAGAGCGACGGGTAATCGATGACTAAGAACTGCATTTTGATTGTCTGAGATGCCTCCTCTTCTCCAAACGTGACTGGTATCTCTATGTAACCCCAAGGTCGGGTCGTTGCTCCATTGAATCCTTGGAGATCAGATCCTACATACGAGGAGAGATTAGATTTGTTCAGCTTCAGTGCGCGGAACAGGCTGGAGTACATGATGTCCACGGAACTGCCCTGGTCGACCAGGATTCTCCGCACGTCGGTAGATGATAATTTGGCCCTGATCAGCAGAGGAATGTGGGAGTTCGGCGATCCTCCAGGGAGTTCTTCTCTGTAGAACGTGATCGGCTGTGAACGCCCTTTACCCTTGTCGATCGTGTACAACTGGTCAGGGCTGCTGTCTATTAGTTGTTCAAACTTTCGTTTGATGGATCCTATCGTGAGCTCATGATACCCCCCACATGAGATAACCATGGTCGTAGGATAGGCTTCCCAGGTGTTGTGTATGAATGCCTGGGAAGTCGGGTCGAAGTGGTCAGGAACGAAGAAGTCCTCTGGTCGGCTGACGGACATTGCGACCTGCGGGGGAGGACTGGAGGGGGTTGATTCTGCTTCTTTCTTCGGATCAGACATCTCTCGTCGGGAGGACTCTCCCTTCTTCACGTATTGCTTCAGGTGACCCTCTTTGATGAGGATCTCTATGGCGTCCTTGAGGTGCACGCAATCTTCCGTCACGTGCCCGTGACTACGGTGGAAACGACAGTATTTGCTTTTGTCAACGTTTCCCTTGGACGTGGTTGGTTTAGGGAACCTGACACCTCCTTGTTTGAATTCGGTGTTGATACAGTCGGTGAGAATACGCTCACGTGAGGTAGTGAGCACAGTGTATTCATTGAATCGGCCAGCTGGCCCTTTGCCTTCACGGGGATGTTCCTCCCGTCGCTTCTCCTTCCCCTTACGGGATGGCTCTGGCTCCTCCTTTTTGGGTGCTCGGGGTGCTTCCCAATCTCTTGCGTCCCGGGCACGATATGCGGCTTCTTTCTCCTCGTAGCTGATGTAATCTTTGGCCATGTGGAGAAGTTCTGTCAGCGTTCGAGGAGCTTCGATCCCGACAGCTTTGCGGAAGTCGCTCTTTGGTCGGACTTCCACTGCCTCCTTATTAAATCTTTTGATGTACTCCCGCAGAGGTTCTTCCTTGCCTTGTATGATTGCTTCTAACGTTGCCTCTGTCTTTGGGTGTCGTCGGGAGGCTATGAAATGGCGGGTGAACTGGCCTTTGAGCTCGCACCAGGAGGAGATGGATCCTCGAGGGAGTCTTTTGAACCATGTCATCGCACCTTTCCTCAAGGTGATGGGGAATATTTTGCACCGGATGGCCCCAGAGACACCATGATACTGGAGCATAGCTTCGATGTTCTCTAGGTGCTCGTGAGGATCTGACGTGCCATCGTACGTCGCTAGTGTGGGAGGCTTCTCTATCCCGCGGGGGATCCGGGTGTCCACAATGTTTCTCGTGAATGGGCCTTGAGCTTCGTCATCACTGCTAGAGTTGTGAGAGAACGACGGAGAAAGATTGTGGTCGCGACTTTGACTGCGGCGAGGAGAGTGTCCGCGGGTACGCCTATGCTCGTATCTGCCCGATTGTCGATGTCTTTTGGAAACAGGGGAGTGCCTAGTTTTCCTAGGAGAACGACGATGTCGGCGAGCAAGGTCGGGTGTTGGGCTCCCTGATCTTGAGCGTTCCTTGACCGGGGAAGTACTATCACGTCTCTGCTTTGAGTGAATTTGCGGAGGCGGGGAGAGGTTCAGCGTCTCCGAAGTGTGATGCTCTTGAAGGGCGTGCTCGAGGGCGCTGATCTTTTCTCCCTGCTGGATGATGAAATGATTAGAATTGTTCAAAGAGGCGATGAGCGCCGCGGTGGTCGGATCAGCGCCTTGAGGAACCGGGATGGGTTCGAAGGAAAGTTCCACGGCTTGTGCTCGTGGCCTTTGTTCGTCGGGCTTCGGGGAAGCTGGTCCATTGTTGCGCTGGATGTTTTCGGATGGGATATTCCCGACGAAAGCATCCTTGTCGACATTGGCGGCGGCGGCCACAGGTTCTTGGTGGGTATCACTCTTAACGAAAGCCATGATGATCTGGGATTTTGGAGAGAGATGAAAGCTTTGGTCTTTTGGGTGAAAAGATGAGGGATCTTGATTCAAAAAGACGGGGAAGCGAAGTTTCCCACAGACGGCGCCACTGATCGGAGAGGACCAAAAGGAGATCGTCGCGGCCTTCGTGTAGGACAAGAGTTGCTGCTCGTAGGAGAGGAAAAAGGGGTGGAGGTACCTGCAAGGTACTCCGATGCCAAAGTAAGTATTTGGTCAAAAGAAAGGGGAAAGCAAGTAAGAGAAGTCAAGTATATGATTTGTGATAGCTGCCTATCTCAAGCGAGGGGTTTTTATAGGGAGATTGTTGGCGAACAAAGTGCCTGATCGACCAATGAGGTGTTGCCAGATGGAGGGTGAAGCGCGTGGTCTTTCTAATTGTTTCCGCGATATCTGGGGAGGCAGTTGGTCGCGTGAAGCATTCTGCGCGTGGAGGGGACGTGCCCAACGGCTATATTGTGCCCAACGACTATATTGTGCCCAACGGCTACACTGTGCCTATTAGGCCTGTTCGCCAAATATGATGGATTGGGCCTGGCCCTTAAGGGCAGGAAGCCTTGCCCGGTCCAGAACAAAACCTTTTCTAAAATAAATATAATTTCTTTTTTATAATAATAAATATAACCTCTTCTCTAACTAGGATAGAAACCTTCCTCAGTGAACCTTTCAAAGCTTCTCCTAATTTCGCCTCTTGGTAATTTGTGTTTGTATAGGTAATTTTATGTGATGTGTGCACTCTGCTTGTTCATCTTAATTGTGTTCTAAACCTTTTCTTAAAAAATATAAAATTCTCGATCCAACGTCGAGCCATTTTCCACCCATGTAAGTCGATTGCTTTCTAAGCATCGCCATCAACTGTTCGGTCACTATACACGAAATTAACCCACTTTGCTAGTGTGCACGTTTAAAAATTCAACTCTTTTGATTAATCGATGACGTCTATCATAACTTTATACTTTATACCTTATGCTTATATTTATATCTGCTTGCATGTATCCAAGGGAAAATCTCATGCATGATAAACAATTGTCGTGCATGGTGCATTGCATATGCATTTCATACCTCCTCACAGCCTTTTATACCCTTTAAGATAAGTTCATTTCTTAGACAAATTTAGGATAGATTTTCCTAAGTTAATCCCCCTTAATCTGATTAGACAATCAAACATCATTAGCTTACTTAATTCTCCACACAAGAGAATTAGATGTGACTCATCTCAAAGAAGAGACACACAATCTCATACCCCACAATACAAACAATATGTGGATTCCTTTTCCACTTAGGAGAGGTGAGGCATACTCGTTGATTATATATCTGAGTTGGAGCCCTTCTCCTAAGATGAAGCAAAGGTCCATTCTCATTAAAACTGTGGTGGTCTAAACTTTTCTTCTTAAGATGATGACTCATCTTTTCTCCTAGACCATTTTCAAACAAGCTTTAGTATCCTTCAGAGAGGAACTACAAGTGCTCTGATTCCACTCCTGACAGGATATGTAGGCATAAGATGCGATATCTTGTCGAGCACACTTAGAAATAGAACTTTAGGTCTTTCTACCCTTTTAAACCCTTAGCAACAGATAACAGTAGATAACATAAGTATAAAACAAGAGGTTCCTGTAGAGTACTACAGATGTCTAGGATGCTAACACCTTCCCTAGGTATAATCAACCCCTGGACCTTAGACTCTTAGCTTTGCATTTGCATTTCATACTGTGGGACATTCTATCTTTCTCCCTCCCCTTGGATAAATTAAAGACCGGTGGTGAAATAAACGATTTATGATTCAAGTTAATCATTAGCTTGATATCCAATTCTCACCGCGACAGAAATGGCGACTTCACTGGGGACTCTTATTTGAGGGTTCCCCCTAACTTGTTTTATTATGTTATTTATTGTATACCTGTATATTTGTATCAGTTGCTTTTTTGCTTGGGTTTTTCTGTATGCAGGGTTGTCACTTTGTGTGGTGAGATAAGTCCTACACCCAGACTTGAGTGCAAATTATGATAGGACGGCGATATATTCAAGGAGACTTTTAGGGAGTCGATTCTCGAAGAAGTTGAATTAAGACACCACCACTCAGTTGAGGCCCTCTTTAACTTAATGTTGTTTAACGAGTCTATTCGTGGAGACGGTATTATTTTCGACCTAGGAGCCCGTGAGACTGAGACCCGTAGTTACCGTTAACCCCACTTGGCCTATAAGGATGTAGTACGGTGACTATGAGGGAGTCTATTCCCAAAATGGTTGATACGCGATACTACACTTGGACGAGATTCTCTTGAGAATATTATTGACCACCAAGTTATTTGGAAAATCGATAATATTCGAAAGAAGGGTTGTTGACTCTGGGAACTTTTTAGAACCCTGTTCTGCAGAGATGGAAAAACCTAATACACACCTTTTGGGATGGGTAGACCTTGGCTCCATGCTCGTAACATTTTAAACCTAGGACTCTTTGTCTGTTTGTTTGCTTATGTGTGCTTTGTGTTTATCTGTGTGTTGCATACATGCATTCATTAGCATTATTTCATAAAGTTTCATGGAACTTAGCTTTGTTTGTAAACATCATAGGGATATCATGGACTCTAGAAGAAAGAAAACGTTGAAGTACACTTACAAGAGTCATGATCTGGACGATCTAAGGAGACTGGAGACCTTGTTGACAGATAAAGAAGGGTTTAAGACCAGATATGTGAAGACTGATAAGGGACTTCTATCTACTCTACTGCAGTTTTATGACCCAACCCATCACTGTTTCACACTTCCTGATTACCAGTGGTGCCGACTCTTGAAGAATATTCTCAACTGATTGGGTTACCTATTCAGGACAAGTATCCATTCCCTATCTTCGGTTAATATTCGAGCAAATATGACTACAAAAGGGGAAATTTTGAAAAAAGCTACTTCTTGCCAGAATAGGAAAGCACCAATACCTTGGAAGCTCAATTGGAAGAAGAAGTCAAACGACTCAAGACAAGACCGTTGGAAGAGTCTCCTTAGATCCATCATTACTAGATTTTATTTAGCTTTCATGTCATGATTCTTGTAAGGCGTACAGATGCGTTTGTAATCAATTTTGTAATAAATCAATCTTTTAGTATTCCGATACTAATGAGTGTAACCGTTTTTAAATAAAAAATGAGTCTTTGATATTCCTTGATGATTATAAATAGTTGAGTTCCATGAAACTTGTTGCATTGCATTTTCATTCTCTCCCCTTCAAGGAACTTAAAAGTTGTTTTGCTAGGCATCGTAAGATGGATTACGGAAAGAAAGGAGTTTTTCCGTACACCTTCAAGGTTCCTGATGTTGAACAATTAAGGGAACTAGGAAATCAAATCAAAGATCCTGAGGCTTTCACCGAGAAGTATGGAAGGATCCTTCCACTGTTACAGATTCAAGTAGCCGCTGGTTTGTTGGAGACGCTCGTTCAACTCTATGAACCGATCTATCACTGTTTCATTTTCCCAGATTTCCAGCTGATGCCTACGTTGGAAGAGTATTATGCTCTGTTGGGCATCCCTGTAAATGACTCACCTCCATTCTCCGGCGCAGAAGGAAGACCCAGCCAAGAAGATATTGCGAGAGCGTCCCGCATAAAGCTGTTAGGTACAAAGGGTGGAATTAACTACAATCCGAGACTTACCTTCTGACAGTTGGGATATCCTATGGTTGACAAGCCTGATCTTGAGGTAGTGGAAGAGTTCATCTTTCATGAAGGGGTTGATGACATGGGTTTGCTGAAGAGGTTTAGTGCCCCTTGGACTCAGATTCACTCCGTAGGAAGGGCCGATTTGGGTAAGAAGAATTGCGTAGCCAAGAAAGCTTACACACTTTGGGTCAAAGAGCTCGTCAAGGAGATCTTGTTGCCATTTTCTCTCAAGCCTTCCATGAATGCCAAGCCTCATGAACTTGCCATTGTTCCTCCATCTGAAGTCGATCAACTCAAGCTGGCTATTGAGAAGTTGAAGAAGGAGAATGTTGATCTTCATCTCAACCTTGATAGAGTCACTTCTGAGAAGGATAGTCTACAGATTGAGCTCCGCCAGAAGCGCGAGCGCATGCTCAAAGAGGTGGAAGTTGAATAGAACAAGCGAAGGAAAGTAGGTGATGCTTTGAAGAGCACCTATGATGGACTTACTTCAAAGAAGAGACAACTTGCCGATACCTAGTATCAAGCCTACAAGGATGAGTTAAGCTATAAAAAACAACTTGAAGAGCTTCGAGGGAAATTATCCGAGTTCAAGACAAAGTGGAAAAGTGAGCAAGACCGTGCTAACCAGTTGGAAAAGGACTTTTCTCAGTGTCAAGCCCAGCTCGACAAAGTCTCCGGCGAGATTCAGAAGCTGCAGGATCAAGCACATCAGAGCCGAGAGCAGATTAGTTAGCTCAACACAGAGAGAACTCATTGGGAGCATCAAAGCTGTCATCTGCAAAATCTCTTGGATCAGAAAGAGGCATTTCTTCAGGATATGCTTCAGGGACCAAACCATTCTTTGTTGCGCAACCTCATGAAGGATGCAAAGTATTGGAGTGAGAGGCATGGCCGCCTAGCCAGATTTGCTGAGCATGCCCTGGAGGACTTACCTGGGTTGTTGAGAGATGCATATGTTGATGTTTTGCTGCACCATCTTCCTTGGGCCGTTTTCCACTTCTTGTCTATTTGTAGGGTGGTCTTTGATAGGATCCATGCGGATTTTGTTGTAGCCCAAAAGGAAAATATTTGATGTGTACTTGACTTATATTCCTTTCCTTTAGTGTTGAATGAATGTTTATAGTTGCTTGCCAATCTTATCTTTCGCACCTTTACTTGTATGCTTTATGGTTATTGTCAACAAAGATAAGTTTAAGAATTCCTGGAATTTAAAAATTTATTTTTGCATGCATAGCATACATTCATTTGCACTCATATGCATGTCCCTTCATCCGAAACTGTTGCTCATCCTTGTCTGTCTTCCATGTAGCAAGACGACGACTCTACATCGGTATTTTACTCTGACTCAATTCCAAGGTCGGATGGATCAGTTTCAGACGAACATGGATGTCATTATGGAACTCCTTCGTGCTCAGAAGGACGATTCGACTGTTGTTGTAACTGCTATTGACACAACCATTGTCACTCCTGTTGTGACTGCTTCTCCTGTTATTACAACTACTCCTCCTGTTATTCTTTCTCCTGCTATTGTTGGAATGCCAGTTGAGCATGTGAATCAGCCTATTGTTCATCCGACAAATTCTCAATCTGATTTAAACAAGATGCCCGCTGGTTTTCCGTGGGGCATGCCTCCGAATTACACTCCTCAGATTACAAATAATGGTAGTGTTTTCATACCATATCAGCCTTTTGTTGTGCCCGTGCCTAATGGGAATCTTGCTGCGTATCCATGGGGCATGCCTACTCTAGTCCCACCTCCAGTGGTGAATGATGATCCTGAGAATATTCAGTTTCAGACTCGTCAAACTTCCGGGTTGGCTGACATTGAAACTCCTGATGAAGAAGAGCATGTGTATAGAGGCCCTTCTATTCATGTTCCGGTTTCATCTCAAGCTGCTCAAACTGATGTCCAGAATGTTCATCTTGGAATGTTCTATCCTGGGGCATCTTCAGTCGTTGTGGTACCTCCTCCGAATAATCCATTTGGTGGTCAGAATGCTGGTCAGATGGTTAATCCGGGGTTGGTGTGTCCTTCTCAGTTTGCTACTCTGCAAGTGCATGCTCCCGCCGCACCTCCACTGCCAAATCCTCATATTCTTGTCAAGTCCACTAATCAGAATAGACCTGCTGACTACAAGTTGTTGGAAGACCGTATCAGAGCTATTGAAGGGTTTTCTGCTTTTGGCCTGGAGGACAAGGACTTGTGTTTAGTTCTGAATGTCGTACTGCCGCAGAAATTCAAGATACCTGAGCTTCCAAAGTATAAAGGTTTGAGTTTCCCGCGTAGTCACATCACTATGTACTGCAGGAAGATGGCATCCTATGTTGATAATGATGACGTGCTTGTTCATTGTTTTTAAGATAGTTTGTCTGGTTCTTCATTGGATTGGTACATGGGTTTGGAACGCAGCAAAATTCATACTTGGAGAGATTTATCTGAAGCGTTCTTGAAACAATACAAATACAATCTCGATTTGGCGCCTACTAGATTGCAGTTGCAAAATCAGTCTCAACGCTCTGCTAAAACATTCAAAGAATATGCACAAAGATGGAGTGAGATGGCATCTCGTGTACGACCGACTCTCTCTGACAATGAGTTGGTTGACATCTTTATGGGTACATTGTAAGTATCTTATTATGAGAAAATGGTGGGTAGTTCGTCATCGAACTTCGCTGATGTTGTAACCATTGGTGAATGAATTGAGAATGGTTTGAAGACTGGAAAAATTCCTGGAGCTGCTTCCCAGCAGACGGCCAGAAAATCTCAGAATAGTCAATCAAAAAAGAAGGAAGGTGAAGCCAAAGCTGTGACAGCTCAAGTTTCTCCTCAGTATCAAGCACCCATGGCTCCCATGCGATACTATCTGTATCCATACATTGCTGCTGCACAATATCAACAACCGCCATATTAGTATCATCCGCAACAACCAGTTCAGAATGCTCAGAATCAGCAACAACTGCAACGTCAGCAACAGAATCAACAGAACAACAAAGATCAGCATAATCAAAACCGTCAAAACAACAACATTCAAGGAAATCGCAAGCGTCTGAATTTCGACAGAATTCCGGTGTCATACACTGAATTGTTTCCTTATGTGGTTCACCAAGGGGCAATTGTTCCCAAAGAGATTGCACCTGCAATTCCTCCATTTAGCCCGAAGCATAATCCAAATGCATCATGTGTCTATCATGCTGGATACATAGGACATGCGACAGAGGACTGTTTTGTTTTCAAAACCAAGGTTCAAGAACTCATCGATCGAAAGATTCTGAATTTTGATGAAGAAGGTCCCAACATTCAGCATAACCCATTGCCTAATCATGGTGGACCTGCGGTGAACATGGTTGAGGATAACTCAAGGGCTGAATTGATCATGGATGTCGACGAGATAAAGACCCCGATGGTCGTGGTTTTTAAGAGATTGAATGAACATGGACTGTTGAAAAGATTGCATGGTAAGTGTCAGATTTGCGATGATAATCCCACCCAGTGTCGAAGGCTGAAGGGTTGTGTCCATATTTTGATGAATCGAGGTGAAGTTCAATTTGCCAGATCTAAGCCTGTTGAGGAAGTTGCTACCATCGAGCCATTCACCATCGTCTATAGGAAGGTTCCTGTTAAATCTCCCAAGAAGAAGATACAACCTATTATTGTTTACCCGCCAAAGTCGTTTTCGTATCAGAATTCTAAGGAGGTACCTTGGAGGTATGGGTCTACTGTGTTTTTGGGAGGTCAAGAGATAAGGTTCGCTAAGTCTGAGATTGTGAATATTACAGCCGCTGGAGGCATGACTCATAGTGGACAGGTGTTTGCTCCGAAGGTCACTACAAAGCCTGTACAAGTTCCAACCGTTGTTCCTCCCAAGGAGACGCATGCATCTGCAATCCCTATTGTTCAACAAGGGGCATCTACTACAGTTCCAGTGCCAACTATTCCATCTGAGGATGTTTCAAAGAACAAAGAGACACTTGATGATCAAGAGTTCCTAAGGTTGATCAAGAAAAGTGACTTTAAGATTGTGGATCAGTTGGGGCAGACACCCTCGAGGATCTCAATCTTGTCCTTACTCATGAGCTCGCTCGCGCACATATCAACTTTGTTGAAAGTCTTAAACACTGCTCATGTTATGCATGATATATCCGTTGTTGAGTTTGATGATGTAGTGGCAAACATAATTGCGAGAAGATACTTGGGTTTTAATGAATCAGAATTACCTCCTAAAGGAGCCGCCCACAACAAAGCACTGCACATATCTGTAACCTGCACAGACACCCTATTATCTCGTGTTCTAGTGGATACCTGTTCTTCTCTCAATGTGATGCCTAAGGGAACATTGAGGCAACTACTGGTAGAAGGGAGTGAGATGAGACCAAGCGCCTTAGTTGTCAGAGCCTTTGATGGTTCTCGAAGGCAGGTCAATGGAGAAGTGGATCTACCCATCAAGGTTGGACTGCATTTGTTCACCATTACTTTCCAAGTGATGGATATCAATCCGGCATACATTTTCCTATTAGGTCGCCCGTGGATTCATGCCGCAGGGGCAGTTACATCCATTTTACATCAAAAATTGAAATTTATGTTTGAGGATCAGCTGGTCATCGTCTGTGGTGAAGAAGATCTGATTGTGAGCGAGTTATCATCTTTCTAATACGTCGAGACAGAAGAAGGCATAACTGAGGTGCCGTTGCAGTGTCTCGAATTCGAGGATGTCAGCTTTGCATCAACTAGTCAAAGTAGATCACCGCAAGTGACCTTAGCATCTGCTAAGAGTGCTAAAGAGACCATCGAGAGAGGTGCCTTTCCAGGTTAGGGGCATGTGATTGATGAGGTTGAGAAGCATAATCGATTTGGATTGGGTTACCGTCCTAGTCGACGATCTAGTCCACATGATCCGAAGCAATGCAATTTGATCAAGTTCAGTAGCGTGGGTTTTTAGATGGGTGACATCGTGGCAGCCCTTGATGATGCTGGTCCCAGTAACCAGACTTCAAGCTTTGTGCGCAAGTGTTCGCCGGGTTTCAAGCTCAACAATTGGACATCTACCGTGATTCCTGTGGTTTTTCCAACAAACATGTAATGCATTTTTCTTTCTCATTCCCTCGTCCTCGCCCGAGACGAGTGGATAACTTGTAAAGGGCCTCACGCTTTTGCAATTCTATGTGATCAATAAATAAAAGTTTTTTGCATTCAAAATCATGCTTTATATTCTTCCTTTATTTTACTTTTCACAAACAAATGGCAAAAGTTTCTTTTTATTTTCACTTTTCAAAATAGCTCATTCTAAACATATTCATAAACATGCAGAAATAATAAACGCATTGATAACAACATGGCAAACATCCGTTGTAATTCTGGGATTCCAATTAACCAAGTCGAAGAAGATGGTGAGGAATATTGTGAATTATCGGCTGAGCTAGCAAGTCTCCTTGAGCACGAGCATAGAGAGATTCAGCCACACAAAGAGCCAGTGGAAGTTGTAAATCTTGGTACTGATGAGGTCAGAAGAGAAGTCAAGGTTAGCACATCTCTCACAGAGCATGTACACTCCGAGTTGGTCAAGTTATTGAAAGAGTATATTAATGTCTTCGCCTGGTCCTATCAAGATATGCCTGGGTTGGATACCAACATCGTTGAACATCACTTACCACTCAAGCCCGGATGTCCTCCTGTCAAGCAGAAACTCGGGAAGATTAGACCCGACATGGCACTCAAAATCAGAGAAGAGGTAAAGAAGCAGCTTGATGTTAGGTTCCAAGCCACTTCCGAATATCCTGAATGGATTGCCAACATCGTCCCAGTCCCAAAGAAAGACGAGAAGGTCAGAATGTGTGTGGATTATCGAGATCTCAATAAGGCAAAACCGAAAGATGATTTTCCTCTGCCTCATATTTATGTCTTGGTAGACAACACAACACAGTTCTCTGTCTTTTCATTTATGGACGGTTTCTCAGGATATAATCAGATTAAAATGTCCCCAGCTGATATGGAGAAGACTACTTTCATCACGCCATAGGGTACATATTGTTACAGAGTCATCCCATTCAGTTTGAAGAATGCAGGGGCAACATACCAGTGTGCCATGACAACCCTCTTTCACGATATGATTCATAAAGAGATTGAGGTTTACGTGGACGATATGATTTCCAAGTCCAAAACTGAAGATGATCACTTAGTTCATCTGAAGACTCTGTTTGACAAACTCTGGAAGTTTAGACTGCGGTTGAATCCTACGAAGTGTACCTTCGGAGTTCGATCTGGTAAATTGTTGGGCTTTATTGTGAGTCAGAAAGGCATTGAAGTTGATCCTGACAAGGTTAGGGCAATTCAGAACATGCCGCCTCCCAAAACAGAAAAAGAAGTATGTGGTTTTCTGGGCAGACTTAATTACATTTCAAGATTCATTTCTCACTCGAAGGCTACCTGTGAACCGATGTTCAAATTACTAAGAAAAAATCAATCGGTTGAATGGAACAATGATTGTCAGGAAGCATTTGACAAAATAAAACAATACTTGCAAGAACCACCGATCTTAGTACCACCGGTTCTTGGTAGGCCTTTAATCATGTATCTCACCGTTCTCGATGAATCAATGGGATGTGTATTGGGTCAACATGATGATACTGGCAGAAAACAACATGCAATTTACTATCTGAGCAAGAAGTTCACTGATTGTGAGACCAGATACCCACTCTTAGAGAAAACTTGTTGTGCTATGGTCTGGGCAGCTCGACGCCTAAGACAATATATGATTTGCCATACTACTTTGTTGATATCCAAAATGGATCCGATAAAGTATATATTTAAAAAGCCTGCTGTCTCTGGAAGGATTGCTCGGTGGCAGATGTTGTTAACTGAGTATGATATCTAGCATGTTACTGAGAAAGCAATAAAAGGGAGCGTCTTGTCTGACTACCTTGCCTATCAACCTGTAGAGGGTTATCAACAAATGAAGTTTGATTTTCCCGATGAGGATGTGCTGTTTATCAGAGATTATGAGACTCCAGACCCGGACATAGGACCCGAACCAGGGGCGCGATGGACGCTCGTGTTCGATGGTGCCTCCAATTATAAAGGTCGTGGAGTTGGTGCTATCCTCATCTCTCCAATAGGTTTTCACCTTCCCTTCACTGCCAGAGTATGCTTTGCATGCACCAACAATATGGCTGAATACGAAGCATGTATCTACGGTATTGAAGCGGCTATTGACATAAGAATTACGATTCTTGAGGTCTATGGAGATTCTTCCTTGGTCATCAGTCAAGTCAGAGGGAACTTTGTGACTCGGGATTCCAAGCTGGTTCATACCAATAACACATAGCGAAATTGATTCGTTATTTTGATGAGATTTCTTTTCATCATATCCTTAGAGAGGAAAATCAACTAGCTGATGCTCTTGCCACTCTAGCATCCATGTTCAAGGTCAAGTGGAAGAATGAAGCTCCTCATATCCGCATTGATCATTTGAACGAACCAGCACACTGTTTAGCAATCGAGGATGAGTCTGATGACAAGCCTTGGTTCTACGACATTAAGAGATATCTAGAAAAACAGGAATATCCCGAGGGTATTACTATTACTGACAAGAAAGCTCTTAGACGGCTCTGCGCTAATTTTTTCTTAAGTGGAGATGTACTGTACAAGAGGAATTATGATTCCGTGTTGCTCAGATGCGTGGATAAACACAAAGCACACGCGATCATAAGATCCATACATGAGGGTTGCGAGGGTGTACATGCTAAAGGTCCTGCTATGGCAAAAAATATCCTCCGAGCTGGGTATTACTGGACAACAATGGAGGTAGATTGTTACAACTTTTCCAAAAGGTGTCACAAGTGCCAAATCTAGGGAGACAAGATCCATGTGCCTCCAACTCCATTGAATGTTTTGACTTCACCTTGGTCCTTCTCTATGTGGGGTATATATATGATTGGAATGATCGAGCCAAAGGCTTCCAATGGTCATCGATTCATTCTGGTTGCTATCGATTACTTTACCAAGTGGGTTGAAGTTGCTTCTTACGCAAACGTTACACGACAAGTGGTTGCCAGATTTATCAAGAAAGAGATAATCTGTCGTTATGACATTCCTAGCAACATTATCACGGACAATGCAAGCAACCTAAACAATAAGATGATGAAGGAGTTGCGTCAATAATTTAAGATCGAGCACCATAACTCTTTACCATATCGGCCCAAGATGAATGGCGCCGTTGAAGCAGTAAACAAAAACATCAAGAGGATTGTCCAGAAAATGATCAAGACATACAAAGATTGGCATGAAATGCTTCCATTTGCACTACATGGCTACATAACTTCAGTTCGCACTTCTACCGGGGCAACTTCGTATTCGCTTGTGTATGGTATGGAGGCTGTTTTACCCATTGAAGTCGAAATTCCTTCGCTCAGAGTCATCATGGAAGCAGGTCTTGATGAAGCTGAATGGGTCCAATCCAGATATGACCAGCTGAATCTCATCGAAGAGAAGCACCTTACAGCCGTTCATCATGGTCAATTGTATCAGAGATGCCTCAAGCGAGCTTTTGACAAGAAAGTTCTCCCTCGAATGTTCTGTGAAGGTGAACTCGTGCTCAAGAGATATTCACCCGTTCACTCAGATCCACGAGGCAAGTGGACTCCCAATTACGAAGGACCCTTTGTTGTCAAGAAGGCCTTCTCAGGTGGAGCCCTGATCCTCACCAATGGTGGTGAGGAGTTACCATCGCCCGTGAACTCCGATGCAGTCAAGAAATATTATGCCTAAAAAAATGGATAAGAGCCCGCTAGATTGACTTCCGCAAGGACAATCTAGGCAAAAATGGGCGTCCCGATGGACCAAAAAAAAGAAATTTCCATACAAAAGTTAGGGACAATGAAAACAACAATAGCAACCCTCTAAGTTGAAAACCCGAAAGGGCGACTTAGGCAAAAATGGGTATCCCGGTGGACGAAAAAAAAATGTAAGAAATATGTCCAGGCAAAAATTAGGGATAAAGGCATTGACTATGAACCCTTGAGCCTCTCTTCGTCATAGCTAGACCTCAGACGGTAACAGAGCATTAAAATCGTCATCAACTGGTGCAAGGCATTGAAGCCTAGACTTACAGTGGATGGTAGCCAATGTTGTAATCAATGCAACACATGATTTCCCTTTGCCATTTACATTTGTTTTTCAATTTTATTGCAAATTTCCTCATCAAGGATTTTTGCATCCTTGTACACGTCTTATGTACAAATATTTGCATATTCAATAAAAATGCATCATTTGTTTTCTCAATTGTTTTCATTCCAGATTTTGTTTGCAAAATAAACAATTATTTGTGATCACTTAATACTATAAAACGTTGAGAACAATCAAAAGCTAAATCAATTGGGAATGCATTATGCATTGCATATTTTACTGGACTCACGCAGGATAATCGGTAATATCCATTGGCAAGCCTAACGCCCGACCAACAATGTGATGGATCTTTGAAGAAGCTGTTGTTGCATCTGCAGAGTCATCATTTCTCCAGCAACCGCCTTTATGGTTCTCTGGAAAGGTTGGTTAACTTCCAATCACCAACAGATCCATAAGGTGCCCAGCAAGAATTATCACGATGTACCCCTAAAAGAGATGTTTGTTCTTCTCCCAGGCACGGGTCGTGCATCATATCCAACATGTCGAAACTATCGCGCTTTAGTAGCAATATGACTTGATTCCTCGTCTTCGCCAAGCAGAGAAGATCCGTCGAGCCTTGTGAACTCCCGACAGCAAAGTCAGTGGCAGTTTAGAAATTGGAGTTTTCATATTTCATTCCCCAATCAGAGTAAGTCATGATGGAGAGATTGATCTGATTCTCTCATTCCCAGCAGTGTCAACGGTGATAATTTAGAGATTTGATATTTCTCGGGTTCTTCTTAGCAAGAGTTGTCACCCTTCGTGGGCTTTTCTCCAGCAGGCTGTCTACATCTGTGGGTTCTCTCCCAGCCGAGGATGTCGAGTTCATTTTGCTATAATTTTTGCTTGACTACCGCGCAGTACTTTAGCCCATACATTTACATTGCATGATATCAAGCATCATGTAGAACGCATACATGACATATGCATCAAGCATGCTCCTTTTCTTTCGGCCTGATTCATCTTCCCAGCAGATATTCAGCAAAACTAAAAACACTCTCTGCACTCGCACCTTTCCTTTGGTCGCCGTCGGCCAAATTTTTGAGCTACTCTTGAATTTAATCCCCTTCTACCTGGAATCATCGAAAAGCTGGCGCAATTAGAACATTCTGGTCCAAGAGGATTAAATAAGGGCAGTTGTCGCAACCCGAAATTTGACCTCTCTCTTTTGCCTTTTGCATGAGCATGTGCATTTGCATCGCCGGTATATGCATTCGAACTTTTCCCTATGTGTTTCTTGCTACAGGATATTCAGGTTTTCCAAGCTTGATTAATCACATCCTCACAAAGTCATCACATCATCATATTCAGGTTTCTATGCCTATTCATCAAAGCAAGGGGTTGAAAATCGGAACCGTGGACACAACACCATTTTTCAGGCAAATTTGGGGAATTTTTGCTTGGTTAATCGATTAACCATTTGCAGTGCAAATGTGTTAATCGATTAACACGTGTAAATTTTACAGAATTTGCTGCTTTTTCAAGACAGCAACTTTCCCTCCACATTTTGAAATTCTACATTGGTCTAGTAGCATGTGGAACATTCTGGAATCTTCAAGAATTCACTCACATTTACTCCAATGCATCATTTCCAAATAAGTGCACCATGTTCCTTGATTTCCAAGTATGTCGACCTTTGGATGATTGGAGCTCACATTGGGATTGTTACTGAGTTGATCCTAACTAACCAAGTTAACCGCTTAACTCGATGAGTCAAGCCTAACTAACTCCTAGCCTAGTTCCAAACCACCCAAAGCTAAGTCCAAACCAAATTCCAAACCTCTCACACTCCAAACCAAAAGTCTATATAAACAAGCCTTCACTCATTTTTTAAACTCTCAAGAATCTCTACCATTTTCACACAAATTTCTCACACTTCACTCTCAATTCTCTCACAATCTCTCTGAATTTTTCTGCTACTTCTTCATCTCCATCTCAATTCTCCTCACCAAACCTCACTAAAGCTTTTAATTCACCATTAAAGAAAAGCTACTTTCACCTTGAAAGTGCTTTTTCTTGAGCTTAACCTTCATCATCATTCCATTCTACTGGATTTTGTGGAGCTTCAGTAGCTTTTGGATTCATCTCAAGTGATTACTTCAAGCTTCTTCGGTGATAATTCTCATTCGGAGTTTTTGTCGCAATTTGCTCGGTTTCGATACGTTTCGGCTATAATTGAAGATTTCCTCTGGTTTTCTTTGTTTATCTTCATCAAGATCACTTTGCAACAATCACCAAGCCAAATCTTTGATGTTTTACATGTGAATTGATTATGCCATTGCTTGATCCATGATCTTGATGATTTAATTGATTCCATTGTTGATCATTTGCTATTTTTAAACTTGATTTTTCGTGCATAATTGTTTGCCCTAGCATTGGAGTGATTGCACAATCAATAATTGGCCAAAAGCACTTTTGAAAAACTGTTTTTCTGCCCATGTGCCAGTGTTAATTGATTAACACTTTGCAGTGCAAAATTGTTAATTAATTAACCAGTCATATTTTGCATATTTTCAAGTGTTAATCGATTAACACTTTGCAGTGCAAAAGTGTTAATCGATTAACACTGAACTAGAAGACCATTTTCATGCTTTTTCAAGTGTGTTGGATATGCTTTCTCATTCTAACTTTCATGGATTGATATGCTTGATTTTTATGGATGTTTTAAGTGTCATTTAACTTCTGTTTGAAGCATATTCATGATTTTTCAATGCACAATTTTGATTATTCGATTTAATCACATTCTTGGCATTATGTGAACACATGCTTTCTTGCACTTTCTTTGATCACAATAACATGATTTTGTTTTGCATTTTTGTGTATCATTTGGCACTGTTTTGCATTTTCTCTATTTTCTTTGCATTAGGTTTGTTCTCAAGAGAATGAACTTAATCTTGTATAATCAATAATTCACACCTTTTGCTTTAATGATTTTCCCTTCTGCTTAGAAAATTGTTAGCCTATCAATTCCCTTTGATTAATTAATCGAAACTTTGTTTCGATTAGTTGATCTCTCCCTTTGCTCTTCTCTTTAGGCTTCCTCTAGGGCTTTTTCTTTCTCCCCTGCTAAGCCCGAGGTTCGCGTGCCACATGACACTGGAGCACTGTACAATTTGGAGCTGTTACGCTGTCCGTTTTAACTTCCGCACTACACCCTGTGTGTTAGAGAAGGAATGAGAAGGGAGAATTCCTACTCTCATTCTGACTACTTCAGGTAGGGGATGAATGACCATGTGCCTGGCTTAGTCATCTCTATCCTCAGGCGGTAGTGTATCTCCTTCCCCAATCGAGTCGATCCTTGATTACTCCTATCTCTTGCATTCTCTTTTGGTCAATCACCATCATTCTTGGTTAAGATCATTGTTCTTTGGGGGTAGTAACTCTCTTTGTTTCCATACCCTAGTTTCTTTTCTTGTGGTCAATCATTACTTTTTGATTCCCCAGAAGAGTCTCAATCCCTTTTCTTCGCTTAAACACAGTTATCCTGTTAAAAACCGTATTCCCCGGAGTTCGCAACCTTCTCTTGGTTCTTCTCCCTTTGGTTGGTTAATCACTGTCTGCCAGTTAAAACACCAATTTGCACTTCTGCTCAGTTAACAACAGTCTATCTGTTAACATACTGAGTTTCTTTTGGGTTAATCACCTTCTCTTGGTTAATCACCCATTTTTTCAGTTAACCACAACCAGTCTGTTAAAACACTGAACCCCTTTTGAGTTAATCACCTCCTCTTGGTTAATCACTCATTCCTTTTGGTTAATCACAGTCCTTCTGTTAAAACTAACGCCTTGTGAGTTAGCAACCTTTTATTTGTTCGAATACTTGCGCCTTTGGGTTAGTAACCTTTCTTTGGTTCAAATACCCTTTCTTCGGTCAAGTACTGTTTGTTCAGTCAATATACCGAACTCCTTTGGGTCACGACCTTTGCTTGGTCCCACACCCGCTCTTTGGGTCACGACCTTCGCTCGGTCCCACACCCGTCCTTTGGGTCACGACTTTCGCTTGGTCCCACACCCGTCCTTTGGGTCACGACCTTCACTCGTCCTACACCCGTTCTTTTGGTTAATCATAGTTCATCTGTTAAAACCTTTCTCCCCGCACAGTTGTGATCTTCGCTTTCCTCGGTTAACCACTGTTGATCATTTAATATACCGAAATTCCTTCAGAGTCAAACACCTCCTTTGGTTCAGTACTCTCTCTTCTTTTGGTTCATCACAGCCTGTCTGTTGACACCTAACTCTTTTTTCCCCACAAAGTCACTACGCCAAAGAAAGGAAAAGACAACGTTTTTTTGGCCTTTAACAGCGCTTAAAAGTGCTGGCTAAGGTGGCGCTGCCGTAGGTAAAGACAATGCTTTTTTTTATGAGAAAGCGCTGCTAAAGGCCTACTTTAGGCAGCGCTTTACCTTTAAAAGCACTTTCTAAAGTAGACCTTTAGCAGCGCTTTTAACTGAAAAAGCGCTTTCTAAAGTGGCCCTTTAGCAGCGCTTTTTCTATCCTTTTATGCTTTCTATTGGCATCTTTAGGCAGCGCTTTCGTAGAAAAAAGCGCTTTCTATTGTCCCCCTTTAGACAACGCTTTTGAAAGCGCTGTCTAATTTATTTTTTATTTTCACCTTTAGGCAGCGCTTTCTCAGGAAAAGCGCTTTCTATTTCCCCCCCGCTGTCTAAATTTTTTTTTATTTTCACTATAGGCAGCGCTTTTTATTAAAAGCGTTGTCTTTTCTTCACTTTTTTTTAATGATTTTTAAAAAAAAATCAAATTTTCCTTCTTTTTTATGTAGAAACCTGTATATATTTTCCTTCACATTTTAGGTCATTTCCAATCCTTCACATTTTAGGCCATTTCTAATCTTTATAAATCACATAAACCATTCTAATCCATGATTCACATTTTAGGCCATTTCCATAATTAAACCATTCAAATCCATAAACCATTCACATAATTAAACATAAGCCATTAATATAAACCATTCACATAATTAAACTATTCTAATCCATAAACCATTCACATAAGCCATTCACATAGTTAAACCATTCTAATCCTTTAACTTCTAAAGATCTCCTAACAACAACTTCCAAAACTATACAATTACACTCCATAACTACAAACCAACTTCCATACCTTATATGATTCTTTTCTCAATAAGGTATTCACACAATTCCTCCTTGATTTCTTCCAATTTATCTTTCGTGTAATGAGCACACGTGTATTCATCAAAGTACTACATAACAAAACACATATGCATGATTTAGTTTAAAATAATAAATCATATGAAATATCCGATAAGTATTAAAATAAATACTAAGTTATAAATCCATACCGTGATGGGAATCTCTAATCGATCCAAATGAAGGATTTCTCTCATAAACCTCAAAACGAAATAACCGCAGTCTATACCGTTACGCTGACGAGGACACTACACATAGAAAAACAAATAAGAATTAATATATAGTTGTCTTGTGTTATCAAGTAGCATCACTATTATAAGCAACATTGTGAAAATTAATATACCTCCACTTTGATCCATGTAATGTTATTTGCTTTAGACCGTGATACTCGAGCTTCTCTTTGTGCTCGGTATACTAGTATTGTTCTATAAAAGAAAAACATAAATTTAGAACAATCTCACAGAAATAATCAAATATACAAATACACACGAATATTTAGAACAATCTCACTTACGTATCAACCAAATCCTTCATATTCTGATATGTTATTCAATCATGATCTAATGAATTCAGATAATACACCACTACTCTTGTAGGATTAATAGCAACCAACAACCAGTGTCCACTGTAAAATATAACAAAAGTTTAAATGGATAATTTCTATGCAAAAGATACAAAGATTAGAATGAAATTAGAATGAAAATCTTACCCGTTTCCAGTATTATACGGTAAAAGATACAAACTTTCTGTACTGCTGGCCATAAATCTCTCGAGTAAGTGATTTCTTACTGAATTTGGATCAATAGCAATTGTCGGTGCATTGACACAGGCGCAAGACAAGAAATAAAATCTGTTTGACAATTGATTCTCGCGCATCAATTTCTCATACAAGCACCTTAAATAAAAACATAATAAACATTAGACTATTTTCATTGAAATGTGTAAATAAATTGTTCAACTAATTAAATAATAGATTGATCGGAATACCAGATATATGAATGCATAACACCGATGCCTAATTCAAGATGCCGAAAAATATATTCCATGTCCTCTTTTGCAATTATTTCGGAATGAGGAAAACCCAAAACACCTTTGTCCATGTCTATTTGACGAATAACACCATCCATCAAATCTGATGTTGCCACAAGTGTTTCAATACACATCCAAAAGCGAGGTGTAAGAGCTCTTTTTGCCTGCCCCGTCTTTGTAGGAGCTCTTTTCTTGCTGGCTTGTTGTGAAACTTGAGCAGGAACCTAAAAATCATATAAGTTAGGTAAAGTAGAAAATCACGAAGCTTTTGAATTCGGATCATAGAATAACACTTTCAATGTACCTCTTTTTGTGATGCAAAAGACTCGTTGTGCGGCAAAATCCCTTTATCCTTAGATGCGGGTTTTGTAGGAGTCTAACATTACCATGTAAAAAAAAATGTACGTAATGGTTCAAAATGATTTTCATAATGGTTCAGAATTGACATTTGAATACTAAAAGATTCATAATGGTTTTCAACATACCTCATAATCTATGAAAATGAGGTATGACGGCCATGCAACAAACGATCCTATTGCATCCCGCAACAATGTTGTCTCTGAAACAACGTCAGGTATCGGTAGCAACGCATCAAGCTCTAATGCAATATCAAATGATACTTTCAGATATCCATCAGGGAGCGGTTTATGGTGAAGTAAATCTCCCAAAGTGTTATACATTTTTCCCTTGCCAACTATACGATAAGTCGGTAACGATAAAAATAGCTGACAAGATGAAATGCCCTAAAGCAATAATAAATATGTAACTGTTAATGTGTATATATGTCAATTAAAATAAACGTGCTAATTTAATTAAAATAAATATATGTCAATTAAAATAAACGTGCTAATTACCTCAGGAATTTTCTTTTGACAATTGATCCTAGCTTTGTCACTAGTATCTTTCAACTCTGAACCGCGCTTTTCTGCCTCATATCTCTCTTTATCCTTTTGCAATTCACGGACTTACGCTTTTAATTCCTCCAACGATTGCATCACTTCTTGATTGCTAGGATTTTTTCTCTTTGGTTGCTTATACAAGGAAGATGGAGTCACACCAAATCCTTTACCCCTCACCCGACCGGAATACTCACGAACATTTAGTACTCGACTAAGTATGCTCCTGCAATCCTCCTCACCTGTGGTTACGGATTTAGATAGAGTCTCCTGAAATTCATTGACATATCAAAAATTATTAGTGGGAATTAAAAATTAATTATATTTTAATAAAATTTCGATTAACTTAAAGACATAATGTTATACTTACACATTCGTCTTAAACATGCTGAACATCTTCCCTAACAACTTCATCCTTGCCCACACGAGCTTCCTTCCACAAAACATGGTCCGGAAGTGATGTTTCTTCACTTTTTGTCTCTTCTAACTACACATTGAGATAAATAATAAGATCATCAATTATAACACAATAAGACAATTAATAAAATCATAGCATTTATATATACTTACCAATTTTTGCTGTAAGCGTGCATATCCCACACGCCCTTTTCTGTATGGATACGCGGGTTTTGATGCTCTTTTGCGATTAATGGCACTCAATTCCTGGATAAACAAGTTTAAGTCATATCAGAACAAACTAATGCAACAAGTATATAATACAATTAATAGACATGACAAATTAACATTACATTGAATTTTTTGGATTTTCGTTAGGCTACAAAAGTGCTCAATTCTTCAGGTGCAATCAAGTCCGCATACAACTGTGGAAGTTCTGCTTCAACAAAAAAAAATTTATGCATCCCTAAGATATTTGTTTGATAACATAGTTCGAAAGCCTCTGTGTCTTTTTCCGGCCAATTGAAGATAATACTTTTTTCGGCTTTCATCAATATTAAAAGACCTCTACAAAAAAACATACATATAGAGTGTGTTAGTATAAGTAAATTAAAGACTTAATCGTCAACAAAAATCTAATAACATCAATCATATTTGGTAAGTACCTGTATCTCAGTCCATATTTTATCTTTACCGGCTTGCAACAATGGATTCCTCCAATTATCACTGGTGATTAGAATGTGCTGACGGACAAGGGAACCTATGTAACTAGTCAACATTGAACTGTTTGGCTCAATTAGTTGGTTTTCATCACTCCAATGTACATCAAATTTGATCCCTTTATCTCTTGCACGGATGATTGACTTCATAATAGTTATTCCTCGTTTAATTTCACGTTCTACATTCTGAGCTTCATTTGTATCATGTGTCTCGTGTGAATCTTCCTGGTTACTAGCCATTTGACCTGTAAGAAAGAAAAAAAAAATTAAATGACAAATATAAAAATTAAATGAATAATATATTGAATGATATAAGCTATAATTTTATAACTAGTACCTATTTCACTAACGTCTCTTTCTTTTCTTGGTTGGAATATGTTCTACCCGTCTCTTAACAACACGGACGGTTGGATTGATCCAAATACCCTCATTATGATCATTTCTAGTATATGATTCATTCGCTATAATATTTTCATCTTGATCATTTCTAGTAAATGATTCAATATCAACATCAATATCACCCTGATCTCCAATGTTTTCATCAATTACTTTGTTAGATAAAAGCACTATAGACCATTTTGTACTTGTCGGATCAGTGACATAGAACACTTGTTTAGCTTGAGAGGCTAGAATAAAAGGCTCATCTTTGTACCCCACCCTATTAAGATCCACTTGCAAAAATCCTGATTTATCCATTCGTATGCCATTATTATTTTGAACCCACTTGCAACGAAATATAGGAATTTGAAACTTCTCATAATCAAACACCCAAATGCGCTCGATAACCCCAAAATATGACAGATTTGCAAATTTGGGGTTTAAGTCCTTCACACTTGAAATGTGCATTGCTTCAGCTACCACGGTGACACCACTATTTTGCATAGTACTTTTATCATCTTGTTCTTTGGTATAAAATGTGTATCCATTAATTGCGTATGCGCTATAAGAAAACACAACCAAACTTGGACCATATGCTAAACATCTCAACCTTTCTGTTATTGAAGCGGGATCTGAATAATACGTTGAATAAATATGATCCATAAACCAATGTATGAAACTTCGATTGTGCTCTCGTACTATCCAATTCTCATTTCTATTCGGATTTAAACATCGGAGAACATCCTTGTGCATTTCAACATACGGCTCAACCTCATTCTCATTGTGCAGAACATACAAATGCACTTGATCCCGTTCGACCCTTGATATTGTCACAACTTCATTTCCAATTAACTTTTTTCCTTCTTTTTTTCGACAATATGAGATTTGGGGAGTCCAATTGATTATACATTGGACAGATATTCAGTACAAAACTCAATCGCTTCTTCAATAATGTATCGTTCGACAATACAACCCTCTGGTCGACTTCGGTTTTTCACATACCCTTTTAATATTTTCATATAACGTTCAGCAGGGTACATCCATCTCATATAAGCCGGTCCACACAATTGTGTCTCTTTCACCAGATGAACAACTAGATGAACCATTATGTCAAAAAATGAGGAAGGAAAATACATTTCAAGATCACACAAAGTAATAACTATTTCTTTTTGCAATGTTGGTAAGATCGCAGGATCGATCACCTTACTGCAAATTGACTTGAAGAAAAAACATAATTTAGTTATTGCGCTTCTAACTTTTTCTGGAAGAATAGAACGTATACCTATTGGTAGAAAATGTTCCATTATAACATGGCAGTCATGCGTCTTTAAACTCTTTAACTTGAGGTCTTTCATAGACATAAGTCTTCTAATATCTGAAGAGTATCCTTCTGGAACTTTAACTTCACTTAGAAACTTACACAATACTTTTTTCTCCTTTCTGGATAGAGTATACGCAGCAGGCGGTAGATATGTTCGTTTTCCTTTCTTCAAGGGTCCTAATTCAGTTCTTATCCCCATCGCTATCAAGTCCTTTCTTGCTTTAAGGCCATCCTTAGACTTTCCTTGTATATTGAGTAACGTACCAATAACACTGTCAAATACGTTTTTTTCAATATGCATAACATCAAGAAAATGTCTTACATACAACGACTTCCAATATGGCAATTCAAAAAAAATTGACCTCTTCTTCCACCCTCTCTTGGCAAGGGTATGTGCAAAAGGCTTACCAAACTGAGTACTCAAATCTTTCATCTGCATGCCAAGTCAAGTGTCTTGAATCGGTCTCACTACGAAACATGCGTCTAAATCTCGGAATTATAGGAAAATACCATAAGACTTTTGCTGGAGACAAATTTTTCTTATATCGAGAGACACCATATTTAGGACACTCATTTAATGATGCATACTCATTTTGAAACAAAACGTAATCGTTTGGACATGCATGTATCTTATCATAGCTCATGCCAATAGAGCACAACATCTTTTGGGCCTCATATGTTCGATTGGGAAGAACATTATCCTCTGGAAGCATATCTTTCATAAGGGCCAATAACTCTGTGAAACTTTTATCCGACCATCCATTTCCCGCCTTTAAGTTGTACAACTTTAATACCGCAGACAATCTTGTGAATTTAGTGCAACCATTATACAATGGTTTCTCTGCATCGCTAACCAACCTCTCAAACATTTTGGGACAATCCTTAAGATCTTCTTCAAGAGCTTCTGCAATCTCTTCGACTCGATCATAATCATATGTATTTGTGCCATTGTCCATTGAAGAATAGGTCGTAGTGTCCCCCGGTTCAACATTCTCGTTAATTTTCTCACCATGCAAATTCCAACATGTATAACTTCTATCAATTCCACGCCTCTTTAAATGTGCTGCCAACTGAACCGCGTCAACCCGACTCCCAAAACAGCAACCCAAGCAAGGACATATCATTCGACTGGGGTCATCGGCGTGTGCAACAGCAGACTTAATGAATTCCGATACCCCATTCTCGTACTCTTTCGACAATCGACTTGAAGACATTCATTTCTTATCCATAGTTATACTAATTAAGCTAAACAAAAACAAAATAAAAAATATTTACCTGTAGGGAAACGATCCGACTTTCACACTTTGATCACAAGTAACCCCTATATATAGCAAATTCAATAAGTTAGTTCTCAATCATTGCAAGCAATGCTCATCCATCATAGTAGTTCATTCAAAGAAGTTCATTCAAATGGTTTTACTAATTAAGCTAAACAAAACCGTTAATTATTCACGCAACTATAGCAAAAGAACAACTAATTACCTGTAGAGAAGTAATCAAGTTCTGGACCCACACAATGTAAGATTCCTCCAACGATCAGACTTTCACTCTGCACCTGTAAAACAATCATACTATCAATATCAATCCAGCTTTTCACTTTTCAATGTCTCTTCAACAAGATATATCCTATGCCAAATTCTAATAGTAATTTATTCATGAGAAGTCCAACATCACACCATAAAACAAGATGAAGATACAAAATCAAAGAGGGTTTGAAGCATTTTGTGATTATGATGTCCTCTTTATAAGAGAGATTTTTTGTAGTCTGGCAGATATAAAACGTGATTCTTTATATGAATTCATATTATTTCATTGTAACTTAAAAAACCAGACACATATATTAAGCCAAGGATTAGTCCTTTATTCCAACAAGTAATCAAACACATATATTCTGCCAAGAATGAAGCATTTAGAGTAATTCTTTACAACTTCTTCCAACAAAAACCAAGAAAGCTGATAAAACAATAAAAGTATGTCAAGAATTTAAAAATATATAGACGGGTTAAAAAATGACAAAATAAATTCAGTTCTACTATCGTAAAACAGATGCAACACAATATCATAAAAATATATTCAGTCATACAAACTAAAGAGAAAAAACTTAAATATAAACTTAAAGCTAAACTAAATATAAACTTTCATCTTTTTCATTCTTTGTATCTAATTTTGTGACACCAAAATTAGTCAAAAGACAATCATAGATAACAAATGGCAAATGGCAAATGGCAGTCATATAAACTTTCATCTTCTTCATTCTTGAATCGAATATAAACTAAATATAAACTTTCATCTTCTTCATTCTTGAATCGAAATAGATAACAAATGGCAAACCAGAAAAAGACAGTCATAGAAAATGGTAAACCAAACGCATGCACACAATATATTTACACTAAAATAGCCATTGACAATACCTTGACACAAAATGTATCAACAACAACGTAAAAGATAACAGCATTGTATCAACAACAACGTACCTCTTCTTACTTCACGCGAGAGAGAGAGATGAGGGAGCAGTCGCGAGAACAGGCGCGAACAGAACAATGGCAGTGGGAGAACGAACAGAACAACAGCGGTGGGAGAACGAACAGAACAGCAGTGGTCGGAGAACAGAATGCTGGTGGGAGAACGATGGTGGTCGGAGAAATCGCGAGAGAGAAAGGAGGTAGAAGTCTTGAGTGAAAATGAATAGGGTTCTGAAAATTTAGTGTTATTTTATTTTTTAATAATAATTGACCTAAGACAGCGTTTTTTCCTAATAAAGCGCTTTCTTTGAATTGGCCTATAGCAGCGCTTATTAAAAGCGCTTTCTAAGGTTATCTTTTAATTGGCCTATAGCAGCGCTTTTTAAAAGCGCTTTCTAAGGCTATCATTTAGCAGCGCTTTTTAAAAGTGCTTTCTAAGGTTATACCTTTAGCAGCGCTTTTTAAAAAGCGCTTTCTAAGGTGGGGACTATTTACGGCCTTTAGCAGCGCTTTTAGAAAGCGCTTTCTAAAGGTATCCTTTACCAGCGCTTTTTTTTAGCGAATTTTTTTATTCCTTATAGCAGCGCTTTGTGATAAAAGCGCTGTCTTTTTAGTGCTGCCTAAGGCTATTTTTGGCGTAGTGAGTTTTGCTCTCTTCCTTCGGTTAACCACTGCCAGTCAGTTAACACACCGAACCCTTTTCCTCTTGGTTTCAACACCATTCCTTTGGTTATTGTTCGTTCCCTAGTAGGGTCGTTAACCCTCTGATCCCCAACACAAATATTTGTCCTCTTACCTCCCCAGTGGAGTCCCTTTTATTCCTTTTTGCTCTTCTACCTTCTTGATTTCGACACCATCCTTGCACGTTATTCTCTGTACAGTTATCGTCTTTTCCTTTACACTCCTTTCTTGGTTTCGACACCATTCTTTTGCATCCCCAGCGGAGTTTTCTCCTTTCTTGTATTCTTGGTTTTGACACCACTTCCCTTTTCTCTTTTTCTGTCTTAGTTCCCTGAACTACGGAAGCTCTGATTCTGCATTCACTTGAATGTCAGATACGTAGGCACGAGATCGCGATGATCTTGGCAAGCACACTTCCACCCTTCCACATTCTTCCATTCTTCCCTTCTTTTCCCTGGTTCCATGAACTACGGAGCTCTGATTTCCTCATTGCACTATGAGGGTACGTAGGCACGAGGGCCCTAATCCTCCGTGAGCACCTTCTTTCCCTTTCACTTTCTTTCTTTCTTTCTTTCTTTCTTTTTCTCTTCTCTCTCTCCTCTTCTTTTAGCTAGAAGCCTTTAGCTAAAAGCCTTTTTCTCTTCTCTCTCTCCTCTGCTAAGGGTAATGATAAAGACCTAAGGGTATACACTAAGTATGCTCGCCAAGACGTCGCATCTTGTGCCTACGTATCCTGACTAAAGAATCAGAGCAACCGTAGTTCACCTAACTAAGGGTGAGGAACCATTGACTATGGCCAAAGTTCCAAGGGGGAATGAGTATGAGCTCATGTAGAGTTTAAGAAACTCTCTAAGTCTAAATTGTGATTGGGGAAAGTGAATACTCAAGGTGACGAGTCTCACATAGAGTCCAAGAACTCTAACTTAGTTCTAAGTTGTAAGATGAATGGCTCTTAGGAGGCCAAGGCAATCTTATGACTATGAGGTCAAGGAGAGATAATGAGCTATCTATGACTTTGAGGTCAATAGAGAGGCTTTCCTTTGGAAGGAAGGGGAGGTAATAACTTCTTATGAACAAAAATGAAAGGGATTGGAATATGGTGAACAAAATAAGTTCAAGAATCTTAAAAGGAATGTACAAAAATTAAGCATGATCAATATCAAAAGCAAGATTCAAACATCAATGTATGGCAAGAGATAGTGAGGTAATTCACAACAAAACATAAACAATGGTGCACATACATATGATAAAGATAACATCTTTAAGTTTGAAATCCAAGACAAAAATATCCAATATAAGAGACTTAATAATCAAGCCAAGAGATACAAACAAAAGCCCTAATGGTATAACCTTATCCAAGGTCAAGGAACACTTTTCAAAACCCTCTCATATGCTAAGAATAAAGCCAAACAATTCTCACAAAACTCTCAAGGATCAAGTGATTTTTAAAGGTAGTTCAAAATTAAGAGAAAAAGTTTACACATGTTTTTGTAAATTTAGAAAATAATATGAAAATAAAAAAATAAGGAATATTAAATTAAACATCAAAGATTGTTATTTCTTTTTTTGGAATTTTTTTGGTTAAAGAAAATATTTTTAATAATTAAAATTGAAATGAAAATAAAAAAAGAAAAGTAAATGAAATAGTTTACGATAAAAAAAATAGTGGGGGTGCATTTAGTCAGAAATAGCAGCGTGTGGGCCTTTGGTGAGGGTGCATTTAGTAATGGCCCAATGTTGGAAAAGCCATGAAAAAAAAGAAAAAAGAACAATACAAGGGTGTTTGGGGCGAGGGGGATTCGAACCCCAGACCCCTATGTCATAGCGCGCATTCTCTACCACTGGGGTGGCTATACATCCATTGCATATGCCATCCCTGAAAATACTTGAATCATCAGGCGAATAAAAAGTGTTTTTTTTAAACCACATGAATAAAATGTTACATGCACTAGCAACCTAACCTCAATTGGCCAACCACAACTTTAAAACGCAAAATGCCAAAAACAAAAACACTGGCCAATCACGTAGTCCAGCTCTCTCCTAACTCATGCATACACGCAGTAACAATATTAAACATAATATGAACATAAGAAAATGGGCAGGGTGCAATTCCTCTTGTTCAACCACTAGCCTCTTCAAAACTTAACAAAACATCATGAACCAGAACATCATTTTATGATACTAAAAAACAATGAAACTCAAACCAATCAAGATAAAGGCATGAACATCAAGAAAAACAACGTAAAAACAGGTATGTTCAAAAATGAAAAACCCACTTTCATCGTACCCTCATATCAATGCAGATCTAAACAAAATTTCTCAAGTTATTTAGCCACACAATAGATAACCTGAGAGTGGTTTCCACTACTCAAACTATTAGCATGAAGACAAAGAACCTCAAGTTCCAACTATCAACACAGGCATTGCAAAAGAAAGCATTACAAACTCATATACCAACATCCACAATACCAAATGATTTAGGTGCACAACAGCAGCATGATAATAACATGATCATGACATCTTAAGCATGGAGTTATGAGTTAATGGAGAGTGAGAATAACTACCTATCATGCCAACAAAACTCCAAACAAAAACTTCATGTTGCTTTAACTTAGATTAACATGATATGGATAGCTAGCTCGAAAGCAGTTTCAAACACACAAGCGTAAACACAATGTGTTTCAAATCATCAACAACTGATGGTGCTAAAACTGCATCATACAAACATCCAAAACAAACAATATGATAACAGTATGGTCATTCAAATGATTATGATCATGACATAAAATGAAAGATTGTGAGAGTTACCTAGTGGAATAAGTCCACTGCACCTTCTTAATCCAAGAGCTTGGAAATAAAACTGAACTGAGCTTCTTCTTCAATCTAAAAACTGCTGCAAAGTGTTCTCCTCCTTCTTCTTCTTACTTGCCAAGCAAAGACTCACAGGTTGCTTAGAGTTTGGAATCTTGTGTTCTGATATTGTGTGGATTGTTCGTGTCAAATGAATGAGAATCATCCTTCTTTTATAGTGGAGTCTTCTGGTCCATAGCTTGGATGATACGAAGGATATTGGTTTTGCATTGGAGGGAAAGATCATGATCTTCTGCGCATGGGCAGCTCTTGAGCCAAGTGAAGTTTGTAGAGGTTGCTTGAACTTAGGGCTTGGTCAGACAAATGAAAGGCATGGACCAGTGGATTAAAGTGTGTGAACCAAGTACATGGTAGTCATTTGTTTTGCACTATGGTACACTTCCCTCTGCCAACTATGAAAGTACAAAAGGTTGTACTTTTTGAAATCTCTTTTGCATGATTTTGGTGGTCTTTGTGTTGGAAACTGATATGAAAGAAATCATCACTTGTACTTGCAATAATCTCTAGCTCAGATTTGTTTAAATCACAAGGCATAGTTTGCAAAGAACTAAACCATGCTATGCTCCTCATCACACGAGCATGCCTTATCTAATGGACCAAACATCAAGCCTTTGGATTCCTTGGGAAGAAAAGAAGTAATAGAACACTTATGTGTTGGTGGCAGCCTAGAAACATGCAAGAAATACGCCAAAGGATGGATGTAGCAACAATGATAAAAATCTAAATTTTTTAGTGTATGTAACATTGTAACATGCCAATTTTGGTGCAACATTTCTTGATGATCAATGCTCCATTTTATGAGTTCTTTGGTTCTTTGAAAATTAGGCATTTGATAGAACATTTTCCATGTAGAAAGCTACTTGAGATGAGTTTGGTAACATTGAGAAAAATTGCTCTAAAGTCATGTGCATGAGTTGAGAAAAAGACTTCGAAAATTTTTCTAAGTTATTGAGTTTTTACAATTTGAAGCACCCAACTTTAAAGCATCATAACTTGAGATTGGTTTATCCAAATGAGGAGTTCTACACATGCTTGGAAAGCTTGAAGAATAAGGAACAACTTTCATGTCCAAAGATTTTTTATTTGAAGCTTGGAACTAGGTGAAAATTAAGTTAAAGATGGATGAAAATTAAGGTGAAAATGACCAAAATTTCACCAAGTCCCCAAAGGTAACTTATCTTCCAAGTCTCATAACCTAAGAATCGTGCATTTCTTGAAGAAAGGTCCTCTAATACACTTTGAAGTTCATGAAAAGAGCTTCCATTTGAGCTTTGGGTCACTCAATTTGGATGTGTGGTTTGAAAGTTATGGTCTTCCCAATTTTGCACAAGAAGTGAATTTTCCACACTTAGGAAGTTTCAAAGACCAAACATTGCCCTCTTTGCAAGAAACCTCTCAAAACTTGATTTCTCATGCCCTAACTCAACAATTAGACATGTCATGATGGATTTAGGACTTGAATGCTTCATCTTGGATCAAAATCTCAAAAAGTCAAAGCCTCAGTCAAACCCTAATCTTTCTCAGAATACAACTGGATGATATCTGATGGTCTTGCTTCTTCAATCTCCTCTAAGACTCATAGATGGTCTCTAGGGATGTCTAGTATCATATAAAATCATGTCCCAAGGCTTGGGAACATGTCTTGATCAACATCAAGGGCAATGGTTGACTTGTGCTGATAAAACCCTAATCTAAGGCATGGTGAACTTGTGGCTCAAGGCACTTGTGATGGGAGCCTAACACACTTGATTTCTTGTTGTATAAGACTTCTAGGATATATGTGAACTCAAATAGTTGCATTTGGAGCCTCAATTATCCTTCTAGAACAGATGACTTCCTTGAATCACATGAGAGCTTGGCTTAGGAGACTTTGCCCTCTTCTTTGTGTAAGTCCTGGTTTTCACAAAAGAAACAAACTTGCAAGATGAAGTGGTTAGTGAACAATGCATAGATGATTGAATCTAAATGTCAATACAAGATGTTATGACATCTAAGAGGTAAAATTTGGGGTACAACAGGAGTGTCATTGCAAGAAAATATTGAAAAGAGCAAGAAAAAGGAAGTTTTTGGTAGAATCTGTTGTTTTATGGTGTATGGTGTTCGCCACCACCTCATGGTGTTCACCATACACCTCAGCCACGTCAGATCAAAGTTAAGCGGCGTTTGCCATGGATGCGCAGAATCAGCAAAATGTGAAAACATAATTTGGCTCATTCTTCCCCACTTCTCTACTTTTTCTCCATGACTTATTCACGATTTTGAAGGTAGTTAGCAGCAGTGCATCTCTATATAAAACCAGATTTCATAGGTTTTACATATTCAAGTTTATGCGTGGAAGCTTTGTCGGTTTAGTTTTAGGTAAATATTTACTTTCAAAGTGATAATCTCTTTCATTGAGAGGTTATCACACCATTAGTTTTAGGCGTTGTTATTGTACTCTTGGATCGTAATCTTGTCGGCATCATTGAAGTTATTTTGTTTTCATTCCTTGCATTTGAAGTATTCTGAATTTAATTCAAGTTTTTACAGGTTTTTATATCATTACTTTATATTTCTGTTTATCGCATTTTAGTTTATTCATCATGTTGTCCTTAACTTCAATTGTCATGATTTTTATGTTTAAGTTTCAAAACATGTCCGGCTAAACCTCTTTGAGTCCGTTATGTGAAGACTGTCGTTCCGACGGGACTTAATAATAAAATTGACGTTAACTTTTCATAAATTTCTCTTCTGTATTTAATTTTCAACTTTAATTCAAATGGTTTTGCATGAGAGTGAAAACAAATAAAGGTTCGAGCCAATAGCGCGAAAGTGTGAGGATTGAACTGGATAGTGAAAATTAGGCATTGATCATAAATACAGCGAGAACGCTATAGGTATTAATTAGGACTTATTTAGTTTTCAAAAAATGTTTTTTGATTGAAATGGGCGATCGAAATCAAAATCTCATGGTCAGAGAGTGTAGATTTAATCAATAGCGCGAGAGTGTGAGATAGAGTTTTTAAACTGGTATTTTCTACTGAAAGCAATTTAACCGTAAACTAATGACAATGAATTACAGAGTCCCCAAGGTGCACAGAATCCACATTCCGGTCTCTCTTGTCTGATATATCTCTTAAGTTTTATTTTAGTTTTAGTTTCCCCAAATCCAAAAATTCATTAGCCTTAACTTTACACAGTATCAATAGATAACAGTAGATTGATTATTAGTCCCTATGGGTTCGATATAATTTAAAACTACGCGATTGACTGTATACTTGCAGTTAGATAATCCAATAGACTCATAAAGGCGCGATCATTTACTCATTATATGTTTTTGACTTACATGAGATGAATGTTACAATTTTATTTCTTAACTAGTAACTAACTCGTGCGTTCGCACGGGCATGTATGTTTGAGGATTTTATGTTATGGACGCGTAATTGTTAATCAAATTGAAAATAAAAATGGTAAAATTATAAAAATAGATATGATTGAAATTTTAAAAATTTGTATTGGTAAGTATAAGAAAATGTTGTGTTTGTAAAAAAAGGAATTAAATTAATTATTGATATAAATTCAAATAATGCAATGATGATTGAAAATATTAAACAAAAAATATTAATCAATAGGTAGACCAAAAACAAATGAAACTAAAGAATAATAGTAAATTTAAGAATAATAATATAATTAAAACTTAAGAATAATATTAAATTTAAGTTGAAATAATAATACACGTAGAAGATGAAAGGTAAACAAAAACATCAATAATAATATGATTAAAAAACTATTGAAACTTGTATTAGATAAATTAATCGTTTAGGTTTTTAACAAATAAGACAATTATGTTATAAGATATAATATAATGGTCGATAAATTTCTATTATTTAGTATTTGAACAGTAGTAAAGTTGTTCTCGTTTATAACAATAGTAATTATTTTTGTATATAAAAATATTTTAATCAACAATGTATTATTTTCCGTATATAAATATTAGTTTTGTTTTGACAGTATTTATACAAAAAAAAATTAATGAACAGTAAAGTTGTTTTCGTATATAAAAAAATTTGAATCAAAAGTAAAGGTGTGCCCGTTTGTAACAATAACATATTTTTCGTATATAAAATAATTTGAATCAAGATTAAAGTTGTGCCCATTTATAACAATGTTATTTTTTTCGTATATAAAAAATTTTGAATCAAAATTAAAGTTGTGCACGTTTATAACAATAGTATTGTTTTCGTATATAAAAAAAATCTGAATCAAAATTAAAGTTGTGCCCGTTTATAGCAATTGTATTTTGTTTGTATATAAAAAAATTTGAATCAAAACTAAAGATGTGTCCGTTTATAACAATAATATTTTTTTCGTATATAAATTAATTTGAATCAAGATTAAAGTTGTGCTCGTTTATAACAATAGTATTCTTTTCGTATATAAAAAAATTTGAATCAAAATTAAACTTGTGCCCGTTTATAACAATAATATTTTTTTGTGTATAAAAAAATTTGAATCAAAATTAAAGTTGAGCCCGTTTATAACAATAGTATTTTTTTCGTATATAAAAAAATTTGAATCAAAAGTAAAGGTGTGTCCGTTTATAACAATAGTATTTTTTTCGTATATAAAATAATTTGAATCAAGATTAGAGTTGTGCCTATTTAAAACAATAGTATTTTTTCGTATATAAAAAAATTTGAATCAAAATTAAAGTTGTGGTCGTTTATAACAATAGTATTTTTTCGTATATAAAAAAATTTGAATCAAAATTAAAGTTGTGTCTGTCTATAACAATAATTTTTTTTGTATATAAAAAAATTTGAATCAAAATTAAAGTTGTGTCCGTTTATAATAATAATATTTTTTTCGTATATCAAAATTTTTTAATCAAAATTAAATTTGTGTCTGTTTATAACAATAGTATTTTTTTCGTTTATAAAAATATTTGAATTAAAATTAAAGTTGTGGTCGTTTATAACAGTAGTACTTTATCTTATATAAAAAAAATTTAATCAAAATTAAAGTTGTGTCCGTTTACAGTTTTAAAATAGTTTACCGTTTTAAAATTTTAATCAAAATTAAAGTTGTACCCGTTTATCACACTTTTATTCTCCTATTAGAGTTTTAAAATTCTAATGCACATTGGCAAAGGAAAATAATTTATTATTATATTGTATATATTGTAGTATGTATATGTGCTAATATTAATATTTAAATGTGAAATCAAATCATACTGAATAGCTGTCATATTGTAGTATGCATTTGTGCTAATGTTAATATTTAGAGTTTTTTCCCATCATGCCACGTTCTTGAAAAAAAAATCCCATAATACCACACATTGAAAAATATTACCCAACATGCCATGTGTTTGTCCTTTTGTGGCATTTTTTTTATTGTTTTTCAGACAACACCATCTCAGATGGCGACATGACTGACAGTATGTATAGGTCCGCCATCTGAGATGGAGGCCTTTTTTTTTCGTTTTTTATTTTCTAAATATGTATAAATATATTTTAATTAATTTTTCTATTATTTTAATTATTAAAATGTTATAAAAAATTTATTTATTTAATTTTTTTTTAATATTATAAATGATATTATATTTAAGGAGAATATTAATGGCCCAATTTTTTATGCAAGTATTTAAATTAAGATATTTAACTAGTATTTATTTAATAAAATCGAATATTAAATAATTTTGAATGACACATTAGGGAAAAAATAATATCATATATAATATTATTATTTACAATAGGATTACAATAGGATTGTGCCAAAAAAAAAATTTCCTCCTCATCTGAATCTTCGTCAAGGAAATGACTGCCGGTTCCACATCTGGCAGGAATACGAATTCTGCAACCACGACCTACATTTTCCGTTGAATTAGGAGGAAGAGTGGTTGAAGTTGTGGGCTGATTGGTAGAGGTAGGTATGACAGGAGTTTGGTTTGGGAAAATTTGAAACGGCTCGAAATTCTAAAAAAAAAATCATTTGGAGGAATCCCGCTAAATTCTTGTGATAATTGAGTGGGGTTAGGGGCAGTAGGATCGATGGTTGCGACATAATAGTCGGACACATCGAGGGATGAGGATGATCGGTTTGTGAATGAGAAATTAAAGTTTGGTTGTGGAATTGGTATGTGGTGTCTTGGTGGCCGATGAAGTTGTTGTTGTTGGCTTTGATAGCTGAAGTGTGGTTGTTGTTAAGGAGTTTGGAAGGTGTAATGTGTTGGTGTTGGTTGAGTCTGTGTTTGGTAGTTTTGTGGTTGATATGACGTGGATGTGGATCTCTGATGGTTTTGGAAATTATGTTGTGGATGATTTGGCACCTGCTGTGTGGGGTATCGTTCACGGGAGTCAATTAAAAATTGTTCAACTGATGCGTATTGAAATGGGAGGGTATGAAACCAATTCAAGTATTCATGAGTTGGTTTCATTTCTCCCAGGAACTGTACCCCAGTCAAGCATAATTGTTGTCTGTTTTCCCAAAGTCTACGTTCAGATACTGGTGTAGTGGTACTTCCTCGACTCTTGCATTGTCATATTATGTTGATCTTGGAGGCATTTTGGAGGGTTGGGTATTTCTTGATAATACCCAAACTGCAATTTTACCCTATCGGACTGATGCATCTCAGCAATCCAAAAACATAAGATAGGGGTGGTTGCATTCCAAATCAGCTGATCGTCAGTTTGTATTGGTGGATACTCAAGATATGGTCTCCATTTGAACTGCAAATGTATCAGTAATTTTTTTTATTTCAAGCAAAAGATTTATTGAAATAAATAAATATAGTTAATGGTGGTGAAATTACGTTGTATGGTAACATTTGATCTATGACGCGACGGTAACCGTTGAGGTAATGACGAGGGTTGTTAGAGCAATTTTTCTTCCTCGCGCGGTCTGTAGCCCATCTAATAAGTAAAAGAAAAAAAAATTAGCGTAACTAATAAATATAAATAATAGAGATAGAAGAGTAAATAGAAACTTACAATGTTGCGTACGGGTATCGTAATGTGTTTGAACTGATGGGTGCAATAAATGGCATCCTTGAAAATCCCCACGCTTGTAAAAGAATAACACAACCTCCCATTCCATCAACATTAATATTAGCTGCTTTGCACATTTCTCTATATAAATATGCCAATACAGCTGATTCCCAACTATAAGCACCACACTTATCCAAGTCGTTAATAAATGGAACCCACATAGAATTGATACAACTCATTCAGGATGACAACATAACCAAAACAAAACATAACCCAAAAAAAAAAATACAACACGGTTAATAATACAACAAACCATAATGATTTACCATCTTGACATATTAAACAGCAACAGCTAAAACAAGTGGATCTACAACGCCGCGGTTTACTTCTCCGCTATGTGCGGAAAATATACACTGGACATCCAGATCATTTTCAACCCGGTCCCAGTAATGAAGATAGGTACCATCTGGGTTGGCATCCGTTAGAGTTATGTAGGGACAATAATATTCAATTTTCCTAACGCATCGAATTGGAACACCCAACTGTCAAAACCCTGCATTGATGGCAGAAACCAATTGCCGGAACTTCCATTGTGGATTCAAAGACACCCTCATGTGTTTGTCTGTTTCAAAAAAAATAACACATGCCACAGACATGATTATAAAATACACGAAACAATTAGGCAAACGAAAAAAAGGGGAATGATTTGTTGTGTCCTCAACACCTCTATTTATAGTAGCTCAAAGGGAGCGAATTTTTTTTTTCACAATGCTATTGGCGGGAAAACCATAATTTTATATTTTTAATTTATTCAATTTAAATTATTCCAAATTAATTAAATTCATACAATTAAATAGCTAATTAATTATTCAAAAAATATTTAGTACAAAATAATTACATAACTTTTTATAATTTTTTTTTATTTTGTAATATTATATATTATTTTAATAATTAAAATATTAAAATAACATTTAAAAATATTTCAGAAATTAAAAACGAAAAAAAAATAAAAAAATGGCAGTGCGCCATCCCAGATGGCGGACCAACACTAGGTCCCTGACACATTGCCATCTGGAATGGAGGAGTCTGAAAAGCAATTAAAAAACCCCAAAAAAAGACAAAATAAGTGGCATTTTGAGACTTCTTTTTCAAGGTGTGGCATTTCCGGATTTTTTTTTTCAGGTTTGTGGCAGGGCAGTCAAAAACTCTAATATTTATATGCGCTAATGTTAATATTTAAATGGAAAATAATTTAGCACTGAACATCTTTCATATGTCAAACAAATCAAACCATACACTCAACTATACAATACATTATCATTAAATGGCCTGCAAAAAGATGAATTCATAGTCTGCACAAGTAATTTGCATAAATAAAAACAAAATCACTTCATAGTAAATACATTTTAATTCAGTATTGTACATATTTCTTTTCTGCCATATCAATTTTCATCATTAGCTTTTATTGTCTTTTTTTAGCCAATTAATACCTAGAAGCTACTATTAATAAATGTGAGTATATACTGTAAAAAAATAAATGTTAATTTAGGGTAATTTAGTATTAATAAATGTTAACTTAGTGAAATAAAATAAAATTAGGTTAATTTAACAATATTATAATATTTATTTAATTATTTTTTATAAATTAATTAGTAAAAAATTACATTTCTTCCACTAATTATTTAATCTACTTTTTATTGTATGTTTTTCTAATCTCACTCTTCTTCTTTTGTGTCATGTTCTATTATTATTTGTATTAAACTTTATTTAATTTATTTAACTAATTAAGTGTTTATGAATATATAACTCACATAATTAATAAGATATCAAGAATATATAAATAGTTGTATAATATTTTTATTTTTATGATCTTAAATCAATTATGAGTGGTTCATACATTACTTATATATTTAACAATTATATGAACATAATTTGCGTGTAATACCATTTATTCTAAATTTCATTTAATACCTTTGATACTTTTAATGTACTACAAAAGCTAATCATTGTTATATGTTTTTTTATGTTAAATTTAATATCATTAATTATGTGTTAATATGTTTTATTATTTGTAATTTTAGAACTAATGTTTTTTTTTTTAATTTATAAATCTTAAAGGTAGAGTGAAAAGAAATATGTGTTATTGAAAATAATGATACTGTTGTCTTATATGACATGTTTTTTATTTAAAAAAAATAAAGATCATTATTGTTATATTCGCTGATAATAATTAAAACATAAAAAAATCAATAATTTTACATGAATTTGATAATTGTTAATTTTATTATTTCAAACTAAAACTTTATATAATATTAGCATAAAACAACCGCATAACTCTTCTAATGACATCATTCATAAAGATCCTATAAAGGGTTATGAAAAGAGGTTCAAAGAACACATATCACCAGCAAGAGAGTATATAAAAGTAAGGAGCTGAAAGTGGAAATAAGTAACAAATGATCATTAGTAATATTATTTCTAATTTATTTTATTTAAAAAATACTTTAATGAAAATCAGTTTCATCTCTATAATCATTTATTCCAATGCTCAAATATATTTTGAAAAAACTACCTTAAAGCCAATCCATTCAATGGACAATATACCACAAACATTGCAAGGGTATTTGTAAATTTTCGGTAGATCTCCAGTTTAGTCAAACAGGAGGTCCATAAAATGCTTATATTTCACATTATATAAACCCCAAACCTTAGTAAACAACTCTTTCGTTCCCCAAAAAAAGTACTGGTTAATTGGTTATTATTACAATCATAAAAACAACACTAAAGAATATGGAAAAAAAATGAAATTGGTAATTGCCTGCAGTTTTTCTCCAAGGTTTTAGATAAAAAAGAGTGAGAATGAAGCAAGATTCACGAAAAACAACAGGGAGTACCAACAACAACTTAGATCCCTCCAAATGCTCAGCAGTCTCATAAACTATAATCACATACATCCAACAAAAATCATTAAGAAGTAACAAAAGACACATAAATATGAATAATCAATTAATGTAGTTGTATCATATAGAAGTTATGCAGAACCTTGGATAATTACAGAATCCCTTTACAAACAAAAATTGAAAGTTATAAACTGTCGGGACGTACTTGACAAACTACTTGCAAAGAAAACACAAAGTTACCATTTTTTTTTTTTTGCTAATTATGAAGTTAGAAACTTGACATATCCGAAACATGAAAACTTCCCTTTTCAATCTTTATATCTTGCATCTCTATAGGAATGCGTCTTAAACATGGAAACTTCCCTTTTCAAAAGAAAAAGTAAAATTAAAATAAAGCAAATAAAATATAAAACTAAATGACAAAATTATACATTTCAAAACTTCCATCTTTATCTCTTTTTATAAGAATGGAAAAGAATTATACATCTGATACTTTACCTATTAAGAGATCTTTCCTCTATTTTTCAAATATAATATGTAATAAACTGAATTAGGCATTGAGAAATATTACCAAACTGATCAGAGAGGACCAGAAGGAGATCGTCGCGGCCTTCGTGTAGGACAAGAGTTGCTGCTCGTAGGAGAGGAAAAAGGGGTGGAGGTACCTGCAAGGTACTCCGATGCCAAAGTAAGTATTTGGTCAAAAGAAAGGGGGAAAGCAAGTAAGAGAAGTCAAGTATATGATTTATGTCACCTGCCCCTCTCAAACGAGGGGTTTTTATAAGGAGATTGTTGGCGAACAAAGCGCCTGATCGACCAATGGGGTGTTGCCAGATGGAAGGTGAAGCGCGTGGTCTTTCTAACTGTTTCCGCGATATCCGGGGAGGTAGTTGGTCGCGTGAACCACCCTGCGCGTAGAGGGGACATGCCCAACGGCTATATTGTGCCCAACGGCTATATCGTGCCCAACGGCTATATTGTGCCTATTGGGCCTGTTCGCCAAATATGATGGATTGGGCCTGGACCTTAAGGGCAGGTAGCCTTGCCCGGTCCAGAACAGGATCCCCCCAAGTCATTGCTCTGTTGGAGAGTAATGACTTTTAGGCAGCTGCGATTTCGACCATACTGTCGGGGAGGTGGATGCCCGCTTGGAATGTTCCTTTTGTGCCCGACCAGACGTGGTCGTCACCCATTAGCGCGAAACGTCGACCAGGGTTTGCAGCGTCCTCGGAGAAATGGGAGTTTTTTGGCGAACATTTCTGCTCGGACGTGTTCACTTTGATGAAGAGACTTGCTCGTAGGGACCAAGTGTTAATGTATTTTCTGCGCTGAACCAGGCGAAGAGTTTTTGTGACACGTGGTGAGCATTTATGGCCTTTGTCAGTCCTAGGGGCGTATAGGCTATGATGACCTTCACGATTCACCACGATCAAATGGTTATAAAAAGGTGGGGGAAGGTTTCATTTTCATAATTTCACAAGTTTTTCACTCTTTGCTCTCGTTTGCTCCGCAATTAGTCTTCGCCAGAGCTTCTCTTCGCCACCGTCAACTTCTTCTTTTACTTGTAAGTTCGCTCTTCCTTTCTGCGTATTTTTATAGGTTTTCCGGGTAAAGTTCATATTTTCCGGTTGAACTTCATGTGTTCTTCGATGAACACATGAATTCTAGGAAATTTTATGAAGAACATGATGAACTTTATGAATTTCTAGAATTTTTGTAGAAATTGTTAGCGTAGATCCTTGTAGAATCTGGTTAGGTGTAGAATTTAGTTTGTAGTCGGGCACTAGGCCTGTTCGGAGTTTAGGCAAGATTTTGGGACGAACATGCGTTCTCGTACGTGTACCTGTGAGTTCTGGTCGCGGAGACCTCTCCTAGCTATTGGTAGGTAATTTATACTAGCACGTGGTTGTCCTCGGATTTGTTAACGCCCTTTCACTTGATTAGTGGTGGAAGGGTGGATTTGATCGCGGATGTCGAATTCACTTCTCTTCCTCTGCTTTTCAGGTGAAAATGACTGAACCCCGCGATGAAGTTATGCCCGACGCACAGGAAGTACAAGAGGGGCCCAGTGTGTCCGCCGATTACTCGAACATCAAGGTCGCGGGAGGGGGCCTTGACTAGCTTGGACATGAGCCTTTGTCTTTTCGATCAACCTTCTCCGAGGAGGAGATACGGGACTTCGACTTGTTGGAGAGACGCGACGAGGACGCTCCACGGGCATGGAAAGCTTTTCGTCCCGGGGAGCACGATAGAATCTGTTCCTCGTACCTGGGACTTCGCTTTCCTATGTACGAATTTGCGTTTACGGAGGCCAAAATGCGTCTCCCCTTCACTGATTTCCAATCCTCCCTGTTCACCCATCTGGCCTTGTGCCCGTCCCAGCTTCACCCGAACTCCTTGGCCTTTATCCGGGCTTTTGAGTTAGTATGTCGTTACCTCAGCATCGGGGCGTCCACGAATCTCTTCTTCTGCCTCTTCCAAATTCAACGGAGCACGGCGGGGTCGAAACAAAGTTGGGTATCGTTTAAGCAACAGAGTAGGCTGTTCTGGCCGTACTCTGATTCGATACGCAATTTTAAGGATAGGTTTTTGATCGTGAAGCCTTTAACCAAAGAGGCGAAGAGGAGCATCTCGACTATTGAGAGGGTGATGGTGGATGGTTGGGAAAGGGATGGTGTGGTCTCCATCTTTCCTTTGGAATGGGTCTAAACCCATTTTAAGCGCCGAACAGATCAGTTCCTGGTGAAGTATGAGCAGCTTTGCCTGGCGGATAAGGAGTCGTACAGGATCCTCCATGCTTACGTGGAGAGCTTTACTCCGGCCTTCGTCGTTGATCGGGACGGGAATCAGTTGGTCGGGACGGATGGACCTGCCCGAGCAGCTAGATATATTAATGTAAAAGCTCTCCTTGAGGGTAATAACGATGACGACGCTATGACTTTGCTTGGTATGCTCCGTTTTTAGCTTTGTTTCTTTAAATTCTTTTGGTTCTGACTTGATGAAGTTGTGTTCGCAGGTATGATGGCTGACATGCGAGAGCGTCTGATGAGGTCGCAGGCGGCCAAGGTTCACAAGAAAGCGACCATAGGTGCCAAGACCGGGGGCCCTAAGCAGACAGTGGTGGAGAGTTTTGCTGTTGGACCTACCCCCGTCCCGGAGAAAGCCTCAACACCGCTGACCCCGGAGGGTTCCCTCAAGAGGAAGAGAGATACTGCGGGGAGTTCTGTGGCCGCTGGTCCGGGGGGTCGGGTGCCGGCCACTTTGTCTTGCCCGCCTGCTACACTCGTCGAGATTTGTTCGTCGAAGGGGATTCGATAGAGGTCCATGATTCTGAAGCCGTGGCTATTCTGAATGCCAACTCTACGGCGAGGAGAAAACAACTATGCCAGGACGCGGCGGACATGTTTAGGGTCCTCGAAGCTGCTCTTGTCCTTTCCGACGATGAAGTGGCTACTCGGGCAAACCTCGTGACTTTCAAGAATAGAATCGCCGAGTTGGAAGCGGAAAATAGTAAGATGTTCAATGATTTAAAACAGTTTGAAGGTCACGAGGAGGCCAAAGTGTTGCTTCAGACGGAGGTGACCCAGCTGAAGTTAGCTACGATCAAAGCTGACGAGGAGAGGATGAGGTTGCAGGCGAGGATTGCTGAGTTGGAAGGCTTGACTTCAGCTGCCCAGGATGAAAATGATGACGAACAGTCTCTAAAGTCGCGGACCGACTTGATCGGGAGGATCAGAATCCTTGGCGAAGATAACCTAAAAGCAGTTGAGTTCGGCTTCAATGCAGCAAAAGAGCAGATGGTGGTCCTCAACTCCGACGTGCAGCTCCAGACGGATGGAATGGGTTTGTTCAACAGAGTGGTGGACGGCCACGTCGTCCCTGTTGAAGAGGAAAGTGAAGTCATAGGATAGGACTGTTTTTACCATGTTTTGTGGGCCTGCGTGCCCTTATCAATTTGTATTTATTGTTTTGTATGGGCGCTGCCCCTCTTTGTATTTATGACATTGTTCGGTCATGGCCGGTACTTTAATATACTTGGTTTTCGTGGACGTTTTATTATGGACTTTGCTCTTTTTGTTTATATGTGTGCGTGTGTCCCCGGCTAGGCGTAAAACCTATCGAGGAGGGCGAAGTGGTTCCGCCCACGATGAGGCTAGAACTTCGTTTGAGGTACTAGTCTCATAGGCTTGGACTGTTCCCATCGCGAGCTAGGTATGCTGCCTGAATGGTGCGGCAACGGCGGAGCTCGGTTGAGGTATCCCCGTTGTGCGCAGGATCTGCTCGTACAAAGAGCAGAAGCTGGTCGGCGTTGTAATGCGTGTCGCGCTTTACCAGGGCACGATACGATGGTCGCGCAGCTCTCCCCGTTTTGGGGTGACTGTGTCGACGACTTGTCTATCCTCGTGGTTAATGACTTAGCTATAGTACTGCTTGAGTTTTTCAGCATTCCATGGTCGAGCAAGTTGTTTTTCGTCCAGTGTTTCCAAGTAATATGCTCCCGTGCCCGTTTTGGACTTGACCCTATAGGGTCCTTCCCAGTTCGCCGCCAGTTTCCCTTCGCGGGAATCCTTTTGGTTTCTGCGCTGGACCAGACTGCCTACGGGGAAGTCGCGCTTTATGACTCTGGCGTCATGTTGCAGCGTTATTTGTTGCTTCAATGCGACCTCGCGGAGGGCAGCCCCTGATCTTATTTCTTCGACCAGGTCGAGTTCCTCGCGTAGAGCCTCATCGTTCATCTCTTCGTTGAGGGGAGCTTCTGTCCTTCTGGCGGGCTCCCTTATCTCCACCGGTATTACAGCCTCTGTTCCGTATGCTAGTCGGAAAGGGGTTTCCCCGGTGGTGGAGTGAGGTGTCGTCCTGTACGCCCAAAGGACGCTGTGGAGCTCCTCGACCCATCTTTTCTTAGCCTCGCCTAGTCTTCGTTTTAATCCGCGTAAGATCACTCTGTTCGCGGCCTCCGCTTGCCCGTTGGTTTGTGGATGCTCGACAGAAGTAAAGCGTTGTTTCGTTCCCAATTTGGCGACGAAGTCTTGGAATTTTCTGTCCGTGAACTGGGTTCCGTTGTCGGTCACGAGGGCCTGGGGTACCCCGAATCTGGCGATGACGTTTCTTTTGTAGAAACGCAATATGTTGAAGGTTGTGATCTTGGCGAGCGCTTCGGCTTCAACCCATTTTTTGAAATAGTCGACGGCCATGATTAGGAATTTATTTTGATAAGATCCCATTGTAAAGGGGCCTAGGATGTCCATCCCCCCACCAGGCGAAGGGCCACGGCGAGGAGAGTGTTTTCAACTCGTTAGGTGGTACCAAATGCATGTCCCCGTGGCGCTGGCAACGGTCACATTTTTGCACATGTTCTTTGGCGTCGTGCTGCATGGTTGGCCAGTAATATCCTGTGCGTAGAGCCTTTCGAGCCAGTGATCTTCCTCCTAAGTGTTGTGCATTGATGCCCTCATGGATTTCTTGTAAGATTTCGGGGACCTGGGCCTCGTCGACACATTTTAATAGGGGAATGGAGAATCCTCGTCGATATAACTTATCCTCGACTAGTACGTACGAGCAGGCTCGTCGTTTAGTTACACTGGCCTCCTTACTGTCTTCGGGAAGTTCCCCTTTGGTGAGGTAATTGTATACCAGGGTCATCCAACAATGGGGCTCTCCGATGACGTTGACATCTGGCAGGTCGGGCTTTGTAATGCTCGGGCTGGCCAGTATCTCTTGTATGATGGATTTGTTTCCACCTTTTTTCCTGGTGCTGGCTAGTTTAGAGAGGACGTCTGCTCGGGTATTCTGTTCGCGCGGGATGTGCTGAACTTCCCATGCTTTAAACTCCGTCATTTTGTCTTTCACCACGCCAAGTATTCGGCGAGTTGGTCGTTCTTTACTTGGAATTCTCCTCGTACTTGAGATGCCACGAGTTGGGAATCAGTGCAGATTTTTATTTTCTTCGCGCCGACGTCTTTGGCGAGTCGTAATCCTACGAGGAAGGCTTCATACTCGGCTTGATTGTTGGATGTTTTGAAAGAAAGGATCAGGGATACTTCGATCAGGGTTCCTTCCTCGTTTTCGAGGATAATGCCTGCTCCGCTGCCCGAGGGGCTCGACGCGTCATCCACGTAAATGACCCATTCCTGTGTCCCTCCCGGAGGGGACGAATTCGGAGTCATTTCTGCCACGAAGTCGGCCAGGACCTGTGCCTTGAGGGCTTTCCTCCCTTCGTAGTGGATGTCGAACTCGGCCAGTTCAAGGGACCACTTTAGCATCCTGCCCGCCATATCTGGTCGGCTTAACAACTGCCTAATTGGATGGTCGGTCCTGACGACGATAGTGTGCGCCAGGAAGTAATATCTGAGTCTCCTCGCGGCAATTATGAGAGCAAGGGCCACTCGTTCTATTTGCGTGTACCTGACTTCGGGTCCTTGTAGGGCTTTACTGGTGAAATAGATGGGTTTCTGCTCGTCAGTAGTCTCGCGAATAAGTGTTGCACTTACTGCTTCGTTGGCCACGGAGAGATACAGGTATATGATTTCCCCGCGGTCTGGTCGGGACAATACTGGTGGTTCGGACAGAGCTTGTTTGAAATGGCCGAGGGCCTGCTCGCACTCGTCCGTCCATTCGAAATTTTCCTCCTTCCTGAGTAATTTGAAAAAGGGCAGGGCGTGCTGGGCGGACTTGCTTACGAAGCGAGCAAGGGACGCGAGCATCCCGTTGAGGGATTGTATCGCCTTCTTCGACCGAGGCGTGGGGAATTCCACGAGTGCTCGGCATTTGTCTGGGTTTGCTTCTATTCCTCTTTCGGTGAGATAAAATCCGAGGAATTTTCCTGCTCGCACACCGAAGGTGCATTTTTTTGGATTAAAACGCATCTTACATTTTCGAGCTTGGTCGAACACCTTGCGCAAGTGGGTGGTATGGTCGGATTCCTCTTGGGATTTCACGATCATATCATCCATATATACTTCGAGCATGTCACCAATTTCTGATCGGAATACTTTGTTCATCATGCGTTGGTATGTGGCCCCGGCATTCTTCAGTCCAAAGGGCATTACGTTATAGTAATAATTCCCCAAGGAGGTCATGAATGTCGTGTATCTCTTGTCCTCGTCTGCCATTGGGATTTGGTTGTATCCCGAATAAACATCCATGAAGGACAAGAGCTTGAATCCTGCAGAATTATCTACGAGTTTATCTATGCTCGGTAGTGGGTAAGCATCTTTCGGGCAAGCCCGATTGAGATCGGTGTAGTCAATGCACATGCGCCACTTTCAATTATTTTTCTTTACAAGTACAATATTTGAGAGCCAGGTCGTATACCTGGCCTCGGAAATAAATTTTGCCTTTAAGAGGTCTTGTACAAGTTTTTCGGCGGCCTGTGCCTTTTCCTCGGATTGTTTCCTTCGTCGTTGGGCAATGGCGCGGGCAGCTGGATTGATGGTCAAGTGGTGGCACGCAGTTTCTGGATCAAGGTCGGGCATGTCTGCTGCACTCCAGGCGGAGAGATCGACGTTGTCGTCGAGACACGTCTTCAACTCCTTCTTTACCTCTTCGGGGAGACCAGCACTTATCTTCACCCCTCTGTTGGGGTTGTTGCTGAAGGTGATGATCTCAAATTCCCCATCTGGAACTGGTCGTAGAAGTGTAGGAGACTGGGAGCTTGTTACTCCTAATTTTTTGTCCTCGTCCCGATCTTCGTTTCCATCTTCAGTGATCCTGCTGTCGAGGTCGATGGTGTGTACGGGAAGCGTGGGCTTTTTCTCTGGCTAGCCATCTTCGACTGGAACCTCGCCTTCTCTGGTGCGCTTTGCCGACTTTGCTGTTGTCGCGATCTGGTTCTTCCCCTTTATAGCATCCTCGAAGCATCTGCGAGCAGCCTCGATGTCACCGTGCAGAGTTGCGACGTGTCCCTTCTCAGTATAGTACTTGAGCTTGAGGTGGACCGTCGAGGGGATAGCAACGAGTTCGGCAAGAGCTGGTCTACCGAGGATGCACTGATAGAGCGACGGGCAATCAATGACTAAGAACTGTGTTTTGATTGTCCGTGATGCCTCTTCTTCGCCAAACGTGACTGGTATCTCCACGTAACCCCAAGGTCGGGTCGTTGCTCCATTGAATCCTTGGAGATCAGATCCTACGTACGGGGAGAGATTGGATTTATTCAGCTTCAATGCGCAGAATAGGCTGGAGTACATGATGTCCACGGAACTGCCCTGGTCGACCAGGATTCTCCGCACGTCGGTAGATGATAACTTGGCTCGGATCAGTAGAGGAATGTGGGAGTTCGGCGATCCTCCGGGGAGCTCTTCTGGCCGTCCTTTACCCTTGCAAGCCGTGTACAACTGGTCGGGGCTGCTGTCGATTAGCTGTTCAAACTTTTGTTTGATGGATCCTATCGTGAGCTCATGGTACCCCCCACATGAGATAACCATGGCCGTAGGAAAGGCTTCCCAACTGCTGTGCATGAATGCCTAGGAAGTCGGATTGAAGTGGTCAGGAATGAGGAAATCCTCTGGTCGGCTGATGGACATTGCGACCTGCGGGGGAGGACTAGAGGGGGTTGATTCTGCTTCTTTCTTAGGATCAGACGTGTCTCGTCGGGAGGATTCTCCCTTCTTCACGTATTGCTTCAGGTGACCCTCTTTGATGAGGATCTCTATGGCATCTTTAAGGTGCACGCAATCTTCCGTCACGTGCCCGTGACTACGGCGGAAACGACAGTATTTGCTTTTGTCGACGTTTCCTTTGGACGCGGTTGGTTTAGGGAACCGGACACCTCCTTGTTTGAATTCGGTGTTGATACAGTCGGAGAGAATACGCTCACGTGAGGTAGTGAGCACAGTGTATTCATTGAATCGGCCAGCTGGCCCTTTGCCTTCACGGGGACGTTCCTCCCGTCGCTTCTCCTTGCCTTTACGGGATGGCTCTGGCTCCTCCTTTTTGGATGCTCGGGGTGCTTCCCGATCTCTTGCGTCCCGGGCACGGTATGCGGCTTCTTTCTCCTCGTAGCGGATGTAATCTTTGGCCATATGGAGAAGCTCTGTCAGCGTTCGAGGAGCTTCGATCCCGACAGCTTTGCGGAAGTCGCTCTTCGGTCGGAGTCATTTTTCGAGGAGGTACTTCTTCATGTGATCGGAAGTTCTGACTTCCACTGCCTCCTTATTAAATCTCTCGATGTACTCCCGCAGAGGTTCTTCCCTGCCTTGTATGATGGCTTCTAACGTTGCCTCCGTCTTTGGATGTCGTCGGGAGGCTGTGAAATGGCGGGTGAATTAGCCTTTGAGGTCGCGCCAGGAGGAGATGGATCCTCGAGGGAGTCTTTTGAACCATGTCATCGCACATTTCCTTAAGGTGATGGGAAATATTTTGCACCGGATGGCTCCGGAGACACCATGGTACTAGAGCATTGCTTCGATGTTCTCCAGGTGCTCGTGAGGATCTGACGTGCCATCGTACGTCGCTAGTGTGGGAGGTTTCTCCAGCCCGCGGGGGATCCGGGTGTCCACAATGTTTCTCGTGAATGGGCCTTGAGCTTCGTCGTCACTGCTAGAGCTGTGAGAGAATGATGGAGAAAGACTGTGGTCGCGGCTTTGACTTCGGCGAGGAGAGTGTCCGCGGGTACGCCTATGCTCGTATTTGTCCGAATGTCGATGTCTTTTGGAAACAGGGGAGTGCCTAGTTTTCCTAGGAGAACGACGATGTCGGCGAGCGCGGTCGGGTGTTGGGCTCCCTGATCTTGAACGTTCCTTGACCGGGGAAGGATTATCACGTCTCCACTTTGAGTGAACTCGCGGAGGCAGGGAGAGGTTCAGTGTCTCCGAAGTATGATGCTCTTGAAGGGCGTGCTCGAGGGCGTTGATCTTTTCTCCCTGCTGGACGATGAACCGATTGGAATTGTTCAAAGTGGCGATGAGCGCTGCGGTGGTCGGATCAGCGCCTTGAGGAACCAGAATGGGTTCGAAGGAAAGTTCCACGGCTTGTGCTCGTGGTCGTTTTTCGTCGGGCTTTGGGGAAGCCGGTCCACCATTGCGCTGGATGTTTTCGGACGGGATGTTCCCGACGACAGCATCCCTGTCGAAATTGGCAGCGGCGGCCACAGGTTCTTGGACGTCACTCTTAACGAAAGCCATGATGATCTGAGACTTTGGAGAGAGATGAAAGCTTTGGTCTTTTGGGTGAAAAGATGAGGGATCTTAATTCAAAAGACGGGGAAGCGAAGTTTCCCACAGACGGCGCCACTGATCGGAGAGGACCAGAAGGAGATTGTCGCAACCTTCGTGTAGGACAAGAGTTGCTGCTCGTAGGAGAGGAAAAAGGGGTGGAGGTACCTGCAAGGTACTCCGATGCCAAAGTAAGTATTTGGTCAAAAGAAAGGGGGAAAGCAAGTAAGAGAAGTCAAGTATATGATTTATGTTACCTGCCCCTCTCAAACGAGGGGTTTTTATAGGGAGATGATTGGCGAACAAAGCGCCTGATCGACCAATGGGGTGTTGCCAGATGGAAGGTGAAGCGCGTGGTCTTTCTAACTGTTTCCGCGATATCCGGGGAGGTAGTTGGTCGCGTGAACCACCCTGCGCGTGGAGGGGACATGCCCAACTGCTATATTGTGCCCAACGGCTATATCGTGCCCAACGGCTATATTGTGCCTATTGGGCCTATTCGCCAAATATGATGGATTGAGCCTGGCCCTTAAGGGCAGGTAGCCTTGCCCAGTCCAGAACACAAACAATCTTTTTAAAAAAGATAGAAACAGAGGAAACAAAAAGTGTAAACAAATAAATCTAGTTCCAAACAAACCACATTGTGCAACCAAAAGGTATCTAGAATTCCCAACCAAAAGGTGCTTTGTCCATTGGATCATTGTTGATGCAAAAAAAAATTACACTTTTTTAATATGTTTGTGTGTGTTTTCCAACAACCATCTAGAATTCTCAACAATCAACAACAGTTAAATATATTTTAAATAAATAAAAGCAAATTTCACACATATTAATCAAATCAACAAAAAGGATACAGCAAAAAAGAAAAAGTCACCTCTTTATGAGCAGATCTTCTGCTTAGAAAGCCCGTTTTTTTCAAGACATATCTACAAACAAACCTTGAAAGAAAAAAAATCTTAAATCATCAAATTTCACATGAACACAATAAGAGTCTGTTTGGTAACACCAGAAAAAGAGCTTTTAGCTTTTAGCTTTTAGTTTTTCAGCTCATTTTTATTAAAAAACTCTGTTTGGTAACTGCATTTAGCTTTTTAACTAGCTTTTAGCTTTTTTTTCAAAAGCTATTTAAAGTAGCTTTTAAGGGTGTAGCTTTTAGCTTATGACTTTTTATTCCAATTATACCCTTATTATTATTATTATATATATATATATATATATATATATATATATATACTCTATTAAAAAATTAATTTTAAAAGATTGAATTTAGAGAGATTTTGAAAAATGTTATAGAAAATTTTTACTAATTTTTTTATTTTATTAAACATTATTTTTATTTAATAAATATAAATTATATAGTTAATTTAGAAATACTGTTGATAATTCTCAAGTTAGTGAAATACTAGTTTTTGTTATTATTTTAGATTAATATAAATAAATTCAAAATTACAATGTTATTATTTCACATATTTTATTAAATTTTATTATAAAATTAGAAAGAAAAAAAAACTATATTTTACGAAAAAATGAGTTAACCAGGTTGAGAATCGTAGTTATTATGATTAATTTTACTTTTATGTCTTCATAAATGACTTTATAAAATACTTATACTTCATGTATGATTTGCTGGTTCTTTTATTCATAGAATTTCGTTGTCAATATATTCATACAAAATAGCAAAGCTCATAAAATGTATATACAAATTTATATATTTTGATGATATATTCAATTTTTCATATATATATATATATTAACATTGTTTTGTATTTTATTATTAATACATTTATTTTTATAATAAAAATTAATTTAATAATATGATATAACAAGATAATAAAATCACCAATTTCTTAATTAAAATGTCCTTTTATGTCATTTTGTAATTATCAGCTAGTGTAACAGCTAATTTATCAAACACTCAAATTAACTTATCAGCTACCAGCCATCAGCTATAAGCTATCAGCTATCAGCTACCAGCTATCAGCTAACAGCTACCAGCTAGTTTTACCAAACAGAGCCTAAGACAAACCCATCAATGCAATTGAAATCCTAAAACAATCAGAACTATAATGGTCTATTTTTATGAACTACAAAGGTTTGGAAGATGAATGATATTAGGAGTCATTACCTATTCATTGCAGGGAGATGGAGAACGATATCAACAAATTCTTTAGTATTAACTGCAAAGCTTTTTGCAGAAACCTTCAACCCTTAATAATATCACAACTATCACCCAACAAAATTAGCTTAGTTATCTACCCATAATAAAATTGGTAAAATCCAGATTGAAAATCAAATTGTAAACCAAAAAAGTAATTGCAAAATTGAATGCTTAGTATCTGATGCTAACCTTCATAAGCACTAACCACTTTGACGAAGAAGATTGAAACAAAAATCAAGGTTAATAAAAAAGAACCGATACAGAAAAAATCAAGGATTGAAACAAACATAGTGAGCAGAAGATTCTTGAAGAATTAACTTTGCGAAGCGAATGGAAAAAAATATTGAGAAGAAGATGATTCTTGTAACATTAAGAAAAGAAAGAAGAATACGAATAGAAAGAGAAAGATGAATCTGTAAGTGAGAGAAGAGAGATGAAAAATGGGAAGTGATAAGTGAGAGAAAAGAGAAAAGTGATGTGATCTGACACTGGTAAAAGAGAAAATTTAAACATGTTGGATTTGATAAGTTTGTTTTGAACCAAATACATTAAAATTGGTTTCCATAGTTGAAAAAGTAAAAGGAAGTATAAGAAATAGAAAGAAATTTGGTTCAATATGGTAGTTTGGTTGGAAAAAGTAAGTTTTGGACCAAATTTACCCCCATTTTGATGAGATGGAAAAATTAGAGAGAAGGGCAAAAATGAGTTTTCCACAACAGTGAATTTTCTTATATTATAGATAAAAATCCTAATAAAATAGTATTGTACAATCGTGAGAAACTTTGTGTCAATAGGCAAACAGAAGATGATTTGAAAAATAACAAAATTTATTTGAGTTAGTAAAGTTATCTCTTTACTGATACCATTTACTCTCATTGGCTCTTATTGTTTTGAGATGAATATTAAGATGTTAATTATCTTTTTTGGTTTTAAGATGAGTATTCTAAAGTTAGTTGTCTCATTCAATTTTGAGATGAATAAGAGAGAAAGTTGTGGGTATTATAAAGTTAGTCGGAGTAAGTTTATATTTCTTATATAACATGTCAATTTTTTTGTATTAAGTCAGTGGGAGTGTAATTTATTTTGTGAAATCAAAAAATCTCTAATGAAAATTTAGCGATGAAAAATCTTGGGAACATTTCTTTTGTATTAAGCAATTTTGGTAATTAGAGATTATTCTCAAGGTACCCTTCAAATATCACAAAAGAGTTTTATCAATTAGGTTGAAAGTAAATTCAACATGAAATACAATAATATTTGGGATATTTCAATTATTAAGTGAGACTATTATGCCTCAATTATAACTACATTAAAGTAAATTTGGAAATTTGAGTACTTTACTATCTTTTAGTAGAAAGAATTTTATATATGATTTTTCTTATATGTATATTGAAAATATGTACAGTTGATCAAATCAATATTGATTTACGGAAAAAAAAAGGCAACCATGAGGATTATTATAGAGAGCAAAAGAGATTATGCTCACAAATCGGAAATCGTACAATGAAGAGATCATTAGTATATTCGACTCTGATATTTTAGATATTGCATAAATATTCTAATACATAATAAATGAATGTAAGTATTTATGTCATTCAGTTACAATCCCGAGAGAGATTAACGAAATGACGCATACCCAAGCTAGGGTTTGTGTCATCAGTAGAAACAAAAACAACAAGTTGGTGTAACTTGTTGCTTTGGGTCGTAGGCCATTGGTTTTTTATTTTGGGTCGGCTGGCGCTGTCTGTGGTGGCCTCGGTCAAAAACTTTTTTTGAAAAATAGTTACAATTCAATATAAGATTTTGAAAGACCACTCAAGGCATATTGTGCTGTAAGATAGTCATATAATGTTTCAACAATAGATTTTAAAAAGTCCATTGACTTATAACTTATTATTGTTGAAACTAGAATATATACATATGGAATTTAAGATAAATAATCAATACTCAAAAACTTGACATATAAGATCTTTCATATGATTGTTGTTACTAATGATGTCTTAGATTAGTGAGAGTCGATTCTTCTTTATGTTTTATAATATTGTTTTGATATCAATACAGCCTTTATGTTAAGATTATCTGCAGAAATAAAGTTTATAAGGTTATCATTGTTATAATCATTTTTGTATCGATTAAATGTGCAAACTTTATCTTGATTTTAGTAAAGACTTCAGTTGAACCAGTTGGAAATATGCATGATTCAGATATCACATTACATGAAATTTCCATGCCACTCATCTGTGTCGAACTATGTTATCAAGTATATTGATGTGGTGGTCGTCGAGGTTCTGTCACATTACACGTCAGTGACGACAATATGAAGTGAATCAAATTGTAAAGTTGAAATTTAAAGATAAATAATATTCGGATACACGCTTAAAGAATTGTGATATAATTATTAAAGATATATTATATGAGTGAGAGATTCTTGTTTTATATTTAAATATTATTTAAATATTATATTTTAATAATTATATAATGGATATATATTTATATTAATTGTATTAGTTATTTATCACATTAACTAATTAATTTTTATTTATTTATTTATTAATAAGTTAGATATGAAAATCATGGTAACCCTAATTGGTATTCTATCCTATATATAGGCCAGCCCGTTAAACCTGTTCACTTTTGTGTTCAAGATTACGGCTATAGTAAATTAATTCAATCATGAGAAATAATGCTTATTCCTCCAAATTACTTCGTCGAGAACAATCTCTGTACAATAAAACATGGGAAGATGAAACCCTAGTTTTTGCAGATGATGACGAGGATCTTCGTAAATCCTTAGAGAAAGCAAGGCGACTCGCTCTTAATAAACAGGAGGAGAAAGGATCATCTGGCCCTCAAGCTATTGCTTTGCTCGCCGCCTCAAACCCTAGTAATGAGACGGTTGATGATCCAAATTCTACGGCTGGAGAGTCAAGAGAAAATAAGGTGGTCTTTACAGAGATGGAAGAATTTGTCTGGGGTCTTCACATTGATGAAGAAGCACGTAAGCCAGAAGGTGAAGATGTTTTCAGGCATGATGATGAAGAGGCAAATGTTCCTGTAGAGGAAAAGAAAGTGATAGTTCCTGATGAAAGTATGCATGAAGTTGCTGTAGGGAAAGGACTTTCAGGTGCATTGAAACTGCTTCAAGATCGAGGAACACTTAAGGAAAGTATTGAATGGGGTGGCAGAAACATGGATAAGAAGAATAGCAAATTGGTTGGGATTGTAGAGGATGAAGGAAAGGAATTACAGAATGAAAAAGAGATTCAAATTGAGAGGACAGACGAGTTTGGGAGAATTTTGACTCCTAAGGAAGCCTTTCGAAGATTTTCTCATAAGTTCCATGGCAAAGAACGTGGCAAAAGGAAGCAGGAAAAGCTTATGAAGCAAGAATTGAAATTGAAGCGAATGAAGAGTTCAGATACAACATTGTTGTCAGTGGAGAGAATGAGGGAAGCTCAAGCTCGTATGAAGACACCCTATCTTGTTCTCAGCGGGCATGTTAAACCAGGGTATGTTTTTAACTTCACAAACTTTTTACTCTTGAAGTTTTTGATAGAAATAAAATAAATGCTTACATTTGATAATTGATATGAATTAGACACTAAGATGTATACTTGATTTTGTGATAAGTTTTGGTTAAATCTGTAATGTCTGTTGGATAAGTTTGTAGGCCACCAATAGGACAATCTTGCATTATCTGGTTTAGGATTTTTAAAGGCTGAATTGAGAGCTTTATTAGACTTCACAAGCCCAAGAACTAGATAGACTTCATATTATGGCTGCATCTGTTTCCACTTTCCAGTATTTTCAATTTTAAATACAGGGTTTAGAATGTATTGATATCTCAACATTGGCATTATTTACTTGAATTTCGTTTCATTTTGACACACTGCAAAGAAGAATTTTTTATAGAGATGTTGATTAAAATATTTACCTCGCTTTTATGCTATTTAATATATGCATACTTTGGTTCATGAGTTTGAGTTTGAGGTTTTTTTTTTTTCTTTTTCTTTTCATATTCCCGTTAAGAACATGTTTTTATCGTTCTAGGTTGAGCACTTTCGGAGAATCAAAAGGAAAGCTGAACAATCAAGCTCGGATACCTCAAAAAAGATGAAATCCTGATTCTTCGGTCTTGTAACGAAAAGCATTTTAAGTTAAAATCCTTACAAGGTTGCAAATTGATTTGAAAATTTAATGACATGAGGTTGAGGAATCCATAGAACTCAGGTTATTTTGTATTTTGTACATTGAAGAAACGAGGGTGAAGAATCCATAATACTGAGATGAAAGAGTATACAAAAAGGATTGCATGAGAATTTTGAAAATATGTGAGAATGGAAGAATATGTGAGAATGTATACAACTCTTTCTAGTAGTTTTTAGGGTTTGGGGGATTATTGACAGGTATGAATATAATTCAATGTTTTAACTAAATAATTTTGATAGTTTCGGACCCAATAAGAACACGTACCTTTTATCATTCTCATTGTCTTCATCTTTTAACCTCTTTAGATCCTCTTTAGATCTGATTTCGAAACTAAATCCTTTTTGGAATAGTTTTTTTAATAGGGAGTAGAATCGGAAAAACTATATTAGTATTTTTTTTTTCCCAAATCAATGAGTATTGAATGTTACTATAATGGTGATGTTCTAGTTGGATTGGTTTTTTTTGGGTCCTAGCATCTCACGAATTTTTTATCCAAATAATTCAGTTTTTAAAAAAAAATCTCAAAATATTTCCGTTTTAAAAAAAAAAATTCCAAATTACCCTACTTAGAGTTTGGGATTACACAAGGGCGCCATACCAATTGGCGATCCTTCTTTAAGTCTAAAAGGTTGTCGCCAATTGAATTGGAGACAGCTCATCAAGTCTCCAATTCAATTGGCGACATGATTCAAGACACACAAGGGAGTCGCCAATTAATCTGGAGACTCCCTAGAAACTGAAATTTTTTTATAAATAAAGGTGTTCTGCTCAGTTAGTTCCACATCTCATCTCATATCTTTATTCTACTGATAAAATGTATCGCCGCTGATGGGGAAAGATCGTCTTTTCGCTAGAAAAGCCTCCGATCAACTTAAGAGGGAGCTGAATTGGGGGTTGGAGGGAGACATTGGTGAAGGGCAGAAAATCTGAAGTATTGAGAGACTTGATCGACTGCGTGGATGGGTTCGTGTGAAGACTGACAAAGATGCGAGGGAAGTCATGTTTGGACCGAATGAAATTCGTTTGATTATTCTAATTAGTTAGGAATGTATTATGTTGTTTGTGTTGTTTGTTGTTAACATTGTTGTTTGTTGTTAACATTTTTGTTTGTTGTTAGTGTTGTTTGTGTTAGTGTTATTTGTTGTTAACATTGTTGTAACAAAGACCCATCAATATATGAAAATATTTGGTTACAACAAATGAAAAGATAAGCTAAATTATGATGCAGATGTTCCTCCGATATTGGGACAATTTTTTCGGTTGTGTCTGGGCTGACGACAAATACTGCATAACCTTATCATTTTATCAGCGATATCCATTTCGGTTCTTATACGCTTGCTGTTTGGGCGTCCCTTTTTCTTTCTTCTCATTTCACCGTTGTGCTAAACTATGTCACCTTGGTATGGAGGCCAATAATCCTCCATTGGTAGCACTGCGAAACCTTCGTTGTATACATTCACAACATTAATCACCTTGTAAACATCAGACAGATAGCCATAAGCATCTTGACGAGCATGTGCGCATGCGGTAATGACATGTGAGCAAGGTACACGGAAGGCCTGGTACTTGCCACAATCACACCAACATCTATTTAGTCTGACAGCATATGATAAATTGGGCCTCCCCTCATTATGGTTCATTGTTTCTTGTACACTGAATGTTTGCCTATGACGGTCAAAGATTGTAACTGCATGTGTGTTGGCTCTGATAGTATCCTTTTTCATCAATTTCATTATGCTTTCACTTAATACTTGACCAGACGCTAACACTGCACTCCATCTTTCGCCTCTTGTTGCGAAAAGTGATGCCAACCTATAATAGGTTGATCTCACCAAAGCGGTGATTGGAAGGTTTCTAATTTCTTTGAATACCCTGTTCATGGACTCCACAAGGTTTGTCGTCATGTGGCTCCAACGACAACCACCATCAAAAGCTCTTGTCCACCTTTCCAGTGGAGTGTTATCCAACCAGCTTCCTGCATCTGCATTTGACATTTTTATTTCGTTAAGGTAGTATTGAAATGTTGGTTGAGTTAGAGCATAACCAGCATTCACAACCTGTTTGCGAAGGTGCTTGTCCTTGATTGACATGAAATTTTGTGCAATATGTCTAATGCAATATACATGGGTAGAAGGAGTATCATGCCACCCGTTAGAATGTTTATTGTAGGCACTCTCTATAGCAGCATGCCTATCTGAAATCAAACAGAGATTGGCTTGTGGAGCAACATGTGTTTTGAGATTCTTAAGGAAGAAACTCCAAGCAGAAGCGGTCTCACCCTCAACCAGAGCAAAGACTATAGAAAAGACATTATTGTTGTCGTCTTGTGCAACAACCATAAGCAAGGTGCCCTTGTATTTTCCATAGAGCCATGTTCCATTAATTCGTCATCTCGCAATTTAAGTGGATAAAATTTAACTTGGTTGGTTTTAAAAAAACAGGGTTTCGATATATTATTTGTGCTATAGGACCAAGATCTAACTTCGATTCCAACCTTTGGTTGAAATGCAAGAAACTTGTGTTTCTATTGACTGCGAATCGGACAAAATAGGTGTTTTGAAAACCAAAACCATATACATCAGAGACATAAGTCTCTCCGTTGTAATGGGCGTTAACAAGGTAACTCTGTGCAGATGACATACTGATACGACTTGTTTGAGACAGACTTATTATTTTTGCTTGGCTTAGGAAATTACTATGCATGCATGCAAATAACATATTAATAGAACAAATAAATGTGTAACATATTCGCCACATTAATTGGCGACACATTAATGCAGTCAAAGACAGGCACCATATTAATTGGCGACATGCTTCAAAAAAATAAATGCATTCGCCAGCTGAAATGGCGACATGGTTCAGCCTTTAATAACTTGTCATACCCCAAATTTTGATCACTAATATTTCCCATCATTGTGCAAATCATCATCACAATATGGATGAACCATCTTGCCTCATCAGTCTCCCCAAAGATGGGTGAACACTTACTATAGTCAAAATTAGGGTTTCAAGCCCTCTCAGAGTTCTTAGACAAAGGATCAATCAAGAAATGACATGATCTTCAACTTTTCTAACCTCCCAAACATCTACAATGGATCAAGAAGACTCCCACTTTAAGGATTAAGCACAAGGCTGCTCCCTTCCAGGTGGACAAGCCTCAAGATCGCCAGTGTCACCAAATTAGGGTTTGGTCGACCAGGGCCTCCAGATGGAAATTTTCGTCTGGGCATGAGCCAATGCTTCAAAGCATATCCTAAAATACTCCATGGAACCTCATGGGCCCAAGCATCAAGTCAATTTGACCTCAGGGGATGCATACATCAAAAATTAGGAATTAGGGTTTCTTGACCTAATTCACCCCTAAGTTGACTTTTGGGACAAATCATGAGCCAAGACCTCAAGACATGATTTAAGGGTCTCCAACATACCACATTGATCCATTTGTAACAATGGATTGATCCAGGAAGCTTGAGCAACAAGTCTCAATTTCATCAGTACCACAATTAGGGTTTGGCGAGAAAAGTCAACTGTAGCTTTGACTTTTGACCAGGACATGCTCCAAAACCCTAGGACATGATTCAATACACCCTATAACACCTATGAAATCAATCCATCAAGTTTGATTTAGGTCAAGGACTTGATTTCATAGAGGATCGCACAATTTGGAATTCATCTGACAAAAAGTCAACTGTGCACAAAAGTCAACTTTGACTTTTTGAGATTTTTCACAAAAATGGTTTTTTAACCCTAAAATGATGTTAATGTATGATTTGAATCATCATTCATCAATAAAAATCAAGAAAAGTGGGATAGCTTGTAAAAGGGGTAACCATAAAAACTTAGAAAATTTTCTAAGTTATGAACAAAGTGGCAAGGGTACCAACTTTGGAGGATCATAACTCCAAAACCACAAGGCCATTTTTCCCCATCCAAAGCTAGATTTGTAGCTCTCATTACCCTCTACAAAAGCTTAGAACTGACCTCCTTCCAAATTCATCATGGATTTTGAGTTATGGAATGATCAAAATCACAAAAAGTGAAAATGTAACTTTTTTTCAACACTTAGTGAAATTTTCACTAAGTCAGAATCTGCCTTCACTTTTTCCAAATGTAGGGGGATTTTTCACTTGGATCCAAAAGGTATCAAAACCAAATATGATCAAACAGTTGTTGTATCATATGAGGGCTTTCCAAAATGGCCAAGAACATCACCAAATTCCACTTGGGCCATGAGATATGATAATGGCAATATGCCTTGCTGAAAACTGCCAAGGCTAGGCAGAATTTTGCATTTTTTCTCGATTTGGCAAAATCAGATAATTCCAAGCCTTGTCATCACTTTGGACACATTTGAGGATCAAATTTAAATGGGACAAACACTGAGCCAAGCCTCCAAAGTCCTTGGAACAAGAAGTAGCATGCCAAACCTAGAATTGCCTAAAAGAGGGACAAGACTCCAATTTTGGATTAAAGCATTCAATACATACACCAAGGTGGCATGGACTGACACATTTGCAACTGAATTCAGTCAAGACTTATCCAAGACCAAGGGAACCACAGCCCTGTGCCCTAACCTCTAGTCAATGGCTAGAGGAGACTTGGATTCCAAAGTGCAACCATTGGCCAAACCTCTGTTGCAGTTGCCATTCACTATTGATCCTAAAACAAACTTGCTCTACTATAAATAGAGCTCATTTGTGCTCAGTTTGAGTACACCAAAGCCATCAAACATATGTTTTCCTCAAAATCCCTCTCTTTAGGCCAAAATGCCTTCTTTAGCAAGGTAACTCTGAGTTTTTGAGTTAGAGAGCATTTCCATCACAACTCATGATCCCAACACCTCATAAACATCATATGTAGGTGATCCAAACTATCAAAAGTGACCTGTAACACCAAAATCACAAAGTCACCTCTCAAAACCTCAAAATATGCCTTTTATGCATTTTTCAAGCCATGTCTTGATTCAGTCACTTTCTAAACCAGATAAAACCTCAAACACACTCCAAATAACATCCTTGAACTGTCCCAAATGGTTCCCCCCATCTGGAACACCATTTGAGAGAGTTATTATTTTGGTCATTTTAACCCCTTTTGCAAGAAAGGACCAGTTTGTGTTTTTGCAGGTTCCAGCTGATTCCAACCATCCTCAAAGCTTCTAAGGGATCATTTGAGAGTGTCCAAAGCATCAAACCATTTCTGGAACAAGAAGTTTGGCAGATTGCACAGAAAACTACAAAAGCTCAAAAAGAGGTAAGCATCATGATTTGAACTTTCCAAAATATGCATTGCTTTGAAGTCCACTGATCATACACGCCTCATACATGTTGTATATGTTATGTTTGAACCAATTCATCATGTAATTCATGCCTGTATCAAAGTGTAGCATAGAAAATGCAATTATAGGCCTTTTTCAAAACCACTATCGGATTTTGAGGAGGGAGTATGATCTGAAAAAAGTACCACCACCATTGGATTCCTTGTGAAATTCTAGGCCAGATCCATATAAATTTTGTCTCAAACCATGGAGAAATGAGAAAGTTATGACCTTCAAGTTTCTGACCAAAAACTTGTCTTGCCTTGCCTTGGGCCAGGCCAAAAACAAGGCAAGCCTTGTATATTTGTGGTTTCACTTCAAGCAATGGATGTATCACCACCCCAGTGGTAAGGCGCGTGCCCTATAACCTTGAGGTCGTGGGTTCAAACTCCACCCATGTCATTTTGTGTTTTCTCACATTTTTGCTATTTTTTCCAATATTTTCATGTTTTATTAATTAATTGGAAAATTAATAACTCCTTCGATTTTAATTATTTTTTATTGGTTCTTTTTGCAAAAAATCACAAAAATATTGAAATATTTTATTCCATAAAAAAAATTAAGTTTATATTATTTATTTAATATAATTAGTATTTTTGTGAATAAATTCCTTTTTAATGTTTTTAAACATTTTAAAAGTGGATATTTACTTTGAAAATCAAAACCAAGTGAGTTTTAATTCACCTTGTGATAAATTCCTCATTTATCAAACCTTAAAACAAAAATCATAAATGGTTTATTCAAATTTATTTGGTATTTTATTTGATTTTCTTTAAATATTTACTTTTAAAGAATAACAAATTAGGGTTTCTTTGATTTTCACCCTCATCAAACGATTTCAAACACTTTTACGCCTTTAATAGAGTGTAAGACTCAATCCTTTGTAAATACAAACCTATTTTTGGGCCTCACTTATTGTATAAGTCCCGTTGTATTTCAAAAAGTTCGACGCGATCATCGTCCGTTGAAAAACAAACCCTGGGCCTCTCCTCGAGCTATAAGACCCATTCAAAATTATTCTTGGGCCTCTATTAGAGTGTAAGACCCAACCCCCTTTGAAAACCAAACTTTTTGGGCCTCAATGCATTGTATAAGACCCACCGCGTTTTCAAAAATCTCGGCGCGATCGCCATTTTCAAACAAATGACCCTGGGCCTCTCCTTGAGCTGTAAGCCCCACCACTTATACAAAAATAAATCTCTTGATCCTCTATTAGAGTGTAAGACCCAATCCCCTTTTAACCCAAAACTTTTTGGGTCTCAGACATTGTATAAGTCCCCCTGCGTTAAAAGAAAACCTCGGCGCGATCGCCAATAAAAAAAAACCAATCATCTGGGCCTACCCTCGTGTTGTAAGCCCCATTCTTTTTCTTTAAACACTTGGGCCTCTTGAGAGAGTGTAAGACCCATCCCCTTGTACAGAAAACCTTTCTTGGGCCTCAGTCACTCGTATAAGTCCCTCTGTACAAAACGACAGTGCGATCACTGATAAACCTTGGGTCTCTCCTTGAGCTATAAGCCTCAACATCTTTTCAAAATACTTTCTCCTTTAATTTTGAATATACTGTTGTTTTCAATCTTTCTTTGTTAAACAACTAAACAAACATCATGGAAGCTCTACAACCGAGTAAGTGTTTATATGCTTTCTTTATCCGCTTTCATATACATATAATTGTATTGTGGGGTTGTTTCACTATAAGTCTTCTTTCATAAACTCATATCAACTGTGTAATACTAGTATAAATATTTAGAGTTTCCCCGGCAACTACGTCTAGCAATAATCCCTATTGATCACTCTTAAATACAAACAAAACTAGATCCCCCATAGGATTATCAGATACAGTCTTTCCTCCTCTTGGGGTTAAACAATATGGAGACGTGAAAGGAAGCATTCTCGGTGAACCCTTTCTCAGACTGTCACTCTTAGAAATTGTCAAATAAACTCTACTCCCCAGAGATGATCTTTTCTCCGTGAATGGCATCTCTTGAGTTTCTTCTAAATTCTCGGACTTTCTTGGCTTGATCTATTCTCTGTGAATAGCCTGTCTTGAATTTCTCGAGGTTTGGGGACCCACAGGCTTCCTAAAAGCATCCCCGCCTCCTCTTGGGCATTGTACAAGGATCCTGCGGCTTCTTAGAAGTATTCACAGCCTCCTCTTAGGCTTCGTATAAGGATTCTTCCTTCGGGAAGAGAGCCTCCTCTTGGACTTCGTACAAATTGTCCCTCGGGTTCTTAAAAGTTTCCAGCCTCCTCTTGGGCTTCGTACAAATTGTCCCGACGACCTCCTAGAGGTATAGGAACAAAAATTAGTCATCTTAATAGAACAATCTTTCAAAGAGTCTAGATCTTTCTACCGTGAACGTACTACTACTGTTTCTTTAAGCATAGTACAAAAGATAAAACTCTAGACTTGGACAGTCTAATCTCCTTGAGTCTCGAAGGCATTCTCAAGTAGGGAAAAACACCAGTAGACTCGGATAGTCTCCAATACCCTCTGGATTCCCCATTTCCTTAAAGAACAGGAAAAAACCCTGATCCTCTGATCAATCCCAAAGCATAGCCTTACCTTTAATCAGTCTCTTTATAAGAACTAATTTTCTCTTTTAACCAACCTACTGGACCTGTCACTCAACTGAAACAGTAATCCTTTTAGCCTCTATCTCGGGCTTCGTACGAGATACAAAAAGACTCTCTTGTTGAGTCAATAATCCTTTTAGCCTCTATCTCGGGCTTCGTACGGGATACAAAATCACTCTCTTATTGAGTATAAAAGACTCTCTTGTTGAGTCAATCTTTTTTTTAGCCTCTATCTCGGGCTTCGTACGAGATACAAAACACTCTCTTGTTGAGTATAAAAGACTCTCTTGTTGAATCAACCTTTAGCCTCCGTCTTGGGCTTCGTACAAGACACATATAAAAACACTCTCTTGTTGAGTCAACTCCTTTTAGCCTCCCTCTCGGGCTTCGTACGAGACACAAAAGCATCCTCTTGTTGGGTCAATAGCCTCCTCTTAGGCTTTGTATAAGAAAAACCCCGGTTGATTCAATCAACCTTTTAGCATCAAAACTGTGCCTCGTTCACAGGATACAAACATCAACAACTCCTTTCATCTAATTGCTGTAAACGGCAAGCCTCTGGATTATTTACATCCACGCCACTGTCCCTCTTTTAGCATGAGAAATTCCTAAGGAAAGATAGCATTGCTCTACACTGAGTTAAAGTCTTCTCCTTCAGGTTAAAACCCCCTATAAAGGAAATTATGGCATTTCTAGGATTCACATATCCCGGTTAAAGTAATCCTCCTTTATAGTCAGTCACCCAACACTTGTGACAAACAGACCCCCTTTAGAGATGACAAATTCTCTCTAAAGACAACACCTTTTCAGCTTCACATCTTGGGCTTTGAACAAGATATAAACCACCTTTTCAGCTTCATGTCTTGGGCTTTGAACAAGACACCAAAACACCATTTCCTCCCCTAAAATAGGAGGAACTACGATCGCTCTGATTTCCCTGTTTCGGTAAATGGGAATACGTAGGCATAAGATTGAAAGAAAAATCTTAGCGAGCACACTAATCCAAAGCCCCAAATCTCGTACCTTCACATATCAATCGAAAAGCATCAGTCCTAGCATCCTAACAAAATTCCCCATGAACATTCCCGGTGTTTCGTTCTAAACAAAGTAAGAAGAAAGAGGCCCCATTACCATATAGCATCCGTAACCTAACAGACCGCTGTTTAAACTCAGTATGCAAGCAAGGTTAATTGGAGACATCTATTTCCCTTCCTTAGTCAGCTCAATAGGATAAAAAATGAATCGACCTGTAGTAACCCCAGAGCGACAGTGCTTAAGAACCACGTCCAAAATCGCTCGCTACAGAAAAGTGGCACCCACCGTAGGGCCATTTCTTTTCTTTCTTTCTTTCTTTAGGGATTTCACTGGGATAGGACTTTTTTTGACTTCACTAGGATCTTAGGTCAAAACCTTTAAAGTTGGGAAGGTACCACGGAATGGCGACTCCGCCGGGGAGCCATTTTTGTCAGGAACATAGGATTCAAAGCTCTTTAAAGTCTAGGACTTTAGGACAAATATATATACTGCTTTTCCTAATTGATATCTGTGTTTATTTTTCTGCTAATGGGAATGCGTGTGATGCCGCATGTGGAAAGATTGAGTATACACCTAGGAAAAACCTCTTTTAGTAGTACGGAAACTATTGGAAATGGTTGTCACGCGATACTATCCACTTCTGATGGTTCTTCGAAAAACATCACCTAGCACGGTTCCCGGCCCGCTGTTGTTTTCTCGACAAGAACTGATGATTTTGAGAGACAGGTACAAAAATCACTAGTATAAACCTTGGGGGGGGGGGGGTAGAGCTTTGACTTCATGACACTGACCCTTTGACCCCATGTTTTTTCTATGTTTTTGTGTGCTGCATTCATGCATTCATCTAAAAAAACATTACATCAAAGAAAAACTTCTCTTCTAGTCTCTCTTTTTCAAACTAAACTAAGACAATGATTGCAAATGTCAGAGAAAAAGATTGTGCTCATGGACTTCGGTAGAAGGAGAACTCATAAGTATACCTTCAGGGTTCCAAAACTAGAGGATTTGAGAGGATTAGCGAGGATGATCACTAACCCTGAAGCTTTCAGAGCCAAGTACGGAGGTCTGCTACCTCTGTTAAGAGTCCATGTGATTGAAGGAATCATGGAGGCACTCATTCAGTTTTACGATCCGATCTATCACTGTTTCACATTCCTGAATTACCAGCTCGCACCAACGCTGGAGGAGTATTCTCACCTAACCGATTTACACATTACTGATCGAGCTCCTTTTTCTGAACTGGAAGAAATTCCAAAAGATCAAACCATTGCAAGAGCAATCTATTTGGACGAGTTAGAAATCAAGACTCACATGACCACCAAGGATGGGCTCCCAGGTTTGCCAGCCCAGTTCCTGACAAAGAAGGCTCTGTACTTTGCTAGTATAGGGAACATGACTGCTTTTGAAAGCATCTTTTTCTTACTCACCTATGGGTTATTTCTGTTTCCCAACATTAATAGCTTCGTCGATATCAACGCCATTAAGGTTTTTCTCATTGGAAACCCTGTGCCAACTTTGCTCGCAGATGTGTATCATTCTGTACACTTAGGGAATTTGTACAGCAGAGGGATGGTCACATGCTGTGTACCCCTGCTATACAAATGGTTTATCTCCTATTTACCCAAGTCTACTGCGTTTTGGGATCATAAGAGTGCCTTGCGTTGGTCTCAGAAAATCATGTCTCTTACCAACTCTGATATAGATTGGTGCAATAGGATTTATGACGGGATCAGGATCATTGATCGTTGTGGAAATTTCCCAAATGTACCCCTTATAGGAACTAAGGGAGGAATCAACTACCATCCAGTATTGGTTCGTCGTCAATTTGGATACCCGATGAGGCATGTCCTGCGTAATGCTCATCTGGAAGGTCTTTTCTTCAAAGAAGGAGAAAATGACAGGGCACTAAAGATGGAAATAATGCACGCTTGGAAACATGTTCATAAGAAAGGACAAGAGTCTCTAGGAAAACCGAACTGTGTCTCGGTGGAGCCTTATCTCCACTGGGTACAAACTAGAGCTCTCAAGCTAAAGATGCCTTATCCTCGTCACGGAGTTCTTCCGCCGAGGGAATCTGTCATGTACTTCATGACTGAAGCGGAAAAACTTCAGGTTACTCTTAACAAAGTTCAACAGGAGAGGAGGTCTTGGAAGAACAAATACCGCACCCTCAATGTAGAGTGTACCAAAATACAGCAACTGCTGAAAGATAAGGATGCTCTGATCGATATTTTAGAGCAACATACTGTGGATAATCAGGATGACCAAAGGAATTTGCTTGCTCCTTTCACTTGGCAAAGGAATGACAACCCGACAACGGCCCAAGAGCCCCGGTCCAAGAAAAGTAAAGTACCAGAATCAGCACCCGGTGTCTCCCCAGAGAGGACTCGGGACCCCTTAGCTTAGGTTTCTGTTTCCGCACCTTGTAATCTACTGTATTTCTATTTTCGCAATCCTTTGAATTCAATAAAACGGGGTTTCCCCACTGTTTGATATTTGCAATCTAATTGTCGAAGTTTATTTTGATTAAACCAAAAAAAACAATTAATATAATCATTGCATTCATCATTCTCACGTCACATATTCTTCTTACCTACGAATCTCACGTTTGTGTCTCGGTTCTAGAGTCAAACTGTCTCATTCGTACAATACTCGGGCCAATCGTCAGAAAAAGATGGATGATCTCGCAGAAGAGACCAGAGAGTTGAGAGAAGAGATCGACGCTCTGAGAGAGGATATTAGAAAGCTTCATAACGACATGCAAGCCATGGCAGAAGCTCAGCTACAAAGGACTGTGATCTTGGAGATCACCTCAACACCCATAGTGGAAAAATCTGATCCTAGGTACAAAATGCCGAAAGATCGTCCCTGGGGCATGCCACTTAACTATATCCCAGAAGGATATATCCCATTGATCAATGAGGATCAGGGGACCGCAGCAGGAACCGCTAGGCCTGAAGGTTACAAACTTCGGGAAAGCAAAGATGCCAAGGGCATGACAGCAACTCCTGAAGGTTACAAACTTCGAGAGGCACCGAGAGTCTCGACCATAAAGACTATACCACCGTCCGTGGTACACACTGTCCCGGAAGGACAGATTCCACAGATACCTTCTGGTGGAAACGTCAACATGTTCGAAAGAATGAATGAGTTCCAGGAACAGTTCCTGGGAATGCAGAAAGAACTGCAGGCCCTTCGCGGTCAGGATTTATTTGGAAAGGACGCCGCGGACCTCTTCTTGGTCCCCAATGTGAAAGTCCCGCACAAATTCCAGGTGCCCGACTTTGAAAAGTACAAGGGTAACTCTTGCCCTCAGAGTCACTTGGTGATGTACGCTCGGTGAATGTCAGCTCAGACAGAGAATCAGGATTTACTGATTCACTACTTTTAGAATAGTTTAACCGATGCCGCCCTAAAATGGTACATGGGTTTAAACTGTGCTACGATTAACACTTTCAGAGATCTTGGCACTGCCTTCGTCCAACAATATAAATACAATCGGGACATGGCACCCGACAGAGATCAACTCAGATCAATGTCACAAAAGGACAAGGAAACCTTTAAGGAATACGCTCAGAGATGGCGTGAAATTGCCGCTCAAATTTGTCTACCTCTTGAGGAAAAAGAGATGACAGAGATCTTCTTAAAGACCTTAAGCTCATTTTATTACGACAGAATGGTTGCCAGTGCGCCCAGTGACTTCACCGAGATGGTCGGTATGGGAGTTCGTCTTGAGGAAGCCGTCCGAGAAGGACGTCTAGTCAAAGACACTGGATCATCAAGTAGTACAAAGCGATACGGTAGTGCTCTCCCTAAGAAAAAAGAGCAGGATATTGGGAATATCTCTCTCGGAAAGCAAAGGCGACGTTATCAACCAGTAGCGGCTGTGACTCCTGCTATCAATCCTGCGTCTATTTCTACGTATCAACCTCAGGTTGCGCAGAGCCAACCTAATCAGTAAAGGACTCAACAGCCTCTTCAGCAGGCTCGTCCTCCATATAATAACAATCGTACAACGCGGTCACCAGGATTTGATCCTATACCCGTATTGTACGCAGAACTATTTCTGTTACTACTGACTAAGGGGCATGTCCAGACTAAGTCCCCTCTTACAGTACCGAAAAATCCGCCTTTTTGGTTTAAGGTGGATCAGACTTGCCCTTACCATCAAGGAGGACCAGGGCATAACATAGAGAACTGTCTCAATTTCAAATCCGACGTACAAAAGCTTGTTAGGAGCAGGGTCTTATCTTTCAAAGATACAAATCCTAATGTTATCACAAACCCGCTGCCTCAACACGAGAAAGCTACAGTCAATTTGATAGAGGGAGAGACTAACAACATCTATCAAATTCATGATGTACTCTTGTTAAGGACCAATCTGGTCAAGATGCATTGTAGACAGAGTAGATATGACCATGTGCCACCTCATAACTATCACCAGTGTGATATCTGCTCTAAAAGCAATCGAGGATGTTCTGTGGTGCAATCAGCTCTACAGGAACAGATGGATCTCGGATGGATCCAAGAGCACCGAGTTCGTGGAGTTAACATGGTTTACATGAATTCTAACATCATTCAAAACCACGACATCCGTGCAATGAATGCCAACTTAGTGGCGATGCACTCAAGGCAAAGCCAATATCATAATCTTCCGTGACACGATTACAGTTCCTATCTGACTTGCTCGGTAAACAAACAGGGATGCTCTTTTGCACAAGAGGCCTTCCAGCGTCAGATGGATCTTGGATGGATCCAGGACTACCATGATAGGAATCCCTATCAGATCAACATGATTCAAATATTCAATATTCGTTTGATGAATACTAGCCTAGTGGAGTTACATGCTAAACAGGTCCAGCTCGGGTTCCTGGTATCACATGATTATCAGAGCTGTAGGGCGGGTTGCGAAAACGATCAAGGATGTGCTCTTGTCCAGGAAACCCTTCAGCACTTGTTGAACCACTGGTGGCTTCCAATCTATATGGATGAAGACACTCAGCAAATTAGTATTACCAACGGGAACCCTACTCGGCATCAAAGTCGGGACGTTCGATATGTGGAAACTGACCTAGTGAGGTTACATTATATTCAAAGCAGGCGTGGCCAGGTGCCACCACACAACTATGAACGTTGTAGAGTCTGTTCGGAAAGTAACCAAGGATGTTACCTTGTGCGAGCACCTCTTCAGGGTCAGGTGGATCGTAGAGAGATTCGCCCATATCCGGGTTCCGGACCAATCAACTGGGCGCCAGACTACCTCGTTGGTCAAATTGAGGACGTTGTCGTAATCTCTGATCATCAGAGGGCTAGGGATGTTTGTACCATCATCCCTCTACTTGAGGAATCGAGAGTTCCCAATCAGGAACGGATCGAAATTGCTTACGATGGTCGGAAAAATCAGAAGACTCCCATAGTCATCTATCTACCGGGACCATTACCGTATGAATCAACTAAGGTTATCCCTTACAAATACGGTACAACAACAGTCGAGAATGGAAAGGAAATTTCGTTACCCTCCATCGTGAATATTGCAGACATCAGTCGAGTAACACGGAGTGGTAGAATCTTCAACAGAGGAGTTGGAGAACCTAACCGAGAAAAGAAACCTCAGACAGAAGTTCCCAATCCACCAGTCGGTCAATCCAGTAATCCCGACCTTTCGAAAAACAATGATGAGATACTGAAGCTCATCCAAAGGAGTAAATACAACATTGTTGATCAACTGTTACAAACTCCTTCAAAGATCTATGTGTTGTCACTTTTACTCAGTTCAGAAGCGCACAGGGAGGCTCTACAGAAAGTCTTGGAGTAAGCCTTTGTGGAACAGGATGTAACAATCAGACAGTTCGATAGTATTGTCTCTAAATTCACTTCCTGCAATAACTTGGGATTTAGTGATGAGGAATTACCTGAAGAGGGTCGTCGTCATAACATGGTGCTCAATATCACGGTCAGCTGCCAGGGCGATGCTTTATTCAGCGTACTGGTAGACACAGGGTCAGCCCTGAATGTTATGCCAAAGTCCACTTTGATGCAATTATCCTTCAAAGGACCCCCGATGAGAACCAGTGAGGTCGTCGTCAAAGCATTTGACGGGTCCAGAAAAACGGTTATCGGCGAAGTCGACCTTCCCATAACTATTGGTCCTCACACTTTCCAAGTCGTTTTCCAGGTCATGGACATCCGTGCAATGTACAGTTGTTTATTAGGAAGACCTTGGATACATCAGGCTGGGGCGGTCACCTCGATCCTCCACCAAAAGTTAAAGTTTGTCCAGAACAACCAGCTCGTCACGGTCTGTGGAGAACAAGCCTTGCTCGTGAGTAACTTATCATCATCTACTGGTGTAGAACCCGAGAAGGTTATTGGAACTCAGTTCCAAGCACTGTCGGTGAGCAAGGACAATCAATCCGAAGAGGGAACTTCCATTTCCTCATACAAAGATGCTATCAAAGCGGTCGAGAGTACCAATACAACAGGATGGGGACAGCTAGTCATTCCTACTGACAATAAAATAAAGAAGGGTCTTGGTTTTTCTGCAACCTGTACCCAGACAACTACTACCAGCAATGAAAGTCTTCATCCCATTCAAGACTTCTTCCACAGTGGAGGTTTCCTTCACCCAGTGCCTCAAGAAGTGCATACCATCAATGAAGATGATTCCTCTGATATGGAGGAAGAATGGGAGTCCTATCTTAACAAAGACGGTTATATGTCTCAAGACGAAACGTAGACTCCATTTTACTTTCCTACACAGAGTCCGAGATTTATACCTAGGTCAGATGTCGAAATGATATACGAAGATTGTGATCCGGAAGGATGTCATGCTCCACCAAACTCATTAGAGGAGGACACTCTGATGAAGGACAACTTTGACCACAACTATTATGGCCCGATGGATGGCATGCCAATGTGGCAGTCGTATCCAGGAGAGTTTGGGCAAGGAAATTAGCCGAACAATGAAAATCGGTTGAGCATCATTGAAAAGAATACCTGCGTCCCCACCATGTCATGGGATCAACAATCAGGTCATTCAGAAAACGTCCAGTACGACGATGAATTTGCAACGTTTGTAGGACTTGAATTCATCAACTACGCTTTTCCAGAGGTCAACGTCATCGAGAAGGATGACTCATCCAGTTCCAAAGAAGTGTGGGACACCCTGGGATAACCAAGTGGGAAATACGACTATATGGTCAAGTACACTGCTCCCGAAAGCTCTCGTATCAGGCTCGAAGACATCCAGCCAACTGGATAGGGAGATCTACTTGAGAGCACAAATGCTATGCAAAACGCAACAGAGGAATCCTCCTACGACAATTCTGCCTGGGAGACAGATTCCAATGATCCTGCTCCACCAGAAATCAGCGTTATTTCTGAAGACAAATCAAGGAAGGTGCCAGACTTTGTGATTCACCGAGGAGTTTGCCGCCAATGGGTTGCTGTCGATGTTCCGAAGATTGTTCATAAGTCAAAGTAATTGTCGTCTTTAACCTTTCACCCTGCCCAGGTGAAACGGATGTTTTGATAGGGCTCACTTTCTGTAAATTTCCCTCTTCGCTTTGCCCAAAGCGACTGAGTTTTGTTTTATAGGGCTGTAGTTTCAAGAATCGACTTGTTCATTAATAAAATAACATCGTTCTGTAATTTCCTTATTTTGTTGTTGTTTTCTCTTTTTGCTTTTCTCAGAAAATGGTAATCCTAAAGAACAAATCAATAATAAAAAACAAGCAGTTTTCCAAAGAAATATACTGCACACACTCTTGCATTTCCTCTATCTCTTCTAAACACAAATCATATCGTCATGCAGATTGCTTGTTTTAAACCCCGTTGAAACATACGATCCGATGCCTTCTCCTAACTTTGAGTTCTCGGTATTTGGGGCTGAAGAAGAAAATAACAACGAAATTCTAGAAGAGATTTCCCGATTACTCAGACAGGAGGAAAGGTCCATTGAACCTCATAAAGAGCCGTTGAAAACGGTAACCTTAGGTTCGGAAAAAGAGAGAAAAGATTGACGCGGGTTTCCTCGCCACATCAGAATATCCGCAATGGTTAGCCAACATCATACCCGTTCCCAAAAAAGACGGAAAAGTCAGAATGTGTGTGGATTACAGAGATCTAAACAAGGTTAGTCCAAAGGACGACTTTCCTTTACCACACATCGACATGCTGGTTGTAACACCCCCAATCTATCCCCCCAGGCTATTAAAACGGTAAAAGAAAATTCAAAATTTCATCAGAGTATATTTAAATTATCAAGGCATAGACAGGGAGCATCACATCAATTTGAAACAAAACATACAACACCTGCTCATAAAGATATGCAACAGTGGGGTAGCAATTAACAGAGGAACTCAGTTCTTTACACCCACCTTTCAGATTTTAGAATAAAAGCGAAAAATCTAAATCTGAATATCATATATATATATATACCATAAAAGTGTATATATCATACATTCAGTCATACAGGTACAAGCCAAAAGATATATATACATAATACACAATAATCACAAACGGCCTCCCTAACTACCCGATGTCACATATCAGGGCCGACCGACAAAAGAATGAAGACGCAAAGCTTCACAAAAAGACCTCCGACAACTCTAATCTGCAATGCCTCATAGAGCATTATAAAACATCAGAAGGGTGAGAAAAACAATCATAATACAGTTGCATAAAATTATATATTAACACAGAAATGCACAAGTATAATATTCTCACCACAATGCACCACAATCAAATATAACGCAACACAGTACGAGTATCAGGTATTCGTCACCAATGCACATCCATCATCAACACATTTATACACATACCATCTCATTAATCACATTCACAGTTAACATACACAATTAATCCATGATTTATGCAAATGCACAGAGACCGACACAACGACTCTATGCACATGCCATGTGGTACCGACTTCCAATGTTTCTCATATCTCATCACTAGTTCACTCAGGAACTATTGGAACCATCGCTCGTTACTTAGTGTAACTCCCCGTCGGGCCGACGATGTTCACCCGTCGCTTTAGGTCCCCACATGGGCACACGACGTTTATGGATTGCTTTAGGTCCCCACATGGGCACACAATCCGATCGCTTTAGGTCCCCACACGGGCACACGGTCGTCTATAACCATCGCTTTAGGTCCCCACACGGGCACACGATGTTATAGCAGATTCCCTCTGGAACCAAACCGTCACTCAGGACGTCACAACAATGCGTATCATGATACTTGGCATACAATGACTCATGACATTTAATATGCACACGCATAAATACATTCATTTCCATCAACAAAATCACACTTTGCACTTATGCCCAAAATAATGCATTTAATTATCATACGGCCACAAATCATCACAACACCATTTAAACACATGCATTTACATCATACAACAGCACTTTGCACGATACACCTCAATTACACACACTTACAACGACAAAAGTCAACAAACCGACACTATTCCAAATTCCTGACATAATTTAATCGGCTAACAATCTCAAAATTATCATCATAAGTAAGTACATTTTATAAGCTTTCCAACGATATACATAACACTAAAATCGGAAATACGGTTCGAGAGTTATGAATTTTTAAGGAAAAGTATTAGTTGAAAAAATCTCACAACCGCCCGGCGAAACACGCCAACCGCCCGGCGAAACATCCTTCGCCGCTACCTCGCCCGGCGAAGCACAGGCGACACTAATTCCACCAAAATGACTCAAAAGAGTCAGGAACTTGGAACCTCTGCGCCTCTCAAAACCGCCCGGCGAAGGAACGAACCGCCCGGCGAAACAAGCACACCGCCCGGCGCTTCACACCAGAAGCAGAATTTCTGCTTCGTGATGCACTGTTCCATAACCCAAAAATTCCATTTTAATCCAACCAAACCATTTCCAACAGCCACACAAACCTCAACAATTATTCATACATATCACAGGATCATACTACAAGATTCGTATCAATTTTCGTCCGTAAAAACATCGATTTCTACTCGTTTACGCGTTCTCGACCTATACCCGAAAAACTATCAAACAAGACAATACAACATGCAAACACACATACATAATCATACACAACAATAAGATAATCGAGTTTCGCACCCTTACCTGATTAAATAACGCGTAGAAAAGTCGTTTGATCGATTTTAATTCTTCCCAAAATCTCTCTTTTCTTCTCTTCTCCTTTTCTTCTTTTCTCTTCTTACTATGATTTTCTCTCTTTTTCTTTCTAATTCTATTATTAACTTAACAAACAAATCAAAATGCCCAAAATACCCCTACACTCAAATATCTCACAAACGTTCTCAAAACCAGATAAAATATCACAACATCGAAAAATAACATATTTTCACATAAAAGTCAAAAATAAAATAAAATAATAATAAAATAATCAAACGACTCGATTAAATAGAAATACTAAAACTGACAAAAACTGGGGCGTTACAACTCTCCCCCACTTAGAAATTTTCGTCCTCGAAAATCTCACCTGAAACAAACAACTCTGGGTACGACTCCCTCATCCGACTCTCCAACTCCCAAGTCAAATTGCCCTCAGCAGCGCCTCCCCACGCCACTTTCACAAGTGCAATATCCTTGCCTCTCAACTGCTTCACCTCGCGATCCAAAATCCTAACAGGTAAAGCCTCAACCGTAAGGTTCTCCCTTACCTCAACCTCGTCCATCGGAATCACATGTGACGGATCCGGAACATACTTCCGAAGCTGCGAAACATGGAACACATCATGCAAATTCGACAGATTTGGCGGCAACGCCACCCTATAAGCCACATCACCCACTCTCGCGGATATCTGGTAAGGACCAATAAACCGAGAAGTAAGTTTCTTCGATTTCAATGCACGACAAACACCCGTTACCGGCGTAACTCTCAAAAATATATGATCGCCCTCTTGGAACTCAAGATCTTTCCGTCTCCGATCATGATAACTCTTTTGCCTACTCTAAGAAGCCTTCATTTTCTCTCGAATAAGCTTCACTTTTCCGTAGTCTACTGTACCAATTCCAGCCCTACCACCGTTCTCTCACCAGATTCGTGCCAACACAACGGTGTTCGACACCTTCGTCCATATAATGCTTCAAACGGTGTCATACCAATACTAGAATGAAAACTGTTATTATACGTGAATTCAATCAACGCAAGATAACTATCCCACGCACCACCTTGTTCCAAAACACAAGCCCTCAACAAATCTTCCAATGACTGAATCGTCCTTTCCGTCTGACCATCCGTCTGCGGACGATAAGCCGAACTCAATCTCAATTTAGAACCCAAAGCCTTTTGTAAACTCTCCCAAAATCTCGATGTAAACCTTGGATCTCGATCCGAAACAATATTCAATGGAACCCCATGCAACTTCACAACCACACTGATATAAATCTCAGCTAACCGCTCCAAAGAGAAACTGATGTCAATCGGAATAAAATGAGCCGATTTAGTCTGCCTATCAACAACCACCCAAATAGCATTATGCCCTCTCTGAGTGTTCGGTAACCCCGTTACAAAATCCATCGAAATGCTATCCCACTTCCACTCAGGAATATCCAACGGTTGTAACAAACCACTAGGCCTTTGATGTTCCACTTTCGACTTCTGACAAGTCAAACAAGCATACACAAACTGAGCCACATCTCTTTTCAATCCCGACCACCAGAAAATTTTCTTCAAATCTTGGTACATCTTATTCGCTCCCGGATGTATACTCAGATTACTCCGGTGTCTTTCCTCCAAAATCATCCTTTTCAACTCCGCATCATCCAGAATACAAATTCTACCTCGGAATCTCAAAACACTATTAACATCCACTTGAAAATCACTATTCGCATCTTTTTCCCCAACCAACATCAAATCCACCAATTTCACATCCAACTTCTGCTTCTCACTTACCGTCATCAGAAAGTCATTAGTAACCTTTAACATTCCAAGCCTTACACTATCCGATGATACTTCACATACCAAACTCAAATCTCTAAACGATTCCAAAAGTTCCCACTCCTTAACCATTAAAGCCGACATATGCAAAGATTTCCGACTCAACGCATCGGCTACCACATTAGCTTTACCAGGATGGTAATTCAAGCCAAAGTCGTAGTCTTTCAAGAATTCCAACCATCTACGTTGCCTCATATTCAGTTCCTTCTGATCAAACAAATATTTCAAACTTTTATGATCACTAAAAACTTCAAACCTTGCACCGTAGAGATAATGCCTCCAAATCTTCAACACAAAAACCACAGCCGCTAATTCAAGATCATGAGTAGGATAATATTTCTCATGTACTCTCAATTGCCTTGAAGCATAAGCCACAACCTTACCTTCTTGCATCAGAACACCACCTAGACCAATCAAAGAAGCATCACAATAAACCACAAATGGTTCATTAGGATTCGGCAAAATCAAAATCGAAGTTGTCGTCAATCTTCTCTTCAGCTCATTAAAACTCTCCTCACACCGAATATCCCAAATGAACGCTTGACCTTTGCAAGTCAACTGGGTCAAAGGAAGTGCTAACTTAGAAAACCCTTCAATGAACCGTCGATAATAACCGGCCAAACCCAAAAAGCTACGAATTTCAGTAACAGATCTCAGAGCCTCCCATTGTAGAACTGCTTCTACTTTAGATGGATCCACAGAAATACCGTTACCTGAAATCACGTGTCCAAGAAAACTCAGTTCCGACAACCAAAATTCACACTTGGACAATTTTGCAAAAAGCTTCCTTTCCTTCAAAACCTGCAAAACAATACGCAAATGCTCCGCGTGCTCCTCCCGAGACTTAGAATAAATCAAAATGTCATCAATAAACACAACAACAAATCGATCCAAATGCTCGTGGAAAATACGATTCATGTATTCCATAAACACACCAGGCTCGTTAGAAACCCCGAACGACATCACAGAATATTCATAATGACCGTAACGTGTCCTAAAGGCCGTCTTCTGAATATCTTCCTCCTTCACCCTTATCTGATGATACCCTGATCTCAAATCAATCTTACTAAACACACAAGCACCAACCAACTGATCCATAAGATCATCAATTCTCGGAAGAGGATACTTATTCTTAATCGTCACCTTATTCAACTGGCGATAATCAATACATAATCGCATACTTCCATCTTTCTTTTTCACCAACAAAACTGGCGCACCCCAAGGAGAAACACTTGGCCTCACAAACCTCTTTTCCAACAACTCATTCAACTGCTTTTTCAATTCAACCAACTCAGATGCCGACATTCTATAAGGTGCCATAGAAACAAGTCTAGTACCAGGAACTAGATCTATAGAAAATTCCACCTCTCTCTTTGGCGGGAAATCCGAAATACCCTCAGGAAACACTTCCGGAAATTCACACACAACAGGAAACACATCTAGCGAAACTTGACTATCCACAGTCAAAGATGCAAACAACCCAAACAACTGAGCTTCTTCCGCCAAAAGTTTCTTCAACTCTTTGGTAGATAAGAAACTCGAGTCTTCGTCTTCCTCAAGAGAAGGAAACCTTACCAACTTATGATAACAATCAATATGAACCCTATTAAATTGCAACCAATTCATACCCAAAACCACATCCAAACCTTCCAACGGCAAACACACTAAATCCATCTCGAAGTTTTTACCATAAATGGTCAAAGGACAACTCAAACAAACCAAAGAAGTAGTTACTGACCCCATCGCTGGAGTATCAATAACCATCTTACCATCCATCACAGACAACACAAGATTCAAACGCTTCGCGCACTCAAACGAAATAAACGAATGAGTCGCTCCAGTATCAATAATAGCAACTAAAGGCGTACTATTAATAAAGCAAGTACCTCTAATCAGATGATCTGCACTCGAAGTCTGAGTCTCTGCCAATGAAAACACCTTCCCACTAGTTGAGGCCTTCTTCGGATTCGGACATTTCGTGCTAATGTGACCAGGTTCCCCACAATTATAACATTTCACCACATTCTTCCTTTTACAATCAGCTACAACATGTCCTTCACCTCCACAATTAGAACACTTATCCAAATTCTTCCTACACTCGGACTGATGGTGTCCCAATCCACCACATCTAAAACACCTCGGAGAATTAGACATACCTCCTCCACCTGACCTTCGATCAAAAGTACCCCTTTGTTTACCTTTATCTGCCGGTGTTACATACGGACCACTACGAAACTGTTGCTTCCCTTTCCTGTCACTTACACTTTTGTAATGAGTAGATCGAGCCTTACTATCCTCTTCATAAATCCTACAACATTCCACTAGATCAGAAAACCTCCTTATCCTCTGATAACCGATTGCCTGTTTAATCTCAGGACGCAATCCACTTTCATACTTCACACACTTAGAGAATTACGCGGTCGCTTCAGTATAATGAGGATAAAACTGCACAAGTTCCACAAACTTAGCTGTATAATCAATTACAGACATATTACCTTGCTTTAGTTCCAAAAACTCAATATCCTTCTTTCCCCTAACATCCTCGGGAAAATACTTCCTCAGAAACTCCTGGCTAAACAATTCCCAAGTAACTTCTTCATCATCAGCTTCTAACACAGGACGTGTACTAACCCACCAGTCATCTGCTTCTTCCTGTAACATGTGAGTTCCCAGTCTCACCTTACTGTCCTTATCACAATCCATCACTCTGAAAATTCTTTCAATCTCTTTCAGCCAAATCTGTGCTCCATCAGGATTATGTCTCCCTTTGAAGACAGGCGGTCTATTCTTTCTAAACTCATCATTTACTCCTGCATTCGGTGCACCCTGCACAGCACGAGCCATAGCCTGCATAGCAGCAGCTAAAGCAGCATCGTTCCTTCCAGCCATATTCTGTTCATTTCCAATAACAGAACTTACGGTTAAACAAACAGCCCACCGAACCACAAAGACCAACAAGGACTGACACAACTGACACAGACTGACACGAACTGGCTCTGATACCACTTAATGTAACACCCCCAATCTATCCCCCAGGCTATTAAAGCGGTAAAAGAAAATTCAAAATTTCATCAGAGTATATTTAAATTATCATGGCATAGACAGGGAGCATCACATCAATTTGAAACAAAACATACAACACCTGCTCATAAAGATATGCAACAGTGGGGTAGCAATTAACAGAGGAACTCAGTTCCTTACACCCACCTTTCAGATTTTAGAATAAAAGCGGAAAATCTAAAACTGAATATCATATATATATACCATAAAAAGTGTATCTATCATACATTCAGTCATACAGGTACAAGCCAAAAGATATATATACATAATACACAATAATCACAAACGGCCTCCCTAACTACCCGATGTCATATATCAGAGCCGACCGACAAAAGAATGAAGACGCAAAGCTTCACAAAAAGACCTCCGGCAACTCTAATCTGCAATGCCTCATAGAACATTATAAAACAGCAGAAGGGTGAGAAAAACAATCATAATACAGTTGCATAAAATTATATATTAACACAGAAATGCACAAGTATAATATTCTCACCACAATGCACCACAATCAAATATAACGCAACACAGTACGAGTATCAGGTATTCGTCACCAATGCACATCCATCATCAACACATTTATACACATACCATCTCATTAATCACATTCACAATTAACATACACAATTAATCCATGATTTATGCAAATGCACAGAGACCGACACAACGACTCTATGCACATGCCATGCGGTACCGACTTCCAATGTTTCTCATATCTCATCACCAGTTCACTCAGGAACTATTGGAACCATCGCTCGTTACTTAGTGTAACTCCCCGTCGGGCCGACGATGTTCACCCGTCGCTTTAGGTCCCCACATGGGCACACGACGTTTATGGATTGCTTTAGGTCCCCACATGGGCACACAATCCGACCGCTTTAGGTCCCCACACGGGCACACGGTCGTCTATAACCATCGCTTTAGGTCCCCACACGGGCACACGATGTTATAGCAGATTCCCTCTGGAACCAAACCGTCACTCAGGACGTCACAACAATGCGTATCATGATGCTTGGCATACAATGACTCATGACATTTAATATGCACACGCATAAATACATTCATTTCCATCAACAAAATCACACTTTGCACTTATGCCCAAAACAATGCATTTAATTATCATACGGCCACAAATCATCACAACACCATTTAAACACATGCATTTACATCATACAACAGCACTTTGCACGATACACCTCAATTACGCACACTTACAACGACAAAAGTCGACAAACCGACACTATTCCAAATTCCCGACATAATTTAATCGGTTAACAATCTCAAAATTATCATCATAAGAAAGTACATTTTATAAGCTTTCCAACGATATACATAACACTAAAATCGGAAATACGGTTCGAGAGTTATGAATTTTTAAGGAAAAGTATTAGTTGAAAAAATCTCACAACCGCCCGGCGAAACACGCCAACCGCCCGGCGAAACACCCTTCGCCGCTACCTCGCCCGGCGAAGCACAGGCGACACTAATTCCACCAAAATGACTCAAAAGAGTCAGGAACTTGGAACCTCTGCGCCTCTCAAAACCGCCTGGCGAAGGAACGAACCGCCCGGCGAAACAAGCACACCGCCCGGCGCTTCACACCAGAAGCAGAATTTCTGCTTCGTGATGCACTGTTCCATAACCCAAAAATTCAATTTTAATCCAACCAAACCATTTCCAACAGCCACACAAACCTCAACAATTATTCATACATATCACAGGATCATACTACAAGATTCGTATCAATTTTCGTCCGTAAAAACATCGATTTCTACTCGTTTACGCGTTCTCGACCTACACCCAAAAAACTATCAAACAAGACAATACAACATGCAAACACACATACATAATCATACACAATGATAAGATAATCGAGTTTCGCACCCTTACCCGATTAAATAACGCGTAGAAAAGTCGGTTGATCGATTTCCAATTCTTCCCAAAATCTCTCTTTTCTTCTCTTCTCCTTTTCTTCTTTTCTCTTCTTACTATGATTTTCTCTCTTTTTCTTTCTAATTCTATTATTAACTTAACAAACAAATCAAAATGCCCAAAATACCCCTACACTCAAATATCTCGCAAACGTTCCCAAAACCCGATAAAATATCACAACATCAAAAAATAACATATTTTCACATAAAAGTCAAAAATAAAATAAAATAATAATAAAATAATCAAACGACTCGATTAAATAGAAATACTAAAACTGACAAAAACTGGGGCGTTACAACTCTCCCCCACTTAGAAATTTTCGTCCTCGAAAATCTCACCTGAAACAAACAACTCTGGGTACGACTCCCGCATCCGACTCTCCAACTCCCAAGTCAAATTGCCCTCAGCAGCGCCTCCCCACGCCACTTTCACAAGTGCAATATCCTTGCCTCTCAACTGCTTCACCTCACGATCCAAAATCCTAACAAGTAAAGCCTCAACCGTAAGGTTCTCCCTTACCTCAACCTCGTCCATCGGAATCACATGTGACGGATCCGGAACATACTTCCGAAGCTGTGAAACATGGAACACATCATGCAAATTCGACAGATTCGGCGGCAACGCCACCTTATAAGCCACATCACCCACTCTCGCGGATATCTGGTAAGGACCAATAAATCGAGAAGTAAGTTTCTTCGATTTCAATGCACGACCAACACCCGTTACCGACGTAACTCTCAAAAATACATGATCGCCCTCTTGGAACTCAAGATCTTTCCGTCTCCGATCATGATAACTCTTTTGCCTACTCTGAGAAGCCTTCATTTTCTCTTGAATAAGCTTCACTTTTTCCGTAGTCTGCTGTACCAATTCCGGCCCTACCACCGTTCTCTCACCAGATTCGTGCCAACACAACGGTGTTCGACACCTTCGTCCATATAATGCTTCAAACGGTGCCATACCAATACTAGAATGAAAACTGTTATTATACGTGAATTCAATCAACGCAAGATAACTATCCCACGCATCACCTTGTTCCAAAACACAAGCCCTCAACAAATCTTCCAATGACTGAATCGTCCTTTCCGTCTGACCATCCGTCTGCGGATGATAAGCCGAACTCAATCTCAATTTAGAACCCAAAGCCTTTTGTAAACTCTCCCAAAATCTCGATGTAAACCTTGGATCTCGATCCGAAACAATATTCAATGGAACCCCATGCAACTTCACAACCACACTGATATAAATCTCAGCTAACCGATCCAAAGAGAAACTGATGTCAATCGGAATAAAATGAGCCGATTTAGTCAGCCTATCAACAACCACCCAAATAGCATTATGCCCTCTCTGAGTGTTCGGTAACCCCGTTACAAAATCCATCGAAATGCTATCCCACTTCCACTCAGGAATATCCAACGGTTGCAACAAACCACTAGGCCTTTGATGTTCCACTTTCGACTTCTGACAAGTCAAACAAGCATACACAAACTGAGCCACATCTCTTTTCAATCCCGACCACCAGAAAATCTTCTTCAAATCTTGGTACATCTTATTCGCTCCCGGATGTATACTCAGATTACTCCGGTGTCCTTCCTCCAAAATCATCCTTTTCAACTCCGCATCATCCGGAATACAAATTCTACCTCGGAATCTCAAAACACTATTAACATCCACTTGAAAATCACTATTCGCATCTTTTTCCCCAACCAACATCAAATCCACCAATTTCACATCCAACTTCTGTTTCTCACTTACCGTCATCAGAAAGTCATTAGTAACCTTTAACATTCCAAGCCTTACGCTATCCGACGATACTTCACATACCAAACTCAAATCTCTAAATGATTCCAAAAGTTCCCACTCCTTAACCTTTAAAGCCGACATATGCAAAGATTTCCGACTCAACGCATCGGCTACCACATTAGCTTTACCAGGATGGTAATTCAAGCCAAAGTCGTAGTCTTTCAATAATTCCAACCATCTACGTTGCCTCATATTCAGTTCCTTCTGATCAAACAAATATTTTAAACTTTTATGATCACTAAAAACTTCAAACCTTGCACCGTAGAGATAATGCCTCCAAATCTTCAACACAAAAACCACAGCCGCTAATTCAAGATCATGAGTAGGATAATTTTTCTCATGTACTCTCAATTGCCTTGAAGCATAAGCCACAACCTTACCTTCTTGCATCAGAACACCACCTAGACCAATCAAAGAAGCATCACAATAAACCACAAATGGTTCATTAGGATTCGGCAAAATCAAAATCGAAGCTGTCGTCAATCTTCTCTTCATCTCATTAAAACTCTCCTCACACCGAATATCCCAAATGAACACTTGACCTTTACAAGTCAACTGGGTCAAAGGAAGTGCTAACTTAGAAAACCCTTCAATGAACCGTCGATAATAACCGGCCAAACCCAAAAAGCTACGAATTTCAGTAACAGATCTCAGAGCCTCCCATTGTAGAACTGCTTCTACTTTAGATGGATCCACAGAAATACCGTTACCTGAAATCACATGTCCAAGAAAACTCACTTCCGACAACCAAAATTCACACTTGGACAATTTTGCAAAAAGCTTCCTTTCCTTCAAAACCTGCAAAACAATACGCAAATGCTCCGCGTGCTCCTCCCGAGACTTAGAATAAATCAAAATATCGTCAATAAACACAACAACAAATCGATCCAAATGCTCGTGGAAAATACGATTCATGTATTCCATAAACACACCAGGCGCGTTAGAAACCCCGAACGGCATCACAGAATATTCATAATGACCGTAACGTGTCCTAAAGGCCGTCTTCTGAATATCTTCCTCCTTCACCCTTATCTGATGATACCTTGATCTCAAATCAATCTTACTAAACACACAAGCACCAACCAACTGATCCATCAGATCATCAATTCTCGGAAGAGGATACTTATTCTTAATCGTCACCTTATTCAACTGGCGATAATCAATACATAATCGCATACTTCCATCTTTCTTTTTCACCAACAAAACTGGCGCACCCCAAGAAGAAACACTTGGCCTCACAAACCTCTTTTCCAACAACTCATTCAACTGCTTTTTCAATTCAACCAACTCAGATGCCGGCATTCTATAAGGTGCCATAGAAACAGGTCTAGTACCAGGAACTAGATCTATAGAAAATTCCACCTCTCTCTCTGGCGGCAAATCCGAAATACCCTCAGGAAACACTTCCGGAAATTCACACACAACAGGAAACACATCTAGCGAAACTTGACTATCCACAGTCAAAGATGCAAACAACCCAAACAACTGAGCTTCTTCCGCCAAAAGTTTCTTCAATTCTTTGGTAGATAAGAAACTCGAGTCTTCGTCTTCCTCAAGAGAAGGAAACCTTACCAACTTATGATAACAATCAATATGAACCCTATTAAATTGCAACTAATTCATACCCAAAACCACATCCAAACCTTCCAACGGCAAACACACTAAATCCATCTCGAAGTCTTTACCATAAATGGTCAAAGGACAACTCAAACAAACCAAAGAAGTAGTTACTGACCCCATCGCTGGAGTATCAATAACCATCGTACCATCCATCACAGACAACACAAGATTCAAATGCTTCGCGCACTCAGACGAAATAAATGAATGAGTCGCTCCAGTATCAATAATAGCAACTAAAGGCGTACTATTAATAAAGCAAGTATCTCTAATCAGATGATCTGCACTCGAAGTTTGAGTCCCTGCCAATGAAAACACCTTCCCACTAGTTGAGGGCTTCTTCGGATTCGGACATTTCGTGCTAATGTGACCAGGTTCCCCACAATTATAACATTTCACCACATTCTTCCTTTTATAATCAGCTACAACATGTCCTTCACCTCCACAATTAGAACACTTATCCAAATTCTTCCTACACTCGGACTGATGGTGTCCCAATCCACCACATCTAAAACACCTCGGAGAATTAGACATACCTCCTCCACCTGACCTTCGATCAAAATTACCCCTTTGTTTACCTTTATCTGTCGGTGTTACATACGGACCACTACGAAACTGTTGCATCCCTTTCCTGTCACTTACACTTTTGTAATGAGTAGATCGAGCCTTACTATCCTCTTCATAAATCCTACAACATTCCACCAGATCAGAAAACCTCCTTATCCTCTGATAACCGATTTCCTGTTTAATCTCAGGACGCAATCCACTTTCATACTTCACACACTTAGAGAATTCCGCGGTCGCTTCAGCATTATGAGGATAAAACTGCACAAGTTCCACAAACTTAGATGTATAATCAATTACAGACATATTACCTTGCTTTAGTTCCAAAAACTCAATATCCTTCTTTCCCCTAACATCCTCGGGAAAATACTTCCTCAGAAACTCCTGGCTAAACAACTCCCAAGTAACTTCTTCATCATCAGCTTCTAACACAGGACGTGTACTAACCCACCAGTCATCTGCTTCTTCCTGTAACATGTGAGTTCCCAGTCTCACCTTACTATCCTCATCACAATCCATCACTCTGAAAATTCTTTCAATCTCTTTCATCCAAATCTGTGCTCCATCAGGATTATGTCTCCCTTTGAAGACAAGCGGCCGATTCTTTCTAAACTCATCATTCACTCCTGCATTCGGTGCATCCTGCACAGAACGAGCCATAGCCTGCATAGCAGCAGCTAAAGCAGCATCGTTCCTTCCAGCCATATTCTGTTCATTTCCAATAACAGAACTTACGGTTAAATAAACAGCCCACCGAACCACAAAGACCAACAAGGACTGACACAACTGACACAGACTGACACGAACTAGCTCTGATACCACTTAATGTAACACCCCCAATCTATCCCCCCAGGCTATTAAAGCGGTAAAAGAAAATTCAAAATTTCATCAGAGTATATTTAAATTATCATGGCATAGACAGGGAGCATCACATCAATTTGAAACAAAACATACAACACCTGCTCATAAAGATATGCAACAGTGGGGTAGCAATTAACAGAGGAACTCAGTTCCTTACACCCACCTTTCAGATTTTAGAATAAAAGCGGAAAATCTAAAACTGAATATCATATATATATACCATAAAAAGTGTATCTATCATACATTCAGTCATACAGGTACAAGCCAAAAGATATATATACATAATACACAATAATCACAAACGGCCTCCCTAACTACCCGATGTCACATATCAAAGCCGACCGACAAAAGAATGAAGACGCAAAGCTTCACAAAAAGACCTCCGGCAACTCTAATCTGCAATGCCTCATAGAACATTATAAAACAGCAGAAGGGTGAGAAAAACAATCATAATACAGTTGCATAAAATTATATATTAACACAGAAATGCACAAGTATAATATTCTCACCACAATGCACCACAATCAAATATAACGCAACACAGTATGAGTATCAGGTATTCGTCACCAATGTACATCCATCATCAACACATTTATAAACATACCATCTCATTAATCACATTCACAATTAACATACACAATTAATCCATGATTTATGCAAATGCACAGAGACCGACACAACGACTCTATGCACATGCCATGCGGTACCGACTTCCAATGTTTCTCATATCTCATCACCAGTTCACTCAGGAACTATTGGAACCATCGCTCGTTACTTAGTGTAACTCCCCGTCGGGCCGACGATGTTCACCCGTCGCTTTAGGTCCCCACATGGGCACACGACGTTTATGGATTGCTTTAGGTCCCCACATGGGCACACAATCCGATCGCTTTAGGTCCCCACACGGGCACACGGTCGTCTATAACCATCGCTTTAGGTCCCCACACGGGCACACGATGTTATAGCAGATTCCCTCTGGAACTAAACTGTCACTCAGGACGTCACAACAATGCGTATCATGATGCTTGGCATACAATGACTCATGACATTTAATATGCACACGCATAAATACATTCATTTCCATCAACAAAATCACACTTTGCACTTATGCCCAAAACAATGCATTTAATTATCATACGGCCACAAATCATCATAACACCATTTAAACACATGCATTTACATCATACAACAGCATTTTGCACGATACACCTCAATTACGCACACTTACAACGACAAAAGTCGACAAACCGACACTATTCCAAATTCCCGACATAATTTAATCGGCTAACAATCTCAAAATTATCATCATAAGAAAGTACATTTTATAAGCTTTCCAACGATATACATAACACTAAAATCGGAAATACGGTTCGAGAGTTATGAATTTTTAAGGAAAAGTATTAGTTGAAAAAATCTCACAACCGCCCGGCGAAACACGCCAACCGCCCGGCGAAACACCCTTCGCCGCTACCTCGCTCGGCGAAGCACAGGCGACACTAATTCCACCAAAATGACTCAAAAGAGTCAGGAACTTGGAACCTCTGCGCCTCTCAAAACCGCACGGCGAAGGAACGAACCGCCCGGCGAAACAAGCACACCGCCCGGCGCTTCACACCAGAAGCAAAATTTCTGCTTCGTGATGCACTATTCCATAACCCAAAAATTCCATTTTAATCCAACCAAACCATTTCCAACAGCCACACAAACCTCAACAATTATTCATACATATCACAGGATCATACTACAAGATTCGTATCAATTTTCGTCCGTAAAAATATCGATTTCTACTCGTTTACGCGTTCTCGGCCTATACCCGAAAAACTATCAAACAAGACAATACAACATGCAAACACACATACATAATTATACACAACGATAAGATAATCGAGTTTCGCACCCTTACCCGATTAAATAACGCGTAGAAAAGTCGGTTGATCGATTCCAATTCTTCCCAAAATCTCTCTTTTCTTCTCTTCTCCTTTTCTTCTTTTCTCTTCTTACTATGATTTTCTCTCTTTTTCTTTCTAATTCTATTATTAACTTAACAAACAAATCAAAATGCCCAAAATACCCCTACACTCAAATATCTCGCAAACGTTCCCAAAACCCGATAAAATATCACAACATCGAAAAATAACATATTTTCACATAAAAGTCGAAAATAAAATAAAATAATAATAAAATAATCAAACGACTCGATTAAATAAAAATACTAAAACTGACAAAAACTGGGGCGTTACACTGGCAGACAGTACAGCAAAGTTCAAAGTTTTCTCCTTCATGGATGGATTCTCGAGCTATAATCAAATCAAAATGGCACCGAAAGACATGGAGAAAACTTCGTTCATTACCACATGGGGTACCTTTTGTTACAAGGTGATGTCGTTCGGTTTGAAGAACGTCGGGGCAACCTATCAAAGGGTCATGACTACTCTGTTTCATGACATGATACATAAAGAAATTGAAGTATATGTCGATGATATGATTGCCAAATCTAGAACAGAGGAGGAGTATGTGACTCATCTGTCAAAGCTATTCGAGCGGTTGAGAAAGTACAAACTCCGCTTGAATCCCAACAAGTGCACCTTCGGTGTCCGTTCAAGGAAACTTTTAGGGTTCATCGTCAGCCAGAAAGGAATTGAGGTTGATCCTGACAAGGTCAAGGCCATTCGAGAAATGCCTTCTCCAAAAACTGAAAAACAAGTCAGAGGATTCCTGGGACATTTGAACTACATCTCCAGATTCATATTCCTCATGACCGCGACATGTGCACCGATTTTCAAATTACTCAAAAAGAACCAGGACTGCATTTGGACAGAAGATTGCCAAACCGCCTTTGACAGTATTAAGGAATACCTGTTGAACCCTCCGATTTTATCACCTCCAGTGGAAGGAAGACCACTAATCATATATCTAACAGTCTTGGAAGACTCAATGGGATGTGTACTTGGCCAACAAGACGAAACAAAAAGGAAAGAGTCTGCCATTTACTATCTGAGCAAGAAATTCACCGACTGCGAGACTCGGTACACTATGCTTGAGAAAACTTAAAGCGCTTTGGCTTGGGCAGCCAAACTTCTTCGTCAGTACATGATTCGTCACACTACTTGGTTAATCTCTGAAATGGATCCAATCAGGTACATCTTTGAAAAATCTACTCTCACGGGAAGGATTGCCCGTTGGCAGATGTTGCTATCAGAATATGACATAGAGTACCATGCTCAAAAAGCCGTTAAGGGGAGTATTTTAGCCGATCACTTGGCTCATCAACCGATTGACGATCGGGAATCAATCGGGTTTGACTTCCCAGACGAAGATGTCATGTATCTAAAAATGAAAGACTGTGATGAACCGCTACCCAGTGAAGGGCCAGAACCAGGTTCCCAATGGGGACTTATCTTTGACGGAGCTGTCAATCATTACGGAAACGGAATTGGGGCAATCATTATAACACCTCGGGATACCCACATTCCTTTCACTGCCCGACTTACGTTCAAGTGTACGAACAACGAGGCCGAATACGAAGCTTGTATTATGGGTCTCGAGGAAGCGATTGATTTAAGGATCAAAAACTTGGACGTATATGGCGACTCAGCCCTGGTTATCAATCAGATTAAGGGAGATTGAAACACATACCAATCAGGATTGATTCCTTACAAAGACTACGCGAGAAGGTTGCTACCCTTCTTCAACAGAATCGAGTTTCATCACATCCCTCGTGATGAGAATCACATGGCTAATGCCTTAGCCACCCTCTCTTCCATGATTAGTGTAGGTCAATGGAATGACATACCTAAGATCGACATAATGCGCCTTGAACGCCTCGCTTACATCTTCACGATTGAAGCAGTCATAGACGAAAAACCTTGGTATCACAATATCAAATGCTTCCTTCAGAAACAAGAGTACCCACCTGGGGCACTAAGGAAGGACAGGAAAACCCTCAGAAGGCTGGCAGGTAGTTTCTTCCTGAGCGGTGATACTCTCTATAAGAGAAATTTTGACATGGTCTTGCTCCGATGCGTAGACAGACCAGAAGCAGACATGCTGATGAAAGAAATTCACGAAGGATCCTTTGGCACTCATGCCAACGGACACACAATGGCGAGAAAAATTCTAAGAGCAGGGTACTATTGGTTGACCATGGAATCTGACTGCTACAAGTACATGAGGAAGTGTCACAAGTGTCAGATATACTTCGACAAAATTCATGTACCGCCAGCGCATCTCAAATTCTTTCTTCCCTATGGCCTTTTTCCATTTGGGGAATCGACACAATCGGCATGATCGAACCTAAGGCTTCAAACAGACATCGGTTCATCCTGGTAGCCATTGATTACTTCACCAAGTGGGTCGAAGCAGCGTCATACGCTAATGTAACCCGACAAGTGGTGGTCTGATTTATCAAAAACAATATCATCTGCCGTTATGGTGTTCCGAGCCAGATCATTACTGATAATGGATCTAACTTGAACAATAAGATGATGAAAGAGTTGTGCGCAGAGTTCAAGATCGAACATTATAACTCATCTCCCTACCGACCAAAGATGAACGAAGCGGTAGAAGCAGCTAACAAAAACATCAAGAAGATCGTTCAAAAGATGGTTGTAACCTACAAAGATTGGCACGAGATGCTACCCTTTGCTCTTCACGGTTATCGCACATATGTCCGCACTTTAACAGGGGCAACGTCTCGGTGGATTGAAAACCCAAAAGGGCGGTCCAGGCAAAAATTAGAGACAAAGTCAAAAAATCATCTCGGTGGATTGGAAATCTCAAAGTCCAATCCAGGAAAAAGTTAGGGATAATGGCAAGTAACTACGTCTGATCAGTTCAACTCCTCAACAGTCATGCCATCCATCAAACACTCCAATCACGATCATCTTCGACAGAAGCTTAGGACGCCCCGAATTCAAAGTTGGTAGAAGGATAGTGGTCGTTATGTTTCAACATAGCCATGTTCCCTGTAAATTACCATTTTCTAACTTTGTATATACTCTATGGAATCACGCGATTGGCTGATTTCCTCCTATCAATAAAATTTGAGCCCTTGTACTTTTGTTTGCAATTCATATTTGTTTTAGCTTTATAGAGCGACATTTTAATATGATCAACGATTCTTGAAACGAAACAAAAAATGAATTTACTTGTTCAAACTTTTCTGATTTTAAATTAAATATGGAAATTTCTTTTGACGGTTGAACATCGAAAGAACATCGATCGCTTCTCCAAAGGTGTTCGAGCCTCAAAGTGCAGAATCAAAGTACTCCTTCTAAACCAGTATGCCTGAATGAAGGATCAGTTATGTCAGATGTGAATGCTCCATTTGACCTCTTCGGCCAAGTTCTTACCTCCTAAGCCCGACCAACGGTTGTTCCCCGCAGGGACCATCTCTCCTAAGCAAGGCAGAATTGCTACTTTTGGACCAGCGGTACTTCTTCTCCCCGCGATGGCCGAGTATCCAGTCGTGTTCGTCCATTAGTCTGTATGTCGCGTCAGTTTTATCAGCATATACATACATGCATCATGCATTATTGATTTACATTCGCATTCATATTGCATCACTATCACTCTAGTCGGTCTTATCCCCTAGTGATAACAATCCTCTCAATCGAGTTGTCAAGTTCTTTCCTCGTCAGGAAACGTTGCGTCTGAATAATCTCTCTCCTCCAGTTTATTTCTGGATCAGAATTGGCCCTTGACCACTTTGATAACTTGAACCTCTGAAAGACCAGAGAACCTTCAACTGATGTCACTCTTCGCCATTGAAGATGATATTTTCGCTTTCCCGGATTAAGGAAAATCCCCTAGAGGAAGCCTCGTAAGAAGAGATTCGGCAATACGGCAGTTTTTCTCCACAAAAAAAAACCGCTGATGAAAAGGTCATTAGCACCTCAAAATTGGATCACATTATATGGCGTTTCTCCGGGAAGATCCCGAGAAAAGTATGATGTAATATCCCCAAGCGTGAAAGCAGTCACTCAAGAGACTCGTTTTCCCCAGTAGAGTCGGCAAATGGCATTTCCAAACAGAGAAGTTTGTACACCTCTACAACTCAGGCGAATGAGTTCCCCAGCGAGTCTGACATCAAAATTTGTCTATCAAATGGCATCTCCCCAGGAAAATTAAGCGAGAAGTTTGAGGAAAACCGCTACGAATAGCGTCCCTTGTCAAGAAAGTTTATTGACAAAAGAAACTAAGACCAGGTCCTTGGTAGGAAACCAGGATCGAGGGGAAGTTTACATCAGAAACTAAGACCAGTTCCTTGGTAGGAAACCAGGATCGAGGGGAAGTTTACTTCAGAAACTTAGACCAGTTCCTTGGTAGGAAACCAGGATCGAGGGGAAGTTTACTTCAGAAACTAAGACCAGTTCCTTGGTAGGAAACCAGGATCGAGGGGAAGTTTACATCAGAAACTAAGACCAGTTCCTTGGTAGGAAACCAGGATCGAGGGGAAGTTTTTACCTTTTCTAAGCATCATTGCTTAACAAAAGAGGATGAATGTGTAAGCTACCATTCATAATCACCATCAAAATTTCGGGTATTCCGATGTTTAATCCTCTTGCACCCTGAATGCCCGAATACCTTCGTCATTCACACCTTCGGGTCCAAGAAGATTAAATAGGGGATCTGTCATACCCCAAATTTTGACCACTAAGATTTCCCATCATTATGCAAATCATCATCACAATATGGATGAACCATCTTGCCTCATCAGTCTCCCCAAAGATAGGTGAACACTTACTACAGTCAAAATTAGGGTTTCAAGCCCTCTCAGAGTTCTTAGACAAAGGATCAATCAAGAAATGACATGATCTTAAACTTGTCTAACCTCCCAAACATCTACAATGGATCAAGAAGACTCTCACTTTAAGGATTAAGCATAAGGTTGCTCCCTTCCAGGTGGATCAAGCCTCAAGATCGCCAGTGTCACCAAATTAGGGTTTGGTCGACCAGGGCCTCCAGATGGAAATTTTCCTCTGGGCATGAGCCAATGCTTCAAAGCATATCCTAAAATACTCCATGGAACCTCATGGGCCCAAGCATCAAGTCAATTTGACCTCAGGGGATGCATACATCAAAAATCAGGAATTAGGGTTTCTTGACCTAATTCACCCCTAAGTTGACTTTTGGGACAAATCATGAGCCAAGACCTCAAGACATGATTTGAGGGTCTCCAACATACTACATTGATCCATTTGTAACCATGGATTGATTTAGGAAGCTTGAGCAGCAAGTCTCAATTTCATCTGTACCACAATTAGGGTTTCGCGAGAAAAGTCAACTGTAGCTTTGACTTTTGACCAGGACATGCTCCAAAACCCTAGGACATGATTCAATACACCCTATAACACCTATGAAATCATTCCATCAAGTTTGATTTAGGTCAGGGACTGGATTTCATAGAGGATCGCACAGTTTGGAATTCATCTGACAAAGAGTCAACTGTGCACAAAAGTCAACTTTGACTTTTTGAGATTTTTCACAAAAATGGTTTTTTAACCCTAAAATGATGTTAATGTATGATTTGAATCATCATTCATCAATAAAAATCAAGAAAAGTGGGATAGCTTGTAAAAGGGGTAACCATAAAAACTTAAAAAAATTTCTAAGTTATGAACAAAGTGGCAAGGGTACCAACTTTGGAGGATCATAACTCCTAAACCACAAGGCCATTTTTACCCATCCAAAGCTAGATTTATAGCTCTCATTACCCTCTACAAAAGCTTAGAACTGACCTCCTTCCAAATTCATCATGGATTTTGAGTTATGGAATGATCAAAATCACAAAAAGTGAAAATGTCACTTTTTTCAACACTTAGTGAAATTTTCACTAAGTCAGAATCTGCCTTCACTTTTTTCCAAATGTAGGGGGATTTTTCACTTGGATCCAAAAGCTATCAAAACCAAATATGATCAAACAGTTGTTGTATCATATGAGGGCTTTCCAAAATGGCCAAGAACATCACCAAATTCCACTTGGGCCATGAGATATGATAATGGCAATATGCCTTGCTGAAAACTGCCAAGGCTAGGCAGAATTTTGCATTTTTGCTCGATTTGGCAAAATCAGATAATTCCAAGCCTTATCATCACTTTGGACACATCTGAGGATCAAATTTAAAGGGGACAAACACTGAGCCAAGCCTCCAAAGTCCTTGGAACAAGAAGTAGCATACCAAACCTAGAATTGCCTAAAAGAGGGACAAGACTCCAATTTTGGATTTGAGCATTCAATACATACACCAAGGTGGCATGGACTGACACATTTGCAACTGAATTCAATCAAGACTTATCCAAGACCAAGGGAACCACAGCCCTGTGCCCTAACCTCTAGTCAATGGCTAGAGGAGACTTGGATTCCAAAGTGCAACCATTGGCCAAACCTCTGCTGCAGTTGTCATTCACTATTGATCCCAAAACAAACTTGCTCTACTATAAATAGAGTTCATTTATGTTCAGTTTGAGTACACCAAAGCCATCAAACAGATGCTTTCCTCAAAATCCCTCTCTTTAGGCCAAAATGCCTTCTTTAGCAAGGTAACTCTGAGTTTTGGAGTTGGAGAGCATTTCCATCACAACTCATGATCCTAACACCTCATAAACATCATATGTAGGTGATCCAAACTATCAAAAGTGACCTGTAACACCAAAATCACAAAGTCACATCTCAAAACCTCAAAATAGGCCTTTTGTGCATTTTTCAAGCCATGTCTTGATTCAGTCACTTTCTAAACCAGATAAAACCTCAAACACACTCCAAATAACATCCTTGAACTGTCCCAAATGGTTCCCCCATCTAGAACACCATTTAAGAGAGTTGCTATTTTGGTCATTTTAACCCCTTTTGCAAGAAATGGCTTGTTTGTGTTTTTGCAGGTTCCAGCTGATTCCAACCATCCTCAAAGCTTTTAAGGGATCATTTGAGAGTGTCCAAAGCATCAAACCATTTCTGGAACAAGAAGTTTGGCAGATTGCACAGAAAACTCCAAAAGCTCAAAAAGAGGTAAGCATCATGATAAGAACTTTCCAAAATATGCAATGCTTTGAAGTCCACTGATCATACACACCTCATACATGTTGTATATGTTGTGTTTGAACCAATTCATCATGTAATTCATGCTTGTATCAAAGTGTAGCATATAAAATGCAATTATAGGCCTTTTTCAAAACCACTATCGAATTTTGAGGAGGGAGTATGATATGGAAAAAAAATACCACCACCATTGGATTCCTTGTAAAATTCTAAGCCAGATGCATATAAATTTTGTCTCAAACCATGGAGAAATGAGAAAGTTATGACCTTCACGTTTCTGACCCAAAACTTGCCTTGCCTTGCCTTGGGCCAGGCCAAAAACAAGACAAGCCTTGTATATTTGTGGTTTCACTTCAAGCAATGGATGTATCACCACCCCAGTGGTAAGGCGCGCGCCCTATAACCTTGAGGTCGTGGGTTCAAACCCCACCCATGCCATTTTGTGTTTTCTCACATTTTTGCTATTTTTTCCAATATTTTCATGTTTTATTAATTAATTGGAAAATTAATAACTCCTTCAATTTTAATTATTTTTTATTGGTTCTTTTTGCAAAAAATCACAAAAATATTGAAATATTTTATTCCTCAAAAAAAATTAAGTTTATATTATTTATTTAATATAATTAGTATTTTTGTGAATAAATTCCTTTTTAATGTTTTTAAACATTTTAAAAGTGAATATTTACTTTGAAAATCAAAACCAAGTGAGTTTTAATTCACCTTGTGATTTATCCCTCATTTCTCAAACCTTAAATAAAAATCACAAATGGTTTATTCAAACTTATTTGGTATTTTATTTGATTTTCTTTAAATATTTACTTTTAAAGAATAACAAATTTGGGTTTCTTTTATTTTCACCCTCATCAAACAATTTCAAACACTTTTGGGCCTCTAATAGAGTGTAAGACTCAATCCTTTGTAAATACAAACCTATTTTTGGGCCTCACTTATTGTATAAGTCCCGTTGTATTTCAAAAAGTTCGACGCGATCATCGTCCGTTGAAAAATAAACCCTGGGCCTCTCCTCGAGCTATAAGACCCATTCAAAATTATTCTTGGGCCTCTATTAGAGTGTAAGACCCAACCCCCTTTGAAAACTAAACTTTTTGGGCCTCAATGTATTGTATAAGACCCACCGCGTTTTCAAAAATCTCGGCGCGATCGCCATTTTCAAACAAATTACCCTGGGCCTCTCCTTGAGCTGTATGCCCCACCACTTGTACATAAATAAATCTCTTGGGCCTATATTAGAGTGTAAGACCCAATCCCCTTTTAACCCAAAATTTTTTGGGCCTCAGACATTGTATAAGTCCCCCTGCGTTAAAAGAAAACCTCGGCGCGATCGCCAATAAAAAAACCAATCATCGGACCTACCCTCGTGTTGTAAGCCCCATTCTTTTTATTTAAACACTTGGGCCTCTTGAGAAAGTGTAAGACCGATCCCCTTGTACATAAAACCTTTCTTGGGCCTCAGTCACTTGTATAAGTCCCTCTGTACAAAACGACAGTGCGATCACTGATAAACCTTGGACCTTTCCTTGAGCTGAAAGCCCCAACATCTTTTCAAAATACTTTCTCCTTTAATTTTGAATATACTGTTGTTTTCAATCTTTCTTTGTTGAACAACTAACCAAACAGCATGGAAGCTCTACAGCCGAGTAAGTGTTTATATGCTTTCTTTATCTGCTTTCATATACATATAACTGTATTGTAGGGTTGTTTCACTGTAAGCCTTCTTTCATAAACTCATATCAACTGTGTAATACTAGTATAGATATTTAGAGTTTCCCTGGCAACTACGTCTAGCACTAAGCCCTGTTGATCACTCTTAAATACAAACAAAACTAGATCCCCCATAGGATTACCAGATACAGTCGTCCCTCCTCTTGGGGTTAAATAATATGGAGACGTGAAAGGCATCATTCTCGGTGAACCCTTTCTCAGACTGTCACTCTTAGAAATTGTCAAAGAAACTCTACTCCCCAGAGATGATCTTTTCTCCGTGAATGGCATCTCTTGAGTTTCTACCAAATTCTCGGAATTTCCTGGCTTGATCTATTCTCTGTGAATAGCATGTCTTGAATTTCTCGGGGTTTGGGGACCCACAGGCTTCCTAAAAGCATCCCCGCCTCCTCTTGGGCATTGTACAAGAACCCTACGGCTTCTTAGAAGTATTCACATCCTCCTCTTAGGCTTCGTATAAGGATTCTTCCTTCGGGAAGAGAGCCTCCTCTTGGGCTTCGTATAAATTGTCCCCCAGCTTCTTAAAAGTTTCCAGCCTCCTCTTGGGCTTCGTACAAATTGTCCGGATGACCTCCTAGAGGTATAGGAACAGAAATTAGTCATCTTAATATTACAGTCTTTCAAAGAGTCTAGATCTTTCTACTGTGAATGTACTACTACTGTTTCTTTAAGCATAGTACAAAAGATAAAACTCTAGACTTGGACAGTCTAATCTCCTTGAGTCTCGAAGGCATTCTCAAGTAGGGAAAAACACAAGTAGACTCGGACAGTCTCCAATACCCTCTGGATTCTCCATTTTCTTAAAGAACAGGAAAAAACCCTGATCCTCTGATCAATCCCAAAGCATAGCCTTACCTTTAATCCTCTCTTTATAAGAACTGATTTTCTCTTTTAACCAACCTACTGGACCTGTCACTCAACTGAAACAACAATCCTTTTAGCCTCTATCTCGGGCTTCGTACGAGATACAAAAAGACTCTCTTGTTGAGTCAATAATCCTTTTAGCCTCTATCTCGGGCTTCGTACGAGATACAAAATCACTCTCTTGTTGAGTATAAAAGACTCTCTTGTTGAGTCAATCTCTCTTTTAGCCTCCATCTCGGGCTTCGTGTGAGATACAAAACACTCTCTTGTTGAGTATAAAAGACTCTCTTGTTGAGTCAACCTTTAGCCTCCGTCTTGGGCTTCGTACAAGACACATATAAAAACACTCTCTTGTTGAGTCAACTCCTTTTAGCCTCCCTCTCGGGCTTCGTATGAGACACAAAAGCATCCTCTTGTTGGGTCAATAGCCTCCTCTTAGGCTTTGTATAAGAAAAACCCCGGTTGAGTTAATCAACCTTTTAGTATCAAAATTGTGCCTCGTTCACATGATACAAACATCAACAACTCCTTTCATCTAATTGCTATAAGCTGCAAGCCTCTGGATTATTTACATCCATGCCACTGTCCCTCTTTTAGCATGAGAAATTCCTAAGGAAAGATAGCATTGCTCTACACTGAGTTAAAGTCTTCTCCTTCAGGTTAAAACCCCCTATAAAGGAAATTATGGCATTGCTAGGATTCACATATCCCGGTTAAAGTAATCCTCCTTTATAGTCAGTCACCCAACAGTTGTGACAAACAGACCCCCTTTAGAGATGACAAATTCTCTCTAAAGACAACACCTTTTTAGCTTCACATCTTGGGCTTTGAACAAGATATAAACCACCTTTTCAGCTTCATGTCTTGGGCTTTGAACAAGACACCAAAACACCATTTCCTCCCCTAAAATAGGAGGAACTACGATCTCTCTGATTTCCCTATTTCGGTAAACGGGAATACGTAGGCATAAGATTGAAAGAGAAATCTTAGCGAGCACACTAATCCAAAGCCCCAAATCTCATACCTTCACATATCAATCGAAAAGCATCAGTCCTAGCATCCTAACAAAATTCCACATGAACATTCCCGGTGTTTCGTTCTAAACAAAGTAAGAAGAAAGAGGCCCCATTACTATATAGCATCTGTAACCTAACAGACCGCTGTTTAAACTTAGTATGTAAGCAGGGTTAATTGGAGACATCTATTTCCCTTCCTTAGTCAGCTCAATAGGATAAAAAATGAATCGGGCTGTAGTAACCCCAGAGCGACAGTGCTTAAGAACCACGTCCAAAATCGCTCGCTACATGACTGTGTCGCCAGTTGGGTGTCAGCATGCTATGCATGCATGAGGCAGACTCCAGCTAGGGCACAGGCTAGGCAGCGCAGCAGTTAGGGTCAGTCGCCAATTGGACTGGCGACCCTTTGTAAAGGGTAGGAACCTTCGCCAATTCATCTGGCGACATGGTTCAGTCTGAAAATTTTGTCACGTGAGTCCTATGCCCTATATAAGGTAGCTTAAGGTTTGCAGAGAAGTAAAGTCATCTGAAGCAAACTTGTAGCACAGAGAGATAATTCATCTAGAGTGTCATATTAAATCATATGTATCACATTTAATCATTTGTAATGGCTTTGTTGACAATGGGTGAAACGCATAGAGGCATTGTCGCAAATATTGTTAACTATGTAAGCGTTATATTTTTTTGTCTCTACTTATTTTTATTGTCTTTATTTATTTTTAGTTTCTTTGTTATTTTTTATTTATTTTGTTAATTCTTTTTTTGTCTATTATTTTTTAATCTCTCTAATTATTTTGTTTCTAAATTGATAATTATGCAGGAAGTTTCTAGATTTCGGCCTCGTTCCCATGAGTATGTTGCACCAGACGAACTAATACAACCATATATTGAGCTCGTCGGTTTCATACATGAAAGCAAAATCATGTCTTATTAAGTTGATGCAAAGTTTATACTAGCTTTGCAAGAGAGATGGCGCCCAGAGACACACACCTTCTTTTTTCCAACCGGTGAACGTACCGTGACCCTAGAGGATGTGTGTTGTACCCCAAATTTTACCCCTTAGATGTCATAACATCGTTTGCATATCATTCAATCGGCCATTTTTGCACTAATCATCAATCATGCGCTTTTTGTCGATTTTGTCATTCCACTTTAAATTTGTTTTCATTATCTTAGATTTATTTAGAATTTATTTAGTTTAAATCCAATTTAGCTTATCTTTTTATATAGTTTATATTTAAGTTAGTTTATTTTCAATTATAACTTTAATTCTTAAACTTAATTTAATTTTAGTTTTCGTTTAGTTCTTATCTTATTTAGTCAATTAGATTAATTTTAATTTTAATTTATTTTTAATTTTAGTTTAATTTTAATCATAATTATGTTTTATCTTCATTTTGATTTTTAGTTTGTGTTTAATCTAGTTTAACTTAACTAATTTTCAAAATTTTATAAAAATACAAAAAAAAAACATTTTTTTTAGGCCCATTGTCCGTTTTTTGTTACAAAGACCAAAACCGTACTACTCTTCATGTATTACACTCCAAGTACACATCCAGCAAAAGTCTTCATAACCTGTCAAAGCTGTCAATCACTATAACCCAGATTTGCACTAATTAGAACTAAGTGATAGCACAAAAAAATTCCAAGCTCTGCAACATCATATTTTAGTGTTATTGACCAACTCAGACTCGCTACCTCACCAACGTGCCAAAGACTCTGCTACACCAGAAGACCTGTTGCAAAAACCATACACAGTCTGTAAATCTGAGCAATGAAAACAACATGTCACAGCTTCCCTTAAGCGTATTCAACAAGTTTGTGTTTGGATTTAAAAAAAAAGAGAGGGAAAGAAATCAGAAAAGAGGACGGATCGTTTGGCAATAAAAAAGGACCTTCTTGAAACCTATTGGTGGGGGGGATCACACAAAACATACTGACTGAGGACCTTGACAAAAACTCTCACCTTTGGCTTCCATTTTCCGACCTTGTTTCCAACAAAACCTCGCTCTGAAATACAATCAAAATCCCACTCTTTTTCTAAAACCGAATCACAAACCCATCTTCATCATTCACCTTCAACCAAAAACCTTCTTCTTCAACCTCAATCAACCTTCAATACCAAACCATTCTCTTCGCCAACCGAAACTCCATAACCACCCTTCGAAAACTCTCAGCAACAACCATAAAGTATAACCTTCATCCTTCATGTTCTAAAAATCACCTCAAATAACACACTGAACCTTCTTCATCTCTCTCACTCTGCTTCAACCTCCATTGATCTTCTTCAACAATAAACTCTCACAACATCCCCAAATCAACAACAACACTCAAACGACAACCCAACCACAATCTCAAACCTTCCTAATCCCTAAACAACCACCAAACCTAATCGAATAAAACCGAAAAGAGAGAGAAGATGAAGAGAGGACAAATCAAAACCAAACCCGCTTTAAACTCAGATCCGAAACTGAGTCGGAGAAGGAGGAGAATAAGGAAACCACAAACCTTGCAAGCGGAATCTGATTCGAAACGAGCGAAGCTTAAGACAGTTCGAGGTGAGACTGAAGAAAATCACCAACCTCCATTTCGTTTGGGTCTTCACTTGATTTCATTCTTTCGATTTAGTTTCGATTCGAAGAAAAGACGATACAAGGCGGAGGAAGATCGTGTAGGTGTGTTGTTCGTTTTTGTGTTTTCACGGGTCTTGTTATTTTGTCTCATTTAAAAAGAAAATGAGGACCTAATATTTTTTTATTTTAATAGCATGAACCGTACCCTGCTTCCTCACTTTTGATCCTGATTATGGCTTTGCCCTTTTTTTTGGTTGAAAATGGAAGGATCATAGACTCTTTTTGGTAATGAGGGGCTTCAGGCTCATTTGATTGCTAAGCATCACCCCTGTTTGATTACAGCCGCACCCCCATCTCACGTTCATTTGTTTATTTCATTTTTTAGATTTGTATTCTCTTTATGCTTTTTAAAAAAAAAAACTTATTTTTTAGTAAATCATTTTTAACAAGTTTTATCATTTAATTGATTTGAGTTTTTTTTCATGTTGGATTTTCGATTCCATTTTCTTTTCATTTATGGGCCAATGATATTAAAAAATCATAACTTTGTTGATTATTTCAAATCAATAAATTTTGATTATATGAGTCCATATTTTCCTTTTTGGTTGGTCAATGAAAGTCTAATCAAAAGGATTATCGATATCTCGATTAGATCTTGATTTAGATGAGACCCACTTTATTTTCATTTCCACTCCATTTCCTTTATTTTTTTGGCCAATGATATATAAAAATCATGACTTGGTGGTTTATTTCAAATCACTAAATATCTTGATTCACATGAGGCCATTTTTATTTTTCTTTTGTTGGTCAATGAAAGTCAAATATCGAGATTATCGATTTACCGATTTAAATCTTGGTTAAGACGAGACCGACTTTATTTTTCATTTCGATTTCACTTTCTTTATTTTTGGGCCAATGACATAAAAAAACATCATAATTTTGTTGATTATTGCAAATCAATAAATTTTGATTATATGAGGTCATATTTTTCTTTTTGGTTGGTCGATGAAAGTCAAAAATCCAAGATTATCGATTTATCGATTAAATCATGATTTAGACGAGACCAACTTTATTTTTCATTTCGATTTCATTATCTTTATTTTGGGTCGATGATATAACAAACTTCCTGGTTTGGTTGATTTCATTGAATAGACAAAACTGTGATCAATATGAGACCATTTTCTCTTTATTTCAGTTTCGTTCACTTTTTAGTCGATGAAAGTCAAGAATCATTGATTATCGATTTCTCGATTAAATCATGATGAAGACGAGACTATTTCTACTCCATTTCAATTTTTAATCTCTTTGAACACTAACTCTTCATTTCTCTCCTTGGTGAGACCTGTACATATTTCCTGTTATGTTTGTGGTTGCCTGTTTCATTTGACACATCCCTATTCCAAAGGAAAGTTCTCCTAAATTGACTCATAATTCAATAAACCAATCACCCCACCTAGGCCTCATAAGAGCCTTTCCCTTTTCCTGGCCTCATAAGAGCCATGGAATTATAACTTAGCAATAGGATAGAGTTCTTAAACTCTATGTGATTCTCATCATCATGAGAACTCACTTTGCCCCTCATAACTTAGATTTAGAGAGTTTCTTAAAACTCTAAATGAGCTCATACTCATTTCCCCTTGGAACTTTGGCCATGGTCAATGGTTCCTCTTTCGCCCTTAGTTAGGTGAACTACGGTTCTCTGATTCTTTAGTCAGATACGTAGGCACAAGATGCGACGTCTTGGCGAGCAAAACTTAGTGTACATACCTAGGTCTTTACCTTACCCTTAGCAAGCAAACATAACATAACACAAACTAAACAAGAGATTCCTGTAGAGTACTACAGATACTTAGGGTGCTAATACCTTCCCTTAGTATAACCATCCCCCGAACCTTAGATCTCCCCCCTTTAGGTTTTTCTCGATCTTAAACCTTTCCTTTGGATAAATCAAAGTCGGTTGTGAATTTAAAGAATGTGATGCAAGTTAATTAATAGCTTGTTATCCAATTCTCACCGCAACAGAAATGGCGACTTCACTGGGGAACAACTTATTTTTGAGGGTTAAGCCCACCTTGTTTTGTTTATGTTATTTATGTTTGTTTGCTATACATGTACATATCTGTATATATCTGTATACCTGCTTTGCTTGGATCTTCTGTGTGCAGGGTGCTACTTTTGAGTGGTGAGATAAGTCCTAACCCGGACTTGAGCGCACTTGTTATAGGACGATGGTATTCAAGGAGGCTTTGAGGGAGTCGAATCCTGAAAAGTTGAATTGAGACACCATCACTCAGTTGAGGCCCTCTTGAGAGTCTAGTTATGTTGAACGAATCTGTTCATGAAGACGTGCTACTCTCAACCTAGGAGCCCATGATATTGAGAACCGTAGTTACCAAACCCCACTTGGCCTTTTAGGATGTAGTGCGGTGACCATGATGGAGTCTATTTTTGAACTGGTTGTCACACGATACTACACTCAGACGAGATCCTCTTGAGAATTTTATTGATTACCAAGTCATCTGGGAAATCCTTAAAATCCAAAAGATGGGTTGTCAACTCTGGGAACTTTTTAGAACCCTGGTCTGCAGATGAAAACCCATAGTACACACCTTTTGGGATGGGTAGACCATGGCTCAATGCTCGTGATCTTCAAACATAGGCCCTCATTTGTTTCCCTGTACATATGTGTGAATATGTGAATATCTGTATATGTGTTTTTGTGCATACATTCGTCCATTCTTGACAGCCTTTCGGTTTCAAGGAATTCAAGTGCCTTTTCCTTTGTAAAAATCAATAAAGATCATGGATTTTGAAACAAAACACTTCAGTTTTTCCACAAATTTTTTTGCAACTTGCCTTCGAGTTCCTTGAAACCAGTTGGCTTGCATTAGCATTGCATCACATTTGCATTTGCGTTGCATTTGCATTTCTCAGTCTTGAGTCTCATCCACCCTCTGTCTATAACCCAGTTGACTTCCTGAAGCCATCATTGGACTTGAAGTAGATTTTGGAGGATCATGAACTCAGAAAGGCAGAACCAGTTTGTGACCAGAGCAGATTTCGACTTGTTGAGAAACCAGTTGGATCAGATTATGACAGCCTGGGCAAAGAAAGATGACAACACTCAAAGGACTTTTATTGCCCAACCTGTGCAGATTCCTGTTGAGAACCAAGTTATACAAGAATGTGCCATTGTCCGAGATGGTCGTTCCTCTTCAGTTGATGTCGTGGAATATCGTAGTTTCGCTTTCTCTAAGCCAGATTCCCAAGAGGTAGTCCCTTGGGTGAAAATCAAGGATCCACGAGACGTTGAGTTAATGGAAAAATGTCGTGCCTTGGAGGAAAAGCTTAATGCCCTTAAGGATCGTGACTTTGCTGATCTGAATGCTCTGAACATGTGTTTGGTACCTGACCTTGTGATAACTCCTAAGTTCAAGACGCCAAAGTTTGATAAGTACAAAGGGGATAGTTGTCCGAAATAACATTTGGTGATGTTTTACAGAAGAATGACTTCACATGTCCGTAACGACAAACTTATGATCCACTCTTTCCAAGACAGTCTGAGTGGGGCATCATTGAATTGGTACATGCAGCTAGAAAGCAATCACATCCAATCATGGTCAGACCTAACCAATGCCTTCGTGAAGCAATACAACTACAATCTTGACTTGGCTCCCAGTCGTCTGCATTTGCTAGATTTATCTCAAGAAGACAATGAATCCTTCAGAGGATATGCTCAGAGGTGGAGAGAAGTAGCAGCTAGCGTTCAACCACCACTTTTAGATAAGGAATTGGTTGACTGGTTCGTGGATACCTTGCAAGGACCATACCAAGAAAAGTGGTTTAGCAGTACGACATCAAACTTCTCTGATTTGGTAAAGGTTGGAGAGCGCATTGAGAGTGGTCTCAAGAGCGGAAAAATCCAGGGCACCAGAAACATCCTAGCTGGTGAGAGTGAATCAATTGTAAGTTCTCAAGAAGAATGGGAGAAAGAAAGTAATTCCACTTGGGAATCTCCAGTACCTCAGCCTCAGCGCTCATGCAACTCAAGTGTTCAGAGTCAGCAATCTTTTGGGTTTCAGTGTCAGACACCATTCTCTCCTCAGAGACAATATTCTTCTCCAAATCGAAGATCTCATCAGTATCAACAGTTATTTCGTCGTCATCCACGTCAGCACGCACGACAAAGGCCAAGAAATCCAGAGAGGAATTTCACTCAGTTTCCAATGTCATACAATCAGTTCTTGCCAGATTTAATCAAAGGTGGATTGATAGTACCGAAGGAGATAGATCCTGTGATTCCTCCATATCCACCAGGCTTTGACGCCGACGCCCGATGTGACTACCATGCTGGGGCACAGGGGCATTCAACTGAAGACTGCAAGGTGCTTAGGAGCAAGGTTCAGACTCTACTTGACTCCAATATGTTCTCGTTCACACCTCAAGGTATTCAAATCAACAATCCTGCACCTAATCAAGCGGGTTCATCAGGCTCTGAAGCGGAAGAAATTTCCGATAGTGGATGTGAAGATGATTCTCAGACTGATCTCGACAAACAACTCTGAAGACGGTTATCACAGCTTGGCAAATCAAAAAGGAAATCCCGGTTCCCCGAAGCTGGCAATCCTTTAGCTGTTTAGCATTTTGTTGTATTTTCTTTGCATGTTTGAATTTGCATTTGCTTATAAGCTATGGTTATTTCAAATCGGCGAGATTAATGAAATGTTTGTGCACCTTTTGATTAAGTCCATTCGTTTCACTCATTTACTTTTATGTTGGTAAAAAAAACAATTTTTTTTCTCCATCCACTTATCCACTTATCAAACTGTTTGTTTAAGCAAAGATTGGGGAGGATGACGAGAATATTATCCATAATAGCTATGGTATGCTTTCGATTAAACCTTTCCGAGGATGTAAGGCATTGTTTCAATTCCCAAACACTGGAGAAATAAGGAAGATAATCCCTCATTAACCCTTTGAGCCTAGAAGTAGGAGTTTTCTTTCCTTACACAAAAACCCTTAAATCTCAACCTTGGGGTGGGTAGTTCTCAGTTTAACTTGGTTATGCATTCTAATGCAAGCGCTTCATGCAAGACACCAGTCAGCACTCTCAAATCAAGTAAATAAGTGTTGTACAAGTTGTTCTCGAAGCGACAAATAAGGAAGGATCGTCGAGAAATCCTTAATCGAAGAATAAGTCGAGTCCCTTTCAAGGCAAAAGCCAAGAAAGATGGGAAGCCCAAAACTTCGCCTTATACAAGAAGGTTCGTACAACAATCAAGACAAAGCAGAATCTCATAATCTCAATCAAGCAAAGAAGAGGTCTCAAAACCTCAGCAAAAACAAAGAAGAGGTCTCAAAACCTCAGTGAAGACAAGAAAAGGTCTCAAAACCTCAGCAATAAAGGATAACCAAATGTTGTAAGGGAGTATTGACTACCAAAGGTGTCTGAATCATCAACTATCATCAATTCATTACTAGTCTATAGGAACGTAAATGTATAGCTTGAGTTAACTGAGTGTAGGACTGGAGTTCATCACGAAGATGGGGTGGGTACAAATAAACTTTGAGCCTTTATCCTTTGTTTCTTAAACCATGAACCAGGCCACGTTACAACCCTTAAAAGACCTAATTGAGGTAAGGTTGTTTTGAAAGCATACTACAGCAAGGTTGAGTAACCTGACTCCTAATAATCTTTGCTAAATTACGCGTGTTGATCACTTCATCTGTCATTCCATAAATGACTAGATCCACCTTGTTTTTGATTTAATCATTCCACTCTGTGAGTGTTTCATCAATAAAACTTTGATTTCACAAAGCTTGCATGAATTTTGCATTGAAATTGCCAATTTTTAATGAACAATACTTGTTTGCAAAGACAATTAAATGTCAAAGAAATCCCAACAAATGCAGCCAGCTAGGGAATTTGACTTGATAAAGGAAGCTCAGTCAGGGGAAACCAAGCGGAAGGATCTGCCAATCCACCAGTTCAAGAGCTATTGAATCAGGGGCAGAACTTTTTAAATTCAGGATATAGGGGCAAGCCTTCTTGAGGTCATCTTATGACAAGTGTAGACTCCAGTGACCCACCAACAGGGGAAAGTTTGTTCCCCAGTCATCACTACCACAGTCTGAGTACTTTATTTTGCAAATGCAGTTGAACTGGGGCAATTATGTCCAGGTTTATTTCTTTTCAAAAGTTTGAAGACATTGAAGCATTTCGTATGTCGATTCTTCTGTAAAATCCTTTTGATGACTTATCCTCATAGACCAGTTAATCAGAAGCAATCAGGTCGAGATTCAACAAATCTCTAAAAGGCCAATCAGTCTGGGGCATCTCTTTCATAGATCAACCAGTCTGAAGAACAAGTTCAAAGACTTTGTTGTGCAAATGCAGTTAATCTGGGGCAATTACGCCAAGATTTATGAATCTAAGAGTTTGAAGATATTAAGGCATTTCGTATGCCGGTTCTTCTGTAAAATCCTCTTGATATTTTCTCCCAACATACCATGTAATCTAGGGCAGAGGAGATTTGAAGATTACATGTTGCAAGAGTTGTTGTTTATTATGGTGATCATCATACAAGTCGGGATGCAAAATTACCCTGTTCTTGTGATATACTTTTCCAGCTTCCCAGTAAATTGTTACTTCGGTCACGCTTGGACATTCTCCATGGATCTTCTCCCTCTAGTAAGGAAATCAAGCTCGTGATGGCAATCCTAGTGAAGTCATGATGCTATACCTCAGATGGAATACTCTTTTCCCAGTGAAGTAGATCTGATGATCCTACTTGTTCATCCCCAGTAATGGTCCAATCTGATGAGTTTAGCTGGGTATCCTTGTCGAGATGTTTATTTCATCTCTAGTCTCATTTCCTTTTGTTTGTTTTGTCAGCATAAGCATAAGCACTCATATGCATAAGCATCTTAGCATTTTTGCTTCCTTTCCTGGTGTTTACCTGTTTTTGTTCACTCTGGTGGTTATTTCCCCAAGTGACTGGGTTTGTCTATCCTCTCCAATAGAGTTGTCAGCCCTTAGGCATAAAGTGCCCATCCTTTCTATATCCCTCACAGAGTTTTATCCTCGTGGATGATGGTTGGTTCAGTTATCTTTTCCACATGTGGATGAGATAAGTTCCCATTTGAGTTCATTCCTCAATTGGAGTCTTGTTTGACCGTTTCTTTCTAGCTTGTTCCTAGATTGAACTTTGGTCCCTGGCAGGCGTGGTTTTCAAACCTATCTTTGAACGTGCATTTATTCTGCACTGTGTCTCGCAGGAAGAATCTTTTACAAATCCTCGTTGAAGATAAATTCCTTTTTTCCAACAGTGTGGTGATATCAACATCTCTTTAGAATTTATACCCAACAACAAGTGGCAATCTCCTTAAGAAGCTTGTTTTGCTATCATTACCTCTACAACGCTAAGTGACAATCTCTCTCACGAGAAGCTTATCCGTCCTTGGTCTTATTCACCCTTCTACAATTACCAATGGTGTTACCCTCGATCAGACATTTCCATCAATCCCTTGATGAGTTTCTTATTTGAGGTCTTCTCATTTCTGTCAACTCTTTGACGATGTCATCATTTATATCGGTATCTTCCCCGTCAACCCGTTGATGATGTCACTCTTTAGTGAAAAGTTTCCTCTTCATCTACCCTTGGATGATGTCACTCTTTAGTGAGCCAATTGTTTTCCGTCAATTCCTTTGATAATGTCAGCTTTCTTTCCATCAATCCTTTGATGATGTGACCATTTATTTCAGTGTCTTTACCATCTATCCTCTGATGATGCCACTTTTTAGTGATTTGTTTCATTCTGTCAATCCTTTGACGTGGATGATGTTTGGTGTTTGTTTTCATTTTGTCAATTCTTTGACAATGTTGATGTTTGGGTTTGTTTCTTTTCGTTAATTCTTTGACGAGGTGTCTCTTCGATGAGGTCAATTTCTTCATTCTCATCAACCCTTTGATGATGTCACTCTTTAGTGAACCAATCGTTGATCTGTAAATCCTTTGACAATGTCAGTTTTCTTTCCATCAATCCTTTGGTGATGTTAACTCTTCAATTCAGTTGTATCTTTCCATCAACCCGTTTGATGTGATCCCTATTTGAGGTGTTCTTCCAGGTAACCCTTTTCAATAAAGTTAATTTCTTCATTCTGTCAATCCTTTGACGTGGATGATGTTCGATGTCAATTTCTTCATTCTGTCAATCCTTTGACGTGGATGATGTTCGATGTGGTCAATTTCTTTATTCCGTCAATCCTTTGACGTGAATGATGTTATAGGTCTTGTTCCTTGTCGTCAGCCCTCTTCGACGATGTGAACTTTGGTCAGTTGTGAACCTCAATTCAAAGTATACCTTCAGTAGCAATCTCTTAAAGAAGCCTGTTTTTCTATGGAGATAAGTGGCAGTCTCTTATGAGAAACTTATCTATCTCTGATTCTAACCGACCTCTTTGCAACCATAATGGGTATTCCCCAGGAAGTCTAATCTTCATTTATACAACCCTGGTATTAACCTATCTGATACTCAACCACCTCATTTGGATACCTAAAGTCCAGTAATCGCTGGCATTGTTTAACCAGGTCAAATATGAACCTAAACTTCAAGTAATCGTGAACCCGTTATTTGAAACCAGGACTTCAGGTTATCGTGAACCCGTTGTTCGAAACCAGGTCAGATGTGAACCTAAACCTCAAGTTATCGTGAACCCGTTGTTTGAATCCATCGTTTGAAACCTAAACTTCAGGTTATCGTGAACCCGTTGTTTGAACCCAGGTCAAATATAAACCTAAACTTCAGATTATTGTGAATCTGTTGTTTGAAATCAGGTTATCATGAACCTAAACCTCTGGTTATCGTGAACCAGTTGTTTGTATTAAGTTATCGTGAACCTAAACCTCTGGTTATCGTGAACCAGTTGTTTGCATTTTCGGTTATCGTGAACCACTTTGTTTGAAATCAGGTTATCGTGAGCCTGCATTTCCGGTTATCGTGAACCACTTTGTTTGAAATCAGGTTATCGTAAGCCTGCATTTCTGGTTATCATGAACCACTTCGTTTGAAATCAGGTTATCGTGAACCTGCATTTTCGGTTATCGTGAACCGCTTTGTTCGAAATCAGATTATCGTGAATCTGTATTTCTGGTTATCATAAACCATCTGCTTATTTATTTTTGGTTATCGTGAACCATTTGTGTCTTCCAGGTTATCGTGAACCTGTATTGCTTAAATCTGGTCAAATATGAACCTAAACCCAAACTAAATTCAGCTCATACTGGTAGTCAAAGTCCAACTCATATTGGCACACCCAAATCCAGCTCATACTGGTATTCTTCATAATCCAAATTGTCACCTTGTTCAAATTGGTGTATACTGACATATCACTTCTGAGTCCAATCCTTGTTGGCACTTTAATCTGGTTCCCAGCAGAAGTTCAGTCATTATCAGTATCTCTTTGAAAGTCCTTGTGATTGATCATCATTTGGCACACACAGAGTTTGTCTTTGTCTTTTTTTGGTTTTTCTTGAAGATCCCGTTTGAACTCTTCAGTATAAGAAATCCCCAGAAAATCTTTTATCTGGATGTCTATTCTTTTATTTCAAATTGATCCTCCAGTGGAGATCATGTCTTCTTTCTGGTTTCATGCCCAGTAAGAGTGTGTTTCATTTCCCCAGTGTCGTCCGGTCACAGATGAACCAGTCGTCCATCTCCCTGGATCTTTCCCCAGTGGAGACTACCTTTCTGGCTCCTATCTCTAGTAAGGACCTGTAGGGTTTCCTCATTTTCATTTTCTATCCCCAGTGTTGCCTCGGAGTCTCCCCAGTGAGTCTCTTTTGTTGGTTAGCATGTATCCCCAGTGGATCTTCCTTGTGGATACTAACCTTCATCCTTCCCCAGTGAAGCTCACCTGTGTTTGGTAGCTCTTTATCCTTCGGTGCCCTGTTTGTCTGCATTTTTGCACTATCATGACATCATATCATCATACTAGAAGTTCATGGCATGTCAGCATTTGCACGTCTGTCGCTTTTCCTTAGCATCTGCATTCCATCTAAGGGCAAAATTTTCGGTTTGCTATATTTAAATACCTTTCACCTTGATGTCCCGAGGATCTTCGTTCCTCGTGTCATCCGGTAAAGCTATTTAAATAGGGGCAACTGTTGTACCCCAAATTTTACCCCTTGGATGTCACAACATCGTTTGCATATCATTCAATCGGCCATTTTTGCACTAATCATCAATCATGCGCTTTTTGTCGATTTTGTCATTCCACTTTAAATTTGTTTTCATTATCTTAGATTTATTTAGAATTTATTTAGTTTAAATACAATTTAGCTTATCTTTTTATATAGTTTATATTTAAGTTAGTTTATTTTCAATTATAACTTTAATTCTTAAACTTAATTTAATTTTAGTTTTCGTTTAGTTCTTATCTTATTTAGTCAATTAGATTAATTTTAATTTTAATTTATTTTTAATTTTAGTTTAATTTTAATCATAATTATGTTTTATCTTAATTTTGATTTTTAGTTTGTGTTTAATCTAGTTTAACTTAACTAATTTTCAAAATTTTATAAAAATACAAAAAAAAAACATTTTGTTTAGGCCCATTGTCCGTTTTTTGTTACAAAGACCAAAACCGTACTACTCTTCATGTATTACACTCCAAGTACACATCCAGCAAAAGTCTTCATAACCTGTCAAAGCTGCCAATCACTATAACCCAGATTTGCACTAATTAGAACTAAGTGATAGCACCAAAAAATGCCAAGCTCTGCAACATCATATTTTAGTGTTATTGACCAACTCAGACCCGCTACCTCACCAACGTGCCAAAGACTTTGCTACACCAGACGACCTGTTGCAAAAACCATACACAGTCTGTAAATCTGAGCAATGAAAACAACATGTCATAGCATCCCTTATGCGTATTCAACAAGTTTGTGTTTGGATTTAAAAAAAAAGGAAAGAAACCAGAAAAGAGGGGGGATCGTTTGGCAATAAAAAAGGACCTTCTTAAAACCTATTGGTGGGGGGGATCACACAAAACATACTTACTAAGGACCTTGACAAAAACTCTCACCTTTGGCTTCCATTTTCCAACCTTGTTTCCAACAAAACCTCGCTCTGAAATACAATCAAAATCCCACTCTTTTTCTAAAACCGAATCACAAACCCATCTTCATCATTCACCTTCAACCAAAAACCTTCTTCTTCAACCTCAATCAACCTTCAATACCAAACCATTCTCTTCGCCAACCGAAACTCCATAACCACCCTTCGAAAACTCTCAGCAACAACCATAAAGTATAACCTTCATCCTTCATGTTCTAAAAATCACCTCAAACAACACACTGAACCTTCTTCATCTCTCTCACTCTGCTTCAACCTCCATCGATCTTCTTCAACAATAAACTCTCACAACATCCCCAAATCAACAACAACACTCAAACGACAACCCAACCACAATCTCAAACCTTTCTAATCCCTAAACAACCACCAAACCCAATCGAATAAAACCGAAAAGAGAGAGAAGATGAAGAGAGGACAAATCAAACCCAAACCCGCTTAAAACTCAGATCCGAAACTGAGTCGGAGAAGGAGGAGAATAAGGAAACCACAAACCTTGCAAGCGGAATCTGATTCGAAACGAGCGAAGCTTAAGACGGTTCGAGGTGAGACTAAAGAAAATCACCAACCTCCATTTCGTTTGGGTCTTCACTTGATTTCATTCTTTCGATTTAGTTTCGATTCGAAGAAAAGACGATACAAGGCGGAGGAAGATCGTGTAGGTGTGCTGTTGGCTTTTGTGTTTTCACGGGTCTTGTTATTTTGTCTCATTTAAAAAGAAAATGAGGACCTGATATTTTTTTCTTTTAATAGCATGAATCATACCCTGCTTCCTCACTTTTGATCCTGATGATGGCTTTGCCCTTTTTATTATTTGAAAATGGAAGGATCGTAGACTCTTTTTGGTAATGAGGGGGCTTCAGGCCCATTTGATTGCTAAGCATCACCCCTGTTTGATTACAGCTGCACCCCCATCTCACGTTCATTTGTTTATTTCATTTTTTAGATTTGTATTCTCTTTATGCTTTTTAAAAAAAAACTTATTTTTTAGTAAATCATTTTTAACAAGTTTTATCATTTAATTGATTTGAGTTTTTTTTTATGTTGGCTTTTCGATTCCATTTTCTTTTCATTTATGGGCCAATGATATTAAAAAATCATAACTTTGTTGATTATTTCAAATCAATAAATTTTGATTATATGAGACCATATTTTCCTTTTTGGTTGGTCAATGAAAGTCTAATCAAAAGGATTATCGATATCTCGATTAGATATTGATTTAGATGAGACCCACTTTATTTTCATTTCCACTCCATTTCCTTTATTTTTTTAGCCAATGATATATAAAAATCATGACTTGGTGGTTTATTTCAAATCACTAAATATCTTGATTCACATGAGGCTATTTTTATTTTTCTTTTGTTGGTCAATGAAAGTCAAATATCGAGATTATCGATTTACCGATTTAAATCTTGGTTAAGACGAGACCGACTTTATTTTTCATTTCGATTTCACTTTCTTTATTTTTGGGCCAATGACATAAAAAACATCATAATTTTGTTGATTATTGCAAATCAATAAATTTTGATTATATGAGGCCATATTTTTCTTTTTGGTTGGTCGATGAAAGTCAAAAATCTAAGATTATCGATTTATCGATTAAATCTTGATTTAGACGAGACCAACTTTATTTTTCATTTCAATTTCATTATCTTTATTTTGGGTCGATGATATAACAAACTTCTTGGTTTGGTTGATTTCATTGAATCGACAAAACTGTGATCAATATGAGACCATTTTCTCTTTATTTCAGTTTCGTTCACTTTTTAGTTGATGAAAGTCAAGAATCATTGATTATCGATTTCTCGATTAAATCATGATGAAGACGAGACTATTTCTACTCCATTTCAATTTTTAATCTCTTTGAACACTAACTCTTCATTTCTCTCCTTGGTGAGACCTGTACATATTTCCTGTTATGTTTGTGGTTGCCTGTTTCATTTGACACATCCCTATTCCAAAGGAAAGTTCTCCTAAATTGACTCATAAGTCAATAAACCAATCACCCCACCTAGGCCTCATAAGAGCCATTCCCTTTTCCTGGCCTCATAAGAGCCATGGAATTATAACTTAGCAATAGGATAGAGTTCTTAAACTCTATGTGATTCTCATCATCATGAGAACTCACTTTTCCCCTCATAACTTAGATTTAGAGAGTTTCTTAAAACTCTAAATGAGATCATACTCATTTCCCCTTGGAACTTTGGCCATGGTCAATGGTTCCTCTTTCGCCCTTAGTTAGGTGAACTACGGTTGCTCTGATTCTTTAGTCAGATACGTAGGCACAAGATGCAACGTCTTGGCGAGCAAAACTTAGTGTACATACCTAGGTCTTTACCTTACCCTTAGCAAGCAAACATAACATAACACAAACTAAACAAGAGGTTCATGTAGAGTACTACAAATACTTAGGGTGCTAATACCTTCCCTTAGTATAACCAACCCCCGAACCTTAGATCTCCCCCCTTTAGGTTTTTCTCGATCTTGAACCTTTCCTTTGGATAAATCAAAGTCGGTTGTGAATTTAAAGAATGTGATGCAAGTTAATTAATAGCTTGTTATCCGATTCTCACCGCTACAATGTGTACATGTTACTCGGTTTGCGTATCGATGGTAAGGCAGTCAATGGACCAACAAACCTTGACCCATCAATTTGTGTGGAACTTTTGGGTGCCGACTTGCTAGATGAGACCTCGAGAGGCCAAGGTATCTTGCTCTCGCAACTAAAAGCATGGTACGCCGGTTTTGTATTAACTGAATAGTCTACAGAAGAAATGAAAATACAGAAAACGAGGTGTTACCTTATGCTTTTAATTAGTTTATTTTTATTTCCCGAGGGTACTGGTTCTTCTATGGACATTATGTACTTACCCTTATTGAGTGATCTAAATCAAATAAGACAGTATAGTTGGGGTTTCGCTTGTCTGTCTTATTTGTATAGTTCTTTGTGTAAGTGCGCCAAAAAAACACATCTACTTTTTTTGGATGCGCTATTTTTCTCCAAGCTTGGGGTTTGTCTAGATTGCCATCCCTAGCGCCCGTCAACCACAACAACTTTTCCTTCCCGTATGCACAAAAGTAAGTTAATAACTTAATATTTTTTTTAAACCTTACGAATTATTGTGTCTAACATATTGAATTTTAACTTCTTGTTTTTTAGATGGTCGGCTAAGGGTATGAGTTACAATAGATGTATGAAACATTGTATCATTCAATACCGCAATCTTTTGGATCACCTAACACCCGCAGATGTAAGTCCTCCTAAACATTTTCTCTTATTTTATATCAGATATTTTACTATCTAATATTTTTCTCTTTTTCAGTTCATATGGCGTCCATATCTAGGCATAGAAGACCTACATGAAGTCAGAGAGGAAGATGTTGTCGTTTAGACTGCATATGTCCCGATCATCAAATTCACAATTGTGGAGATGCACAATAGTTACCGTGTTAAACTACAATTTGGAATGCATCAAAACATCCTAGATCCGCATGTTGACATCAGTAAATGGCATCTAAAAAGAGTTAATGATCAATGGGACTTTAACGACTAGAAGGATTTTTCAAAAACTGAGCATCGTAAATGGATGAACCGCAACAACTATGTCTTGTGTGACCCAGTGATACCAACCCCATCTATACCAACAAATAATTATATGGCTTGGTACAGATCGATTGCAATTGGTTTTGTCTCCAAAGACAGGTATTTACGACCCACGCCAGACCACCTACACATAAGAGGCCTCAACGTCTAACCCACCTGGAAGGCCATGTTACTCACAACCCCTACCCAACAAAATTACCAACCCATTAACCATCCAAACATGTCAAACACCCAACCACAATACCAAGAGCGTCCCTCATACCATCTTCAACAAAATGATTACTATCAAGAAACCCAATATGGCTATGCCCCCAACACAACACCAAGATACAACTAAAATGAGAGTACATCATACCATAGCCAAATTAGGAAAACATCTTTCCATAGCCCTAACGCCTAAACATGATACCCTAGCCAACATAATCAACCGTCTCAATAACCTTATGGCTTTCAAATACCACTGTCATTTCAACCTTTCACCAACGAATCCTTCACACCAATATCCCCTTTCAATCGTCCAGACCGCACACCAATCACCCCTTCATCACATCCAAACTACTCTGGCATGGGTCGCACTCTCATTTTTATCCCCCCAAGACTTCATGGAAATGCAATAAATCTTTAGGGAATCATCTCATAATGTTCCTGAGACTTCAACTCCTCAAACACCGGGCGTGAATCAGCAACAAGGGGAACGAGGGGACAAGTGCAACGAGTGAGGGTGCCTAGAGGATGTGGAACCGGTGGCCGGTTGGATGCACCCGGTCACCAACATTAATTAATGTAATATTTTATTAAATTAATGATAATTTTATTTCATTGTGCCAAAAAAATTACAAAGTACACCCTGTCTCCACATCAATTGGCGACAGGGTTATATAATTTGAACTAGGTCACCAATTCAATTGGAGACTTCAAGAAGTGTCTCCAATTCAATTGGCGATAGCCTTATGCCCCTAAAGAAGGGTCGCCAATTGGTATGGCACCCTTGTGTAATCTCAAACCCTAACTGGGGTAGTTTGGGAATTTTTTTGAAAACTGGGGTATTTTGGGAAAAAAATTTAAAAACTGGGTTATTTGGGTAAAAAATTCGCATCTCACTCTATCTGCTTTGTTTATAGTTAAATTTCAAATTTATAAGTTTTTTATAAAATACTGAAAAAAAATTGAGTTGTTTTATTTTAGTAGCTGTCATTTGACTATAATGTTGGGCGAGAGGATTTGTATTCTTTAAAGTGAAAAAGAGTGAGAGTTTTTATTTTACTAAACTTATTATCATATCTTTTAAGCAACACAATATGTTAATACCTAAATGGAAATAAGAAAAATAGAATAATTCATTGCAACTCATCAATTACTCACATATCCGGAAGAAAATACATGTAAAATTTGGAGATTGGAATTCAGACGCACATTAAACACAACAAATTCAATCTCAAAATCGCGTGAAATACAAGTTAAAAATAAATTCGGAGATTGTAATTCAGATTTATCCTAATCACAACAAACTAAATCTCAGAACCACATCAAATACAAATAAAAAATAAGCTTGAAGATTGAAATTCAAATACTTTTATTTAAGTGTGTGTGGATAGTCTTTTCCTCCCCCATTTGATTACATTTGAAACAACTTCTCAACTTCTCTCAAGAATAGAATATAGCTCACACATCCAAATCTAGCATTTTTTTCAACCTTGCTTTCAATATCTACTTCTAGTCAATCAAACCAAACACTTCATCAACTTCTACTAACTTCTATTCAAACTAAGCACATCCATCTCTCACATTTAGTTCCTCATATCCTTACTTTTATGATTTTTTATGCATGCATCTCCACTAATAACTTAATAGATTGCATATAAGCTACATTAGGTTACATCAGTAGAAATGCAATTCCTACTTGAGTTTAGTATGAATTTGGGTCATTTGAGAGTTATGATTGATGTTTGGTCTGATTTCTACTTTCTGCGTATAATTCAATTTTTAAAATTCGAACCCTCATTACAAATAACAAAATTTGGATTTCTTATTTTGTCATTCATTTCTTAATTGTGTTTGCTTATACATTGTTTCTGTTTCTTTGATTATGATATGCCTTTTCGAGTTTGATTATAGAAAAATGACTGGCAAACAACAATGATACAAACATTATCAACTTCTTAAACATGCTTCAGTGCACCAGGAAAGGGCTAATTTGACGCGATTTGTTAGAGAACCATTTCATGCTACCAAGGGATTATCTTCTTGTTCTCATATATCTCCGCTCATAACAAATTGCTCACAAATATCGTTCATGTTGTTGTACGTGCATATGATCCACATCATGCAGTCGAACGTGATGCTGATGCATTTGATAGTTTTTTAGGAGGCCCTGAAGACATTTCACTACTTCTTCTATATTCACACCATGCTGCTAGGCATGTGTGGGAGAGAAGTGTAACATAATTTTTTATTTACTCATTTAAGCACCAGTTTTATACTAATTGAACTGCCTGGCGTTGATGTAGTTTTTTGCAACAACATGAGACCTTGAAATGTATAAATCATAGTAGGAAGATATCAAAGCTTCCACAACCAGAAGAACCTTGGTTTTAGGATGTATTGGAGCTATATGGGTTGAAGGACTTTTGTAGGAAAGGATGTGGTTATATTGAATCATGGTCTATTGTTTGTATTTGTTGAGAGATGGCACACAAAGACAACATCATTTCATATTCTGATCAGTGAGATGACTATCACCTTTGATGATGTAATGTACCTCATACATCTTTTGATCACAAGAAGATTGTTGGATCACTCTAGAATTAGTAGCCTGGGGCACTCAATCTGATGGTGACACAATTAGGAGTTGATCCAAGTAAAGCCCAAAGTGAGATAGAAGACACTAGAGGATGTCATGCTTGATTTTTATTCCTATCAGAAAATTATATTGACAACTTGAATGCAGTTGTGGATGTTGCGAGTGATTATGCACAAGTTGCATATCATAAAGTATGTGCATTAAGAACATATTTCTTATATTTGGTTGATACAAGCATATTCGTGTGTGCTCAATTATTCCACTTGGGGTAATTCAAAGACTAAGCAGACACGAGTTTCTATTAAATGCATCTTGTTGGGTAATATATGTTTTAGCACCATCATACATGACCCTTGGAGGTGATATCCTGATACTCTAGATATATGGTTTATGGGTTTTGACTTATGTACCCGCATCTATCCGAGCGAGTATTGCGACAATTTAGGTATTTGCAGAGTATACCTAGGGACCTCGTATTTACTGCTCCCACCACTATCCTCTGCAAAGATATTTATGAAATGTTTACAAAAGGATGTATTTAGTATTCCGGCTCCTCGTCAATGGAGTAAAATATACAGCTACATCCAATGGTTTAATATAGTGTACCATCCTTATATGACACCAGAGCCAAAAGGAGATCCTCTAGGCCAACTCATCAGGAGTCACTAGAAGAGGAACATGCGAGGGCAAACCATGTCGTGGATATATTGCCTATATGTCACTATTTTGTTGTGCTTGGAAAAGATGTCATTGCTATGGGAGACTTTCAGGAAGACACTCCTGAGATGGTCACTTTGGATGTGATATTATCAGAGGAACAATTTGCACTGCACTATAGGAGGTAGGGGAGAAACTGTGACGTTGGATATACCCAGTAGTTTTATTTTAATTTGTATTTTTATGCGAACATTTCGAAAGTTTGAGGTGCTTTGACACAAATAACATGCCTAAGGGCTTGAGGTGCTTTGACAAAAATGTTATACCTAAGGTTTCGAGGTATTTTAACACAAATGCCAAACCTAATTAGTTGAGGTGTCATGATACATATGCCATGCCTAGGATTTCAAGGTGACGTAACACTAATGTCGAGCCTACGGTTTTGAGGTATCATAATACAAAGGCAAAGTCTAAGTGATGTAATAGGAGTAAGCCTTCACTTGATTTCATTTGTTAATCATGATTAGATAATGTATGTTCGTGAAATAAGTTAAGTTTTCATTGAACAATGGTTACAGTGGTAAGAAAGCCCTGATAACAATAAAAGTAAGCCTATTAAGATATGTTAGTTGGTGAGTGAGCTACCCTAATACATAAGGAACCCTAGTAACGAATGAGAATGTTAAATTAATATGTTAATCCTTTAATTTTGTAAGCCTCAAATGGGTAAGTCCCAAAAGTAGGATTAAGAGTTCGGGTTATTCCTAATCAATGTTTGAAGTGATAAGTCCTCAGATGCCGCATGGTTAAGGAGTTCCATATGCCTGCTGGGAGTGGTGAGCCTTCAACTAAGAGGGAACCAAATCACTTAATACTTATTCCTTAAGGGCAATGCATGGAGTTTTACTTAATCATATTGTATGTACGAAGCTTGAAGCTTCCATAATTAGGTTTTGCATTTATGCAAGATTGTAGTGACTTTATCGTTGATGATAATAGCTTGCCCTGTAGAGCCGAGTGGTCCCATAAGATAGGGGAACTCGCTGAGATTTAGTAATCTCACCCCTGTCATGTTGTTATTTTTCAGGTGTCACAACGCGAAAAATGACCATGAGTGTAACACCCCATTTCTACCCGGCAATTATATTGAAAATCAGAGTAGTTAAAAATTCAATCAACACGTACACAAATAGGATGCCACATTTTTCAACTTTAAAAAAAACTTATTCATTTAAATCAAATAGTACATCGATACATAACACTTTTAATTCGGATGAAACTATAATAACAACTTTCATTCATTCTTGGAAACCAAAACAATTTTCACAACTACGCAGCGGATTCTCAAATATTCAACTATACATGATATAACATTTGTCCAACTTAAACAACTTAGTAACAACATATTTTCATGGAAACAACTTAAAACAACAACAGAGCAACTAAGCGTTCATCCCCCCGAGTGTTACGTATCAGAGCGACATCACTGACTCAACTAATGAAGATAAACGACCTTCATCTCTGCTAACCTGCACGTTACCAACATAGGGGTAACATTCAAACAGAAGGGGTGAGATATCGAACAATATAAACAGGAGTATGATAATTAATACGTTAGATAGAATCATACAATTTCGCTACTATCCAACGACAACAACGACTTAACAATAATCAATAATTTATCAACATACTTTATCGACTTATTACACATATCAACATTTACGACATAATCACTACAATCAACCTAATCAACATGACCAACTTCAACTCTAAAATCAACGTAAACACCTTCATCAACTTCAACAAATATACTCAACATATTCAACTTCTTCAACATCAACATAATCGACTTCATCAACTTAAACAACGCAAACAACTTTATCAACTTAAGCAACATGAACAACTTTATCAACTTAAGCAACATGAACAACTTTATCAACTTGGACAACATAAACAACTTACTTAACTTCAACAATCACAATCAACACAAACAACATAAATAATGCGACCAGGTTGCGACTCGACTATGCAAATGCATGTGGTACCATTGGAGCAAAACTCCCAACTTAGAAACGGAGCAGAACTCCCAACTTAAAATATACCAGGTTATCGAGGTATCTGCAAGGCATAAGCCTTCAACTTAATAATCTTGCCAATCCAAGCCAACGTGGTGAGCATCAGCTCCAACTTAAAAATTGCCAATCCAGGCCAACTTAATAATGTTATGCTATGATGCAACGACTCAACACAAAACAACAACCAACTCCGAACAACATATAACAACCACATAACAACTTTAATTCAACACGATTCAACTTTGGTCATAGGCCTACAACTTATATACATCAACGTTGGTCATACGACCTACAACTTTAACATCAACATTGGTCCTTCGACCTACGACTTAAAAATGCCCACAAACCGGGACAAAACCACATAAGCAACTGTACCAGAAATCCACACATACAACATGAATTTCAACAAAATAACCCGACTAAAATCACCTACTAATTATTACTAACTACCTCGACAATTTTTGTTAAATTCCGAACAACTAATTTTTCCGCTTAAATCCGTATTGTTTTTACACACTATGATTACTACTAGTTAATTTTACCGATGGTATTAAATTTTAACTTACTGATACAACCATAGTCATGCTATCAATTACTGTCATCAAAATCCAACCCTGCTAAAAACTTCCATTTTCTGTCAAAAACCATTACTGCTACATATATTATTAGTAACTATATTATTTTTCTGCTATACACTATTCATAACATTTGATTAATAAAATATGGTTTAATAATATATAGGCTTAATTAATTTAATCTACTGACACTAAAACAAAACCAATTATTAAAACCAATTAATTAATTAATTATGCCTGTTAGTGGTGGCTTGCGCCACCTAAACACACACACATGGTGGCTTGCGCCACTCTTTCTCACCAAGTACAGATGGTTTGCGCCACCCTGTCTTGTAGTACCAAGGTGGCTTGCGCCACCCTTAATGCACACAAAAGTGGTATCATTACTTTCTATCAAATATATATACCATTATTATGTCACTATTTAATCAAACTAGGAAGGGTATAGGAACCAGTTTCCTGCGCATGTTTGTCTCTCTCTCTCTCTCTCTCACAATTCCATCCCTCAACTCATATATAATAATATATATATTATCATTTCCATTCCCACTAAATCAAAGAGGGCTACATTGAATTTAATTGCTTCATATCTCCTTTCTTCTCTCCATGCGTTGTACACTCAATGAAATGGGAAATGAAATCAAATCCCCTATTTATTACATTACCTATTAATTAACACTAGCATTAAATAAAAGGGGGTCACTTACATTTCCAATCTACATTATTTCTCTATTTTACTGCGCTGCTATATATATTTGGAAAATAAAAGGAAATAGCTGCTTAACGTATATATTATCTGCACAAGATCATTAGATGAACACAAACAGTGCGCTACAGTATGAAACAACATATTCATTTCCAGATTTTCTTTACTTCAATGGATACCACAATCTTAAATGAGTCTCTAAACTATTACTAAAAATCAATTTCTAAATACCAATTTCTAAATACCCAAAATTTAGTAATTCCAGAAAAATATTCCCCAACACATAATACCAGAATAAATTCCACAATAAAATCAACACAATCACAGACAACAATGATTTCACCGAATCCTAACAACACAAAATCAACACCACAGTAGAGAAATTATAGAACCCAATCCCACGTATTAATCATCTTATTCCCAGTTATAAAATTTGAACCCCACCCTTACCTGGGATTGAAGGCCACTCGAATTTCCGGTCGAAACTGGGACTTGATTTTGACAGCATCTCGTGTTCTCTCCTCTCCAACCTACGCTTCCAAACCCTCGTTCAATTTCTGTAACTTCTTTTTCTTCTCTTCTACCACGTACAACCTTTATTCTTCTTAACCTCCTTTTTTTCTCTAACTTCCTTTACTGCCTCCTCGACTTTTCTTTTTATTATAATTATAAATCTCAATTTGGGCCTACTAATCAACACCTCACCAATTACTACCACCAACGCAACGACTAAGCCCACTTAAATAAAATATGCTTATAATTCCAAAATATTAATTCTAATATTATTTCTCTTGACTAAATCGACTAATTACCGACTATTAAATAAATCGTCCAAACCGCCAAATCAACATATTTAACCATAGACGGAAAATATTCAATATTATTTCCACAACTTAAATCAACTTATTAAATCAATTCAACTCGAACCAACTTAGAAACATCAACATAATATTCCGATATTCCGGAATCAACTTAAATCGACACAAATACTCAAATCAACGTGAATCAACACAACATACTACAATTATATTTAATTAAATACTTAATTAAATAAACGGGCGTTACAACTCTCCCCCACTTAGAACATTTTCGTCCTCGAAAATTCATCCGATACAACTACTCCAACTATGTGATTCCATCCGACTAATCAACTCTCGTCTCCGAAGGCAACCTACGTATAATACAAACAATTGATAACATCAACGGCTAAAGCAACCCGAATACTACTCATGCGACACACTTGACAACTTAACATCACAACATAAAGAGTAACCAACTTAAGAATTCGCCGGATTAAGAACTAGAACGTAACAACATACGAACACACAACTTACCCACGACATCAATACAACCAAACTACCAACATCGTTGTTACTTACACATGAACAACGGCACCATGCCACGCGTTCGTTGCGCACTCTGATTACTTGCAAAGTATCAAGACTACTCAGTTTAACTCCAACTTCTAATCACCAAACCGATATAACAACGACTTTCGACTTAATTCTTCAGAAATTCCATCCCAACAGGTATTCTACACTTTTGTAGTTGCCGAATACTTCGAACTTAGATTCGTAAGACAACACCTCTGAACGTTCAACATAATTACAACGGCGACTACTTCCCAATCTTGGATAATATATACATGTACTTCCACGAATTTTCTCGATTATCATCAAACATAAACTACCACTTTACCATCTCCTATTTACACGTTCCTCGAAAATCATCTTAAACACGCAACATCATTACAACAACATAGGGTACCTGTGTACATTTAACTTCAACCAGATAAATAATCATTTCCTTTCCAACTAATCCAACAAACCAATTTATCGACTTTTACTCATACTGACACAATTCTTCGTAAATTCTTATCCGAATTAACACAACCAAGTAACCCATCTTTACCAACCAAAAGTTCCACTTTTACAGTTCAACTTATAACTTCACTTCTTGTTCTATTTGCAACTTAATTCTCAAATTACCCAGAACTCAACTGCGAATTTCCATACTACTCATCAATTAAATCACAACCTCATGCCATCATCCTTAAGTTCAACTAATATGCTCATATATGAATCTACATCGACAAAATAAACAATCCACAAGCACTTGGTTTGACTTCAACCAATTCAACGTACATACTATACTAGTTGGCATGACACATATATCCATCAATTATGATTCTGTCTACTATCAACAAGAGATTAAGGGTGATCAGTTCCTCAATTTGTCAATAGACAGCCGGCAACCATAACAGTGGCATAAATCATCATTACCCAACACAATAGCGTACTACAACTTGTGCCCAAAGTCCGTAAGCACAATGCTCCGCCAACTCTCTGATGCTTATCAACATCGTCTTAGTTTCCTTAATTTCAACTTCGTCAATTATACCAAAACGTCCAAAATCCAATACATACTCTCTTATACATGCTCGTAGCACAACACAATTATTAAATATCTTTCCAACACCGGAATCGCTACTACTTCAAGTACTATCCAACTCGGCTCGCTCTAATTACAACTCTTATCCAAGTTAAAATTTTTAACGTTGCAAATCAACCATCCGTCTTTTCCTCAACATTACTATCACATGGCATCATCACTTATTTCTCTTTACTCAACATAAATTGCATCTCGATGCTTTCTCAGATACCGTCACATCCTTATAATTACCAACATATTATTCTTATCAAAATTTCACACTCGGCTTCATCTTTCCAAATTTTTCAGCAGTAGTCGCTCAACTTCAACCACATATATCTCTTTTGATATAGACCTCTCAATCACAAAATCATATTCTAAAATGAAGAGAATTTCGTAAAGATTCCAGAACTTCAAGAATCGCTTGAATCCGAGTTACGAGTAAAAAGTTATCATCCTTACAACGGGACTGGTTCAGAATTTCCATATGCAGAATTTTCCAAAAATCAGCATCAGACCCAAATATTAAAACGCACTTTTCTCCCTCTTCACAAACTTCCTGAAGATAAATCGTATATGCAAACTGTAGGGAATTGCGTAAGCTTTCCAAAAAGTCCAGAACCGCTTCAATCGGAATCACGAGTAAAAAGTTATGCCTCTTTTACAGACAGCTGCTCCAAAATTGCAAAAATCAGAATTTGAGATTGATGAACATAAGTTCCATCTCTCTCCCGCTTGCCCCAAAATCTACCAACAATCTTTTCTTTTCATCCAACTCTAAAATTACTCGACTTTAATCCGACTATACTCAAGGCATATTAATCTACCGACTTGATCCATCAACTTATTATTTCCATTGGAATACTCCCTTATTCTCAATCAATTCCTCATCCATATTCCACACACTTCTCAAACTCGACCGATACGAATTCATGAGTCCAAACTCTCGTCGGTTCGCAACGACATCGCTTCAACAACATTTGCACTCTTGCAATCAACATCACCTTGAACCAACTTCTACATACCAACAACACGTTCGGGAGACAAGCTTCTCCCCCACTTAATCCAAACCAACACCTGCAGACAACGACCAGAAACTAACAAACAAGCACCGACAGTGTTTCCCACACATGTCGAGTACTAAGGAATAAACGACATTAGACAATATTGGCCGGACGGACCGACCGGCTCTGATACCACTAATGTAACACCCCATTTCTACCCGGCAATTATATTGAAAATCAGAGTAGTTAAAAATTCAATCAACACGTACACAAATAGGATGCCACATTTTTCAACTTAAAAAAAACTTATTCATTTAAATCAAATAGTACATCGATATATAACACTTTTAATTTGGATGAAACTATAATAACAACTTTCACTCATTCTTGGAAACCAAAACAATTTTCACAACTACGCAGCGGATTCTCAAATATTCAACTATACATGATATAACATTTGTCCAACTTAAACAACTTAGTAACAACATATTTTCATGGAAACAACTTAAAACAACAACAGAGCAACTAAGCGTTCATCCCCCCGAGTGTTACGTATCAGAGCGACATCACCGACTCAACTAATGAAGATAAACGACCTTCATCTCTGCTAACCTGTACGTTACCAACATAGGGGTAACATTCAAATAGAAGGGGTGAGATATCGAACAATATAAACAGGAGTATGATAATTAATACGTTAGATAGAATTATACAATTTCGCTATTATCCAACGACAACAACGACTTAACAATAATCAACAATTTATCAACATACTTTATCGACTTATTACACATATCAACATTTACGACATAATCACTACAATCAACCTAATCAACATGACCAACTTCAACTCTAAAATCAACGTAAACACCTTCATCAACTTCAACAAATATACTCAACATATTCAACTTCTTCAACATCAACATAATCGACTTCATCAACTTAAACAACGCAAACAACTTTATCAACTTAAGCAACATGAACAACTTTATCAACTTAAGCAACATGAACAACTTTATCAACTTGGATAACATAAACAACTTACTCAACTTCAACAATCACAATCAACACAAACAACATAAATAATGCGACCAGGATGCGACTCGACTATGCATATGCATGTGGTACCATTGGAGCAAAACTCCCAACTTAGAAACGGAGCAGAACTCCCAACTTAAAATATACCAGGTTATCGAGGTATCTGCAAGGCATAAGCCTTCAACTTAATAATCTTGCCAATCCAGGCCAACGTGGTGAGCATCAGCTCCAAACTAAAAATTGCCAATCTAGGCCAACTTAATAATGTTATGCTATGATGCAACGACTCAACACAAAACAACAACCAACTCCGAACAACATATAACAACCACATAACAACTTTAATTCAACATGATTCAACTTTGGCCATAGGCCTACAACTTATATACATCAATGTTGGTCATACAACCTACAACTTTAACATCAACATTGATCCTTCGACCTACGACTTAAATATGCCCACAAACCGGGACAAAACCACATAAGCAACTGTACCAGAAATCCACACATACAACACGAATTCAACAAAATAACCCGACTAAAATCACCTACTAATTATTACTAACTACCTCGACAATTTTCGTTAAATTCCGAACAACTAATTTTTCCGCTTAAATCGGCTAAATCGGTATTGTTTTTACACACTATGATTACTACTAGTTAATTTTACCGATGGTATTAAATTTTAACTTACTGATACAACCATAGTCATGCTATCAATTACTGTCATCAAAATCCAACCCTGCTAAAAACTTCCATTTTCTGTCAAAAACCATTACTGCTACATATATTATTAGTAACTATATTATTTTTCTGCTATACACTATTCATAACATTTGATTAATAAAATATGGTTTAATAATATATAGGCTTAATTAATTTAATCTACTGACACTAAAACAAAACCAATTAATTAATTAATTATGCCTGTTAGTGGTGGCTTGCGCCACTCTTTCTCACCAAGTACAGGTGGCTTGGGCCACCCTGTCTCGTAGTACCAAGGTGGCTTGCGCCACCCTTAATGCACACAAAAGTGGTATCATTACTTTCTATCAAATATATATACCATTATTATGTCACTATTTAATCAAACTAGAAAGGGTATAGGAATCAGTTTCCTGCGCATGTTTGTCTCTCTCTCTCTCTCACAATTCCATCCCTCAACTCATATATAATAATATATATATTATCATTTCCATTCCCACTAAATCAAAGAGGGCCACATTGAATTTAATTGCTTCATATCTCCTTTCTTCTCTCCATGCGCTGTACACTCAATGAAATGGGAAATGAAATCAAATCCCCTATTTATTACATTACCTATTAATTAACACTAGCATTAAATGAAAGGGGGTCACTTACATTTCCAATCTACATTATTTCTCTATTTTACTGTGCTGCTATATATATTTGGAAAATAAAAGGAAATAGCTGCTTAACGTATATATTATCTGCACAAGATCATTAGATGAACACAACCTGTGCGCTACAGTATGAAACAACATATTCATTTCCAGATTTTCTTTACTTCAATGGATACCACAATCTTAAATGGGTCTCTAAACTATTACTAAAAATCAATTTCTAAATACCCAAAATTTAGTAATTCCAGAAAAATATTCCCCAACACATAATACCAGAATAAATTCCACAATAAAATCAACACAATCACAGACAACAATGATTTCACCGAATCCTAACAACACAAAATCAACACCACAGTAGAGAAATTATAGAACCCAATCCCACGTATTAATCATCTTATTCCCAGTTATAAAATTCGAACCCCACCCTTACCTTGGATTGAAGGCCGCTCGAATTTCCGGTCGAAACTGGGACTTGATTTTGACAGCATATCGTGTTCTCTCCTCTCCAACCTACGCTTCCAAACCCTCGTTCAATTTCTGTAACTTCTTTTTCTTCTCTTCTACCACGTACAACCTTTATTCTTCTTAACCTCCTTTTTTTCTCTAACTTCCTTTACTGCCTCCTCCACTTTTCTTTTTATTATAATTATTATTATAATTATAAATCTCAATTTGGGCCTACTAATCAACACCTCACCAATTACTACCACCAACGCAACGACTAAGCCCACTTAAATAAAATATGCTTATAATTCCAAAATATTAATTCTAATATTATTCTCTCGACTAATTACCGACTATTAAATAAATCGTCCAAACCGCCGAATCAACATATTTAACCATAGACGGAAAATATTCAATATTATTTCCACAACTTAAATCAACTTATTAAATCAATTCAACTCGAACCAACTTAGAAACATCAACATAATATTCCGATATTCCGAAATCAACTTAAATCGACACAAATACTCAAATCAACGCGAATCAACACAACATACTACAATTATATTTAATTAAATACTTAATTAAATAAACGGGCGTTACAATGAGTGCATCTCATGCGGGGTAATAACAAAGTCTCCACCGAACTTTATTTGTTCCAAAAATGAAAAGGAAAATATCGATAAAACCCCTAAAGATGACAAAGATATGTCGTCGCAACCAAATCGGGTTCGGGAGTCGATTATGCAAGGGGAAGGTATTAGCACCCTGTCGTACCTCGAAAAATACGATCCTTCACGATGGACGCAGAAAAAATTAGTTTGAACAGAGTCGCCACCAAACTTTATTTATTCCAATAAGGAATAGGAAAATATCTATAAAACCTTTAGGAAAGGAAAATGGCCATCGCAACCAAATACTAGGTTTGGGAGTCGATTATCCAAAGGGAATGTATTAGCACCCCTCACGTCCGTTGTACTCAACGGGAACTTCTTAGTTAGATTTGCAATTGACTGTTAGCACATATTTATTTGCTTTCTTCAAATAATAAAAAAAGCTAAAGAGAAATGAAAGGAAAACACTAAAGGGAAAATGGGAAGTTTTATCTATAAGGGTGCTCGTCATGGATTGAGGCCTTTGTACCTATGTACCTTCATTTTGAAATGAAGAATCAGAGTGTCCGTAATTCGGAGAACTACGGGGAAAAGGTTTAGATAGAAAAAAGAAAAACTAAATGGAAAGGAAGGTAGAAAACAAAAAAGGTAGTTCGCTAGGATCTCACAATCCTGTGCCTACGTACCCACATGGTGCAATGAGGAAGTCAGAGCTCCGTAGTTCGGGGGACTATAGTTGGTTTCTGTTTTTTAATGAACGAGTATTTAGGTCGCGTTCTAACTGTTAAACATTGGCCTGTCTTCTCGCAAGGGAAGGCTGAAGCACTAGCTTATATGCGCGATAGAAGGGACTAAACAATGTTCTTTGCAAAAATAATTAGTTGCACGGAGGCGAGAAGTTAAGTTAATATGTTGAATGTTTTGTTTAGACGACGATTACTTGGATGGCTAAGGAATGCTTCTCGTATCCAAATAATTGAAGAGAAGAATCATAGGCTCGAGACCATCTCTCTTTCCATCCTTAACTGTGAAAGGTTTCAATATGATTAAGGTATTTTAAGTTGATGACGAGTACTCGAATGACCAAGGAAAGCTCCTCGTATCCAAGTATGAGAGAGAGAGAGAGAGAATAGAAGGCTCTAGACTCTCTCTTTTTCATATAAGTATTTAGGAAAATAGATTTTATTCAATTTATTAAGAAAATGGTTTGAAGTGAATCGGATTAGAAGTTTTTTAGAGATAACAATTGTTTGAATAGTGAGGAAGGCTCCTCGTACCCAAACAATCGAGGAGAGGGCTCTAGACCATCTCCCTTTTCACATTTAATGAAATAGTGTTTAAATATGGTTAGGTGTCTTAATTTAATTTTAAAAATACTCGATGTCGATTGAGGTTTGAATTTGCGTTTGAGGCGATGTAAGGGTTTGAACTAAATGGAAAGGAGGACCTAATGGTGTTGGGTAAGGTTGATGGCGATGCATGAAGCAATCGACTTACAAGAGTGTAAAATGACTCAACATCGAATCGAGAATTAGTTCTTTTGGAAAGGGTTTAAAGCATGCAAATGAGAGATAAAAGCGATAAAGCAATTGAATCGCATTTAAATTACAAGTGTACTAGCAAAGTGGGCTAGTGTTTTAGATGAATAATTAGAATTAATTAAGCGAATAAGTCTCATTGTAAGAAAGCCCAAGAGTAAGCTACGAATGTGTGCAAGTGTGAGCATGAGGTTGATGGCGATGTTTAAAAAGTGATCGACTTACAAAGGTGTAAAAGATGGCTCGATATGAATCAAGAATTATTTTGAAAATGATTTAGGTGATGCTTGAAGTGATTAACAATTGAATAAAGCACACAATCAAGATGAAAGCGATAAGATTATTACACTTCATGGGAATGGGGTTACATCTTGTCGAATAGGGATACAAGATAATGTAATAATTAAATCAAGTCCAACCAACAAACAAAAATGAGTGTAAATGGTTTGATGTAAAATGAATCGATTTTTTAATTAGCAAAATTAATCGATTAAAATTTGATTAAATTAATTAATTAGGTTAATTAAGATCAATTATCAAAATCATTCGATTAAATCAAATAATCAAGTGAATTAAAATTAGTTAATCCAAATTAACTAATTAAACAAAATTTAATTAATTAATTAATTTAATCAAAATTGAAAATGGAATAACAAGATCGAGGGAAAGTCATCGAAGCGAAATGATCAAAGTGTGCTCAAAGTCAGTTTGTACATAGCGACCACATAATTGAAGGGTCGTACGTTTGGGTCATAACGCGGCGAAATTTCATATTAATGTACCAAAAATTTCAGTTGAATAACAACATAAAATTGCCGAATCTGCTAATTAAAAATCTGATCATACAATGAAAATCAAGCAGCAATCCAATTTACTTACAAAGTTCACAAAATTATTTACAATATAAAGGAAGTGCCAAAAAAATCAGGGGGCCTGCAGTTAGAACTGGGTCGCTAGGTATTAGGCCCATTCTAAATATTTTCAATCAGCTATATATTTTAAAGAATGAAAATAAAATAAATGATTTCTCTTTCAAAGTTTCAACAAATGAGTAACATTACTAAAAAGAGAAAACAACGTATGAACCCTTTGCTTATTGATTGAGAACAACGTCCGAAACAACAACACAATAGGATATTTGCAAAGTTCATAAAGTCTCAAAACAATATCCTACTACAATACAACGAAACCAAAATCACAACATAATTGATACAATGGAATTGCACAAAAGAAACTTATTCCATCAATACACAAATATCAACCCCTTAATATAACTTTTAACAAAAGTAAAACCAAACTAACACTACATTAATATAGATAACATAATCAGAAGCGATTGGAATGAAAAAAAAATGAAGTAAAGCTTATAACCAATGATGTGCATTAAAGTCAATTTCAAAACACATGCTCACGGTTGTAACTAATTATGCAGAAACTCATTTCAGTAAGAATCAAATGACAAATTAATGAACAATCAAAGTCAATTCGAAATTGATTCGAAAATTTTAGTTACAGTTGGAATTAACTCTGTAAGTAACATAATCTTAAGTAGAAATTTGAAATCAAAATGTTACCTCCATGGAATATATACACTTATGCTTCATGTTATCATTGTATAATAAAAAACGTAATTCGGTGATGTCGCAACAAGAATGCAATCGGTTCCAAATCCTGAATCAGATTGACAACCTGCACATAAATCAGCAACAGACAACAATCCAAACAAGAATAGGAAACAAACATTCGCGAATTCAAAACCGACAAAAAACGGAGTTAAATTGATTTATGCGAGCTCTGTTGTTCATGTGTGAATTTGTGTTTTCTTTTTCTCTGAATTTGAAACGAGAGAGTCTTGTGTGTTGAGGGCGTGGAATTAGTTGAAACGGCGAGATGAGTGTTTGCCGAAGCAGTTGCAGGCGACGACAGTGTGAGGGGCTGAAGGTTATGGGTTTATTCACGGTGGAAAGTGTTGTTTGATTTTCAGAGGTTGAAGATGATTTTCGGATATGAGAGTGGAGGGAGGAGTTTGGTGTTTCACAGTGATTTTTTGTAGTTCACATGGAGTTTGTGGAATTTGGAGGAAGAGGTTATGTGGTGTGTGATTTTTGAAGGTTGGTGGTGGAGATTGGGTGGTGGTTGAGGAAATGCAGGCGGAGGGAGGAGATCTGAGGTTTTGAGTGGTTGCGAGGGTAGTAGGTGAAGTTTGTGTAAGTGATTTACATGGTGGAGAGGGTGAGAGTATGATGAGGGAGAGATTCTCAGAAAAAATGAAAAACTAGTGAGAGTGAGGATTATGCTTGTGTTAAGGAGAGAGAATAGTGATTCTTTTCGTTGAAGATCAGCCTTTTTCCAACGCCGTGTTTGGATTCTTGTATGGTGGAAAACCGTTTTTTTCCCTTTGTCTTCTTGTCATGCGTTGCTCCTGGAGAGAGAGCAAAAGATTCCTTTTCTTATATCTGTCCGACATTGAAAAAAAACCATTTGTCTTTTTATTATTGATTGGTTTAATTGCAATTTTGGTCCCCTTATTTTTATTTTTTTTGAATTTTGATCCTCTTATTTTAAAATCTAAAATTTTTGTCCCTTTATTTTCAGTCTTTTTGAGTTTTGGTCCCCTTATTTTAAAATCCGAAATTTTTGTCCCCTCATTTTTATTTTTTTTGAGTTTTGGTCCCCTTATTTTCATTTTTTTAAACTTTTGATCCTCCTATTAAATTAGTTCAAAATTGAAAAGGGGACTAAAATCCAAAACAAAACTTAAAATAGTGGACCAAAACTAAACAAAAATGAAAATAGAGGGATCAAAATTCTAGATTTTAAAATAGGGGGACCAAAACTCAAAAAAACTAAAAATGCAGGGACAAAAATTCCGAATTTTAAAATAGGGGGATCAAAACTAAAAAAAAATGAAAACAGAGGGACTAAAATTGCAATTAAATCTTATTGTTTTTATTCTATTTATTAATAAAATACTATTTTTTTATTGGATAAAAAAATACACATGCATCACTAATATGGGACTTTGATTAATCCTGATTTAACGGTCGAGATTAGGCATGGCAAAAAAACCCAGACCCGCCGGGGCCCGCCCGGACCCGCCCCGAAATTAGCGGGGAAAACCCGGTTTAATTGGGTGCGGGTGCGGGTGCGGGTAAAATCCGATTTTTTATTACGGGTGCGGGTGCGGGGGCGGGGGATGCTACTACCCGCCCCGCACCCGCCCCGCCCCCGCCCCCGCCCCGGTCTAGCTTAATTTACTTTTATATTTTATTTTAATTATTTTATTATATATTTATTAAAATTATTTTAATTTTTAAAAATAGTTTTATTAGAAAAACATGTTTATTAATTATTTTACTCTTTAAAAACATGTTTATTATTAAAATAATTAATTATTTAATTAAATTATTAATTTTTATTATTATGAAAAATATTTATTAAAAAAAAAATAGTTTTGCGGGTGGGGGCGGGGAACCCGTTCCCCATTGGGGACGGGTCTGGGTGGTAGTTTTTTACCCCCGACTGGGTGCAGGTGCGGGGGCGGGTCTGTCTCTGGGTGGCGGGTGCGGGTGCGGGGCTGCTCAAACCCGCCCCCGACCCGCCCCGTTGCCATGTCTAGTCGAAATTAAATTAAAGAAGCATAAAAAGAAACACACATTGTAAAAAAAAATTAAAATTCCTAAAATGCCCCTTCTAGATGATTTATTTGATTTAAATCAAATTAAATTCACATCTTTTTAAACGCACGTGATAAAATTAAAATGCAATCATGGAAAATTCTATTTTATTTTTCTGAATATTGTGACAAAAGGATAAAAATAAAATGGCTAAAAATGAATAAAGTTAGGGTGTTAAAGTGCCCGAAAAAATTAATTGATTGCACTAAAATGATCAGCGTGAAATAAACGTATCGGAAGAATACATCGTTTGGTCAGATTTTGAAATAAATTCGGACCGGTAAAAATACTCAGATTGTTCAAAATATGGCTAAAAAGTCGTCGAAAATTAAAAACGAGCACGCCAGGTTAAATTACGCGAAAGGTAAATTAATATAAATGGCGCCTCGAAGCTTAATTTTTAACTTCTTATCCATTGATTTTACGCATATTTGAGAAACAATTCAACCAGTCTGTATATCCAAGAATTCATTTTGGCAGATCATTTTAGGTGTGATTCATGATGAAGAGCATTTTATGTTGTGCAGGCGATGCAAAATGAAAATGCAGTCAGATAAATGAAAATTTAAAAATGCCCAGACTAAATTGGGGTATGACACACCCCTCACATCCGTTGTACTCAACGAAAAACTATTTAGTTAGTTTTGCGTTAAGTGTTAACTTAAAAATATTTGTGTTCCTCGACTTATTAAAAGTTTGAGAAAAATAATGAATGACTTAAAAAAAGTTTTTTATTAGTGTATCTGACGAGACTTTGAATCTCGCTCCTACGTATCTCCAAGTGCAATGGAGAACTCAAGACTACTTAGTTCTGGGTAGAAAATGTTTGTTTGTTTGTCGTTTTAGCGGAATCTATTTTGTCAATAGATCGGAAAACCTTGCTTATTACCCATAACAGTGGAGAATAGGATGTTTGCATCACAACAGAATAGATAGATATTAATATTCACGGGAAAACGTCGTTAGTTTGCTCACTCATATAAGGACGAATCGTTGTTTTGCGTCTTCTCGAGACGAAACATCTTTTATTTATGAAAAGAGTTTGATTTTTAATGCCAAAAGGCAAAAAGGTTTTAATGTGTTGGATTGTTTTTCGAATAGATGACGAATGCTCAGATGGTCGAGCTATACGGCTCGTATCCCAACACTTGGGGAAAAGTGTGATATACACCATGTTCCTTTTTCACCCAATTAATTATGAAAGGGTTAGATATGATTATGCATTTTGGTTAGAATACGAATACTCGAATGGCTGAGTTATATAACTCGTATTCAAGTATTCGGGAAAAAAAGTGATATACACCAAACTGTTCCTTTTTCGCCTGATTTATTGTAAAAATGAGATTGCTCAAGATTGATATGAAAGTGATTTTGATATCAATTGAGATAAGAGTTTTAAAAGGATGACGAATGCTCAGATGATCGAGATATACATATCGTATCCAAACACTCGGGGAAAAGAGTGATATACACCAAATTGTTCTTTTTTCATCTTATTTGTGAAAAGATGTTTAAAAATGATTAAGTATTTTGTTTTGATCTTGAAAATTCACACAATATGGATTGAGGTTTGATTTGCGTTGCGAAATGAACAGCGAAATGATTTGTTGAGTATGATTATTTACTTGTGCGATAATATGAACATTTATAGAGAAATTACCTAATTAGTTGACTTAACACTTTGAAATAGATTAAACAATTAATCAAATAATCCAATTAACAACTAAAAAACAATTAATTAATTAAATGTTCAAAATTCATCAATTTAAAAAGTAATCCTTAAATCAACTCACCAAATTGTACATTTAATTAATCAATTAATCATCTTGAAAAGAAAATCAAATAATTAATCAATTTATAAGATAAATCAATTAATTAACCAATTTATAAACAAAAAAAATCAATTTAACAAATAAAAAATTAATCAATTATTAAAAAATAATTTAACAAAATAAATAAATAAATAATGAAAATAAAGTTATAAAAAAATGACAATGTAGGAGAAGGGGTGAAACGGCATGTGAGGGTGTGTAAAAGTCAAATCTAGCCCAGTGCCAATAACAATAATAATAATAATAATAATAATAATAATAATAATAACAACAACAACAACAACAATAATAATAATAATATTAATAATAATAATAATAACAACAATAATAATAATAACAACAACAATAACAATAATAATAATAATAACAACAATAATAATAATAACAACAACAACAACAACAACAATAATAATAATAATAATAACAACAATAATAATAATAACAACAACAACAACAATAATAATAATAATAATAATAATAATCGTACCTGGATTAGACAGTTTCTGGTGGCCAACGACGTTTGTTGAACTTTAGCTCCGGTGAGGTTGAAAGACAGCGGGGGGTGTACCTGCAAGGTACTCCGACGCTCAAGTAAGGTGGTTGTCAGAGAAAAAGCAAGTACAGAAGTGAGAGTAGAAATGAACATAACCTGGCCCTCTTAAGTGAGAGGGTATTTATAGAGAGCTCCCAACGCGGGGCCAACGGTTACTTGCATTTGGCTGGATTGTCAGGCCCAATCCAAGTAACTGTCAGGGCTTACGTGGCGTAGTGAAGACCAGCACGTGGTATTCGCCCTGGGGTAATCGTTCCTAAATCTCCGGAATTAGGGCAGACCGATTCCATCGGGAGTGAGGCAGTTACATGAGAACGTGTCCTCGCGGAGAGGAGTCTTGCGTGTCGGGGAGAGACGTGTCCTCGCGGAGAGGACTAACTTGCGGCCGCGGATGAGAATCTCGGGGAGGAGCACATGGTCGTCGAGGAGAGGGGATCCCCGGGGGGCCTAGCATGTTGACCGACGCCCTACACCGTGCGTGTGCCTGAGACGGAGAGAGGGCGAGTGCCCGACGCTGGTCTTGCCAAAAAGGTCCTTGTTGGGCCATCCCAGAACGTGTGGGTTGGGCTTGCTCGACTGATGAGCAGGCTTTGACCCAGTCCAGAACAGGAGCCCCCTAAGTCGTTGCTCCGAGCATCAGAGTGATGACTTAAGAGTTAGCCATGTCGAGGACTCGTCGAAGAAGGGATGCTAACGAGGAACGGTAGGTCAACCGGGGAGAGATAAATCGATCCCTCAGGATGGGCTGACCGAGGATGCGCGACGTCGCGGGGATATGAGAAGTCTGAAGCAAGGCGAATGGGAAGGCGCTCATTGGGAAACGAAAAGACGCGCGTGGGGAACGAAGGGTCGCATGTATGCCACGTGTCAGGGCCCATCATTGCGTAGGGCGGCTAGGCTAGGGTAGTGCACTCCAGTAGCCTAGACTCTTCGAATTCCGTGAGGATCCTATAAATAGGTCTCACCTCGTTTCATTTGCACCTTTTGCTCCTTTCCCCTCAGACTCTCTCTCTCTTAATCTCCGTTCTTCCGTCGCTACCTTCCGCCGTACTCCGCCGTTCTCCACCGACGATCGCCGTGCCAGAAACCCAAGAAGTGTATTTCAAGTAAGTCCCTTTCTCCTTTTTCCCTTTTCGCTTGCATTTGTAGGGTGATTTTTAAAGTGAACTGATGAAGTTCCTATAGAAATCACAAAATATCCGGCGAAAACGGCGGAATTTCACAGTTTACTTGTTGAATCTTGCGGGAAGAGACGATGAAGCCCCCGAGGACATGAAGAATGTCCCGGGGTCGTGGGATGAACGTCCCCCAGTTCTTTTTGCTGAATCTCCCGGGGACAAATGATGAAACCCCCGAGGACATGAAGAATGTCCCGGGTCCTTGGTTGACTATCTCGAGGGGTCCCCCGCGGACCCGAGGACGATCGCGGGTTCGCGTTCCCCGACGTTCCCTCCTCGCCCTTTCACTTGATCAGCAGTGGAAGGGGTGGATTTTATATGGGTCATCGAATTCATCGTTTCCTTCTGCTTTTTAGGTAAATGGATGCGTTGCAAGTGGATGTAGGGTCATTGGATATTTACGACGGACCTAGTTCACCTATGGCGGAGACGTCCAGCACTGGGGATAGGACGCCCGACGATTGGGCCTGCGATGAGGCCTTGAACATTATGTCCGAGTTCGTCGACCTGGAGGAGGAGGGAATATTCTGTACTGTCGAGCACCGCCTTATAGGCTCCCCGAAGTCATGGAACGTATTTAGGCCTCTACCACACCATCGGATCTGCTCGACGTACAGCGGAATGCGGTTCCCCGTCTACGAGTTCATGTTCGACGAGGCAGGGTGGCGTCTGCCTTTCACCGACTTCCAGCAGGCTGTATTTACCTGGCTGCAACTGGCCCCCTCTCAGCTTCACCCCAACTCTCTTGCGTTTATTAGGGCCTTCGAGCTGGTGTGCAAGTATCTGAAGATCGGGGCGACGGTACCCTTGTTTTTCCGCATCTTCCACCTCCAGCGACAGGTCGGGGATGGTAGGCACGGTTGGGTGTCCTTCAAATAGGTGACAAGCCTGTTTCACACGTATATGGACTCCGTGCGGAATTTTAAGTACCGGTATTACCTCGTGAGGCCGGTCACACACGAGGCGGTGAATACCATGTACACCCGGGGCGTCAAACAGGTGGGCGGACGACGAGAGGTGACCCTTGTGCCTAAGTTCCCGTTGTTCTGGACCGAAGAACATTTCAAGAAGGGAACGGACAGCTATATCGTTAGGCCTAGCCGTCTCGTTGAGGGGGATCGCTTGGCCTACGAGCAGATAGTAGCGTTCGTTAATGGTTTTAACAAAGCAAAGTCCGTGGCGCCAAACGGGGACTTCATTCTGGGTGATGACAGGCAGGTCTTGACGAGGCGCCGAGTAATCAATACTAGGGCTCTTCTCGAGACGTTTTCTGACGAGGAGGCCCTCGAGTTGTTAGGTGGGGGTGATCTCCCCGACATGTCCTTCCTTTTACCTTTCATTTCTAATTGCTAACCTCTTTGTTTTCTTTGCAGATAAGATGTCGAATGCTGAGGAGCGTTTCAAGAAGCTGAAAGCCAACCGTGCTTCGAAGAAAGGAGGCAAGAGTCGTGTCGACCAGCTCCAGGTGCAGATGTTTGTTCCCTCCCCGACCCCTGGGGGTTCCTCTGGCTCTCGCCAGGGAAGTGACTCCGTCAGCCCCCCGGGTTCTCCGAAGAGGCAGAGGACTGCAGAAACTGTGGACGTCGACCTCACCGAGCACGATAGTCCTCCTGCCATGAAATTTGTGTTTCCGCCCTGTCATACGAGGCCGAACTTCTTTACTGAGAACAATTCGCTGTGCGTGGGTGGCTCTGAAACTCAGGCTATCTTCAGCGTCGATAAGGTGTCTCGGCGGAGGATGTTGGTGGAGGACGTGCCTGCTGTGATGCGGGTCTGCGTGTCCGCCTTGGCTCTGAACGACGAGGCGTACCCCGCCAGCGAGCTGAACAGGCTGCAGAAGAGTTTTCAATCCATCTCGACTGAGATGGAGAGGGTGAGCAAGGAGCTGGCCGACTGCAAAAGCCAGAACCAGGCCCAGCTCGAGCTTCAACAGAAAATGGAGGAAAAGTCGAAGAGTGCCGAGGAGGAGCGAAAACGCCTGGCAGGTGTCGAGGAGGAGCGAAATCGTCTGGCAGGTGTCGAGGAGGAGAGGATTCGTCTCGCGGCGAGGATCACTGAGCTGGAGGAAGTTGTCCGCCCCGTCGAGGAGGAAACCGAAGAGGATAGGCTATTGACTTCACGGGTTGCGCTAATAGCGAAGCTCCGTGAAGCCGAGGAAGACAATCTTGTCGTGGTGGGCATAGGCTTCAAGAATGCGGTGGAGCAGCTTCGGATCCTCAATCCCTCCCTCGTCACCGAAGGGATTGACCCCGACGCTGAGGTGGTGGATGGTCAGATCGTGCAGCCGATGAGGGTGGACGAAATTCACGAGCACGAGGAGCCCGACGGGACTGCAGCTGAATAGGCTTTTTTTATCTTTGTTTTGGTCGGCCTGCGAGCCGTTTTGATTTATTGTAATATTTGTGCCCGGCCTGCGTGCCAGGGGTTTTTCTTTGATGTTTGATTGTAACACCTATACAATGGGCTTTTGCCCCCTCAATGCACTTTTGTTTGTCTGCATGTGTGATGTTTGTATGTTTTGAATTGTGTGTGATGTATTATTTGTTATACTTTATTTTTGCCTAAGTAATAAGGCTTTGGGATTTGCTCGACCTTGATAGTCCCTGACCGCGTGGAGAGCTGGTCAGGCGGCCGGAGGCGTATTCCGACCTTCAACGAGGCTAAAAGCTCGGTCGAGGTCTTAGCTCCATGGCATGAACTTCCCATCGCGAGCTGGGTGTTCTGCCCGATCGGTACAACGACGGTGGGCCTCGATCGAGGTATCCCCATCAGATCAAAGGTCCTCGCGCACACACAACGCGGTCTCTGATCATCATGTTTTATGTAGGGGTGTCGCGCCCGTACCTAAGCGTGTCCCCGTGATCGCAGTGCTAGTGAGCCGCGGGCAGTGCTTAACTGTAGTACTGTTTTAGCTTCTCAGCATTCCATGGTCGAGCAAGTTCTTTCCCGTGCAGATTTTCGAGGAAATAGGCTCCTGTCCCCGTTTTCGCGCGGACGCGGTATGGGCCCTCCCAGTTCGCGGCGAGTTTGCCCTCTCGCGAGTCTTTATGGTTCCTTCGTAGGACGAGGGTGCCTACCTGAAAATCACGTTTAATGACTTTGTCATTATAACGCAGTGTTATTTTTTGTTTAAGTGAAGCCTCTCAGAGAGAAGCGCCTGAGCGTGTTTCCTCGATGCGGTCGAGCTCTTCCCTCAAAGCTTCGTCGTTCGCATCCCCGGCGAGGGGGGCTTCTGTCCTCCTCGAGGGTTCCCTGATCTCCACGGGGATCACTGCTTCTCTGCCGTAGGTCAAACGGAAAGGGGTCTCCCCGGTCGTGGAGTGCGGGGTCGTTCAGTAGGCCCAGAGGACGCTGTGTAACTCCTCGACCCACCGTTGTTTGGCGTCGCCTAATCGGCGTCTCAATCCTCGGAGGATTACCCTGTTCGCCGCTTCAGCCTGTCCGTTCGTTTGAGGGTGCTCGACCGACGTGAAGTGTTGCTTCGTGCCTAGTTTTGTGACGAAGTCTTGGAAGTTCCTGTCGGTGAATTGTGTTCCGTTGTCGGTGACGATGGCTTGGGGCACGCCGAACCGGGCGAGGATGTTTCTTTTGTAGAAACGCAGTATGTTGAAGGCTGTGATTTTGGCCAATGCTTCTGCCTCGATCCACTTCGTGAAGTAGTCCACCCCGACGATGAGGTATTTGTTTTGATACGACCCCTGGACGAAAGGTCCGAGGATATCCATTCCCCACCATGCAAACGGCCACGGGGAGGACAATGGACTAAGCTCGTTGGGAGGAGCCAGGTGCATGTCCCTGTGTCGTTGGCATCTGTCGCACTTCTTGACGTGTTCCTTGGCGTCCTGTTGCATGGTGGGCCAGTAATACCCCGCTCGAAGCGCCTTACGGGCTAACGATCGTCCGCCGAGGTGCTGCGCATTGATTCCCTCGTGGATCTCCTGGAGTATGTCGGGGACCTTGGTCTCTTCGACACATCTGAGGAGGGAGATAGAGAACCCTCGCCGGTATAACTTATCCTCGACTATAGTGTACGAGCACGCCCGCCTTTTGACCATTCCTGCTTCTTTGGGATCATCGGGCAGTTTGCCCGTCATTAGGTATTCGTATACCGGGGTCATCTAGCAATCCCTGTCCCCGATGGCGTTGAAGTCCGAAACCATGGTCGGTTTGTCAATGCTCGGGCGGGAAAGCACCTCTTGTATGACGGATTTGTTCCCGCCTTTCTTCTTGGTGCTTGCCAATTTGGATAAGACATCTGCTCGGGCATTGTGCTCGCGGGGGATGTGGGTTACTTCCGCGGAGGTAAACTTTTTCATATTTTCTTTTACTAAGGCCAAGTATTCTATGAGGTTGTCGTTCTTGGCTTGGTACTCCCCTCAGACTTGCGAGGCCACGAGCTGGGAATCGGTGAAGAGTTTGACCTCTTTGGCGCCGAGGTCATCCGCCAACCGAAGTCCTGCGAGGAAGGCCTCGTATTTGGCTTGGTTGTTCGATGTCGGGAACGACAGTTCGAGGGATACCTCGATCAAAATGCCTTCCTCGTTTTAGAGGATGATGCCCGCCCCGCTTCCCTTCGGGCTGGACGCCCCGTCGACATAGATCGTCCATTTCTGTGATTCGTTGGTCGAAGTCTCCGGGACGGTCATCTCTTCTACGAAGTCGGCCAGTACCTGTGCCTTCAGGGCTTTCCTCTCTTCGTATTGGATGTCAAACTCGGCGAGCTCAAGCGACCACCTGAGCATCCTCCCTGCCATGTCCGGGCGCCCGAGGAGCTGCCTTATAGGCTGTTGGGTCCTTACGACGACGCTGTGGGCGAGGAAGTAGTGGCGTAACCTCCTGGCCGCGGTGACGAGGCCTAGGGCGACCTTCTCAATCTGTTGATATCTGAGGTCGGGGCCTTGGAGGGCTTTGCTCGTGAAGTAAACCGGCTTCTGCCCGTTCGAGGTTTCCCGAATGAGGACGGCGCTGACTGCTTCACTCGTGATCGCAAGATACAAGAAGAGTGTCTCCCCGGTCTCAGGCCGTGAGAGGACCGGGGTTTGTGACAGAACTTGTTTTAGGTGGGAGAGTGCTTGCTCGCATTCGTCGCTCCAATCAAACTCCGCTTTTTGTCGAAGAAGTTTGAAAAATGGGAGTGCGTACTGTGCGGATTTGGATACGAAACGGGAAAGGGCGGTGAGCATCCCATTCAATGATTGTATCGACTTCTTCGAGTCTGGGGTAGGGAGTCGGAGAAAGCCCTACACTTGTCGGGGTTGGCCTCGACTCCTTGTTCTGTGAGGTAAAATCCGAGGAACTTCCCTGCCCGGACGCCGAAGGTGCACTTGTCTGGGTTAAACCTCATGCGGCATCTCCTCGCCGTGTCGAACACCTGCTTGAGGTGCGAGGCGTGGTCGACTTCTTCTGCAGACTTGACGATCATGTCGTCCATGTAGACCTCGAGCATGTCGCCGATTTCTGCCCAGAAAACCTTGTTCATCATTCGTTGGTAGGTCGCCCCGGCATTCTTCAGTCTAAAGGGCATTACGCTGTAATAGTAGTTGCCCGACGCGGTCATGAAGGCCGTGTGTTATTTGTCAACCTTGTCCATGGGAATTTGGTTGTATCCCGAGTAAGCGTCCATGAAGGATAATAGTTTGTAACCTGCAGAGTTGTCGACCAGCTGGTCGATGTTAGGCAAGGGATAGCAGTCCTTCGGGCAAGCCCGGTTAAGATCAGTATAATCAACGCACATTCTCCATTTTCCATTATTCTTTTTAACAAGTACAACGTTGGACAGCCATGTCGTGTATTTGGCTTCCGAAATAAAATTTTCCTCTAGGAGGTCTTTTACAGCTTTTTCAGCAGCCTCCGCTTTCTCGGGAGACTGCTTGCGCCTACGTTGTGCTATGGCCCTAGCGGCCGGATCTACTGCGACCTGATGGCAAGCCACCTCGGGGTCGAGGCTAGGCATCTCAGATGCGCTCCACGCGAAAAGGTCGGCATTCTCCCTCAGACATGCCTTCAGCTGCTCCTTCGCCAGGTCAGGTATCCCGGTGCTAATCTTCACGTTGCGGTCAGGATCGTCTCTGAGGGTCACGAGCTCGAAGTCTCCATCTGGGATGGGGCGCGTTGGATGGAGAGGCTGCCCGTTGTTCTCCGTCGGGTGGTCGAGATCTTCGACTCTGTCTTCGTCGAGTTCGCCGAAGAATCTGCTGTTGAGGTCGACCGTGTTGACGCGCGGGAGAGGTACCTGTTCGGCATCCGGGGGTGGCTTGGCCACGGTCTTGGTTTTGGGGCCGATGGAACTTAGACCTTTGATGGCGACGTCGAAGCACCTTCTGGCCGCGTCGATATCCCCGTGCATCGTCACTACCCGTCCCCTGGTCATATAGTACTTCATTTTGAGGTGGACCGTTGATGGTACCGCCGTAAGCTCGGCCAGGGTGGTCCTCCCGAGGATGCAGTTATAGAGGGACGGGCAATCGACCACCAGGAAACGGATCTTCACCTGTCGGGCAGTGTCTTCGGCCCCGAATGTAACCATTAGCTCCACGTAAACCCATGGCCTGGTGGTGGTTCCATTGAACCCCTGTAGATCTGAACCGACATACGGGGTCAGGTGCCTCTCGTCGAGCTGAAGGGTCCCGAACAGATGAGCATACATGATGTCGACCGAGCTCCCCTGGTCGACTAGGATCCTTCGAACATCAAAGTTTGCCATCTGCGCCCTGATCAGGAGGGGAATAGTGGCGTTTGGTGCTCCCCCGGGGAGTTCCTGGAGGTAGAAGGTTATGGGATTGGAGTTTCCCCGCACTTTCTCGAGGGTGGTCGCCTTTGCCGATGTCGCGGATTCCAGTTCGTCAAACTTTCGCTTGATTGATCCAACCGATAATTTCTCGGGACCACCTCCGGAGATGACTATTGCTTTGGGGAAGCCTTCCCAGGTACTGCGGGCAGTGACGGGGTCCTCATCGGGGAAGGTCGCCCACATGTTGCGGATTGCTTCTTTGCCCTTAATGATCGGGGGGACGAAGAAGTCCTCGGGTCGAGTGACGCTGAAGGCGACCTGAAGCTGGTTGTCGCCAGGAGGAGGTGTTGTCTCCTCGACGTTCTGCGCTTCCCGTGAGCTCGGACGAGGAAGGTCATTCTTTTGGGCATATTTCTTCAAGTGCCCCTCTTTGATGAGAATCTCAATTGCATCCTTGAGATGGATGCAGTCTTCGGTCACATGCCCGTGGCTCCGGTGGAACCTGCAGTACTTTGATTTGTAAACGTTTGATTTGGGAGCAGCGGGCTTCGGGAAGCGAACTCCTCCTTTCACAAACTCGGAATTCTGGCATTCGGAGAGGATTCGAGCCCGGGGAGCATTGAGCGGGGTGTATTCCGTGAATCGGCCAGCCGGTCCGCGCGGTTCTCGAGGATCACGGTTGCGGTTCTCTTTCTTTCTTTCTCCTCCTCGTCGAGGAAAAGAGTCTTCATCTTTGTGGCCGCGGGGCCCCTCTCTGCATCTCGTCTCAAGGGCGATCTGAGTTGCTTCCGTCTCCTCGAGTTCGATGTACTTCTGAGCTCGAGCGAGAAGGTCCTCGAGATGTCGGGGTCTTCGGAGGCCTATGGATTTGGCAAAGTCAGACCCGGCACGCAGTCCATGGATAATTAAATATTTCTTCATGTCGTCGGTCATATGGACCTCGACAGCTTCTTTGTTGAACCTCTCGATTTAGTTTCGGAGAGATTCGTTCCTCCCTTGGAAGATGCTTTCTAGGGCAGCCTCCGTCTTCGGGTGTCGACGAGACGCGGTGAAGTGTTTGGTGAAGCGTTGCTTCAGTTGCTTCCATGGCGTGATCGACCCATGTGCCAGACCCTTATACCAAGTCATGGCTCCCTTCCGCAAGGTGGTGGGGAACAGCCTGCACCTGATGGCTCCCCTGACATTTCAGAAGTCGAGCATCGCTTCGAAACTCTCCACGTGTTCATCAGGGTCGGTCAGCCCGTCATAGGTCCCCAATGGTGGGGGTTTCTCCATGCCCACAGGGATTGGGGCGTTCATGATTTCCCACGACAAAAGAGTCCTCTGGTCCTCGTCGTCACTACCAGTCGGGGATCTCGAAGGTGACCGATGGTGCCGTGGAGGGGAGTTCCTCGAACAGTTCTTTGGTCTTTCTTCGGTCTGCTTGGACTTCTTGGAGGTGGTGGAGGCCATGGGTTCCTTCTGAGGCGGGGAACGAGGGCGTTTTTGGGAGATCGTCGGCTGGGGGCGCTCGAGACGCGGTCGGCGACCCTGGCGTACCGGCGACGGTGTCCGAGATTCTTTGGAAGGGGTCCTTCGTGGGGAAGGAGAACGGCGAGGTGACGGGGGACGACGATGTCTTCGCGGGGAAGATCGTTGTGCCCGTCCTTGCTCCAAGGCTTCAATTCTGGTGTTCTGCTGCGTGATCAGCTGATTGGTCTGGTTGGTCAATGCAAACAGGGCCACGGTGCTCGGGTCCGCATTGGGCGGCGGAGCAACTGGTTGGAGGATGGCGTGCTGATCGTCCTGGCGGGCGGCGTTGTAAGCCACATCTTGGGAGTCCGGGGAGGCGGTATGCCCGTCTCTTATGTCGCCTTCGTCGCCGTTGAGGATGACGGCGTCCTCACGGTGGTTCCCGTTCTCAAGTTGTGCGAGCACGGTGTCCAGAGTCTGGTTAACTGTCGGATTGGCCATGTTGGTGATGAATGGAGAAAGCTTTGGTTTATCGAGCAGAAAAATGGGGAAGCTTATAATTTCCCACAGATGGCACCACTGATCGTACCTGGATCAGACAGTTTCTGGTGGCCAACGACGTCTATTGAACTTTTGCTCCGGTGAGGTTGAAAGACGGCCGGGGGGGGGGGGGGGGTGTACCTGCAAGGTACTCCGACGCTCAAGTAAGGTGGTTGTCAGAGAAAAATCAAGTACAGAAGTGAGAGTAGAAATGAACATAACCTGACCCTCTCAAGTGAGAGGGTATTTATAGATAGCCCCCAACGCGGGACCAACGGTTACTTGCATTGGGCTGGATTGTCAGGCCCAATCCAAGTAACTGCCAGGGCTTACGTGGCATAGTGAAGACCAGCACGTGGTCTTCGCCCTGGGGTAACCGTTCCTAAATCTCCGAAATTAGGGCAGACCGATTCCATCGGGAGTGGGGCAGTTACATGAGAACGTGTCCTCGCGGGGAGGAGTCTTGCGTGTCGGGGAGAGACGTGTCCTCGCGGAGAGGACTAACTTGCGGGCACGGATGAGAATCTCGGGGAGGAGCACATGGTCGTCGAGGAGAGGCGATCCCCGGGGGGTCTAGCATGTTGACCGACGCCCTACACCGTGCGTGTGCCCGAGACGGAGAGAGGGCGAGTGCCCGACGCTGGTCTTGCCAAAAAGGTCCTTGTTGGGCCATCCCAGAACGTGTGGGTTGGGCCTACTCGACTGATGAGCAGGCCTCGGCCCAGTCCAGAACAAATAATAATAATAATAATAAAACACAATACAAAAGACAGGGGGAATTGCCCAATTTTTTCTGATTTTTAATGATAAATTTTGAATTTTTAACATTAACAAACAACCAATGATAATGAGACACATGCCAAATGGAAAGAGGAGAAAAACAAAAGCAAAAAATAACAGACAATAAATCACGCATGCATCTACTTCTTTCCTTTATTTTCACTTGTTTTTCATTCTCTTTTCATGTGCACATTCGTTACTCATAACAAAAATGGAAAACAAAATAACAAAACATCCTCGCTAAAATCAAACAAAAAATGAAACGCACAAATGACAAAGAAAATACTACCATTCGATGGCGGTGTAAGGTTTCCGGCGGATGGAGATATGACGACGAACAACGCGGCGGTGACTGGAGTTCACGAACGACTGTGGAATAAGTGTGTTGCGGTAGTGAGTTCTTCGAAAATGGAAGATGTTTGTTGGTGGAGACAAAATAGTTGTCGGTGAAATCTACATGCAGCGTTGTTGTTGATCGGTTTTGGCACGGTTTTGGGCAACGCGTTTATGGTTTGTATGAAGTGGTAATTTTCATGTGGTTTTTGAGGTGAAGAGTTTTCATTAATATGGTGGTGTTGAAGCTTACTAAAGATTATTTGGAAGAAGATGGAAGAGGAATCTTTTATGAAAAATGCAGCCCCTGAAACTTGTTCACTTCTCCCTTTTTCTTTTTCTTACCATTTGATTTTGGAATTTGAGAAGGAAAGATATGGGATGAGGATGTATGGTAGGTTGTGGTTGCATTTTTGCTATGTGGTGGTAGTAGGAGTTGTTAGTTGATGAAGAAGTGTGTTTATGTGAGAAGAAGAAATGGTAGGTATATGGTGGTGGTGGTAGTGATATGAATATGTGATGAAGGTGAGAGAGGTTATTATGTGGTTTGATGAAAAAGTGAAAATGAATGAAGTGTTTTGAAAGTTGTTGCTTGTTGTTTATGAAGTGTGGAAAGGAATAAAGATGAGAGAGGTGTGAGGTATGTTTGGATGGTGCTACTGTATCATGAGGGAGGGGATTTTTAGCAAAAGCACTTTTTTTTGTCTTCCTTTTTGTTAGTTTCTTTTTTCATTTCAAAATGAGAAATTGAGAGAGAGAGAGAGAGAGAGAGAGAGAGAGAGAGGGAGAGAGAGAGAGATGAACGAATTATGAGGGCGACTAGGTTGCATTCACTAGCTAATGAGTGTCGCTATATATAGTAGTTATATTAGGATTTTCGCATTTGATTTTTCCAATAGTGCCCCATTAGATATTATGGGGGATCAAAATGAGTTTTAAAAAAATATTGAAAATAAAATTTAAATTCTTTTATTAAAAAAAATTAAGCTATAAATTCATTTATTTCAATTTATTTTTTCTTGTTATTCTGATAAAAAATTAAAAGGAATTAATATGAATAAAAATTGAACGCGAAAATGCGCAAAAAAATAAAATGAACGAATTAAAATAATCTATACAAAATAAAGTTCGGGAAAACAGATAGTCGCATATCAAATTTTGCAGTAAAAAACGTCCGAACGAAAAGGCTCGCACTGATCAAAATGCGACCGTGCGAAGAGTAAAAAAAAAATTAAACGAGCACACCACATTGAACTACACAAACCATAAATCAATAAAATAGTCAACTGCATGCCCTAACTTGAAATTTTTCGCCCGTTGATTTTACGTGCAATTGAAAATCGTTTCAACTAGTCTGTCTGAAAAACCAAAATTTTATTCTTCTTGACTTTTTAGGCATTATGCTTAAATAAATCCATGTCATGATATGAAGATGATGCAAATGTACTATGAATGCATCGATTTATTGATTTATGGCCAAATTTGGGGTATGACATCAGGTATATTGTAGAATTTGGAGGATTCGCAAAAGGCTTATGAAGCAGAAGCTTTGGTGTATAGATGGCATGAAGACCGTACCTGACTTATGTTCCAATGTGCATTTCTTGTAGTTTTGTCGTAGACAATTCTATTGTGTCCATAACTCAGATGTAGGGATGTAATATACCTTTTGAAATGTAATTGTTCTGGACTGGACCCTCGACCCTCGACCAAATTTTTAATATTCTACTAATATGATTCTAGACGCATGTGTGTGTTGTTATCCTGATTCTACTATCATGTTATTCAGTATCTGAATTTGATCAACTCACCGACTAAATATGTGATCAGCAGAATCGCAGCAGAGTCGCCACGAGGATACCTAAACAGGATGTAACTCGAGCTCAAGTAGTAGAACTGGTGGAGTATGAGAGTGTTGAATATTGTCGGGCATTTGCTGGTTAAGCAGATGCAAGGTAGTCGACTATCTCAGTCTCCATGATATTAGTCAGGGAATTTGAATTTTTAAGTCTCCTACACGAATGAAGTGAGCCCTTCAGATAGTTGTAAGGTGGATGAATCAGCCAAAAAGGAAAGGATAATAGTTCGAGGTGTAAGACTAGATGGTTGAGGTGTACCATGTAGTGGAACTGAGTCACATGGCGAGGATTTGTCCTAAGCAGAAAATCCAAGGGAGGATTCAACGGGGGAACTTGTGAAGAGCCTGAGTTCTGAGCCAATTGTGGTTTTGTATTCCATAGTTATTTCTAGTTGCGGATAATAATTTGTAAACCTATTAGATAAAAAATTGTTAAGTGTTGAGACAAAAAAATGAACTTTCTGGGTTAACCTGGTATGCTTTAACGAACGGGGAATTAGATTTCGACCTTATTCAATTTTACTCCAAGTTTCGTGGATGACCTTGTAGAGGATCAGTAAAGTATGTGAATGTTGTGATTCCTACATTGTGTATGACCAGAGGTAGGTATGAGTCTCATCATATGCTAGTAGGATCAGGTATCCCATAATACTTGACTTGGTGAGTGAGGTTCTAGTAGTTTGTTAATCATTCCATAATGTTATACTTAACACGCATGGTGTCAAAAACTGAGTAATGATGGGGCAAACCTGGATGTTATATCCAGTTTAGGCATCTTATGTACCAAGTTAGTGAGGTTGGCTATTGTACCTCCTTATTTATTCTAGCGTGCCTAAGTCCTAAAACCACGCTAGGCGGCATATGAGGTGAATGAATATGCGAAGTGCGGTTGACCATATTCCAGGATAGTTATTGCTCATCTAACCTTGAGTAAGAGCGTAGAACTACACTAGGTGTCGGGTAGTTAGGTGAATAAAGACTAGTGGCTATTTATAGTATCAGCAGGATGATCGTGAACTGTGATGATAGACTTAATCCATAATATACATAGTGGCGAGATAATCCTTGAAATCTGCTATGTGTGTATTGTATGGATGATCACATTCATGGCATAATAATATGATTTGAATTCTTATTAAATCGAGCCTGGCTTGATTGTGTTTAGAATGGGTAAACTCTGGACGTGTAACACTTTTAGGTTTTAACATCTTAAGGAGTGGGACTGAAAGGACTTGAGAGGCGATGACCTCAAAGGAGACTTGTCCAGTTATCTGACTGACGTGACTATATGAGACAGGGGGAGATCGTTGTACAATGTTGGGTAGTTCACTTAAGTACATGGCCTCAAATTTGGACCCACATGTTAGTGTTATCTAACGTGTATAGTGTAACACCCTAATTTTCTCCCTGTAATTTTAAATAAAAATTAGAGTAATTTAAAACAGTCAACAATTAGGATACTACTTTATCACCATAACAGCTCATACAATCAGATATGTAACACCTATAAAATTTCACAACATAATATTAATAATCTGAACTTCAACTTCTTCAAAATATTACTAGCAGCGTAAAATATTATCAATTGATTAATTAAATTGTTTAAAACATAATCATAGTTAAATAATAATCATAATAATCTATCCAACTCAAGAGATTAACATAAAATCTCCACCAAACATAAATTAAGATAAATAACGTTCCACCCCACAGTGTTACATATCAGAGCAGACGCCGACTCAACAAAAGCATAACGAATAGCAAGCTCTTTCACTCACATCCAAGCCTCTGTTGCAGATTATCTACACGGTGCCCATGTAAAGGCATCATTCAAACAGAAGGGGTGAGAAATCACAATCATATAAAGAAATGCATAATAATATATAAGCACACCAACAACATATTGTCGCTCCCGGGATTTTCATCTAAGTACAAACGCGAAAGTGGCACCGAAACAGAGTCGCCAGCTAGGCATGGCAAGAAAACCCGGGCCCGCCGAGGCCCGCCCGGACCCGGCCCGAAATTAACGGGGGAAACCCGATTTGATTGGGTGCGGGTGCGGGTGCGGGTAAAACCCGGTTTGTAATTGCGGGTGCGGGTGCGGGGGCGGGGGATGCTACTACCCGCCCGCACCCGCCCCCGCCCCCGCCCGGTCTTATAATATTTACTTTAATACCCATATTTAAATTATTTTATATCACATTTATACACTTTTGAAAAAGTAATTAAAAATTCTCATTAATCATTTCTCACCATTCACTCAAACTCACATCTTTAGAAACAAGTTTATTATTAAAATGGTTAAGCTTTTAATAAAATTGTTAATTTTTATTACTATTTAAAAAAAATATTTTTTTGCGGGTGGGGGCGGGTGCGGGTGCGGGCAAACCCGTTTCTATCGGGGGCGGGTCTGGGTGTTAAATTTTCACCCCCGACTGGGTTTGGGGGCGGGGGCGGGTCTATAACAAAGAGGCGGGTGCGGGGCTAGCTAAACCCGCCCCCGACCTGCCCCGTTGCCATGCCTATCGCCAGCAATGTGTATTTATCCCAAGAGAGGGAAAGGAAACACCGCATAAACCTTAAGGGAAGGAAAAGCAGCATGGTCTTGCGACCAAGAGAACTGGGTTCGGGAGTCGGTTACGCGAGAGGAAGGTATTAGCACCCCTTCACGTCCATCGTACCCGATGGGATCCATGCTTGCTTGTCTCGATCAAAGGGTGTCGTAAACTAGAACTTCGCTGCTACTGGAAAGGAAAAGGAATGGGAAAAAGGAAAAAGAAAGGAGAGAGAGAGAGAGCAAGAAACAAATGTAGGGAAAATAAAAGAAGTGCTCGCATGGGCCCTACCCCACTGCCTACGTATCTCAACGGGAGCATGAGAATCAGAGCGACGTAGTTCCCCTCAACGAGGGTCGCTTTGTTTGTGTTTTTAGGGAACGGCTAACATTCTAGCTCAGGTGTTGCAGGCTCGCTGGTCCGAGTGCGTTACCATCTTGCAAGAGAACGAGTAGAAGCACGTTCGTACGCTGAGAGTGAGTGAGATGAGAAGAGAATTCCCGAAGGAAAGGCGTTATTGTTTGTTTTAAGTCTTTTAAAAAGAAGTGTTTTGATTGTTTTATGTTTTGTAACGCACATTGTATTTAAGTCCCTCATGTAAGATCGAATGCTTCGCATAACGACCCAAGATGGGACGCACGCTAAACATTCCAAGAAAAATAAGAGAAGATCCCTCACTATCTTATTCTTACATGAAAGGCCTAAATACAATGGTTGTTTTGCCTTTATTAAGTATTTTTTACTTTTGTTTGAAGACGAGAAGAGAGAAAACGCAAAGGAAAGTCTAAAAGGAGACTAAGGGTCCTAATGTTATCATGCATGGATGTCCTATGGTTAGTGAGGTTTAGGAGAAAGTCTAACTAAAACCTAATGTTAATCCTACTCCAATCTTAATCGGAAATTAAGTTGGACTAGGTAGCTCAAAAGGGAAAGGAATCCAAGACTTAAACAAGTCTTGAGATTCAAGGGAAGAGAAAGAGTGAAAGAGATGAAGAAGAAGGAGAAAGATAAGATGAGAAACAATATGGGGCAGCAAGCACATCATAATCATCATATCCAAATCACATCATAAAACATGCTTCAAAGATCATACAAGCACATTTCAAGTACACAAGTGAAAGCACACAAGAAAGGATGCAAGTAAACTTGCATAAGAAGTACAATTAAGCATCAACGAACTTTACACAAAGATGAAATGGACAAAGTAAGATGAACATGAATCCAAGTCAGAACTTAAGACATCTCATGATCTATCAATTCAAACACACAAAAGTATCTCACATCATGATGCATTATGAGCCAAAGAAGCAACAAAACATTTGATAATGACATGCATCATACAAATCATCCCAAAATGAATATGTGAAGTGAAAACCAAGTAATGAACTCAAGAGGGCAGTAGCATATGCATCAACAACATACCAAGATTAAACTCAAGTCACACAAGATGAATCATTAAACAACACATTCCAAACATGCATCAAAATTAGATAAAACATCCACTTATCATTCATGCCAACAAACAAAGAAACATGTGAAGCAAAGAGTGAGAACATGTCACATAAAGCACCTTAAACCAAGAGGGTCAGAACCTCTAGCATGTCATACAAGTAAAAAAAAAGCCTCATGCATTGATTGTATCAAACAAGGAAACATTTCACAAGATTAAGTCAAACATACCACAAAATTCAAGTCAAAATAACATCAACTTAGAAAATCAAGATCAAATTGGAAAATGAATCAATAAAGATGATTCCAAAGCCAAAAACAAGCTCAAGCAGAACATGATCATACCATATAATCATTTCAAGCATCAATCAATCACAAGTAAACAAATGCACTCAAACTAGGTCAAGTGTCTAAGCATGCCTCAACCAAATTCAAACCACAAGTGAAATTCAACAAAAAAAGTAAAGTGGTCCAATAAATTCCCAAATAAAATTCAAAGACAAGTTTAATCATCCAATTAACAAGTTCAAAAGGATTGGAACAGAACTAGATCAATAGCATGTTCAAAAGTGCTTCACAAGTCAAGATATGCACATAATCGTGTATGAATCGAGGAGCATCAAAAATCACATGAAAAACAATCAAAGGTGATCACCAAGGCAGAAAAATGACATTAAAACATTCCTCATTTAAGTCTCAAGACATGGCAAAAAAATCAGCTCAAGAAGGCATGGCAAAGTCATCAAACATAAGCACTAATCACAAGGGTAAACATGAAAGACACTTTGGAAAAGAAAATCAGAAATAATTATGAAAATAAATGGAAAATGAAAATAAAATTCATATAAAATTAAATAAGACATTAAAATACGTTCTTGAATTTTTTTGGAATTTTTCAATAAAAAAAAGTATTTTTAATAATTAGAATAAAGAAACGAAAAAAAAAAAGAGTGTTAAAATGGAGGTGGTGTGTTAGCAAGGAAAGGAACAAGGCCACGGTTTGGGCCGGTATGTGGGGTGCGGATAGGAGTTTTGTAGGCCCATGATGCTTGTGTAAGTTCAGACTTTTATTAAATAATAATAAAAAATAAAATAAAACAAAACAAAATTAAAAAGAGGATAACATGTAACATAGATCATGTAACCAATACATCAATTGGTGCACTTATTGTTAAGTCATAAAAGACAAAAAGCAAAAATCAAGTCCACTAAAATTTCACCACATCAGCGTCATCTCTCCCAAATACCATGCATATGTTACGTGAACAGCAACAAACAGAGTTGCAGATCGCCGACAACCGCGCCAGTCCGGCCTGCCACCGCCGGCGGCGGCTGGTCCGGCCCCAAACAGAAAAATAAAGACACCCCCCTCAATTTTTCGCGTAGATCTCAAAAATGGCCTTGGTTTTCTCTAAAAATTCCTCTAAACCCATGAAAAATCAGTTTAAAGAAATGAAACACATGACACCACATCACCAAATCAAGACAACCGATACACAAACTTGTAGTACACTTCATGGAGGTTTCAAATATGCAGTTAGATTACAAAAATACTCAATAAAAATCATGGAATCCAAGCATTAAAGTAAGTACACACAAATGAAATTTCAAGTATCACACACAAACAAACTCTAAACCAATGCCTACATAGTGTAGGACTTCAGATGCAAATGAATGATCCTAAACATGGCCTAAAATGGAAGAAACGAGTTTATGAAAAATACCTAACGGAGTAGCTCCGTTGGCTCTTGATCTGACGTGAGCAAGATGAGAAAACCTTATAGGGAGCTTCCTTTAACTCCAAGAGAGATGAATCAATCTAGAAATCGAAGTAAACTTGCAGGAAATGACCAACTCGCGTTTTTGAATTTCTTGAGAGAATGGAAAATTTTGATCTCAAAATGATGTAGAATCCGCCTCCTCCTTCGTTTTAGGGTTTGAGGGACTTATATATGATGGTTTAAGGGTGATAGTGGGCCTGAAATGTGGAATGGTTTGTTTGGAGTTTTTTGCCAAGAATACCAAGTTGTGAGAGTGGTTCGGATTGCACATGGGAATAGTGGTTTGTTGTGATATTTTTCAGTAGGAGGGTGTGTGGAAAGAATGTACAATGAGCTGGCACGTGATGGGTGAGAGAATGAGGGTAGGTTGTACACTATGCCTTTCCAAGTTTGGCATGGAATTCAAATTAATGATCAAGGAAAGTAGTGTATGTTTGGCCATTTGTAGTAGAGATAAAAAGAGAGTGCATGCACATGAAATAAGGTTGGGAGGGCTGCTGCATGATCATGCCAAGGTTTTGCCAAAATACACATCAAAATTTCATGTTTGAAACAAGTTAAAATGTCTAACTTTAAATGATCATATCTTGGTGGAAACAAAACCATTTAATGCATTCTTTGGATCACAAGAAACTAGGGATCAAAATGAACAAGTTTGGTGTCCAACATACTTCAATTTGACACTTGAATCAATGGGAAAAATCAAGTTGAAAACATGTGTACAAAGTTGTCCCAAATAACTTAGAAAAATTCTAAGTCTTTAGTGAAACCATAAATTGAAAATGTCACACTTTGAACATTCATAACTCCATGAAAAATAACCCAAATGGTATGGTTCTTGTATCCATTTTGAAGGGAAAACTTCAATCTACAACTTTCATGTGGAGAAGATTTTGAAATAAGCCCTTGAACATGGCGAAAAATGGTCTTAGAAAGTGATTAAAAACTTACTAAAAATAGTAAGTTTCTAAAAAACTAATTTACCAAATTTAGTAACTTTTCGCAATTCTTGATTTTTCATCAACCCTTGAACATTTCTTGATCAAATCTCATACATGAACCATATTTGACTTGAAAATCATGATGTTGACCTCAAAAGGTCAGGAGTTGACTTTTCCAGTGCACAGTTGACTTTTATTCCCAATTCTCCTGATTTTGAAACTTCTGATCAGTTGAAACCCTTCTGAACCAACTTGATGAACAATTCTCCAATCCTAGACACTTGAGGACATAAGGGATACCATGAGATCAAGTCTTGCCCAAAAAATCAGAAATAAACTGATTTTATGGCAAACCCTAGTTTTGGTACCCTCTGGTTAGGAGGAAATAACACATCCTCCAAATCCCAATTCCTCTGAATATGATGTGCATCCTCTCAAACAACGATGAGATATGCCCTTTGGAGATAATAAAAACTCAAGGAGCTTGCTCATTTGGGGGTCAGATCCCAACTTTTGACTGCCTTGTATAGGAGATCATGCACTGTCCAATCTTCTTGATGAATTCTCCTCTTCCCATGACTTGTGAGATCAAATAGAGATGATACATGATGTAAGAGGTCCTTGAAGCTTGTGAGAAACACTTGGTCTTCTTCTTTGGATGATCAACACCTTAGAGAATCACCTGATCACATGCCCTTATGCAAGATGCAATGCTAAATGCTTGATGCTTTGTTTTTCTATGCTTGAATGCAATGCAATGCAATGAAAACTCATGCTCAAAGATATGAGGAAAAGAGAGGGCAAATTTTGGGGTATTACACATATGCGTAATCATCCATTCCACAAATCACATCCCAAACAATCCACACATAATCATAATACAACAAGTATGCAATGCAACGTGACTCAACAACTCGACTCAATGCATGTGGTACCAATAGTGAACTCTCATGTTCACTAGCTCCCGATCCCCACCATAGGATCAGAGCACACCAAAATTGTTACCATCACCATATGTAACGCTTCACTAATTCCATCACCATAGGAGTTAGCTACTTACACCCGATCCATCATAATGGGATCGAGGCTCACCAAAAATATGGTTACCATCACCATAGGTAACGATTCACTGATTCCCACCTGGAACGAGCTACTCGCACCCAACCCCAACCATAGGATCGAAGCTCACCAAAAATGGACCACCTTCCAGATACCATCATGCATGATTCATACAAGACATGCAACAACAACACCATGTACAATGACATTCACCTTAATCAATGTATTATGCCAATGATGGCCACCATGCACCATACACATGCTATAAATATTCAACAACAACACTATAATAATATAGCAAGCAATAATGTAACGCCCTGTATAATATATATCTAGAATGATACCATACAAGTGTTTTATTTGGTACTGACACCATCATAAGTGCCTATTGGCATAATTCACATTCTTGTCCATTGCTAAAATATAAATGCAACAAATGGCACAAGTCATGGAAACTATCCAAAATAATAAAATCTAAGAATAAGGTACAATATTCCTCATTGTACAAGAATGATACACAGCGGAAAAATAATAAAACTAAGTTTCTCTTGAAACATCCAAGCATAGCTCCACTTGTAAATCAAACCTGCAAATACCTCCTGAAAATAATCAACAACAGTGGGGTGAGATACATCAAATCTTAGTGAGTTCCCTATCTTATGGATTCTCTCGGCTTTACAGGGTTCAACTCAGGTCAAGGGGAAGGGAACTAGACCTTGAGTTCAAACATTTCTGACTAGAGAAACAATCGTATAATTCACAAAACGAAAAACTAGTTAAGGAATCTTCTCCCCGGCCATCCCACACAAGGAGATTAAACACGGGTCACGGATCCTTAACGTAGATAACTTCTCCCTGGCCATCCTGCACAAGGAGATTAAACACGGGTCACAGTTATCTACAAATGCAAAACGACAAACTAGTTAAGGAATCTTCTCCCCGGCCATCCCGCACAAGGAGATTAAACACGGGTCACGGATCCTTAACGTAGATAACTTCTCCCCGGCCATCCCGCACAAGGAGTTTAAATATGGGTCACGGTTATCTAAAAATGGTACTTCTCCCCGGCCTTCTCGCACAAGGAGATTAAATACGGGTCACGGTACCAACCACTAAGTAACTTCTCCCCAGTCATCCCGCACAAGGAGATTAAACACGGGTCACGGTTACTTACTTAATAAATACTTCTCCCTGGACATCCCGCACAAAGAGATTAAACACGGGCCACGGTATTTATTAAGGGATAGACTACAAACCGGAGGAATTACAATCCTCAACCAACAACTACTTAACAAAGACACTCTTCTATTATCGATGTCTAAGCATTGTCATTCAAACCTTTACCAAGACCTAGTTACATCTCTAGGATCATAACATTTGTTTGGGGTAAGGTTTCTCACTCTTCCTAATTCATTTTAAGCATGTTATTCTCTCCATTATGTTCAACAACAATATTAGACAAACATATTACAATATCAATCATAAAACACACATGATAGCATAACATATCAAACAATATCCACATAGTAATTCACACACACTTTTAAGGCATACAAGCCACTACTATCATCTAAAAAGCATCCTTGGTTAAATCATGGTCTCACATCACCATTTAATAGTACATTGGACTCTCTTTCCAATGCTTCAAGTCCCATATCAATCGGCTTCCGATTCATGAATTTTGGTAGAAACGAGGACTACAATATTCACACATACATTACTTTCCATATTTATCTTATCAATCCATAATATATAACTATGTTTCTACCTCTCCATCACATAGAGCATTGAAATAGCTTTCCAATGCTTCAGACCGTGCGTCAATCCGAATTACGAATCAAAAGTTATGAAGGAAACAACATAGAAAAATCTGTCACGTTCACTACTGTATTCGCTAGGCGAATCACTCAGTGAACCAAGTCAGAGAGAAAAGAGCATAAAGTTCACTAAGCGAACCCTAGGAGAACTTTCGTTGTCCATTCACTTTGTTGTTCACTAGGCGAACCCTCGATGGTCATTCGCTTTGCTCTTCGCTAAGGGTTCGCTAGGCGAACCTTGCAGAACTCAGAATTTCTCAGCAACGTAATTATAGGTCAAATGGCCAAACTCTACCATTTATTCACCAAAAACACTTCCAATTAATTCCATATCAATCTTAAATTATGACCCAACTATATTACACAGTTTTATCACATTCCATCTGTTAGATTTCATTGATTTATCCGTTTAATCATTTCCTCTCAAATATAACCTAAGTCCAAAAACTTATATTTCTAGAACTTAGAGTGTCTAACTAGAACCCACCTGATAAACGAATAGGAGTTTGAAGAAGATGATGAACAATGGTGATGATCCAAGCTTCTTCCTTCTTCTTCTCTTCCTTTCCCTTCTTTCCATTTCTCTTCCTCTTCTTTCTCTGTTTTCTTCTTTTCTTCTTCTTACTACTTCTTTTCTTTCTTTTCTCTTATATAAATATAATCATTATTATATAATATAAATCCAACAGGATAAAATACCTCCAATTGATATTTTATCATCTCAAACCAATTGATCATACTTAAAACGCTTAGAGGATTTCATAAATCTAATTAACCAAAGATAGAGCACATAGATACTCATCTGATCTCATCTGATATACAATTGAGCATTTAAATAATATGGGGTATTACAAATAACATCATATTCATGCATGTTCTACACTACAAAACACAAACCACACATCATCCAACATCATCATGCAACATTTAAATCAATTATAGGTAATGGAACTATTTTTAAAAGAAAGTGAAGGGGTGAGAAACACAATAAAGGGGGTTTGAATTAGATTTCACCAACAATGGTATTTTCTGCGGAATTAAAGATCAATGCTAATAAGACAATAAAAATAAATTGACACAATTATTTTTATCCTGGTTCACTGTTAACAAAGATACTCCAGTCCACCCACCAGTGTGATTTTGCCTTAGACAATGACTTAATCCAATAATCTCAACAAATTACAACCTCTTAGTGTTAGATAACAACTTAGCCCTCTCAAGTATCCAGATTAACGACTTAGTCACTTGAGGAATCTACACTTTGAAAAGTGTTTACAAAGGTGTGTACATGAATTACTTCTAAACAAGTATGTGACACAATTAAAGTACAATAACACATAAATGTTTCTAGCAAGATACGAGCAACAACTCCTTGAAATTTTACAAGACTATGCTTCTCTTATTTCTTGTAGAGCAGCACTCTAATTTGTTGAGCTTGAGCATCTTTTTATTGAGCTTGTAATTTGGTGCTTGCTTCCACCTTGCACACATACTGTCGTGTATTCTTCAGCTCTTGAACTTCTTGTTCTAGTTACTCTCTCTTGATTTTCTTTCCTGCTCTTGCAGCATTTTGCATTTAGGCATTTTGTATTTTTACTTGACTCGTAGCAGCTACAGTAGCAACATTTCGCTCAGCACTTTCGCAGCTTGTAAGCAACTCAAGCACACACGCACACACACACACTCATACACACTATTGTAAGCAACTTGGCTTTTGCAGCATTTTTCAAGTCTCCAGGTCTTCAATAAGTAGGACTTGAGAATATATCCGTTGAGGGTATAATAGGAAACATATTCCAACTGTAATATCCCAAAGTTCACTTACAAGAATGCTCACATCATAATACAAAAATTTGTCATTGCGCCACCTATTATGGATAGACGTCATAGACTACTTTGTACTATTATATTCATTGAAACACGCAAACCATTATTCTGTCTTCTAATCTTCAGAGGCTTCAGATGTGTATTTGATAAAGCATGTAGAGAGATCAATACTTGTAACTTCAGAACCTAAGTCTTCAGAATCTCAAATCTTCGTTCAACAGAACTAACTTAAGATTCTTCAGCACTTGGTCTTCAGAAGGATGTCTTCATAGAATTTAAAACTTGTTCAACAGAACCTCGTCTTTAGAATCTTCAGAACTAGTTGAGCGCATATTTGTCTTCGTAGTCTTCAGAACTTCATTCAACTGAATAATGAATTTAAATCTTGTACGCACAATATGTTTTCTTGCAGAGTGTTTAGATAACGATCTGATGACATCACACACCTTTGAATCAGATTCATATCCTGTTTAGCAAAAGTTACAGACTAGACAGAAACCATAAAGTACCGAATTGTTCTCTGAGATAACATGTGCAGTTATCATCAAAGCTTAAGGCCAAATGCATAACCACTATTGTTCTTACAAAAAGTTCATTGCGTTAGCTTTTAAAACGCTTCGAACGACACCTCAATAGGACACCGGGACTCGAGTTTTGAGTTTCAAAGTTTTCTGATTTTTCCTCCTAGTTTAATCGGTTACACAAAAAGAGGTAACCGATTACACCCCCACCCCCACCCCCAAAAAAATATAGTTTTCACGTTTGTAAGTTGTCTCAGGTGTATCCGGTTACAGCAAAAGTGGTAACTGGTTACCACTGCGACAGAAGCAGTTTTCTACTGTATTTTTACACGAAAATCAGTTTCCAAAGCATTCCAAAACCCCAGAATTGTCATACCAAATCATAACTCGGGTTCCAACTCTAATTCTAAACATCACACAACAACACAAACAACTCATCATCTTAACATTCAACCAACACACAATCCAAACAGCATCAACACACGATTTCAATAGCATCAACACACAATCACATAATCATACATCAAATTGCTCACAAGATAGAAAAGAGAATAACAATTCTAGAGAGATTAGGACACCCACCCACATGTTATCATACAAAATCCTATACGAAAGAAAATCCCACCCTTACTTTAGATTGATGGTTTAAAGATTCTCTAATGGATTTCTCTTCTTCCTCAATGTCTTAGCTCTTCTCTCTTTTCTCTTTCTCTTCTCCATTCACGTATCTCAGAGTTCTCTCTATTTCCCTTATTTTCCTTCTTTTCTTATTTTAATATTATATTATAACTCCTAATTACTATTTCATTCCACCTAAATAAAATAATAATAATAATTTCACTAATATTTATTATAAATAATATCCACCTAATATTATTTAATCAAATAAATACTAACTAATATTAATTAATTAGCTTTACTCTTACCACCCCCAAATCTCTACAATTTTACTCACACACCCCTAAAATCTTAAATTCTACTCTCTAAGGCCACTATCCTACACCATAGGGTTCCTCTAACACGTCAAACATCAAATAAAACATACATTTCACACAATTTAATTACTAAAATTAATTAAATAAATCGGCGTTACAACTCTCCCCCACTTAGAATATTTGCGTCCTAAAAAATTTACCTGATGCGAATAACTCCGGATAAGCCTCTCGCATCCTACTCTCTAACTCCCACGTCATGTTCCCTCCTACAACGCCTCCCTACACTACCTTCACGAGAGCAATCTCCTTGCCTCTCAACTGTTTCAATTCATAGTCTTCGATTCTTACAGGTAAAGCTTCAACTGTAAGATTATCTCTTACTTACACATCATCCATCAGAATCACATGTGACAGATATGGAGCATACTTCTGAAGCTGTGAGACATGGAACACATCATGCAAGTTCGAAAGATTAGGTGGCACCGCCACCCTATAAGCAACCACCCAAATCCTCTCAGAAATCTGATACGGACCAATAAACCAAGGAGTAAGCTTCCTCAACTTCAAAGCACGCCCAACACCGGTCACTGGAGTGACTCTCAAGAATACATGGTCCCTCTCTTGAAATTTAAGATCTTTCCTCCTCTTATCAAGGTAACTCTTCTACCTACTCTATGAAGCTTTCATCTTCTCTCAAATTAGCTTTACCTTTTCAGTAGTCTGCTGGACAATCTCGGGCCCAAGCACTACACTCTCACCAAATTCATGGCAACACAAAGGTGTCCAACACCTTCTACCATACAAGGCTTTAAAAGGTGTGATTCCAATGCTATAATGGAAACTATTATTATATGTGAATTGTATAAGTGGCAATTGACTATCCCAAGCACCTCATTGCTCAAGAACGCAAACTCTCAATAAATCCTCCAATGACTGAATAATTCTCTTGGTCTAACCATCTGTATGTGAATGATAGGCAAAACTCAACCTCAACTTAGAACCCAAAGCCTCTTGCAAACTCTCCCAAAATCTAGATGTAAACCTCGATCTCTATCATAAATAATACTCAACGGAACACCGTGCAACATCACAATCACACAGATGTAAATCTCTGCCAACTTTTGCAAAGAAAAACTGATGTTAATCAGAATAAAGTGTGTCGATTTTGTCAGTTTATCCACCTCTACCCAAATCGCATCATGCCCACTAGGAGTATTTGGTAATCCCGTCACAGAGTCCATCGAAATGCTATCTCATTTCCACTCAGGAATATCTAATGGTTGCATCAACCCTACAGGTTTCTGGTGCTCAACTTTTGACTTCTGACAAGTCAAACACGTATACACAAACACATCACGCTTTAGTCCAGGCCACCAAAATACCTCCTTCAGATTTTGATACATCTTAGTAGCTCCTGGATGGATAATCAAGCTACTTCTATGACTTTCTTCAAAAATCATCTTCTTTAACTCAGAATCATCAGGAATACATATCCTACCTCGAAATTTCAACACACCTTGCTCATCTACCTGGAAATCACTTCCTTTAGTCTGATTACTCCTAACCATAAAATCCACCAAATTCACATCCAACTTCTGACTCTCTTTGATATTATTAAGAAAATCATTGTTCACCTTCAACATACCAACATCAGGCTCTGCGGTGTCAGCTCAGAAACCAAACTCAAGTCTCTGAACTGTTCAATAAATTCCAACTCTTTAACCATCATAGCAGATGTATGAAAAGACTTATGACTTAAAGCATCAGCCACGACATTAGCCTTATCGGGGTAATAATTCAAGGTAAAGTCATAATCCTTTAAAAATTCTAACCACCTTCATTGCCTCATATTTAATTCCTTCTGATCAAACATGTAATTTAAACTCTTGTGATCAGTGAATACCTCAAATCCGAAACCATAAAGATAATGCCTCCAAATCTTCAACACAAACACCACTGCAGCCAACTCTAAACCATGAGTATGATAGTTTCTCTCGTGAACCCTCAGTTATCGTGAAGCATAAGCTACAACCTTATTATCTCGCATCAACACACCACCTAAACCCATCATCAACGCGTCAAAATACACCACAGACGCTTCACTAGGTTCAGGAAAAATCAGAACTAGAGTTGTAATCAATCTCTTCTTCAGCTCTATGAAACTTTTCTCACAATGAATGTCCCACACAAACGCTTTACCTTTACAAGTCAACTGGGTTAAAGGAAGTGATAACTTGGAAAAGCCTTCAATAAATCTGCGTTATTAACCAGCCAAGCCCAAAAAGCTTTTAATCTCTGTAACTAACTTATGAGTTTCTCATTGTAGTACTGCATCTACTTTGGACGGTTCCACAGCTGTGCCATCACCTGAAATAACATGCCCAAGAAAACTAACCTCTCTCAACCAGAATTCACACTTCGACAACTTTGAATACAACTTCTTCTCTTTCAACACTTGCAACACAATTCGCAAATGCTCAACATGCTCTTCCTTCGACTTGGAATAGATAAAAATATCATCAATGAAAACCACCACGAACTGATCTAGATAAGTATGAAATATAAGGTTCATATATTCCATAAACACTCGAGGTGCATTAGAACGCCAAACGGCATCACCAAATATTAATTATGTCCATACCGAGTCCTAAAAGTCGTCTCCTGAATATCCTCATCCTTCACCCAAATCTGATGGTAACCCGACCTTAAGTAAATTTTGCTGAAAACATGCGCACCTACCAGTTGGTCCATCAAATCATCTATTCTCGAAAGTGGATATTTGTTCTTGATCATTAATTTATTCAACTATCGGTAATCCACACACAATCTCATACTACCATTTTTCTTCTTTACTAGCTACACCGGAGCTCCCCAAGGTGACATACTTGGTCTCACAAATTTCTTTTTCAGCAAATCTTCTAATTTCTTCTTCAACTCTGCTAACTCCGACGCCAATATCCTGTATGGTGCCATAGAAACGGGTCTGGTACCAGGGACAATATCAATAGAAAACTCCATCTCTCTCTCTCTCTGACGGCATATATGAAATATCATCTGGAAACACATCTAGAAAATCATGCACTACCGGCAATTCAACCAGTGCAACTTTATTGTCGACTTCCAAGGATGAAAACAACATGAACACACAAGCCTCACCTTCCAAGAAACCTTCTACTTGCGTAGCGGGTGGAATAACTCTCTACCTTCATTGAACTCGAGTTCATGGTCTGAAGTCAAGTCATAGATATCTTTCAGGAAAAACATCGGGGATCACACACCACCGACATAAAACTAGTTGTCACATTGCTCTCTACTTTTCGAGAAGCTAACATCAACAATATCTAATCATTCTCCCTAAAGACATCCCAACTTGGTCGGCAGACAGGAATCTCGAATCCACAACGTCTTCAGTTTCATGAACAACATAGCTTCGGCATCGCCTAAGCTCTTGAAATCAGCAACACACTGCACCAAGTTATTAAAACAATTGGTAACCACTTGGTAATTACTTCCAAGAATAATAGCAACTTGTTCCAACTAAAGATAAACTGTGCCCATCCTTGGGAAACATGTCGGGATACTCAACACACCAGTGGCTCATCTCTAGCCAAAACATCGCCTTCCCCGTCACAAGGAAGTGAACAACGAGAACACATGACCGTCTTCCCTCAAGGATCACACCATTTTGCTTACTGGCACTGTAACACCCTAAATATCCACCGCGTAATTTAAATAAATTATCAGAGTAAAATTCAACAAATAAACATTTAGGATGCTACTTTCACCATAGACCTGATCATTTAGTCAAATATGTAACACATGCAACTTTTAAAAATTATTTATACTAACTATAACAACAGAACATGTCTGAAAATTCGACTTTCATTGCAGCGGAAACATCAACCACTTGACAGTTTAATGATTCAAAGCATGATCATGTTTTTAAAGTAAACATAAACAACATATAATTAAGAGATATCCAAATAATCTCCAACAGACATAAAAGTGTTCCATCCCCGGTGTTACACATTTGCGCAGACACTGACTCTATAAAATAAAAAGGAAGACTCCATCTTCCACTCATATCAACGCCTCGGTTATGAGTTATCTGCACGATGCCCATGTAAAGGCTACATTCAAACAGAAGGGGTGAAATATCATAATTATATAAAGGAAAGCATGATAATAAGTAAGCATCAGATTACTACATGCACAATTACCTATTCCACAACACACTTCCATACAGTTAACACAATAACCAAGCAACACAATAAAAATACAACCAATATGCAATGCAACAAGACTAAACAACTCGACTCAATGCATGTGGTACCAATACGTGAACACCCAACTTCACCGCTCTGATCCCAACCTTCTAGAATCAGAGCTCACCGATTTGTTACCATCACCCCTAATAACACTTCACTGATTCCATCACCTCTGAAATCAGCTACTCGCACCCATTCCCCACCTCTTGGGATTGAGGTTCACCAACATCAAACCATTGTCCAACAACATGAATGCATGCAATATATTATACATGCAACAACAACACCAAGCACAATGACCAACACCTCCATAGTCAATGTACTCCACCAATACTGGCCACCATGCACCAACATATGCTACAACAGTTCAGCAACAGTAACAAAGCAATATAACAACCAACAACAATGCATTCACAATTATGTCACACTACAGCATAAGCATTGCAATGCATCTGACACCATCACATAGCAAATGATTCAATTTTTGGTACAAAAACCATTTTAGAATAAAGTTCGTCACGTCAACTTCCCGACTATTCAAACGGCACCCGAAAGTTTTCCAAAAATTGATCCCAGTGTAACTGGTTACACCATATGCATTAACCAGTTACACCCCTGTAACCACGCCACTGCCACACAATTTCCACTTAGTGTAATCGGTTACCATAAACAAGGTAACTGGTTACACCCTCACAAATTTGCCTAGATACGCATTTTCATAGCAGTGTAACCGGTTACTCATATCCTAGTAACCGATTACACTGTTAACAGAAGCATTTTTCTGCTATTTTTCAAAACGAAAAATCACTTCCTCTTCATCCAAAACCCTTTTTTTCATACCACAAGTAAATTATATAATTTTACACAAAAATCATTTTTTATAAAAGTCACAAAACTCAAAATTTTCCCAAAAAGCTCATATCTTAGAGTTCCGACTCTGACTCACAACAATCCACAACAACACACATACAACATCATGCCATCAACAATTCCATCAAATGCAAGATTCCAACAGCATCATTACACAATTCACCATTCATTCATCAATCACAACATCATCATACAACATTCTAACACATCTAATTCATAAAAACAACATACAATTGCATGATCCACTCCAATTAATCCAACATTAACATACATCATGTTCATACAATTCCTTATCATCTAATTTCAACCAAACTCGTCAACAAAACAAAATTGTACAATTGCAACAATTATTATAGCATAGAGAGAAAAAAACACAAACCAAGCATAGACATAATCTGCCCACCATCATCATACAAACCCTTAGATAACAAAAATTTCACCCTTACCTTAGATTTCTTGCAAAAGCTTCTCAATAATAATGATCTTCTCTTCCTTCTTGAGCCCTATCCTCCTTTCCACTTTTCTCTTGTTTTCACGATCTGATAGCTTCCCTCCCACCATCCCTTATTATTATTATTATTATTATTATTATTATTATTAATCTCACTAATTAAAATAATAATAATAATAATAAATATTCATTTAAATAATATTTACTTAATATTATTTAATTAAATAAATAGTAACTAATATAAATTAATTAGTTATACTCACCACACCACCAAGTTCTACAGTTTTGCTCACAGACACCCCAACACCTTAAAGTCTATTCTTAAGGCCACTACCCCACACCAAGGGTAGCTCAAACACACCAATAACACAACATAATCACAATCATCACATAATTAAATTACAAAAAATAAATAAAATAAGTCGGGGCGTTACAACTTTTCCCCACTTAGAATATTTTCGTCCTCGAAAATTACCTGATGCGAATAACTTCGGATACGACTCTCGTATCCTACTCTCCAACTCCCAAGTCATATTTCCAATAGCAGCGCCTCCCCACACCACCTTCACGAAAGTAGTCTCCTTGCCTCTCAGCCACTTTAGTTCACGATCATCAATCCTTACAGGCAAAGCCTCAACTGTAAGGTTATCCCTTACTTGAACATCATCCATCAAAATCACATGCGACAGATCCGGAACAAACTTTTGAAGCTGTGAAACATGGAACATATCATGCTAATTCTACAAATTTGGTGACAACTCCACTCTATAAGCAACAACTTTGATCCTCTCTGATATTTGATACGGGTCAATAAACTGAGGAGTAAGTTTCCTCGACTTCAAGGCACTCCCAACACCGGTCACCAGAGTGACTCTCAAGAATACACGGTCTCCCTATCGAAACTCAATATCCTTCCTCATCTTATCATGGTAACTCTTCTGCCTACTCTGTGAAGCTTTCATCATCTCTTGAATCAGCTTCACCTTCTCCGTAGTCTGTTGGACAATCTCAAGTCCAAGCACTACACTCTCATAAGATTCATGCCAACACAAAGGTGTCATACACTTCCGACCATACAAAACTTCAAAAGGCGTCATTCTAGTACTAGAATGGCAACTATTATTATAAGTAAACCCAATCAACACCAAATGACTATCCCAAGCATCTCTTTGCTTAAGAACACAAGCCCTCAATAAATCCTCAAAAGATTGAATAGTCCTCTCTGTCTGACCATCTGTTTGTGGATAATAAGGTAAACTCAACCTCAGTTTCAAACCCAAAGCCTCTTAAAAACTCTCCCAAAATCTGGAAGTGAACTTCGAATCTTGTTCGAACTGCAGTATAGCGGAAAAAAGCAAGAGATTTGGACGAATTCCCTATGGGTTGTATCATCTCCACAGGGATTGGTGTGGGGGAAAGAATGTCGTTCGACAATTTCTATCTCTTTAAGCTTGGGTTTAAACGGTTTGAAGGGGTAAAGTGTGGAAAGTAAAACATATGAACAAATAGATAATGCATCTAACAAATGTTCATGTTAGATCGAGTTCGAACCGTATATGTCTATAGCAATCCAAACTCATTAAGTAAAAAATCAAATATGACATCGCTAAAGAGTTGTAAAAGAGATATTATACAATGATCAATAAATATACATACAATTAAGATAAACTTACATACAAAACCCCAACAAATAGAGGATACAAAGAGAAAAAGGAAGATGAAGAGGAATCTCTCGGTTTGTCAACGCCGATTGAAGCAAATCCAACTCTGGATCATCATGATATACACTCTAATGTTGTTTCTAAGTCTCTTTACTAAAAAAATATGTTTGTGATGAAGTTGGGAGTAAAAATCCCTAAAAACATAACCTAAAAACTCTGAAAAGTGACTTTATAAGCAAAAAATGACGTCTCGCGGTCGTTGTGCGAGCTCCAGGTCGCACAACGAACATACCAGACTTAGATACTGCCAAAACAGTGCTTTTCCACGCTTCTGGGAAATTTTTGGTCACCTTTAGCTCGCATTTTCAGCTCGCACAGTGACCATGATAGACAAATCAGCTCTTGTTTCAACCATAACTTGAGAACGTAACTTTGTCTTACGCATGCTCGGAAGCCTTGGAAAGCTTATTCAATGCTCTATAAGACAATGACTAAATACCATTGCTTTAATACTTACAAAAATGAGATAAAAAATTAAACTCAGTGATATTTACACGATAACGCAATATATACACTATACCATAAACTATACAAAATATACATAAAATTTAAGGTTTATTGGTATAAAACGAATGGATTAAGTCGATGAGTGTTAATTATTCACACTCAAAATCACAACAATTTAGCACTCATCAAACTCTCCCTAACTTAGACTTGTTTGTCCTCAAACAAGAATCGATCAACTCAAAGAAACAAAGCAATTATCAAGAAATCATGCTCAACAAGTTTTTACAAACGGAAACAAATCTATGGTACAAATATCAAAAGCACAAACAAAGCAATGCTTACCATTAAACTACAACGACGCAACAGATATGAAACAAAGTCTAAGCACAAAACACAAATAAAAAATTCTAAAGCAATACAAATGTTCAAGAATGAATCACACCTAGCACACAACATCATCAAGAGATGAAGAAACTGTAAGAACAAGAGTAGTTCTGCATCTGGCCTTAAGTTTTGATGATAATTGCACATGGTATCTTAGAGAACAATTTGGTACTCTATGGTTTCTGTCTAGTGTGTAGTTTTTGCTAAACGGGATCTGAATCTGATTGAAAGGCATGTGACGTCATCAGACTCTAATCTAAACACTCTGGAATAAAACATATGTTGTGTACAAGATTTAAAGTCAATATTCAGGAACGTTTTTTATAGCAACGGTTCTGAAGAACGTTTGTACTGAAGCTTCAAATTATGACTTTGTCAGTAAGCCTTAGATGTTTTCTTAAAGATGTGCTTCTATCGCTAGATGTTTTGAAGATTCTGAAGACAAGGTTCTGTTGAACGAAGTTCTGAAGTTTCTAAAGACATCATTTCTGAAGACTCTGAAGACAAGGTTCTATTGAACAAAGTTCTAATGACTTTGAAGACAAATATGTGTTAAACAGGTTCTGAAGACAAGGTTCTGTTGAACGAAGTTATGAAGACTCTGAAGAAAAATATGTGTTAAACAAGTTCTGAAGATTCTAAAGATGAGGTTCTGCTGAGCAAGCTCTGAAGTCTCTGAAGACATCACTTCTAAAGACCAAGTGCTGAAGACTCTTAATTTAGTTATGCTGAACGTAGATCTGAGATTCTGAAGACTTAGGTTCTGAAGTTACAAGTATTGATCTCTCTACATACTTCATCAAATATACATCTGAAGCCTCTGAAGATTAGAAGACAGAAGATCAAGAATGGTTTGCGTGGTTCAATGAATATAAAAATACAAAGTAGTCAGTAACCTTTACATAGAATATGTGGGGCAAGGACAGCTCTTTTGTATTATGATGTGACCATTCCTGTAAGTGAATGTTAGGATATTACAGTTAGAATGTGTTTCCTATTATACCCTTAAACGGATCTATTCTCAAGCTCTATATATTAAAGATCTGAATGCTTGAAGAAATGGTGTTATAGCTGCTGCTGCGAGTCAAGTGAAAATGCTAAATGCCGAAGTGCTGAATGCTGCGAGAGCAAAAGAGAAAATCATGAGAGAGTAACTAGAACAACAAGTAAAAGAGCTGAAGAAAACAAGAGAATATGTGTGCAAGGCAGAAGCAAGCACCAAATTGTAAAGCTCGAGAAGAAGATGTTTAATGCTCAACCAAATTAGAGCGCTGCTCTACAAGAAATGAGAGAAACATTAAAAGAAGCTTTTAAGCTCACAAAACTCATGATGATACAATGCAAATCTCTAGGAGATTATTCTTAAGATAGTTTTGTAAAGGCTTAATACCCTTTTTAGTCCCTTACATATACCCTTGGGTCCATTTTGGTCCTCTTTCTTTTAAAAGTTCCAATTTGGTCCTTTACGTTGTCAAACAGAATCAAACAAGTCCTTTCCGTCAAATATTGATAAACGGAGTTAGAAATTAGGGACGTGGCAGTTGAGGTGGCGACAGACATGATGTGGCAGCTGAGGTGGCAGAATGATTTTTTATTATTACATTTAATAATTATTTTTCACACACTTGAATATAAAATAATTGGGCTAAAGCCCATTTTGTTTAAAGTAGTAGCCCAATTATCAATATTTACAATTATAGTGTTAAAAAGTGCTTTATAAACACTTGATATTATTACTACAAATTCAATGTGGGCCTTTAATAGAAAAACTTGCATGATAATATCAGATTATCATAAGTTGCAAGTGACAACATTGTCGTACTTGAACCTGCCAATTTGACACCTGATATTATTTTAGATATGAGAATTAACAAGTTTATGATAATGACAATAATTAGATGACATGTTTCTTCCATAGAAAACTAGTTGGTTGTGAACATTTTAATGGTAAGAATTCATACATGATAAAGGTCTGAAACCCAAAAACACACAAACAAACTATGCCAGAAAAACATAAACAAAAAAAATTAATAATGTCTAGAAGCATCATCATTCATCATTCATCATGCTAAGGTAGTTGGTGGCGGCCCTTGTGCTCCTGTTCCAGTTTTCCAATAAGCTCTTCTTGTTTTTCTTGCCTCTCGTCCATTATCCTCAGCGATTCCTGCTGGAACTTCATCATCTCATTTAGTTTCCAATTAGTCTCTTCACTAGAAATCACCATTCTATGTAGCAGCACCTCAACCATATTAGGTGTCAGCTCGCTACCACTATTGGTTGATGATGGAACCTCTTTTTAAGTCGTGTGCTGCGCTGTGCTGATGCTCTTAAATTAAAGTCACTCTCAGTATGATCATCTTGTCGGGGATGGCGCACATAATTCTGTATTTTATATAACTGGTTACATTATATCACAAGTTTAGAAAAAATCACGCAGTGCAAATATAACAATTTCAACTTACACTAAATGCCTTGAAAAAGAATGATCTCCCAGCATCTTTTAAGTCTCCATATTTTGTCCATGATTTTTTATGTTGAGATTGTATAACTACTGAATTGCTCATCATATGGTGCATATGTCGGTTGTGAATAGGAAAATGGAGTATATGTGGACGATGCATATGCATGTTGTGGATATATAAGTCATATAAGCAGCAGTTGTAGGAATTGCACTTGTAGTTAAAGGCTAACAAACAGTGATGAGTTCGTTGTGCTAATTATGTTCATGACTTTTTTCTTTCGTATATATATATATATATATATATATATATATATATATATATATATATATATACCCATTACTAACAAGTTGACCAAATTGACTAAATTGCCCTTTCCACATAAAACAATTAACACTACCAAAAGGTCATTTTTGTAACTAAGTAATTCACCCTAAAACTTTACTTGCTTTTCACCAAATTGATGCCAAGTGTTGATTACACATTGGTTTCAATTATAATATTGATTTTTCCTCCAAAACCACACTAAGCCACGTGCATTCAATTTTGAAATTCAAATCACGTTGCTCAATATCAGTTACCTTTCCCTATTTTTCATATCTTTCTCTCACTTGGATAATATTTGATATTTCCCTTCTCTCTCACCCATTGTCTCTTTTCTCCTCTTTCTTTCCCCTCAAACCCTAGCACTGTCGCCCCCTTTCTCAACCTTATTTTTGACCACCATCGATTCAAATGGGAAAACCAAATCCATCTTCACATGCCTCATCTCACTGCCTTTCTAATAAACCTATTGGATATTTGTTTCAAGCGACCTCGTCGTCGACCATCGTTTTTCCTTTTCCTTCTCCGACCATCACCATTCGAAACGGGTCAACAGGGATCCGAATGATTTCGTTCAACCATGTTTTTCATTTTTCTCGGGTTCATTGTTTTTCAGTTTTTGGAACAATTGGTTTTTTTTCGCTTTCTCTGTTTTTCTTGATTCCAGTATGCAAGTTGATTAAGAAATCAACATGTCAATTCCTTTATTATCAAAATATTTGATTTTTGTTCTTGATGGATTAATTTTATTTTGAATATTTTTTTACTATATAATTGTTAACCCAATATTTTTAGTGTGTGTGATGCGGGTGTTCTTCTTCTTTGAGAAATAATCATTCCAAGGCGTGCTTATGCCAAAAAACCAGTTTTGTAACTGATTATGTTCTCAAGGTTTATGCCTCTGATTCTATTTTGGACATGGTTGATTTATTTATTTGAGTATATTAGCATAAGCACTTATGAAACTGATTGAAAAACTTTCTCGAAACAAAAGATCACATGTTTATAAGTTATTTTAAGCTTATTTATAGGGTAGCTTATTAAAACAGTTTGACTTTTTTATCTTCTTTTAAAAATAGCTCATAGATAAGCCCTTATCTATAGGAAATTATGCTATGAAAGATTAATTAGGTTGCTTATCCAAACTTATCCACTTTTGTAAAAGTAGAATTTTATCATCTTAACGGATGCTTGGATTGAATATTTGTGCTGACATTATGGTTGGTGATGAAATGAGAGGGGGTATCTTTGGAGGACAAAAGAAGCGAGTAACAACAGGTTCTATTCTTTTTTATTAGCATTTGTAGTTATTTATGAATCTGTACCGATTGCTTTTGATGTAACTTGTAGGGGAAATGTTAGTAGGACCAACAAAAGCACTTATGGATGAAATTTCAACAGGATTAGATAGTTCAGCTACTTTTCATATATGCAACTTCATGAGACAAATGGTTATAATAATAGCTGAAGGTGCAGGTCAGGAGCTAATTCTTCCTAATGACAAATCTAATAAGAATAGGCCAGATGCTGCTTCAGATGACTTATTTCATGATGTTGATCTTTGGTTATCTATAAAAATTAAGGTAAGGAATCTCAAAGTTTTCCCTTACTGTTATGGTCAGTGTGTTTTCCTTTGGTTTTTTATCATCTAACATTTAAATTTTGTATTTACTAAAGGATCACTTTGGAAGAAGTAAAAAAATGGCTATAAATTTGAAGTACATTGGTGAGTTCTTTATTTGGATTTGTATTTGTATTATTAATTAATTAATTAAATAACCAAATTCAGTGAATAAATATTGTGTTGTTGATCCTACTTACATGTGTTATTCCAAGTAATGCATCTGATAATGTGTTTTGTACTTTACTTGCTCAAAGTTCCGTTCATGGTTCAATGGTTGGATACACATGTTTCACAGTTGGCCCAGTTAATGGCAGAAACTGTTATATTCTATTTCATGTAAGATATTATGACTCTTTGCTATCACATTAATAGTTTAGTTTCACAGTGAAGTCTCAAATTATAGTTTGTTCAATTAGTAATGGTTGATGTATATTTTTCTGATGTTATTATTATTATCGTGTCTTGTGTGAAGTTTTGTATACCCCTCTTGAGGGAACTTTTGTGAAGTTTTTAGATACTTTTATCATGTAGTTTAATATTTCTTTCAATATATGACTTCGCTATCTACTACAATATATCAACAAGAGATCTAACAGTATCATTGTTTAAAACCATTCTTGGTTCACATAATTTAACAATTGATGTAAATCTGTTAACCAGTTCTTTTTATGTTGTTCTTAAAATTGATTTGTTACTTGATAAAGAAAAACATCTAAAGGGGCTTATGGGAACATGATGATAATAACTTGACATTGATACTTGTGCTGACTGCTCATTATTACTACAAATTAGAAATTAACCGATAAATTCTTTTCGTTCAGATTTTATATAGTTTATTTGTACAATCTTGCAATCTTTTCTCTATTTTTTTGAGATATAATATATATGAAAGATCTTTACTCTAATATTTAAAAAAACTTAATGTGTTTCCTTATGCATGCAACAAAGCGGAATCTTTTGATCACGGTGACATGACTCAACAACTGGAAGCTGCATATTCTTGTATGCATTTTGTTATTGCTGACATCATTATTCATGTTCATCAGAATAGGATGTCGTCGAAAGATAATTTACTCAAAAGAGGCATCATGTCTGAGCCTCACATAGGATGTCCTGCAAACTGCGGTTCGGTCGTAAGTGCATCTCATATTTTCTTTGAATGTCCTGTTCTTTCAGCTCTGTGGCAGAAAATTCTCCGGTGGCTAAACTTATAAACAGTATTAGTTTTACGGTATTAGTTTTGCTTCTGCAGGATTTCGGAGTCAGCAGTTCTGTCGCCTCTGTCTGGTGCTTTCTATCGAGCCTGCACTGCAGCAATTACAGGAGGCGATTACAGCAATTACAGGAGCCTCCTCTTGTCCTCTATTCCGGAATTCTTTCGGTTGTTCTGGCGTTTTGTGGCTTTGAATCCATTCTTCATATTTTGCAGGAGGTAGAGGTTTGCAGCTGGCCTGTTTCAAGATTTTGGAGTGGTCCTGCCTTGATCTATTTTTTTGCTTTTCTAATTTATTTGTTTGTATCTTTGCTGGGGGTTTTTGCCAGCTTGTTGTGCTGCTGTGAGCTTTGGCAGTGGCTTTGTCTCATGCCTTTACTGTATGCATTTTTGTAGTGGAGCTCTTTTCCTGTCTGTAGTGTTAGCAGTGAGCTTTTGTCCTGCTGCTCTTGTATCCCTGTGCACTTCTTGTGCATTTAATAAATTTCTTTTGGTCGTTAACAAAAAAAGTAGAATACAAGACTTCATTACATGTGTTGTGCTAGATAATGTCTTTTCTCTTCTATTTCTTTGTTGTTTCTCTACATAAATTTCTTCATTATTAGTTTGTTTATCTGTTGTGCTACCTAATGTTGTAGCTATGCTATTTCTACTCTTTCCAGTAGTGGCATGTCTTTTATAAGTCAAAGTGATTCTTGAATTATGAGCTATCAGTTCCCTATGTTTGGGATGTTTGAATGTTACAACCATTAGTAATATTAGAGGAATATATGAAAATTGTTGTTTTAAGAGAACACCTTTAATTATATATTGCCATGAATAGAATTTATAAACAATTATTATCATAAACTTTTGAATTAAGTTTGTAACAACTAATAAAATCAAATTAATAGCATAAAACTTGAATGTGATTGTTCGAATTGCAATTAATTTTGCATAAAATCAAATTAATTGCATAGTTTTTAAAAACAATCATATACTTTCTTTTTATAGTTCTAATTACAATAAAATTAAATTACTAATTGCATAAATTTTTAATGTATAAATATCAATATATAATTCTATCTTATAACTACATCTAGAATAGAGTTGAGCACAATAAATATATGTATTGCCTCAACATATTATTATATTTTATTTAAGTTATATTAAATTTTGTTAATAACTATATAGAAGTATTTGGCATTTTTGAATTTATATTTTATCTTTTATTGTTAACATATATAAAGATGTATTCAAACATCTACATTATTTTTTTGTATTAATAATATAATTTTTCAATATTTTATTATTTATACTCACATTTTCTACAAATAATTTAAGATAGAAATGAATTTTCCAATTGTTTGTTTCAAGTTATAAATGAAGTGATCATTTCTTACCTTTGTATTTGTTTTCCTTTTTTCTATATTTACTTTTGACACTATTTTTGAGATGTAATGATTAATCAACTAACACTATTAAATATATCATTTTTGTTACATCTCTATTAATGTTTAATACTATATCTCATACTTTTTCTCATAAATGTTACGATCAATATGCATTTCAGTACAATTCTATAAGACAAAATTATGTATATCCCGTGTATTTGTAAAAAGTTTGAATATTCTAAAAGGCATATTCAAATCCTCACGGGTCAGTACCAGAACAATATCTCTTCGTTTTTAAGTTTTTCTTTTCAAATATACATATCCATTTAAATATATTTTATATTATATTAGATAAATTTATCCATGCGAATTCACATGTATGCTGGACCAATACCTACTCTTGATATTTTTTAATTCAATATTTATCATTTATTCTTAATACATTTAAAGATATACTAAAAAATATCCACAAACATTCAAATTTTTTATCGAATAATTTAAGATAAGAATGAACTTACCCGTGCAGACGCACAAGTCTACTACTAGGATATATATATATATATATATATATATATATATATATATATATATATATATATATATATATATATATATATATATATATATATATATATATCCACTGTTTAATTAATCCAACATCTAAGATTTATGCTGTAAAAAAAATTGTTGGAAAGGAAGTGCCAGAGAGGATTTGGACTCTTGAAAATCTGAAGTTGATGCAATTACTTATTAAAAGGCCCGAGAGATAAATCTTCAATTCAACTTGTGAAGTTAAAAATATTATGACTGAACATTATTAGACTTTAATTCAATTCAATTCAATTCAATTGAAGATTATTAAAAGATGCATGATTTGAGTATGGAGTATGTGTTATAGTAGCAAGGACTTGAAGCTTAGTAAGTGGCAATATTTGCCAACTACATTTTCTATTGAAGTCCCACATCGAATTTGTAGTAAAAATATCAAGTGTTTATAAAGCACTTTTTAACACTATAATTGTAAATCATGATAATTGGGCTACTACTTTAAAAAAAATGGGATTTAGCCCAATTATTTTATATTCAAGTGTGTGAAAATTAATTATTAAATGTAATAATAAAAAATCATTCTGCCACCTCAGCTATCACGTCCTGTCTGTCGCCACCTCATCTGCCACGTCCCTAATTTCTCACGTCGTTTATCAATATTTGACGGAAAGGACTTGTTTGATTCTTTTTGACAACGTAAAGGACCAGATTGAAACTTTTAAAAGAAAGAGGACCAAAATGGACCCAAGGGTATATGTAAGGGACTAAAAAGGGTATTAAGCCTTTTGTAAATTAGCAAGGAGCTGTTATTCATGTCTTGCTAGAAACATTTTTGTGTTATTGAACTTCAATTGTGTCATCTGCTTATTTAGAAGCAATTCTTGTACACACCTTTGTAACACTTTTCAAAGTGTAGATTCCTCAAGTGACTAAGTCGTTAGTTTGGATACTTAAGAGGACTAAGTTGTTTTCTAACACTTAGAGGTTGTAATCTTTCTAAATTATTGGATTAAGTCCTTGTCTAACGCGAAATCACCTTGGAGGGTGGACTGGAGTAACTTTGTTAACAGTGAACCATGATAAAAATAATCGTGTCTATATATTTTTATTCTCTTGTTAGCATTGATCTTTAATTCCACAGAAAATATCATTGTTGGTGAAACCCAATTCAAACCCCCTTTCTTGTGTTTCTCACCCCTTCAAAAACAAATATGAGGGACAAACTCACACACAACAATCTTGCTAACAATAATTCAAATTAGGCATTCATCTAAAAAAACTCATATTGAAAGTATAAAAGAAAAAATTACAAGGGCTTTAAAGGGTTGTAATGTGGCATGGCTAACAAAGAAAGGTCAATTTCTCAAGGTCAATGAAACAAAAACTCGTCTAATCAAATGAGAGTGATCATTTCTCAAATTCTCATGCATTCACAAATTTCCTTCACCTTTTTCTATTTTCCCAATTGTTACACCATTTCACACAACTTATTGGCACATTTTCTTTGCTATTTTTTTCACAACTTTTTCTCTTTTTTTTTTCTTTTTCTTTCTTTTTTTAAATTTTCTTTTTCTTTCTCAATCGCATAGCAACCAACATTTTCTCCCCAACTTGAATACAACCAACATTATAATGTGAATGCTCCCAAACTTTTTAAGGCAAGGGTAAAAATTCAAACCACAATTTATGGTTATGGTTCATGAAAAATATTAGAATCCATATAAAAATTGAACTAAACACCAACATGGATTCTAACAAAGGCTCAAGTGGGGTAAGCATATTCTCACTCACTCACAAGGTAGATTTATTATTTGTTTAAGTGGTTGTGCTCAAAATCAAACAAAATGCCTTGATCATTTTCATGCTATCATACAAATCGACACAAATACAAGATTAAATATAATTCAAACGAGTTAAACAAGAAAATTTGTCTACATGAAATTTAGTAAACAATGGAAATGTTCCTCGCATTGGTTATGAACTAAAGTGATTCAAAATTGATAAAAAAATTGCTAAAGAATAAATGTCATGTAAGTTGTACAAAGTCTAAGGTTCATAAAAATGCTATGTTACAGAAAGCAATAAACACAAACCTTAGCAATGCAACTCTCTTTAAACTTTTCACACTACCATAACATTTTCTTGTTGAAACAATCAAACTTGAACAATCACACAATGCATACTCAAGCTAATAAAAAACAAATCTTGAGAAAAAACACAAAAAATTTCTAACAAACTAACAAAATAAAATGAAACTAACTAAACATAAAGCTATTTGCCTCCCAACAAACGTTTGTTTCACGTCGTTAGCTCGACGCCATTATTGTGTTTGGCTAGTAACTTCCTCACAGACATGCTGATACTTTTCTTTAAAGTGCAAACCTAAAGAAAGTGTAAATTAGCAAGGAGCTATTGTTCATATCTTGCTAGAAACACTTTTGTGTTATTGTACTTCAATTGTGTCATCTGCTTATTTAGAAGAAATTGTTGTACACACCTTTGTAACACTTTTCAAAGTGTAGATTCCTCAAGTGACTAAGTCGTTAGTCTGGATACTTGAGAGGGATAAGTTGTTTTCTAACAATTAGAGGTTGTAATATTTCTAGATTATTGGATTAAGTCCTTGTCTAAGGAGAAATCCCCTTGGTGGGTGGACTGGAGTAACTTTGTCAACAGTGAACCAGGATAAAAATAACCGTGTCTATTTATTTTTATTCTCTTGTTAGCATTGATCTTTAATTCCACAAAAAATATCATTGTTGGTGAACCTCAATTCAAACCCCTTTTTCTTGTGTTTCTCGCCCCTTTAATTTGTATCAGAGCTCCGATTTTGGTATTGATGTTGTCATACCCCAAACTTTGACCACCAAGATTTCCCATTATTGTGTAAATCATCATCACAATATGGATGAACCATCTGAGCGATCTCTCCTCCAGTTTATTTCTGGATGGGAGACGACCCTTGACCACTTTGATAACTTGAACCTCTAAAAGACAAGAAAAATTTCGAAAAATGTCACTCTTCGCCATTGAAGATTATATTCTCGCTTTCCCAGATTAAGGAAAAATCCCCAGAGAAAGCCTCACAACCAAAGGCTTTCAGCAACACATTGATTTTTCTCTCCAAGAGAGTCAATGTTAATGAAGTCATCAGCACCTCAAAGTTAGATTACATCACATGGCATTTCTCCGAGAAGATCTCGAAGAAAAGTATGATGTAATGTCCCCAAACAGAAAGCAGTCTCTCAAGAGACTCATTTTCCCCAGTAGAGTCGGCAAATGGCGTCTCAAAAACAGAGAAGTTTGTGCACCTCTACAACTCAGACGAATGGGTTCCCCAACAAGTCTGACATCAAAAGTTTTTCCCATCAAATGGCATCTCCCCCAGGAAAATTCGGCGAGAAGTTTGAGGAAAACTGCTACGAATAGCGTCCCTTGTCAAGAAAGTTTATTGACAAAAGAAACTAAGACCAGTTCCTTGGTAGGAAACTAGGATCGAGGGGAAGTTTATTTTAGAAACTGAGACCAGTTCCTTGGTAAGAAACCAGGATCGAGCGGAAGTTTATATCAGAAACTGAGACCAGTTCCTTGGTAGGAAACCAGGATCGAGGGGAAGTTTATATCAGAATCTGAGACCAGTTCCTTGGTAGGAAACCAGGATCGAGGGGAAGTTTATTTTAAACAAAAACTGAGACCAATTCCTTGGCTGAAGACCAGGATCGAGGGGAAGTTTACCTTTTCTAAGCATCATTTCTTATCAAAAGAAGATGGATGAGCAAACTACCATTCATAACCACCATTAAAATTTCAGGTATTCCGATATTTAATTATCTTGCACCCCGAATGCCCGAATACCTTTGTCATTCATACATTTGGGTCCAAGAAGATTAAATAGGGGCATCTGTCATACCCCAAATTTTGACCACCAAGATTTCCCATCATTGTGTAAATCATCATCACAATATGGATGAATCATCATGCCTCATCAGTCTCCCCAAAGATGGGTGAGCATTCACCATAAACAAGAATTAGGGTTTTGAGCCCTATCAGAGCACTTAGACAAAGGATCAATCAAGAATTGACATGATATTCAACTTGTCTAAACTCTCCAACACCCATAAAGGATCAAGAGGACTCCCACATCAAGAACCAAGCACAAAGTTGCTACATTCCAAGTGGATTAATCCTCAAGATCGCCAGTGTCACCAAATTAGGGTTTTGGTCGACCAAGGCTTCCAGGAGGGAATTTTCCTCTAAGCATGAGCCAATGCTTCAAAACACAACCTATGATACTCTAAAAGACCTCATGGGCCCAATCATCAAGTCAATTTAACCTCAGGGGATGCATTTACCAAAAATTGGGAATTAGGGTTTCTTGACCTAATTCACCCCTAAGTTGACTTTTGGGACAAAACATGAGCCAAGACCTCAAGAAATGATTTGGGGGGTCTCTAGTACACTACATTGATCCATTTGCAACAATGGATTGATCCAAAAATCTTGGCTCACAAGTTTCATTTTCATCTGGACCACAATTAGGGTTTCGAGGGAAAAGTCAACTGTACCTTTGACTTTTGACCAAGACATGCTCCCAAACCTTGGGACATGATTCAATACACCCTATAACACCTATGGAATCTATCCATTAAATTTGATTTAGGTCAAGGACTTGATTTCATAGAGGAACGCACAGTTTAAATTTCATCTGCTGGAAAAAGTCAACTGTATAAAAAGTCAAAGTTTGACTTTTGGATTTTTTGGTCAAACAAGGTTCCTTAACCCTAATACAATGTTAGTATGTGATTTGAATCATCATTCATCAAGAAAAAACCAAAGAAAATGAGTTAACTTGTAAAAGGGGTAACCATAAAAAACTTAGAATTTTTCAAAGTTATGGAACAAAGTGGTTAGGGTACCAACTTCCAAGGATCATAACTTGAGATCCAAGCAACCATTTTGGATGATCCAAGGATGGATTTGTAGCTCTCATGGCATACTTTAAAAGTGTCAACTACATCTAATTCCAATTCCTCATGGATTTTTAGTTATGGAGTAATCAAAATGGCTGAAAACATGAAATGTCACTTTTTCCAACACTTAGTGAAATTTTCACTAAGTCCGAATCTATCTTGTTTTTTTTCAAAATGTATGGGCATTTTTCACTTGGATCCAAAAAGTTTCAAGACAAACTATGATCACACATCTGTTGTGTCATATGAGGGTTTTCCAAAATGCCCAAGAACTCCATCAAACTCCATCTGAGCTAGGAGTTATGACAGCTGCAACATGCCTTGCTGTAAACTGTCTTGGCAAGGCAGATTTGTGCATTAGTGCTCAAATTGTGCAATTTCAAGCATGCTTATCCATCTGCACACCTCAAGGGGGAACAACCAAGGGACAAGCACTGATCCATAAGCCTCCCAAGTCTTTGGAACTACATATAGGTTTGGCACCCCTAAAAGCTAAAGATGCCTCAAGACTCCAATTTTGTTTTGAGGCATTTAATGGATGCTTAGAGGTGGCATGTATCAGAGCAAATATGAACACTTCAGTCAAGCCTTATCCTTGAATCAAAGAACCATAGGCCTGTGCTCTAATCTCAAGTCAATGGCTAAATGAGACTTGAGATTCCATTTGATCCACATTGGCCAAAGGCCTGCTGCAGTTGCCATTCCCTATTCCTTGCAAAACAAACTTGACACACTATAAATAGACCTCATTTCTGATCAGTTTAAGTACACCAAAGGCCTATAACACTTACCTTTCTCAAAATCACACTCTCACTTCCAAAAATGCCTTCTAATGCAAGCTACTATCGGGTTTTGAATTAGAATGTGTTTCCAACCAAACCAATCACACACACATACCTCATAAACATCATATGTGAGCTGATCAAACACTAAACCAACAACTAGAACACCAATTTCACAAAATCACCAGCCATCTGCACAAGCTTTTGACAGATTTGCAGTTGAGGTGCCAAATCAAGTTCCAGCTCAATTCAATCCACTTCAAGCATTCAGACACACTCCATAGCACCTAGGGAAGTTGTCCACATCATTGGAACCAAGCTGTAACACCTCTAACCTAGAACTCGATCACCAGCTGCAAGAGGTAAGCCTCAACTTGGTCATCTCATGATTCATGCATATTTCCTCGCACAATAATTTTGCCATATGTTCATAATCATATGTAGAGTGTTTACCCTCAATCAATTGCTTTGTATGAATTGTGTATATAATTTCTGAGCCTTTATGCAGAAATTAGGTTTCTTGAGGTTTCTCTTTGATTTCTTATTCCATGCTTAAAATAAATGAAATTAAAGACAATAGACATGATCGTGAGTTGAAAACGAGCAAATTAATATGTGGATTGTGTGATTTCATCAAGTATTCAGTGAGATTGATGAGAAAATGCAAATCTGGGCAAATCAGAACACGCGCGTGTTCTTGCTGTGTTCTTTGCGCCCTTTTTCAAAATTTGAATATTTGAATTTTGTGATTTTTATTTAATTGATTCAAAAATTAATTTCTCTCTGAGTTTTAATGATTTTGAGTTGATTCTTTTTTTAATAATTCACAAAAATATTAAAATATCTTATTTTACAAAACTTTCCCAAAAAATATTATTTATTTCATATACTTGATATTTTTGCAAAGAATTAATTTTTATTTGTTTTTAACATTTAAAATATTTTTTCCTTCTTGGTTTTCCAAACTTAAATGGTTTTCAATCATTTTATGGACAAAAACAGGATTTTAGAAACATTGATCCAAGATCACCACTCATTTTTTACATGTTTTCATTAATTTTTGTTAATTTTTAAACAAAATTAATTCCATTTTTAACCAAATTAGGGTTTTGATTAATTCCACCCTCATCAATCTTTTCCAAACACTCATGGGCCTCTAATAGAGTGTAAGACCCAACCTTTTTTGAAAACCAAAATAATTTGGGCCTCAGGTATTGTATAAGTCCTAACACATTTTCAAAAACCTCGGCGCGATCGCCAGTTCAAAAATCAAATAACCAGGGCCTCCCCTCGTGTTGTAAGTCCCATTTCTTTTCTTTTAAAACATTCTTGGGCCTCTAATAGAGTGTAAGATCCAATCCCTTTGTAAATAAACATTGTGGGCCTCACTTATTGTATAAGTCCCTTTGTACATTTTCAAAACAACGGCGCGATCGTCGCCTTTTTTACAAAATCATCTGGGCTTCTCCTTGAGCTATAAGACCCATCTTTATTCATTTTCAAACTCTCTGGGCTTCTCCTTGAGTTGTAAGACCCATACCTTTGTACAGAAAACCTCTTGGGCCTCTCCTTGAGTATAAGCCCCAACGATCTTTTCAAAACAACTTCCCTTTTGATTTAGGTTCAAATATACAGTTGTTATCAAACCTTTCTTTAATTTCTTTGAACAACTAACAATACAGCATGGAAGCTTGCTCACCTGTAAGTTTTTATCCGCTTTCATTTACCTGCTTTAATATATATATCTGTATTGTGGGAAGCTCCACATTGTGAGTCTTCTTTCATTCTATTAAATACATGTCATATATATATATATATAACTGTATTGTGGGAAGCTGCGCATGGTTAGTCTTCTTTCATAACCTTTTTAAATATTTGTCATATCGCAACTGTATATATACTAGTATAGTTATTTAGAGTTTTCCCCGACAACTAGGTCTAGAACTAGGTAAAGCCATGTTGGTCACTCTTTAAATACAGTCAAAACTAGATCCTCATAGGATTTCCAGATACAGTCTTGCCTTCTCTTGGGCTTAAACAATATGGAACAAAGAGAAAGGCAGTATTCCTCGTGAACCTTTTCTCAAACTGTCACCCCTAGAAATTGTCAAAGAAATTCTGCTCCCCGGAGTTGATCTATTCTCGGTGAATAACATCTCTTGAGTTTCTTCAAACCTCAGAATTTTCACTAAATGATCTATTCTCGGTGAATAGCATTTCTTGAACTGAAATTCTGGTATCAGACATGTGATGTTAAGGTGCGATGTCACAACAACACACTCTGCAAATGGACAACAATAACAGTAACAAATAACACATCAAATTGTTCACCCAGTTCGGTCTAACTACCTACGTCTGGGGGCTACCAAGCCATGGATGAAATTCACTACTTGTAGAATTAATTTACAGACTCAACAACCCAGTTGACAATCTCCTAAACTTAATTCCTACTAGTGACTTTCTACCTAAGAAACCACTTAGATATGAGAACACTACTCAATCCCTAAAATAATACTCAAGGAACAACCTCTTTGAGCAACCTTGATCTTGCTTCACAGCTTTGATCAAGTAACAACTCTCTATTGCTTCACAGCTTCTAAGAGAGGACAGAAAACGACTCAGTAATTCAACCTAGAATTCTGCATACAAAACTCGTACAAGATACTCAAGACACTCAACCTATGCTCTTGATCTTTTCTCTGTTTTTCTGTCGTTTTTTCCTTTGGTCTTGTGCGCTTTAAATAGCAACCTGAATTGGACTTGGACCTGCTACAATATCTGACCTGATTTGTTATTTAAAACTGAATATTTAAAACAGATTTTCTCCTAAAATCTTTTCAAATCTTCAACCTTTTAAATCTCCTACGAATCTGCACCCGATCTCCTATGCAGCAGAAAATATCTATCCCAAGATATTCGCATCCAATGAGACAGCTTGCTCTCCACAATTCCAGCTAACACGCAACCCTAACAACATCACAACCTGATGTTATTAATTCTGCAGATCTAATGTCACAACATCGCCATGTGACATCAGACATCCAACTTCAACAATTTAACTACTTAACACAGCCCAGTGTTAAGACTCAATATTGCAACATCAGCACCTCGACATCAACATTGAAAATACTGTGTTTTACCAAAATTCCAGCCAATCCAAGAACTAACATGAACTTTTCTTGGTTTGGGACCCACAGGCTTCCTAAAAGCATCCCCGCCTCCTTTTGGGCTTTGTACAAGGACCCTTCGACTTCTTAAAAGTTCTCATGCCTTCTTTTGGGCTTAATACAAGGACCCTGAAGACCTCCTAAAGGTATATGACAGAACTTAGTCATCCTTCGTTAGAGTTGTCTTTCTAAAAAAGAGTCAAAACCTCAGACTAATTTTAGGATTGATACTCATCCCTTAAAAGAGTCGGCCTCCTCTTGGGCATCATACAAAAGATAAAACTCTTCCACACCAATAGACTTGGACAGTCTAAATCCCCTTGAGTCTCAAAGACATTCTCAAGTTCCCTCCAAACATAGGAAGAAACCCAAGATTCTGGATTAATCTCCAGCAGAGCTAAAACTTGTGGGTTCTAAAACCCCGTCTCTCTCCTAAAATCCCCCAGCCAGGGTCAGTCTATCACTAGTACAACACAATCTTAAATCAGAACCTCAAGGCATCTGATACCTCAACTTTTCTGTAATCCTCGGCAAGAGTTGATTCCCCACTTGGACCTACCTCGGGATCTCAATAATTCCCGGCAGAAGATCGCCTCCTCTTTGGCTTTATATAATGATCGTTCCTCAGCACAGTCAACCTCCTCTTGGGCTTCGTACAATGATTCTCCCAAGCGGAGCTAACCTTTTCAGACTCTCTTGTTGAGTCAATCACCTTTTCAGACTCTCTTGTTGAGTCATCCACTTTTCAGACTCTCTTGTTGAGTCAATCACCTTTTCAGACTCTCTTGTTGGGTCAACTACTTGTCCGACTCTCTTGTTGAGTCAATCACATTCCAGACTCTCTTGTTGAGTCAACCCTTTTAGCCTCCATCTTGGGCTTTGTACAAGATAGATAAAAATACTCTCTTGTTGAGTCAATCTTTTCCAGCCCCCCCTTTGGCTTGGTAAAAGATTCCCCCTAGCACAAGTTAGCCTCCTCTTAGGCTTTGTATAATAATTTCTCCAGATTGTTCAGCCACAATCCTGGGCTTTGTACAGGACAGATAAAAAAGCGCTCTCTTATTGAGTCAAACCCTTTTTAGCCTATATCTTGGGCTTTGTACGAGATATAAAATTTCATAACCTTCTCTTAAGCTCGGGACAAATAATTTCCCAAGCAGAGTCAAAATCGTTTCAGCCTCTATCTTAGGCTTTGTACGAGATACTTAAAATATCCTCAGCCGAGTCAGTAAAGTCTCTTTCAGCCTCAATCTTGGGCTTTGTACAAGACAGATAAAGATTTCTTTCCCGTAGAGTCGGTCTTCTTTTCAGCTTCCATCTTGGGCTTTGTACAAGATACATACAAACCTCCCCGACGGAGTCAAAATCCTTTTAGCCTCAATCTTGGGCTTTGTACAAGACAGATAGAACATTTTCCCCGGAAAATTCTCCTTCAGCCTCCTCTTAGACTTTGTATAATGATATCCCCAAAGAGTCAGTCTCTTTTTTGCCTCAATCTTGGGCTTTGTATAAGACACCAATATATACCCTCTCTTGTTGAGTTGGTCTTATCCAGCCTCCTCTTAGGTTGTGGGTAAAGACTTCCCTAGTGGAGTCAATCAACCTCTTAGCTTCAACCTTGGGCTTTGATCAAGGCACACAAAAATCAACAATACCTCTTTAGAGATGACAAGTTCTCTCTCAGTCAAACCTTTTAGCTTCAATCTTGGGATTTGAACAAGACACAAATAAACCTTTTAGCCTCTGTCTTGGGCTTTGAACAAGACACCAAAATATCTTTTTTCTCCTTTAGAATAGGAGGAACTACGATTGCTCTGATTTCCCTATTTCGTTTAAACGGGAATACGTGGGCATAAGATTGCGAAATCTTAGCGAGCACACTAATAAAAAACTCTAGGTCCAGTACCTTCATACCAATCACTTCTTAGGTCCAGTACCTTACCAAAAACATCAGAAGAACCCAAACATCAAACCAAAAACTCACTCACTCATACTTCCCAATAAACTTTCCCAACCTATTAACAGATAAACACTATCAATTACAAAGTGAAACCTAAAGCTAATATCCTGTGGATAACCACATATAAGATGGGTAATTGACAACTACCCATTGTATAACCTGACCTCGGACTCCCCAATCTCTTTAAGCGTTTGTTCAGTTAAACATTCGCCTGCAAGGTTAGTTTTAGATACCTTCCCTTTCCCTTTCAGCTTCACGAGATAAATAAGAAATCAGAAAGTAGCACCCCCTCCTACCATTGCGGTGAGGAAAACCCAGCGATAAGGTGGTCGCGTCACCGACAAAAATCGCTCGCTACAGGAAAATGGCGACTCTGCTGGGGACGTCTTTGACCTGTCAGGACTAGGATTATAGCTCTTAAGAGGTCTAGGATGTTAGTTTTAGGAATAAATATATATATGGCTTTTCCTACTTGATATTCGTGTTTATTTTCCTGCTAATGGGATTGCGGGTGATGCCGCATCTGGAAAGTTTGAGTGACACCTAAGATAGGTGATGACATTAGACGGGTAATCTTACAAGGAGTGACTCCCGAATAAGAGACCCCGGTCGACCATCGAATCAGTGGAGACACCCTTTGCGGATTCAATGCCTATACGACTTTGGTTGTTGAAAGCAGATTGTTCGATTGTGGTTGTCCATGAAACTGAGGATTTAGTAGGCTAAGACCATGTTACTATTTTGTAGTGCGGAAGCTATCGGAAATAGTTATCACGCGATACTACCCTCATTTGAGATCACTCTAAGATACTGCAGCTCGCTCGGGTGAACCAGCCTATTGTTGTTATCCCAAGAGGGTCAATGATTTTGCGAACAAGTACAAAAAATCACCAGTATAACCTTTGGGATGGGTAGAGCCATAACTTCATGACACTGAACCTTTGACCCCATGTGTTTTTCTATGTTTTTGTGTGTTGCATTCATGCATTCATTTCATTAAAAAAACTAAAAACAAAGAAAAATGTTCTCTTCTAGTCTCTCTTTTTCAAATTAAACTTAGACAACGATTGCAAATGTCAGAGAGAAAGATTGCGTTATGGATTTCGGTAGAATGAGGACTCACAAGTACACCTTCAAGGTTCCAAAATTAGAGGATTTAAGAGGATTGACAAGGATGATCACCAACCCTGGTGCTTTCAGAGCTAAGTACGGAGGATTGCTGCCTCTGTTAAGGGTCTATGTAATTGAGGGAATCCTGGCCACACGCATTCAGTTCTACGATCCGGTTTATCACTGCTTCATATTCCCAGATTATCAACTAGCACCAACACTGGAGGAGTACTCTCACCTGACTAATTTACCTATTACTGATCAAGCTCCCTTTTCTGGACTGGAAGAAATTCCAAAGGATCAGACCATTACAAGGGCAATTTAGTTGGACGAGTCAGAAGTCAGGGCTCACATGACCACTAAGGGTGGAATCCAGGGTTTTCCAGCCCAGTTCTTGATAAAGAAAGCCCTGTACTTTGCTAGTATAGGGAACGTGACTGCTTTCGAGAGCATCTTTGTATTACTCACTTACGGGTTATTTCTGTTTCCTAACATTGATAGCTTTATTGATATCAATGCCATTAAGATATTTCTGATTGGAAACCTCGTGCCGACCTTGCTCGTAGATGCTTATCATTCTGTGCACTTAAGGAATTTATACAGCTGAGGAATGATCACCTGTTGTGTACCCCTGCTATACAAATGGTTCACTTCCCATTTGCCTAAGTCTGCTGCTTTCTGGGATCATAAGAGCACTTTACGTTGGTCGCAGAGAATCATGTCTCTTACCAACTCTGACATAGACTGGTACAATCGAATCTATGAGGGGGTCAGGATCATTGACCATTGTGGAAACTTCCCTAATGTACCCCTCATATGAACTAAAGGAGGAGTCAATTATCATCTAATTTTAGTTCGCCGTCAATTCGGATACCCGGTGAGACATGTCTCGCGTAATGTTCATCTGGAAGGTCTTTTCTTCAAGGAAGGAGAAAATGACAGGGCATTAAAGACATAAATAGTGCACGCTTGGAAACATGTTCACAGGAAAGGAAGAGAGTTTCTAGGAAAACCAGACTGTATCTCTGTAGAGCCTTATCTCCACTGGGTACAAACTAGAGCTCTCAAGCTGAGGATACCTTACCCTCGTCAAGAAGTTCTTCCGTTAAAGGAATCTGTCCTTTATTTTATGTCTGATATGGAAAAACTTCAGGTTACTCTCAACAAAGTTTAACAAGAGAAGAAGTCTTGGAAGAACAAGTACCGCATTCCCAATGTGGAGTGTAACAAAATACAACAACCGTTAAAAGAAAAAGATGCTCTGATCGAGATTTTAGAGCAACATGTTGTAGAAAATCAAGAAGACCAAAGGAATTTGCTCGCTCCTCTCACTTGGCAAAGGAATGACAACCCGACAATGGCTCAAGAGCCCCGATCAAAGAAAAGGAAAGTACCTGAACCAGCACATGAGCCCTCCTCGGAGAGGACTCAGGATCCATAAGCTTAGACATTTCCTTTTACAGCACTTTGTAAATTACTGTATTTCCATTTTCGCAATCTTTGAATTCAATAAAACGGGGTTTCCCCACAGTATGATATTTGCAATCCAATTGTCGAAGTTTCTTTTGATTAACAAAAAAAATTAATTAATATAATCATTGCATATCATTCATCATTCGTATATAACACATTCTTCTTCCCTATGAATCTCACGTTTGTCTCAATTCTAAAGTCAAACTGTCTCATTAGTACAATACTCGGGCCAATCGACAAAAGAAAATGGATGATCTCGAGGAAGAGAACAGAGAGTTGAGAGAATAAATCGACACTCTAAAGGAAGATTTGAGGAAACTTCACAATGACATGCAATCTCTGGCAGCAGCCCAGATGCAACAACAAAGGATTGTGATCTCAGAGATCACATCGGCACCCATAGTGGAAAAGTATGATCCTCGGTATAACATGCCTAAAGATCGTCCCTGGGGCATGCCACCCAACTATATCCCGGAAGGATATATTTCGCCAATCATGGAAGATCCAGAAACTGCAGCAGGAGCCGCTGGGCCTGAAGGTTACAAACTTCGGGAAAACAAAGATGCAAGGGGCATGACAGCAACTCCTGAAGGTTACAAACTTTGGGAAAGGGAGGCACCAAGAGTCACTGTCGTAATGATTATACCACCACCCGTGGTACACACTGTCCCGAAAGGACAGATTCCACGGATACCTTCTGGTGGAAATGAAAGTATGAACGATAAAATGAAGGAATTCCAGGAATAGTTCCTGGAGATGCAGAAGGAACTGCAAGCCATTCGTGGTCAGGATCTATTTGGAAAGGACGCCGCAGACCTTTGTTTGGTCCCTAATGTGAAAGTTCCGCACAAATTCAAGGTGCCCAAATTTGAAAAATACAAGGGTAACTCTTGCCCTCAAAGTCATCTGGTGATGTACGCTCGGAGAATGTCAACACAAATAGAGAACCAACAGCTACTGATCCATTACTTCCAGGATAGTTTAACCGGTGCTGCACTCAAATGGTACATGGGTTTAAACCGCACTAAGATCGTCACTTTCAGAGATCTTGGCACTGCCTTTCTTCAACAGTATAAGTATAACCTGGACATGGCACCAGACAGAGATCAACTCAGAGCCATGTCGCAGAAGGATAAAGAAACCTCTAAGGAATATGCTCAGAGATGGCGTGAAATTTTCGCTCAGATTTGTCCACCTCTTGAGAAAAAAGAGATGACAAAGATCTTCTTGAAAACCTTGAGTTCGTTTTACTACGACAAAATGGTCGCCAGTGCGCCCAGTGACTTCACCAAGATGGTAGGCATAGGGGTTCATCTTGAGGAAGCTGTCCGAGAAGGATATTTAATTAAAGATGTTGGACCATCAAGCAGTACCAATAGATACGGTAGTGCTTTCCCTAAGAAAAAAGAGCAGGATATTGGTAATATCTCTCTCGGAAAGCAAAGGCGGCGGTACCAACCAGTAGCAGCTGTAACTCCTGCTATCAACCCTGCACATGTTCCAACGTATCAACCTCAGGTTGCTCAGAGCCAACCGAATCAACAACAATATCAGCAAAGGACATGACAACCTCTTCAGCAGGCTCGTCCTCAGTACAACAACAACTGTACAACGCGACCACCAGGGTTCGACCCTATACCAATGTTGTACGCAGAACTGTTTCCATTACTACTAGTCAAGGGGCACGTCCAAACCAGGTATCCTCTTACAGTACCGGAAAATCCACCTTTTTGGTTCAAAACGGGTCAGACTTGTCCTTACCATCAAGGAGGACCAGGGCATAACATAGAAAACTGTCTCAGCTTCAAATCCAATGTACAAAAGCTTGTCAGGAGCGGGGTTTTATCCTTCAAGGATACAAATCCAAATGTTCAGACGAACCCGTTGCCTCAACACGAGAAAGTTGCGGTCAATTTAATAGAGGAAGAGTCTAAACACAGCTATTAAATCCATGTCGTACTCTTATTGGGAACCAACCTAGTCAAAATGCATTGCAGGCAGAGCGGGTACAGTCATGTACCGTCTCATAACTATCACCAATGTGATATCTGATCTAAAGACAATCAAGGATGTTTTGTGGTGCAATCCACTTTACAGGAATAGATGGATCTCGGATGGATCCAGGATCACCGAATTCGTGAAGTCAACATGACTTATACAAATTCCAACATCATTCAGAACCACAACATTCTGGCGATGAATGTCAACTTGGTGGCAATGCACTCAAGGCAAAGCCAACATCATGATCTGCCACGGCATGACTATGATTCATGTCTGATTTACTCGGTAAACAATTAGGGATGCTCTTTTGTACAAGAGGCCCTCCAGCGTCAGATGGATCTTGGATGGATTCAGGATTACCATGACAGAAGTCATTATCAAGTTAATATGATTCAAATCTTTGATATTCGCTTGATGAATACTATCTTGGTAGAGTTACACGCTAAGCAAGTTCAGCTCGGTTTTATGACTTCGCATGATTATCAAAATTGCAGAGTATGTCGTGAGAATAATCAAGGATGCTACCTCGTGCGAGCAGCCCTTCAAAGTTAGTTGGACCATAAGGAGATTCAACCATGGTCAAGCTCTGGTTCAATGTCAAACTATCATCCTGATCAAAGCAGAGGTGGTGTCTTAATCCCTAAGCGAGAGGTGGCCAAAGATGTGTGCGCCATAATCCCTTTACTCCATGAATCAAGAGTCCCTCTTAATGGTGGAAAGGTTCTCAATCTCGAACCAATTGAGGCCGGGTATGATGGTCAGAAAAATCAAAAGGCTCATGTAGTTATCTATCTGCCAGGACCAGTACCATACAATTCCGATAAGGCGATCCCTTACAAGTACGGTGCAACAATAATTGAGAATGGAAAGGAAACTCCATTACCCTCCGTCGTGAATATTGCAGACATCAGTCGAGTAACACGGAGCGATCGAATCTTCAACCGGGGAGTTGGAGAACCTACCAGAGAAAAGAAACCTCAAACAGAAGTTCCTAATCAACCAGTTGGTCAAACCAGTGATCCCGACCTTTCAAAGAACAACGATGAGATGTTGAAGCTCATCCAAAAGAGTGAGTACAACATCATTGATCAGCTATTGCAAACTCCTTCAAAAATCTATGTGTTATCTCTTTTACTCAGTTTCGAAGCTCACCGGGAAGCTCTACAGAAAGTCTTAAAGCAAGCCTTTATGGAACAAGATGTAACAATAAGACAATTCGACAGCATCATCTCCAACATCACTTCCTGCAACAACTTGGGGTTTAGTGATGAGGAACTGCCAGAAGAAGGAAAAAGTCACAACATGGCGCTCAACATTACAGTCAACTGCCAGGACGATGCTTTAGCTAGCGTACTGGTCGACACCAGATCGACTCTGAATGTTATGCCTAAGTTTAAGTTAATGTGACTATCATTTAAAGGATCTTCGATGAGAGGCAGTGAGGTCATCGTTAAAGCATTTGACGGACCCCGGAAAACAGTTATCGGTGAAGTTAACCTTCCCATAACTATTGGTCTTCACACTTTCCAAGTCACTTTCCAAGTCATGGACATCCGGGCAGCATACAGCTGTTTGTTAGGAAGACCTTGGATACATGAGGCTGGGGCAGTCACTTCGACACTTCACCAGAAACTGAAGTTCGTCAAGAACAACCAGCTAGTCACAGTCTGTGGAGAGCAAGCCTTGATCGTGAGTAACTTATCATCGTCCACTTGTGTAGAACCAGAGGAGGTTGTTGGAACCCAGTTCCAAGCACTTTCGGTGAGCAATGACAAATCAAAAGGAGGAACATCGATTTCCTCGTACAATGATGCTCTCGAAGTGATCAAAAGTAACAATGCAAAAGGATGGGGACAACTTGTCATTCCTACTGATAACAAAGCAAAGAAAGGTCTTGGTTTTTCCTCAAACTGTACCCAGACTGCTGCTAACGATGAAAGTCTTCATCCCATTCAGGATTTCTTCCACAGTGGAGGTTTCCTTCACCCAGTGTCTCAAGAAGTACATACCATCAACGAGGGGGATTCCTCCGATACAAATGAAGAGTGGAAGTCCTATCTTAACGAGGACGGTTATATGTCTCAAGGAGAAGTGCCTACACCATTTTGCTATCCCGCACAGAGTCCGAGATTTATACCAAGGTCAGATGTCAAGATGATATACGGAGATTGTGATCCGGAAGGATGTCGTGCTCCGCTAAACTCATTAGAGGAGGACACTCTGATGAAAGACAACTTTAACCATGACTATTATAGCCCAATGGATGGCCTGCCTATCTGGGAGCCGTACCCAGGATACTTGGGGCAAGAAAGTCAGCCCAACGATGCATATCAGTTGAGCATCATAGAAAAGAATACCTGCATCCCCACCATTTCATGGGATCAACACTCAGGGTATTCAGAACCTATCTAGCACGACGGTGAATTTGCAAAGCTTGCAGGACTATAATTCATCAATTATGCTTTTCTTGAGGTCAACGCCATTGAAAGGGATGACTCCTCCAGTTCCAAAGAAGTGTGGGACACCTTATGACAATCGAGTGGCAAATACGACTATTTGGTCAAGTACATCGCTCCCGAAAGCTCTCGTATCATGCTCGAAGAAATCCAGCCAACTGGATGGGGAGATCAACCTGAGAGTACAAATATTATGCAAGATACAACAGAAGAGTTCGTCTACGACAACTCTGCCTGGGAAACAGATTCCAACGATCATGCTCCACCAGAAATCAACGCCATTTCTGAAAACAAGTCAAGAAAGAAAGTACCAGAATTTGTGATTCACCGAGGAGTTCGCCGCCAATGGGTTGCTGTCGACGTTCCGAAAGTCGTTCATAAGTCTAAGTAATTGTCGTCTTTAATTTAACCTTTCACCCTGCCCAGGTGAAACAGATGTTTTGATAGGGCTTAATTTCTATAAATGTACCTCTTAGCTTTGCCCAAAGCGACAGAGTTTTGTTTTATAGGGCTGTAGTTTCAAGAATCGACAAGATCATAAATAAAATAACGTCGTTCTGTAATTTCCGCATTTATTGTTGTTTTCTCTTTTCGCTTTTTCAGAAAATGGTAATCCTAAAAACAACTCAAATAATAATAACAAGCAGTTATCAAAAAATACACTGCACACACTCTTGCATTTTATCTATCTCTTCTAAAATAAATCATCACGTCATGCAGATTGCTTGTTATAAACCCCATTGAAACATACGATCCAATGCCTTCTCCCAACTTTGAATTCCCGGTATTTGAGGCTGAAGAAGAAAATGACGAAGAAATTCCAGAAGAGATTTCCCGATTACTCGGACAAGAGGAAAGGTCCATTGAACCTCACAAAGAGCCATTGGAAACGGTCAACTTGGGTTCAGAAGAAGAGAGAAAAGAAGTCAAGATTGGGGCACTGCTCAGTCCGACTGTCAAAGAAAGTTTGATAAAGCTTCTCAAAGAGTTTCCCGATGTATTCGCTTGGTCCTATCAAGATATGCCAGGGTTGGATACCAGCATCGTGGAACATCATCTACCGTTAAGATCGGAATGTTCGCCAGTAAAACAAAGGTTGAGAAGGACTCACCCAGACATGGCCATCAAAATCAAAGAGGAAGTACAAAAACAAATTGACACGGGTTTCCTCGCCACATCAGAATATCCTCAGTGATTAGCCAACATAGTACTAGTTCCAAAAAAGGACGGAAAGGTCAGAATGTGTGTAGACTACAGGGATCTGAACAAGGCCAGTCCAAAGGATGACTTTCCCTTACCATACATTGACATGCTGGTAGACAGTACAGCAAAATTCAAAGTATTCTCCTTCATGGATGTATTCTCGGGCTATAATCAAATCAAAATGGAGCTGAAAGATATGGAGAAAACTTCAGTCATCACCCCATGGGGCACTTTTTGTTACAAGGTAATGTCGTTCGGTTTGAAGAATGTCGGGGCAACCTATCAAAGGGCCATGACTACTCTGTTTCATAACATGATACACAAAGAAATCGAGGTATATGTCGATGATATGATTGCCAAATCTAAAACAGAAGAGGAGCATGTGACCCACCTGTCAAAACTATTCGAGCGTCTGAGAAAGTACAAACTCCGCTTGAATCCCAACAAATGCACATTCGGTGTCCGCTCAAGGAAACTGCTAGGGTTCATCGTCAGCCAGAAAGGAATTGAGGTTGATCCTAACAAAGTCAAGGCCATTAAAGAAATGCCTTCTCCAAAGACTGAAAAACAAGTCAGGGGATTCCTGGGACGTTTGAACTACATTTCCAGATTCATATTCCTTATGACCGCGACATGCGCGCCAATCTTCAAACTACTAAAAAAGAATCAGGACTGCGTTTGGACAGAAGACTGCCAAATCGCATTCGACAGTATCAAGAAGTATCTGTTGAATTCACCTATCTTATCGCCTCCGGTGGAGGGAAGACCACTTATCATCTACTTAACAGTCTTGGAAGACTCTATGGGCAGTGTACTTGGCCAACAAGATGAAACGAAAAGGAAAGAGTTGGCCATCTACTATCTGGGTAAGAAATTCACCAACTGCGAGACTCGGTACACTATGCTTGAGAAAACTTGCTGTGCTCTGGCTTGGGCAGCCAAACGTCTTCGCCAGTATATGATTTGTCACACTACTTGGTTAACTCAGAAATGGATCCAATCAAGTACGTCTTTGAAAAGCCTGCTCTCACGGGAAGGATTGCCCGTTGGCATATTTTTGCTATCAGAATACGACATCGAGTACCACACTCAGAAAGCCGTCAAGGGAAGTAATTTAGGCGATCATTTGGCTCATCAACCGATTGACGATCAGGAATCCGTCAGATTTGACTTCCCAGACGAAGATGTCATGTATTTAAAAATGAAATATTGCGATGAACCACTACCCAGTGAAGGGCCAGAACCAAGTTCCCAATGGGGACTAATCTTTGACGGAGCTGTAAATCATTATGGAAACGGAATTGGGGCAATCATCATAACACCTCAGGGTACCCACATTCCTTTCACTGCCAGACTGACATTCAAGTATACAAACAACGAGGCCGAATACAAAGCTTGTATCATGGGTCTGGAAGAAGCGATTGACTTAAGGATCAAGAACTTGGATGTATATGGCGACTCAGTCCTGGTTATCAATTAGATAAAGGAGATTGGAACACATACCAATCAGGATTGATTCCTTACAAAGACTACGCGAGAAGGTTGTTACCCTTCTTCAACTGAATCGAGTTTCATCATATCCCTCATAAAGAGAATCACATGGCTGATGCACTAGCCACTGTCTCTTCCATGATTAGTGTAGGTCAATGGAATGACATACCTAAGATCGACATAATGCGCCTAGAACGGCCCGCTTACATCTTCACGATCGAAGCAGTCATAGACGATAAACCATGGTATCACAATATCAAATACTTCCTTCAGAAACAAGAGTACCCACCTGGGGCACTAAGAAAAGACAGGAAAACTCTCAGAAGACTGGCTGGCAGCTTCTTCCTGGGTGGTGATACACTCTAGAAGAGAAACTTTGACATAGTCTTGCTCTGATGCGTAGACAGACCAGAATCAAACATGCTGATGAAAGAAATTCACGAAGGATCCTTTGGCACTCATGCCAACGGACACACAATGGCGAGAAAAATTCTGAGAGCAGGGTACTACTGGTTGACCATGGAATCCGACTACTACAAGTACATGAGGAAGTGTCACAAGTGTCAGATATATTTCGACAAAATCCATGTACCGCCAACGCATCTCAAAGTTCTCTCTTCCCCGTGGCCTTTTTCCATATGGGGAATCGACATGATTGGCATGATTGAACCCAAAGCTTCAAACGGACATCGGTTCATCCTGTTAGCCATTGATTACTTTACCAAGTGGGTCAAAGCAGCATCGTATGCCAATGTGACCCGACAAGTCGTGGTCCGATTCGTCAAAAACAACATCATCTGCCGTTATGGTGTTCCTAGCCAGATCATTACTGATAATGGATCCAACTTGAATAATAAGATGATAAAAGAGTTATGCGCAGAGTTCAAGATCGAACATCATAACTCATCTCCCTACCGGCCTAAGATGAACGGAGCGGTAGAAATAGCTAACAAGAACATCAAGAGGATTGTTCAGAAGATGGTCGTAACCTACAAAGACTGGCATGATATGCTACCATTTGCTCTTCACGGTTATCACACATCTGTCCACACTTCAACAGGGGCAACCCCTTCCTCTCTAGTATATGGCATGGAAGCAGTGCTCCCCATCGAAGTAGATATCCCATCAATCAGGGTATTGATGGAAGTTAAGCTTACAGAGGTTTAATGGTGTCAAAGTCGGTACGATGAACTGAATCTGATCGAAGAAAAGCGAATCACGACTCTATGCCATGGTCAGTTGTATCAACAGAGAATGAAGAAGGCGTTTGACAAAAAGGTCCGACCTCGCGTCTTCAGGAAAGGAGACCTTGTGCTCAAGAAGATACAATCATTTCTCACTGACTCTCGGGGTAAATGGACTCCGAATTATGACGGCCCCTATGTGGTCAAGAAAGCTTTCTCAGGTGGCGCCTTGAGACTTGCAACCATGGATGGAGAAGAATTTGCCTACCCCACGAATGCTGGCGTAGTCAAGAAATACTTCGCCTAAACTAAAAAAAAAACGTCTCGGTGGATTGAAAACCCGAAAGGGAGGTCCAGGCAAAAATTAGAGACATAATAAAAAATCATCCCAGTGGATTGGAAATCTCAAAGTACAATCCAGGCAAAAGTTAGGGATTCATGGCAAGTAACTACGTTCAACAAAAGGGCAAATCCCCTCCGCAGCAGTCGCGTCATCCATAAGAAAACTCCAGGTAAGGTCATCTTCGACAGAAGCTCAGGACGCCCAGAATTCAAAGTTGGTAGAAGGATAATGGTCGTCATGTTTCAATGTAGCCCTTTTCCCTTAAATTACCGTTTTCTAAACTTTGTAAATACTCTATGGAATCACGCGTTTGGCTGATTTCCATCCTATCAATAAAATTTGAGCCATAGTGCTTTTGTTTGTAATTCCTATTTGTTTTAGCTTTACAGAACGACATTTTAACATGATCAACGATTCTTGAAATAAAACAAAAAAATGAATTTACTTGTCAAATTTTTTCTGCTTTAAAAATGGCAATTCTTTTGATTGTTGAACATCAAAAGAACATCGATTGCTTCTCCAACGGTGTTTGAACCTCAAAGTGCAGAATCAAAGTACTCCTTCTAAATCAGTACACCTGAATGAAGGATCAGCTATGTCAGATGCGAATATTCCATCTGACATCCCCGACAGAGTTCTTATCTCCTAAGCCCGACCAACGGTTGTTCCCCACGGGGACTATCTCTCCTAAGAAAGGCAGAATTGCTATTTTTGGACCAGATGATACTTTCCATCCCCTGCAGTGGCTGAGTATCCAGTCGTGTTCGTCCATTAGCCTATATGTCGCGTCAGTTTTGTCAGCATAAACATACATATATCATGCATTATTGATTTACATTCATATTCATATTACATCACTATCACTCTAGTCGGTCTTGTCCCCTAGTGACAAAAGTCCTATTATCAATCGAGTTGTCAGTCCTTTCCGCGTCAAGAAGCAAATCATTTGAGCGATCTCTCCTCTAATTTATTTCTGGATTGGAGACGACCCTAACGACTTTGATAACTTGAACCTTTGAAAGACAAGAAAACTTTTGATAAATGTCACTCTTTGCCATTGAAGATGATATCCTCGCTTTCCCGGATTAAGGAAAAATCCCCAAAGAAAGCCTCACAACCAAAGGCTCTCAGCAACACATTGATTTTTCTCTCCAAGAGAGGCAATGTTAATGAAGTCATCGGCACCTCAAAGTTAGATTACATCACATGGCATTTCTCCGAGAAGATCTCGAAGAAAAGTATGATGTAATGTCCCCAAATAGAAAGCAGCCTCTCAAGAGACTCGTTTTCCCCAGTAGAGTCGACAAATGGCGTCTCCAAAACAGAGAAGTTTGTGCACCTCTACAACTTAGACGAATGGGTTCCCCAACAAGTCTGACATCAAAAGTTTTTCCCATCAAATGGAATCTCCCCCAGGAAAATTCGGCGAGAAGTTTGAGGAAAACCGCTACGAATAGCGTCCCTTGTCAAGAAAGTTTATTAACAAAAGAAACTAAGACCAGTTCCTTGGTAGGAAACCAGGACCGAGGGGAAGTTTATTTCAGAAACTGAGACCAGTTCCTTGGTAAGAAACTAGGATCGAAGGGAAGTTTATATCCAAAACTGAGACCAGTTCCTTGGTAGGAAACCAGGATCGAGGGGAAGTTTATATCAGAATCTGAGACCAGTTCCTTAGTAGGAAACCAAGATCGAGGGGACGTTTATTTCAAAGGAAAACTGAGACCAGTTCCTTGGCTGAAGACCAGGATCGAGGGGAAGTTTACCTTTTTTAAGCATCATTTCTTAGCAAAAGAAGATGGATGAGTAAACTGCCATTCATAACCACCATCAAAATTTCGGGTATTCTGATATTTAATTATCTTGCACCCCGAATGCCCGAATACCTTCGCCATTCACACCTTCGGGTCCAAGAAGATTAAATAAGGGCATCTGTCATACCCCAAATTTTGAACACCAAGATTTCCTATCATTGTGTAAATCATCATCACAATATGGATGAACCATTATACCTCATCAGTCTCCCCAAAGATGGGTGAGCATTCACCACAAACAAAAATTAGGGTTTTGAGCCCTATCAGAGCACTTAGACAAAGGATCAATCAAGAATTGACATGATCTTCAACTTGTCTAAACTCTCCAACACCCATAAAGGATCAAGAGGACTCCCACATCAAGAACCAAGCACAAAGTTGCTACATTCCAAGTGGATTAATCCTCAAGATCGCCAGTGTCACCAAATTAGGGTTTTGGTCGACCAAGGCCTCCAGGTGGGAATTTTCCACTGGGCATGAGCCAATGCTTCAAAACACAACCTATGATACTCCAAAGGACCTCATGGGCCCAATCATCAACTCAATTTAACCTCAAGGGATGCATTTACCAAAAATCAAGAATTAGGGTTTCTTGACCTAATTCACCCCTAAGTTGACTTTTGGGACAAAACATGAGCCAAGACCTCAAGACATGATTTGGGGGTCTCCAATACACTACATTGATCCATTTGCAATAATGGGTTGATCCAAAAAGCTTGGCTCACAAGTTTCATTTTCATCTGGACCACAATTAGGGTTTCGAGGAAAAAGTCAACTGTACCTTTGACTTTTGACCAAGACATGCTCCCAAACCTTGGGACATGATTCAATACACCCTATAACACCTATGGAATCCATCCATTAAGTTTGATTTAGGTCAAGGACTTGATTTCATAGAGGATCACACGGTTTAAATTTCATCTACTGAAAAGAGTCAACTGTACAAAAAGTCAAAGTTTGACTTTTGGATTTTTTGGTCAAACATGGTTCCTTAACCCTAATACAATGTTAATATATGATTTGAATCATCATTCATCAAGAAAAAACAAAATAAAATGAGTCAACTTGTAAAAGGGGTAACCATAAAAAACTTATAATTTTTCTAAGTTATGGAACAAAGTGGTTAGGGTACCAACTTCCAAGGATCATAACTTAAGATCCAAGCAACCATGTTGGATGATCCAAAGATGGATTTGTAGCTCTCATGGCATACTTTAAAAGTGTCAACTACATCTCATTCCAATTACTCATGTATTTTTAGTTATGGAGTTATCAAAATGGCTTAAAACATGAAATGTCACTTTTTCCAACACTTAGTGAAATTTTCACTAAGTCAGAATCTGTCTTGTTTTTTTTCAAAATGTAGGGGAATTTTTCACTTGGATCCAAAAAGTTTCAAGACAAACTATGATTACACATGTGTTGTGTCATATGAGGGCTTTCCAAAATGCCCAAGAACTCCATCAAACTCAATCTGAGCTAGGAGTTATGACAGCTGCAACATGCCTTGCTGCAAACTATCTTGGCAAGGCCGATTTGTGCATTAGTGCTCGAATTGCTCAAATTATGCAATTTTAAGCATGCTTATCCATCTGCACACCTCAAGGGGGAACAACCAAGGGACAAATACTAATCCATAAGCCTCACAATTCTTTGGAACTACATATAGGTTTGGCACCCCTAAAAGTTAAAGACGCCTCAAGACTCCAATTTTGTTTTGAGGCATTTAATGGATGCTTAGAGGTGGCATGTATCAGAGCAAAAATTAACACTTCAGTCAAGCCTTGTCCTTGAATCAAAGAACCATAGGCCTGTGCTCTAATCTCAAGTCAATGGCTAGAGGAGACTTGAGATTCCATTTGATCCACATTGGCCAAAGGCCTGCTGCAGTTGTCATTCCATATTCCTTGTAAAACAAACTTGACACACTATAAATATACCTCATTTCTGATCAGTTTGAGTACACCAAAGGCCTATAACACCTGCCTTTCTCAAAATCACACTCTCACTTCCAAAAATGCCTTATAATGCAAGCTACTATTGGGTTTCTAATTAGAATGTGTTTCCAACCAAACCAATCACACACACACCTCATAAACATCATATGTGAGCTGATCAAACACTAGACCAACAACTGGAACACCAATTTCACAAAATCACCAGCCATCTGTACAAGCTTTTGACAAATTTGCAGTTGGGTGCCAAATCAAGTTCCAGCTCAATTCAATCCACTTCAAGCATTCAGACACACTCCATGGCACCTAGCTGTCTACATCATTGGAACCAAGCTGTAACACCTCCAACCTAGAACTCGATCACCAGCTGCAAGAGGTAAGCCTCAACTTGGTCATCTCATGATTCATGCATATTTCCTCGCACAATAATTTTGCCATATGTTCATAATCATGTGTAGAGTGTTTACCCTCAATCAATTGCTTTGTATGAATCGTGTATGAAATTTCTGAGCCTTCATGCAGAAATTATGGTACTTGAGGTTTCTCTTTGATTTCTTATTCCATGCTTAAAATAAATCAAATTAAAGACCATAAACATGATCGTGAGTTGAAAACGAGCAGATTAATATGTGGATGGTGTGATTTCATCAAGTATTCAGTGAGATTGATGAGAAAATGCAAATCTGGGCAAATCAGAACACGCGTGTGTTCTTGGTGTGTTCGTGGCGCCCTTTTTCAAAATTTGAATATTTGAATTTTGTGATTTTTATTTAATTGATTCAAAAATTAATTTCTCTCTGAGTTTTAATGATTTTGAGTTGATTCTTTTTTTAATAATTCACAAAAATCTTAAAATATTTTATTTTACAAAAATTTCCCAAAAAATATTATTTATTTCATATACTTGATATTTTTGCAAATAATTAATTTTTATTTGTTTTTAACATTTAAAATATTTTTTCCATCTTGGTTTTCCAAACTTAAATGGTTTTCAATCATTTTGTGGACAAAAACATGATTTTAGAAACATTGATCCAAGATCACCACTTATTTTTTACATGTTTTCATTAATTTTTGTTAATTTTGAAACAAAATTAATTCCATTTTTAACCAAATTAGGGTTTTGATTAATTCCACCCTCATCAATCTTTTCCAAACACTCATGGGCCTCTAATAGAGTGTAAGGCCCAACCCTTTTTGAAAACCAAAATAATTTGGGCCTCAGGTATTGTATAAGTCCCAACACATTTTCAAAAAACCTCGGCATGATCGCCAGTTCAAAAATCAAATAACCAGGGCCTCCCCTCGTGTTGTAAGTCCCATTTCTTTTCTTTTAAAACATCATTGGGCCTCTAATAGAGTGTAAGACCCAATCCCTTTGTAAATAAACATTGTGGGCCTCACTTATTGTATAAGTCCCTCTGTACATTAACGGCGCGATTGTCGCATTTTTTACAAAATCATTTGGGCTTCTCCTTGAGCTATAAGACCCATCTTTATTCATTTTCAAATTCTCTGGGCTTCTCCTTGAGTTGTAAGACCCATACCTTTGTACAGAAAACCTCTTGGGCCTCTCCTTGAGTATAAGCCCCAACGATCTTTTAAAAACAACTTCCCTTTTGATTTAGGTTCAAATATACAGTTGCTATCAAAACTTTCTTTAATTTCTTTGAACAACTAACAATACAGCATGGAAGCTTGCTCACCTGTAAGTTTTTATCCGCTTTCATTTACCTGCTTTAATATATATATACACTGTCATATATCAACTGTATATATACTAGTATAGTTATTTAGAGTTTTTCCCGGCAACTAGGTCTAGAACTAGGTAAAGCCATCTTGGTCACTCTTTAAATACAGTCAAAACTAGATCCCCATAGGATTTCCAGATACAATCTTGCCTTCTCTTGGGCTTAAACAATATGGAACAGAGAGAAAGACAGTATTCCTCGTGAACCTTTTCCCAGACTGTCACACCTAGAAATTGTCAAAGAAATTCTACTCCCCGGAGTTGATATATTCTCGGTGAATAGCATCTCTTGAGTTTCTTCAAACCTCAGAATTTTCACTAAATGATCTATTCTCAGTGAATAGCATTTCTTGAACTTTTCTTGGTTTGGGACCCACAGGCTTCCTAAAAGCATCCTCGCCTCCTCTTGGGCTTTGTACAAGGACCCTTCGGCTTCTTAGAAGTTCTCATGCCTTCTCTTGGGCTTAATACAAGGACCCCGAAGACCTCCTAAAGGTATATGACCGAACTTAGTCATCCTTCATTAGAGCCGTCTTTCTAAAAAAGAGTCAAAACCTCAGACTAATTTTAGGGTTGATACTCATCCCTTAAAAGAGTCGGCCTCCTCTTTGGCATTATACAAAAGATAAAACTCTTCCACACCAATAGACTTGGACAGTCTAAATCCCCTTGAGTCTCAAAGACATTCTCAAGTTCCCTCCAAACATAGGAAGAAACCCCGGATTCTGGATTAATCTCCAGCAGAGCTAAAACTTGTGGGTTCTAAAACCCTGTCTCTCTCCTAAAATCCCCCAGCCAGGGTCAGTCTATCACTAGTACAACACAATCTCAAATCAGAACCTCAAGGCATCCAATACCTCAACTCTTCTGTAATCATCAACAAGAGTTGATTCCCCACTTAGACCTGCCTCGGGATCTCAATAATTCCCGGCAGAAGATCACCTCCTCTTAGGCTTTATATAATGATTGTTCCTCAGCACAGTCAGCCTCCTCTTGGGCTTCGTACAATGATTGTCCCCAGCGGAGCTAACCTTTTCAGACTCTCTTATTGAGTCAATCACCTTTTCAAACTCTCTTGTTGAGTCATCCACTTTCCAGACTCTCTTGTTGAGTCAATCACCTTTTCAGACTCTCTTGTTGGGTCAACCACTTGTCTGACTCTCTTGTTGAGTCAATCACGTTCCAGACTCTCTTGTTGAGTCAACCCTTTTAGCCTCTATCTTGGGCTTTGTACAAGATAGATAAAAATACTCTATTGTTGAGTCAATCTTTTCCAGCCTCCCTTTGGCTTGGTAAAAGATTCCCCCTAGCACAAGTTAGCCTCCTCTTAGGCTTTGTATAATGATTTCTCCAGATTGTTCAGCCACAATCCTAGGCTTTGTACAGGACAGATAAAAAAGTGATATCTTATTGAGTCAAACCCTTTTTAGCCTCTATCTTGGGCTTTATACGAGATATAAAACTTCATAACCTTCTCTTAAGCTCGGGACAAATAATTTCCCAAGCAAAGTCACAATCGTTTCAGCCTCTATCTTGGGCTTTGTACGAGATACTTAAAATATCCTCAGCCGAGTCAGTAAAGTCTCTTTCAGCCTCAATCTTAGGCTTTGTACAAGACAGATAAGGATTTCTTTCCCGCAGAGTCGGTCTTCTTTTTAGCTTCCATCTTGGGCTTTGTACAAGATACATACAAACCTCCCCGACGGAGTCAAAATCCTTTAGCCTCAATCTTGGGCTTTGTACAAGACAGATAGAACATTTTCCCCAGAAAAGTCTCCGTCAGCCTCCTCTTAGGCTTTGTATAATGATATCCCCAAAGAGTCAGTCTCTTTTTTGCCACAATCTTGGGCTTTGTATAAGCACCAATATATACCCTCTCTTGTTGAATTGGTCTTATCCAGCCTCCTTTTAGGCTGTGGATAAAGACTTCCCCAGTGGAGTCAATCAACCTCTTAGCTTCAACCTTGGGCTTTGATCAAGGCACACAAAAATCAACAATACCTCTTTAGAGATGACAAGTTCTCTCTCAGTCAAACCTTTTAGCTTCAATCTTGGGCTTTGAACAAGACACAAATAAATCTTTTAGCCTTTGTCTTGGGCTTTGAACAAGACACCAAAACATCTTTTTCCTCCCTTAGAATATGAGGAACTACGATTGCTCTGATTTCCCTATTTCGTTTAAACGGGAATACATAGGCATAAGATTGTGAAATCTTAGTGAGCACACTAATAAAAAACTCTAGGTCCAGTACCTTCATATCAATCACTCCTTAGGTCCAATACCTTACCAAAAACATTGAAAGAACCCGAACATCAAACCAAAAACTCACTCACTCATACTTCCCAAGAAACTTTCCCAACCCATTAACAGATAAACACTATCAATTACAAAGCGAAACCTAAAGCTAATATCCTGTGGATAACCACATATAGGATGGGTAATTGACAACTACCCATTGTATAACCTGAACCCGGACTCCCCAATCTCTTTAAGCGTTTATTCAGTTAAACATTCACATGCAAGGTTAGTTTTAGATACCTACCCTTTCCTTTTCAGCTTTATGGGATAAATAAGAAATCATAAAGTAGCACCCCCTCCTACCATTGAGGTGAGGAAAACCCAGTGATAAGGTGGTCGCGTCACCGACAAAAATCGCTTGCTACAGATGTTTATCAAACACTTAACCGAGTCAGATAAAGATCTAGACGAGCTTTGAGAAACACCTTGATGGTTTCCACTTCGCCACCTGCTATTCCAAGTCTCAAATACTCTCAGTTTTTTTTCTTCCACCATTGTTGGTGAAAAGGTTGAGCATTGGAAAGCTAAACTAGAAAAGTTCTTTCTAAAAGGTGATACTGATCATTTGAATATGGTAGTTGATAACTACATATCTCCCTCAGATGAAGCTGGTAAGAGGCTAAAAGTAAATCTGAATAATCAGTTGGAAAAGGATGACAAGAATCATCAAAAAGCAAGAAGTTATTTGATTGCTGAAAGTTAATTCTTACTGAGTTTAAGATGTTTTCAAAACCAGACTGCTATGTATATTTGACTTTCTCATAATAACTCATTAAAAACTCTTTAAAATCAAGAAAATAATTTCTCTTGTTTTGATTCAGACGCATGAAGACTTCAAAGACGAAGAATGCTGAAAATGTTGAGATGTTGTTCTCAAACTTTTAAGACTTCAGTTGCAGAACTCCGGGTTCTGAACTAAGACTACTCTTCATCAGATCACTTGAAGAAAGTTATCAGAAGCTCTCTGTCTAGATAAATACTTTTGGTAATTACTCTCAAGTTTGCAGAAGATCTAAAAAACATCTATGTCAAAAGAAGATCAAAGCGGCTTCAAGTCTAAATGATCAAACAGTACAGAAAAAATATGTACCGTCACTTCTACTCAGATGAGTTGATCACTATAGAAGAAGATCTCATGAAAACAAATCTAAAATTCTTAAGCAATCGATTGACAACTTGGAATGATTATGAGTTCGCAAAAAATGACGAAGATGTAGAACAAGCTATCTCAACACTGTTGGTCGATGCTGGAATATCTGAAGAAGAAGATACCTCCAGAAGATGAAGTGGTTTATGTCTCTGATTCAACAACAACTATTTCCTTTGCAGAAGTTCTCAGTAGTGTAGTTAAAGCTCTGGCCTTGTCACCAAGATTCAGATTGTTTGCATTATTTCTATACACTAACATATATGAACCAATGAAATACCACACTATGAAGTATTGTTCAATTACAGTTAGTATCTACAGAATAAACTTTGATGAAGGATCTTGACACAAGGATGAATCATTCTGTGTTCTATTCTTTCTAAGTGCAAACTGATTGTCTGAGAATGTTCAATATTAGAAATAATATTGGTCAACAGACTGAGGACAAACAGCTTGAGAAGCTATTTAATAAGAATGAGTTCTTCGTATTCTTGTTCTTTACAACCAGATACATATGAAAAGAGGAGAACAGGATCTTGAAAATAAATGGCTAAAATCATGATATTTGAAATTATCATAACAAAGCATTTCTAAAGAAGTTGTAGCATGCTAATCTGAATATATCTCCTTTCAGATCACTTCTGATGCATCGTGATTAGAATGCTAAAAGTCTAAAAATACTTGGAGTTAAAGTACTTCTGCAGATGAATTAATTTGATGTCAAATTTGATGATAACCTTGGTAGTTAAAAGCCAAAGCTCATTGGAAGATTGCAAATTTGGAAATGACCTCTTCAGATGCTGAAGGAAACAAAGCTGCTAAAGAAGTACAAGACGAAGAAATTAAAAGATGCTCAATCAGAAGTCGTCGCAATTCTTACTCCCCTGAGAAAGCTTAGACAAAAGTCTTTACTTTCTGGAGTACCGATTCTGGGTGATAAGAATAAGCCAGTAAGAACAAGATCAACATTCAAGCCCTCTGAAGAAATATTTTGTGGTTTGATGTTCATGATGATATATGTATCTGTTGAAGAAGAGCGTCTGATCAAAAATTGTACTCCAGTGACGCAAATGGAATTCAATTAGTTCTCTCAGCATATGGCATCTGACTTTCTAAATCTGGAATTAAGAATTAGTTGATTGAATATATTGACTTTCTAGAAACAAGTCATAATGAAGACAAAAGTGGTTGATCAAAAGCATAAATATAAAGGGATTACTCAGATCCCTCTGATGATCTAAATACAACAAACATCAGGAGAGATGTTTCATCCATCAGAATGAGAATACTAAAGAAGCTATGAAGATGATATTGTCTCTGCACAAGATTTAATGTATCCTCTGTATCTCATTCAAGATCTAATGGAAGAAAGAAGATTTTGTGAAGACAATTTCTAAGGAAAATATGATCTACAGTCCAGCCAGAGACATCATCAACAACATTCTCAAACGGCATAAGCAAATTGAGTGGTGATTATGAAATAGCACACACATCTTCAAGATACAGAAGCAAGCTGGATATCTACAGTCTAACAGATAATTGAGTAACGTTTTTCTAACTTTTACTACTTTTTACTTAATGGTCTAAGAATCTATTTTTATATTCTAGGATTAAAACTTTGATATTATGTTCAGAAAGGAACCATTCTTTTGCAAACCTTTAATACAGTCCTTTCTTATGGCTGTTATTTATTTCAAATTCTTTGCTGAAGATAAACATGTTCTCATTCTTGCATGTGAACTCTATTCTATGTCCTGAATGAAAAAGAAGTATCTCATAATAAATATGTCCTATAGAATTGAAAAATATGTTTCTAATGTTTGAGTCGTAGTGTTTTACTTCTGAGATGCGAGGCTTCTGAAAAGTGAAGTTCTCATGTATCTTAAGTATTCATGGTCAGAATGCTTTATTGAGTTTGTTTTTAACCTTTGGAAACTGAAGAGTTTACTTCATTAACACGTTGTCAGGATAGTGAAGAGTTTGTGATTTATTATAAGTCAACTGTCTTTTAATGAACATCGTTTTGCGCTTATTGTGACACATTGGGTGACGAGACTCTAGATTTTAGGTTTATAAATCTTCACACCTTATCTTTTGTTAGAATTATTTTCTTTTACTGTAACCTTTCCTATAACTTTGTCAGTTACCTAATACCTTTTAGATATCCTTTCATCTATTCCTTTATTGAAATAACGAAAGTATTTAATAGAATATTTACTATTTCACTTTAATTATGTTTCATGCGTTTATATTTCCTATGTGATACTCTCCTTGGAAATGATGGTAGTCTATTTTCTTGGTTAACCATTAATTATTTTGCGTGTTTCAAATTTGTATGTCATAAATTATTTTGTTTTTATCGTTTTATTTTTTTCTCTTTATTTCCTCTATTTATATCCTTCCTTCATTTTCAAACAATCATTCCTTACTCTTCCTTTTTCATAAAACCTTCTCAATTTTTACTTTCATCTCCTTTTTTTTCAAACCAAGCATGTCCTAAAAAACCTTTAAAGGAGAGATTCAGGATCTAGAAGTTCTGAATGAGTACACAATTATTTTCAATGAACTAAAAGCAGACAATCTTTCACAAATCATCTCAGATATTCAAGTTCAGAAATGGGGTGAATATTTTGCAATGTGCTCTGGACCCATCTATCTAGATCTTGTGAAAGAATTCTGGACAAATGCCTGTGTCTCTCAGTATGAGCCAGATGACTGTCTGATTCTGTCTGTTGTTTATGGTTTTTCCGTGATAATCAACTCTAAACTTATCTCTCAAGCCATTAAATGTGAGGAAGATGAAGATAATGTTGATAATTACAGACATAGCAATAGATTTGCAAAACATGTTCACATCATCTATGCTTACGAAGGTCCTGCTGAAAGTCCTTATACTCTTTCTCTTATGGCAAAAGTTTGCCCCTATCTATGTTCAATTATCTGAAAGAAGAAATACTTTCATCTCATGATGAAGTATCATTTCTCATTCTCTTTGGCATAGTTATTTCTCAGATTCTTGACCATCAAGGAGTTGTTGCTCATGTACAACAAGCCAGGTCAATTGACAAACTTGTTCCTGACTAGTGTTCTGCTATGAACTGTTTTGAAACCATTATTAATCACTGAAGGTTCCTTCTTGATTATGTTTTTTGGTTTCGAATATGTTTTGTGTTCTTCTTAAGAGAAACTAGCTTCACATCTTAGACTTCACAAATAGAACTTAGTAGGAGCTTACAAACCTCATCTCTAAGACTATTTGACACAAGGGGAGCTTGCAAACCTCAGACCCTGAAAGTTTTTAGTCGTGTTGTTATTTTCCTAGTTGTTCTGTTACTGCACTGATTTACTTGTACTCTTCTCTTGATACTGGTTTTTATTTTATTTTGGTCTTTTATCTTTACTAGTATTTTTGTTAAAATTCTTACCTTTTTTTATACCTTTTTTATTTCTGACAAAGGAGGAGAAAGTGAAATGATTGTGATATAACTATTTCAAGAATCTTGATCCCAAATACATATTTCAATATGCTTTTACCACTAACCTTTGTTTAATATTTGATCAAGTTATCAGAAGATATGTTCAAGAAACAAGAAGAATGCTCTAAATGAGTTTGCTCTAATACAATACATTATTCAATGAAAAATTGGCTTTGAACACTCACTAATCAGAAGCAAAAGAATAATCTGAAAGAATGTCTATGAGTGCTTTGATACCTCAGGCTTATTAGAAGTTGTGAACTCTTTGAAAGCATGGTAGCTAGACTCTAGTACTTCCAAGATTGTGGACCTTATGGATATCAAATCAAGAAATGGTCATTCAGGAAATGTTCAAAGTTTTGAACCTTCTGATGACATGTTGACTTCTGAACCTTCTGATGACATGTTGATTTCTGCACCTTCTAGTGACATGTTTTAGATATTAAAAGAACCTAACTCTGATACATGATGTGAGGCATCAAGAAAATTACTAATCAGGTTCTGATTACGTCAATCATGCTCTGATAGCAAACCAAGTTTTGAGATGAAGGCCAGGAAGCTTTAGTCAGACTCTAATGAGACGTCTATGAGAAGTATTCCTTCTCTATTTGTATGCTCTGTACTTCAAAATCATTTTGTGAGTCTTGGGATCAGGGGGAGACTATTAACAAGTATAAATGAATCTTGAGAGTAACAAATTCAGGGGGAGCTGGTTAGCTTAACTCTAATTGTGTGGTTTTATGGTTATTACCGTGTACGAATTGCTCTATCAAAATACATGGTTTGTCATCATCAAAAAGGGGGGATTGTAAGAACAAGAGTGGTTATGCACCTGACATTAAGTTTTGATGATAACTTCACATGTTATCTTAAAGAATAATTCGGTACTCTATGGTTTCTGTCTAGTGTGTAGTTTTTGCTAAACAAGATATGAATCTGATTGAAAGGTGTGTGACGTCATCAGACTCTAATATAAACACTCTAGAATAAAACATATGTTGTGTACAAGATTTAAAGTCAATATTCAGGAATGCTTTTTAAAGCAACGGTTATGAAGAACGTTTATACTAAAGCTTTTAATTATGACTTTGTCAATAAGCCTTGGATGCTTTCTTAAAGATGTGCTAAAGACATCATTTCTGAAAACTCTGAAGACAAGGTTCTGTTGAACAAAGTTCTAAAGACTCTGAAGACAAATATGTGTTGAACAGGTTCTGAAGACTCTGAAGACAAGGTTCTGTTGAACGAAGTTATGAAGACTCTGAAGACAAATATGTGTTAAACAAGTTCTGAAGATTCTAAAGACGAGGTTCTGCTGAGCAAGCTCTGAATTCTCTGAAGACATCACTTCTAAAGACCAAGTGTCGAAGACTCTTAAGTTATTTCTGTTGAACGAAGATCTGAGATTCTGAAGACTTAGGTTCTAAAGTTACAAGTATTGATCTATCTAAATGCTTCATCAAATATACATATGAAGCCTCTAAAGATTATAAAACAGAAGATCAATAACGGTTTGAATGGTTCAATGAATATAAAAATACAAAGTAGTCTGTGACCTCTACCTATAATAGGTGGCACAAGGACAACTCTTTTGTATTATGATGTGACCATTCTTGTAAGTGAACGTTGGGATATTACAGTTGGAATATGTTTCCTATTATACCTTCCAACAGATCTATTCTCAAGCTCTATATATTGAAGATCTGAATGTTTGAAGAAATGTTGTTGTAGCTGCTGCTGCGAGCCAAGTGAAAATGCTAAATGCCGAAGTGCTGAATACTGCATGAGCAAAAGAGAAAATCATGAGAGAGTAACTAAAACAAGAAGTAAAAGAGCTGAAGAAAACACGAGAGTATGTGTGCAAGGCGGAAGCAAGTACCAAATTGTAAAACTCAAGAAGAAGATGCTCAATGCTCAACGAAATTAGAGCAGTGCTCTACAAGAAATGAGAGAAGCATTAAAAGAAGCTTTTAAGCTCACAAAACTCATGCTTATACGATGCAAATCTCTAGGAGATTATTCTTAAGATAGTTTTATAAATTAGCAAGGAGTTATTGTTCATATCTTGCTAGAAACACTTTTGTGTTATTGTACTTCAATTGTGTCATCTGCTTATTTAGAAGCAATTCTTGTACACACCTTTGTAACACTTTTTAAAGTGTAGATTCCTCAAGTGACTAAGTCGTTAGTCTGGATACTTGAGAGGGTTAAGTTGTTTCTAACACTTAGAGGTTGTAATCTTTCTAGATTATTGAATTAAGTCATTGTCTAAGGCGAAATCACTTTGGTGGGTGGACTGGAGTAACTATGTTAATAGTGAACCAGAATAAAAATAACCGTGTCTATTTATTTTTATTCTCTTGTTAGCATTGATCTTTCATTCCGCATAAAATATCATTGTTGGTGAAACCCAATTCAAACCCCCCTTTCTCGTGTTTCTCACCCCTTTAGAAATAAATATGAGGGACAGACTCACACACAACAATCTTGCTAACAACAATTCAAATTAGGCATTCATCTAAAAAAACTCATATTGAAAGTATAAAAGCAAAAATCACAAGGGCTTTAAAGGGTTGTAATGTGGCATGGCTAACAAAGAAAGGTCAATTTCTCAAGGTCAATGAAACAAAAACTTTCCAAATCAAATGAGAGTGATCGTTTATCAAATTCTCAAGCATTCACAATTTTTCTTCACCTTTTCCTATTTTCCCAATTGTTACACCATTTCACACAACTTATTAGCACACTTTATATGCTTTTTTTCCACAACTTTTTCTCTTTTTTTTTTCTTTTTCTTTCTTTCTTTTTTCAAATTTTCTTTTTCTTTCTCAATTGCATAGCAACCAACCTTTTGTCCCCAAATTGAATAAAACCAACATTATAATGTGAATGCTCCCAAACTTTTTAAGGCAAGGGTAAAAATTCAAACCACAATTGATGGTTATGGTTCACGAAAAATATTAGAATCCATATAAAAATTGAACTAAACGCCAACATGGATTCTAACAAAGGCTTAAAAGGGGTAAGAAAATTCTCACTCACTCACAAGGTAGATTGACTATTTGGTCAAGTGGTTGTGCTCAAAATCAAACAAAATGCCTTGATCCTTTTCATTCTATCATACAAATCAACACAAATACAAGATTAAACATAATTCAAACGAGTTAAACAAGAAAGTTGGTCTCCATGAAATTTAGTAAACAATGGAAAGATTCCTCACATTGGTTATGAACTAAAGTGATTCAAAATTGATCAAAAAATTGCAAAAGAATAAATGTCATTTAAGTTGTATAAAGTCTAAGGTTCATAAACATGCTATATTGTAGAAAGCAATAAACACAAACCTTAGCAATGCAACTCTCTTTAAACTTTTCACACTACCATAACACTTCCTTGTTGAAACAATCAAACTTGAACAATCACACAATGCATCCTCAAGCTAATAAAAAACAAAGCTTGAGAAAAAACACCAAAATTTTCTAACAACCTGACAAAATAAAATGAAACTAACTAAACATAAAGCTATACAAACTCAAAAACCATTGAGTTGCCTCCCAACAAGTGCTTGTTTCACGTCGTTAGCTCAATGCCATTACTGTGTTTGGCTAGTAACTTCCTCACAGACATGCCGATGCTTTTCATCAAAGCACAAACCTAAAGTAATTGTCCTAACAAAACACTTAAACAAACGTTACGGGAATCAAATATATACAACACTTGAAGAAACATAATGGAAAACAAAAGCAAAACAAGTATTTATACAAGCATATATACAATATAGACAATTATGTACAGAGTTTAGAAATATAGAAACTATCGCAATGCAATTCAATATCAAAACCTCAATTCCCGACAACAACGCCATTTTGTTCGAACTGCAGTATAACGGAAAGAAGAAAAAGATTTGGAAGAATTCCCTCCGGGTTGTATCATGTCCACAGGGATCGGTGCAAGGGAAAGAATGCCGTTCGACAATCTTTATCTCTCTAAGCATGGGTTTAAATGGTTTGAATGTGTAAAGTACTGAAAGTAAAACATATGAACAAGTAGATAATGCATTCTTTAGAGATGAGAGAACTCGTCAGGAATTGTATTTTATTTTACCCATCAAATACTAAAAAATCTATCGATCAGTTGTACGTAACCTAAATCACTCGTCAATACCCTCACGTATCGGTTTATCACCCACAACAGAGGTTATGTCTAACGCAAAGTTGAGAGAACAACCATATTGTCTCATCGGTGATGTCTCACGCAACTCATCAACACAGAGCATTAAGAACTGATACCCACTGTGAATATTAGACCTAAATTTATGTCTAGAGTTTAAAATCTAACAAATGTTCATCTTAGATCGAGTTCGAGCCGTATATGTCTATAGTAATCCAAACCCATTAAGTAAAAAATCAAAGATGACATCGCTAAAGAGTTGTAAAAGAGATCTTATACAATGATCAATATATATACATACAATCAAGATAAACTTACATACAAAACCCTAACAAATAGAGATACAAAGAGAATAAGGAAGATGAAGAGGAATCTCTCGGTTTATCAACACCAGTTGAAGCAAATCCAACTTCGGATCATTAAGATATACACTATAATATTGTTTCTAAGTCTCTCTACTTAAAAATATGTTTGTGATGAAGTTGGGAGTAAAAATCCCCAAAAACATAACCTAAAAAATGCTAAAAAAAAGTGACTTTATAGGCAAAAATGATGTCCTGCGGTCGCTGTGCGAGCTCCAGGTCGCACAACGAGCATATTAGACTTAACTACTGCTAAAACAATGCTTTTCCACGCTTCTGGCCAATTTCTGGTCCCCTTCATATCGTACAACAAACTTTAGGCGAGCTCGCCTCGCTTTCAGCTCGCGCAACGACAATGACAGACAAATCAACTCTTGTTTCGACCATAACTTGAGAACCGTAACTCCGTTTTACGCACGGTTGGAAGTGTTGGAAAGCTTATTCAATGCTCTATAAGACAATGACTAAATATAATTACTTTAATACCTACAAAAATGAGATAAAAACAATTAAACTCAATGATATTTACACGATAACACAATATATACACTATAACATAAACTACACAAAAGTTGAGGTTTATTAGTATAAAACAAATGAATTAAGTCGATTAGTGCTAATTATTCACACTCAAAATCACAACAATTTAGCACTCATCAGATCTCTATCCGACACAATACTCAAAGGAACTCCATGCAACTTCACAGTCACACAGATATAAATCTCTGCCAACTTCTGCAAAGAAAAAATGATGTTAATTGGAATAAAATGCGCCGACTTCGTCAGTCTATCAACAATAACCCAATCACAAAATCCATAGAAATTTTATCCCATTTCCATTATGGAATATCCAACGGTTGCATCAACCCAACAGGTTTTTGATGCTCAACTTTTAACTTCTGACAAGTCAAACAGGCATACACAAATTGTGCCACATCACATTTTAATCTAGGCCACCAAAATATCTTCTTCAAATCTTGATACGTCTTTGCAGCTCCTGGATGGATACTTAAGCTACTTCTATAACTTTCTTCCAGAATCATCTTTTTCAACTCAGAATCATCAGGAATGCATATTCTGTCTCGGAATCTCAACACACCTTGCTTATCTACTCTAAAATCTTTATCTTGAGTATGATTACTCCCAACCATCAAGTCCATTAACATCACATCCAACTTCTAACTCTTTTTAATATTGTTAAGAAAATCATTGTTGAACTTCAATGTACCCAACATCACACTCTGTGGTGTCAGCTCACAGACCAAACTCAAGTTTCTGAACTGTTTAATCAATTCCGACTCTATAACAATCATAGCAGACATATGCAAAGACTTCCGACTTAAAGCATCAGCCACGACATTAGCTTTACCGAGGTGATAATTCAAGCCAAAGTCATAATCCTTCAGAAATTCCAACCATCTTCTCTGTCTCATATTCAATTCCTTCTGATCAAACATATACTTCAAACTCTTATGATCACTGGACACTTCAAATCTGGAACCATAAAGATAATGCCTCCAAATTTTCAACACAAACACCATTGCAACCAACTCTAAATCATGAGTATGATAATTTCTCTCATTAACCCTCAATTGTCGTGAAGCATAAGCTACATCCTTGTCACCTTGCATCAGCACACCATCTAAACCCATAAAAAATGCATCACAATACACAAAAAACGGTTCATTCGGCTCAGGTAAGATCAAAACTTGAGGTCAATCTCTTCTTCAGCTCAATGAAACTCTTCTCACAATAAATATCCCACACAAATGCCTTACCTTTACAAATCAACTGAGTTAACGAAAGTGCTAACTTGGAAAAGCCTTCAATAAACCTGCGGTAATACCTAGCCAAGCCCAAAAAGCTTATAATCTCTATAACCGACTTCGGAGCCTCTCTTTATAAAATTGCATCTACTTTGGACGGATCCACAATAATACCATCACCCGAAATAACATGACCAATAAAACTTATCTCTTTTAACCAGAATTCACATTTCGACAACTTGGCATAAAACTTCTTTTCTTTCAACACCTGCAACACAACTCACAAATGCTCAACATGCTCTTATTCTGATTAGAATATATCAAAATGTCATCAATAAAAACCACTACAAACCGACCCAGATAAGTGTGAAAGATACGATTCATATACTCCATAAACACTTATGGTACATTTAAAAAGCTGAACGACATCACCAAATATTCATAATGTCCATACCGAGTCCTGAAAGCCGTCTTCTAGATATCCTCATCATTCACTCTAATTTGATGGTAACCTGATCTCAAGTCAATTTTGCCAAATACACTTACACCCACCAACTGATTCATAAAGTCATATATTCTTAGAAGTGGAAACTTGTTCTTAATCGTCACTTTATTCAACTGTCGGTAATCCATACACAACCTCATACTACCATCTTTCTTCTTTACCGACAACATTGGAGCTCCCCAAGGCGACACACTTGGTTTCACAAATTTCTTTTCCAGCAAATCTTCTAATTACTTCTTCACCTCTGCTAATTCCAACCGTGACATCCTGTACGGTGCCATAAAAATAGGTCTGGTACCAGGGACAAGATCAATAGAGAACTCCACCCCTCTCTCTGGCAGTACATCAGAAATATAATTTGGAAACGCATATGGAAATTCATGCACCACCTGTAATTCATCAATTATAGCTTGACTCTTCACAGACAGGGACACAAACAACACAAGCACTTAAGCTTTCTCTTCCAAAAGCTTTCTACACTCTCTAGCAGACAAGAACCCAGTTTCTTCCTCATCATCAGGAGCAAGAAACCGTACTGCCTTATTATAACAATTGATTTGAACATGATTAAACTCCAACCATTTCATTCCCAAGATCACTTCAAGATTTCCCAACGGCAAACAAATAAGATCAACACCAAAATCTCTATCACAAATTGACAAAGGACAATTCAAACAAACCAGATAAGTAGTCACCGATCCCTTAGCAGATGTTTCGATAACCATTTATCCCTTCATACCAGACACAACAAGGCCTAGCCTTTTCACAGAATCGACAACAACAAAATAATGAGTAGCACCAATATCAATAATAGCAATCAAAGACGTACTATTATTGTAACATATACCTCTGATAAACCTGTCATCACTAGAATTCTGAGTCCCCGACAGAGCAAACACCTTTCCTCTAGTTGAAGCTTGCTTTGGCTTCTGGAAATGAGTACTGATATGTCATGGCTCACCACGGTTGTAGCAAGTCACCATACTATTTTTGCAATCAGCAACCATATGTTTTTCCTTCCCACACCGGTAACACTTCTTCACATCAGTCGTGCATTGACTGATAGGATGACCCAACTCACCACATCTATAGCGCTTAAGAGGAGTAGGAGCACCTTCCTCACTTGGCCTCTTACCATCAACAACCTTTTACTTACCCTTCTTAGCTGGAGCACTATATGGTTTCCCACGGTTCACATTCTGCTTTCCTCTCTTCTCACTCAGACTCTTATAATGAGATGACCGAGATTTACTATCCTACTCAAAAATTGTACAGCTGTTCACCAACTCTGGAAACCTCAGAATCTATTGGTATCCAATCGCCTGCTTAATCTCATGACGCAACCCATTCTCAAACTTGATACACTTTGAAAACTCAGCAGTCATCTCACTGTAATGAGGATAAAACTTATCAAGTTCCATGAATCTGGCAGCATACTCAAGAATAGTTAAATTACCCTGCTTCAGCTCTAGAAACTCGATCTTCTTCTTCCCACGAACATCTTCAGGAAAATACTTCCTCAGAAACTCCTTGTGGAACACAACCCAAGTAACAACTTCACCTGAAGTCTCCAACACCTGATAAGTGTTGATCCACTAGTCATCAGCCTCCTCAACCAACATATGAGTACCAAATCGTACCTTCAGCGTGTCGGAGCAATCCATCACACAGAAGATCCTTTCAATCTCTTTGAGCAAAGCTTGTGCTCTATCAGGATCATACCTACCCTTGAAAGTAGGCGAATTGTTCATCTGGAACATCCCCAAATGGCGGAACTCATTATTCCCACCAATATTAGGTTGATTCTGAACATCCTGAGCAACAACCTGCAAAGCAGTAACAATCACAGTATTGTTTCTTCAAGCCATTTATGTTTTTCCACCAATAATAACAACAATGGTTAGAAGACAATATTCAACCGTCACACCACACCGACTCAACAACTTGGTCGGACAAACCGACTTGCTTTGATACCACTAATGTAACACCCTTAATATCCCCCATGTAATTTAAATAAATTATCATAGTAAAATTCAACAAATAAACATTTAGGATGTTACTTTCACCATTGACCTGCTCAATAGTCAGATATGTAACACAAGCAACTTTTAAAAATTATTTATACAAACTATAATAACAAAATATGTTTGGAAATTCGACTTTCATTGCAGTGGAAACATCAACCACTTGACAGTTTAATGATTCAAAGTATAATCATGTTTTTAAAGTAAACATGAACAACATATAATTAAGAGATATCCAAATAATCTCCAACAAACATAAAAGACATAAAAGCATTTCATCCCCGGTGTTACACATCAGAGCAAACGCCGACTCTATAAAATAAAAAGGAAGACTCGATCTTCCACTCACATCAACACCTCTATTGCGGGTTATATGCACGATGCCCATGTAAAGGCTACATTCAAACAGAAGGGCGAGATATCATAATTATATAAAGGAAAGTGTTTTGGACTGGGTCGGCGCCTGCCCATCAGTCGAGCATGCCCAACCCAATCTTCAGTGGCCCAATAAGCTCCAAGTCTAACCAGCGCCGAGCACGCTCGAACCTCCTCGTCGTCGAGCACACGCTGGCCAGATACTGTCGAGCAGGGGCCTCATATCTCGGGGTACGCGTCTCGTCTCTCCCGATCTGCATGTGCTCCTCCTCGCGAGGACACGTAATCATATAACCTCTCGCCTCCGAAAGAGTCAGTCTTCCCACCTTTCAGAGATCTCGGGACCGTTACTCCAGGGCGAAGACCACGTGCTGGTCTTCCTTATACCACGTAAGCCCTGGCAGTCACCTGTATTGGGCCTTGCAATCCAGCCCAGTGCAGGTGACCGTTGGCCCTGCACTGGGGGCAGCCTATAAATACCCTCTCACTTGAGAGGGTCAGGTTACACATTACATTCTAACTCACTTTCACTTTCTGTGCTTACTTACTCCCTTTTCCTGACTTTGTCATCGAAGTACCTTGTAGGTACAGCCCCCTCCCCCTCCCCCCCCCCCCCCCCCGCCGTTTCATCCCCACCGGAGTTGCGGAGCTCACGATGTTGCTGGCCACTAATTTCCTTTCTGATCAGGTACGATCAGTGGCGCCGTCTGTGGGAACTCTTTGCTTCCCCATTTTCCTCTTCGTAAAACCAAAGCAACCTCTACTTTTCTGACAACCATGGCCAACTTCCAACCTGAGAACAAGACTCCGGACACCGCCTTTGCGCAGTTCGACAATGAAAACGACCTTGAGGACAATGTGGCTGTCCACGTAGAAGAAGGCGACGAAGGCAGACTGCCTCCCCTTCCTCTGACGACCCGACATACCACGCCGCCCAACAGGACAGGGCTCCTGCTGTCTACCAACCAATTGTTGCGCCACCAAATGATAACCCGAACACGGTGGCCCTGTTCGCGTTAATCAATCAGACCAACCAACATTTCCCAGCAGAACGTGAGGATTGAAGCGCTCAAAAGAGGACGACCATGACGCTCTCCCCCAAAGAGACACCGTCGCCCTCAATCTCCCGGCCATTCTCCTTCCCCACGAAGGACACTGCCGGTCGACTCTAGAAGCCCGACGCCCCCACCTGCAGGACGTCGCCCGCGACTGGAACGATCCCAGCCTGTGGTCTTCCAGAAGTGACACCGATCACCTCCTCCTAAGGAACAACGACGCTCTCATACCCAAAAGAGGAGCAAAGCTGACGGCGAAAAGCCTAAGAGCCGTTCGAGGAGCTCCCCCCGATGACACGGGCCTAGTCGGGGCCACCATTCTCCATCACGATCACCAGTTAGGAGTGATGAGGACGACCAGCGAACCCCTCTGTCCAGGGAGATTATGGAGACCCCTATACCTGTAGGGATGGAAAATCCTCCACCCTTGGGGACATACGATGGCACTACAGACCCCGACGATCATGTCGAGAGCTTTGAGGCTATGCTCTACTACAGGAATGTTCGGGGAGCCATTAAGTGCAGGCTTTTCCCGACCACCCTCAGAAAAGGTGCCATGACTTGGTACAAAAGCCTGACCCTAGAATCCATCACGTCCTGGAAGCAACTGAAGAGATAGTTCTCCATGCATTTTACTGCATCTCGCCGCCATCCGAGACGGTGTCCTATTTGGAAGGCGTCCTCCAAGGGAGGAACAAATCTCTCAGAGACTACATCGAGAGATTCAACCGAGAAGCTGTCGAGGTGCCCACTACCGACGACATAAAGAAGTTCCTGATCGAGCAGGGACTACGTCACGGGACCACGTCACGGGACCGAGTTCGCCAAATCTGTAGGCATCCATAGACCCCGTAACTTGGAAGACCTCCTTCACCGAGCCCAGTCGTACATCCAGTTCGAAGACTCAGAGGCCGCCCACGTTGCCCGAGACTCACGACACCAATAGGGCTCATGCAGCTCCAAGGATGAAAACTCTATTGCCCCCCGGCGTGGTGGAGAGAGAAGACATGAAGGTCGTCCTAGGGATTCTCGCGAGCCGAGAGGTCCATCTGGCCGATTCACGGAGTACTCTCAGCTCAACGCTCTCCGCAAGCAAATTCTCACCGAGTGCGTAACTCAGAATTTCATAAATGGGGTGTTCGCTTTCCGAAGTCGACACCCCCAAAATCAAACACTGAAAGTTCCAAATACTGCAGGTTCCATCGAAGCCACAGACACGTCACCGAAGATTACATCCACCTCAAGGATGCAATTGAGATCCTCATCAAGGAGGGGCATCTCAAGCAGTATACCAAGAGGAATGACGCTCCTCTCCCAGATGCCCGGGACACACAAAGCGTCGAGGAGACGACACCTCCCTCTGGGGAAAACAAACTGCAAGTCACCCTGAGCGTCACTCGACTAGAGGACTTTTACGTCCTCGAAGGAATCGAGGACCCCGGGGCAGTTCGCAGCATGTGGGCGAGCTTCCCCCTGAAGACCCCGTCACAGCCCGCAACACATGGGAAAGCTTCCCCACGACGATGGTTATATCCGGCAGGGCTTCAACAAGGTCTTTGTCTGGTCAATCAAGCGGAAGTTCGACGAGCTGGAATCCGCGACCTCGGCTCAAACTGCCATCTTCGAGAAGGTGCAAGAGAGGTCAACCCCCGTCACCTTCTACCTCGAGGAATTGCCAGGCGGGGCGCCAAACTCCATCATCCCTCTCCTGATCCGGGCACAGATGGCAAATTTTGACGTCCGCAGAATCCTGGTCGACCAGGGGAGTTCGGTGGATATCATGTACGCCCACCTCTTCGAGACCTTCCAGCTCGACGAAAAGCATCTGACCCCTTACGTGGGCTCGGATCTACAAGGGTTCAACGGCACCACCACCAGACCATGGGGCTACGTCGAACTAATGGTCACTTTCAGAAACGAGGACACTGCCCGACAACTCAAGATCCGCTTCCTAGTGGTGGATTATCCTTCCCTGTATAATTGCATCCTGGGGAGGACCACTTTGGCCGTACCATCTACAGTCCATCTGAAGATGAAGTACTATACCGCCAGAGGTCGGGTCGTCACCATGCACGGGGACATTGAGGCCGAGGAGATGCTTCGAGGCTGCAACCAAGGGCCTGAGCTCGATCAATGTCAAGCCCAAGGCCGGAGAGAAGTCAACCCCAGATGCAATGCAAAAGCCACTCTCTCGCGTCAACGCGGTGGATCTCGACAGCCGTTTCCCCATCGAGCAGGAAGGAGCCGGAGCAGTGGACAACGACCTCCCTGCTGAAGGCAACGGGCAACCTCTCCACCCAACGCACCCCATCCCAGACGAAGACTTTGAGCTCGTCACCCTCGGAGACGATCCAGAACGGAACGTGAAGATCGGCAGCGGGCTCCCCGACCTGGAGAAGAAGCAGCTGAAGGCATGCCTCTGGGAGAATGCTGATTTGTTTGTGTGGAGCACATCAGAGATGCCTGGCCTCAACCCAGAGGTGGCCTGTCACCAGCTCACTGTAGATCTGGTCGCTAGGGCTATAGTACAACATAGGCGTAGGCAGTCTCCTGAAAAAGCGGAGGCTGCTGAAAAAGCTGTAAAAGACCTCCTAGAGGCAAATTTTATTTCAGAGGCCATGTACACAGCCTGGCTGTCCAACGTTGTACTTGTAAAAAAGAATAATGGAAAATGGAGGATGTGCGTTGACTATACCGATCTTAACCGGGCATGCCCGAAAGATTCTTATTTGTTGCCTAACATCAACCAGCTGGTCGACAATTCTGTAGGTTTCAAACTATTGTCCTTCATGGACACCTACTTGGGGTACAACCAAATCCTCATGGCCAAGGCCGACAAATAGTACACCGCCTTTATGACCGAGTCGGGTAATTACTACTACAACGTAATGCCCTTTTGCCTGAAGAACATTGGCGCGATCTACTAGCGGATAATGAACAAAGTCTTTTGGGAGAGATCGACGACATGCTCGAGGTCTACATGGACGACATGATCGTCAAATCCACAGAAGAAGTCGACCATGCTGCCCATCTTACAAAGGTTTTTGACACAGCGAGGAAATGCAGGATGAGGTTCAACCCCGATAACTATACCTTTGGCGTTCGGGCGGGCAAGTTCCTCGGCTTCTACCTCACAGAGAGGGGAATCGAGGCGAACCCCGACAAGTACAGGGCATTCTCCGAGATCCCGACCCCAAACTCGAAGAAGTCTCGAAGAAGTCGATACAATCGCTGAACGAGATGCTGACCTCGCTTTCCCGCTTCGTGGCCAAGTTCACACAGTACGCACTCCCGTTTTTCAAACTTCTACGCCGGAAAGCCACATTTGAGTGGACTGAGGAATGCGAGCAAGCGCTGCTCCACCTCAAACAAGTCCTCTCGCAACCCCCAGTACTCTCACGACCAGAGTACGTGGAGACATTATTCATATACCTCGCTATCACGGGCGAAGCAGACAGCGCGGTCCTAATTCGAGAAACCACCGACGGGCAGAAGCCAATTTACTTCACCAGCAAAGCCCTTCAAGGTCCATAACTTAGGTACCAGCAAATCGAAAAGGTTGCCCTGGCTCTCGTCACCGTGGCCAGAAGGCTGTGACACTACTTCTTGGCCCACACGATCGTGGTGTAGACCGAGCAACCCATAAGACAACTCCTCGGCGGGCAGACATGGCAGGGAGGATGCTCAGATGGTCGCTCGAACTCGCCGAGTTCGAAATCCAATACGAGGGCAGAAAGGCCCTAAAAGCTCAAGTGTTGGCCGACTTCATGGCGGAGATGACCCTCCCGGAGCCTTCGACCAACGAATCCCAAAATAGGACAACCTACGTCGACGGGGCATCCAACTCGAAAGGCAGCGGAGCCGGCATCATCCTCGAGAACGAGGAAGGCATCCTGATCGAAGTCTCCCTCACTTTGTCTTTCTCGACGTCGAACAATCAGGCCGAGTACGAGGCTTTCCTCGCCGGGATACGCCTAGCTGAAGACCTCGGGGCCAAAGAGGTCAAAATATTCACTGACTCCCAACTCGTGGCATCCCAGGTACGGGGAGAATACCAAGCCAAGAACGACAACCTTATCAAATACTTGGCTTTGGTGAAGGAAACGATGAAAAATTCTCCTCGGCGGAAGTGTTTCACGTCCCACGCGAACACAATACTCGAGCACGCGTTCTGTCGAAACTCGCGAGCACAAAGAAGAAAGGCGGGAATAAATCCATCATACAGGAGGTGCTCTCTCGACTGAGCATCGAGAGTGTCGTCCCCAAGACTGACGTGAATGCCATTGAAGGTAGCCATAGCTGGATGACCCCGATGTACGAGTACCCAGCACGGGCAAGCTACCCGACGACCCTAAAGGCGCCGGAGTGGTTAGGTGTCGGGCATACTCCTATATAATCGTTGAAGACAAACTATATCGACGCGACTTCTCGATCCCTCTTCTCAGGTGCGTCGAGGAGTCCAAGGTCCCCGGGATACTCCAAGAGATCCACGAGGGGATCAATGCACAACACCTCGATGGACGATCATTAGTCCGCAAGGCATTACGAGCAGGGTACTGTTGGCCCATCATGCACTAGGACGCCAAGGAGCACGTCAAGAAGTACGACAGATGCCAACGACACGGGGACATACACCTGGCGCCGCCCAGTGAGCTCAAAACACTATCGTCCCCGTGGCCGTTTGCGTGGTGGGGGATGGATATCCTCGGACCCTTCGTTGTGGGGTCGTACCAAAATAAGTACCTGGTCGTCGGCGTGGATTATTTCACGAAGTGGATCGAGGCAGAAGTCTTGGCCAAAATCACGGCTCACAACATACTAAATTTCTACAAGAGAAACATACTCGCTCAATTCGGCGTGCCTCAAGCAATTGTCAGCGACAACGAAACACAATTCACCGACAAGAACTTCCAAGACTTCGTCACCAAACTGGGCACGAAGCAACACTTCACGTCGGTCGAGCATCCCTAAACGAACGGGCAAGCCGAAGCGGCGACGCCCAGAAAAGATGGGTCGAGGAGCTGCACAGCGTCCTCTGGGCCTACAGAATAACCCCGCACTCCACTACCGGGGAGTCCCCCTTCCGCTTGACTTACGAAACGGAGGCGGTGATCCTCGTGGAAATAAGGGAACCCTTGAGAAGAACGGAGTCTCCCCTCGACGAAGAGATGAACGATGAGGCCCTCAGGGAGGAGCTCGACTTCGTCGAAGAGATAAGGTCGGGCGCATCCCTCCGCGAAGCCTCACTCAAACAGAAGGTAACTTTGAGTTATAACAACAAAGTTATTTAGCGTGATTTTCAGGTAGGCACCCTCGTCCTACGAATGAACCAGAAAGATTTGCGAGAAGGCAAGCTCGCAGCGAACTGGGACGACCCCTACCTTGTCCGCGCGAAAACGGGGACAAGAGCCTACTACCTAGAAAATCTACATGGGGAGGAACTTGCTCGACCATGGAATGCTGGTAAGCTTAAACAGTACTACAGTTAAACACTGCCCGCGACACAACTACGTCGCGACCACGGGGGCGCACTAAGGTACAAGCGCGACTCCCCTTCACGAAACACGAAGATGAGGGCCTGCGTTGTGTGTGCGCGAGAACCCTTGGTCCGACGAGGATACCTCGACCGAGCTTCGTCGTCGTCGTACCAATCAAGAAGAACACCCAGCTCACGATGGTAAGTTCACGCCACGAAGCTAAGACCTCGATCGAACTCTTAGCCTCGTTAAAGGTCAGAATACATCTCCGCCCACTCGACCAGTTCCCCACACAGTCGAGGACCGACAAAGTCGAGCAAACCCCCAAATTACTTAGACAAAAAACAACAAATATATCAAGCATACAAACATCACACACATAGATAAGCAAAAGACAAAGCATTAACCGGGTAGACGCCCATTGTGCAAATAGTACAAAAATGTCGTAAAGCCCCTGGCACGCAGGCCGGGCAATCACAAAAATCACGGCGCGCAGACCGAACCAAACAAAGTTAAAAGAAAATTGGCACGCAGGCCAAGCAAGCTAAATAAAAGAAATGTTAAGCATCTACATCCTCCTCGGACTGCCCTTCTTCCGCGTTCTCGTCATCATCATCGGACGCTGGTGGAACAATCTGACCGTCAACAACCTCATGATAAGGCCCAGTTCCCTCGGTGATGAGGTCGGGATTCAGCACCTGGAGCTGCTTCACGGCCTTAGCAAAGCCCACCTCGACAACACCAAGGACATTCTGCTCAGTCTGCCTGAGCTTTGCGATCAATTTGGCTTGAGTAATCAGCAACTTGTCGTCCTCGGGTTCCTCTTCAGCAGGTCGGACAACCTGCTCTAGCTCGGCGATTCTCGCCAGGAGATTTTTCCTCTCCTCAGCAGCTTTCTCCAACTTCTTTTCCAGCTGCCTCTGAAGCTCGACTTGGGCCTCGTTCTGTTTCTTGCACTCCGCGAGGTCCTTGCTCAGTTTCTTCATTTCAGCTTCAATGGATTTGAAGCTATTCTGCAATCAAGTCAGCTTCGACGACGAACAAGTTTCGTCATTCAGGACCAGCATGGTAGCACATACCCGCATCATCGCGGCCATGTCCTCCACCAGGGATTTCCTCCTCGAAACCTGGTCAACACCCAAGACGACCTGGGCCTCGGAGGCAAGGACGGGCAGGGAGTTGTCCCCCAAGAAAAAGTTAGGCCTCAAATAATAGGGTGGAAACACAAACTTGTCACAGGGAGGACTCTCAGTGAGATCCACATGCGTCTCCTCGACGGTTCTCTGCCTTTTCGGGGACCCTTGCTAGTTTGGAGATTGAGTGCCCTACGGGGAACTGGAGGAGTTCCCGGGGGTGGGGATGAGGCCTTACACCTGCTGCCGGAGCTGCTCGACCCGCCCTTTGCCGGCTATCTTCGAACCTCAAGTTAATGTCAGCTTCTTCACGCGTTCCTCTAAGGTCGACATGGCACCTGCGAAAAAAGAGAGCAAACATCAGTAAACTAATAGTAGAAACTATAACGGACCCTGAATCAGGGGTGTGCCCACTACCTAAGAACCGAAAAGCCTCCTCCTCGATATCACACTCGAGGAGGGTATTTGTGTTTATGAGCCGGGCTTTGGTAAGGGTCTCTCCGTGGGCGTTGGTTATGAAGTTTTTGTCCGGGGTCACCAACTTCGCTTTGCTGAAACCTTGGACAAATTTCACTATCTTCTTGTAGGCCTGCTAGTCTTCCTCGTCCAATGCACTTGGACTAATGATATAGCTCTCAGTGCTCAGCTTGAAGTGCTCCTCAGTCCCTTCCAGGGGGAACTTCGATTCAAGGACCTCCTTCTGTCGACCACCTTCCAGCTTGATGACGAACCATGGGGTTTTGAAGTTCCAGACAAAGTCTATATATTCCTGAAACAGCCTCCTCGACTGCTTAAATGACACCCAGCTGTGACGGCCCTCCATCGTTTGTCGTTGTAGGTGGAAGATTTAGAAAAAAAGGGGGACGGTGGCCTCGACGTCGAGATATTTACAAACGAGTTCGTAGGCACGAACAAAGGCAATGGTGTTTGGATGGAGTTGGGAAGGCGCCAGGTGCAACCAAAAGAACACTCCCATTTGGAAACCACTGAAGGGCAGACGTATGCCCGCCACCTGAAACGCGAACTCATACATGGGAAATTGTGTCCTCCTGAACGTCGAGCATATTCGGTGATGCTCTAGTGGCCTATACACCCGTCAACTCAGTGGGGAACCTGCGCAGACATCCTCGATAGTGGCGAAGGCGCCGGGACCACCGAGAACAAATAGTGAAGGAAAGCCCAGAGGCTCATCCCCAACCCAGTCCTCAGGCGATCGAGCACCGCTCTCCAGCGCCACGGGGGAGTCGGGTTCATCGTCCATTTTAATATTCCCTTCAATCCACTCGACAACCATTTTTACCTGAAAAGCAGAGGAAACCGGTGAATTCGATATTCTAGATCAAATTCACCCTTCCACCACTGGTCAAGTGAAAGGGCGAAAAAGGGGATGCGGGGAACTACTCAGTGGAACGGCCCTCCGACCACGATGATCGGGGAAGCGCGCATGTGTGTTTGATATCCCTGTCACATGTCCCCGAAACACTCACCCCGCGTCCTCGGGGCATTCATCGAACGTCCCCGGGACCTTCATCAGGTCCCCGACGCCGTCGTCCCGTGACCTCGAGAAATTCATCGCGTCTCCTCGGGATCTTCAATGGGTCCCCGGGATATTTGTCCCAACTCCCTGCGACATTCATCAAAATCCTAAAGAAGTTTCGCCATTTTCGCTGGAAACTTCGTGGCCTTCCCAGGGACTTCATCAGTTCACCAGAGGAACCACCATAGAAAACGTAAAACGGAAAGAAAGGGATAGAAACTTACTTGAGACAGTGGTTGCAAGTTTCTGGTACGACGGCGTACGGTGGCGGGACGGTGGCGAAAGATAGGAGAAGATGAGAGAAACTCGGAGTGAAAAAGAAGGAAACGTGCAAATGGCATGGACTGACTCCTATTTATAAGGCCATCACGGGACTCGAGGCGTCCCTAAACACTCGAGTACCCTAGCCCTAGCCTTAGCCGCGCTATGTAATAATGGCGAGTGACACGTGGCACACGGATTCTCGTGTGCGTCCTTTCGCTTGCCTTGGTGCCCGAGTCTACGTCTTTTCATCTCCCCGCTTCATCGCCCAACGACAACATAGGAAACTCGAGTAGACTTCCATCTCTGAGACTCCTGCCCAACGAGCACCCCTTGCTCTTGGTCCCCGACATTTTCACCAGCTCGTTATTACGGGAACACTGCCCCATTTGACGAGTCTCCCCGACAAAGGATGACCCGTGGACATCAGACGACCACCTTTAACCCGGTATTTCGAGCACCCTTACTATGTCCTCGACATCTGGGCTGATCCTCAAGTCATTACTCCGACACTTCGGAGCAATGACTTGGGGGCTCCTGTTCTGGACTGGGTCGGCGCCTGCCCATCAGTCGAGCATGCCCAATCCAATCTTCAGTGGCCCAATAAAGCCCAAGTCTACCCAGCACCGAGCATGCTCGAACCTCCTCATCGTAGAGCACACGTTGGCCAGATACTATCGAGCAGGGGCCTCACGTCTCGGGGTACGCGTCTCGTCTCTCCTCGATCTCCACGTGCTTCTCCTCGCGAGGACACATAATCATGTAACATCCCACCTCCGAAAGAGTCGGTCTGCCCACCTTCCGGAGATCTCGGGACCGTTACCCCAGGGCGAAGACCACGTGCTGGTTTTCCTTACGCCACGTAAGCCCTGGCAGTCATGTGTATTGGGCCTTGCAATCTAGCCCAGTGCAGGTGACCGTTGACCACACGTTGGGGGCAGCCTATAAATACCCTCTCGCTTGAGAGGGTCAGGTTACACATTACATTCTAACTCACTTTCACTTTATGTACTTGCTTACTCCCTTTCCTGACTTTGGCATCGGAGTACCTTGCAGGTACACCCCCTCCCCGCCGTTTCATCCCCACCGGAGTTTTGGAGCTCACGACGTTGCTGGCCACTAATCTCCTTTCTGATCAGGTACGATCAGAAAGCATGATAATAAGTAAACATCAAATTAGTACATGCACAATCACCCATTCTACAACACACTTCCACATAGTCAACACAACAACTAACCAACACAATAACAATACAACTAATATGCAATGCAATGAGACTTAACAACTTGACTCAGTGCATGTGGTACCAATACGTGAACACTCAGCTTCACCGCTCCGATCCTCACCTCCTAGGATCAGAGCTCACTGATTCTTTACCATCGCCACCAATAACACTTCACTAATTTCATCACTTACGAAATCAGCTACTCGCACCCAATCCCAACCTCCCGGGATTGAGGCTCACCAACAGCGGACCATTGTCCAACAACATAAATGCATGCAACATATTATACATGTAACAACAACACCAAGCACAATGAACAACACCTTCATAATCAATGTACTCCGCCGATACTGGCCACCATGCACCAACACATGTTATAACACTTTCAGCAACAACAACAAAGCAATATAGAAACCAACAACAATGCATTCACAATTATGTCACACCACAACATAAGTGTTATAATGCATTTAACACCATCACACAATAAACTATTTACTTTTTAGTACAAAAACCATTTTTCAAATAAAGTTCGTCACATCAACTTCCCGACGCTTCTAACGGCACCCAAATTGGACACTCGGAACTTAAGATATGATTTTTAAAAGTTTCCCAAAAATTGATCTCAGTGTAACCGGTTACACCATATGTAGTAACCGGTTTCAACCCTGTAACCACACCAATGCCACACAATTTTCACTCAATTTAATCGGTTACCATAAACAAGGTAACCGATTACACCCTCATAATTTTGCCCAGATACGCATTTTCAAAGCAGTGTAATCGGTTACTCAAATCCTGGTAACCGATTACACTGTTAGCAGAAACACTTTTAAGCTATTTTTCAAAACCGAAATCACTTTTATCTTTATCCAAAACCCCCTTTTTCATACCACACATAAATTACATAATTTTACACAAAAAGCTTTTTTTTTTATAAAAGTCACAAAACCCAAATTTTTCCCAAAAAAATCATATCTTTGAGTTCCTACTATGACTCACAACAATTCACAACAACACACATACAACATCATGCCATCAATAATTCCATCAAATGCAGGATTCCAACAGCAGCATTACACAATTCACCATTCATTCATCAATCATAACATCATCATACAACATTCTAACACATCTAATTCATCAAAACAACATACAACTGCATGATCCACACCAATTAATCCAACATCAACATACATCATGTTCATACAATTCCTCATCATCTAATTTCTACCAAACTCATCAACAAAACAAAATTGTACAATTGCAACAATGATTATAGTATAGAGAGAAGAAAACACATACCAAGTATAGAAATAATCTACCCATCATCATCATACAAACCCTTAGATAATCAGAACCCTACTCTTACATTAGAGTTCTTGCAAAAGCATATTAACAATGGTGATCTTCTCTTCCCCCTTGAGCCCTAGCCTCCTTTCCACTTTTCTCTTATTTTCACGATATGATATCTTCTCTCCCACTATCCCTTTTTTATTATATTATTATTATTATTATTATTATTATTATTATTATTATTATTATTATTATTATTAATCCCACTAATTAAAATAATAACAATAATAATAATAATACTAGATATTCATTTAAATAATATTCACTTAATATTATTTAATTAAATAAATAGTAACTAATATAAATTAATTAGTTATACTCACCACACCACCAAGTTCTACACTTTTGCTCACACACACCCTAACACCTTAAAGTATATTCTTAAGGTCACTATCCCACACCAAGGGTAGCTCCAACACACTAATAACACAACACTATCACAATCATCACATTATTAAATTACGGAAAATAAATAAAATAAGTTGGGGCGTTACAGACACCATCCTTGAATCCGACCTCTTTTCGGGTTCAGGAAAAACACAACATTCTCCAAACAGTTGAACTAGCCAACACTACACTCTCGTATGCAACAACACGATATCCAATCTCTCTACAGTTGGAATATCCAAGAGAAACTGACGCTTCTCCCCCACTTGTTTCCTTCCCAACTTGCAAATGGAAAACAAAACAAGCATTGACAATGTTTTCACACACATGTCGCATACTAGGTAACAAACATAATTAAACAACCTGGTTGGACAAATCGACCTGCTCTGATACCACTATGTAACACCCTATTTTTCCCCGCGTAATTTTAAATAAAAATCAGAGTAATTTAAAATAGTCAACAATTAGGATGTTACTTTATCACCATAACAGCTCATACAATCAGATATATAACACATGTAAAATTTCACAACATAATAATAATAATCGTCTAAACTTCAACTTCTTTAGAATATTACTAGCAGTGGAAAAACATCATCAACTAATTATTCAAATTGTTTAAAACATAATCATAGTCAAATAATAATCATAATAATTTATCCAACTCAAGAAATTAACATAAAATCTCCACCAAACATAAAATAAGATAAATAACGTTCCACCCCCGGTGTTACATATCAGATCAAACGTCGACCCAACAAAAGCATAACAAAGAGTAAACTCTTCCACTCACATCCAAACCTCTACTGCAGATTATCTGCACCGTTCCCATGTAAAGACATCATTCAAGCAAAAGGGGTGAAAAATCACAATCATATAAGGAAATGCATAATAATATGCAAATACACTAACAACATATGCATAATCACCCATTCCACAACTCACAGCTCAAATAATCCACGCATCATCATAATACAACAAGTATGCAATGCAATAAGACTCAACAACTCAACTCAATGCATGTGGTACCAATAGTGAACTCTCAGGTTCACTTGTTCCCGATCTCCACCATAGGATTATAGCACACTAAAATTGTAACCATCACCATATGTAACACTTCACTAATTCCATCCCATAGGAATTAGCTACTCATACCCGATCCATCACAATAGGATCGAGGTTCATCAAAAATGTCGTTATCATCACCATGGGTAACGCTTCACCGATTCCCACATGGAACTAACTACTCGCACCCAACCCCCACCATAGGACTGAGGCTCACAAAAAATGGACCACCGTCTAAACACCATAATGCATGATTCATACAAGACATGCAACAACAACACCATGTACAATGACCCTCACCTTAATTAATGTACTACACCAATGCTGGCCACCATGCACAATACACATGTTATAAACATTCAATAACAATAATATAATAATATAGAAAGCAACAACATCATATTCATGCATGTTCCAGACTACAACACACAAACCACACATCATCCAACACCATCACGCAACATTTAAATCAATTACAGGTACTGGAACTATTTTTAAAAGAAAGTTCATTGTGTTAGCTTCCTAACGCTTTAAACGACACCTCAATCGGACACCCGAAACTCAAGTTATAAATTTTCAAAGTTTTCTGATTTTTCCTCCCAGTGTAACCGGTTACACCAAAACCGGCAACCGGTTACACCCCTAAAAATCCAGTTTTCACATTTGTAAGTTATCTCAAGTGTAACCGGTTACACCAAAAATGGTAACTAGTTACCACTACGATAGAAGCAGATTTCTGTAGGGGTGTTCGCGGGTTGGGTGTAATTTGATTAAATCCAATACTTGACCCAATTATTTTTTTTAGGTTGAGTTGAGTATTCAACCCGTACTTTTAAGACCAAACTCGAACCAAACCAACCCACTCATCAATGGGTTGGGTTGGGTTGGGTTCGTGGATCATCCACTAAATATAATTTTTAAATTTTAAATAAAATATATCAATTTAATTAACACATTTATATTAAAAAAATCATAAACTTTTAGTATTCAATTTGAATAAAATTTATTGGTTAATACCTAAAAACTCTTTTACGCTTCATATAAAGTTAGAAAACTATACAAATGGTGTAAAATATAATTTAAAAGGTAAGATATATCTCTATTTGAATAAATAAAATTGATCTCTCAAAATTGATTTAGACTTATGCTTTTACAATTAATAAAAAACTATAAGTGTATTAAAAAAATATGCATTATAAGAATTATGCTAGATAATTTATAAATAAAATAAGATAAAAATAGTGTGACATATCAATGGGTTGGGTTCGCGGGTTTGTGGATTTAAAACATCAAACCCGTTACCCGAACAAATACCAATGGGTTTGAATGGGTTGGTTCAGGTTGGACCCGTACATGATTGTGTTGGGTAAAAATAAGGGTTTGGTGAGTGGGTTCGCGGGTTGACCCGTACCCATGAACACCCATAGTTTTTCGCTATGTTTTTATACGAAAATCAGTTTCTAAAGCATTCCAAAACCCTAAATTGTCATACCAAATCATAACCCGGGTTCCGACTCTGATTACAAACATCACACAACAACACAAACAACTCATTATCACAACATTCAACCAACACATAATCCAAACATCATCAACACACAATTTCAATAACATTAACACACAATCACATCATTCTACATCAAATTGCTCACAACATAGAGAAGAGAATAACAATTTTAGAGAGATTAGGACACCCACCAACATGTTATCATGCAAAATCCTATACAAAAGGAAATCTCACCCTTACCTTAGATTGATGGTTTGAAACTTTTCTAATGAATTCCTCTTCTTCTTCCTCAATGCCCTAACTCTTCTTTCTTTTCTCTTTTTTTCTCCATTCACGTATCTGACAGTTCTCCCTATTTCCCTTCTTTTCCTTATTTTCTTATTTTAATATTATATTATAACTCCTAATTACTATTTTATTTCAGCTAAATAAAACAATAATAATAATTTCACTAATATTTATTTTAAATAATATCCACCTAATATTATTTAATTGAATAAATATTAACTAATATTGATTAATTAACTTTACTCTTACCACTCTCAAATCTCTACAGTTTTACTCATACACCCCCAACATCTTAAATTCTACTATCTAAGGCCACTACCCTACACCATAGAATTCCTCTAACACATACATTTCACACAATTTAATCACTAAAATTAATTAAATAAATCGGGGCATTACATATAGTGCCACAATATCACTATTGTGCACAGGATAAGTGAGTTATCTTTTTCAGTTAAGTGTGGGATTGCAATGCTCCTAGTTCTAATGTATGATTCTGATTATATACTCGCGAGATGTGAATTCAAATTCTCGTAAGATAAAGTATGATGGTCAATGATTCATATGTCACACTTAATAGTTGAGAACTACCTGTGTAGTCCATTACATACGAGCTACAGGGGAGGTGCTTTCACTCCTGGCTCAGTTCTTGATGTAAGGGACCATGCATGGATTAACTTCTGGGCAGGCGCAACATGATATATCAAATTCCGATGAGATGCTTATGAAAAGACCTTGAGTGGTCATGGTCGCGTAAGTAATGTCAGAGTTATGAGTTTGTGGATTTTTCCTTGTTTCTTCAGAGTATTAGTGAATCCTTGTACGTAAATACCTGATATGGGATTTACGTGCAATAATCGTATCTTTGCCAATTCGAGAAGGGGTTATTATATTATTGATTGGTGTATAATGTTGGATTAGATGGATAATGTATTGGATTGGTTCAACATGAGATATTTAGTGGGGGTGACAGTAGACTCTTGAAGTATAAGCAATGTCAGTTTCAAAAGAGATAAAGACACACCAGGATTTTAGAATGTTGAGGCTTCCGAAGAGAATTATCAAAAACATGACCAGGAATTCATTGCACTGTAGTTACGCTCATGATGGGAGTAACGCTACCCTGTATCAAATGCTCTGAAGCGGTTGATAATGAATAAGTTGACATAGTAGACAATTCGAGAAGGCGAGGTACTGGTTGTCATTGAGGATGGACTGCAATTCCATAATAGAAGAGTGAGTCAACTAAATTCTCAGTGAGCTAGAGAAAATCCTGTGACCATACAAGTAAAATAGGTGGTTGATATGACTATTTTAGCAGACGTACTATTGGGAGACGATTGTGTGGAGCAAGTTCTGCCATAAGAATTACTAAATTTTGATATTCTGGAATCGATGACCGGATAACCAATATGTGTTTAAGTGGATTTAATCATGCCTAATGGGGTTATCGGGGATCTGATTACATAATTCTTCCAAGTTAGTAAGTAGTTGACGACTGATGTGTTGGAAACTAGTACGCGTTGTGTTAGACAGACGTTGATAAGAGATCATTGGTATTGAGAAAACAAGTGCAACCGGTAATGAAACTAAGTGGAATGTGAAGATAAGTGAATACTTTGGGAATTTAAAGAAGTAATATTGTCGGTTGAATCAAAGTAGCACAACATACAAAAAAAATAGGTGACCTTGCAGTGAGTAATGGATGAAGTAATCTCATAATTGTGACTTCGAGTTAAAGTACCTTCTGAGAAGACCTTACAAGAATAATGTTTCCATTCACCATGTTTCTCGAAGGATATGTCGTAGTCTGGAGAAGAATTATTGGTGGATTGCTATAAGGGAAACCTTGCGGAATGTTTGATCACTTGTTTAGTGTGTTAGCAAAGGCATGGGGGTGTGTTGTAACCATCAAAGGTACTTAAGAAGAGTGAAAAAGTAACTTGATAGATCATTGCAATGGTTACCTGGCACAATTGGCAACAATGGTCGATTTGGGTGATTATGGGTAAGTTAATCAAGTCAACCCATTTCTTGCAACCAGAAGAAGGGAGAAAAATTATGGAAGATTTTCCATATGGTATCAAAGTGATGGTTACCTAGGATGTGAATACAAGATACTTCTGTACCTAGAAGGAGATGACCTTGTGGGGTTGTGCAAGAGAGGTAAACCATTAGTTGTATGTGCTTGAACGAGCAATAACACGCCCAACAAAGACTGAAGAACGATGATCGTTTAACCAAAATAGGATGTAGTCGTTACGAGTCTTCGTAGATGCAGTGTAAGGAAGGAAAGATTGTAGACTTTGGGAAAATCCGCAACCGAGCAGGTCAGAGTGGCGCATCAGAATAGGTAGAAATTGCAGGAGAGTGGAAGGGCAGGTATACCAAGAATGATTAGAGAAATCGTGAAGAAGTGAGGATTTCCAACGAGGAAGCTCTAGAAGCTCAAGTATATGAGGAAGTTGTGCGATAGCTAAAAGTCACTTCCATATGGGGTCGCATATTAGCCAAAGAAGGATGTAAAAAACATTTTTCCCTCTTATTCAGAAGAAATTCGAGGACGAGTTTTAATTTAAGGGGGAGGATGTGATAACACTATCTACTAATTAAGTTGTAAATAGAATATTTATTAAACGATAAATCAAGTTTAAGCCTTAATTCTCTTATTAATCAAGGAGTGACATGATTAGTAAATAAAGGTTCAAGTCAAGGGCAAAATTGGTACATTAAAAAGTTGTTATTTAAGGCTAAATTGGAGAAAATTTCTCATTTTCCATCACCTTTCTCTCACTTCTAAAACCAGAGTTTTGAGCTTTGGTGGAAGAGAAAAGAGAAGGGGCAAAATTCATGGGAGAAATAGGAAGAAATTCAATAAGCTAAGATTAATTCTTCATGCATGTGTACTTTATTCTCGTGGATCATTGAAGTTTTAAAAATACATGTGAGAATCTTACAAATTTATTGGAGTAATATGAATAAAGGGAACTTTAATCATCCGCTATCAAGATCGTCTTCACCATCTCTTCCATTTTCAGATTTGAATCAAGGTGGGTTCCGTAGGTAGAAATTGGGTAGAAATATGGGTGTGATGTATGAAGGGGTTAAGGTTGTGTGATCTTTAAATGCATGTTTATTTGATTGTTGATTTTTATGATATGAGGTTGTGTGTGAGTGATCATGAATATGTTCTTCTACTTGTATCATAAAATATGATATTAAAAATCCTCATTGATTATGATTATGAACATAACAGATTCACTTGAATGCCATGATGTGTTATGGTGTGATTCAATGTGTTTAGTTGTTGTTGTTAAAATGACTAGAAGTTCATGATGATTAGAGATGTTTTGGCATGATTGAATGATGGACCATTGTGTTAGAATGCTGATTTTTTTGGTTTGCATGGCCATGAATCAATTAAAAGTCATGTGACCTGATTCATGAAGTGTTAGAATGTTGAAATTATGAATTTTCATGTTTGTGACTCGAGTCAGGAGTCCTGTGACTCAGTTCATAAAGTATATTGGAAAGTGTATTTTGGTTCTGTTTGCGCAACTCGATTCAAGGCTTCTTTTGAATCGATTCAAAAACCCTATTTTGGCCTGAAACTTGATCTTTTTCCATTATAACTCCTCTTTTCTTATATTTAATGAGCCCACTTATTCATGGGAAGATTTTAGGCATGGTTTCCACTCGAATTTGAATAAACTCATATCAAACCCTAATGGACTTAATAAAGGAACACTTAGGATAATAATAACAAATCTCAATGTATGTGTATGTTGAATGTGATGAAAACAGAAGAAAGGGGATTGAATTGTGTTGGCTTTTTTCAGTTTTTTTCTTCTGTTTATAACTGATCTTAATTAGAGTCTTAATCAGAGTCACTTAGAGTCTGAACTCTTGAATATCTTTATAAGATTCTGCAATAGAATCTGACTTAGCGGTAAACAATAGATAGCAACAGAATATTGTTCAACAGTAAAGTAAAAGCACAAGAGACACAAGCAATTATCATGGTTCCTCTTACAACCTGATAGTAGTTCAGTCTCCTTACACTTTCAAAGGATTTCCACTATAACTAAACTAATTACAAATGTTAAAGCACACAGGCAAGAGACTTCCTTTGCTTATACACACAAGTATAAGACTTATTTGCTCAAATACACAAATCTGAGACTTCTTTGCTCAAGTACACAAGCTCAATACTTCCTTGCTCTATCAAACAAGCTAACTATTTTCTTTGCTCAAACACACAAGTAAGAGACTTCAAATGCTCGAGCACTAAAGTAAGAGACTCATGACTCTAAATAAACTGTTAAGAGATTTGAGTAACAACTACACTTGATATGAAATCAGAGGTGTAGACAAAATACAACTTAAAAAGACTCTAAGACTTAATAACTTATAAAGTATTATACAAGTGTTAAGATGTTATAAGTCTAACAAATTTGACAGAGTAACTTCTCTTTGAATGTCAATGTTCAAAGCCTGTAGCAGTGTGCTATATTGAAGCTTGATAATCTTTTTTTTTTTCAGATCTGCAACTCCTTTTATAGAGAGGAGAAAAAGAGACGTTGAAGACTTTCACCAAAAGGTTGGACTACTTTTGTACTTGATTAGACACATCAACAAAACACCTTTCTGAAAGAGGAATTATCTATTGAAGTTCATGCATCAAGGAAGAGATTTTTTCTTAAGTCTTCACGTGATCAAAAGTTATGAGTCAGTTAGAGTTGCCTCAATTGAAGAGCTTTTGCTTTAGAGGTTGACTTTCTTCAGATTTCACTCTTCAGAGACCAATCACTTCAGAGTCTGCTTCTTGTCTTCTGAAGCTTCAGAGTCAGGGTCATTAGAGGCTGACATTCTTTAGAGTCTAAATATCTATCAAAAACAGAGTCTTCAAAAGTGATCTTTAGAGCCATAATCTAATCTTGAGATGCAAATTCCTCAAATATCTTTTCTTATTTTTATTCTAATCATCAATCAATACTACCTAATTAAAAATACATTTTTTATTCACATAATAAAAGTGGAAGGAATAAATAAATTAAAAAATTATGAAATAGAGGGATTAAAAGACTCTTTTAAAACAAAGACTAAATATTTAAAAGCATCATTTAACCTAAATAAAAAATAAAATCAAGTTCTTGCTTCTCGAATCAATTTTGCTTTACCACCGTCCGAAACCTGAACCATAGCATATCAAAACCCTAACACAACACAATTCCGCAGTTCAGTCCAATCGCGCTGCCGCTCTACCCTTGTATCCGACACGAGTTGGAATTGACTGATTTAAACGCCGGCGGAGCTGGTCATCCGCAGCCAGAATCTGAGAACTTCCAGGTATCCTTTTTATTTTCCTTCTTTCTTTTTTACCTTTCCGATTTTAATTATCTTCTTCGCGGGAATGCGATTTCACTGCGATTTGCGGCGGCCGCTATAGCCGCCCCGTGTATAAGGCAGCATGACATAGTATTCCGTTGCAGCAGAGCTCCACTCTGCATCGAGATTCCCAATTTGCACGCCAAAGCAGAGGAATTGACAACTTAGGGTTTTGTTTCTTACGGTTCAATGATATGCTTTTGTTTGTAGGTTTTGTGATGGATGTGGAGTGGTCTGAATCACGGTATGATGATAGGAATGACAAAGAGGATTCCCCTGTGAGAGAGCATTATGATGATGATGGGGTAGACAAGTCTAGCAGGCATAGAAGCAAGGATAGGAAGAAGAGTGATAAGGAACGCCGGAGTAAAGACAGGGATCAGCCCAAGAGGGCTTCTGAAGATGTAGAGAAGGATAGAGGTGCTGGAAGGGAACATAATAGGGATGAGCGGGAAAAAGATAGGGGTAAAGATGGTAAAGTAAGGGAGAAAGATTATGATAGAGAGAAATATAGGGAAAAGGAGCGCGAGAGGGATAGAGATAAGAAGGATCGGGGTAAGGATAGAGACCGGGAGAAAGAAAGAGAGTTGGAGAAAGATAGTGATCGAACGCGCGAGAAGGAGAGAGGAAAAGAGAAAAGTAGGGATAGGGATAGGGATAAGGCAAAGGAAAGGGAGCGAGAGAAACATAGAGATAGAGAAAATTATCGAGATGGGGATCGGGATAAGGGGAAAGATAAAATTAGAGAGGAGAGGGAGACTGATCGAGATAAAGATAGGTCAAGGGATAGAGGAAGTAGAAAGGCTCACGAGGAAGATTATGAATCGGGTAATCTTGATGATAAAGTGGACTACCATGAAAAGAGAGACGAGGAGGTTGGCAAGCATGCAAAGGCTTCAAAACTCAATCAAGATGATAAAGATGGTGAAACATCAACACACTTGTCACAAAAAGAACTTGAAGAGCGTATCTTGAAGTAAGTCTTTTTTTTTTGTTACTTCACTTCATATCACTTTTATTTTTGTTCTTTGATGAAGTATTAAATTGTAGATTCTGCAATGTAAACTTGAAATACACGACTCATTACTTTATGCTTCAGGTCATAAAATCATAATTATATATTAATTGGCGAATAATGAATGCTTAGAATTTTAATGGCTCTTTTGTAGAGTTTGGACTTTGGACTTTGGACTTTGGACTAGGTTAGTTTATGTAATTTTAGGGTTAGTCTACAGAGGTCGCATTGTAGTGTAGAAGCCGCTAGGTGGTACATGAAACTCCATTGCGTTACAGAAGTAGCGCCACCAATAGCTTCAGCTATAGTGAAGCTCTTGTAAAATTGTCGATGGTTTGGACTTTTTGGTTATTTCACCCTAAACTAGCCATTTTACCTCATCTTATCGTCCCTCTACTTTTTTTTGTCATTTTACCCCAAAATTCTGAATGACAACACAATAGGACTCTCGTGTCATCTCATCCCGTCTCCTCCTAAAAGGCTTCATCTCCCTTTCTTTCTTACTTTGTTTGGCTTACTGTCACTCTTTTCTGCGAATTTCTAGCCCTCCTCCAGAAGTAATCACTTTGCAGCAAAACAGAGTTAGAAACCACACTGTCTCTATAGAGATACAGAAAATATAGGCAAAAGAGTAGGGGGAGGATGCAGCACAAATGAGGTCTAGTAGTGAAGGGAGGGGACTTGGCGACGAGTAAGAGCTTGGAAATAGTGATTCCATTTAAGGAATCACTTGTATATGTTTTAATTGCTTAATGAGTTCAAAATTTATTTGCTTTATTTTGACTTTGAATATTAGTAACAATAATTTTGATTATTAGTTAGGAATATGTCTTTAACTTTTTGTAATCTTCTATATTTTAGCTTTTATATTTGCATGTCTTTAACTTTTTGCATTCTTCTATATTTTAGCTTTTTATATCTGTTCGGTATAAATTTCTGGTCTTGTTTTCCTAAATATTGACACAGTAGTCGTATCAATATCCGCTATACCATCGAGCATTTTTGGGGCCGGGGCCGGTAGTTATCCATCATTGATCACATAGAGCAACAAACATAACATGAAATATATTAAACTAATATTAGTAAATAGTATGACCGAAAATTAAATAAAGCACAACATTTAGTATTTTATTCCTTACTGCATATCTTGTAGTATTTGAATTATATGTACTGTATTATCATGTTGTGAATTTTGATGCATTGTAGGTTGCCAAAGGATTTATGATTTATTGTGTTTAGATTTTCTTGGGTGGATTATCGATAAAAAATAATTGGATTGATTGCTCACTGAGTATATTTGTGGGTGAATAGAGTGTAAATGCCATTTCGTACTTCTAAGGTTCAAGTTAATAATGGTTGGGCGGATGCTGTGAATGGCTCCTGCAAGAGTAGGGTTTTGCTTTGATGGGTTTTAGTGCCAATTCAAGCAACAAATAATTTAGCTAGGTTTTTGATGGGATGACTTTTTTTATCAAGGCTGCTGAAAAAATGGAATCTGGTTGATTGCTAAACCAAAAAAAAAAGGATATAAGATGAGTAGATGGAAGTGAAATCTTGATTTTATGCTTAGCCAAGGTCTCTTAGGCATCACATTCACACATATGTTTGAATTGCACCATATAATCAACTAATCAAGAAGTAATCATTTTGATACCATAACTAACCAATCTCACTATTGTTTGCTAAAATTAGGCTTGAAAACTGTTTATATGAACCTATTCTAATTTCTAACTCATTGTTCCTGGAAGAGAAGCACTTACTCTTTCCAAGTAAACCATGTATTTTTTATAATTTTCATGTATTTTTTTTCTAATTTTCATTGATAACTTACTCTTTCTTGCTTCTGAGAGAAGCACTTAAATTGGCCTCTTTTCTAATTTTTTGAGAAGCATGTTTTCTTTAAAGATAAAAAACACATATTTTAACTATATTGTTGTTTTCTCTTTAAAGAAGTGCAAGCATACATGGCCTCCAAAGATAATACACCCATCACCAGCTTAATATATATCTTCAATTTTACTATTTATGCTGGAGTTTCTATTATCAACTTGTTTATTTTGATCACCAATATTCTGAAACATTGCATTTTTACTGTTATAAAATCCATTCTGTTGTGACAATAGCCACAAACTATATTTTGGATAGGATGAAAGAAACAAGAACAAATAAACAATCTGAAGCAGCTTCCGAGATCTCATCATGGGTTAATAAAAGCCGCAAGCTTGAAAAGAAAAGAGTATCGCAGCTCTCAAAGCATTTTGAGGAGCAGGTTATTTACTCATCTACTATCTTTAATATGTTGTGATGTTGTTTGTGTAAGATTTTTGTTTTTTTGTTTTTTTTGCATTCAAGGTATGTAACCAAGTTTTTGTAATTTAAAATTTTATAGGACAACATCGCAGTAGAGGGAAGTGACGATGAGGATACCACCCATCACACTGGTACATCTTTTTCCCTGTTTCTTTATCCTGTAAAGTTCTGTATTATGTAATTTCTGAAGTCTCAATGCTCGTGCCTTCTACTATGTATACAATTATTAAGCACTAGTTCACAGAAGTGGGATAACTGTCCTAACAAACTAAAGCTTATACATGCAAACAGAGAAGGAGACAGCTGTCCTAACTAAATAATAAACTTAGCTAAACAACAGAAGCAGAAGGAGTAGGTGAGAACTGTTCATACTTCTATGTACTCTAATTTTGAATAGCTATTTATCGATAGCAGAGACTAGAGAGTGACGATCTGTAACAGGTTTCGAACTACCCACACTGTAACAGGTTAACCATAACTAAATTAGTTAAGCTGTCAGTTTTAACACTTATATCTCTGATTAGTTGTTCTATTCATGGGAGGTACAAGATCACCAATCGAGGAGAGAGAAACATCAATAGCCTTGATGCCAAGGAATCCAGAAACAACAACTTTTCATTGTTGTGGAATGGTCAGGCAGCTTCTCCCTTAGTTTTCACAGTAAACACAACCAATATCACGATCTTGTTGCTCCACAATTGATAAGCATCGCCCACCTGCAAAGTTAACATGTTACTCCATCAAGAATCACTGGAATGTGAGGGTATAAGAGGTAATGACGGAGGCAATTTTCTTCAATTTCTGGCTCATAGTGTTGATGCTAGAGAAGAATGCTGTCTTCATCTAGTTTTTTGGTAATGGAGTGTTAGGAACCCAAGAATTGAATTCCAAAGAAAGAACATTTTTATTAAGAAATAAAAAAAGAATAGGAGAGAATCTCTCCTCCAAGGGGTTTCCCTTCACAATAGAGATGCTGCTCTGTTCACTAATTTTACGATATTCAAGGGAGATGTTACTCTTCACAATAGGTAGAGTTGTGACTCCTCATATTTATAGTAAGTGAATCACAGACAGGATCAGTTACAAAATGGTAAAGCAGTAGTTAACTGTAACAGCAACAGGAAACTAACAAATTCACCACTCCTCACATAATATTAAACTATTAGTTGAGTGGGTATAGGGAGGAGCCGTAGAAGTACTGCTGTAGTATTGATGAAGTTGACCGCTTGGGGATACTGTTTAAGATTTGAAACTATGATTTAAACTAATGATTTAAAAATTGGACGGTCATTTAGAATGTGGAGCTTCTGGTTCATGGTTTAATGGCTCAGGCATGGTGAATCACGGTTGAACAGATGTTATGTAAATGTACATTAAGTAGTAATTTCATATAAATGTAAAAAATTCAGATAACTTTTTAATATTTTTGGATAAAAATAAATTAAAATTTAGATCCACATAAGTTAATTGCATTATGTGTCCTGAAATATTGAAAGTTGAAACCAATAGCAAACAGATTGCTAATAAAAATCCACATATATAGGTGTTTTGTTGGTTTTACTGGCTCTGGACCTGTTTGACTTGTTCATTATCACCAGTTCTGCAACCGATTTTTTTTGGTTTAACATACTGAACACAGCATTTTCTGGCTCAGCAGGTCAAATGGTCTGTCTGATTTTCAAAACTCTGATTTTAATGCACGATCTACTATATTTTGTCAATGCATATGGAACCAACATTATAGCTCAAAGCACTAAACTTCTACAATTGCCCATTGTCAAGTGACATTTTTGTTATGTGATATGTCTTTGGAGGTTAAGAATCTGCTCCATTGTTGTTAATATGATTGGTAATATATACTTGTATGCTGAATATCATACAGATCACCTGGCGGGGGTGAAAGTTCTTCACGGCCTTGACAAAGTAGCAGAAGGTGGTACTGTAGTTCTGACAATCAGAGATCAGCCCATACTTGCTGATGGTGATCTTAATGAAGGTACGACTTCTCGGTGTTCTTATATTGTTCTTGTTTGAATTCTATGAGTTGTTGTGCATCATTGTGTAAAATAATTTGTTTTCTCACACTCCAGACGTTGATATGCTTGAGAATGTGGAAATTGGGGAACAAAAACGCCGAGATGATTCTTATAAAGCTGCAAAAAAGAAAACTGGCATATACGAGGATAAGTAAGATGATCATTACTATCGTTCGTTATGATTGAAACAATGTAAATAGAAACTGAAATGTTGTAGAATCAAATCTTTAATCTGATCAAGCATGACTATCAATTTCAGGTTCAATGATGATCCCTCCGCTGAAAAGAAAATACTTCCAAAATATGACGATCCAGTTGCCGAAGAGGTGTGATGCTCATTGTTTCTTCTTACGTTCCAAAGCATAAACAGTTGAGCAAGGTAGTTATTGTGAATGCTTATACTCATCTGAGTTTTTTATTCAGGGTTTAACTTTGGATGAAAGAGGAAGGTTCTCAGGTGAAGCTGAAAAGAAACTTGAAGAGGTGAGTTTTAGCTAGCTAAGTCTAGGCTTTGTATCTAGTTCTAACTGACACCCATCAGATGTATCACATGCTACAGCAGGTTAAACTGGTTGTTATAAATACAACCAGTTAGCAACTGTTGTAACTAACTTTCCAATTCAATAGAATTAGTTACAAGCAAAAATGAAAGAGCAACTGCATTTTCTATTACTACATATCTCTGATTGTTTTCACACTATTTCTTACCTCTTGTAATTGTTCCTTAGAAATTTATTGAATTAGCTACATGTATATGTCATACAGTATGTGTTTTACTCTTTTATTGTTTGGCTAAGGGGTATCTTCTTTTCCTATTAACAGCTCCGAAGAAGGTTAACTGGTGTTTCCACTAATAACTTTGAAGACCTTACTTCATCTGGAAAGGTATCATCAGACTACTATTCTCATGAAGAAATGCTTCAATTTAAGAAGCCCAAGAAGAAAAAGTCCTTACGGAAGAAAGATAAGCTGGACATTAATGCCCTTGAAGCTGAAGCTATCTCTTCAGGATTGGGTGTTGGCGACCTTGGTTCTCGGAAAGATGCAAAGAGGCAAGCCATCAAAGATGAACAAGAAAGATTGGCAGCTGAAATGAGAAATAATGCTTACCAGTCTGCTTATGCTAAAGCAGATGAAGCCTCCAAATTACTTCGTCCAGAACAATCTCTGTACAATAAAACAGGGGAAGATGAAACCCCAGCTTTTGCAGATGATGACGAGGATCTTCGTAAATCCTTAGAGAAAGCAAGGCGACTAGCTCTTAAGAAACAGGAGGAAAAAGGAGCATCTGGCCCTCAAGCTATTGCTTTACTTGCCGCCTCAAATCCTAGTAATGAGACTGTTGATGATCCAAATTCTACAGCTGGAGAGTCAAGAGAAAATAAGGTGGTCTTTACAGAGATGGAAGAATTTGTCTGGGGTCTTCACATTGATGAAGGTAAGTTTTTATGCAATTATGTTTTTTTTCTTCTTTTAATATAAAGAAGTTCATACTATCTTGATGTTATGAAGTGTGATTGTTCTGATTAAATGTAAAAGAGAATCATCTTTTTATTTTTTTTTTATTTTTAATTTTTTTAATTTTTAATTTTTTAACAACACTTCTCTGTAAGTTAGCAGGTAGAATTTATTCTATCACAAGTTAGGATTTCCTTATACTATGTAGTTATTTCTTTGTTGAAGTCGGTTGTTTCTTTTCGCAATAGTCTGTTTAATCTGTACTTCTCATGTATTTCAATGGCACAACATATTTGAAGGTTGTGTAATCTTTCTGTGCTATTTTAGTTGGATATCGTAGATGTTTCTGACATAGAAACATTGTTTTGTCAGCTTGTTAGAACTGTTGGTGTAGAGAGTATATAAAGGGGAGGCTGATAAATAGGTATAACTTGTGTGTTGCTTTTCTATTTTTCAGAAGCACGTAAGCCAGAAGGTGAAGATGTTTTCATGCATGATGTCGAAGAGGCAAATGTTCCTGTTGAGGAAAAGAAAGACGAGGCTGGCGGGTGGACTGAGGTTAAAGAAACTGAAACAGATGAGCAACCCAACTCAGAAGACAAGGAAGTGATAGTTCCTGATGAAAGTATACATGAAGTTGCTGTAGGGAAAGGACTGTCAGGGGCATTGAAACTGCTTAAAGATCGAGGAACACTTAAAGAAAGCATTGAATGGGGTGGCAGAAACATGGATAAGAAGAAAAGCAAATTGGTTGGGATTGTAGAGGATGAAGGAAAGGAAGTACAGAATAAAAAAGAGATTCACATTGAGAGGACAGATGAGTTTGGGAGAATTGTAAGTCCTCCATATTCGCTCTCATCATTTTTTGGGGTCATATTTAGCTTTTACTGTAGCTCTAGGTTCATATTATATTATTTTTGATTGCTGCATTGTCATTTTTGCATTATGGTAGTTAACGAGGATGTTTGCTATAGGACTTAATAAAGCTTATAGGCTTATCGAGCATCTAAACTCAACTGAATGGAATTACCTTTGAGTCAGTCTTTTTTTTTATGTTGAAAATTTACTTAGTAGGCATGCATAGGAAAAAGTGAGGGAGGGAGAAAGTAAGAGGGTCTGAGACGAAGCAAAACTCACGAAAAAGGAAAGTGTTATTAGTCTATGGAGAGAAGAAATTATAGGTTGTTTGATCACTTTCTCTTTGCCGCAGCGCAACAGATCAAGTTGTTGTTGTGTGGCTTGGTGGTCGTGGTCCACTTCATTAATATTGTTTTTATGCAAAGTAACTTGAGAGTGAAGATGTTCATTATTTTTGTATAAGCTTTATAGATCATATCTTGTTTACTTCTAATAGCAAAAAAAGGTGATATCTGTTGTGGTTTGGAATGTAGGAGTACTGCACCTTTAGTCTAAAGATTTGCTTTGCATACTTTTGTATATAATGTGTTCATGCAAATGGGTGCTTAATGATTATAATATTTCATTAATGTCTGTTGTGGTTTGGAATATAGGAGTACTACACCTTTAGTCTAAAGATTTGGTTTGCATGCTTTTGTATATAATGTGTTCATGGATTTGGGTGCTTAATGATTATAATATTTCACTGTACACTGTATCTTGATATTTATACTCCCCTCAAATGTATTTTTAATCAATGTTGAGATATCTTTCATTTCCACCTTGCAGTTTTCACATTAGAGTTGAATGTTACTTATCCTTGATTACCTTGTTCTTTTGTCGCTTCCAGTTGACTCCTAAGGAAGCCTTTCGAATAATTTCTCATAAGTTCCACGGCAAAGAACCTGGCAAAATGAAGCAGGAAAAGCGTATGAAGCAATTTAAAGAAGAATTGAAATTGAAGCAAATGAAGAGTTCAGATACACCATCATTGTCTGTGGAGAGAATGAGGGAAGCCCAAGCTCGTATGAAGACACCCTATCTTGTTCTCAGCGGCCATGTTAAACCAGGGTATGTTTTTAACATCACAAACTTTTTACTCTTGAAGTTTTGATAGAAATAAAATAAATGCTTACATTTGATGTGAATGAGATACTAAGATTAACTATTGATTTTGTGATTTTTCTGATAAAAGTTGGTGCTGCTATAATGGGGTACATTCTTTTTACATCAAAGTCTATTTCCTATCCTCCATGTCAACATTTTGGACTATTGGATCTTTATTTTCAATACGTATTACGAATGAGTTATGACACCATATAATGATCTATTGTCTGCAGTAAGAAGCAACTATACACTAGATATAACTTGATGATTTAATTATGCCGAGTAATTCCTTGTTTTTACCTTTGTGGATGATGAAATTACTAGTCCATATCTTTTCATATCTTATTTCCCCCTGCTTATACTCTGCACTTCTTCCCATATGTATGGGTTGGTTTATGAAAAATGTAGTTTGGGAAATTGTTTATTTATTTTTTGGTCAAGGAAATTGGTTTCTTTATTAAGAGTCATTAAATCAGTTCGCATATCCAAACATTAATGCTAATAAGTGGTATGTTGTGTTCAAATCTGAATACTACATGGACCATACAATGTCATAATGCTTTATCATGTATTGTGTTTAAAGATAGATCATTTACCTTTCAACTTTGAATTTCTCTCATAGTTTCTTTTCTATGTCTCTTTTTTTTTTTTTTTTTTTTGGAAATCTTGGTATCCGGCCTTGCGACCGACTAATCCAAGAGGGACCAATCCCACCGTCCACTAGCGGGGGCCCCATTTAAAGCCGGAGCAAAGCTCCGTATGGACTGACCCACACAAGGGTTGATTGCACCCAGTAGGATTCGAACCTGAGACCTTGAGAGGAGCACACTCTCAAGACCCAAACCTCCACCACTAGGCCAACCCTTATGTCTCTTTTTACCTCTTGGGTGCTTCTATGAATCTTCTATACTCATAGACAAATTAACCACAATGGGATGGGACAATACGTTTCTCAGATAGGAGCTGTCCAAACATTCTTTCTCGTCTCATGTAGTCACTTATCCATTTCAACATTGAGCATACTTTTATGATGGCTTTTAACTGGCCCATATTCTTTCCAATTGAGTTTGGTGATTAATATTTGTTGATTAGGATCAAACACCAAAGTTGTATATCAAGAATCTACAGCAAGAATGCTGTTACAGAACGCCAGACTTAAAGCGAAGATGCTGTCCAAGATTTATGTAATTCCTACAGAGCATGAACTGTCTAAACTCTAAACTACCAAATATACATCCTTCCTGCCCACTTACTTCTACTTTCATCATACATTAGGAATGCCCTAATTGTGACACAATTGTCTTGTGCATAACTGAAAATACATAACCACCCACTTAGCTGAATAAATTCCCAACCCTCGTTGCTACCTAACTGAACAATAACATGATTTTTCTGCATAACTGTCACCTTTAAGTTGTGCAGTATATTTTTCCTTTGAACATTAAACATGTATGATACCTTCTATCACGAACGACCCTAAAAGCATCTGTCCATTTCCATCCACACTACTTGAATCCTATAGTTTCCATTTGCTGTTATATACCCCACCCTTCATTTTGGAAAGCGTAGTGAAACATGCCTTTCATTTTTGTGTTAGCGGATGAATATTATGTTGGCAAGATTTAAAATTTTTGTATGCCATATTATTGAATATACTGTATTTTGCACTTTTATGGAAGTTTAAAAATAATAATATAAATAAACCTATTAAGCTTGTCCTCTCTCATTTCCTTGCTTTAGTTTATATATGCTGATGTATGTGTTCTTTTATTGGCAGACAAACTAGTGACCCAAAAAGTGGTTTTGCTACAGTTGAGAAGGATCTTCCCGGAGGCTTGACACCTATGCTCGGTGATCGGAAGGTAATTTGAATAGGCTTTGAACAAAAGGGTGCTTTACAATGGCAATTTTTTCAAAAGTTACTTAAACTATAGAGAAAAGTACTAAAACTACTTTTTTTTGGCGGGTTTAAGCTTTTATTTGAGAAATTTAGTTAACATAAATCATCATAAAACTAAAACATAATTAAAAAATTCTAAAAACACAAAGCAAACAGACCCTGGATATTTCTTCAAGACTAAGTGTTGTTTAAAAACCGATGGTTTGTAACCACTATATCATCTGAATTGGATTGGAGAGCACTCTTTCATGGAATGCTTTAGGATTCCTTGGAATTTGATGTCTGAAATGTTTATCTCCACTTTTGATTCAAGTAAGAAAATCAGTTCCTAGGATTTTGTTGTTCTCATGATTTTATTCTGTGACAATTAGTGCTCAATGTTTATACTCAGCCCCCCTTCTAAATGTAAAACAATGCAAGTTGTCTTTCTATTATGTATTTGATTAAAAGGACGATCATACTTTTAGAAGACAAAGAAAGTGGAGATTTGTAATTTTATTCAGATTCATTTGTGGGATCTCAAATTTCATCTGTTTAACAGGTTCAGTTGCATCAGCAGTTGTGGTTAAACCTGTCATGTCTGTTGGATAAGTTTATAGGTCACACCAATATGACAGCCTTGCATTATCTGGCTTATGATTTTTATAGGCTGGGCTTAGGATTTTTATAGGCTGAATTGTGAGCTTTTATTAGACTTCACAAGCCCGAGAACTTGACTTAATATTATGGCTGCATCTGTTTCCACCTTCCACCAGTATTTTCAATTTTAAATGCAACTAGAATGTATTGATATCTCAATATATTAAGTCGGTTAAATGCTTTTTTTAGAAAAAAATAATTAACATGCTCATTTTTAGTCTAGTGTTCATATTACTCAACATTGACGTTATTTTTTCGCTGAATTTCGTTTCATTTTAACACACTGCAAAGAAGAATTTTTCATAAAGAGATGTCGATTAAAATATTTACCTTACTTTTATGCTATTTAATATATGCATACTTTGCTTTATGAGTTTCAGTTTGAGTTATCATTATTTTTTGCATATTTCCATTAAGACCATGTTTTTATCTTTTCAGGTTGAGCACTTTCTGGGAATCAAGAGGAAAGCTGAACAATCAAGCTCAAACACCCCAAAAAAGACGAAATCTTGATTCTTCGGTCTTCTAACTAAAAGCATTTCAAGCTAAAAATATCCTTACAAGGTTGCAAATTGATTTGAAAATTTAATGACACGTGGTTGAGGAATCCATAGAACTCATTATTTTGTATTCTGTACATTTCTTAAATGAGGGTGAAGAATCCATAAAACTCAGATGAAAGAGTATCTAGGAATGGAAGAATCAAATGTAAAAAACTTTTTCTAGTAGTTTTTATGGTTTGGGAGATTATTGACCTACTCTGAATAGAATAACGTTTTAACTAAATTACTCCATATCATTAGTCCCGGACCCAATAAGAACACATTTTGGATTTGGATTCTCTACAGTCAAAGTGACTGCAGAGTCAATCTGGGCTTATGAAAAAAATAAATAGTTTTTTTATTAATGTATTCTTTATCATTGGATTTTATTTGAATGTTATAGATTTACTTGAATGTCTGAATGTGTGAATAACTGAATGCAGGGAATTCAAGACCACTCCCTTTATCATTCTTACTGTCTCCACTTTTAGATTCTTCACTTTGATTTTGGGACAATCTTTTTTGTAAACGTTTTTTTTTTATATCGGAAGTAGAATCGGAAAAACTATATTAGTATTTTTTTTGGCCAAATCAATGAGTGTTGACTATTACTATAAATTGAGCTGATTTATTTTAATGGTTGTCAAGTGAAAAGGATTTAGCATTAGGGAAAGACTCATTCCACCCATCTTATTGGATGTCTCCATATCTCTGAAAATCTAAACATGTTCTTACGGTGTTCTTACCACTCATCATATTTCGGTCAACCATTTTATTTGTCAATCTTTTTTGGAGATGAATCTCTATATTTTCTAAAATGAATTTGGGATATATTTTTGTAAAATTCCTTGTATTTATTTATGCTGATTTTATTTATTGAGCTGGTTTATTTAACAATTCACTGATGATTTTGGAGATACATATTTGAAAATGTTAAGTGAGAAATTGAATAAAACATCACGTTGTATGTTTTTCTTCCTTAAGATAAAACTCAACTTCACTCTCAAAATCCTTAAAAAATTTCTTCTATTCTCAATCAACTTTTCAATACTATAAACATCATTATTGTATTTTATCACATCAGAGGGAGCTGAAATTTAAAGTAAAGTTCATTCATTTCATCTTTCATTTGTTTCATTAATATGGTTTTTTAGCTGAAAAAAGAACGTTGAGTTTGCATATGCATCTTCAGACTAAGATTCAAGTGTTTTGGAGAAGCATCTCTAAATTTGTCTGATAATTTGAGTTTTTTAAATCTATTTTTCTATTATGATTAGTATTAGATATGGTGCATCCAAATATGTTTTTCAAAGCTACTGTGCGGATGAATGTTAAACTAGATGAAGTGAAGGATAATGTTAAATAAAAAAAGTAAAAGATGACGTTAAACCGGGTACTAGACTGGTTGTTGTCGAGGTAGATGTTAGTGAACAATTTACAAATAAACAAGAGTTTATTATTCGTGAATATATGCTACGATGGGCTCGCATGGAGGTCGGGAAATTGAGGTTTTGCGTTGTAATCGGAAGGTCTGCCAATGGTTCTAATAGAAGACAAGTATTTATAACAATGAGATGCAAAAGAAATGACACGTACCAACCACTGATTTGGAAGTTGAAACGTGATAACTCTGAATCGAGAAAATGTAAGTGTTTGCTTAAATTGCGTGGATACCATAAGGCGAATGACACATAAAAATTTAATGTGGTTTATGGTATACACTATCATATCTTGTGTCACAAGCTAGGCAATCATTCCATTGCGCGTCACCTTATTTTAGAGGAGAAGAAACTTGTTTCAGACATAGTATTAAACATGGTGACGTCGAAAAACATACTTGCAACTTTGACACAGAAAAAACCTCAAAATATTCCAAATATCAAACAAGTATACAATATGCGTGCCCGAAAAAACAAGGTGGTAAGATATTCAAGATCTGAAAAAACAAGTATACAATTTGCTCTGTCATAGAGAAGAGAGTCATACCCTTGTCCGCCAACAACTTCTAAAAGAGTTGCAGGCGCATAGAGAATCATACATACCACTATAAAAAAAACATTTCGATGAAATTCAGACTGCTCTTGTTCCTTGTGTTAGCGATTCGACACCGATGTCAAAATGAGCGCGCTTCCCTGAAATGAATTATCTCATAGCAAGTGCTTATAATAGGGTGTGTATTGATCTAACAAGACATGGTTCCTCGAAAACATTTTTTCCACTTCGGAGTGGTTTACCTTAAAATCCACCCGGACGCATTATGTGTATTGGGTGGCTATCTAAATAAACACATTTTGTTCAAGTTCATTTGAAATCGGGGGATGAAGACGTTTTTCACTAAGGAGAATTGAACATTGTGAGACTTCCTTTTTTAGCAACACCTTTGTGAGAGACACACCATATATTCATCCAAAACCTTAAGGTGATAGGTGTGAGGGTTCTCCCACTTATATATGCCCAAATCTCCACATTTTCAACCAATGTGAGATTTTTACCCACACTACTCACACTTGCTACATTCTCAACAGTTCTATATCAAATACATCACCGAAATGGACCGATTATTGCTTAGAAGAAACTCAAACTTGGCAGGATAACTTCTTGGTTAGGATGAAAGAGTTCAACAAATTGAGCGAGATTGAAAGAGAATCAAATTAGGAAAGGTCAAAGAAGGAGCCGTCTATAGATATAGTTTTAGGTGATGAGAGATGTTTTGATGTATTTTAGTTTTTAGCTAACAATGTAATTTGTTTTTGTATATAATGTTATCAATGATGTAATCTCGATGTAATTTGAGACATTTATAATGTATATTCTACATTAATGTTATAGAATTCGGGGGTAATTTTTAAACATATTTTCTGTTTCAAAATTTGGCCATGTATATATACTGGTTATATATGAACAATGCTCTATGCGGTGATTTCGAATATGCATCTTCGAACACACCCCATTTTAATTGTACGACTCAATCCCTAGATTCTTCTTGAATGGGATGACTCACTTAAGGAATAATCTTCAACTCCTATCCCCTAGCTCTAAAAAGTATCATTATTAGTGCTAACACGCTGTATAGCCATACTTAAGCACGACGTGCGACAATTATGCTTACGTGTTATGAGATCTTTACACAACGCGTCACACTACTATACATGATGCATTTCCTTTTTTCAAGTGAGTTGTTAGCAATTTCAACTTGATGGGTTTTTGGCAATTTGTTCATTTTTATTTTTTTTCTTCCAATTCTTGTATAAGTCTTCTCCATTCTAGTGATCAACATAACTTATACAATAAAAACACTATAAATTTGTCTAGATAAGATGATTTTGTCACATATCAATCCTTTTCACAATTCTTCATAATCTTAATAAAAAATTACAAAAACATAAACAACTAAAAGTAAAAGTTCTTAATATTAATATAAGATGTATTAAAAAAACTACAAAAACATTAACAATTAAAAGTAAAACCTCTTAAAAATAATGTAAAATATACTAAAAAAAAAACATGCAAATAAATGACGGTCACAATTTTTTTCATATATCTCTATATTCCATTAATTGATCACCACTTTTAACCTATTAAATCTTTCATTTAAAACAAATTTCATCCAACTCAAAAACACTTGAGCTGCCCAATGATTGAACCAGAATGGTTTAGGACACAAATCATAAGCTTGATACTAAGAGCACCATTATCGGTGCCATGTCACCGTTCTCTCACAGTTTTCAAATACCTGTTGTCAGAATTCAATGGATATTTAATGTGTAATACGTTCTTTAACTTTTCATTCGGTCATGCAGTAAAGCACGCTTCTATACATAATAGTTGAATTAAAATATAAAAAATAACTAAATGTGTAGAATAAATTGTAATGTCTAATGGGACCCATTTAAAGTTTTTAATGGATTGTATGGATATTTTGAAAATATAGATGAGTGGTTTAAATAATTGGGATGTGTAAAATAATATTAAAAAATTAAGTGGGACCATTTAAAGAACCCAAATGAGTTTAATGGATAATGATGCTCTAAAGAATCAAAGGATAATGATCTAACACATCCCATCAAAGGACCCAAATCCACATATCTAGTCAAGTTACTCCCTCCGTCCTACAATGAGTGATCCATTTGAAATAAAAGAATATTTTAAAATAAACGACTCATTTCAATTTTTAATGTATTTTTTTTCTAATTTTATCCTCTAATTAATATTATCTTCTTCATTTCAAATACATGATAAGAGAATTTTAGTAAAAATATCATTTTTTCTTTTATTTATTTATTTATTTATTAATTTGTGTGAAATGGTTAACCGGATCACTCATTATAAAAAAAAAAAAATACCAATCAATCTTCAAAAATCAATATTCTATCTAATCTACTAATAGCGAAATCATTAGAATGAAATCAAGTGAATCATCTACCTAAAAGTGAGATATCAACAACATCCATATTATCCAAAAAGAAAATTAATAAATACTGTCATATCTTTAACTCTGTTCAAATTGATATATTGGTTAATCCCCTTTCTCTAATCAAGATTTTTTGCTAAATTAAAATATTCAACCATGCACCACAAAATTGCTCCAAAACCTCTTTTATTTTAGAAATTAAAATACCATTTCAAAATCTACACTCTTCCTGAAGGCCACATTTAACATACATACCGACAACAAAACTCATTTTTTGATCTTTAATTAATTTCAAGCACACGCCCACAAACCCATCACTGATAATCGTCAAAACCATAGAGAAGCTTTTACCTTTTTTTATTTGATTCAATTTTAAGCTAAATAATTTGCATGTCGATGAATTACTCACTTTAAGATTGTAACACTATTTAACATATAGGACTCAAATTGTTTGGCTAGTATCCTTCTAATGATTTAAATGATATAATACGCCATTTCATTTAAAATATAATATGTATATGGATGTCATTTCATAAAATACTAAAAAGGTAACTTTAAAAAGAAAATAAATGTTAGTATGATTATACCCCGTAAAATACAACGCTGAAAATGAGTAAAAACTATTTCATTATCAAATTAAATAAGTATTGTTTATTCAGGAAACTTATTAATACGTTTATATAAATATCATTATGTAGCAACAAGTGTTAAATTGGGGATGTAGCTCAGATGGTAGAGCGCTCGCTTAGCATGCGAGAGGTACGGGGATCGATACCCCGCATCTCCATTTTTTGAGTTTTTAAGCTTCGGCTATTCAGTTTTGCACTGACAGATTCATGTTTCTGAATATAATATGTATTCTTTTTCAAAGTGACTGATATAACAAACCTCTCAGTTGGTGACTAAACTGCTACTATTTGGTTAACAAACCTCGTTCATTTTCTATTTTTCTTCTTCTTTCAGTTCTTACATCATAAAAGAAACTGATATTATAGTTGAATGTTCAATAACAACTTCATCACATTCTCCATATTAAACTTTCATGTTTTGCTCTCCTCCCCTGCACTCAACTTTGTCTTCACAATAATGGCATTTGCATTCATCCTAAAGGGAAATTTACTCGTTGTTAATTTAACTTCCATTGCAATATTTTGCTGCTACTTAGGTGATTGTTTGTTCTATGTCTTCAATAAAATTCACTCTAAAATGTATAATTTCGTTATATATAATGTCTAAAATGTGGAAAATGAACAGTGGCTGCAGAGGGTGATTTTGAAGGAGGGCAAAACATAGTGAAGGCTTTATCATGCTTTGAAAATAAGCTTGTAAGTGACATAATGGATGCCATTAATTCTGGTTTTTCCTTCTTTCTAACATATTCTTGTGGCTGTTTTTGAATCCTTCATTCACAGATTTATGCTGGTTGTGATGCTGCATATAGATTAAACCCATCTGGGAATATTAAGGTGCCGCCAGAGGCTACTGATTTTTTTTGTAGTGGACCATGTCTCGCAGAAACACAGCTAATGATTGATTGTATTGACAACATACTCTCCAGTTTCATATTCAACAACAAAGCAACATTGCAACAAATGAGATATGCACTAAACACTGGCTGCAGCTACTCTAGACGACAAGGTTAGAATACTAGTAATTTAGTTTTACGCAAACTGAAATTGAACTTCCCTTTCTTCCCATTTTTTCATGAATTTTTATGCTCGAACAAAATGTAACATGTGTATAGGGAACTTTAATTTGGAAGACTACATTGGAGGAGAGATAAACACAGCTCCGGGTGTATCTATTTTGATTAGATGCTATGTCTTCATCGTTGCAGCGGTACTGGTTTATTTGATGTGAGTGCATGACATTATGTAATGGTAGTAAGAAATAGATACTTGTTGAATTTCTGTATGTTTTTATCTGGAGAGCGACATGTTCCTATTAGTTTGAATGATGGTACCATACAATACAATCTAAAGCAAAAACTTCCATTTTTAATGAAATATTTCAACAAACTATATAAATATGTTACATGTATTCAATTGATACATGGATTCTCCTTTATCTAAAGATCACAAAATTTGCATCTCAATATAATAAATATTGCTGCATGGTGCGTTCTCGAGCCAATCACTACACACAACTTTAGTTTGACATGATCAAACCACTGGTTCCTTTTCAATTCCAAACCACAAAGTGTTAGAATTGTCAAGAATTGGCTTGAATGATTTGTTTTGAATACATGATGAAATTGGTGGCATCCTCCGATCTCCATGAAACAGCCTTTTCAGTTAAGTTGACTAAAAGACAGTTATTTGTTGACACTAGCCTTTTCAGTTAAGTTGACTAGAAGACAGTTATTTGTTGACACTATCCCGTTGCACTCTGCCCTGGAACTTTCTTGATGCCACCCCCCTGCATCAACACTCTGACTTTCTCAACTTCATTCCATTTCCCTTCTTCTGCATAAACATTCGACAACAGCACATAGTTTCCAGAATTCTTTGGTTCAAGATGTACAAGCTCTTTAGCTGCAATTTCAGCAACTTCCCTATCACCATAACTGCGACAAGCGCTAAGCAAAGCACCCCATAATGCAGCATTTGGCATCAAGGGCATAGTTCTAATCAAGTCATAAGCTTCCCTGACCTGCCCACAACGTCCAAGTAAATCAACAACACATCCATAATGCTCCAGTTTTGGTGAAAGCTTAAACTCCGCAGTCATAGAACTAAAAAGTTCTCTTCCTTTATCGACCAAACCAGCATGAGCACAACACGCCAAGACACCAACAAAAGTAGAATCAGAAGGGGTTACCCCTTCTTTCACCATCTCTTCAAACAAGTCAACACCAAGTTCACCCTTTCCATTATAACCCAAACCAGATATCATTGCATTCCAAGTAACAACATTTTTATTAGTCATCGCATTGAAAACATTCCATGCAGCTTCTAAGTTACCACATTTACAATAGAAATCCACAAAAGAATTTCCCACGGAAATAACTTCTCTCAGCAGTCCCTTTTCATCTGCATAGGAGTGAATCCATTCACCAGCATCAACATTTCCTAGACGAGCACAAACGGGTAATACCGTGACCAACGTTGCATCGTCCGGTTCAAAACCCTGCTCCAACATCTGACGAAAAAGCTCAAGAGCTTTCTCGTCTTTCCCACTCTGCGCTAAACAAGAAATCATGAGGTTCCAAGACACAACACTACGTTGGTTCATCTCATTAAATAGTTTCAAACCCATTTCCAAATTACCCAACTTGCAAAACCCATGAATCATCAAGTTCCAAACAACGTCGTCTCTGTGAGGCATTTCATCAAACACCTTGTTAGCATCCTCCATTCTCCCACAAGTGGAGTAAACCTCAAGCAACCCGATTTGAACGGGACTATGAGGATAAAACCCAAGTGAAGTGACGTGTGCGTGAAAGGACTGACCAAGTTTATAGTGCCGGAGGTTGGAAGTGGCTTTGAGTAAAGGCGGGAAAGTGAAATTATCAGGGGAAATTGTATAGGCTGTTTTCATAAGGGAGAAAAAGTGGAAGGATTGATGGAAAGGAGGGGATGAAGAATGGGCTTTGATGATGGAGTTGAAGAGGAGAATGTTGGGGTTATGGGTATGGTTGAAGATGAGAGTGGCGTAAGGGGTTTGTTGAAGAGAGGCGCAGACGGTGACGAAATGGGAGAGGATTTGGTTGGATTGGTGGAGGCCATGGCGGAGGAAGTGGGCGTGGATTTGTGGGAGATGAGTTTGGGTTTTGGTGTTGTGAAGGAGATGCAGAATTTTGCGCTCTATCTTTTGCAAACCTTTATTCATTCCGACAGTGATTGAATTTTGGATTAATCCAACTAATAATATAATCTAATGTGATTGCATTCGTCACTTATTATTACATCTAGAACCAACAAAAGCAATCCAAAATTCAGTATAGAAGTGACTTAGTAGCATGATTAAGCACACTTGTTATATTCCCTCTCTTTTACTCATTTAAATTTTCTTTTACACTCATACTTTATTTTTGAGAATTGTTTCGTCAATGGTGGAGAAACACCGTAAAGATATTTAAAAATGTTTTTGAAAATTTAGAAATGTATTTCTGAACGCATCAGTTGTACATCAAAAACATGCATAAATATAACACTCTCTTTTTTGTTTGGCCTCAAATGAATATAAAGATACACTTTTATACTTCCTCCGTCTCACAATAGGTGTCCTCTTTCATTTTTTTATTTGTCTCAAATTATTTGTCCCTTTAGAATACCAATGTAATATTTATTATTTCGTTCCACTAACTTACCTTTATTTATTGTATTTTAATTAATTTAACTACTCCAGTATCTATTATTAATAAGGTTATTTTAGTAAATGACACTCTTTTTATTATTGGAATTAACATAATTAATCCTTATCTTAAAAAGTGTGAAAATCTCAAAGAGGACACCTATTGTGAGACGGAGGGAGTATTCATATTCACTCTATGCGCACCAAATGCTTTTCTAACCGAGGCACATTTATTTTGCCTTAAATTGATCTAGAGATACATTTTTGTATTAACTCTATACGAACCCCATGTATTCCTAATTGAGACATACCCATTTTGCTTTAAACTGATTTAGAGATACATTTTCGTGTTAGATTACGGAGATGCACTTCCATATTTTTCTCTGACAATAAATTTTTATTTTTTTTCCTACGAAATGCATCGATGTAATAGACCATGTATTAAAACTATAATGCCAAAATAACTTTTTTATAAATGAAACCATATACTTAATGCATAAGATGAATATGTCATATATGAATAAATCAACCATAATACAATCCGAATAACAAAGTAACAAACAATAATAATATCCATAATGCCTAATACAAATACTTACATACTGCAAATACTACATTGTTGCGTATGTCGAAACCCTTGTTCCTATGCTTCCCTTGTACTACAATGTCGTATGTGTCTCAGAAAGAAATCTACAGTGTCCCTCACATCAGAGCCTTCTGGAAAGACTACTCTATCTATACCCTCATGCGCAAAATCCATGATACGTCGACATCTAGGCAACACATCAACAACATGATTTACCCTAACCTGCTCATCCTCTATTATCTCCTAATGAGTTAGCCTTAGATGGATCTTCTGGAGCACCAGGTCTCATATAAGGAAGTGGCACCCTGAAATACCATGTGACGTAGTTGTATGCACAACTCTAGTCGCTAGGAGCTAGGGTACCTCGTTCGTAATTCGATACCAGATAATTAAGGTAATTATCATACATGAAATCTACATCTCTACGGGCCATGGGGGAGCAAAATCGGAGGGGTCTCTAAGAACAAATTGCATATACCTGAACTTGCCCATGACTCGTTCAGGCATATATGAATACATTAGATGTGACCCACAAGCCATCCATCTAGATTAGAATGGTATGTCGTCCAAGGGACACGTCTGACGGTGATCTACATACGCCTGTAAATGTATATTATTTAATACCATGCGTTCAAGGTACACTCTAAAGGGTTTTGTAGCCTGATTCCCCTTGAACGGGGTGAATGCACAAACATGAGGCATATCCTCAGTGTAGGTATCAACATATGACCAATCGAATATGCGTGAGAAGTGTTGGAGGATCCATGCCTGAAAATGGTACATATTAATTATTAGAAACGACATAACAAGAGTGTTAAGAAAATGATACATAAATAGAAAATAATGCAAATATATTACTGTCAACAACATCCATCTAGATGTCATCTATTTGATCTTCCACATACAACCTTCAACTAAGTTGGAGTATAGGTAGACCAAACAAGTGCCCCCCAATTGTACTCATGAATTCGCTATAAGTCAGCGAAGTATCTGATAAACCATATCCACATAATAGACACTTTTGTCCATTAAAATGGACGCGCCAACCAAGTACAAAAGGTATTCTCTCAATGTGTATGCTCTAGGTTGCATAACCTGGTCATCACCCCCAACGGCCTGCTCTGCCGTTGTCAGCTGCTGTGCAAACAACGTCACCAAGAATTTAAACCTAGCATGACACCTTCAGGTATCTTCTACTTCCTTTAGGTCACCACCTAGGTTATCTCCCAAATATCTAACCATCATCTACATTGCCTCATCTATGATAATTATGTCGTGGTCTAATAGTATTCCCTTGATCGGAAGATGTAGCAGGCATGAGACATCGTCCAGTGGGATAGACATATAACCATATGAAAGATGAAAATATGACGTCTCAGAATGACATCTCTCGACGAACACGGAAAAATTATCATGGTTAATCATATAATACCCGGTCTTATATAAGTCTCGTAGTCTAGATAGTCGCATCACATCCTAAAACCACTAATCCTGAGGTTGAGCCAGATTTGTAATCTTCCGACCATGGTTGATGCATTTTATAGCATCACAGTCCTACAGAAAAATAAATCATCTTCATAAACTTCAAATATTATAACACATGTGTTTCAAAGAATGAATATAATTGGAATTTACCTCCCAGTTCCACACATGTTTGGCAACATGGTCCGGATTTAATGGTTGCAACAAATAAGTCGGACAACTTCATTCAAACCCATCAGGAGCCTAGGGTGCATGGAACTGGACTCGTGGGGCTTCCAGGTTTGAGAGAGTTTATGAGTTTGTGAGGGTTTGAGAGTTTGAGAGTTTGAGAGCGTAAAAGAGAAATGAGGAAAGAGAATAGTCTGGCGCATATTTGACTAAATACATGTCCAAAAGTGTATCTACATAAGTTATATGGAGATACATTTCCGTATTAATTTTTGACATAACGTTAGGGCCTGGCTCAAAAACGAATGAGTTGCGTGTGAATGATATCCGTCTGGAGATGCATTTTTGGATTCTAGGGGTAGTTTTTGTTTTTCACTGGAGGGTGTCGCTCCCGGGATTTTCATCCAGGTACAAACGCGAAAGTGACGCGGAAACAGAGTCGCCAACAATGTGTATTTATCCCAAGAGAGGGAAAGAAAACACTGTATAAACTTGAGGGAAAGGAAAAGCATGGTCTCGCGACCAAGAGAAACGGGTAAGGGAGTCAGTTACACGAGGGGAAGGTATTAGCACCCCCACACGTTCATCGTACCCGATGGGATCCACGCTTGTTGTCTCGGTCAAAGGGTGTCGTCATCTGGAGCTCCACTGCTAATGAGAAGGAAAAGGAACGGGAACGGAAAATCTTCACCATCCATAGTCGAGAGTAATAAGGCTCCTCCAGAGAAAGTCTGTCTTACTACATATGGCCCTTCGTAGTTTTGAGTCCATTTGTCCCTGTGATCTGTTTGAGGAGGAAGGATCCTTTTCAAAACCAATTCACCAGCCTGAAAACACCGAGGACGTACTTTCTGATCAAAGGCTTTCTTCATCCTGCTCTGATACAACCGACCATGTGCAATGGCTGCCAATCTCTTTTCCTCAATAAGGTTCAGCTGATTCAATTTGGAACGCACCCATTCAGCTTCATCAAGCTTCACATCTGCCAGAATTCTCAAAGAAGGAATCTCAACCTCTAATGGTAGAACTGCTTCTATACCATATACCAGTGAGAAAGGAGTTTCCCCAGCTGATGTGCGCACCGAAGTACGATAACTGTGTAAAGCATAAGGCAACATCTCATGCCAGTCTTTATACGTTACCACCATCTTCTGCACAATCTTCTTGATATTCTTATTTGCTTCTTCAACAACCCCATTCATCTTCGGACGATAGGGAGAAGAATTTTGATGTTCAATCTTAAAGCTCTGACATAGCTCCTTCATCATCTTGTTATTCAAATTTGAACCATTATCAGTAATGATTCTCTCCGGGACTCCATACCGGCAGATGATGTCCTTCTTGATAAACCGGGCTACCACTTGTCTGGTGACATTGGCATACGAGGCTGCTTCCACCCACTTCGTGAAATAATCAATGGCGAACAAAATGAAACGATGCCCATTGGAAGCAGTCGACTCAATCTTTCCAATCATATCAATGCCCCACATGGCAAAGGGCCAAGGTGATGATAACACATTCAGAGGAGCAGGCGGCCCATGCACCTTATCTGCATAAATCAGGCATCTGTGACATTTCCGGGCGTATTTAAAACAATCAGACTCCATAGTCATCCAGTAATACCCCACCCTCAACAACTTTCTAGCCATAGTATGCCCATTGGCATGGGTGCCGAAAGATCCTTCATGAACTTCTTCCATTAACAGGCTTGCCTCGTGTTCATCAACACAATGTAGCAAGACCATGTCGAAGTTCCTCTTGTACAACACATCGTCTTTGGTCAGAAAGAAATTTCCTGCCAACCTCCTAAGAGTTTTCTTGTCCTTAGAAGACGCACCCTCTGGATACTCTTGACTCTTCAGAAAAACCTTAATATCATGATACCAAGGTTTGCCATCTGACACATCTTCAACCGCAAACACAAAAGCTGGTCTATCTAGCCGCATGATTCTGATTGAGGGAGTTTCGTTCCAATGATTCACCTGATACATCGAAGACAATGTTGCCAACGCTTCTGCCATCTGATTCTCCAACCGGGGTATATGATGGAAATCAACTCTGTCAAAGAAAGGTAACAACCTTCTGGCATAGTTGTTATAAGGCACCAAATTTTCTTGACGAGTTTCCCATTCTCCCATAATCTGATTAACTACCAATGCAGAATCACCATAAACACCGAGGTTCTTGATTCTTAAATCAATCGCTTCTTCTAACCCCATGATGCATGCTTCATACTCTGCCTCATTGTTGGTGCATATGAACGATAATCGGGAGGTGAAGGGTATGTGAGAACCCCTTGGAGTTGTAATGATTGCCCCGATTCCGTTACCATATGAGTTGACGGCTCCGTCAAAGACTAACTTCCATTGAGATCCAATGTCGGGTCCTTCGTCAGGCAAAGGCTCTTCACAATCCTTCATCTTCAGAAACATAATATGTTCATCAGGAAATTCAAACTTCATCGGTTGATAATCCTCAATTGGTTGTTCAGCAAGATATTCTGACAAAACCCTTCCCTTAATGGCTTTTTAGGAAACATATTAAATATCGTATTCTGTCAAAACCATCTGCCAACAGGCTATTCTTCCAAAAAGCGCTTGCTTTTCAAACACATACTTGATCGGATCCATCTTCGAACTCAAGAGGGTTGTGTGGTTTAACATATACTGCCTCAAACGCTTAGCGGCCCAAGCGAGTGCACAACATGTTTTTTCCAGCATTGAGTACCTTGACTCACAATCAGTGAACTTTTTACTCAGGTAGTATATAGCATGCTCTTTTCTACCTGACTCGTCGTGTTGACCGAGCACACACCCCACTGAGTTCTCAAGAACCGTAAGATACATAATCAATGGCCTTCCTGGCACTGGCGGCATAAGGACCGGAGGTTCCTGCAAATATTCTTTTATTTTTTCAAATGCCTTTTGACAATTTTCGTTCCACCTGACCTCTTGATCTTTTCTTAACAATTTGAATATTGGTTCACACGTGGCTGTAAGATGAGAGATGAATCTAGCAATGTAGTTCAACCTCCCTAAGAAACCACGAACCTCTTTTTCTGTTCTCGGTTCAGGCATTTCTTGTATGGCTTTTACTTTAGCAGGATCAACCTCGATACCTTTTTCACTGACAATAAACCCCAGTAATTTTCCAAATCTCACCCCGAAGGTGCACTTGTTCGGATTCAACCTCAGTTTGAACTTTATCAACCTTTCAAATAGCTTCTGAAGATTTACCAAATGCTCTTCCTCCGTTTGTGACTTCGCAATCATGTCATCAACATAGACCTCGATCTCTTTGTGAATCATATCATGAAAGAGAGTTACCATCACCCGCTGATAGGTTGCCCCAGCATTTTTCAATCCAAAGGGCATTACCTTGTAACAGAATGTTCCCCATGGTGTTATGAACGTCGTCTTCTCCATGTCCTCTAGGGCCATTTTGATTTGGTTATACCCAGAGAAGCCATCCATGAAGGAAAATACAGAGTATTGAGTAGTGTTGTCCACTAACACGTCAATGTGAGGAAGCGGAAAATCATCTTTCAGGCTTGCTCTATTCAGATCTCTGTAGTCAACACACATCCTGACCTTTCCATCCTTCTTAGGTACAGGCACAATGTTAGCAACCCACAGAGGATAACTTGTCACAGCCATAAATCCATCATCTATCTGTTTCTGAACCTCTTCTTTAATCTTGACAGACATATCCAGTTTCGTCCTTCTCAGTTTTTGCTTAACTGGAGTACATCCCTCTTTGAGCGGCAACCGATGTACCACGATGTCAGTGTCAAGCCCGGGCATGTCTTGGTAAGACCATGCGAAGATATCAACATACTTTCAAAGCATTCCAATCAATCTTCCCTTTACACTGTCTTCCAAAGCAACCCCAATCTTTACTTCTTTCTTTGCGTCCTCGGTTCCCAAATTAACAATCTCGATTTCCTCCTGATGAGGTACAATGACCATTTCCTCCTGTTTCAACAGTCTGGCCAATTCCTCAGGTAAGTCACAATCTTCATTAGTCTCTTCTTCAGCCTGATAAATGGGATTGTCGAAATCATACCGGGCCATGGCTGAATCATGATTGGTGGTATCTGAACAAGGAAACCTGCATGATTGATGATTTATGTTTATTATGTATGCAACAAACAAAAACACATTGCCATTTTGATGTGATTTAATGCAAAAAGTAAAAACAAAAAGACAGGGATCAAAATATTTGAATGTGAAAAACGTCCTTTATTAATGATAAAGAAAGCACACAAAATATTCAAGCCCTACAAACAAGAATCACTACGTCTTGGGCAGAACATAGGATTGTCATATATGAAAAACAAAGGCAATTACTCTGGGTCGGTCACTTGAATGGCTTTCTCAGACGACCAGTTGCAAATACTTTGACCTGGAATGCAGGGGCGGATCCAATTATCCATATCACAGTCGCTATCCCCTTCCTCATCAATAACATTAATTCTGTCAAAGAACACACCAGCACTGGTGAAACGAACCAGACCATAAAACTTGGGAGGATCCTCAGGACGCCTGGGTGGCTTATATCCCAGCCCGTAAGTATTCTGCTTTTTCTAGATCTCGATAACTTGACCCCATTTCTGTGAACTGCCGAATTCAACCACAGCCCGTGCATCCTTGAAGGAAGACATGGAGACCTCTGGCTGATCTACCACTGCAGGTTGCTTTACCACTTCAGATTGGCTGACTTCCTTGAGAGATTCCTCAGGGATCTTCACTGCTTCAAAAGCCTGACATAAAATTTCATGTATTTCGCTATCTACCTCCACATATTTGAAAGTAGACAGGTGATTTATCATGATATCTTCTTCACCGCAAACCGTCACTACATGTCTGTCTACTATGTACTTCAGCTTCTGATGCAGTGTGGTCGTCACAGCCCTAGAACTATGAATCCATGGACGGCCCAGTAGACAACTGTAAGCAGGTTGGATGTCCATGATATAGAAAGTGGCTTCAAAACCCTCTGGACCAACCTTAATTGGCAGCACAATTTCCCCGAAGACAAATCTCTTGGAACCATCGAAAGCGCGCACCACCTAATCACTCGGCGTGTAGATTAACCCACGAGTGTCCAACTTCATCAGTGCATTCTTCGGTAAAACATTCAAAGATGACCCCGTATCAACAAGCACATGCGACATTAAAGATCCTTGGCATTCGACTAAAATGTGCAAAGCATTGTTATGATTTCTCCCAGCTGGAGTCAAATCAACATCAGTAAATCCCAAGCCATTTACTGCATTTACATGAGCCACGGCCCCCTCTAGTTGATTAACTGATATCTCCTGGGGTACATACGCTGCATTCAATACCTTCAATAGTGCATTTCGATGCGCCTCAAAGCATAATAACAGAGATAAAATGTATATCTTAGACGGTGTTTGGTGCAGTTGATCAACAATTTTATAGTCACTTTTTCGAATCAGCCTCATAAACTCTTCTACATTCTCTGAAAAAGAATTATCAACTGGCTTTTCTGTGGAATCATTCACTACCGGCGTCTGCACAGAATTATCCATAACCTGGTTTCCTTTATCCTGCCTAGCACCACCAGCCTGATCATCAGATGGGATAAAGACTCTACCACTCCTCGTGATAGCTCCTGCTTCATCATTACTTTCAGGACTGGAGTTCACCACTGACGTTCCCACCAACTCTTGCTTCTGCCCATTAATAAACACTTCGGCACCGTAATTCCAGGGGTCAACTTTTGTGCTCTCATACGGAACGGGCCCAGGAGTGGTGATAATGACCGACGCTGGTCTTGCCGACGCTGAAATAGTTATCGTCTTAAAAGGGATAGTAACAGTGGCAATATCATTCCTTCTACCAGTAACTTCCTTCTTCTGATCGTACCTATCGAACTGCAACCTACCTTCATTAATCAGCTTCTGAATCCCTGACCTCAACAGATCACATCCATTTGTTTGCAACATACACTCTAAACAGCTTTTATCACAACCAGGGGATGCCCCACCCTTCAGTAATATCTCCTTCACTACCAACAAAGGAGTCCTTAATTCATTCACGTCTAGAACCAAATTCAAAGATTCACCCTCTTCTATAACAGCATTAACCCTCGGCCCACCGTGGTTCGGCATTGGGTTTTGAATGACATTTGGAGTTTCATTGGAAAAATTGATGGCCTTCGAGTCCACCAAATCTTGGACTTTATGCTTAAAAGCTTTACAGTCCTTAATGTAGTGCCCGGGCGCCCCAGAATGAAATTCACAGTGGGCATTGGGATTGTAACCCGGAGGTGGATTGCCAGTAATAGGAGCCAAAGTCCTTGTCTGAATTAATTGCAATTGCATCAGATGTTGAAATAGCTGGGAGTAAGGCAGAGGTGGAGTATCAAAATACCTATTAGGCTTAGGCCTTGGCTGATATTGGCGAGGAGCCTGATTTTGCTGTTGAGGTGGAAGTGCTATAGGAATAGTTACTGAGGCCACCTGCTCATTATAATTCTGACACTGCTTTCCCATGCCGCGATATGATGAAACAGAATTAGCATCTCCTTATTTTTTCTTGTAATTTACATAAGGTTTCTTCCCTCCTCCAGAAGACGACCCATCACTACCCGATATCTTTCCGGCTTTAATTCCGCTTTCCAACATCTCTCCAACTAGGATCAAATCAGCAAACTTCCCGAACATGCAAGGTATCAGCTTCTCGTAATAATGACCGGGCAGGGTAGCCATGAACATATTCAACATCTCCCGTTCCAGCATGGGAGGCTGTACCCTCACTGCCAGTTCTCGCCACCTCTGGGCATATTCTTTGAAACTCTCATTATTCTTCTGAGACATACTCTGCAGCTGGGTCCTATTGGGAGCCATATCAGTGTTATATTGGTAGTGCTTGACAAAACCCTCTACCAGCTCTCTCCAATTGTGGACGTGACATCTCTCCAATTGCATATACCACTCCAAAGATGCCCCAGACAGGCCATCCTGGAAGAAATACATCAGAAATTTCTCGTCACTAGAGTACGCAACCATTTTCCTTGCGTATACCCGGACGTGAGTCTTGGGGAAAGTGGTACCATTATATTTCTCAAAGGTGGGAACCTGAAATTTGTGCGGAATTCTGACACCGGGGACCAGCCCTAAATCATCCAAATCTATACCCACAGAGTTCTGATTCACAACTCCTTTTAGTTGTTCTTCAATCAATCTGATTCTCTGATCATTTTCAACCTGGGGAACAACATCCCCGCCTTGCACAGAAAATATGTCATCCTGTTGGTCATCATAACAACGACCATGAACTACGCATACACTATTTCCTCCTCCTACAACAGAAGGAATCACAACCTGTTCTCCTCCGCCCGGAGGGATGACAACAGAAGGGACATGAACACCCCCTCCCGGAGGATCAACAGGAATACCATTACCCCCAACACCTCCGCCCGGAGGAACGACATCATTATGAAGGCCGCCATGAAGAACGCCATCCTCATCAACTCTCGCCACCAAGGGTTGGACAAGAGTCCTCAGCTGTTGTTGCCCTTGTGCCACGCCTTGCATTAATTCCATGAAACTGGGCCATGCGAGCCTGTATGGCAGCCATCTCAGCCTGCATCTGTTCCATAGCTCTCTTTTGATTGGATCTGGTATAATACCGATGAATCTGCTGGTCAGCAATTCTGCCTGAAGAAAGAACACGATAAGAAAACCAGAGATAAGTACCTGCTATGCGAAATGATTATGAACATGCAAATGCAAATGACATGTTTGAATATTCGCAGGGCGATCCACCCCTTGATTCCAGTTTAATAACAAGATAGAATATAATTTCTGCTCGTATATTAAGAAACCATAGGATAATCATTTGTCAAAAATTACAGCCCAAGATACAGATAGAGGTCTGAATACAATGATCACAGATCCCAACCAACAAGCCTGGCAGTGATCCAAACACAATAAAAAAGAAAAAAAAACTATGGTATGTCATCAAAGTCCACAAGTGACAATCCTCCCCAGCCATTATGCTCTTTGCTCCAGTCTTGTGCTTCTCTGAACAACTTCTTGGTATCCGGATGCTTCAGTCTCTGGATCAACTCTTGAATGAGGACATCTCTTCTGTGCAGGATCCCTTTCAGGTATCGGTAGTGTAATTCCCAAGCATCTTCTTCAAAAACACCATCCATATTGGGACCCTCAATTTTAGGCCTCTTCACTTCATCTGGAATCTTTAATTCTTCTATGGTAGCTATGGCCTCATTGAGTCGTTCCTCGACTGTGTGTCTCTGGAATGTCACTGATAAGATCTCTTCATCTTTCTTCTTGAGCTTCGTCTTTAAACTCTCGATCTGCTCCAGGAACTTATCTTTTTTCTGTTTGTTGGTAGTTATTGCAGTGTCTCGATAAGCGTTGAACTTGTGAATTTTTGACAAAGCTTTGGCTAGGTCTTCCTTCTTAGATTTGAGAACACTGCTAACACCTTTTAGAGCTTGCCCTACCTTTTGTTTGGCTGTGACCTCGTCAGTTAGCTCTTTTTCTTTCTTAGCGAGAAGCTCTGTCTTCGTCTTGGCAGTACACATAGCCTCACCTCGCTCATGTTTCAGCTGGCTAATTTCTTTACTCAATTCCCGATTCTCTTCTCGCAGTTTCTCTGTCTCAACCCATAGCTTATTTTACCTTTCTATCTCCACTGTAGTAGGTGGCTCAATCATCAAAGGGTACAAGGGTGACGCTCTTGAGAAAGGAAGGAGCCTCTCTTCTGCTCTTTTATAGATCCATTCCACATAAGGAGAAAAAGCCTTGTTGATGCATTTCCCAAAGAAAGTCTTCCCTCTCTTATAAACTTGTCTCCAAACATTCACAGCTTTCCTTAGAACTTCTTGGTCTTCGGTACCATTGAAAAACAAGGACTCTCTGATATCCTGATCCTCAGGGGGATCTCTCAACGCATACCCAAACTGCCTGATAGTTAGGGAAGGGTTGTAGTTAATTCCGCCCTTCCTCCCCACTAAAGGTACGTTCGGGAACTCTCCACAGTTAAAAATGAGCTCTATTCCCAGCAGACTATGATTAAACTAAACAATATTGTCAGCGGTCAATCCCATCAACCTCTCAGACCACTTCAAGGTATCCCTAGTGTCCATAAATGCCCCTGTCTGAGGAAGAAGACTAAAAAACCATGTAGATAGGGGTGGCGCGCAACAGCTCACAGTCCGTCCTCGCCTATTCTCGTTCTTGTAGTGGACCAAATGGTATACATCACCAAGAAGAGTAGGTACATGATTTTTCAAGATAAAGATCTGAACCGCGTGCATATCAACAAGACCTGGGATGTTAGGGAATAAGACAATTCCATAAATGTAAAGAGCTAGTATAGTGTTGAAAGCGGACCAACTTCTCGCCTTAGCATATAAGCTAGCTTGATCAAATAGAAACTTCAAAGGGAAACCTTTAAATCCTTGCTTGTCAACAATATTATTACTCAGAATGGATTCCCCAATGTGAAGAGTAGCTGCCATTTCTCCCAAGCCTGGATGTACTTCAGAGAAGAAAGGTATATTTTGCTCGATTGGAATTCCCAAAATAAATGAGAACTCTTCCAATGTTGGAGCCAAGATGTAATCTGGGAAAGTAAAACAGCGCAACGGAGGGTCATAGAATTGAAGGAGCATGTGGATGGCATCATGCTCTTAGTTGGAGATGTTACACACAAACTTCAGCAACCTCCCATACTCTTCACTAAACTCAGTGCGAACCCCAGGGTAAGTCATACCAATCATTTTGTGAATCAACTTCAGAGTTGGGTTTGGGAACGTGTAAGCTACATTCTTCTTTCTCTGAGCATCCATGACGGGAAAACTTCAATAACCGAAATCAAAGGTAAGATGCAAGCCTTGAAAAATGTCAAACATGTTAGAATACAAGGAATGATGCAAATGCAAACATGGGATCAAGGTATCACTGCTCTGGACATCTGCTGTGTTGTTAACTGATCAACGACCACAAACCCAGAAATCCAAAATAACGGGGCATCGGATCACTGAGATAACCAGAAAACCAGGTAGATAACTACACACTGATTAGGAAACCAGAAAACTAAGTAGGTTGAAGGTCAAGGTTACCTGCAAACCTGTAAACACCCGCCCATCTCACATGTGGGTACTAGAAAACCGAGGATCCTCAATATCACGGGCTCTCAGGTCGAGAAATGATGATACGTTCACCATTTCTGGTTTGGCATCATCATCAATCGAGGAGGCCTCAACTGATTCCCCTAAAAAAGGCCGTCCTATGATAAGTTTGCAGCTTCGGGTCCTTGGATCAAGAAGTATAATGGGTTTTCCATTTCTGGTCTGCCATTACTACCTTTTGGGAGGAGTGCCTCAACTGAGTCCTCGGGGAAACGTTCGCCAGAGTCGACAACTCTCTAGATCAACACCCTGAAATGCGCAAGACACACACGTCAGAATATCTCCCAAGATAGCCTCGCCTGGATGTGAATTTCATGAACACCATACGTACCAAGACGGCGCGTAGGTCCCACTACTTTCCACTCTAGTCCTAAGTGTGTACTCAAGCCTGTGTATTGAGCTTATCTCTCAAAGAATCCCAACCCGCCAAACAGAGAAACCAGTATAGCACAGCATAGTCCAGCATAATAATGAAATGCAATGCAATAAATGCAGTAAATACTGTAAAACAGTAAAACAGTAATATAGTAATACAGTAATATACAACAAAATAAAGCACCACAATAAACACCTAATGAAAATAAACAACCAAACGCTAGGATTGACTCACAAAAGGGATGGACCAGCAAGAGGTCAACCAGGTCCCCAGCAGAGTCGCCAGTTGTCGCTCCCGGGATTTTCATCCAGGTACAAACGCGAAAGTGGCACGGAAACAGAGTCGCCAGCAATGTGTATTTATCCCAAGAGAGGGAAAGGAAACACTGCGTAAACCCGAGGGAAAGGAAAAGCATGGTCTCGCGACCAAGAGAAACGGGTAAGGGAGTTAGTTACACGAGGGGAAGGTATTAGCACCCCCACGCGTTCATTGTACCCGATGGAATCCATGCTTGTTGTCTCGGTCAAAGGGTGTCGTCATCTGGAGCTCCACTGCTAATGGGAAGGAAAAGGGACGGGAACGGAAAAGAACAAAGAAACGAAGAAGAAAAGAAAAAGAAGTGACTCGATAGGACAACTTCGTCCTAGGCCTACGTATTCCCTCGTGCAATAGGAAAGTCAGAGTCAACGTTGTTCGGACACAAACTAAGGGGGGAGGTCGCTCGCCAAGACATCGCTGTCTTGTGCCTACATATCCTCAATCTAACCAGAAGGAGGAAATCAGAGCAGTCGTAGTTTGACTTAACAAGGTCTTAGTGTTTTTTATGAGCGACTCTAAGTTCGCGTCCGACAGTTAGGGTCGATGCCTGTTTGCGACTAAACAGAAAATAGCGTGCTCTTTTCTGAAAATGATTGAAAATGAACGATCCCGAAGGATAAAAAGTCTGATTTAGTGTTTTTTAGACAAGAAGTGGATTGAAGTTAGTTCGTAACTTGCATTGCACCGAAGTCTATGACAAAGGAACGAATGCTTAGCAAATCGTTCCAAGATGGAACGTCCACCAAACACTCTAGAAAAATGAGAGGAAACCCCTCATTTCTCACTTCCCACATGTAAGGCTCAAGCGCAATACACGTCAATTTTATTAAGTGTTTTAGAAGTGTTAAGAGATGAGAAGAGAGAACTCAAGGGAAAAGAAAACACTAAGGGTAATTCTATCCTAATGTTGTCATGCAAAAGATGGCCCTAAAGTCAAGGTTTAAGAGCAACCTAAGTCTAAATAAGAGAGAGGGATAGCACTATCTAATGCTTATCCTACCTCACCTTAATCTAAAATTAAGGATGTGCTAGGATCCCAAAGGGATGTAAGAGAGTTCTACACAATCAAGCATTATATCATGTAATCCATACACAAAAGAGAAAGTAAAAGAGATGAGAGATGAAAGAAGGAATGAGCATGGATAAGCATCCACTTACTCATGTGTCTTACCTCTGCCCCTATACAAAAGGTTAGCACAAAATAAACACAAGTATTGAATACAAGTGAAAGACAGTAAAACAAACAATGCTAGTTGCCTTAAGAAGACAACCTAAGAAGTAAACAAGGTTTGAACTAAAAGGAATGAGTCCTAAGGGTTAAGGATCATCCAAGGTCAGTAGGTATATGTCAAGGTATCCTACTAAGGTTAACATGCCAAATGAAAGCAACCAATGTCAAACTATGCATCATAAGATCATACAATTGCAAGTTATACACTAACTATGCAAGATGAAGGCATATGAATCATGAACATGAATAAATGCATATATAAACATCAAAGTCAGAAGTGAATGACATTTAAGAACATATAGAGATTTCATTAATATGGCATGTGATTCATGAATACAAGCATTGAAAATGATTAAGTAAGAAGAGACGAAGGCAAACACCACACAAGTTCAAACAATGAAGCATACTTGTAATGCAAGTAAAGAACGAAGATGCAAGATGAACACACTTGGAAATGGATGCAAGTCAGTAGCATATGACATTGGGAATGACATTTAAAATGAAATAATTAGCATACAAAGTTCACACAAGTATCATGTTGAAGCATATTGAAAAAGAAGAACAAACTAGGTTCAAACAAGTTCATACAAGTTCTTATGTGTTCATGAAATTAAGAGACATGTAAGATGATGTTAGAAGTCAACTAAAATGAATGAAAATTACCACATACAGTTGGTGAATCATGTTTAAATGGATGTTTAAGATCATGCAAGCATTGATGAAAACAAGTCAACAAAGACATGCAAGAAAAGAATCACAAGTGCACAAAACATTTCAAGTTTAAACAAGTGCACATAAGTCAATTCAAGATGGATAAGCAATGACCTATAACATGAGAAAAATGACCTATAATGTTCACACAACATGTATCTAGAGGTCTCATCAATTGTCAAAGATGGTTGCATACGATGCACATTAAAACCCTAGCACATAAGTCCTCTAACAAACACACATGCCTTGATGCAATTAAAATGAATCAAAATTAGTGTTAGAAGCTCAATAAAATTGGAATATGCAAGTATATTGAAGTGAAAACAGCAAGAAAACATGCCTCAAAAGAGTGGATCAAAATTCATTACCAAACATGTTCAAAGATACTTCACAATCTCATACAAGTCACACAAACAAATTGCTCAAAGATAGCATTCAAAAGTCAATAAGAAATCACCTAAAAAATCTATGAAAAATTCATGAAATACCTTAATGTATCATAAAAGCATGTACCAAATGATAGGCAAACATTCACTTCACAACTAGGTCAAACAAATCAAGAATGAGGCATGTATCATGACTTAATGCTCATACAAATGAAAATAAAAGAAAATTCATGGAAATAAAAGTAAAATATGCCAAAATCATAAAATAAAATATGAAAAAATTATTTAAATGCATTAGAATGCTCCATGAATTATTTCAGAATTTTATCATGCTTGGAAGTATTTTTAAAAATTAGAAACCAAGCAAATATGAAAAGAAAATTAAAAAATCAAAGAAATAAAGCAGGGGGTGTCACACAAGTAAAAATATAGTTGAAAGCGCATCGGGCTTAGTGGTGAGGGGATGTGAATATCAGAATTCATAAGGCCCAAGGCGCGTGGGTCTGCAGAGGTGCATAGCATGGATGTTAGTCAACAAGTTGACTCATCAAGAGCCATCAGATCCAAGTCAAACATGATGATCACAGAAGCATGCACATCCAAAGATTCATAATGCACACACATGTTAAGCAATGGCACAACACACACACATGATCACACATTTCAAAATTATTTCAGAAAATGAGGCACGTGGGAGGGAGCACATTCATTAATGGGCTGGCATGATGATACGCGTTGGATTGAAATAAATCAATGGCCAGGACTTAACCTGGCAAATGGCTAGGGTTCTTGCTCAGTTGGATTTTCAGGTGGCCAGAGAAGACTCAGGTCGTCTTCTCCGGCGAGCAACCACCGTGCTCAGCCTCACATGTCACCCGAAATGAACAAGTCTTATGCCATTCTCTTCTTCTCTCCACGTAGGTCACAAATCCGGGCTTAGAATTCACATATGATGCAAGAATCAAGCAATACGAATCAAAGAAGTTTGCCCTAGGTTTTCAAAACTATGCACATATGGTGCCTATCAACTAGCTGGTGGTCACATTGTCCCCAGAGGACTCCAAAACACAAGGAAACAGGCTTAAATCAAAGTAAAATGCAAGAAAACTTAAAGATGATAAACCTGTGTTTTTACTTAATTCTTTCAAAACAAGAAAACCAGAGGAAGCTTTGAGGATTGGGGCTTCAATTTGGCCAAATAAAGGCAGTGTAAGAGATGTAAATTGTTTGAAACTTCAGAGGAAGAAAAATGGAATTGAAGTTGAAGATGATGCTACACGATCTACTGCTTCATCCTCTTGCATTCATGGATTTTCTTGATGCTTGTTGATGAAGATTCAGAGAGAGAGAATAGCTTCATGTGAGAGAAGACTCAGAGAGAGAGAGATTGAAGAATGGTGAGAAGTGAAGAATGATCCAAAGTTGGTTAGAGTTTCTGTTAGGATTTGTATTTATATGGTGAGTTAACTGTTAACCACCTTGGTTAACAGTTAGAACTCTGGTTAGGGACATGTGTAGTGAGAAAGAGAGGGTGGAGTGAGACTGAGATGAATGGAAAAGAGAGTGAGTGAAAATGATGGTGAGCTTGTGTATAGATTCAATGTATGGAGGAGCATGGTATCATGGTGTGGATTAATGATGGATGGTAATGATGTAATGTTAACATGCTGAACAATGTAGCTGATACAAGTTTCTTTTTCCTTTGTATTGTTTGAACATTTTTGGAAAGGATGGTACATGAGTAGCATGGTATGTAAGGAGTGGTTTGTCTTGAAATGGCAAAGTTTTTGATATGGGATGGTACATAATGTTCAGCATGCGCATGAATAACAACAATGACAAGGTTCTTTTTTACTGAATTTGCTTGCTTGGTATTGAAGAAACCAGATATGATGAGGGGAACTTTAGAACATTGAGTCTCAACCTTCCATGGATGAAATTGCAAGCTCTTGGATTCTTTGGAAAGAGGAGATGGAGGACAACAACATTGATGTGGAAAATAATTGCAATGGAGTCCTTTAACATGCCTAAAATGTCTCATGAAAATGCTTGCACATTTATGAGTTGGCATGCCAACCTGACCTTCCCTCGACCAGCTCATGTGCTTATGGATGAATCAGTTGAAGTACCTAACTTTGCCTCATTATATCTCTTCATACATTGGTCAGATGAAAAATCCTTCAACATCAAAGTTGAGGTGAGATCAAGAGGAACAAAAACCATGTTGAACAATTTTTGAATTGAAGTCTCCATCAATGAGATATTTGCCCTTGAACTTGGATATGTCATGCACACAAGGTGTTTGTGAATATTACTCCAAGCAAGCACGCGCATGACCTGAGTGTTTGGCCTAAATTGCCTTGATTTCTCTCAACTTGAATTGATCATATCTCCCTTGATTTTGATCCAATGGAGATGTTCTTGTCATGGTTTTGAAGCTTGGAATGTGAGCTTTTGATAGGCCTCCATAAACTTTCAATTCAGAGCTTTGAACATAGAAAAAGAATGCCCTAAAGTTGGGTGCTCACCTTGCAAAAACTTGCCATTTTAGGAAACCCTAATTTCTATATTTGGCGACTTTTCACATCTTTTGATTTTTAGTGAATCCCTTGATATTTCTTGATAAAATCTTCATCAATGAACATATTTGAGACGAGGAACATGAAATTGACCTCAAAAAGTCAAGAGTTGACTTTTTCCTCTGCACAGTTGGCTTTTCCCCAATTCTCCTGATTTTCAATCAATTGACCAATTGAAATCCTTTTAAACCAAATTGATGGACAATTCTCCAATCTTAGCCAATTAAGGACATGAAGAATACCATAGAATCAAGTCTTGCCCAAAAAATCAGAAATAAACTGATTCTATGGCAAACCCTAATTTTGGGGCCTTCAGTCTAGGAGGAATCATCACATCCTCCAAATCCAAATTCCTCTGAGTATGATGTGTGCCCTCTCAAAAAATGACGAGATATGCCATTTGGTGATGATAAAAGCTCAAAGATCTTGCCCATTGGGGTGTTTAACTCAAGAATCCCAAAACCCTAATTTTGCACTGGTTAGGAGAAGGTGATTCACTTGAAATTTCTTGTCAAGCTTGATCACATGATGAGGTGATAGATCAATTGAGATACCTTGAGGCTCAAGGCTCCTTGGATTGGATTTAGATACCTTAATCCCATGCTAAGAACCCATGATATGCAAAGATGATAATGCAAAGAATGCAATGAAACATAAGCCAGTTAAAGCTAAAAAATGAGGGCAAATTTTGAGGTGTTACAGCTGCCCCTATTCAAACTTCTTGGATCCGAGGGTATGATAGCAACAACTTTCAGACAATCAGGATACACGGGGTTTGAATACCAAAATAACCAAGAAATTTGCAACCTGTGGGGGTAATGAAATAAAGTGATTATGAGGATGGCCGAAGGCGAACTCGAAAAGGTAGACCGGTGGAAGGCGGGCTAACAAACAATCATGATACGAGTACGGCCGAAGGCGAACTCGAAAAGAAAGACCAATCGAAGGTGGACTAACAAACAAAAACAACACGAGGTCGGCCGAAGACGAACACGAAAAGGTAGACTGGCCGAATGCGGGCTAACAAACAACAATACGAGGTCGGCCGAAGGTGAACTCGAAAAGGAAGACCGGCCGAAGGCGGACTGTGCTGGGGAGGAAGACAAGACCGACCAAAGTCATACTCGAAAGGAAAGACCAACCGAAGGTAGAATTTCAAACAAAGGTAGACCGACCGAAGGCGGACTAACCAACAAAGGTAATACGAGGACAGCCGAAGGCGAACTCGAAAAGAAAGACCAGCCGAAGATGGAATTTCAAACAAAGGTAAACCGACCGAAGGCGGACTAACCAACAAAGGTAGTACAAGGACGGCCGAAGGCGAACTCAAAAATAAAGACCAGTCGAAGATGAAATTTCAAACAAAGGTAGACCTGCCGAAGGCGGACTAACCAACAAAGGTAATACGAGGACGATCGAAGGCGAACTCGAAAAGAAAGATCAGCCGAAGGTGGAATTTCAAATAAAGGTAGACCGGTCGAAGGCAGACTAACCAACAAAGGTAATACGAGGATGGTCGAAGGCGAACTCGAAAAGAAAGACCAGCCGAAGGTGGAATTTCAAACAAAGGGTACGAGGACGGCCGAAGGCGAACTCGAAAAGAAAGACCAAGCCGAAGGTGGAATTTCAAAGAAAGACTATGCCAAAGGTAGACTTTCAAACCCAACAATATGAAACCAAGTCGAAGGTGGACTCGAAAAGAAAGACCAAGCCGGAGGTGGACCTTCAAAGAAAGACTATGCCGAAGGTAGACATTCAAACAAAGGGTACAAGGACGGCCAAAGGCGAACTCGAAAAGAAAGACCAAGCTGAAGGTGGACTTTCAAAGAAAGACTATGCTGAAGGTAGACTTTCAAACAAAGACTATGCCGAAGGTAGACTTTCAAACAAAGGGTACGAGGACGGCCGAAGGCGAACTCGAAAAGAAAGACCAAGCCGAAGGTGGACTTTCAAAGAAAGACTATGCCGAAGGTAGACTTTCAAACCAGACAATACGAGACCAAGCCGAAGGTGGACTCGAAAAGAAAGACCAAGCCGGAGGTGGACTTTCAAAGAAAGACTATGCCGAAGGTAGACTTTCAAACAAAGGGAACGAGGACGGCCGAAGGCGAACTCGAAAAGAAAGACCAAGCCGAAGGTGGACTTTCAAAGAAAGGCTATGCCGAAGGTAGACTTTCAAACCCAACAATACGAGACCAAGCCGAAGGTGGACTCGAAAAGAAAGACCAAACCGGAGGTGGACTTTCAAAGAAAGACTATGCCGAAGGTAGACTTTCAAACAAAGGGTATGAGGACGGCCGAAGGCGAACTCGAAAAGAAAGACCAACCGAAGGTGGAATTTCAAACAAAGGGTACGAGGAAGTCCGAAGGCGAACTCGAAAAGAAAGACCAAGCCGAAGGTGGACTTTCAAATAAAGGTAGACCGGACGAAGGCGGACTAACCAACAAAGGTAATACGAGGATGGCCGAAGGCGAACTCGAAAAGAAAGACCAGCCGAAGGTGGAATTTTAAACAAAGGGTACGAGGACGGCTAAAGGCGAACTCGAAAAGAAAGACCAAGCCGAAGGTGGACTTTCAAAGAAAGACTATGCCAAAGGTAGACTTTCAAACCCAACAATACGAAACCAAGCCAACGGTGGACTCGAAAAGAAAGACCAAGCCGGAGGTGGACCTTCAAAGAAAGACTATGCTGAAGGTAGACATTCAAACAAAGGGTACAAGGACGGCCGAAGGCGAACTCGAAAAGAAAGACCAAGCTGAAGGTGGACTTTCAAAGAAAGACTATGCCGAAGGTAGACTTTCAAACAAAGACTATGCTGAAAGTAGACTTTCAAACAAAGGGTATGAGGACGGTCGAAGGCGAACTCGAAAAGAAAGACCAAGCCAAAGGTGGACTTTCAAAGAAAGACTATGCCGAAGGTAGACTTTCAAACCCGACAATACGAGACCAAGCCGAAGGTGGACTCAAAAAGAAAGACCAAGCCGGAGGTGGACTTTCAAAGAAAGACTATGCCGAAGGTAGACTTTCAAACAAAGGGTACGAGGACGGCCGAAGGCGAACTCGAAAATAAAGACCAAGCCGAAGGTGGACTTTCAAAGAAAGAATATGCCGGAGGTAGAATTTCATACCCAACAATACGAGACCAATCCGAAGATGGACTCGAAAAGAAAGACCAAGCCGGAGGTGGACTTTCAAAGAAAGACTATGCCGAAGGTAGACTTTCAAACAAAGGGTACGAGGACAGCCGAAGGCGAACTCGAAAAGAAAGACCAAGCCGAAGGTGGACTTTCAAAGAAAGACTATGCCGAAGTTAGACTTTCAAACCCAACAATACGAGACAAAGCCGAAGGTGGACTCGAAAAGAAAGACCAATTCGTAGGTGGACTTTCAAAGAAAGACTATGCCGAAGGTAGACTTTTAAATAAAGGGTACGAGGACGGCCGAAGGCGAACTCAAAAAGAAAGACCTAGCCGAAGGTAGACTTTCAAAGAAAGACTATTGCGAATGTAGACTTTCAAACCCAATAATACGAGACCAAGCCGAAGGTGGACTCGAAAAGAAAGACCAAGCCGGAGGTGGACTTTCAAAGAAAGACTATGCCGAAGGTAGACTTTCAAGCGAAGGGTACGAGGACGGCCGAAGGCGGACTCGAAAAGAAAGACCAAGCTGAAGGTGGAATTTCAAAGAAAGACTATGCCGAAGGTAGACTTTCAAACCCAACAATATGAGACCAAGCCGAAGGTGGACTCGAAAAGAAAGACCAAGCCAAAGGTGGACTTTCAAACCCAGGATAAGTAGAATCAACAGATCTACAAAGATGACTCCGCTAGGGAAAGAGAAATCTAAACAGACAACTCTGTAGGGGAGTATAGGAAGGAACAACAGTAAGAAGGACGAATACACTGGTTGCAATGTAATGTCAAACAATCATCTCCTGAATTACATCTCTTTCCACTGGGGAAAGAAACTGGTAATAGATATCAAACCTGGCTTATGCTTCGAATGCATATGTTTGAATTTTTCTATGGCGTAATGCTCCATACGAAATGGAAATGCTACGCGTTTGGGAGGATGCCATGCAAAAATGCTTATGCAATGCAAAAGGAGCGTCTCAGCAAAATAAATGCGGAAGACGAAGGCAACTCCACGGGGATGACAAACTAAATTGTCCTCTGAATTGAAAAACCATGCTGAAGGTGGTTTCACTGAACGACTTCTTGATCACAAACTCTGCTGGAGATGAAAACTCTGAGAGAAATTCCACTCTGTTGGATATGGATAAAAACGAATATTGAAGATGGAACCCAAAGAGAAATTCCACTCTGAAGATGAAAAACCATGCTGAAGGTGGTTTCACTGAACGACTTCTTGATCACAAACTCTGCTGGAGATGAAAACTCCGAGAGAAATTCCACTCTGCTTGGGGAATACCAACCACTACCAACAAATCTATTTGAAGAACGGTGGTTGACGACATCAACTCTGCTAGAGGATAACATCGAGCTTACTAATCCGTTGGGGACCAGCTCATACCGTTGCTGATGAGAAAAACATTTCCTGACTAGCTGAGGAGGATGGGTGCTCAGACCCTGTGGGGAAATAATATCTTTGTCCAAAGAAAGAAGATATTCCATAAGTCTCCTGCTGGGGATGCAACAACATCAACTTATGACTGCTTGCTGAGAGAATAATGAATCAAACATAACTCTAGCTGGGGAAATAATCCTTTGTACTCTGGCTGGGGAGAGTAACAACCTGCTGAGGAGGATGAAATTTCAATGCTGAGGAGAGTAGCTCTACTGGGGAGAAATATTGCTACCCTGCAAACAAAATCAACAGAAAGTTCTATATGCAAAATGGCTACTTCAATTATCATCAAAATGACCATTGCCTGAGCAATTTCCACTGTTTTCCGATATGCTTCACTAAGCTTAACATTTTCGCATGCAATGTTTATCGAAAATATCGGAGGTTTTCACAAACAAAACACTAAAAGCGAAAACACAAATGGAAAGCTTTTTTGATTGAAATGAAAATTTTATTGAATGAATTGGCCTGTAAATAGGCATTTACATTCGGAAGCAATTCCTGAAAAGAGGTAATTGCACAAAAAGAGTAAAAGACAATACACATGTCGGCAATGTGGGGAACAGATATTCACCATGATTCAATTCAGCTATGACCCAATATGTCTCGCTTATCCGCAGATGCTTTGACCTTCGAAGAGACTGACTGGACTGATTCCTTTCTTTTGAAATTTCCAAGTATCAAAAGTGTTCACAGATCGAACGCAGATCATAGCCTCTTGCTTTCAAATCCCTAACTTTTTCCTGGATCGCCCTTTTCGGGTTTTCAATCCACCGGGATACCCATTTTTGCCAAAGTTGCCTTTTCAAGTTTTCAACTTTGCGGGTTTATTCTTTTTCTTTTTATCCCTAACTTTTGCCCGAACCTTTTCTTTTTATGGTTCGCCGGGATGCCCCTTTTTTTCCTGGACTTTCTTTTTATGTCTAGCGGGTCTCTTTTATGCAAAGTATTTTTTGACTACGTCTGTGTTCACAGGGGACGTAAAATCTTCACCATCCATAATTGAGAGTAATAAGGCTCCTCTAGAGAAAATCTGTCTTACTACATATGGCCCTTCATAGTTTTGAGTCCATTTGCCCCTGTGATCTGTTTGAGGAGGAAGAATCCTTTTCAAAACCAATTCACCAGCCTGAAAACACCGAGGACGTACTTTCTGATCAAAGGCTTTCTTCATCCTGCTCTGATACAACCGACCATGTGCAATGGCTGCCAATCTCTTTTCCTCAATAAGGTTCAGCTGATTCAATTGGAACACACCCATTCAGCTTCATCAAGCTTCACATCTGCCAAAATTCTCAAAGAAGGAATCTCAACCTCTAATGGTAGAACTGCTTCTATACCATATACCAGTGAGAAAGGAGTTGCCCCAGCTGATGTGCGCATCGAAGTACGATAACTGTGTAAAGCATAAGGCAACATCTCATGCCAGTCTTTATACGTTACCACCATCTTCTGCACAATCTTCTTGATATTCTTATTTGCTGCTTCAACAACCCCATTCATCTTCGGACGATAGGGAGAAGAATTGTGATGTTCAATCTTAAAGCTCTGACATAGCTCCTTCATCATCTTGTTATTCAAATTTGAACCATTATCAGTAATGATTCTCTCCGGGACTCCATACCGGCAGATGATGTCCTTCTTGATAAACCGGGCTACCACTTGTCTGGTGACATTGGCATACGAGGCTGCTTCCACCCACTTTGTGAAATAATCAATGGCAACCAAAATGAAACGATGCCCATTGGAAGCAGTCGGCTCAATCTTTCCAATCATATCAATGCCCCACATGGCAAAGGGCCAAGGTGATGACAACACATTCAGAGGAGTAGGCGGCCCATGCACCTTATCTGCATAAATCTGGCATTTGTGACATTTCCGGGCGTATTTGAAACAATCAGACTCCATAGTCATCCAGTAATACCCCGCCCTCAACAGCTTTCTAGCCATAGTATGCCCATTGGCATGGGTGCCGAAAGATCCTTCATGAACTTCTTCCATTAACAGGCTTGCCTCATGTTCATCAACACAACGTAGCAAGACCATGTCGAAGTTCCTCTTGTACAACACATCGTCTTTGGTCAGAAAGAAATTTCCTGCCAACCTCCTAAGAGTTTTCTTATCCTTAGAAGACGCACCCTCCGGATACTCTTGACTCTTCAGAAAAACCTTAATATCATGATACCAAGGTTTGCCATCTGACACATCTTCAACCGCAAACACAAAAGCTGGTCTATCTAGCCGCATGATTCTGATTGAGGGAGTTTCATTCAAACGATTCACCTGATACATCGAAGGCAACGTCGCCAACGCTTCTGCCATCTGATTCTCCAACTGGGGTATATGATGGAAATCAACTCTGTCAAATAAAAGTAACAACCTTCTGGCATAGTTGTTATAAGGCACCAAATTTGCTTGACGAGTTTCCCATTCTCCCATAATCTGATTAACTACCAATGCAGAATCACCATAAACACCGAGGTTCTTGATTCTTAAATCAATCGCTTCTTCTAACCCCATGATGCATGCTTCATACTCTGCCTCATTGTTGGTGCATATGAACGATAATCGGGAGGTGAAGGGTATGTGAGAACCCCTTGGAGTTGTAATGATTTCCCCGATTCCGTTACCATATGAGTTGACGGCTCCGTCAAAGACTAACTTCCATTGAGATCCAATGTCGAGTCCTTCGTCAGGCAAAGGCTCTTCACAATCCTTCATCTTCAGAAACATAATATGTTCATCAGGAAATTCAAACTTCATCGGTTGATAATCCTCAATTGGTTGTTCAGCAAGATATTCTGACAAAACCCTTCCCTTAATGGCTTTTTGGGAAACATATTGAATGCCGTATTCTGTCAAAACCATCTGCCAATGCGCTATTCTTCCAGAAAGTGCTTGCTTGTCAAACACATACTTGATCGGATCCATCTTCGAACTCAAGAGGGTTGTGTGGTTTAACATATACTGCCTCAAATGCTTAGCGGCCCAAGCGAGTGCATAACATATTTTTTCTAGCATTGAGTACCTTGACTCACAATCAGTGAACTTTTTACTCAGGTAGTATATAACATGATCTTTTCTACCTGACTCGTCGTGTTGACCGAGCACACACCCCATTGAGTTCTCAAGAACTGTAAGATACATAATCAATGACCTTCCTGGCACTGGCGGCATAAGGATCGGAGGTTCCTGCAAATATTCTTTTATTTGTTTCAAACGCCTTTTGACAATTTTCGTTCCACCTGACCTCTTGATCTTTTCTTAACAATTTGAATATTGGTTCAAACGTGGCTATAAGATGAGAGATGAATCTAGCAATGTAGTTCAACCTCCCTAAGAAACCACGAACCTCTTTTTCTGTTCTCGGTTCAGGCATTTCTTGTATGGCTTTTACTTTAGCAGGATCAACCTCGATACCTTTTTCACTGACAATAAACCCCAGTAATTTTCCAAATCTCACCCCGAAGGTGCACTTGTTCGGATTCAACCTCAGTTTGAACTTTATCAACCTTTCAAATAGCTTCTGAAGATTTACCAAATGCTCTTCCTCTGTTTGTGACTTCGCAATCATGTTATCAACATAGACCTCGATCTCTTTGTGAATCATATCATGAAAGAGAGTCACCATCACCCGCTGATAGGTTGCCCCAGCATTTTTCAATCCAAAGGGCATTACCTTGTAACAAAATGTTCCCCATGGTGTTATGAACGTCGTCTTCTCCATGTCCTCTGGGGCCATTTTGATTTGGTTATACCCAGAGAAGCCATCCATGAAGGAAAATACAGAGTATTGAGTAGTGTTGTCCACTAACACATCAATGTGAGGAAGCGGGAAATCATCTTTCGGGCTTGCCCTATTAAGATCTCTGTAGTCAACATACATCCTGACCTTTCCATCCTTCTTAGGTACAGGCACAATGTTAGCAACCCACGGAGGATAACTTGTCACAGCCAGAAATCCATCATCTATCTATTTTTGAACCTCTTCTTTAATCTTGACAGACATATCCAGTTTCGTCCTTCTCAGTTTTTGCTTAACCGGAGTACATCCCTCTTTGAGCGGCAGCCGATGTACCACGATGTCAGTGTCAAGCCCGGGCATGTCTTGGTAAGACCATGCGAAGATATCAACATACTTTCAAAGCATTCCAATCAATCTTCCCTTTACACTATCTTCCAAAGCAGCCCCAATCTTTACTTCTTTCTTTGCGTCCTCGGTTCCCAAATTAACAATCTCGATTTCCTCCTGATGAGGTATAATGACCATTTCCTCCTGTTTCAACAGCCTGGCCAATTCCTCAGGTAAGTCACAATCTTCATTAGTCTCTTCTTCAGCCTGATAAATGGGATTGTCGAAATCATACCGGGCCATGGCTGAATCATGATTGGTGGTATCTGAACAAGGAAACCTGCATGATTGATGATTTATGTTTATTATGTATGCAACAAACAAAAACACATTGCCATTTTGATGTGATTTAATGCAAAAAGTAAAAACAAAAAGACAGGGATCAAAATATTTGAATGTGAAAAACGTCCTTTATTAATGATAAAGAAAGCACACAAAATATTCAAGCCCTACAAACAAGAATCACTACGTCTTGGGCAGAACATAGGATTGTCATATATGAAAAACAAAGGCAATTACTCTGGGTCGGTCACTTGAATGGCTTTCTCAGACGCCCAGTTGCAAATACTTTGACCTGGAATGCAGGGGCGGATCCAATTATCCATATCACAGTCGCTATTCCCTTCCTCATCAATAGCATTAATTCTGTCAAAGAACACACCAGCACTGGTGAAACGAACCAGACCATAAAACTTGGGAGGATCCTCAGGACGCCTGGGTGGCTTATATCCCAGCCCGTAAGTATTCTGCTTTTTCTGGATCTCGATAACTTGACCCCATTTCTGTGAACTGCCGTATTCAACCACAGCCCGTGCATCCTTGAAGGAAGACATGGAGACCTCTGACTGATCTACCACTGCAGGTTGCTTTACCACTTCAGATTGGCTGACTTCCTTGAGAGATTCCTCAGGGATCTTCACTGCTTCAAAAGCCTGACATAAAGTTTCATGTATTTCGCTATCTACCTCCACATATTTGAAAGTAGATAGGTGACTTATCATGATATCTTCTTCACCGCAAACCGTCACTACATGTCTGTCTACCATGTACTTCAGCTTCTGATGCAGTGTGGTCATCACAGCCCCAGAACTATGAATCCATGGACGGCCCAGTAGACAACTGTAAGCAGGTTGGATGTCCATGATATAGAAAGTGGCTTCAAAACCCTCTGGACCAACCTTAATTGGCAGCACAATTTCCCCGAAGACAGATCTCTTAGAACCATCGAAAGCGCGCACCACCAAATCATTCGGCGTGTAGATTAACCCACGAGTGTCCAACTTCATCAGTGCATTCTTCGGTAAAACATTCAAAGATGACCCCGTATCAACAAGCACATGCGACATTAAAGATCCTCGGCATTCGACTGAAATGTGCAAAGCATTGTTATGATTTCTCCCAGCTGGAGTCAAATCAACATCAGTAAATCCCAAGCCATTTACTGCATTTACATGAGCCACGACCCCCTCCAGTTGATTAACTGATATCTCCTGGGGTACATACGCTGCATTCAATACCTTCAACAGTACGTTTCGATGTGCCTCAGAGCATAATAACAAAGATAAAATGGATATCTTAGACGGTGTTTGGTGTAGTTGATCAACAATTTTATAGTCACTTTTTCCGAATCAGCCTCATAAACTCTTCTACATTCTCTGAAAAAGAATTATCAACTGGCTTTGCTGTGGAATCATTCACTACCGGCGTCTGCTAAGAATTATCCATAACCTGCTTTCCTTTATCCTGCCTAGCACCACCAGCCGGATCATCAGATGGGATAAAGACTCTACCACTCCTCGTGATAGCTCCTGCTTCATCATTACTTTCAGAACTGGAGTTCACCACTTACGTTCCCACCAACTCTTGCTTCTGCCCATTAACAAACACTTCGGCTTCGTAATTCCAGGGGTCAGCTTTTGTGCTCTCATACGGAACGGGCCCAGGAGTGGTGATAATGACCGACGCTGGTCTTGCCGGCGGTGAAATAGTTATCGTCTTAAAAGGGATAGTAACAGTGGAAATATCATTCCTTCTACCAGTAACTTCCTTCTTCTGATCGCACCTATCGAACTGCAACCGACCTTCATTAATCAGCTTCTGAATCCCTGATCTCTACATATCACATCCATTTGTTTGCAACATACACTCTGAACAGCTTTTATCACAACCAGGGGATGCCCCACCCTTCAGTAATATCTCCTTCACTACCAACAAAGGAGTACTCAATTCATTCACGTCTAGAACCAAATTCAAAGATTCACCCTCTTCTATAACAGCATTAACCCTCGGCCCACCGTGGTTCGACATTGGGTTTTGAATGACATTTGGAGTTTCATTGGAAAAATTGATGGCCTTCGAGTCCACCAAATCTTGGACTTTATGCTTAAAAGCTTTACAGTCCTCAATGTAGTGTCCGGGCGCCCCAGAATGAAATTCACAGTGGGCATTAGGATTGTAACCCGGAGGTGGATTGCCAGTAATAGGAGCCAAAGTCCTTGTCTGAATTAATTGCAATTGCATCAGATGTTGAAATAGCTGGGAGTAAGGCAGAGGCGGAGTATCAAAATGCCTATTAGGCTTAGACCTTGGCTGATATTGGCGAGGAGCGTGATTTTGCTGTTGAGGTGGAAGTGCTGCAGGAATAGTTACTGAGGCCACCTGCTGATTATAATTCTGACGCTGCTTTCCCTTACCGCGATATGATGAAACAGAATTAACATCTCATTCTTATTTCTTGTAATTTACATAAGGTTTCTTCCCTCCTCCAGAAGATGACCCATCACTACCCGATATCTTTCCGGCTTTAATTCCGCTTTCCAACATCTCTCCAACTAGGATCAAATCAGCAAACTTCCCGGACATGCAAGGTATCAGCTTCTCATAATAATGACCGGGCCGGGTAGCCATGAACATATTCAACATCTCTCGTTCCAGCATGGGAGGTTGTACCTTCACTGCCAGTTCTCACCACCTCTGGGCATATTCTTTGAAACTCCCATTATTCTTCATAGACATACTCTGCAGCTGAGTCCTATTGGGAGCCATATCAGTGTTATATTGGTAGTGCTTGACAAAAGCCTCTACCAGCTCTCTCCAATTGTGGACGTGACATCTCTCCAATTGCATATACCACTCCAAAGATGCCCCAGAAAAGGCTATCCTGGAAGAAATGCATATGTAATTTCTCATTACTAGAGTACGCAGCCATTTTCCTTACGTATGCCCGGACGTGAGTCTTTGGGCAAGTGGTACCATTATATTTCTCAAAGGTGGGAACCTGAAATTTGTGCGGAATTCTGACACCGGGGACCAACCCTAAATCATCAAAATCTATACCCACAGAGTTCTGATTCACAACTCCTTTTAGTTGTTCTTCAATCAATCTGGTTCTGTGATCATTATCAACCTGAGGAACAGCATCCCCGTCTTGCACAGAAAATATGTCATCCTATTGGTCATCATAACGACGACCATGAACTGCGCATACACTATTTCCTCCTCCTACAATAGAAGGAATCACAACCTGTTCTCCTCCGCCCGGAGGGATGACAACAGAAGGGACATGAACACCCCCGCCCGGAGGACCAACAGGAATACCATTACCCCCAACACCTCCGCCCGGAGGAACGACATCATTATGAAGGCCGCCATGAAGAACGCCATCCTCGTCAACTCTCGCCACCAAGAGTTGGATAAGGGTCCTCAGCTGTTGTTGCCCTTGTGCCATGCCTTGCATTAATTCCATGAACTGGGCCATGCGAGCCTGCATGGCAGCCATCTCAGCCTGCATCTGTTCCATAGCTCTCTTTTGATTGGATCTGGTAGAATATCGATGAATCTGCTGGTCAGCAATCCTACCTGAAGAAAGAACACGATAAGAAAACCAGAGATAAGTACCTGCTATGCAAAATGATTATGTACATGCAAATGCAAATGACATGTTTGAATATTCGTAGGGCGATCCACCCCTTGATTCCAGTTTAATAACAAGATGAAATAAAATTTCTACTCGTATATTAAGAAACCAGAGGATAATCATTTGTCAACAATTACAACCCAAGATACAGATAGAGGTCTGAATACAATGATCACAGATCCCAACCAACAAGCCTGGCGGTGATCCAAACACAATAAAAAAGAAAAAATAAACAATGGCATGTCATCAAAGTCCACAAGTGACAATCCTCCCCAGCCATTATGCTCTTTTCTCCAGTCTTGTGCTTCTATGAACAACTTCTTGGTATCTGAATGCTTCAGTCTCTGGATCAACTATTGAATGAGGACATCTCTTCTGTGCAGGATCCCTTTCAGGTATCGGCAGTGTAATTCCCATGCATCTTCTTCAAAAACACCATCCATACTAGGACCCTCAATTCTAGGCCTCTTCACTTCAGCTTGAATCTTTAATTCTTCTATGGTAGCTATGGCCTCATTGATTCGTTCCTCGACTGTGTGTCTCTGGAATGTCCCTGATAAGATATTTTCATCTTTCTTCTTAAGCTTCGTCTTTAAACTCTCGATCTGCTCCAGGAACTTATCTTCTTTCTGTTTGTTGGCAGTTATTGCAGTGTCTCGGTAAGCGTTGAACTTGTGAATTTTTGACAAAGCTTTGGCTAGGTCTTTCTTCTTAGATTTGAGAACCCTGCTAACACCTTTTAGAGCTTGCCCTACCTTTTGTCTGGCTGTGACCTCGTCAGTTAGCTCTTTTTCTTTCTTAGCGAGAAGCTCTGTCTTCGTATTGGCAGTACACATAGCCTCACCTCGCTCATGTTTCAGCTGGATAATTTCTTTACTCAATTCCTAATTCTCTTCTCGCAGTTTCTCTGTCTCAACCCATAGCTTATTTAACTTTCTATCTCCACTGTAGTAGGTGGCTTAATCATCAAAGGGTACAAGGGTGGCACTCTTGAGAAAGGAAGGAGCCCCTCTTCTGCTCTTTTATGGATCCATTCCACATAAGGAGAAAAAGCCTTGTTGTTGCATTTCCCAAAGAAAGTCTTCCCTCTCTTATGAACTTGTCTCCAAACATTCACAGCTTTCCTTAGAACTTCTTGGTCTTCGGTACCATTGAAAAACAAGGACTCTCTGATATCCTGATCCTCAGGGGGATCTCTCAACGTATACCCAAACTTCCTGATAGTTAGGGATAGGGCTGGGCATCAGTTCAGATAGGTTCGGATTCGGGCCTAAAACTCTAATCCGTTCTTAACTTCGGGTGACAAACACATGCCCAATTCCGACCGATTCATTTACGGTTTAATTCGGGTTCGGTTTAATTTGGATTCGGTTAATAAACTCGGTTTTTTCGGATAGTTGGGTCAACTGAAAATTTAAACCTAATTTTAAAATCACTCAAATTTTTTATTTTAAGCCCAAAACACTATTTTTTTTGTTTGTTATTGAACCATAAATATTTCTATCCAAAACAAAAAATTATGAATAAATAAACAATTTAATTTCATTATAAAAAAAATTAATTCTATTATAGAAAAATATAATTATTTAAAGCAATTTAATCCTTTAAAATTGAGATAACATTTGGTACACATTTTTAAATGAAATTATTCAGATAATAATTATTTAGAGATAATGAAAGGGGAATAATTTCTAGACAAATGAAAAGCACCTCAATTCTTATTAGTAATAAGTGGAAAAAAACATAGTAATTACAATCATTCAATGTCCCAGATATTTTTCTAAATTAGTTCAAACTTCTTCCTGACGGTGTGTGTGTGATATGTGAAAGGATGACTTGCTAATTTTGGAGTACCTGCAAAGTGGAATATACTGCAAGCTCCAACTTGTAAGGCATGGTGAGACCACGTGAGCTTACTGGTAAAACTACCGCCCACCTCTAAAAAAAGATTAACCAATGAACATAATCACTTTTCTTTTACTAAAAGATCCTATCCGAAAATATTTTCTAGTAGTTTGGATGCAAGGCCAATCATCTATAAAAAATAATAGAACAATTAACCATAAAATAGAAAATGCAGAAGTGAACTGAGACGATTCAACATGTCACACGATACGTACAATTTCCTTGATACCAAATTAGGAGCTACTACTTCAAGAAATCCAGGTCCATGAAACTCCCGCAACCAACCAGAGAACAAGCATAAATGACTCTGCAAAACAGTACTCATCATTTGAAGAACTTAAATATCAGCCCATTCAACTTCATCAGCAACACAATGATATAATATAACATTTAAAAAGCATAAACACTACCTCCATTGCACGAACAACATTGCTATTTCCTTTAGCCCTAGCAACTTCAAGAGGAGTTTGACAATCATCATTCAACACCAAAGGATTGGCTGCAAAGTTGAATATTTAAATCCATTTAAATAACATTTATTGAAGTCTCTAAAATTCAAACCATTTTTTATACATACACTTAACATACCTCCATGCAAAAGTAGTAACTTAAAAATACTTTTAAGTCCCCTTTTAGCTGCATGATGCAATGGAGTCCCAGCATGACGTCCTAAAAGTAGTTGAAAGTTTGAATTTTCAATCTCCATTACAATACTTGTCCACAAAAATTAAGGATAACAGCAGAAACAACAAGTCATGTAAATTTCCAGACATCATTATCTTACTTTATTATTAAGAATTTTTTTTTTTAAATTTTCGAATGGTAACTTATAATACTCCCTCTGTTCCTGTATCTAGGCTATATATGAATTAGATAAATTGCTTATCCAAGAATCAGAAACTATAACAAAAAAAACTAAAAGAGAGCAATACCGGGACGGTATGCATTGACATTGGCTCCAAGTTCAATCAACGTTTTAGCAATATTGTAAAGTCCAGGATTCATACAAGAAACAATCAAGGGGTTTTTTCCTTCTCTTTCAATATTCTGCATCAAACATCAACAAAATCATCAAAATCAACAATAAAATCCAATGGATCCAAAATCAAATCATCACCAAACCCTTAAACACTACCCAATTTCGAAAATATGAAAAAGGTAAATACCTTATCACCAATTTTCCATTTGGAAACGTTCTTAATCATGGAGAGATCTTACCTTCACAGAGAAGAATACGACAACGGACGGCAGGTTTGTGAAAACGGTGATTGACGGCAGTGAAGCTTCATGAAAACGATGAGTTTGAGAACGGCAACCCTAATCCCATTCAGATGGAACGAAAGATTGGAGAGATAATGAAAGTAGGAAACCCTAATGTATTATTTGGGCCATGGATTGAGTGCAAGCTTGGGCCAAGAATAACAGAAAGTCCAGCTCGCGTATGTGTATGTTCGGTCGGATTTGGATTCCGACGGGCCAAATATTACCAACCGAGCCCGACCGAAATCATCCGTTGTAATCCAATTTAATGACCTGTTTAAATCCATTATCCGAAATCATCCGACCCGTTTCCCAAAATCCGGTTTGGATCAGACGGATTGTCTCGGACGGTGGTATTTTGTCCACCCCTAGTTAGGGAAGGGTTGTAGTTAATTTCGCCCTTTCTCCCCACTAAAGGTACGTTCGAGAACTCTCCACAGTTAAAAATGAGCTCTATTCCCAGTAGACTATGATTAAACTAAACAATATTGTCAGCGGTCAATCCCATCAACCTCTCAGACCACTTCAAGGTATCCCTAGTGTCCATAAATGCCCTTGTCTGAGGAAGATGACTCAAAAACCATGTAGATAGGAATGGCGCGCAACAACTCACAGTCCGTCCTCGCCTATTCTCGTTCTTGTAGTGGACCGAATGGTATACATCACCAAGAAGAGTAGGTACATGATTTTTCAAGATAAAGATTCGAACCGCGTGCATATCAACAAGACCGGGGATGTTAGGGAATAAGACAATTCCATAAATGCAAAGAGCTAGTATAGCGTTGAACGCGAACCAACTTCTCGCCTTAGCATATAAGCTAGCTTGATCAAATAGAAACTTCAAAGGGAAACCTTTAAATCCTTGCTTGTCAACAATATTATTACTCAGAATGGATTCCCCAATATGAAGAGTAGCTGCCATTTCTCCCAAGCCTGGATGTTCTTCAGAGAAGAAAGGTATATTTTGCTCGATTGGAATTCCCAAAATAAATGAGAACTCTTCCAATGTTGGAGCCAAGATGTAATCTGGGAAAGTAAACAGCGCAACGGAGGGTCATAGAATTGAAGGAGCGCGTGGATGGCATCATGCTCATACTTGGAGATGTTATGATCAAACTTCAGCAACCTCCCATACTCTTCACTAAACTCAGCGCGAACCCCAGGGTCAGTCATACCAATCATCTTGTGAATCAACTTCAGAGTTGGGTCTGGGAAGGTGTAAGCTACATTCTTCTTTATCTGAGCATCCATGATGGGAAAACTTCAATAACCAGAATCAAAGGTAAGATGCAAGCCCTGAAAAATGTCAAACATCTTAGAATGCAAGGAATGATGCAAATGCAAACATGGGAAAAAGGTATCACTGCTCTGGACATCTGTTGTGCTATTAACCGATCAAGGACCACAAACCCAGAAATCCAAAATATCGGGACATCGGATCACTGAGATAACCAGAAAACCAGGTAGATAACTACACACTGATTAGGAAACCAGAAAACCAAGTAGGTTAAAGGTCAAGGTTATCTGCAAACTTGTAAACACCCGTCCATCTCACATGTGGGTACTAGAAAACCGATGATTCTCAATATCACGAGCTCTCAGGTCGAGAAATGATGATACATTCACCATTTCTGGTTTGGCATCATCATCAATCGAGGAGGCCTCAACTGATTCCCCTAAAAAAGGTCGTCCTATGATAAGTTCGCAGCTTCGGGTCCTCGGATCAAGAAGTATAATGGGTTTGCCATTTCTGGTCTGCCATTACTACCTTTTGGGAGGAGTGCCTCAACTGAGTCCTCGGGGAAACGGTCGCCAGAGTCGCCAGTTCTTTAGATCAACACCCTGAAATGCGCAAGACACGCACGTCAGAATATCTCCCAAGATAGCCTCGTCTGGATGTGAATTTCATGAACACCATACATACCAAGACGGCGCGTAGGTCCCTCTACTTTCCACTCTAGTCCTAAGTGTGTACTCAAGCCTGTGTATTGGGCTTATCTCTCAAAGAATCCCAACACGCCAAACAGAGAAACCAGTATAGCACAGTATAGTCCAGTATAATAATGAAATGCAATGCAATAAATGCAGTAAATATAGTAAAACAGTAAAACAGTAATACAGTAATACAGTAATATACAACAAAATAAAGCACCACAATAAACACCCAATGAAAATAAACAACCAAGCACTAGGATTGACTCGCAAAAGGGATGGACCAGCAAGAGGTCAACCAGGTCCCCAACAAAGTCGCCAGCTGTCGCTCCCGGGATTTTCATCTAGGTACAAACGCGAAAGTGGCACGGAAACAGAGTTGCCAGCAATGTGTATATATCCCAAGAGAGGGAAAGGAAACACTGTGTAAACCTGAGGGAAAGGAAAAACATGGTCTCGCAACCAAGAGAAACGGGTAAGGGAGTCGGTTACGCGAGGGGAAGGTATTAGCACCCCCACGCGTCCATCGTACCCGATGGGATCCACGCTTGTTGTCTCGGTCAAAGGGTGTCGTCATCTGGAGCTCCACTGCTACTGGGAAGGAAAAGGAACGGGAACAGAAAAGAACAAAGAAACAAAGAAGAAAAGAAAAAGAAGTGACTCGATAGGACATCTTCGTCATAGGCCTACGTATTCCCTCGTGCAATGGGAAAGTCAGAGTCAACGTAGTTCAGACACGAACTAAGGGGGGAGGTCGCTCGCCAAGACATCGCCGTCTTGTGCCTACGTATCCTCAATCTAACCAGAAGGAGGAAATCAGAGCAGTCGTAGTTCGACTTAACAAGGTCTTAGTGTTTTTTATGAGCGACGCTAAGTTCGCGTCCGACAATTAGGGTCGATGCCTGTTTGCGACTAAACAGAAAATAGCGTGCTCTTTTCTAAAAATGATTGAAACTGAACGATCCTGAAGGATAAAAAGTTTGATTTAGTGTTTTTTAGACAAGAAGTGGATTGAAGTTAGTTCGTAACTTGCATTGCACCGAAGTCTATGACATAGGAACGAATGCTTAGCAAATCATTCCAAGATGGAACGTCCACCAAACACTCTAGAAAAATGAGAGGAAACCCCTCATTTCTCACTTCCCACATGTAAGGCTCATGCGCAATACACGTTAATTTTATTAAGTGTTTTACAAGTGTTAAGAGATGAGAAGAGAGAACTCAAGGGAAAAGAAAACACTAAGGGTAATTATATCATAATGTTGTCATGCAAAAGATGGCCCTAAAGTCAAGGTTTAAGAGCAACCTAAGTCTAAAGAAGAGAGAGGGATATCACTATCTAATGCTTATCCTACCTCACCTTAATAAAAAATTAAGGATGAGCTAGGATCCCAAAGGGATGTAAGAGAGTTCTACACAATCAAGCATTATATCATGTAATCCATACACAAAAGAGAAAGTAAAAGAGATGAGAGATGAAAGAAGGAATGAGCATGGATAAGCATCCAATTACTCATGTGTCTTACCTCTGCCCCTATACAAAAGGTTAGCAGAAAATAAACACAAGTATTAAATACAAGTGAAAGAAAGTAAAACAAACAATGCTAGTTGCCTTAAGAAGACAACCTAAGAAGTAAACAAGGTTTGAACTAAAAGGAATGAGTCCTAAGGGTTAAGGATCATCCAAGGTTAGTAGGTACATGTCAAGGTATCCTACTAAGGTTAACATGCCAAATGAAAGCAACCAATTTCAAACTATGCATTAAAAGATCATACAATTGCAAGTTATACACTAACTATGCAAGATGAAGGCATATGAATCATGAACATGAATAAATGCATATATAAACATCAAAGTCAGAAGTGAATGACATTTAAGAATGCATAGAGATTTCATTAATATGGCATGTGATTCATGAATACAAGCATTGAAAATGATTAAGTAAGAAGAGATGAAGGCAAACACCACACAAGTTCAAACAATGAAGCATACTTGTAATGCAAGTAAAGAACGAAGATGCAAGATGAACACACTTGGAAATGGATGCAAGTCAGTCGCATATGACATTTGGAATGACATTTAAAATGCAATAATTAGCATACAAAGTTCACACAAGTATCATGTTGAAGCACATTGAAAAAGAAGAACAAACTAGGTTCAAACAAGTTCATACAAGTTCTTATGTGTTCATGAAATTAAGAGACATGTAAGATGATGTTAGAAGTCAAATAAAATGAATGAAAATGACCACATACAGTAGGTGAATCATGTTTAAATGGATGTTTAAGATCATTCAAGCATTGATGAAAACAAGTCAACAAAGACATGCAAGAAAAGAATCACAAGTGCACAAAACATTTCAAGTTTAAACAAGTGCACATAAGTCAATTCAAGATGGATAAGAAATGACCTATAACATGAGAAAAATGACCTATAATGTTCAGACAACATGTATCAAGAGGTCTCATCAATTTTCAAAGATGGTTGCATACGATGCACATTAAAACACTAGCACATAAGTCCTCTAACAAACACACATGCCTTGATGCAATTAAAATGAATCAAAAGTAGTGTTAGAAGCTCAAAAAAATTGGAATATGAAAGTATATTGAAGTGAAAATAGTAAGAAAACATGCCTCAAAAGAGTGGATCAAAATTCATTACCAAACATGTTCAAAGATACTTCACAATCTCATACAAGTCACACAAACAAATTGCTCAAAGATAGCATTCAAAAGTCAATAATAAATTACCTAAAAAATCTATGAAAAATGCATGAAATACCTTAATGTATCATAAAATCATGTACCAATTGATAGGCAAAAATTCACTTCACAACTAGGTCAAACAAATCAAGAATGAGGCATGTATCATGACTTAATGCTCATACAAATGAAAATAAAAGAAAATTCATGGGAAAATAGTAAAATATTCCAAAATCAGAAAATAAAATATGTAAAAATTATTTAAATGCATTAGAATACTCCATGAATTATTTCAGAATTTTATCATGCTTGAAAATATTTTTAAAAATTAGAAAGCAAGCAAACATGAAAAGAAAATTAAAAAAACAAAGAAATAAAGCAGGGGGTGTCACACAAGTAAAAATATAGTTGAAAGCGCATCGGGCTTAGTGGTGAGGGGGTGTGAATATTAGAATTCATAAGGCCCAAGGCGCGTGGGTCTGCAGAGGTGCATAGCATGGATGTAAGTCAACAAGTTGACTCATCAAGAGCCATCAGATCCAAGTCAAACATGATGATTACAGAAGCATGCACATCCAAAGATTCACAATGCACGCACATGTTAAGCAATGACACAACACACACATGATCACACATTTCAAAATTATTTCAGAAAATGAGGCACGTGGGAGAGAGCACATTCATTAATGCGCTGGCATGATGATACGCGTTGGATTGAAACAAATCAATGACCATGACTTAACCTGGCAAATGGCTAGGGTTCTTGCTCAGTTAGATTTTCAGGTGGCCGGAGAAGACTCTGGTCGTCTTCTCCGGCGACCAACCACCGTGCTCAGCCTCACATGTCACCAGAAATGAACAAGGCTTATAACATTCTCTTCTTCTCTCCACGTAGGTCACAGATCCGGGCTTAGAATTCACATATGATGCAAGAATCAAGCAATACGAATCAAAGAAGTTTTCCCTAGGTTTTCAAAACTATGAACATATGGTGCCTATCAACTAGCTGGTGGTCACATTGTCCCTAGAGGACTCCAAAACACAAGGAAACAGGCTTAAATCAAAGTAAAATGCAAGAAAACTTGAAGATGATAAACATGTGTTTTTGCTGAATTCTTTCAAAACAAGAAAACCAGAGGAAGCTTTGAGGATTAGAGCTTCAATTTGGCCAAATAAAGGCAGTGTAAGAGATGTAAATTGTTTGAAACTTCAGAGGAAGAAAAATGGAATTGAAGTTGAAGATGATGCTACATGATCTACTGCTTCATCCTCTTGCATTCATGGATTTTCTTGATGCTTATTGATGAAGATTTAGAGAGAGAGAATAGCTTCGTGTGAGAGAAGACTCAGAGAGAGAGAGAGAGAGAGATTGAAGAATGGTGAGAAGTGAAGAATGATCCAAAGTTGGTTAGAGTTTCTGTTAGGATTTGTATTTATATGGTGAGTTAACTGTTAACCACCTTGGTTAACAGTTAGAACTTTGGTTAGGGACAGGTGTAGTGAGAAAGAGAGGGTGGAGTGAGACTGAGATGAATGGAAAAGAGAGTGAGTGAAAATGATGGTGAGCTCATGTATAGATTCAATGTATGGAGGAGTATGGTATCATGGTGTGGATTAATGATGGATGATGATGATGTAATGTTAACATGTTGAACAATGCAGCTGATACAAGTTTCTTTTTCGTTTGTATTGTTTGAACATTTTTGGAAAGGATGGTACATGAGTAGCATGGTATGTAAGGAGTGGTTTGTCTTGAAATGGCAAAGTTTTTTATATGGGATGGTACATAATGTTCAGCATGCGCATGAATAACAACAATGACAAGGTTCTTTTTGACTGAATTTGCTTGCTTGGTATTGAAGAAACCAGATGTGATGAGGGGAACTTTAGAACATTGAGTCTTAACCTTCCATGGATGAAATTGCAAGCTTTTGGATTCTTTGGAAAGAGGAGATGGAGGACAACAACATTGATGTGGAAAATAATTGCAATGGAGTCCTTTAACATGCCTAAAATGTCTCATGAAGATGCTTGCACATTTCTGAGTTGGCATGCCAACCTGACCTGCCCTCGACCAACTCATGTGCTTATGGATGAATCAGTTGAAGTACCTAACTTTGCCTTATTATATCTCCTCATACATTGGTCAGATGAAAAATCCTTCAACATCAAAGTTGAAGATGAGATCAAGAGGAACAAAAACCATGTTGAACAATTTTTGAATTGAAGTCTCTATCAATGAGATATTTGACCTTGAACTTGGATATGTCATGCACACAAGGTGTTTGTGAATATTACTCCGAGCCAGCACGCGCGTGACCTGAGTGTTTGGCCTAAATTGCCTTGATTTCTCTCAACTTGAATTGATAATATCTCCCTTGATTTTGATCCAATGGAGATGTTCTTGTTATGGTTTTTAAGCTTGTAATGTGAGCTTTTAATAGGCCTCCATAAAATTTAAATTTGGAGCTTTGAACATAGAAAAAGAATGCCCTAAAGTTGGGTGATCACCTTGCCAAAACTTGCCATTTTAGGAAACCCTAATTTCTATATTTGGCGACTTTTCACATCTTTTGATTTTTAGTGAATCCCTTGATATTTCTTGATCAAATCTTCATCAATGAACATATTTGAGATGAGGAACATGAAATTGACCTCAAAAAGTCAAGAGTTGACTTTTTTCTATGCACAGTTGACTTTTCCCCAATTCTCCTGATTTTCAATCAATTGACTAATTGAAATCCTTTTAAACCAAATTGATGTACAATACTCCAATATTAGCCACTTAAGGACATGAAGAATACCATAGAATCAAGTCTTTCCTAAAAAATCAAAAATAAATTGATTCTATGGAAAACCCTAATTTTGGGGCCTTCAGTCTAGGAGGAATCAGCACATCCTCCAAATCCAAATTCCTCTGAGTATGATGTGTATCCTCTCAAACAATGATGAGATGTGCCATTTGGTGATGATAAAAGCTCAAAGATATTGCCCATTGGGGTGTTAAACTCAAGAATCCCAAAACCTCAATTTTGCACTGGTTAGGAGAAGGTGATTCACTTGAAATTTCTTGTCAAGCTTGATCACATGATGAGGTGATGGATCAATTGAGATACCTTGAGGCTCAAGGCTCCTTGGATTGGATTTAGATACCTTGATCCCATGCTAAGAACCCATGATATGCAAAGATGATAATGCAAAGAATGCAATGAAACATAAGCCAGTTAAAGCTAAAACATGAGGGCAAATTTTGAGGTGTTACAGAGGGTATGAGTAAGATTTAGGGTGGGAAGGGCAATCCCATTATGTTTTGAGATAACATCTACTATATGGTTAATATTGTAAAACTTGAACTTAAATATATTTCATCTGAGAGGTGTAAATCTTGAAATTCCTTATTCATCTTAGTGTAAATTAAGAGAGTCATTAAAGGTATGGATGTGTTTTATCATGTATCAAATTATAGCACTACAAAATAAATGCAAGACATATTTCAAGTTATCTATGAGGATACTCTCGATGTAAAAAGAGTTGGGATGAACACATTAACCCATTAGTATGATTTATTTAGGATGAAACTTCTAGAATGCAATAATGTTTCATCCATATACAAAATCATCTAAGAAATACGGGGGAAAGCTTTTCATTTAGGAGATCTAATTCACAAAGTCCTTATATACTTAAACTGCAACTTGCTACTTCAAGTCACTACAATTTGGGAATCTAAAGACTTGTCCAATATGGACTTAACTACTCTACTTAGTAAATTGTTAGAATATAAGCTTAAAGTGTATCATGTCACATGAAGCGAAAAATGTGAGAAAACTTCAAGGATGAAAGTGATATTGAAAGTAAAAGCTTCCAGGATGAAAGTGACGAATACATGAGTTTATTGGTTTGCAAATTCAAAAGATTAAAGAGGCACAAAAATAATGCAAAACAACCTCACAATATTCAAAATAAAAATGAAGAATGACTAACTTTCATTCTAACATGCTTCGTGTGCAACAAAAATTGGATGAAAAGTAAGCTCTCTGAGCTTTATTTAAATTTTGTTACACTTTGACGCCCATGCTTTACCTTTTTTAGATAATACTCCCTCAGATCCTTTTTATAAGAGACACTTCATCTTTCTAGATTCATTAAATAATTAATGTATCTAGTCTATAATACAAACCAAGTATATTAATTATTCAATGAATTTATAAAGGTAAAGTGTCTTTTATAAAAAGGACCAGAGGGAGTAGTAATTGTAAATTGTCATTTACCAGCCTCTAAAGCATCATAATTAAGTCAACTTATACTTTCTTGGATTTGAATTTTTCCGTTCTATATAAGGAATTTTGATTTGTCAAATAAGATATTTGCATGATCTCATTTGTGACACATTCTTTCTAGGTTCCAAATCCATCTCCACACCATTTGATTACTCTCTGAAATTGACGCAGGATTGTGAGGCTCTATATGCATACATTTGTAAAAATTGAAGAAACATTGACGCATTATTGTACCATACCACTATAAGACCTATCATCACATACATTATGCAACAACCCAACAAAATTACTTACAAGCCCAGTCTCATTCACCACCGTGCTGCAACTCAAGTTATAAGGTAGCTCAAACAATTCCCAAGCAATGGTATGCTTTTACCTAGAAAGGCACCACTGAAATTCCTTGGTTTCACAGATGTCGAATGGGATGGATACATTGATTCTATAATATATATATATATATATATATATATATATATATATATATATATATATATATATATTGGCAGTGCTCCTTCAGTTGTAAATATCTAATATCTTTGAGAACCAATAAACAACCTACCATATACATATCATATTATAAGGCGGAATATAGAGCCCATTTGCTTTAACTATTCAAATGAAAGAGTGTACGTGAATTTACCATATAGTTTCTCAACATTATTACCATAAAAAATGAGTCGTGAGAAAGAACGAAGGGGGAAAAGATAGATAGAGAGGCAAAACTTTATTTCTACGATCTATCACAACATCATAGATGAAGGCGTGTCTCTTAATGTCTTTATCATTCGAAAATCATAGGTTATAAGATTATTATAATGTGTTAATTTTCTAGAATTTAAACATTATTTTGAAAACTATAACTTACTTTTTTTCTCAACGACTCGAAGTTGTTTTTCTTTTTTCCAGGGACTAAACTAAATCTTGCTTGTTTTGAAGGACAAAAGTGAGTTTTCTTTATGTTGATAATAATAATAATAACGACATAACTCATATGTAATATATAATATTATTAATTAGTTACATTATATAGTGTATGTTTTGCATGTGCTACCCAAAAGCACCAGTCACATAGTGGTAGAATAGTACTCGGTTACGGTAAAGACTCAAGTTTGATTCCCGCTTGGTGCAAAAATATAAAGTTGTGATAAACAAAGTAGTAATGTTTGGTAACTTTACCTATTATCTAATAATTGAATGAAAAGTAAGCTCTCTGAGCTCTATTTTAATTTTGTTACACTTTGACGCCCATGCTTTATTTTTGAATTAGTTTGTTTTTAAATCACTATGATTTTAATTATTATGCATTGTATATATGTTTTATGAACATTTAATCTAAGATTTACCCACTATCTACTATAAATTTAATTTTATACTTTAATGTGATGTATCTTTTTAACATTTTATTATCTCGTCTCAATGTATTTATCTAATATGCCCCCATCCCTATGTCGTTTTACCTTGTTTATCATTGTACCGACTGAACTAAAGTTTTAGGTTGAGGCTAGTAAGTGTGACTGTTGGAACTAAACCAAACAAGTTGAGTTGGTTGCCCTTGAGAGGACTGGTAGACGAAAACTAGTTGACCGCCATCTTCATGTAAAATAAATAGGATGCAAATGGACATACAAAATCAGGCATCACAGAGATGGTAGATTGAACAATTTATGAGCCATATTGTGGGAAAAATGTATAAAAAAATATAGGGACTAAATTTCTTTAATACATACTCCCCTTAAGCCAAAATGATCAATTTGATTCTAGTAGTCACACTAACTCACAAAACACAGTTAGAATATACATAAACTTTATGTAAACCATACCTTCATACATGGACACATTCAAGAAGATGTTTATATGGATATAATCCATGGGGCTATCTCGTCTAGACCTAGCCAAGTGAGGACTTATTAAATCCATATATGTCCTTGAAAAGGCAAGTAGGAAATATTATGAGAAGTTAACCCTATTCCAACACAAATATCACCAAGCCGCGTCTGAATCTCACCTTAGTCCTTCACATTATTGATAGTATATTGGTATGATGTGATACTATATGGTAATTCACTTACTAAATTTAGCACCATCAAAGTAGTTCTCTAGGAATCCTTTAAGATTAAAAATTTAGGTCAACATATATACTTTCTTGGCATTGAATTCTCCCATTCTATACAAGGAATTTTGATTTGTCAAACAGATTCTTGCATGAACTCATTTGTGACATATTCTTTCTAGACTCCGAACCCATCTCCACACCATCTGATTACTCTCTAAAATTGTTGTAGGCCTGGGAAGTTCCATCTGCAGACATTTGTACAAATTGAAGAAAGATATATGCATTATTGTACCACACCACAATAAGATCTATCATCACACACATCATGCAACAACCAAACAAATTTCTTTAGAAGCCCAGTTGATGACTTCTCAGTAAGTGTACCAATAGTATCGTAGTAATAAAAGATCGAATCCACAGGGACTGTATTCGAACAAGACGATGTTTGTGCAATGTAAAGTGATAAGTGCAAATTGTAGCTATTTTTGCATATAAGTTTTGTTGCACTTATCGATACTTTTTGGTTAATATCGTTCGAATAAACCCCAATTTGTTTATAAATACGTTTACTTTATATTTTAGTGTATACTTGTGTTTTTGATTCATTTATGTAACGATTAATAGTTTTCCATTCATTTTGTAGGTAATTAAGCATTGTTGGAGCAATGAGTAATAAAAGCTCCAGGATGTACCATTTGGATCAATAAAAGGAAGAAGGCAAAGAAAGAAAGCCATTGTATAGAAGCTAGAAGCCAAAATAAAGAAGTGCAGTCAGCCTGATTTCGCTGGGCGAAGCTAGTGTCGCTGGGCGATACTACCTTTCGCCGGGCGAGTTACACCAGAAGAATTGCTGACTGTCATCTTCCGCGGGGCGATGCTTTTTCCGCCGGGCGATACTGCCTTTCGCTGGGCGAAGCAGGGGCGTAAGGAAATAAGGAAATTCTAGTACCATTCCAAGTTTTTGAGCTTTCGTCGGGCGATGCTTTTTCCACCGGGCGAAACTAGATATTTGTTGCCAGTCTGTCCAAGTACGCAACTGGTGTGAGAGTAATAAAGTGCTCCGCCGGGCGAAGCCATTCTTCCGCCGGGCGGTGCGTCTGAGACAAAATTTTTGTATATATTTCATTTTACTTCATTTTTGTTAGGTTATGTTGTTTGGGGGTGATTTTTGCTCTCCCAACTTCATCAACCTCATTCTTTGGTAGAGGTAGCTAGAAAACAACTTGGAAGCTTGCACGCGGATGAACCGGAGTGGATTGATCGTCGATCGGCTCTGACAATTCGCAAGATGTTTGGTTCATATCTTTTCTTCTTTGTGTTTTTATTATTTGTTGGGTTGTGTATATGTATTTACTATGATCTCATGTACATTTGTCGCCCATGGCGTTGTATGAAATCTGCTTTACAAATCTTTATTGGTGATTGTCTCTGATTTTTGCTTTATGCCTGAAGTTTGTATTGTGTTAGAGATAAACATCACAAAATTCGATTAGGAATGATTATCTGTTAGTTTCTGGATGCTAGAGATAGATTTAGAGCTAACAATCTTCAATAGGCTTTGGAACTTAATGCCATCCGTGTCTTGAGTCGAGTGCGAGAGTGTCGACGATGGTAACATGGTTGTTCTCTCAGCTCAGTGTGTCTGAGATGAACACTGTTGTGAGCGATGCTGGGTGATATTGAGGAGTATTGTAGGTTGAGTATAACTGGTCGGTAAGTTTAAGTTTGTGAGGAGTGAATTATGTGCATGCCAGATAAGTTTCTTCTCTTTGAAGAATGAATTCTTTTTATGTTGATATTTACTTTTCTGTTTTCTTGTTTGAAACCATTATAATCCAAACTCATTAACATTGAGAGTGTCGAACGACATTCTTTTCCTCGAATCGATCTCTGTAGACACGATAAATTCCCGAAAAAATACTTCCAAAATGTTTGTTGCTTGCCGCTTTACCGCTTCAACAAAATAGCGCCGTTGTCGGGGATTGATTTTGATATTGAATCGCATTGCGATAGTTTCTTTGTTTTTGAGTTTTGAAGATATCGTATATATTGTATATTTTCACTTGTTATACTGATACTTGTAGATTAATGTTGGTTTAAGTGTTTGGTTAGGACACTTGCTTTTGGTTTGCACGGTGAGGCATCACTATGGCATGAAGGAAGGAAGTTACTAGCTAAGCACTGTAAAGGCGTCGAGCTTACGACGTAAAACAAGCATGTTATATTATTTTCTTTTGTTGTGGTTTAGTTTAAGTAGTGTGGTGAACTTACATTAAACAAGTTGTACTCAGATTTTTCGTAAAATTCTCAAATCTTCACTTCACAACTTGTTTAATGAAATTTCACCCGGTTTTTTAGTTTGTTTATATTAATAGTTTTTGTGTTTGTCAATGAGCTTGTCTTGAGTAATTTGAGGATGCATTTGGTGATTTTCCAAGTTTGATCGTTTCAACTTGCGGATGTATGGTAATGATATTGTTAAGTTTTGTACACGTTCAAGGTATGTGTTTATCGTTTTCTTGACTTTAGCATATTCATGATACTTAGGCATTTTACAAACTTCCATACCATTCATTCTTTTGTATACTTGTTCTTGTATGAATCACTTTAGTTCCCACCCTTTTTGTGAGGTACCTTTCCATTGTTCATATATGCGCGGAGTACCAACATTCTTGTTCTAACTGGATTTTATTATGCTTAATTTGTTGTTTGTGTTGCTTATATGAATGCATGAAAAGGATCAAGGCATTTTGTTTCATTTTGAGCACAACTACCTATCCAAATAGTCATTCACCTTGTGAGCGTGTGATCATTCATAACCCTTTTGAGCTTTTTGATCCATGTTTATTTGAACTTAATGCTTGTCTATGAGTATTTAGTTCACTTATTTTTGAATGGATTTTGTTTTTTCTTGAACCCTCAACTTTGTGTTGTTGTATGAATTTTTGCCTTGCCTTAGAAAGTAGGGAGTATTCACATGATGATGTGGTTGAATTCAAGTTGGGGAGAGAATGGTTGTATACTCATCGGTTGGTTTCTATGAGGTTGAAAAAGAAAAGAAAAAAGAGAAAAATATGACAAAGAAAAGAAAAGAAAAAAATGAAAAAGGAAAGAAAAAGAAAACCCTTGAGAAAGGAAACAAAAAAAGTTCAAATAATTGTGCTAAATAAGTATTGTGTTTTGTGTAACCCTTGGGATTTTGGAAGAAGTTTATTGGAATTTTGTGTTTGAGTCTTTGTGAGTTGATCACTCCCTTAGGTTTAGGCAAGTTTTTGTTTCAATTACCTTTAGAAATTGCCCCTTGTTTGATTACCCGACCACACTACAACCTTGAAAGTCCTTGTGATTCTTGCCTTTATATGTTCAATGTGAATTTTTGGATGGTTGCATAATTTAGTCTATTGTTTGCATGATTGTTGTGTGAGTGATAAATACCCCATTTTGTGTTTTTCATCTACCGATGATTGTTTTTGCTAGGCGTGATTCACTTTGGAACTTGTGTTGTTTTAGGATGTTTGGAATGATTTTTGTATTTTGCATTTGTTTCGTGACTATGTTATCGTCGTAGTTTAGTGGTAAGTATTTACTTTGTGTGTACCGTTTTTCATTTGAACCATACATTTGTTTCCATTTTTCAAAGCCTGTTGATTCGTGATTCTTTGGTTATTGCTTTTGTGTTTTTAAGTTTGCTTGATTCTTGTTTGCGGACAAACAAGTTTAAGTTAGGGAGAGTTTGATAAGTGCAAATTGTAGCTATTTTTGTATATAAGTTTTGTTGCACTTATCGATACTTTTTGGTTAATATCGTTCGAATAAACCCCGATTTGTTTCTAAATACGTTTACTTTACATTTTAGTGTATACTTGTGTTTTTGATTCATTTATGTAACGATTACTAGTTTTCCATTCATTTTGTAGGTAATTAATCATTGTTGGAGCAATGGGTAATAAAAGCTCCAGGATGTACCATTTGGATCAAGAAAAGGAAGAAGGCAAAGAAAGAAAGCCATTGTATAGAAGCTGGAAGCCAAAATAAAGAAGTGCAGTCAGCCTGATTTCACTGGGCAAAGCTAGTGTCGCTGGGCGATACTACCTTTCGCCGGGCGAGTTACACCAGAAGAATTACTGACTGTCATCTTCTGTCGGGTGGTGCTTTTTCCGCCGGGCGATACTGCCTTTCACTGGGCGAAGCAGGGGCGTACGGAAATAAGGAAATTCCAGTAGTATTCCAAGTTTTTGAGCTTTCGCCGGGCGATGCTTTTGCCGTCGGGCGAAACTAGATATTTGTTGCCAGGCTATCCAAGTACGCAGCCGATGTGAGAGTAATAAAGTGCTCTGCCGGGCGAAGCCATTCTTCCGCCGGGGGGTGCGTCTGAGACAGAATTTTTGTATATATTTCATTTTACTTCATTTTTGTTAGGTTATGTTGTTTGGGGGTGATTTTTGCTCTCCCAACTTCATCAACCTCATTCTTTGGTAGAGGTAGCTAGAAAACAACTTGGAAGCTTGCACATGGATGAACCGGAGTGGATTGATCATCGATCAGCTCTGACAATCTGCGAGATGTTTGGTTCATTTCTTTTCTTCTTTGTGCTTTTCTTCTTTGTTGGGTTATGTATATGTATTTACTATGATCTCATGTATATTTGTCACCCATGGCGTTGTATGAAATATGCTTTACAAATCTTTATTGGTGATTGTCTCTGATTTTTGCTTTATGCTCGGAGTTTATGTTGTGTTAGAGATAAACATCACGAACTTCGATTAGGGATGATTATCTGTTAGTTTCTGGATGCTAGAGATAGATTTAGAGCTAACAATCTTCAATAGGCTTCGGAACTTAATGCCATTCGTGTCTTGAGTCGAGTGCGAGAGTGTCGACGATGGTAACACGGTTGTTCTCTCAGCTCAGTGTGTCAGAGATGAACACTATTGTGAGCGATGCTGGGTGATATTGAGGAGTATTGTAGGTTGAGTATAACTGGTCGGTAAGTTTAAGTTTGTGAGGAGTGAATTATGTGCATGTCGGATATGTTTCTTCTCTCTGAAGAATGAATTCTTTTTATGTTGATATTTACTTTTTTGTTTTCTTGTTTGAAACCATTATAATCCAAACTCATTAACATTGAGAGTGTTGAACGACATTCTTTCCCTCGAACCAATCTCTGTGGACACGATAAATTCTCAGAAAAATACTTTCAAAATGTTTGTTGCTTGCCGCTTTACCGCTTCAACATAAAGAAAACAGTAAATTGGGAAGGGGGGGGGGGGGGGTTCAGGTTGCAGAGCGAAAAACAAAATAAGAGTTAAAAAAATAGAATAATGAAAGCGGTCGAGTTGTGTATCGAATCTCTCAATCCTCTATTGATGATGTTTGATGCCTTGTACGAATGACCTTATCACTATAATTCCACTACTACGAAAAACCCATTTAACAACGGTTGGGAATGACATATAATGACGCGGGCGAAGGCGTTATTATGTAGATTGTCGTTGTATGTTCGTTGTTTCTACAACGGTCTGGAAACCGTTGTTGTATTCTGGAAGCGCGCGTTATATTGCAACGGTTAGGTATTTCAACCGTTGTAATATATATTAACTATCACAACGGTTATGAGTATCAACTGTTGTCATATATATTAACTATCACAACGGTTATGTGTCTCAACCGTTGTGGAATGTACCCTTAGTTTATTAAATACAAATGTATATTGCTTGTTTTACCATACACCTAAATAAAGAAATATAACCATTAAAATTGGTAAAGAACTATATAATCTGAAAATTAAACTGTTCTTGAAAACCAACTTAAACACACCACTGTTTTCCGAATTAAATCTATTTCATTCCGCACATTTTATGTTCCTTAACATAAAATTTATGGTTCAATGGTCGGTTTCCTTCAATCCATCGATGATTAGTGACGACGATGAGGTAAACTATAATAAAAGATATCGATGAAATGAAGCAAACAGACCATTGGACCATAAATTTTATGTTAAGGAACATTAAATGTGTTGAATGAAATGGATGGAATTCGGAAAATATTGACATGATAAAGGTTGGTTTTCAAATACATCTTAATTTTCAGATTATATGTTTCTATATCAATTTAACTGATTGCATTTTCAATAAAAGGATAGTGAAACAAACAATATACATAGTATATAATAAACTAAATTTCATATACAATATCAGAATGAATTCATATATATGTACCTTATCAGAATTATGAATTCATATATATGTACTACCATCATCATCGCCATGTGAAACAAACCCTAAGAAGTGGGAAACAATGAAGAAAATTAGTTAGTATTCAATTTAACTATATACAATATACATAGTATATAATAAACTAATGTTCTATATCAATTTAACTGATTGCATTTTCACTAAAAGGATAGTGAAACAAACAATATACATAGTATATAATAAACTAAATTTCATATACAATATCAGAATGAATTCATATATATGTACCTTATCAGAATGAATTCATATATATATGTACCACCATCATCATCACCATGTGAAACAAACCCTAAGAAGTGGGAAGCAATAAAGAAAATTAGTTAGTATTCAAAACAAAACAACCAAAAGTTGAAACAAAACCCTAAGAATTGGGACTGTACCATTACAATGAAGTTCACCTTGCTTGTGAAGCATTGAAGTCGAATCTGCACAAAATGAGAACAATCAACAAAAACAACATAAAGCAAACGAGATAATGGGAACTATCTAACAAAAAGATTGAAGTAGAAGAATACCTTATTTTCCATAAACAATATGTACATTATGCTTGCTACCGCCAGCATCATCACCATGTTCATCTAGTTTTAAATTATGCAAGAAGAAATACAAGGAGGGAGAAGCTTAAATCAAAAGCTTCATACTTCTTGTATTTCTTTTCCCGGATTCTATAAAAAGATGAATTTTGCTGCCAAAAATGGGTGCTAGGGTTTCGCTGTAAAGGAAATGGCGCTACTGTCAATAATAGAAAGTTAATTTCCTTATATAGGTAAATATTTCACAACGGTTTTCTAAAATAACCCTAATGATAAGTATATATATTATTTTAATAATATCACAACGGTTAGTTATATTAACCGTAGCGATACCCCTTATAACGTAATTATAGAAAAATGTTGTTGCCTGGAGTCGAACCTTGTACAAAGTATAAGGGGTATCGCTACAGTTATTATTACTAACCGTTGTAATATTATAACCCTTGCTCTTCACGGAGTGGAGAACACTCTGGCCATAATGATTTAAAATTTTCTCCGTTTTTCAAAAAATATCGTTCCAGAATATTAACCATTTACAAGTTATCATCATTGCAAGCATTAAACTATCAGACTTTTCATCTTCAACCTCATCTATAAATAGACAACTTTACATTTCTTCATAATATATTCTTTGTAACAATGAGTTCTACAAATGAGAATGCTAGAAACATCACCAATGAGGAACGTCAGGCGCCAATTGAGGAGGTCCAACCAGCGGCCAACGTCAGGGATGCCTTAAGGGCGAGGAAGAATAAGAAGAAGAAGAAGAAGAAGAAGAAGAAGAAGAAGAAGAAGAAGAAGAAGCTGAAGAAGAAAAAGATAAAGAAGAAAATGAGGACTGTTTATTATGATTCCGATGAGGGGAGTGAGGAGAGATGTCTGGATTATGAAGATGCATTTGCAGCTATGGTCTCTGACATTGATAAATATATGTAATATGATTATCAATGTACTCTTCTTAATGGAATCTTAATAAAATGTTATTTTATATATGCTCATCTCTTACAGTTTTATTTTTAAAGTTATATATACTATTTCAAAAGAAATAAAATAGATGTTTAAAAGAAAAACAATGATGAATTTTGAGTTTTGAGGTTAAATCTCCATAACACTAACAAAAGAAATAAAATATATGTTTAAAATATAAAAATATGACAAAAAATATAAAATATATGTTTAAAATATAAAAATATGACAAAAAATATAGTTGCTAGAAATCGAAGCTTGTTACATGTATTACAACGGTGTTTTAATACAACCGTGTTTAAAATTAAAAATATGGAAAAAAAATGCAGTAGCTGGGAATCGAAGCTTGTTACACAGCTTGTATTACAACGGTTCTTTAGTACAACCGTCGTTAAATATGGCGTTATAAATTTTTTAACCTATTACAACGTTGTGATACGAATCCGTGGTAAACCTGGCGTCGTTAAATGGGTTTTTCGTAGTAGTGTTCCATGATGAATTAACAAAGCCGTTATAACCGATCCACAAAATAACTCACTAATCACTACTCGGAGTTTCCTATCCCTAGTCCACCAGCGTAAGCAGGATTAGGCGATGTACAAAATGTTAATTCCCTATGTCACTACTCGTGATCTCCTATTCCTAGTTAACGAGTGTAAGTATTACAATTGTTATAGGTCCAACACATAGGCTTAGGGTCAGTATTCCCTATGTGCCCAAAATAAATTTAATAGAGTATCTCACATAAAAAGGTTTAAGAACAAGAAACACTTGCATAGAATTAAAGATCAAAGGGTTCATACAAAGTCAAATAAACATACAATCCAACAATATAGAAAAAGGTTCATCACACACAACCTAATCTAGATGAGTGTAGCTACTCATACTAAAAACTACAATACCAATTTAATAAAGCAGAAATGCATATGAATTCCCTTGAAGGTTTGGCCTCCAATGGCTTCCAATGCTCTCAAAATCACCCTTGATGCTGTAAAAATCGTACTTCAGATGCCAAAATTCATAACCCTTGCAAAAGTGCACAAATTCAAAGAGCGCATAACGGGTCAGAAGGCGTCAGAAAAAGTCCAAAAACATGCAACATCACGCACATTATATATGTATCGCGCCCGCGATGTAGCTAGTACATCGTTATCGCGCGCGCGATGTTGTACGATGTTGCGCATGATTATTCCAGTAGCTACACGCTTTTTCTCCTTTTTCATCTGATTTTTCAGTAAGTCCAATTTCTTCACACTTAGCTATTTTTCCGCATTATTTTGTCTTTCTTCTTCCTTTTGGCTCCTCTTTCACTTGTTTTTTTCTAATTCTTCGCCTAATTTTATGCAATGATGGACTGTCATCCCATTCCCAAACTTGAATCGTTAATTGTCCTTAAGTAACCTTCCTGCAACTGCACATTTCAACAGAAAATAAATCGCACAATGACCATTGTTCTAGCTTCCAACTTCCATCTGACAAAGTCAGAAAATTTCCTCAACATTTACGAATACTCAACATGTCCCTCAGCTCACCATGACTCACTCAATGGATAATGTCATCTCTCAATAGACATGCAAAATAAATTATGCTTAGCTTGTCATGTTCTAAAATAATTCATCACAGAGATCATAACACACACATTAGAGGTCTTTTCAGGTTGTACCTTGGCTTATGTTTTGGTAGGATATTTTTGGCAAAGTAGGTTTAAACCTTTGGAGTTAAGTGCCTAGTTCTTCTTTTATTATCATACCCTTTTGTTTCTTCTTTTCGGTACTAGAGAGTTGGTCCTTATATTTTTTCTTTATTTTTTTTGAAGAAGTGTCTTTTTTCACTTCTTATTTACTCGTAATTTTTTACTTTTTTTACCAATCATCTCTAGTATCCTAACCCCAAACTTAGAAATTTGCTCACTTCCAAGAGCAACCCCAAACTTAACATTTTTCACACACTTTAAGACTAAACTTCTACCTAACTCCAAAGAGAGGGTGGAATGAGCAAAAGAAAACGTTAAATAATTTCTTCACCAGTTAACTCAACAAAACATCATCTGTAAAAATTGGAGCTCTACAGAAAACAGAAATTGAGAAGCCATACCAAGAACATGCTCTTCCATCATGACTTGACATTGTTGACACAAGATAAAACCATTTTAGAGACACATATGATAATAAGTTCTCTAATTTCAACAACACTATTCTTTCTCATAACAATGACGAAAGGCTTCATAAATTCATTTTGGAAATTATAGTTAGCTAACTCTTCCCGCTCTAGAAATTTCATTGACAACTGACACAAGGAATGCATAGCAAAAATTGCAATCGAAAGGTTTCTGTAACAACCAATGGTTACAATGAAATCTGAAAGAACATGTCAGATGCTTGACCATGCAAGTCAGATGCGGTTCATATTATAATGCCTGTTACAAAATAATTGTGTCAAAATGAAACAATATAACTTTAACAATAGTAAATAAACATCAAGTAATCTATCAATCGTTAATCTTAAAATCATTAATATATATATATAACACATAATGCTCTATCCTGGCTTTTTTTTCAAATGAACGACACATTCTCAACTTCATATTTGGCAGAATTTGGAAGTTATCCTCATTAATAAAATAAAACACCTTACTAATTGTTATTAAAACATAGGTTTTGTCACATGTAACCCTCATTTTCACCCTAGCCTTTGCATTATACATTCATCATATCATCTCATTAGCATGGTACTTGATCCTTGATTCCTCTGTGAATTAGGGTTTGCATTGATTTCATATCATCTAACCAAAACATTATGAGATATGGTACTTGTTTGTTCATCTTTGTGTTCATTTAGGTGTAAAAGATTGGAGTGAGAAACTCATTGGTCAAGGCAAGTCTACTATGGCATAAGGGGTCTCATTATGGTCAAGAAATATTCAAGTTGATTCATTGATTCAAGAATGGTTCGTGTGTTTATTTCCATGTCACCTTCATCAAATTCACAGGTGATCATCCAATCATTCAAGTTTCAATCAAGTATTCCTCATTTTGTGTTCATATGATCATCTTTGAGCCATTAGATTCAAGATCATAGCAAAAACCACAAGTTGGTGCATGGTATTGTGGCCTAATGCCCAAATATGGCATACCATTTGGTCCAAACACCCTAACTCTATCAATTTTCATCCAATGGACAAGCTACTTTGAGCCAAAAGCCATAAATAAACTCCTCTACAACTTTGCTTCAAGGCTCAAACATCAATTCAAACTCTAAGGACTTCAATCTTGGAAGTGACCAAGTTGCCAAAAGTGCCCAAAACCTTGTCATGACCCCTACTTTCCACCTATGTCATTTCTAGCTCAAGCATCCAATTGACAAGCTTATTTGTACCTTTTGTTAAGCTCATGGCAAGGATCATTTGGACCATGTTTGGCTTAATTACCAGGAGAGAATTAAAAGTTGTGATGTCATGAACATGAGGTGTCAAGCTGGCCAGGAAAGCCAAAACTTGGTTCGACCTAAAGCCTGACTTAGAAACCAGGTCACGACCCCAACTTTGAATCAATGCCATTTCCAATCTAAGCATCCTTTTGATGTGATTCTTTTTGCATTGAATTCTTTGCAACAAAAGGAACATTTGGCACAAACAAGAATAAAAAACACACGAGTAGATTTCATTTATTCTGGCTCCAAACATGGCACTGTGGACTCTACTTCTTGCGCAAGTTTCAGGTCACCAAATTCACTCCAATCTCAATCTGGGACCACCAACCCATGTGCAACTCATTTGTGAACCTAATATGCATGCAAACAAGTGTTAAACAACCTTGCCACATCATTGAATCATGCTTTTCATCACTCACCTCTTACGGATTACAAATCACAAAATTCAACTCTAGCTCACACGAATTTCAGATCTAATTCACATGTGTGAGCTCATCATTTCATTTCCTATAAATAGATGATCATTTTGCCTTCACTTCCAAGCTTTAGAAAGCCAAAACTCATCATCGGCCTCCTCTGAAGCTAGCTAAAGCATTGTCCTGGCCTGAAACTCCTTGGAACCATACTTCCAGTTTCACCATTGTTGACCTTCGAAGCTTCAACTGAAAAGTAGTTATGAGTTAAATTTTTGAGCAAACAAGTTATCAGTATCTTTGTCTTGATTCACTGATTAAAAGCCCTTAACTACCTTGAATTTATATTGTGTATTAGTCATTTAATTTTACTTTGAATAACTAGGGTTCTTCGTGTTCTTGAGAAAATTCTCTTTGCTCAGAGTCAATCAATGGCTCTGATGCAAAGAGACATGAACGATGAAGTGTTGTGCAGCCGAATCAATGTTTCATTCATGCTAAAAACACGAGTTCATGGAGTTTGCAAGATTGACCAGAGGTTGAAGATGAAGTTGACCTACGTGCGGTTTTTCAAATAAAATAGTCACTGGCGCCCTAATTCAAACATTTTTATTTCTTTTTTATTTTTATTTTTTGATTTTATTTTAAATGATTTTTAATTCATTTTTGATCCAAATCTTTTACACAATATCTATAAAAATATTCTGCATCACATATATTTTTTGCATAATTTTTAAAATCATTTTTGTATTTAATTGATATTTTATTTTATTTTTCATTTAATTTTTATTTTCCATTTTATTTCTAATCATTTTCAAATATTTTTGCACCCAAATTTTGAGATCCAATTATTCATGTTTTTCTTGACTTCTCATAATTTTCTCAATCATTTGTTTTGCATTTTGATGCCTTTTTGGAAATTTCCTTTGATTTTCCATTTTAAATCATTTTCTTTGATTTTCTATTTTTATTTTTATTCATATTTTTGAATATTTTGTATTTGCCTCTTGATGATTGTTTGGTAGATCATGTTTTCAACATTTAAAATCCTTAATTAGTGGTTCTTTGGTTGATTCAATATTCTCTGGTCTAAACATGCTAATAAATTATCATCTGATCATTTTTAATACTTTGTATCAGAGATAGGTTATCCCTTATTGGATCATGCTTTGAGTCTTTGGTTCGCTGATGGATGATCCCTACATGATTGCCTCAACTTTATTCTTCATCTCTTTCTCCTTTTGCTTTAACTTTTATGTTGCATGTTTTAGGAGGCTAACTTTGTGTTAGTTCTATAACATGTCTAGCACATAAATTGTTATTGACCGGCCTCAAATAGGTATGGCTTCTACATAAGCCTACTTACGATTGCTTAACATAGCGCTAAATTATCTTGATACAATAATTGATCATTAATCTTGATCACTAACTACTAACTCACTGACTTTACTTTCTTTCCATTTAATTTGTGCAATTTACTTTCTTGCCTTTATATTCTTGCAATTTACCTTTATTGCTCATTTATCATTCATTTTACATCATGCACTTTTGTTTGCTTGGAAAATTCGCAAACAACCGCTGATCTCCTAATTTATGTAAAATTAGTTTACTTACAGGACCGATCAAACAAATCCTAGGACAATGTGCTTTAACAATTTTGACAATTTTCGTTAGAAAACCTTTTATTTATTGAATTCATCATATTTTTCATCAAACTTTGTATTTTTCGACAGAGATGATGAACTTTGTTTCTTGAAATAAATGGCGAAATGTAAATAACTTGCAAGTAAGAAAATGACAGAAATGTAAAAGGAATTGTAAATGAAGAACTTTAAACTTCTATTTAAATGCAAGGAATGAAAACTGGTGTTTTTCAAACGTACATTTTCTCAGTAATTACTCTTTTCTCTCTCTTGGTTACTTTGAGTATTTCTTGAGTGATTTGTACAAATTCTGAACACACACGGAAATCTAACACTAAGACCCCCTATTTATATACAAACGAAATAACTACCAATAACAGCTATTTCTCCTAATGGCGACAAATGGCATTCTGCATGCATTCGCCTCCTAGATGCGTTCCACGCGTCCAATTTCAAAAGCGAAACTCCCTCCTGAAATTTGAATTTCAAACACCCGTCGAATGGGCCTATTTCTCTTGTGTCAAAACTATCCTTCATACTTAGAAAAATCCGCCAATGCTTTCCCTAAGTACCATTTGTCTTCGACTTGCCTTTCTCATCAAAAACCTTCTAATCGAAACGACCTGTCGAATTGACCTGTCGAATTTTCCACTTTGCTTTTGAACAATTTCCTTGGCGTCGAAATTAGCAACCTACAACTTTATCTTTATGTCTTTTTATTTTCTTTGATCTTTATTTCATTTGTCTCGTTATCATAATCTAAAGAGAACAAAAACATGATAAAATGAAAAGACCAAAAGATGTTACTTCTCATTGGTAATCCCAAGCTTGGACTATGGTCTGTGTAGTTGACCTTAGCATGACTTGGAGTAGTTTGGACAATATTGGACTTTGAATTTTGACTTTAGCTTGACATGAAGCATTCTTAGGGATTTTGGGGGTCTTAATCTCAAGAGTTTGCTTCATGGCACTACCCTAAAGAAGAAGGGATACATGTAACATTTGTTTCCTATTTCCTTGTTTAGCTTAGGAAACTTTGCACACACATGACTTTCTCTTGAGCTACTTGACAACGAGACCCTTTATTTCTTGCAATCTCTTGTATTTCTCATGTACTCATCTCCCATTTTGATGTACTTTCTTTACTTTCCCGTTTTTCTGTGGTTTGGTTTTGCTTGTTAGTTACCCTTAGGGATTAAGATCAACCTCACCATTTTCTCAAACCCTTGATCCAATGTCAAGTGGTATTTTCTTAATAAACCATTGATCTAACGCCAAGTGATATTTTCTTAATAAACCATTGATCCAACGTCAAGCGACATTTTCTCAAATAAGCTCAAAAATATGTTTAAAATGATTAGAATTGCACACCACGAGCCTTAAGTGGTGGAGAATGAGTGAGAATGGAACTTTCCTACCCTCACTCTGAGTATTTTGGACACAAGACGCTTGGCTTGATAGTTTGAAGTATTCACCTCTACCCATAATCTTTAGTGCAATTCAAGTCAAAGAACGACCTTTTCTCAAAACCTAAAACCAATCTCAACTCATCAAAATCTCTTTTTGCGCCTTAAGGCATCATCCCGAAAACCATTTTTCAAGGTAAAATCAACCAACACACTTTTTTTAGCTCCGAACTACGGAGCTCTAATTTCCTTATTGCACTATGAGGATACGTAGGCACGAGATTGCAAGATCTTGGCGAGCACCTTAATAAAAAAACCCTTCATTTTCCCCTATAGCAATATAAACGACACTCATTCGCGCTTAGACGACCTAGATGGTTCCCGTTGAGTACAACGGGTGTGAGGGGTGCTAATACATTCCCCTTGCATAACCGACTTCCGAACCCGAATTTGGTTGCGAGACCATTTTCTTCACCTTTTAGGAAGTTTTATCGTTATTTTCTCTTTCTTCTGAATAAATAAAATTTGATGGCGACTCTGTGCATTTTTCGCGTAGCGACACTTTCCACTCCAAATGGCAAACTTATGGGTCATGACTGATGTTTCCACATCTACCTGAGCGAGTCATGCTCCAGTTTGAGTATTTGCAGGGTATTCTTATAGCCCTCATTGTTGCTGCTTCTCCCACACTTCACCTCATACATCTTGATGAGATATTTGTGAAGTGTCATGATCATCTGATCCTTGATAATGTACATAGTGTGCCAACTTCTCAACTATGTAGTACTGCATTCGGCTACATTAAATGATTTTTTAGAGTGTCGCATTCTTACAAGACACCGGATGTAAAGGGAGAGCCACCTAAGTCAGTTCATCAAGAGATGTGAGAGTTTCATGAAGGCACTCCTAGAAGGGCCATTATAGAGGTCATGATAGTCAAGGCACATGTCTTGCAATACAGGAGGTAGAGGAGGAATCAAGTGGTCAGATATACCCAGTAGTTGACTTTTCATTTCTATTTTGATCATTTGTATTTTGTTAACAATGTGTGGTTTGCAGTTTGATTTTTTGTTTTATTCATTTTGTATTTTGACTTAATATATAGTATTTTGATTGAATTACATATGAGCTTTGATTGAACTATATATAATCTTTTGTGATTAACATATGATTTAATAAAATTAATAGAGAACTTAACTACGAAATATTCATCGAATTATACCGTAAACACACTATTATGAATTCACAATGTGTACAGGATTAGTTTGAAATTTAACATAAAAACTCGCTCTTCCATAGATACAGATGTTAACTTCCATAATATTTTTTTTAACAAATAGGAATGACTCATGTGTTTTAATACGTACAGGGATATCAAGAAATTAACTTCAAAATTAATCCAAAAAGATTTTCAAATTTCTTAAAGTTGGATTTTCACCACACTAAGGTGAGCAACTAACTCAAGAAAAACCGTTGCTTGATTATTTCGGAAGGTAATTTGGACAATCCACGAAAAGTAAAGAATCCCGCACAGCTAGTTAACACATGATTGAACTTTACGAAACTTCATCGTGGAATTGTCCTACATTTTATATATCTTAGTACTACAAGAACTGTTCCAGTACAACAAACCAAAAAAAGAAACAGAATAAACAAATTAGTTTCCCACTAAACATTCTTCCCTAATCACTCATCTTTATGAAACTTTAAAGCCAATCCAAATATTTTGTAATAAAATTTGCCGCACAACTTATGAAACAGCTATTCGAATTCAAACGCCGCCCAGCTTATTAAATAAGCTGGGGCCTTTGATGCAGACTCATGTTTCGTAGTTATTATTAAGTTCATTTTCAAATTTTCTTTCAACTACAGTAACAACTAAAGAATAATCAACATAAATCATTTAACTAAAGTAGGGAGTGGGGGTACCAAGTTGGAAAAAATCTCAGGGTGCAACGTGCAACGAGATGGTTGAAAAGAGACTAATTAAAAAAAACTTGTAACTCAGACGCAACCAAAAAGAAAATGGGACATCTCATGAAGAAGATTTACATGAGTTCCAATAATCATAATAATCTAAATCTACTTTATGTCCACATCTTGTCTTTTATAGATTTGCAAACATGTTTATCCTAAACCTAAACATAACTATCATCATGACACGATTATAATAGGAGTTCGGCCCCAGCAAACTCATTTTTATTACCATGATCCCGACAACTATCTCATGCAATTTGTATATATATATATATAACAAATACTTGAAATCTCTAAAGATGCAAACAAAAACACAAGCATCTTTCTTTCAATTGTGTTGGGTTGATTGGGTGTTTTTTCCATGTTCTTACTGTTTCTATGGGACCTTGCCCAACTACTTGGCTCCCCACACCACGCGGATTCTGTAACACTCCCACCTCTTTACATTGAAAAAACTTAACTCATTGATAGTGTAAGCAAAGTGATGATAATGACATGACATAAACTTAGTAAAACTCATGCTTTTAACTTCAAAAAGACAATTGTGAATCTGATATATAATAATATAGTAATAATAAAATAACAAATAAACTCTAGTTACTTCACAGCAATAGTGTAAATAATAAAATGCTGCGAGTACAATAGTATAGTCTACATAGCTTTTTTCTTATCATCTTCAACCTTACATATCTTGTAACTTTCACCATGGGGTGAGTGATATTGAAGCTAAAGGATTAATAGTTCCAAAATGATGTAAGAAATAATTATAACACTAATAATCATGATAATGATATGTACAATTTGAAGAACAGAAAACTAACCCCAAAGAAAATTGGGATTAATTTACCTTGAGGAAACAGGGTTTAAGGCTCTGGCAAAGCCATTCATGGCCCCATAACCCTTGGAACTAAAACCCAAACAACCAAGCAAACCTTGTTTGTAGGGTAAAAACGTCTTTTTCCTCAACTCTTCAGCTTGTGCTCTGTTTGCTTTATAGTGTAACTCATGTGGAGAAGGTGGAACGCGTCTCTTCCCAACACCATTCATGGGCTTTCCCGTCATTTTCTTAGCCCAACTCTGAGTAGAAGAAGACGAAGAAGAAGAGCTTCCTTTGCTTGATGAACCATTTCTATGTGCTTCACAAGTTTTCTCCTTTGAAATCTGAGGATTTAGATTTAGATTTTGATTAATAGAGTTTGATTTCTTGTCTTTTATTGGAGTAAAAGAAATTGTAGACCAAAACTTGTTGTTACTTCTTCCTTCACTTTTGCTTCTTAGAAAGTCCTTCAAGAAAACCCATCTCTTAGAGCTTCTTCCAGCTGAAGAAGATCTAGAAGAAGAAGCTGAATCTGAAGGTGTTATTATCTCTATTCTCTCCAAACCCATCTCATCAACTTTAACATTCTCCATTTCACCATTATCATTGCCTTGGTTTACAATCTCAGAAGCTTCATTATCATTATGATGATCCTCTTCGTTGTTCTCGTTCTCTGTCCAATCCAAACGCGTGTTACTTCTCAACGGCGACATAGATCTGGTTCTTCTCCTAACAGATTTATCTCTCAGCCTCAGATCTCTACCGCGAACAACTTCATTCTCTTCTTCATCTTCTTCTTCCAGATCCAGTAAAGGAGCAAGAACCTGAGGGCGTTCCAAGTGAGAAGAAAGCTTCATGGGACGGATCTGACCGTTGAGGAACAACTCATCCGCGGAAGTCATTGAACCGGGAACGGCTGAACCGGTGGATCCGAACCGGGCCGAGAATTCGAATTCGTAACTTAGAGGAACAGAAGAGGTTGCATTAGTTTGGCGGTGGTAAGAGGAAGAAGCGGTTATTGAAAAATGTAACGGACTTGCCGGAGCACTGTAGAAGTAACCGGAGGAGATAGGTGGTCCGCCGCGACCTGGACTTGAAGGAGCGCTGACGTAAGGAGTGGAACAGTTGCTGTCTATATCATCGTAGAAGGTTTCGCCATTGTTGGAGTTTGAAGGTTCTAGATTTGTGTTTTGGGTAGGTTTTTGAAGCTCCTCCATTACAGTATAGTGCCTGCGTAGTGTTGAGTGAGAAGCGTGAAGATGGAAGAAAGGTAGAAGCAAATATATATATATATATATAAGATTAAGAAAAAAAATTATGACAAGACAGATAATACAGTTTTGCTGTATTACTATTATTGAGGAATTTGTAAAATGATTTTACGAATTTGCCCTTATTGTTGTGTTTTATTAACATAAATTGCCATTCATTATTCTTTCCCTACTCTTTATGGCTAAACCAAAATTGTACTTTGGGAAAACCAAATTAGAGGTTGAGTTGGTTGAGGGACTCGCTTTATGCTTGCTTCCCTCATAATTCTTTTTGTGGCTTTCGTCTGTTAAATTACTCCGTTTTGGAATTACTACTTTTCTTAATTGTATATGATGAGTTTATCTGTTTTATAGAGGAAATTTAAGTCAAATGAAAATAACATATCTTAATTGATATATTTAGTTGTTCAAGTCTTCCCTGTTGTATTTTTTGTACCAAAAAAAGGAAAGAAAGAGCGGTTATGAGCTTTTATTTTTACACTACTCAAGATAAGAACCTTAATTTAATGACAAGGACCACCACCCTACTACCTATATAAACTAAAGTTAAGATAAACGGCCTAGTAGCTCTTCTAAACTTTAAGTCATCATTTCAATATTATGCTTCTTTAAACAAGTTGTATATATAGATCTTGTTGTTACCATTATAAAAAATTAAAAATCACTCCTCCAGAAATAAAATAAAAAATAGACCGTTTGTGTGATGAATTTAAGACAGTTTTTTGATAGGTTGATATCTAAAATTTTAATGAATCCTCTCACTCTCGACCTGTTAAGCCCATACTGAAATTCCAGGACATCCATGAATCTACTTGAGTTCTTTGGCAGTCCTTACCCACCTTTCATGTAATTCAATGGGATCCCATTGAAGAATTGGAATTTTTTCAATCGAATCAAATTTAATGGGATCCAGAGAAACCATGTCTTCATCCATAGGATTCCAAGTACCTGGATCAATCAAAAGTTCGATTTTATCTGAGGCTGCAATAATAGCTCGATGTCATTATGTTAATAAAAAATGGCTCGGAGGTATGTTAACCAATTGGTATACTACAGAAACGAGACTTCGTAAGTTCAGGGACTTGGCAAATACATCATTATTCTATACTCTTTCATATGTATGGCGCAACCCAACCGTTTTTTTCTAGTCTCATATTTTTTTTTTTAATTTTGGAATATAATTTTGAATCTTTCCAGGAACATTTGGACCATTTCATTTCTGAGGAGAATAGCCGTTTTCAAGTAGTGTTCGATCGATTACATATGAATTCATATTCGATTGATTGGTCTGAGGTTATCGACAAAAAAGATTTTTCTAAATCACTTTGTTTGTTTTTGTCCAAGCTTCTTCCCTTTTTCTCGAACTCAGTTTACTTTCTTTCATTTTGGTTACGGAAAGTTAAAGTAGTCAAGTTGACTCTAATCGCTCCTAAATCCATCCCGAGCCTTTTCTTCCACCTCTCCTCTCCAATCCTCGTTTTCATGAGGCTGATCTTGAGCCGCTATCCACGCACGAATACCTTCGTTTAAGAGAATATTTTTGGTGTAGAAAGTCTCAAATTCAGGATCTTCCGCTGCGCGGATTTCTTGAGAAACAAAGTCATAGGCACGTAGGTTCAGGGCCAGACCGACTACTCCAAGAGCACTCATCCATAAACCTAGCCGCCCTTCCTTAACAAGATGGCTCGGAGCAAGCCAAGCAAAGTCTTATGTTATCTACTATCTTTTTTTTTTAGCGCAGAAGGGGGGTAAGCACACAATGAAATAGGTGGAGAGTCACATTTCTTTATAAAGCCCAAAAGCCCGTTTAGCCCTTCTTCGAAAGTGGCTTCGTGAGTTCGAATACCAAGCCTCTTTCATCATTCCCCTTAAGAAATCCTTCCGGAAGAAATGATGGCACCGCCCCGACATAGAATGGAATTGAGATATTTATAGGTTTGGCTCATGGGTTAAATTGTTGGGTGCATAACAAGTTTCATTCCAATTGTTTGACTAAAGCGTGTAAATTGGAAGACCAGGTTCTTCCCATTAGTATAAAGAAGTGGTTTCTTCTATTAAGAGGTGACAAATACTGATCCTTTTAGAAATACATAAAGAAGTGTGACACTAACCTGATCGACACGACTTTGGACTAGGCGAAGTAGATATGAGCGACAACCCACGCCACAGGAGCCATATTGTGCCCGCCAAATTCGTCTTATGGCCCTTTAAGATGTTTTTGGGCTGATAGAGCTATGGGTCGTCTTCTTATATGGCTCAATTAAAGTTATCTCAATTTGCAGTCCTTCAAGCATGACACTTGAGAAAGGTGAATTGATTTAAGTCAGATAGAAAGCGATATCTTTTTGGATGAGAATTGAGGGGGCAAGTCCCTCTAGCGTTACATGGGGAAAGTCCCTCCAATGAAGCTTAGAAAGGGAGTCCCTCGAGCATTACTTGGGTGATTCGCTCAAATGTTACTTGAGGCTAGTTCCTCAATTTTACATGAGACTGACATACCCTAAATTTTACCATGAGTTTGTTTCACTTGCATCAACATGGTGTAATCATTTCATTTTATCATACATTACATCAGTCAAAAGCATTCATCAGGATTTAGATGAAAAATCAGGATTTCAGACATTTTATCTAGTCTTGATGACATTTCATTTAGTCATTTGTTGATTATAAAGTCAAAAGGTTTATCTTCTCAATCTCAATGCATCGTTCATTCCATTGCATCATGTTTCAGAAGTTTAGAGGGTGACAGTTAATAGTATTGTCGCCATCTGAATCTTTGTAGGGTTTTAATTGTGATTAAGAATTAGAAGCAAATGGTCCAACAGTGTTTCCTTTGCATCTGATTGTCTATTCACGATTCTTCAATCAGTAAATCAATGCATTCACCTGACATCTGCATATCTACTCATCACAACATGCATTTCGTTTCTGTACAATGCCTAGGGGGAGAATCAACTAGCTGATGCATTGGCTACTTTTTCATCTATGTTCAAAGTCAAATGGGCTAATGAAACTCCTGTTATAATCATTCAACTTCTTGATGAACCAACACATTGCTTAGCAATTAAAACAGAGACCAATGGCAAACCATTATTCTACAACATCAAGTGATATCCTGGGAAGCAAGAGTATCCAGAGAATGCCTCAATCATAGACAAGAAGACTTTGAGAAAGTTATCATCTAATTTCTTCTTAAGCGATGATGTGATATATAAGAGAAATTTTGACATGGTCTTGCTCAAATGCGTGGATAGACATGAAGCAGGCAAACTCATTAAAGATATCCCTGAAGGTTCTTTCGGCACTCATGCAAATGAACATGCAATGGCGAAGAAGATCCTCAGAGCCGGCTACTATTGGTTGACGATGGAAACATACTATTACCAATATTCTAGAACGTGCCACAAGTGCCAAATTTATGTTGATAAGGTGCATGTGCCACCTACTCCTTTGAACGTCTTGACTGCACCATGGTCGTTCTCGATGTGGGGCATAAATTTGGTTGGCATGATCGAACCAAAAGATGCAAATGGACATCGTTTCATTCTGGTTGCCATAGACTACTTCACCAAATGGGTAGAAGTTGTTTCTTATGCAAATGTGACAAAGTAGACACAATTTATCAAAAAAGAGATAATTGTCGTTATGAGACTCCTAGCAAAAATTATCATTGATAACAGGCCAAATTTGAATAATAAGACGATGAAGGAGTTATGCGAGAACTTCAAGATTAAACATTATAACTCATCACATTATAGGTCAAAGATGAAAGGTGTTATAGAAACAGCTAACAAGAATATCAAAAAGATCATCTAGAAGATGGTGAAGACCTACAAGGGCTGGCAAAAGATGTTACCTTTTGCTTGGCACAGGTACCGAACAGTTGTCCTCACTTCAACAAGGGTAACCCCTTTCTTTCTAGTCTATGACATGGATGTTGTACTACCAATAGAAGTTGAAATCCCCTCGTTAAGAGTCTTGATGAAGACTGAATTAGAAGAGGTGGAATGTAACACCCTTTTCTACCCCCACAAATGTTGCAGCAGAAACAACTCAATTATCAGAGTAAAACATCAAAAATACCTCAAAGGGTGCACATTTCTCATTTAAATCAAAATAATACACTTGCCCTGTAAACAAAAGGGTTTTCCTCAAAATAACTCAAAAGCCTTCACATGGCAGCAGAACTCAAAATCCTCAATTAAAAGGTTTTCAACAAACATCGTAATAATCAAAAATAAAACCACATCATCAAATGACAGCAAAATAAGAAGAAAACATAGTTCGACTCAAAGGACCTCAACCCGATGTTACACTATCAGAGCAAGACCCTCTAAATCGACCAAAAGCAAATAAACTTCAAGATCCTCGAAAGCATCCACAACTAAACCTGATCACCTGCACGTTACCCACGTGGAGGCAACATTCAAACAGGCAGGGTGAGTAATCACAATTCATAATAATCATTATAAAATAAGATATACATAAAATGGCATTATCTTCATATACAACATCTTCAGGGTCATCACAAGGAAACATCAAAATCACGAACAACATCATAAAATACATCAATGGCAATTAAATGCAAATGCACAACAAGACTCATGCATGTGGTACCAATCGTCATAATAGATGGACACTAGGCCATCAACCCTCCAAAGATCCCCGTCAATAGGATCAATCCCGCAATTGGAACCGGAGCACGTCATAATTACCTCATATCCACACAATGGGAATGAAGCGTCGTCACAGAGTATGCATATGAATGTATGATACACAACATCACTAATCATCATCATCTAATAAACATCATAATGTGCATCATCATTCATCAATTCTCATATACGTCATGTCATCACATATTCGTTAAATAATCACCAAAGCATCATCATATAATCATTAATAACATCATAGAAAATCATCATAAAAATCACAACATCAAGACATCACAACAGCATAAACAAAATTTCGTGAACAGCAGCAGTTCGCTCCAGAATTCGCTAGGCGAACCTGTTTGCTGGGACCTTCGCTTAGCGAAGCGGCCAACGAACCTCACAGACCCCACACTCAACACCAGAACACAATCATCTGTCACACTCACCTGTTGACTCGCTTAGCGAACTCCCTCACTGATTCCTTCGCTTAGCAAAACTCCCAGCGAAGCCCACCTTTCCTCTCCAGAATCATCTCAGTGCCCCCTCCCACATTATCGCGCATTCGCTTGGCGAACATTCGCCTAGCGAACCTGCGATTACAGCAAATCGCTGCTACGCATCAGTGGCTCCACAATCTCCAAGGTACCTGTGATTACAGTCCCAAATGACCCAAAAATATCCCTATAACAGTCTTAATGCATCACAAAATTTAAATGTCTAAACCCTACGTCTGTTAGGTCGATTTAGGACACTACGGGAAACCTTAATTTCCCTAAACCTTCAAAACTCTCAAGCTTCATATAAACTCCATAAATCCTTCACCACCGGGTTAAAACTACAATAACGGGGAAATCAGCCCCAAGGTCTACTCTACTGATTATTTCAACTCTTAATAATCGATCTCACAACATGCCCTCAAAGTCATCAGTTTATCTCAAAACCCATAAACCCTCAAAAACCCCAAAATCCACTTCAATGAATTGAATCCTATAATGAAAACAATGAAAGGCAATTACTCCCCATACCTTAGATTGTCGATCCGAAGTGTTTTCTCTTGAGCCTTTGGAAACCTTCACGAATTCCTCGCCTTTTCCCTTTTTCCTCAGAGCTCTCCCTTCTTTCCTTCTTTTCGCGGTTAACCAAAAGTGAACCCTATCCTCAAAATCCTCCATAAATATTCAACCTAACCCTTGGATTTGATCTTGAGAATATCCAATAATTCCTAAGAGCTTTTAGTAAGTTGAAATCTCGAACCCCCTTATAAAAGGAAATGAATTTTGTGGCTAACTTCCAACTGTAGCATGCGATTTTTGTCGGTGACGCGACCACCTTACAACAATGTTGAAATTGGGTGCTACTTTCTGATTTCTTATTTGTCCTATGAAGCTAGAAAGGAAAGGGAAGATATCTAAAACTAACCTTGCACGCAAATGTTTTCTTTAACAAATGCTAAGAGATCGGGGATCGGAGTTGGGTTATACAAAGGGAAGCTATTAACACCCAGTGTATATATGGTTATCCATAGGAACTTTTTATTGCTTGTTTCTCTGTTAATTTGAAATGCTTTCTTGTGTTTATTTGTTGTGTCTTGGGAAAGTTTCTCCATTGGGAGTGTTGAGAGAGTGTTTTTGTTGTTTTTAGGTTTTCTATTATTTTTGGGAAGGTGCTGGACCTAAAGTTTTTTATTTGTGTGCTCGCTAATATTTCACAATCTTATGCCTACGAATTCCCGTAAAGATATCAGGGAAATCAGAGCAATCGTAGTTCCTTTTATTTCTATGGGAGGAAAGATATGTTTGGTGTCTGGTTAAAAGCCCAAGATTGAAGCTAGTTGAGTGTTTGTGTCTTGGTCAAAGCCCAATATTGAAGCTAAAAGGTTGAATGAGAGAGAATTTGTCATCTCTAAAGAGATATATCTCGTATATTCATCACAAATATTGAAAAATTGATTATAAGGGAAATTACTTTAACTGGGATATGTATATCCAACAATGCCATAATTTTCTTTATAAAGGTGATGTCATGAAGAAAGAAAGCTTTAACTTAGTGTAGAGCAATGCCACTTTTTCCTTATGAATCTTTCATGCTAAGAGAGGGACATTGGCTCGGATGTTAGGGATCCAGAGGCTTGCCACTTATAGCTATTAGATGAAAGATGAATTTTAGCCAGGATAAAATAAGGATTCCAACTTGGATTTTGAATCAACAAGTGTGCCACCTACAATAATTATCTGGGAAAAAGTTTTGATTGTTTGTTTTTTTTAGATGTGATGTATAGAGGAAATATCCTCCTGCAGAGAGGACTCATGGTCTCATCTGAGGGGATGTAAATTTTTTGTGTGCCTTGATCAAAGCCCAAGGTTGAAGCTAAAAGAGACTGACTCTACTGAGGAGGGTTTTATCTGTCTTGTACAAAGCCCAAGATTGAGGCTGAAGGAAAATGACTCCACTGGGGAATGTTTTATATGTCTTGTACAAAGCCTAAGATTGAGGCTGAAGGAAAATGACTCCAATGGGGAATGTTTTATCTGTCTTGTATAAAGCCCAAGATTGAGGCTGAAGGAAAATTCTTATATGAAGCCTAAGAGGAGGCTATCTCTTGCCGAGGATTTATGGAGATCCAATAGCAGATCCAAATTGTGTTGGGGGAATCCAGAGGGGTTTACTCTTGCTGGGAAGAGTTGGAACATCAGATGCCATGAGGTTCTGATTTTATTGGGGTTTTGTTGGTGGTAAATTGACTCTGGTTGGAGATTTTTAAGGTAAAAGCTTAAACCTTATTGGGGGTCAGAGGAGTTAAAATCCTGAAAACCTATGGTGGTCCTAACTCTACTGGAGATTAGTATATTGATGAAATGATCAGGTTTTTTCCTGTATTTTTAGGAAACTTGAGGGTCTCTGTGAGATCTAAGAGGAGATGAGACTTTCCAAGTCTGCTTGAATAAAGCCCAAGAGGAGGCAGAAACTGTCCAAGTCTCTCAAGAAATGGTAGGCTCTAGTTTAGAGAGGGGTATTTGTACAATGCCCAAAAGGAGGCTGAGGTTTTAAGGGATGAAGATCAACCCTTAGAGTGGTATGATGTTTTGGAACTTTTGACTCTCCTAAGGATTGAACTAGTAGAGATGACTAATTTTTATCCTATGCCTTTAGGAGGCCTTTGGGTCCTTATACTAAGCCCAAGATGAGGTTGTGGAACTTCTAAGAAGCCTGATGGTCCTTGTACTAAGCCCAAGAGGAGGTTGGGGATGCTTTTAGGAAGTCTGTGGGTCCAAACCAAAGAAAAGTTCAAGAAAGGTTTCACCGGGAATAAGTCTTTTCTCTCTTGAACAGTTCTAAGGTTTGAAGAAATTCAAAAGAGGTTTCTCCGGGAATTAATCCTCTTTGGGGAGATGAATTTCTTGTACACATATATATTTCTAAGTTTTAATAGTCTTGAGAAAAGTTTCACCGGGAATAATGCCTTTATCTGTTCCATATTGTATAAGCCCAAGAGGAGGCAGACTGTATAGGGAATTTCCTATGAGGGGACTAGTTTTGACTATGTTGAAAGTAACCTCTGGTTTGACCTAAACATAGACCTAACTATTGGGGAAAACTCTAAGCAAGATATGCACAAGTATATACAGACAATTATATTGACAGATATATAAACAAATATGCATTGAAAAAGATAGTGGGACTTACCTTCTGAGAAGAAGCCCAAGTACAATGTGATTTGTTGTACTGACTACAACTGTATTGCCTCTTTTAGGGTTTCAAGAAATTGAAGAAAGTTTTGAAAAAAAAACATTGAATTTGAATTTGAATTAAAAAAAAAAAGAATGTTTGGGGCTTATACAATGATTGAGGAGCAGATGACTTATTTGAAAATATTGATCGCACTGCGACACCGACAGACGTTGTGGGGCTTATACTGTAGCAGAGGCCCAAAATTATATTTGTACAAAAAGGGGTTGGGTCTTACACTCTAATAGAGGCCCAAAAGTGTTTGTAAAGAAGAAAAATGGGGCTTATACTCAAGGAGAGACCCAAAAGTTTTATTTGAAAAGGCGGCGATCGCGCAGTGATTTTGAAAACCACAAAAGGACTTATACAATGACTGAAGCCCAAATTATTTATGTACAAAGAAGGAATGGGTCTTAAACTCTAATAGAAGACCAAAAAGTTATTTTTATACAAGAGATGGGGCTTACAGCTCAAGGAGATGCCCAGATGAAAAACAGTGATCGCACCGTTTATTTTGAAAACCGTATCGGGACTTATACAATGACTGAGGCTCAAAATGGTATATTTACAAAGGGGGTGGGTCTTACACTCTATTAGAGGCCCAATAGTGTTTCAAATGAAGTTTAAAAAATCAAAATTAAGAGAAACCCTAATTTTAATTTTAAAAATATAATTTTCAAAGGAAATTAAATAAAAAATGATATAGAATATCAAATATATTCAAAAACAAGTTGTCAACTTTGAAAAATGTTTTGAAAAATCATGTTTAATCACTTGAAAGCTTGAAATTCATTTGAATTTGAAAAAATCAAGGTGGAAATTTCATTTAAAAATGTTTAAAAAACAAATAAAATGAAATTATTTACAAAAATCTAAAATATATTAAATAAATAATATAACTTTGATTTTTTTGCAAAATAAAACATTTCAACATTTTTGTGACTTTTTAAAAAAAGAACCGATAAAAAATGATTTAAAATGAAAGAGAAATTAATTTTTTGAAATCAATTAATAAAAATATCAAAATATTCAAAAATTCAAATATTTGAAAAAAGGCGCCAAGGCAACCTTCTTCTTCCTCGCGCGAACCTCCATGGCCGTTTTGTAAAACCTCACATATATCTCTCAATACGTAATGATTTTGACTTTTGTAAACACGAAAGTTGTGTATTTTTGAACAAGGATTTCAGTGATATAAATTAATTGCATTTATATTAAGTGTGGAGTTAGAAATCAAAGGATGAACTCAAGAACCCTAATTTCTGCAAGAACACTATGAAATCCTATACACGATAGCTATAAATAAATTGATTTAGGGGAAACACTCTACATAAGTGCAGAAACATGTTTGTAACTTGAAAACACATTTATGATGCATGTATCATAGAGTTTGAGAGTGTCAGGCTTACCTCTGCAAGAGGAAATCGAATCCTCAGTTGTAGGTGTTACAGATGTTGTGTGATGATCTGGACAGCTTCCTTGGACCTCAAGTAGTGTGTTTGCAAGCTTGGAATGGATTGAAACACCTTGGAACTTGTTGTGGTACCCCAACTGCAACTAGGTCAAAAAGCTTGAGCAAATGGATGGTGACTTTCTGATTCTGGTGTTCCATATGAGTTTTGAGGTTATGGATCACTTGTATATGACATATGTGAGTTGTGTGGATGGTTGGTTTGTGTAGAATTGTCATCTATTTGAAAATTCGAATGTGTCTTGTAATAGAAGCAAATTCTAGTTTTTTGAGAGTGAAAAGAAGGAAAGCATGATTTTTTATGCTTTGGTGTACTTGAATTGATCAGAAAGAACCTCCATTTATAGTAGAGAAACTTTGTTTTGGGAGCAATAATGATTGGAGGCTGAATCACTCCAATATCCATTGAACTTTGTCATGTAGCCAAAGTCTCCTCTAGCCATTGACTTGTGATCAATGACTCAGTCCATGCCACCTCAATGCATCTCTTGAATGTCTTGAAACAAAATTGGAGTTTTTGGATTTGCAACATTGAATTTCACATGCCAATGAATATGATTTTTTGACTTGGTGGCTTTGTGATCAGATCCTTCATCATTCAAGTTAATTTTGAACAGAAATGAGATGATGCAAGTGTCCAAAATTGGCTCAAGGAATCGTGGGAACCAATTCATGTTTTCATGCCTTTGTGTGGGCAGGGTGAAAAATGCCATTTTTGGAGGCTTATAACTCCTTGCTCAAGCTGAACCATGAGAGGATCTTGTACTGTTTGGAAAGCCCCAATAACATACTTTAACTTTTATGTCCAACTTTGGTCTTGAATCATCTTGGATCATAATGAAAAATGGCCTCAAAGTTGGTGAAAATGCAAAACAGATTCTGTCCATAATTTCACTTAGTGTTGGAAAAATGGTCATTTTCATATTTTTGTGATTTTGATCAATCCATGAGGATTTAGAATCTGATGTAGTTGACAATCTTGAAGTATGTAATGAGAGCTTTCATTTGAGATTTGTATGGAAGAAAAAGGTTGCTTGGATCACAAGTTATGGCCTTGCAAAGTTGGGTATAAATCACTTTTTTCCATGACTTAGTGAAATTTCAAGTTTCTTATGGGCGCCCCTTTTGCAAGTAACCCCACTTTTCATGATTTTTATTGATGGATGATGATCCAAACCATAAGTTAACACTGTTTTTGACTTAAGGAAGCCTTGTTTGTCAAGAAATTCAAAAAGTCAAACTTGATTTTTGGCACAGTTGACTTTTTGTCAGATGAACTTCAAACTTTGTGATCATCTATGAAATAAAGTCATTGACCTAATTCAAACCTAATGGATGGATTCCATAGGAGTTATAGAGTGTCTTGAATCATGTCCCAAGGTTTGGGATCATGTCTTGGTCAAAAGTCAAAGGCACAATTGACTTTTCATAAAAAAAAACCCTAATTGGTCCAGATGAATTTGAATCCTTGTACTGCTTATGAACCAAGTTCTTTGAATTAATCTAATCTTATAAATGTATCAATATGATGTATTGGAGGTCATCAAAACACTTCTTGAGGTATTGGCTCATGTCTTGCTTCAAAAGTCAACTTAGGGGTGAATTGGGTCAAGAAACCCTAATTCGTGATTTTCGATGAATGCACCCCCTGAGACTATTTTGAACTTGTCATTGGGTCCATGAGGTCCCATTGAGCTTAATGGATCATGTTTTAAAGTATTGGATCATGCCTAGAGGAAAACTTCTCTCTGGAGGCCTTGGTCAACCAAAACCCTAATTTGGTGACACTGATGATCTTGAGGCTTGATCCACTTGAAAGTGTTGCACTCTTGTGCTTGATTCTTGACGTGGGAGACCTTTTGATCCTTTATGGATGTTTGAGATACTTTAAAAGTTGAGGATCATGTCTATTATTGATTGATCTTTTGTCTGAGTGCTCAGAGGAGGCTCAACACCCTAATTCTTGATTATAGTGAATGTTCAACAATCTTTGAGAGGATTGATGAGGTATGAATGTACATCCATATTGTGGTGATGATTTGCACAATGATGGGAAATCCTGTGGTCAAAATTTGGGGTATTACACCAACCAAACAGTAAACACAGAGAGAAACGACGAGACTTCGTTCCAAACGATGGATAAAAGCGGTTAGTCTCTTTTCCACAAGAAAATTGAAGCGGTTAGTCTTTGAGCTTCAAACAAAGACTTTACACGAGCTGGTGTTGAACTTGGGAGAGCTTTTAACATCAGGATGAGCTCGCCAACCAAACCTTGGTTTTATACAGGGCTAACCAAGAACTTGTAATATTTTAACACCGGGTTGATCTCGAACCGATTCAAACTTTTAACACTATGATGAGCTTGAATCGTAGCTTGGTTTTATACTGGACTAACCAAAAACCTATGAGATTTTAATATTGTTCTGATCTCGAACCAAATTGTTGACTTAATAACTAAATCCCCAAAACCATGTTTTTAAAGGGTTCAGCTTCAAACCCAAATAATTAATTCCTAATGGGATGAATTTTTCAACCAAGGTTAAAATAAAACTTTCTTGGTGAACTTATAGAGAGTGAGGAGTGAGGAATGAAAGCTCACGTTTCTGGATGTGAAAATATGTGGGAAGGGGCTTCTATTTATAGGGTAGAAGTTGGCACCAAAAAAGCAAATTTGTTGTGGCCGAAATTGATGAGTCAATCGATAGGCATAATGCTCCAATTGATTGATTTGCCTTAAAAAATGTGTTGCGTTGAGAATCGGATATCAAGCTATTAATAAACATGAATCACAAAACATGAAATTCACCACCGAGCTTTGATTTATCCAAAGGAAAAGGTAAAGAACGAAAACCCTAATAAGAGAATCTAAGGTTCGGGGTTGGTTATACCTAGGGAAGGTGTTAGCATCCTAAGCATCAGTAGTACTCTACAGGAACCTCTTGTTAGTATCTGTGTTATGCTAAAGTGTTAGTTCTTGGATTGGCTGGAATTTTGGTAAAACAAAGTATATTCAATGTTGATGTCAAGGTGCTGATGTTGCAACATTGAAGTCTTAACACTGGGCTGTGTTAAGTTATTAATTGCTGAAGTTGGATGTCTGATGTCACACAGGTGATGTTGTAACATCAGATCTGCAGAATTAACAACAGCAGGCTGTGATGTTGTTAGGGTTGCGTATTAGCTGGAATTGTGGAGAGCAAGTTGTCTCATTGGATGCGAATATCTTGGGATAGATATTTGCTGCTGCATAGGAGATCTGCTGCAGATTTGTAGGAGATTTAAAAGGTTGAAGATTTAAAAAGATTTTAGGAGAAAATCTGTTTTAATATTCAGTTTTAAATAACAAATCTGGGAGATATTGTAGCAAGTCCAAGACCAATTCAAGGAGCTATATAAAGCGCACAAGACCAAAGGAAAAAGGTACAGAAATACAGAGAGAAGATCAAGAGCATAGGCTGAGTGTCTTGAGTATTTTGTACGAGTTGTATTTACACTATTCTAAGGTTTGAATAGGTGTTGAGTTTCTGTCCTCTCTAGAAGCTGTGAAGTAATAGAGAGTGTTTGCTTGATCAAAGCTGTGAAGTAAGATCAAGGGTACTCAAAGTGGGTTCTTTGAGTGTTTGTAATGGATTGAGTGGTGTTCTCATACCTAAGTGGTGTCTTAGGTAGGAAGTCATTAGTAGAGTATAAGTTTAGGAGATTGTCAACGGGTTGTTGAGTCTGTAAATTATATCTACAAGTAGTGAATTCCATCCCTGGCTTGGTAGCCCCCAGAGTAGGCTGGTTGTAACCGAACTGGGTCAACAATTCTTGGTGTTATTTTGCTGTTTATTCTGTCCATTGTGCAGAGTGTGTTGTTGTGACATCGCACCTTAACATCACACGTCTGATACCAGAATTTCAATTGGTATCAGAGCAGGCATCCTGTCTGTCTCTGGGTGAGGTCTAGGGAAGTTACTTTCTGGTGTAAAGATGGACAAAGAAGTTGGAGGATTCGTCAATAGACCCCCTATTTTGGACGGATCAAATTATGATTATTGGAAGCCAAGGATGACCACCTTTTTAAAATCCTTGGACAGCAGGGCTTGGAAGGCTGTTATTAAAGAATGGAAAGCACCTGTCATGTATGAGAAAGATGATGCTGGCAAAGATAAAGAAGGCACCTCTAAGCCAAAGCCTGAAGAAGAATGGACCAAGGAGGAAGATGAGCTCGCCCTTGGAAATTCCAAAGCTCTAAATGCCATCTTCAATGGAGTGGATAAGAATATCTTCAGGTTAATCAATACCTGTGAAGTTGCTAAGGAAGCATGGGATATCTTGCAGGCTACTCATGAAGGAACATCTAGAGTCAAGATGTCAAGACTTCAGATTTTAACATCAAAATTTGAAAGCCTGAAGATGAAGGATGATGAGACTATTCATGACTTCCACACGAGTGTTCTTGAGCTGGCCAATGCTTCTAGTGCTCTTGGAGAGAAGATGTCAGATGAAAAGCTTGTGAGGAAGATCCTTAGGTCCCTACCTAAGAAGTATAAGATGAAAGTTACTGTCATTGAAGAATCACAAGACATCAGCAAGATGAGAGTAGATGAGCTCATTGGATCTCTTCAAACTTTTGAGCTTGGGTTGAATGAGGAAGAACCAGAAAAGAAGCCAAAAAGTATAGCCTTGGTGTCAAATAATGCAGAAGAAAAAGGTAAGAGTTCTGAATCGCATGAGGATCTATCTCAGGCCATAGTGATGTTGGGAAGATAGTTCACCAAAGTATTCAAGAGAATGAATAATAACTTCAGGCCTAATGTCAAGAACATGACTTCTGACACCAGCAAGAAGGATGAAGAGAAAACTGCCCAAGATAAAGGAGTGCAGTGCTTTGAGTGTGAAGGGTATGGACATGTCAAGAAAGAATGTCCCACCTTCTTGAAAAAGCAGAAGAAGGGCATGACAGTTTCCTAGTCTGACTCAGATAGTGAAAGTGAAGGTGAGTCAGCACAACATATTAGAGCCCTAACAGGAGCTGTTGTATCTGATGATGATTCTAGTGATGGAGAAGTAACTTATGAGGAGTTAGCATCTACTTATCAAGAGCTGTGTTTAAAAAGTTCTGAGATTTGTCAAGAAAACAAGTGCCACAAGCAACAGATTGCTCAGCTAGAGAATGAAAAGACTGATCTTGAAAATGAAGTGGTGCTAGTTAGAGCTCACCTTGATCAAATGACCAAGTTTGTTAGGATGCTGAGTTGTGGTACAGACACACTTGACAAGATCCTTCAGTCAGAAAAAACTGCTGGAGATAAAGCTGGGATAGGTTATGTGGCTGAGGATAAGGGAACTTCGGAAGGAAGCACTTCAGGTTTAAAGAAGGAAGTGTCACAACTTTCTTCTCAACATCAGCCAAAGAAGCAGGATCCTACCCCTAAGAAAGCTGATGTTTCCCAACCTAAGAAGATTGAGAAGAAGACTGGTCCTTATCAGAAGAGAAAGCAGCCACAAGGAGCTAGTCAGTATATGCCCCCACAATACCACAAGAGCATGCAAGCTGCTCAGTACAAACAGCACATGTCTCATCAGGTGTCTCAACATCAGGACAACTGGTATGGTTATGGATATGGATACACCAATGTTGTTCCTTATATCTATGGAAGAAGAAAGCCACACCATCATGGGAGACAATCAAGGAAACAACATTCTCAGCTGTCCTATGGGAGAAGATACCCGCATAATAGATGGCAGGGCAATTATGGTAGGAGAAGACCACATTATGGATGGCAGCATAAGCAATCTCATCATGGCAGAAGATTCAGAGATGAAAGAGTGAGATGCTATTATTGTGGAAGGTTTGGACATATGCAGTACTCTTGCTACAAGCTGCATGGATACCCTCAACCTCAAAACAGATGGAGAGAGCACAAGCCCAAAGTTGTTAAACAATGGGTACCTAAGGAGAAGGTGAAGTGCTTGTTGGCTCACTTGGCTGACAAAGAGGCTAAAGAAGGAACATGGTATTTTGACAGTGGGTGTTCCAAACACATGTCTGGATGTAGATCCATGTTTGCTGAACTTATACCTTGCCCCTCTCATGAGGTCATATTTGGCAATGGAGAAAAAGGTGTTGTTACAGGAGTTGGGAAAGTGCAAGGTGATGGTAGACCTGAACTTGACAATGTTTTGTTTGTCAGTGGCTTAAGTGCAAATTTGATCAGCATAAGCCAGTTGTGTGATGAAGGTTACAAGGTAAACTACACTAAGCATGAGTGTGTGGTTTCTGATGAGCATAATCAGATTGTTATGAAGGGTGCCAGAACCAAAGACAACTGCTATCAGTGGATTTCTCTTGAAGGAAATTCAACTAATGATGTTCAAGTTGATGTTATAACACCAGACTATGACATCAGGATGCTGAAAGGTCACTCAGAGTTAATGAGTCCTGATGTGAACTGTTTACGAGGAAAGTCTTTATGGAGGGAAAAAGTCATTGACACTCCAAACCAAGCTCCTTGCCTCAGACCCTCCTGTCCCGCTGGTGCAACATCACGCTTCTTCAAAGCCCTGTTCTCGCAACGAATTAACTCCTTCGATTTCAAAAATCAACTCTCACTGAAAAGAGTCATGGCGTCTCCATCCAAGAAATCTGAGTGTCAGAGTTCCAAAAAAGGAAGAGCTAGGGTTTCCACTGACGAAGGTTCAGCATTCAATCCTATGGACATTGAGCCCCTCTCAACCATTCTTCCTGAATCAGGTAAATCTAGACCTTCTAAACTTGTTCCAAAAAGGGCTGGGACTATTTTTAGAGATAATGAAATGAAAAAGCTTGTTACGAGTGTGCTATTTAGTAATAAAATAGCACCTAGGTCATCCACTTCTCAAACTGTTGAGGAAAGGCTAGATGTGGACAAAAGCTTAGGTCAGATTGTTGATAAAGTCTTTGAGAAAGGGCTCCCTATAAAGGGTATATTTAGACCACTGAGACAAATGCCTGCGGAACATTCTGAAAGGGAAAAGAGCGACATGCAAAGTGTATCTACAAATCTTCATAAACTTGCTATGTCTGTTATTGAAGATTCTGAAGTAAGAATAGAAGAAGATGATGTGCAGGAGGACGCTAATGCTAAGGGAAATGTTGGAACTTCACCTGCTGAAACTACTCCTGGTGAAGAAAAGAATGAGGAGGTGACAAATGTGGTTGATTTATCTGATGATGAAGTCATTGGAAAAGCTGTTCCAAGTATTGCTAAGAGACTGAAGACAAGGAAAGGAAAGACTGTTGAATTCTCTCCAAAGAAGTCGTCTGAAGGCAAGAAGAAAACTACTGTTGTTGGTCCCACAAAACCTTGGAGCAAGGTTGTTACACCTTCCAAAAAGAGAAAGGTTAGAGAAGAATCTGAGTCTGAGGATGAAGTTGAGGAAGATGTCCATGACATCACTCCAGTCAGAAAGACCATTCTAAAGAGAATTTCTGATAAGGTCCCTGAAGTGCCAGTGGACAACATATCCTTCCATTATGCGAGCAGTGCATCCTTGTGGAAGTTTGTGTGCCAAAGAAGGTTAGCTCTGGAAAGGGAGCTTGGAAAAGAGATCTTGGAGATGAATGAAATTATGGACCTCATTCATGGAGCTGGACTTCTAAAGACTGTGACTAGATTCTCCAAGTGCTATAATGGACTTGTTAAGGAATTTGTTGTCAACATTCCCATAAACATTTCTGACAATAGAAGTGTGAACTACATGAAGGTGTTTGTTAGGGGACAGTGTATTGACTTCTTTCCCAGTACTGTCAATAAATATCTGGGAAGAGATGACCAAGAGGAGTGTGAGCTGGAGGTGACTGATAATGAAGTATGTAGAGAGATTACTGCTACTCAAGTTAAGGTGTGGCCACTGAAAAATAAATTAACAGCCAGCAAACTCAGTATCAAGTATGCTATATTGCACAGAATTGGTGCGGCCAACTGGGTACCTACTAATCACAAAACCACTATAACTGTGGGATTAGGAAGGTTCATCTATGTTGTAGGGAAAAGAGTCAAATTCAACTATGGAAGCTACATATTTGATCAAGTGGTGAAGCATGGGGCCACCAATGCTATCAAAATGCCTATATCATTCCCTTCACTTATCTGTGGAATGATCGTAGATCAACATCCTGGAATCTTAACCAGTACAAAGGTAGCATATAAGAGGGAGTCAGCTTTATCTTTGCATCCCAAACTGTTTGCTGGGTGTCATGTTCCAGACATTGTTACAACATCAAGCTCTGGGGTTAAAAAGGTCAGAACTAAATCTGAGCTGATTGAAGAATTAAAGGCAACCTGCAAGGATCTTGATATGGTGATCAAAACCAGCACTGTCAGGAAAATGAAGATTGAGCAGATGATCAAAGACTTGGAACAGGGGGAAGATAATGGTGACACTGAGGAATCCAGGTCAGATGAAGGTGAAGAAGATGCTGATGGTACCAGCTCGAATGAAGACTAATCTCTATCTGCTGTCATTAGATAATAGTTTAGTTTTTCTTGTTTTGCACTTGCTGGTTTTGTAATTTGAATATTGTGTTGTTTTATGCACTGGTTATGTTTTTAGTTTCCTTCTATGATTTGTTTTGCCTGTTTGCTAACTGAGAGGCTAACAATGAGAGCTAGGGTATACTGACTATAGTTAATAGGGCTTCTAACTGAAGGTTTCCTAATTGTGGCTAAAAAGGGGGAGAAAATAGCCAAGATAGTTAAGAGAATTTTTGCCATATGCTGCTAATGTGTTGCTGCATTAAGGGGAAGTTTTGACTGAACTAGTGAAGATATCATTTGAAGAGTGCTGCCAAGCAGACATCAAGGGGAAGAAAAGTGCTGCACATTGTGAGCTACTGAACAGCTGTGATGCTGGTTCATGTTTTAGAGGGGGAGCATCAATTGGCTGTTGTCAATAATGAAGATGGTGCTGCAGCAGATCAAGTGATGAAGACTATGTAAATTGTCAAACTGCTGCCGATGAAAGTTTCAATTTTTGAAGATTATTCCGCTGCTGAAATCTCTGAAGGTGCAGAGTGCAGAAGTTGATTGCAGAGTGCAGAGATTGTTTTAGCCAAAATTAGCCAAAGGGGGAGATTGTTAGTTCTTGGATTGGCTGGAATTTTGGTAAAACAAAGTATATTCAATGTTGATGTCAAGGTGTTGATGTTGCAACATTGAAGTCTTAACACTGGGCTGTGTTAAGTTATTAATTGCTGAAGTTGGATGTCTGATGTCACACAGGTGATGTTGTAACATCAGATCTGCAGAATTAACAACAGCAGGCTGTGATGTTGTTAGGGTTGCGTATTAGCTGGAATTGTGGAGAGCAAGCTGTCTCATTGGATGCGAATATCTTGGGATAGATATTTGCTGCTGCATAGGAGATCTGCTGCAGATTTGTAGGAGATTTAAAAGGTTGAAGATTTAAAAAGATTTTAGGAGAAAATCTGTTTTAATATTCAGTTTTAAATAACAAATCTGGGAGATATTGTAGCAAGTCCAAGACCAATTCAAAGAGCTATATAAAGCGCACAAGACCAAAGGAAAAAGGTACAGAAATACAGAGAGAAGATCAAGAGCATAGGCTGAGTGTCTTAAGTATTTTGTACGAGTTGTATTTACATTATTCTAGGGTTTGAATAGGTGTTGAGTTTCTGTCCTCTCTAGAAGTTGTGAAGTAATAGAGAGTGTTTGCTTGATCAAAGCTGTGAAGTAAGATCAAGGGTACTCAAAGTGGGTTCTTTGAGTGTTTGTAAGGGATTGAGTGGTGTTCTCATACCTAAGTGGTATCTTAGGTAGGAAGTCATTAGTAGAGTATAAGTTTAGGAGATTGTCAACGGGTTGTTGAGTCTGTAAATTATATCTACAAGTAGTGAATTCCATCCCTGGCTTGGTAGCCCCCAGAGTAGGTTGGTTGTAACCGAACTGGGTTAACAATTCTTGGTGTTATTTTGCTGTTTATTCTGTCCATTGTGCAGAGTGTGTTGTTGTGACATCGCACCTTAACATCACACGTCTGATACCAGAATTTCATAAAGTTTGCTTGCTAAGGGAAATGTGCTAAGGTAAGGTAAAGACCTAAGGGTATGTACACTAAGTTTGCTCGCCAAGACGTCGCATCTTGTGCCTACGTATCTGACTAAAGAATCAGAGCAACCGTAGTTCACCTCACTACGGGGTAAGCAAGGGATAAAAGAAAAGGTGAAATCCAAGAAGGCATTGGATGTAAAGGAAAAAAGGTGGAAAAAGAAAAAGGTGGCTCGCTAGGATCTCGCAATCCTATGCCTACGTATTCTCAAGATGAACTTGAGAAATCAGAGCGTCCGTAGTTCCCCTCAATATGGGGGTGAAAGAGGAACCATTGACTGTGGCCAAAGTTCCAAAGGGAAATTAGGATCTGAAAGCAAGACACCTACGTGGAGTGCGGTGACTCCTAAGGATAAGTTAAAATATGGAAGAAGTGTCCACGGGAAAGTAGGGTCTAACAGCAAGACACCTACATGGAGTGCGGCGACTCCAAGCCTAAGGCTAGGTTAAAAAGGGTAATGAGCTATCTATGACTTTGAGGTCAATAGAAAGACTTTCGTTTGGAAGGAGGGAATAATAACAACTTCTTATGAACAAGAATATTACAAGGGAGTTGAGATTAATATGAACAGGAATTCAAAGAGAATGTACAACCATTAAACATATCTTTAACAAAAGTGTGATTCAAACATCAATGTGGCAAGAGATAGTAATATGATTCACAACAATTAAGCACGTGAAAATACATACGCATCATTATAAATTTTGAAGTTAAAGGCAAATCAATCAAGGCAAGAAACTTAGTAACAAAGCCACACAAAACCTTAGTAAAACGAATTCATCCAAGTTTAGAGAACTTTCTCAAAATATTCCTCTCATGTGTCAAGAATTATCACAAAAACAACTTAGAGATCAAATGGTTTCTAGAGGTAATTCAAGATTAAGTAAAAAGATTTATACTTATTTTTTTGAATTTTGAAATTAATTATAAAAAATTAAATAAAAAATTAAAAATTAAATTATGAAAATTTAAATTAAACATCAAAGGACATTTATGAATTTTTTTGGATTTTTTTAAGTAAAAGAAAATATTTTTAATAATTAAATGAAATGAAAAATTAAAAAGAAAAGGTTTAACTATATTTACATAAAAGGGGTGCAAGAGAAATTCTGGTTGAACTAAAAATAAGTAGGCATGAGCATGGGCCTGTTTTGGGGGGTGCTAGTAGCAATTTGAACAAAGCCTAATTCAAAATTAAAACAGAAAAGAGAAAGAAAATAAAACAAAAGGGGACTGGGGCGAGGGGGATTCGAACCCCAGACCCCTTACATACACACGCATACTCCTCGCCACTGGGGTGGCCATACATCCAATGTATGAGCCAGCCCCAGAAACACTTAAACCAACACGCATTAAAAAATGCATTTCTTTCAAACCACATGAGTAAGAACGTAAACAAATTTATCGTTAGGACAAACATCAATTGGTCATGGTAATTTTAGTCACAAAAGACAAAACCATGGTCTGGCCACTCACGTAATATCACGTCCCTTTCTCTTCACGCCCTATGCACGTTACACAATCCCAAACGTGAAGAGAGAACATGGCATACCACTGTTAAAGTTTCATAAACTTCAAGCAAGCAGGCAACAACAGTTATAATTCCAACGTGAAAACAAAATGGAACATGCAAAGTGGCTTCTTGTTCAACCAATACAACCATCAAAACTTAACCAAAATTTGTGAAACAAAACATTAAACTATACTACTCAAGGAAAGGAAGACTAATGGTCTTTAACCAGCTTAAATCATGAACATGATCCATATGAAAACAAACTGTAAAATGATGTACAGAACATGAAGCTACATTGTTATTATGCCAAACAAAGCCAACCAAAGTTCTCACATGTTAAAATCAAGCTTAAAGTATAACAAGTATTTTTGAGCATAAACTCAGACCTCAAACTTTTCATATGAAGATAAACCTTGCAAGCTTGAACAACTAAATGGCATGTTCGGAAAATGAAAAGAACAGCTTTCATCGTATGCATATACCAATGCTACAAAGTCTACACCAAACTGATGGTACATTAAAACCATCAGCCCTTAGACCAAAACAAAGAAGGGTATAAATAGAAAGAAACGAGATAGAATCAGATGTCTAGAAGTGAAGTCACACACTCCTTGTGGCCATGCAGTTTTAACAAACTCACACATCAAACCAGTTTATCCTAGGATCAAAGGTATAGAAAGTAAAAATGATACCCTACACACTTGCCCTGGCAGCATTAAACCAGCTCAACTTTCTACATACTTAGACAGTGCAGGGAGTGATTTCCAACACTCAAACTAAGAGCATGAGGACCAAAAGCTTGGCAATATTGGCAGTGCAAAAAGAACATTTCAAAGGCCATCAATATTCATGGCACTAAAATAAGTTAAGTGCATAACAAACAAGATAACACCAAGTACATGGCATTACACAGCCTGGACTATGAGTGAGGGTACTTACCTATCATTGCCAACAGAACCCCACACAAACTTCATTTTGTTTTAACTCATATTAATAGGACACGTATGGACAGTTCAACAGCAGTTTAACACACAAGCATGAACACAATATGTTCCAAATCATGAACAGATGAATGCTAGTGGAATAAGAGATAGTGAGAGCAAAACTGATCATGCCAACAAACCAGTTACATGTTGTAATCCTATACTGTCATGGAATGAAACACCTAAGCAAATAGCTTACAACCTTAAATTACAACATTGACACCAAAGTGACCCACACCAACAACTGACAATGTACAATATGGATGCCACAAAAATAAACACAATAATATATTCAATACCAACATTCAGCATGACTTTAGAAATAAGAACATGGTTAGTGAAATGGTGTGATATTTACCTATTGGAATATGTCTACTGCACCCTCTTACTTTGGGCTAAGTTTCCCTCCAACTATTTGTTGCTGCAAAGTGATCTTTCTCTTTTCTTTCTTGCTAAGCAAAACTTCACGAGTTGCTTAGAGTTTGGAATAGTATGTATTCATCTATTTGTGGTTATTGTTGGTTCCAAAACAAGTGAGGGTGCTACTCCTTTTATAGGGAAAATGGAAGAGTGGAGGTACGGGCCAAGGTGCAACTTGCCAAAATCTATCTTTTTCTCTCCCTCGTGTGAGCTGGCTTTTGGATGCAAAAGTCTTCAAGTTCTGATAGGGTTAGGTCTGATGTGGTGGATTGATGGGATTGGACCAAAGCTCCATGAATAAACAATGTTTTTGTCTTGGAAAAGTTTCTCTCACATCCTTATCAAGTTGCCTTACCTTTGCATAATTATGTTATTTTAAGGCAAACCACTTGCAAATTCGTGGAACAGGTCTAACCATTACTAAATCTACTTTTAGAACTCAGAAATGTGAAGCTTTGGTAATTAGGAGAGGTTTTGCACCATTATGCAAAAGTTGGTTGCTTGAAAATCAAGAAATGAACCCCTAACTTTGAAGCTTTGAATCTCTCAGCTCACTCAATGGATTGAGGAATTCTAGTACTCTTTGGAAAGCTTGAAGAACAAGGAACAACTTTCATGTTCAAAGATTTTTGATTTGACATTTGGAACTAGGTGAAAAATTGAGTTAAAGTTGGATGGAAATTATGATGAAAATGCTGAAAATTTCACAAAGTCCCAAAGGTAACTTATCTTCCAAGTCTCATAACTTAAAAACCATGCATTTTTTGGAAGAGGGTCCTCTAATACACTTTGAAGATCATGGAAAGAGCTTCCATTTGAGCTTTGAATCACTCAATTTGGATGTGTGGTTTGAAAGTTATGACTATTTTAATTTTTGCACAAGTAGTGAAGTTTCCCCATTTGAAAAGTTTCATGGACCAAACATTGCTTCTTTTGCAAGAAACTTCTCAAAACTTGATCTCTCATGCCTTAACTCATCAATGAGACATGTCGTGATGGATTGAGGACTTGGATGCTTCATTTTGGATCAAAATTCAAAGGTTAGAGCCTCAGTCAAAACCCTAATTTCACTTGTGAATGCACTTGAATGATCTCTGATGATCTTGCTCTTTCAATCACATCTAAGGCTCATAGATGGTCTCTAGGGATGTCTAATATCACATGGAGTCATGTCCCAGGGTTTGAGAATAACTCTTTGATAAATGTCAAAGGCCATGATTGTCTTGTCATAACAAAACCCTAATTAGAGGCAGGGCGAACTTGTGGCTCAAGGCACTTGGTGATGAGAGCTAGTCACACTTGAATTCTTGTTGAATTGGACCTCTAGGATGTAGGTGAGCTCACATGGTTGCATTTGGAGCCTTAATTGTCTTTTACTCCTTAAATCAGATGAGAGCTTAGCTCAGAAGACTTTGCCCTCCTCTTTGTGTAAGTCCTGGCTTTCACAAAAGAAACAAACTAGCAAAATGAAATGGTTAGCTAACAATGCATACATGATTGAATCTAGATGTCAATGCAAGATGTTATGACATCTAAGGGGTAAAATTTGGGGTACAACAGTTGCCCGTATTTAAATAGCTTTACCGGATGGCACGAGGAATGGAAATCCTCGGGGCATCAAGGTGAAAGGTGTTTAAATATAGCAAGCCGAAAATTTTGCCGTTAGATGGAATACAGATGCTAAGGACAAACAACAGACATGCATATGCTGACATGCCATGAACTTCTAGTATGATGATATGATGCCATGATAGTGCAAAGATGCAGACAAACCAAACTCCAACAGACAAGGAGCAAACCACCACAGATGAGCTTATTGGGGAAGGATAAAGGTTAGTATCCATGAGGAAGACTCACTGGGGAGACTCTGAAGAAACACTGGGGGAAATAAAGACATACTCTTACTGGGCATGAAACTAGGAAGAAGACATGATCTCCACTGGGGATCGACTTGAAATAAAGGGATAGACGTCAACAAAGATTTTCTATGATTTCTTATACTGAAGAGTTCAAACGGGACCTTCAAGAAAAACCAGAAAAGACAGAGAAAGGCACATCCAAAAAAACATCAGATGGCAAAAGAAACCAGATATCCGATGATGGCTTTGAATGAAAGGTACAAATCACAATATTTAATAATGGCTTTAGATAAAAGTGAACAAAGCAGGGATCCAAGAAGGTATTTGATGAAAAGAAAACAATCAACCAATAATGGCTTTGAATGAAAGGTACAATCACAATATCTAATAATGGCTTTAGATAAAAGTGAACAAAGCAGGGACCCACGAAGGCATTGGATAAAAAGAAAACAATCATCCAATAATGGCTTTGAATGAAAGGTACAATCATAATATCTAATAATGGTTTTAGATAAAAGTGAACAAAGCAGGGATCCAAGAAGGCATTGGATAAAAAGAAAACAATCATCCAATCATGGCTTTGAATGAAAGGTACAATCACAATATCTAATAATGACTTTAGATCAAAGTGAAAAAAGCAGGGATCTAAGAAAGCATTTGATGCAAAGAAACCAGTCATCCAATAATGGCTTTGAATGAAAGGTACAATCACAATATCTGAGAAGGCATCAGATGAGAATGAGATAAAAAGAGTAATCCAAGAAGGCATTGGACACAAAGAAACCACAACGTCCAAGAAAGTATTGAACGAATATGAACAAGGGGATACCCAAGAAAGCATTGGATAAAAGCAATCACAATATCCAAGAAAGCATTGGATGAATGTGAACAAAAGTGAAATCCAAGAAAGCATTGGATAAAAGGAATCACAGTAACCAAGAAAGCATTGGATAAAAGGAATCACAGTATCCAAGATAGCATTGAATGACTATGAACTTTCAGGAATGATACTGAAAGTAAAGGCAAATCACTATATTCAGGAACAATATCAAATGATAGTGAGAAAGACATACAGGAATGGCACTGAATGCAAAGGAGAAAACTCCTCCAGGAATGGCACTGAATGAACAGATAAGACTTTCAGAAATGACACTGAAAGATATCCAAGCAAATTTGATAAAGATTACAGAAGAGAGGCAAAACTTCCAGGAATAGCACTGGGAGAAACAAGAGGAATAAGATATCCAGGAATGGAACTGAATGCAAAAGAGACAGACATCCAGGAATGGCACTGGAATGAAAGAATATAAAGATCCAGGAATAGCACTGGAATGAAAGAAGATAAACATCTATCAACAGGACTAAATTTTCAAGGAAACGACAACATTCAGGAATGGCACTGAATGAAAGGACGGATAACATTTTGGTAAGCGTCATGTAAGTTGGACTTTGATCACAAGGTAAGACGTGGATAACAACACGACCTCGGACGAAATGCAAATGAGGATGAAACACTCATGATATGCATATGGCATATGAATTATGCAGATGATATAATCAAATGCAAATGTGATGCAGATGCTGATGACACATCTCGACTCTTTTGGTAAGAAGACAAGACTGGAAGACTGATTCCTCAACACGGAGATCACTGTCATTCTGCTTGGGGACTAAAGATGCTAACGCTTAAACACACCTCTGCCACACTGGTAAACTGTATCAAGTGATGCTCTTTGTAGGAAGGATGGAAAGTTGCATGGGGATTCTTTAAATTAATGGCCCCGGATTAGCTGACTGTTGTAGATGAACCGATCATTGCTTCAACCGGGTTGATGCTGAAAATGACTGAATTACTGTGCACTGGGAAAGCTTAGCCCCAGTATGAGTCTTGAAAACTCTTCTGAATAAACCAATTCTGAGAAGGACTTGCCCCTGAACAACAACCCTTGAACTGATTCTTCAACAGGATTTGGAAAGAACTTGCCCCTGATAGGATCACCGACCAAGTTTCTTAATTGTTTGAAAATTCCTTGAGAGGAAAGCCAGTTTGCAAACAAAAGTATTTGTACAAATATGGTAATTTTAAAGCGAAGTCATGCAACTTTTGAAATCAAAATTATTTTGGAAGATGTAAAACACAAGGAGTCACTGGTCTGAACACGGCGGTTCGAGACATTTAAAAGTGAAAGGTGAAGCACAAGTGTAGTGACCTGCAAAGATCTTTGGGAGTCAGTTTACACAACCTTGCTGTAGTATGCTTTCAAAATAACCTTGCTTCAGTTAGGTCTTTTGAGGGTTGTAACGTGGCTTGGTTCACGGTTTATGAAACAAAGGATAACGGCTCAAAGTTTATTTGTACCCGCCCAAACTTCGTGATGAACTACCAATCCTACGCTCAGTTAACTCAGACTTTACACTCAGGTTCCCATAGGTTAGGAATTGTACTGATGATAGTAATGATGATGGTTCAGAAGTTAAAGGACTTTTGATGGCAATCACTATTTCCTCACCAATGTTTGCCATTTAGGACTTTCAGGATGAAAATTTAAAGGTTTCCTCTTTTTGGGTTGTCATACAAACTTTTCTTTCTTATTTTTTTTAAGGCAATGTCATGAGCTTCCCATCTTTCTCAGCTTTTGCCTTAAAAGGGACTCGGCTCATTTTTTGAGTAAGGATTTCTTGACGATTCTTCTTCATTTATCACTCTGGGAACAACTTATACTATATTTATTCATTTAATTTGGAAGAGTGGAAAGGTTGTGAACGTCTGGCTTAATGATTACAGTGAACCATCATTGGTGTTTGACTTGAAGGACATCTTCGACACTTCCTTGCTGTGTGCGAAGGAAAACTTATGAGTACAACTTTTATGTGACAGGTGTCTTGCATGAAACTCTTGTATTTGAATGCACAATGAAGTTACTGAGAACTACCCTGCCCTAGGTTAAGATTGCGGGTTTTTTATTTGTAAAGAAAAGAAAAATCCTACTTCAAGGCTCAAAGGGGGTAACGAGGGATTATCTTCCTTATTTCTCCAGTGTTTAGGGGAATGTGAAACAATGCCTTAGATCGTCAGCAAAGTTTATTTGAAAGCATACCACTCCAATTATGGGTATAATGTTTTCATCATCCTCCCTCCAATCTTTGCACAATAAAACAGAAAGTGGAAAAAGAGATAAAATATTTTGCAAAAGAAAGCATAAAGATGTAAATAGTGGAAAAAATGAATTGAATCAAAAGTTGCAATGCTCATTTCATTAATCATGAAAGTACAAACATAATAATTTGAAGGCAAACAACCAGTACAAAATAAGGAAAATGCAAACAACAAGAAACAAGGCCCAGTGACTAGTTAAACACAAGGATGAGCTGTCCTGTCTTTAAGAAGTAGATGAGTTGAAGTCGACTGAAGCTTCACTTGGCGTGCCCTGGCAAAGGGTTTTTCTGAACATTGGGATTGTCCTTAAAGGAGAGGATTTTGTTTCTCATCAGCTCTTGTACTTTAGCCTTCAATGCAATGCAACCTTCCAAGTTATGGCCAGCACCACCTTGATGGTATTCGCAATGAAGATCAGTCCTATAGCCGGCTAGAAGAGGATTTGGAGGAGGAGGCAAAGGCCTTGTGGTAATCAAACCTTGTTGAACCATACCAGGATAAAGCCCGGTGTATGTCATGGGAATATATTCAAATTGATTCCTATTACGGTACTGGTTCTGTCCTGCAGTTAGACGTTGGAAAACTTGAGCTGGCCGTGGAGCAGCAACCATGGGAGTGACAGCAGCAACAGTAGGGTGAATAACATACTGAGGTTGGGGACGAGGCCTTCTCACTTTAACCATTACAGCATTAGTCTGATATTCCCTTTTCCTCTGAAAATTCCCATAGGATTTCTTCACAGCAATGGAAGATTCAGCAACTTTTGACACTTTTCCTTTCATAAGACCTTCCTCGAGTCTTTGGCCGATAGTAACCAAATCAGTGAAGTTGGAGGAAACACTTTCAATCATCTTTTCCCAATAGAATGGGGACAAGGTATCCATGAACATTCCGTTCAACTCTTTCTCAGCCAAAGGAGGTTCAACTTGGGAAGCCAACTCCCTCCAGCGCTGAGCATACTCCTTAAAAGATTCCTTCTCATATTGAGTCATGTTTTACAGTTGACGGCGATCAGGAACCATGTCAAGGTTATACTTATACTGCTTCATGAAGGCATTTACAAGATCTTGGAAGCAGTGAATGGAGTTTTGCTCGAGACCCATATACCATTGGAGTGATCCTCCACTCAAACTATCTTGAAAACAATGGATAAGCAGCTTCTAATTTCTGGTATAAGCAGTCATCTTGCGAAGATACATGACCAAATGAGCCCTCGGACAAGAATGGCCCTTGTACTTCACAAATTCTGGAGTTTTGAACTTAGCAGGCATAACAAGGTCAGACACTAAGCACATGTTGTCTGCATCCACATTAAAGAAGTCATTACCCTCAACGGCTTTGAGTCTTTTGTCTAAGGTATAAAACTGCTCACGGACAACTTCAGGTTCAACAAAGTCTTCACAGTCTTCACCCTAAGCACTGGCAGCATTGTACTCAAAGAGGGGATTCTCAAAGGGAGCTCGAATAGTCTGTGAAACAGCATGGACCACAGGTTTGGGCTCGGCGAAAATAGGAGCTTGAAATACAAGCATAGTAGTCTGACCAACCATAGCAGTAGATACAATTGGTGTAGAATAGTTGTGTGGCAAACCAAACTCGGGCCAAGTTGAAGGTGGCATTTGAACCGGTGGAGGTTCAGCACTTGAAACTTCCTGGATGATAGTTCTTTGGGGAGTCTCTCCCCTAGCAATTAAAACTTGAAGCATCTCAGTGAGTTTAGTCATGCTCGACTTAAGGTCATCGATCTCCATTTGGACCTCATCATTGTGTGCCTCTTGCTCTGACATCTTTCGTCTGTAGTTAGCTCTAGTCCGATATCGGTGTCGAGGAATCAGCTTGACGACTCACAGGTGACACTGGAAGATAGAGACAGTTGGAGATGAGTCACTGGAAAAACATATATATGCAATGAAACATGCAAAGATGCAAATGATATGCAATGCAATGCAAACAGGATGCAAAACACATGCAACAGGATCAAGGGTTCGAGATCACAGCATGAAGTCTGGGTAAAGAACCAATCACAGGGTGTGTACTAGGGTTCTTGTATCTATAAAACAGGGTTCTAATAAGTTCCCAGAGTCAACAACCCATCTTTTGGATATTATCGATTTCCCGAATGACTCGGTAGTCAATAATATTCTCAAGAGAGTCTCGTCTGAGTGTAGTATCGGGAAGCAACCAATTTGGGAATAGACTCCCTCATAGTCCTCGCACTACATCTTAACAGGCCAAGTGGGGTTAGAGGTAGCTGCAGTTCTCAATATCAAAGGCACCTAGGTTGAGAGTAGCACGTTTTCACGAATAGACTCGTTCAACATTACTAGACTCTCAAAAGGGCCTCAACTGAGTGATGGTGTCTCAAGTCAACTTTTTCGGGAATCAACTCCCTCAAAGTCTCCTTGAAGATACCATCGTCCTATCATAAGTGTACTCAAGTCCGGGTTAGGACTCATCTCACCACTCAATAGTAGCAACCCAGCATACAGAAAACCCAAGCACAGACAAGTATATATACAGATATAAATATACAAATGTACAAGCAAGCAAACATATAAATAACACAAATGCAAACAAGGTGGGCTTAACCCCTCTTAGGGGATGTCCCCAGTGAAGTCGCCATTTTCTGTTGCGGTGAGAATCAAATATCAAGCTATTAATTAACTTGAATCACAAAACATGAAATTCACCACCGAGCTTTGATTTATCCAAAGGAAAGGGTAAAGAACGAAAACCCTAATAAGAGAATCTAAGGTTCGGGGTTGGTTATACCTAGGGAAGGTGTTAGCATCCTAAGCATCTGTAGTACTCTACAGGAACCTCTTGTTAGTATTTGTGTTATGCTAAAGTTTGCTTGCTAAGGGAAATGTGCTAAGGTAAGGTAGAAACCTAAGGGTATGTACACTAAGTTTGCTCGCCAAGACGTCGCATCTTGTGCCTACGTATCTGACTAAAGAATCAGAGCAACCGTAGTTCACCTCACTATGGAGTAAATAAGGGATATAAGAAAATGTGAGATCCAAGAAGGCATTGGATGTAAAGAAAAAAAAGGTGGAAAAAGAAAAAGGTGGCTCGCTAGGATCTCGAAATCCTATGCCTACGTATTCTCAAGATGAACTTGAGAAATCAGAGCGTCCGTAGCTCCCCTTAATACGGGGGTGAAAGAGGAACCATTGACTGTGGCCAAAGTTTCAAAGGGAAGGTAGGGTATGAAAGTAAGACACCTACGTGGAGTGCGGTGACTCCTAAGGATAAGTTAAAACAGGAAAGAAGTGTCCACGGGAAAGTAGGGTCTGACAGCAAGACACCTACATGGAGTGCGACGACTCCAAGCCTAAGGCTAGGTTAAAAAGGGTAATGAGTTATCTATGACTTTGAGGTCAATACAAAGACTTTCCTTTGGAAGGAGGGAATAGTAACAACTTCTTATGAACAAGAATATTACAAGGGAGTTGAGATTAATATGAACAAGAATTCAAAGAGAATGTACAACTATTAAACATGTCTTTAACAAAAGTGTGATTCAAACATCAATGTGGCAAGAGATAGTAATATGATTCACAACAATTAAGCACGTGAAAACACATACGTATCATTATCAATTTTGAAGTTAAAGGCAAAGCAATCAAGGCAAGAAACTTAGTAACAAAGCCACACAAAACCTTAGTAAAACGAATTCATCCAAGGTTAGAGAACTCTCTCAAAATATTCCTCTCATGTGTCAAGAGTTATCACAAAAATAACTTAGAGATCAAATGGTTTCTAGAGGTAATTCAAGATTAAGTAAAAAGGTTTATACTTATTTTTGTGAATTTAGAAATTAATTACAAAAAATAAAATTAAAAATTAAAAACTAAATTATGAAAATTTAAATTAAACATCAAAGGACATTTATGATTTTTTTTGGATTTTTTTTAAGTAAAAGAAAATATTTTTAATAATTAAATGAAATGAAAAATTAAAAAGAAAAGGTTTAATTATATTTACATAAAAGGGGGTGCAAGAGAAATTCTGGTTGAACTAAAAATAAGTAGGCATGAGCATGGGCCTGTTATGGGGGGTGCTGGTAGCAATTTGAACAAGGCCCAATTCAAAATTAAAACAGAAAAGAGAAAGAAAATAAAACAAAAGGGGACTGGAGCGAGAGGGATTCGAACCCCAGACCCCTTACATACACACGCATACTCCTCGCCACTAGGGTGGCTATACATCAAATGTATGAACCAGCCCCAAAAACAGTTAAACCAACACGCATTAAAAAATGAATTTCTTTAAAACCACATGAGTAAGAGCGTAAACAAATTTATCGTTAGGACAAACATCAATTGGTCATGGGAATTTTAGTCACAAAAGACAAAACCATGGTCTGGCCACTCACGTAGTACCACGTCCCTTTCTCTTCATGCCCTATGCACGTTACACAATCCCAAACGTGAAGAGAGAACATGGCATACCACTGTTAAAGTTTCATAAACTTCATGCAAGCATGCAACAACAGTTATAATTCCAATGTGAAAACAAAATGGAACATGCAAAGTGGCTTCTTGTTCAAATAATACAACCATCAAAACTTAACCAAAATTGGTGAAACAAAACATTAAACTATACTACTCAAGGCAAGGAAGACTAATGGTCTTTAAACAACTTAAATCATGAACATGGTCCATATGAAAACAAACTGTAAAATGCTGCACAGAACATAAAGCTACATTGTTATTAGGCCAAACAAAGCCAAGCAAAGTTCTCACATGTTAAAATCAAGCTTAAAGTATAACAAGCATTTTTTAGCATAAACTCAAACCTCAAACTTTTCATATGAAGATAAACCTTGCAAGCTTGAACAACTAAATGACATGTTCAGAAAATGGAAAGAACAACTTTCATCGTATGCATATACCAATGCTACAAATTCTACACCAAACTGATGTTACATTAAAACCACCAGCCCTTAGACCAAAACAAAGAAGGGTATAAATAGAAAGAAACAAGATAGAATCAGATGTCTAGAAGTGAAGTCACACACTCCTCGTGGCCATGCAGTTTTAACAAACTCACACATAAAACCAGTTTATCCTAGGATCAAAGGTATAGAAAGTAAATATGATACCCTACACACTTGCCCTGGCAGCATTAAACCGGCTCAACTTTCTACATACTTAGAGAGTACAGGGAGTGATTTCCAACACTCAAACTAAAAGCATGAGGACCAAAAGTTTGGCAATATTGGCAGTGCAAAAAGAACATTTCAAAGGCCATCAATATTCATGGCACTAAAATAAGTTAAGTGCATAACAAACAAGATAACACCAAGTACATGGCATTACACAGCCTGGACTATGAGTGAGGGTACTTACCTATCATTGCCAACAGAACCCCGCATAAACTTCATTTTGTTTTAACTCATATTAATAGGACACGTATGGACAATTTAACAGTAGTTTAACACACAAGCATGAACACAATATGTTCAAAATCATGAACAGATGAATGCTAGTGGAATAAGAGATAGTGAGAACAAAACTGATCATGCTAACAAACCAGTTACATGTTGTTATCCTATACTGTCATGGAATGAAACACCTAAGCAAATAACTTACAACCTTAAATTACAACATTGACACCAAAGTGACCCACACCAACAACTGACAATGTACAATATGGATGCCACAAAAATAAACACAAAAATATATTCAAAACCAACATTCAGAATGACTTTAGAAATAAGAACATGATTAGTGAAATGGTGTGATATTTACCTAGTGGAATGTGTCCACTGCACCCTCTTACTTTGGGCTGAGTTTCCCTCCAACTGTTTGTTGCTGCAAAGTGATCTTTCTCTTTTCTTTCTTGCTAAGCAAAACTTCACGAGTTGCTTAGAGTTTGGAATAGTATGTATTCATCTATTTGTGGTTATTGTTGGTTCCAAAACAAGTGAGGGTGCTCCTCCTTTTATAGGAAAAATGGAAGAGTGGAGGTATGGGCCAAGGTGCAACTTGCCAAAATCTATTTTTTCTCTCCCTCGTGTGAGCTGGCTTTTGGATGCAAAAGTCTTCAAGTTCTGATAGGGTTAGGTCTGATGTGGTGGATTGATGGGATTGGACCAAAGCTCCATGAATAAACAATGTTTTTGTCTTGGAAAAGTTTCTCTCACATCCTTCTCAAGTTGCCTTACCTTTGCATAATTATGTTGTTTTAAGGCAAGCCACTTGCAAATTCGTGGAACAGGTCTAACCATTACTAAATCTACTTTTAGAACTCAGAAATGTGAAGCTTTGGTGATTAGGAGAGGTTTTGCACCATTATGCAAAAGTTGGTTGCTTGAAAATCAAGAAATGAACCCCTAACTTTGAAGCTTTGAATCTCTCAGATCACTCAATGGATTGAGGAGTTCTAGTACTCTTTGGAAAGCTTGAAGAACAAGGAACAACTTTCAAGTTCAAAGATTTTTGATTTAACATTTTGAACTAGGTGAAAAATCGAGTTAAAGTTGGATGGAAATTATGATGAAAATGCTGAAAATTTCACTAAGTCCCAAAGGTAACTTATCTTCCAAGTCTCATAACTTAAAATCCATGCATTTTTTGAAAGAGGGTCCACTAATACACTTTGAAGATCGTGGAAAGAGCTTCCATCTGAGCTTTGAATCACTCAATTTAGATGTGTTGTTTGAAAGTTATGACTGTTTCAATTTTTGCACAAGTAGTGAAATTTCCCCATTTGAAAAGTTTCATGGACCAAACATTGCTTCTTTTGCAAGAAACTTCTCAAAACTTGATCTCTCATGCCTTAACTCATCAATGAGACATGTCGTGATGGATTGAGGGCTTGGATGCTTCATTTTGGATCAAAATTCAAAGGTTAGAGCCTCAGTCAAAACCCTAATTTCACTTGTGAATGCACTTGAATGATCTCTGATGATCTTGCTCTTTCAATCACATCTAAGGCTCATAGATGGTCTCTAGGGATGTCTACTATCACATGGAGTCATGTCCCATGGTTTGAGAACAACTCTTTGATAAATGTCAAAGGCCATGATTGTCTTGTCATAACAAAACCCTAATTGGAGGCAGGGCAAACTTGTGGCTCAAGGCACTTGGTGATGAGAGCCAGTCACACTTGAATTCTTGTTGAATTGGACCTCTAGGATGTAGGTGAGCTCACATGGTTGCATTTGGAGCCTTAATTATCTTTTCCTCCTTGAATCAGATGAGAGCTTAGCTCAGGAGACTTTGCCCTCCTCTTTGTGTAAGTCCTGGCTTTCACAAAAGAAACAAACTAGCAAAATGAAATGGTTAGCTAACAATGCATAGATGATTGAATCTAAATGTCAATGCAAGATGTTATGACATCTAAGGGGTAAAATTTGGGGTACAACAAAATGGTTAATAAGTTTTAAAAGGAAAGAAAAGATATATAGTTTTTTCCTATCATTAAGGTGATTTTTAATTTCTTAGGGTGTATATTTGAACTAACCCAGTCAATTGGGTGAAGTGCCAATCGATTGGAAAGAACAAAAACTTTCCCATAGCTTTTATGTCAGCTCCTAACTCATCTGGCCCAACTTTAAGGCATTTTTAGAAGTGTTTTTTTAAATAAGTTTGAAATCTCGTTTGTGTGTGTGAGTGTGTGTGTGATTAGCCATATATTTACGTGAAAGCCTTATGCTTTTACAATGTATATTCACTCAGACATATCGAGACGAACTTTCATATACTTTAAGACTGTAAGATACTTCCAATCTTGTAGACATTTCCTTGATCTCTACTTTGAGATGAGGCTTGAGTTATATTACATTTATGTGCTATCATCAGAGAATCAAGTTTATCAAGCCCTATTGATCTGCTTGCATTTTAACTATTTTACGCTAGACTTTAGATGTTATCATCAAGGACTAGTTATCATCATCAAAAGCATGTTCTTCTTTGAGAGGGATTCCTTAACCAATAACCTTAAAAAAATGTTTAACACAAGTTCTTCAAGCACCACAATCACCACTAAAAGAAGCCTTGGCCAACTTTATGAAAGCCATTTAAATAGTTTTTGAACAAGTTGGAAAGAATCAGTAAGTGATGTTTAAAACCCAAATGGAAATGACCAAGAATTAAGACACTGTGAGTAAGAACACTAAAGCTTCCTTAAAAAATTTGGAAAAAAATTGGTCAATTGATATGACAAATGACAACACAAGCTAGTTCAAGTGGGGTATTTGTAGGAAATGTGACTGTCAACTCGAAAAATGAGATTTGCAAAGCCATTGAGTTGAGAAATAGAGTGATACCTTCAAACCCAAAGATTAGTGATAAGAGAGAAGAAGAAAGTTAGGTTGAGGAAAATATTGAAAAAGAGTTAGTAGTTTAAAAAGAGGTTAAGAAAAAATCACAGGGAGAAAAAGTGAGGAAATATGCGAAGACGAAGTTAGGGGGATACCCTTGACAAACTCATAAAGTGAAACTCATCTTTGAGAATAACTAAGAAACAAATCCTAAACAAACCTAACCCAGAGCTACCATATTATATCAAACCACCGTACTCGATCTTGAAAAAGAAACCTAATAAGGAAATGGAAGTGGGTCAATTTAAAAAGTTCATGGAGATGCTGACAAAAATACATGTTAACATTCCATTCCATGAAGTTCTCGAGCATATGCCATTTTATGTTAAATTCACGAAGGAGCTCTTCTCGAGAAAATATAAATTGAAGTATGATGAGAATATCGCTTGGCAGAAGAGTACAATGCAATAATCCAAAAAAAGCTTCCACCAAAACTCATTGATCCATGTAGATTTATTATTCCATGTTCTATTGGTTCACTAACTATTGGTCATGCTTTGTGTGATTTAGGAGCTAGCATTAATTTGATGTCGTTGTCTATGATATGAAATATGAATTGTGAGGAACCTAAGGCAACTTAGATGACTCTAACATTAGCTGATTAATCTATCACTTACCCGTTCGGAGTTCTTGATGATGTACTTGTTACAGTAGACGATTTGTTGTTTCTAGGAGATTTTGTTATACTTGATATCCTAAAAGACTCTAAAATGCCAATAATTCTAGGAAGGCCTTTCTTAGAAATAGGTAAATCCTTAATTGATATGGAGACGGGAGAATTGGTTTTTAGATTCAACAAAGAACGAGTTGTGTTTAATGTGTTTAAAGCACTACTACGAAAAACCCATTTAGCAACGGTTAGGAATGACATATAATGACGCGGGCGAAGGCGTTGTTATGTAGATTGTTGTTGTAAGTTCGTCGTTTCTACAACAGTCTAGAAACTGTTGTTGTATTCTGGAAGCGCGCGATATATTGCAACGGTTAGGTATTTCAACCGTTGTAATATATATTAACTATCACAACGGTTATTTGTCTCAACCATTGTGTAATGTATCCTTAGTTTATTAAATACAAATGTATATTGCTTGTTTTACCATCCACCTTATTAAAGAAATACAACCATTAAAATTGGTAAAGAACTATATAATTTGAAAATTAAATTGTTCTTGAAAACCAACTTAAACACACCACTGTTTTCCGAATTGCATCCATTTCATTCCGCACATTTTATGTTCCTTAACATAAAATTTATGGTTCGATGGTCGGTTTCCTTCAATCCATCGATATCTTTTGTTATAGTTTACCTCATCATCGCCAAAAATCGCCACGATTTTATCATCATAACAATGATCATGATCTTAACAACCACGGCGATTAGTAACGACGATGAGGTAAACTATAATAAAAGATATCGATGAATTGAAGGAAATGGACCATTGGACCATAAATTTTATGTTAAGGAACATTAAATGTGCTGAATGAAATGGATGCAATTCAGAAAACATTGACATGATAAAGGTTGGTTTTCAAATACATCCTAATTTTCAGATTATAATGTTCTATAGCAATTTAACTGATTGCATTTTCAATAAAAGGATAGTGAAACAAACGATATACATAGTATATAATAAACTAAATTTCATATACAATATAAGAATGAATTCATATATATGTACCTTATCAGAATGAATTCATATATATATGTACCACCATCATCATCCCCATGTGAAACAAAATCTAAGAATTGGGAAGCAATGAAGAAAATTAGTTAGTATTCAAAACAAAACAACCAAAAGTTGAAACAAAACCCTAAGAAGTGGGACTGTACCATTACAATGAAACTCACCTTGCTTGTGAAGCATTGAAGTCGAATCTGCACAAAATGAGAACAATCAACAAAAACAACATGAAGCAAACGAGATAATGGGAACTATTTAACAAAAAGATTAAAGTAGAAGACTACCTTATTTTCCATAAACAATATGTACATTACGCTTGCTACCGCCAGCATCATCACCATGTTCATCTAGTTTTAGATTCTGCAGGAAGAACTACAAGGAGGAAGAAGCTTAAATCAAAAGCTTCATACTTCTTGTATTTCTTCTCGCAGATTCTAAAAAAAGATGAAGTTTGGGTGCTAGGGTTTCGCTGTGAAGGAAACGGCGCGACTGTCAAAAAGGGAAAGTTAATTCCCTTATATAGGTAAATGTTTCACAACGGTTTTCTTAAATAACCGTTATGATAGATTATATATTAATTTAATAATATCACAATGGTTAGTTATAATAACCGCAGCGATACCCCTTATACGTGGTACAAGGTTCGACACCAGGCAACAACATTTTCCTAAAATTACGCCTGGATTATAAGTGATATCGCTACGGTCATTACTTATAACCATCGTGATATTATTAACCGTTGCACTTCCCAACATATGAACGGTTTACAAGAAAATATAGTTCCAGAATATGAACGGTTTACAAGTTATCATCATTACAAGCATTAAACTATTAGTCTTTTCATCTTCAACCTCATCTATAAATAGACAATTTTACATATCTAAATAATATATTCTTCGTAACAATGAGTTCAACAAATGAGAATCCTAGAAACCTCAATGAGGAATGTCAGGCGCCAATCCAGGAGGTCGTTCAACCAGTAACTGCCAACTTCAGGGATGCCTTAAGGGTAAGGAAGGATAAGAAGAAGCCGAAGAAGAAGAACTTAAAGAAGAAAAGGAGGCCTGTATATTATGATTCCGATGAGGGAAGTGAGGAGAGATGTCTAGATTATTGATCGTGAAGGCTGAATCAGATCCTGTAGAATCAGGCCACCAAGTGCGTCAGGGATGCTGGTCGTATGGAGAGGAAGGGGTGTACCTGCAAGGCACTCCGACGCTCAAGTGAGAAAGGGTCAGAGAAAAGGGGCAAGTACAAAGTATGAATTCGTAGGGTGAATATTGGATACCTGACCCTCTCAAGCGAGAGGGTTTATATAGAGCCCCCAACGCGTGGCCAACGGTCCTATTTTCGGGGCGAAATAACTGTTTTCCCCAAAGAATATGTAACTGCCCAAACTAGCCGTTATGCCGGGCAGGGTGCCCGAAACTAGCCGTTATGTCGGGCATAAACGCAGTTCCGGGCACCTGTCCTTTGCTGTTCGGGCAGCGAGAAAGCCGTGCGTAACGGGCATCAACATCGGGGAGGAACGTAGCATTCCTTGCCCGGTTGGAGGGGCATAAAGGTCACTTTTGCCCCTCTGTGGATTGGACTTAGGCAATATGGGCCGCTCTGGAGCAGAGGCGGATTGGGCCAATTCTAGCCATTGGTCCAGTCCAGAACATGAGCCCCCCCAAGTCGTTGCTCCCGAGCATGGGAGTGATGACTTAAGGACTGCTCATTGCTCCAGGGAGCTAGCATAGAGTTGTCGTTTGAAGACGAGGAGGGTTGTCTCAGAGTGCTCGTGACCCCAAGTGTTCGCGAGATTCTTGGTTGTGACCTTATTGCCCGGTATTCGGGGAGATCAAGTGTCAGACAGAATTGGAAACGTTGGGTTGCCACGTGTGCCTCGAGCTCCGTGTAGCAGTTAATAGGCAATGATGGCTAGTAGGTAGTCATTATGGCCTACGGGCGCGTGTGTGCACGTGCCCCTTCTTATAAAAGGGGGAAGATTGTCCCATTTTGCACTTTTTCTTTCTGATTCTTCTTTGCCTCTTCTAAGCTTTTGCCCGTCACCGTCTTCAGTGCTTTCGACCACCACGTCAAGCTTCGAGCAACCTCTTTCTTCTACTCAAATCAAGTAAGTTTTCTGATCTGGGACTTGTTTTACTCCTTTTCGTTGTTAGTAGTAGATTTGCATGCGGTTAGGGCTAGTTTAGAGGACGAAATGTGTGATTTTCCGGCGATTGTTGGTGGTGGACGGTGGTTATGCCATTTTCACGCTTCCAACATGTCGTCGGACCTGTTAGTGCGTTCGGTGAGGAGGGTGGTTCACGGCGAGGTTGCATGTGTGACCACTGCGTTTGTTCATCTTTTGATAGAGCGATGAGTTTTTTGGTGGATCGTTTCCAGATTTCGGTGAAGCTTCGCGATTTCTGGTGGAGCTTCAATGGAAACTGGGTGAGAGCGCCGGGAAGCTCCTCGTTCTGAGATGACAGTCTCGAGCGTCTCCTCGCGGGGAGGTTTCAGCTTTCCCTTTGATGTTAGGGCTTAGGCCGGGGACGTTGTCCTCAGTCCTTTGCGCGCCCTTTCACTTGGCTTAGCAGTGGAAGGGTGGATTTGATTTGTTGTCGAATTCACTGTCTTCTCTGTTTTTCAGGTGATCGTAATGGCGACGGGGCCAGATAGAGAAGTTATTCTAGATACGTCCGAGGAGGAAACTGGCTCCGAGGATAGGAGCAGCTCGACGGCTTCGAGCTCGGCGACATCGAGTTCCTCGAGCAATGTCGGGGAGGAGGAAGAGCTGGACGTCATGGAGGAAGACGTCGAAGGGTTCTCCGCGGAAGAGTGGGAGGTGGCCGAACCTTCCGAGCATGTGTCCACGTTTGCAAAGTCCTTGGTGGACGTCTTCACGGAGGTAGGACCGGCAGGAGAGTGGAGGGTGCACTTTCCTTTTTTAGACGAGCGGGTTTGGACGGACTTCGGGGACCGCTTCACAATGTATGAGTACGCCTTTAAAGAGTTGGGCCTGAGGCTGCCTTTTACCGATTTCCAGCGGTCAGTGTTCGAGCATTTGAGGTTGGCCCCTACACAACTGCACCCTAACTCGTTGGCCTTCATTCGGGCTTTCGAGTTGGTGTACGAGCATATTTCCTTGGGGGCCACTCTTCCTCTGTTCTTCGCTGTTTTCCATCTACAAAGGCAGCTGGCGGGGAAGAAGTATGGTTGGGTTTCTCTGAAGCAGCCTCGCAAGCTGTTCAAACCGTTTTCGGAGTCAATCCGAAAATTTAAGGAGCGGTACTTCGTTATTGAGCCCGTGTCTGAGGTTGCCCATGACAGTACGTATGTCTGGGAGATTGAGGTTGACGAGGATGGAAACGAGCTGCATAACGAGGAGGGGAAGTACATTGGGCGGAGGCTCTACAGGTTCCTCATCCACTGGGCACACGACCATTTTGCCAAGAGGCCCAGCGACTACGTTTTTCAGCCGAGCGACCTGCGCGGGCAAGATGCCGTGGCTTACGAGGCACTAGAGAAGTGGGTTAACTCCTTCAACCTTGCTGAGTGTTTCACGAGCAAGGGCGATCCGGTCTTCGAGGAAGATGGGAGTCAGAGGGTTGAACGCCGGTTTATCAATGTTAAGGCACTACTGGAGTGTAAGACTCCTGCGGATGCTGAGAAACTGCTCGGTAGTCTTTAGTTATTTAGATTTTGTTCATGTTATTTCTTTTCTTCGTATCTAACATGCTCGTGTTTTGTTTGTGTAGGTGAGATGCCTCAGGCTCATGATCGGGTTGTGAGGAATGCTCTGGTGAGGAACAAAGCTGGAACGGCTCCTCCGAAATCTCAGTTCACTGGTACTCGTGCTCCTCCTCCCGTTCAAGCTGCTGCAGGGATCTCCACTTCTTCGACTCACGCTCCCCGGGGATCTCCCCTGACGTTGGCCGGGCGACCCAAGCGGCCAAGGACTGTTGATGCCGTGGACCTTACTCGAGTAGCGGAGAAGGGGAAGTTCGAGCTTCCTCCCTGCATCTTCGATAGGAGGTTTTTTGAGGGCAACTCTCTGGTCGTTCCCCGGGCGGAATCTCTTCGCTTGGAAGGCATGGACCGCCCGAGCAAGAGGGCGCTGGTGGCCCAAGACGCTCCAGCCTTGGTCCGGATGCTGGAGATGGAGGCAGTTTATGCTGAAGGGGACTCTGCAACTGAGTCCAACTCAACGCTGCTCATGCTTCTGTGGCATCCCTCAAGGAAGAAGTCAAGGGTGTCGGCGAGGCTCGAAAGAAGGCGAAAGAGGAAGCGGCCAGGCTAAAAGAGGAGAACTCTAAGTTGTCGGCGGAGAAGAAAGCTGCCGAGGAGCTGATCAGGGAGCTGAGGGCGGCCAATGCCCTGGGTGCCGATGAGCCGGACGATTTGAAAGATCTGAAGACTAGGTCCGAGCTGGTTACCCGCATCCTGCTGGCCGAAGATGATGGCATCGCAGTGGCGGAGGAGTCTTTCAGAAACGTTGTGGCTCAACTGCGCGTGGTGAACCCTGGGCTTGAAATCTCTGTCGAGGGCACTCACTATCTTGCGCGTGTTGAGGATGGTCGTATTGTCTTGCCCGAAGGTCTCTTTGTCATTACCCCCGAGGATCAGCCCGCAGAGGAGCAGGGACCCGAGCCAGAGTCAACCGAGCACACTGATGAATGAGGAATTTGTTATTTTTTTGATGTCGTTGTAATTTGTCCGGCCTGCGTGTCGTTGTAATTTATTTTTGGGGGGCATGGCCCCCGTTTTATGTAACAACGTACAATTGTGGTTTTTGCGGCCACTTGTTAAATTATCACATATTTAGTTCTCTCGTTTGTATGATTTTACTTGCTTTTATTTTTGCTAAGCATTGTATTCGTGCTCGCTGTGAACGTATGTCCGCCCATGATAGGGGGTGTCTGACTTGTTTGAATATTTTTTGGGGAGATTGCTCGTAATAGATGTGTTCGGCAGTGTGGGGAACTGGTCGAACTGCCGGGGAATGTCCTGGCGGGGAGCGGAGTTCAGGTCGCGTTTGAGGCCTGAGTTCGCGGTGTGAACGTCCCATCGTGAGCCGGGGTTCTTCCAATCATGGTACTTTGACGACGACGATGCTCGACCGAGGACCGCTGTCGATCAATTACCGGGCTCTATACTGAGCGGGGTTATGCTTTAATCGTATGTGACGCTTGTACCTAGACGCGCAAAGTGGTCGGTAGCTGACGTTCGTCGTTGCGACGAGTCGAACCGAGGATTTAGCTGTAGTATTGTTTTAGCTTTTCAGCGTTCCATGGCCGAGCAAGTTCTTCCCCAGTGAGATGTTCTAGGTAATAGGCCCCATTTTCCGTTTTTGCCCGGACGCGATAGGGTCCTTCCCAGTTGGCTGCTAGTTTGCCTTCGCAAGAGTCTTTGTGGTTTCTTCTTAGAACAAGGTTTCCCACGTTGAACTCTCGCCGTATCACCTTGGCGTTGTGCCTGATGGTAATTTTTTGTTTTAGTGAGGCTTCGCGGAGGGCTGCTCCGGTTCTGATTTCCTCGACGAGGTCGAGCTCTTCTCATAAAGACTCACCGTTCATCTCCTCGTCTAGGGGCGACTCTGTCCGCCTAGAGGGTACGCGAACTTTGATGGGAATTACAGCCTCAGTTCCGTATGCTAGACGGAAAGGTGTTTCCCCGGTCGTTGAGTGTGGATTTGTACAGTATGCCCAGAGTATACTGTGCAGTTCCTCGACCCATGCCTTCTTTGTTTCGTCTAACCTTCGCTTGAGGCCTCGAAGGATGACTCGGTTAGCTGCCTCAGCCTGCCTGTTTGTTTGAGGGTGTTCGACGGATGTGAAGTGTTGCTTCATGCCCAGTTGGGCGACGAAGTCTTGAAACTTTCTGTCCGTGAACTGCGTCCCGTTGTCAGTTATTATCGCTTGGGGAATACCGAAACGTGCAAGGATGTTTCGTTTGTAGAAACGCAGGATGTTGAGGGCAGTTATTTTGGCTAGAGCTTATGCTTCTATCCACTTTGTGAAATAATCTACGCCCACTATGAGGTACTTGTTCTGACTTGATCCTACCACGAAGGGTCCTAGGATGTCTAGGCCCCACCAGGCGAATGGCCACGGGGAGGACATAGCCTTGACCTCGTTAGGAGGAGCCAGGTGCATGTCCCCGTGCCATTGGCATTTGTCGCATTTCTTCACATGTTCTTTCGCGTCATTTTGCATGGTCGGCCAGTAGTATCTTGCTCGGAGAACCTTGCGAGCAAGGGACCTTCCTCCGAGATGTTGGGCGTTGATTCCCTCGTGGATTTCGCGCAGGATGTGTGCGACCATTTCCTCCTCGACACATTTGAGCAGTGGAGTGGAGAATCCCCGCCTGCATAGTTTACCTTCGACCAGGACATACGAGCAGGCTCTTCGCCTGATCGTGCTGGCCTCCTTTGCGTCGGACGGGAGTTCGTCTTTGGCGAGATAGTTGTAGACTGGGGTCATCCAGTAGTTGTTGTCGCCGATCACCTGCACGTCGAGCGTCGCGGAGGCCTTCTCGATGCTGGGTCGAGGAAGCACTTCCTGTATGACGGATTTGTTTCCACCTTTCTTCTTCGTGCTGGCCAGTTTAGACAGCACGTTTGCTCATACGTTATGTTCGCGGGGAACGTGTTTCACATCCACTGTTGTGAATTTTGCTATTTCCTTCTTTACCAGGGCCAAGTATTCGGTCAGGTTGTCGTTTTTGGCTTGGTATTCACCCCGGACCTGGAGGGCCACGAGTTGTGAATCCGTGCAAATGACGACCTCTTGCGCGCCCAAATCCTCAGCAAGGCGTAGCCCATCGAGGAAGGCTTCGTACTCCGCCTGGTTGTTGGAGGTTGGGAAAGACAGTGTGAGTGATACCTCAACAATAATTCCTTCATCGCTCTCGAGTATGATGCTTGCGCCGCTACCCGCCGAGCTTGAGGCACCGTCGACGAATATGGTCCATTTACGTGCTTCGCTCGCGGGGGAGTCTGCGAATGTCATCTCCGCGACGAAATCGGCCAGAGCTTGGGCCTTGAGGGCTTTTCTGCCTTCGTATTGGATGTCAAATTCGGACAGCTCTAGCGACCATTTGAGCATTCGGCCGGCCATATCTGGTCGTCCGAGCAGCTGCTTTATGGGCTGATCTGTTCGAACCACGATCGTGTAAGCCAGGAGGTAGTGTCTTAATCTTCTGGTTGCGTTGATGAGGGTTAGTGCCACCTTTTCTATCTGCTGGTATCTTAAGTCTGGTCCTTGCAACGCTTTGCTTGTGAAATAAATGGGTTTCTGCCTGTCAGGCGTCTCGCGGATGAGAGCGGCACTCACTGCTTCGATCGCAACGACCAGATATAAGTATAGTGTTTCGCCATTGTCCGGTCGAGAGAGGACCGGCGGCTCTGAGAGTGCCTGTTTCAGATGGAGAAGGGCCTTGTCGCACTCCTCGGTCCATTCGAATGCTGCCTCTTTGCGGAGGAGTTTGAAGAATGGCAGGGCGTACTGGGCGGACTTGGCCACGAAACGAGATAGTGACGCGAGCATCCTGTTGAGGGACTGGATGGATTTTTTGGACTTGGGCATAGGAAACTCGGAGAATGCCCGACATTTGTCGGGGTTGGCCTCGATTCCTTGTTCTGTTAAGTAGAAGCCGAGGAATTTTCCTGCCCGGACACCGAACGTGCACTTCTCCGGATTGAAACACATTTTGTATTTCCTTGCCTGTTCGAAGACCTTTCGTAGATGAGTAGTGTGATTGGTTTCCTCGTGGGATTTTACGATCATGTCGTCCATGTAGACTTCGAGCATGTCGCCTATTTCCCCCCGGAACACTTTGTTCATCATCCGTTGGTATGTTGCTCCGACGTTCTTCAGGCCGAAGGGCATTACATTGTAGTAATAGTTGCCCGATTCAGTCATGAAGGCCGTATATTTTTTGTCGGACATTGCCATTGGGATTTGATTGTAGCCCGAGTAGGCGTCCATGAACGATAAAAGTTTAAAACCAACGGAATTATCAACAAGTTTATCAATATTGGGGAGGGGGTAGGCATTCTTCGGGCATGCCTTATTGAGATCAGTATAATCAATACACATGCGCCATTTTCCATTAGATTTTTTAACCAATACAACGTTGGACAACCAAGTGGTGTACTTGGCTTCCGAAATAAATTTGGCCTCGAGGAGGTCCTTTACAGCTTTTTCAGCAGCCTCCGTTTTCTCCGGAGACTGCTTCCTTCTACGTTGTGCTACGGCCTTAATGGCCGGGTCAATTGTCAGCTGGTGACAGGCGGTGGACGGATCCAAATCGGGCATTTCCGCGGTGCTCCACGGGAAGAGATCGTCATTCTCTCTGAGGCATGCTTCGAGTTTCTTCCTCGCGATGTCAGGCATGTCAGCTCCGATCTTCACTCCCCGTTGGGGGTCATCGCTAAACAGAACTATCTCGAAATTGCCATCCGGGATCGGGCGCATCGGATGGGAGTTGCTGCTGGATGACGTGGACGGGCTGGCTGAAGCTGCTCGTTCCTCCTGTTGGTCCTCGGGGAAGTGACTATCGAGGTCGATAGAGTCGACCTGGGGCAGAGGCTTGGCCTCCTCGGAGCTGCTTGGCAGTGCTGGCTTGCTTGACGCTTTAGGCTTGGGCGCAATGGCGTTGAGCCCCTTTGCAGCTGCTTCAAAACACCGACGGGCAGCTTCTATATCACCGTGGAGGGTGGTGACCATTCCTTTCGAAGTGTAATACTTCATCTTCAGGTGGACGGTCGATGGCACTGCTACCAACTTGGCTAGAGTTGGCCTTCCGAAAATGCATTGGTAAAGTGACGGGCAGTCGATTACCAGAAATTGCACCTTGATGGATCTGGCCATTTCAGCTGCTTCGAAGGTCACGATCAGCTCGACGTAACCCCACGGCTTGGTCACAAACCCATTGAATCCCTGTAAATCGGACCCTACGTAGGGGGTAAGGTGCGATTCGTCCAGCTGAAGCGTTGAGAACAGCTGGGAGTACATGATGTCGACCGAGCTGCCCTGGTCGACTAGGATTCGACGAACGTCGAAGTTTGCCATTTGGGCTCTGACGAGCAACAGGATGCTTGAGTTCGAGGAGCCGCCGAGGAGTTCCTCCCTGTAGAAGGAGATAGGGACGGAACCCTTCGGGGCCTGATCAAGCGTGGTCACTTTGTTCGAGCTAGTGTTGATCAGGTGTTCAAACTTCCATTTCACGGATCCCATAGTAACTTTGTTGAAACCCCCGCCATAGATGACCATGGCGGAGGGAAAGGTCTCCCACGGGCTGTGGGCCGTGAAATATGAAGGGGCGCTGAGCCCGTCAGGGACGTTGAAGTCCTCGGGTCGCGATATGGACATAGCGACCTATATGTTGGCGTCTTCCGAGGAGGGTACCTCCTCCTCGACCTTCTTGGACTCCTGGGCGTCCTGCCGAGGAGTGTTCTTCTTCTTCGCGAACTGCTTCAGGTGGCCGTCCCTGATCAGTATTTCAATGGCATCTTTCAGATAGATGCAGTCCTCTGTAATATGGCCATGACTTTTGTGGAAGCGGAAGTATTTTGACTTGTCCACGTTTGGTCTGTTCGGCAGCTGTTTGGGGAAGTGGACCCCTGCTTGTTTGAACTCCGAATTGGCACATTCGGTCAAAATCTTCTCCCTGGAAACGGTCAGGGAGTGTAATCATGGAAATGCCCGGAGGGCCCTTTGCTGCCACGGGAGTCACGAGGACGGTCCTCGTGCCTTCATTCACCCCGACGAGATGTCGAGGCTTCTTCTCCTTTAGAGGCCCGAGCGTTCTCCTGGCGGCGAGATGCTTGGACGTTGCAGGCCGCAATCTTCTCTTCGTACTGAATGTGAGATTGGGCTTTGAGGAGGAGGGCGTCTAAGTTCCTCTGTGGCGCGAGGCCAATGGCTTTAGCGAACTCGGAGTCGGGGCGGACCCCTTGTTCGAGCAGGAACTTCTTCATCTTATCTGTCGTCGGGACCTGCACAGCTTCCTTGTTGAACCTCTCGATATATGCGCGGAGAGGTTCGTCTTTCCCCTGGATTATGGCTCCGAGGGAGGCCTCAGTTTTGGGATGGCGGCGAGATGCTGTGAAGTGCCGCGAGAACATCCTGCCCAGTTGTTTCCACGAGGTGATGGAATCCTCGGGCAGTTGTTTATACCATGTCATTGCTCCCTTCCGAAGTGTGGTCGGAAACAGTCTGCATTTGATGGCGCCCTGTACGCCGCGGTAGTCTAGCAGCGCATCGATGTTCTCAATTTGCTCGTTGGGGTCGGTGGTCCCGTCGTATGTGCCAAGTAACGGGGGTTTCTCCAAGCCTTTTGGGAGACGGGTGGCCAAGATCTCCTGGGACAACGGGCCGCGAGGCTCTTCGTCGTCACTAGAACTGGTGTATGATGGTGACCGGACGGGATGCTCGCGTCGGCGGTTCCTTCGTGGAGAAGGTGAGCGGTTCCTTCGAGGAGAAGGTGAGTGGTTCCTTCGTGGAGAAGGTGAGCGGTTCCTTCGAGGAGAAGGTGAGCGTGCCCGTCCTTTGGACTTGATCAGAGATTCCTCGTTTCTTCGAGTCCTTTTATGGTCATGAGCGTGCTGGTCATGCGGGGAGATCTGGTCGCGCTTTCGGGCTATGCGAGGATCGTGCTCTTGGCGCAGTCTTCGGTCGATTTCTCTCCATGGCTGCGGGCTTCTTAATCGTCGCTGGTTCCTCTGCGTAGGAGGGGATCTTGGACGTCGAGACTCTTCCAGTGCCCCGATCCTCTCGTTTTGCTGCAGGATCAGGGTGTTAGTTTTGTTGAGTGCCTCCAGGAGGGATGCCACGGCCGGGTCGGTGTTGGGCGGAACAGAAACGGACTGGAGGTCGAGAAACGGTTGATCGTTGTTGCGATCAGCAGGGGTAGGGGAAGGAGAAGCAGTGGCTCCATCCCTAAGGAAACGGGCATCTCGGAGGAGAGATGATTGGCCGTCAATGTCAGATTTATTGACGGGGAGGATGGTTGATTGGAGAGCATCCTTGGAGCGATCTTGGGAGGCCATGATCGTGATGATGTTTGAGAATTGTTTTGATCTTCAGTTAAAGAAAGATGGGGAGAACAAATGTTCCCACAGACAGCGCCACTGATTGTGAAAGCTGGATCAGATCCTGTAGAATCAGGCCGCCAAGTGCGTCAGGGATGCTGGTCGTATGGAGAGGAGGGGGGTGTACCTGCAAGGCACTCCGACGCTCAAGTGAGAAAGGTTCAGAGAAAAGGGGCAAGTACAAAGTATGAATTCATAGGGTGAATATTGGATACCTGACCCTCTCAAGCGAGAGGGTTTATATAGAGCCCCCAGCGCGTGGCCAACGGTCCTATTTTCGGGGCGAAATAACCGTTTTCCCCAAAGAATAGGTAACTGCCCAAACTAGCCGTTATACCAGGCAGGGTGCCCGAAACTAGCCATTATGTCGGGCATAAACGCAGTTTCGGGCACCTGTCCTTTGCTGTTCGGGCAGCGAGAAAGCCGTGCGTAACGGGCATCAACGCCAGGGAGGAACGTTGCATTCCTTGCCCACTTGGAGGGGCAGAAAGGTCACTTTTGCCCCTCTGTGGATTGGACTTAGGCAATATGGGCCGCTCTGGAGCAGAGGCGGATTGGGCCAATTCTAGCCATTGGTCCAGTCCAGAACAATTATGAAGATGCATTTTATGCTATGGGCTCTGACAATGATCTTGATATGTAATATGTTTATCAATGTACTCTCAATGGAATATTAAAATAAAATTATGTCTATATATGTTCATCTCTTACAGTTTTATTATTAAAGTTATATATATACTCTATTGCACTTAAAAATACTAAAGAATACATTGTTGTGAATCGAAGCGTGATACATGTAGTACAACGGTCTTCTAATACAAGAGTGTTAAAATGTAAAAATATGGAAAAAAAATATAGAGCTGAGAATCGAAGCTTGTTACACAGCTTGTATTACAACGGTTATGTAATACAACCGTCGTTAAATACGGCGTTATAAATTTTTAATCCTATTACAACGGTGGGATACAAAACCGTGGTAAAGCTGGCGTCGTTAAATGGGGTTTTCGTAGTAGTGAAGCCATGAAACATAAAAAGTGAAGGTTCAATGTTATAAAGTTGATGTAGTTGAAGATGTAGTCAAGGAAGTGCCTCCAAGTGAGTCATCTTTATTACCTGTTGGATATATTATGGTGAATTCTAGTGTCAGGATTGAGGAAAGATAAGATAAAGAAGTCAATGAATATGTGTATGTCGTATCAAAAATTGAAACCTTAAGTAATCCTGAACAAAATGTTTTAGTGGCAACAAAAGCTCAAAAATATAAGATCCTCAAAGTGAAAGAGAATCCTCTATAGTTAAAGCTTGCTTCCATGAGAAAACAACTGAGACCACCTGATTGAATTTGGAGTCCCTTATCTAGTTTGAAAAAAGAGAAACATGTAATGGTATTGAGAAGAATACTGGAACACATGGTTGGAACATATGTGATATAAATGGGAGAAATCTGACTAATTGCATGCGCATGACCAAGTTTGATTTCAAACTAATTAGAAACAGTGATACAAGTTTGAAGGAAGAACCTGATTAGATAAGCAAATGGTCAAGCTAAGGACCTTAAAAAAACGTTGTGTGGGAGGCAACCCACATATTGGTGTTATTTAGCTTTATTTCATTTTGTCGTTTTTTATGCTTTCCCTTTTGTAATCTGTCTGTTCTTAAATTAATGAATGATATTGTGTTTTTTTTCTTTTGTTCTTTCAGTTCCTTAACAAGGACAACAAAATCAAGACACACAAAAAGAAAAAAAAACAAAGAAAAAAGAAAGCAAATTATGGACTGAAGTTTCAGAAACTAATTGAAAGATTTAGAAGAAGAGAATATCCAACTGACATGTGCTCAATTTCCAGATACCTCGGCTAGTAAGGTATGATCCAAAAACTCCATTGTTTACTTTTCCTTCTTATGAGAGTATTCATGCAATAGTTGTTTTCTAGAATTTGCTTTATTTCTACTTAGTATGTTAGTCTAATAAATTACACACTGGGGCAATTTTTTATGATAACTTTGAGCCTTTTCAAAGTCAGCCTATATGAAATGTTAAATCCGTTATTTAAACACTTTGAGGCCGAGCTTTTCTTTAGGCGACATAGCCTATTATGTAGTCATTTAACTTGAAAGATTAAATCTTTCCACTCTCTTTGGAGTTAGGTAGAAAAATTATTTTCCCCGTCTAATGCAAAACTAGAAGTTTGGGGGGTTGCTCTTGGAAGTTAACAACATTTAAGTTTATGGTTGGGGTACAAGAGAGAAAATGGTCAAAATAAAGAAAAAGAAAAGAAAAGGAAATAAAATAAGAAGTTAAAATAACTTCTTCAAAAAAAATGTGAAAAAGGACCAATAAATTGCATTATCTAGTACCGATTAACCAAGCAAAATATTGTGATAAAAGGAACATGGTAAGATAAGGAAAACTAGGTACCTAACTCCCAATGTTTAACCCTATTATCCCAAAATACCTTACCCTGAGATAAGCCTCATTAAAACCTTGAAAATACCTCAAAATTGTGTGTTTAAATATGACTTTTATTGACTTTGTTAGAAAATTTTCAAGCCTATGGTAAAATGCTTTTATACATTGATTGTGTAATTAACCAGTCAATTCGAGTGAACGAGGGTGAGATGAGAGATAGGTTGAGTATATAGGGAAGTTAGAGAAAACTCTTTAGATTGATCTAAATTAAGGAAAGGAATGAAAATCCTAACTTTGATATAATTGGTGTCTGCCGTTGGTTTGGTACGTGCAAAGCTCTGAGGAGATTCATAGGTATGAATGAGTTTCTTGAGGACAAGTCACTACTACAAAATGCTAAAACAACAACGCCAGGCTTACAACACATCCTTTTATGCCATTGTAATAGGTTAAAAATTTCGCGCCCAGGTAAAAGCTGAGTCATTTAATGACGGTTGAATGAAACCACCGTAGTAATAAATAAAATGTATCAAGCTTTGATTCCCTGCAACTACATTTTTTCCATTTTTTAGAGTACATTTAGCGCGTGTCAATTAAGTCCATTATTTAAAAAATAAATTGTAAATTATTTTACAACGGTTAAGATGAACAACCGTAGTAATAAATAAAATGTAACAAGCTTCGATTCCCTGCAACTATATTTTTTCCATTTTTTAGAGTACATTTAGCGTGTGTCACTTAAGTCCATTGTTTAAAAAATAAATTGTAAATTATTTTACAACGGTTAAGATGAACAACCGTAGTAATAAATGAAATGTAACAAGCTTCGATTCCCTGCAACACATTTTTTCCTTTTTTTAGGATACATTTAGCGTGTGTCACTTAAGATTCCACTACGGTTTATTTCTCCAACCGAGATTAAAAGGTTTACTGATAAATTAAAACAAAACTTATTACGTATTTCTTTCATAAGACGCCCTAATCGAACAAGTGAGCCAGAGACGCCCTAACCTTTACCCTCTTCGTATCCATTCATTTAGAGCTCAAATATTGCTCAATAAGGTACTCTTCAACATCTTCATTCCTTTTTTCTTGGTTTATGCTCAAATATTGACCGTCTTCATTCATTTGCTTCTTCAGCTTCGAATTAAGGTACTGTTCAACATCTTCATTTCTTTTTTCTTGGTTTATGCTCAAATATTGACCGTCTTCATCATTCATTTGCTTCTTCAGCTTCGAAATAAGGTTCTCTTCAACATATTCATTCCTTTTTTCTTTGTTCATATTGTATATGCTCAAGTCAGAATGAGATGTTTCATATGCTTTACGTTTAGTATGAGAGTACATCTTCATTGATTTTTTCTTTGTTCATATTGTATATGCATATGCTTGAGTTTTTGGATTAGATTTTGGTGTGTCATTCACATTATTATACATGTATAAATTTCAGAAGTTGTAATTGACCGTAGTTGGATGAAAGCCAATAGATTAGATCCGGTTTATGAGAACGGAGTTTATGAATTCCTTGAATACGCTGATAAACATCTTCCCGACAATGATGGTATCTTTTATTGTCCTTGTGTTGTTTGCGCTAATATCAAAAAGGGTACAAAGAAAGAAATACACAATCACCTTTGTTGTGATGGTATATGTCAAAATTATATAATATGGATGTGGCATGGTGAGGTGGATAATAAGGAAAGTCGGGCGTCACAAAGTCAAAGAGTGGAGGGAGATGAATATATGGAAGATCACCTAGAGGATATGTTCCGTGATATTGGGGAATCTTCTTTTATGAATGCTCATATTTATGATAATTTATGTAGTGATAAAGACACCCCTTTATATAAGGGATGCACAGAGTTCACACGATTGTCGGCAGTGTTAAAGTTGTTTAATCTGAAGGCAAAAAATGGATGGTCGGATAAAATTTTCACTGAATTACTTGAATTGCTACAGCAAATGTTACCAGAAGACAACAAATTGCCGGATCGTTGCTATGAGGCTAAGAAGATATTGTGTCCACTGGGTCTGGAGTATATCAAGATACATGCTTGCCCTAATGATTGCATATTATACCGGAAAGAGTGTGAAGACTTGTTTCAATGTCCGAAATGTGGTGTGTCGCGTTACAAGCTGAAGGCTAGCAATGGTGATGACAATGATCACTATGACAATGTTAGTAGGAAGCATCCTCCTGCTAAAGTGTTATGGTACTTGCCAATACTTTCACGATTAAAGAGACTTTTTGCTAATTCGAATGACGCAAAGAATCTTAGATGGCATGCAGATGAAAGGATTCGTGATGGAAACATTCGCCATGTAGCTGATTCTTTGCAATGGAAGAAAATTGATTCGTTGTTTCTAGATTTTGGAGTCGAGCCAATAAATCTTAGGCTTGGGCTTGCCACCGATGGAATGAACCCCTTTGGTAATATGAGCACTAATCATACTCCGTGGCCTATTCTTCTCACTATTTACAACCTATCTCCTTGGTTGTGCATGAAGCGCAAGTATATACTGTTAAGTATGATGATTTCTGGACCACGACAACCTGGTAACGACATAGATGCTTAGTCCATTAATTGATGATTTACGACTCTTGTGGGATGAAGGCGTTGAAGTTGATGATGCATATTCTGGGGAAAAGTTTAATATGCGTGCAATGTTATTTTGCACAATTAACGACTTTCCGGCTTACGGTAACTTGGCGGGATACAGTGTCAAAGGACATAAAGCCTGTCCTATATGTGAAGATGATACTTGTTATCACCAACTTGAGTTTGGAAAAAAAGACCATTTACCTTGGGCATCGAAAATTTCTAAAATCGGGTCATCCTTATCGTAATTGCGAAAGGCTTTTAATGGAGAGCAAGAGTTTGGTGAGGCTCCTAAACCTTTAACCGGGGATGAAGTTTATCAACGGCAGGAATACATTAATGTTGTCCTTGGGAAGAGAGAAAAAGAAAAAGGTGGGAAGAGAGAAAAAGAAAAAGGTGGGAAGAGAGGAAAAGAAAAAGGGGCAGTTGCGAAAAATATATGGAAAAAGAGGTCCATCTTCTTTGATCTTCCATATTGGTCAAGTCTTGATGTTAGACATTGTCTTGATGTGATGCACGTGGAGAAAAATGTGTGTGATAGTTTGATTGACACACTTCTAAACATTCTGGGCAAGACTAAAGATAGTAAGACTTCCCGTCTTGATATGGAGAAGATGGGTATAAGAAAACAGTTGGCTCCAATAGAGAAAGAAAAAAGAACTTATCTGCCTCCAGCATGTCACACTCTATCTAAAAAGGAAAAGAAGATGTTCTGCGAGTGTTTGCAAGGTATTAAAGTTCCGCAAGGTTATTCATCAAACATCAAGAAACTTGTATCAATGAAAGATCTCAAGTTAATTGGTTTAAAATCTCATGATTGTCATGTATTGATGCAACAACTTCTACCAGTGGCTATCCGTGGGATCCTTCCAAAAAATGTGAGAGTAACTATAACGAGATTGTGTTTATTCTTCAATGCCATATGTAATAAAGTTATTGATTTCAAAAAATTGGATGAATTAGAAGATGAGGCTGCCATAATCTTGTGTTAATTGGAGATGTATTTTCCGCCATCATTTTTTGACATTATGGTTCACTTACTTGTTCATCTCGTAAGAGAAATCAGAATTTGTGGTCCAGTTTATTTAAGGTGGATGTATCCAATAGAGCGATATATGAAGATCTTTAAAAGGTATACGAAGAATCATCACCGACCGGAAGCTTCGATTGTTGAAAGGTACATCACAGAAGAAGCTATTGAGTTTTGTACAAACTATTTGTCGGATGCAGATTCTATAGGAATTCCAAAGTCTCGTCATGCTGACACAGACAGAAGAGGTATTCAAGGTCTAAATGTTAGGTCAATGGCTCAGGATGTAGTTATTCAATCACATTTCTATATATTGAATAATATAGATGAGGTTCAACCTTTCATAGATACTCATAAAAGACTTATGAAGAAAAAATATTCCCGAATGAATGACAAGTTGTTGTTGATAGAGCATAACAATAGATTCATGGATTGGTTTAATAAAATTGTATCTAATGATCCTAGTGCATCCGAGATACTTAGATGGTTGTCGTACGGGCCAAAATTTTGTGTCATTACCTGGAGTGCATACGACATTGGTCATTATACCTTTTATACAAAATCAAAAGATGATCGTAGTACAATGCAAAATAGTGGGGTTATGGTTGAAGCCGAATCGATGTATTTCTCTAGTTCGAAAGATAAGAATCCGGTATTGGCAACTACCGCGTTTTATGATGTCATTGATGAGATTTGGGAGATTGATTATGTTATTTTCAAAGTGGCTTTATTTAAATGCAAGTGGGTTCCCAATAATAGTAATGGTGTAGACATTGATGACTTAGGATTCACCCGGGTCGACCTTGGCAAGGCATCTTTTAATACAGAACCATTCATCATGGCTTCTCAAGCAAAACAAGTTTTCTATGTTTCCGATCCATCGGACAAATCGGGGAAATGGTCAATCGTTCTCCAAGGAAAATACATTCCTCTTAGTGATGAAAGTCTTGATATTCCGTCCACACCTTCTTACACAACACAAGTTCCTACCTCATATGATGAAGTTGATGGAGATGCCGTGCATGCTATACGACTCGATCATGAAGAAGGCATATGGGAAAATTAACAAGTACGTAATTTATTATTTATTCATAATATATTAATTATATGTTATAGTTTAGAAGTATTTTTACTAAAAAGTATAATTATTTGAAATCATAGGTATTTTGAGTCCAGACACTAGGCCAGGAGACAAGACACCAAGAGACAAGATACCAATACACCAAGTTACAATTATGTGAAGTTATGTAATGTGTGTAAACTGTAATATGGTATATGTGATATTTTATTTATGTAGGTTGTTTGTTCTGATAAAATGTAATATTATGAATATGATACGATTAATATTATTATGAAAACTTTATCACAAAATGTGAATTGTATTTTTCTGCTGTGCTGAGATATGGAGAACAATAATACAGGTAAAAAATGGGATTAATTATAAAAGCAGAATCATATTTGTTAATTTTGCAGAAACTTTAACGACGGTTATATTTCATAACCGTTATAATATCTGGCGCGCTGTCCAGGAAAAAATAAATATAAAAATTGCACTGCTGGGAATCGAACCGAGGACAATTATATTTATTACAAAGGTGTATTGTAAAACCGTTGTGATAGTTAGCGCGCTTTCCTGTTTATTACAACGCCTACAAGGTCGTCGTTGTAAGTATCATATATACAACGAGAATCTACATAACAATGCCCTCGCCCGCGTCATTATATGTCATTCCCAACCGTTGTTAAATGGGTTTTTCGTAGTAGTGAGTAACACAACAAGTTTGGGTTTGTGATGACACTTTGTCATTACATAATTTTTATAAGCATTTATTATCATTTTGAAGTGTTTTTGAGTCAATCAAGAGGAAATTGCAGAAGATATAACAAATATTTAATAAAGTGAATAATAGAGGAACATAGATAAAAAAAGTACAATTTCAACAAGAAAAATGCAAGAAACATACTATAAAATCGTGTGGCCATCGTGTGGCATCATGCACACGATGAGAAGGAAAAAAAGATATTGTGTGCACAATTTGGAGCATCGCGTGCACGATGGTGAGTTGAGTGGGCATTGTGTGCATGATGAGAGGCATCATGTGCACGACGGGTTTCTTTCTGGATAGGTTTTTGCTTGTTTAAAAGAAAAAGATAAGCGCTTTTGCAGGGGTTCCAATTTTGAGAGGAAAAATTAGTAGCAAAGAGTTATGCATCTAGGTTTTTTTTAGAGTTTTAAAGCCATTGAGGACATTATTCTTCATTGATTTTCATGTAATATTCATCTAAACTCATGGTAATGATTTTTATCACATTGAGCAGCTATATTTCTTTTGATTAGGTCTTAGTAAATGAACTTGATTTTACTTTATTGGATCATATGATTGTTTGATGCTATTTGAATGTTTTGATTTTATAATTTATATTCAATTTCTTTTATGTTTACTCCTTTTTGGGAGTTGATGAGCGCGCAAACTGAATTCAAATGAGTATGGATTATTAATTGTAAGTCTACCAATCAGAAATAAAGTAATTGTTCGACTTATTAATTAACTATGAATAGGTAATTATAAGTTATGGATAGATAATTAACACACATAGTTTGCCTAATTTTACCTCGAATTCGTCTAAGGAATTAGAGAGTTGTAGTCCAAATTAGTGAGTTGTACACCAAGGAATTGGGTACAATGGTATTGTTAATTTGGTGCAAAATTATAAGTCAACTTAATTTAAATAATGCACAATCATCAACAGGGGAAAATTAAGGGATTCTAATAAGATCTAATCGCTTTCTCATTATCATATCTTTTACGAATTTTATTCGCATAATTACTTTTTGAAACCCAATTTGAAAACCCCTCGTATTTACTTTCAAAAACACAATTACAACCTTATTAAAACTTGCAATCCTTGTGGAGACTGTCTTTATTTTATTACTTCGACTGTATTATAACACTTTATAAGAAATTCAATAAAGATCAACCATTAAAATCTCCACAACAGTTCTTGATCTCATCTCGCTTCGGTGGATAGCTAGTGTAAAATTTCATCTTGTTTCTAGATCATCTCATGGAACATTTATGTTTGATTCAGAAGATATACTCGATTTGTTATTTGGTTAGAAGTTAACCTTTAAGTTTCATATATTTGTAGAAGGGGGTTTATGGGCACATCATTCTAAAATTTCTCAAGTTGGTGGATACTCTCGAAAAAAATTATTGGTGACAAGAGTGGGCCAAATTATTTGTACAAACCTATATAAATCTACGACGTTTCTCTCTTTCCTTTATCTCATTTACTTTATTTTCTTTCCGCCGGTTTTTTGTATATTTTAACAAATATTTTTCAAACTTTAATTTTTCAAATGATTTTGTTTTCAACCAATATTTTTCAAACGCACACAATTCACCCCCTCTTGTTCATGGAGTGACATGTCCAATAGTTATACCTTATGGAATTTGTTTTCTTGGTTGCGAATTCATGGATGTTGGAGATCTCCATAGCTTTGTCGAGAAGATCATTCACAAACTTAAGTTATGTTTATTTTCTTTACATATGAAAATATAGTTAATTTGGAATAGGGCGATTAGATACTTGTTAGTATATAAGAAAATATGAGTGTTTATGGTGTGCCTTGCCTTCTTTAGAAAAATGATCACACCTACACGTGGGTGTGTCAATCTCAATTGGAACCTTGGCATTTCCTCCGTAGACAATATTTAATGTAGAATAAACATAAACACTTAAAGGACGAACGATTATACCATTATGCATATATGTATATAGAGAAATGGAATTTATCGCAGAACACACATGTATAGTTTGAGAAAAGTCAGACATTTGAAATTGAGGGTTCCCAACATAAGTCAAGAGTGTCTTCTTAGAGTCATGGTTCTGAGTCTTAGAGCAACTCACATGCTAATGGCCAACCACATGCACATGCTCATGCACTAGAAGGATATCTTAGGGGTCATCATTGAAATTTCTCTTTGGAAAAATGTATCGTTCAATTATTTTGATGCTTTTTTGTAAGTTAATTTTAATGTATTTGAGTTCCTCGCACAACACCTACATTATACTAGGTTAACAATTAATTTCTATGCATAATATGATAGTTAGACTAAATTTAATGTTAATTGAATCGAGTTAAGAATAATGTTGAACCGATTCAAGCATTTTTGTCTACATGAATCAAATCATGCAGTTTTATAAATTGATTCATAATACTTTTGTTTTCATAAATTTGGTTTTAGGAAACATGACTCGAGTCATGCTTCTTCTTGAATTGAGTCAAGTAAGCTTTTATGAATCACATTTTAATTATGGAAATGTGACTCAATTCATGGTTGTATTTTTCAATAATGTTATTCTGTTCTGGAAACATAACTTGAGTCATGGGATTTTATGAATCGAGCCACATGGCTTGATGCATGACTAGAGTCGCAACTTTAAAATCTCAATTATATTTTGTTTCTTGATTCGATTCATTACATGTTATTTACTCGAATCGTTAATGATTTTTTACACCAATTTTGTGCCTTTTCTTAAGCACATAAAAATAATTTACTCCTAATTTTTTTCATAATCATATCATAGTTCAAGTGAGTGATTTTCTAGAAAAATAATCTTCTCTCAAACACAATAAGTGTCATCTTATGCATGACAGCTGGTTCACCTAGAGATTGCAATCTTGTTAGTGAGAAATTTATTAGATTGCTAATGTTTGATTGAATGTTTCTAGTTGAAGATATATTATGGAATTATAGAAGTGAATATCCATAGAATAAAAATAAGTGTCTTCTCCAAAGTGTTGGAACTTCTTGATTTAAGTTGAGTCCCTCAAGCGAGACTTTAAGCTGAGTCCCTTATGCGAGACTTTAAATTGTGTCCCTCAGGTGAGACCTAGATAGTCGACTCTCTCAAGTACTTACTTTGTATCATTTTGTTTGTTTCCTTGTTAGAGGGGTTATGTAATAGTGTACTTTAGTATCTATATTAATGAAAATGTTCAAATCCTATGGTGATTTTTGTTATTTCATTTGGATTTGTTTCTTCGCAAGTTTAATTAGTTTCGAGGCATATTTCCTTATGTCACCCAAAATGAGTACATTTCCCTCATGAGGCGAGTCCCTCAAGCCTTGCTTGCAGACAAGTCCTTTAAACATTTCTTAGGACAAGTCAAGTTTTCGTCGGCGATGCTCCTTTAGTGAAAGTTTGGTATTCATATGTCTGATAAGGCGGTAAGGATACTTCAATGAAGGTCCAATATTCATATGCCTCATAGGGAAGCAAAAATTCTTCATTTAAGGTATGACATTCAATTGCCTTGTAAGGTGACAAGAACCCTTCATTAAAGGTCCAACATTTAATTGCCCCGTAGTGTGGCAAAGGCCCTTTTTTGAAGGTCCATCATTCATATGCCCTGTAGGGTGGCAAATATCATTTAGTTAAAGTCCAACATATGCCTCCTAGGGCAATAAATCCTTTAGTAAAGGTCAAACATTCAATTGGCTCGTAGGCCGAAGATGATCCTTCAGTAAAGGTTTAGTATTATTATACCTCGTAGGGTTGCAATGATCCATTAGTGAAGGTACAACATTCATATTAGGGGTGGTAAATGGGAATGCCTTCCAAGTTTAGGCACGCCCCATTAAAGTCCTAAAAAGCAGATAGGGCAGGGCAGACATAGTTGGGGGTGTGAGACTAAACCCTTGACCAACCATGCAAAAGAATAAAAGAAGGGCGAGCTTATGGACACTGCACTTTTAAAGGCTAAAATTTCAAAAATATATGTTAATGTTTGCGCCTATGAAAAAGCGGAACATAGGAGGGCATGCATATTAAAGGATACATGTCTAAATCCTTGACTCGCCCTGCGAAAAAATGTGGGAAAAATGGGCATACCCGGAGGGCCGGACCCGTTTTTCCACCTCTAATTCATATGCCTCGTAGGGCAACAAGAATCTTTCAGTGAAGGTCCAATATTCAATCGCCTCGTAAGGTGTCAAGGATCCTTTAGTGAAGGTCCAACATTCAATTTCCTCGAAGGCAGGAAAGGATCCTTCAGTGAAGGCCCAACGCTGTATTGAATATCAAGGAGGTCATGATCATGCCACGACTTGTGCTTTATTTTTATTGCTTTAGATATGAATTAAATTGTCTCGTATCATGATATACACCATGTAGTTGTGACACTTTCACCTTTTGTGGGTAACTTATTGCCTTCTGACTTCACGCATGTCATCTCAATTATTTTGTATTGTTATGATTTACCGACTATGTGTAGTGAACCTTCTATGTAATCCATTGACAGATAAATCATTATCAGAGCCTTATATTATATTCAAAGGGATTTTGAATGAGCTTTGCTTCTAAATATTTAGTTGCCTCGTCAGTAGGCATGGTAGGCAACGAGAAGGAATTAAAGTCTTGACCTCGGCAACTTTCTAATCCCTTACGCATACATCTTCTTCCTCGTCATTGTTTTCAGTAACGTTATCGTTGTCGGCGTGGAGTACATTTGAATCCCGAGTCAATTTTATTGGGCTCCTTGCAGGCACCAATTGTAATCGTTAAAAAGTATAATAAGGATTATCCTATGTTTGTATGGTTGTTGAGTGTTTCGGGGTATTTGACTGTGCTGAGGGCTAACTTGCGTAAGGTTGTGAGAGGCTTTGCATATAATTTTTCGTGGTAAATATTGGATATCTTCTCAATTATGAGATTGAGGTATTTATAGAAGACCCTCTGGGTTCGGGCTAGAAATCCAAGAGGTGATTTCCTCCATCTTTTTGATAAGAAACATGAAAGTAGTGGAATTCTCACTCTCTCTTAAATTATAGGGATAAGGTCTTCCTTTGACTAATATTTTTGGACATTTCATAGTCCACATTTTATAAGCAAAATGAATAATGAATATCAGATTGGGCGTTCAGGCCCAACTTCGGGCGACCAAGTCCAATCGGTCAAATAGGCCCAATCCGCCGACCATGCACAATCGGTGACAAAGCTTAATCGAGCGACCAACATTGCTCCACTTAACACGTTTTTTATCATAAATTGTCTTTTATAGCCCAATGAAATTATCCTATACAATGTGCCATCAAGAATTATTTTTGTACTTGATTGACACATTAATTTTCATGAATAATAGTGCCACTCGTATCAATGTTGTATACCTAAAATATTTCATAATATAGAGCATTCACGAATACAACAAGTGAACTGTGAAGAAAATAAGTTTAAGATTAAATAGTTGGATGAATTTGTTTAACTTAATATTTTTATATAATTCATGTATAATTCCCTTAAAAAATTGTTTAATCTATTTTTAAGCTTGAATATTGCAACATATTTTTTCTATCCCTTTGTGAGAAATTATCCATGGATATGATGGAGAGTTATCTTATACTTTTTTTAAGCAAGGATTTGACTAAAGAGTACTAAGGTACTCTTACCTGATTACAAAACACGGATGAGAATTCGAACAACAAGAAGAAATTAAAAACTAATTGAAACATAAACTAAAAAAATGCAAAAGATCTTTGCAAAATTCATAAAAATTACATTTGGGATGAGTAATATCTCCTATGTGTGACCACCTACAAGCTAAAATCTTAATATTCCAAACGAGGTCGGATACGTTACAAGCTTCTTCTTTAAACAACATTTTGTTCCTCAAATTTCAAATACTCCAACAAGCTGCTAACCAAATGCAACCTTCCCTTCATACCTTAACTTTCCTCATTTTAAAGAAATCCATCCAGAACATGAAAATACAGTGAGTATAAACAATGTCGTGGAGGACCTCAATCTCAACCCAAACCGAAACATCTCGCCATACTCTCTTAGAGACTTCCCAGTTGAAAAAAAGATGTAATCGATTTTTGACCTCACCAGAACAAAAGAGACAAGCAATTGGATTATACCTCTGTGCATAAGAAGGTCCTTCAAAGGAGGTTTATTAAAAAATAACCTTCATCCGAAAACCTTGATTATGAACGAAATTGAACTTTTTCACACCTTTTCAAATGAATTATGACTTCCTACAACCGAAACAGGATGCTGCAGGCCTGAACACAACATCACATAACCAGATGTCGCAGTGTATCTAACAATTGGGTCAGGATTCCACAACAAATGATCCATTAACTCGCGAGAAGGAGGAGAAGAAAGAAGCAAATCCCTCAAAACCTGAACTTTGTGCTGGACTAAAGGATCCGTGAAAACATAAATTCCAAAGTATCCCCACTGCCAACCATCCCTAGTCCATTTTCCCATGCTGACAACATTCTCCTTTTTCAAAGTACTCATTTGAAACAAATCCGGAAAAACCTCTTTCAATCTGACTTCCCTAAACCAAAGGCCTGACCAGAAAGAAATCGAGTTATCGTCCCCCAATGAAAAGCGACAATTACCTTTGAAAACTATGTCGTGATGTCTTTTCTCCAAAGAGGTGATATCTTTCCACCAAACAAAACCAATAATTTTACAGTTGTTGTTGTATGCAGAAGATTCAAGAAGAGAAAGATCCTCATACCTCGCTCTCAAGATCTTGATCCACAATGACTTCTTATTCTCCAAAATATGCCACCTCCACTTTAAAAGCAATGATAAATTAAATTCATCCACTATCTTCAAACCAAGACCTCCTAAATTTAGTGGCAAACAAAGTTGTTCCCAACCCACCAAATGAATCCTCCTTCTATCATCTACCCCTCCCCAAAGAAAATTGTTTTGCAACTTAGTGATTTCTTTACATATCTTCACCGGTGCCCTGTAGAACGAAAGGAGAAAGATTAGAAGGCTGCTCCAAACAGACTTCAGCATAGTTATTCGCCCTCTAAGACTTAGCATTCTTCCTTTCCAATTAGAAAGACGAGCTTCCATTTTGCTCAACAGAAAACTCTAAGATGAGCTCCTAACCAATCCAAATAATCCTTCCACAACAAGCACAAACAAGAAGGGCGATAAGGGATCTCCCTGTCTAAGACCCCTCCCCACCTTAAACTCCTTCGTTGGACTACCGTTAACCAAGACAGACATGTAGCTAGAGAAAATCATTGCCTCCATCCACTTCAACAAGAGTTCCCCAAACCCATCATTCTCATCATGCACTTGAGAAAGTTCCATGATGAGATGTGTATGCATCATATAAACTATTTTTTGACGAATGATTATAATGGCAAATTAGATTTTTTTCGAGAGATCTTTAGAATACTTCCTATAGGTTAGGGTTTTGAAAATAGAAAAAATATTTGAATTTTATGATGAAATTTAAAAATTATAATAAATTCAAAATTCGGTCACCATTAAAACAAGTGATCGACTTTCTTCAATAATTGATTGAATCTTTGCTATTTATATTAATAATTAATAATGATATATAATAATTAAAATATTATATTTTCTATTTTAATTTTTAAAAAGACGCATCATCATCCTTATCAATATACCATTGTCACGTGAAATTAAAATTGTCACATGCTAATGAAAAGGTAACCATGGAGAATAGAATTGAAGACAAACAAATTTCAAGAAATCATTATTCAAGTAACTTTTTCGCTAAAATACAGTTTTAGTCTTTCTGTTTTTCAAAATTCACAGTTTTGGTTTTCTTATTTTTTTTTTCAACAGTTTTGGTCCCCCACCCTTCACTGTTTATGTACGAACGTGTACTGTTCATATACGGACAAGTTACTGTTCATCACTTTTTTGGGCCAAAATTGGTGTGGGGGACCGAAACTGTTAAAAAAAAAAACAGGGGAATCAAAACTGTGAATTTTGACAAACAGAAAGACCGAAACTGTATTTTAGCCTAACTTTTTTTTGTAAAACTAAAAAAGAATTATGAAATATTAAAGCGATGCCAAATTTATTTAATCCAAATATATAATAACACATTGTAATAAAATTGTCGCAAGTAATCTAAACATGAAGAGGGTTTTGTGCAAAAAGAAAATAAACATGAAGAGCATTGAATAATAAAATGGCGCAAGTATAACAATTTACATAGGATCCTTCACAGGTAATACGAGTACTCTAATGCAACTAAAAAAAATCAATAAAATTATAACTTTTCAATAATAGTACTAAATTATGCTTTTTATATTCAACTAATATGTAAAACTGCATAGAAAGCAGAGTCACTTTTCAGTTTCTTCAAATCCAAGAAAATAGAAAGAATATCATCAGTGACAGTGGGAGGGTTGATGATAAATGCAATATCTAACGGATTAAATTAAGTCTGACATTTGATTTAGATCGCATGTACTTTTCTTACTACAATAATATTGATTAATTTAATTAACTTTATTTAAAAGAAACTGAAATAATCAAGGTAAGATAAGTGATTGATGGCACCGCAGTCGCTTACCTAATAACTTGTCCATTACTGATGCCTTCGCTTGCACATGTCCTTTTCATCTCTACGTCTTTTGGAAATTTACCTAAATAGGAGTATATGTGTACAAAATAATTGCATATGAGCGGAGTATTTGAGAAGTCTTGTATTGGTGGTATTTATTATACTTCCCTCCGTTGTATAATGAATAATTCAATTAATCATTTTATATATATATTTAAAAGAATAAAAATTAAAAAATAATATTTTTTATTAAAGTGTCTTTTATCAAATATATTGGAAATGATAAAAATAATATTAATTAGAGGATAGAATTGAAAATGTGTATTGGAAATTGAAATAGATCATTAATTTTGGGACACATGTTTATTCGAAATGAGTAACTTATTGTGAGACGGAATGAGTATGGTTTAAAAATCCAGCTCACGTGATGTGGAAGGATCTGTATCCAAGTATGTAGTTTTGAATGTTGCATGTTAAGTGTGTAAATTGATGAGTCATCATGATGGGGGAATCATTCACATTGGGTCAAACAATCACCTAAATGTCAAAGACTCATAAAGATAAGCGAGAGAGACACCATATAGTCACCCAAAATCTTAAGGTGATAGGTGTATAAGTCCTCCTACTTATAAAATGTTCAACCCCCACTTTTCAAAACAACGTGAGACTTAGAACTCACACTTGTTTCTCAACAATCTCCCTCTCACGTGTGAGTTCATCCACTATGCTCCCCCTCAAGTGGACACCTTTATCTCGTCTTGGGCACTTCAACAGAACACGCCTCCTAACTACCATGTTAGGAAGACTTTCGACACAAGGAGCAAGTCCCTTACTCAAACCACGACTCTGATACCACTGATGGGTCATCATGAGAGAGAAACATTCACATTGGGTCAAACACTCATATAAAGGTTAAAGACTCACCAAAACAAGTGAGAGATATCACATATTTACCCAAAACCTTAAGGCGATAGATGTATGGGTCCACTTACTTATAAAGTGCTCAACCTCCACTTTTCTAAGCAATATGAGACTTAGAACTCACACTTGTTTCTCAACACAACTCACAATTGTTTCTCGACATAAATTACGCTTTCCCTTTATGTTAAGAGAGAAGTATTTATAGAGTTCTCTAGACCTAGAGTTTCTTGGGAAAAATCATCGCCTACCCAGTCAATGGTAGATAATTGAATCCTTATTTCTTAGGGGGCGTGGTCCAACTATTGATTATGACTTCTCTCTGACCAATATACATCATTTCCCACGTTTTCCCACAATTAGGCGAGTAGAGGATACTTGAGGGCGATGCTCTTATAGGACGACACATGGTTGTCGCCTCTCATGGGGTTGCCAAACTCCCGTCTTTGTTAAGACATTTACAAATATAACACTACATACCTTATTATTAAAATAGAACTTTCCTTTAAACAATTTGAGTTGACCTTCCTACAAATGTGATATTTTGGGTTCTCTAAAGGAGAACGAGGGGAAATAGGGGTCAACATCACCTTCTTCGACAATGATGTCGTTGGAATCAAACCTCATGATAATGACCCCTTACTTATCACCATACAACATGACAGCTAGGATATCAAGCGAGTATTGATAGTGTAGCGCGATTTTTGTGGTTTCGAATCACTATCGCTTTGGTACTACAGTTCGATTCATTTTTTATCCTGTGAAGCTGATTAAGGAAGGGAAATAGATGTCTCTAATTAACCCTGCTTGCATACTGAGATTAAACAGTCAAAACTGTTGGTTTACAGATGCTATCAAAAGGGGGGCCTGTCTTAGGTTATTTGCTTAAAAACAGTGTCTAGACTATTTACTAGGTTTCTGGTAAGGTGTTAGGTCTGATGCTTTTGATGGATGTATGAAGGTACGGGATTTTGGGTTTTTATGTTCGCTAAGATTTTACAATCTTATGCCTACGTATTCCCGTTTAACGAAACAGGGAAATCAGAGCGATCGTAGTTCCTCCTATTCTATGGGAGGAAAGAGGTTGTTTTGGTGTCTTGTTTAAAGCCCAAGACATGAAGCTAAAGGTGGTTTGTATCTTGTTCAAAGTCCAAGATATGAAGCTAAAGGTTTGACTGAGAGATAATTTGTCATCTCTAAAGAGGAATTGTTGATGTTTGTATGCTGTGAGCAAGGCACAAATTTGATGCTAAAAGGTTAATTGAATCAACCGGGATTTTCTTTATTCAAAGCCTAAAAGGAGGCTAAAAGTTTGACTTTTCCTGGGAAAATATTCTTTCTGTCTTGTACAAAGCCCAAGATTGAGGCTAAAAGGGATTTTGACTCCGTTGGGGAGAATATATCTTGTATAAAGCCCAAGATGGAGGCTGAAATGGTTTGACTCAACAAGAGATTACTTTTATTTGTCCTGTAGAAAGCTCAAGACAGAGGCTAAAAAGGTTGACTCAACAAGAGAGTCTTGAGCAGGTGATTGACTCAACAAGAGAGTCTGGAGATTGATTGACTCAACAAAAGAGTCTTTTATACTCAACAAGAGAGTGATTTGCTGTCTCATACGAAGCCCGAGATTTAGGCTAAAAGGAGATTGACTCAACAAGAGAGTCTTTTATACTCAACAAGAGAGTATTTTGATGTCTCGTACAAAGCCCGAGATTGAGGCTAAAAAGGGATTGACTCAACAAGAGAGTCTTTTATACTCAACAAGAGAGTGTTTTATATGTCTTGTTCAAAGCCCAAGACGGAGGCTAAAAAGGGATTGACTCAACAAGAGAGTCTTTTATACTCAACAAGAGAGTCTTTTATATGTCTCGTACGAAGCCCGAGATTGAGGCTAAAAAGGGATTGACTCAACAAGAGAGCCTTTTATACTCAACAAGAGAGTGTTTTACTATCTGTCTTGTACAAAGCCCAAGACGGAGGCTAAAAGTGGTTGACTCAAAAAGAGAGTCTGAAAAGGTTAGCTCCGCTGGGGAGAATCATTTATACAAAGCCCAAGAGGAGGCTGACTTACTGCTGAGGATTATTTAGATCCTGAAGTGGGTCCAAGTGTGGGGAACTCTCATGAGAGAGACTGGGTTTCTGCTAGAGATTGATCCAGGGTGATCAGTGTTTTTTCCTATGTTTGAAAGGAACTTGAGAATGTCTTTGAGACTCAAGAGGTTTAGACTATCCAAGTCTAGAGTTTTATCTTTTGTACAATGCCCAAGAGGAGGCACGGGCATTAAGGGATGAGTATCAACCCTACAATGGCCAGAGTTTTTTGACGCGGGAAAGACTGCACTAGCAAAGGATGACTAAGTTCTGTCTTATACCTTTAAGAGGTCGTCAGGGTCCTTGTATTAAGCCCAAGAGAAGGCATGAGAACTTCTAAGAAGCCGAAGGGTCCTTGTACAACGCCCAAGAGGAGGCGGGGATGCTTTTAGGAAGCCTATGGGTCTCCAAACCGAGAGAAGTTCAAGAAATGCAATTCACAGAGAAGAGATTATTCCAGGAAAATTCGAGAATCTGGAAGAAACTCAAGAGATGCCATTCACGGAGAAAAGATCATCTCTCGGGAGTTAGAGTTTCTTTGACAATTTCTTTGGGTGACAGTCTGAGAAAAGGTTCACCGAGAATACTTCCTTACTCTTTGTTCCATATTGTTTAACCCCAAGAGAAGGGAAGATTGTATCTGGAAATCCTATGGGGATATAGTTTTGTTTGTATTTAAGAGTGACCAACAAGGCTTTACCTAGTGCTAGACGTAGTTTCCGGAGAAAACTCTAAATAACTATACTAGTATTACACAGTGGATATGTGACAAGTATATAAAAGGATGTGAAAGAAGACTTACAGTGAAACAGCCCCACAATACAATTATATACATATGAAAACGGTAAATGAAAGCAGATAAACACTTACCTGTTGTAGAGCTTCCATGCTGTTTTGTTAGTTGTTCAACAAAGAAAGTTTTGATAACAACATATATTTGAATTCAAAATCAAAGGAGAAAGTGTTTTGAAAAGATTGTTGGGGCTTACAGCTCAAGGAGAGGCCCAAGTTTTAACGATGATCGCACCGTTGTTTTGAAAACTGTACAGAGGGACTTATACAATATGTGAGGCCCAAAATATTTTGGTTTTCAAGAGGGGTTGGGTCTTACACTCTATTAGATGCCCAAAGAAACTTAAAGAAAATAAAAGGGGCTTATTACACGAGGGTAGGCCTAGTTGGTTTTGTTAAAAAGGCGACGATTGCGCCGTTGTTTTTGAAAATACAGTGGGACTTATACAATGACTGAGGCCCAAAAAGTGGTGTATTTACAAAGGGGATGGGTCTTACACTCTAATAGAGGCCCAAAGAAACTTAAAGAAAAGAAATGAGACTTATAACACGAGGGTAGGCCCAAATGATTTGATTTTTGAACTGGCGATTGCGCCAAGATTTTTCTTTTAACACAAAGGGACTTATACAATATCTGAGACCCAAAAGGGTTTTAGTTAAAAGGGGATTGGGTCTTACACTTTATTAGAGGCCCATGAGTGTTTGAAAATGATTGATGAGGGTGGAATCGATCAAAACCCTAATTTCATCATTTTAAAAAGTGAATTCTTAAAGAAAATCAATAAAAAATGATAAAACACCAAATAAGCTTGAATAAACAACTTGTGATTTTTGGTGAAGGTTTGAAAAATGAGGTTTTAATCACTAGATGAATTAAAACTCATTTGGTTTTGATTTTTCAAGATGAATATTCACTTTTAAAATGTTTAAAAATAATTAAAAATGAATTTATTCATAAAAATACCAACTATATTAAATAAATAATATAAATTTGATTTTTTGTGGAATAAAATATTTCAACATTTTTGTGATTTTTTGCAAAAAAACCAATAAAAAATAATTAAAATTGAGGGAGTTATTAATTTTTCAAATCATTAAAAATAATAAGAAAAATAATAGAAAAATGGAAAAAACATTAAAAAGGGGTCTGGGGCGAGGGGATACGAACCTCAGACCTCTTGTGTGCAGTGTGCGCATCCTACCACTGGGGTGGTGATACATCCGTGTATCAAAGCCCACCCACAAATATACAAGGTTTGCCTTGTTTTTGGCCTGGCCAAGGCAAGGTTTTGGCCAAAAACGTGAAGCTTGTAACTTTCTCATTTCTCCATGGATTGGGACAAAATTTAGGTATATCCTTCCTAGAATTTCTCAAGGAATCCAATGGTGGTGGTGGTTTTTTCAGAAAATAAATCCTCCTCAAAATCCGATTGTGGTTTTGAAATAGGCCATAATTTGAATTTTCTGTGCTACCTCTTGTTGCAGGCATGAATTACATGATGAATTGGTCCAAACACAACATACACAACATGTATGAGATGTGTATGATCAGTGGACTTCAAAGTAATGCATATTTCAAAGAGTTCAAGTTGTGATGCTTACCTCTTTAGGAGCTTTTTGGGCAATCTGTCAAGTGCTTTGTTCCAGAAATAATTTGATACTTTGGACATCCTCAAATGATCTCTTGGAAGCTTTTAGGATGATTGGAAACAGTTGGAAACCTCAGGAATGGAAACTTGCCCTTTCTTGCAAAAGGGGCAAAAGTGACCAAAATAGCAACTCTCTCAAATGGTGTTCCAGATGTGGGGAACCATTTGGGACAGTTCAAGGATGATATTTCGAGTGTGTTTGAGGCTTTATCTGGTTTTGAAAGTGACTGAATCAAGACATGGCTTGAAAAATGCAAAAAAGTCTTATTTTGAGGTTTTGAGGAGGGACTTTGAGGTTTTGGTGTTACAGGTCACTTGTGAGAGTCTGGACAGCTTAGATATGACATATTGGATGTGTTTGGATAATGAGCTGTGATGGAATTGCTCTCTAACTCAAAAACTCAGAGTTACCTTGCTAAAGAAGGCATTTTTGCCTAGAGAAAGAGATTTTGAGGAAAGCAAGTGTTGTAGTGCTTTGGTGTACTTAAACTGAGCACAAATGAGCTTTATTTATAGTAGAGCAAGTTTGTTTTGCAAGCAATAGTGAATGGAGGCTGCTGCAGAGCTTTGGCCAATTGGAGCATTTTGGAATCTCAAGTCTCCTCTAGCCATTGACTAGAGGTTAGAGCACATGCCTTTGGTTCCCTAGTTCAGAGATCATCCTTGACTCATTCAATTGGAAATGGCCCAGTTCATGCCACCTTGGTGCATCCATTGAATGCTCCAAAACAAAATTGGAGTCTTGTCCCCTCTTTAGGGTTTTTTTAGGGTTGACATGCTATTTTTAGTTCCAAAGACTTGGGAGGCTTATGGATCAGTGTTTGTCCCTCCTTGGTCTCTCCCTGAGGTGTTCAGATGGATAAACTTATTTGTCATTTGCACAAATTGCTCAAATCGAGCAAAATGCACAAATTTGCCTTGTTATGACAGTTGCAGCAAGGTATATTGCCACTGTCATAACTTTTAGCTCATATGGGATTTGATGGGGTTCTTGGACATTTTGGAAAGCCCTTATATGATACAACACATGTGTGATCATAGTTTGTTTTGAAACTTTTTGGATCCAAGTGAAAAATTCCTCTAAATTTTGAAAAAAGTGAAACAGATTGTGACTTAGTGAAAATTTCACTAAGTGTTGGAAAAAGTGACATTTCATGTTTTCAGCCATTTTGATCCAACCATAACTCAAAATCCATGATGAATTGGAATGAGGTGTAGTTGACACTTTTAAATTATGCCATGAGAGCTATAAATCCATCTTTGGATCAGCCCAAATGGTTGCTTAGATCTAAAGTTATGATCCTTGGAAGTTGGTACCCTAGCCACTTTGTTCCATAACTTAGAAAATTTCTAAGTTTTTAATGGTTACCCCTTTTACAAGTTATCCCACTTTTCTTGATTTTTCTTGATGAACGATGATTCCAATTACACATTAACATCATTTTAGGGTTGAGGAACCATAATTGATCAAAAAAACAAAAAGTTAAACTTTGACTTTTGGGCACAGTTGACTTTTTATCAGATGAATTCCAAACTGTGCGATCCTCTATGAAATCAAGTCCTTGACCTAAATCAAACTTTATGGATTGATTTCGTAGGTGTTATAGGGCGTATTGAATCATGTCCCAAGGTTTGGGAGCATGTCCTGGTCAAAAGTCAAAGGCACAATTGACTTTTTCCGCGAAACCCTAATTGTGGTTCTGATGAACTTGAAACTTGTGAATCAAGCTTCTTGGATCAATCGATTATTTCAAATGGATCAATGTAGTGTATTAGGGACCCTCAAATCATGTCTTGAGGTCTTGGCTCATGTTTTGTCCCAAAAGTCAACTTAGGGGTGAATTAGGTCAAGAAATCCTAATTCCTGATTTTTTATGAATGCATCCCCTGAGGCTAAATTGACTTGATGCTTGGGTCCATGAGGTCCCATGAAGTATTTTAGGGTATGGTTTGAAGCATTGGCTCATGCCCAGAGGAAAATTCTCATCTGGAGGCCCTGGTCGACCAAAACCCTAATTTGGTGACACTGGCGATCTTGAGGCTTAATCTACTTGGAATGTTGCAGCCTGTGCTTGATCCATGATGTAAGAGTCCTCTTGATACTTTATAGGTGTTTGAGAGGTTAGACAATTTGAAGATCATGTCATTTCTTGATTGATCATTTGTCTAAGAGCTCTGAGAGGGCTTGAAACCCTAAGTTTGATTGTAGTGGATGCTCATCCATCTTTGGGGAGACTAATGAGGTATGATGGTCCATCCATATTGTGATGATGATTTTCACAATGATGGGAAATCTTAGTGGTCAAAATTTGGGGTATGACATATGCCCCTATTTAATCTTCTTGGACCCGAAGGTGTGAATGGCGAAGGTATTCGGGCATTCGGGGTACAAGAGGATTAAATATCGGAATACCGGAAATTTTGGTGGTGGTTATGAATGGAAGCTTGCTCATCCATCTTCTTTTTCTAAGCAATGATGCTTAGAAAAGGTAAACTCCCCATCGATCCTGGTTTCCTACCAAGGAACTGGTCTCAGTTTTTGATATAAACTTCCCCTCGATCCTGGTTTCCTACCAAGGAACTGGTCTAAGTTTCTTTTGTAAACTTCCCCTCGATCCTGGTTTCCTACCAAGGAACTGGTCTAAGTTTCTGATGTAAACTTCCCCTCGATCCTGGTTTCCTTCCAAGGAACTGGTCTCAGTTTCTTTTGTCAATAAACTTTATTGACAAGGGACGCTATTAGTAGCGGTTTTCCTCAAACTTCTCGCCGAATTTTCCTGGGGAGATGCCATTTGATGGGAAAAACTTTTGATGTCAGACTTGTCGGGGAAGCCCTGGTCTGAGCTGTAGAAGTGCACAAACTTCTCTGTTTTGGAGACGCCATTTGTCGACTCTATTGGGGAAAGCAGATCTCTTGAGAGACTGTTGTCGCTTGGGGATATTACATCACACTTTTCCTCGAGATCTTCTCGGAGGAATGCCATGTGATGCAATCCAATCCTGAGGTACTGATGAACTTTTTTGTCAGCGAATTTTCTGAAGGAGCACTGCTGTATTGCTGAATCTTTGATTAAGAGGCTTTCTCTGGGGATCTTCCTCAATCCGGGAAAGCGAAAATATCATCTTCAATGGTGAAGAGTGACGTTTGTCGAGAGTCATTCTTACTTTTCAAAGGTTCAAGTTATCAAAGTGGTCATAGAACCACCTTCAATCCAAAAATAAACTAGAGGGGAGTGTTCAGACGCAACATTTCCTGGCAAGGAAAGAACTGACAACTCAATTGAGGGACTTTTATCACTTGGGAACAAGATCGGCTAAAGTAATAGTGATGCAATATGAACATGTATGAATCAATAATGCATGATGTATATGTGTATATGCTGACGAAACTGACACGACATACAGACTAATAGATGAACATGACTGGATACTCGGCCACTGCAGGGAATGAAGAGGTACCACTGGGTTCAAAATAGCAATTATGCCTTGCTTAGGAGAGATAGTCCCTGCGGGGAACAACGTTGGTCGGGCTTAGGAGATAAGAAATATGTCGGGGATGTCGGACGAAATATTCGCATCTGACACAGCTGACCCTTCATTCAGGTGCACTGGTTTAGAAGGAGTACTTTGATTCTGCACTTTGAAGTTCGATTACTTCTGGAGAAGCGATCGGCGTTCTTTTGATGTTCAACAGTCAAAAGAAATTGCCATCTTTATTTTGAAAAGCAGAAAAATTTTGACAAGTAAATTCATTTTTGTTTTATTTCAAGAATCGTTAATCAGATTAAAACGTCATTCTGTAAAGCTAAAACAAATGAGAATTGCAAACAAAAGCACTAGGGCTCAAATTTTATTGATAGAATGGAAATCAGCCAAGCGCGTGATTCCATAGAGTATTTACAAAGTTTAGAAAATGATAATTTAATGGAAAAGGGGCTACATTGAAACATAACAACCACTATCCTTCTACCAACTTTGAATTCTGGACATCCTGAGCTTCTGTCGAAGATGACCTCAACTGGAGTTTTTTCTGATGGATGGCATTACTGTTGCTGAGGGATTTGCCCCTTTGCTGGACATAGTTACTTGCCATGAATCCCTAATTTTTGCCTGGATTGTACTTTGAGATTTCCAATCCACTGGGATGATTTTCGATTATGTCTCTAATTTTTGCCTGGACCTCCCTTTCGGGGTTTTAATCCACCGAGACGTTTTTTTTATTATTTAGGCGAAGTATTTCTTGACTACGTCAACATTTGTGGGGTAGGCAAATTCCTCTCCGTCCATGGTTGCGAGTCTCAAGGCGCCGCCCGAGAAAGCTTTCTTGACCACATAGGGGCCGTCGTAATTCAGAGTTCATTTGCCCCGGGAATCTGTGAGAAATGATTGTATCTTTTTTAGCACAAGGTCAATTTTCCTGAAGAAACGAGGTCAGACCTTTTTGTCAAATGCTCTCTTCATCCTTTGCTGATACAACTGACCGTGGCATAGTGCCACTATTCAATTTTCTTCGATCAGATTCAGTTCATCGTGTCGACTTTGACACCATTCAGCCTCTGTTAGCTTAACTTCCAACAATACCCAGATTGATGGGATCTCCACTTCTATGGGAAGCACTGCCTCCATGCCATATACTAGAGAGAAAGGGGTTGCCCCTGTTGAAGTGCGGACAGATGTGCGATAACCGTGAAGAGCAAAGGGTAGCATCTCGTGCTATTCTTTGTAAGTTACAACCATCTTTTGAACAATCTTCTTGATGTTCTTGTTAGCCGCTTCTACTGCTCCGTTCATCTTAGGTCGGTAGGGAGATGAGTTATGGTGTTCGATCTTGAACTCAGCGCACAACTCTTTCATCATCTTGTTGTTCAAGTTGGATCCATTGTCAGTAATGATCTGGCTTGGAACACCATAACGGCAAATGATATTGTTTTTGATAAATCGGACCACCACTTGTCGGGTTACATTGGCGTATGACGCTGCTTCGACCCACTTGGTGAAGTAATCAATGGCTACCAGGATGATCAGATGTCCGTTCGAAGCCTTGGGTTCGATCATGCCAATCATGTCGATTCCCCATATGGAAAAAGGCCATGGAGAAGAGAGAACTTTGAGGTGTGTTGGCGGTACATAGATCTTGTCTGAGTGTATCTGACACTTATGACACGTCCTCATGTACTTGTGGCAATCAGATTCCATGGTCAACCAATAGTATCCTGCTCTTAGAATTTTTCTCGCCATTGTGTGTCCGTTGGTATGAGTGCCAAAGGATCCTTCGTGAATTTCTTTCAGCAACATGCCTGCTTCTGGTCTGTCTACGCATCGGAGCAGGACCATGTCAAAATTTCTCTTATAGAGTGTATCACTGCTCAGGAAGAAACTTCCTGCCAGCCTTATGAGGGTTTTTTCGGTCCTTTCTTAATGCCCCAGGTGGATACTCTTGTTTCTGAAGGAAGCACTTGATATCGTGATACCAAGGTTTGTCGTCTATGACTGCTTTGATCGTGAAGATGTAAGCGGGTCGTTCAAGGCGCATTATGTCAATCTTAGGTAAGTCGTTCCATTGACCTACACTAATCATGGAAGAGAGAATGGCTAATGCATCAGCCATGTGATTCTCCTCACGAGGGATGTGATGAAACTCGATTCTGTTGAAGAAGGGTAACAGCCTTCTCGCATAGTCTTTGTAAGGAATCAATCCTGATTAATATGTGTTCCAATCTCCTTTGATCTGATTGATAACCAGGGTTGAGTCGCCATATACATCCAAGTTCTTGATCCTTAGGTCGATCGCTTCTTCGAGACCCATGATACAAGCTTCGTATTCGGCCTCGTTGTTTGTGCACTTGAATGTCAGTCGGGCGGTGAAAGGAATGTGGGTACCCTGAGGTGTTATGATGATTGCCCCAATTCCATTTCCATAATGATTGACAGCTCCGTCAAAGATAAGTCCCCATTGGAAACTTGGTTCGGGCCCTTCACTGGGTAGCGGTTCATCGCAATCTTTCATTTTTAAATACATAACATCTTCTTCTGGGAAGTCAAACCCGACTGATTCCTGATCGTCAATCGGTTGATGAGCCAAATGATCGGCTAAAACACTTTCTTTGATGGCTTTCTGAGCATGGTACTCTATGTCATATTCTGATAACAACATCTGCTAACGGGCGATCCTTCCCGTGAGAGCAGGATTTTCAAAGATGTACTTGATTGGATCCATCTTAGAGATTAACCAAGTAGTGTGACGAATCATGTACTGGCGAAGACGTTTGGCTGCCCAAGCCAGAGCACATCAAGTTTTCTTGAGCATAGTATACCGAGTCTCGCAGTCGGTGAATTTCTTGCTCAAATAGTAGATGACAGACTCTTTCCTTTTGGTTTCGTCTCGCTGGCCAAGTACACAACCCATTGAGTCTTCCAAAACTGTTAGGTAAATGATTAGTGGCCTTTCTTCCACTAGAGGTGATAGAATCGGTGGTTCAACAGATATTCCTTGATACTGTCGAAGGCGGTTTGGCAATCTTTTGTCCAAACGTAGTCCTGATTCTTTTTGAGTAATTTGAAGATCGGAGTGCATGTCGCGGTCATGAGGAGTATGAATCTGGAGATGTAGTTCAAACCTCCCAGGAATCCACTGACTTGTTTTTCAGTCTTTGGAGAAGGCATTTCTTGAATGGGCTTAACCTTGTTAGGATCAACCTCAATTCCTTTCTGGCTGACGATGAACCCTAGCAGTTTTCCTGAGCGGACACCGAAGGTGCACTTGTTGGGATTCAAGCGGAGTTTATACTTTCTCAACCGCTCGAATAGCTTTGACAGGTGGGTCACATGCTCCTCTCCTGTCTTAGATTTGGCAATCATATCATCGACATATACCTCGATTTCTTTGTGTATCATGTCATGGAACAGAGTAGTCATGGCCCGTTGATAGGTTGCCCCAGCGTTCTTCAAACCGAACGACATTACCTTGTAACAAAAAGTGCCCCATGGGGTGATGAATGAAGTTTTCTCCATGTTTTTCGGCGCCATTTTTATCTGATTATAGCCCGAGAATCCATCCATGAAGGAGAAAACTTTGAACTTCGCTGTACTGTCTACCAGCATGTCAATTTGTGGTAAAGGAAAGTCATCCTTTGGACTTGCTTTGTTCAGATCCCTGTAGTCTACACACATTCTGACCTTTCCGTCCTTTTTTGGAACTGGTACTATGTTGGCTAACCATTGAGGATATTCTGATGTAGCGAGGAAACCCGCGTCAATCTATTTCTGTACCTCCTCTTTGATTTTGATGGCCATGTCTGGGTGAGTCCGTCTCAACCTCTGTTTTACTTGCGGACATTCTGATCTTAACGGTAAATGATGTTCCATGATCCTGGTATCCAACCCTGGCATATCCTGATAGGACCAAGTGAATACATTGGGAAATTCTTTGAGAAGCTTTATCAAACTCTCTTTGACAGTCGGACTAAGCAGGGCCCAAATCTTGACCTCCTTTCTCCCTTCCTCTGAGCCTAAGTTGACTGTTTCCAATGACTCTTTGTGAGGTTTAATGGACCTTTCCTCTTGTCTGAGTAATCAGGAGATCTCCTCTGGAATATCTTCGTCATCTTCTTCTTCAGCCTCGAATACCGGGAATTCAAAGTTGGGAGAAGGCACCGGATCGTATGTTTCAATGGGGTTTAAAATAAGCAATCTGAATGACGTTATAATTTGTTTTTTAGAAGAGATAGGGAGAATGCAAGAATGTGTGCAATGCATTTTTTTACTGCTTGTTTTTATTATTTGAATTATTTTTTAGGATTATCATTTTCTGAAAAAGCGAAAAGGGAAAACAGCAATTAATGCGGGAATTACAGAATGACGTTATTTTATTTATGAACTTGTCAATTCTTGAAACTACAACCCTATAAAACAAAACTCTGTCGCTTTGGACGAAGCGAAGTGGGATATTTACAGAAAGTAAGCCCTATCAAAACATCCGTTTCACTTGGGCAGGGTGAAAGGTTAAAGATGGCAATTACTTAGACTTATGAACATTCTTCGGAACATTGACTGCAACCCATTGGCGGCGAACTCCTTGGTGAATCACAAAGTCTGGTACCTTCCTTGATTTGTCTTCAGAAATAACGCTGATTTCTGGTGGAGCAGGATCATTGGAATCTATCTCCCAGGCAGAGTTGTCGTAGGAGGATTCCTCAGTTGTATTTTGCATGGTATTTGTGCTCTCAGGAAGATCTCCCCATCCAGTTGGCTGGATATCTTCGAGCCTGATACGAGAGCTTTCAGGAGCGGTGTACTTGACCATGAAGTCGTATTTTCCACTCGGTTGTCCTAAGGTATCCCACACTTCTTTGGAACTGGAGGAGTCATCCCTTTCGATGAAGTTGACATCGGGAAAAGCATAGTTAAGGAACTCTTGTTCTGTAATCTTTGCAAATTCATCATTGTACTGGATATTTTCTGAATGAACTGAGTGTTGATCCCATGACATGGTGGGGACGGAGGTATTTTTTTTCAATGATGCTCAGCTGATTTTCATTGTTCGGATGATTTTCTTGCCCCAAGTCTCCTGGGTACGGCTGCCAGATAGGCAGACCATCCATCAGGCCATAATAGTCGTGGTCAAAGTTGTCTTTCATCAGAGTGTCTTCCTCTAATGAGTTTGGTGGAGCACGACATCCTTCCGGATCACAATCTCCGTATATCATTTTGACGTCTGACCTTGATATAAATCTCGGACTTTGTGTGGGATAGCAAAATGGTGTAGGCACCTCTTGCTGAGACATATAACCGTCCTCGTTAAGATAAGACTTCTATTCCTTATCTGTGTCATAGGAATCTCCCTCGTTGATGGTATGTACTTCTTGAGACACTGGGTGAAGGAAACCTTCACTATGGAAGAAGTTCTGAATGGGATGAAGACCTTCATCGTTAGTAGCTGTCTGGGTACAGGTTGCAGAAAAACCAAGACCCTTCTTTGCTTTGTTATCAATAGGAATGACAAGTTTTTCCCATCCCTTTGCATTGTTGCTTTTGATTACTTCGAGAGCATCTCTGTACGAGGAAATCGACGTTCCTCTTTCTGACTGGTTGTCGTTGCTCACCGAAAGTGCCTAGAACTGAGTTCCAACAACCTCCTCGGGTTCTACACAAATGGACAATGACAGGTTACTCACGATCAAGGCTTGTTCTCCACAGACTGTGATGAGTTGGTCATTCTTGACGAACTTTAGCTTCTGGTGAAGTGTCAAAGTGACTGCCCCAGCCTGGTGTATCCAAGGTCTTCCCAACAAACAGTTGTATGTTGCTCGGATGTCCATGACTTAGAAAGTGACTAGGAAAGTGTGAGGACCGATAGTTATGGGAAGGTCGACTTCGCCGATAGCTGTTTTTCTTGACCCGTCTGTCGCAGTGAAAATTGGATACCATAGTTATTTGTTAACTAGGATCGCATTTTTAATGTCCCCGCACTACGCCCTAATAGGCCAAGTTGGGTTAAAGGTAACTACGGTCCCCAGTCCCGAGGGCCTTTTGATCGAAACCATATCGTCTTCACGAATGAACTCGTTGGACAAATATTTTATTCGAGAGAGCCTAGACTGAGTGGTGAAGTCTCAATTCAACTTCTTCAGGAATCAACTCCCTTAAAGTATCCTTGAATTCTCACCGTTCCTATCATAATTTTCACTCTAGTCCGGGTGTAGAACTTTGTCTCACCACACAAGTAATAACCCAAGCAAACATAACAAATAACAAATATATAACAAAAACATAATTAATCAAGTTAGGGGGAACCCTCTTATGAGAGTCCCCAGTGAAGTCGCCATTTCTGTCGCGGTGAAAATTGGATACCATAGTTATTTGTTAACTAGGATCGCATTTTTAATGTCACCACCGGTCTTTGATTTTATCCAAGGGAAGGGAGAAAAGCCGAATTCCCACAATGCAATGCAAATGCACTAAGATTCTAAGTTCGGGGGTTGGTTATACCTAGGGAAGGTGTTAGCATCCTAGATATCTGTAGTACTCTACAAGAACCTCTTGATTCATTTTATGTTATTGTTATCTGTTTTGCTAAGGGTTTAAGGGTGGGTGATTTATTATTTGTAATCCTAGGTGTGCTCGACAAGATATCGCATCTTGTGCCTACATATCCTGCCAGAAGGGAATCAGAGCACTTGTAGTTCCTTATTAAGGATACTAAAATTGTTTAAGGGTTTAGGAGAAAAGATGAGTCATCATCTTAAGAAAACCACCACAGTTTTTGAAAATTGTTTGGATTTTGTGGGGTATGGGATTGTATGTCCCTTCTTTGAGATGATTAACATCTAATTCTCTTGTGTGGAGAATTAGGTGAGCTAAAGTTTGATTTGAAAAATCAAAATTAAGGGGGGACTAACCTAGGGAATTTATCCTAAGTTATCTAATTGACTTTTCTTAAGGTGTCGATTATGATGCAAATGATGTGCACCATGCACAATAACATGGTTATCATGCATGGGATTTTCCCTTGGATATTTATGCGGTTAAATTAACGTTATTTAGGCGAGGGTGCTAGCAAAGTGATGCTAGACTTGTGTCTAGTGACCAAAAGGTTGAATGCGATGCCCTAAGGCGATCGACTTATATGGGTAGAAAATGGGCTCGACGTCGGATCGAGATTTTTATTTTTTGAAAAAGGTTTGAAGCAGAAACATAAATCAGATAAGAAAAACACAATCAAACAGACAAGGCAAAACAATCGGTCGCTCACGAACTTATGACTAAGCGAGAGGTTTTTCTAGACGGAGACGATCTAAGAAGAGTTGAGTTTTAGTCTTATTTATTTTAGTTAGGAAATCATGCTAGAAATTATTATTATTATTGAGAAAGGTTAAAGGAAAAATTACAATTAATTAATTATAAAAGGGGGGTCTCTTTGTTATTTTAATTTTAGATTTTAAAGAAAAGAAAGATTATATAAAAGTTTTAATTAGAAAAGAGTTAGTGTTAAATTATTTTGCGAAAGTTTTATTTTAACTAAAAAAGGTTTGAATTAATTATTATAAAAAGGGTTTAATTGATTTATATTAAAAAGTTTAGATTAATTATTATTATAAAAATTTAAAATTAATTACTAATAAAAGTTTACTTTTAATTATTATTAAAGGAGTTTTGATTTTAATCATTATCATAAGAGAAAAGGTTTTAGATTAATTATTAAAAAGAAAGTTTTAATTTTATTATAAAAGAAAATTAGATTAATTATTATAAAAGTTTTAATTAATTATTATAAAAAAAAGGTTTTAAATTGAATTATTATTATAAAAATCTTAAATTAAATTATTAACGAAAGGTTTTAATCTTAATTATAAAAAAAGATTTTTAATTATAAAAGTTTTTAATTTTGATTGTTAAAAGAGGTTTTAATTTTTAAATAAAAAAAAGGAACTAATGAAAGAAAAAAAAAGGAACGAGGGAGCGCGCTCTCTCTCTCTCTCTCTCTCAGATTGTCTCGCGATCCTCTCTCTCTCGATTTTCTCGCTCGGTCGAACCAAACAAAATCAACAAGAAAAAACCTAAAACTACCCTAATCCCCAATACGAACCCCAGCCCCAATTCACTATATTAGACGATTACAGATTACAATTATAAATTGATCAGCAGGAAAAATAGAAAGAAAGGAGCCGACGATTGGAGCCGAGGAAGACGCGATCGAGTCTCTGAGGGTATTCACTCAGAGATAAGTTTTCTATTTCTTTTCCTTCTCTGCGGGCGTAGTTGATGATGTGTGTGAGCTTCTGATATGGATTTTGTTCTCCTCAATTTTGTATACTGATGTGTGTTAATACTTGTTGACTCCTCTTACGTCAATGTGTGTATGATTTTGGAATTGGGGAATGTCCGAATCTTATGTGGATTTCTGCAATGATATTGTGTTGTTTTCTGGTGTTTGTGTTTGTTGTGGTATGAAATTTAGATGCTGAGATATTTTGTGGAATTTTTCTCTGTGTGAAATCGTGCCCTCCCCCTAAGTGTGTATGATTTTCTCTGATTTATAGGCTCAAAAATTTTGAACGGTAACTTCTGAACTTAAATGTGCATTATCCTGTCAGAAATTCTTTTGGAAATGATATAATTGTGTCTTGATACAGTTTTAATGATGAAAGTATTTCCAATTTCGTATTGACACGCTTGCCAGCAAAGGAAGGCCTTTCCTTTTTCATGTTATTGTGTCTGAAAAAAGTTTGTTGGTTTGGAAGCAACGTGATCTTGCCTTGATTGCCATGAATTATTAAGATGAAATATACTAATTCCAAAATAATAATAGTTGTCCATTATGATGACTTGAATTCCTTATCATTCCGTTTGAAACATGTTATTTGGTTTTGGAAAAATCTTTAATTGTTGTCTAACCAAAGTTTCCATGCGTGTAGATTGTTGGTCATGGGAAGCGCACTTGGAGCTGGAGGTGACTCAAATGCCCACATATCCAATCATGCACTTTCATACACGTTGAAATCACGATTCACTCAGGTAATTTTGGACATGGCTTGGCTTTAAAATTGTCATTCAAATTAGTTGACCTCTTTTTGATGCACCTTGGTTTTGATTGCTTGTGTTCGTACTTGTAACATCTTCATGGACTGATAATGATAATTTTGTTTCTAACTTGTGCTTGCAGCGGTAACGACTCTGTCGTCCCCAATCTCTGGAAATTGCTAACAAACCCGGTCTGAGATACGGAAGAGCTTTCCTAATAGACGTCAGACTGCTTTGATAGGTATGATCCCTTTGAACTTCATACATTCTGTTACAATAGACAAACTCTATGTGCCTCTCAAGAAGTTCTCCGTTTTTTGATTTATTTACATCCGCAAATTGTCGATTGTGATTTTGAAAAGCTCTTAGTTACCATTACCATCATTCTGAAGTTGTTGTGTATGTGTACGGAAACCGATAGATTGTGAACATATGAACTGATACTTTTACTCTTATATTGTGTATATATTGTGGTCCTGTAACAAGTGTGAAGAGCAGCTCCCCTATAAATGGTAGATGGCTTAAGAGTTTGGGCAACTTCATCAATTACAACGGCATCGAAAGAACATGTTCAGACGGTTAAGCCATCAACTTAATTCAGAAGGTTGTGGTGATGGTATAGGTCTCGAGGAATTTGACAGTTTGAATTGTCACGGCGCTTAGTGGTGTTGAATTCTTGATCAATGATAAGAGCTTGAAGGTTGGTGTGGGAATCAGAGTCGCATTACCATCAAGGCAAATGTCCATTTTCTTCAACATGAACTTGCTTGCTGTTCGGAAACATTTCTGAATTCATTTTTATGTTTTATGCAGATATTTCATTGAGTTGTGTGGCTTGCGCGTGATGGCTTGGTACAAGGCAATTTGGGATGTTCCAACCTCTTCTTGAATGCTACTACCAGTTTTCTCACACTGTAGAGGACGAGATTTGATGGATTTTCTGTAAGTTTCCATGGCAGTATGAGGGAGGCTATAGAAGAGACTTTCTCTTGTAAGATGTTCAACATACTTTCAATGCCTCCTGCTTTTACCATTTCCATTTACGACAATGTGCAACTTCTGACTCACCTTACCTATTGTAGGGGATGTTAATGTGTTGCGTTCTTGCCTCATATTGATGCTAACACCTGTCAGTGCGAAGAACAAGTCGTTGACGTTGCTGATGAAGTTTTGAAATGAACCTTGGAGGAGTACCATCCAAGTGGAAGTCTTTCGGAAATGACGAAAAGGTATTACTGATGGCACACAGGTTTTGCCAGATTCCATTATCAGCGAATGCGCCAATATCACAAGCTCCAAAACCTACGAGGCAATAACGTATTGTGCGTCAAATTCTTTACTAGCAGCGAGAGCAGGATCGTGACCATGTCCCTACTTCTCTCCTTTTTCTTTCGTCTTGAGTGTTGGCATTTTCGATATGAGTTTTCCAAAATTTATTATTTGTTTGTACTTTGGATAAACATTAAGATTAAGGAAAACTTGTATTGAGGAATCTCTTTGTAATAACTTCTATAAATAAATGGATCACAATTTTCACCGCCATACTTTCACGGATACTGGTAGCATGCCTAAACACCCTATCACGCCATCATAACCGGTAGGTGGATTTTCCAAGCTCAGTTACCTCTGCGTATGTATCTTTAATATAACATCCTAAACATGACTTCCTTGGTCACGAAGTGACTGCTATCCCTGATGTTTTAATGAACTTTTATTCTTCTTGGGCTTTCAATCACATGGAGCTTCATATAGACAATGAAATACTGAATTTGGACTTTGTATCTTCATGATGAAGTATGAGTTGTTACTTATACCTTTGTATGAAAGAAATCACGCATTTAAATACGGGAAGCTCTTGCCATTGAATCACATCTTAACCTTGAACTTTGTATTAGAATCCTTTGTGACTTGAATCCTCGAGCTGGTATGGTGGTGCATATTACAAACTTGATTTTGAACGTGAGTAACTAAGGCAACTTGAGTGAATCGTTTGGATTTGAAGCGTTTTAGAGTCTGAACTCAATTCCAAGTTTTCATCCCAATTTATCATTCTGAAGCGTATGGTTCGCAAACTGTCAAAATCCAAACTCTTCCACCTAACGAATAATAATTCAACTCTTGTAATGGCTTAGGGACCAAAGGGATGAGGACATGATCATACAGGGGTCCAACACATCTTGCAAAGACCAGAGAACCTCCACGAATACACACACAACACCGCCTTCAAGACCTTGAATCTTCTGCAGCAGTACCTGTCTTCACAAATGAAACAAGCAGCCAAAAACTAGATAAAGCAGTTAGTTATGCACGAATGATTGACCTAATATGCTATGAAAGAACAAGGTGGGGATCTTAGGGTCAAAAATTAGGGTGCGACACCGTCAAATGCTTTGACGACGACCTCACTGCCTCTCATCGGAGATCCTTTGAATGATAGTCGCATTAGAGTGGACTTCGGTATAACATTGAGAGCCGATCCGGTGTCTACCAGTACGCTGGCTAAGGCATCGTCCTGGCAGTTGACTGTGATATTGAGGGCTATGTTGTGACTTTTTCCTTCTTCTGGAAATTCCTCATCGCTAAACCCCAAGTTGTTGCAGGAGGTGATGTTGGCGATGATGCTATCGAATTGCCTTATCGACACATCCTGTTCCACAAAGGCCTGCTCTAAGACTTTCTGTAGAGCTTCTCTGTGGGCTTCGGAACTAAGTAAAAGTGATAACACATAGATCTTTGAAGGAGTTTGCAACAGCTTATCAACAATGTTGTATTCACTCCTTTGGATGAGCTTCAGCTTCTCATCATCGTTCTTTGAAAGGTCGGGATTACTGGATTGACCGACTGGTTGATTGGGAACTTCTGTTTGAGGTTCCTTTTCTTTGGTGGGTTATCCAACTCCTCGGTTGAAGATTCGACCACTCCGTGTTACCCGGCTGATGTCTGCAATATTCACGACGGAGGGTAATGGAGTTTTCTTTCTATTCTCAATTGTTGTTGCACCGTATTTGTAAGGGATCTCCTTAGCTGATTTATACGGTAGCGGTCCCGGCAAATAGATAACTACCGGAGCCTTCTGATTTCTCTGACTGTCGTAAGTAATTTTAATCAATTCCTGGTTAAGAACCTTCGATTGTCAAGTAGAGGGATGATGGTACAAACATCTTTGGTCCTTTCGTGATCAGAGATTACGACAACATCCTTAATCTGATCAGCGAAATAGTCTGGCGTCCAACTGATTGATCCAGAACTTGGACATGGTTGAATCTCTTTGGGCGCCAACTGACTTTGAAGGGCTGCTCGCACGAGGTAACATCCTTGATTATTTTCCGAGCAGACTCTACAGTGCTTGTTGTTGTGTGGTGGCACCTGGCCACGTCCGCTTTGAATGCAGTGTATCCTTACTAGGTCTATTTCCATAGATCGGACATCCTGACTTTGATGTCTAGTAAGGCTCCCGTTTGTCACACTGACTTGTTGCGTGTCTTCGTCTAGATAGATCGGAAGCCACCAATGGTTTAACAAGTGTTGTAAAGTTCTTTGAACGAGAGCGCACCCTTGGTTACTCTCACAACATACTTTACAGCTCAGATAATCATGTGAAGTGAGAAAACCGAGTTGGACTTGCTTGGCGTGTAACTCCACCAAGCTGGTATTCATCAAACGAATATCGAAGATTTGAATCATGTTAATCTGATAAGGATTTCTATCATGGTAGTCATGGATCCACCCAAGATCCATCTGACGCTGGAGGGCCTCTTGTACAAAATAGCATCCCTGTTTATTTACCGAGCAAATCAGACAGGAATTGTAATCGTGCCGCGGCAGATTATGATTCTGGCTTTGCCTTGAGTGCATTGCCACTAAGTTGACATTCATTGCACGGATGTCGTGGTTCTGAATGATGTTGGAATTCATATAAGTCATGTTGACCCCACGAACTCGGTGCTCTAGGATCCATCCGAGATCCAATTGTTCCTGTAGAGCTGATTGCAACATAGAACATCCTTAATTGTTTTTAGAGCAGATATCACACTGGTGATAATTATGAGGTGGCACATGGCCGTATCCACTCTGTCTACAATGCATCTTGACTAAGTTGGCCCTCAATAAGAGTAAATCATGAATTTGATAGCTATTGTTGGACTCTCCCTCTATCAAATTTACCGCAGCTTTCTCGTGTTGAGGCAGCGGGTTCGTGAGAACATCCGGATTCGTATCTTTGAAAGATAAGACCCCACTCCTAACAAACTTTTGCACATCGGATTTGAAAGATAAGACCCCGCTTTGAACTAAAAAGGCAGATTCTTCGGTACTGCAAGAGGAGACCTGGTTTGGACGTGACCCTTGACCAGTAAGAGTGGAAACAAATCTACGTACAACATTTGTATAGGGCCAGACCCTGGAGGTCGTGTCGTAAGATTGTTGTTATATGGAGGACGAGCCTGCTGAAGAGGTTGTTGTGTCCTTTGCTGGTATTGCTGTTGATTAGGTTGGCTATGAGCAACCTGAGGTTGATACGTAGGAACAGGCACAGGGTTGATAGCAGGAGTTACAACTGCTACTGGTTGATACTGTCACCTTTGCTTTCCGAGAGAGATATTGCCAATATCTTGCTCTTTTTTCGTAGGGAGAGCACTACTGTATCATTTAGTACTACTTGATGATCCAGCGTCTTTAACTAAACGTCATTCTTGGACTGCTTCCTCAAGACGAACTCCCATGCCTACCATTTCGGTAAAGTCACTGGGCGCACTGGCGACCATTCTGTCGTAGTAAAATGAGCTCAAGGTCTTTAAGAAGATCTTTGTCATCTCTTTTTCCTCAAAAGGTGGACAAATCTGGGCGGCAATTTCACACCATCTCTGAGCATATTCCTTAAAGATTTCCTTATCTTTCTGCGACATTGCTCTGAGTTGATCTCTGTCTGGTGCCATGTCCAGGTTATACTTATATTTCTGAACGAAGGCAGTGCCAAGATCTCTGAAAGTAGCGATCTTAGTGCGGTTTAAACCCATGTACCATTTGAGCGCAGCACCGGTTAAACTATCCTGAAAGTAGTGAATCAGTATCTCTTGGTTCTTTGTCTGAGTTGACATTCTCCGAGCGTACATCACCAAATGGCTTTGAGGGCAAGAGTTACCCTTGTACTTTTCAAATTTGGGCACTTTGAATTTGTGTGGAACCTTAACATTGGGGACCAGACAAAGGTCTGTGCGTCCTTTCCGAATAGATCCTGACCGCGAAGGGCTTGCAACTCTTTCTGCATTTCTAGGAACTGTTCCTGGAACTCATTCATTCTATCGAACATACTTTCATTTCCACCAGAAGGTATCTGTGGAATCTGTTCTTCCGGGACAGTGTGTAGCACGGATGGTGGTATAGTCCTTACGGCGGTGACTCTAGGTTCTTCCCTTTCCCGAAGTTTGTAACCTTCAGGAGTTGCTGTCATGCCCCTGGCATCTTCGCTTTCCCGAAGTTTGTAACCTTCAGGCCCAGCAGCTCCTGCTGCGGTTCCCTGATCTTCAGTGATCGGCGGAACATATCCTTCCTGGATATAGTTAATAGGCATGCCCCATGGACGATCTTTCAGCATTTTGTACCTAGGATCATACTTTTCCACGATGGGCGTTGATGTGATCTCTGAGATCACAATTCTTTGTTGTTACATCTGAGCTTCTGTTAGAGCTTGCATGTCGGTATGAAGCTTTCTCAGATCCTCTTTCAGAGTGTCAATCTCTTCCCTCGACTCTCTGTTCTCCTCCTCGAGATCATCTATCTATTTCTGTCGATTGGTTTGAGTATTGTACGAATGAGACAGTTTGACTCTAGAATCGAGACGCAAACTTGAGATTCGTAGGTAAGAAGAATACGTTACGTGAGAATGATGAATGATATGCAATGATTATATTAATTAATATTTTTTGTTTAATCAAAATAAACTTCGACAATTGGATTGCAAATATCAAACAGTGGGGAAACCCCGTTTTATTGAATTCAAAGATTGCGGAATGGAAATACAGTAATTTACATAGTGCTGTAAAAGGAAATCTAAACTTATGGGTCCCGAGTCCTCTCTGAGGAGAGCTCAGGTGTTGGTTCTGGTACTTTCCTTTTCTTTGACCGGGGCTCTTGAGACGTTGTCGGGTTGTCATTCCTTTGCCAAGTGAAAGGAGCAAGCAAATTCCTTTGGTCCTCTTGATTTTCTACAACATGTTGCTCTAAAATCTCAATCAGAGCATCTTTTTCTTTTAACAGCTGCTGTATTTTCTTACACTCCACATTGAGAATACGGTACTTGTTCTTCTGAGAGCTCTTCTCCTGTTGAACTTTGTTGAGAGTAACCTGAAGTTTTTCCGTATCAGACATAAAATAAAGGACAAGGTCCCTTAATGGAAGAACTTCCTGACGAGGGTAAGGCATCCTCAGCTTGAGAGCTCTAGTTTGTACCCAGTGGAGATAAGGCTCCACCGAGACACAATCTGGTTTTCCTAGAGACTCTCTTCCTTTCCTATGAATGTGTTTCCAGGCATGCACTATTTCTGTCTTTAGTGCTCTGTCATTTTCTCCTTCCTTGAAGAAAAGACCTTCCAGATGAGCATTACGCGGGACATGCATCATCGGGTATCCAAATTGACGACGAACCAAAACTAGATGATAATTGATTCCTCCTTTAATTCCTATGAGGGGTACATTTGGGAAATTTCCACAACGGTCAATGATTCTGATCCCGTCATAGATTCGATTGTACCAATCGATGTCAGAGTTAGTAAGAGACATGATTCTCTGTGACCAACATAAAGTATTCTTTTGATCCCAAAATGCAGCAGACTTTGGTAAATGGGAAATGAACCATTTGTACAGCAGCGGTACACAGCATGTGATCATTCCTCCGCTATACAAATTCCTTAAATGTACAGAATGATAAGCATCTACGAGCAAGGTCGGTACAGGGTTTCCAATCAGAAAAATCTTAATGGCGTTGATATCAACAAAGTTATCAATGTTGGGAAACAAAAATAACCCGTAGGTAAGCAAAACAAAGATGCTTTCGAAAGCGGCCATGTTCCCTATACTAGCAAAGTACATAGCTTTCTTGATTAAGAACTGGGCTGGCAAACCCTGAATTCCACCCTTAGTGGTCATGTGAGTCCTGACTTCTGACTCATCCAAATATATTGCTCTTGCAATGGTTTGATCCTTTGGAATCTCTTCCAGTCCAGAAAAGGGAGCTTGATCAGTAATATGTAAATCAGTCAGGTGAGAGTACTCCTCCAGTGTTGGTGCTAGTTGATAATCTGGGAATGTGAAACAGTGATAGACCGGATCGTAGAACTGGATTAGTGTGGACAGGATTCCTTCGATTACATGGACCCTTAAAAGAGACAGCAGTCCCCTGTACTTAGCTCTGAAAGCCTCAGGGTTGGTTATCATCCTCGCCAGACCCCTTAAATCCTCTAATTTTGGAACCTTGAAGGTGTACTTGTGAGTCTTCCTTCTACCGAAATCCATTAGCAATCTCTTTATCTGACATTTGCAATCATTGTCTTAGTTTAATTTGAAAAAGAGAGACTAGAAGAGAAGAATTTTATTTGTTTTAATGTTTTTTAAATGAATGCATGAATGCAGCATACAAAAACATAGAAAAAACATGGGGTCAAAGGGTCGGTGTCATGAAGTCAAGGCTCTACCCATCCCCAAAGGTTTATACTGGTGATTTTTTGTACCTGTCCTCAAAATCACTGACCGCACTTGGGATAATGACAACAAGCGGATCGCCAGCGAGCTGTAGTATCTTAGAGTAATCTCAAATAAGGGTAGTACCGCGTGACAACTATTTCCGATAGCTTCCGCACTACAAAATGGTTTCAGTCTACTAAAATCCTCATCTTCTCGGATAACCCAATGGAACAATCTGCTTTCCACAACCGAAGTCGTATAGGCATTGAATCCGCAAAGGGCATCTCCACTAATTTGATGGTCGACCGGGACCTCTTAGGTGTATACTCAATCTTTCCAGATGCGGCATCACACACATTCCCATTAGCAAAAAATTAAACACAGATATCAATTAGGAAAAATAGTATATATATTTGTCCTAACATCCTAGACCTCTAGTCTTATGATCCTATACAGACAATGACTCCCAAGCAGAGTCGTCATTTCTGTGGTATTCGGTGAATTTAAGGCTTTCTACCTAATACTGTAAGAAAGGATGCCTCCCACTGTGGTCGCCATTCTTCTGTGGCGGCCACAGTGAAAATGACTTGTTCAAGGTTTCTACCTAAGACTGTAAGAAAAAGAATGACTCCCACTGTGGTCGCCATTTTTCCTGTAGAGCGATTTTTGTGGTTTCGAATCACTATCGCTTTGATACTACAGTTTGATTCATTTTTTATCATGTGAAGCTGATTAAGAAAGGGAAATAGATGTCTCCAATTAACCCTGCTTGCATACTGAGATTAAATAGTCAAAACTGTTGGTTTACAGATGCTATCAAAAGGGGGGTCTGTCTTAGGTTATTTGCTTAAAAATAGTGTCTAGACTATTTGCTAGGTTTCTGATAAGGTGTTAGGTCTGATGCTTTTGATGGATGTATGAAGGTACAGGATTTTGGGTTTTTGATTAGTATGCTCGCTAAAATTTTGCAATCTTATGCCTACGTATTCCCATTTAACGAAACAGGGAAATCAGAGCGATCGTAGTTCCTCCTATTCTATGGGAGGAAAGAGGTTATTTTGGTGTCTTGTTCAAAGCCCAAGACATGAAGCTAAAGGTGGTTTGTATCTTGTTCAAAGCCCAAGATATGAAGCTAAATGTTTGATTGAGAGATAATTTGTCATCTCTAAAGAGGAATTGTTGATGTTTGTATTCTGTGAGCAAGGCACAGATTTGATGCTAAAAGGTTGATTGACTCAACCGGGGTTTTCTTTATTCAAAGCCTAAGAGGAGGCTAGAAGTTTGACTTTTCCGGGGAAAATGTTCTTTCTGTCTTGTACAAAGCCCAAGATTGAGGCTAAAAGGGATTTTGACTCTGTTGGGGAGAATGTATCTTGTATAAAGCCCAAGATGGAGGCTGAAACAGTTTGACTCAACAAGAGAGTACTTTTATCTGTCCTGTAGAAAGCCCAAGACAGAGGCTAAAAAGGTTGACTCAACAAGAGCGTCTTGAGCAGGTGATTGACTCAACAAGAGAGTCTGAAGATTGATTGACTCAATAAGAGAGTCTTTTATACTCAACAAGAGAGTGATTTGTTGTCTCGTATGAAGCCCAAGATTGAGGCTAAAAGGAGATTGACTCAACAAAGAGAGTCTTTTATACTCAACAAGAGAGTGTTTTGCTATCTCGTACGAAGCCCGAGATTGAGGCTAAAAAGGGATTGACTCAACAAGAGAGTCTTTTATACTCAATAAGAGAGTGTTTTATATGTCTTGAACAAAGCCCAAGACGGAGGCTAAAAAGTGATTGACTCAACAAGAGAGTCTTTTATACTCAACAAGAGAGTCTTTTATATGTCTCGTACAAAGCCCGAGATTAAGGCTAAAAAGGGATTGACAGAACAAGAGAGTCTTTTATACTCAACAAGAGAGTGTTTTACTATCTGTCTTGTACAAAGCCCAAGACGGAGGCTAAAAGTGGTTGACTCAACAAGAGAGTCTAAAAAGGTTAGCTCCGCTTGGGAGAATTATTTGTACAAAGCCCAAGAGGAGGCTGACTTACTACTGAGGATTATTTAGGTCCTGAAGCGGGTCCAAGTCTGGGGAACTCTCATGAGAGAGATCGGGTTTATGCTAGAGATTGATCCAGGGTGATCGGTGTTTTTTCCTATGTTTGAAAGGAACTTGATAATGTCTTTGAGACTCAAGAGGTTTAGACTGTCCAAGTCTAGAGTTTTATCTTTTGTACAATGCCCAAGAGAAGGCACGGGCATTAAGGGACGAGTATCAACCCTACAATGGCCGGAGTTTTTTGACGCGGGAAAGACTGCTCTAGCAAAGGATGACTAAGTTATGTCTTATACTTTTAAGAGGTCGTCAGGGTCCTTGTATTAAGCCCAAGAGAAGGCATGAGAACTTCTAAGAAGCCGAAGGGTCCTTGTACAACGCCCAAAAGTGGAGACGGGGATGCTGTTAGGAAGCCTATGGGTCCCCAAACCAAGAGAAGTTCAAGAAATGCAATTCATAGAGAAGAGATCATTCCAGGAAAATTCGAGAATCTGGAAGAAACTCAAGAGATGCCATTCACGGAGAAAAGATCATCTCTGGGGAGTTAGAGTTTCTTTGACAATTTCTAAGGGTGACAGTCTGAGAAAAGGTTCACCAAGAATACTGCCTTTCTCTTTGTTCCATATTGTTTAACCCCAAGAGAAGGGAAGACTGTATCTGGAAATCTTATGGGGATCTAGTTTTGTTTGTATTTAAGAGTGACCAATAAGGCTTTACCTAGTGCTAGACGTAGTTGCCGGGGAAAACTCTAAATAACTATACTAGTATTACACAGTGGATATGTGACAAGTATATAAAAGGATGTGAAAGAAGACTTACAGTGAAACAACCCCACAATACAGTTATATACATATGAAAGCGGTAAATGAAAGCAGATAAACACTTACCCATTGTAGAGCTTCTATGTTGTTTTGTTAGTTGTTCAACAAAGAAAGTTTTGATAACAACATATATTTGAATTCAAAATCAAAGGAGAAAGTGTTTTGAAAAGATTGTTGGGGCTTACAGCTCAAGGAGAGGCCCAAGTTTTAACGATGATCGCACCGTTGTTTTGAAAACTATACAGAGGGACTTATACAATATGTGAGGCCCAAAATATTTTGGTTTTCAAGAGGGGTTGGGTCTTACACTCTATTAGAGTCCCAAAGAAACTTAAAGAAAAGAAATGGGGCTTATAACACGAGGGTAGGCCCAGTTGGTTTTGTTAAAAAGGCGACGATCGCCCCGTTGTTTTTGAAAATACATTGGGACTTATACAATGACTGAGGCCCCAAAAGTGGTGTATTTACAAAGGGGATGGGTCTTACACTCTAATGGAGGCCCAAAGAAACTTAAAGAAAAGAAATGGGACTTATAACACGAGGGTAGGCCCAAATGATTTGATTTTTGAACTGGCGATTGCGCCGAGATTTTTCTTTTAACGCAAAGGGACTTATACAATATCTGAGGCCTAAAAGGGTTTTGGTTAAAAGGGGAATGGGTCTTACACTCTATTAGAGGCCCATGAGTGTTTGAAAATGATTGATGAGGGTGAAATCGATCAAAACCCTAATTTCATCATTTTTTAAAAGTGAATTCTTAAAGAAAATCAATAAAAAATGATAAAACACCAAATAAGCTTGAATAAACAACTTGTGATTTTTGGTGAAGGTTTGAAAAATGAGGCTTTAATCACAAGATGAATTAAAACTCATTTGGTTTTGATTTTTCAAGATGAATATTCACTTTTAAAATGTTTAAAAATAATTAAAAATGAATTTATTCATAAAAATACCAACTATATTAAATAAATAATGTAAATTTGATTTTTTTTGTGGAATAAAATATTTCAACATTTTTGTGATTTTTTTCAAAAAGAACCAATAAAAAATAATTAAAATTGAGGGAGTTATTAATTTTTCAAATCATTAAAAATAATAAGAAAAATAATAGAAAATTGGAAAAAACATTAAAAAGGGGTCTAGGGCGAGGGGGATTCGAACCCCAAACCTCTTGTGTGCAGTGCGCGCCTCCTACCACTGGGGTGGTGATACATCCGCGTATCAAAGCCCACCAACAAATATACAAGGCTTGCCTTGTTTTTGGCCTGGCCAAGGCAAGGCAAGGCAAGGTTTTGGCAAAAAACGTGAAGCTTGTAACTTTCTCATTTCTCCATGGATTGGGACAAATTTTAGGTCTATCCTACCTAGAATTTCACAAGGAATCCAATGGTGGTGGTGGTTTTTTCAGAAAATAAATCCTCCTCAAAATTCGATAGTGGTTTTGAAATAGGCCATAATTTGCATTTTCTGTGCTACCTCTTGTTGCAGGCATGAATTACATGATGAATTGGTCCAAACACAACATATGTAACATGTATGAGATGTGTATGATCACTGGACTTCAAAGCAATGCATATTTCAAAGAGTTCAAGTTGTGATGCTTACCTCTTTAGGAGCTTTTTGGGCAATCAGTCAAGTGATTTGTTTCAGAAACAATTTGATGCTTTGGACACCCTCAAATGATCTCTTGGAAGCTTTTAGAATGATTGGAAACAGCTGGAAACCTCAGGAATGGAAACCGGCCCTTTCTTGCAAAAGGGGCAAAAGTGACCAAAATAGCAACTCTCTCAAATGGTGTTCCAGATGTGGGGAACCATTTGGGACAGTTCAAGGATGATATTTGGAGTGTGTTTGAGGCTTTATTTGGTTTTGAAAGTGACTGAATCAAGACATGGCTTGAAAAATGCAAAAAAGTCCTATTTTGAGGTTTTGAGGAGGGACTTTGAGGTATTGGTGTTACAGGTCACTTGTGAGAGTTTGGACAACTTAGATATGACATATTGGATGTGTTTGGATCATGAACTATGATGGAATTGCTCTCTAACTCAAAAACTCAGAGTTACCTTGCTAAAGAAGGCATTTTTGCCTAGAGAAAGAGATTTTGAGGAAAGCAAGTGTTGTAGTGCTTTGGTGTACTTAAATTGAGCACAAATGAGATCTATTTATAGTAGAGCAAGTTTGTTTTGCAAGCAATAGTGAATGGAGGCTGCTGCAGACCTTTGGCCAATTGGAGCATTTTGGAATCTCAAGTCTCCTCTAGCCATTGACTAGAGGTTAGAGCACATGCCTTTGGTTCCCTAGATCAGAGATCATCCTTGACTCATTCAGTTGGAAATGGCTCATTTCATGCCACCTTGGTGCATCCATTGAACGCTCCAAAACAAAATTGGAGTCTTGTCCCCTCTTTAGGGTTTTTTAGGTTTGACATGCTATTTTTAGTTCCAAAGACTTGGGAGGCTTATGGATCAGTGTTTGTCCCTCCTTGGTATCTCCCTGAGGTGTTCAGATGGATAAACTTGTTTGTCATTTGCATAAATTGCTCAAATCGAGCAAAATGCACAAATCTGCCTTGTTATGACAGTTGCAGCAAGGCATATTGCCACTGTCATAACTCTTAGCTCAGATGGGATTTGATGGGGTTCTTGGACATTTTTGAAAACCCTTATATGATACAACACATGTGTGATCATAGTTTGTTTTGAAACTTTTTGGATCCAAGTAAAAAATGCCCCTACGTTTTGAAAAAAGTGAAACAGATTCTGACTTAGTGAAAATTTCAATAAGTTATGATCTCAAGTTATGATCCTTGGAAGTTGGTACCCTAGCCACTTTGTTCCATAACTTAGAAAATTTCTAAGTTTTTTTATGGTTACCCCTTTTACAAGTTATCCCATTTTTCTTAATTTTTCTTGATGAATGATGATTCCAATCACAGATTAACATCATTTTAGGGTTGAGGAACCATAATTGATCAAAAAAACAAAAAGTCAAACTTTGACTTTTGGGCACAGTTGACTTTTTATCAGATGAATTCTAAATTTTGCGATCCTCTATGAAATCAAGTCCTTGACCTAAATCAAACTTTATGGATTAATTTCATAGGTGTTATGGGGCATATTTAATCATGTCCCAAGGTTTGGGAGCATGTCCTGGTCAAAAGTCAAAGGCACAGTTGACTTTTTCTGCGAAACCCTAATTGTGGTTCTGATGAACTTGAAACTTGTGAATCAAGCTTCTTGGATCAATCCATTGTTGCAAATGGATCAATGTAGTGTATTAGGGACCCTCAAATCATGTCTTGAGGTCTTGGCTTATGTTTTGTCCCAAAAGTCAACTTAGGGGTGAATTAGGTCAAGAAACCCTAATTCTTGATTTTTTATGAATGCATCCCCTGAGGCTAAATTGACTTGATGCTTGGGTCCATGAGGTCCCATGAAGTATTTTATGGTATGCTTTGAAGCATTGGCTCATGCCCAGAGGAAAATTCCCATCTGGAGGCCCTGGTCGACCACAACCCTAATTTGGTGACACTGGCGATCTTGAGGCTTAATCCACTTGGAATGTTGTAGCCTTGTGCTTGATCCCTGATGTGGGAGTCCTCTTGATCCTTTATAGGTGTTTGAGAGGTTAGACAAGTTGAAGATCATGTCATTTCTTGATTGATAATTTGTCTAAGAGCTCTGAGAGGGCTTGAAACCCTAAGTTTGATTGTTGTGGATGCTCACCCATCTTTGGGGAGACTAATGAGGTATGATGGTCCATCCATATTGTGAGGATGATTTTCACAATGATGGGAAATCTTAGTGGTCAAAATTTGGGGTATGACAGATAGATCCTGGGAGTTTTGTCGATGTCTTGTTCTGGATGCATTTCAAAAACTCCAGCTCAATCCTAGTGAGGTCAAAGTATTCAGAGGCTCGTTAACATGATTATTGGGCGAACAAGTACAAGTAAGGGGCCACGTAACCTTCGAGACAACATGCAACAAGGGTGAAAATTCCAAGGCGATTAATGTCTTCTATCTAATCATAGATGTCGTATCCCTCCACAACATCATTTTAGGTCACCCAACCATAATGCATTAGGGGCGGTTATCTCTATTATGTAGCTGGTACTTAAATACCCACTGTCTGGTGGGTGAGTTGGGACGATACGAGGCAATCCACTGATAGCTCAAGAATGCTATCAAAATAGTTTGGCAATAAAAAGGGAAGAGTTCTTCCTTGTGAGAACCCCCCTCCCTGAGGCCCAAGATGTCGATGTCAATTTCTTTGTAAACAATGTAATTAAAAAAACATGTTCACCTCGGTTTTTATAGAAACCGAGGTGATAACTTAGCGTTCATAAACAAATCTTTGCCGTTCATTTCAAGATTATCAATGCTCAAGAAACTACCATTAGTGATCTGCATGATTCCTAAAAAAATTCCATTATAAAGGCTTTATAATATCTAAAATTGATAAAGAAACGTCATGAAGCGATTGAAACTATCTACATCCTCTACTTTATTTTTTTCCATCCACGATGGATTGTAAGTGCAGAAATTATCTGGGTTTAATGTTTGTGTTCTTAAATAATCATATAATTTAATATTTATTTAATTTAGCTAACCTTTTTTTTTTGTTATTAGAAACAAATTAATGCAAAAGCAATATAAAATATATTGCATTCAACATTTGTTGTGCCTTAAGATCAACGAAACGAAGATCCCCAACATTTTCCCTTCTCCAAGATATCCACCATTTGTTCTTCACCGACAGCGATGGCGATGAAGAACAACATTTTTACTTTAATAATATATGTAAACAATGTAATATTATGTGTAAACAAATTAATTTATTAATATTATGTGTAAACAATATAATGAATTTATTTTAAAAATAATAACTATCTAACCCATCAGTTTTTAAATAAACCGAGAGGTTTGAGGCACTATTTATGTAAATAATAAAAATGTAGATGTTGGGGTTCGAACCCATAATCATATAACTTTACCCCTCGACTTTTCATTAACCGAGGTGTTAAGTGGAAAATTTTCATGTCACCGTTCGTTACGTCGGCTTGGTAGCCGAGGTTACATCTTTTTCGCGTGCGACGTTATAAGCATTATTTGTAGTAGTGAGATGTCTAACATGATGTTGAAACTTGTGGTTTGACATGATGAAATCAGTCTTCTAGATAGGAGGAACACATTTTGTCTTTGAGTGTAATGAGTCATAATTAAATCCGACTTCTTTCATGCCTTTTGCCATCTTGCCCACCCCTATAATTTTATCAAGGGTTTTAGTTCCAAAATTTAACATGCGGACAAATTTATTCATACCTTCAAGTTTGGAGTTTAAGTGATCAAAATATTCCTTTATGTCAGAGATGGTAACTATAAGTCGTGCATTTTCTTGGAGGAGAAATTCAATCATATCTTTTTATTTTCTTACTATCTTTTCACTATTTATTCCATTTGAGATACAACATCTTGTAAGTTTCAGAAAGAGCATCATTATACAATTAATCATCGCTTATGTCACAATTATTTTTCATAGTTAATTTTGACCTTATGCAAGTTGTGAAAGCAATCACGTTGTTGGCTTGTTCAACTTCAATATCCTTATCTTACTCATCATAAAAAAGGTGGCATTATATCCCTTATTTTGTTTCCTAAGAAAGTTGGTACGTTCGGCCTGAGTGTGACCATAACCTTCACATTCATGACATTGGATTCCCTTGCCCTCCCCCTTTATTTTGCTTTGCGCTGAGGATTAAACCTATTGGAGTTCTGGGGGTGATTGTCTTTGACATTGTTTGTGAAATTATTCCTTGATCTTATGTCAAGTATTGTCACGACCTTGCCAAGTACTTTGGATAAAAGGGAAATAGATTCAGTTAAGTTTTCATTAGTATCACCTTCTAACTAGTCATCATCTTCTTCAACATTATTTTTGAATGCCACATTCTTGCTTTTTTTTTCTCAAATTTGTCATTAATCGCCATTTCAAAAGTTAGTAGAGATCCAATCAACTCATCAACTTTTTTTCTCAAATTTGTCATTAATCACCAACGGGTTGTTTACAATGTCACGGAGCAATAATTGAATTTAGCAATGGTTTCATCCCCTTTCATCTTAAGATTTTCAAATTTTGTTGTGAGGAGCTAAAACCTTGACATACGAACCTTGGAGGTGCCTTCATGAGCAGTTTGAAAAGTTTCCTAAGCTTCTTTAGAATTGTTGCAGATGTTAATGGTTCTAAAGATGTTATTATCAACTCCATTATAAATGTAATTAAGGGTACAAGAGTTACCAAGTGCTTCTTCATCTTCTTCCTCGGACTAGTCCTTCTATGGCTTCACGGTTTCAGTGTCATCTTCAGTTGTAACCTTTGGAGGAGTCCATCCATTTATGATTGCTTTCCAAGTTTTTTTGTCCATGGAATTAAGAAAGGAAACCTTGTGAGCCTTCAAATTATCATGATTTGTACCATCAATAATAGCAGAAATTCATTGATCGTCAATCTTTAGTATTGTCCATTTTGAATATAATGTAGAGAAAAACTTTAGAGCTCGCCGAGCAAGGACATGGTGCCTGTTCTGATGCCAATTGAAATTATGTTTTACTCATGACAAGATCTTAAGAATAATGTTGGAACAATGTTTAAGACAATAAGGTTGCATAACATGAAGGATAAACAGATAAACTAAACAACATAATAATTATTAACCCATTCCAATGTAAAGTATTAGAGCGTTAAACCAATGAAATGAAATTAACTCTTAATATTTAGAAGTACAAATTGGTTATATTATAACTCTCTCAGTTAAATTCCGTTTTTTCCTAATACTATTGGTAAACTTTGACACGGGCTCACCCCGAATCTGAGACCCCTCTCAATTTCACTCAAATAATTTCCCAAGTGTTTCTACAATTAAAAAAGTATATGAATGATGATTCACTAATATAACTCAAATACTCTATTATCTTAACTTAGAAATATGACCCATAAATAGAGTATTACAAAACAAAATAAAATCAAGAGTCAATAGCAATTAAACACATAACTTAGTAGTGCAAGGTTTGAGTCTTTACAAAGGAGAACACCTCCTCAAATAGAAACAATAGTCTAACTAGAAAGCTCAGTTGGGTTTATGACATGAAGGCGACTGGAACCTAAAAAGCGCATAAAATAAATCTTCATAATAATGATTGTAAATCTTGATTGAAACAAATATTGAATAAATTGGAATCTTTTAAGAATACAAAGTTCAATCTTGCTAAAACAAATTCAGGACAAGTCTTTTCCAAACCAAAAAACTCATTAACAACCATATCTCTGATTGGACAAAAAAGGAAACAAATCTCAAAAGTGCGATATATACTTCATTCAACCTTGCACGCCAAGGGAACAGTTCGAAATCAAATGTCTCATAGAACGCATGTCATTTTGATTTCAACTAATGCTTCATAACCACTATAAGACATGATGTCTCAGAACTTGACATAAAATTTTGCTTCAAATGCTTCCTGGAAAATATTTCCAATCATATGTAATAATAATATATAAGGGGATTGGGAAACACTTTTAAACACTTTGAACTTGTGTGACTTATATATAGAGAGTTAGAGAAATTAAGAAACACTTTGGTAGAAAATAAGATTTGTTCTTGGAACTTGGGTAACTATTTTCTTGTAACTCATATGTAACCTTTTGTAACAATTTAAAAAGTATAGTGAATTAGAGAGTTGATCTATCCCCTAGAGTAGATCATTTTATCTAACTGGGTAAATAAGTTTTTGTGTTTATTTTATTTACTTTTATCTTCTTCTGCTAAGTTAAATTGGTGTCTTATTGCATAAAGAGTTAATTTTTAATGAATGCAATTTATTTTGGATGTTATTGTTCTTTGTCCCCACACATTAAATTTCTTGGTGTAATTTAAGTATGAATAATTCTACATAAGTGATTTTTATTATTCTATCAATTCTAAAACAAGTGGCAACCAATATGGAACAAAGGGATTTTGTTTACAAGTGAGCACCATGGGTTATAAATGGAAGATAGAGAGGTTTTATAGAGACAACTATTTTGAATTTCAGAAAGTGAAAATTCAATTATTATTAGCTCAAGAGAAGTGTATTAAAGTATGAAGGGTGATTCCTCGATGCCTGCACGCCTAACAGAAACAGAGAAGACCGAGATGGTGGATAAGGCCAAAAGTGACATTATATTGTGCCTCGGGGACAAATTTATAAGGTTAGTTACTAGGGAGAATATTGCAGCTTTAATGTGAGAAAAAATTGAATTATATGACCAAGTCTTTGCCTTATAGGATATGTCTGAAACAACAACTCTACTCATTTAGAATAGTAGAGAAAAAATCCATAGTGGAGCAGATGATGAAATTTACCAAGATTATTGATGATCTTGAGAAAATTAAGGTGATGTTTGACAATGAAGATACGACTCTACTCTTGTTAAACTCATTAATGAGATCATTTGATAAGTTTAAGGATGAACTTCTTAATGTTAATGAAAGTATTATTACTATAGAAGTCCAGAGGATTGTTAGATCCAAAGAATTTTCAAAGGTGAAATATTTGAATATCTTTGATAATGGTTAAGGCTTGAGTGTCAAAAAAGGAGGAAGTGAGCATAGAGATGCCTATATCAAATTGGTTTGAAAAGTCAAGGTTAAAATACTTAATCGATCAGAAACCCAGTCACTTTAAAAAGAATTGTCCTGAGAGTCGGGGGGATGAAGATTATGTTCAAATTGAACTTGCTTCTGATGAGGATAATGATGAGAGTGTTGGTGTATTAGTTGTGTACATTTTAGAGACTTAAGAGTGTTGTGTCATGGATGTTTAACATGTGACTCCACACACAAGAAGAGGGTGAATTGTGGGGGGTTAAAAAATTATAGTATGAGACAAAGTCATTTTCTAAATTAGAGTTAAAAACCATTTTCTAAGAAATGTTTGGACATGCAGGGAAAAATCAAAGTAAATAAAATAAGTGGAAAATAAAGAGTTATTGGAAAATACATGACATCGAAGATTTATAGAAGTTCGATCTAAAAGAAGTGACCTACTCCTCTCCCCAAGAATTGATCTTGAGAGTTTCCATTGCTTGGGAGCTTTTATAAGGTTAAGCTCACGAACCCCTTTATAAAAAGAAAACTGAATTTTCAGTTTTAATTCCAACCAAACAGAGAAAAAGGTACGAAGTGGTTAGTCTTCACATCAAACATGAACAAAGCTTCGAGAGGTTAGTCTCTAAGCCAAACCGATATCTCGAACCAAGTTGGAGTTCTGAATTACCTATCCTCCGAACCAAATCGAGGTTTTATAATGGAATAGCCACAAAACGAACCGAGGTTTTACAACAAGCTAATCTCGAACCAACTGAGATTTTACATTGGGCGGTACTCAAAAGGAGATAAAAATATTTTCCATTGGTTATCTCCAAGAACCCAGAATGAGAGCTTTTTCTTAAGTGACTGAAATCATGAACCAAACAAAGACTTAACACTAAATCTCCAAAAATATTTTTTAACGGGTTTATCTCTAAACCCAAACAAATATTTCTTAAGGAAGAATAATTCACTCAAGAGGAAAAATAATTCTTGGCGAATTTAAAATCATACCCTTTCTAGAACAACTTCCTCACTTAAACACAAAAACCTTTCTCAAAGCACTATGGATAAATTTATGTGAGATAAAGAAGAAATATATTTTAGAGAGCAGGAGGGAGAGAGAGAGAGAGAGAGAGAGAGAGAGAGAGAATGTGAGATATCTCATGTTTTTGGATGTGAAAAAATGAAAGGGAATTCCTATATTTATAGGCCAAAGGATGGTTCAATAAAGGAAATGATCCATGGGAAAAATTGATTACCTAATTGATTAGGTCTTTAATATAATCGGTTAAATGTCAAAATGTGCCCATTTTGGAAGGTTTTGATAGAGAGTCATTACTATTCATTAAGACACTATGTTAATCAATTATTGACTTGTTTTCCCTTATATTTCAATTAGGAACTTGATCTAATTGACTATGCTATTAAAAAACATGCCCTAATCAATCTGACAGTTTCTAGTTCATCTAGCTAGGCTCCAAAACATTTTTCGGTGATTTTATTTGAAAAATAGAGGCTTCAAAAGTATTTTTAGTTAGTTTGTGATTTAGCCATATTACTTTACAAAAACGCCCTTGTGTTTTTAAAAAACATTGATCACTTAGACACAATCATGCAAGCTTTCACACTTTATCTCATTCACACTAATAAAGCTTCAAGTCTTTTGCCAAATACACCAATCACATAAGCACTCTAATTTAATCTTCTTGGAGATGAGACTTGAGATATCTTTAAGTCAGATGATGCATGCTTTCCGCAAGTATACGGAGTATGTCAGAGTAATATAAAAGATTATCGATCCCACAGAGATCAACGTCAATCTATCGGTTTCTATTGTTACGGTATTTTACTTAAGGCAAATTCAAAAGGTTTGGAAAGTGCACAGAGCGTAAATATTGACAATTAAATAAATTCAGAGAAATAACAATGGAATGTAATTCACATTGATCAACCAATACTCCTATTATTTCTAAATAGAATTACTTTTGGGGAAATATTTTCTTCCTTGAAAAAGAGTTAATTAAAAAGGAACCGTCGCGTTAGCGTAATCAGCCGCTCATGCTGCACCGGTCGCGTATTACGTTAAAGTAGAAAATCCTTTTTTATATAATCGCCTCTTTAGCTTAGTTGAAAAGTGCTTTCGATTGGAAACTTTAACTTAAAAAGGCCTCTGGCATATGCTCGAACAACTGGATCCTAAACCTATAGACGCGTCCGAAAATAGTTTCAAAATCTCCTTCTAATAATATTAAACTTTTCTAATTGATTAACAAAGCGCTTTCGCTATTTTTCCTAATCAAAAACTAACCAATTTTTATCTTAAGTGTTAGACGACTTTCGATCTTACCCGACTTAGTCACGTATCTACTTTCATAGTGACCGATCAAATTAACCAAAGAAAAATTGTATTAAAGTCAAAACAGCCCCAAAATTGTTCCTACAGATATAATATATGGAGTACCGTCGAATCGACGGTCCTCACTGTCGCATATGCGAAAATCAACCGGCGGAAAAGAACAGAAGAGTCGCCACCGAACATTATTTATCCCGATGTAGGGAAAGGAAACGATTGAAGAAAACCTCAACAAAGGGAAAGGAATGGTCATCACAACCATAGCCTGGGTTTGGGAGTCGGTTACGCGAGAGGAAGGTATTAGCACCCCCTCGCGTCCATCGTACTCGATGGGATCCACGCTTGTTATTCTGATCGAAGGGTGTAGGTATCTGAAGCTCAACTGCTAACGGGAAGGAACAGGAAACAGGGAAAGAAAAGAAAAGGTGACCCAATAGGACATCGCCTTCCTAGGCCTACGTATTCCCTCGGGAGTGGGAAAGTCAGAGTCAACGTAGTTCGGAAGACTACGGGATAGTGGGGGAAGGTTGTTTGCCAAGACATCGTCGTCTTGTGCCTACATATCCTCAATCATACATGATAGAGGAAATTAGAGCAGTCGTAGTTTGACCTACAGGGTCTTGTTATTTTGTGTTTTTTAAGTGGATGACGCTAACATTTGCGTTCTAGCAGTCTAGGTGTGGCCGCTAGTTGCGTGGAGTCTTACGCGTTTATCTGTTTGCAGTATAACAGAAATAACATATCCTTTACGAACGGAGTGAGGGAGATGAGAAGAGAATCCCGAAGGAAGACGAATGCTGGTTTATGTTTTTTATGAGAAGTGTTTTGAGTTAGTTTGAAGCTCGTATTGCACTAAAGTCTATGACATAGGATTGAATGCGTCGCAAATCGACCCAAGACGGGACGCATGCTAAACACTCTAGAAAAATGAAGGGAAGCCCCTCACTCTCCATTTCCCATGTACTTAAGGCTCGTGACGTACAATACTCGTTGTATTTATTAGGTGTTTTGAACTTGTTTAGAGATGAGAAGAGAAAGGACTCAAAGTTTGAAAAGAAAACAACTAAGGGAAACTAAGTCCTAATGTTGTCATACATTGTGGTCCTATGATTGAGTTTATAAGGGAGTTAACCTATTGTTATCATGCATGTATTGCTAGCCTAATGTCTCTCCTACCTCAAACTTAATCGGAAATTAAGTTGAGCTAGGAATCCTAAGGGATCATGTGAACAAGCACAAGTAAACATTATGCTAAACAATCACAAAGGAAGGAAGTAGAGGAGAAATGAGATGAAAAGAAATCATATAAGTGTAACCAAGCATTTAAAGTATTACAAGTAACTTACCATCTCCAAGCCAAGCTCAACTATCAAGTAGTTGAAATCAAAGTACTAAACTATGTCCTAATGCATAAGGAAGTACTCTAGTTCTATGCTAGGAGCAAAGTTAGACCACAAGCATTGAAGAGTGAACCCTAGAGGTACATGACATACAAGGGGAAGTAGCTAAACCTACTATATCCTATCTATGTTAATGTCCTAAACAAAGTCAAAAGATTACAAGTTATGTTCTACAAAACACTCAACATTTTCTATTTACAAACTATGTCAAAAAGACTTATAAAAGTATCACAAATGGAATCCAAGTCACATACTCAATCCACATATATGATATAAACGTGTAGAAATCAAGCTTGAAGTATTTATAAGTAATCATGGAATGTACATCCATCATGTTCAAGTGGTTTGAAAGTTGCATCCAAAGATGGCATCTAAAGCATGCGTTAATCATTCAAGGTTATACAACGAGCAAACAAGTGTGAGATGAACTCACAAGTCATAGGTCAGAAGTGGAGGCATGTATCTAATGTGTAAGATCATTCTCAAATTGTCACAACATTTCATGCTGAACTCAATCTCTAAAGCTAAAGTAAGTAAGGGTCAAAACCACACTTAAGCATCTTCTAAGGCATGCAACTTATCAACCAAGAAAAGAGAAAAGAAAGAACATGGTAAACTAACATCCAAGAATCCAAACCAGAAGCAAGAGATCTATAATATCTCACATTTGAATACCAAAAGTAATGAGCAAAGTTAATTTACAAATGATGTTACAAGTAGTGGTCAAAATTCACTTTGTCTTCCACTAGAAGCAAAGCAAGTTCAAGTATGTAAAAGTAAATCCAAAGTCAAGTAGATCAAGCGTTTATACACATGGGGCAGTGGTAAATGATATGTGGAATGGCACATTTGAATATCAAAAGCACTGGACAAATTTGGCACATCCAAAGTTCAAGTGAAAACAACAAAGTTAATTCTCATTCATGTCTAAACTTGTGGAAGCATAATACCAATTAGGAGCATATAAAGTGACCTATAAATCAATGAGGGTAGGATATAACTCATGCTAAACCATATGTGAAATGATACACAAAAATATCCTAAAGAGGATTGCATAAATGCATCACCAAACTAAAACATATAAGCAAGCATCGAGCATAATCGGGTAGGCAATTTAGGGTTCAAAAAGAATCATGTAAGTCATGATCAAAAAGTCATATCCAAGGATAAAAAAGGCACCTAAAATTTCATTGTGTATAGGATTAAACATGCCTTCAAAATTGGTCTTAAAGAGCTCACACACAAGTATCAAACTTAACCTACTCCTAGCATGTATCAAAAGATTAGTCATGTAATGTAATTGTCCATGAAAAATAGTTAGAGTCTTTAGAAAATCATGAGAAATTAACCATGTCATGTTAAGGTCAGTGAGTGATCATGTACAAAAAATTGGATTAATAGTATGCACTAAGGGTGCTCAAAAAATTGCAAACATTAGGCATATTTCACTTAATGATCATACAAACACAAGTCACAAAAAGTACTTAGAAAGTGACTCAAAAATTATAATAAAAACATGAATTTAACATTTAAGGATCCCATAATGAAGTGTCAAAACACACACACAAAAATTGGATCACAGCTATTAATGGAAGGTCATTTTAAAGGCTTGAATCACAAGATAGGTCCATAAGAACATCCACCAATCAGAAATTGATCAAAAATTAAATAAAGTCCTATATAGACACTATGAATTATTTTGGATTTTTTAGACAACAAAACCTATTTTTAATATTCATTTTTCAAACGTGTAGTAAAAAGGAATTAAAAAGATAAGAAAGAATGGAGGGGGGGGGGGGGGGTGAGGAGTACATAGCAAGAATGCTGTTCAAAAAACCATATGGGCTCTGGATTGGGGTGGGCAAATATCAATTAGGTTAAGCCTAATGCTACCAAAAACGCCCCTTTTTAACGCTCATCAAAAAAAGAACAAGGAAAGGGGAGAAAAAAGAGCACATGAGAGGGGTGTTCTTCATTAATTTGTTGGTCCCCTCTCACACGTTAGATCATCATCGTACGGCCACGATTGATTCACCGCATGCTATCACATTTAATCCATTATTTACCAACTGAATGAAAAAAAAAAAGAAAAAACGTTACATGAATACCTTATGTCAATCGGTCATGCCTCTTTTTAATGAGAATAAGACAAAACAAGGCCATGCCCTCTAAGAAGACGACACGTGGTCGTCTTCTTCCTCCCTCATGCATACACACGAAACCCTCGTTTTCCATGGCCATGAAGCTTGCGCAAGAACAAAGGGTGAAAGTAGCCAACTTGAACAACACCTTGCACCCTCAAAACTCAACCAATTTGCATGAAATAAAAGCAAAAAATGAAGCCCTTGAAACGTAGATTACGAATCCATGCTTAGAATCTCCATACAAATAACACACAAGAAGATTTACAAGGGATAAATTAGAATCCCAAACTTTGAAGAATCACATTTTAATCCATTCTTTATCCAAAGAAATTGCCTCTTCATAGAGGACTTCAGATGCATGTTAGCTACATAATTCCAAACCCTATGTGAGTTCTACCATGATGCTAAAGTTTCAAGAATCACAAACCTGGATGGAGCTTTACTCACGTGCAAGAAACCCTAATACTTAACGCAAATCTTCTAATCAACACTCCTAGAGATCTTGATGAAACTTCCAAAAATGAAAAATATGATGAATCCGTGTACGACAATGGTGGTGATTCCAGGTCCAAAATAGTGCATACAGAAGGGAGAGGGTACTATGGTGATGAAGATGATGAAAGAAGAATGGAGAAAGCTCCAATAATGGCTCAGATTCGCAGCCTTCAAAAGTTGGTATCAATGGAGTTTTCTTCAAAGTTTTGGATCTGTTTTGGTGAGCAATGGATTCTCTAACTGAATTTTTTAGGGGTTAAGGTTTATATACACTTGGTTAGTGTGTGGTTAATGAATTAAGCCTGGTTAAAAGGTGTGGTTAAGAGCTTTTGTTAAAAAATGGAAAAAATGGGAGTAACATGCATTCATAGGTTAGTGTTATTTGGTGGGTGTATGGTAATGTTATTATGGCATATTGATGGTCATGGTAATGGTGAGATGTTGTGGTACAGTCAGAATGCTTCTTTCTTGTCCATTAAGTTTGTAGTTTTTCTTTTATGGCATATGTGGTAAGTTTTATATGTGTGCATGGATGTGAGAGTGTTGCATGGTTTAATTAGGAAAATGATAAAACAAGGAATTATGCGCATGGCAAGGGGTCTGCTTTGGTGGTGGTTCAAATTTGGCATGGTTTTGAATCCTTGAATCACATTTGCATGGTAGTGACTTTGGAAAGTTATAGCTTAATGATTACGGCATCAATTGACATGGTTTTGATGTCATTAGAAAGAGGATGTTTTATACAACATTTTTGGTGTTGGAAATAAATGGAATTGAGGTCTCAAACATTATGAGAAATGAGGTTGAAGTGAGATATATCAAGGCTACCATGGTGTAGTGTATGACCCGAATTTTGCATGAGCTTCAAAAGGGTGATTTTTGGTGATTTTGAAGGGATGTATCTTTATGGATTTTGAACCAAATGCCATAGTTCTTGTAACCAAATTGAAGGGGAAACTTGATACTACAAGTTTCATGTTGGATGGAAGTGGATTTGAGGCTTCAATCATCAAGAAAAATGGACTTGAATCTTGTCACACACGAGCTTCCAAATGTTGGAAAAATTTCTAAGTTATTTTCTCATGTTGAACAACTTGATGATCCCATCTTCCATTGATCATAACTCTTGATCTAGAAATCCAAATGACAAATTCTTTATATGGTTGGAAAGGTGAGAGATCATACTACAACTTTCATTTGGAAAAAAATTTCCAAATGGAGCTTGTAGCATGGAGAAAACTAGCCTTGAAGTTGGCTGCAAAAACTGACAACCTTCCCATGCGGAAAGTTTCTTAAAACCCTAATTTTCCAAAAATGGCAACCTTTCACAACTTTTGATCTTTTCATGGTTCCTTTGATGTTTCTTGACCAAATCTTACCCATTGACCATATTTGACATGAGGGACGCAAATTTGACCTCAAAAAGTCAGGAGTTGACTGTTTCCTTGATCAATTGACTTTATCCCCAATCTGTCTGATTTTCAATCATCTGGCCACATGAAACCCTTATGAAAGACATGGGTTGTTCATATTCCAATCCTAGATACTTGAGAATATATGGAATACCATAGAATCAAGTTTTGTCCAAAAAATCAGAAATAAACTAATTTTGAGCAAAACCCTAGTTTGGCATCCAAAAGTCAAGAGAAATTGACTGATTCTTCAAACCCTAATTCCTCTGAACATGATGTAGAATCCATTAACCCAAGATGATTCATGTGATAAGATGATGTTAAAGCTCCAAGATCTTTGCTTATGAGGAATTGTTAGATGTTCAAATGCACATAAACCTAGTTAGAGGATCAAGGGATGGGAGAAGGTGATCCTCTTCAATTCTCTTACCAATCTCCATCTCTTGATGAGATGGTGGGCTACATGAGAGGTCTTGAGTCTTTAGGGGCCTTTATGGCTTGAGTGATTAAGTATATCTCATTCTCTTTGCTTTGCACAATCAATGATGGGGATACCCTTGATACCATGCCTTGAGAAAACCAATGATGCATGTATGATGTTCATGACCTAGATGCATATGAAATGTGAAGCATAAGACACTTATTGGGTATAAATAAGTGGGAAAATTTTGGGGTGTTACAGCTGCCTCTATTCAATCAACTGTGGACCTGAAGGGATGAGTGCGTCGAATTTCAGACATTCGAGGTAAATAGGGATTGAATACTAAAGGCAACAGGAAATTTGCGCTCCGTGGGTATAAAATAAGGGTAGAAAATTGAATGAGTGTAAAACTCCACTGGGGATGAAAGGGTAGGTGAGATTGAGAAATCTTCTATGAAAAAGGAACGACACAGACCGATGTCTAAAATCACGGGAAAATACGTAGATGTAGGGTTGTAACAACGACACGAACGAGTATCAGAAGATGATACTTACATGTATCAAGAGAAAGCTACAAACACGAATGAGTGTTCTGAAAAGACGATACTTATCGGTATCTAAAGATGATACTGTCAGTTATCAAAAGAAAAGGTACAGACACGAATGAGTGTTCTGTAAAGACGATACTTACTGTTATCGGTAGATGATACTTTCCGACATCACAAGGAAAGATACAGACACATATGAGTGTTCTGAAAAGACGATACTTACCGGTATCGGCAGATGATACTTTTCGGTATCAGAAGGAAAGATACAGACACGAATGAGTGTTCTGAAAAGATGATACTTACCGGTATCGAAAGATGATATTTTCCGGTATCACAAGGAAATATACAGACACGAATGAGTGTTCTGAAAAGACGATACTTATCGGTATCTAAAGATGATACTTTCTGGTATCAAAAGAAAAGATACAGACATGAATGAGTGTTCTGAAAAGACGATACTTACCGGTATCGAAAGATGATACTTTCCGGTATCACAAGGAAATATACAAACATGAATGAGTGTTCTGAAATGACGATACTTATCGGTATCGAAAGATGATACTTTCCGGTATCACAAAGAAAGATACAGACACGAAGGAGTGTTATGAAAAGACGATACTTACCGGTATCGAAAGATGATACTTTCTGGTATCAAAAGAAAGATACACACACAAATGAGTGTTCTGGAAAAACGATACTTACCGGTATCGGTAAATGATACTTTCTGGTATCACAAGGAAAGATATAGACACGAATGAGTGTTCTGAAAAGACGATACTTACCGGTATCAAAAGATGATACTTTCCGGTATCACAAGGAAAGATACAGACACGAATGAGGGTTCTGAAAAGACGATACTTACCGGTATCAAAAGATGATACTTTCCAGTATCAAAAGAAACATACAGACACGAATGAGTGTTTTGAAAATACGATACTTACCGATATCAAAAGATGATATTTTCCGGTATCACAAGAAAGGTACAAACAAGAATGAGTGTACTGAAAATACGATACTTATCGGTATTGAAAGATGATACTTTCCGGTATCACAAGAAAGGTACAGACACGAACGAGTGTACTGAAAAGACGATACTTACCGGTATCGAAAGATGATACTTTCTGGTATCGAAAGAAAGATACAGACGCAAATGAGTGTTCTGAAAAGACGATACTTACCGGTATCGAAAGATGATACTTTTCGGTATCAAAAGAAAGATACAAACACAAATGAGTGTTCTAAAAAGATGATACTTATTAGTATCGAAAGATGATACTTTCCGGTATCTAAAGAAAGATACAGACACAAATAAGTGTTTTGAAGAGACGATACTTACCGGTATCAAAAGATGATACTTTCCGCTATCAAAAGAAGCTGGCCTAACGATAGTTACCGGTATCGAAGGAGGTTAATTTCTGGTATCAAAAGAAAACATATGGGTATCAAGGACGTATCAATTTGACGACACTGACCGATATCGAAGGATGATACTTTTCGATATCAAAGAAAAAATAGTGAGGGTATAATGGGCTCCTAGTCTGACGACTCTGCTAGGGAACAAAGATCAGAAGAGGGAGGATTGACAGATCTACTACTCTAAGGACTGATTGAGGTGTCTTCTTAGGGCTACAGTTACATCATTTTCTACTAGGGAAAAGAGAAGTCTGAACAGACGACTCTGCAAGGGAATACCAGTAAGATAAATGAGGTCATTGGAAACCTCACCGAGGATAAAGTGAGATTGGTCATACTGAGTTAAACCACTTTCTGTTGGGGGCCGTCGGACAATGAGAATATCCAAACCTGGCTTATGCTTCGGATGCATATGTTTGAATTTTTCTATGGCGTAATGCTCCATGCGAAATGGAAATGCTACGCGTTTTGAGGATGTAATGATTACTATATGCAAGAATGAGAAGAGAATCCTCGGCCGAGGATGATGATTAACAACTCTATTGAGGAAGTGATCACTAATCTGGTCTTCTGATTTTCTGTGGGGTAACAATTCAACAACTCGGTTGGGAGGAATGTTGATACATCTGGATTCTGAATTGCGGTGGAAACATCACTGGAACCAGTCCTGCTTAAGGATACCCTATAACCATAGGACATTGTTGGGGACATACCAACCTTCTGACCTGGCCGCTAGGGGAACTGAGATCAATCAAACCTTTGCTGAGGAAGGAAATACTTCCTGACTTGATGAGGAGATTATACATCTGTACTCTGTGGAGACAGAAACTCTACTGGATACGGGCAGTCAAACAAGCCTTTAGCTGGGGATGCCAACCTGTTCGAAGAGTAAGAACAAACCATCTTTACCCTATCTGGGGGCTTGAACTCTCGCTGGAGAGAAGACAAATCCAATTATAACTGGGGAGCCAAATCTCTACACTCCTGCTGGGGAGGATAACAAGAAGACATAACCTCTGCCGAGGATGATACCATCTTGATTATTTCTGCTGGGGAGACATTCATTTACATATCTGAACCATGCCTCAAGTACTGTGAGAAGATAATGGTCTTTGACTTGTACACTAACCATTGAGTATGGATACCTGTGTCTGCAAACACTAATAGATACCACGTGTGCCCCAGGGTATTAGATGGTCTGAATTTACCACCCAAGGACACTCAACATTCAAAGCAATTTTAAATGGTTTCACGCATGTTCGTGTAGAGCTTTATTGTTTTCCAATGCAATGTTTATCAAAAATTTGGACGTCTTTTGCAAACAAAACAGTAAAATGAAAAAAAAAGAGAAAGCTATTTGAATGAAAATGAAATTTATTGATTGAATGGGCCTGTAAATAGGTGTTTACATCAGGAAGCAATTCCTAGAAAGAGGCAATTGCATAAAAAGAAAAGAAACTACATTAGTGGCAATGTAAAAACAGATTTCCATTGAGTTTCAATTCCGCTATGACTTGTATGTCTTCAAAATGCTCTGAATACTCTGCTTTCCGAGAAAGGTGATTGGACTGATTCCTATCCTTCAAGATTCCCAGATGATGAAAAGAAATGAAGTACAAACTACTCAGATCGCGACCTTTCGCTTTAATCCCTAACTTTTGCCTGGATCACCCTTTGCGGGTTTTCAATCCATCGGGATACCCATTTTTGACTAAGTTGCCTTTCCAGGTTTTCAACTTAGCGGGTTTACTCATTTTTTCTTTTTTATACCCCTAATTTTTGCCCGAACCTTTTTCCTTTTTTATGGTTCGCCGGGATGCCCTTTTTTGCATGGACTTATTCTTTTGCAGTCTAGCGGGTCTCTTTTATGCGAAGTAATTTTTAACTGCGTCTGAGTTCACAGGGGACATAAAATCTTCACCGTCCATAGTTGAAAGCATCAAGGCTCCGCCAGAGAAAGCCTTCTTAACAACGTATGGGCCTTCATAATTCGGGGCCCATTTGCCCCTGTGATCTGTCTGTGGAGGAAGGATCCGTTTCAATACCAAATCACCAGCCTGGAAACAATGAGGACATGTTTTCTGATCAAATGCCTTCTTCATCCTCCTCTGATATAACTGCCCATGACATACAATTTCCATTCTTCTTTCTTCAATGAGGCTCAGCTCATTGAATCTTGTTCAGACCCATTCAGCTTCGTCTAGCTTCACGTCCATCATAACCCTCAGAGAAGGAATCTCAACTTCAACTGGCAGGACTGCTTCCATACCATACACAAGCGAGAACGGAGTTGCCCCATTGACGTACGCACTGAAGTACATTACCCATGTAAAGAAAAAGGCAACATCTCATGCCAATCCTTATACGTCACAACCATCTTTTGCACAATCTTTTTAATGTTCTTGTTGGCTGCTTTAACAACACCGCTCATCTTTGGACGATACGGAGAAGAATTGTGATGTTCGATCTTGAAGCTCTGGCACAACTCTTCTATCATATTGTTATTAAGGTTGGAACTATTATCAGTGATGATTCTTTCAGGAACCCCATAACGACAAATGATCTCCTTCTTGATAAACCAGACAACCACTTATTTGGTGACGTTTGCAAAGGAAGCTACCTCCACCCACTTGGTGAAATAATTGATGGCAACTAGAATAACATGGTGCCCATTAGAAGTGGTGGGCTCGATCTTTCCGATCATATCAATGTCCCACATAGCAAAGGGCCACAGAGAAGTCATAACATTCAAAGGATTCAGAGGCACATGCACTTTGTCAGCATAAATCTGGCATTTATGGCACTTTCGAGCATATTTGAAGCAATCTGATTCCATGGTCATCCATTAATAACCTGTTCTCAACAAATTCTTTGTCATAGCATGTCTGTTGGCATGGGTACCAAAGGAACCTTCATGTACTTCTTGCATCAACATGTCTGCTTCGTGTCTATACACGCATCTAAGCAAGACCATGTCGAAGTTCCGTTTATACAACACGTCATCCTCGTTCAAGAAGAAACTACCAGCCAATCTTCTCAGAGTCTTCTTATCATTGTTGGATGCCCCATCCGAGTACTCTTGACTTTTCAGAAAGCATTTGATATCATGATACCAAGGTTTACTATCCATAACTGTCTCGGCTGCAAACACATACGCGGACCTATCAAGGCGCGTCACATCAATTTTGGACACATGATTCCACCATTTCACTTTAATCATGGAGGATAACGTGGCCAGGGGGCTGTCATCTAATTTTTGTCACGAGGTATATGATGAAGCTTCACTGTATTGAATAAAGTCAACAGTCTTCTCGTGTAGTCTCTATACGGAATCAAATTGGGCTGATGAGTATTCCAATCTCTGTTGACCTGATTGATCACCAAAGCGGAATCCCCAAATATGTCAAGAGTTTTAATCCTCAGATTAATAGCCTCTTTGATACGCATAATGCAAACTTCATACTCAGCTTCATTGTTGGTGCATTCGAAAGTCAGTCTGGCGGTGAAAGGTATATGAGAACCCTTCGGAGTGACAATAACTGCCCCTACTCCATTACCATTTACATTAACGGCCCCATCAAACATCAAACACCACTTAGAATCAGGATCTGGCCCTTAGTCAACTAACGGTTCTTCACAGTCCTTCATTTTCAAATACATGATGTCTTCATTGGGGAATTCAAATTTCATCGGCTGATAATCATCAAGTGGTTGTTGAGCAAGATAGTCATACAGAACACTACCCTTGATGGCTTTCTGGGAAGTATATTGAATGTCATATTCTGTCAAGACCATTAGCCAACGAGCAACCCTTCCAGTGAGAGCTGGCTTCTCAAAGATGTACTTGACTAGATCCATCTTGGATATTAATAGAGTTGTGTGAGTCAGCATGTATTGTCTCAAACTCTTAGCAGCCCATGCAAGTGCACAACATGTCTTCTCAAGCATTGAGTATCTTGACTCTTAAACATTAAATTTCTTGCTCAGGTAGTATATGGCGTGCTCCTTCCTACCTGCCCCGTCATGTTGATCGAGTACACAACCCATCAAATTTTCAAGTACTGTCAAATACATTATTAGTGGTCTCCCTGGAACTAGAGGTATAAGGATCGGAGGTTGTTGAAGATACTCTTTTTTCTTTTCAAATGCTCTTTGGCAGTTATCATTCCACCTGATAGCCTGATCTTTTCTTAGCAGCTTGAAATTTGGTTCACAAGTGGCCATAACATGAGAGATGAATCTAGCAATGTAGTTCAATCTCCCTAGGAAACCACAAACCTATTTTTCTGTTCTAGGCTCAAGCATCTCTTGAATTGCTTTTACTTTGGCTGGATCAACCTCGATCCCTCTTTCACTGATGATAAAACCCAACAATTTGCCAGACCGCACCCCGAAGGTGCACTTATTCAGATTCAGCCTCAACTTGAATTTTCTCAACCGTTCAAACAGTTTCTGCAAGTTTACCAAATGCTCCTCTTCGGTCTGTGACTTTGCGATCATGTCATCAACGTAGACTTCAATCTCCTTATGAATCATATCATGAAAGAGAGTCACCATTGCACGTTGATAGGTTGCCCCTGCGTTCTTTAAACCAAAGGGCATCACTTTATAACAGAATGTTCCCCATGGGGTAATGAATGTTGTTTTCTCCATGTCCTCTGGTGCCATATTAATCTGATTGTAGCCAGAAAAGCCATCCATGAAAGAAAATACTGAGAACTGAGCTGTATTGTCAACCAAAACATCAATGTGAGGTAATGGGAAGTCATCCTTCGGACTTGCTCTGTTTAGATCATGGTAATCAACACACATCTGGACCTTGTCATCCTTCTTAGGTACCAGAACAATATTCGCAACCCATGGTGGATAACTAGTAACAACCAAGAAACTTGCATCCAACTGCTTCTGGACTTCTTCCTTGATCTTGATTGCCATTTCTAGTTTTGTCTTTCTAAGCTTCTGCTTGACGGGAGGACAACCCTCCTTGAGAGACAACCTGTGCATAACAATATTGGTGTCAAGCCCTGGCATATCTTGATATGATCAAGCGAAGATATCAACGTATTCACGCAGCATTTCAATCAACCCATTCTTTACATTCTCATTGAGGGTATCCCTGATCTTGACTTCATTCTTAGCGTCCTTAGTTCCCAGATTAATAACTCCCAGTGCCTCTTCATGTGGCTGAATGGCCCTTTCCTCCTGTTTCAACATCCTGGCTAATTCCTCAGGAAGTTCACAATCTTCTTAACCATCCTCTTCGGCTTGGTAAATTGGATTGTCAAAGTCATAATAAGCCATAGCAGAATCGTTATCAATGGAATCCGATGAAATGCATCTGTATGAATGATTATTCACGCTTTATGAGTGCACAAAAACAAACATTGCCATTTATTATTAAAAAGTAAAAATAGAAATACAGGGAGCACAATATTTAAATGCAAAAACGTCTTTTATTAATGATAAAATTGAATGTTTAATAATGTAACCCCTACAAAGAATCTCTACGCCTTGGGCGGGGCGCAGGATTTAACATGAAAACAAAGAAAATTACTCTTCGCAAAGAGTGACTTGGACGATGCCTTCAGAAGACCAGTTGTGAAGTTCTTGACCCGGGATAGCTGGGCGTATCCAGTTGCCGATATCGCAGTCACTGTCTCCGTCTTCATATTTCAGTGCGAAAATCTGACCAGGATCGATGACTCCAGCACTAGAGAAAGTAATAGTTCCTTGGTGGCCTTGAACCTTTGCTCCTCGATAACCAATTCCGAACCTGTTTTCTTTAAGAGGCGCTTCAATCACTCGACCCCAACCTCCGATGTTTCCAGACTGTACCACAGCTTGGGCTTGCTTGTAGGAGGCAATAGAAACTTCTGGCTTCTTCTCTGATGAAGGGGGGACTTATTGTACACTCACAGTTTCAAATGCTTGACACAACGTCTCGTGGATTTCGCCATCCATCTCAACGTACTAGAAGGAAGATAGGTGACTTACAAATATGTCCTCTTCACCACAGACGGTGACTACTTGTCCATATACCACAAACTTAACATTCTGGTGGAGGGTCGAGGATACAACTCTAGCACCATGAATCCACGAGCGCTCTAGCAAACAGTTGTATGCAGGCTGAATATCCATCACGTAGAAAGTAGTGTTGAAGATTTGGGGCCCCACCTTGATAGGTAATTCCACTTCCCAAAAAACTGATCTTTTCGACCCGTCAAATGCTCGAACTACCAAGTCGCTCGGTCTGAGCACCACTCCTTCAACGTCCAGCTTAATAAGTGTCTTTTTGGGAAGCATATTAAGCGAGGATCCGGTATCTACTAGCACGTGGGAGAGAATTGCCCCTTTACATTCCATAGAAATATGGAGTGCTTTATTGTGGTTTCGGCCCTCCGAAGTCAAATCAAAGTCAGTGAAACCCAGCCCACGACTGGTATTAACATTGGATATTACTCCTTCCAGTTGATTGACTGAGATTTCCTGAGGCACATACGCCGCGTTCAGGACTTTCAACAAGGCATTGCAGTGTGCTTCAGAACATAACAACAGAGACAAAATGGATATCTTCGATGGGGTCTGGTGGAGGTGGTCTACAATCTTGTAGTCACTCCTTTTGATGATCTTCATAACTTCCTCAACATCATTTTCAAAGGACGTACCGGGATCTGCCTTCTGCACAGGTTCTTCATTCATCACCTGCTTGCCTTTGGCCTTTGCCAAGGCATCTGCGTTATCGTTTCGAAGAGTTTGCAGCGTAAATAACCTGTCGCTTCTAGTGAAACCACCAACTCCTACATGATCAACCTTCTAATCAATTATAGCCGGAGTATCAACTTCTTTCTTTTAACCATTGTAGTATACCTCAGCACCATAGTAACATGGGATTGCCTTCTCACTTTCAAACGGGATTGGTCTGGGCACCGTGATGGTTACCGGAGCTTGCCTTGCAGGCACTAGAATATGTTCCGATGTAAAAGGGATGGTAATAGTTGAAACATCATTATCAGCACTAGAAACCTGACGGAATTGTAAACACCCGTCGTTCATCAAATTCTGAATACAACTTCTTAACTTATCACAGCCATTCTCATGAATCAAACAATCTGAACAGTCCATGTCACAGCCGGGGAATACACCCCCCTTCAATAGACGATCTTTCACGACCAGCAATGACGTCTTAACAGCCCCAACATCAGATACCAACCTTCAACTGTCGTCTTCTTCAACAACGTTAACAGTTACCCCACCGTGGGTAGGCATCGGATTCTGAATAACATTTGGAGTGGCGGGGGGAGGAAAATTAATAGCTTTGGAATCAATTAAATCCTGAACCTTATGATGAAAGGCTCTACATCGTTTAATAGTATGCCCGGGGCCACTGGAATGAAAGTCACAACGCGCGTTTGCATCATACCCCGCTGGGAGCTTTGTCAGAGGAGGACCCATTGTATGGAGCTCTATTAAATTCAATTTCAGTAATTGCGGAAGCAACATAGCATAGGACATTGGTAAGGGATCGAAATGTCGGTCAAATGTTATCTGCCTTTGTTGGTAGGCCTGTCTTGGGTCCTGTTGTTGGTGTTGATTTTGTTGTTGTCTAGCAACGAGAATGGTTACAACAACAGTCTGATGGTATGGGGTCTGATATCCCCGATTTCTGCCCTTCTGAGAAGACGCAACATTAGTCTCCCTTCTCGGTTTTTACTTGCGCCCGTAAAAGGTTTTCGCACACCAGAAGATGACCCATCGTTGTCTTGAATCTTACCCGTCTTAAGCAAATTCTCAATCCTCTCCCCAGCAACTACAATATCAGAAAAACCAGATGAAGGACACCCTGCTAGGCGTTCCAGGAATGGACCTTGCAACGTTCCCATGAACATGTCAGCAATTTCTCTTTCGAGCAACGGTGGTTGTATCCGTGCAGCCAACTCACGCCACCACTGGGCGTATTCTTTGAAGCTTTATTTACTTTTCTGTGTATGGGTCTGCAGCTGAGTACAATTAGGTGCCATATCAATGTTGTATTGATACTGTTTTAGAAACGCCTCTGCCATCTCTTTCCAGTTCCTGACGTGAACCCTTTCAAGCTTCATGTACCACTCTAGAGATGCCCCAGACAGGCTGTCTTGGAAAAAGTACATCCAAAGCTTTTCATCATTGGAGTAAGCAGAAATCTTCCTGAAGTAAGCTTGCAAGTGAGTTTTTGGGCAAGAATTGTCGTTGTATTTGTCGAAAGATGGAGTCTTGAATTTAGGAGGGATTCTTACCCCTTGAACCAGCCCCATGCCTGCTACGTCAATGCCTATAGTATTCTGACATTCTACGGCCTTGATCCTTTCAGCAAGCAGTTGATGCCTTCGGTCTCCTTCACCATTGTTACTACCCAGATCTGTGTTCATCAGAGAAAATTGATCACAGTGATTATCCTCCATATGAGGAACAGAAATAGGAATGGGGATAGGACCCCCAACAGCTTGACCACCAGGAATACCACTATTAACCCCAACAATAGGAATACCAGCATTAACTCCACTGACTAGAACGCCACCATTAATTCCAACGACGGGAATACCATCTCCAACCGGAGGGTCAACTTGATTGTCAGCATTTATAATTTCAACTTCGGGCCTCTGCACCATTGCCATTAGCTCTTGTTGGCCCTGAGCCACTCCTTGCATTAGGTCCATAAAGTGGTTCATCCGGGCCCTCATTTCAGCCATTTCTGCCTGTAGTTGTTCCATAACTCGTTGTTGGTTTTGACGCGTTGAATAGCGGTGGATATGAGAATCAGTAATCCTGCCTGTTAACCAAATTAGGTTAGGAAATCCAGAAATAAGCACCTGTTATGCAAAAATGAAATGTATGAATGCACGCATATGCCATGTTTAATCATTTCCAAAATATATCTACTTTGATTCCAGTATTAATCGGGCGAGGGATCAGATACGTTGCGGGGAAAATTTCACAGGAACAAATATATATTGCAGAGAAAATACAGTTGAAACAACATTGTTGAGAATACCACTAAAACAATACAGCTGAAGCTAACATCTCATCATATAACATTTCGAAAAGCCATACAAATATATCTGATACAACCAATGATGATTCCATCAACAAGCCTGATGGTAATCACGATAGAAAGTATACAGAAATACATAAATAGATCAATCCCAAACCCCTAGTCCATACAGACTGGTATTGACTTCTTCGAGAAGGGCTTCAGTATCTGGGTGAGTTGGTCGTTCTAACAACCCTTTGATCAACTTATTCCTTTTCCCAATGTATTGATTCAGTTTGACAATATTTTCTGCACTATCGTCGTCTCCAAATACATCTCTGAGCTTTGACTTTTTGATCCCAGCTTGAATCTTGAGCTATGCAATCTCCTTCTGAGCTTCCTTCAGTTTGTCGGAGAAGTGCTTCTTGCCTCTCTTCGCCTCTTGGAGCTCTTCCTTTAGTTCCTCATTTTCAACCATGATTTCAACCCACATGTTCTGAGAATTAGCAAGCTTGACGTTTGCCTTGGATAAAAGTTGCTTAGTTTGCTTGTGAGCCCCGGTGGAGGATTCGGCAGCCAACTTAGATTTCTGGTAGAACCGAGCTCTGTCTGCAAAGTCTATCTCTTTCTCTGTTAGCAGCTTCGTTGCGTCCTTAGCCTTACATTCTAAGTCCAAGTTGTTATGCAAAGCATCTTGAAGACGGCTACTCAAGTCTGAGTTTTCTACACGGAGCTCATTCACAAGAGCTTGCAGCTTGTTGAACTCTTCAATGGCAACAGTGGTAGGTTTTTCTAGCATTAATGGGTACAAAGGTGGCTCCCTTGAGAAAGGCAATAGCTCCTCTTCTACTTTCCTCTGGATCTACTCTGTATAAGGAGGGTAAGTTCTACAGTCACTCTTTCCCAGAACAGTCTTCCCCTTCTTGTGAATGTACGCCCAAACTTTCACAGCTTCCCTCAGCATCTCTTGGTCTTCAACCCCATTAAAGAAAAAATATTCCTCAATGTCTCGGTCTTTAGGAGGACTACTCGAAGCATATCCAAATTGTCTGACGGCCAGGATAGGGTTATAATTGATTCCACCCTTCCAACCTATCAGAGGAACATTTGGAAAATTTCCGCAGCTAGAGATAATCTCCGTACCCAATAACTGATGATCAAACCAGACGATGTTGTCGGCATTCATCCCCATTATTCGCTTGGACCATTTCAGAGAAGTCTTTGTGTCAACAAAGGCATCAGTCTGAGGTAGATGATTCAGAAACCATTCAGACAAGAGTGGTGTGCAACAATTGACAGGCCCCATATTCTTTTCTCATTTTTTAAGTGCACCGAATTATAGAAATCACCAAGAAGAGTAGGAATTGGATTTTTTAGAATGAAGATTCTCACGGTGTGCATGTCCACAAAGTCATGTAGATTGGGAAATAAAACAATCCCGTAGATGCATAGGGCCAGAATAGCATTAAAAATAGTCCAACTCTTGGCGTCGGCATATTCTCGAGCTTGGCTAACCAGGAATCCCAACTGAAAACCTTTAATTCCACCCTTATCGACAATGTTATCCTTCAGAACTGACTGACCCACATGCAGAGCAGCTAAGACTTCATCTAAGCTCGGATACTCCTTAGAAAAGAATGGTACCCTTGGCTTGATAGAGATCCCCAGGATGAAAGATAATTCCTCCAGTGTTGGCGCTAAAATATAATCCAGAAAGACGAAGCACCACAAAGGGGGCTCATAAAACTGCAATAGTGTATGGAGAGCTTCGTGCTCATACTTCGTGATGTTACGGACCATATTCAATAATCTTCCATACTCTTTTCTAAAGTCGGTAAGAACACCAGGATCAGCTATGGCAACCACTTTATGGAGTAGGTCTAAAGTCGGTTTTGGAAATCTGTAGGCCACATTATTCTTCTTCTGGGTATCCATCCCTATAGAACCCACTGACCGGAATCAAAAGTACGATATAAACCTAGAAATGAAAAAACATGAATGTCAGGGTATGAAAATGCAATGCAAAGGCATGATATCAGAGTGCCACATATAACTGGACATGTCTGTGATGAACTGTACGAATATTGTCTGTGTAGATCTATGAATAGTGTCTGTGTAGATCTGTGAATAACAACCGACTGAATATAACAGGATGAACTGTCAACTTCTGTAAGAATACCAGAAAACTGGGTAGGTTGGAAGCCAAAGTTACCTGCAAACCTGTAAACACCCAACCCCTCTCACATGTGGGTTCTAAGACTAAAGATCCTCAGCGTCACGGACTCTCAGGTCGAGAAATGATGATACGTTCACCATTTATGGTTTGGCATCATCATCAATTGAGGAGGCCTCAACTGATTCCCCTCAAAAGGTCATCCTATGGCAAGTTCTCAGCTTCGGGTCCTCGGATCAAGAAGCGTAATGGGTTTGCCATTTTTGGTCTGCCATTATCGCCCCCTTGGGAGGAGTGCCTCAACCGAGTCCTCGGGAATGGTCACCAGAGTCGACAGCTTTCTAGGTTAACACCCCGAAATGTACAAGCCGCGCAAATCAGGACATCTCCCAAGAAAACCTCGTCTGGGTGTGGGTTTCGTGAAAACCAAACGTACCAGGACATTACGTAGGCCACACTACTTTCCACTCTAGTCCTATGTGTACACTCAAGCCTGTGTATTGGGCTTATCTCTCAGAACACCCTGCCCATCAAAGAAAACAGCAGTCCAGCACAGTCTAGTATATATGGCAATGTAAAGCAAGTAGAATGCGATAAAAGCAATAAACAATGCAATAACAGCCATAAATAAAGCAAGTAAAGCATACATATAAACACCCAATAATCGAAAACAACCAAGCGCTAGGATTGACTCACTAAGGGAACCAGAGTCCCCAGCAGAGTCGCCAGCTGACGCATCTGTGAAAATTAACCGACGGAAAAGAACAAAAGAGTCACCACCGGACGTTATTTATCCTGACGTAGGGAAAGGAAACGATATAAGAAAACCTCAACAAAGGGAAAAAAATGGTCATCGCGAGATGAAGGTATTAGCACCCCCTCGTGTCCATCGTACTCCCTGGGATCCACGCTTGTTGCTCTGATCAAAGGGTGTAGGTATCTGAAGCTTAACTGCTAACGGGAAGGAACGGGAAACAGGGAAAGAAAAGAAAATGTAAATTGATAGGACATCACCGTCCTAGGCCTACGTATTCCCATGGGAGTGGGAAACTCATAGTCAACGTAGTTCGGAAGACTACGGGATTGTGGGGGAAGATTGCTCGCCAAGACATCACCTTCTTGTGTTAAAATTGGTGGAATAAACCCCGCTTTGTTCGTAAATACATTTACTTTACGTTTTCGGTGTATAGTGCGGTACCGTGTAAATATCATTGAGTTTAATTGATTTTAATTTATTTTTACAGGTGTTCCAGCAATGGTATTTTTCCATATTCATAAAGAGTATTGAATAATCTTTCCAATGCTTCAAACCGTGCGTCAATCGGAGTTACGGTTCAAGAGTTATGATCAAAACAAGTTCTGGTTTACTGTCATGTTCGCACTGCAAACCCCCGTGGCGAGCACTCGCTAGCGAGTTCGCACTGCGAACCCGGGGTGAATAAAAAGTTCCTGGAAGCATGAAAAACACCATTCTGGAGGATGTTAAGGCGGCATATGTTCGCAGTGCGAACCTGGGCAGCAAAAACCACCTATAAACTTCATTTTTCAGCATTTTTTAGAGGATGGTTTTGGGGATTCTTGCTCCAACTCCATCAAACTTCATTTATTCAGTAGATTAGCTTAGAAAACAACATGGAAGCTTGCATGTGGATGATCCGAGGAGGAATTCTCATCGATCGGCTCCGACAATCCGTGAAGTGTTTGGTTCATTTCTTTTCTTCTTTGTGTTTTTCTTCTATGTTGGGTTTTGTATATGTATTGACTACGATCTCATGTATATTTGTCGCCCATGGCGTTGTATAAAACTTTCTTTACAAATATTTATTGGTGATTGTCTCTGATTTTTGCTTTATGCGCGGGGTTTGGGTTGCGTTAGAGATAACCGTCGCAAACTTCGATTAGGGATGATTGTCTGTTAGTTTCTGGATTCTAGAGATAGATTTAGAGCTAAAAATCTTCAATAGGCGTCGAAGCTTAATGCCTTCCGTGTTTCGAGGCTTCGTTCGCGAGAGTGACGAAGATAGTGACGCGGTTGTTATCTCAACTGTGCGTTAGACATAACCTTTATTGTGAGCGATGCTGGGTGATATTGAGGAGTATTGTAGGTGGAGTATAACTGGTCGGTAAGTTTAAGTTTGTGAGGAGTGATTTATATGCATTGTCGGACGAGTTTTTCTTGCTGAAGAATGAATTTATTTTTATGTTTTAATGTTTACTTTTCTGTTTTCATGTTTTAAACCATTTTAATCTAAACTCATTACTGCGAGAGACTTTCGAACGACATTCTTTCCCTCGAACCGATCTATGTGGACACGACATAAATTTCGGAGGGAATTCTTCCGAAAATAAATATTTTTGCTTGCTTTCCCTATTCTGCATTCAACAAAATGGCGTCGTTGCCGGGGATTGGTTTTGATATTGAATCGCATTGCGATAGTTTCTTTGTTTTTGAGTTTTGTATATATCGTATATATTTTCTATTTCCATTATGTTTGTTCAAGTGTTGTATACATTTTGTTCCCGTAATGTTTGTTTAAGTGTTTGGTTAGGGCACTTGCTTTTGGTTTGCACGGTGAGGCATCACTATGGCATGAATGAAGGAAGTTTCTAGCTAAGCACCATAAAGGCGTCGAGCTTACGACGTAAAACAAGCATGTTTTATAGTTTTTCTTTTCTAATGTTTTGTTTGTTGTTTGGTTGCAAGTCTTGGTCGACTTATTTGAGGATGCTTTTGTGATTTTCCAAGTTGGTTCATTTCAACTTGCGAATGCATGGTAATGATATTGTTAAGTTTTGTACACATCCAAGGTATGTGTTTATCGCTTTCTATACTTTAGCATATTCGTGATACTTAGGCTTTTTACAAACTTCCATGCCATCCATTCTTTTGTATACTTGTTCTATTGTGAATCACTTTAGTTCTCAACCTTTTTGTGAGGAAGCCTTCTATTGTTCATATATGCACGGAGAACCAACATTCTTGTTCTAACTGGATTTTATTATGTTGAATCTTTTGTTTGTGTTGATTATATGAATGCATGAAAAAGATCAAGGCAATTGTGTCATTTTGAGCACAACCACCTTAGCCAAATAGTCAATTCACTTTGTGAGTGTGTGAGAATTCGTAACCCCTTTGAACTTTTTGATCCATGTTTCTATTTGAACTTAATGCTTGTCTATGAGTATTTAGTTCACTTATTTTTGAATGAATTTTATTTTTTCTTGGACCTCAACTTTGTGTTGTTGTATGGATTTTTTCCTTGCCTTATAAAGTAGGGAGTATTCACATGATGGTGCGGTTGAATTCAAGTTGGAGAGAGAATGATTGTGTACTCATTGGTTGGATTCTATGCGGATTGAAAAAGAAAAGAAAAAAGAGAAAAGTTTGTGAAAGAGAAAAAGAAAGAAAAAAAGAAGAAAAAGAAAAATCCTTCAAAAAGGAAACAAAAAGAGTTTTAATAATTGTGTTAAATAAGTATTGTGTGTTGTGTAGCACTTGGGATTTTGGAAGAAGTTGGTTGAAATTTTGTGTGTGAATCTTTGTGAGTTTTCACTCCCTTAGGTTTAGGCAAGTTTTTGTTTCAATTACCTTGAGAAATTGCCCCTTGTTTGTTTACCCGACCACGTTATAACCTTGAAAGTCCTTGTGATTCTTGCCTTTGCATGTTCAATATGAATTTGTGGATGTATGCATAATTTAGTCTTTCATTTGCATGAGTGTTGTGTGAGTGTAAAGTACCTTATTATGTGTTTTTCATCTACCGATGATTGTTTTTACTAGGTGTGATTCACTTTGGAACTTGTGTTGTTTTAGAATTTTTGGCATGATTTTTGTACTTTGCTTTTGTTTCGTGACTATGTTGTCATCGTAGTTTAGTGGTAAGTATTTACTTTTTGTGTGTACCATTTTCATTTGAACCATTCATTCGTTTCCGTTTTTCAAAACCTGTTGATTCATCATTCTTTGGATATTGCTTGTGCATGTTCAAGTTTGTTTGATTATTATTTGTGGACAAACAATTATGTAAGTTGGGGAGAGTTTGATAAGTGCAAAATGTACCTATTTTTGTATATAAGTTTTGTTGCACTTATCATTACTTTGTGTTAAAATTGGTTGAATAAACCCCGCTTTGTTCGTAAATACGTTTACTTTACGTTTTCGGTGTATAGTGCGGTACCGTGTAAATATCATTGAGTTTAATTGATTTTCATTTATTTTTACAGGTGTTCCAGCAATGGGATTTTTCCATATTCATAAAGAGCATTGAATAAGCTTTCCAACGCTTCAAACCGTGCGTCAATCGGAGTTACGGTTCAAGAGTTATGATCAAAACAAGTTCTGGTTTACTGTCATGTTCGCACTGCGAGCACCCATGGCGAGCACTCGCTAGCGAGTTCGCACTGCGAACCCGGGGCGAATAAAAAGTGCCTGGAAGCATGAAAAACACCATTCTGGAGGAAGTTAAGGCGGCATATGTTCGCAGTACGAACGGGGGTTCGCAATGCGAACCTGGGCAGCAAAAACCACCTATAAACTTCATTTTTCAGCATTTTTTAGAGGATGGTTTTGGGAATTCTTGCTCCAACTCCATCAAACTTCATTTTTTCAGTAGATTAGCTTAGAAAACAACATGGAAGCTTGCATGTGGATGATCCGAGGTGGAATTCTCATCGATCGGCTCCGACAATCCGTGAAGTGTTTGGTTCATTTCTTTTCTTCTTTGTGTTTTTCTTCTATGTTGGGTTTTGTATATGTATTGACTACGATCTCATGTATATTTGTCTCCCATGGCGTTGTATAAAACTTGCTTTACAAATCTTTATTGGTGATTGTCTCTGATTTTTGCTTTACGCGCGGGGTTTGGGTTGCGTTAGAGATAACCGTCGCAAACTTCGATTAGGGATGATTGTCTGTTAGTTTCTGGATTCTAGAAATAGATTTAGAGCTAAAAATCTTCAATAGGCGTCGAAGCTTAATGTCTTCCGTGTTTCGAGGCTTCGCTCGCGAGAGTGACGAAGAGAGTGACGCGGTTGTTATCTCAACTGTGCGTTAGACATAACCTTTGTTGTGAGCGATGCTGGGTGATATTGAGGAGTATTGTAGGTGGAGTATAACTGGTCGGTAAGTTTAAGTTTGTGAGGAGTGATTTATATGCATTGCCGGACGAGTTTTTCTTGCTGAAGAATGAATTTGTTTTTATGTTTTAATGTTTACTTTTCTGTTTTCATGTTTTAAATCATTTTAATCTAAACTCATTACCGCGAGAGACTGTCGAACGACATTCTTTCCCTCGAACCGATCTCTGTGGACACGACATAAATCCCGGAGGGAATTCTTCCGAAAATAAATATTTTTGCTTGCTTGCCCTATTCTGCAATCAACAATGGGGCAGTGGAAAATGATATGTGGAATGGCACATTTGAATATCAAAAGCATTGGACAAATTTGGCACATCCAAAGTTCAAGTGAAAACAACAAAGTTAAATTCTCATTCATGTCTAAACTTGTGGAAGCATAATACCAATTAGGAGCATATGAAGTGATATATAAATCAATGAGGGAAGGATATAACTCATGCTAAACCATATGTGAAATGATGCACAAAAATATCCTAAAGAGGATTGCACACATGCATCACCAAACTAAAACATATAAGCAAGCATCGAGCATAATCGAGTAGGCAATTTAGGGTTCAAAAAGAATCATGTGAGTCATGATCAAAAAGTCATATCCAAGGATCAAAAAGGCACCTAAAATGTCATTGTGTATAGGCTTAAACATTCCTTCAAAATTGGTCTTAAAGAGCTCACACACAAGTATCAAACTTAACCTAGTCCTAGCATGTATCAAAAGATTAGTCATGTAATGTAACTGTCCATGAAAAATAGTTAGAGTCTTTAAAAAATCATGAGAAATTAACCATGTCATGTTAAGGTCAGTGAGTGATCATGTACAAAAAATTGGATCAATAGTATGCATAAGGGTGCTCAAAAAATTGCAAACATTAGGCATATTTCACTTAATGATCATACAAACACAAGTCACAAAAAGTACTTAGAAAGTGATCAAAATTATAAGCATGAATTTAACATGTAAGGATCCCATAATGAAGTGTCAAAACACACACACAAAAATTGGATCATAACTATTAATGGAAGGTCATTTTAAAGGCTTGAATCACAAGATAGGTCCATAAGAACATCCACCAATCAGAAATTGAGGAAAAATATCAAATTCATCAAAAATAAAAATAAAATTCATCAAAAATTAAATAAAGTCCCATAGAGTCACCATGAATTATTTTGGATTTTTAGACAATAAAACCTATTTTTAATGTTCATGTTTCAAACGTGTAGTAAAAAGGAATTAAAAACACAAGAAAGAATGGAGGGGGGGAGGAGTACATAGCAAAAATGTTGTTCAAAAAACCATATGGGCTCAGGACTGGGGTGTGCAAATATCAATTAGGTTAAGCCTAATGCTACCAAAAACTCCCCTTTTGAACGCTCATAAAAAAAAAGAACAAGGAAAGGGGAGAGAAAAAAAAGAGCACGTGAGAGGGGTGTGCTTCATTAATGTGTTGGCCCCCTCTCACACGTTAGATCATCATCGTACGACCACAATTGATTCACCGCATGCTATCACATTTAATCCATTATTTACTAACTGAATGAAAAAAAAGAAAAAACGTTACATGAAGACCTTATGTCAATCGGTCATGCCTCATTTTAATGAGAATAAGACAAAACAAGGCAATGCCCTCTAAGCGGACGACACGTGGTCGTCTTCTTCCTACCTCATGCATACACACGAAACCCTCATCTTCCATGGCCGTGAAGCTTGCGCAAAAACAAAGGGTGAAAGTAGCCAACATGAACAACACCTTGCACCCTCAAAACTCAACCAATTTGCATGAAATAAAAGCCAAAAATGAAGTCCTTAAAACGTATATTACGAATCCATGCTTAGAATATCCATACAAAAAAAACACAAGAAGATTTACAAGGGATAAATTAGAACCTCAAACTTTGAAGAATCACATTTTAAGTCAGTCTTTAGCTAAACACATTGCCTCTTTATAGAGGACTTCAGATGCATGTTAGCTACATGATTCCAAACCCTATGTGTTCTACCATGATGCTAAAGTTTCAAAAATCACAAACCTGGATGGAGCTTTACTCACGTGCAATAAACCCTAATACTTCACGCAAATCTTCTAATCAACACTCCTAGAGAAAAATAAATGCTCTAATCTCCTTGGATCTTGCTGAAACTTCCAAAAATGAAAAAGATGATGAATCCGTGTAAGACAATGGTGGTGATTCCAAGTCCAAAATAGTGCTTATAGAAGGGAGAGGGTACTATGGTGATGAAGATGATGAAAGAAGAATGGATAAAGCTCCAATAATGGCTCAGATTCGCAGCCTTCAAAAGTTGGTATCAATGGAGTTTTCTTAAATGTTTTGGATCTGTTTTGGTGAGCAATGGATTCTCTAACTGAATTTGTTAGGGGTTAGGGTTTATATACACTTGGTTAGTGTGTGGTTAATGAATTAATCCTGGTTAAAAGGTGTGGTTAAGAGCTTTTGTTAAAAAATGGGAAAAAATGAGAGTAACATGCATTCACGGGTTAGTGTTATTTGGTGGGTGTATGGTAATGTTATTATGGCATATTGATGGCCATGGTAATGGTGAGATGTTGTGGTACAGTCAGAATGCTACTTGGTTGTCCATTAAGCTTGTAGTTTTTCTTTTATGGCATATGTGGTAATTTTTATATGTGTGCATGGATGTGAGAGTCTTGTATTGTTTAATTAGGAAAATGATAAAACAAGGAATTATGCGCATGGCAAGGGGTCTGCTTTGGTGGTGGTTCTAATTTGGCATGGTTTTGAATCCTTGAATCAAATTTGCATGGTAGTGACTTTGGAAAGTTGTAGCTTGATGATTATGGCATAAATTGACATGGTTTTGATGTCATTAGGAAGAGGATGTTTGATACAACATTTTTGGTGTTGGAAATAAATGGAATTGAGGTCTCAAACATGATGAGAAATGAGGTTGAAGTGAGATTTATCAAGGTTGCCATGGTGTAGTGTATGACATGAATTTTGCATGAGCTTCAAAAGGGTATTTTTGGTGATTTTGAAGGGATGTATCTTTATGGATTTTGAACCAAATGCCATAGTTCTTGTAACCAAATTGAAGGCGAAACTTGATACTACAAATTTCATGTTGGATGGAAGTGGATTTGAGGCTTCAATCATCTTGAAAAATGGACTTGAATCTTGTCACACACGAGCTGCCAAATGTTGGAAAAATTTCTAATTTATTTTCTCATGTTGAACAACTTGATGATCCCATCTTCCATTGATCATAACTCTTGATCTAGAAATCCAAATGACACATTCTTTATATGGTTGGAAAGGCGAGAGATCATACTACAACTTTAATTTGAAAAAATTTCCAAATGGAGCTTGTAGCATGGAGAAAACTAGCCTTGAAGTTGGCTGCAAAAAGTGACAACCTTCCCAAATTGGAAAGTTTCTTAAAACCCTAATTTTCTAAAATGGCAACATTTCACAACTTTTGATCTTTTCATGGTTCCTTTGATGTTTCTTAACCAAATCTTAACCATTGAACATATTTGACACGAGGGACCCAAATTTGACCTCAAAAAGTCAGGAGTTGACTTTTCCTTGATCAGTTGACTTTATCCCCAATATGTCTGATTTTCAATCATCTGGCCACTTGAAACCCTTATGAAAGACATGGGTTGTTCATATTCCAATCTTAGATACTTGAGAATATATGGAATACCATGGAATCAAGTTTTTTCCAAAAAATCAGAAATAAACTGATTTTGAGCAAAACCCTAAATTGGCATCCAAAAGTCAAGAAAAATTGATTGATTCTTCAAACCCTAATTCCTCTTAACATGATGTAGAATCCCTTAACCCAAGATGATTCATGTGATAAGATAATGTTAAAGCTCCAAGATCCTTGCTTATGAGGAATTTTCAGATGTTCAAATGCACATAACCCTAGTTAGAGGATCAAGGGATGAGAGGAGGTGATCCTCTTCAATTCTCTTGCCAATCTCCATCTCTTGATGAAATGGTGGGCCACATGAGAGGTCTTGAGTCTTGAGGGGCCTTTATGGCTTGAGTGATTAAGTATATCTCATTCTCTTTGCTTTGCACAATCAATGATGGTGATACCCTTGATACCATGCCTTGAGAAACCAATGATGCATGTATGATGTTCATGAACTAAATGCGTATGAAATGTGAAGCATAAGCCACTTATTGGGTATAAATAAGAGGGTAAATTTTGGGGTGTTACACTCATATTCCAGCACTAAAGATTTAGCTAGACATGGGTACGGTAAATGACAAAACATATGATTGATAATTAGGATAATACATTTTTGGGTAATAAAGTACTAAGTGTGCAATTAGGTTTCAAAAATAAACAACGAGAATGATACGATCAAATTATGGTTTTGAAAGTAAATCTTTTGTGATAACTGAATAAAACGAGTAAGTAATCGTGAGATAAAATAAACAAAGTAAGACAGTGCAAGGAAATAAACGAAATTAAAGTGGTGCAAGCAAAATAAACGAAGTAAAACGATGCGATAAAATAAATAAAGTAAAAGCGGAAGTATATTAAAAACCTGCTCTGATCGGAGACTTGAATCTGGTACAACTGGAATGTAATTGACGACAAGATTAAAACTCTAAGTCTATGGTGCTCCAAATTGATTACAACAACGGTGTGATAACTCTCCGATGTGAAGAATTATCGCTTTTAACATAATGAATTTATGACTATGCTGCAACTAAGTTTGGATGAATGAAAAAGTGAAATTTAAGTCCTATTTATACTAGTACTAAGCCTCGGAAACCAAGTAACTTCTTCATAATTCGTGTGAGAAGAAAATGGGAGTCATGAGGGTGATTCTCCAACTGCCTTTGACTGGAATGAAAAATACAAAGATGGCGACCGCCATCTTCCCAAAGTGGCAAGTACTTGGTCTTGTGACCGTTGAAGCGTGGGAACATGTCATCCACCTCATGGTCACCTATATGGTGAACGCCATGGTGGACGCCTTGAGTGCATATTGCTCTTTTTTCTCCATTTTTCATCTGATTTGTTTCGTTTCTTCATGAACGGCTCTCATTTGGCTATTTACCTGAAATATAAACATAATACGACATAATACTACGAAAACATAATAAAAAGACACTAAATAACATGTGAATCGGGTCGGAATATACGATACATTTTCACGTTATCATCAGACCCCGTCATTAGATTATATCACGGTGATCATTAAATCCTATATTTTCGAATAACTTAATCAATTGTCGTGTGCATATTTGATTGATTGAACTAGCTTTAGCACTTGCTTGTCTTTATGCATTATTGTTAACAAATTAATGTTACATATTCATGTGTTTTCATCATTAAAACCACGATTTTGACAAGTCTAGGCATATCTTGTTTAACTTTGTTTACTTCATGATTAAACTTGCAAGCACATACTTCCATATTCTCCCCCTTTTTGATGATGACAACACATTTCTCAGGGAGGTGGTAAAAAATATAGGTAGATAAATTTAGAATGTTTAAACCCCCCTCGTATGAGTAGCAAGTATAGTTTACTCTCCCTTAGAGTATAAATATCCTCTTTGTAATAATAAAAAAGGAGAGTAAAGATACAAGACAAAAATTTAAATATGCAAGCACATAAATCACATAAGCATTTAGAAAAGGAAAATAAACATTTCATTTATTCAAATTATAATGTAATTCAATGTACAGAAATTGAGGAAATTGCAGGAATTAAAATAATGTAGAAAAGTTTGAAGCACACTTAAACACATAGACGAGACTATTCGTTGTCATAAGGATCATCATTCCTTGAGGTGTTCTTTTTTATTTCGGCAACATCATTTGCCAAATTCTATATGGCTAGAGAATTATGTTGGCATATCTCCATAATATTTTTTTATTGTTGTGTTTTCTACAGCTGATTGTGTTATGTCTTCTTCATCATACATCGACTTGTTTCTTAATTATATATGATGGAGACAGATCTTCATTTTTTAAGAGAGGAATAATCAATTTTGTTATTTGATGAATCAATTATTTATACCATAATGTCAACTCCAAAAGCAACCAGAATTTTAGTGATTAGGGCCCCATATGGAAGTCCTGTAGTTTGAGTTTTTTTTTGTAGTGGTTCATGTGAATAAGTATTCCTTCAACCCAATTAGTTTGAAATTGTTAGGTTAGAAGCCAAAGGGGAACGACATCATCCTTGATGTTCCTTCGGATGAGTATTCTTGTGAGTAGGTAGTGCACAACATAAACCTTTAGTTTTACTAAGCTCTCCTTGATAGGAAGTCTCCTATCCTCCATAGAATTCATAACGAAGGAGAATATGGAAATGGAATGCTTGAACCTTTTAAATTGTATTGGTCTGCTGCAGGTATAGGACAGCCCTTAGAAGGGAAGCTCAAATATTCTTTCAAATTGATCTCTATGGATGTCGATTTCAATTCCTTCTACGATTGACTTTAAGGATGTTCTTTTAATTTTTAAATTAGATTAGAATTCTTTCACAAGGTTTGGATACATTTAATCAGGTATCTTACTGAAGAACTCTCTTAGAAATCCTTGACATATATGGAAGATATAATTTATGAAAGATAGAATTCATCACCCTCAAGTAAGTTGCCCCAGCATTCTTCAAGCCAAATGGAATCACAATCCATTCGTAGGTGCCTAAAGCTCTAGGGCATCAAAATGCCGTCTTCAGCACGTCTTCATCTGCAATGAAAATTTGGTGATAACCATAATAACCAACGTGCATACTAAGATATTCGAAACCCGCTGCTGAGTCGACCAATATCTCAGCGACAAACATTGGGTATTCGTTCTTTGGGGTTGCAGTGTTCAGATCTCTGAAGTCGATGCATACCCTTAATGTTCTGTCTCTCTTAATTATCGGAACAATATTCGCAAGCCATTTAACATACCTTGTCGTTATTATGAACTTGCTTTTCTGGAGTCTTTCGATCTCATCCTTTATTTTGAACATAACCTCTAGTGAAAACCGTCTAGGCATTTGCTTGATCGGATTTTTCCCAAGATTTATTGGCAGTTTTAATTCCACCAATTCTCTGCTCAAAACTGGAATTTCATTATAACCCCAAGCAAAGCAATATTTAAATTCTTGAAGTAAATTAATTACCTATAACCTTAGATTCAGATCGATGTTGACACTAATGTAAGTCGGCCTTTTGGTAATTCCGTCGCCCAAGTCAATTTCTTCAAGTGAATCTTGAGGTTCCATCTTTGTGGCAAGCAAAAATATTATTTTCAAAAGAATTCCTTTTGGGATTTATGTCATCTCTACAGGGATCGGTTTGAGGGAAAGAATGTCGTTCGGCAATCTCCACGTATCTAAGCTTGGGTTTGAAATGGTTCTCCAAGGGTAACATGCGGAAATTAAAAGCATAAAAGCAAATAAGTAAACACATTCTTTAGAAAGGAAAAACTCATCAGGAGTTGCATTTCCTCATACCCATCATGTACGAGAAAAAACCTATCGATCAAATGCACTCACCCTAATACTCGTCAAAACCCTCACGTATCGCTCATAAACAGAGGTTATCTCTAACGCAAAGTCCAAGAGATCAACCGCGTTCTTTCGAAGGTGATTTCTCACACAAAAAAACAACATGGAGCATTAAGCTCTGACACACACGCGTGAATATTTAGACCATTGCCAATAGCCAATAGATCATCATTTTAGGTCAAGTTTGAAAAGTATATGTCTACAGCGATCAAAACCCATTAAGACAGATATTATATCAAAGATAACATCGATTAAGATTTGTAAAAGAGATTTTATACAAAGATCCATAGATGAACATACAATATAAGTAAACATACATACAACAACCCCAACACAATAAAAAATAGAAAGAGAAGAAGGAAGAAGAACAAATTTCCTACGGTTTGTCATCTCCGATTGAACTTCTCACGGTATGTCATCTCCGATTGAAGTAAGGTTTGGCTTCGAATCATCTAGATGCATTATCCATGTGTTATTTCTAGGCTAAAACTACTAGATAATATGGTTTGATCAATCCGGTCCAAAGGCTCCCAAAAGATAACCTGAAAAATCTGAAAATGTGACTTTATAGGAAAAAATGGGTTCCCTTGCTCACTAGGCAAACTTCGGTTCGCACTGCGAACATACCAAACATAGCTGCCAAAACAGTGTTTTTCCATGCTTATGGGAAATTTTTGTTTGCCTTGGGTTCACTGGGAAAACTCTTGGAGAGCTCACTTGCCTCCAGTTTGCACAGCAAACATGACAGCAAACTCGAAACTTGTTTTGACCATAAATTGAGAATCGTAACTCCATTTTACGCGCGATCGGAAGCGTTGGAAAGCTTATTCAATGCTCTATAAGACAATGACAAAATATCATTGCTTGTATACCTACAAAAATGAGAGAAAAACTATAAACTCAAAGATATGTGCATGATTACGCATATTACACACTATAATTTAAACTACACAAAACATACACTAAATTTGAGGTTTATTGGTATAATTAAGCTGATAAGTGTCAATTTACACTCAAAATCACTACAATTGATCACTTATCAGTGTGCAAGGGGCTATCTTGACTAGATTCTTATTAAAATTTCTTTTATCTACATGGTTTACGTCTGCCATTTAGTATCCTTGATCTTCTTTGACATTCTCAATTATCCCATAATTTCTTCATATCTCTATCCTTTGATGAAGTGACGAAGACACTGCTCCCACTCCATGTATCCATTCTCGACCTAGGAGCAAATTATAGATAGCCTTCGATGCTATAACCATGAAAATTGTGGGTCTAGTTATATATCCCACCGTCTCGAACTTCCTTATCCTCGAACTTCCTTCTCTATTTTTGCCCTTATAAAAAGGGGCTTCAAATTACTCTTCATTCCCTCATGAGGCCTTTCGAAAAATGTTTTTTGTTCTTCAATAAAATTGTTGTTTATCACGAAATAACACACTGGTTTATGCCTTGCCATCTATTCTTCCTCACAATCTTCCGGTTCAACAACTTTCGCAACACAATCGTACGCCTTAGGAAGCACAGACACCATATTGCAAAGCACGTCAAAATCATCCTCTGACCCAAAAAGAAGATGTCAATCACTAACTCGTCCTCCTTCAGTGGTACTTTTTCCTTCGCTTTTCCCTTAGACTGGCATGTCTTAGGAGAAAACACTAGTCTTCCCACTGGTTTTTTCACCTGGTCATTCACTCGACTTTGGTATGGCTTATTATTACTTGATTATGCAGCTTCCCTCTCAACTTTTTTTCCCTCTGGAACCTCCTCCACTGAGACTATATAATTACTGGGACCATAAAAACGTCTCCCTGACATCTGAAAGTTTTCTCGATAGGTCAATGAAGAACCTCGTACCATTTCAAAATTCCTCCACTTCTGATTCCCAAGCTATTCTTTGCCAACATGTTTTGTCCACCTCCCCTGGGGAGCATTAGATGTTGGTACATAAGTACCAAGTTTTCCCATTTGCTGAGTAATGAACTATTCCTTCTTCCGAGGAACCCCCTCTTGTCAAAATAGAACTGAGGTCTATTCTTCTTCCAGTTTTCCATCTTTTTTGCCTGATAGGCGCTCTCGACCCTCTTTGCAACCTTCTTGTCGAACACAACATTGCATCTAGGGCACAACATCACTTCTGAATCTTCAGCTTTGCATCTGTGGAGAAATTGTAAAATCCATGTCCACCCTTAAGGTAGACAGTCTCAATATGGTTCTCATTACCCTCGAACTCTACTATATCAAAATCTTCAGTAATTTCGACCATGTTGATTGCCACATGATCCATATAACTGGCCTCCCCGACTTGTGGCGGGTCAGAGTCTATCTTCATCGGAGCTTTGTCTTTTGAAAACATCAGCCTTTCTTCGTTCAACGCATTCTGAACAAGATCCCTGAAAAGAAAGCATTGTGAGGTCTTATGCCCTAAAAACTTATGATATTTACAAAACCCTCGTTTCTTTCTTTGTTGTAATGGTGGTACTTTCGCGCCTGGTGGCACAAGTACTTGACCATCTACGACCAACAAGTCAAAATTTTTGTCACATTTGGTCACGTCGAAGGTATATGTTTTCTTAGGAAATTTATCATTTTTCTCAGGCTCAGAAGGATTATTCCCATTTGCAGGCATAAGCAACTTACACACATATGAGGGACCAAGATTTAATTCATCCACATTGGCCTCAATTTCTTCGGCATGATTGTATTCGACATCCGACGTCAAGTCATTGTCTTCCATATTGACGTAAGCCACACATTCCTTCTTACCCTTGTTCACTCTGGCTTTCTTAGCCTTTAGTCTTTTGACCTGGGCCATAACTCTCAGATATTGTGTATCTAATTTCTTCCTAATAGAGTAATTTAATCCCCCAGCGGCCATTTCGACTAGTTCATGTTCACACACTTGAGTAAAACACATTGTCTTCAATAGTAAGAATCAGTTTAACTAATCATCGATTGATTCAGCGAACTTTCGATTCACACTCGACGATTCTTTTAGACTAATCTTAGTTTTCCCCATGTAAAACTGCTTATGGAACAACCTTTACATGGAAATTATCTCATCCTTAAGTTCTCATTATTCGCTATGTCTCTCGCCTTGGTCAAATATCGGGCAATATACTCAGCGATAAACTCATTAGTATCACCAACAATTTTAGTGAACTTAGGAACTTTCCATCCCCTTGGCAGTTCAGTTTGCAACACATATTCTGATAAAGGAGACATGTAATTTGGCCTTTACAGGCCCATGCTCACACCATTTTGAGCCATTGTCATTTTGACAATGGTTGCAAGGTTATTTTCTCCCAATAGATTTCCTTGTCGAACTTGATAAACAATTTGGTAAGCATCATGGTTTCGATTAACGATTATGACAGGTGGAGACTCACCTTCCCTAGGCACCTCTTGTTCGACTACCTAGGAAACAAATTATTGCCCCTGGTGTACTGTATTTTCCTCCAAGACTACTCCTTTGTTTCAAACTTGCTTAGTTTCTTGGGGTTGTACAATGGGACTTGCGCTGGAGGAGCGCCAAAAAAATCAGCAATTCGATTCATTTGAGTTACCAACTGTTGGTAACTCTGATTCGTATTTTGAATCAATGGGTTAAATATAGTACTCATTTGTTGGGTGAGAGTATTTACCATATCATTGTTTCTCTCATCTATCTTCTGTCTCATCGTCATTACTAAATTCATCGTAAAAGTCGACATTGCTTGGGAACCAAATCCCATTCCCATCCGAGGTGGTATGGTTCGACCATGGTTACCTATAGCCGACCTAGACGCCAAAATTGGCGAATATGTATTTGCAGCATTATCACCAAATGTTGACAAATTACTATGTTGGTTTTCCATTATTGATGTTGGCATCCCAAAAGGTTGTTCATGCCCTGTCATGGGCATTGTAAAACCTATGGCGAAATGCCTAAACTCTGTCGCCATAATTGGTTTAGGAGTCACTAGGTGACTCTGGATTACTGAAGTGGAAAAAACCATCCCTTCTTGTACAGTTGGTGGCGCAACCGTCGTTGACGATATGACCGTCGTGCTAGAAAATCGAAGGGATTGACTCCACTGATGTCGTAGGGACTGTGCCTACCTTAGTGCTATTAGAGGGTTGTTCTCCATTATTGTTTCTGGAATAGTCATTCTCCTAACGTATTTCTTCGTAGGTTTTCTAAGTTCTCTCTTGGTTATCTTACCACTCCTCAATCTCATGCACACTCACACAATGAAAAGTTAATGAAATGAAGAACTTTGAAATGATATTTTTCGAAATGAAAAGTAAAAATTCACACAAAAAGGGTCTTACTGGGCGTGTCAATTTGTTTGCTTGGAAATTTGGTAAACAAAACAAGTTTCAATTAATACTTAAGAGATTAAACTCGAAAAAATCCCATAACATATTTTTGTGAATCATGACTTTTGAACGACATTGTTAGGGAAATCGAAATGCAATGTTTAAGAGATAATAAATCAAACTTAACTGAAATCGAAATGTAAAGGATATGAAAGTAAACTAACTGAAAGTAACTTAAACGCAGGAATGACTTATTGAAAAGACTTTTGAAATAAATGTGGAACGCATACATACTTTTTTTCACTCGTTTCTTAATCACACAGATACTTTGAGTTTGTAGAGTTTTAAGTATAATTGCAAACCCCCACAACTTAAGCAAGTATCTACTTATATACTAGTTTAAAATAACTACCTACAACGGTCGACTAAACACATCACGACACGTTTTACTTCCATGCAACCTTTGCCTTCGACGAACTTCCATGTGTCTCTGGATAACTACCTGATTTTATCCAATTCCCACTCATTAGCATAATAACCAACCTAAATATTTAGAAATTTCACTTAGCCCAAAGACTCCACAAATACTCATTGACCTTTGATTACAGGATTCGACTGAAAAATTGCCAAATCATCTTTCAAAAGGCCAAATTCATCAAATCAACTTATGGTCTCGATTGACCATGCTCGACCTCACACCTCACCATAACATATCCTTGTGTCTCATTTGATATTTATATCTATATCGAAAATCCAAGGTAACAGAATCATGATTGTCGTTTATGAGTTGACATGGATTTGAAGGGAAAAAGAATGTGTGTCACGAACTTGTTTGACCCATACATTTTAAGATGTATTTACTTTTCATCCATGTTCTTTTGTTAATGCTCTTGTTCTTAAATGCCCCTTTACGTGATGTCATTGTTGGCCATTTTGCATGTTTGTGTTCTTTTGTCAATGAGATGTGAAGATATTAACTTTAGTGTTTATGAAGTAGTATAGTGTGACTTAATTAAATTTACTGGAATCTTTGTTAATTCCAGTGTGACTTCATAAAGTGAGTCACATCTTGATTGTTTCATTGACTATCATATATTTTGGCCACGAGAGGCAAAGTTGAACCAGATATTTAATACTGAAGAAAGGTTCTAAAACAAAGACATGAAATAAGGATGAAGCACATGGTATGTTTTGTTTTGACATGTGAGGTTTGTTAACAATGTTTCTTTCATTGAATGGATGGAAGAAAATCAGAAAAAAAAATCTGAAAAAGCAAAGAACTTAATGGCTGATACTCCAAGGGTTTAAACAAGCCAGAGATCAGAAACCAATTCATCTATCAAAAAGGTTACAATGTCAAGCTCAATCTCTAAGCCATTTTCAAAGACTTCAATGTCAAAGTCAAGCCATCTACCCAATGGAGTGCACACGTCCTTTCTGACAATCTCATCCACAACTACCTCTTCTTTCATGCTTCTAAACTCCAATATTTCCTTGTACACTTCTTCTGTTAACCACCTTTTCCTCATAAATGTCACCCATCTAGGCCATGTTTTGCACTTTGCAACAAAAACTTGCCTACATTTTAGTACTAAGCATTCACTTACACAGTCAAATATAGCTTTCCTTTGAAGCTTAGAGTACTCTTCATACCTTTCTACCTCAGTTCTCTGATTCTCCAACGTATCGAAGAGAGTTGGCATTATCAGATTTTCGGTTTCATCCACTGTTAATTCTTCTGTCATCGATTCAGCACTGCTGAGTATATCCTTTACATATTCAAGTTCCATCATGCTGTTAAATCTGTCCTCCGAAATAGATTTAAAACCAACAGAACAATCTTTTACTTCAAAGGTGCATTGAGGTGGGTTAATTTGAGATAACATGACACTTAATGCTTCGACATCAATACCAGTCCTTGTTTCCATCGCTTGCTCGGTAGTGGATCGCGACTCAGGCATGTTTTTCCTCAATGGAGAAGTAAATGTAAATGAAATGACATCCTTGCTTTCTTTCATGCTAAATGAATCATTGTAAATACTTTCATCAGTTGTAACATTACATTTTATGGACTTGTTTTCATAAGATTTAACTGCATTATCAGAACCTCGTGCGCCATTCCGATCACACCTCTTCTTTGGGGAAGAAGAACTCTTTCTGTTGGATACCGAAAACTCCTTTTGCTTATCAGCTACTCTAGCGCTCGACCTTTTGGATTCAATGTTGGAACTAACAGCGCATTTCTTTGTTGTCTTCCTTGCTCCGGTAGAACTTTCTGAAGAACAGGTTCGTCTCGGCTTATTGTCATGAACTTTTGTAGTTGATTTACCTTTGCTGGTTAAACCATTCTGCCCAAGAACTTCGCTGTTTCGACCAATACAATTTTTTCGGTTGGATTTTATCTCTTTCTCCTTCACACATCTCCTATTTCCATTCAAATTCAATGTATCCTTACTAAGAACATTGGTTTTGGATTGTGTTGCAAGTGAAACAGATTTTCCTTTACCATGCGGGGAACTTCTATTTCCCGAATCTCTCGAGTCTTTAAAAGTTGGAGCAGCCTTATATAAGTTTCTTCTCCTCTCAGTAGGTTTTCCATTCACATTAAACCCGGATTCGCGCTGTGCCGCTTCCGACTTCTCTCGCAGTTCAGGAGCTCTCACGGAAGGAGATAAAGGTCCAACCAAAGACATTCTGTTTGACTTAAGTGCCATGTTTATGGAATCTACATGACAATAGTCCTTCAATGAATGAAGATCAATCTCATGATACTGAGAAGATTCAACAAAGAGAGTTGAAACTGGAGGCAATGAATCCAAACCCATGAGTCTAGCTACTAGCCCTGGGGAGTTACTACTAGTTTCACATTCTTGAGAATCATCACTACTAATTGATAAGGCAAAGCTAAAATCACTACATGCAATACTACTAGGACTTTCTACATTTTCATCCATCTTTATCTGAAACATTTGTCACAGTAATCATAAAAGAAAGAAAAAAAGGTTAGAAAGAAACTAGGAAACTAAGAAAGGTTGAAAAAAATGACAGTGTATGTATTTGACCTGTGACATTGGCAATGGCGTGATTTCAATGTTTTCCTTTGCTTGGTTTGCAACATCAGAAAGAGCTTCTTTTGAGATTTTCCATTCCAGTCAAAGAAGCTGAGGAAGCTTCTTCCCTTGGACGGTTTTTTCTCCATTATCATCTACAAAGCAAAAAGAAAGAAACTTGCAAGAAACAAAATGAGTGTTTGAGTGTTCTTTCTTGAATGTATCAAAAACTGAATTTTTGTTTTGTGTGATTGTTAAATGAGGGAATGCGGATAAGATGTGTGGTGGTGGTGGTTATGTGAAAAGAAGGAGGAAACAATAAATGGTTTGCGTAGAAAACACTCAAAACATGGAAAGAGCATAGAGAGGAGGAAGAAAACTCCACGAATGACAACACTCACCAAAATGCGTGCCTTCTCACTCGTGGGGCCAAAATTAAATTCAAAGATTGTTCATCCTTTGTCTCACTGTTTTTTTCCCTCTTTACTTTCTCTTTAAATAATATCCCTAGGAGATATTGTTTGTTTTAAATTTCATAGAGCTGTATTTTTATCTATGGTTAAATATGTTAAGGTTATTTAAATATCTCATTATTTAATTTTTATTTTTTCAAATTTCTTTTTTAATAACAATCTTAGAATATTTACCGTCCAATTCTTTTGTTATTTTCGATAACTCTCTTCTTAACGAAATTTTTTGGATTTTTTACAAATAACGTATTTATTCAATTTAAATACCAAAATAACATATTAATTACTAAAGTGACGTAGTTTCAGAAAAAGAAATAATGCAGTCGCAATTAAATGGCACCTACACCTCATATATTTCTCTTTGCCTTAATTTTGGAGTGCATGCGCCATATGAGGTGGCACATCCTCCCTTAAATTTTTATTTTATTTTATTAGAAAAATGAGATGAAAATAGGTAAATAATTGAGGAAAAAATAAAAAATAAATAAAAAATAATAAAAAATATTATTAAAATACATTAAAGTTTACAAGAAATGAAAAAAAAAATCAATAATCGGCCCGATCAAAACGTCCCTCGGTTCCACCTCTTGGCGCATTAGCGTGCCTCCGAGGTCTGCCAAGATTTTGTTCAGGTGTTTGTGGTCTTTGCGTATTGGCCTGCAGAAAAGGTATTTGTGGAGAGGGTCCTAGCGTATTTGACAAATTTTCAATCATCCATCCCCAATAGTCGGGGGGGTTGTTGCCAACGGTGCTTCCATAATTCAGTTCCATGCTCATGTTTTTGAAGTTGGGACGTAGTGGTTGGGTTAGGTGCGGACGGTATGGTTGGCCGAATTGGTACATTGAGTTGTTTTAGAAACGATGCAATGGTTGTTGTGGGATAAGATAGTCAAATAATGGTTGGGTGTTTTGGTGGTAGGATGATTATGTGTTCATTTGTGGGAGGCTATGGTGAACTGGGGTGGAGTCGAAAGAGTCATCGGGCTATAGGCAGACGTGGTGTCGGTGTGTGGATGTTGGCGGTAAGGGTCGGGCTCTTGTTGTTGTGATTGGGTGTGTGGCATGAATGGGTTACAGGTTTGGAAGTTTGATTGGGTGGGTAGATATTGTTGTTGGGTGTCGTGCAGGGTTGATTGTTGGGCAGGTGTTTGTTGTTGCGTGTATGAGGACGAAGCACGTTGGCGCAGATCTATCAAATACGTCGGCTCAGACACAAATTGTTGTGTTATAACCGACCTAAACCAAATCATATATTGATGACTTGGTCTAGCCTCTTCCACGACGGGCTCGTTTAAGATGTGGCGACGTCGATTCTTCCAATGTCGACACATCTCTTTAACAAAGTTTCTCCAATCATCTAGACTCCATTGTGCATCCACTCTTAATTGATACCAGTCTCCCAAACACGTCGAAGCGACTGGAATATCTTGTTGCATGCCGAACTACAATTTCACTCGATCACTTTGGTGCATCTCGACCGTAGTGAACCGAATGATTGGTATTTTTGCTGTCCAGACTTCAACATCATCGGGGTTAGGCTCATGGTCGAGACCCAGATACGGCCTCCTGACAAACTGCATAATCAAAATACTTAATGAGAAAAATTGCAGTGTGTTAATTTAATAGTCGAATTAATAGTAGTGTAAGAATAATTTACATCGTTCGGCCCAATATGGTCTAAAAGATTGCGGTACACGATTATTACGTTTCTGGGACATCGTTGGTAAGTCATTCCCAGAACTGACCACCTAAAAAAAGTGAGATAAATAAATTAGTTACAAGTAAACATTTTATCAAAGTATGCATGTTTGATATTTTAAAATAAACTTACTTGTTTGCGTAGGGGAATGTGTATGGATTCGGGTTGACCGGAGCGAGTGTCGGCATTCTTAACCAACCTCATGCTTGAAGTAGAAAGGCGCAACCATAAAACGTACAAGTATCGTTTTTTGTATTTTTGCACAATGCACTATATAGATGGGGCAAAACAGATGAACTCCAACTATAAGTGTTTACTTTATGAATGTTGCATAACAACGGCAAATACATAATATTTACAGTATTTCCAGTACTTTCAGGAAATAAAAAATGTCCAAATAAAATCATAATATAACACCGAGTTTTAATTATTTTTTCATACTCGGTGGATTCGTCGTACCATATGGCGCATGGGTGTTATTTAAAGAAGGTGAGCCAAATGAAATGGCGCCTTCTACTATTCTCATGTGAGGAATAAATTTCGTAAGGCATCTCTTACAAGATTCTTGTGTAAGGCATCTCTTACAAATGCATGTGAAGCTTTTTAAATCATGCAATACTTGCCTTCTAGGCATGCAAGACTATATTTTAAGCATGCAAGACTAACTTCTAGGCATGCAAGACTTGTAAGAAATAGTGTAATACTTTTAAGACATGTGATAAAGCAACATTAATGCAAGACTATTTCGTGTAATGCATGCAACATATAGTGTAAGAAAATAGTGTAGGCATGTGAAGGGCAATTGTAAGAGAAAAAACAACATATAATGTAAGAAACTAGTGTAGGCATGTGAAAAGTAATAGCAAAAGAAAAAATAACGTAACAAAATAGTAAGAATAGTGTACGAAAAAAATATTAAATTCATGTAAAGCATGCATAAAGGATACAAGAGTAATGCATACTATAAGAAGACAATAATATGGTCTTGGTAGTCATAAAGGAGACAAGACTAGATCTAGGAAGGAGATAAGAAGATATAAAGGAAGACAAGACTAATGCATGGAAGATGATAAGAAGATATTAATGAGACAAGACAATTGCATGTAAGAAGATATAATTGATATAATTGAGAAGTGGATACAAGACTAATGCATGTAAAGTTTAAAAAATAGTGTAATACACTTAAAACTAACATGTTATTACACTACCATTCTATCATACACTAGCACACTGAAATATTGCACCATAATCCTACCAAACACCAGTTCAGAAAAATAATTGTTATGACTCAAACACCACAATATATGATTAATGCACATCTCAATGGTGAGATATTTGACTCTACCATAACCGGTTTCAATATTCGAAATACCGATGTTACTCGGTTTTCAATTAACAGAAGATTAAATTTCTCCCATTTGAAAGCGAGATTAGAAAAAAAAATTACTGTGTGGTCCGGTGGGCCAGATCATCTACAAGAATCCAATTTTTTTGCCGATAATCAATGCAAATTTTTTCAGTTAATGGTCCGAGATGATGAAGATGTTCATAACATGTTTCTCAATCATGAGTATTCTGGTTTCAATGATATTGAGCTCTATATCATATTAGAACAACAACAAATGTCTCAACTTGTTGATCCTTCTCAAGTTTTTTTGCGAATCTGATGACGAACAAGCTAAATTAGAAGTCGTAGACGAAGAAGAAGAAGAAGCTGAGGTAATTGTTGATGAAATGGTAAACGGTTCCACTGCCAACCACGAGGAAGACATATTACCAGTCAATCATGTTTATTGTCCACCTCAACACATGACAAGCCTGAACTTAGGTGCAGATGAACCATCAACAGATATTTTTTACAATCCATACATGCAAACAAAAGGAGAATTAAAAGAGGGAGACAATTTTTCGTACAAAAAAAGATTGTGTCTGAGCTATAAAACAATATCACATGGAATTATCAGCTGATTATAGAGTCGACCGAACGAATTCGACTCTGTATAAGATCTACTGTCGTAACAAGGTGTGCCCGTTTCGATTGACAACATCATACCGGAAGAGAAGCGATTCATGGAAGATAGGGTCTATGGGTCCAAAGCACACTTGTATAATCACCAATCCAATGTACGATCATCTCAAACTCAGCTCTAAGTTGATATGCAATGAAATTTTGTTTGTCATTAGCGACAATCCTTCTTTGAAGGTGAGTACCATAATCTCGCATATTATTCAAAGATACAACTATACTCTGTCCTACAGGAAAGTGTGGATAGCTATAACTAAGGCTGTTGAAACAGTGTTTAGAAATTGGGAGGAGTCGTACAAAGAACTTCCAAAATACTTGTGGCACTTAAACAATATGCTCTAGGGATTGTTGCCATATTGGAGACCTTGCAGGCGTATACCCCAGACGGGACTTGTGTTAGTGGAAATGGCATTTTCCATCGACTCTTTTGGGCGTTTGAACCATGTATCTAAGGTTTTGCGTACTATAAATCTATTATACAAATTGATGGAACATGGTTGTACGGGAAATATAAAGGAACGCTACTCATGGTAGTGGCACAAGATGGCAACAACAACATTTTTCCAATCGCCTTCGCTCTAGTTGAAGGGGAGACTGCTGGGGGTTGGAGTTTTTTCCTAAAAAATCTTCGAATTCACGTGTCTCCCCAACCTAACTTATGTTTGATTTCTGAAAGACATCCATCAATCGAGAGTGCATACAAGAATCTTGATAACGGTTGGCAGGATCCTTCATCAATGCATGTGCATTGCATAAGACACATCGCTCAAAATTTCATGCGGGAGATCAAGGACAAGACGCTACGGAAGAAGGTTGTCAACGCAGGGTATGCACCAACAGAGCCTTCCTTCAAACACTACCGTGATGAAATCTGATTGACATACACAAATGCTTTAAGATGGATCGACAATATTCAACTAGAGAAGTGGACCAGGGTGTAGCGAGCGATTTTAGATGTGGTTGCGAGGCACTACCGCTCTTTGGTATCTACAGCTCGATTCATTTTTTATCCTATTAAAGCTGATGAAGGAAGGGAAATAGATGTCTCCAATTAACCCTGCTTGCAAACTGAGTTTGAACATATGACTGTTGGTTTACAGATTCTACAAAGATTGTGGGTCTCTTTTAGGTTTATTTTATTAAAAATAGTGTCCGGTCGATTGGTGGGAGGTTAAGACTGATGTTTTTCGATTGATATGTGGAGGTATGGGATTTTGGGTTTTGGATTAGTGTGCTCGCTAAGATTTTTCTTTCAATCTTATGCCTACGTATTCCCGTTTTTTCCGAAACAGGGAAATCAGAGCGATCGTAGTTCCTCCTATTCTATGGGAGGAAATGGTGTTTTGGTGTCTTGTTCAAAGCCCAAGACGTGAAGCGAAAGGTAGGTGTATCTTGTTCAAAGCCCAAGATGTGAAGCTGAAGAGGTTTGACTTTAGAGAGAATTTGTCATCTCTAAAGAGGGGTTTGTATGTCACAACTGTTTATAAAGGAGAATTAATTTAACCGGGATTTGTGAATCCGGCAATGCCATAATTTCCTTTATAGGGGATTTCCAACCTGAAGGAGAAGACTTTAACTCAGTGAAGAGCAATGCTATCTTTTCTTAGGAATTTCTCATGCTAAAAGAGGGACAGTGGCATGGATGTAGATGATCCAGAGGCTTGCCACTTACAGCGATTAGATGAAGGGGAAGGAGTTGTTGATGTTTGTGTACTGTGAACGAGGCACAACTTTGATGCTAAAAGGTTCATTGGATCAACCAGTGGTTTTATTATACAAAGCCTAAGAGGAGGCTAATGGCCCAACAAGAGGGTATTTTTGATATGTCTCGTACAAAGCCCGAGATAGAGGCTAAAGGGGAAGTGACTCGACAAGAGAGTCTTCTATGGTATCTCGTACGAAGCCCGAGATGGAGGCCAAGGGTTTTACACTCAACAAGAGAGTGATTTGTGTCTTGTACAAAGCCCAAGACGGAGGCTAAAAGGTGTTTGACTCCGCTGGGGAGAATCATTGTATAAAGCCCAAGAGAGAGGCTATGGTGCTGTTTCAGTTAAGTGACAGGTCCAGTATATTGGTTCAAAGAGAAAATAAGTTCTTGTATGAGTAATGTTATACTCATGGATTTGTTCCAAGGATCGGGGTTATTTCCTGTTCTTTAAGGAAATGGGAAATCCAATGGGTATTGAGACTGTCCGAGTCTACGGGGTTCCTTCCTATTCTTGAAGGGTGCTTGAGAATGTCTTTGAGACTCAAGGAAATTAGACTGTCCAAGTCTAGAGTTTCATCTTTTGTACCATGCTTTGAGAAACAGTAGTAGACTCTTGGAAAGACTGTTATATTAAGATGACTGATTTCTGTTCCTATACCTCTAGGAGGTCGTCGGGACAATTTGTACGAAGTCCAAGAGGAGGCTGGAAACTTTTAAGAAGCCGAGGGACAATTTATACTAAGCCCAAGAGGAGGCTATCATTCCCGGAGGAAGAAATCATTTATACGAAGCCTAAGAGGAGGCTGTGAATACTTCTAAGAAGCCGATGGGTCCTTGTACAATGCCCAAGAGGAGGCGAGGATGCTTTTAGGAAGCCTGTGGGTCCCCAAACCCCGAGAAGTTCAAGACAGGCTATTCACAAAGAATAGATCAAGCCAGGAAAGTTTGAGAATTTGGAAGAAACTCAAGAGATGCAATTCACGGAGAAGAGATCATCTCTGGGGAATAGAGTTTCTTGACAATTCCTAAGGGTGCTTTTAAGAAGCATGTGGGTCCCCAAACCCCGAGAAATTCAAGACAGACTATTCACAAAGAATAGATCAAGCCATGAAAGTTCGAGAATTTTAAAGAAACTCAAGAGATGCAATTCACGGAGAAGAGATCATCTCTGGGGAATAGAGTTTCTTGACAACTTTTACGAGTGACAGTCTGAGAAAGGGTTCAAAAAGAATCTGCCTTTCACATCTCCATATTGTTTAACCCCAAGAGGAGGGAAGACTGTGTCTGGTAATCCTATAGGGATCTAGTTTTGACTATTTAAGAGTGACCAATGGGCTTAATGCTAGACGTAGTTGTCGGGGAAACTCTAAATATCTATACTATTATTACACAGTTGATATGAGTTTATGAAAGAAGACTTACAGCGAAACAGCCCCACAATACAGTTATATGTATATGAAAGCGGTAAATGAAAGCGGATAAACACTTACTCGGTTATAGAGCTTCCATGCTGTTTGGTTAGTTGTTCAACAAAGAAAGATTGAAAACAACAGTATATTTCAAAATCAAAGGAGAAAGTGCTTTGAAAAAGAAAGATTTGGGGCTTACAGCTCAAGGAGAGGCCCAGGGTTTTATCAGTGAGCGCACTGTTGAATTTGTACAGAGGGACTTATACAAGTGACTGAGGCCCAAAAATGCTTTGCTGTACAAAGGGATTTGGGTCTTACACTCTCTCAAGAGGCCCAAAAGGTTTAAAGAAAAAGAGTGGGGCTTATAACACGAGGGTAGGCCCAAATGATTTTTCGTTTGAAATGGCGATCGCGCCGAGATTTTCTTTTAACGCGAAGGGGCTTATACAATATCTGAGGCCCAAAGTTGTTTTGGTTAAAAGAGGATTGGGTCTTACACTCTATTAGAGGCCCAAAAGTTTGGAATGAGTCTTATAGCTCGAGGAGAGGCCCAATTAATTTTTAAAAGGCGACGATCGCGTCGTTCACTTGTACCGAGGGACTTATACAATAAGTGAGGCCCAAAAATTGTTTGTACAAGGGGGTTTGGGTCTTACACTCTATTAAGAGGCCCAAAGAGTTTTAAAGAAAAGAAATGGGTCTTACTACTCGAGGGTAGGCCCAAGGTTTGTTTTTCAACGGATGATGATCGCGTCGAACTTTTTGAAATACAACGGGACTTATACCATAAGTGGGGCCCAAAATAGGTTGTATTTACAAAGGGTTGGGTCTTACACTCTATTAGAGGCCCAAAAGGTTTTTGAAAATGATTTATGAGGGTTGAATTAATCAAAAACCCTAATTTGTTTTCAAAATGTGTTTTAATTGAATAAAATATTCAATTAAAATGATCAAAATTGTTTAACATGTGGAAAACAAATTGTGATCTTGGATTAATGCTTCATAAATCAAGTTTTGCCCTACAAAATGATTAGAAGTCATAAAAATCTGAAAAATCAAGAAGGAGAAAATATTTTAAATGTCAAAAACAATTAAAACATTAATTCTTTGCAAAAATATCAATTATATGAAATAAATAATATTTTTGGTATTTTTCATAAAATAAAATATTTTAACATTTTTGTGAATTATTAAAAAAAGAATCAACTCAAAATCATTAAAACTCAGAGAGAAATTAATTTTTGAATCAATTAAATAAAATCACAAAATTCAAATATTTGAATTTGAGAGAAATGGCGCCAAGAACAGCTGAAGAACACGCGCGTTTTTCAGCTTTGCCCAGATTTGCATTTTCTATCCAATCTCACTGAATACTTGATTATATCATGCAATCCACATATCAATCTGCTCGTTTTCACCTCACGATCATGTTTATGACAATCAATTTCATTTAAATTAAGCATAAAACAAGAAATCACGATAAATCCTCAAGAACCCTAAATTTTGCATGAAGGCTAGGATTTTTGATACACGATTCAAACAAAGCAATTACTTGAGGGGAAACATTCCATGCATGATTATGAACATTTGGCAAAAGTATTGTGCGAGGAAATATGCATAGATTGAGAGATGACCAAGTTTAGGCTTACCTCTAGGTCGTGACAACAAGAGCAAATTGATTTCTGAGTTGGAGGTGTTACAGATGAATTGTGATGATCTGAACAGCTTCCCTACACCTTATGGAGTGTGTTTGATTGCTTGGACTTGATGGAAATTGGCTGGATCACTTCATGGCATCTCAACTGCAACTTGGTTAAAACCTTGAGCAATTGACTGGTGATTCTGAGAAATCAGTGTTCCAGATGTTGTTTAAGTGTTTGATCAACTCACATATGATGTATATGAGGTGTGTGTGTGATTGGTTTGAGTGGAATTGCTCTCTAATGAAAAACCCAATAGTGACTTGCTAAGAAAGGCATTTTTGAGAGTGAGAAGTGGATTTTGAGAAAGGCAAGTGTTGTAGGCCTTTGGTGTACTTAAACTGGTCATAATTGAACTCTATTTATAGTGGAGCAAGTTTGTTTTGCAAGGAATAGTGAATGGCAATTGCTGAGTAGGGTTGGCCAATGTTAGCAAATGAAAATCCAAAGTGATGACAAGGCTTGGAATTGGCTGATTTTGGCAAATCGAGCAAAAGTGCAAAATTTTGCCTTGCCTTGGCAGATTTCAGCAAGGCAACTTGCCAATGTCATATCTCATGGCCCAAATTGAATTTGGTGATGTTCTTGGTCATTTTGGAAAGCTCTTATATGATACAACAACTGTTTGATCATATTTGGTTTTGAAACCTTTGGGATCCAAGTGAAAAATCCCCCTACATTTGGAAAAAAGTAAGGCAGATTCTGACTTAGTGAAATTTTCACTAAGTGTTGGAACAAAGCGACTTTTCTTGATTTTGATCACTCCATAACTCAAAATCCATGAGGAATTTGGACATAGGTCAGTATGAAGCTTTTGTAGAGGGCAATGAGATCTACAAATCAAGTTTTGGATGGGGAAAAATGGCTTTGTGGTTTAGGAGTTATGATCCTCCAAAGTTGGTACCTTTGTCACTTTATTTCATAACTTAGAAAATTTTCTATGTTTTTATGGTTTCCCCTTTTACAAGTTATACCACTTTCTTTGATTTTTCTTGATGAATGATGATTCAAATCATACATTAACATCATTTTAGGGTTAAAAATCCATTTTTGTGAAAAATCTCAAAAAGTCAAAGTTGACTTTTGTGCACAGTTGACTTTTTATCCGATGAATTCCAAACTGTGCAATCCTTTAGGAAATCATGTCCTTGACCTAAATAAAACTTGATGGACATGTTCCATGGGTGTTATAGGGTATATTGAATCATGTCTTAGGGTTTGGGAGCATGTCCTGGTCAAAAGTCAAAGTTACAGTTGACTTTTCTCGCAAAACCCTAACTGTGGTTCAGATGAAATTGAAACTTGTTGCTCAAGCTTCTTGGATCAATACATTATTCCAAATGGATGAATATGGTATATTAGAGACCCTCAAATCATGTCTTGAGGTCTTGGTTCATGATTTGTCCCAAAAGTCAACTTAAGGGTGAATTAGGTCAAGAAACCCTAATTCCTGATTTTTGATGTATGCATCCCTTGAGGTCAAATTGACTTGATGATTGGGTCCATGAGGTTCCATGGAGTATATTAGGATATGCTTTGAAGCATTGGCTCATGCTCAGAGGAAAATTTCCAACTAGAGGCCCTGGTCGACCAAAACCCTAATTTGGTGACACTGGCGATCTTGAAGCTTGATCCACCTAGAAGGGAGCAACCTTGTGCTTAATCCTTGATGTGGGAGTCCTCTTGATCCATTATGGATGTTTGAGAGGTTAGACAAGTTGAAGATCATGTCATTCCTTGATTGATCCTTTGTCTAAGAACTCAGGGAGGGCTTGAAACCCTAATTTTGATAGTAGTGAATGCTCACCCATCTTTGGGGAGACTAATGAGGCATAATGATACACCCATATTGTGATGATGATTTGCACAATGATGGGAAATCTTAGTGGTCAAAATTTAGGGTATGACAGATGCCCCTATTTAATCTTCTTGGACACGAAGGTGTGAATGACGAAGGTATTCGGGCATTCGGGGTGCAAGAGGATTAAATATCGGAATACCCAAAATTTTGATGGTGGTTATGAATGGCAGATCGCATTCATCTTCTTTTGCTAAGCAATGATGGTTAGAAAAGGTAAACTTCCCCTCGATTCTGGTCTTCAGCCAAGGAACTGGTCTCAGTTTTCTTTTGAGATGAACTTCCCCTCGATCCTGGTTTCCTACCAAGGAACTGGTCTTAGTTTCTGATTTAAACTTCCCCTCGATCCTGGTTTCCTACCAAGGAACTGGTCTTAGTTTCTGATTTAAACTTCCCCTCGTTCCTGGTTTCCTACCAAGGAACTGGTCTTAGTTTCTTTTGTCAATAAACTTTACTGACAAGGGACGCTATTCGTAGCGGTTTTTCTCAAACTTCTCGCCGAATCTTCCTAGGGAGATGCCATTTGACGGAAAAAGTTGACGTCAGAATTGCTGGGGAATCCAGTCGTCTGAGTTGTAGAGGTGCACAAACTTCTCTGTTGGAGACGCCATTTGTTTCTACTAGGGAAGACGAGTCTCCTGAAAGACTGCCTTCGTTTGGGGTCTTACATCATACTTTTCTCGGGATCTTCCCAGAGAAATGCCATATGATGGGATCCAATTTGAGGTGCCGATGACCTTTTCATCAGTGGTTTTTTCGGAGAAAAAATGCTGTACCACCAAAACTCTGATTAGGAGGCTTTCTCTCGGGATTTTCCTTAATCCGGGAAATCAAGGATATCATCTTCAATGGCGAAGAGTGATGTTGACTGAGGGCTCTCTGGTTTTTCAGAGGTTCAAGTTATCAAAGTGGTCGAGGAGCCAACTTCCATCCAGAAATAAACTTGAGGAGAGAGATCGTTCCGACGCGACATTTCCTGACGAGGAAAGAACTTGACAACTCAATTGAGAGGACTTTTTATCACCAGGGGATAAGACCAACCAGAGTGATGCAATATGAAATGTGAATGCAAATCAATAATGCATGTTGTATGTATGTATATGCTGACAAAACTGACGCGACATACAAACTAATGGATGAACACAACTGGATACTCGGCCATCGCGGGGCGAAGAAGTACCGTTGGTCCAATAAGTAGCAATTCTACCTTGCCTAGGAGAATTAGTCCTCGCGGGGAACTATGTTGGTCGGGCTTAGGAAATGAGAACTCGGCCGAGGCGTGTCAGACGGAAAAGGTCTCTGACACAGTTGATCCCTTCATTCAGGCGTACTAGGTTAAAAGGAGTACTTTGATTCTGCACTTTGAAGTTCGCTTACTTCTGGAGAAGCGGTTGATGTTCAACAGTCAAAAGAAATTGCCATCTTTATTTTAAAGCAGAAAAAGTTTTACAAGTAAATTCATTTTTGTTTTATTTCAAGAATCGTTAATCATATTAAAATGTCGTTCTGTAAAGCTAAAACAAATGAGAATTACAAACAAAAGCACAAGGGCTCAAATTTTATTGATAAGATGGAGATCAGCCAAACGCGTGATTCCAAAGAATATTTACAAAGTTAGAAAATGGTAATTTACAGGGAAAAGGGCTACGTCGAAACATAACGACCACTATCCTTCTACCACCTTTGAATTCGGGACATCCTGAGCTTCTGTCGAAGATGACTGTGACTGGAGTTTTCCTCCGATAGATGGTGTAATTGCTGCTGAGGGGCTTGCCTCTTTGTCGAACATAGTTACTTGCCATTATCCCTAACTTTTGCCTGGAATGTACTGTGATGTTTCCAATCCACCGGGATGATTTTTTTTTTGTCTCTAACTTTTTCCTGGACCGCCCTTTCGGATTTTCAATCCACCGAGACGTTTTTTTTAGGCAAAGTATTTCTTGACTACATCAACATTTGTGGGGTAGGCAAATTCCTCTCCGTCCATGGTTGCAAGTCTCAAGGCGCCGTCTGAGAAAGCTTTCTTGACCACATAGGGGCCGTCATAATTCGGAGTCCATTTGCCCCGAGAATCAGTGAGAAATGATTGTATCTTCTTGATCACAAGGTCTCCTTTCTTGAAGACGCGAGGTCGTACCTTTTTGCCAAACGCCCTCTTCATTCTCTGTTGATACAACTGACCGTGGCATAGTGTCGTGATTCGCTTCTCTTCAATCAGATTCAGTTCGTCGTGTCGACTTTGACATCATTTAGCCTCTATAAGCTTAGCTTCCATCAATACCCGGATTGATGGGATCTCTACTTCTACGGGGAGCACTGCCTCCATGCCATATACTAGAGAGAAAGGGGTTGCCCCTGTTGAAGTACGAACAGATGTGCGATAACCATGAAGAACAAAGGGTAGCATCTCGTGCCAATATTTGTAGGTTACAACCATCTTTTGAACAATCTTCTTGATGTTCTTGTTAGCCGCTTCTACCACTCCGTTCATCTTGGGTCGGTAGGAAGATGAGTTATGGTGTTCGATCTTGAACTCTGCGCATAACTCTTTCATCATCTTATTGTTCAAGTTAGATCCATTATCAGTAATGATCTGGCTCGGAACACCATAACGGCAGATGATATTGTTTTTGATAAATCGGACCACCACTTGTCGGGTTACATTAGCGTATGACGTTGCTTCGACCTACTTGGTGAAATAGTCAATGGCTACCAGGATGAACCAATGTCTGTTTGAAGCTTTGGGCTCAATCAAGCCAATCATGTCGATTCCCCATATGGAAAAAGGCCACGGGAAAGAGAGAACTTTGAGATGCGTTGGCGGTACATGAATTTTGTCAGAGTATATCTGACACTTGTGACACCTCCTTATGTACTTGTAGCAGTCGGATTCCATTGTCAACCAATAGTACCCTGCTCTTAGAATTTTTCTCGCCATTGTGTGTCCATTGGCATGAGTGCCAAAGGACCCTTCGTGAATTTCTTTTATCAGCATGTCTGCCTCTGGTTTGTCTACGCATCGGAGCAAGACCATGTCAAAATTTCTCTTATAGAGAGTATCACCGCTCAGGAAGAAGCTGCTTGCTAGTCTTCTGAGGGTTTTTCTGTCCTTCCTTAGTGCCCCAGGTGGGTACTCTTGTTTTTGAAGGAAGCATTTGATATCGTGATACCAAGGTTTGTCGTCTATGACTGCTTCAATCGTGAAGATGTAAGCGGGCCATTCTAGGCGCATTACGTCAATCTTAGATATGTCATTCCATTGACCTACACTAATCATGGAAGAGAGAGTGGCTAATGCATCAGCCATGTGATTCTCATCACGAGGGATGTGATGAAACTCGATTATGTTGAAGAAAGGTAACAACCTTCTTGCATAGTCTTTGTAAGGAATCAATTCTGATTGGTATGTGTTCCAATCTCCTTTTATCTGATTGATAACCAGGGCTGAGTCGCCGTATACGTTCAAGTTTTTGATCCTTAAATCAATCGCTTCTTCGAGACCCATAATACAAGCTTCGTATTCGGCCTCGTTGTTTGTACATTTGAACGTAAGTCGAGCGGTGAAAGGAATGTGGGTACCCTGAGGGGTAACAATTATTGCCCCAATTCTGTTTCCATAATGATTAACTGCTCCGTCAAAGATTAGTCCCCACTGGGAACCTGGTTCTGGCCCTTCACTGGGTAGCGGTTCATTTTTAAATACATGACATCTTCGTCTGGGAAGTCGAACCCGATTGATTCTTGATCGTCAATCGGTTGATGAGCCAAATGATCGGCTAAAATACTTCCCTTAACGGCTTTTTGAGCATGGTACTCTATGTCATATTTTGATAGCAACATCTGCCAATGAGTAATCCTTCCCGTGAGAGCAGGTTTTTCAAATACATACTTGATTGGATCCATTTTGAAGATCAACCAAGTAATGTGACGAATCATGTAATGACGCAGACGTTTGGCTGCCCAAGCCAAAGCACAACAAGTTTTCTCGAGCATCGTGTACCGAGTTTCACAGTCGGTGAACTTCTTGCTTAGATAGTAAATGGCAGAGTCTTTCCTTTTGGTTTCGTCTTGTTGGCCAAGTACACATCCCATTGAGTCCTCTAGGACTGTGAGGTAAATGATTAGTGGTCTTCCTTCCACTGGAGGTGATAGAATCAGAGGATTCAATAGGTATTTCTTAATACTATCGAAGGCGGTTTGGCAATCTTCTGTCCAAACGCAGTCCTGGTTCTTTTTGAGTAATTTGAAAATCGGTGCACATGTGGCAGTCATGAGGAATATGAATCTGGAGATGTAGTTCAAACGTCCCAAGAATCCTCTGACTTGTTTTTCAGTTTTCGGAGAAGGCATTTCTTGAATGGCCTTGACCTTGTCAGGATCAACCTCAATTCCTTTCTGGCTGACGATGAACCCTAAGAGTTTCCCTGAACGGACACCGAAGGTGCACTTGTTGGGATTCAAGCGGAGTTTGTATTTTCTCAGACGCTCGAAAAGTTTTGACAGGTGGGTCACATGCTCCTCCTCTGTCTTAGATTTTGCAATCATATCATTGACATATACCTCGATTTCCTTATGTATCATGTCATGAAACAGAGTAGTCATGGCCCTTTGATAGGTTGACCCGGTGTTCTTCAAACCGAACGGCATTACCTTGTAACAAAAGGTACCCCATAGGGTAATGAACGAAGTTTTCTCCATGTCTTTCGGCGCCATTTTGATCTGGTTATAGCCCGAGAATCCATCCATGAAGGAGAAAACTTTGAACTTTGCTGTACTGTCAACCAGCCTGTCAATGTGTGGTAAAGGAAAGTCGTCCTTTGGACTAGCCTTATTCAGATCTCTGTAATCAACACACATTCTGACTTTTCCGTCCTTTTTCGGAACAGGTACGATATTGGCTAACCATTGAGGATATTCTGACGTAGCGAGGAAACCTACGTCAATCTGTTTCTGTACCTCCTCTTTGATTTTGATGGCCATGTCTGGGTGAGTGCGTCTCAATCTCTGCTTTACTGGCGGACATTCCGATCTTAACAGTAAGTGATGTTCCACGATGCTGGTATCTAACCCTGGCATGTCCTGATAGGACCAAGCGAATACATCGGGGAATTCTTTGAGAAGCTTTGTCAAACTCTCTTTGGCAGTTGGACTGAGCAGTGCCCCAATCCTGATTTCTTTTCTCTCTTTTTCTGAACCCAAGTTTACCGTTTCCAACGGCTCTTTATGAGGTTCAATGGACCTTTCCTCTTGTCTGAGTAGTCGGGAGATCTCTTCTGGATTTTCGTCATCATCTTCTTCTTCATCCCCAAATACCGGGAACTCAAAGTCGGGAGAAGGCATCGGATCGTATGTTTCAACGGGGTTTAAAACAAGCAATCTGCATGACGTGATGATTCGTGTTTAGAAGAGATAGAGAGAATGCAAAAATGTGTGCAGTGGATTTTTTTATTACTGCTTGTTTCTATTTGAATTGTTTTTTAGGATTACCATTTTCTGAGAAAAAGAAAAAAAAGAAAACACCAATAAATGCAGAAATTACAGAACGACGTTATTTTATTAATGAACAAGTCGATTCTTGAAACTACAGCCCTATAAAACAAAATTCCATCACTTTGGGTGAAGCGAAGAGGGAAATTTACAGAAAGCGGTCCCTATCAAAACATCTGTTTCACTTGGGCAGGGTGAAAGGTTAAAGATGGCAATTACTTTGATTGGCGAACGACCTTCGGAACATCGACAGCAACCCATTGGCGGCGAACTCCTCGGTGAATCACAAAGTCTGGCACCTTCCTTGATTTGTCTTCAGAAATGACGCTGATTTCTGGTGGAGCAGGATCATTGTAATCTGTCTCCCAGGAAGAGTTTTCATAGGAGAATTCCTCTGTTGCATTTTGCATAGCATTTGTGCTCTTAGCTGTATTTCTCCATCCAGTTGGCTGGATGTCTTCGAGCCTGATACGAGAGCTTTCGGGAGCGGTGTACTTGACCATGAAGTCGTATTTTCCACTTGGTTGTCCCAAGGTGTCCCACACTTCTTTGGAACTGGAGGAGTCATCCCTCTCGATGACGTTGACCTCGAGAAAAGCATAGTTGATGAATTCAAGTCCTGCAAACGTTGCAAATTCATCGTCATGTTGAGTAGTTTCTGAATGACCTGAGTGTTGATCCCATGACATGGTGGGGACACAGGTATTCTGTTCAATGATGCTCGACTGAGTTTCATTACTCGACTGACTTTTTGGCCCCAAGTCTCCTAGGTAAGGCTGCCACATTGGCAGGCCATCCATCGGGCCATAGTAATTGTGGTCAAAGTTGTCTTTCATCAGAGTGTCCTCCTCTAATGAATTTGGCGGAGCACGACATCCTTCCGGATCACAACCTCCGTATATCATTTCGACATCTGACCGTGGTATAAATCTCGGACTCTGTGCGGGATAGAAAAATGGCGTAGGCACCTCTTCCTGAGACATATAACCATCCTTATTAAGATAGGACTTTCATTCCTCATATGTGTCGGAGGGGTCCTCCTCATTGATAGCATGGACTATTTGAGACACTGAGTGAAGGAAACCTCCACTGTGGAAAAAGTCCTGAATGGGATGAAGACTTTCATCGTTAGTAGCTGTCCGGGTACATGTTACAGAAAAACCAAGACCCTTCTTTGTTGTATTGTTAGTAGGAATGACAAGTTGTCCCCATCCTGTTGTATCGGTACTCTCGACTGCTTTAATAGCATCTTTGTATGAAGAAATCGAAGTTCCTCCTCCGGATTGTTCGTCCTTATGTAACGAAAGCGCTTAGAACTGGGTTCCGATTATCCCTTCTGGTTCCACATAAGTGGATGACGATAAATTGCTGACGAGCAACGCCTGTTCCCCACAGACTGTGATGAGTTGGCCGTTTTGGACGAACTTTAGCTTTTGGTGGAGGGTTGAAGTGACCGCTCCAGCCTGATGTATCCAAGGTCTTCCTAATAAACAACTGTACGTTGCCCGGATGTCCATGACCTGAAAGGTGACTTTGAAAGTGTGAGGACCAATAGTTATGGGAAGGTCAACTTCGCCGATAACCTTTTTTCTGGATCCGTCGAACGCTTTGACGATGACCTCGCTGGTTCTCATCGGAGGGCCTTTAAATGATAATTGCATCAAAGTGGACTTCGGCATAACATTCAGGGGTGACCCTGTGTCTACCAGCACGCTGGCTAAAGCATCGTCCTGGCAGTTGACTGTGATATTGAGCGCCATGTTATGACGGCGACCCTCTTTAGGTAATTCCTCATCACTAAATCCCAAGTTATTGCAAGAAGTGATGTTAGAGACAATACTATCGAACTGTCTGATTGTTACATCCTGTTCCACAAAGGCTTTCTCCAAGACTTTCTGTAGAGCCTCCCTGTGCGCTTCTGAACTGAGTAACAGTGATAATACCGAGATCTTTGAAGGAGTCTGTAACAGTTGATCAACAATGTTGTATTCACTCCTTTGGATGAGCTTCAGTATCTCATCATCGTTTTTAGAAAGGTCGGGATTACTGGACTGACCAACTGATGGATCGGGAGCTTCTGTCTGAAGTTCCTTTTCTTTGTTAGACTCTCTCACTCCTCTGTTGAAGATTCTACCACTCCGTGTTACACGACTGATGTCTGCAATATTCACGACGGAGGGTAATGGAATTTCCTTTCCATTTTCAATTATCGTTGCACCGTATTTATAAGGGATTGCCGTAGCTGATTCATACAGTAGTGGTCCCAGCAGATAGATGACTATGGGAACCTTCTGGTTTTTCTGACCATCATACGTAATTTCGATCCATTCCCGGTTGGGAATTCTTGATTCGTCAAGCAGAGGGATAATGGCAAAAACATTATTGGTCCTCTGATGATCAGAGATGACGACAACGTCCTCAATTTGATTGGCAAGGTAGTTTGGCGACCAATTGATGGGTCCAGAACCTGGATATGGGCGGATCTCTCCACGATCTACCTACCCCTGGAGAGCTGCTCGCACAAGGTAGCACCCTTGGTTACTTTCCGAATAGACTCTAGAACGTTCATAATTGTGTGGTGGCACCTGGCCACGCCCACTTTGAATACAATGTAACCTCACTAGGTTAGCTTCCACGAGTCAGACATCCTGACTTTGATGTCGAGTGGGGTTTCTGTTATTGATACTAATTTGCTGAGTATCTTCATCCATGTAGATTGGCATCCACCAATGATTTAACAAGTGCTGAAGTGCTTCCTGGACAAGGGCACATCCCTGATCGTTTTCGCAACCCGCTTTACAACTGTGATAATTATGTGATATCAGGAATCCGAGTCGGACCTGCTCAGCATGCAACTCTACCAAGTTGGTATTCATCAAGCGAATGTCGAAGATTTGAACCATATTGATCTGATAGGGATTCCTATCATGGTAGTCCTGGATCCATCCGAGATCCATCTGACGCTGGAGGGTCTTCTGTATGAAAGAGCATCCATGTTTGTTTACCGAGCAAGTCAGACAAGAACTATAATCGTGTCGTGGCAGATTATGATACTGGCTTTGTCTCAAATGCATTGCCACCAGGTTGACATTCATCACAAGGATGTCGTGGTTCTGAATGATGTTGGAATTTGTGTAAACCATGTTAACTCCACGAACTCGATGCTCTTGGATCCATCCGAGATCCATCTATTCCTGTAGAGCTGATTGCACTACAGAACACCCTCGATTATTTTTAGAGCAGATATCACACTGGTGATAATTATGAGGTGGCACATGGCCGTACCCACTCTGTCTACAATGCATTTTGACCAGATTGGTCCTCAACAAGAGTACATCGTGAACTTGATAGATATTGTTAAATTCTTTCTCAATTAGGTTAATTGCAGCTTTCTCATGTTGAGGCAGCGGGTTTGTGAGAACATTGGGATTCGTATCTTTGAAAGATAAGAGCCCGCTCCTAACAAGCTTTTGCACGTCAGATTTGAAATTGAGACAGTTCTCTATGTTATGCCCTGATCCTCCTTGATGATAATGGCATATCTGATCCACCTTAAACTAAAAAGGCGGATTTTCTGGTACTGTAAGAGGAGACTTAGTCTGGATGTGCCCCTTAGCCAGTAGTAACGGAAATAGTTCTGCGTACAACATGGGTATAGGATCAAACCCGGGTGGCCGCGTTGTACGGTTGTTATTGTATGGAGGACGAGCTTGCTGAAGAGGCTGTTGTGTCCTTTGCTGATTAGGTTGGCTTTGCGCAACCTGAGGTTGATACGTAGGAATAGGCGCAGGATTAATAGCAGGAGTTACAACTGCTACAGGTTGGTATCGTCGCCTTTGCTTTCCAAGAGAGATATTCCCAATATCTTGCTCTTTTTTCTTAGAGAGAGCACTACCGTATCGTTTTGTACTACTTGATGATCCAGCGTCTTTTATTAGACGTCCTTCTCGGACGGCTTCCTCAAGACGAACTCCCATACCGACCATCTCGGTGAAGTCACTGGGCGCACTGGCAACCATTCTGTCATAGTAAAATGAGCTTAAGGTCTTTAAGAGGATCTTTGTCATCTCTTTTTCCTCAAGAGGTGGACAAATCTGAGAGGAAATTTCGCGCCATCTCTGAGCGTACTTCTTAAAGGTTTCCTTGTCCTTTTGTGACATTGATCTGAGTTGATCTCTGTCTAGTGCCATGTCCAAATTGTATTTGTATTGTTGGGCGAAGGTAGTACCAAGATCTCTGAATGTGCTAATCGTAGCACGGTTTAAACCCATGTACCATTTGAGTGCGGTACCGGTTAAACTATCCTGAAAGTAGTGAATCAGTAGGTCCTGATTCTCCATCTGAGCTGACATTCACCGAGCGTACATCACCAAGTGACTTTGAGGGCAAGAGTTACCCTTGTATTTTTCAAAGTCGGGCACTTGAAATTTGTGCGGATCTTTCACATTGGGGACCAGACAGAGGTCTGCGGCGTCCTTTCCAAATAGATCCTGACCGCGGATGGCTTGCAGTTCTTTCTGCATTTCCAGGAACTGTTCCTGGAATTCATCCATTCTATCGAACATAGTTTCCTTCTTACCAGAAGGTATCGGCGAAATCTGTCCTTCCGGGACAGTATGCACCACAGGGGGTGGTTCCATGACTACGGCAGTGAATCTTGGCGTTTCCTAAAGTTTGTAACCTTCAGGAGTCTTCAATATACCCCTGGCATCTTTGCTTTCCCGAAGTTTGTAACCTTCAGGACCAGCGGCTTCTGTTATGATTCCCTGATCTTCAGTGATCGGCGGAACATATCCTTCCGGGATATAGTTAACAGGCATGCCCCAAGGACGATCTTTCGGCATTTGATACCTAGGATCATACTGTCATACCCCAAATTTTGACCACTAAGATTTCCCATCATTGTGAAAATCATCATCACAATATGGATGAGCCATCATGCTTCATCAGTCTCCCCAAAGATGGGTGAGCATTCACTACAATCAAAATTAGGGTTTCAAGCCCTCTCTGAGTGCTTAGACAAAGGGTCAATCAAGAAATGATATGATCTTCAACTTGTCTAAACCTCTCAAACATACACAAAGGATCAAAAAGGACTCCCACTTCAAGGATCAAGCACAAGGATGCTCCCTTCTAGGTGGATCAAGTCTCAAGATCGACAGTGTCACCAAATTAGGGTTTTGGTCGACCAGGGCCTCCAGATGGAAATTTTTCATCTGGGCATAAGCCAATGATCCAAAACATAACCTAATATACTTCATGGGACCTCATGGACCCAATCATCAAGTCAATTTTGCCTCAAGGGATGCATTCATCAAAAATCAGGAATTAGGGTTTCTTGCCCTAATTCACCCCTAAGTTGACTTTTGGGACAAACCATGAGCCAAGACCTCAAGACATGATTTGAGGGTCTCTAATGAACTATATTGATCCATTTGGAACAATGGATTAATCCAAGAAGCTTGAGCAACAAGTCTCAATTTCATTTGCACCACAGTTAGGGTTTTAAGGAAAAAGTCAATTGTAACTTTGACTTTTGACCAGGACATGCTCCCAAACCCTAGGACATGCCTCAATATACCCTATGACACCCATGGAACATGTCCATCAAGTTTGATTTAGGTCAAGGACATGATTTCATGAAGAATTGCACAGTTTGGAATTCATTTGATAAAAAGTCAACTGTGCACAAAAGTCAACTTTGACTTTTTGAGATTTTTCACCAAAATGAATTTTTAACCCTAAAATGATGTTAATGTATGATTTGAATCATCATTCATCAAGAAAAATCAAGAAAAGTTGGATAACTTGTAAAAGGGGTAACCATAAAAACTTAGAAAATTTTCTAAGTTAAAAATAAAGTGACAAGGGTACCAACTTTGGAGGATCATAAATCCTAAACCACAAAGCCATTTTTTCTCATCCAAAGATGGATTTGTAGCCCTCATTACCCTCTACAAAAACTTCAACTAGACCTAAGTCCAATTCATTAAGGATTTTGAGTTATGGAGTGATCAAAGTGGCTGAAAAATGAAAATGTCACTTTTTCCAACACTTAGTGAAATTTTCACTAAGTCCAAATCAGTCTTCATTTTTTTCCAAATGTAGGGGGATTTTTCACTTGGATTCAAAAGAGATCAGAACCAAACATGTTCAAACAGTTGTTATATCATGTAAGGGCTTTCCAAAATGGTTGACAGTACAGCAAAGTTCAAAGTTTTCTCCTTCATGGATGGATTCTCGGGCTATAACCAGATCAAAATGGCGCCGAATGACATGGAGAAAACTTCGTTCATTACCCCATGGGGTACCTTTTGCTACAAGGTAATGCCATTCGGTTTGAAGAACGCCGGGACAACCTATCAAAGGGCCATGACTACTCTTTTTCATGACATGATACACAAAGAAATCGAGGTATATGTCGATGATATGATTGCAAAATCAAAAATAGAGAATGAGCATGTTGAACATCTGTCAAAATTGTTCAAACATTTAAGAAAGTTCAAGCTCCGCTTGAATCCCAACAAGTGCACCTTTGGTGTCCGTTCAGGGAAACTACTAGGGTTCATCGTCAGCCAGAAAGGAATTGAGGTTGATCCTGACAAGGTCAAGGCCATTCAAGAAATGCCTTCTCCGAAAACTGAAAAACAAGTCAGAGGATTCCTGGGATGTTTGAACTACATCTCCAGATTCATATTCCTTATGACCGCGACATGTGCACCGATTTTCAAATTACTCAAAAAGAACCAGGATTGCGTTTGGTCAGAAGATTGCCAAACCGCCTTCGACAGTATCAAGGAATATATGTCGAATCCCCCAATTCTATCACCTCCAGTGGAAGGAAGACCACTGATCACTTACCTCACAGTCTTGGAAGACTCAATGGGATGTGTACTTGGCCAACAAGACGAAACCAAACGGAAAGAGCCTGCCATTTACTATTTGAGCAAGAAGTTCACCGACTGCGAAACTCGGTACACGATGCTCGAGAAAACTTGTTGCGCTTTGGCTTGGGCAGCCAAACGTCTTCGCCAATACATGATTCGTCATACTACTTGGTTGATCTCCGAAATGGATCCAATCAAGTATGTTTTTGAAAAACCTGCTCTTACGGGAAGGATTGCCCGTTGGCAGATGTTGCTATCAGAATATGACATAGAGTACCACGCTCAGAAAGCCGTTAAGGGAAGTATTTTAGCCGATCATTTGGCTCATCAACCGATTGACGATTAAGAATCAATCGGGTTTGACTTCCCAGACAAAGATGTCATGTATCTAAAAATGAAAGATTGCGATGAACCGTTACCTAGTGAAGGGCCAGAACCAGGTTCCCAATGGGGACTAATCTTTGACGGAGCAGTTAATCATTACGGAAACGGAATTGGGGCAATAATTGTTACCCCTCAGGGTACCCACATTCCTTTCACAGCTCGACTTACGTTTAAATGTACGAACAACGAGGCCAAATACGAAGCTTGTATCATGGGTCTCGAGGAAGCCATTGATTTAAGGATAAAAAACTTGGACGTATACGGCGACTCAGCCTTGGTTATCAATCATATAAAAGGAGATTGGAACGCATACCAATCAGGATTGATCCCTTACAAAGACTACGCAAGAAGGTTGCTACCTTTCTTCAACAGAGTCGAGTTTCATCACATCCCTCGTGATGAGAATCACACGGCTGATGCATTAGCCATTATCTCTTCCATGATTAGTATAGGTCAATGGAATGACATACCTAAGATCGACATAATGCGCCTTGAAAGGCCCGCTTACATCTTCACGAATGAATCAGTCATAGACGATAAACCTTGGTATCACGATATTAAATGCTTCCTTCAGAAACAGGAGTACCCATCTGGGGCACTCAGAAAAGACAGAAAAACCCTCAGAAGATTGGCTGGAAACTTCTTCCTGAGCGGTAACACTCTTTATGAGAGGAATTTTGACATGGTCTTGCTCCGATGCGTCGACAGACCAGAAGCCGACATGCTTATGAAAGAAATTCATGAAGGATCCTTTGGCACTCATGCCAATGGACACACAATGGCGAGAAAAATTCTAAGAGCAGGGTACTATTGGTTAACAATGGAATCCGACTGCTACAAGTACATGAGGAGGTGTCACAAGTGTCAGATATACTCCGACAAAATTCATGTACCGCCATCACATCTCAAAGTTCTTTCTTCCCTGTGGCCTTTTTCCATATGGGGAATCGACATGATTGGCATGATTGAACCAAAGGCTTCAAACAGACATCGGTTCATCCTGGTAGCCATTGACTACTTCACCAAGTGGGTCGAAGCAGCGTCATTCGCTAATGTAACCCGACAAGTGGTGGTCCGATTTATCAAAAACAATATCATCTGCCGTTATGGTGTTCCGAGCCAGATCATTACTGATAATGGATCTAACTTGAACAACAAGATGATGAAAGAGTTGTGTGCTGAGTTCAAGATCGAACACCATAACTCATCTCCCTACCGACCCAAGATGAACGGAGCGGTAGAAGCGGCCAATAAGAATATCAAAAAGCTTGTTCAAAAGATGGTTGTAACCTACAAAGACTGGCACGAGATGCTACCCTTTGCTCTTCACGGTTATCGCACATCTGTCCGCACTTCAACAGGGGCAACCCCTTTCTCTCTAGTGTATGGCATGGAAGCAGTGCTCCCCATAGAAGTAGAGATCCCATCAATCCGAGTATTGATGGAAGCTAAGCTCACCGAAGCTGAATGGTGTCAAAGCCGACACGACGAACTGAATCTGATCGAAGAAAAGAGAATAACGGCGCTATGCCACGGTCAGTTGTATCAACAGAGAATGAAGAGGGCGTTTGACAAAAAGGTCCGACCTCGCATCTTCAGAAAAGGAGACCTCGTGCTCAAGATGATCCAGTCATTTCTCACTGATTCGCGAGGTAAATGGACTCCGAATTATGATGGCCCCTATGTGGTCACGAAAGCTTTCTCAGGCGGCGCCTTGAGACTTGCAAACATGGACGGAGAGTAATTTGCCTACCCCACGAATGTTGATGTAGTCAAGAAATACTTCGCCTAAACTAAAAAAAAAGAGAGAAAAAAATGTCTCGGTGGATTGAAAACCCGAAAGGGCGGTCCAGGCAAAAGTTAGAGACATGAAAAAAATCATCCCGATGGATTGGAAACATCAAAGTACAATCCAGGCAAAAATTAGGGATAATGGCAAGTAACTATGTTCAACAGAGGCAAATCCCTCAGCAGCAGCAGATACATCATCTGTCAGAAAACTCCAGTCAAAGTCACCTTCGACAGAAGCTCAGGATGCCCCGAATTCAAAGTTGGTAGAAGGATAATGGTCGTTATGTTTCAACGTAGCCCTTTTCCCTGTAAATTACCATTTTCAAACTTTGTATATACTCTTTGGAATAACGCATTTGGCTGATCTTCATCTTATCAATAAAATTCGAGCCCTTGTGCTTTTGTTTGCAATTCTTATTTGTTTTAGCTTTACAGAATGACGTTTTAACATAATTAGCGATTCTTGAAATGAAACAAAAATGAATTTACTTGTTAAAACTTTTTCTGCTTTTAAAATAAAGACGGCAATTTCTTTTGACTGTTGAACATCAGAAGAACATCGGTCGCTTCTCCAGAAGTAATCGAACCTCAAAGTGCAGAATCGAAGTACTCCTTCAAAACTAGTACGCCTGAATGAAGGGATCAACTGTGTCAGAGACCTTGTTTCGTCTGATACGCCACGGCAGAGTTCTCATCTCCTAAGCCCGACCAACGGTAGCTCCTAACAGGGACTGTCTCTCCTAACCAAGGTGGAATTGCTATCTTGAACCAGTGATATTTCTGTACGCCCCGCGATGGCCGAGTATCCAGTCGTGTTCACCTATCAATTTGTATGTCGCGTCAGTTTTGTCAGCATATACATACATGCATCATTGCATTATTGATTTGCGTTTACATTTCATATTGCATCACTATCACTCTAGTCGGTCTTGTCCCCTAGTGATAAAAGTCCTCTCAACCGAGTTGTCATCCCTTTCCTCGTCGGGAAGTGTTACGTCTGAACATTCTCTCGCCTTCGGTTTATTTCTGGAAGGAAGTTGGCCCTTGACCACTTTGATAACTTGAACCTCTGAAGACCAGAGAGCCCTCAATTAACGTCACTCTTCGCCATTGAAGATGATATCCTTGTTTTCCCGGATTAAAGAAAATCCCGAGAGAAACCCTCCTTTCGGCAGTACGACAGTTTTTCTCCGAAAAACCCACTGATGAAAAGGTCATCGGCACCTCGAAATTGGATCACATCATAGGGCATTTCTCCGGGAAGACCCCGAGAAAAGTATGATGTAAAGACCCCAAACGACAGCAGTCTCCCAAGAGACTCGTTTTCCCCAGTAGAAACAAATGGCGTCTCCAACAGAGAAGTTTGTGCAATTCTACAACTCAGACGACTGGGTTCCCCCAGCAAGTCTGTCATCAAAACTTTTTCCGTCAAATGGCACCTCCCCAGGAAAATTCGGCGAGAAGTTTGAGGAAAATCGCTACGCATAGCGTCCCTTGTCAATTAAGTTTATTGACAAAAGAAACTAAGACCAGTTCCTTGGTAGGAAACCAGGATCGAGGGGAAGTTTGTTTCAGCAACTGAGACCAGTTCCTTGGTCGGAAACCAGGATCGAGGGGAAGTTGACAAAAGAAAACTGAGACCAGTTCCTGGGCTGAAGACCAGGATCGAGGGGAAGTTTACCTTTTCTAGCCATCATTGCTTAGCAAAAGAAGATGAATGCGTGAATTACCATTCATAGACGCCGTCAAAATTTCGGGTATTCTGATATTTAATCCTCTTGCACCCCGAATGCCCGAATACCTTCGTCATTCACACCTTCGGGTCCAAGAAGATTAAATAGGGGCATCTGTCATACCCCAAATTTTGACCACTAAGATTTCCCATCATTGTGAAAATCATCATCACAATATGGATGAGCCATCATGCTTCATCAGTCTCCCCAAAGATGGGTGAGCATTCACTACAATCAAAATTAGGGTTTCAAGCCCTCTCTGAGTGCTTAGACAAAGGGTCAATCAAGAAATGACATGATCTTCAACTTGTCTAAACCTCTCAAACATACACAAAGGATAAAAAAGGACTCCCACTTCAAGGATCAAGCACAAGGATGCTCCATTCTAGGTGGATCAAGTCTCAAGATCGACCGTGTCACCAAATTAGGGTTTTGGTCGACCAGGGCCTCCAGATGGAAAATTTTCATCCGGGCACAAGCCAATGATCCAAAAAATAACCTAATATACTTCATGGGACCTCATGGACCCAATCATCAAGTCAATTTTGCCTCAAGGGATGCATTCATCAAAAATCAGGAATTAGGGTTTCTTGACCTAATTCACCCGTAAGTTGACTTTTGGGACAAACCATGAGCCAAGACCTCAAGACATGATTTGAGGGTCTCTAATGAACTATATTGATCCATTTGGAACAATGGATTAATCCAAGAAGCTTGAGCAACAAGTCTCAATTTCATCTGCACCACAGTTAGGGTTTTAAGGAAAAAGTCAACTGTAACTTTGACTTTTGACCAGGACATGCTCCCAAACCCTAGGACATGCCTCAATATACCCTATGACACCCATGGAACATGTCCATCAAGTTTTATTTAGGTCAAGGACATGATTTCATGAAGAATTGCACAGTTTAGAATTCATCTGATAAAAAGTCAACTGTGCACAAAAGTCAACTTTGACTTTTTGAGATTTTTCACCAAAATGAATTTTTAACCCTAAAATGATGTTAATGTATGATTTGAATCATCATTCATCAAGAAAAATCAAGAAAAGTTGGATAACTTGTAAAAGGGGTAACCATAAAAACTTAGGAAATTTTCTAAGTTAAAAATAAAGTGACAAGGGTACCAACTTTGGAGGATCATAACTCCTAAACCACAAAGCCATTTTTTCTCATCCAAATATGGATTTGTAGCCCTCATTACCCTCTACAAAAACTTCAACTAGACCGAAGTCCAATTCATTAAGGATTTTGAGTTATGGAGTGATCAAAGTGGCTGAAAAATGAAAATGTCACTTTTTCCAACACTTAGTGAAATTTTCACTAAGTCCAAATCTGTCTTCATTTTTTTCGAAATGTAGGGGGATTTTTCACTTGGATTCAAAAGAGATCAAAACCAAACATGTTCAAACAGTTGTTATATCATGTAAGGGCTTTCCAAAATGGCCAAGAACATTGCCAAATTCCATTTGGGCTATGAGTTATGACATTGTCAAATTGCCTTGTTGAAATCTGCCAAGGCAAGGCAGAATTTGCATTTTTGCTCGATTTGCCAAAATCAGCCAAATCCAAATGCTCCTATCCACTTGGACACATCAGAGGATTGAATCTAAAGGGGACAATCACTGAGCCAAACCCCCAAAGTCTTTGGAACAAGAAATAACATGTTGAACCTAGAATGGCCAAAATAGGGACAAGACTCCAATTTTGGATTGGAGCATTCAATGGAAGCATTAAGGAGGCATGGACTGAGCCATTTGCAACTAAATTCAGTCAAGACTTATCCAAGACCAAGGAAACCACAACCCTGTGCCCTAACCTCTAGTCAATGGCTAGAGGAGACTTGGATTTCCATTGGCCAACATTGAACAAACACCTGCTGCAGTTGCCATTTACTGTGGATCCCAAAAAAAACTTGCTCTACTATAAATAGAGCTCAATTATGATCAGTTTAAGTACACCAAAGGCCTACAACACTTGCCTTTCTCAAAATCTCTTTCTCTTGGCAAAAATGCCTTTCTTAGCAAGGTAGCTATCGGGTTTTGAGCTAGAGGGCAATTCCACTCAAACTAATCACTCACACACCTCACATACATCACATATGAGCTGATCAAACACTTAAACAACAACTAGAACACTGATTTCTCAGAATCACCAGTCAATTGCTCAAGGTTTTAACCAAAGTGCAGTTGAGATGCCATGAAATGATCCAGCTAATTTCAATCAAGTCCAAGCATTCAAACACACTCCATAGGGTGTAGGGAAGTTGTTCAGATCATCACCACTCATCTGTAACACCTCCAAATCAAAAATCACATTGCACTTGCTGTCACGGCCTAGAGGTAAGCACATACTTGGTCATCTCTCAATCTATGCATATTTCCTCGCACAATAATTTGGCCATATGTTCATAATCATGCATAGAATGTTTCCCCTCAATTAATTGCATTGTTTGAATCGTGTATCAAAAATCCCAGCCTTCATGCAGAAATTAGGGTTCTTGAGGATTTTTCTTGATTTCTTGTTATATGTTTAATTTAAATGAAATTAAATGCCATAGACATGATCGTGAGGTTGAAACGAGTTGATTGGTATGTGGATTGCATGATATAATCAAGTATTCAGTGAGATTGGATAGAAAATGCAAATTTAGCCAAACCCAGAACACGCGCGTGTTCTTGGTGTGTTCTTGGCGCCTTTTTTCAAAATTTGAATATTTGAATTTTGTGATTTTATTTAATTGATTCAAAAATTAATTTCTCTTTGAGTTTTAATGATTTTGAGTTGATTCTTTTTTTGATAATTCACAAAAATGTTAAAATATTTTATTTTATCAAAAAATCCCAAAAATATTATTTATTTCATATAATTGATATTTTTGCAAAGAATTAATGTTTTAATTGTTTTTAACATTTAAAATATTTTTTCCACCTTGATTTTGCAACTTTTAATGCTTTCTAATTATTTTGTAGGTCAATACTTAATTTTTGAAGCATTAATCCAAGATCACAATTTGTTTTTCATATGTTAAATAATTTTGATCATTTTAATTGAATTTTTATTCAATTAAATACATTTTTGAAAACAAATTAGGGTTTTTTGGATTAATTCAACCCTCATAAATCATTTTCAAAACACTTTGGGCCTCTAATAGAGTGTAAGACCCAATCCTTTTTTTTGACCAAACCATTTTTGGGCCTCAGATATTGTATAAGTCCCGATACCGTAAAAAACAAACGGCGCGATCGTCGCCTTCTGAAAAATAACCTGGGTCTCTCCTTGAGCTATAAGACCCATTGAAAACTTTGGGCCTCTATTATAGTGTAAGACCCAATACCCTTGTACAGATAAAATTTTTTGGGCCTCACTTATTGTATAAGTCCCTCTGTACATTTTCAAATAAACGGCACGATCGTCGCCTTTTCAAAATAACCATGGGCCTCTCCTCGAGCTATAAGACCCATTCAAAACTTTTGGGCCTCTAATAGAGTGTAAGACCCAACCCCCTTTTAACCAAAATCACTTTAGGCCTCAAATATTGTATAAGCCCATTTGCGTTAAAATAAAATCTCGGCTCGATCGCCATTTTTAAACGAAAAATCAACTGGGCCTACCCTCGTGTTATAAGCCCCACTCTTTTTTCTTTAAACCTTTTGGGCCTCTTGAGAGAGTGTAAGACCCATCCCTCTGTACAAATTCAAACAGTGCGCTCACTGATAAAACCCTGGGCCTCTCCTTGAGCTGTAAGCCCCAAATCTTTCTTTTTCAAAACACTTTCTCCTTTGATTTTGAATATACTGTTGTTTTCAATCTTTCTTTGTTGAACAACTAACCAAACAGCATGGAAGCTCTACAACCGAGTAAGTCGTTATTGCTTTCATTTACCGCTTTCATATACATATAACTGTATTGTGGGGCTGTTTCACTGTAAGTCTTCTTTCATAAACTCATATCAACTGTGTAATAATAGTATAGATATTTAGAGTTTCCCCGGCAACTACGTCTAGCATTAAGCCTGTTGGTCACTCTTAGAAATAGTCTAAACTAGATCCCCATAGGATTACCAGACACAGTATTCCCTCCTCTTGGGGTTAAACAATATGGAGACATGAAAGGCAACATTCTCTGTGAACCCTTTCATAGACTGTCACTCGTAGAAGTTGTCAAAGAAACTCTATTCCCCAGAGATGATCTTTTCTCCGTGAATGGCATCTCTTGAGTTTCTTCCAAATTCTCGAACTTTCCTGGCTTGATCTATTCTCGGTGAATGGCATGTCTTGAATTTCTCGGGGTTTGGGGACCCACAGGCTTCTTAAAAGCATTTGTCAAGAAACTCTACTCCCCAGAGATGATCTTTTCTCCGTGAATGGCATCTCTTGAGTTTCTTCCAAATTCTCGAACTTTCCTGACTTGATCTATTCCTTGTGGATAGCTTGCCTTGAATTTCTCGGGGTTTGGGGACCCATCGGCTTCTTAAAAGCATCAGCCTCCTCTTGGGCATTATATAAGGACAGGCTTTCTAAAAGCAACCTCGCCTCCTCTTGGGCTTAGTACAAGGACCTGCCGGCTTCTTAGAAGTATTCACAGCCTCCTCTTAGGCTTCGTATAATGATCTCTTCCTCCGGGAATGATAGCCTCCTCTTGGGCTTCGTACAAGGACCTCTCGGCTTCTTAGAAATTTCCAGCCTCCTCTTGGGCTTCGTACAAATTATCCCGACGACCTCCTAGAGGTATAGGAACAGAAATCAGTCATCTTAATAGAACAGTCTTTCCAAGAGTCTACTACTATTTCTCAAAGCATGGTACAAAAGATGAAACTTTAGACTTGGACAGTCTAATCACCTTGAGTCTCAAAGACATTCTCAAGCACTCTTTAAGAATAGGAAGAAAACCCCGTAGACTCGGACAGTCTCAATACCCTTCGGATTTCCCGCTTCCTTAAAGAACAGGAATAACCCGGATCCTTGAATCAAATCCATGAGTACAGTGTTGCTCATATAAGAACTGATTTTCTCTTTAAAATCAGTATACTGGACCTGTCACTTAACTAAAACAGTTACCATAGCCTCCTCTTAGGCTTTGTATAATGATCCTTCTCCATTGAAGTTAGCCTCCTCTTGGGCTTTGTACAAATGATTCTCCCCAGCGGAGTCAAACAACGTTTAGCCTCTCTCTCGGGCTTCGTACGAGACACATAAGAGACTCCCTCGTTGAGTCCATCATCCCTTTCGTCTCCATCTCGGGCTTTATACGAGATACCAAAAGGTTCTTATCGAGCCAAACAAAAAAACAATAGCCTCCATCTCGGGCTTTATACGAGATACCAAAAGACTTCATCGTCGAGTCAAAACTTTTTAGCCTCTCTCTCGGGCTTTGTACGAGACACATACTAGCCTCCTCTTAGGCTTTATATAAGAAAACCACTGGTTAACCCAATCAACCTTTTAGCATCAAAGTTGTGCCTCGTTCACAGTACACAAACATCAACAACTCCTTTCTTTCATCTAACTGCTGTAAGCGGCAAGCCTCTGGATCATCTACATCAATGCCACTGTCCCTCTTTTAGCATGAGAAATTCCTAAGGAAAGATGGCATTGCTCTACACTGAGTTAAAGTCTTCTCATTCAGGTTAAAATCCCCTATAAAGGAAATTATGGCATTACTAGGATCCGCGTATCCCGGTTAAAGTAATCCTCCTTTACAGTCAGTCACCCAACAGTTGTGACAAACAGACCCCTTTAGAGATGACAAATTCTCTCTAAGGTCAACACCTTCAGCTTCACATCTTGGGCTTTGAACAAGATACAAACCACCTTTCGCTTCACGTCTTGGGCTTTGAACAAGACACCAAAACAACCATTTCCTCCCATAGAATAGGAGGAACTACGAACGCTCTGATTTCCCTGTTTCGGTAAACGGGAATACGTAGGCATAAGATTGAAAGAAAAATCTTAGCGAGCACACTATCCCATACTCTCATGTATCTATCAAAAGCATCACTCCTAACATCCTAATCCTTGTTCCCCGCTATAAAGTCCTAGAAAGAGAAAAGAAAACCGTATTGGCGAAAATACAAATAACCAGTACAAGGGCCCCCCCCCCCACATTGATAGCATTCGTAACCTAACAGACCGCTGTTTAAACTCAGTATGCAAAGCAGGGTTAATTGGAGACATCTATTTCCCTTCCTTCATCAGCTTTAATAGGATAAAAAATGAATCGACCTGTAGTAAGCTCAACCGCAGAGAGCGACTAGCGCTTAAGAACCGCGTCCAAAATCGCTCACTACACATACTTCTCCACTATGGGCATTGAGGTGATCTCTGAGATCACATTCCTTTGTAGCTGAGCTTCTGCCATGGCTTGCATGTCGTTACGAAGGTTTCTCATATCCTCTCTCAGAGCGTCGATCTCTTCTTTCAACTCTCTGTTTTCTTCCTCAAGATCATCCATCTTTTTCTGACGATTGGCCCGAGTATTATATGAATGAGACAGATTGACTCTAGAACTGAGACACAAACGTGAGATTCGTAGGTAAGAAGAATACGCGATGTGAGAATGATGAATGCAATGATTATATTAATTGTTTTTTGGTTTAATCCAAATAAACTTCGACAATTAGATTGCAAATATCAAACAGTGGGGAAACCCCTTTTTATTGAATTCAAAGTATTACATAAATGAAATACAGTAGATTACAAGGTGCAGAAACAGAAACCTAAGCTAATGGGTCCCGAGTCCTCTCTGAAGAGAAATTGGGTGCTGACTCTGGTCTTTCCTTTTCTTTGACCGGGGCTCTTGGGCCGTTGTCGGGTTGTTATTCCTTTGCCAGGTGAAAGGAGTGAGCAAATTCCTTTGGTCATCTTGATTCTCTACAGCATGTTGCTCCAAAATTTCAATCAGAGCGTCCTTTTCTTTCAGTAGTTGCTGTATTTTGATGCACTCCACGTTGAGGGTGCGGTACTTGTTCTTCCAAGACCTCTTCTCCCGTTGAACTTTGTTGAGAGTAACCTGAAGCTTTTCAGTCTCAGTCATGAAGTACATGACAGACTCCCTCGGTGGAAGAACTCCATGATGAGGATAAGGCATCTTTAGCTTGAGAGCTCTAGTTTATACCCAGTGGAGATAAGGCTCCACCGAGACACAGTCGGGTTTTCCTAGAGACTCTCGTCCATTCTTATGAACATGTTTCCAAGCGTGCACTATTTCCGTCTTTAGTGCTCTGTCATTTTCTCCTTCCTTGAAGAAAAGACCTTCCAGATGAACACTCCGTGGGACGTGCCTCATCGGGTATCCAAATTGACGACGAACAAGAACTGGATGGTAATTGATTCCTCCCTTAGTTCCTATAAGGGGTACGTTGGGGAAGTTTCCACAACGGTCAATGATCCTGATCCCATCATAAATCCTATTACACCAATCTATGTCAGAGTTTGTGAGGGACATGATTTTCTACGACCAACGTAAGGCATTCTTGTGATCCCAAAAAGCAGCAGACTTAGGCAAATGGGAGATAAACCATTTGTAAAGCAGGGGTACACAGCACGTGATCTCCCCTCCACTGTACAAATTCCCTAAGTGTACAGAATGATACGCATCTGCGAGCAGAGTCGGCACAGGGTTTCCAATGAGAAAAACCTTAATGGAGTTGATATCGACGAAGTTATTAATGTTGGGCAACAGAAATAACCCGTAGGTGAGTAAAACAAAGATGCTTTCAAAAGCAGTCCCGTTCCCGATACTGGCAAAGTACAGGGCTTTCTTTGTCAAGAACTGGGCTGGCAAACCTTGTATGCCACCCTTAGTGGTCATGTGAGTCCTGACCTCAGACTCGTCCAAATGAATTGCTCTTGTAATGGTCTGATTCTTTGGAATTTCTTCCAGTCCAGAAAATAGAGCTTGATCAGTAATGTGTAGATCAATCAGATGAGAATATTCCTCCAGCGTTGGTGCTAGCTGGTAATCCGGGAATGTGAAACAATGATAGACCGGATCGTAGAACTGAATGAGCGCATCCATGATTCCCTCAATCACATGGACTCTTAGCAGAGATAGCAAACCTCCGTACTTGGCTCTGAAAGCCTCTTGGTTTGTGACCATCCTCGCCAAACCTCTTAAATCCTCTAGTTTTGGAATCCTGAAGGTGTACTTATGAGTTCTCCTTCTACCGAAATCCATTAGCGTAATCCTTTTCTCTGATATTTGCAATCACAGTCTTAGTTTATTTTGAAAAAAAACAGAGAGACTAGAAGAGAAATTTTTTGAATGTTTTAATGTTTTTTAAATGAATGCATGACTGCAGCACACAAAAACATAGAAAAAACATGGGGTCAAAGGGTTGTTGTCATGGAGTCAAGGCTCTACCCATCCCCAAAGGTTTATACTAGGGTGATTTATGTACCTGTACTCAAAATCATCAGCTCCTCCCAGGATAACAAATAGCAAGCGGATCGCCAGCGAGCTGTATGAAATCTTAGAGTAAATGCTATTCACCGAGAATAGATCATCAGCCTCAAATGAGGATAGTATCGCGTGACAACTATTTCCGATAGCTTCCGTACTACAAAAGGGTTGGCTCCTCAGCTTCTCAGACATCACAATTGGCCCATTGCCTATGAGAGGGAATGGGTTGCATTGGGAAGCCTCCACTGAGGTTGATGGTCGACCTCGTCGCCATCACTTATCTTAAGTGTATACTCAATCTTTCCACATGCGGCATCACACGCATTCCCATTAGCAGAAAAATAAACACAGATATCAATTAAGAGAAGCAGTATATATATTTGTCCTAGACTTTTTTTAAAATCTACGAATCTTATGTTCCTGACAGAAAATGGCTGCCTGGCGGAGACGCCATTCTGTGGTTCCTTCCCCACTTAAAGGTTTTTTTGACCTAAGATCCTAGTGAAGTCAACAAAGAGTCCTATCCCAGAAAGAAAGAAAGACCGGCCCCACGGTGGGCGCCACTTTTTTTAAGGTTTCCACCTAATAGATGGGAAGAGAACAAGATCTCGTCGTCCCCAGTGAAGTCGCCATTCTTCTGTAGCGAACGATTTTGGATGTGGTTGCGAAGCACTACCGCTCTTTGGTATCTACAGTTCGATTCATTTTTTATCCTATTAAAGCTGATGAAGGAAGGGAAATAGATGTCTCCAATTAACCCTGCTTGCAAACTGAGTTTGAACAGATGACTGTTGGTTTACAGATGCTACAAAGATTGTGGGTCTCTTTTAGGTTTATTTTGTTAAAAATAGTGTCCGGTCGATTGGTGGGAGGTTAAGACTGATGCTTTTCAATTGATATGTGGAGGTATGGGATTTTGGGTTTTGGATTAGTGTGCTCGCTAAGATTTTTCTTTCAGTCTTATGCCTACGTATTCCCGTTTTTTGCGAAACAGGGAAATCAGACCGATCGTAGTTCCTCCTATTCTATGGGAGGAAATGGTGTTTTGGTGTCTTGTTCAAAGCCCAAGACGTGAAGCAAAAGGTAGTTTGTATCTTGTTCAAAGCCCAAGATGTGAAGCTGTAGAGGTTTGACTTTAGAGAGAATTTGTCATCTCTAAAGAGGGGTTTGTATGTCACAACTGTTTATAAAGGAGAATTACTTTAACCGGGATATGTGAATCTGACAATGCCATAATTTCCTTTATAGGGGATTTCCAACCTGAAGGAGAAGACTTTAACTCAGTGTAGAGCAATGCTATCTTTCCTTAGGATTTCTCATGCTAAAAGAGGGACAGTGGCATGGATGTAGATGATCCATAGGCTTGCCGCTTACAGCGATTAGATGAAGGGGAATGAGTTGTTGATGTTTGTGTACTGTGAACGAGGCACAACTTTGATGCTAAAAGGTTGATTGGATCAACCAGTGGTTTTCTTATACAAAGCCTAAGAGGAGGCTAATGGTTTTCTTATACAAATACTAAGAGGAGGCTAATGGCCCAACAAGAGGGTATTTTTGATCTGTCTCGTACAAAGCCCGAGATAAAGGCTAAAAGGGAAGTAACTCAACAAGAGAGTCTTCTATGGTATCTCGTACGAGCCCGAGATGGAGGCCAAGCGTTTTACACTCAACAAGAGAGTGATTTTTGTCTTGTACAAAGCCCAAGACGGAGGCTAAAAGGTGTTTGACTCCGCTGGGGAGAATCATTGTATAAAGCCCAAGAGAGAGGTTATGGTGCTGTTTCAGTTGAGTGGCAGGTCCAGTATATTGGTTCAAAGAGAAAATCAGTTCTTATATGAGTAATGTTATACTCATGGATTTGTTCCAAGGATCGGGGTTATTTCCTGTTCTTTAAGGAAATGGGAAATCCAATGGGTATTGAGACTGTCCGAGTCTATGGGGTTCCTTCCTATTCTTGAAGGGTGCTTGAGAATGTCTTTGAGACTCAAGGAAATTAGACTGTCCAAGTCTAGAGTTTCATCTTTTGTACCATGCTTTGAGAAACAGTAGTAGAATCTTGGAAAGACTGTTCTATTAAGATGACTGATTTCTGTTCCTATACCTCTAGGAGGTCGTCGGGACAATTTGGACAAAGCCCAAGAGGAGGCTGGAAACTTTTAAGAAGCCGAGGGACAATTTGTACTAAGCCCAAGAGGAGGCTATCATTCCCGGAGGAAGAAATCATTTATACGAAGCCTGAGAGGAGGCTGTGAATACTTCTAAGAAGCCGACGGGTCCTTGTACAACGCCCAAGAGGAGGCGAGGATGCTTTTAGGAAGCCTGTGGGTCCCCAAACCCCGAGAAGTTCAAGACAGGCTATTCACAAAGAATAGATCAAGCCAGGAAAGTTTGAGAATTTGGAAGAAACTCAAGAGATGCAATTCACGGAGAAGAGATCATCTCTGGGGAGTAGAGTTTCTTGACAATTCCTAAGGGTGCTTTTAAAAAGCCTGTGGGTCCCCAAACCCCGAGAAATTCAAGACAGGCTATTCACAAAGAATAGATCAAGCCAGGAAAGTTCGAGAATTTGGAAGAAACTCAAGAGATGCAATTCACGGAGAAGAGATCATCTCTGGGGAATAGAGTTTCTTGACAACTTCTACGAGTGACAGTCTGAGAAAGGGTTCAAAAAGAATCTGCCTTTCACATCTCCATATTGTTTAACCCCAAGAGGAGGGAAGACTGTGTCTGGTAATCCTATGGGGATCTAGTTTTGACTATTTAAGAGTGATCAATGGGCTTAATGCTAGACATAGTTGTCGGGGAAACTCTAAATATCTATACTATTATTACACAGTTGATATGAGTTTATGAAAGAAGACTTACAGCGAAACAGCCCCACAATACAGTTATATGTATATGAAAGCGGTAAATGAAAGCGGATAAACACTTACTCGGTTGTAGAGCTTCCATGTTGTTTGGTTAGTTATTCAACAAAGAAAGATTGAAAACAACAGTATATTTCAAAATCAAAGGAGAAAGTGCTTTGAAAAAGAAAGATTTGGGGCTTACAGCTCAAGGAGAGGCCCAGGGTTTTATCAGTGAGCGCACTGTTGAATTTGTACAGAGGGACTTATACAAGTGACTGAGGCCCAAAAATGTTTTGCTGTACAAAGGGATTTGGGTCTTACATTCTCTCAAGAGGCCCAAAAGGTTTAAAGAAAAAGAGTGGGGCTTATAACACGAGGGTAGGCCCAAATGATTTTTCGTTTGAAATGGCGATCGCGCCGAGATTTTCTTTTAACGCGAAGGGGCTTATACAATATCTGAGGCCCAAAGTTGTTTTGGTTAAAAGAGGATTGGGTCTTACACTCTATTAGAGGCCCAAAAGTTTGGAATGGGTCTTATAGCTCGAGGAGAGGCCCAATTAATTTTTAAAAGGCGGTGATCGCGCTGTTCGCTTGTACCGAGGGACTTATACAATAAGTGAGGCCCAAAAATTGTTTGTACAAGGGGGTTTGGGTCTTACACTCTATTAAGAGGCCCAAAGAGTTTTAAAGAAAAGAAATGGGTCTTACTACTCGAGGGTAGGCCCAAGGTTTGTTTTTCAACGGATGATGATCGCGTCGAACTTTTTGAAATACAACGGGACTTATACCATAAGTGGGGCCCAAAATAGGTTGTATTTACAAAGGGTTGGATCTTACACTCTATTAGAGGCCCAAAAGGTTTTTGAAAATGATTTATGAGGGTTGAATTAATCAAAAACCCAAATTTGTTTTCAAAATGTGTTTTAATTGAATAAAATATTCAATTAAAATGATCAAAATTGTTTAACATGTGGAAAACATATTGTGATCTTGGATTAATGCTTCATAAATCAAGTTTTTCCCTACAAAATGATTAGAAGTCATAAAAATCTGAAAAATCAAGAAGGAAAAAATATTTTAAATGTCAAAAACAATTAAAATATTAATTCTTTGAAAAAATATCAATTATATGAAATAAATAATATTTTTGGGATTTTTTCATAAAATAAAATATTTTAACATTTTTGTGAATTATTAAAAAAAGAATCAACTCAAAATCATTAAAACTCAGAGAGAAATTAATTTTTGAATCAATTAAATAAAATCACAAAATTCAAATATTTGAATTTGAGAGAAATGGCGCCAAGAACAGCTGAAGAACACGCGCGTTTTTCAGCTTTGCCCAGATTTGCATTTTCTATCCAATCTCACTTAATACTTGATTATATCATGCAATCCACATATCAATCTGCTCGTTTTCACCTCACAATCATGTTTATGACAATTAATTTCATTTAAATTATGCATAAAACAAGAAATCATGATAAATCCTCAAGAACCCTAAATTTTGCATGAAGGCTGGGATTTTTGATACACGATTCAAACAAAGCAATTACTTAAGGGGAAACATTCCATGCATGATTATGAACATTTGGCAAAAGTATTATGCGAGGAAATATGCATAGATTGAGAGATGACCAAGTTTAGGCTTACCTATAGGTCGTGACAGCAAGAGCAAATTGATTTCTGAGTTGGAGGTGTTACAGATGAATTGTGATGATCTGAACAGCTTCCCTACACCTTATGGAGTGTGTTTGATTGCTTGGACTTGATGGAAATTGGCTGGATCACTTCATGGCATCTCAACTGCAACTTGGTTAAAACCTTGAGCAATTGACTGGTGATTCTGAGAAATCAGTGTTCCAGATGTTGTTTAAGTGTTTGATCCGCTCACATATGATGTATATGAGGTGTGTGTGTGATTGGTTTGAGTGGAATTGCTCTCTAATGAAAAACCTGATAGTGACTTGCTAAGAAAGTCATTTTTGAGAGTGAGAAGTGGATTTTGAGAAAGGCAAGTGTTGTAGGCCTTTGGTGTACTTAAACTGATCAACTGCTGAGTAGGGTTAACCAATGTTGGCAAATGAAAATCCAAGTCTCCTCTAGCCATTGACTAGAGGTTAGGGCACAGGCTGTTGGTCCACTTGGTCTTGGATAAGTCTTGACTGAATTCAGTTGCTAATGGCTCAGTCCATGCCACCTTGGTGCTTCCATTGAATGCTCCAATCCAAAATTGGAGTCTTGTCCCTATTTTGGGCAATTCTAGGTTTAGCATGTTATTTCTTGTTCCAATGACTTTGGAGGCTTGGCTCAGTGATTGTCCCCTTTAGATTTAATCCTCAGATGTGTCCAAAGTGATGACAAGGCTTGGAATTGGCTGATTTTGGCAAATCGAGCAAAAGTGAAAAATTCTGCCTTGCCTTGGCAGATTTCAGCAAGGCAACTTGCCAATGTCATATCTCATGGCCCAAATTGAATTTGGTGATGTTCTTGGTCATTTTGGAAAGCCCTTATATGATACAACAACTGTTTGATCATATTTGGTTTTGAAACCTTTGGGATCCAAGTGAAAAATCCCCCTACATTTGGAAAAAAGTAAGGCAGATTCTGACTTAGTGAAATTTTCACTAAGTGTTGGAACAAAGTGACTTTTCTTGATTTTGATCACTCCATAACTCAAAATCCATGAGGAATTTGGACATAGGTCAGTATGAAGCTTTTGTAGAGGGCAATGAGATCTACAAATCAAGCTTTGGATGGGGAAAAATGGCTTTATGGTTTAGGAGTTATGATCCTCCAAAGTTGGTACCTTTGTCACTTTATTTCATAACTAAGAAAATTTTCTAAGTTTTTATGGTTACCCCTTTTACAAGTTATCCCACTTTCTTTGATTTTTCTTGATGAATGATGATTCAAATCATACATTAACATCATTTTAGGGTTAAAAATACATTTTTGTGAAAAATCTCAAAAAGTCAAAGTTGACTTTTGTGCACAGTTGACTTTTTATCCGATGAATTCCAAACTGTGCAATCCTTTAGGAAATCATGTCCTTGACCTAAATCAAACTTGATGGATATGTTCCATGGGTGTTATAGGGTATATTGAATCATGTCTTAGGGTTTGGGAGCATGTCCTGGTCAAAATTCAAAGTTACAGTTGACTTTTCTCGCAAAACCCTAACTGTGGTTCAGATGAAATTGAAACTTGTTGCTCAAGCTTCTTGTATCAATCCATTGTTCCAAATGGATCAATATGGTATATTAGAGACCCTCAAATCATGTCTTGAGGTCTTGGTTCATGATTTGTCCCAAAAGTCAACTTAGGGGTGAATTAGGTCAAGAAACCCTAATTCCTGATTTTTGATGTATGCATCCCTTGAGGTCAAATTGACTTGATGATTGGGTCCATGAGGTTCCATGGAGTATATTAGGATATGCTTTGAAGCATTGGCTCATACCCAGAGGAAAATTTCCAACTGGAGGCCCTGGTCGACCAAAACCCTAATTTGGTGACACTGGCGATCTTGAAGCTTGATCCACCTAGAAGGGAGCAACCTTGTGCTTAATCCTTGATGTGGGAGTCCTCTTGATCCATTGTGGATGTTTGAGAGGTTAGACAAGTTGAAGATCATGTCATTCCTTGATTGATACTTTGTCTAAGAACTCTGGGAGGGCTTGAAACCCTAATTTTGATAGTAGTGAATGCTCACCCATCTTTGGGGAGACTAATGAGGCATAATGATACACCCATATTGTGATGATGATTTGCACAATGATGAGAAATCTTAGTGGTCAAAATTTGGGGTATGACACAGGGCATACGACAATGGCCAAAGATGGGGCCACATGACAACAAACCTCGTTGAATTAATGAACTTTGTATTCAAGGGCATCCGAAACTTACCGATAATTGCTTTGGTAAGGGCAACATATTTTAGGCTCGGGGGACTTTTTGATATCAAACGTTCAAAGTGAAGTTCTGTCTTACAATCTAGACAGCTGTTTAGTGATAGTTCCATGAAATTCATTAAGGACGAAGCTGCCAAAGCTAACACACATGTGGTCACAGTGTTTGACCATAATAAAGGTTGGTTCAGTGTTGTTAAGCCAATGGATCACAATGAAGGGAGGCCGAGGGGATGCTACCGAGTGGAACTAGATATGAGTTGGCGTGACTGCAGAAAGTTTCAAGCATTTCATATGCCTTGCTCACATGTAATAGTAACATGTTCAAAGGTTCGCCAGGAACCTTCCAACTATATGTCTGTTGTTTACCAAGTCATTAGTCTATGCAATGTCTACAATACTAGCTTTTAGGTAGTAGCAAATGAGGACTATAGGCTTGCATACGGAGGCGAAATTGTCTGGTATAATGAAAATACGCGAAGAAAGAAAAAGGGTCGCCCTAATAGCACACGTATTCGAACGGAGATGGATACGACAAACAAAATGGTCAAATTATGTAGTTTGTGCCGTCATCCCGGGCACAATCGTACAAAATATCCCAATGTAGGATCAAGCACAACATCATAGTTTCAAATGTAACTTTGTCTCTTTATATCAACAACAACTATCATTCCATTAATATCATAACTTTCAACAGCAACAATTAACAATAAATTAAATAATAAAAAAACAAAACAAACAAATACAACAGCTCAACAACATAACTAAGCAATTACAACCATCAAGACAATTTTCTGAGAACTATACATCAACGTTTGAACATCTTGGTCATTAGTAACATTCTCCCAGAAACGAACTTCTCCATTTTGGTTGAAGGTGGTAACAAGCCTTTGAATTCTTCTGATCTTTTCACCCTCTGGAATGTCTCCATCTAACCAGCGGATCAGACTCCTCTTGAGATGTTCTAACATTAATGTATTCAAGAGGCGAATCTTCATTGGAGGTTTGACTGACGAGAAAATTAAATTGACATTTCTCTTGGTGATATATGGAACCTAATAGATATATGAGGATGAAGAAGACGAAGAAGAGGAAGCCAATTTAACTGAAAAATGGAAGGAGATATGAAGATAATGTAGTGCAGAGAAAAATGAGAAGTTGATGCAAAGAAATACGAAGACAAGGTGGTGTTATGTATAGAGGGAAAGGGTACTAGTAGCCCTATCAAATGGCGTATAAGTAGTTAATTAAAGTAAAGAAAAAATATATAGTGGAGGCGCCATTTCATATGGCGCATATGTATGAAATATAAAGGGATGTGCCATATGAAATGGCTTGGGGGAGATAGATGAAACTACGTATACATGTTTATCAGTTCTGAAACTACATCACTTTGGTAATTTTTTTGAAAATATGGTTAATTTTGTTTTTTTTTTTTTTTGAAAAAATAAGTTATTCTAAAAAAATTCCAAATTTTTTGTTATTTCGAATAACTCTTCTTAACGAAACTTTACGTGGTGCATCACATGAAAGATTTTTTTATTAGACATATGCTGACATGTCACATGACATTTTTATCATTTTATTTTATTAATATTAATTAAATATATAGCGACGATAAATTTGTTGTTAAATTCATTGTTCAAATGAACATCATAGTTAAACTCAGAAATACTAGGTAATTCGTAGCTAATTTATAGTTAAGTTGTAGCAAACTCTTATAAATTCTTCAACTTTTTCTATCATCAAGAGATGCTTATAATGATCTAGACTTTGATTTTTTTTTATAAAATTTTGCATACAAGTTTATCATTTTATACGAATTTTTTTCACAAAAATTGAAGATTTTTTTTGACGTGGAGAAATTTAAGTATGAATTTTTTAAGTGTCACTTTTTCATGAAACATAAATAATGCAAATTGTGACATGTGATTGAGTTTTGAGCTAATATTTTACAAAGACTTTTCACATAGCACATAGAAAGGATTTGCAAAGTTTTGTTCTATTTCTAATAAATTTCAATTTATTTTTATTTTTCGGTTGAAATGCATATAAATGAATTTTTTTAGAAGTCTCTCCATTTCTCAAAAGAAATAGAAGTGTCAATTACTATGCTTTTGATGCATAAATGTGTGATTAATGTCACAACTTTTAGAAATACTGCATTTATATTTTTTATTGAATTGAAAACTATATTGACACCTCCATATCTTTTGAAGAATGGAGAGGATCCTTACTCCCATGAATGCTACGAAACTTAGCATCCTCTCTATTTGTTGCCTTACAAATCTGTGCAAAAATTAAATAAAAATGTGATCCATATGTCTATTTTTCCTATTGTTTCCGCCTTTTGAACATTTAACACTTCGATAATCATAATGGATCGAGGCGTTGTCACAATGCTAGAAAATTTTGTAATTTCTCTTTATTTATCATCATAGAATTGTAGGCAAAAAAATTATATCAACGTGTGATGCGTAGGTTTATATTTATGTTGTTTCTACCTCTTGAAAAAAACATTTTTATATGTTTCTGTTGAAAAATAAAAATAAATCGAGGTTTGCTGTAAATGTCACAAATGTTTCCCAACCATTTCTACATGTCATGCGGGAAATATCTGCAAAATGTTATCTCTAAATTCAATTATAGACCAAGGTTTGAATTGTTTCTGTTTAACGAAAAATTGATGCTTAAAGTTTTCATATTTAATTCATCTCACATCAAAAAACTACAATTTTATGGGAGAAATTCTTATAAAGTAATAAGCTTGCATGCAAAAATTTATGAAAACAAATCAAAGCCTAGGCTACTATAAGCATCTCTTTACGTTGAATTTTTTTTTTAAAATTAGAGAGTTTGCTGCAAATTAGCTATGGATTGTCTAGCATATCTAGGTTTAACTATGATGTTTATTTGAGCGACAAATTTAATGACAAGTCGTCCCTCTAAATATACCAAAGTTTAGGGTTAAATATATTTGTGGTTTCTCTAAATATACAAAAATTTGTTTTTGAACTTCCAAAAAAAATTCTTCAAACAATCATCCTCCTTATATTTTTAATCCACATTTTTAGTCTCTCTTTTTAACGTCTATTAACAAAAACTAGCAATGCCATGTCACGTGGAATTTTTGCTAATTGGAAATTATAAAAATCTATTTAGGATGAAGTATAGGTCATTATAAACATCTATTTAGGATGAAAAAAAAAAGGAAGAATTGTGTGTTTGAATTAGCTAGGCATTAATTGCGGATTAGCTACCGTTTCTTAGTTTATCTATGATGTTCATCTTAGCGACAGATTTAGCGACATAATGTTCATCGCATTAATTGCCACAGATTTACCATGTGGCATCAATGTCATCATCTTTACCAAGATGGCATTGTCGCGTGTATGCCTAGTCAGCAAAAAACATTCAAGAGGCATTGTCACATCAATTTTTGTTAACAGAAGTTAATAAGAGGGGTCAAAAGTGTGAATGGAAAACCTAAGGACGATTGTTTAGAGGAAATGTTTTAAAAAAAAATTAAAAATGGTATATTTAGAGTGACCACAAACATATTTAACCCTTAATATTAATAATATAATATAAAATGGTCAAAATGCACCATGACATGCCATGTTAGCATGTTTGCCACGGTGACATTGCCATGTATATGTCCAGTCAGCAAAAATATTTCATGTGGTACGCCATGTCAGCTTCCATTAAGGCGGGTTAACATAAGGGATCAAAAGTGTGAACGGTAAATATTGGAAGAACCATTGTTTGAAGTAAATTTTTGAAATGACTAAAATTGAATTATGGTCTATTTATGAAAACTAAAAATGTATTTAACCCTTTTATCTATTTATTAGTATTGTTTTTACACACTTATTTATTAACTTACTTGCACACAAAATAATATAGAAAACTCTTTATTAATGCATAATATGAATGTTGTCTTGAAATAATGAATTGTTCTTATTTTATCTTTTGAATGACATAGGTTTAACGATTCCAAAGCAACGAATAAAATATCAAATGTCGAGCCATATGAAGCTAAGGAACCCAATACTTGAAGGCCAAAATCAAATCAAATTTTAAGGCATAAGGATCCTCGACCAGCGAATCCAAAACATAAAGAATGACCTACAAATCAAAGTAAAATTGTTGGGTGAAAGAGCCCTCGACCAACGAACCCATAACAAAAAGTTTGGGTTATAAAATAAGACAAATCAATTGAGCGAATCATATTTTGCCCGGTGAAACCAAGGAGGTTCATAATTGTCATTTTTAAAAAAAAAACGGCAAGCGTCGTGTTCCACTTTGTACTCGTGTGGACTTTGTGGAAACGATGGTATTTTTGAAGTTCATGATTAAAGTTAAAACACAATTCAAGAGGTATTTCAAAAATTTTAACTTATATTTAATTTGTCATTAATGGTTTGATCAAAATTTATCTATTAAAATTGTTACGCTAAGAGAATTAAATTTTTGAAAACATATCTTTTAAATCCAAACAATCACAAGGTGAATTGCATTTGAATGTATATGGAATAATGGGAAATTGTAAAACAGTAATTTTGTGCATAAAATCATGCATGTGGACTAACCTAAAGATTGAGAAACATAGTAGAAATTCTCGGTATGAGCTTGGAGAATGTACAAATCTATGTGCCTTCTAGTTGTACCAATCAAGTTCTGGTTTGAATTTTCCACAATCTATTACATGTGTATGCATGAAACAAAAAGGGAAATAAGAAAAGTATTTGGTGTCATGATTTGAATTGAAAAATGATTCCCACTTAATCAACAAAATTAAGGGGAAAAGAATTATATACAATAAAGGTATGGGGTGGTACAAACAAAAGAAAATAACAAAACCCAACCAAATAATAATCAATAAGGCCTATGTATCTAATACCCCCATAAGCTTGGGGTAAATAGAATCGAGACCAAGCTTAGCAATGTTGGTGTTAAAGGGTGCAAGATCTAATGGCTTTGTGAAGACATCTTCTAGTTGGTGGGAAGAAGTTACAGGTAATAGATGAAAAAGCTTTTGTTGAAGCTTTTCACGCACGAAATGGCAGTCGAGGTCAAGATGCTTGGTATATTCGGGGAATGATGAATTGTTTGCGATATGAATAGCAGACACATGATCACAGTAGAGTAGAGTTGATTGTTTGAAGGTGATGCAAAGTTCGTTGAACAAGTTTGTAAGCCATTGTAATTCACAAACAGTAGAAGTCATGGAACGGTATTCAACTTCGGTTGAGCTACGAGAGATGGTAGGTTGCTTCTTAGATTTCTATGAAACCAAAGAGTCTCCAAGATAAATGCAGAAGTCGGTAACAAACTTGCGTGTTTCAGGACATGTTGCCCTATCTGAGTCAGAAAAGGCTTTGAGCTGCAGGCAAGAAGTCGTGGGAAAGAATAAACCTTGACATGGAGAGGATTTGAGGTATCTAAGAACACGAAGGGCTGCGCTATAATGGACATCACTTGGGTTGCTCATATGTTGGCTTAGTTGTTGGACAAAATATGATATATCAGGTCGTGTGTTTAGTAAGTAAATGAGCTGGCCAATGAGTCTGCAGTATTTGGTAGGATCCTGAAGGGGAGTGCCATCAGTAGATTTTAATCGTGTGTCACGAGCCATAGGAGTTGATGCAGACTTGCATCCATGTAACCCGGTATTAGAAAAAAAGATCAAGAGTATATTTGTGTTGGTTGATGTTGATGCTAGTTTTTCTCCTAGCCACTTCCAGTTCTAAGAAATATTTCAGAGGACTAAGATCTTTGATGTGGAAATTATGTTGCAACATCTTCTTGGTGTGATTGAGAATAGCCAGATTGTTACCCGCAAGTAAAATGTCATCAACATAAATGAGAATGCAAGTAAAATGTTCCTTAGACTGATGAATAAATAGAGAATGTTCTAAGGAACATTGTTTGAAATTATGTTTGAGCAAAATAGTGGATAGCTTCTCAAACCATTACCTACTTGATTGTTTGAAGCCATATATGGATTTGAGGAGCTTACACGCTTGATTTGGAAATGAGGGTGTGATGCCTTTAGGTAGAGACATATACAATTCCTCATCCATATCTCCATGGAGAAAAGCATTATGCACATCAAGTTGATGAAGATAAAGATTCAAGGAAGAAGCAAGGGCAGGAATGAGTCTTATAGTAGTTAGATTTGCAACAGGAGAATAAGTGTCAAAAAAGTCTATACCTTGAATTTGGTTGAAACCTTGGGCAACTAAATGTGCCTTGGGTCTTTCTAATGTACCATCAGAATGAAATTTGGATTTGTAAACCCATTTGCATCCTATGGGTTTCTTACCTGGTGGCAATGTTGTGAATGTCCATGTGTGATTATTTGTTAAGGCTTGAATTTCATCATTCATTGCCTTGATCCAATGAGGATGAGAGCTAGCTTTTTTATATGTTAATGAATCACAAGTAGTAGTAAGAGCAGCAATAAATGAATGATATGCAGAAGAAAGGGAATGATATGAAACATAATTAGAAATATCATAAGAAACATGAGTATTGTTTTGAGATGCATTGCATATAAAATCTTTTTAAAAAGTAAGGGTGGATTTCTGCCTAGTAGATCTTCTGATTGTGGTGATGGGAAGTGGATTTTTAGCATCAAGGGGTGGTGGAGAGTTATATGGCTATGTGAGGAAGGTGAAGGAATGAGAGGTTTATGTAGGTTGCTGACAGGGTGCAGGTTCGGGTGCAGTAGCATTGTTGGTAGGGAGGGATGTAGGATTAGGAACATCAAAAAGGAAAGGATTAGTAGTATGATCTGTGTCAGGGAGGTTGTCAAAATTGGTATTATTAGTTGAGGATGGTGTGTAAGGAAAAATGTTTTCATAGAACACACAATTCCTGGAAGTGAAAGTAGATCTTGTGGTGAGGTCAAAAAGAAGGAATCCTTTGAGACCCATAGAGAAACATAAGAAAAGACATTTAGTAGCACGAGTGTCTAACTTATCTATATTTCTTGTTAGTGTAGAAGCATAGGTGAGACAACCAAAGGTTTTGAGGATTGTGTATGATGATGGTGTTTTGAAAAGAAGCTTTTAAGGAGTGTTGTGTTGAATGGTAGGACTGCTAAGTCTATTAATCAAATAAGTAGCATGACAGAGGGAAAATGACCAAAATCATTTTGGCAGTTTGTCATGGAATAAAAGAGACCTAGTGACATTAAGAAGCTGCCTATGTTTCCTCTCTACTGTTGAGTTCTGTTGAGGTGTTTCAACACAACTCCTTTGGTGCACAATACCTAGAGAAGCATAGTAAGAAGGCATGATAAACTCATTTCCATTGTCACTTCAAATGGTTTTTTATTTTACATGAAAATTGAGTTTAAGAATAAGTGATAAAATTCTTAATATGCTGCCTTGTTTTAGATTTATTATTCATGAGAAAGGTCCATGTGTATCTTGTAAAATCATCCACAACAGTTAAAAAATAATGAAGACCATCTAGAGAGGGAATATGGATAGGGCCCCATATGTCCATATGCACTAAATCAAAGTTGTGAGAAGAGGCATAATTGCTAATGGGGAAAGGCAGTTTGCATTGCTTGGCCAAATAGCAAGTATGACAGATAGATTGTTTATTATATGTGATAACAAGAAAGTTATTATACATATTGAGTAAAACCTCATTAGAGGGATGCCCTAAACGATGATGCCACAAAGTTATGTCAGCAATTTCACAATCCTTAAGACTAACTAAATTACATGAACTATCATATCTAGAATAGTGAACAAGGACTTTGTGGAGGATGTAGAGACTATGATGTTGATTCACTTGTCCAATCATCATTTTAGTAGACATATCCTGAATTTGACAGGAATTGTGTAAGAAGGTGATGCTATAGTTGGATTGTTGACATAATTTAGAGATAGAAATAAGGCTGAACTTAAAGGTAGATATGTAAAAGATATCATGCAAATGGAAAATAGGATCAAGTGTAACAGTTCCATAATAGGTAGCAACTATAGTATTACCATTAGGAAGATTAATGTCAACAAGTGGAATAACATGTAAATTAGAAAAACATTTGATATGTGGACAAACATGGTGAGAAGCACCTGAATTAAGGATCCACATAGAGGGTATATTGGAGTAGCTACATGTGTTAACAATACCTGAAATGATTGCCTTGTTAGGGGTAAAATTTGAGTCATTCTTGGACTATTCACGATCTTTCCTTGATTGTTGAAGAAGAATCAAGAGATGTTGGTAGTCTTCTTTGGTAATAACAGCATCTTGTCTTTAGTGTGTGCAGGCTTAGAATCTGAAGTATTCTTTGCATTCTTGTTGCGATAGCCAGAAGGAAATCCATGCTTGAAGTAGCATGTTTCCACAATATGATTTGTCTTGGTGCAATTAGTGCATACCATATAGGGTTTTAAGGTGCCCTTTCCTTTGCCCCGAGCATTGTTGTTGTTATTGTTGGCATACAGAATGGTGGAGCTAGGGATTGAGGCAAAAGCAGGAACCACTTGTTGTTGAGCAATTAGTAAGTATACACGACTAATATTAGGTAGTGGATCAAGAAGAAGGGTCTGTGTGGGAATGTATGGTACTTATCATTCAAACCCTTCAAGAAACATGTAACATATTCCATGTGCTTGTAGTTGCGCACAACCTTGGTCAAATCACAAGTACATGGTGTGACACATGTGCAAGAAGGTGTAGGATGCAAATCTTCGAGTTCGTCCCAAAGGATTTTGAGATCAGTAAAATAGGTAGACAAAGATCTATCACCTTGTTGAATATAATGAAGTTCACGCAGAAGATCGAAAAAATGGAAATGATTGCCTTTGGTGAATCTTTCACGAAGATCTTCCCAAAGATCAAATGCAGAGTCGAAATAGATATTGCTTTGGGCGATGAGAGGCGATAGAGTTCTGTTAATCCAAGAAAGCACCATGTTGTTCGCATGATCCCATAGCTCAAAATTCGGATATGAGGAGGATGGTTTTGGAATAATGTCATTGATGAAGCTAAGCTTGTTCTTAGAAGTGAGGGCACGACGCATAAACTTGCTCCAGTTATGATAATTATTGTCATCTAATGGAGATGTGACAATGGTAGCACCTGGATTTTCTCCAGGATGTAGATAGAAGGGATTTCTTATATTTAAGACATGATCAGAAAGATCGTTGGTGGCAGTGGAATTGTTTGTGGTTTCTTTGGTGGAGGATTTGTCTCCAGAATCATCATCGGAGGCCATAGCAGAATTAGGGAAGGAATGACTTCTGAATGCAAAGGATGCAGAAGTAGAAGATGAATGGGATTAGGGTTTTACTATTGATACTATATTACATGTGTATGCATGAAACAAAAAAGGAAATAAAAAAAGTATTTGAAGCCATGATTTGAATTGAAAAATGATTCCCACTTAATCAGCATAATTAAGAGGAAAAGAATTATATACAATAAAGGTATGAGTCGGTAGAAACAAAAGAAAATAACAAGGTCTAACCAAATAATAACCAATAAGGCCTATGTATCCAATATAATCAAGCATTCACCATTTTTATAAGTTAGATGGTAATTTAAAGAAGTAATGAGTCAAGAGAGAAAAATAAAATTAACATGAAACTAATGATTAAATTAGTGAGTTTGTTGTTCTTAGAGATGTATGCACTAGCTTTAAAACCATTAGGAAAACACATAGTAAATTGTGTAATTTATTAAAAACTAGTGAAATGAATAAGTAAATTTTGTATATTATTAGTAGAACCCATGTGTTATCCAAAAAAAAAATTGCACATATTTGGGGAAATGAAATTGAACTGATATAAGAGTTTTGAGATAGCACCAATTTTTTATGGTGGAGTAGTGTTGGATAGTGATGCAAACTAATTACTCTAATTGAGCAGGTGTATAATTTGATTGAATATCATATGCAAACTAATTCTTGTAAATATGTGTGTAGGACATATCCATAGATCCATTTTCTCATGTTGAAGTAGTAATTGATCTTTGATGTAATGTATTATACAATTTCTACAATAAAATTGTATAATATTACCTCCGTTTTTATTATAAATCGCTTTTCGAAAATATTTTGTACCACAATATAAGTAGTTTTATAATATCAATGAATAATTAATGTTATTTTTCTTATTATACCCTTAAATTTTTATTATTTTCTCTCCTTTCAATTATGTAAACTAGTAAAAGACACGTGCATCCGCACGGGTCAGTTCATTCATATCTTAGATTATTCGATAAGGTTTGATCGTTGCTAATATATAATTGTTTTTATTAAATTCACAGGAGATCGTAAAATTTACAAATATCACTCTCATTGTTTCCTTAGAATACAATAATAAATTGATAGTTTGAGTGATAAATTTAATAATTTATAGTACATTGAAAGTATATGCACATTGAAAGTAATATTTATACAGTGAGATCTAATTGGTTGTGTCCCGTGCGATTTCAAAACTTATAATATTTATATTAAGTTTATTGGCATTTGTACATAAATAATTATACAACATAGCCATGTTGAAAGGATTATTGTGTATTAGGTTCAGTACATAGTGTAAAATAGATGACATCTATAATCTGCTAGTATAACTTTTGGTTTCATGCCTTTTGTATATAAATCATTTTATAGAACATATTAGCAAAAAATTTGGTTGAGTACAATACATAGTGAAAAATAGTTGGCTTATATCTTAAAGATTATTTGATAAGGCTTGGTTGTTGATGATGAAAAATCCAATATGTCTAATAACTACAAATATTTACAAATATCATTAATAACTATAAATATTTACATATATTTTGTTGATTAAAATAAAAAAGGTTTATTTTGAATTTGGTATTGGTATGGTACGCGTATTTTTTCTAAGAAATAGAATTTGGCATTCGCACGGGTTCTGGTATGGGACGCGCATTAGTTAGGAGAGAAAATTAAGAAATAGAAGAAGAAATGTGTTGTACCGGGAAAAAAAATTAATAAAGTAAAACATAAGTCATGTTTAGTTTGAAGAAGAAATTAAAAAGTAAGTAATTAGAGAAAGATTAAATAGGTAAAATGAATAGGGATAGATAAATGAATTGGTAAAACTAAATGTAATAAAGTAAAGTAAGTTGAAGAAGACAAATTGTTGATTTGAAGAAACATTCGAAAGATAAAATACATAGTAAATGACCCGAAAAGAATTCGAAAGAAATGTTGAATACTTAATCACTAAATCTAAAACTCCTAGCCGACAAAAAGTTACCCCAGGTATAGTCTTGTAGATCGTCATCATCAGAATCAAAGAGTTTATAGTCTGGTTCTGCATCATCATCTGAATCAAACATTTGTACCCTTCTCACTATTGTTGCTGATCACCTTATTCTTCTCCTCTTTCTTCTTTATTGCACAGCAGGGGCATGAGGAACCTGTTGAAAAAAACCATTAAATGACTATTGTCAAGAAAATGAACAGGCAAGTCTGCTGCCACAACAGATGCCATGATGTATACTGGGATATTGTATAACCTACTTGATGCACGTGAATAGACTGTGTCATTTCACACAAACAGAAAAATAAACAGACCATGAGATGAACAGACTATGGGGTATCCCTGATGTAAGCCACGCTAAGGCTAAGGTTTATTGGCATTAAGAAAGGCAAATAAGGTGATACAATCTAAGAAAGGCCAAAAAGAACCAGGCAAAACCAAATCGTACCGGCTGGAGCTACTGAGGTTGTTGAATGTGGGGAGCTTGTTGGTGCGGTTGAGGGTGGTGGAAGTCCGGAGGTGGTTGTAGCTCCGTACGTGGCTGGATCTCAGCAGCTGGTTGTACCCGGACAGCATGTTCGACAATTTGTTGCGTCTGTGGAATAACAATAAAAAAATCATATTAAAACAGGAAGAAAGAATAACTGAGTGATGTTTGTAGTGATAAAAAAATCAAGTAGGGAAAGTAGGTGCTCAACCTTTTGAGGTTGTTGGTCGTCGACAGACTGATGGACACCGTGAGGTTATTGCAAGTCAGTGGATGGTTGTATCCCAGGCGCTGTCTGCACCTCAGAATATTCTGCAGCATGGAGAACTTTGTCAGACGCCATAGAAATAGTTTCACGTTTCTGAGTTTGGTATGTGTTGTTGAGAATAGGAGGCAGGTTTATATAAAATAAGCTTGTGACTCTTCAGCTTCCCCCCCACTTTGAAAATGCAAATGCATTAATTGTTTTGAAACTGTAAAATTGGAACATTGGGATGCAAAATAATAATTAGTGGTGATGGTCAATTCTACCATTAAGTTGCAAATACGGTGTTTTATATGATTGGCCATTAAAGAAAAAAAAAGGAACCATGAAAAATGCTATGCATTGAAAACTTGACCTTAAAAGAATCATTGGAATACCTGGGCTTTTTATAATCCTTCAGCAGATGTGGTGTTTGAATCCATCTGATAACCAGTGGTTGTGTCGTTTGGTACCTGGAGTAAAATATAAATGAATGATTGAAGTATGTAGCAAAAAAACTACAGGCAATATTGAAATGAGCATAGGTAATCATATAGATGGTTGAAACTATTGTAAAGTACAAAATAACACAACTTGTTCTATTAAATAGAAGTTCACATGACATTTTCGTTAACACCGTGTCATTATCTAAAGCTTGATTGGCATTATGATTTATAGTCTCGCTGAATTTGAACCTTGTTGAAGTTAATTAGTAAAAAAAAAATCCCAAATTGAATGCGGTAGTTCCAAAACAACAGAACAATTTCAAATAAAACAATCTTTAATAGTGAGATGCTAAAAAATACATTAAAAAAATTGATTTTTACTCACAGCGGATGCCTTTCAACAACCAAGACTTAGTACGACGAATCTCTGCATTTATCGCTACAGCGGATGCCTTCCCTCTCTCCTTGGAAGCGGTTTCTGCTTTCTCACAAGCACATTTAGTTATTACCATCCCGTGTTCTATAGTTGCCTAAAATGAAACAAAGAAAATAACTGAAACAACACCAGTATAGGTATGAATAAAAATAATTATACTGTAAATTAAGGCTTGCAACTTACAACCAAATTCAGCATAATCTATATAGTTGCTTGTACATTCATTTTCTCTTGGTGATATAGAAAAGTGGCAACCTGTATATTAGAAATATCCACTGGATTGAGAATGAGTGTGGTCAAAAGAAAGTTGGGAACAACTTCAATCCTATATGCCAACGTATCCAAAAACTAATTCTTAAAGGAAAGTTTGTGATCACCTTGAATCAAAAGAAATCAGTACCTGGAAAATTCATTTGTGTTAATTTTCTGTTCAGATTCATTTCTGTCTAGAGATAACATAACTCACTCCATTGATGAAACAAAAACACCATGTTGAACAAAACCCATTTTCATATGGTTGAACAAAAGCCTGTTTTGTTGATCCGTTTGATCGAAGACAACAAATTCTCGGGACAAACCTCAGAGGGATGCAAGTTAAACCTTTCAAAGGGTGTTATCTGGCTCGCACCTGCAACAATTAACATTTGTCGGGTAAAGAAAGTGGAGCTAAAAACAATCCTTGTTAGTCATGATGAATAATGTGTACTGAAAATATGTTTTGCAGAGTAGACGACTGACCTGCATATAGCCAATTTCGATACGTGAAGAGGAATTGGAGGGATAGATACACCATAAATTTTTTTAACTAACCTCCAAGACCAAGACTCCACAACTTGGATATAAGCAGCAAGATTATTGCTATTTCTGTAACTTAGTGAAGTCCAAAATTATTCGGACCAAACATGCCTAAAGTTCCACCGAAGCAAATTTCTTAAATTATTTAGTTCTAAACCCATATGATGAAAAGAGAGTGAGAAGAGGTGAAAGAGTATAACTGTATAACTGACGGCCATGGTACCAATGGCCATGAGCCATCAAAACACTTCCGCAACATCAACCAACGGACGCAGTGGAGAGTATAATTGTATGGCAACTTAAGTGCAAGAAGTGTACATGCAATAGCACAAAGACTATATAAGAATACATATATCAGACATCGAAACATAAAGTAATTACAACATAACCGACACTTCCATGAAAATCGGGCATACATATGGATTTGAGGAATTTATATAACACTACATATAGAGGTGGTGTGTGCTGAACCCTATAGAGGTGGCATGTTATTGACAACATAGCCTGTTAAATACATGGAACTTTTGGATTTGAAATCTGGAAAACTACGCCCAATTGTTACATCTTTAGTAACAAAATTAACCCATTAGTAGTATTTTAATTTGATTTTCAAAAGTAATGAAATGCCACTGGTGACAGTAGACTAACCATGGTAACAAACCCAAATTAAGAGCAACTGTCTAAATGTAACAATAGATAAAAGCCAGTAAAATATAAAACAATCCTACTAAAATGTGAGACAAACATATTCTAATCACATACCTTATGTCTGATAATGATAGATGTGTATGATAAGCAAAGGTGAACGAAAATGGCTTCCCATCACTGTTTGTGTTCCGAATCCAACCAACTCTTAACTGTCAAAACTAACTCCTAACTGTCATTACAAGTAGCACACTAAATTAAGAACTTAGGCTAATGGATTCCACAAATAATACTTGTAATACTTGTAAGACTTGTAATACTTGCAAAGTCAAAGTCAATGTCGTAATCTTGCAAAATGATCATTTTACAACCTTACCTGAACTTAAAAGCATTGAAATAAAATTCACATATAAACAAATGTCAAACAACAAATAAAATAACACAAAGACCAACTTAATAACAGTAAGAAATCACGGCGGAAGCATATACTTGACATGGTGTCGGTAACCACTACGAAAAGAGATAAACCTAAAAGCAAGAATTGTTTTTGTAGTCAATAATGTGTGTAAATAGCAATATGAATGTCGAAGGCATAGTTCAACATCTTAAATATCTTTTACTCTATTATTCCATCTTTTTCAATTCAGTCAATTGTACAGGTTGAAATTCAAGCAGAATGAACCGAAAATGACAGGTATACTTTTTGGAGCCTCACGTGAAAAGGAAAGCTCAATACCACATATAGTCAGCAAAACTAACTCTTCACATTTGACATTTGTTTTCATCTCCAAAACAGTGAATTATATCTACTCTTCATTATTCCGTCAGTGACTGTTTATAAATGACATGAGGTGACTTTAGAATCATACCTTGAGATTTGGAATGCGAACAATTTGAAGAACTGTAATTATCAACACGATACCCTAATTAACAATTATAAGAAATATCCAAAACATTGTCAATAGTCGAGGATTGTTTTATAACTAAAAGATGAAGTGGCATTAATAAATCTATTCTTAAAAGAATATCTTGACCAATCCACGCATACGACGCATGACGTTTAACTGCCCAAACAACCGCAAAGACTATGCAGAAGGGAGTAACAACAAGTGTCAGATACGGAACAGCTCCAAATAACAGTTATTCATTTCAAAACTAATTTAAATTATTACACATCATACCGGTCATTGTTCTGCTATGATATTGATAGCTTTCAACCATTAAACACAACGGGCTCCAATGACACCAGGAACAAACACACGAAACGGATAAGGGGTAAACACACTATGAGATTTGGTTGAGATCAAAGCTTTGGATTGCATTGAAAAACACCACTGAGGTAGTAAATGTTCATCTGATTTCTGCAAGAAAAAACGATCAGAAAGGCCAACATCATGTGATTTCTCAGGTGTTCTTCAAGTCAATTGCAATACGAGTGTAGGGGGTTGCTTGTCTGTCGACTCTGCCAGTTCTCTCGCTGTGGTACCCGAATTATGAAATAACAGCATAATTGATTCAATAACAACAATATCAAATCATTCAGAGTAAAACAACAATAACTTCAACTTTAGACCAAAGAACACATCCACATCAATGTAATTCTTATCATTATCAGAATATCGAACACAAATCTCATAATAGTTCAATGTCCAACATATGATAAAATATCAAACCAAATTGAAAGATTAAAAAGTGTTCGAAACTAATTCATAAACGAAAGCAAAAACCAATCAAAGGTGATGATTTCTTATATTCCTTTGCCAAACCTGCCAATAAATATCTCACAAATTCATTATCGATTTATAATCATGAACAATGTAATCTGTAGAAAGATAATTTGTAGAACAGTGTAAAAAAGTATTAAATGAAAGGCAGGTGTATCTCTGTCTGAATTAGTTGTACCCAAATCAATACCAATGACATCATTTCCAGCGGGCCTTGAACTGCATAACAATAAGAGATATTATGAGTAATTCTGATATAATAATGATAAAGTTCTGATATAATAATGAAAAAGTGGTTTCTCTAATGCAAAACTATCTAAACTGAAGACATAAGAGGGTGATCACTTACAATGGTTATAAACTTGCCATTGAGCAACTACACACCATTTCCAATGAACTTGTTGAGAGTAGGACGAGGGGAAGATGTAGTAAATTGTTCAAAATCTAATTTAAGCACAAAGTTACCATTAACACTGCAATCAAAGTGAAACTGAAACAAAACCATTGAAAATAGGACAACATTAAAGAGGGTACCATAAAAGACATAGTGAAGACAACAAACTTCCAAAATATGACAATTTTACCTTAGAAACTGTTTCGAGTAGCACATTTTCTGAGCTTCATATGTTTCTTCCACTACAACAAAGCAAAAACGATAGCTAAATTCAAATGAAAAAAAAAGAGCAGAAATATTGTAAAGTCTGAATAACAGTTATCCGTTTCAAAACTAATTTAAATTATTACACATCATACCTGTCATTCTTCTGCTATGATATTGATAGCTTCCAGCCTTTTAACACAACGGGCTCCAATGACACCAGGAACAAACACACGAAACAGATAAGGGGTAAACACACTATGCGATTTGGTTGAGATCAAAGCTTTGGATTGCATTGAAAAGCACCACTAAGGTAGCAAGTGTTCATCTGATTTCTGCAGGAAACGACCATCAGAAATGCCAACATCATGTGATTTCTCAAGTGTTCATCAAGTCAATTGCAATACGAGTGTGGGTGGTAGCCTATCTGTCGACTCTGCCGGTTCTCTCGATGTGGTACCCAGATTATGAAATAACAGCAGAATTGATTCAACAACAAAAACATCAAATCAGTCAGAGTAAAACAACAATAACTTCAGATTTAGACCAAAGAACACATCCACATCAATGTAATGCTTATCATTATCAGGATATCGAACACAAATCTCATAATAGTTCAATGTCCAGCATACGATAAAATATCAAACCAAATCGAAAGATAAATAAGTGTTCTAAACTAATTCATAAACGAAAGCAAAAACCAACCAAAGGTGATGATTTCTCATATTCCTTTGCCAAACCGGCCAATAAATATCTCACAAATTCGTTATTGATTTATAATCATGAACAATGTAATCTGTAGAAAGATAACTTGTAGAACAATGTAAAAAAGTATTAAATGAAAGGAAGGTGTATCTTTGTCTAAATTAGTTGTACCCAAATCAATATTAAGGACATCATTTCCAGGAGGCCTTGAACTGCATAACAATAAGAGATATTATGAGTAATTCTGATATAATAATGATAAAGTTCTGATATAATAATGAAAATGTGGTTTCTCTAATGCAAAACTATCTAAATTGAAGACATAAGATTGTGATCACTTACAAAACCATTGAAAATATGACAACATTATAGAGGGTACCATAAAAGACATAGTGAAGACAACAAACTTCAAAAATATGACAATTTTACCTTAGAGACTGTTTCGAGTAGCACACTTTCTGAGCTTCATATGTTTCTTCCACTACAACATAGCAAAAATGATAGCTAAATTCAAATGAACAAAAAAGAGCAGAAATATTGTAAAGTCTGAATAACAGTTATCCATTTCATAACTAATTTAAATTATTACACATCATACCTGTCATTCTTCTGCTATGATATTGATAGCTTCCAGCCTTTTGACACAACGGGCTCCAATGACACCAGGAACAAACACACGAAACGGATAAGGGGTAAGCACACTATGTGATTTGGTTGAGATCAAAGCTTTGGATTGCATTGAAAAGCACCACTGAGGTAGCAAGTGTTCATCTGATTTCTGCAGGAAATGACCATAAAAAATGCCAACATCATGTGATTTCTCAAGTGTTCATCAAGTCAATTGCAATACGAGTGTGTGTGGTAGCCTGTCTGTCGACTCTGCCGGTTCTCTCAATGTGGTACCTAGATTATGAAATAACCGCAGAATTGATTCAACAGTAACAATATCAAATCGGTCAGAGTAAAACAATAATAACTTCAATTTTAGACCAAATAACACACCCACATCAATGTAATTCTTATCATTATTAGGATATCGAACACAAATCTCATAATAGTTCAATGTCCAGCATACGATAAAATATCAAACCAAATCGAAAGATAAAAAAGTGTTCGAAACTAATTCATAAACGAAAGCAAAAACCAACCAAAGGTGATGATTTCTCATATTCCTTTACCAAACCTGCCAATAAATATCTCACAAATTCATTATCGATTTATAATCATGAACAATGTAATCTGTAGAAAGATAATTTGTAGAACAGTGTAAAAAAGTATTAAATGAAAGGCAGGTGTATCTCTGTCTGAATTAGTTGTACCCAAATCAATACCAATGACATCATTTCCAGTGGGCCTTGAACTGCATAACAATAAGAGATATTATGAGTAATTCTGATACAATAATGATAAAGTTCTGATATAATAATGAAAAAGTGGTTTCTCTAATTCAAAACTATCTAAATTCAAGACATAAGAGGGTGATCACTTACAATGGTTATCAACTTGCCATTGAGCAACTACACACCATTTCCAATGAACTTGTTGAGAGCAGGACGAAGGAAAGATGTAGTAAATTGTTCAAAACCTAATTTAAGCACAAAGTTACCATTAACACTACAATCAAAGTTAAACAGAAACAAAACCATTGAAAATATGATAACATTAAAGAGGGTACCATAAAAGACATAGTGAAGACAACAAACTTCAAAAATATGACAATTTTACCTTAGAGACTGTTTCGAGTAGCACACTTTCTGAGCTTCATATGTTTCATCCACTACAACATAGCAAAAACGATAGCTAAATTCAAATGAACAAAAAAGAGCAGAAATATTGTAAAGTCTGAATAGTAGTTATCCGTTTCAAAACTAATTTAAATTATTACACATCATACCTGTCATTCTTCTGCTATGATATTGATAGCTTCCAGCCTTTTAACACAACAGGCTCCAATGACACAAGGAACAAACACACGAAACGGATAAGGGGTAAACACACTGTGATTTGATTGAGATCAAAGCTTTGGATTGCATTGAAAAGCACCACTGAGGTAGTAAGTGTTCATTTGATTTCTGCAGGAAACGACCCTCAGAAATGCCAACATCATGTGATTTCTCAAGTGTTCATCAAGTCAATTACAATATGAGTGTGGTTGGTAGCCTGTCTGTCAACTCTGTCGATTCTCTCGATGTGGTACCCAGATTATGAAATAACAGCAGAATTGATTCAACAGCAACAATATCAAATCAGTCAGATTAAAACAATAATAACTTCAATTTTAAACCAAAGAACACTTCCACATCAATGTAATGCTTATCATTATCAGGATATCGAACAAAAATCTCATAATAGTTTAATGTCCAGCATACGATAAAATATCAAACCAAATCGAAAGATAAATAAGTGTTTAGAACTAATTCATAAACGCAAGCAAAAACCAACCAAAGGTGATGATTTCTCATATTCCTTTGCCAAACCTGCCAATATATATCTCACAAATTCATTATCGATTTATAATCATGAACAATGTAATCTGTAGAAAGATAATTTGTAGAACAGTGTAAAAGAGTATTAAATGAAAGGCAGGTGTATCTCTGTCTGAATTAGTTGTACCCAAATCAATACCAATGACATCATTTCCAGTGGGCCTTGAACTGCATAACAATAAGAGATATTATGAGTAATTCTGATACAATAATGATAAAGTTCTGATATAATAATGAAAAAGTGGTTTCTCTAATTCAAAACTATCTAAATTCAAGACATAAGAGGGTGATCACTTACAATGGTTATCAACTTGCCATTGAGCAACTACACACCATTTCCAATGAACTTGTTGAGAGCAGGACGAAGGAAAGTTGTAGTAAATTGTTCAAAACCTAATTTAAGCACAAAGTTACCATTAACACTGCAATCAACGTTAAACAGAAACAAAACCATTGAAAATATGATAACATTAAAGAGGGTACCATAAAAGACATAGTGAAGACAACAAACTTCAAAAATATGACAATTTTACCCTAGAGACTGTTTCGAGTAGCACACTTTCTGAGCTTCATATGTTTCTTCCACTACAACATAGCAAAAACGATAGCTAAATTCAAATGAACAAAAAAGAGCAGAAATATTGTAAAGTCTGAATAGTAGTTATCCGTTTCAAAACTAATTTAAATTATTACACATCATACCTGTCATTCTTCTGCTATGATATTGATAGCTTCCAGCCTTTTAACACAACGGGCTCCAATGACACCAGGAACAAACACACGAAACGGATAAGGGGTAAACACACTATGTGATTTGATTGAGATCAAAGCTTTGGATTGCATTGAAAAGCACCACTTAGGTAGTAAGTGTTCATTTGATTTCTGCAGGAAACGACCCTCAGAAATGCCAACATCATGTGATTTCTCAAGTGTTCATCAAGTCAATTACAATACGAGTGTGGTTGGTAGCCTGTCTGTCGACTCTGCCGATTCTCTCGATGTGGTACCCAGATTATGAAATAACAGCAGAATTGATTCAACAGCAACAATATCAAATCAGTCAGAGTAAAACAATAATAACTTCAATTTTAAACCAAAGAACACTTCCACATCAATGTAATGCTTATCATTATCAGGATATTGAACAAAAATCTCATAATAGTTTAATGTCCAGCATACGATAAAATATCAAACCAAATCGAAAGATAAATAAGTGTTTAGAACTAATTCATAAACGCAAGCAAAAACCAACCAAAGGTGATGATTTCTCATATTCCTTTGCCAAACCTGCCAATAAATATCTCACAAATTCATTATCGATTTATAATCATGAACAATGTAATCTGTAGAAAGATAATTTGTAGAACAGTGTAAAAGAGTATTAAATGAAAGGCAGGTGTATCTCTGTCTGAATTAGTTGTACCCAAATCAATACCAATGACATCATTTCCAGTGGGCCTTGAACTGCATAACAATAAGAGATATTATGAGTAATTCTGATACAATAATGATAAAGTTCTGATATAATAATGAAAAAGTGGTTTCTCTAATTCAAAACTATCTAAATTCAAGACATAAGAGGGTGATCACTTACTATGGTTATCAACTTGCCATTGAGCAACTACACACCATTTCCAATGAACTTGTTGAGAGCAGGACGAAGGAAAGTTGTAGTAAATTGTTCAAAACCTAATTTAAGCACAAAGTTACCATTAACACTGCAATCAACGTTAAACAGAAACAAAACCATTGAAAATATGATAACATTAAAGAGGGTACCATAAAAGACATAGTGAAGACAACAAACTTCAAAAATATGACAATTTTACCTTAGAGACTGTTTCGAGTAGCACACTTTCTGAGCTTCATATGTTTCTTCCACTACAACATAGCAAAAACGATAGCTAAATTCAAATGAACAAAAAAGAGCAGAAATATTGTAAAGTCTGAATAGTAGTTATCCGTTTCAAAACTAATTTAAATTATTACACATCATACCTGTCATTCTTCTGCTATGATATTGATAGCTTCCAGCCTTTTAACACAACGGGTCCAATGACACCAGGAACAAACACACGAAACGGATAAGGGGTAAACACACTATGTGATTTGATTGAGATCAAAGCTTTGGATTGCATTGAAAAGCACCACTGAGGTAGTAAGTGTTCATTTGATTTCTGCAGGAAACGACCCTCAGAAATGCCAACATCATGTGATTTCTCAAGTGTTCATCAAGTCAATTACAATACGAGTGTGGTTGGTAGCCTGTCTGTCGGCTCTGCCGATTCTCTCGATGTGGTACCCAGATTATGAAATAACAGCAGAATTGATTCAACAGCAACAATATCAAATCAGTCAGAGTAAAACAATAATAACTTCAATTTTAAACCAAAGAACACTTCCACATCAATGTAATGCTTATCATTATCAGGATATTGAACAAAAATCTCATAATAGTTTAATGTCCAGCATACGATAAAATATCAAACCAAATCGAAAGATAAATAAGTGTTTAGAACTAACTCATAAACGCAAGCAAAAACCAACCAAAGGTGATGATTTCTCATATTCTTTTGCCAAACCTGCCAATAAATATCTCACAAATTCATTATCGATTTATAATCATGAACAATGTAATCTGTAGAAAGATAATTTGTAGAACAGTGTAAAAGAGTATTAAATGAAAGGCAGGTGTATCTCTGTCTGAATTAGTTGTACCCAAATCAATACCAATGACATCATTTCCAGTGGGCCTTGAACTGCATAACAATAAGAGATATTATGAGTAATTCTGATACAATAATGATAAAGTTCTGATATAATAATGAAAAAGTGGTTTCTCTAATTCAAAACTATCTAAATTCAAGACATAAGAGGGTGATCACTTACTATGGTTATCAACTTGCCATTGAGCAACTACATACCATTTCCAATGAACTTGTTGAGAGCAGGACGAAGGAAAGTTGTAGTAAATTGTTCAAAACCTAATTTAAGCACAAAGTTACCATTAACACTGCAATCAACGTTAAACAGAAACAAAACCATTGAAAATATGATAACATTAAAGAGGGTACCATAAAAGACATAGTGAAGACAACAAACTTCAAAAATATGACAATTTTACCTTAGAGACTGTTTCGAGTAGCACACTTTCTGAGCTTCATATGTTTCTTCCACTACAACATAGCAAAAACGATAGCTAAATTCAAATGAACAAAAAAGAGCAGAAATATTGTTAAAGTCTTAATAATCAAAAGAGTATAGTTAACAACCTCCATAGCAAAAACTTTTTCTTCTTAAACTTCTTAAACCATAAACCAAAAGCTGAAAAACCTGGAATAAAATATAGTTGTCATTAGAGAAAAATCAAAACAATATAGCTTACAACCTGAATAAAGGTTGATTTTGGTGGTGGACTTTCACTTCTTTCCCATAGTTATCGGCAGAGATTGGTTGTACAGTTAGGTATGGGGTTTTGAGGGAAAAATGATGGTAAAGGGAGAGATTAATGGAGGAAAACCACAAACGAGGGAGAAAGGAGGTGGCGGAGCTCTAGGGTTTTGAGGGGAAAATGAGAGAGGGGGAGAAAGAGGGAGAAAGGAAAGATAACAAAATGAGAGAAAGGGTGAAAGGTTCGACGAGAGAGAGGGAGAAAGGAAGGAGAAGAAATTGGAAGAGAGGGGGAAAGGATTGAAAAATTGGAAGAGAGGAAGAAATTGAAAAATTGGTGCCAAGTGTACAAACCAAAGAATGTGATTGGTTCATTAATATTGAGTTAGGCAATTACCATTAAGGGCATTAAGTAGTGTAAAAGTGTTTTGTTAAAAAGGGTAATTTAGGGAGTTTGTGAGCACCTTCCAATGATATGTAGGTAGTTGATTTTTATTTCCAATACCATTAATGGTGGAAAATTTTGTAAAACTCTTCATAATTTCTCTTTTTTATATCATAATTATTACATTTCTTAATATGTGTGAAAAATAAAAAACAACTTATAATAAAAAAACAGAGGGAGTAATTTATAAGTGGATTATGTGCTACAAACCATATACATAGATATGTGGACCGCTTCAATAAATTTATCATCAATGAATTTATCGCTTCAATGTATGTATTTATTATTAGCAAATGTGTATGTCCTCTTGCGAGGACTAAATAAAAATAAAAAGGACCAAAACCAAAAGAAAAAATATTTACAAGGATCAAAATTCAACAAAAGCTAATTTTATCAATTACATATCTAAAGTAATTTTGATTTAAATTATTCAAACAAAATGAGTTGATAAAAAGCACATTTACGTACGTAAAAAAATTTATATTTAACTCAATTGTAATTAAAATCAAATAGTGTAATTGTATAGTAAGCACACGTTATATGTTAGTTTAGGAGAAAATAATTTAATTTATTTTGTTCTTATTATATGACAATCATTTATCTCCCAGATTATGAGAATGACTATTAAAACTGAAGTATAATTTTGAGGAGTTTTCTAAGAAGGTTGAAAGGGAAAAGAAAATTTAATTGAATAAATGGTGCATGTTAAAAAAGTAAATAAAGTTTATTAGTGAAAGCCGTGATTTTATTCAATTTAAACTTGCTAGCTGTAACACCCCAAAATTTGCCTTATTGTTTTTAGCTAACTGGGTTATGTTTCTTTGCATTTCTCGCATTAGCATTTGTGCATAGCATTGGTTCTTAGCATGGGATCAAGGTACTTGGTCCATATTCTCAAGTCTCAAGCCTCAAGGTGTCTCATGGGGTCCATCTCATCTTCATAAGGTCAAGCATGGCAAAAGATTACAAGTGAATCTTTCCCTCCTAACCAGAGGGGCCAATTAGGGTTTGTGAATCAAAAGGACTTCTTGGAGGGCTTTGTGTGTTCAAGCATGGTGTCATGAGGTCTTTATGCTTGCATGTATCCATAGATGAGGGTTTGGTTGATGGTTTATGGTGAAGAATGTTCAGTGGATCAGTTGCTTGTGAACCAAGAAAAGTCAACTGTAAGGGAGAAAGTCAACTGTGGAATTTTGAGGTTCTTTTCATGGTTTTCAAGGTCTCACATCCTCATATGGTTTTCAAGGGTCAAGTTTCATATCATTCATCAAGAATCAAGAGTTTGTGCAAAAGTTACTAAATTTGGAAAATGACCTATAATGAGAACTTTCCATTTTTGGCAGTTTTTCCACTACATTCAACTTCATTTTTCATCATCAAGGAAGCTTCAAATGAATTTTCCTCCAACATGAAAGTTGAAGATCTTTCTCCCCCATTTCCAAAAAGTACTAGATGGTTCTCATAGCATTTGTGAAGCTCTAGTTATGATCAAAACAATGCAAGGTGTTTTTAAGGGTTTTCACATGTACCACTTTTCCACCTTTTGCATTTTGGTTCAATTTGGCTTGTAATGACCCCTAATGACTCAAGCTAGATTACCACACTCAAGTACACTTCATTTGGATCATATTTGGCCTTTGAATCAATTCATTTCATGCCATATTTCTCACTTATTCAACAAAGTGCAAATTTGCAAGTTGGATTGAATCTCACAAACCAATCAACCACAAGGCTCAATTTCAATTCAGATGTGATCAGTAAGTAAAATGGAGGTGAATCATGCTTACTTGGTGACCAATGCACGTGTGAATGAAGGGTGTACAACTCAAATTGCATTTTGGCATAAACCTCCAAAACTCATTAGTCAAGGAATTAACAAGACCTTAATCATAATCAGGGGAATAACCAAGTGTATATAAGCTAACTCGTGCCTTCACAGCTAGGTCATGCATCCTCATTTGCTCAAATTTCACATTTTTGCTCAAATCTTCTCCTCTTCGATTCTCTCTCATCTTAAGAGCTTTTTGAGAAATTCTTTCATATTCTTGATCCTTGAAGTTCATAGAACAAGAAGCAACTATTGGTTTGAGCTCATAGCAAGGAAATCATAGGGTTCGAATTTGGAAATCACTTCTGCAAATCTCAAGATCTATACCATATTCAAGCTCTAATTGCATTTATTTTGCAATTAGAGGTTCAAAGGACTTGATCTGCAGCTTCCAGAGGGTTTTCTTGGTGTATTTCAAGTTCTACAAGCTTCAGGTAAGGTCCAGATTCATGCTCTTATAATGTGATAATTTTGTGTGCATCTTGTTCCTTGATTGTTGCTGAGCATGCTGATGTGTTTAGAATTGATTTTGGACGTGTAACATGTGCATAATGTGGATCTGAAATTTTGAATCTCAAACTTTCTTTCTTCGATTTGCCTCGTATGATGATTGTATGCTAATTTGAGTTGCATATCCTTGTTTCTGGTGAAAATCTGAGTTGAACTGTGGTATTATTTTGAATTTCTGGGAATTTTTGTGAAGACTCCACCGTGGGAGCCACCGGAGAAGACGACCGGAGCTAGGGCTCCGGCATCTGGTTCACTTTCAGGTGAACGGAGAACTCAATGAAGGTGATGGTGTTTGGACCGTTGGATCTTTGGATCTGATGGTCATCTGCGTTCCACGCCATTTAAAATTTGGTTTTATTTTGTGGTTTGTGTGTTTGTAGTCCATGATAGTTACCATGTGCCTCAGATCATAGCCTCTCATCTTGCATGCTTTGTGATTCATTGACTCATCCTCACGCGTTAGATTTATCTTGTGGTTATTAATATGCCAACACATTAATTTTTCCATGTGTTGTTCACGTGTTTTCTTTTAAATTCTGAGTGATTTAATGTGCACGTGTGTATGTTAATTATGGTGTGCGTGTAGATCCTGACCACTTATCATGATTACATGTTGCTTTTGTTGACTTGATGTGAAGCGTTAGATTGATCTTACGGCTGATGGTGAGTCAATTGGTTTGACTGGTTTTCTTTTTTTTGTTTGGCATGCGCTGATGTTTTCTATTGGACTGGGCTTGATAATTGCACCCCTCCTTTTGGGCCATTTGTTTTCCAACGTGATTTGCTTACTGATTACACCCCCATGTTTATTTCATTATTTTTATTTACATTATTTGTTGCATTTCATTTTTAATTTTTAAAAATAGTTTTATGCATCCAAAAATTATGAAAAAAATCATGGATCATCTTTGGCATATCATAAAATTTTTACAAATTTTATCTTCCTTTTTTATTTTATTTTTGGCATCTGAATTAATTGTTGTGTGAATTTCTTTTGAATTTGTTTCAATTGTGCACACTTAACTTGCTGATTTTATTTCTCTTCATCTACAACACATTTTGAGCCCATTCTTTTTGCATTGTTTCATAAACATCTTGAAGTGCATAAAAACATTTTTCTCATATTTTTAAACTCTTTTCATATTGCATTTTGGTCCCTTTATTTTGCATATTAGTTCATAATTCCTATGTGACTTTGCATGATTGATTGAAGGACTTATCTTGTGAATTTTTTCATGATTTTTTAATGTGATGTTTACCCCTGTTTGAGGTGTTTTGAGAATTAATTTGGTAATTTTGGAAGATGGTTTACTAATTGTTTGATTGCTCTTTGTTTGAGGTCTTCTTTTATGCACTTCTTTAACCATGTTTGATTACTTGTTTGAGAAGGCACTTGTGCCATTATTTGGGATTGTTTCTTTGACTTCATGAACCATGTTTGAATCATTATAGGTCATTTGATTGAAATTATAGGTCATTTGTGTGAGGTTGTTGCATATTTTGTGCACATGTTTAATGTTTGATTTACATGCCTCTTTTTGACTTATCTTCTCACTTCTTCTCATCTATCCCTCTTCTTGGTTTGTGTTTGGTTTGTGTATGCCATGCCATATCACTTCTTTGCATCTAATTTGATGTATGTTTCTGACCTTGGAGTTTTGCATTCATGTTATATGCTATTCATGTTTCATTTTGCATCCTTTAACATGTTTCACTTACATGCTTCCTACTCCTTCTTCTAATGATTCTTAATGCTTGGATACTTGCTTGTATGCCTTATGTGACACTTGTATAGCATGTTAAGGCACATTTTTAGGTCATCCACATTCTGACTTGGATTTTATTTGAAGCATTGTTGCATGATCACCTTGCATATCCACTCATTCTCCTTCTACTCCTTCTTTGATGACTTTCTTGTATGTTTTGCCACTTGTTTGCATTCTCTTTGCTTGAGTTTATTTGGTAAACATTATGGGTCACCTCTAAGGTGTATATTCTGACTTGGATAAGTTTCATTTGTTTTGTAACCATTTCTCTTTGGGTTGTGACTTGTTTGGGTTTCATTTGTCTTATTGTTGTTTATGTTTGTTTTTGCTAACCATGTAGGGGCTAATGGTAAGTGAATGGGATGTGGATAGTTATCCACATTCTAACTTCTCCTTTCTCTTTTAAGCTTTCATACTTGTGTTTGCTTTAGCATTTAAGATGCTTCTCCCCTCTCTCACTCTTTCTCATCCCATGAATCTCAAAACTTGATTAAGTCTTGGATTCTTTTCCCTTAGAGCTACCTAGTTCAACTTAATTTTTTATTAAGCTTGGAGTATGATTAGCATTAGGTTTTAGGTAGTCGTCTCTCCTAAGCCTCACTAACCATAGGTCATCCATGCATGATAACATTAGGACTCTTAGTTTCCCTTTAGAGTTTCCTTTGTGTCTTCTCTCTTCTCATCTCAAAACTTCTTGAAAACACGTAATAAAAGGTTAACGTGTATTGCGCTCGGGCCTTAAGCGTGGGAAGTGAGGAGTGAGGGGTTTCCCTTCACTCTTCTAGGATACCTAGTGTATGTCCTGTTGGGGACGATACGCGAAGTATTCGTTCCTATGCCATAGACTTTGGTGCAATGCAAGTTATGAACTAACTTAAAACACTTCTATCTAAAAAACACAAAACAAATTCAAATATTTTTATCCTTCGAGATTGTTGGGTTTCAAATTTCATTTTCATAAAAGAGCTCGTCACTCACATAAAAAACACTTACCCATCCGTGGTCGTACCCACGAACTACATCAGCTCTGATTCCTCTCTCTCGTCCGATTGAGGATATGTAGGCACAAGACAGCGATTGTCTTGGCGAGCAACCTTCCCCCACAGTTCCCGTCTGAACTACGTTGACTCTGACTTTCCCATTGCACTGAGGGAGTACGTAGGCCTAGGACAATGATAACGTCCTATCGAGTCACTTCTTTTCTTTCTTTTCTTCTTCGTTTCTTCGTTCTTTCCGTTCTCGTTCCTTCTCCGGTCCCGTGGCAGTGGAGCTCCAGACGACGACACCCTTTGATGCAGACAACAAGCGTGGATCCCATTGGGTATGATGGACGTATTGGGTGCTAACACCTTCCCTTCGCGTAACCGACTCCTGTACCCATTTCTCTTGGTCGTGAGACCATGTTCTTTCCCTTTCTCTTCAGGTTTATGCGTGTTTCCTTTCCCTCTCTCGGGATAAATACACATTGCTGACGACTCTGTGTTTTCTGCGCCACTCTCACGTTTGTACCGTTGGATGCGAATCTTTCGGGAGCGACAACTGGCGACTCTGCTGGGGACTGGTTGACCTCTTACTGGTCCATCCCCTTTAGCGAGTCAATCCTAGCGCTTGTTTGTTTGTTTTCATTGGGTGTTTATCTGTTGCATTTTATTTTTGTTGTATATTACTGTATTGTTGTTTACTGTATTTTTACTTTACTGCTTTACTATTTTTACCGCATTCTACTGCATTGCCTTTCACTGTTATGCTGGATTGTGTTGCGCTGTGCTGATTTTCTGTTTGGCAGGTTGGGAGGTTTTGAGAGATGAGCCCACTACCTAGGCTCGAGCATACCCATAGGTTTTAGTGTGGGCAGGCGTGACGCTCCCGTGGTGTTGGCCACGTGCGGGTGATCACGATCTCCACAATCAGACGAGGTTCTATCAGGAGCTTTCTGCTACTGTATGTTGATACAGGTCAGTAGTTATTCTCTTGAGGAACGGTCGACTCTGATGACCATTCCCGAGGACTCAGTAACGGCACTCCTCCCGAGAACGATAATGGCAGACCAGAAATGGTAAACCCATTACGATTCTCGACCCGAGGACCCAATGATGGGAACTTGCCATAGGATCTTTTTTTTTGAAAGTGAATCAGTGGAGGCGTTCCTTGATTGGCGATAGTACTGTACCCCGAGGGATGAATGTACTATTGCTTCTCGACCTCAGTGCCAGAAGCTGAGAACCTTTCGTTTTGGTGAATCAGTTGAGGCCTCCTCGATTGGTGATGATGCCAAACCAGAAGTGGTGAACGTATCATCATTTCTCGACTTGAGAGCCCGGGATACTGAGGATCTTAGTACCCACATGTGAGAGGGATGGGTGTTTGCAGGTTTGCAGGTAACCAAAACCTTCAACCTATCCGGTTTTCTGGATTTCTCATCAGTGTACTGTTATTATCCTGATATTCTGGCAGTTTGATTGGGTCGTTATTCTGGATTTCTGGGTTTCAGGGTCTTATCCAGTCATCAGTACAGCAGTTGTTCAGAACTTATGGATACCTTGATCCCATGTCTATTGCATATGCATCATCATTCTTGCATACATGTTCTTGTATTTCCAAGGATATCATTGTTGAGGCTCACTGTTGAGCATTTCCATTTATTCCTTGTGGTTCTTCTGAAAAGTCTCGAATTAAAACAGAATGATTCCTTGGAAATATTTGAACATGGCATCTGCATCGCAGTTCCATACTCATGTGCATAACAGGTGTTCAAGGCTGGTTATTCTTGTTCTGATCTGGTTTTCTTCAGGATTGTAGACTTAACTCCTCAAGCCATTCAAGAGTTGATCATGGAGCAAATTCAAGCTGAATTAAGGGAAATGCGAGGCCAGATGGGGCAGTTTATAGGGAATATGCAAACTCTCATGCAAGACCAGAAGATGCTGAGGGAGGAGATCAATCAGATGAAGACTCAGATGGGTTTGGTCATGGAAATTTTGAAAACACTGTTAAAGAAAGAAAATAGTCATGTGCTCGCTTCCGCAACAGAAGTCTTTAATCCTCCCATCTCTTTGGGGTCTTTGTTCGATCATGGATTTTCTCGTGAATCCCCTCCACAATCCAAGGTTCCAAAACCTTCCCAACAGCAACCAGGTCTCGTCTCCCAAGATAAGTCTAAGAATAAAAAGTGTGCACAGAGACCGAAGCAGTCTGAAAGAGTTTTTCATCCGCTCCCTATGCCATATTCTCAGCTATTGCAGCATCTTCTTCAGTTGCAACTGGTACAGAAAAGGACTTTGGCTCCTCTTACTGGTAATCCCCCACCAGGCTACAATGCAAGAGCCCATTGTGATTTCCATTCTGGGGCACCAGGGCATACTGTAGAGAAATGTAGGGCCTTTCAGCACCAAATCCAGGATTTGATTAATGCAGGGGCAATTGAATGCACGTCGGGCGGCGTGAACATACAAGGTGATTTTACCCCAATTGTTGCAAAGGAATTGGGGACTCCTTCCTTTTCCAAAGGATCCACCTCGTGTCAAGGATCTCTTCCGCAACCTTATGTTGCAGAAGCTCTACGTCAGCAACCTTTGTTTGTGACTCAGCCGAATGTGGAAAGGAAAGTACAGGGGCAGGTGGGGCGCCCAAATCAGCAGAATTATCAGCAGTAGGGGTAATTCAGACCAAGAAGGCCCAAGAGGATATTTGATCCTGTTCCTATTCCTTATAGTCATTTGTTTGCTCGTCTGCTCAAGAACTCTCTGATTCAAACGAGGAGTACCACGCCAGTGTCATACCCTATCCTTTCGGACTTTGACATGAATGCTAGGTGCGAGTTCCACTCGGGAACGTTTGGGCATACAATTGATAATTGTAATGTATTCCAGCACAAGGTGCAAGACTTGATCGACTCAAAGGTCATCACGCCAGATGGTACCCCTTTGGATTGAAGCTTCTTTGTCAGAGTAAGCACCAGATTGCAAGAGCGTCATCAAAAGCAATGAGTCCAGACAGAGTCAAGTCTCCTCAACAATGGCAATCATTAGTTTCTTTATTGCATTTTCATATGTAGCTTTCCTTTGTTTGTTTAAACATTGTCTGCATGTAAAAACTTGTTTGTGTTTGAATGTTGATTTTAATGCAATGATGTGTTGTTCCTGAAGTATCTTACTTTTATGCACTCATGTCATGTTTATATGCACTGCAACACTATCTTTCTTGCTTAGACTCTTGGAGGGAGGATGACGAAATAAGAACGCATATTTCTAAAGGTACGCTTTGGGATAAAACCCTGTTAAGGATGTACAGGCGTTGTTTCCAATTCACAAACACTGGAGAGATAAGGAGATAGACCTTTGACAACCCCTTTGAGCCTAGTAGTAGGAGTTCTTTCTGAAAATGAAAAACCCTCAATTTTAACCCAAGGACAGGGTAGGCGTCGGTTAGTTTGACCAAGTGTTCAAATTTCAGAAGGAGTGTACATCTGGGGATCCATTACCTTCCATTCCACTATCAAGAGGTTAAGAGGTGTAGAACCACAATGGTTACTCCTCACCAACTGAAGAGTGAAACAGTCACAGCCCTTTCAAACAATTCAGGCAAAACGGTGTCACACGACTTGTTCAAAAAAAAAGAGAAAAAAGAGAAAAAAGAAAAAGCCTGCTAAGTCGAAAAACTTGAAAGCAAGTGACTTAGGCAAAAGTTAAGGCATCCCGCTGGACTTCAAAATTGAAAAACTCAAAAGAGTCAGTCCAGGCAAAAATTAGGGAACAAAAAGCAAAAGAATGAGAAAGCGAAAAGCCAAAAGGATTACAAAGAAAATCCTCGATAAGAACAAAGTCGTGTGACTATAGACACATAAGACAAAAAGGGGCGACTGTTAGTCCAAAACCTCGTCAGGTGTCGAATCACCAGTTGCATGGATTCCCTAGAAATCAGGAAACCTTTTGAGAGACGAGCGCTTGTATCAAATTAGCTGAACATAGGGCTAGAGAATATCATGAAGAGTGGGTGGGTACCAATAAACTTTGAGCCATAAATCCATTTTTCTCAAACCGCGAACCAGGCCACGCTACAACCCTTAAAAGTCCTAATTGAAACAGGGTTTAGTCTGAAGGCGTACTTCAACAAAATAGCGTTCCTGACTCCCATAAGTTGTGCTAATAAGATTTTTGTTGGTGTTGCATGTGCGTATTGCTTTCCTTTCAAAAATAAGTGTCGTAACTCGGTTGTGTGACATATTTTCAATAAGGATTTCAAGATTAACATATATGTTGCATTTGAATAATCATTCTCAGAATAAATATTTTCTGCTTGCATACATTTGTTTGACATCAAAGAAGCTTACACGATGAACATCAGTCGAGAAGCTTAAATTGGCCAAGTCGAGGTGCATGAGACTCCAGAGGACATGTTGCTAAAAGATTATGTGGAAAGAAGGCGTTCCCAGCCATTTGTGTTGAGATGTAACCAATCTGGGACAATCACACTGGGAAATCTCTTCAAAATGTAGCCAAGCAGGGGCATTCATGTTGAGAAAATTTCTTCGAACTGGGGCAATTATGTCGAGATTCGATAAATCTCTCCACAAGCGTGTAAACTGGGGCAATCACGTCGAGATTCGGTAAATCTCTCGAAGACTAGTCGGTCAGAGACAAATGTACTGCAAGGCTTGTACTGGGGCAGGTCACTTCAAGGGCAGGAGAAGTTTTTCCTTTCAGAACACAGTCAATCAATAGCACCTCTGCAAGGTTCAGAATACTGTGGCAGAACTTTTCAGGTCATTACGAACCCTCTCGAGGTGGTTTACTTCATGAATCATGAAGTATGGGACAGTTATGTCCAGACCAGATACATCTCTAAGAGTTTGAAAACCCTGGGGCATTGTTGGACGCCAGGTTTTCTGTAAAATCCTCTTAAGATGATTGCTTCAAGTAGACTCTGTGGTCTGGGGCAAGGTGAGTGTGGGACTTTTGGAGTTTTTTCCCTCCAGCAAAGAACCAGAGGGTATCTTTTTCCAGCAAGGTGTGGGAATTGTTATTCTTCCTCAAGCAGAGAATTGTCCTATATTCGAAAAGGGCTGTTATGAAGGTTTCTTATCTCTAGCAATACAGATGGAATCCTCATTCTCAGCAAGGTAAGACGATAGAATATCGTCAAGAAGACGATGAGGAGTCAGAGTGTTCTCTTCCTCAATGTTCAGATCTAGTCATCTCAAGTAATTCAAAGTCCAATATTCATGGGTACCTCCCCAGTAGAGCTCTCCCCAACTTTAAAGTATGATCGTCCTCAGCAGTTTATTACTCTTCCCTATCAGAGTATCGAGGGTCGTCTTCCTCAACAGAGTATAAAGAGGTTTTCCCCCAGCCAAAGTTATGATTTGGCTCATCTTTCCTCGGAAGGTAGCCAGAAGTTGTTATTTTTACAGCCTCTCCAACAAGAGATTGATGGAGCATCTTCTTTGATCAAAGATGGTGTTTCCCCACAGAATATGGGGCAGTTGTTTTTTCCTCAACTAGTCAGGAAACATGTGTTTATCCCCTAGCAGAGTAGATGTTGACAACTACTATTTTCCAAGCAAATGTGTCGATGAGGATCGTCCCCTTCAGCAGGACATAAGAGGATCGTCCCCCTCAGCAGGACATAAGAGGATCGTCCCCCCAGCAGGATTACAGAGGATTGTATACCCAGCCGAAGTTGTGTTTGGATTACTATTCCCCAGCAAGCGTTCAGAAGTTGATTGCTCTAAGGTGGATGTTGTTGTATCTCCAGCAGGAAGTTCGTGGACAAAGATGTTATTATCCCCACAGAGTCCTGGTGTCTACTTTCCTCAGTTAGTCAGAAAGTATAGTCTCAGCGACAATGGTTTGATCTAATCCCCAGCAGGGTGAAGGTAAAGTTATTTCCTTAGCAGCAGATTAAGGTCATATCCCCAAGCAGAGTCTGGTGGTGATTGGTATCCCCAGCAGGTCTTAAGTCCAATCGTTTTTGGCAGGCGTCAAATCCAAGTTCTGAAACAGTTGGTCATCCCCATCGGAGGAGTTTCCATCTTCAGTATTCATCTCCCTCCCCAGCTGGGTGGGTATTCTCTCGGAGCTTCGTCCATCTCCCACAGAGTTGTTGATCTTGATATTCCCCAACAGAGTGGGTATTCTATCGGAGTTTCGTCCATCTCCAGGAGAATTGGTGATTGTGCTCTTCCCTAACAGGGTGAAGTTTTCCTCAGTATTGTTCTCTGGTTTGATGACAATGTAGTTTATCGTCCTCGGTGGAGCTGCTTCTGTTCTCAGCGTTTATTTCGCTGAGACAGCCTTTTGCATTGCATAAGCATCTTTTTGCATGGCATCCTCCCAAATGCGTAGCATTTCCACTTCGTGTGGAGCATTACGACAAAATTTAAACATATGCATCCGAAGCATAAGCCAGGTTTGAGTTTTCCTTCGTCAGGAAAAGCCGGATTTCAGGAAGGTATCATTCGACTTTACTCCACAAGTGTTGGGTTTAGTCATTCAAAGCAATATTTGGCATTCCCTTGCAGAGTTGTTTGCCAGGATCGTTAATCCATGATTTCATTTTTACCCCTTCGTCCAGGTGGTCTTTTGGTTTATCCCCTCAAGGTTTTTACCGTCAGACACTCGTCCGTGTTTCCTTCGGCACTCGTCCGTGTTTGAACCTTTTTGTTTCAATACACGTCCGTATTGACCTTTTGATGACACTCGCTCGTGTTTCCTTCAGCACCCGTCCGTGTTTGAACCTTTTAAGCCAATGCCCGTCCGTATTGACTTTTGACACCCGTCCGTGTTCTTTCAGCACCCGTCCGTGTTTGAACCTTTTAAGCCAATGCCCGTCCGTATTGACTTTTGACACCCGTCTGTGTTTTTTCAGCACTCGTCCGTGTTTGAACCTTTTAAGCCAATGCCCGTCCGTATTGACTTTTGACACCCGTCCGTGTTCTTTCAGCACCCGTCCGTGTTTGAACTTTTGTTTCAATGCCCGTCCGCATTGACATTTGGCACCCGTCCGTGTTCTTTCAGCACCCGTCCGTGTTTGAACTTTTGTTTCAATGCCCGTCCGCATTGAAATTTGGCACTCGTCCGTGTTTCCTTTGGCACCCGTCCGTATTCTTTTAGCACCCGTCCGTGTTTGAACTTTTGTTTCAATGCCCGTCCGCATTGACATTTGGCACCCGTCCGTGTTCTTTCAGCACCCGTCCGTGTTTGAACCTTTTAAGCCAATGCCCGTCCGTATTTACTTTTGACACCCGTCCGTGTTCTTTCATCACCTGTCCGTATTTGAACTTTTGTTTCAATGCCCGCCGCATTGACATTTGGCACCTGTCCGTGTTCTTTCAGCACCCGTCTGTGTTTGAACTTTTGTTTTAATGCCCGTCCGCATTGACATTTGGCACCCGTCCGTATTGAATCCTTTTACACCCGTCCGTGTACCTTTCGATACCCGTCCGTTTTGAAACCCTTTTTACACCCGTCCGTGTACTTTCTCGATACCCGTCCGTATTGAACCTTTTTACACCCGTCCGTGTACCTTTTCAGTACCCATCCGTATTGAAACTTTTACACCCGTCCGTGTACCTTTTCAGTACCCATCCGTATTGAAGCTTTTACACCCGTCCGTGTATCTTCTCAGTACCCGTCCGTATCTGATATCTTTGATTCCTTGACACCCGTCAGTGTTTATCCCCAGCATAGCTAACACTCGTTTGTGTTTATTTCATGACATTTCAATACATTGTTTGTATTGGTTTCCAACACTCGTACGTGTTGTGACAGTGCAGCGTTTATTGCTTGTTCCCCAGTGGAGTCGTCCCTCCTTTGAGGATTGCAAATTTCAGGATTTTTTGGTATTCAATCTCCGTGAATCCTTTGAACACATGACAGCCGTTGCTATCATACCTTCAGGACCACATTGATTGAATAGGGGCAGCTGTAACACCCTAAAAATTACCTTGTTGTTTTTAGCTAACTGGCATATGTTTCTTTGCTTTTCTTGCATTAGCATTTGTGCATAGTATTGGTTATTAGCATGGGATCAAGGTACTTGGTCCATATTCTCAAGTCTCAAGCCTCAAGGTGTCTCATGGGGTCCATCTCATCTTCATAAGGTCAAGCATGGCAAAAGATTACAAGTGAATCTTTCCCTCCTAACCAGAGGGACCAATTAGGGTTTGTGAATCAAAAAGACTTCTTGGAGGGCTTTGTGTGTTCAAGCATGGTGTCATGAGGTCTTTATGCTTGCATGTATCCATAGATGAGGGTTTGGTTGATGGTTTATGGTGAAGAATGTTCAGTGGATCAGTTGCTTGTGAACCAAGAAAAGTCAACTGTAAGGGAGAAAGTCAACTGTGGAATTTTGAGGTTCTTTTCATGGTTTTCAAGGTCTCACATCCTCATATGGTTTTCAAGGGTCAAGTTTCATATCATTCATCAAGAATCAAGAGTTAGTGCAAAAGTTACTAAATTTGGAAAATGACCTATAATGAGAACTTTCCATTTTTGGCAGTTTTTCCACTACATTCAACTTCATTTTTCATCATCAAGGAAGCTTCAAATGAATTTTCCTCCAACATGAAAGTTGAAGATCTTTCTCCCCCATTTCCAAAAAGTACTAGATGGTTCTCATAGCATTTGTGAAGCTCTAGTTATGATCAAAATAATGCAAGGTGTTTTTAAGGGTTTTCACATGTACCACTTTTTCCACCTTTTGCATTTTGGTTCAATTTGGCTTGTAATGACCCCTAATGACTCAAGTCAGATTACCACACTCAAGTACACTTCATTTGGATCATATTTGGCCTTTGAATCAATTCATTTCATGCCATATTTCTCACTTATTCAACAAAGTGCAAATTTGCAAGTTGGATTGAATCTCACAAACCAATCAACCACAAGGCCCAATTTCAATTCAGATGTGATCAGTAAGTAAAATGGATGTGAATCATGCTTACTTGGTGACCAATGCACGTGTGAATGAAGGGTGTACAACTCAAATTGCATTTTTGCATAAACCTCCAAAACTCATTAATCAAGGAATTAACAAGACCTTAATCATAATCAGGGGAATAACCAAGTGTATATAAGCTAACTCATGCCTTCACAGCTAAGTCATGCATCCTCATTTGCTCAGATTTCACATTTTTGCTCAAATCTTCTCCTCTTCGATTCTCTCTCATCTTAAGAGCTTTTTGAGAAATTCTTTCATATTCTTGATCCTTGAAGTTCATAGAACAAGAAGCAACTATTGGTTTGAGCTCATAGCAAGGAAATCATAGGGTTCGAATTTGGAAACCACTTCTGCAAATCTCAAGATCTATACCAGATTCAAGCTCTAATTGCATTTATTTTTCAATTAGAGGTTCAAAGGACTTGATCTGCAGCTTCCAGAGGGTTTTCTTGGTGTATTTCAAGTTCTACAAGCTTCAGGTAAGGTCCAGATTCATGCTCTTATAATGTGATAATTTTGTGTGCATCTTGTTCCTTGATTGTTGTTGAGCATGTTGATGTGTTTAGAATTGATTTTGGACGTGTAACATGTGCATAATGTGGATCTGAAATTTTGAATCTCAAACTTTCTTTCTTCGATTTGTCTCGTATGATGATTGTATGCTAATTTGAGTTGCATATCCTTGTTTCTGGTGAAAATCTGAGTTGAACTGTGGTATAGTTTTGAATTTCTGGGAATTTTTGTGAAGACTCCACCGTGGGAGCCACCGGAGAAGGCGACCAGAGCTAGGGCCCGGCGTCTGGTTCACTTTCAGGTGAACGGAGAACTCAATGAAGGTGATGGTGTTTGGACCGTTGGATCTTTGGATCTGATGGTCATCTGCGTGCCACGCCATTTAAAATTTGGTTTTATTTTATGGTTTGTGTGTTTGTAGTCCATGATAGTTACCATGTGCCTCAGATCATAGCCTCTCATCTTGCATGCTTTGTGATTCATTGACTCATCCTCACGCGTTAGATTGATCTTGTGGTTATTAATATGCCAACATATTAATTTTGCCATGTGTTGTTCAAGTGTTTTCTTTTAAATTCTGAGTGATTTAATGTGCTCGTGTGTATGTTAATTATGATGTGCGCGAAGATCCTGACCACTTATCATGATTACATGTTGCTTTTGTTGACTTGATGTGAAGCGTTAGATTGATCTTACGGCTGATGGTGAGTCAATTGGTTTGACTGGTTTTCTTTTTTTTTCTTTGGCATGCGCTGATGTTTTCTATTGGACTGGGCTTGATAATTGCACCCCTCCTTTTGGGCCATTTGTTTTCCAACGTGATTTGCTTACTGATTGCACCCCCATGTTTATTTCATTATTTTTATTTACATTATTTGTTGCATTTCATTTTTAATTTTTAAAAATAGTTTTATGCATCCAAAAATTATGAAAAAAATCATGGATCATCTTTGTCATATTATAAAATTTTTCCAAATTTTATCTTCCTTTTTTATTTTATTTTTGGCATCTGAATTAATTGTTGTGTGAATTTCTTTTGAATTTGTTTCATTTTTCAGAAAAAAGCTCTTCGCTCACGTAAAAAACACTTACCCATCTGTGGTCGTACCCACGAACTACATCAGTTCGGATTCCTCTCTCTCTCATCCGATTGAGGATATGTAGGCACAAGACAGCGATTGTCTTGGCGAGCAACCTTCCCCCACAGTTCCCGTCCGAACTACGTTGACTCTGACTTTCCCATTGCACTGAGGGAGTACGTAGGCCTAGGACAATGATAACGTCCTATCGAGTCACTTCTTTTCTTTCTTTTCTTCTTCGTTTCTTCGTTCTTTCCGTTCTCGTTCCTTCTCCGGTCCCGTGGCAGTGGAGCTCCAGACGACGACACCCTTTGATGCAGACAACAAGCGTGGATCCCATCGGGTATGATGGACGTGTTGGGTGCTAACACCTTCCCTTCGCGTAACCGATTCCTGTACCCGTTTCTCTTGGTTGTGAGACCATGTTCTTTCCCTTTCTCTTCAGGTTTATGCGGTGTTTCCTTTCCCTCTCTCGGGATAAATACACATTACTGGCGACTCTGTGTTTTCCGCGCCACTCTCGCGTTTGTACCGTTGGATGCGAATCTTTCGGGAGCGACACTAGCTAAAATGGAGGTGGGTTTGTAGATGGAAATCAAGTAATGTAGAAGCATATCATTGTTAAAAATGAGGATAACTCTATGTCATTCAAAGTGTATTTGTGAAAAAGTATAAGTATGAGTGGTATCTCTACGCGGGTATATGTTCTAGATATCTTAGTAATTAATGGTGGTTAGAGTTTGTTCACGGTAATGAGAGACCATGTTTGGTGATATTTGTGGTGGTAAGAGAGAGTCACCTCACGTGAGGTGAGAGAATCTGTATAAGCTTTATGATTAGGGTATAATGATCTGTCCCTTTTTCCTCCGGGGGCAGGGTATTTATAGAGGCTCTTGGGCCTATAGTTTTTTTGGGACTGGTAGTCGTCCACTTGGTCAATGACTGACTGTTGAATACTTATTTTCTAGAAGAACGTGGATCAATCTATTGTCCTTGACTTCCCTCTAACTAATGAACATCTTTTTTTATGTTTTTCATAATTGAGCGAGTATAGAGTGCACTTAGAGCAAGAAGGTTCCTAATAGGGAGCGACATATAGGTGTCGCCCCTCCTGAGGGTTATCACTCTCTCGCAATTCCAAGGTCTTTTACAAATATGTCATTTCTTAGTCTCTCAAGTACAAAAACATTGATAAAGGGTGAAGTGTTTTTAACTACAGAGCGTTTGGGTATTGCGAGTCTCTAAGAGTAACTCCAATGGGAGTTTTTTTCCCAAGTTCTCCATTCTGGAGCAATGTTTTTCAAATCAAAATGTCATTGGATTTCTCCATGTTGGAAGACAGTTGCATCATGATGCAACATTGTTTTGAATAAAATAACAATAAACACATTCAATGTTAATTTTATGAGTTTTACTTCATTTTTTTGTTACTTTCAGAATTATTTTGTTTGTAAATTATGATAATTCAAAATTTTTTACATTCAAATTCTTACACTCAATTTTTTTACACTAAAATTTTTATAAATTAATATTATATGTTTATCAGAAATTAATATGAATAAAATATTAATATATGAGGTAAATTTTTGGGACCCAATATGAGTTTTATAGAGTTGTACCATCGGAGTAAAAATTGGATGAGTTGCTTCAAGATGATATGGCTTAATAGGTCCCACAAAGAACCTAAAAATGGATAGCACCATTGGAGATGCTCTAAGTCTCTCGAGTGAGATTATGTGTTGATCCCGACTGACGAGACCTCAAGTCCCTCAGAGAAAGCGTTAGACATTTTGAGCGGAACTTATATTAAGCCCTCAAACAATACTTTAAGGTGATTCTCTTAGACAAGATTTCGGTTGCGCCTATTGAGCGAGACTTATATGTTCGATCCCACCCGAGGAAACTCCAAATCTCTCAGGCAGGGAGTTTAAATAAGCGTGGTTGACGGGGAATCTTAGTCCCTCATACGAGGTTATATTAAGCCTGGATGATGAGACTCCAAGTCCCTCAGGCGAGGCGTTAGACCTCTTAGGTGGAACTGCTATCAAGCCCTCAGACAAGACTTTAGGTTAAGCCTCTTAGGATAGACTTCAGTCGCTCCTCTTGTGTGAGACTTATATGTTGGATCCCACCCGAGGAAACTCCAAGTTACTCAGGCGGGGAGTTTAGACAAGCCTATTTAACGGGGACTCTTAGTCCCTCAACAGAGGTTATATTGAGCCTGACTGATGAAACTTCAAGTCCCTCAGGTAAGGCATTAGACCTCTCAGGCGGGACTTCCAGCAAGCCCTCAGACAAGACTTTAGGTTAAGTCACTTAGGCTAGACTTCGGTCGCTTTTCTTGGGTGACGCCTATATGTCGGATCCCACCAAAGGAAACTCTAAGTCTCTCAGCCTAGGAGTTTAGATAAGTCTCTTTGATGGGGAATCTTAATCCCTCAAGCGAGGTTATATTGTGCCTAGATGATGATACTTCAAGTCCCTGAGGTGTTGGATCTCTTGGGAGGGACTTCCATGAAGCCTTTAGCCAAAAATTTAGGTTAAGTCTCTTAGGCTAAGACTTCGGTTATGCCTCTTGGGAAAGACGTATATATCGGATTCCAACCAAGGAAACTCCAAGTTTCTTAGGTGTAGAGTTTAGATAAGTCTACTTGATGGGTACTCTTAGTCCCTCGGTAGAGTTTATATTGATCCTGGATGATGAAACTTCAAGTCCCTCAGGTGAGGCGTTAGACCTCTCGGGTGAGACTTTCATCCAACCCTTAGACAAGACTTTAGGTTAAGTATCTTAGGCTATACTTCGGTCTCGCCTCTTGGGCGAGACTTATATGTCAGATCCCGCCCAATGAATGTCTAATTCTCACAGGCAGGAAGTTTAGATAAACATGTTTGATATGGACTATTAGTCCCTCATGCAAGGTTATGTTAAGCTTGGATAATGAGACTTCAAGTCCCTCACGCGATGCATTGGACCTCTAGGGAGGGGCTTCCATCAAGCCCTCGGACAAGACTTTAGTTTAAGTCTCTTAGGATAAACTTTGGTCGTGCCTCTTGGGCGAGACTTATATGTCAGATCCTACTCAAGGAAACTCCTTATCTCTTAGGAGAGGAGTTAAGATTTTCCTATTTGACAGTGACTCTTAATCCCTCAAAAGAGGTTATATTGGTCCTGGACGATGAGACATCAAGTCCCTCAGGCGAGGAGTTGGACCTCTCGGGCCAGACTTCCATCAAGCTCTCGGAGAAGACTTTAGGTTAAGTCTCTTAGTTTAGACTTCAGTTGTGCCTCTTGAGAGAGATTTGCCTGTTGGATCTTGTCCGAGGAAACTCCAATCCTCTCAAGCGGGGATTTTAAATAAGCTTTTTTGACGTGGACTCTTAGTCCATCGGGCGAGGTTATATAGAGCCTGGCATATGAGACTTCAAGTCCCCCAGGAAAGGCGTTAGACCTCTCAAACGGGACTTCCCTTTAGTCCACAGATAAGAGTTTAAGTTAATTTTCTTAGGATAAACATTGATCATGCCTTTTGGGCAAGACTTATATGTCGAGTCCTGCAAGTGGTTATGCCTACACAGTAAGGAAAGCTACAACCCATGATGTGTCTGTCTTTCTGAGTAACCCGAGTTTTTTTAAAGTATTGAAGTAAATTTGAAGTACTAAGGAAACTCTCTCTCTCTCTCACACACACACCTTAAAATATCTTTTTCAAACGTTTTTATCTATAAAATTATTTTCTATTCCAAGTCAAGTGATTAATCCCTTTCCAATGTCTTTCCACATTATTTGTGAACTAACTAATCGATTGGTAACTTATGTCGATTGAAAAAACTTTTCTGAACCAACCATTCGATTGGAGCATTGACTTAATCTATTGAATAAGGGATAAATGATTAACCAAACGATTAGGATAACACCTTAATGACTTGCAACGACTTTATATCCAATATTTTCTTTCTGGGCATGTTAAACTATTAAAAATGACTTGACTAATTGATTGAAGCATTATGCCAATCAATTGGATCATCAATTCTGCCCATGGATTATTTTCTTTTCTGACTTTTCCAACTCCTATATAAAGGAGGATTGCATATACTTTATTTCAATCCAATTTCTAAAGCGTAACATTTTATTTGGAATTTATCTCTTTATTTTCTCTCTTTCTCTCTCTAGAAACATTTTTATTCCACTTAAAGTTGTCATTGTGCTTTTGAGTGAAACTTTTCTCGTGAAGAAGATTTTGTAAGTGGTTGCGTTATTTGTTTAATTCCATAGAGTGAGATTCTCTTGAGAAGATTGAGCCTGGTTCTTGAGATAAATCAATCATAAAATATATGTTTTGGTTTATTAAGCTTTGTCGGAAAAAGTTCTATTTTTGGTTATTGAGATCAAACTCAGAATCTCTATGAAGGTTCGTTAGCTTAACCTATAGAAAAAAAGTATCTTTGGTTGGGAATAAGTCTATAAAAATCTCAAGATCAGCTTCTATAAAGTTTCGTGTGCATAACCTTCAAAAGCTCAAAGTTTATAGTCAAACTCTCAAAAACACCTCTTTAGAACAGGACTAGCCCAACGTTAGGCCAAATCTATACAAATCCCAGGTGTAATCTCTCTAATTCTATCCTTTTAATTTTTGTTATTTAATTTTACTCTTTATGTTGTTATTCACTATTAAGAAATTACTAACATGATCTTAATCGAGAAAAATATAAAAGTAAGTGTGAATTTTAAATACCACAATTCACCCTCATCCTCTTGTGCTTGAAGTCACTTGTTCAACAACTTCCATGGAGAAAACTTTGCTCGCATAAATATTAGGGGCGACAGGATTCTCCTAGATCACTGTCTTGTTAAACCCTTCCGTTTTTAAACTGGCGAGTTTGGATAGGAGATATTCTCTAAGGTTCTATTCGCGGGGGACATGTTTTACGTTGAAAAATGGAAAAAGTGTGGATACATTTTGTACCTTACATAGATATTTTATTAGCTAAATTTCTATGGTCTGGTACTATTTGGATACTTAGTTAGCGACTAATTAGTAGTCGCTCTTGGCTTTAAATCTGGAGGCTCATATTTCTAGAGCGAGAACCATGCTGACAATCAGGGCTTTGTGTTCTGCTTGACTGTTGCTGGCCTTGAATTCAAATTTTAATGATTTCTCGATTAATATGTCTCCAGGACCTTGTAAGAGTATTCTCGTTCCTCTCCCTTTCACGTTTGAGGAACCATCGACTGATAATGTCCACTTTGGGGGCGTTTCCTCGTCTGCATACGAGCTAAATTCTGCCATAAAATGTGCCAGAGCTTGGGATTTCTTGCTTCCTCTCAAGACGTACTGGATATCATATTTTGAGAGATCCACCTCCCAAGATACCATTCTTCCCGACAAATTTGGTTTTTCTAGGACTTGTCGAACAGGATAGTTGGTTTTCACGAGGATTTTGTGACCGATGACTATTAGCGCTAGCTTCTTAATCTTTTGATAACGTTTTTTTATGCCTTTGAATACTTTGCTTATGAAATACATGGGCCTTTATGTCTTATCTGTCTCTTGGACGAGTACCAAGCTCATCGCCTGATCGGTGACTGAGAGGTAGATGAGTAATGGTGATTTTTCTCTTGGGAGAGTGAGAATAGGAGGTAACATGAGGAAGGTTTTATCTTTGAGAAAGCCTCATAGCATTTTGTGTTCCACTCGAACTTCTCTTTCTTCTTCAGGGCAGCAAAGAAGATAAAAGCCTTTTCGCTTGCACACGAGAGAAAGTGAGATAGGGCAACAAAGCGATATGTAAGTTATTTCACTTCCTTCACGTTGGAATGGTTTTTCATATCGATGACAACTGTTCCGGTGAGAATAACATATGGATGAAGATGCAAACATATAAGAGATAGCATGTGAGCATACTTAAATATGACAAGTTTAAAGCTTAAACATCATGTGAACAAGTTAAGGCATTACTTGAACATTTAAGCCTGGATACAAGTTGAACATATTAAGACTATTAGGTAACAACCAAACATACATGTTAAGAGTTCAATCATGGTCATAAACGAGTAAGAACATCACAAAGGTCAAGGTAAACAAACATGTATTTAATGGCATATTCATGACAAAATTCAAGTGTTTAAGAACACACAAACATGGTGAAATCATTCACAAAGGCAAACATACACATCATGGTCATGTAAACATGGAGAGGACATCTCATGTTAAGGCAAGATGGTTGTACAAAGGTTCATGGTATAGGCAAACAAAATTCAAGGCATTTAAACATGTAAACATACATAAAAATAAGCCAAAAATCGTGTCAAAACCAAAAGATACAAGTTGACAACATCACACAAGGTTTGTACATGCTACATAACATTCATACAACTCATGGTTACCAAAAGAATTCAAAGAATCACTCAAAAGAATCACAAAATATCCTAAGGAAATCCTAAAATATCACACACTTTGAAACATCATGAGTATGAGAAAAATAAATATTTTTGGGGAAAATTTTATACCACATGAAAGTAGACAGTAGCATGAGTACATGGCAAAAAGAAGGGATCAAAAAGGTGAAAGGATAAATAAGTTATGATCAAATGAAGTTGTGGATAAAAATGAAGAAAATAAGTGCTAAAAATATACATTCTGCCCCAGCCAGGACTAGAACCCATGCCCTCTTGTTCAACTACACAAAACCTAACCAATTGAGTTATGGCGAGCGTTGTGACTAACAATGGTTTCAACTCATTATATTTTAAGCATGTTCCAGAAATATTGAAAAATAAAACAAATCAAAAGGGCCTGGGGCGAGGGTGATTTGAACCCCAAACCCTGCGCTTGCAAACACACACAAACCCTCCTCCTTGACCAGCGGTGCTACGCCCTCATCCATTAATCTATTTACTTCCAAAAATATATATTTTAAGTGCAAAACCAATGGGACCAGTCAGCGCCATGTCACCTTCTTCTTCCTCAATTTTTTCTTTTCTCTTTCTCTCTCCCCGAGCCCTAACTCAATGATTTTTCAGAATTTCACATCAATATTTCTCACTCATTTTTCCATCTTTTTTAACAAAATAAAACCCTATCTTGCTTGGAAAATTCCAAGGATTCTAAATACGCTATTGGCTTGCTCTAAAACTAAGGGTACAAAACATAGTAACCCTAAAACCAGTGCAACCAAAATAAAGACATGTCATGCTAAACTTCATATATGAGCAACACACATGGGAAACGGTGGTACCAACACACTTATCACAAATATATCTACATTGTAGCCTCACAAAATAATAGCAGATGATGCATGTATCAAGATTTCAAAAGAGTAAGAGATCTTACCTCTTGGAGAAGGTCCAAGGCCTCTTTAAATGAAGTTACAGAAGCAAGAATAAGATTCCAAGAGCCTTGTTGATGCATGAGAAGAGTACTTGATCAAAGAAAATGATCAGAGAGTGTTTGAATGTTTCCATACGACCTTTCTTGCAAAATGAGCAAGAAATATGGTAGATGATGTTATGAAGTGTACAGATCTTGTCCAAGGGTTAGAATAAGTTCTAAGAGGTATCTAAAGAAGGTTTGTGGTGTTGGTTTGTAAAGTGCACGAGAGAAATGTGTTTGGTTGGAGATTTTGCAAAAATGAAGTGTTTTTGCAAATTCTGTTGGCTAGGAGAACGCAGAGGTTTTGAGGGTAAGTTAGTGAGGTTTTTTTGTGTCCAAAAGGCTTAGAGACTCTCTCTATTTATAGGAAAGGTGGAGAGTTTGAGAGCTCTGCAGAATCCAAGTTTATGCAACTTGGTTTGGTTGAGATGCAACTTGGTGCTTCCATGAGGTTTTGTGGTTCCAATGACCAAGTACAGTGTAGTGTAAGGTGGTTGAGAGATTACTTCTTTGCCAAAGACAAATGGTCTGCAGAAGAAACCATGTATGGGCTCAAGACAAGTTGACTTATGATTATAGTAGCTTTACAAGAATGGCATTGTCAACTTTGTGCCAAAAATGGAATGATCTTTGAGATAAAGCCTTAACCACTTGGATAATGCACCAAAAGCATGTGTACTTATCTAATTTAAACAAGATTAACAAGCAACAAGGTTTGTAAAACGAAGTCATGAAGATTTGAAATGGTTTTGCAACATAAATCGCCATGGTCATGACCTAGAAATCAAGTTTGGGACCTCAACTTCTCCTCTTCGAAACTCATAGCTCATGCATGGGAAAAATGCTCATGTATTTTTTGGAAAGCCGCAAACATGCTCTATAACTTTCATGTTTGATGAATTTCTTGAATCCCAAGGGATCATGATGAAAACTGTCTCTAAAGATTGGTATTTTCAATGAACAAAATCTGCCTTGAAAAATTCTAAGTGTGGGAAGATTTTTCCAAACTTTATGGCTCCATAACTCAAAATCTAAGCACTTTTTGAAGATGGACTCAAAGTGACAAAGTTGGAGTATGTTGTGAGGGCTTCAATTTGATCTTTGGAACACAAAAATTGGATGTGTGGATTGAGATTTATGATTCTCCAAAGTTGGCACCAAAACTAGGGTTTTTTCCTATACTTAGAAAAAATCCAGGTTTCTCAACTTTGCCCCTTTTGCAAGGAACCATTCAAATCTTGATTTTTCATGCTCAAACTCATTGATCAAATATTTCTTGACGAAATTTAGCTTGATGACCTCAATTTTGACCAAAGAACCCAAAAGTTAAAGGGTTTACTTTGTCAGGTAAAGCTTATGTATAAGATGAATTCAACTGTGTGATCTTCAATGATCTTGCATTCTTGAATATTTCAAACATCATGGATGTACTCCAATGATGTATTTGAGTTTCTTGAACCATGTCCCCTGGCTTGGGATCATGCTTTGATCAAAAGTCAAAGGCACAGTTGATTTTTCTAGGCAAAACCCTAATTTGGGCTAGATGAAATTAAGCTTCAAAGAACTTGTAATATGACCAATTTGCACTTGATTCTTGATGAAGGGAGGCCCCTTGAGTGCATGCCCACCTGGTAGGTTGATGATCAATCTAAAACATTGACTGATCAAATAAAGATCATTTGATTCTCTTGAGCTAAAACCCTAATTTAGATGGAATCAAACAAGAACAAACTTGAATAATATTAGGGTTAGCAACGCAATGCTTACTGCTCCTAGACTGATGATGGAATCTAGGTCAAAATTTTGGGTATGACAACAACCTTACATTAATTGGATTGGCCTCAATGCCTCTCTGCGTCATCATGAATCCAAGAAAATTTCCGACTTAAACCCCACATGTTGGGATTCAGGGGCATGCTATAGTTTTTGACTAACTGCATGAAATCCTCTAAGTCTATAGCATGGTTACACCCTTCGGTGGTTTTCATTATCATGTCATCCATATAAACCTCTGGGTTTCGCCCTATCTGGTAGGAGAACACATCATCCATAGTTGTTGGCAGGTGGCACAAGAATTCTTGAGGCATTACATGACATTGTAGTAGTAGTTGGCATGATTCAACATGAAGGCCGTCTTGGGGGTGTCTAAGGGATCCCTTCGAATATAGTTGTACCCAGGGTATGCATCCATGAAACTCAACGTACGGTAGCCTGAGGACCCATCAATCAAGCGATCAATGTCTAGAAAATGATATGGGTCCTTAGGATAGGCAGTATTAAGTTCGGTAAAGTCCACGCACATGGGTCACATGTTCGTCGCTTTTTTCACTAACACCACATTGGCGAACGAGGTAGGATATTTTTTCCATGATGAACCTGGTGCTAGATAGCTTGCCTACTTCCTCATTAATTGTGGCTCTCTTATCCCCGTCAACTTTCCACTTCCTCTGAGCACTTGGCTTGGCGAAAGGGTTGACGGCAAGATGAGGTCGCATCACTCTATTATCTATCTCAGTCATGTCAAAGGGAGCCCATGCAAATAAGTAAATGTTTCTAATGAGTTAGTTTAATGGATCATGTTCTTCTTCTTTGGTAAGTGAAGTGCATGTCTCTGTCACCTGATGGGCTAATGGGTCTATCCTAACTTTCTTTAAGTCATTCGTGGGCATGATTCTCTCGTTATTCACACCTAACCTGAGACTTAACAATCAATGTATGCATATAAGGCCTCGGGGAAGGGGTGCCCAAAAGGGCGAGTTCTTCTCTCTCTGTCGTCGGGGTTCTCTGATAACACTCTTAAGCACATTGTTGGTCTCCTCTTTATGTCTCGACCCACCCACCAAGAAATGGGTACTTGACTAGGTACCGGGTGGAAATAACTACCCCTAACGTATTTATGGCGGGACGGACCAAGATGACTTTATAGGGCGATAGAGTTTCTAGTATGAGGTAGCTTACTTCAATCGCCTTGGCATATACTCCCTCGCCACATGTTGTCTCTTGGGTTGCATGACCCCTCACTTGTGTTTGCTCTTCTAACAATACTATTAATGAACCTCAAAATGTTTTGATGTATTTAGGATCTAGACGAAGTTTCTAGGATGCATCCCAAAATAGGACGTCAATAAAGCTCACATGATCTATCAAGGCTCGCTTGATGTCCCAGTTGCCATGTTGCATCATGATGAATGTGGGGCCATTATCACGAGGGAGAATTCTAACGGCACCACTGCTAGAGAAGGTGATATATATTCTTGATTCTTCCTACTCCCATTTAGAAAGCCCTGGGGGCATGACGTTTATGGTCATAACCTTTCTACCAAATTTCCTCCGGGTGAAGTTGAAACTTCCTCTGCTAGCGAAACCTTTCACTATGGTGCTGACCCTAGACTTTAGAGTTTTATAGGCCATCCTTGGGGGAGGATCTAAAGGATGATAATGAAAGAGGTGTGACCCATATTAGTTTTATTGGTGCCCCACGGTGGGCATCACTGTACTTGTCAAAAAGTACAGGTTTGTGTGGTATCCTTATGCAGATAAGGGATACTCAAAGGCTTTAGTAAATGATGGTGGTTAGGGTTTTCTCATAGTGCTAAGTGATCTTGTTTGGTGATACTTGTGGTTGTAAGAGAGGGTCAGCTCACGTGAGGTGATATGCTTTGTGTATAAGCGTTATGATCAAGGTTTAATGATCTGTCTTTTTTGCCCCCCGGGGGAAGGGTATTTATAGAGGCTATTAGGCCTAGAGTTTTCTTGCGGCTGGTAACCGCCCACTTTGTCAATAGTTGAATATTGAATCCCTATTTCCCAAGAGAACATAGATCGGTCTATTGACCATGACTTCCCTCTAACCGAGGAACATCTTTTTCCACGTTTCCCATGAGTGGGCGGGTCGAGAGTGCACTTAAGGCGATATGTTTCCTAATGGGGGGCACATATATGTATCGCTCCTATTGAGGGTTACCATTCACTCGCCCTTACTAGGCCTTTTACAAATATATCACTGCACAAAGTATTGGGAAACAAGTAATATGGTTTAATATTAACTTGTATTTTAGTTGGCAAGAATTATCAACTAAGCTTTAATTAAGATAGATTATAGAATCTATTAGGATTATTCACGATCCCTTTATATCATGGGCCAAAATTATTATCAGTCATTAATATAATCTTTAATATCTTCATTCTACATTTGAACCAGACATTTCTATGGAATCAAAGCATGACAATTTCGATGATGGAGTTTTAGAAAAGAAAAAATTTACTTTGATCAAAGTTTCAAAAAACACGTGGTTGATTCAAGCTCACTGTACTATATTGGTTCCATGAATAATCAAGAAATTCCATTGGTAATAGCTGTTTTGATCGGGGAAACTATAAAACATGGCCATGATTGAGGAAAATGACACTTCGAGCAAAATTGAAGCTCGATTTCATCAATGGAACAATCACGAAACCAAGGAATAAAATGACATATTATGTTAATTGGGAGATAGTGGATTCAGTGGCAACAACATGGACTATCAATGCTACTAATCTAGAACTAGATAGTGAATTAACATGTAATTATGAGAGATAGCTAAATTTATATCAAAAAAATGATTTGATTATACTAATGCATAAAAGATTCATCAATTACGTGATTACTTTACTTAATGTAGAAGTAAAAAGGTCTAAGTGTGACAAAATTCTACATTAAATTTAAAGGTCTCTTCGATGAATTGGATGAACTTCATCCAGTACCAGAAAGCACATATGGGGCATCAAATGGTTTGATGTGGTGAGAAGAAGATCATCACATCCACCTCTTCCTTTCAAGCCTTGACAATGAACAATATAATCCTATGAAGCAACTGTTGAGAATGTAGCAAGTGTGATTAGTGTGGGTAATAGTCTCACATTGGTTGCAAATGTGGAGACTTAAGCATTAACTAAGTGAGAGAACCCACCCATCTATCACCTTAAGGTTTGGGGTGAATATGTAGTGTGTCTCTCACAAAGATGTTGCTCTAAAAAAGAAGTCCCACGATGTTCAATGCTCCCTAGTGAAAAACTCCCCCAACACATGGTATCATGAACCTTTGGTTTGAGAAAGTGACCGACTTACTTGTATCGAAAGTCAACGGTGCCACAAGGGTAGTGAGTAAGAAGCGTTCCATTGAAGAGTGTCAACAAAGCCACAAAGGTGGTGAGTAAGAAACGTTTCATTGAAGAGTGTCAAAGATGCCATAAAGGTGGTGAGTAAGAAATGTTATGTGCGATACATGAGTTTGTGGAAGTAAGAAGAGCTTTCACTTGAGGGGGGCCATTGTGGACTCACACTTGAGGGAGAGTGTCGAGAATGTAGAAAGTGTGCATAGTGTGGGTAATAGTCTCATGGAAATATGGAGACTTAAGCATTTATAAGTGAGAGAATCCACCCACTTATCACCTTAAGATTTTTGGTGAATATGTGGTGTGTCTCTCACAAAGGTGTTGCTTAAACGGGAAGTCCCACAATGTTCAATGCTCCCAAGTTGAAAAACTCCCCCAATGAAATGGTATCATGATCCTTTTGTTCGAGAAAGGGACCAACTTACTTGTATCAAAAGTCAATGGCAGCACAAGGGTGGTGAGTAAGAAATGTTTCGTTGAAGAGTGTCAACGGCACCACAAAGGTGGTGAGTAAGAAACGTTTCACGCTGTACAAGAGTTTGTAGAAGTAAGAAGAGCTTTCACTTAAGGGAGAGTATTGTGGACTCACACTTGACGGGAAGTGTTGTGAATGTAGCAAGTGTGAGTAATAGTCCCACATTGGTTGGAAATGTGGAGACTTAAGCATTTATAAGTGAGAGAACCCACTCACCTACCACCTTAAGATTTTGAGTGAATATGTGGTGTGTCTCTCACAAAGATGTTACTCTAAAAAAAGTCCCATCATGTTCAATGCTCCATAGTGAAAAACTCCTCCAACAACAACCATCCTTAATTATGATCACTTGCCACCATAAAGACATGCTTTCACCCACGTCTTGAAAGACGAAACATCAAAGGCATACACATAAAAGAAGAGAATAATTTTGGCCTAAATATGAACATTGTGGAAAAATAAGACACGTTAAAGAAAAATGCTTTGAAATTGTTGAATACTCATCACATTGGGACACTAGGTTCACACAACAAGGAAATATCAAATATGGTGGAGGACAAATTGACGATGTAGCATATATAACTCTTCTTGATGAAGAATATAAAAGTGAAAATGCAAGGAGAATGGTTGACACACTTCTCTTGCATGGAATACTCATTCGACCACCTCATTGTAGCATGGTTGATAATATAGAGATCCAATGGATATTGGATAGTGGTGCATCACACAACTCAATTCCTACCATTCATATTTTAAGGAACATCACAAGGCTTAGAAATTTATTTTACATCACAATATCCACTTGAAATTCTGCGTTGGTGGATAAATTAGGAGCCATAAGTCTTGATAAAAATATTAAATTGACTAATGTGTTACATGTACCTGATTTCAGCTACAATTCAATTATAATATATAAATTGACATATGACTTAAGTTGCTTCGTAAATTATAAATCTACTTCATGTGTGATGTAGGACCAAACATAGAAGAAGATGTTTGGATAGGGTCACTTGCATGAAGGGGTTTATGTGCTAAAAGGAGTAGTACATGGAGTTTCATTTGCTTATAAACAAAAAGACCACACTTTTCTATGGCATTTAAGAATAAGGCATCCATCAAAACGGACTCTTAATCATATTTCACAACTAGTCAATTTAAAATGCAATTTCAATCATTTTACTTGTAGTTGTGACTTTTGTTATAAATCAAAACAATATAGACATTCGTTCATTCAAATTATTGATAAAGCCAATGGACCTTTTGTTTTGATACATTGTAACTTATGGGTAAAATAGAATACACCGTCACTTGATGATTCTGAATATCTTTTCACCATTGGAGATGATTACTCTTGTGTAACATGGGTATACCTTATAAAACACAAAGATCAAACTAATTAAATGTTGGTCAAATTTTGTACTACGATAAAGACACAATTCAGTTCATGCATCAAAAGGGTAATGAGTGATAATAACACATGGTTTTTTAACTCAACCTTGCAAATTTTCTTTCAACAAAACATAATTTTGCATTAATGCTTATGTTCTGAAACACCGTGATAAAATGGAATAGTGTAGAGCAAGCACAAACATATATTAAATGTATCTAGATCTCTAAGGTTTCAAGTCAATCTTCCAACAAAAATATTTGTGTAGATACGAACATAACACGTATCTTTAGAAACAACTAATCATAATTTTTTTAATAATTAAAAAATAAAAATAATTTTTATCTCTCTTACTTAATAACCACCACCCCATGATTTCAATTAAAAAGGAAATTAAATTTATAATAAATTTAAAATTTTCCTCTATTTTTATTGGTTGTTTCTAACAATATAGATATAGGTGTGTTCCTATGCAAGTCTTTTGTTAGAGAAATTTCCAAAATATTAATTTAATAGATAATAATGATTAAATTGATTTTATAAATCTTTTTAATTATAAATAATGGTCAAAAGTTGCAATTGTCTAGAATAGAACCAGAGACCCTATAATGATTGGGTGCGTGGTCAAAAGGTGCAACTACAACTATTCATGAAAAGGTTTGTTGTTATTGATATACAATGGTTTGCGAATGGTCATGTTGGAATCAAATGAAACATTGTTTCTCCACACCAATCGGTACAAGTTTTCTTATAAATAGAGATACTTGTTAGCCATAAAAGATATACAAAAATTTCTTATTTCAAGTGCCAAAAATTATATCTAAGTCATTCTTTTATTTTTCTAGTGCACAAGAATAAATAATGGAACTTTATTCCGTAAAATATCATTGATCGATATGTTTAATGTGAATATGCGATTCATGTTAAGGTTTCCAAAGTATCCTGAAGGGGATTCGCCGGTTAACCCATTTGCATCCAATTTGTCTAAATTGGTAGGGGCGAATCGACCCTAAAGCTTAGTGTAAACATACACTTTGAAATTTATTTTGTGCAACTTTCATCGTACCGTTTTCATCTTCTTGTTCATGTTTTGCGACAGGCCCCCAACACAAGATTTAACAATCTTTAGGTTTGATTATGATTTTTTGTGATTAATTTATGCTTGCAACTTTGATGGAGAAATGGATTCGTGCTCTCTAATTCATAACCATGGTAAAAAGTACATAATAATTCTATTAAATTAATATATATTCATATAATGTTTTAAATTATGTATAATATTATATGATGAAAATAATGTGTATTTATGCTAAGTTTAACATGTAATATTAAATTTATACATGCATGATTTATAAACTATTCAAATATGTGAAATGAAATAATAATGAATATGTTTGGTTTATGTTAAAAACTTGCATGTAAAATGTATGTTAAATATTTTTCTTTGGTGAAAATAATTTATTTTAATTAATAATGCATTATTTCTGGATGAGATTATTTGGTAATAATTAAAAGAAATAAAATCATGAATTTGGATATATGGTAAATTTATTGGTAACATAAAATGGTGAAAATAACATGTTAAAAATATCAAGAACGTGTTTCAATTATATTATTTATACAAGAATTTAAAAATTAAAATGATTTATCTCATATTATATGTGTATCATAATATGAAAGTATTAATTTTTTTATTTATCTTGATATTAAAAGTAATTTGGATATATTTTATCTTGTTGTAAGTTGATAAGTGTTCATCGAGAAATGTTACAAGAAATATTAGTGATGTTGGTTAATTGTTCATTTTGTGATTTTTATTTAGATATACCATAAAACATTGTTATATATGAAACATAAATTTATCACATATAATTTATTATGCATATGTTAGTCATGCAAGAAAATTATTTATTCTAAAAATAATATAAATAAATTCTATGGTGTTATTATTATATGGAGTTTACGAATTACACCCACTGTATGAAATAAAAGTTAGTCATCACAATTTTGTATGATCATGTTTGTCAAAATGGTTAATGCATTAAATATATTTCAGATATATTTAAGTGAAAGTAAAACTTCAAAATAAAAAGATTGGTAAAAGAAGATTGACATAAAAGTTGTGTACATCACAAAATAAATGACTAAAGTGTCATGGTGATAGTTTGTCAAAACTATCAAAAAAAATAAATATACTTTGTATATGATAATTGTACTAATGTGTTAAAAGTGTCATAGTTTAATGATAGTTGGTGAATACTATCAAGATTACATAAATTAATTATAATAGTTAAAAGATTGAATATTCAAAGTTTGTTAAAGTTTTAAAATGTTGCAATTCTTTGAAGAAATGATTGACAAGGGTATGATGTCTTTGGATATAATGTTGAAGACAATGAAGACATCATTAGGGATGTGGAACAAGCCCATATCTAATTAATCATCGATAGTGGAAACTCAACTCACACTTGATTATCATTAAGTCTTGAGTTCAATGATGAAAGTACACTATTAGAGTGATTGAAGTACTTGACAATAGATACATCCCAAGGAGTAAAAGTACTTGAACCATAAGAATAAATGTGGAAGGATGAGGTTTTTCTCTTAATAGACATATAACATATGTTTGCTGGAATGCATAATTATGGGTGCATTTCTGATATAGTCTACCTATATGAGAATGAAGTGGTGCCGCTTCATAGAGGTTAAGGGCTTGACTCTTAAATTCTCACGAAAAGGATATGAGACACAAGGCCTTATTAAATGTGACATATTAATAATTCGATCAATGGTACCGAGATTTCATGTGTGAGTTATGCATGATTGTTCTAATGAATAATTGGTTCAAAGCTTGTCTACCAATCTATTCGGGGATGAGTGAAAACTTAACTTACTAAGTATTGGTTCAAATTGTAAGATACCTTTATCTGAAACCATGAAATTTCCTGAATAATGCATTTAGATATATTTTGAAAATGGTGGGGGATTGTTGGAGAAATTTCCAAAATATTAATGATTAAATTGATTTTATAATGATTAAATAGATAATAATGATTAAATTGATTTTATAAATCTTTTTAATCATAAATAATGGCCAAAAGTTGCAATTGTCTAGAATAGAACCAGAGACCCTATAATGATAGGGTGCATGGTCAAAAGGTGCAACCACAACTTTTCATAAAAAGGTTTGTTGTTATTGATATACAATGGTTCGCGGATGGTCATGTTGGAATCAAATGAAACATTGTTTCTCCACACCAATCAGTACAAGTTTTCTTATAAATAGACATACTTGTTAGCCATAAAAGGTATACAAAAATTACTTGTTTCAAGTGCCAAAAATTATATCTAAGTCATTCTTTTATTTTTCTAGTGCACAAGAATAAATAATGGAACTTTATTCCATAAAATATCATTGATCGATATGCTTAATATGAATATGTGATTCATGTTAAGGTTTCCAAAGTATCCTGAAGGGGATTCGCCGGTTAACCCATTTGCATTCAACTTGTCTAAATTGGTGGAGGTGAATCGAACATAAAGCTTAGTGTAAACATACGCTTTGGAATTTATTTTGTGCAACTTTCATCGTACTGTTTTCATCTTCTTCTTGTTCATGTTTTGCAGCAGGCCCCCAACACAAGATCTAACATCTTTCTCATCTTCCAATTCATTTTTTAGAGAGAATGCATATTAGTTGCTACGCATATCATCAACAAGACACCTACAATGGCAAATCAATGAGTGACTACACACGAGATGCTTTTTCAAGGTGGCCTATTATTAGCATAGTATATTTCATAATCCATCTTAGCCTTACATGTGTCTGGTAATTACACTAACTTACTAGTTAGTTATTGCACTTTGTATATAATACTATGTACTAATTACTCAAAAGGTTAATTAATGCAATAAGCTATTTTCATCTTCTTCAATATTCATCTTGTTTCCAATGCTGGTACAACTTGCTTTTACTTTCACCATGGCTTGCGTGTGTTCTCACTGCACCATTAACATGGTATCAGAGCTTTCAAAGCTCTGGTAGCCATTGTTGTTCTCTTTCTTTTTTTCTGCATCGTTTACTCTTCTTCTGCATAATCATTGCTTCTTCTTGTTTTTTTCCTATTTGTTCTTGTTTCTTTACCTCACCAATGGGTTACCAGATCTATAATGATTTCTCTCCTAATTCTACAAACCCTTATTACCTACATCCAAATGAAAATCCAGCACTGGTTCTCGTGTCTCCATTGATCGATGATAAGAACTACCACACTTGGTCAAGATCGATGCAAGTCGCTTTAATTTCGAAGAACAAAGAAAAGTTCATTGATGGAACCCTAACTAAGCCTCCCGTAGCAGATCATTTGTATGCTCCATGGATTCGATGCAACACCATGGTTCTCTCTTGGCTTCATCGTTCAATTTCGGAATCCATTGCAAAGTTTGTTCGATGGATTGATAGTGCTGCTGGTGTATGGAAGAACCTTCAAACCTGTTTTTCTCATAGTGACCTATTTCGTATTGCTGATATTCAGGAGGATCTGTACAAGCTTCATCAAGGTAATCTTGATGTCTCTAATTACTTTACTCAGCTGAAAGTTTTGTGAGATGAATTGGACAATTATCGACCTGCTCTTGCTTGTTCTTGCGCAATTCCTTGTTCTTGTGGCGCGATAGCATCTATTCAAAAATATTGTGAACAAGATTTTGTAATTCGATTTCTGAAGGGGTTGAATGAAAAGTTTACACACTCTAAGTCGCAGATCATGATAATGAATCCCCTGCCAGATATTGATAAAGCTTTTTCTCTTGTTATTCAACAAGAATGTGAAACGAACAATTTTGTTTCTGTTGTGAGTTATGCTGGTACTACCACTGAAGAAGCTATTGCATTTCAAGTTCAGACAAATGCAGGTAATTCCAATGGCAAATCTAGCTACTCCAAAGGGAAGACTCTGGGTTTTAATGGTGCACGAGGTCACAATCGTGTTTGCACGCATTGTGGGAGAACAAACCATACCATTGAAACTTGTTTCATAAAGCATGGTTTTCCTCATGGCTTTAAAGGAAAGGGTAAACCACAAAATGCTGGGAATAATGCTCAATTCGCTGCTGCAGTCAACATTGTTTTTTAGTCTTCTACACAAGGTTCTCCTACATCTTATTTTGGATTCACTCAAAGGCAGTGCAACAACATCATAGAATTACTTCAACAATCAAAATGGAATCCTCAAGCCAATTCCATTTCCACTTCTCTTTTTGCCATGACCTCTCACTCAACTGCCCTTAATGGTAAGAATGCTAATCTTTGTATTTTAGATACAGGTGCAACAAATCATATTTCTTTTGATAAAGCATCTTTCATTACATGTAAAAATATCACACTTGTTCATGTAAACCTCCCTGATGGTTCTCACATTGTTGCATCTATGTCTGGTGGTGTCATTGTTTCACCATCCCTCACTTTGTATAATGTATTATACATGCCAAATTTTCACGTCAATCTTATTTACATTGCTAAGCTTGTCTGTAGTAATGATTGTTCTGTGCATTTCACAGTTGATACTTTCCAAATCATGCAGAACCTTTCCAAGGCAATGATTGGTACAACTAAGTTGCAAAGAGGGTTGTATGTTCTTGACTCTACACCACAATCATCAGTTTATACTTCTTCTATTAATAACACTTGTAATCTTTGGCATTCTAGACTAGGACATATCTCTAATGTAGGCTTGAAAGTTGTTTCAAAGTTGTTTCCTTTCATTCCATGTACAAACAACAATAATCCTTGTGGATCTTGTCACTTTGGCAAACAGAAAAAGTTACCTTTTCCTCATAGTAATACTCAATCTTGTGTTCCTTTTGAAATATTGCATGTTGATGTATGGGGTCCATTTTCTACTAATTCCTTTTTGGTCCATAAATACTTTCTAACACTTGTTGATGATTGATATACTTGGGTTATATTTCTTAAAACAAAAGACTAAGTTAAAAACAGTCTCATACAATTCATAGCCTACATTGAAAATCAGTTCAAATCATCTCTAAAATGCCTTAGGACAGATAATGGCACAGAGTTTGTTGCCTTATCTGTGTTTCTTTTGACCAAAGGTATCATCCATCATAAATCTTGTGTTGAAACACCCCAACAAAATGGGGTGGTTGAGAGAAAACATCAGCACGTTTTGAATGTTGCTAGGACCCTATATTTTCATTTTAATCTTCCTTTAAACATGTGGAATTTTTGTATCCAACATACCATTCATTTGATTAATAGCTTACCTTCTCCTTTATTGAAACAAAAATGTCCTCATAAACTTTTGTTTTCTCAGCCACCCTCATTGATACACTTGAAGGTTTTTGGTTGTTTATGCTTTGCCACAACCTTACATGCTCATAGAACCAAGTTTGATTCTAGGGCTCGCAAATGTGTCTTTCTTGGTTACAAGGATGGAGCCAAAGGATATATTTTATATGACCTACACAGTCACAACACTTTTGTATCTAGAAATGTTATTTTCTATGAAAATAATTTTCCATTCAAACCTGACCAGAACATTATCCTAAAACATTACCAGCCTCAACCTAGTCCACAATCTTCTTCCTTTCTTGATGATTTACCTACTTTACCTAGGTCTGCTACTACTACTGATGTGTCATATTCTTATAACAGTGACCTACCTAACCATTCTCATGGAAGTGACACACCTGATGTACTTCATGAAACTATCACATCACCTTTATCTCATAGCCAACCCAATGAGTCTGAATCCCTTCCTAACTATAGTCTTATTCATGATATTACAGGTCCTACTGATATAAGTCCTGGCACTGCAAGTCTTGGCACTGCAAGTCCTGGCACTGCAGGTCCTAGCCAGCCTGTCCAAACTGTTCCTAATCCCAACAGCTATATTCCTAGTCCCTTTATCCATCCCATATCAAATGAGCTTTCCAATGAACAAGTCTCCCTCAACTCACCTTCTCCCACAAATTCTGCTACCAATACCAATACACCCCAGCCTCTAAGACATTCTACCAGAAATTCACATCCCCCAAGTTACTTAGCAGATTACCACTGCTATTCTGTCAATAAATCTTATTCATTGCATTATGATGATTCTACCATTACATATCCTTTATCTTCAGTTCTCACATATGATAATTGTCTTCCCTCTTATAAACATTTTTGTTGTGCCATCTCATCTAACATTGAACCAAAAACCTATAACCAAGTTATTCAATTTGACTGTTGGAAGAATGCTATGAATGTTGAGTTACAAGCTCTTGCTGAGAATCACACTTGGGATGTTGTTGAACTACCTCCTGGTAAGAAGCCTATTGGGTGTAGGTGGGTTTAAAAAATCAAATATAAGGCAGATGGTTCCATTGAAAGGTATAAGGCTAGGCTGGTAGCAAAGGGATATACTTAAATGGAGGGCATAGACTATTTTGATACTTTTTCACCTGTTGCTAAAATTACTACAGTTAGGGTGCTTTTGTCGCTTGCAGCTATTCATGGTTGGCATTTAGAACAGCTTGACATTAACAATGCTTTTCTTCATGGAGATTTAAATGAAGAGGTGTACATAATTGTTCCTCCTGGCTTATGTACTTCCTCCACTTCCCAAGTATGTAGACTTCATATGTCACTTTATGGTTTAAAATAGGCTATTCGTCAATGGTACTCCAAGCTTTCTTCCTTTTTATTGTCCATTGGATATTCTCAATCCAAGGCTGATCATTCTCTATATGTTAAGGCTAACTCTCATAGCTTCGCTTCCTTGTTGGTTTATGTGGATGATATTGTTTTAGCAGGTACTTTCATAGATGAAATCCATTCTGTCAAACATTTGTTAGATCACACCTTCAAGATAAAAGATCTTGGTCATCTAAGTTATTTCCTTGGATTTGAGATTGCTAGGTCCAAAGCAGGCATTTTCTTTAATCAGAGGAAGTACACTCTTGATCTTTTAGAAGATAGTGGATTGCTTGCATCAAAACCATCTGATGTGCCTTTTGATCCTAATACAAAATTGTCTGCTAATGAGGGTCAGCCATTAGAAGATCCAACATGTTATAGACGGTTAATTGGTCGACTCATTTACTTGACTAATTCTAGGCCAGATATTGCTTATGTTGTTCAGCACTTAAGCCAGTATCTTTCTCGCCCATTGCTACCTCATTACCAAGTTGCCACAAGGGTCGTGCGGTACCTAAAGGCATTTCCTGCAAAAGGCCTGTTATTTTCATCCTCTAGTAAACTTAAGCTTTATGCCTTTGCGGATTCAGACTGGGCTCGTTGTCCTGACACTCGACGGTCTGTTACTGGTTATTGTGTTATCCTTGGTTCTTCTCCAATTTGCTGGAAATCCAAGAAACAAAATACAGTAACTAGGTCCTCAACTAAAGCGGAATATCGAGCCTTGGCATCTTTGACGTGTGAACTTCAATGGTTGCAATATTTGTTCCAAGATTTCCAGATTGTTTTTCCTTAACCTGCTTCCGTGTTCTGTGATAGCAAATCTGCTATCTGCTTGGCTCACAATCCTACATTCCACGAACGAAATAAACATATAGAGCTAGATTGCCATGTTATCCGTGAAAAGATACAATCCAAGTTAATCCATCTTTTGTCGGTTTCCACAAAGTCACACTTAGCAGATGCTTTCACAAAGCCCTTGCACTCACCATCTTTGTCTTCATTTTTGTCCAAGTTAGGACTACATAGTATACATAGTCCAACTTGAGGGGGGATGTTAGCATAGTATATTTCATAATCCATCTTAGCCTTACACGTGTCTGGTAGTTACAATAACTTACTAGTTAGTTATTACACTTAGTATATAACACTATGTACTAATTACTCAAAAGGTTAATTAATGTAATAAGCTTTTTTCATCTTCTTCAATATTCCTCTTGTTTCCAATGCTGGTACAACTTATTTTTACTTTCACTATGGCTTGCGTGTGTTCTCACTGCACCGTTAACACCTATGTACAACCCATTAAGAGTATTTGGTTGTTCATGTAGGAACAAGTTTCAAGCAACGAGAAAATTTTGATTAGAAATCAAATAAATCAATCTTTGTTGGTTACCCGCAAGGATGGAAGGTGTATAATAAAAAAAAAACTCATGAGTTCTATATCTCTAGAGAAGTAATATTATACTAACATGAGTTGTCTTATGTAATGCTTAGATATACTATTTGTAACGCCTTATACTGCTTTCATGATTACTGAATGACTCCACAAACTAACACAGATCTTTTCAGTATGTTTTGTCCTCACTCATACGTTTTTCAGGAAACTTTTCAGAAGTTCACTAATCTAAATACTACTCCAAGTCAAACACGCTTAACTACGAAGTTCTTATTTGTTAGGTTACCAAAAAGAATGTGTGTCTTATTTGAATAGATAGTATTAATCAATCCTTATAAGCTTTTGTTGCGGTGAAAATCAGATATCAAGCTATTAATTAACTTGCATCACATTTCTTTTACAACCGACTTTGATTTATCCAAAGGAAAGGTTCAAGATCGAGAAAAACCTAAAGGGGGGAGATCTAAGGTTCGGGGGTTGGTTACGCCTAGGGAAGGTATTAGCACCCTAAACGTCCGTAGTACTCTACGGGAACCTATTGTTTTACTTGTTATATCTCACTCGCTTGCTAAGGGTGTTATGCTAAAGGTTGAAACCCTAGGGGTTTATTTCTAAGTATACTCGACAAAGCATCGCACTGTGCGCCTACGTATCCTTACGGGAGTGGAATCAGAGTATCCGTAGTTCACCGATCTAAGGGTGAAGGAATAGGAACCATTGACTATGGCCAAAGTTCTAAGGGGAAAATGAGTATGACTCATTTTTAGAGTTCACGATAACTCTCTAAGTCTACGTTATAGGGGAAAGTGAGTTCTCATGACGATGAGAATCACATGGAGTTTAGGAACTCCAACCTACTTCTAAGTTATGATTTCATTGGCTCATGATAGCCAAGAAATCAGGGTAAACCTAGAAGGATGAGGTAAGATGACTTCAAGAGTCAATTTAAGGTGTTCTCCCTTTGGAATGAGGGGAAAGATGACAGTTGTGAAATTACTAAGAGATAAAGAGTTAATAATGTAAATATGATGATGCAACAGGCATGAATAAGATGAGATGAAATAAAGCAGAAATAGTCTCGTCTAAATCGTGATTTAATCGAGAAATCGATAATCAATGATTCTTGACTTTCATCGACAAAGTAGTATAGAAACTGAAATAAAAAGAAAGTGGTCTCATGTTGATCAAAGTTTTGTCAACTCAATGAAATCAACCAAACCAATGAGGTTTGTTATGTCATCGACCAAAATAAAGAAAGTGGAATCGAAATGAAAAATAAAATCGGTCTAGTCTAAATCAAGATTTAATCGAGAAATCGATAATCTTATATTTTTTACTTTCATTGACCAACAAAAAAAATGAATAAAAAGTGGCCTCACATTTATCAAGACTTTATTGACTTGAAAATGATCAGAGTCAAGATTTGTGTAATGTCATCGGCCTAAATAAAGATTATGAAATAAAAATAAGGTTGATCTCGTCTTAATCAAGATTTAAATCGGTAAATTGATAATCTTGACATTTGACTTTCATCAACCAAAATAGAATCGGAATGAAAATCAAGTTGGTCTCGTTTAAATCAAGATTTAATCGACAAATCGATAATCTTAGATTTTTAACTTTCATCGACCAAAACAGAATCGGAATAAAAATCAAGTTGGTCTCGTTTAAATCAAGATTTAATCGACAAATCGATAATCTTAGATTTTTAACTTTCATCGACCAAAATAGAATCGGAATGAAAGGTGGCCTCCTACAAATCTAGATTTTTAGTGATTTTGAAATAATCAACAAAGTCAAGATTTATATGATATCATTGGCCAATAATAAATGGAATGCAATGAACCACTAAGTTAAGTGGATTATCATGAGTAAAATTAGTAGAAACATAAAAAGACTAGAACTCAAAAAACTTGTTAAAAAGTTAATGAAATGAAAATGATTTTTTTTAAAGAAGAGAAGGGGGTTTGAAAATGAGAAAGGGGTGTGAATCACAATGTTGTGGCCTATGAGCCCATCGTACATTCAAAAATGAATTTTAAAAAAAAATAAAATTAAATAAAAGAAAGGTGGCTGAATAGTTGTGGAGTTGTATGAAGGGTTCACCAAAACCCAATTCGGGCCATAAGTCCAAATTAAAAATAAAAGAAGAAACTCATTTGAAAAGTCAAACAATGGTTTTGGTAAGTTACTTTCAGCTTAAACGTTAAAACAAGATTTGAAAAACAAAACAACAACAACCTTATGCCCTCATTTCAGAAGCAGAACACGGTTCCAAAAAAAAAACTCAGTTCAGTGAAAGAGGAAAAGTTACATAAATCCAAATACGACGACACTCAACGTTCCAAACTTTCTCAATGAAACCATCCCTCTTCGTCAAATTCACTTCAGGTTGGTTTTGGTTCACTTGATTCGGATTCATGTTTACGTCTGAATCTTGTTTCTCATCCTCTCCTTTTCGCGGGATTTATGATTTGGGTATGTGTCATTCTCATTCTACTTCATCTCTTTCTGAATCGTTTGTGGGTTTGGTTCTGTGTGGTTGGGTGATTTGAAGAGGTTGGATTTGGTTTTGAATAGGGGTAATGATGAATGGGTTTTCCGGGTTATTTTCGACGATGACGGTGAATGGTGGTTGTTGATTATGAAGATTTGTTGAAGGTGAATGATGAAGATGGGTTTACGGTTTCTGGGTTTTGGGTTGACGGAAGGGTGTTGATGTCAGTTTAAGGAGTATTGAAGACGATGGAGGTGAAGGTTTAAAGTTTATGTTGTTTGGTGGTTACTCTTTTGTAGAAGAAGAAGATGGAAAAGCAATGGAATTTTTTGGTTGTTGCTGATGAAGGAAATGGAAAGAATCGGGTCTTGGTGAGTTTCTGATCCCCCATTTTTGGCCTCTTGTTCCTCTCCTATTTAAACTCCTCCAAACAGAACTTGTTTCTTCAATTTTTATTTGAATTTGGACCGTTGTTGAATGGTCGTTTTCACGGTTTGCAGGAGGAGCGTACGGTTTCGCAGGTGGAAGCAGGTCGTATGCTGGAATTGGTAACTTCTCTGAATCACTTTTGATGAATTGAGCAGAGGAAAGAAAGAACGGGAATGGTCTCTTGGAGACTTCAAATTGACAAACCGCGCCAACGGATCGAATTGAAGCGAGTTTGAATTGATATGCTCATTTGGATTTCTCTTCTTCATTCTGAATTTCACACACACAACAAAGGAGAATGAGCAATCTGGTTGTTTTGGTTCCTCATTGCCACATGTCGAGTCTCCATTGGTTGATGAATGGGTTGAAAAGTCAAACACAACCAGACTTGCTTCCTATTGGTTCTGGCTATGAATTCATTTCCACATGGCTTGTAGCACATTTGTACGTTGGGCTTATTGATGATGGGCTCATGGAAATGAAATTATGAATGGTTTCTATCTTCTTGTTATAAAAGAAAATGAAATATTAGGAAAACAAATAATAATGGTGAATTAACTAATTAGGGTTATAGATATGGTTTGAAAAAAAAGTGAAATTGGATAAAACGGGTTAAAGGATGATTATTGAAATTGGTTAGGGTTTTAGGAGAATTGATATAATAAAAGAGACATTGGATAAAATTGGTTAAAATAAGTTTATTGGTGACAAATGAGGGTAAACAAGGTGGGTAGAAATCTGGTTATGGAGAGGATCATAGTTAGGGTTATAGAGATATCTCCTGGAAATGAGACACTGGTTTGATTCAATGCTCCAACCAAAAATCTTGATCAATCACCTCTTGAATCTCCTTAAGATAACACCTGATAAAAATGAAACCAACACAAGCAAAAAACTGGTGAAAGGGTTAGCTATGCAGCATGATTTCCCTATTATGATATGCAGAAGATCAATGGATCTAAGGAAAAAATTAGGGGTACAACAGCTTTCCTTCAACCATGCAGTGTCATACCTTCACAAGATCCTCTCATTCTAATGTGAATTCGGGTGACCACTCCCCACCCTCTTTGGCCTCGGGTGTTACAACCACTTCCTGCCCTCTTTGGCCTCGGATATTACACCTTACGTAAAATAAGTGCAATGAGTACATTTCATGATGTGACAATATTATAAAAGGAGAAGAATAACACAAATGAAGATAATAACATAAATTTAGAAGAAAATCAAGATGAAAGTGATGAGCTCAGAATAAAGAGGGTATTTTAGACGTCATACATAGAGGATCATAGAGAAATTTAAGTTATTGAGCTCGTAATTCACAAGGTAACCCTTTGTTCATCTCCAAGATTAACATGGTTACGCAACAAACATAAACCCTACATGTACACAACCGAGCAATACAAAATCTTCAGGTAAAGTTTATATCATCACTAATTTCTTGAATTATCATTTCTTTTCTCTCAAATACCAAGCTTATTGTTAAGAAATCAAACAGGCCCAATAGAATTAAAAAGAGTTCAGTCCTTTTAAAAGATTTTATTACTTATTAGGAGTGTATTTAGTAATTTTTATTGCTGACTGTTGTGTAAGTGGCCCATGGCCCAACTCTTTAATTGTAACCCTGGCTATTTAAGCCTCATTTGAGCTGCTGCTAGAGGCATGAATGAAAAGTTATTTATTGTCTTATCTTTTAATGCAATTCTGATCTTAGTAGCTTAGTGTAATCTATCATTGGTGCTTTCATTCCTTGTGCTCATGGCTCTTCCAAAGCCCCCAAACCCTAAGGATATTGTTGAAGAAGCTGTACAAACAGCACATTTTCATTTAGACAATGCTATAGCTCAAACCCAGCAGCAACTTGATGAGAGGTTTGACAAGGCTACAGCTAATTTGGAATAACATATTGGTCTAATCCACACCAGATTGGACAATGACAAACAAATTGAAATTCTAGATTTGAAACCCTAATGGCAGCCATCAACAAGTTGGGAATTCCAAAGGAACAGCCACCTGTCCCTAGCCATTCTGCAGCTAGTTCATCAGGTATTCAACACAACCCTCCCCTTACATCTATGTCTACAACCTCTATAACTCAGAATTTCACCCCTCAAAACACCCCTCCACGCACATCTGCTGTTTTTTTCGAACCTACCTCCCCCACCCATTTTCACTATGGCACAGCGAACCGCTTCAACCATTCCTCCACCCTTTTATCCACCGTATACTCAATCCCCTACAGCATTTCATTCTACCCAACATTATAATAGTACACCTTACTTTCACCAATACCCTTATTCCCCACCTAACCTAATCCCTCCCTTACCCCTTTTTCGCACCCCTAAACTCGAACTTGCAATGTTCGATGGGACCAACCCATTGGAATGGCTATTTCAAGCCGATTAGTTTTTTTCGTTTTATAATTTACCACCAGAAAATCGTTTAGCTTTAGTTTCATTTTACATGAAGGGTGATGCCTTAGGCTGGTTCAAGTGGATGCATCATAGCCAATTATTAACAGATTGGGTTTCTTTTACTAGAGCGCTGGAATTGCGTTTTGGACCCTCCACGTACGAAAATCACCAGGCAGAATTATTCAAGTTGAAACAAGATGGGTCAGTAGTAGACTATCAAACCAAGTTTGAAAAGTTGGGAAATCAAGTGGTTGGCTTACCACCTGATGCAATTTTAAATTGTTTCATTTCCGGGCTGTCACTAGAGATTCGTAATGAGATGGCCATCCATTGTCCTACCTCAATCTCTCAAGCTATTGGACTCGCCAAACTCATTGAATCTAAATTAAAAGACTCCAAACCTAAATTTACCAAACCCCAACCACCGTATTACACTAAAACCACCACCCAAAATCATCCACATATCTCTGCCCCATCCAAACCTCAAACCCCTTCTACACCATCCAAATTACCCATTAAACGCCTATCCCAGGCCCAATTACAGGAAAGGCAGGCCCAAGGTTTATGTTTTAATTGTGACGAAAAATTTATCCCGGGTCATAAATGTTCAGCAAGCAGATTTTAAATCCTTTTGGCTGATGATGACTCCATTGAGGAAGAGCCCGCTGACAATTCAAGTGAACCAATACCTGACCCCACAGACACTTATTTCCATCTTTCTACACAAGCTGTGACAGGGCAATTCTGCCCTCAAACATTGAAATTTACAAGATTGATTGGTGGCCTGTCTGTTATGGTTTTAGTGGATACGGGAAGTACTCATAACATCATGCAACCCCGTATTGCCCGCCACCTAAACCTTCCAACCACCCCAATTAACCAATTTTCAGTGATGATTGGGAACGGATCCCATCTACAGTGCGAAGGTATTTGTAACAACGTTTAATTAACCCTCCAAGATAAACCCTTCAAGCTGCCCTTCTATTTACTCCCAATTGAAGGTGTTGATGTGGTCCTCGGTATGGCTTGGCTGCGTACCTTAGGACCCATTCAAGCTGATTTTTCAATCCCATCCATCACTTTTACACACAAAGATAAAGCCATCACTTTACACGGTGACCCCTCATCCCACCCAATCTACACCACCTTTCATCAACTACGACATCTCATCCATACTGACTCAATTTCCTCTTTCCATTTGATGATCATGCAACCAATTGACCCTAACCTCACATCAGCGTCACAAAACGAAATCCCTTTAGAAACGACCACCTCAAACTTACACCCTAAACTCGCCACCCTTCTCATCTCTTACCAGTCCATTTTCCAATCACCTTGTGGCTTACCACCCCCTAGACCTCACGATCACAACATTCCTCTTTTACCAAACACCCCTCCTATCAATGTCAAGCTTTATCGCTATCCCCATTCTCAAAAGGATGCGATGACTTCCATCATTCAAGAAATGTTGAAAGAAGGCACCATTATCCCTAGTCATAGCCCATATTCTTCCCCTGTTTTATTAGTCAAGAAAAAGGATGGTACATGGAGATTTTGTGTTGACTATAGAGCACTCAATGCTGTGACGGTAAAAGACCGATTCCCAATCCCCACTATAGATGAATTGTTAGACGAGCTGGGCTCGGCGACAATTTTCTCCAAGATAGACCTACGCTCAAGCTACCACCAGATCCGTGTGGCATCAGAAGATACGCATAAAACATATTTTCGAACTTTTTATGGGCATTACGAATTTTTGGTCATGCCTTTTGGCTTAACCAATGCCCCGTCCACGTTTCAATCCACTATGAACGATTTATTACGTCCTCACTTACGCCATTTTGTATTGGTTTTTTTTATGATATTGTAATTTATAGTCCTAATTTCAAAGATCATCTAACTCACTTGCAGGTTGTGTTTGACTTGTTGAAGTCTCACTCTTTTTTTGTGAAGTTGTCCAAATGTGTCTTTGCAGCAAACAAGATTGATTATTTGGGCCATGTGATTTCTGTGGGTGGTGTTGCACCCGACCCAGACAAAGTCAAGGCAATACTGGATTGGCCTCAACCTCGCTCTTTCACGACACTCCGTGCTTTTTTGGGCCTCACAGGATTTTATCGTCGATTTGTGCGTAATTACGCCACTCTCGCCGCTCCTCTCACCGACCTTTTGCATTCTACTAAATTTACATGGAGTTCAGAGGCAGCTTTGGCCTTTACAGAGCTAAAGAATCATATGACCGACGTGCCGGTCCTGGTTCTACCAGATTTTACAAAGACTTTTGTTATTGAAATAGATGCCTCCGGTGTAGCGATCGGTGCTGTCCTGTCCCAAGATGGTCACCCCATTGCATTCTTCAGTAAGAAAATGTGCCCTAGAATGCAATCTGCCTCCGTTTATGTGCGTGAGATGTTTGCGGTCACCGAATCTGTAAAGAAATGGCGTCAGTATCTCATTTGACAAAAATTCCACATTTACACAGATCAAAAAAGTCTCTGCAATCTCCTTATGTAGAAGATTCAAACCCCAGAACAACAAAAGTGGGCCTCTAAACTACAAGGGTTTAATTTTGATATAACTTACCGTCCTGGGAGATCTAATCTGGTTGTCGACGCCTTGAGTCGTAAGTATGAATCTGACACGCCTCAACTGCTAGCGTTGTCCTCACCAGTGCCAAGCCTTCTAACGACTCTTCGCCAGTTTTATGAAAAAGATATTGCAGGGAAACAATTAGTTCAGTAAATCACCCAATAGAAAACAGAGGAGAAACAGTATAAACTTATGAATGGACTTCTTTATTACAAGGACAAAATCTTTATACCTGATGTCTCACAACTCTGTCACAACATCCTCCAAGAGTATCACTCCACCCCCTCGGCAGGTCACTCGGGTGTCAAAGCTACACTGGTGCGTATCAGATTGTCTTTCTGCTGGCCTGGCCTTTCCCTCGCAGTCAAAACGATGGTTAAACATTGTATCATTTGCCAGCATAACAAGCATCAAACTCAGAAAAAGAAAAGACTACTACAGCCTCTACCAATTCCTAATAAAGTTTGGGATGAACTCACCATGGACTTTATCATGCATCTCCCAAATTCTTTTGGCCACACAGTCATTTGGGTCATCTGTGACCGCCTGACAAAGTTTGTGCACTTCCTTGCTTTACCTACAAAGTTTTCAGCCAAAGATCTTGCCGCACGCTTTGCAGTAGAAATCTTCCGTCTTCACGGCATCCCCAAGTCCATCGTTTCCGACCGCGATCCCTTGTTTTTTAGTACCTTTTGGAAAGAGATCTTCAAGCTACAAGGAACAACATTGAAATATAGTAGTTCCTATCACCCAGAAACCGATGGTCAAACGGAAGTTGTAAATAGATCAATAGAAACCTACCTTCGTTGTTTAGCCGGAGAACACCCACACAAGTGGTTCAAATATTTGCATCTCGCCGAGTTTTGGTTCAATACGTCTTTCCATACAGCTATTCAGATGAACCCGTTCAAAGCTTTGTACGGACGCGATCCTCCAACTATCCCCGACTACTTTGCAGGCGCCGCCTCCACAGATTCCTTGGACGCGTCCATGCAAGAAAGACAACATATACTAGCTCAGTTAAAGGAACATTTGAAGAAAAACTGAGTCCAAATGGAAAAACAAGCAAACAGAGCAAGATTAGAGTTTACCTTTAACGAAGGCGACCTTGTTTTGATGAAACTTTAACCTTATCGCCAACAAATGGTACAGAGACGTTCATCGCATAAGTTATCCAAAAGATTTTTCGGGCCTTTCAAAATCGTCAAACGTGTGGGAACGGTTGCGTATCTCTTAGATCTACCTTCATCTTCACGTGTTCATCCGGTGGTTCATGTCTCTCTACTAAAACCCTATCATGCAAAGATCCCACCGAAAAACTCAACTCTCCCTCCACCGGACGTTATACGCTTCCATGAACAAGCTACATTAGATTCACATGATTTTTATGGTAGAGGCAAGACAAGTTTGCATGCAACGGGAAGAAAAGAAGGCAAAGTGTCTGTAATTGAACAAGAGACGGATGTTGGAAATGGAAAAGGAGAAGGAAATGTTTCTCAAGTTGAACAAATGAAAAGTTTGTCGGAGGAAAATATAAAGAGAGACACGGATCTAAAGGTCAGAAAAGAAGAGAGAGTTTTTAAAACTCAAGTGCAAAGTGTAACTGGTGGAAATGATATCTTAAAGCATGGGCCTTGGATTCAAAGTACTACGCATGCTTCCTCACAGCTTGCACGTGACAGCAAGCACATGCATCAGCCAGCTCACATCCCACTTCCCAATGCCACGCGTCCCCCACTTGGTCTCCAACGGCTCTCCCCTTTTCCCACATGGCCCTCCCACTTTCCCACCTGCTCCCTCTACTTTCCCAGTCTCCAATACCTACCCCACTAACCCCCTTCGTCCTTATCCGTCTCCTCACGTTTTCCAAGAGCCTTCAACCAAATCACCTTTTCAGCATACCTCTCCCCTCATAAATGACCACAACTTCCCACACACGCCAAACCCTTTCCTGACCCAACCCACACAAAATTCTGACGTGGCCCCTTCTCCTCCTTACATTGCGAAGAGCATCTCCCAACATACATCTTCTACGGGCCGGCCCATTTCCCCCATGTTATCAAACCATCACATTAATCCAATTTTGAACCTTGAGGACAAGGTTCTCATTGGGCCAGAGAGTATTGTTAAGAAATCAAACAGGCCCATTAGAATTAAAAAGAGTTCAGTCCTTTTAAAAGATTTTATTACTTATTAGAAGTGTATTTAGTAATTTTTATTGCTGACTGTTGTGTAAGTGGCCCATGGCCCAACTCTTTAATTGTAACCCTAGCTATTTAAGCCTCATTTGAGCTGCTGCTAAAGGCATGAATGAAAAGTTGTTTATTGTCTTATCTTTTAATGCAATTCTGATCTTGGTAGCTTAGTGTAATCTATCACTTATCCTGTAGTTATCATTAGAAATGAGGAACTACAAGCTTATGCATAGGTTGTACTAAAATATGAACTAAAAAAAAAACCATTACCCAAGAACTTAAAACTTCAAGAAGAGATGTAACTTGGGATTTAGCATAGCCACCCAAAGAAAGAAAAGTTTGGGATGTACATGGGTCTACAAAGTGAATTTTAAAACTTACAAAGAGATTGAAAAGTGAAAAACTATTTAGTGGCAAAAGGATACACACGAGTCGAATGGGATGATTTCAATGAAGCATTTGCTTATGTGGTTAAAATGACAATTTTTTGTTGCTTTCTAAGTGTTCTCGTAGAAAAAGGATGTGATATCCATCAAATGGGTGTGAGCAATGTATTTTTACATGCAGAATTAAAAGAAGAAGTATATATATGCAAGCTCCAGAACAGGAGTTCTAGAAGGCTAGAAGGTTTCTTAAGCCATAATGGTGTGCCATTTGAAGAAGTTAGTATATAAATTGAAATAAGATTCTCGCAATTGGTATTCAAAGCTATCACAAGCACTTGTGAAGTATGGCTTTCAAGAGTCTCAAACAAATCACAATTTGTTCAAATACTCAAGAGGACATGTTTTGCAGGCAATATTAATATATCTTGAAGATCTTGTGATTGCAGGGAATGACAAATTTGTATGTAGTCACTTTAATAAATATGTGTGCAAATGTTTTCATGTGAAGGATCTTAGAACATTCAAATATTTCTTACGTATATAACTAGCTTGGAGATTATCTGAATTTTTTATGTGTCAATGAAAATACACCCTTGATATCTTAAGTGAGTGAATAATGCTCGATTGCAAACCATCTACTTTTCCAATGGAGGAGAATCAAAAACTTGTTTTTGATTTAAACCAAACATATCATGGTTTGTCACGCTACCACAAATTTATTGGTCGCTTAATTTACCTCACAATAACTCTTCTAGATATTTTTATTTTGTCCACGTCTTGAGTTAATTTATGTAGTCCACACAACAAGCTCATTGGGACACAACTATATGTGTTCTAAGATACCTCAAATCTTCACCAAGTCAAGGAATTATTATTTCAAAGAAAATGATCTCATTCTAGTTGCTTATTGTGATTTAGATTGCGCATCTTCTCCATTAACTTAAAAGTTTACAACTTAATATTTGACGAAACTTAGTCCAATTCCCATATTATGAAATCCCAAAAAACAGACCATAGTTTCTGAATCGTCAAGTGAGGTAGAGTAATGGGTCATGATTCAAGTTGTAAGTGAAGTTATATGGCTTCACAATCCATTTTCAAGTCTACAAGTTTATAATTATTTCCCTACTGTGATTCATTATGATAAACAGACAACAATTCACATTTTTCGCAAATTCAATCTATCATGAGAGAATAAAATATATTAAAGTGGAAATTCACTTCATTCATCATCATTTGCAAATAGGGATGATATAACAAGCTACATTCCAACAAAGAAGTAGCAGGCTAGCATATTCACAAAAGTTTGGAGGGCAAAAGTACTCTTCCACATATTAATGGCTAACCCTACTAAAAAATATACATTTTGTAATGTGTTTTTACCTCGTTCATAATGTCCACCCTGGTAAAATATATTTATTTAGGCGCTTTTCTTTCATTTTAATTTTTAAGCCACTTTTTTTTACCACCGTCAAAGTTTCCAACCATGGTAAAAAGTGGTGTCTGAGCATGGGTTTGAATTCCATCACCAGCAGTTTTGTTTTTTATTTATCTTTAAGTCACTTTTAATCATGGTTGGAATTTTCAATCGTGGTGAAAAATAACACCTAATCATGAGTTCAAATCCTAGCACCAACAGTGTTGTTTTTTTATTTATTTTTAAGTCACTTTTCACCACGATTTGATTTATTTTTAAGCCATTTTTCACCACTGTTTAAAATCCAACCGTGGTGAAAAGTGGAATCTTCCTATTTTTTTTAATTAAAAATGAATTATATTTCCAAGATATATAACGCTCCATGTTCAATCACTTTTGCCCTAAACGAACTTAGACGAATTTCATCTTCTACCTCCAAACTTAATCTTTCATTTACGAAATTTTATTTCTCCACTAAACCAAAATCGAAAACATCATTTCTTCATAAACGAAATTCAAAAACATCATTTATCATTAGCATGTTTCGGAACTCCATCATCTCTTCTTCAACTTTAACGAGACAAAGAAAATATGGATTCAAGTTAGCAATGTTAGTTGTTGTTGTTGTTGTTGAGATTTGATGTTTAACAATTTTATTAATTTTGTTTTTGTTGTTGTTGATGTTGTTGTTCTTGAGATTTAATGATTAACGATGTTATTGATTTAGTTTTTGTTCTTGTTGTTGTTGAGATTTAATGTTTAACAATTCTATTGACTTTGTTTGTATGTTGTTGTTGTTGTTGTTTAAATTTAATGTTTAATGATTCTATTGATTTTATTTTGTTGTTGGTGGTATTGTTGTTGTGTTGTTGTTAGTGGTGTTGTTGTTCTTGTTCTTGTTCTTGTTCTTGTTGTTCTTATTCTTGTTTTTGTCGTTGTTTTATTAGAAATATTTAATATTCTATATTGTGATGAATGTTCTCAATGTGGTCAGCCAAAACATGTGGCAATAATGAAAAAATTGGATTGACTGACTTTTTATCACGATTAAAATTTTCAGTCGTGCTAAAAAGTGAAATTACTATATTTCACTACGGTTGAATTTTTCAATTATAGTGAAATGTAGCGCGCTATCCAATTTTTCACCACAGATCTTAACCCTTGATGGAAAATAGTGTTTCAGAACATTTTTTTTTGTACATCTCTGAAGTGTTTCAGAACAGATGTTTCAGAACAATTTTTCATCTCTGAAGTGTTTCAGAACAGTTTTTTTTTAAAACGCATTGTACATTTGTTCACAGATGAATTATAAAATAACAGACAAACCAAAATAACATAACAATATAGTGATAGGATGTCATACGTCCCGTAAATCTAAAATATAGTAACAATGTCAGGAAAAACGTACAAACTATAGTACTGAAACAAAATAAATACAGACAATGGTGTGCCTGACAATGGGTGTGCGTGTCTGACAACCTCTCCTCTGCCTCCGGAACATTATGAAACTCAGAGGTCTCGACAATGGTGTCATCTGCCCCTCAGAATGAGAAATTTGAAGCCCTAGTCGTCCATTTGAGCAAACAATGGATTCTAACTCGTTTACAACAAAACTCAAATATTTATCGAAAACTCGTAAAACTTACCCAGAATTTATGATTTGGAAGATGTTGGATGATGAAAAGGATGATGATTGATGATTACTAGAGCCTCAGACGGATGAAATATAATTTGGTGAAGTTAGAGAAATTTGAGAATGGGAGAGTGTAAAAGTTTAATGTATAAAAATGAAAAAGTGTGGGAGGAGAAGAGTCTGGCGCGATAATATGCTCCAAGTTATTTCGAAGATATATCTCTAGAATATTTTAACGTTCAATTGAATTTTTGTGCGTCCGGAGATATATCTCCGAAATATCTTAACGTTTAAATTAAAATATAATTCGTCCGAAAATATATCTCCGAAAACTATGAGCATTATAAAAAATCCACATGGTATCTTAAAAAGTCATGGGATGCCTTGAGAAATTCTCATTCATGATCTCTTATGCTAAGGGTCAACATCATTATTAAAAGATGACAATTATTTGGAGCATATTAGTTTCGTGATGCAGTTTATGTGTGGAGTTTTAGGAGTAAGAATAACACTTATTTCGTTTCTTGTCATTTCTCTTCGGTTTAGTATGAGGTGTGTAAGTGATTTGTTTTTTTACTTTTCCATACCTAAGTATTTGGTCAGTTATGTTCTGTTTTTACTTCCTTTCCAATAAAAGGTGGAGTAAGGAAGAGTCTTATGCTCATTTGGCACGCTACAATATGGCAGTAATATTTTTGCTAGGTCTTGGTTGAGGACATAAAGTCACTATTAACAACAACGAAACGAAAGGGAAAATTTGTTACTATTATGAATGGAGTAGATTATTTTTCCGTCTTACAATCATTGAATCTTGATCCATGTGTCAATTATTGATAGAATAGAACAACAATGAATGGTGCTACAGTGCGTAATGTAAACAACAGTACAGATGCAATCGAAATGAAATAAATTTTCCTCAATGGTCATTCAACTTTATTGGTGCCCTACTAGTGTCCTCACAATAGAAATAAATACATGTATTTGTTCAAGAAAGTGAAAGGGACTTCAATATGTACTCGATGTTCAATCAATATATCAGAACTGGACCCTGTACCTGTAGATTCTATGGTGGATTTCTGAGGTGAGAAGTTTTATGGAACTGACATTATTAATAGATGCATTAATAGGAATAACGTTCTTTATTGTAAAAAAAGAAGACGAAAAGGAATCATGTTCTACAAAATGAGTACATCTTTGGTATCATAGTGGATTTTTCAAAAGAATCATTAACTCATGTCTTAATGCTTATTTTATGAAATCCATAACAATTTCTAACTTAAAAAAGTACATAATTTTTAACAGTTTCGATCTTTAGCATACTAACAAGATCCCTCAAGGCACATACTAACATTTCCCTTTTCAAAGTTATTAAATTAAGAAATTAAAAATATTATAAAGAACTATAATTCAACTGGTCTTTTCATTAAAAAAAACGGGTCCCTACGTGCATCCAATTTTAACTAAGAAATATCTTAATTTCTAATAAATTAATAGTTCTTGTACTTGAAGGACCGATAGAAGGAAACAGTGTTGATTCCAAAGAGGAAGATGGCCAGACCAATGTGGCCAAGAAAGAGACTTTAGCATGTCATATTTTACACTTTCTGCTTTCCGTCAAAACTTTGGGTAAAAAATATTGGAGATCTATCTTTACATTTCAATGTAGAATACTTTTAGTGGTGCCTCAATTATATCTGAAAAATAAATATAATCTAGAGAGATGTTCTAACTTTTCAACTGGTACACCATAAAGATTACACAATAAAGTCCATTGAGATGTTGTTTGGAACTGCGGCCAGAATGCCGGTGTCACCACTCGATAGGATTGGAGCTACTACCAATTCGAGCCTTGCATTGGACGCGCATTTAGTGAGTTGCAAACGCCGGAGAAAAAACATGTTGGGTGGGTTAGAGCCATAATTGCAGCAACTCACTATGCCGTCTTGAGACAGTTATCACAAGGGCTAGAGCCATACTTGCAGGTCTTTCTATCGAATGATTCTCCGAAGTGTTTGAGTAGGGTCTGTCTCCGGCATTCATCCTAAACATTCAAACCAGATAAAATGAAATCTATCTTTTTGTACTGGGGTGATAAGTGATATTGTTACACCTTCAAAAATATGGGTGAAAAATTTTATGGGGAATTTTATTTGAATTCAAATGGCCAACTAGTATTTTAATTTTTTATCCTACTTTCAAGTGTACTAAACTGACTATAGATGTGTAGGTGTGTGTATGTAAGAGAGACGGAGAGAGGAGGGGAGAAAGAACAGATGTTGAAGTCTAAGGGGGCTTGCTTACCTTTAATTCACAGTACTGTTGCATCATTTTGGCTTGAGCCATTGCTGTCTTAAAACTCTCCTTTTTATATCCTTGGCCGTTTCTTATCATGCATACAACTCTACTAAAATCTTTCTTCTGGTATAGAGCAATGCAAACTGCAGGAAGATTATCTCTTCCGGCCCTTCCTGATTCCTGATAATAGCTTTCAATTGATTTTGACATTGTATTGTGGATGACAAATCGCTGAAACACGTGACAAGAAAAGGATAATTTGAGTAACAAAGAACTTTAAAACTTATAATCATATCACTAAGAATTTGCAGAGCATTCAAACACCTTTCATGTAGTTATGTTTGCCTTAGCCAAGCATTCATATGCTGAACTAATGGCCATATGAATATTTAATATACTTAATTTCATTAGGCAGATTCGACTATAATGCTTTTATTATATATTATATAGATTTTGCATTCAAATGCTGAACTAATGGGCATATGCAATATTAATATACTTAATTTCATTAGGCAGATTCAACTATAATGCTTATATTATATATTATATAGATTTTGCATTCAAATGCTGAACTAATTGGCATATGCAACATTAATATACTTAATTTCATTAGGCAGGTTTGACTATAAACTTATTTTATATATTATACATTATATGAAGAAAAGCATCTCAACTTACAACATCAGGTTTGTCTATCCCCATTCCAAAAGCAATAGTTGCACATACGATATGGACCTCTCCATCATGCCATTTCTTTTGAACAGCAACTCTCTGTTTGACAGCTAAACCAGCATGGTAATATGCTGCCTTAATTTTACATTTCTCATTCAAAAACTTTGATACCTCGACACATTCACTCTTTGACAGGCAGTATACAATGCCGCACTGACTCTTGAAACGATCCATTAGTAGTTTTCCAAGCTGCTTCAGTGGTTCCCTTGTCTTACCAATCACTTCATACTTCAAACTCGGTCTGTCAAAGCTTCTTTCAAGAACAATTGCATGTGGAATTCTTAAAGCATTTAAAATGTCCTGAAACAAATCCAATTTAAGGCAAAGAAAAACAGGAGGGGGAATTACTTAATATAGATTTGCGTATATAAAAGCAATTTATTGTTCTATTTACCTTGCGAACTGGGTGAGTTGCAGTGGCAGTCAATGCCATGACAGGTACACGTGGAAAGTTTAGCTTAAGAGATCCTAATCCTCGATAATCAGGCCGGAAATCATGTCCCCACTGGCTGAAAAACATAATTTTTAACTTAAAAGTCTTGAACATGTTGTTTATTGATAATATAAATCACATAGCTTTAACAATCCCCATCACCCAACTGTTGAGGCATGCCTTTACTACTCAGGCGGTTTAACATTTGATTGCACATCTTTGTAGTAGCGGAGTAACATTTTGAATAAAACATCAATTTAGTTCCTAAACTATCAATTCTCTCTCAAAACTAATCCCTAAACTACGTAAATATAATAAATAGTTCTTTAACTATATAATATCCATCAATTCAGTTCCTAAATTATATGAAAATCCGTCAATTTAGTCCATAACATCTTAATAGTAGGGACTAAAGTGACAGACTTCATATAATTTAAGAACTATTTATTATATTTATAAAGTTTAAGAACTAAATTAGAGAATATGATAGTTTAAGGACTAAATTGATGGTTTGTTTTTAGTATTTTCGTCAATCCAAATCACAGTTCTTAAGTTGGTGAAACTTCCAAAATAAGAAAATATTTCATATGCAGGTCACAATTCAATATCTCAAAGTCAAAAACTGTATCAAGTATCAACCACTACCAGTACCAAGACAAGACATAATACAGACTTCTGGCTAATGTAATAACATATCAACAACTTCAAAGAATTCATGTGTCAGAAGTAAAAATAGGACTTTTTACTGTTCTACCCCACTCTGAAAATTTAAATACCATTCTAACCTCTTTTGAAAAAAATTTACCGGAATACCCTATTTGTTGAAGGTGCTCGTAGTCCCAGTTCACGAGCACGTGAAGTGAAATAAATCTTTGTGGGTGCTCGTGAACCCAGTTCACGAGCATGTGAAAGATCATCATCATTATATTTGTTTTCATATCCAACCATTTTTTTCCAATATTTTTTATCAAATTTTTTATTTGTTTGATCAGATTTTTTTAACCTTTCTCTCTCCTAAATTTCTCACATGCCACGCCTAGCCACTCATCACTTTCAATTAAAAAACAAAAAAGAAATAATCCTTCACATGCTCGTGAACTGGGTTCACGAGCAGTTCACGAGCACCCACAAAAGTTTGTTTTATTTCACGTGCTCGTGAACTGGGACTACGAGCACCCTCAACAAATAGGGTATCTTGGTAAATTTTTTTTAAAAGAGGATAGATTGGTATTTAAAATTTCAGAGTGGGGTAGAATAGTAAAAAAACCAAAATACAGAATCAAGAAACGAATCCTCACTGTTACCCATTTCAACCATCCTTTCAGATGCAGTTCTTTATCTTTTACTTTATTTTAACCATTCAGTTAAAAAAAGTTATGAAATTTAGGTAGCTTCTTGAAGACCTTTGACCAAATGTAACAAGGTCATACCTTTGATTTTAAGATATCACTATATCGAGAGTTTGTTACCATAATTAATTTGTCTGTTTTCAATTGATCTGCCTCCTTAATTAATGGCCAATTGGCCACCACATGATCTCAATTCAAAATGACATTTTATGCGGCACTTTTGTTCATCTTGTGAGAAAAGTAGAACAGATATGTTAGACGCAAATGGGAAGAGCTACTTCAAGAAGGTCTGAGAACAAGGCATACCTAACACAATGTGCCTCATCAACAACAAAACCTGCCAGCTGTCCCTGTGAGATAAAAGGGAACACAACCAAATACGCACATGAGATCTTTATTGCCTAGTGCTCTGTGACACTATTTCATAAAATTTACTCAAACAATAAAATTTTACCTTCTGATTCATGCATTTTAGAATTCCAAGAAATGTTTGGTTTCCCGCAATTCTCTCAGGTGTCACATACAAGAGCTTGCACGTAGGCTTCTCTTTTCTGTATACAAGAAAACTAATGTGAGAAAATATTAAACACTAAAGCAATCAGTAACTGAAAGTTATTTTTTTAATAATACTAATATGCTATTTTCATGGGCAAATTATTGGACAGATCAAGACAGACAAGGAAGTGAATCTCACCTTAGCTCTTGGAGGACAGCTGCGGCTTGGGAAGCATTTTGTTGTGAATTTAAAAAAGTAGCAGGTATTCCAAACTTGAGGTTAAGTGTTATTATCTGATCCTGAATGAGTGAAAGTAAGGGAGATATAACTACTGTAACTCCTGGTTGAAGGGTTGCTGGAAGCTGTAAACACAATAAAATTAACATGTTCAAAAGCAAATAAACAGATGACAGATAACAATATTCAACAATATGGTCTAGTCTGGGTAAATAGAAAGCTGAGAACTACCAGTTAAAATAATTAAAAAGGGAGGGTTAAGTAGTAGTTGCTTCAAAGCAACATAATCATCATTGTCATTAAGTGGTTATAAGGATGTGTTTTAAAAAGAAACATTCAAACAAAAAAATTAAGAGAAAGCAATGACCTGATAGCAAAGAGATTTACCACCTCCAGTAGGCATAAGAATAAAAGAATCTTGTTTTGCCAAAGTTGCTTTACATGCTTGATGCTGCAATGGTCGAAGTGTTTTATTACCAAAGATAACAACATTTGCCAATTCAATATCATCTAACGCCTGCAATTCTTCATAAGTGAGAGTACTAGTTCTATCCTTTGAAGCAAAGGAGGATTGTACTTTCCTCGAAGCTGATGAAACTGAGCCTTGAGTGATGCAACTTCTGCCATCCTATAACATATAATAACTTCTTTTAATATAATCTTACTTTGTAATTTTAGTCACATTAAACCAGAAAATCTAGCCAATGAAAATATGCTGAGAATAGTCCTGAGAATGGTTTACCAATTACTATTGCCATCCAATAATCACAAAAGATGTTGAGAATAGTCCTGAAATGGTTTACCAATTACTATTACCATTTGAATAGTTTGGGAATAGCTCAAGACCCCAATCATCACAGAAATTTCCCTTGTAAATTTTATTAGTAGTGTGATACTGATATGAACTAGTATCCTATGCAGTATAAAGGAATATGGAAAATCTTCATTGATTACACTTTTGCAGATCTAAGGGTCTGCAACCTCCCACTCTTAAGGCCCCAATTTTTCCACAAATGACTAGCCTTCCTTTTCTTTGCTTTCTTCTATTATTTATTTATATACATTGTGATCCAACTTATCTTCTCTAACTACCTGAGTAATCTCTTAACTATCTATTTGTTTCTAACTACTAACTAATGAGGTCATGTAAGTATGTAACCTTGTGCCACTTTGGGTTTGGCTTACGTCCTATATATTCTTTTCTATCTGATATTGAACTTTATATATCCCAGCTTCTTTAATCTTTGTACATGGCTTTGAATAAGTCTGACATATAAGCATTAGAATACAATGCAGATTCAGAATATTTTTCATCCGCCGTCTACTTAGATAAGCACCTTAATTAAGTACTTATAGCACAACCATTGATCATACAAGTGTTTATGTATATACATTCTAGATTTTTTTAACAATAGTTAAAATAAAGTCAAATTATTTTAATATAAGCTATAAACTGTTTCCATAAGCCATACTTAGAAAACTCACAAGTGTTTACGTCAGCATATAAATTCAAATAAGTCTATCCAAAGAAGCTCGGATATGTTTCCTTACTTAAGGAAGCACAACTACAGCTTTATTCTTGTTCGCAAATATTAGAATTTGAAATTGCATATAAATCTGATAATAATAACAAAATGAAATTGAATAACTACCATTGAGTTTAAAGGATGTTGTTGACCCGAAAATACGGAATCACCCCTTGCATCCTCCTCATCACTTGAACCCAGTTCAACATATTTAGTCCGGCGTTTCTGAGGCGAATCGTCAATGACATCAACGAAAGATTTAGAACCATCACCGCACGTGGCAAAACGCTCTTCAAGCACGTGATTCAAAGTTCCAACAGCCTGAGATTCCATTTCGCATAAATCATCCCATTCCTCCGTGTCTTGCACTGACTCCGCCAAAGCAGTGAGAAAATCATCGCCGCAGTGCTCAACGGTGATGAAATCACGACCATCATCGCCTACAATAGTAACCGTTTAATGGATTAATTAAGTGGAAACGAAAGTGAAATGGTTAGTGGTAGCGTACCGTAGAGAGAGACGAGACGGTCGAAACATTGGTTAGCGGATTGTTCATCGAAACCGAATTCGAGAGCTAAACTGATTAAGCGAACTTTCTCTAACCCTAAATCGTGATCTTGTTGCTGCTGGTTGTTGTTCTTCCTGCTACTGCTTCCTGTTTCCATTCCCGCGCTAGTTTTTTTTTATTTTTGCTTTCGATTCAATTTTACGCTCCCTTTCTCTCGTTTTCTATTGAACCGTTATCTTAGGGCAACAGTAGTTTACTAAACGAAGTCGTATTGCATATTTTTATTTTTCTTATAACTATACTATCTATAATATAATATAAGAAAAATTGATGTTCTAAAAAACATCAATGACCTTTTAATGTTGACCCATCTCTAAAGTGAGGGTAATATGACCTTTTAATGTTGCAACCAAAATTTGTAACACATTACTTTGTAATGACAAATTACATGTTTTTCCTCTAAACCTCCAAACTCTTTTGTTTTTTTCTAACATTTTCAATCACTTTTCAATTCCCAATTATATTTTTTCCGCGCCTTTTCTTCATATATAAACCAATTAAACTCAAATTTGAATCAAAATGATTTGTCAAATTAATCAAATTGATTGCCATCATTTCATAACACATTTTAACTTTTTCATCCTTCTCTCTTCAACACAAATTTCATTTTCAACTTTCTTTCCAACCTTTTATGCTTCTATCTCACCTAAACAAGTCTTCCATTTTTAACTTTGAGTTTACTATCAACTACCTTTTCAATTTTATCTATCCATCTCAAGCATTCCTAACTCGGATAATTTATTTTCTTCACTTTATTTCATCTTTACAAATTTTAAGGGTTTTATATTGATTGATAAAAAACAAAAAGATTTTTGTGTTTACAAATTTCTGGGTTTCTGATTTTATTATTTAGGTTTTACAAATACCCTAACATTCATTTTACATTTTTTTTATTCTCATATTTACTAGTTTTAATTTTTATTCTTTTTGTAATATTTTGATTTTTTTTATTTTTTTTATTTATATTATGTAGGATTTAAAAATTTATAAGATTTGTTTTGCACTATTTTAATTCTCAAATTTGCTGATTTTCTTTATTACCGTTTTAAATATTATTTTTTTTATTTTTTTAGCAATTTTTGGATGTTTAATTTTCTGATTTTATAGTTTTAACTATTCAATTAAAAAAATGATTTAATTGAAATGCACTGACAATGTAAAAGGATTTTACACTGTCAGTTAATTATAACCGTTGGATGTAAAGAGAAATTTAACTTTTAATTTAATAATCTGTAAAATAACCCAAACAGATGATGGTGATATATTATAGTAATTAATCTCTTAAAAAAATTAGAGTTAACCTATGTCACTTTCAGACTTTTCTTCTATGCACCTCAATTCATAGCTTGCAGAATATTTTTAGATGAAGCTACGAGGGAATAGATTTGTTATAGGATATGCAGAGTTGAATAGAAAAGTCAAAAAAATAAAGGACAAAGGTCACATTTTTTCAATGAACATCAATTATAAATATTCATAGCATCACATTATTAATTTAATTATAATCAAAATTTTAATTACTTATAAATTAAAACATCATTATTAATTTGAGAAAAAATTCATTTTTTGATGATGAAATAATTTATTGACTATAAATGTTTTCTTTAATTTTTTGATTTTCCGAGAGCATATAATGTCAACACATTACATAATAAATTATAGAATTCTAATTCTTTAAAATTAAATATTATTTTAACTATTTGTTTATAAATATTTATATACAAATAGAATAAAAAAGAGTGTAAAATTTGTAACACTTTTTTTAGCTAAAATTTTATAAGAACAATTTGTTCATTTTTAATTTATAAAATTATAAAAATTAATTTTTTTAACAATCCACTATTATATTGGAGTATAGATGTTTATAAAACTATATATTTTTATATATTAAAGTGAGATCTTTTAAATGAAAAAAAAAACACTTCATACAAAAAAGTGATAGTCAAATTAATATATATATATATATATATATAATTAATTTTAAAAGATGAGAATTAAAGTGATAATCAATCCTATATGTAGTTGAATTTAAAATCAATAAAAAATACAGCATTTTAAAAATAAAAGACGTTAAACAATTGATAGAATATTTTGAAGAAAAAAAATTAATGCACCGGGGAAAGTTAAATTTGACAATTTTTTTTTTCTAACTATGTTAGAATAATTCGATAATTAACTTTGTCAAATATTAAGTAGACATTAAAAAACAATTCACAATTATTACTGAGGATTTCATAATGCCCCTAATGTTTTTTAGGTACCTTACGAAATTTCAAAAATAGCCATAATTTTCGGGGATACATCTTCTGACGCACCCAATACATACATTACATTTGTTTTTGAGTCACAATCCAATTTTATAAATAAATTTATTTTAAAAATACATCTTCGAAAAAAATTTAATAATATATTTTGGTCTCAGGAGGTGCAGCTTGGTGGCGGGATAGTTTTGCAGTCTGGTGCCGGTTTGGTCGTTGGGTCTTAAAAGGAACTGGTGTCAGTCAGTGATATATTATGTTATCTTTCTTCAGCAGTATTGAGTAGAGGATTTGATACTTTTGCATTTAGAAGAGGACCTTGAGGTCTCGTGGTTATGGTTGAGAGTGTCACGTCAGTAAGGTGTGATTTTATTAGGGATAGAGGAGTTTGTTGGAGGTCTGGATGTTTTTTCCCTGAATGCTGGTTGATTATGTGGAGACTTCCCTATGTTTAGCAGTAGTCCTCTAAGTGAGTGTGGCAGGTGGCTTCCCTTTAGTTGCGAAGTAAAATATTTTGGTGAGTTATTCTGAATTTGGGTTACGAATCGAACGAGGTTTATGGTTTCAGTGGTGGCAGTAGGTTCTTGCCTTCATAATGGTTTCTGGAGGTGCTTTCTTGATGCATTCTCTTCTTGGTTAGATTTTACAACCTGATTTCATTTTGATCGGAGGTGATCAGACTGGATCGTCGTGGCCTTCGTGTAGGACAGATGAGGATGTTTGTAGGAGAAAAATGGGGGTTGTACCTGCAAGGTACTCGGATGCCAAAGTAAGTGATTGGACAAGAGAGAAATGCAAGTACTAAAGTATGATTTCAAGTATTGAATAGTGATCAAACCTGCCCCTCTCCCATGAGAGGGTATTTATAGAGGTAACCCCCAGCGCGGGGCCAAGGTCTCCCATGTGGCTGAAATGCCTGGTCGACCAATGGGAGACTGCCAGGTGGAGGGTCAGGCGCGTGACCCTTTGACCTGGTCCAACTGTTTCCGTGAAATTCGGGTAAACAGTTGGTCACGTGAACTGCCAAGCGAGTGAATGGGACATCCCCCAACGGTCATATTCTGCCCAACGGCTAGTTTCTGGCTATTGGGCCTGGTCAGGAGCTGGACTGGATTAGGCCTTGCCCTACTGTGGGCCAAGCGCCTGCCCAGTCCAGAACAGGAGCCCCCCAAGTCTTTGATCTGAGGAAAAATGATGAGTTGAGATATCCTTGTGGACAAGTGCCTTTGAATGCTGGTGTTCGGGGACACGTCTCTCGCCTGTTCCAATGCTGAGGAGGTCGACATTGGTTCCTAACCAGCCCGACAAGCCTTTCGTATACGAGAACATGCTCGCGAAAATGGTGTTTTTATGTCGACCAGGTTTAGGAAGTGTGCCCGCCGAAGTGGCATTTTTATGTCGATGAGCTCTGACGAGGACATGAGTTGGGTGTATTGTCGAGGAAGATGTGCTCGCGAGATAACAGAAGACTTGGTGAACGTAACGTCTAGCTTTGGGAATGCCAGACGGTGGAGCATTCAATTCTCGTCAGGCCTAGAGACGCCTATGCTATGATGGCCTTTGCGCTTCCCAAGCGAGGAAGTGCTTATAAAAGGGGGGAGAGATTTCATTTGAATACTTCACTCAAATTTTTCTCTGCAACTTGTGCTCTCGCCAGAGTCACAACGCCACCGTCGATCTTCATCTTCTACCTCCGTACTCATTAAGTAAGTTCTTCATCTCCCTTTAGGATTTTTTTTGTGGCATTCTTCATTTATGGGAATTCCCATGAATTTTCCGGTGAGTTGTGAAGTTTCTGATAAATGTTCATGTGTTCTTTGATGAATACATGAATTTCTGGAGAACTCATGAAGGTCATAAAGAACATGAAGAACATAGGATGAATATACATGAATATGACATAGGATTATGTAGATCTTCCTAAGCTCTTGTTAGGATTAGTTTTAAGTTTGTAGTCGGGCATTAGGCATGTTCGACGTGAAACTTTGGCTTTCGCGCGACGAGCTTATTTTTCCGAGTAAGCTCCTACTCATCGGGTCTCCGTAAAGTCGCGAAGAGCTCGTCCCCGTTGTAGGGGAAAGTGAAGTCGTCGTATTCTGTCGTGGTCGACTAGGGCTCGAGGTTATCCTCGACTTATTCCTCGCCCTTTCACTCGATCAGTGGTGGAAGGATGGATTTGATCTTTGTCGTCGAATTCACTTTTCATCCTCTGTTTTTCAGGTGAAATGGCTGACCAACGCGAAGGGATCGTGCCCGACGTTGGGACTGCACACGAGGGGGCGGAGCAGACCGTACATTACGCCGACGTCCACGTAGAAAAGGGGGACCTCGAGTGGATCGCCCAGGAACCCCTATCGACAAGGTCGACGTTCACTGAAGAGGAAGCCCGGGAGTTTCCATACCTTGAAGATCGGGCTGAGGGCGCACATGCGCATTGGAGAGCTATTTGCCCGACAGAAAACGAATGAATCTGATCGGTGTATCCGGGGATGCGATTTCCCATGTATGAGTTCTCCTTTGTGAAGGCAAAGTACCGCCTGCCCTTTACCGATTTTCAGGAAGCCATCTTCTGCCACTTAGAGTTGCGCCCGACCCAACTCCATCTGAACGCACTGGCGTTTATTCGCGATTTTGAGCTGGCATGCTGTTACTTGAGGATTGGGGAGACCGTGGATCTTTTTCTTCTGCGTCTTCCAGATCCAGCGGAGCACGGTGGACCCGAAGCAAAGCTGGGTGTCCTTCAAGCAGCAGAGCAGGCTCTTTTGGCCGTACTCACAATCTGTCAGACATTTCAAAGACAGGTTCTTGGTCGTGAAACCTGTCTCTAAAGTGGCCAGGATTTCCATCTCTATGCTTGAGACCGTGGAGGTTGATGGTCTGCATGTTGAGAAGGTTGTGTCTAAGTTCCCTTTGGAGTGGGTGTATGCCCATTTCAGATATAGGACCGATCAGTTCCTTCTCAAGCACGAGCAGCTTTGTGATGGGGACAAAGAGTCCTATCGAGTTTTGCATGCATACGTGGAGACCTTCATTCCTGCTTTTGTGGTGGACAGGGATGGAAAAAGTTTATTTGGGGAGGAAGGAGAGCCTGCTCGGGCGGCTCGCTATATCAACACTAGGACCCTTCTTGAGTGCGAAACCGATGATGTTGCGTTCCAGCTCCTCGGTATAACTTGCTCCTTTGCTCGTGTTTTCGAATTTTCGCCCGACGTACTAATTTTCCTCTTTTATGTTTGTAGGGAAAATGGAGGACATGCGGGAGCGTCTGGTGAGGTCCGCGGTGGTCAAAAACCTGAAGAAGGTGCCCCTAATGCCGAAGACTGGTGCTACGAAGCAGCAAGTAACGTTGGAAAAATTTATGGGCGGCACTGGCTCTGCTCCGGGGACCACTTTAACTCCCCTAACTCCGGACATGACCCATAAGAGGAAGCGGGACGATGCCGGCTCTTCGCCGTCTGGTTGCCCGGGTGGTTTTGTCGGGGGGAGATTCGTTCTGCCTTCGTGTTATCTTCAGGGGAAACTTTTCGACGGGGAGAGCTCTATCGTTGTTCCTGAACTTGACGCTTCGGACATCCTGTCCGCGGACCCTCAGGTGCGGAGGAAGCTCCTCTGTCAGGACGCGGCGGCCATAATCAAGGTGCTGGAGACGACGTTGGCCCTTGGGGACGCATAGATGGTTCCGCTTGCTGACCTTAAGAGGGTGAAAACTAAGATCACCGACCTGGAGCTGGAGAACGCATAAATTTACAACGATCTGAAGAAGCTTCGAAGCAATCTGGAGGCCAAGATAGAGCTCCAGAGTAAAGTAACTTGGGTGAAGGAGGAGGTAACCAAATTCAACGAGGAGAATGCCTGCTTGAAGGTGAGGATAGCTTAGCTGGAGGGATCGTCGGCGGTTGGTCAGGATGAGACCAACGACGAAAAGGCTCTGAAGACGCGAAAGGACCTGGTCGAGAGGATATGTCTTCTAGAGTAGGATAATCTAGGGGAAGCTGAGTTTGGTTTCAATGCTGCTTTGGAGCAATTGAAAGCCCTCAATTCTGACGTTCAGCTGTTGACCGAGGGGGTGGGCGTTCTCAACGTGGTTGTCAACGGCGAGGTGGTTCCCCCGGAAGTTCCCAGCGAAGCAGTTTAGTTTTTGTAGTTGTACTTGTATTTTTGTGGGCCTGTGTGCCTTCTGATATGTAACATTTTGTAGGGCATATCCCTTTTCCTGTACTGACGACTTATTTTGGCCTTGTGGCCGAAATTATATAAATATTTCTCGTTTGGCATTGTCTTGTTGCATTTACTTGTGTATGCTTTTATTGTTTAAATGCCAAGTATGGAGGCTTTGCTCGATTCGTTCATGTTGTGCTCGACAGTTTAGGGGACTCGTCGAGGAGGCGAAGTAGTTTCGCCGGTGATGGGACGAGGATCTCAGCCAAGATACTAATCCCAAAGGCTTGGAATGTTCCCATCGCGAGTTGGATGTCCTGCCTCAATGGTGCGGCAACGACGGAGCTCGATTGAGGTAACCCCGTTGTGCACAGATTCTGCTCATCCCATGAGCAGAAACTGGCCTACGTTGTAAGGTGGGGGATCGTGCTTGCACCAGTGCACGGTCCCGTGGCCGAGCCGTCTCCCCGTGGGGGGCGAATTCGTCGGTCGTTAGGCCGACCTCGTGGTTGGTCCTAAATGTAATATTGTTTAACATTTTCAGCATTCCATAGTCGAGCAAATGATTCTCCGTCTAGAGTTTCTAGGTAGTAGGCTCCAGTGCTTGTTTTTTGACTTGACACTATAGGGTCCTTCCCAGTTAGCGGCCAGCTTGCCTTCGCGCGAATCCTTCTGGTTTCTGCGTAAGACCAAGCTGCCAACGGGGAAGTCGCGTTTTATGACCTTGGCGACGTGGCGCAAGGTTGTTTTTTGTTTTAACGAAGCCTCGCGGAGAGCTGACCCTGACCGTATTTCTTCGACCAGGTCGAGTTCTTCGCTTAATGCCTCATCGTTCATCTCCTCGTCGAGAGGAGCTTCCGTTCGTTTGGAAGGTTCTTTGATCTCCACCGGTATCACCACCTGGGTTTCGTAAGCTAGTCGAAAAGGGGTTTCCCCGGTGGAGGAGTGTGGGGTTATTCTATAGGCTCAGAGCATGCTGTGTAACTCCTCGACCCACCTCTTCTTGGCTTCGCCTAGCCTTCATTTTAGACCCCGAAGAATTACCCTGTTCCCAGCCTCTGCTTGCCCGTTAGTCTGGGGGTGCTCGAAGGAAGTGAAGTGTTGCTTCGTGCCTAGTTTGGCGATGAAGTCTTGGAACTTCGTGTCCGTGAACTGGGTTCCATTGTCGATCACAAGGGCCCGGGGTACTCCGAATCGCACGAGGACGTTCCTTTTATAGAAACGAAGTATGTTGAAGGTTGTGATCTTGGTGAGAGCTTCGACTTTGATCCATTTCGTAAAGTAATCGACGACCACAATCAGAAATTTATTTTGATAAAACCCCACTGTGAAGGGGCCGAGTATATCCATCCCCCACCAGGCGAAGGGCCAAGGCGAGGATAGAGTCTTCAACTCGTTAGGAGGCGCCAAATGCATGTCCCCGTGGCGCTGGCATCTGTCACATTTTTGGGCATGCTCCTTAGCATCGTGCTGCATGGTCGGACAATAGTTTTCTGCCCGCAGGGCCTTTCGTGTCAATGATCTCCCTCCCAAGTGTTGCGCGTTGATGCCCTCATGAATTTCTTAGAGGATTTCGAGGACCTTGTCCTCCTCAACGCATTTCAGAAGAGGGATGGAGAATCCCCGTCGATAGAGTTTGTCTTCGATCAGCACGTACGAGCAGGCTCTTCGTTTAGTCATGCTGTCCTCGGGCAGTTCCCCCGTGGTGAGGTAATTGTACACTGGGGTCATCCAGTAGCAGCTGTCTCCAATGGCATTAACGTTGAGCAGCTCTGATGGTTTCTCGATACTTGGGCAAGCGAGTATCTCTTGTATGACGGATTTGTTACCACCTTTATTTCTGGTGCTAGCTGTAACACCCTAAACCCCCGCGACATAATAATATTAATAAATTAATAAAACATCAGAGTCAATTTAAAACAACAAGGGCATTCAGGATGCTACTTCAACAAAAAAAACCTGCTCATGAAATAGACATGTAACACATAAATCATTTTTCAAAAATAAAATTCTTTTAATCTGCAGCGGAAAAATAGTCGTTTAACATCATAACCAAAACATTAGTTCAAATCCTTCAATTAAACATCAACCAAGTAAACAAAACAACTAAGCGTTCCAAAACCCCGGTGTTACACATCAGAGCAGACGCCGACACAACGAAGCAAGTAGAAGACTTCATCTTCACTCACTCTGACTCCGCACTAGTCCTGATCACCTGCACGTTATCCACGTGGAGGCAACATTCAAACAGAAGGGGTGAGATTCTCAATCAATAAAGAAATACACGATATAAGCCAGCAATAACACACAACAACAACAACATGCATAACAACATCAGCAACATAAAGCATGACGGCAAACCTCATCAACAACGATTCAAGGCGTCCCACATAATAACGTGTTCAACATGAAATCTACCACAACACATAACAGTGCAGCTTACCACAGTTAATCCACACGCAATCAGTACCTCCAAAATCTGTAGAGATACATCATACAACTGCAACTCAAGAATACGCGACCGGTTACACGTTTTGGCGCTCAACATAACAAAACTGGACCGAAACAGAATTCTACGTCGAATCGTTGGAAATCTGATTTTCAAAATATTTTTAATAGCAAGAACATGTTTCCAGCTTCCCAACGGTCCGAACGGCAACTGAAACGGACACTCGAGTCAAAAGTTATGAATTTCTGAAGTTTGGAAATTTCTGCACATGACAGCAGAATTCTGCTACTGTCGCGTTCGCGAAAGGTTCGCCGTGAGAACCTCTCCACGAATCCCTTCGCTAGGGAGTTCGCTTAGCAAACTCGCCGCGAAGCCCCGACCCCTATACAAAATCCAGAGAGTCCATCCCTTTCACTCTCCCTTCGCCCACGACCTCGCTGTGCGAACAACTTCGCTAGGAAGTTCGTCGTGCGAACATTCCAGCGAGCACATCTCTTCAACACACCAGAATCCAACGTTTTCCTTGCTTCTTCGCTGCCTAGTTCTCCGCGCGAACCTGGCGCGAACATTCGCCTAGCGAATGGTTTATTCGCCTAGCGAACCTGCGATTCTGCAGAATTGCAGTCGCGGTTGCAATCACCACAGCCACCTCAACACCTCCGATTTACCCACCAAATCAGTCCATAATACACCAAAAATCACAGACATACATACCGATTATCTGTACAAACAATTATCATCAAAAATCACTGAAACCTAACAATAAACCTAGGCCCTTTTCAGTCAGGCCTTCGAAGGCAAACCTTCGAATCCCACATCAACAACTTTCAAGAGGTATTACCATAAACAATTACTCACCCAACATGCAATTATCGTATAATCCCTTTAAGATAGAAGAACCCCGCCCTTACCTTGAGGTTTTTATTTTGGTTAGCCTTCAACCTCCAACAATGGCTTCTCTTCCTTTCCCTTGTCTGCCTCGTAGCTCTGCCTTTTAGGTTTTCACGTACTGTACAAACAATCCCCTTATTCTTTCTTTTTTATATTTCCATGAAATAACAATATTATTATTATTATATTTTAATTCAAATACTATTATTATTAGTATTATTTCAACTAACTTTATAATAATAATAATATTCCACAAAATAATATAATTAAATATTATTAATTCACTTAGCCTTTCATCTCACCACCAACACCTCAAGTCCCACAATTATAAGGTCACTACTCTTATTAAGGATAACTCAAGCGCCACAAAATACCTACAACCACACACAACCCACAAAATTCATAATTTAATTACGAAAAATAATTAAATTATATTGGGGCGTTACAACTCTCCCCCACTTGGAATATTTTCGTCCTCGAAAATTTACCTTATTCAAACAGCTCTGGATACGACTCTCGCATCCTGCTTTCCAACTCCCACGTCATGTTCCCACCAGCAGCGCCTCCCCGCGCCACCTTCACAAGAGTGATCTCTTTTCCTCTAAGTTGCTTTACTTCGCGGTCCTCAATCCGTATAGGTAAAGCCTTAACCGTAAGGTTATCCCTTACTTCTACATCATCCATCGGAATCACATGTGACGGATCCGGAACATACTTCTGAAGCTGCGACACATGGAATACATCATGCAAATTTGATAATCTGGGTGGCAACGCCACATTGTAGGCAACAGGTCCAACTCGCGCAGAAATCTAATATGGACCAATAAACCGAGGAGTAAGCTTTCTCGACTTCAATGCCCGTCCAACACCGGTCACTAGAGTGACTCTCAAAAACACATGGTCTCCTTCCTGAAACTCCAGATCCTTTCTTCGCTTATCATGATAGCTTTTCTGCCTACTCTGCGAAGCTTTTATCTTCTCACGAATCAACCTCACCTTCTCCGTAGTCTGTTGAACAATCTCGGGTCCAAGCACTACGCTCTCGCCAGACTCATGCCAACACAAAGGCGTCTGACATCTTCAACCATACAACGCTTCAAAAGGCGCCATTCCGATACTGGAATGATAACTGTTGTTATAAGTAAACTCGATCAACGGCAAATGACTAACCCAAGCATCTCCTTGTTCAAGTACACAAGCCCTAAATAAATCCCCTAAAGATTATATAGTCCTCTCTGTCTGCCCATCCGTCTGCGGATGATAAGCTGAACTCAACCTCAGCTTCGACCCCAACGCTCCTTGCAAACTCTCCCAAAATCTGGAAGTGAATCTCAGATCTCTATCCGACACAATACTCAATGGCACACCATGCAACTTCACAATCACTCAGTTATAAATCTCTGTCAACTTCTGCAAAGGAAAACTGATATTAATCGGAATGAAATGTGCCGACTTTGTCAGTCTGTCCACTATTACCCAAATGGAGTCGTGTCCTCTCGGCGTATTAGGCAACCTTGTCACGAAGTCCATCGAAATGCTGTCTCATTTCCACTCTGGGATGTCTAACGGTTATATCAACCAGCAGGCTTCTGATGTTCCACTTTTGACTTCTGACAAGTTAAACACGCATACACAAATTGAGCCACATCACGCTTCAATCCAGGCCACCAAAATATATTTTTCAAATCCTGATACATCTTTGTAGCTCCTGGATGAATACTTAAGCTACTCCTATGACTCTCCTATAAAATCATCCTTTTCACCTCCGTGTCATCAAGAATACAAATCCTATCACGGAATCTCAACACACCTTGTTCATCCATTCTTAACTCGTTATTCTCGGTCCGATCATTTCCAACTATCAAATCCACTAACTTCACGTTCAACTTCTGGCCCTCTCTGACACTGTTCAGAAATTCATTGTTGATCTTCAACATCCCCCAAATCACACTATAAGGTGTCTGCTCACAAACCAAACTCATATCTCTGAACTGTTCAATCAATTCCAATTCTTTCACCATCATAGCAGACATATGCAATATCTTCCGACTCAAAGCATCAGCCACAACATTAGCTTTTCCGGGATGATAATTCAAGCCGAAATCATAATCCTTCAAAAATTCAAGCCATCTCCTCTGCCTCATATTCAATTCCTTCTGATCAAATAGATACTTCAAGCTCTTATGATTGCTATGCATTTCGAATATGGAACCATAAAGATAATGCCTCCAAATTTTCAACACAAAAACCACTGCCGCTAGCTCTAAATCATGAGTTGGATAATTCCTTTCATGAATTCTTAACTATCGCGAAGCATAAGCCACAACTTTACCATTCTGCATCAACACACCTCCCAAACCCATCAACGAAGCATCACAGTACACTACAAACGGTTCATCTGGTTCTTGCAAAATCAACACCGGAGCTGTAGTCAATCTCTTCTTCAGCTCAATGAAACTCTTCTCACAGTGAATGTCCCACACAAACGTTTTACCCTTGCAGGTCAACTGCGTCAACGGGAGTGCCAACTTTGAAAAACCTTCTATAAATCTACGATAATAACCAGCTAAACCCAAAAAGCTTCTAATCTCAGTTGCTGACTTTGGAGCTTCCCACTGTAGAACTGCATCTATCTTAGATGGATCCACAACAATACCATCACCTGAAATAAAGTGACCAAGGAAACTCACCTCCTTCAGCCAAAACTTGCACTTGGACAACTTGGCATAAAGCTTCTTCTCTTTCAACACTTGCAACACGACCCACAAATGCTCAGCATGTTCTTCTTCTGAGTTAGAATATATCAGAATGTCGTCAATAAAGACAACTACAAACTGGTCCACGTAAGCATGAAAAATCCTATTCATGTACTCCATAAACACACCAAGGGCATTAGTAACTCCGAACGGCATCACCACATATTCATAATGTCCGTATCGAGTCCTAAAAGCTGTCTTCTGAATATCCTCATCCTTAACTCTTATCTGATGATATCCCGATCTCAGATTGATCTTGCTGAATACACATGCACCCACTAACTAATCCATCAAGTCATCTATTCTTGGAAGTGGATACTTGTTCTTAATCGTTACTTTATTCAACTGTCTGTAATCAATGCATAACCTCATACTACCATCCTTTTTCTTTACTAACAACACTGGAGCTCCCCAAGACGATACGCTTGGTCTCACAAATTTCTTCTCTAACAAGTCTTCCAGTTGCTTCTTCAGCTCTGACAGTTCTGATGCCGACATCCTGTATGGTGCCATAGAAATAGGTCTGGTACCAGGGACAAGATCAATAGTAAATTCTACTTCTCTCTCTGGTGGCACATCAGCAATGTCATCTGGAAACACTTCGGGAAATTCACGCAGCACTTGCAACTCATTAATCACTAACTTGCTCTCCACTGACAATGATGCAAACAATGCAAGCACCCGAGCTTCGTCTTCCAAAAGCTCTTTCAATTCTCTAGCAGACAGAAAACCATCTTCTCCCTCTTCCTCAGGAGTAAGAAATCGAACCAACTTATTAAAACAGTTAATATGAGCATGATTGAACTCCAACCAGTTCATACCCAAAATCACATCGAGACCTCCCAACGGTAAATAAATCAGATCCAAGCCAAAGTCCTTACCAAAGATTGATAAAGGATAATTCAAACAGACTAAAGAAGTTGTCACTGTAGCGGCAAAATCGTGAGTGTAAGCTATTGGTTAACTTAACTCGAAAAGCAAGAGTCGCCACCGCACTTTTATTTTATCTGAAAAGGAAAGGAAAAAGAGCGAACAAAACCTATACAAGCTCTACAACAAGAACAAGTGAAGAGAGACTGGATAAGGGGGGTTGGTTACGCAATGGGAAGGTGTTAGCACCCAAAACGTCTATAGTACTCTATAGGAGCCCTTTGAAATATCTACCGCTTTTGGCCTGAAAAGGTTTGCTTGAAAAGTGATTGAGGAGATGAGAAGAGAAATTGTTTTTAAGATTTTTGTGTTTGGAGAGATTCGTCGCCTCATGCCTACGTACCGACGATATGCAATGTAAGATCAAAACCCCGTAGTTCGTGGTACAAAGAATGAAATTATTTGTTTTGGCTGATTTTAAAATGTAAAGACAAGTCGTCATTTCCAAGCGAATAATTCCGCTTAAAGAAATGAATCATGTCTAAACTTATGAAAAAGTTTTGAAAGAGAAAAGTGCACGAGGGCACAAAAAGAAAGTTTGATGTGTTTGATGTTTTTTAAAGTCTTTTGAAAAAGGTGTCGACATGCTTATGTAGTTTAGCATTTGATTAAGAAATGAAAGGAAAAGAGTAAAATCAACTTGACAAAGTCAAGGTTTGATTATGAAAGAAGTGATAGTTTAAAAACAAGAATGTTTTGAAAAAGGGAGAAAGTTTTGAAAATTGAAGAATGGCGAGGAGAAGAAGTGACTATCCTAAAGCATAAAGTAAAAGCTAAGAATAAGAAAGATATAACCACAAATGTAGTTGTTTTCACCATAAACCATGCAAAAGCACAAGTTTTCGAAGTCTCCGAACCATAATTCCAAAGCAAAGGGAAAAGGTCCTAGTTCTAAGTCCAAGGTTCCAAGAATAGAATTGGATGTCCTAGTTCTAAGTCCAAGGATTCAAGAATAGCATTAAAGTCCAAGGTCTAGGTGCAAAACTCCATGTCCATTGCAAAGGATGGTAACCATAGTCCAAGATTAGAAGCACAAGTTTTTTAGAGGTTTTGGCCTTTATTAATGTTTTTGGTCCAAGTGGACAAAGAGAAAAAGGCATAAGCATAAACATGTGTCCAACGGACAAAGGAAAAATTGCGGAAGCATAAACATGATATGAAATGATAAAAATGAAGCATAAAAGTAAAAGAGATAAGGAGCGAGAAGGAATTGTAAAAGATTAGTACAATAGTAATGTTAGTAAGTTAGTGATTAGTTGTTAGAGTTAGTGATCAATAATAATTGAATTATTGCACTTAGGCCAAGATTAATGAAAACTCATTAGAGGATTGATAAGACCAAAGCCTCCTAACAACAAGTTTCATAAGTTTTGAACCAAAAGACAAATAATCAACTATTCTTGATAGTTTTCCGATACGGGACAAATATTGCGCTATGTTAAGCAATCGCCGAGTAATTTACGGAGTAATTACCCTACAATGAGGTCGGTCAATAGCTCTTTGTGCTAATGCATGCTAGATGAACGATATGTAAATCGTCATCCGAAAGCAATACCGCACGAAAAGAAAAAAATGGTAGCGATCTAGTCTTGATCGAAATTCAACAAAGGAATTCCAAGATCAATTAGACTTTCATCGATCAAAAGGAAAAAAGATGAAGAAAAGTTGATCTAACATTTATGATCCACATAACCAACAATGAGAAATCCAAAATAGAATTCAAAATAAAATCAAAAATAAAAAGAAAACTCATGATATATTTTTTTTATGACTTTTTCAAGAAATGTTTTCAAAAACAAAATTCAAAGTAGTAAATCAAAATCTAAAACAAGAGAAATTTTATAAAAAAAAGATTTAGAGAGAAATGAAAAAAAACAATAGAAATTAAAATAAATAAAATAGAAAGGAAGGTTTGAAAAGTAAAAAAAAAATGGTGGTGGTGGACGATGGGCTTACACGGCCCAAATTTGCTTAAGAAAAAAAAGAAGAAAAAAAAAACAACAAATGAAATGTTAAAAGCAAAAAGAAAAAAAGTCAGAAAGTGAAATTCTCATTATCTTCTTCTTCCTTTGTAATGCGACGACACTATTCACCTTCTATGCTGGCAATTTTGAGTTCCGTCAAATCGGAACGACGGAGCTCCTGTTAGCGGAACAATCGAGGGGGTCAACGAGGGAGCATTTCTTATTTGGGACACATCTTTGTGAGAGACACACCACATACTAACCTAAAACCTTAAGGTGATTGGTGTGTGGGTTCTCTCACTTATATAGTGTTCAATCTTCCCTTTTCTAACCAATGTGGGACTTCTTCCTCACACTTGATTCTCAACACTCCCCCTCAAGTGTGAGTTTATACACAATGCTCCCCCTCATGTGGAACTCTCTCTTCCACATACACTTGTATCACCGTTGAACTCAACGGAACACCTTCTACCCACACCTGCGGGAAGTGTTTCAATACAAGTAAGTCGGTCCTTTACTCAAACCAAAGGCTCATGATACCACTGCTGGAGGGCAATCGAGGGGGTCAACGAGGGAGCATTTCTTATTTGAGACACATCTTTGTGAGAGACACACCACATACTAACCTAAAACCTTAAGGTGATTGGTGTGTGGGTTCTCTCACTTATATAGTGTTCAATCTTAAATGTTAGAACAACATAAAACATAAAATCAGAATTTTGAAGGTAGTAACAATGGTGGAAAAGAAACTTGGGGAGGAAGATGAATTGAGAGAGAGAGAATTAGGGTAGAGAGTAATAGTAATGAATGAAAATTGGCATTAATTATAAATTGGGATTACAACAATGTATTTATACACATGAGAGAATACAACAACTAAAATAAAAAAAAAACAACTAAAGTGCCATGCTGTTAAAATTCTGTTATTTTTGGAAAAGCATCAGGTGTAATCGATTAGCAACATATGCGTAATCGATTACACGTTCAAAACTTCCAAAAATAACAGCTTTAACAGCTCACAACACACCACCTCACTTTAGTTGCTCCAAGTTCATCATGCTCAAGCTCTTCAACAGTCTCTTGAACACCTCATTTGTCACACCCTTGGTCAACAAATCCGCAACTTGGTCCTCGCTTCGGCAATAGCTCAATCTAAGCTTTCCATCACCGGCCAATTCTCTCAAGTAATGAAACCGCATCTCAATATGCTTGCTCCTTCCGTGTGCAATTGGATTCTTCGCAAGATTTATCACGGAAACATTATCCATAAACAGTGTGGTGGCATCATCATCACCACATCCCAATTCCTTCATGAGATTCACTAACCACATAGCTTGGCAAGCACTCAATGATGCCGCAATGTACTCGGCCTCACAAGAAGAGAGTGCTACAACTGGTTCCTTCTTCGAACACCATGAGATTGGTGTACTACCAAACATAAAGATGTAACCCGCCGTAGATTTCCGATCATCTTTATCTCCGCACCAATTAGAATCGGTGTAGCCAAGTAAAGTACATTTGCGACCCATATCCGATGTGGGAAACAAAATACCACAACCAAGAGTACCTTTCACATATCTAAGGATTCTCTTGACCGCTACCAAGTGAGACACCTTAGGTCTCTCCATGAATCTACTCGCAATACCGACACTAAAAGCCAAATCCGGTCGAGTATTGCACAAATACCGTAACGATCCAATCAAACTCCGGTAAAGTGTTGGATCCACATCATCCTCATCATCACTTTTAGACAGCTGAACTCTAGCCTCACAAGGTGTATTAGAAGCATTACAATGTTCCATTTCACACCTTTTCAAGATATCTAGAGCATACCTTCTTTGATGCATAAGCAGCCCCACTTTTGACTTGTGAAACTCTATGCCAAGAAAGTATCTCATGACACCAAGGTCCGTCATCTCAAACTCACTCATGAGCTCCACTTTAAACCTTGAAATACTCTTGTCATTGATGCCCGTAATCAAGAGATCATCAACATACAAGCAAAGTATAATAACACCATCAATAGTATCTGATCTCACATAAACACCATGTTCGGATACACACCATTTCAAACCGATGTCAATAAGAAAGCCGTCTATACGTTTGTTCCAAGCTCTCGGAGCTTGTTTCAAACCATATAACGCCTTGTGTAGCTTGTAGTACTTCTTCTCTTGATTTTTAATCACGAAACCGGGTGGCTGCCCAACATAGACCTCCTCATCAAGAGGACCATTCAAAAACGCAGATTTCACATCCATTTGGTAAATCACCCAATTGTTGCTATGCGCAATTCCAACAACCAAACGAATAGTCTCCAATCTAGCCACCGGTGCGAATACCTCCTCGTAGTCTATCCCTTCACGTTGCAAGAACCCTTTGGCAACTAATCGAGCTTTGTACTTGATTACTTCACCTTTAGGATTTGCTTTGACTTTATAGACCCATCGCACACCAATCGGTTTCTTTCCATGTGGTAAATTGACCAACTCCCAAGTACCATTTTTTTCAATAGATTCCAGCTCCTCTTTCATTGCACATATCCATTTAGGATCACTTAAGGCTTCCTCCTCATTTACCGGTTCAGATTCGGCCATAAGTGTGAAATGAACAAAATCGCCGTCATTATTCACTTCATTATCTTGGAACCTCTCACAATCTCGGAGTCTATAAGGCAAGGCTCGTTGCCTCACTGGTCTACCATTATTCACAACATCACTTTCCGCTTCAGTAAGTGCAGGTACAGCGGCATCGGAACCCTCCGGATCAAACAAATCAACAAACTGCTGTTGTTCAGCAGGGTGTAACCGATTAGCAACATTTGGGTAATCGATTACACCTGTTGTTTCAGCAGTTTTGATTTCATCAAATTGGACATCCCGGGTTATCACAATTTTCCGATTCCTCTCATCAAACAGCTTGTAACCACCAGTAGAGTGATATCCAACAAATATCAATTTCTCACCTTTATCATCCAACTTCTTTCTAAGTTGATTCGGTACATGACGATATGCAATCGATCCAAAAACGCGCAAATGATTCACACTTGGTTTGAAACCACTCCAAACCTCTTCTGGTGTAATTTTCTCCAGCTTCTTAGTAGGACACCTATTCAACAAGTAGGTGGCTGTAGACACGGCCTCACCCCACAATTCCTTAGGCAATTTCTTCCCACAAAGCATACTACGCACCATGTTCATTATTGTATGATTTTTCCTCTCGGCAACTCCGTTTTGTTGAGGCGTATATGGAGGCACCACCTCACGCACAATACCCTCAAGATCACAAAACTTCCCAAACTCACTAGAGGTATACTCACCTCCACCATCCGTTTTGAGAATTTTGAGCTTCCGACCACTTTGACGCTCCACCATGGATTTGAAACTCTTGAACACTCCAAATACCTCATCCTTCCTCTTGATAAGATATGTCCAAAGCTTCCTACTGAAGTCGTCAATAAACGTAACAAAATATCGATTGCCGCCATAGGTCTCTACTTGCATCGGTCCACAAACATCGGAATACACCACCTCAAGTAAGCCTTTGGTTCTTCGACCCGCATCCTTGCTAAACACATTCTTGTGTTGCTTACTCGTCACACATTCCTCACACAATTCTGTCGGAACACTGATATGTGGCAGCCCTGTTACCATTTCACTTTGTTGCAACATTTTGAGATCCCTAAAATTAAGGTGACCAAGACGGTAATGCCATAACCACTCATCTCTACTTGCCGTGGTAGCTAAACAACGATGCTCCATAACCTTTAACTCAACCTTAAAAGTTCTGTTGGCAGCCATCAGCGCTTTTAGAATCAACACACCATTTGAATCTAAAACGCGTAACATCTTGTTCTCCAACCGAATTAAGTAACCTCTTTCAAGTAATTGGCCAATGCTTAAAAGATTACACTTAATTCCCGGTATGTACAAGACATCTTTGATCCTAGAATTTCCACCATTCTTTCTTCCGATCAAAACATCTCCTACCCCTTCGGCTCTTAAAGTGGTGTCGTCGGCAAACTTGACTTTACTCTTTGCCGCTTGATTGATTTGCACAAACCAATCCTTTCGACCCGTCATATGTGTTGAACAACCAGAATCCAAATACCACTCATCTTTACTTTGAACTCCATCACCCATGGTAAGCAATGCATTTCGATTCAAACGCATTTTTTCACCACTTTCCGACACAGTACAGCTGCTGTCCCGCAAACTGTCATCACAGTAGCTGCTGCCAGGAACATCACCAATGCCATAATTCTCTTCCGTAATCATCACAAGAAGGGTATCTTCATCATCTACCTCTTCCCTAACAACCTTAGCCTCATCCACATCCTTTTCCTTGCGTTTTGAGCGACATTCTTTCGCAAAATGCCCAAGCTTTTGACAATTGTAACACTTCACAGAACTTTTGTCAAACGGTTTGTGGGCGCTTTGATTACCCTCTTTGGAGCTTCCTTCACCCTTTGAATTTTGTGGATCTTTTCCACCAAAATTCTTGCTTTTAGAAGTCCACTTCCCTTTCTATCTCTTGTTCTTCTCATGTAAACGCGCTTGTAGAGCGATCTCCGCTTTGGTTTTGTCGGCACCTCTCTCATCCATCCTTTGTTCATGCGCCTCTAACAAACTTTGCAACTCATCTTTGCTCAAAGTTGTTAGATCCTTTGACTCCTCAATAGCCACAACAATGTTATCGAAATGTGATGTTAACGAACGCAACACTTTCGATACAACATTCTGCTCAAGGATCGTTTCGCCACATGACTTGATTTGGTTGACTAACCGGGTAATGCGCGTGATGTAATCGTTGATCGTTTCTTTGTCCTCCATTTGCGTTAACTCGAATTGACGTTTGTAAGTTTGTAACCTTACCACCTTCGCTTTGACGGCACCGACATACGCTTTCTCCAAGATTTCCCATGCTTGCTTCGCGGATTCACAATCACCAATCTTCTCGAAATTGTCGTTATCAACACACGAATGAATCAAAAATAGAGCTTTGTAATCCTTCTTATTTTCTTCCTTGTATGTAGCCCTACGAGCATCGGTAGCATCTGCCCCTAACGGTGTAACTCCATTGATGACGATCTCAAGAACCTCTTGATAACCAAACAGCACCTTCATTTGTTTCGCCCATTTGTCGTAGTTCTTCGAATCAAGAATTGGGAGATTGGTGGGAATTCGATCATTGGAAACGGTGGCCATTGTTGTTGCAGCAGATTAGGATCAATAACCAGAGCTCTTGATGCCAAATGTTAGAACAACATAAAACATAAAACCAGAATTTTGAAGGTAGTAACAATGGTGGAAAAGAAACTTGGGGAGGAAGATGAATTGAGAGAGAGAGAATTAGGGTAGAGAGTAATAGTGATGAATGAAAATTGGCATTAATTATAAATTGGGATTACAACAATGTATTTATACACATGAGAGAATACAACAACTAAAATAAAATAAAACCAACTAAAGTGCCATGCTGTTAAAATTCTGTTATTTTTGGAAAAGCATCAGGTGTAATCGATTAGCAACATATGCGTAATCGATTACGCGTTCAAAACTTCCAAAAATAACAGCTTTAACAGCTCACAACAGCTCCGAAGTGGTACCGTTGCAACCGGGAAAGCGAGAGGAGTTCAAATATGTAATCGATTTCAACCGTCGTAAACAAATTGCAACGCAAACTGAGATTAAAGCTTCGTCGGAAAAGCTTCAATACCTTCAAAAATAGTGAGTTTCAATACTTCCTTTCTTCCTCTTTGTATGTTGTTGTTGATGATTTGGAATGAAGAGTGATGAAATTTTGGAAATGAATTTTGAAGATTCGGATGATTTTTTTGCTTTGAGTTGTTTTGAATTTTTCTTGAGTGAGTTTTTTTGTAGATGAGGAATTGGAGTTTTTGTTTGAGGATTGATGAAGATTGATGAAATTTGAAGTTGTGTTTGAAGGTTATTGAATGAAGGTTCAAAGAAAAGGTTGAAGAAATATGAATTTTGGAGAGAGTTTTTTAGAGGAATTTGTGAAGCTTGGAAATGATTTTTTTGTGCAGAATTTTTCTGGCTTTCTAAGCTTGGAAGAATGAGTGAGTTTGGGGTCTTATTTATAGGACAAATTGGAAAGGAATTGCTGTCGTTTTTTTATCTATTTGCTGCGTTTTGGACTTTGAAGCTTGCTGCGTTTCACATCGATACGAATTGCGTGACTCGTTGAAATTTTTTTTGCTGCGTTTCGCTTGTATTGTTGCAGCGTTTTGTGACTTCATCATGACTTGGAGTTTGGTTTTTTCAAGTAGCAGCAGACATTATCATTTTCATCCTGGAGGCGGCTTGTGTAACGGCTTAGGAACTGGAAGCTTGGAGCTCGCGTGGGGTCTTGTTTTATTGGTGGGACTGACGTGAAGGCTTGTATTTTGGTCCGTGTAATAGCAGCTGTAGCAGCTTGAAGTCCCAACGTGTGGGCTTGGCTTGGCAAATGATACACAGTTGCAAGTAGCTTAAGATGTGGGCCATGTTGTTTGATTTCAACTGCTTCTTTTTTTCATTTCATGATATAATGTCTTGAGTTTTTCTAAAAGAATAGACATGGTTTAGATTAGAAATGGAATCTGAATAAAAAATGAATATTGGAAAGTGGAGGAAAATTGAATTCAAAAATAGTGGTAATTAAAATGAAGTTTAGAAATCTAAATGGATTATGAGTATGGATATATAGATAAAATAGAATAAACAAAAATGGAGTGGATAATTGGATATTAAATGGATAGAAAAAAAATGGTTTTGATAGGAAAATGGTATTAAAAATGGATATTAGAAAATGAAATTTGGATATGAACTTGGTTTAGATATGGGTGAATTTAGAAAAAAAATGAATTTTTGGAAAAAGTGAATAAAAATGGATTTGAAATGGATTGTGATTTGGATATGGAGATTTAGAGAAATGGAAAAGGGTATGGTTTAGAAATTAGATAATGACAATGGATATGAAAATGGATCATAGATAGCAAATCTTTATTTTTAGCCCAAAACCAAACATGACTTTTTCGCAAGCCTCTGATGAAAGTGCACACAGCTACCACTGAACAAACCACAACTGAATAACAGCCATTTGAATCTGTTTGAACTTGTCTGAATCAGTTATCTAGAAAAATAAATCCACAGACGAAAACAGTTAAGCCTTGAGCTCTGATCATGATGAACTTGACTTTCTAAATATCACCACACAACAACTTGGCAGTCACTGCTTGAGAAATAAGCCACTGGTGCAAATAACTCGCATTTGGAATAATTGCCTGATAGTTTGACCAAGATTAGGTCAAACATCCATCTGACTGGATCATAGCTGAACAACCACACTTGACTTGAAATCACTTCATTGTCCTTGACAAACCTGCACAACACACAGAGAGAGAAACTGCAGCAAATTATTTGGTATTTTGGTTAGAGATTAGTAAACAGAAACAAGTAATGAAGCAAAATGAGAATAATACACAGATGCTCGGGAGAAACAAAGATTGTGATCTTGTTTGTGGTAATGATATGCAAATGAGATGAGCGAAATCTTAGGGGTAAAAATTAGGGTTCAACAGTCACTGATCCATTCGCAGGAGTTTCGACAACCATTTCTTCCTTCATAGGAGAAATGACAAGGCCTAGCCTTCTTAAACAATCAGCAGCAATCAAAGAGTGAGTAACACCAGTATCAATAATAGCAATCAAAGGCGTATTATTAATATAACATATACATCTGATCAATCGGTCATCACTGGAAGTCTGGGTTCCCGTCAAAGCGAACATTTTTCCTCCAGTCGAAGCTTGCTTAGGTTTCTGACAACGAGTGCTAATATGGCACTGTTCTCCACAATTGTAACAAGTAACCACATTAACTTTGCAGTCAGCAATCAGATGTCCTGCCTGTCCACACTTGAAGCATTTCTTCACATCACTCGTGCATTCACTGACACGATGACCCAATTCACCACACCTGTAACACTTGAGAGGGGTAGAGGCAGCTCCCCCACTTGGCTTCTTGCCATCATCATGTTTCTGTTTACCTTTATCTGCCGGAGTTGCATAAGGCTTTCCACGATTCACTTGCTGTTATCCCCTTCTCTCGACCAACCCCTTGAAGTGAGTCGATCGAGCTTTGCTATCTTCCTAAAAGATCCTGCAGCAATCAACCAAGTCTAGAAACCGTTTGATCCTCTGATAACCAATCGCCTGCTTGATCTCAGGCCTCAAACCATTCTCGAACTTGGCACACTTCGAGAACTCAGCTGTTGCCTCACTGTAATGAGGATAAAACTTTGCCAAATCTGAAAACTTGGCAGCATACTCAGTCACTGACATGCTACCCTGCTTCAGCTCCAAGAACTCTATCTCTTTCTTCCCTCGGACATCCTCAGGAAAACATTTCCTCAAGAATTCTCTGCTAAACACAGCCTAAGAAATCACCTCTCCAGCAGCTCCCAACAATTGATGGGTACTTACCCACCAATCATCAACCTCCTCGGCTAGCATATGAGTACCTAATCGCGCCTTATGCGTTTCAGGACATTCCATAACCCAGAAGATTCTCTCAATCTCCTTTAGCCAAGTCTGTGCTCCATCTGGATCGTATCTCCTCTTGAAGGTAGACGGTCTGTTCTTCCGAAACTCGTCATTCTCGTTAGCATGCGGCAGGTTATGTACCGCTTGAGCAACAACCTGTAAAGCAGCAGCCATCGCAACATCGTTCCTTCCAGCCATTCTAAATTTCTGTTATACACCAACAACAGAATGTAATGGTTAAGGAACTGACATCGAAATTACACAACTATCACACGACAACGACTCGACAACTTGGTCGGACGGACCGACCTACTCTGATACCACTATGTAACACCCTAAACCCCCACGACATAATAATATTAATAAAGTAATAAAACATCAGAGTCAGTTTAAAACAACAAGGGCATTCAGGATGCTACTTCAACAAAAAAAACATGCTCATGAAATAGACATGCAACACATAAATCATTTTTCAAAAATAAAATTCTTTTAATCTGCAGCGAAAAAATAGTCGTTTAACATCATAACCAAAACATTAGTTCAAATCCTTCAATTAAACATCAACCAAATAAAGAAAACAACTAACCGTTCCAAAACCCCGGTGTTACACATCAGAGCAGACGCCGACATAACGAAGCAAGTAGAAGACTTCATCTTCACTCACTCTGACTCCACACTAGTCCTGATCACCTGCACGTTACCCACGTGGAGGCAACATTCAAACAGAAGGAGTGAGATTCTCAATTAATAAAGAAATACACGATATAAGCATAAGAGCATGTAACCAAATATGAAATCTACCATATCATCAACACATCCACGGATCCACAACATACACATCAACACATAACCAACAACTCATCATGCAACGACATAATGCAATGTAATGAGACATATAACTCGACTCAATGCATGTGGTACCAATCGATCCCTTTTTCATGATCATATTCCCGTCGGAATTCCATATACGTCGCTCACACCCCACATGGGCACACGACATCCGTGATCACTCACACCCCACATGGGAACACGATCACCCGTAACCGCTCTCACCCCACACGGGCACACGATTACCTCAACAAAAACAACAACATGATTCTACTCTAAGAGTATAAATAAGTCGCTCACACCCCACATGGGCACACAGCTTATTCTACAACTAATGCAACATGGCATGCATCAACAACAACGATAACCATAATTAACACATACTCAGCAACATCAACGATAATACGCCATCATAGGCCAACAACAACACACAACAACAACATGCATAACAACATCAGCAACATAAAGCATGACGGCAAACCTCATCAACAACGATTCAAGGCATCCCACATAATAACATGTTCAACATGAAATCAACCACAACACATAACAGTGCAGCTTACCATAGTTAATCCACACACAATCAGTACCTGCTAAATCTGCAGAGATACATCATACAATTGCAACTCAAGAATACGCGACTGATTACACGTTTCGGTGCTCAACATAATAAAACTGGACTGAAACAGAATTCTGGGTCGAATCATTGGAAATCTGATTTTCAAAATATTTTTAATAGCAAGAACACGTTTCCAGCTTCCCAACGGTCCGAACGGCAACTGAAATGGACACTTGAGTCAAAAGTTATGAATTTCTGAAGTTTGGAAATTTCTGCACATGACAACAGAATTCTGCTACTGTCGCGTTCGCCAAAGGTTCGCCGTGCGAACCTCTCCGCGAATCCCTTCGCTAGGGATTTCGCTTAGCGAACTCGCCGCGAAGCCCCGACCCCCATACAAAATCCAGAGAGTCCATCCCTTTCACTCTCCCTTCACCCACGACCTCGCTGTGCGAACAACTTCGATAGGAAGTTCGTCGTGCAAACATTCCAGCGAGCACATCCCTTCAACACACCAGAATCCAACGTTTTCCTTGCTTCATTCGCTGCCTAGTTCGTCGTGTGAACCTGGCGTGAACATTCGCCTAGCGAATGGTTTATTCGCCTAGCGAACCTCAGATTATGCAGAATTGCAGTCGCGGTTCCAATCACCACAGGCACCTCAACACCTCTGATTTACCCACCAAATCAGTCTATAATACACCAAAAATCACAGACATACATACCGATTATCCGTATAAATAATTATCATAAAAAATCACCGAAACCTAACAATAAACCTAGGCCCTTTTCAGTCAGGCCTTCGAAGGCAAGCCTTCGAATCCCACATCAACAACTTTCAAGAGGTATTATCATAAACAATTACTCACCCAACATGCAATTATCATATAATCCCTTTAAGATAGAAGAACCCCACCCTTACCTTGAGGTTTTTCTTTCGGTTAGCCTTCAACCTTCAACAATGGCTTCTCTTCTTTTCCCTTGTCTGCCTCGTAGCTCTGCCTTTTAGGTTTTCACGTACTGTACAAACAATCCCCTTATTCTTTCCTTTTTATATTTCCATAAAATAACAATATTATTATTGTTATATTTTAATTCAAATATTATTATTATTATCAATATTATTTCAACTAACTTTATAATAATAATAATATTCCACAAAATAATATAATTAAATATTATTAATCCACTTACCCTTTCATCTCACCACCAACACCTCAAGTCCCACAATTCCAAGGTCACTATCCTTATTAAGGACAACTCAAGCGCCACAAAATACCTACAACCACACACAACCCACAAAATTCATAATTTAATTACGAAAAAATAATTAAATTCAATTGGGGCGTTACACTAGCCAGTTTCGACAAGACATCTGCCCGCGTGTTTCGTTCGCGAGGGATGTGTTGGACTTCCCACGCGTCGAACTTAGTAATTCTTTCCATCACCAGCGTCAGATACTCGACCAGCTCATCATTTTTGCCCTGATATTCCCCTCGTACTTGAGATGCCACGAGCTGGGAATCGGTGAAGATCTTTACCTCCTCAGCACCCAAGTCAGCGGTCAGCCGTAATCCTGCGAGGAAGGCTTTGTACCCGGCTTGGTTGTTAGACGTAGGGAAGGATAAGACTAATGATACCTCAATTAGGATTCCCTCCTCGCTCTCGAGGATGATTCCTGTGCCGCTGCCCGTGGAACTGGATGCCCCGTCCACGTAGATGGTCTATCTATGCGTTCTGTTTGGTGTGGACGATGGCGGTGTCATCTCTATCACGAAATCGGCTAGGACTTGTGCCTTGAGGTCCTTCCTGCCCTCGTAGTGGATTTCAAATTCTGACAGCTCAAAGGACCACTTAAGCATTTTGTCGGCCATGTATGGTCGACAAAGCAGCTGTCTTATGGGCTGGTCCGTACACACTACTATGGTGTAGGCCAAGAAGTAATGCCTGAGCCTTCTCGCGGCGTTGACGAGGGCAAAAACGACCTTCTCTATTTGTGTGTATCTGATTTATAGCCCTTGTAAGGCCTTGCTCATGAAGTAAATGGGTTTTTGCCCGTCTGTTGTCTCACGAATGAGTGCGGCGTTGATGGCCTCGCTGGTGACAGAGAGATACAGGTACAATGTCTCCCCGCACTCTGGTCGTGAAAGCACGGGGGGTTCGGACAAGGCTCGCTTGAGGTGAATTAGAGCCTGCTCGCATTCCTTGGTCCACTCGAACGTGGCCTCCTTTCTGAGGAGTTTAAAGAAGGGCAGGGCGTGCTGGGCAGACTTGGCCACAAAGCGAGAAAGTGAGGCAAGCATCCCGTTGAGGGACTGTATGGACTTCTTCGACCTGGGTGTGGGAAATTCAGCGAATGCCCGACATTTGTCAGGATTGGCCTCTATCCCCTTCTCGGTAAGGTAGAATCCAAGGAATTTCCCCGCCCGCACGCCCCAAGTGCATTTTTCAGGGTTAAAATGCATTTTGCATTTCCTCGCTTGGTCGAAGACCTTCTGCAAGTGGACTGTGTGATCGGATTCTTCTCGGGACTTCACGATCATATCGTCCATGTATACTTCGAGGATGTCTTCGATTTCTGATCGGAATACCTTGTTCATCATATGCTGGTACGTGGCCCCAGCCTTTTTTAGACTGAAGGGCATTACATTGTAGTAATAGTTCCCCGACGAAGTCATGAACGCGGTATACTTATTATCCTTTTCGGCCATAGGGATTTGGTTGTATCCTGAATAGGCGTCCAAGAAGGACAAGAGCTTGAAACCTGCAGAATTATCTACAAGCTTATCTATGCTGGGCAGAGGATAAGCATCTTTCGAGCAAGCCCGGTTGAGATCAGTATAATCAATGCATATGCGCCATTTTCCACTATGTTTCTTGACAAGTACAATATTGGACAACCAGGTTGTATACCTGGCCTCCGAGATAAATTTTGCCTCTAAGAGGTCTTGTACAAGTTTTTCGGCAGCCCGTGCCTTCTCATCGGATTGCTTGCGCCTGCGTTATGTGACGACTCGAGCAGCTGGGTCAATGGTCAGTTGATAGTATGCGGTCTCAGGGTCCAGGTCGGGCATGTCCGCGAAACTCCACGCAAACAAATCAGCGTTATCCTCCAGACATGTCTTCAACTGCTGCTTTACCTCTTCGGACAGCCCTGCGCCTATCTTCACTCCTCTGCTCGGGTTGGCTCTGAAGGTGATGACCTGGAACTCCCCATCTGGGATAGGGCGCATGAGGGTCGTTGCATAGGAACTGCACGTCCCTGTTGATGTGCCTTCACCACAATCCTTACCTTCTTTAGAAATCTGGTTGTCGAGGTCGATGATGTGTACATGGAGAGTCGGCTTCTTGTCAGGCTAGCTTTCCTTGTCGGGACGGTCTTTCTTCCTTGCCCGCTTGGAAGCCTTGGGTGCTGCACCGATCGAGCTCTGTCCTCGGGTAGCTGCTTCAAAGCACCTCTTTGCGACTTCTATATCCCCGTGCAATGTTGCGACGTGGCCCTTCTCTGTATAGTATTTCATCTTGAGATGAACGGTCAAAGGAACAACGATCAGATCTGCTAAGGTTGGTCTGCCAAGGATGCATTGGTACAGTGAAGGCAATCAATTACCAGAAACTAAGTCTTGATCGACTTCGACACCTCCTCTTCCCCTAAAGTGACCAGAAGCTCCACGTACCCCCAGGGTCTAGCAGTCGACCCGTTGAATCCTTGCAGGTCGGATCCTACGTACGGCGACAGGTTCCTCTGGTCCAGCTTCAAGGCTCTGAATAAACCGGTGTACATGATGTCCACGGAGCTGCCCTGGTCGACCAGGATCCTTGGGACATCGGTGTTGCAAAGTCTCGCTCTGATAAAAAGTGGAATGTATAAATTCGGGGAGCCCCCAGGTAGCTCCTCACGGTAGAATGTAATTGGCTGGGAACGCCCCCAAACTTTCTCGAGCGTGGACAGCCGGTCGGGGCTGCAGTCGATTTTCTCTTGACTGACCCCACTGTGAGCTCGCTGTATCCCCCACACGAGATGACCATGGCCGTCGGAAAGGTCTCCTAGGTACTGTGCATGGATATCTGAGGAGGATCCTCAATATGGTCGGGGATGACGAAGTCCTCTGGATGTGTGATGGACATAGCGACCTGAGGAGGAGGACTGGGTGGCGTAGACTCTACTTCCTTCTTGGCTTCCGAAGTCTCTCATCGGGAGGATTCACCCTTCTTCGTATATTGCTTTAGGTGACCCTCCTTGATGAGGATTTCAATGGCGTCTTTCAAGTGGACGCAGTTCTCGGTTACGTGGTCGTGGCTGCGGTGGAAGCGGCAGTATTTACTCTTGTCTGTGTTGCCCTTAGACGACGTTGTTTTGGGGAACCGGACACCTCCTTGCTTGGACTCCGCGTTGATGCATTCGGAGAGAATGCACTCGCGGGGAGCTGTCAGCAGGGTATATTCTGTAAAACGACCAACGAGTCCATTGCCTTCACGAGGACGGTCGTCTCGTCATCTCTCTCTATCGCGTCTAGGGGCCCCTGATTCGTCTTTTTTTATTGCCTGGGAACTCTCTTGATCCCTAGAGTCTCGAGCTCTGTATGCCGCCTCTTTCTCCTCGTATTGTATATACGATTGAAATTTACGGAGTGATTTGGCTAGGGTCCGAGGAGGCTCTATGCCCACCGCCTTGCGGAATTTGCTTTTCGGTCTCAACCCTTTTTCAAGGAGATATTTCTTCATATAGTCCGTCGTGCGGACCTTAACAGCCTCCTTGTTGAAACGCTCGATATACGCATGCAAGGGCTCATCCTTGCCCTGCATAATGACTTCCAGTGTGGCTTCCGACTTGGGATGTCGCCGGGAGGCGGTAAAATGGCGGGCAAACTTGCTCTTTAGATGCTTCCAGGATGAGACCGAACCCCGGGGGAGCCGCTTGAACCATGCCATGGCCCCCTTCCTGAGAGTGATGGGGAAAAGCCTGCATTTAATAGCCCCGCTTACGTTGTGATAGTGGAGCATGGCTTCGATGTTTTCTATATGCTCGCCTGGGTCGGTGGTCCCGTCGTAAATGGCCAGAGGAGGTGGCTTCTCTAATCTACGAGGAATGTGCATGCCCATGATCTCCTGAGATAGGAGCCCATGAACATCGTCATCACTGCTCACACTGGATGACCGACAGGGGGAATTGCTACGCCTGCGGCTCCTGCTGCGTCAGGAAGAATGTATGCGCGACCTGTAGTGCTCGTGATGGTTCCTCGAAGGTCTGGTCCTCTTCGGAGTGGGAGAGCGTCTGGATCTCCGTAGGGGAGATCTGTGTCGTCGTCTGGTGACTTCTGAATTAGGTTCCTCCGATCTTGAGCGTCTCCGGGCGGGAGAAAGCTCCTGGACCTGTCTCGCCTACGCTTCTGAGGAGGAGGAGGCTGTGGCCGTGGAGAAGGACTGCTGGTCTTCTGCGAGGGACGTTGCTCCTGGAGGGCGTGTTCGAGCATGTTGATCTTTTCGCCCTGTTGGAAGATTAGAAAGTTAGACCTGTTGAGGGAGGCGATTAGGGCAGCAGTGCTTAGGTCCGCATTTTGAGGGACATTTATAGGCTAAAAAACGGGACCAGTGGCTGGGGCGCGCGACTTTATATCATCGGGGGTAGGAGAGGCGGTCTTTCCATCCCGATGATCCGTCTCCGGGAAGGCAGCTCCGGGGACGAGGTGATCAACGTTATCAGTGATAACGGCGACGACATATTCTTGACGGGCATCATCGTTCTTGTTAGAGACCATGATGATCAAATGAAGTTTGGAGAGAGCTTTGGTCTTTTGGGTGAAAAAGATGGGGAATCTTGAATCAAAAGACGGGGAAGCAGGGTTCTTACAGACGGCGCCACTGATCGGAGGTGATCAGACTGGATCGTCGTGGCCTTCATGTATGATAGATAAGGATGTTTGTAGGAGAAAATGAGGGGTTGTACCTGCAAGGTACTCCGATGCCAAAGTAAGTGATTGGACAAGAGAGAAATGCAAGTACTAAAGTATAATTTTAAGTATTAAATAGTGATCAAACATGCCCCTCTCCCATGAGAGGGTATTTATAGAGGTAACCCCAGCGCGGGGCCAAGGTCTCCCATGTGGATAAAATGCCTGGTCGACCAATGGGAGACTGTCAGGTGAAGGGTCAGGCGCGTGACCCTTTGACATGGTCCAACTGTTTCTGTGAGATCCAGGGAAACAGTTGGTCGCGTGAGCTGCCAAGCAAGTGAGGGGGACATCCCAACGGTCATATTCTGCCCAACGACTAGTTTCTTCCCAACGGCTAGTTTTTGGCTATTGGGCCTGGCCAGGAGCTGGACTGGATTGGGCCTTGCCCTACTGTGGGCCAAGTGCCTGCCTAGTCCAGAACACATTTCGTAGATGTGGTGTGTGGTGCATTGTAAGGATAAACTCATGTTAGGATAGTGCTGTTCTGGAAAGAGATTCTAGTAGAGTCGTGTTATAAAGTACTCAAATAGTGTGATCTATTCCCGATCAGGCGGTGTGGTTTAATGTTAGAAAGTGGCTTAGAGTTCCATCTGTTCTTCCTAAAGTCAGAGACTATCTTGAAATTGGGGGAATGGTAAATACAAGTCTCTCAGTTGCAGTTTGGATCCAATGGTATGCCATCCTAGGATTTTCCTTGGAAAGTTGGGTGCAACGGCTTCTATCGTCATTGTCTTTGTGTTTCGTTGATCCAAGTGTCTTCGAGTTTTACCATTTTGGGTGTGTGATCCAAGTTTTATCTCGCTGCTAGTTTCGGTTGTTGTTGGTTCTGAGAGGTAGGGGTCTTGTGAGCTTTTTTATAGGCATCGGTCGTCGATTTAAGTATGGTGGGAGTTTTTTAATGTCGTCTATCTTGAACGTAGCCCTTCTGTTCTGGTGTTTAGGGCTGTTGATTTTGTCTTCAGAATTGTTTCAGTATCTCAGTTGAGCTTATCATTGTTATGTCTGTGGATTGATATAGGCCATTGTGCTTTTGCCTCTAGCCTATAGAGTGTATGATGGTTTGAATATAGAGGTTTTTCATGATGTGTGATTACTCGTTAGTGCAAGATACTTACAAAACAATCTCTCTTTGGAAAGGTTTGGAAGGTGGTTGTAAAACTTGTTATGAGTTCTGTTTTATGAAAGATTATCAACAGGGCTAGGGAGGGGTGGATAGTATGCATTTGGAACATCCGGTTAGCTTGGAATAATTGTTCTTGGAAGATCAAAATTGCCTCTATAGATCAGTGCTTTAATTTATCCAAGTGCTGGTGAATTGGTTGCCTCCAAGGTATTGTGCTGGTGTTATCTGGTTATTGGATTTCGTAATTCGGTTTTGCAGGCGATTCAAGGGATTCGAGCATCGATGGGGTGTGAGGTTTGGAAAGTGGTTCGTTGGTTTTGTTTGTTCATTGGCAGCAGGAATATCTGTCTCAGTTTTTATTATTTCCCAATGATTTGGGTGTTGTGATTGGGGAAGTATCTTTGGGAGGTTTTAGTTTCTGTAAGTTCCTCTCAATGTAATTATGCTATTTCTTCTGTATTTGGTGTTTCAATTGTATTGAGCCCGTTTGGCATTTGTCAGATCTGTAGATGTTTTGGTGGGGCTCTTTCTTGCATTTCTTATGCAGGACTGAGCTTATTGAATAAATCCTTTTGCCTTTTCCAAAAAAAAAAACAATGCAAATTATACCTCAAATAAAAACAGAAACATATTTCTAGAAATGTTTATCATTCAATAAATTATACAATTTCTGATTAATAATGCTAATTATATTGGAATAGTATAAGCAAGTGTGAGTAAGTGGGGGAAATAGTCTCACGTTGGATAGGAATGTGGTGACTTGAGCATTTATAAGTTGGAGAACCCACTCGCCTATCACCTTAAGGTTTTAGGTGAACAAGTGGTGTGTCTCTCACAAAGGTGGTGTGTCTCTCACAAAGGTGTCTAGTCCTACATTATGTATCAATGCTCCCTAGTAAACTCCCCCCAACAAATTAAACCTCAAATTCAGAAATGATATACTTTTTTATTTTTTTTCTTTGGTTTTAATGAAATTGAAATTTAATCCAGGGTTTCCACATGCATTTTTTTATTCATGAGGTAGTTCATTGAAATCATTAATTTTGGGGATCAGTCTTGAAAGATAAAATCAACAATCGATTTTGATTGAATATGTAGGTAAATCAGAAATTCAAAATATGATAATTTTAAATGTATACTAAACCGTTTAAACTGCCAACAACTTTTAACTAGTAAAAAACACAAAGGAATGCTTTTAATCTGTCTTGAAAGTTAAAATACAATTGAATATTTTTTGAAAATACATTTTCAAAAAATTTTCAGAGATACATTTTTAGAATAAATTTATTTATAAAATTAGATGGTGATTCAAAAGCGAATGAAGTGTGTGTATTGGAATGCGTCAAAAAATACATCTCTAAAAATTTAGGACATTTTTAAAATTTCGCGAGGTGCTTAAAAAATATCTAGGATTCATTAAGAAATCCTCTTATTACTTCTACTATATTAAAACATTACTTTTGAATACTTTTATTACTTTCAGACTCAATCCGAGCCTAATTTTCTTCTTTCATTTATTATATTTGTTGTTAAAAAAAATTATTTAATAACTTTTAATCGTTATTATTAACATTATTACTATTATTCAAAAACTTTTAGTTCAATTGTATCAAAATAATTACAAAAAACAAAATTATTTTGTTAAGTAACCTTTTTTTATTTGGTTTTAATTTAAATTATTAATATTTCTTTAATTGTTTTATTTGTGAAAATAATCTTCTTATTTGTGTTAAATTTAATTTGTTTTTCTATTATTTTATTTATAAGATTGTAATTTGAAAATTTTCATAAACTTTTATGAAACTAAAATAAAATAGTTGAAATTTTAATCGAATTATAAAAGATAAATTTAGATAAATTTATAAATTAAATAAATAATAGTATAGTTATTTAGTTAGGTATTTATTCATTAAAAGTTGTAAACATTCTTTCATATGAATTAAATATATACCATAATAAAAATAACATTTATATATGGAAAAAAATACATTGTTGACTCAAATTTTTTTACATACAATAACAACTTTACTAATGATTCAAGTATTTTTATAAATTTTATCAAAATAAAAAATATTTATATACAAGAACAAATACATTGTTGATTCAAAAAAATTTATATACGAGAACGAATTTATTAATTCAAATATTTTTATAAATATTATCAAAATAAAAATAATATTTCTATACATAAAAAATTAAATTATCGATTCAAATATTGTTATAAATGGGAACAACTTTACTACTGATTTAAATATTGAATTATTAGAAATTTATCGACCATTTTTTTCAAATATGTGAAAAAAACTAATGGAGCTTTAAAAAGATTGAGTATATATTTTAAAATTGTCTCTTATAAAATAATTGTCATATTTGTAATAAAAAAAACTAAAACGACTGATTTATTTAATACAAGTTTCAATAGTTTTTATTTTTAACCATATTATTCATAATATTGTTGTTTACATTTAATTTTCTACATGTATTACTATTTCAAATTAATTTATAATTATTCCTAAGTTTATTCTTTTTTTCAACTTCCTATTTTTATGTTAGTCTGCAAACAAATGTGCGTCCAAACTTATATCTCACCCAAAAACATACCCCGTGCGTAACCATGAGTTTGTTACTAGTTATAAATATAAGTTCTCCTGTCTAAGTTTTTTTATATAAAAAATAGTATAAAAAGCAATAATTCTTGACAATTTTGTTCTTTATTTATATAAGCAAAGTGATAATAAGTTAATAATAACCCACCCACATAATAAATGTAAAGTTCTAAATTTAAACCAATCATAGTTTTTTTATTTAATAATATTAATTACGAGTGTTTAGTAAACAATTACGAGTTTGTTTCACTTAAGAGATTAAACCCAAATAAATTTCAGAGACAGTTTGTGTAGAAAAGGGCAAAGAAAAGTGTTTGTGGCTGATACTTAAATGCTTGAAAATTAACAAATTGGATCTAAATGTGTTAGTTCTGTGTTTTGGGATTGGCGGAAATTTTGTTAAAACATGTATCATAGCAAGATGTTGAGCAAGATGTCTTGATATGTTGGTCAGACATCATTGCAGAGATGTTAAGAACGATGTTGTGACATGTTAATTAGACATCAGTGCAGGTTTTTGGGTTTTACTTCTTAGAAGATTTGTTTTTTAAATATGAGATTCATTTTGGTTTTAGCTCTAATTTTGTCGCAGTCCAAGTAAGGTTATTTTAGGAACATCGGTTCTGTTCCAGAAGTGCATTTGTTTCATAAAAAGGAACTTCGAGACTTTTTAGGAAATATTTTATTTTGTTCCTATTTTTGTGCAGAAGATTATGCAGAATATTTGCAGTTGCTGTTTTGGATATGCGTTTTATTTAGATAAAGAGCTCAAAGTCCATGCTTATTAAAAGATATATAAATGTCATTTCTAAACCTAAAGAATGTAACAAATTTGTGTGTGTGCAAGTAGAATTAAGGTTTTAGCTGTTCCTTTTTATTTGTGATTCACTCTTATATTATCCTTGATATCTGAGTTGGACTGTGTTCATTGTTATTTGTGAGCCATTCATGCATCACTTAGATGCTTGAAGTGGACTGAGTTTATTGAGTTGTAATTGTGAATCACTCATGAGCTTTTAAGCAAGAGTAAATTTTATGTCATTGGAAGTGTGGCTTCTATTGTTCATTGTTATAAGTTTTATCATCGTTTTGTGATTGAAGGGAAGTGACAGGGATCTCATATCTAGGAGTGTCTTAGATAGAAATAGTACGAGTAGTGATTAGGTGAGAAGATTATAAACCAGAGGTTGTTTACTTGGCCTTCAAACTAATACTATTATAGTGGGTTTTCTTCCTGGCTTGGATGCCCCTCAGATGTAGGTGATGTTGCATCAAACTGGGTTAGCAATTAACTGCGTTATTTTTACTTCCAGCCATTTACTTTAATTGCATAATTGTTTGTATTGTGTTACTGTCCTGATCCCAGTGTTATGACATCGTACTTGACATTTGGTGTCTGATTACCAGAATTTCAATTGGTATCAGGACAGACACCCTATTGTGTTTAGGGTGAGCTCCAGGAAAGATATTTTCTGGCACTATGGAAAAGGAAGGAGAAGGAAATGTTAACAGACCCTTCCTCTTAGATGGCACCAAATATGACTATTGGAAGACACGTATGGTGGTTTTCCTAAAATCTATGGATAGCAAAACCTGAAAAGCTATCATCAAGGGTTGAGAACATCTTGTTGTTAAGGATAAATATGGGAAGAAAAATTTGAAGCCAGAAGAGGATTGATCTAAGAAAGAAGATGAAACTGCTCTTTGAAACTCCAAAGCCTTGAATGCCATATTCAATGGAGTTGACAAAAACATGTTTAGATTAATAAACACATGTACTGTGGCCAAAGATGCATGGGAAATTCTCAAAACCACTCAAGAAGGTACATATAAGGTGAAGATGTCTAGACTTCAACTGCTCACTACCAAATTTGACAATTTAAAGATGAAAGATGATGAAAGCATTCATGACTTTCACATGAATGTTCTTGAATTAGCAAATTCTTTTAATGCCTTATGTAACGCCCCAGACTGCTTTCAGGATTACCGACTGACCCACAAACCAACACGAGTCTTCCCAGAAGGACACCCATCCCAAAATTTATCCAAGTCAGGCACATTTAACTGTGGAGTTCTTATGGAACTGGCTACCGAAAAAATGATGCATCTTGTTGGTATAGGTAGAACCAATTAATCCTTATAAGCCTTCCTTAAACCGTGCAGTCTCATACTTGCATAGCCTCAGGATCCCTTTCATTTCAATATGAATTTGGTTTTCCCTAGAATATGCTAGAAGTGTCTCATTGGTATGCCTCATGCACTGATAACCACTCCCTCGCCCTCGGGTGTTACATGTAACCACTATCCACCCTCTTTAGCCTTGGATGTTACACCTTAGGAGAAAACTTGACTGAAGAGAAACCGATTAGAAAAATTCTCAAGTCTCTACCTAAGAGATTTGACATGAAAGTAACAGCCATTGAAAAAGTCCAAGACATCGGCAGCATGAGAGTATATGAACTTGTTAGGTCACTTTAAACTTTTGAATTGGCTATTAGTGACAAATCTGAAAAGAATAACAAGAGCATAACTTTTGTCTCCAACACTGAAGATGAAAAGGATCAATGTGACCTGGATACTGATGAAGGAATGTCTAATGCTATTGTACTGCTTGGAAGGCAATTTAACAAGGTTCTAAAAAGAATGGACAAAAAGTCAAGACCTAATGTCAAGAACATCGTATCTGACATCAGCAAGAACTATGACTCTCAAAGAAAAGTAAGGATAAAAGAGAAGTCCAATCAAAACAAAAGCATTCAGTGTCATGAATGTGAAGGCTTTGGACACATTAGAGCAGAATGTCTTACCTACCTCAAGAAACAACATAAGGGGATGTCTATTTCTTGGTCTGATGATGAAAGTGAACCTGAGGATGGATTTGCTAAACTTTTAACTGCTTTAACTGGAAGGTGGGATTTTGATGAATACTCTTGTGATGAAGGAATTTCATATAAGGAACTGACTGCTTTTTACAAAGAATTGTCCATCAAAAGTGAAGAGGTCTATCAACTAGGAGAACAACAGAAGAAAATTATATCTCAACTGCAGGTTGAAAAAGAAAATTCTTATCTAAAATCTCTGATCTACAAAATGAAGTAACCTTGTTGACCTCAAAACTTGATAGCATGACCAAGTCTATGAGGATGTTAAACAATGGGTCTAACATGTTGGATGAGATACTTCAAGCTGGAGAAAGAGGAAGAATATTTACTGGTATAAGGTTTGATTATCAATCCTTAAATAGTCAAAGAAAAACCTATGTGACAGGATTTTCTCCTACTAGAAGGAAGCCTGAGTCAATGATGTCTAATCAAATGTCTCAACATCGTGCCAGACATCATAATACTCAAACTAGAGGTGCGTTAAATTTGATCATATAAAGCCTTTCTGTTTCAAACTCCATGGCTATCCAAAAGGTCCAACATAACTTAGGGTGAATCAAGTAGTGGTTAAAACTAAAAAGGAATGAATACCTAAGGAAGCTGCTATTTGTCTTATTGCCCATACTTCTCTAAAAACAGCGACAACGCTTTAGTAATTAACTAGGACTTATTTGTTTTCAAAAATTGTTTCGAAATTGTAACATGTGGCGCGACAACAAAGCATTTATGGTTTTGATTAAAACGAACGCCAAAATTTATTGAGTCCTAAATTTGCGACTGAAAATTATATTCCGGTCCCACTTTTATTAATATTTTCTTAAAACAATTTTAATTCTCGTTTGATTTTCCTCATAAAAATCCAAAATATATCTGACTAGCCTTAGATTTACATAGCGATAGTAGATAGCGGTAGATTGACCATTAGTTTCAATAGGTTCGACATCTTTTATATTACTTTAATATAGTTCGTGTAATTGCGGATAAGCTACAACACGAAGCGCATCAATAATATTAAAATAATATTAATGAAATGTTGTATAATTATAAATAACAATGACATATAAGTTTAATTATGTCACATAATTCATAACATTTCATCAAATATACAACCACATAATTTAAAATGATAACCACTTAATTTAAAATGATACTTAGATGAGATGAGAGACTAAAATCCTAAAAATTTAAAATGAAAATAAGTAGAGAGAAAAAAAATTATAAACCTAAATTTTATGTAAATGTTTAGATTAGTATCTCCTTCCCTTTAAAAAGAATTCCCTACTCAATGATAACGTCCAATGCCATTGGTTATCAATATTGCAAATGTCCCTCCATCATAAAAAAGCCATTCATTACGCCCCTTCCCCCTCACTTTTTGATTTACATGCATCCTCCATTTCACCTAGCTAACCTTCAAGAAATTCCCTACGTATTTTAACTATCTCTCTCCATGGATATCTTCAAATTGAGCTAATCAAGACCATAGTTTTTCACTTTCTCTCTCTAATTATTTATCACTCATTATCTCTTCTGGCAACCAGAGATAGCTTATGCGTTTGTTTGATAGTATAAACAAAATAAGATGTTCGATAAGACACATTTATTTCCATGTCAGATCTAAAATTTAACCGTGTACAAAAAAAAGTGGGAGACTGAACAGGAACAAAATCTTGTTTCTTACCAAATCTTTGTAAAATCTGATTTGCATGTGACCAAAATATACAAAGCTTCCAAACAAGCTACATGTATATGTGAAAATCAAACTCTCACAAAAACACATGAATTAAGGATCCATGATATCCCTAATCTATATTATGTGCAAGTTAAAAAAGACACGTTACGTCCCACACATTAAGCTAGAATCTTCATGCATGTCATCTTCAAATGATGAAATCCCTTTTGGAGAGAAGCCTTGAGTTTACCTGGAACTGCATAAAGCTTGTATTTGGTCACCCTACGTTTTCTACTCAAATCCCTGTCATTCCACCACGATAACTGTGAAGGTGCCTTGCTCGCTGCCTCTGTGTGCCAATCATGTGGAGGAGAAGGATCATAATAATAAGAACGTGGAGAGGTCTTGTCCCGGCTCCTTGCTGCTTGTACTTCCTTCTCGTGTAAGGTTCTCACACGCTTATCGTGCTGATTATGCAAACCTGAAGCTCCATAAAATGATCGAGGTCGCCGACGCCTGGTTGCTTCCATCTCTTTGATTTGATGTTTGATTTTATATACCTCTTTTATTGTGTAAATAAATCTGATGTTGGATTATATACCTCTCTTTCTCCTCCTAAAGAGAAGGTAAGAGAGGACTTTGAGAGACGAATCTAAAGAATTAGGTAACGTTTGGAACAATATTATATATGCAACTTTACTCATTATTTTTGGTAAAGTCTGAATTTAGCCAAGCTCATCATTCTCATATCTCAGCTGCATTTTATATAGTACTGTTTATTTTGGGATTCAATCTAACTTACCATAATAGCAACTATAAATATAGAATGTCAAAATTGTCACATTCTAAACAGGCATTTCCTGCCAACGAAATAAAAATAAATAAAAGAAAAAACAGCCATTTGGAGAAAAAAGAAAATCAAAGATAATATTCAATGAAATCTGGACAGGAAATATTTACATTTATAACAATTTTTTGTATTTGAAAGATTCTACCATACTTAAACAAATTCAATTAATTACATGTTAGACGATCAACACTTCTTGACCTCAATCACGGCCTCTTTCATATGGAAGCTTTGTTTTCCACCCTTAGAAAATCAGGGTGGAAAAATAAGCTTTCCATCAAGTTTTGGTACGTTTCTTGTACTTCTTGGTCTTGATCTTGGTGTTTTCCATGTGGGACTCCTGGGCAGCAGTTTAAACAGTATAACTAATTAGGCATGCAAATTGGGATTATTCAATGCAAGGTAAACGTAAATTTACTAAGGATTTAATGTTATACCCGGGCAAAAAATAATGAAAAGCTACTAAATGCATAGAGAAAATGACAAATTGAAGAGAAATAAAATTTGCACTGGTAAAAAGGTGGTGGAATCGTCACTCACGATGCAAGACTTCCACTCATCTCCTTGATCAGGAAGTTGGCGGAATATATGAACAAGTACAACAGCATCCAGCGCAGCATATTCCAGCTGTACATATAAAACAGTGTTAGATTATTATTGAATGACTTGGTTCAAACGGATTGAGTTAGACATACTGAAAAGTTTCTTTAGAAATCTTATATATACAAGCATAATTTGGAGCATTAAACCACTATCAGGAAGTTAAATGAACTTAGGTGTGAACTTTTAACTTTTTACACTTTACAATAGCAACCAACCATATCTTATCATGTGTGTTTCTGCAAGTACTTTAGAAAACAATATTACATCGTACCATTATAGTGAGATATGACAAAATGTCAAAAAAAGAAAACTCTACCTAGTATTTGAATTGCAGGTGACTTGTTATGTGAAACTTTTATATATCTATCACCCTCAACTATTTAATACCTCAGAAGAATAAACTCAATTATCACAATAAAATATTATGAAAAATTTAAACCTCAGCAGATCTAGTTCTCATCCACCCCGACATAAATATATCAATGAAACAGTGAGTAGGGATTGATATGCAGCAAAATAAGAATTATACAAAATTAAATAAATCTCAAGGCCCCAAAGCAGATGTTGAAATAGAATTGGCAGAAGTTTTATGAAGACAAAGAACATTATGAACAGCAAAAAAAGGGGTGGGGGATCAATTACTTGATTTGGAGTTAAAGGTCGCTGCTCCCAATCGCTGTTTCGTCTTGTCTTATTTAAACCAGCGCCCAGTACTTTCTGATTTACCAATAAACATACAAATTAATATGCTCACATCACACAGAAAAATGACGGCTTTGATCATCACCCAACTACAAATATAAGATCTAAAGAGAATAGGGCATGAAACATTAAATGGACATTCATAAATGGTACCTGTGCAAGCCCAGCCAAACCGCCATGGGGATCTTTAAAAATTTTCTGGATGTCTAGCAACCTTTTATAGTTCTTGAAACATTTCAGCTCTTCATATGAGTGAGCAAGTTGTTTTATATCACATTGGAAATTATACCCTGATATAGATGCCATGGAGAAGCAACGGTTACTAATGTTTTTTGTGACCTAGAGTATCCTTCCACGGTATATGAGAGAGACTCGGGATTATATGTTTAAGGGATTAACTCAGGACTATATGTTTAAGGGATCAAATCTTGAAAATGGTTACCAATACCCTGAAAATAAATCCAAGGATTGTTTACGGGATCAAATCTTGGTCTACTCAGACCAATACATATGCTTAAGGGATATGTGTTTGATATTTTCCTATGCATACAAAGCTATGCAGCACTAACTCTGACACTCAATACATGTGCTTAAGGGATACTATGTGTTTGATATTTTCCGATGCATACCAAGCTATGCAGCACTATCTTTGACACAGACGCAAACACGTTGACACTATTTCCGGATGCATACCAAGCTATGCAGCACTATCTCTGACACGGACGCAAACACGTTGACACTGCTAACTTAAAAATATAGTACACCGACATCTATACATATTTATTTATATATATTATAATTAAATAAAATATGAACATTTTCTGTAAGTGATCTCAACTGAAAGTTAAAGTATATATGTGCATTTAAAATGAGCAATTTGTTTCGATACAAAAATGTTCTTAAAAAAAATACAATAGTTTTTCATCTACATTCATCCATCAATTATACCAAAAACAGAAAAAAAAAGATTTAATCAGTTTAATGTCTTGAACAGTTTCATTGATCATCACTGCTTTGACAATTTAACCTCCTAGAAGTGTCTGAGATGCGTCCAAGGAGTTTCTAAAGTGTATCGAAGAACGAAAAAAGTTTTTTTGGGACACTTGTTTCACATGTGTCGTACGAGTGTTTGTTAATTCAGACCTAAAAAGTTACAACGAAACACCAAGTTGATGCACCGTTCACATCAATAAAGCGTAAGATACATGTTATCGAATCCCATCAATAACAGCATTCTTATTTAGGTAAATATAGTCATCCCTCAAAAGTTAAGTTGATGCACCGTTCACCAAAAATAAAATTTGCTGGTATAAACATGACACTAATGAATTTAAAATTTCCGTACCAAGTTTTAGAATTCCAGGTGACAGCAAAATGCGGGTTAGACAGTTGTCTAAACATTCAGGCGCCTCTTTGTGTAACTTTATCAAATCAAGTATGAATGCCTTCTTTTCAGAAGCAATTTGCATAATAGAAACCTGGAACATGGAAATTTGAGGAGAAAGGGAATATAACAGGAGAATCAAGAGTTCAGTTTTTTATTAGAAACATATCATAGCTCGAAAGGCCAAAACCCAGACATAAATCCATACAATTTAAGTAAGCATAGAAAAAATACATGGCACGAATATGTTTTTGATACCCAGGAAGTATTCTATTATTCTTTTCATTTAGTCTGTCAAACCCAATACTTCTTAGATATGCCCTTAGATATGGATTCCAAGCTGAGGATAGGACTATCACCTCTCTCCCACGTTGACACAACTTCGTTTGTTCTCCTTGGTTGTGATGAAGTAAAATGGATCGAGAACAAAGCTCTTGTTAACATATCTAGACTGTGGAATCTTGATAAGTTTTGCTATCAAGATAATTGTGCATTTAGTTTATTCATAGATACATTAACGCAATGTGAGTATTAATGTGTTATGCATGCGTAGATGCAAGATTATAAGTGTGTGGATGAGTGTGTGTAAACATATTTAAACTGTGTCGTAATTTTACTTTGTTCTAAATTTTCGGTATCTCGGTATTTGTATCCCCGTTGCACTCGTATTGAATAATGTATCGGGGGCTTCATAGATGGAGAAGCATTAATCTATTGCAAAGATCGTTTTAAATTACCTTGTTTGGCTTGCTGCCTTTTACATAATTAGGCTTCCACTCACAATCAAGATCTATGACTTTAGCATCCTCAATCTGACATGTTGCATCAAGCAAACTTTCAACTTCATCGACCCAAATAATGTCTTCAATCATCAATTCCTCACGCTGTAAATAGCGTCCTTGTGGGATACTGGTTTCAAGCTCTGCAGGACAAAAGCAGTACTGTGTTCATCATCTGAGAATGAAGTTACAGAAAACAGACACTCCATAACAATTAGACACAAAAAGCAAATGGTAACAACTAACAACACCAATGCATGTAAGCTGCTAAAAGTGCACTAACAAACAGGAGTAAATCCTTCACAATTCAAGAATAAGAAAGAAAAATGAGTGAAAAGAAACACAACTTTTGAGGCAAAAGACGAATAAGCAACCAACAATTTTAACGAGACAAGATGTGTTCATTATATTACAATATTTCCTTTCTTTATGAATTTTTGTTGGTCACAAGAAACTGCCTTACCTTTAATATTCAAAAATCTGTCTAGGGAGTACCGTTCACACAGTTCATCAACTTTTTCCATGTAACCAGCTTCCATTGCCAAATAAACCTTGAACATATAAAACTATTAGATAATAGCATACATATTTTAGATTTCATCGTTGCTAGCAGGGCTAAGAATCTGATAAGAAAAAATCAATAATTACTGCTCTGGAAAATTAACAAAAAAAAGTACTTCAACTTATATTTGGTCCTACTATAGCTAATGCACAATTTTTGTCATTGATAATTTTTTGCTCAAATGTATTCTCCTAATTTTTTTATTGTTATTGTTAGGATATATAAAATATCTTATAATAATTTAGAAAATTATCTCATAAGACTAGTTTCTTATCTATGAGTGTCTCTCAACCTTAGTTTTCATATTACTTGGTGATTAGTAATTATTATGATTTGTTTCACAGTTAAATTAGAATTAGGAATCTTGTATCCCTATAAATATAGGTTAGTTCTTAATCTTTTTGTATTATAAAACCGCCAATCATTATTATATTTTGCTTGTATTCTTTCTCTTCTCTCTTGATAAAAAAACCCATAACTTCAGCACCCTTTTAAAGTAGTATCATCTTCCGTGACCTGTCCAACATTGTTTTCCTGCCATGTTTCCAATTGTTTGGGATTGTAGTATTGGTCAACCTAATATTTCATTGAGCTTTTTTTGTATATCCACCCTAAGCAATTTAAAATGTAACAAGCACATATATTTAAAGTTAGAGGTTGATAAGAAATAACCCCGCCTCCTAGGATGCACCGGAATCTGACACAGCCCATATTACCCACTAAATATGAAGAAAATAGTAATACATGAGGATGAAATGTTTGTTCTGGTTTTGATATAGAATACCTAGACAGACAAAAGCTAAAAATTTAACACAGATTCAATTTTGGATAAACTAGAGGGGGATAAGAAATAAGTTATCAAAGTGTCATTTAACAGTAATACACAATAAAGAAATCAAAATGCCAGATCATATGAGCATTAATAAAATGGTAGTACTATTCAGCACAAACTCTAAAGGACATAGTTCAAAAAATAAAGCTTTTCTATTTCATACAGTCTCCAAGGGATGCACCTGTACAACACATAATGCACATTATGCCATTATAAGGCAGTCATTGCGAAGAAAAAAAAAATTAAGTGAATAAATGAAATACTAACCAAATATTCCATAAGCTGTCTATCATTGTTTACTCTAGCCTCAGCAACGTCCCAACATCCCTTTTCTGCTAAGCTCTTTAGTGAGCTGCAAAATCAATCCGGTAATCTTGTAAATAAGTCTTACAAAATAAAACAAGAGGTGGAGTCAGATTTAAGATGCTATGAACAAAATCAAAAAGCACTAGGAAAAATGAGAGAGACAATATTCCCCATGTTAAAAGTACAGATCAATAAATCACCTCTCTTTACACCTCTTGTATACCTCTGGAAAATCCTGCTTTAGATTATTTTTCTTTATAAGCGCGTATGCATCTTTTAGCATGTTTCTCTTAACAAACTCCTCAACAAGTATGGACAGCATAGGCTTCCCCATAAACGTTGCCCACTTCTCTGCTGCTTTAAATTGATTACTCTTTATCATCTCAAGGAAAAAAGATTGGCCATAATTGGAAATAGAGAAATGCTCCATCAATGTGACAGCTATGGTGTACAACTGTGAATTCACCAATTCAAAAGTATACTTCTCAATCAACTCTTTTGCCAAGCCACAACTTAAATCATCTTTTTCTTTATTTTGGCACAGAGCATTCTCAACATTCGTTAATTTCACATCAAAAGTCTCCAGTATTTTCATGACTATCATTTCATCATGCTTGATCTGGCCCCTAATAATATTAACAAGTAGATACGCAGCCGAGTTTTTGACATCCAACGAGTCTTCTTCTGTAGCAGTTGATGTTGATTTTTTCATGAAACGGCGAAAAGCAGATATAACCAAATGAGTAAACCCTTGACTTTGATTGTCAAACATGGGAGACACATACAGGCACTGAACAATAAAAGTCGCTGGTCCAGGTTTCGGATCATTACGGAGCACAAGACATAGTTGTTCTTGAAGTGCTCGGAACTTCACCGTCGCCTTACAATTGCCTATACAACGTAAAAAAAAGAAACGCAAGAAACATGATGTATAAATACAGTAAACTTTCAAAATTATTTAGTTGAGTCATTTCAACAAACAACTAGTACGCAAAATCTTACAAGTTACTACTGCTACAGACATCAATTATCATCATTACAAATGGAGAAAACCATAAAATCATACCATAATAATAACATTCTTTCAGCATGAACATAAACACCACAGGAGAAACATGTGATAAATCATAAAAAGTATGTTTGCACAAGGTCCATCTATGGCAAGCACCATCCTCTTTGTTATCTACCTCGGCTAAATTCCCCTCCACACCCATAAAAACCTGTAATCAAAGTAGCAATATGCTGAATATTAGTTTTTGATAGCAACTTAAAATTACACCAAACACATCATGGTTGTTAATTCCATAAATTAATTATCAATTTTCAAAGCAAGGTAAACGAATGAATCTTGATGAACCATGAGATACCTGATCAAAATTCAAAACACTAATACAATAGTGAATAGTACCGTTTGGTTTTACACTGTTTGATACGTGGTTTTGACTTTAGAGAAAGACAATACAATATTTTCCACCTTTTTGAAGATTGATTCAGAAAAAAGTAAAGAAACTGTATAAATAAAGAAAAGAAAAGACGTACAAATTTTCAGTTACTTTTCCCTTTTGTTCTTTTTTTTGAATAAGACAAGCGAGGTAAAGAGAGAGGTGAGATAAGAGGTAACAGATACTTACTTCTAAACAATCCTGATTTGGGAAACAAGTTTTGTGTAGGGTTTTTCTACTATTTACTTATGCTTCTGCAACTAGGGTGTGACGCTGGAGAAAAACTACTTAAGTAAATACAGTTATATTTTATTTTATTTTAGGATAATACTTTTTTGTAAAATCTTTTTTAAAATATTACTATTAATGATTTTTTGTGAAAATTTCATACCATCTAAAAATAATATTCATCTGTTTTGTGATGAATATAGTTTTCATAAAATACTATTTTGAACGTATTTTATATTTATAACATTGTGATTAAAAAATAATTAATTAATTTTAATAAATTATTAAATTATATATAAAAATTAAATATAATGATGAGATGATATAAATCTCTTTTTTTTTTTTAATTTAAATTTTGAATTTTGAATTCAAATTTACAAATGATATGTGATTCATATTTTTCTAAATAAAGTAAAATCTCACAGTTTTATTATGTTTCTTAATTTATTTGTTAAAAATACTTTAAGGACATTAATTTTAAAACGGTTCCTACTTTAAATATTAATTTTTAAAAAATAAATTAATGATTAAATTTTATCTTATTAAAGATATGACATGTTTGAACTCGTGCTTATGTATGTGATGTTTTATACATTTATAAATTACTATCTCGTCTCAAAATAAAAGTCTTTTAAAGTTGTTTTATATATATATATATATATATATATAAAATTAAATAATTAAATATACATTTCCAATTTTATAAACCTTGGATCTATAAAATTGATATTATCCATCCACGCGGACAATGTTGTTTCTATGGGTATTTGTCGATTATTATTAGTATTGTATTGTTCTTATGATTATGATTATAATTATAATTATAATTACGGTGATAGTGAAGTTCTACTTTTTATTTATTTAATAGAAAATATCAAATTGAACTTTTTGTCAAACAAAAAGGCCAAAGGTTAAAGAATTATTTAAAACATAAGAAACAAACTACTTAGAAAATCCCAAAGTTTCATGTCACATATTTAAATTTTAAAAATCCCAATGTCACAAAGACATAGATTTTAAAAATAATTTATATAGAATAACACCTCTTAATTTCACAGTCGATTTTGTAATATTTAATTAAATTTAATTTTCATACTCTAATATATTATCATAGAATATTGATTGGACATGGATTGTTTGTCGTAAATATGCACGCATCAAGTCCAATAATATTAAGTGTGATTGTATATTAAAAATTTTCAAAATTCTATCGTGGTAGAAGATAGGGGCTTGAAAATAATTTATATAGAGTGACATGTCTCATTTTACAAATCGGTTTTATAAGATTTAGTTTGACTTAACTCACATACTATAATACAAACAAAGAAAATGGATGCAGGATAACAACCAAAACCCCTATTATAGTAGATAAGTCCAGTCCAAAGCAACGACAAGTTCAATTGTGTTAGGCATGAGAGGTGTATTAGGGGAATCCCAAAATTCTACATTGGTAAGAGATAGAGTTTGAAAATGATTTATATAAAGTGTCATCTTCCGCCTTATAAATCTGTTTTTGTAAGGTTGACTGAACTCACATACTATAATACAAACAAAGAAAAGAGATGGAGGATAACAACCAAAATCCCTATAAGAATATAAGTCTAAAGCAAGGAATGCCTTACTTGTTTCCCCATAAATCTAAACTAAGGCTTAAATGTAGATAGTCCCTCCAAATAAAAATCTCAATCTTTAGAGCTAAGTTAGTTAACTTATCAACATAATGGTTCTCTCCTCTGAAGATATGAGAGAAAGTGAATTTCATTTATCTAATAAAGTGTATGCAATTGAGTCATATAGTTTTTAGATGCCAATGCACCATGGCAAAATTGGAGAAAACTTGGACCACAAGCTTAGTGTTTGATTTCAACTAAAGATTTTCTCAATTCTTATCAAATCCAATCTTTATAACATACATGGTTTCAATAAATTCATTTTGAAAGGCATTTCGAAAACCAACGTGAAAGGCAAAGCTTGCAATATGGTCCATCTTATAATTCTAACGAAATGATCACATGCAATTAAGTTAGGAGTACCAATGATTATGTTATTTATGCTACGCTTGATTCAATTATACAAGAGAGGATTCCAAAATACTTATGCGATTTTAGGTACATCAAGGGATGAAGTTTTATGTTGAAAGCCTTGAGAATGGAGAAATCGAGAATTTAGGAGTTTGAGGCCTTTAAGGTGGCATTACCATTAAGAGAAATATTAGAAACAATATTGGAATGTTGGCTTTCCAATAGATTTTGAGATTGTTGAATCTTGACTTGTTCCTAACATATTGTATAACAGTCACCACAACTTTGCACTAAGGGGACCAAGACATGTCAATGATGTTCTAGAAGCAATCTAAAGAGCTAATAGTGTTATGGACATCAATAATGTTGGTAAACCAATACTATGCAGACAAGGAACAAATTGGATGAAGGGTCGTGACATGGGAATTAAGGTTTTAATATGTTGGTAACTTACTGTGTATGATTATCCACAAGAGTAAAGACTTTAAAGGATTAATGCAGGAATTCCAAATCAACTTTCCCCAAAAGACAAGAAGAGATGCCTTATCTTTGAAAAAATAAGCTGACTTTGGGGTGAGCTCGCTAGTGTCAACATGATTCTATAGTCTTTTATCATCAATACCATCTAGCATATTAGGGAGAACTATATGCAGGTTATCAGAAACGGAACAATTTTTGTTGATGATGAAATCACTAACAGTATATGTTAGAAGGATCTGAAAAGTTATATGGATGTGGAAAGTTTGGGTCGAAGGTTAAACACAATAGTTAGATTTCCAAAAAATAATATATTTACCATTCACAAGAAACCAATAAGTGTTGTTGGTGATATCACTGAATTAGCTCTTAAGACCACTCCACAAAGAAGACATAAATGGTACCCAATAGTTATATCTTGTTTGTGCACTCTAGATTTAAGAAGAATGCCTCAATTGTCTTTAGAATTAACCGTATCCTAGAAAAAATGTAAACTAGAAGATTCGTTAATGATTGAAAGGGACCTAAAGCCGAGTTTTCCCTATTTGATAGGTCTGGAACACTTGTGACAAACCATAATTACAAGTTTTTTCTCAAAATCTCCATCGTATTTATTAAAGAAATAAATCAAGAAAAAACTTGTAAGCAGTGCATAAGCATACTATGATTAACATACTTGACTGATTAAATTCTACCTGCTATGGAAAGAATATAGGTTTTTCAAACTAACAATTTAAGATTCACTTTATTATTCGAGAACTAAAAAAGCTAGGACTTAGGATTGCCTCTAAAGACAGGGGCCCATAAGTAAATAAAAAGGCAAGGAACCCACATAAAAACTAAGAAATTTAACTACACCAACTTAAATATACCTTTATTAAGTACATCCTCAATCAAACAGAAAAAAAGGAAGGGAGATGAGGTCTCATTGTCCCACCCCTCTTTGACAAGAAAAGTAACATCTTTGTCTGCCATTAATATAAAATGACAAGGAAGTTTAATTCAAAATGATGATGATTCATTACAACATTTCATGACAAACCCAAAATTGTTGGAGAAATAACTTCAAGCACAAGAGGGGGTGAATTGTGATTCTTTTTTTTTATTTTTTATTAAATTTAAGGTTTTCTTACTTAAAACCTAATTTGTGTTAGTATTAACAAAATCAACGAGAAGAACGGCGGAAAGAAATAAAACAGTAATGTAAATGAAAATTTTTTAAGAGGTGGGGTTAGAAAGATGGCATCGCGATTATACAGGTTCGACTGAATGTTGGCCTAGTCTTGTCCCGGATAGATCTTTTTGAGAGCTCATTAAAAACTAGAGATTTTATAGGTTATGCCCATGAATTTTTTAAACAAGTGAATTAAGAGATTTTAGATTGGATTATCCCTCAACCAAATGAGAGTCTTTCCACAAGATGAACACATGAATCAAGTAGAGATTTTGTCGGCTAATATTAATAACCAAACAAAACTTTTATCGTGCTTAGTTCTTTAACCAAACAAATATTTTTCAATTGTTGATCTCAAGAACCAAACTCGAACCTTCAGGAGTATCATACTCTTGAAATAAAATTGTTCCGGACTGGCCCAATGGCTAGGCAAGGCCCAGTCCACTTCAGCACCCATAACAACCCAATAGCCTAAGTCGTGCCAGTCAAGGGTAGAGGAAAACACTTTTCCTTCCGCCCCTCGGCCAAGGAGGGCTAGCCAGCCGACCCCCAAGATCAGCTGCCCTTCGTCACATCTTTGCCCGTCACGCACAGTTCAACCATCCAGGAACGGTCATGACGCCCTTGCCCGCAACCACGCCCTTGCTCGAAGCAACGGCTAGTTCCGAGCATGTCTGTATGTCTCAACGGTTAGTTGCTGGCAATTACCTATTTTTGGGGAGCGAATATCTCGCCCCGAAAATAGGGACCAATGGCCAAGCGCCGGGGGAATTATAAATACCCTCTCCTTTGAGAGGGTCGGGTATTCAATAAGGACATACTTACTTTGTACTTGCATTCTCTTCTCCCAATCCTTACTTTAGCATTGGAGTGTCTTGCAGGTACACCCCCTTCTCCTTGGAATTGATCATCGAAGACGAAGTCTCTGGCCCACTTCAGGTTCTAATCACCCGGAAAGATAAAAAATAGTGGAATGCTCAACTGCAACATTTTCCTCACGGGTAATTTTCACTCACAAGGCACTAAGGCAACTTGGTGAAAGAAAATATTTAAAGAGAGAGGAAGTGGGTGATAAGTTGTTAAGAAATAGGAAAACTATGAATTCTGGTATGATTTCTAACAAAGATATGACTTCTTTACATAGTGGTAAATAAGACTAAAAAAGGAAGCAACTCGTGGGACAAATCAATGCCATAAATCGATTAGACTAATTGATTATTGACCTTCAATAATTGATTATTCAAGCCACAAATTGAAGGTTTTAATATTTAGTTGTTACCAAACATTAAGAGGTCGTCTCAATCGGCTTTAGACTCAACTTAACGAAAATAATCGACTAGGCCATTATGTATAGTTGATTATTTAGTTTTAAAAAGTCTTCTAATGAATCATACATTCCCATTAATCAATTGAGTAGGCCCTACAAAATTTATAGGTGATTTTATCAAATAGATAGAGGCCTTAAAAATATTTTAGGTGTGTGTGAGTTACCTTAGTATCTTAGGAGTTACTCTCCTACTTTCCTAAGACTATGGTCACTCAGACAAACATGACTATGCGAGCTTTCACACTTCCTATCTTTCACAACTCTGAAGCATTCAAGTTCTTTTGCTAGATACATCGACCATATAGGCAGTACTTTATTGGAACCTTGAATCTTCTATTTGATAAGGCTTGAGATATCTTCAAGTCAATCATCATCATCATTATCATCTTTTGATGATTACAACGTATATCTCAGAGAGATGGTAAAAGAGAAAAACATGCAGATAAAGTTTAGAGTGGTTAAACTCCATCTTAAGTGAGTAAAAAGTATATATGTTCTCCCTAAGAGTATACTTGACAGGACATATCTCAGAGAGGTGGTAAAAGAGAAAAAAAATAGATAAAGTTTGGAGTGGTTAAAATATCTCTCACATGAGTAGAGAGTACACTCTACTTCCTTGAGAATATAATACCCCCCCCCCCTTTGCACAACCAAAAAGGCGAGAAAACAAACATATTACATAGATCACATATAATCATTTTCAGAAAGAGAGGAAGAAGAACGAGAAGAAACAATTTAGCATATTATTCCATGCATGTTTGGTTTAAGATTCCTAATTCAACTCTTATGGAAAATAAGCTAACCTTGGGAAGTGGTTTTGTAAAAATGTATGTGATTTGACTGCATGAGGTCACAGACTCAAGTACACATTCCCATTTTTCAATGTGATCCCTAATAAAGTGGTCCCTAACCTGAATGTGTTTAGCCCGATAATGAAGTATCAAGTTTTTGGTGAGGTTTATGTCGCTAGTGTTGTCGCGTTTTATCAAAACAACTCCAAGATTAACATTGTAATCACCGAGTTGTTGTTTCATCCACATAAGTTGTGTGCAACAACTACCCGCATCATCCCATTCATCCTCAATTGTGGATATTGTGACACTTTCTTGTTTCTTGCTATACCAGGAGACAGGAGAGTTCCCAAGTAAGTGACATGTACCCCTGGTACTTTTCCTATCCAATTTACAACCGGCAGAATCATAATTAGGGTACCCAACTTAGTCATAATCCTCTCCCTCATGGTACAATAAACCAATTTGTTGTGTACCATGAGATATCTTAGGTGTTAGACAATAGGCTTCGATCTATAGGGGGTGAATACATCACAAATTTAAAATTTAAACTTTTGACAAAAATGGTTTTCAAAAGTTTCATGGCACAACGAAAATAACCCGAGTTGAGTCGTCAAACCTAACATACTATCGAAAAGCTCGAATATGCATAAAGTTCACAATCGAATGATAATGAACACAAATTATTCAACAACAATTAATCAAAAACCAATTGAATGCTAAGCCACACGTAGAGCTTATTTCCATGTTTAAAAATAAATTAAAAGCACTAAAGACAATTTATCAAACACTTTGCGTGCAATCAACAACGTTTGGAAATTTAATTTGTTTTGTTGATGTTAAAGTCAACCACAATCAAAGTGATTATGATTATATCAACAAACCTTAATTCAAAATTTTATTTTTCAAACGAATTGATCAAAATAACAACGAACTCGATAAATTTCAAATACAAAAATTAAAGAGATATAGGAAGAGAGAGAGAGAGAGAGAGAGAGAGATTTGTTTAGGGAGTTCCCCAATCGGCCTCGATATGGGTATGTGTGCCCTCAATTTGAATTCGAATTAAGATACTTGCAATTAACCTTACTTTGAAAACAATGTATATACAAGAGATTAAGAAATTTAACCCTATAAACCCTATGGTTTGTTGTTGATTCTACCACCTCTAAAAGCCTTTATCAAAGTTTGATCAAGTCACCAACAATGTTGCTTCAATCCACCAGTTTTTGTTACTAACTTGCAAGACCTCTCGCCTCAAGGTTTTCGCTCGGTCTAATTAATCCCAAGCACGCACTTGTTGAACCCAAGATTTACGAACACGATCCATCATCTCACGCTACTCCCTTGCAAGGAAACCACATTGCCTCAAGGCCTTCACTCAATCAGATTCGTATTTACATAATCTTGTCTAAAACCTTCAAATACTCAATGATCTTGAAGGAAAATCCCAACTTGGTTTTGTTATTTGAAATACACAAAGAACTCAACCCAATATTCTAAGTACATCAATCTGATTGGACATTATCAACCTGAATCTAGATGTTCACCCAATCAAAAAATGATTATGTGTAGTTTGATTCTGTGTATACATAGAAGAGAGGTTGAAGATGACGGTATGCTTTGTAATTCTGGTTTCGTATAGGTTTTACACTAGAACCTTACTAGAAAATGATGCATGTATGAGTATATATATATATATATATGAAGCAAGAGGAGTGCAAATGGATGGAGGAAAAATTAAATTTTTTAAAAAAGGCATCGTGTGTGTTGACCTATAAAAGCAATAGGTCAGCCTATCAAGACAATTAGGTCGACCTGTGAAGGTCTTAGGTCAGCCTGTAGAGGTCTTGTGTCGGGCTAAATTGGGGAGCCTATGGACAGTGGCTACAACCTTTATTATTGATGTGTGGAGGTCGACCTGAGAAGTTTGTGTGTCGACCTATACTGAAGCAAAAGCTTCTATAAGCCGCCCTATACGAGTGTGTGTTGGCCTATCTTATAGTGTTATCATAAAAACTTGTTTTTCAATGCATTTTTCACAATGACCTTATTTTCAATGCATGTATGATGTATGATCATTTTCTAAACCATTTTAATGCTTCATAAGGCTAAGATGCACATCTAAAATCAGAGGAAACCGTCTAATATACATTACAGTTATATTATCCTAGTTTTGACATCATTTAAAATACACATTCTACGGAAAATAGCACTCACATACTCCGCCTTTTTATGATGGCAAAACATGAGACAATGTGTTTCACGACGTTTGTGTCTTGATGAAGACTCCCACTGAATATGTGCATCCAACTTCTTTATCTTGCATACTTCTCCCCCTTTGACAACATCAAAAAGAGAACCATCAAATCATGAGAAGTATCTTAATTCACATACAAACCAAAGTCTTATACAGAGGCAATTTGCAAAGAAAATAACATTAACATGATAGAACTCACATAGAATGATATACATATTTAACAAGAATGCCTAAACGTAAATACAAGCATATGAAGCAACAATAGAACATAGTTGTCACATTTAATGCCAAAACAAAAAACACAAACATGGAGCATGAAGGATATAATGTCATGAAAAACTCTTGAGTTTGCTACAAAAGCGACACGATTATGTGACATATGCCTTTGGCGCTTCCGAAATGATGCACATGCATGTGATTTAGCAAGGCGATGCAAACTCATCACCATCAAACCAAAAAAACCAAGATGTTACCATAACAATGACACACAACAAGAATTTAATTAACATCATAACATGTTCAACCAAAGTTCATGCAAGAATACATAATAAGCCATATGCACCAAGAATATATTTCAAGCATATAAATGGAATAACACAACATCACTATAAGCATATAGTTGAAACACATCAACAAAAATGTTTGAAAGTGAATAATCATGAACTATTTCAAAAATCAAGAATATTACTCCCTCTGTCTCATAAAAAGTGTCTCATTTGCACTTTTTCATGTCTTAAAATAAATGTCTCTTTGGAATCTCAAAACAACATTTATTTTTTTTCTACTACTATACTCATATTTATTAACTTTCACGGTTTTCAACTAACTCACTAACTATAATAAATAAGGGTATTTTAGTAAAAGATATTAATTTTATCATTAAAAATACATCTACTAATTTTCTTAAGAACCGCGCAGAGCTCAACTAAGACACTTATTATGAAATGGAGGTAGTAGTTATTTGGAACATAAGCAACCTTTAACAATAAAAGGCTTAGAAAAGAAGAGAGAATTGGAACGACATTACCTCGCTCATGAATTGATGAAAGATGCACTCTTAGGTAATAGAACTTCCAATGAAAGTTAGAGCAATAGTGTAGAAAATGCATGAAATAATTCATATTTAGGCAAGATTTAAGATATAAAGTATCCCCGATTTCCTTCAAATGTTGAATAATGGCTCGGTCGCAAAAGATTTTGTAAAAATATACGCAAGTTGATTTTTACTATCAACGTGATCAAATACGACATCCCCTTTTTCAACATGGCCACGTAGGAAGTGGTGGTGAATCTCAATATGCTTAGCGCGAGAATGTAACACCAGATTTTTAGTTAGATTAATAGCAATAGTGTGGTCACACATAATAGGAATACATTGAAGTTTTATATCAAAGTCGAGTAATTGTTTCTTAAGCCATAAAATTTGAGCGCAACAACTACCGACTGCAACGTATTCCGCCTCAGCGGTTGACAAAGCAGCAGAAACTTGTTTCTTGCTATGCCAACTTACTAAGGTATTTGAAAACATGTGGCAAGTTCCACTAGTACTCTTTCTTAGCGATTTGTAACCGACAAAATCGAAATCGGTGTAACCAACCAAATTACAATCGCTTCCTTTAGAGTACCAAAGCTCGTAACTAGAAGTACCATGAAGATACCTGAGAATATGTTTTATTGCTTTTAAGTGAAATTCTTTGAGAGCGGTTGATAACTGGCACACATACACACGTTAAACATGATGTCCAACCTAGATACAGTGAGATATAGAAAATCCAATCATACCTCTATATTTCTTCACGTCTACATCCTTACCATTCTTATTCTTTTCCAAGTTACCATTTGTAGCCATAGGAGTTGTTAGAACAAGGTATGTTCATGATATATATCCTTGTTTTTGATGATAACATAAGTATTAAAAGAAAAACGATGATATCTAATGTGTGTTCAAGTATGCAGGTTCTTTTACTTGAAATATATAATTAGAATCTGATATGAAGGCACACTTAAGTGAAGCTGGGCTACGTGGTCCTGATGACACAGAATCTAAAAGAACACTTGCTAAGTGTTGTCTGATAGAGACTCTGAAGCTGAAGGCCTAAACATCAGAAGAAGCAACTCACTGTTTCTACACTTGATAATTGTATTGGCTTCTGAAGATTGATTAGAAGATGTGTGAAGCTGAAGCTATCCGTACTACAGAAAATAAGTTGTAATGTCAACTCAGCTCGCCAACTAGAGTCTATGATCACAAGGCTCAATAAAAGTTTACATGTTTTACGAATAACCACTCTCAACGACTCTATAGTACAAGATACTTCTGAAGACACTTTGGTTAAACAAGTTACACAATGGATCAAGATGTTCTGTGTATCTAACCTCAACGTCTCTTGTACTTTGGAGAAGAACAAAGACATTTGATCAAGTTATTTCTCCCAACGGCTAGTTCCCTGAAATCTGCTATATAAGAAGTCGAAGGTTCTACTTGAATCTTTAAAAAGGAATAAAAATAAAGAAGGAATGCTCAAGAAGATAGAGGTGTTCAGCGTCTCTATCTGAATGGAGAAATAACAAGATTGACAATAAGCAACAATGTACAACACTACTGAATATGCAAAATCTTCTGTTAATTATTGTAAATTGTAAATAGCCTTAAGGTTTCCTAAACATTGAATATTCTAGAAATCTTATATGCTTAAGGTATTTGTTAAGGTTATTACCTTTTACCTCTGATTCAAGATCAAGTACACCTTGTTCTCTTTTCTGCTAAACATATTGTTCAGCAGATAAGATTAAAAGTCTCATACTATGTGTTTGAGCATTAAGTCTCCAGTTGAAAAGCTCGAGCTAAGTAAGTCTCTAGGAAAGTCTTGGATCGAGGATCTGAGCAAGGAAAGTCTTAGATGGTGTATCTAAGCAGGAAAGTCTTAGATCGAGGATCTGAGCAAGGGAAGTCTTAAGCAGTGTGTCTAAGCAGGAAAATCTTGAACCATGTGGTTTGAGCAAGGAAAATCTTAGTGTCATACCCCAAATTTGTCCTACCCATTTTCAAATTTTCTTGCATTCGACTTTATTTTCAGTTTGTATCGCCTGCATATCATAACTTATTTCTCAGCATGAATAAAACCTAAAATGATTAGCTAGAATGAATTCTTGGATATACAGACTGACTGATTGAATTATTTCTCAAATATACAAAAAAATTAGTGGTTGAATTTAAGCTTGTAGACGTCAGTGATATTGATCTATTATTCGCATAGTGTAACCCGGTGCGCTCATCTTATTTTTCGACGACTTTTCAGTCACATTTCGATTAGTTTGAACTTTTTTACCTGTCCTAATTTATTTTCAAATCTGACTAAATGTTGTATATTTTCGAGTTGTTTATTTCGCGCTGATCATTTTAATGCAATTAATTTATTTTTTTTCGGGCACTTTGTCGGTCGATTTTTATTTATTTTAAGCCGTTTTATTTTTATCTATTTGCTAAAATATTCAGAATAATAAATTAGAATTTTCCATGCTTGTATTTTATTTTTATCATGTTTATTTAATAAATTGTGAATTTTAGTGGTTTTCAATTAATTTAATTCTATTTAAATTAATTAAAGCTTCTAGAAGAGACATTTTTGACATTTAATTAAATGTGCTTCTTTGTTTAATCTGGATCGTCGATTCGAATTTAATCAAAAGTTCACATGCATTATCTTCACTTTTTCTCATTAACCTATCATAAATTTAGCATTTTACTTTTATTTGTTTAATTAATAAAATCAGAAAATGTCAAAAAAATATCTTTCCTACCCCCATTCCTTCATTTCCACGCGTCCCATTTCATAGAAAAGAAGGAAAAACGATTTTTGTGTGGGGAGGTTATCCAAACATGGCCCTCATATGCCAATAGCCACTACCAATAATCTAGGCAGGAAAAAAATTCTCATGTCACACCAATATTCTCTCTCTCTCTCTCTCGTTTTAAACCACTCACTCATCTTCAAGAAAAAAAAAGAAAAAAACTCTGCGCAAAGAAAAACAAGAAAAAGAATCTCACGCTTCGAAGGGCTGGGCTTTGCTGCCTTTATGGCGGCAAAGGCACCATGCCTTTGTGCCTATTTTTCCTCTTCAATTTTTCTCTTTCATGTTTTTATTTATTTTGTTTTAATTTTTTATTATAAAAAATTGTTGATTATGCCTAAAGGTTGTAACTTTGCCGCCATAAAGGCAGGCATGGTAACTGTTGGAAATTCACCTCAACCTATGGGAATTCCTCTACAATCTTGATCTCAAGATTGTTCAACAACCCACAACTTATGCAATGACAATGAAAAGATGAAGAACAAATAGCAAAAAAAGAAAAGAGAGAGAGGAGAAATATTTGGAGAAAGGTTTTACCCACTAACCGTGGGATTTCTGAATATTGATCTTTCACTTGCTAAATCTGTAAACTGTGAATTTAATACAATGTTGTTACAATACAAGGGATACTCCCTATATATAGATTTAGATTTGCAAAGGCCCAAAACTCTAAAGCCCAAAATATCAAATCTAAATCATATCTGAATCCAATCAAATATAAGACAAATCTGTCGAAACACCTTCGATAATTCGACACGACACTATGAATGCTTTTCGACTTCGACACTATGAATTACATTTAACACACCACCTAATTCATTGTGTCTAAACTATCTACATTCATCATGGCTCTTAGTCTTCTGAAGGCTTCGACCTGCACTCCCTTCGTCATGATATCTGCAATCTGATTCTCAGTTCTACAGTGTTCCAAATTCATCTTCCCTTCTGCTACCTGCTCTCGAAGATAGTGGAACCTCATTTTGATGTGCTTGCTTCGACCGTGAGCTATAGAATTCTTCGCCAAGTTGATAGCTGACATTTTGTCTATCTTCATGGTAATTGCTCCATGACTCTTCCCTGTAATCTCTTCGACCAAGTTCACCATCCAAGTTGCTTGACATGCACAAAGAGAAGCAGTTATATATTCTGCTTCGCATGATGACAATGCCACTATTGGCTCCTTTCTCGAACTCCAAGCAACTGGTGCACCACCTAACATAAACACATATCCAACTGTGGATTTTCTATCCTCAGCATCACTACACCAACTAGAGTCGGTGTATCCCACTAACTTGCATTCTTTCCCTTCATCAACTGCAGGAAACAAAATGTCGTAGTCGAAAATTCCTTTCAGATACCTTAGTATCCTCTTCGTCACTGTTAGGTGTGATACCTTTAGCTTCTGCATGAATCTACTTACCATACCCACACTGTATGCTAAGTCAGGCCTTGTGTGACAAAGGTATCTAAGTGACCCAATAAGTCTTCTGTATTGGGTTAGGTCGACATCATCTTCATCTGAATCCTTCGACAGTTGCAGTCTGGTCTCAGCTGGAGTCGAAGTTGGGTTACAATCTTGCATCTCAAATCCCTCGAGTATTTCGCCTGCATATGTTCTTTGGTGCATCATCAAACCTCTACTAGTCTTGTAGAATTCGATGCCAAGGAAATATGACAGATTTCCAAAGTCTGACATTTCAAACTCCTCACTTAGGTCATGTTTGAAATCTTCAATCTCCTTCTTGCAACTACCTGTTATCAACAAATCATCGACATAGAGACATAGTATAAGCAATTTGTGATTGCTTCTTCTTACATATACTCCATGCTCAGTTGTACACTTTACAAATTCCTTCTCCCTTAAGAAGTTGTTGATCTTCTAATTCCAAGCTCTTGGAGCTTGCTTAACTCCATGCAGGGCTTTATGCAGCCTGTACACCTTTCCTTCTTCGCCTCGTTTCACATACCCAGCTAGTTTTGCGACATAAACTTCTTCATCTAAGGGTCCATTAAGGAACGCACACTTCACATCCATCTGACATGTGTGCCAATTGTTCATATTTGCTAGACCCACAACCACCCTGATTGTTTCGATCCTAGCAACAGGTGCGAACACTTCATAGAAGTCGATTCCTTCCTTCTAAAGAAATCCTTTCGCCACAAGTTTCGCCTTGTGTCGAGTTACTTCTCCTCTAGGATTCACCTTCACCTTGTAAACCCATTTCAGATCAATTGCCTTCTTGCCTTGAGGCAATTCGACAAGTGACCAGGTGTTGTTGACTTCGATGGACTCTAACTCTTTGTTTATTGCTTTCACCCACTTTGAATCTTTCAATGCCTCAGTTGCATTGACTGGTTCGACATCTGCGTAGAAAGCATAATGTACCAACTCACCCTCTTCATCGACCACATCATCTGATGTAATTACACATTCTTGCAACCTTGCAGGCATGTGTCTTGTTCGTCGAGGCCTGCTTGAACCTGCTTCATCTGCAACTGGTTCCTGTCGAACTTCTTTTTCGACTTCAGTGGCTGGTTCTTCACAAGAGATTCTCACTGAATCCTTCTTGGCATTCTCTGTCCAATCCCATTCTTTAAGCTCATCTATGATCACGTCCCTGTTTATCACTACCTGCTTATTCACTGGGTCGAACAACTTGTAACCTCCAGTCGAATGATATCCTATCAAGATCATCTGATTCGACTTATCATCAAGCTTCCTTCTCAACTGATATGGCACATGTCTATGTGTTATAGATCCAAACACCTTCAGGTGACTGAGACTAGGCTTGACACCATACCAACATTCTTCTGGTATGGCTCCTTCAAGCTTCTTCGTCGGACATCTGTTCAAAATACATGTTGTTGTCGAAACCGCTTTTCCCCATAATTCTTTGTGTAGATGCTTTCCATTCAACATACTTCTCACCATATTCATGATGGTTCTGTTCTTTCGTTCTGTAACTCTATTTTGTTGTGGTGTATAGGGTGGCACCACCTCATGCACAATCCCTTCTTTTTCACATAATGCATCGAACTCTTTCGACACATACTCTCCACCACCATCTGTCCTCAGAATTTTCAGCTTTCGACCACTCTGTCTTTCGACCATGGATTTGAATATGGAAAATACCTCCATCACATCACTTTTCTTCTTGATGAGGTAAGTCCACAAATTTCGACTGTAATCATTTATAAACGTGACAAAATATCTGTTGCCACCAATCGAATCCACCTGGATTGGACCACATACATCAGAGTATATAACTTCAAGAATTGCCTTCGACTTCCTTCCTGCATCCTTGCTGAAGCTATTCTTGTGTTGTTTCGACTGAACACACTCTTCACAGACTTCACTTAGAATGTTGATTTCTGGTAATCCTGAAACCATATTTCTTCTCTTCATCTCTCTGATGTCATTAAAGTCGAGATGGCCTAGTCGAAAATGCCATAACCACTCATCTCTGCTGGCTGCTGTTGCTAAACACTTGTGCTCCATCACCTTGAGTTCAATCTTGAAGGTCCTATTCTGAGACATTGGAGCCTTCAAGATCAACCTACCACATGCGTCGAGAACTCTCATCATCTTGTCTTCGACAACTACCTTGTAGTTCTTTTCGACAAGCTGACCTATACCGAGCAAATTACTCTTCATGTCTGGTATGTACAACACATTGGAAATTGTTGACCTTTTGCCATCTTTCCTCATAATCAGAACATCACCAACACCTTCAGCTGCTAGAGTGTTGTCATTTGCAAACTTCACAGTGTTCTTCTACGAGGGCTTCATGTTGACAAACCAATCTTTCCTTCCAGTCATGTGTGATGAGCATCATGAGTCCAAGTACCACTGATCTTGGAATCTTTCTTCATCTCATGTTGCGACCATCAGCAACGTCTCTTCTTCTTCATGTTTCGCCAGCTTGGCATCAGTTTCTTGATTTCTCTTCTTTTCTGGACAGTTACTAACATAATGGCCATACTTCTGACAATTGAAACATTGAATGTGACTCTTGTCAGATTTTCGATCACCACCTTTTCCTCTACCTGCAACACCACCTCTTTGGTTGCCTTGGTTCCAAGGTTTCTTCTGGTTCGACTGGTTTCCTCCTTTGTTGCCATTCCAGCTACCTTTGCCTTTCCTTTCCTTTTCTGACTGCGCCTGCAAAGCCATATCACCTTTTGACTTTCCTGCAGCTCTCTCAGCCATCCTTTGTTCATGAGACTCAAGCGTCCCTTAAAGCTCTTCCTTCGTCAATACTGACAAGTCTTTCGACTCTTCTATGGCAACTACCACGTGGTCGAATTTTGGAGCCAATGACCTCAAGATCTTTGCAACAACTGATCTTGATGTCAACACCTCTCCACATACCTTGATTTGATTCACCAGCTTTGTAACTCTGGTGAAGAAATCTGATATACTTTCGTTGTCTTCCATCTGAAGCAACTCATAGGTTCTCTTGTGAGTTTGTAACCTCACATCTTTCACCTTCTCTGCACCTCCAAACGACTTTTCAAGAATCTCCCATGCTTCCTTTGCTGAATCTACTTCACTAACTTTTTCAAAGTTATCTGGATCAACACACTGGTGGATTATAAAGAGTGCTTTATAATCTTTCTTCTCCAATTCTTTGTGTGCAGTCTTTTCTTGATTCGTCACTACTTCTGCAAGCGGTGCTACTCCTTCCTTCACAAGATCCCAAAGATCTTGATAACAGAAAATCACCTTGATCTGCTTGCACCAATTCTCATAATTGTCTTTCTTGAGAATCAGAAGACTCGCCGCAAAATTCCCATTTGGTAGTTTATCGCCATCACGATTTTCTTCCTTGAATCGCAATCGGAGCTCTAGATACCAGATGTTGGAAATTCACCTCAACCTATGGGAATTCCTCTACAATCTTGATCTCAAGATTGTTCAACAACCCACAACTTACGCAATGACAATGAAAAGATGAAGAACAAACAACAAGAAAAGAAAAGAGAGAGGAGAAATATTTGGAGAAATGTTTTACCCACTAACCGTGGGATTTCTGAATATTGATCTTTCACTTGCTAAATCTGCAAACTGTGAATTTAATACAATGTTGTTACAATACAAGGGATACTCCCTATATATAGATTTAGATTTGCAAATACCAAAAACTCTAAAGTCCAAAATATGAAATCTAAATCATATCTGAATCCAATCAAATTTAAGACGAATCTGTCAAAACACCTTCGACAATTCAACACGACACTATGAATGTTTTTCCGACTTCGACACTATGAATTACATGTAACAGTAACTTTGCCGCCATAAAAGCAGGAAAGCCAAAATCCCTCTTCTTCTCTCTCAATTAACCCTGTCTCTCTGCAAGTTTGAACGCACAAATCCTTTCCTTCATTCCCTTTATCAAAATCGACTTCCTTCAAATTCTCCAACCCTTTTTGGCACAAAATTTGCAGAATAAATCCTCACCCTTCATTTCTTCAACCCATTTTCATTCTTCTTCTTCCCTTCGCCGCTCAACAAACCTTCACACGATCTCTCTCCATTAAACCTTTGCACACCCATAAACAAGTCCTTCTGTTGGATTTCCATCGCAGCCATCATCATCAGCTTCTCCTCCTTCCTTCAACTCTCAACCATAAATCCGCGCCGACAACACCTTCTTTTCCAACTCAGAACAATTTCACCTCTCTTCCTCTGATCTGCAACGACAAAGACATCTCAGCGAGCTTCGCTTTCAGCTCAAAAACAACAACACGATTTCGATAACTCGCGACAATAGTAACAGCCACCCACGGATCGCAACATCAAGCAACACCATCCTCATTTACAACACTGCTTCGATACTCCACTATTCATCGAGCAACAGCAGAACTTCATCAACAATGTCGACAACGCGACGTCGGCGATGCAATTCTTCGAGGATGTGGTATTCGATCCGTTAAGTCTCTGTTCGACATTTTGCTACTCTTTCCATTTCAACCACAACAACGCGTAGCAAAAAGCTCACATCGCAACTCAGTTTCGATTCGAGTAGCAACCGAAGCAGCAGCTCAGATTTGCAGCATAAGGCAACCGATTTTGCAACATAATCAACGTCAACCATCTAGGTTTAAGTGATGTTTCAAGTCTATACTTTTCCGATTTCGTTCTAACTATATGTTGTGTCATATTTTAGATTCATTGGCTTTATTATTTGATGCTGCAGTGTTAGTTTGATATATCGATTTCGAATTTTATTTGTTTCAAGTTGGTAAATGTGTCTATTGATCCGAGTTGTTGTTGTGTATGCTGTGTTCATCAATTTGTTATTTGCGATCCAATTACATTCTGATTGTGCTGAGATTAGATATTAATGTTATGAACATGATTTTGTGGTCGACACTGTGCTGCTGTTGTGAGTTTGTTTTTCAATTCAATTTCATGGCAATATTTTGTATGTGTGGTGAACATTATGGAATCGTTCTGTGTTGAAATATGTTGATGTTGACGTTGTTTGGTTTCGACTATGATTCAAATTCAAATACCTTGTTTTTTTACAGTATTGTTCATATGATGTTGGAAATTAGAATTGGTTTTAAAATAGCTATGAATCGGTTGCTTGTGTTTGTGATGAAAACAAATATTCCTACAGCTGACTTTGGTTTGATCTTATGGATGTTGTCGTCATATTTCGTCGATTTCTGCATACTCTTGCTGTCGCAAATGTCGTAGTTTATTCAGGTCCAATTTGGTTGTATTGCATATGCGTCGTGAGTTTGTAAATCATTGATAGTTAGTGAGTACTGCTGCTACAATTGGGTCCTATTGAATGGTGGCTTCGATTACGAGTTTTTATTTACAAAGCTGAACATTCTTTGATGTAATTAAACTTGTTCTATGCCAATGATTTTGATTGCAAGTTCAGTTTTAGAACAAGTTAGAACAGGCATCTCGATGTTTGCGGTCAAGTTTTGTTTTAGTGCGTTGCTCGTGTCATTTTCAATTTCATTGTGTATGCTGTTTTGAATTTAAATCCACACTGTGATAACAACTTTCTTTTCACAAATCATATAACATTGATCTTATTTCGATCCCACAATGTTGTTGTTGAAGCATTGCGCTGTTGCTGGTTTTAATTCGTGTCAACGAGTCGACATCACAGTAATATTTAGAATAAGATTTCTATTGCATTATTTCCGTGTTGCATTGATACAGGCTTGGTTTACTGCTTTCTGATTTTTTTTAATGGATTGTTAAATATTAGTGGATCTTGTTTTAATGGTTTACTACTTGTACTGGTCTTTAAGAGTTGAGTGAATTTTGAAGGATATAGATAGATATCAGTGGATCTTCCATTATGAGAAAGAAGTGGACGGTTTTTTTCATCACTCTCAACTTGAGATACTGCTTATTATTGATTAATGTTTGTGTAGTAGGATATACTCTTCCTGCTGATTTCATATTATTGTTTAACACTTTCAACTTGTGTAGTAGAAAGTGTTAAATACTATGTTCATGTGAATTTTTTTATTTATCTATTTTTTTTAAGATTAGAATTAAAAATTAGCACTTGGAATTATAATGTAGGCGTTAGGAAAATTATCATTTGGACAATTGGATATGAGATGTTGGGCCCATTGTAGAATTCAAGTTGGTTAGTATTTAATTTCTTTTTTTTTTCAAAAATTCATTGGTCTCGACAAATCTATGTCTGATTGTGCCTTCTAATTTTCTCACATCAATTAGATCAATTTCACCGCGTTAGGACCCATGTGTATAATATTCTCCATGTTGTCATTACACATAAATCGGTTTTTGAGCACATTGTGACAAAATTCGATTCGATTTATTTTATGTGCTCGTTTTAGTGTTCATGTTTCGATCAAATTAACTAAATAGACTTTTGAGTTTGGTTTAATAATTTAATTTTGCTAATCAATTTTAATTAACTTGATTATTTGACTTAATTAGATCATTTCGATAATTAATTTTAATTAGCATAGTTAATTAATTAATCGAATTCTAAACATTTAACTTTATTAATCAATCTTAATTAACTTAATTATTTGACTTAGTCGAATAATTTTGATAATTGATTTGAATCATCTAATTAAGTGATTTAATAAACTTTGACCATTTGACTTTGTTAAATAAAACCGGGCCAAGATTGAAGGATTTCAAAACTCAAATCGCTTTTGTTCATATGCACTTGCTCTTATGTTATTTCATCCCCATTCAATAAAATGTACCCCAATTCCCATGACGTGTAAAAACTTTATCGCTTTCCTATTTCGTTTATGTCGTGCCATTGCATCGATTAAACCTTTTCAAAAGAAATAATTCTCGATCCAACGTCGAGCCATTTTTTCACCCTTGTAAGTCGATTGCTTTCAAAGCATCGCCATCAACCTTTTGGTCATCATACACAACATTCAAAGCTTACTCCTGTGCTTTCTTACAGTGAGACCTATTCGATCAATTACTTTTAGTTTGTCGTTTAGAAGACTAGCCCACTTTGCTAGTGCACACGATTAAAATACAATTCAAGTGTTTCCCTTTACTTTTACTTGCTTGTTTTATCTTAAAATCGAAACCCTTAAGCTCTTGATCCATATCACATCCCATTACCTCTTGTAAGTGGAGCGCATTTGCCTCGCCATCGACCTTACCTTACACAATTAGGACCTCCTTACCATTTAGCTCAAACCTTTAACCTTTACGTACGCAAATTTAAATCTCAGTTCCCACAGAGTAGTTTACCTAAATCAAATCAATATACCTAATCCACATTTAAACATCATTTCTTAAAAAAAGGTGAAAATGAGGGGTTTGGAGAATTTGATTCCTCTATTCGATTGTTTGGGTGTGAGTTTCCTTACTCGTGTGTGGATAATTGACACCTTTAAAAGACTTCTAACTCTATAAGAATCAAACCTCGATCAACAATTGAGCGTTTTTCTTCAAATCAAATCAATACACTTAACTATACTTAAATACTATTTCCTAAAAGGTGAAAAGGAGGGGGATGGATTCTTCGATCTTTCTCCTCGATTGTTAGGGTGCGAGTTCTCTTACTCGTGTGTGTATAATTGACCCCTCTAAAAAACTTCTAACTCGATAAGATTCAAACCATTTTTAAGCACTCGTCGTCCATTAAAACACTTAATCCATATTCAAACACTACTTTCATTAAAGGTGAAGTGAGGGGGATGGAGTCTTCGATCTTTCTCCTCAATTATTTGGGTGCGAGTTGTCTTACTCGTGTGTAAACAATTGTCACCTCTAAAATATCCAATACATCGAAACCTCTTTTCTCACCCCCGTGCGATCCACAACTCAAACACTTTTTCAAAAGAACATTGTTTAGTCCTTTCTTCCGCGCATAGAAACTAGTGCTTCAGCCTCCCCTAGCGAGTAGACAAGTCAACGTTTAGCAGTTAGAATGCGACCTAATTACTCGTTCACTTAAAAAAACACAAGCCAACCAACCGTAGTCCTCCGAACTACGATTGCTCTGACTTCCTCGTTGCACTATGAGGGTACGTAGGCATAGGATTGCGATGATCCTAGCGAGCTACCTTTTTCTTTTTACCTCAAACCTTTTTCCGCAGTCCTCCAAACTACGGATGCTCTGATTCTTCATTTCTTCAAATGAAAGATACGTAGGCACAAGGGCTTCAATCCTCATTTTCCCCTTAGAAACTACATTCTTTACTTGTTATTCCCTTAGAAGAAACAAACAAACCTAGCTAACATTTCTCACGAATCGAATCAAGAGGTTCCCGTTGAGTACAACAGACGAAGAAGGTGTTGATACCTTCCCTTTGCGTAATCGACTCCCGAACCTAGAACTCGGTTGCGATGACCATTTTCTTATCTTAAAGGTTTTATCGATATTTTTCTATTCCTTCCTTGGAATGAATAAAGTTTGGCGGCGACTCTGTTCGAACTTTTTTTCTGCGTCAATCGCGAGGATCCTATTTTTCGAGGTACGACACTTAGGAACTGAGGATCTAAGCAGGAAGTCTTGATCAGGTGCTGATTGAGCATGGAAGTCTTAGATTGCAGGTCTGAGCAGTGAAAGTCTTATGCTTGAGTGCATAAGCAGTTGTAATAATGTGATTGATTATAGTGGAAAATCTCTTGTGAGACAATGAGACTGGAGTACTCTCAGTTTGGAGAGGAACTGGGATAAATCTGTTGTGTTTTGTGTTCAGTTTATTCGACTTTTGATATATTGTTTAGCTGCACGTATGATCAGATTCTGAATAAACGTTTAGAGTCTGAACTCTATTCAGAAGCAGAAATGTTTTTTATTTTGGTGAACACAATTCAACCCCCCTCTTGTGTATTTTCCTCACCTTCAATTGGCATCAAAGCCCTGGTTAGTGCATAACATCTTATAGTGGTGCAGACAAAGATCTTGTGAGGAAAGTATATTTTCATTTTAGTATAAAAAGAAGGGTGGCTACAAGATGAAGGAATCTACTGAAAGCAACTTGTCTTTTTCTCAATGGGAAGTAAATAATTCAAGATTCTGACTCGTGAATAAGTCAGAAATACTTCAAAACGGACTGCAGATCCAAAGTCAGAAACGCCATCCAGGTAAGTTTTATTATTCATGATTTCAAGTGTAACTTTCTGTACAAGATGTTTCAGCATAAGTAATCTTTATGCTCAAATATCTTGGAAGAAATTAACTTAAAAAACTCTTGAACTAGTGTAGTGGATATTCTCATCTTTTGTGACAATATCTATGTCATATTGAAATAGAGAATTCTTTTACTTTTGAAGAAACCTCTATTACTATTGTTCAGAACAAATTTATATATTTTTCTCTTCACTGATTCATCTAATAATTCTCTCAAGAGTTATGTAGTTGAAAAAGTTTTTCGAACTTAGTGGTTTATGCTTGATTCCAAGTAGATAACTAAATCTGATAATTGTCAGAAACTGTCTTAATCAAGGTTTTTAGTAAGCAAAACTTTTGATCTAAGATAATCTCAGAAAATTTTCTGATTTAGAATCTTGCTTAAAGAAATCTTTGTTTTCCACATGCACAAAAAGTGAAAAAAATTTGACACATGTATCACTCTTTACACCTGTCTGAATTGTCTTCATTACGCTTGAAATTATTGGTGACTTGAATTTGAAGGGAATTGAATTTGTTTTAAATATTTGTATGTATAAAATCCTTTTAATGTTATTTAATTCTCTCAACACACACAACCTTTATCACTGTCGCTCTTGTGCTCTAACTGTAAACCCTAGAAAAACCTTTTACATTCTCTATGACATCCTCTGTCAATCCATTAAACATAAATTCCATGTAAGACCTTAAGATCAAACCAAAATGATTTAAAGCTTCTTATTGAGCAAATGGTTTATTTTGAAAGTTTTGCTTCAAATGGTTGTCGGTTGAAAAAGTACTTTGAGTCTCAATGATGGATGAAATTTTTCGACATGCTAAATGGACCAACATACCCAACTCTGGTAAAATATTTTTGGGTCAGAGCAGAAGTGTATGATGAGTTTTCTGCTCAGAATGAAGAAAGAATTGCTATAGAAAATGACAGAAGTTTGAAAGGAAAATCAAAAGCTGAAATGGGCCTAAAACAATTCAACTGCGTTGAAATTAGATCTACTGTAATGGGTATAAAGGTTTCAATCACTCATGAAAATATTGCTCACTTAATTGGAGCTAAGAATATAGGTATGGTGATTCTCAACTCAAAAGATAAAGGAATTTACGCCAAGGATATTAAGAAATGTCTCTTCAAAAAGAAAGATGATTTTGGTAAAGTGAAAAATACGCATCTGGAACAAAAACTACTATTTAAAATTCTCATTGGATGTTTGATCCCTCGTGATGGTAGTTCTGATCACATTACTTGGGACCACAAGATGTTTCTCTGGTATCTTAAAACTGATCAAAGGTTAAATCTTTCTGGTTACATTTTTCATCATTTGTGCAAATCCATTAAAGATTCCTCCAAAAAACTTAAAAGAACAATACCTTATGCAAGGTTACTGTCCAAACTTTTCTATCATGGCAAACTGATCAACTTGCTAATAGAATGTAGAACCACTCAAGACTTAGATGATGCTTATGGAAGTGTGGTGTCTGCATCCGTTATGGCTCACATGAAAGATATGTTGAAAAAGGACATCATAATGATTGATAATCCCATCAGAATCATAAGAGATAAGAGAAGAAAGTTTCAGGACAACTTTCTTATGATAACAAGAGAGGATTCTCCAGAAGTCATCAAAATGCTTATTGAAAAAGCTAAAAAGCAGTGTGGAGTGACCATTTCTCAGGATCATCTCCCTATCAGGTCTCAAAATGAGTATGACTCTAGGAGAAGAGGAAAAAGGATGGTAATCACTTATGATAATGATGAAGAGTCTGGTGAAGAAATTGTAGCTCATGCATTTGTTAGAAATAAATTAATGGGAGATGCTCATAAAGCAGCGAATAAGGAGGAAGAAATGCTTGTTCATAAAACTGAAATGAAAGGAAACCCTCATAGCTTCAAGGAGACTTTGGAACAAGAAGTTGATGAACTCACTAAAATCCTTCCTAACAAGTCGAGAGGTGAAGGATCAGGCTGCAACTCAGACAAGGAAGCTAGTGCATACAAGAAAAGGAAACTGTCTAGCTTGAGCTAAACATAAGAAGAAAGGGAAGCTAAAAGGACTCAGGTTTTGAAGGAAGTTAAGTAGTTCTTTACCGCCTTTATTCTAACTGGTATGGATGTAGTTTCTGAAGAAATGGTTAAGGAAAATCGTATTGAGGAATCAACAGAACTCATAAAGAAAGGCATGGAGATCTTAAGAGAACACCTGGGAGAATCTATCCTAAACTCTTCTGAAGTTATTCAGATGACTCAAGAGTTTGTTGAGAGGTGTAAAAAGAAATGTTGCTGGTACTAAAGATAATCCTAATGAAGTAGAGGATGTGACTTTAGAAAAAGAAATTGAAAAGGTATCTGTAGATAAGAATAATGAGTCCAGAGATTGGTTGAATGAAAATACAGAGGTTAATGTAACAGAAGTCGTAGAAGAACTTGTCTCTCTAGCTGCTGGATCAGGTACTGAAGCTGAACCCATTCACAACTTTAATCTTAATACTTCACTGAGAAAGTCTCTCACATATAGGGATGGCAAACAAACCCGGACCCGCCCGCACCCGCCCCAAAATTAACGGGGAAAACCCGATTTAATTGGGTGCGGGTGCGGGTGAAACCCGATTCTTAACTACGGGCGCGGGTAGACACTAAGACCCGCCCGCACCCGCCCCCGCCCCGCCCCCGAATAATGCATTTTATTTTAGTTCCCTTATTTTACTTATTTTAATATTCATTTATTAATTATATTTTTAATTAAATTATTAATACCCCTATTGCAATTAAAATAATCAAATTTATCAAGTTAATATTTATTTAATAATTAAAATTTTAATTAAATAAATAATTAATTTATTAAAATAATTAATTTTTAAATTAAAATTATTAATTTTTATTGCAATTAAAAAGAAATTATTTTTTTGCGGGTGGGGGCGGGGCGGGTGCGGGTGCACCCGTTCACTACTGGGGGCGGGTCTGGGTGGTAAATTTTTACCCCCAGTTGGGTTTGGAGGCGGGGGCGGGTGTGTTACATGTAGGCGGGTGCGGGTATAGTTAAACTCGCCCCCGCTCCGCCCCGTTGCCATCCCTACTCACATCTTCACCTGTTAAACCCAGCCAAACCTCTGCATTATCAATCATCCCTCTGAACACAAATTTTTCGTTACTAAAAACCATTATACTCACCGATAATCCATCTCTTGACCAAACCATTTGAGAAATTGGAAGTGGTTTGAATGTTAAGCCTCTCAATGTTGCATCACCCTCTAGAAGCTCCACAAAAACTTTGACAGTTTAAACTATTAAGAACTTTTTTAATGATGGACCTGAGTATGTTGAGTCTGAGCAACAATCAGAAAACAATTGCCAAAATCAACCCTTACTAACAATTCATCAAATTGACCAACCTAAGTCTCAATCAAATCATGTCTTAGAAAAATATATCACAACTGAATTTGTTTATGAAACCCAACAAAATGAAACTAACACATCCAAACCATCTCAGCACATGACCAACCATCATCTTCTACTCAGTCGTATACTTTCTCAGTTAAAAGTCTTTAGGACTGAGTTGTTTAATGAGGCAAAAGTACTGGTGGAAGAAAGACTTACATCCACTGATCCTATGATCTACAATGCTAAATGGGAATGCTTCAGAAGATCTGTCAAATCAGTTATTTAAGATATGAAGAATTCTTCATCAAAGGAAGTTGTTGCACCTTGCCAAAAGCGACTGCTCAATCTTGAGGCCAAATTCATTGTTGTTGCTGAATGTCAAGAGCTTATGAAAAGTCAGATGGCTAGTAACCAACTCTTAGTGGATGATCAACTTAAGTCTGTGGTTGATAGGCAAGAAGAAATTGGTTCAAACCTTAAGGCGATCATGGAATTGTTAAAGAAACCTTAGGTCTAGGATGTAGAACCCTTTTGTTTGTGCCCCTGTGTTTTAGTTGTGAAACTTTATTATGTGAATTTATCTTGTTTGTGGATCTTGTAATGCTTTATGATTATGTATCAGAATGCTTTTATATCTATCATAATTATGTGTGTTCATATTTGTTGTGCTTTACTTTTAAGTAAAATTAAGACTTGCATTTTGTAGCAAAGTTGATTAATAAATTGATTAAAGGGAAAAACTTCATTGGAATTCAAATATTACATGAGTAAAGATACGACTGTAAAATAAACTAGTCTATTTCTAGTCTCCTTTTGTTTCTTCAGTCGTCTTTTTTTTGTATTACTTGTATTCTCCCTCCAGTATTGTTCTGCTTCTTCATCTTCAGCTGAAGGATCCTCAGAAAAATCTCTGTGCTTCTTTGACCCGGAAGTCTGAGTTCTGTAGGTAGCCAATCTGGTCTGAATGCCATTCTTTTCCTTCAATTTCTGACTCTCCTTTGTTGCATCTACAATAAGTTATGCAGAACGTTCCTTATTTGCCAAACGTCTTTCTTTTACTGCTTCAGCCTTCTTCAGCAATTCAAATTCTCTTGTAATATCACGTTTCTCATTCTTGTGAGGAATGTGGTTGTGAGATTTTCTCTTCATAGCTATCTATTGCTTGAAGTATTTCTAAAGAACTGGATGAACCTTTAAGGACGCGAGGTTACTTTTATAGTATGCTTTATATGTTCAGTCAAATACATCAGTAAACCAATATTTAATGATTCTTTGACCATCTTGAAACACTGCATCAACTTGATTGTGACTAAAGCATTCTTAACCGTCTTGGAACTCTGCACTTCTGAATTTTGCTTGCTTTATCTACTCTCTCTTTTGTAATTATACCTTTTTGATGTGACAAAAGGGGGAGAAATAAAGAAGTATTTAAATATGAATTTATTTCCCCTTTAGACTCAATGCTGCCAAAGTTAAAAGTATTATCAATATTGTTCATTTAATTTTTTTATGGTTATCTTGCCTGGGTAAATAATTTTAACTGTTCTTGTATATGGAACTAAGGGAGAACTTAAAAACCTCAACCTTAGTCTATTAGACTCAGAAGGAGCTTACAAACCTCGTATTCTGATGTTGTTAAGAAAGTTAAAATTATAAGTTTTCTTGAAAATGGTACTTAGGATGCTACATCTATTTTATTAGGAATTGATGATCTTTTAACAATACCTTCTAAAAGATGGCTAGTCCAAGATGCTGAACAAAAAAGTTTCGTTTTGGAAAAACATAATCATTATGGGAATGTCCATGCGTTAGAAAAATTACGCCAATCCATTGAAACATGGTATGCTAAAAGCGAATATTTGCGACTCTAGTTTTGTGATAGGACTGACCCTGGTGAAAACCATCCTATCACACCACCGAGGTTCCGCCTCGTTGGCCTTAGTCTTGCGATCTAAGGGTGAAGGAGTCATCCAGCCACCAGGATTGGTTACCCGGTTTACCCCTATCCATATCTACATCTACGTTCGGATTGAGTTACATAGAAACTAAGAGAACTTGAAAGCAAGAGATCCAACGAGAATTAAATTTATATATATTTTTAAATAATATAGTTCAAAATCTCCCGAACCTCAGATCCGATAGTAGCTATAATATGCATCTACGATTAGCTACGGGAACTAGATGAAAACTTCTACAACAGGGTATCGAAGAATGCATCTTGACATCGAGTCCTCAATCAATGTAGATGATTCAATGAGGTAGACCGAAGCAATTCGTCGATCAGCTATCACCACATCGTTGTTGAGAATGGCATAGCGATCAAACTAGTGCTAGTGAGTGTCTACGGCTACGACTTATGCATTCACTCGGGGGAGAGCACCCATTCAAAAAGCAAAAAAGTGGCGGGTTATCAGAACTCAACTATTTGACTATAAGACTCAAGGGGAACTTATGTAACACCCCGATTTATTTAATTATTTTTCGTAATTAAATTATATGATGTTGTGCATATGTGCGTGTTTGTGTGTGGTTGGTTGAGGCTGGGTTGCCTTTAGTATAGGGTAGTGACCTTTGAATCATAAAGATTAAGAGTCGGAAGGAGTGGCGTGGTTAGTAATTAATTAATTAATATTGGGAATATTGATTAATAATATTAACGTGAATTATTAAGAAATATCGTTATTATTATTTAATTAGTAAGATAATAATAATAATAATATTGAGGTAATATTAATAATATAATGGAAAAACAAGAAATAGGGAGAGCACAGTGGTCCTTTCGTGGTGGTTAGTGAGGATAAAGAAGGAAAAGCATAATTGGGGTCTAAGGGTCATAGTTGGAATAAGGGAGAAATTGGAAAGAGAGAAGCAGAGTGTTGATCGATCGATTTCTGAAGAGAAGAGAAAAAGGGAACGGGAGCAGAGCTACGGCTTAGAGAGACCTCTGAAGAATCTTCATCTCAGGTAAGGGTGGGGTTCTTCAATCACTTAAGGGATATATAATGTTTATATAAGGGTAGATAAATTGTTAGGTTTTTATCCATGTGATTGTTGATTGTTTGGCGTTTTTTATGAGAAGTTGGAGTCGCGTGTCGGTAATAGTAATAATGCTCGTATTGTGTAAATTACTTGTTGTGATTGTGGTTTTTTGGTGTTATAATGTGTTACAATGTATGTATGATATGGTATACAGGTTTAGAGGTTCAATTCTGATGTATATGTTGTTTGGGGATGTTGTGTAGAAGTGAAAAATGGTTTTTTCGTAATAGAATAGCAGAAAACTGGTTATGCAGGTCGAGTAATCGATTACTCTATTTGGGTAACCGATTACCTAGTGAAATTGGGGTTTCTGGTACATTTTACACACAGTAATCGGTTACTCTGTTTGGGTAATCGATTACCACTGAACGTGACAGTTTTTCTAAACTTCGAAAATTCATAACTATTGATCCGTAAGTCCGTTTGGGCCGCCGTTCGAATCGTTGGATAGCTGGTTTTATGTAATTTCTGTTAAAATTATTTTCAATGACAGAATTCCAACTATTAAACATGTGGTGTATGTTTGTGTTTTGTATGGGAATATGTTGAACCGTGAAATGTGGAAATTAGTTGTGCGATGCGTGTTATTGTGGTGGATTGCAATGTTTGCATGTTTGAACAGGTGTATACTGTATATTGGGCAGTTGTGAGGTAATGTATTGGTTGTATTCTAGTCATATGCATTACGTCCTTGTTGTATGTTGTTGTTGAGTGCAATAGTTGTTGCTTATGATGTAGTATGATGTTGTTGTTAAGTTGTTGTGGCATAACTTGTAAATGCAATAGTTGTTGCTTATGATGTAGTATGATGTTGTTGTTGAGTGCAATAGTTGTTGCTTATGATGTAGTATGATGTTGTTGTTAAGTTGTTGTGGCATAACTTGTAAATGCAATAGTTGTTGCTTATGATGTAGTATGATGTTGTTGTTGAGTGCAATAATTGTTGCTTATGATGTAGTATGATGTTGTTGTTAAGTTGTTGTGGCATAACTTGTAAATGCAATAGTTGTTGCTTATGATGTGGTATAATGATGTTGTTGAGTTATTATGGCATGTTGTGTTGTGACCTACAGTGGCGTGATACATTGATTTCATGAGAGTCATTGTATGTTGTTGTTGATATGCATTCATGTTGCATGAGTTGTGAGATAAGACGTGTGCCCATGTGGGGTGTGAGCGTCTTATCCGAATTCTTTAAAATAGAATCGAGTCGATGTTGTTGTTGTTGTTGAGGTAATCGTGTGCCCATGTGGGGTGTGAGCGATTACGGGTGATCGTGTGCCCATGTGGGGTGTGAGCGATCACGAATGTCGTGTGCCCATGTGGGGTGTGAGCGATCATAAATGTCGTGTGCCCATGTGGGGTGTGAGCGACTATTATGAAGTCCCGACGGGGATTGTGACCATGAAACATGGGTCGAATTGGTACCATATGCATTGAGTCTAGTTGGCGTCTCATTGCATTTTGTATTGGTTGTGTTGCATTATGATTTGCTTGGTTATCTGTGTGTGTGTGTTGGAGAGTGTGATGCTTGTTGATGGTTGTGATATGGGTGAATTACTTGATGATTTATACTTTTATATTTATATCATCTTCTTCTTTTGTTGATTTGAGAATCTCACCTCTTCTGTTTGAATGTTACCTCCACGTGGGTAACGTGCAGATAATCAGGAGTAGTTTGGGAGTCGTGGTCGGTGAAGACGAGGTGCTTCACTTTAGTGGCGTCTGCTCTGATATGTAACATTGGGAGTCGGGAACGCTTTTATGCATGTTTTATTTTGGTTACAGAATTTTGGTTGCCTTTACAGTTTCAAAACTAATTTTTGGTAAATTGAAACTGTTATGCTTTATTATTCGAATGATTCATTTCCGCTGTGTAATAAAGAGTATTTTTGGATTAAAGTATGCTTTAATTTATGTTACATATCTATTTATGAGCAAGTTTTTGTTGAAAGTAATGCCCTTTATTTCTGAGTTGTATTATTTTACCTGATTATTCGATTAATTTATGCGGGGGAATTTAGGGTGTTACAACTTACAAATCTCATACCCTGATGTTGCTGAGAAAACTAAATATATTTTAGGATTTCTTAGAAATATAACTGAAAGAAAGCTTACAAAACTCAACCTTTGATCTATCAAGACTCAGAGAGAGCTTACAAACCTCATGCTCTGATGTTGTCTAAGAAAAATTAAAATAGCCCAAACATTGTCCTTTAAATACTTGTGTTTGTCATCATTAAAAAAGGGGGAGATTGTTCGAACAAGATGTTTTCATGATATATATCCTTAGATTTGATGATACCATAAGTATTAAAAGAACAATGGTGTTATCTAATGTGTGTTTAAGTATGCAGGTTGTTTTACTTGAAAGATATAATCAGAATCTGATATGAAGGCACGCTTGAGTAAAGCTGAGCTACGTGGTCCTGATGACACAGAATCTGAAAGAACAATTGCTAAGTGTTGTCTAGTGGAGACTTCGAAGCTGAAGGACTCAGCATCAGAAGAAGCAACTCATTGTTTCTACACTAGGTAATTGTATTGGTTCTAAAGACTGTTCAGAAGATCTAGCGAAGGTGAAGTTATCCGTACTACAGAAACTAAGTTGTAGTGTCAACTCAGCTCGTCAGCTAGAGTCCATGATCATAAGGCTCAAGAAAAGTTAACATGCTTTACAGATAACGACTCTCAACGGCTCTATAGTACATGATACTTCTGAAGACACTTTGGTTAAACAAGTTACTCAATGGATCAAGATCTTCTGTGTATCTACCCTCAACGTCTCTTGTACTTTGGAGAAGAACAAATATATTTGATCAAGTTATTTCTCCCAACGGAAAGTTCCCTGAAATCTACTATATAAGATGCTGAAGGTTCTACTTGAATCTTTAACAAGGAATAAAAAGGAAGAAGGAATGCTCAAGAGGATAGAGGTGTTCAGTGTCTCTATCTAGACTGTCATACCCCAAATTTTACCCTTAGATTCTTTGATCTTTTGCATATCATTCTAGGTCAATCATCTTGCATAATACCCAATTTATCAGCTGAAATAAACTTGTTGGATTTACAGACGAGTGAGTCAAACTAAAAGTCGGTTCCGATTAATTTCAAAATCTAACAAAACGCTGTATTTTTCCGAATTGTATATTCTGCGCTGATCATTTTGGTGTATTCATTTTATGTTTCTGATCATTTCGACACGAGTCCATTTCACTACGCCAAAAAAGACCTTTAGCAGCGCTTTTTTTGGCCTTTAGCAGCGCTTAAAAGCGCTGCCAAAGGTGGCGCTGCTAAAGGTAAAGACAACGCTTTTGTAAATGCAAAAGTGCTGTCTTAGGTCCCCTTTAGGCAGCGCTTTTACACTAAAAGTGCTGTCTTTTGTTCCCCTTTAAGCAGCGCTTTTTAAAAAGCGCTGCCTAATGTGTATTATTTTCCAACTTCAGACAGCGCTTTTTTTGGAAAACGCGCTGGTTTTTCCCCCCTTTTGGCAGCGCTTTTCAAAGCGCTTTCTAATGTGTCTCTGCTTAATACTTTAAGCAGCGCTTTTTAGGAAAGCGCTTTCTTTAGTTCCACTTTTGGCAACGCTTTTGAAGTAAAAGCGCTGTCTTTTGTGCACGTAAATTGTTTTAAAATTTATTTGTTTTGGATGTGTTTTTTATCAAAAGCGCTGCTAAAACTCATTTTTTTAAGAAAGCTTTTTTTTTTAAAACCTTTTAATAGACCTGTATATTAACAAACCTGTATAACATAATTTTTTATCAATACTTATCACAATTATATACTTCAATGAAGCCTTCATTCAACATATGCCTTATATACTTCAATTCACAATATAATTTTTTATCAAAACTTATCACAATTATATACTTCAATTCACAAGCCTTCATTCAACATATGCCTTATATACTTCAATTCACAATACTACATAATTATATACTTCAATCACCATATATAGGCCTTATATTTCATAATTATACTTCAATCACCATATATAGAACTATTCATAATTATAAAATAACTTCCACTTTCAAAACTATATACAACAACTTCCAAAACTATGCAAAGTATATACAACAACTTCCAACTTCCATACCTTATATGATTCTTTTCTCAATAAGGTATTGACACCAATCCTCCTTAATTTCTTCCAATTGTACTTTGGAGTAAGTAGCACACTTGAATTCATCAAAATACTACATAATATAACATAATATGCATGATTTAGTTAAAAGTAATTAATTATATCAAATATCCGATAAATATTAAAATAACTCCTAAGTTATAAATCCATCCCATGATTGGAATATCTATTTGATCCATATGAATGATTTCTTTCATAAACCTCAAAACGAAATAACCGCAATCTATACCATTTTTTTGACGAGGACACTACATAGTGAAAAAAATAAGAATATATATCAGGATATATAGTCTAACTTGTTTTATCAAGTAGCATCACTATTATAAGAAAAATTGTGAAAATATACCTCCACTCCGATCCAAAAAATGTTGGTTGACTCACTCTTTGATACTTGGGCTCCTCTTTGTGATCGAAATATTTGTATAGCTCTAACATAATATAAACGAATATTTAGAACAATTTCACTTAAATAAATTAATAAACAAATACACACGAATATTTAGAACAATTTCACTTACGTATCAATTGTCGTCTTCATAGCCGGGTATTTATCTACATCACCATCTAACGAATCCACATAATACACTATTTCTCTTATCGGATTTATCGCAACCAACAACCAGTGTCCACTGTAAAATAAAACAAAAGTATCGATATAGTAATTTTATACGCAACATCAAAAAACGAAAAATGATAATAAATGAAGTAAGAATGCAAATCTAACCCGTTGCCAGTATTATATGGTAAAAGATACAACTTTTCTGTATCTATGCTCGCCATAAATCTTTCGACTAAGTGAGATTGTATTGAAGTTGGATTCATCGCAATTAACGGTGCATTGATACAGTTGGCAGATAAGAAACCGAATCTTTCTGACAATTGATGCGGGCGCACCAATTTCTCATACAAGAACCTTAAATAAAAACATAACAAACATTAGATTATTCGTTGAAATGAGTAAATAATTTGTTTAAATAATTAAAGAGAGTTAATCAGAATACCTGATGTATGTATGCATAACACTGATGCCTAATTCGGAATGATTAAAAATTTGATCCAAATCCTCTTTAGAAATTGTTTCTGAATAGGAATAACTGAAAATACCTTCCTCCATAGGTACTTCATGAATACCTCCGTCCATCAAATTCGATGTTTCTACAAGTGTTACAAGAGTTGACCTAAATCGAGATACAATTGCTTTTTTTTTCCCCGTCCTTGCAAGAGTCTTTTTTTGGTTGGACGTGTTGCCTAATTCTGGCTGCCTATTCTGACTTTCTATTATTTGCAACTCTTGGGCATGAATCTAAAAATCATATAAGTTAGTAAAACATTTGAATATAGAATTAACACTTTTAATGTGTATATATTGAAAAATTTATGCTAAATTAATTTCATAATAAGCATATATAATTACCTCGACAAGTTTCTGTTGACAATTGATACTACCTTTGTCACTAGTATCAGTAAACTCTGAACCACGCCTTTCTGACATATATTTTTCCTTGTCCTTTTGTAATTCACGGACTTGAACTCTTAATTCTTCCATGGCTTCCATCACCTCTCTATTGCTAGGATTTTGGCTCTTTTTAACGATTATAAAAGGATGATGGAGTGACTCCAAAACCCTTACCCCTCACACGACCAGAATACTCAGGAACATTTAACACTCGAGTAAGTATGCTCCTGCAATCCTGGTCTTCACTTAGAGTTGCGTACGGAGACAGAGTCTCTTGGAATTCATATGCATGAATATAAAAAAATATTAGCTGGGATTAAAAAGCATAAATATTATATATATGTCAATAAGTGGTATATAAAACGCATAATGTTATACTTACACATTGCTCAAAAACTTGTTGAACATTTTCCGCAACAACTCCATTCTTGCCCACACGAGCAACCTTCCACAAAACATGTTCCGGAACACATGTTTCTTCACTTTTCTCTTCTTCTAACTACACCTTAAGACAAATAATAAAATCAATTATAACACATGGGAAAGAAACAAGTAAATCAAAGTATTTATATATACTTACTATTTTTTGCTGTAAGTGTGCATATCCCAAACGCCCCTTCCTGTATGGATATGCGGGTTTTGATGCTCTTTGGCGATTTACGCACTCAACTCTTGGAATGCTTCGGTTCTTCTTTTGGCTACAAAAGTTGCCCATTCTTCAGGTGAAATCAAGTCCACATACTTCACTGGATGTTCTGCTTCAATAAAATTTCTTTCGGCATCCCTTAGATACTTGTTTGATAGAAATGCTCGAAACTCTATGTGTCTTTTTCCAGCTAATTGAATACAATACTTCTTTCGGTCATCACTAATATTAAAAGACCTCTACAAAAACAAATAACATAATTAGTAATTTAAAGACATAATCGGCAACAAAAACAAATAACATCAATATGGTACCTGCATCTCACTCCATATCTTTTCTTTGGCGGGTTTCAACGATGCATTTCTCCAATTATCACAAGTAATTGGAATATACGAACGAACAAGTGTATCAATGTAACTTGTCAACATTGCTCCGTTAGGCTCAACAAGTTAGTTCATATCATTCCAATAAACGTCATACTTTATTCCTTTATCTCTAGCACGAATGATGTTCTTCATGATAGTTACTCCTCGCGTAATATCTCCTTCCGCTTCTTGAATTGTTTCATGTTCATCATTTTTTGAAGTATCATGTGGATTTTCCTCGTTAGTAGCCATTTCACCTGTAATTAAGAAAAATATCAATATAAAATGACACAATTATATTAAAAAAACTTATAAAGCTAAACAAACTTAGAGGGATTAAGTTCAAAGTCATTTTAGACACAATTATAAACAATGAACTTGTGAGTGAAATCAAAAATCAAATCAACTAAATATCAAAAACTAATATCATTTTCAAGTAAATCAAAAACTAATATAAAAAATCAACTATTAACCGGAGAAAGACTTACTAAAACAGAACTTAGATACTAACTTTCTTCTTATAGATGAAACAATCCCACAACAATTCTCATATTAACGGCATAAACAGATCCGCAAATTGCAGTAACAAGAACCGTTGAACTTTGAACTCCAACGTGCCTTCATTAGTCACTCATAACAAACAACCATTACCCTTTTTAATATCATTCATTATTCCATGACATACTCCTATATTAGTAATAAACATAACTTTTTAAAAAATATTAAAAAGATAACCAGTACCAGTAGTGTTAGGCACATGCACACACTCATAACAAAGTAAAAATAATAATAATAATAATTTGAGGAAGAAAAAAATTATATCACAGAAACAGCAGAGAAACAATCAACAATGAAGAATATTAGGCATTTCCATTATTGGAGAGAAAACCAGAAAAAAGGAGAGTAAAAACCTCAAACGGCGGACGACAGTAGCACGGATTGAAGTAACGAACGGCGGACGACGGTAGCTGTGAGGGTAGCTGTAGCGAGCAATTTTGGACGCGGTTCTTAAGCGCTGGTCGCTCTCTGCGGTTTGAGCTTTGACTACAGGTCGATTCATTTTTTATCCTATTGTGAGCTGAATAAGGAAGGGAAATAGATGTCTCCAATTAACCCTGCTTGCATACTGAGTTTAAACAGTGGTCTGTTAGGTTACGGATGCTATCAATGTGGGGGGGCCTTTGTACTGGTTATTTGTATTTTTGCCAATACTGTTTTCTTTCTTTTTTACCTGGGCAGAAGGTTTCTGGCGGGGAACAAGGATTAGGATGTTAGGACTGATGCTTTTGAAATACTGCTTTTGATTGATAGAGATATGGGATTTGGGTTTTTTGTTGATTGCGCTCGCTAAGATCTTTTCTTTCGATCTTATGCCTACGTATTCCCGTTTACCGAAACAGGGAAATCAGAGCGTTCGTAGTTCCTCCTATTCTATGGGAGGAAATTGGTTTTTGGTGTCTTGTTCAAAGCCCAAGACGTGAAGCGAAAGGTGGTTTGTATCTTGTTCAAAGCCCAAGATGTGAAGCTGAAAGGTCTATTTGTGTCTTGTTCAAAGCCCAAGACGTGAAGCTGAAAGACCTCGGCTTTAGAGAGAATTTGTCATCTCTAAAGAGGAGAGAAGGAGAATTACTTTAACTAGGATACGCGGATCCGAGCAATGCCATAATTTCCGAAGAAAGGGTTTTAACCTGAAGGAGAAGACTTTAACTCAGTGTAGAGCAATGCCATCTTTCCTTAGGAAGGTCTCATGCTAAAAGAGGGACAGTGGCGTGGATATAGATGATCCAGAGGCTTGCCGCTTACAGCGATTAGATGAAAGGGAAAGAGTTGTTGATGTTTGTATACTGTGAACGAGGCACAACTTTGATGCTACAAGGTTAATTGGATCAACCAGTGGTTTTCTTATACAAAGCCTAAGAGGAGGCTAATTTCCGCTAGGAAAATCGTTATACAAAGCCTAAGAGGAGGCAATTTTGTGTCCCGTACAAAGCCCGAGAGAGAGGCTAAAAGATTTTGACCCGACGATGGAGTCTTTTGGTATCTCGTATAAAGCCCGAGATGAAGGCGATTGTTTGTTTGGCTCAATAAGAACCTTTTTGTATCTCGTACAAAGCCCGAGATGGAGGCGAAAGGGGGATTGACTCAACGAGGGAGTCTCTTATGTGTCTCGTACAAAGCCCGAGAGAGAGGCTAAACGTTGTTTGACTCCGCTGGGGAGAATCATTTGTACAAAGCCCAAGAGAAGGCTAAGGTTATTGTGTCAGTTAAGTGACAGGTCCAGTATACTGATTTTGAAAGAGAAAATCAGTTCTTATATGAGAATCACTGTACTCATGGGTTAGATCTGAGGATCGGGGTTGTTTCCTTTTCTTTGGGGAAACTGGGAATCCAAAGGGTATTGAGACTGTCCGAGTCTGCGGGTTTCCTTCCTATTTAACGAAGGGGTCACTTGAGAATGTCTTTTGAGACTCAAGGAAGTTAGACTGTCCGTGTCTAGAGTTTTATCTTTCATACTATGCTTTGAGAAACAGTAGTAGACTCTATGAAAGGACTGTTCTATGAGGATGATTAGGTTCTGTTCCTATACCTCTAGGAGGTCGTCGGGACAATTTGTACGAAGCCCAAGAGGAGGCTGGAAACTTTTAAGAAGCCGACGGGTCCTTGTACGAAGCCCAAGAGGAGGCTATCATTCCCGGAGGAAGAGATCATTATACGAAGCCTAAGAGGAGGCTGTGAATACTTCTAAGAAGCCGTATTGTCCTTGAATAATGCCCAAGAGGAGGCCGATGCTTTTAAGAAGCCCGTGGGTCTATCATCTCCTTTCCATTAGGAGAGATAACTCTTTTAAAGATAAAAACCACTGGTAAACGTGCGAGGTTTGCTATCCAGCGACTTTTAGCTTTTAAAGAGGGTTCCTTAGTTAAGGTCCAAGATTATGACCGTAGTGGGTACCCAAACCCTGAGACATTCAAGGCAAGCTATCCACAAGGAATAGATCAAGTCAGGAAAGTTCGAGAATTTGGAAGAAACTCAAAGATGCCATTCACAGAGAATACATTCATCTTGGGGAGTAGAGCTTCTTGACGATTCCTAAGGAGGACAACCGAAGAGAAGACTGTATCTGGTGCTCCTATTGGGGATCTAGGCGTCTATTTCTACGAATAAATGAAACGGCGTCACCTAGTTCTAGACGTAGTAGCCGGGGAAACTCGAAATATCTATACTATTATTACACAGTAGATATGAGTTTATGAAAGGAGACTTACAGTGAGCAGCCCCACAATACAGTTTATAATATGAAAGCAGTAAACGAAAGTGATAACCACTTACTCGGTTGGAGTGCTTCCATGCTGTTTGGTTAGTTGTTCAACAAAGAAAGATTGAAAACAACAGTATATTCAAAATCAAAGGAGAAAGTGCTTTGAAAAAGAAAGATTTGGGGCTTACAGCTCAAGGAGAGGCCCAGGGTTTTATCAGTGAGCGCACTGTTTGATTTTGTACAGCGGGACGATTTTGTACAGCGGGACTTATACAAGTGACTGGGGCCCAAAAAGGTTTTCTGTACAAAGGGATGGGTCTTACACTCTCTCAAGAGGCCCAAAAAGGTTTGAAGAAAAAAGAGTGGGGCTTATAACACGAGGGTAGGCCCAAATGATTTTTCGTTTAAAAATGGCGATCGCGGTTTTCTTTTAACGCAGAGGGACTTATACAATAAGTGAGGCCCAAAATGTTTTGGTTAAAAGGGGGTTGGGTCTTACACTCTAATAGAGGCCCAAAGTGTTTTGAATGGGTCTTATAGCTCAAGGAGAGGCCCAAATGATTTTTATTTTTAAACGGGCGACGATCATGCCGTTTACTTGTACAGAGGGACTTATACAATGAGTGAGACCCAAAAAGTTTTTGTACAAGGGGGGATGGGTCTTACACTCTCTCAAGAGGCCCAAAAAGTTTTGAAAATGATTTATGAGGGTTGAATTAATCCAAAACCCTAATTTGTTTTCCAAATGTATTTAATTGAATAAAAATTCAATTAAAATGATCAAAAATTGTTTAACATATGGAAAACAAATTGTGATCTTGGATTAATGCTTCAAAAATTAAGTATTGACCTACAAAATAATTAGAAAGCATTAAAAGTTGCAAAATCAATGTAGAAAAAATATTTAAAATGCCAAAAACAATCAAAATATTAATTCTTTACAAAAATATCAATTATATGAAATAAATAATATTTTTGGGATTTTTTGTGAAAATAAAATATTTTAACATTTTTGTGAATTATTAAAAAAAGAACCAACTCAAAATCATTAAAACTCAGAGAGAAATTAATTTTTGAATCAATTAAACAAAATCACAAAATTCAAATATTCAAATTATTCAAAAATGGCGCCAAGAACACACCAAGAACACGCGCGTGTTCTGGGTTTGGCTGATTTGCATTTTCTCCTCAATCTCACTGAATACTTGATTATAACATGCAATCTACATATCATTATGCTCGCCTCAACCTCACGATCATGTCTATGTACTTTAATTTCATTTAAATTAAACATACAACAAGAAATCACAAATAGACCTCAAGAACCCTAATTTCTGCATGAAGGCTAGGATTTTTGATACACGATTCAAACAATGCAATTAATTGAGGGAAAACATTCCATGCATGATTATGAACATATGGCCAAATTATTGTGCGAGGAAATATGCATAGATTGAGAGATGCCCAAGTTTAGGCTTACCTCTAGGCCGTGACAGCAAGTTCAAAGTGATTTTTGATTTGGAGGTGTTACAGATGAGTTGTGATGATCTGAACAGCTTCCCTACACCCTATGGATTGTGTTTGGATGGTTGGACTTGATTGAAATTGGCTGGATCATTTTGTGGTACCTCAGCTGCACTTTGGTTGAAACCTTGAGCAACCAGCTGGTGATTTTTGTGAAATTGATGTTTCAGAAGTAATCTAAGTGTTTGATCAGCTCATATGTGATGTATGTGAGGTGTGTGAGTGATTGGTTTGATTGGAATTGCTCTCAAAATCAAAACCCGATAGCTACCTTGCTAAGAAAGGCATTTTTGCCAAGAGAAAGAGATTTTGAGGAAAGCATCTGTTAGATGGCTTTGGTGTACTCAAACTGACCACAATTGAGCTCTATTTATAGTAGAGCAAGTTTGTTTTGCAAGGAATAGTGCATGGCAGCTGGTAAGTAGGTTTGGCCAATGTTGGCAAATGAAAATCCAAGTCTCCTCTAGCCATTGACTAGAGGTTAGGGCACAGAGCTTTGGTTCCCTTGGTCTTGGATAAGTCTTGACTGATTTCAGATGAGAATGGCTCAGTCCATGCCACCTTGATGGTTCCATTGAATGCCTCATTCCAAATTTGAAGTCTTGTCCCTATTTTGGCCATTCTAGGTTCAACATGCTATTTATTGTTCCATGGACTTTGGAGGCTTGGCTCAGTGATTGTCCCCTTTAGATTCAATCCTCTGAGGTGTCCAAGTGGATAGGAGCAATTGAATTTGGCTGATTTTGGCAAATCGACCAAAGTTGCAAATTCTGCCTTGCCTTGACAGATTTCAGCAAGGCAACTTGGCAATGTTGTATCTCATGATGTAGGTTGAATTTGGCAATGTTCTTGGCCATTTTGGAAAGCTCTTACATGATACAACAACTATTTGAACAAGTTTGGTTTTGATCTCTTTTGATTCCAAGTGAAAAATCCCCCTACATTTGGTAAAAAGTGAGGCAGAATCTGACTTAGTGAAAATTTCACTAAGTGTTGGAAAAAGTGACATTTTCACTTTTCAGCCACTTTGATCACTCCATAACTCAAAATCCTTAATGAATTGGAATGACTTGTAGTTGAAGTTTTTGTAGGTGATAATGAGGGCTACAAATCCATCTTTGGATGAGAAAAAAATGGCCTTGTGGTTTAGGAGTTATGGTCCTCCAAAGTTGGTACCTTTGCCACTTTATCTTTAACTTAGAAAATTTTTTAAGTTTTATGGTTACCCCTTTTACAAGTTATCTCACTTTTCTTGATTTTTCTTGATGAATGATGATTCAAATCATACATTAACATCATTTTAGGGTTAAAAATCCATTTTGGTGAAAAATCTCAAAAAGTCAAAGTTGACTTTTGTGCACAGTTGACTTTTTATCAGATGAATTCCAAACTGTGCAATTCTTCAGGAAATCATGTCCTTGACCTAAATCAAACTTGATGGACATGTTCCATGGGTGTCATAGGGTATATTCAATCATGTATTAGGGTTTGGGAGCATGTCCAGGCCAAAAGTCAAAGTTACAATTGACTTTTCCCTTAAAACCCTAATTGTGGTGCAGATGAAATTGAGACTTGTTGCTCAAACTTCTTGGATTAATCCATTGTCCCAAATGGATCAATATGGTATATTAGAGACCCTCAAATCCTCTATTGAGGTCTTGGCTCATGGTTTGTCCCAAAAGTCAACTTAGGGGTGAATTAGGTCAAGAAACCCTAATTCCTGATTTTTGATGAATGCATCCCCTGAGGCAAAATTGACTTGATGCATGGGTTCATGAGGTTCCATGAAGTATATTAGGTTATGTTTTGGATCATTGCCTTGTGCCCAGATGAAAATTTCCATCTGGAGGCCCTGGTCGACCAAAACCCTAATTTGGTGACACTGTCGATCTTGAGACTTGATCCACCTAGAAGGGAGCAGCCTTGTGCTTAATCCTTGAAGTGGGAGTCCTTTTTGATCCATTGTGGATATTTAAGAGATTAGACAAGTTGAAGATCATGTCATTTCTTGATTGATCCTTTGTCTAAGCACTCAGAGAGGGCTTGAAACCCTAATTTTGATTGTAGTGGATGCTCACCCATCTTTGGGGAGACTAATGAAGCATAAAGGTACATCCATATTGTGATGATGATTTTCACAATGATGGGAAATCTAAGTGGTCAAAATTTGGGGTATTACAGATGCCCCTATTTAATCTTCGTGGACCCGAATGTGTGAATGACGAAGGGATTCGGGCATTCGGGGTGCAAGAGGATTAAATATCGGAATACCCAAAATTTTGATGGTGGTTATGAATGGTAGCTTACGCATTCATCTTCTTTAGCTAAGCAATGATGCTTAGAAAAGGTAAACTTCCCCTCGATCCTGGTCTTCAGCCAAGGAACTGGTCTTAGTTTTCTTTTGAAATAAACCTCCCATCGTTCTTGGTTTCCTACCAAGGAACTGGTCTTAGTTTCTGATTTAAACTTCCCCTCGATCCTGGTTTCTTACCAAGGAACTGGTCTTAGTTTCTGATTTAAACTTCCCCTCGATCCTGGTTTCTTACCAAGGAACTGGTCTAAGTTGTCTTTTGTCAATAAACTTTACTGACAAGGGACGCTATTCGTAGCGGCTTTCCTTCAAACTTCTCGCCGAATTTTCCTGGGGAGATGCCATTTGAGCGGAAAAAGTTTTGATGTCAGACTTGCTGGGGAACCCAGTCGTCTGAGTTGTAGAGGTACACAAACTTCTCTGTTTTGGAGACGCCATTTGTCGATTCTACTAGGGAAAGCGAGTCTCTTGAGAGACTGTTTTCGTTTAGGATCTTTCATCATACTTTTCTCGGGATCTTCCCGGAGAAACGCCATATGATGGGGTCCAATTTTGAGGTGCCAATGACCTTCTCATCAGTGGTTTTTCAGAGAAATACTGATGTACTGCCGAATCTCTGATTAAGAGGCTTTCTCTGTGGATTTTCCTTAATCCGGGAAAGCGAGGATATCATCTTCAATGGCGAAGAGTGACATCTGTTGAAGGTTTCTCTGGTCATTCAGAGGTTCAAGTTATCAAAGTGGCCAATTGCCGACTCTGATCTTAGAGATTCACTGGAAACGAGATTGTTCAGACGTGATACTTCCTGACGAGGAAAGAACTGACAAACTCGATTGAGAGGACGGTTATCACGGCAGGATAAGACCGACTCAAGTGATAGTGATGCAATATGAAATGCGAATGCAAATAAAATGCATGATATATGTATGTCTATGCTGACAAAACAGACGCGACATACAGACTAATAGATGAACATAATTGGATACTCGGCCATCGCGGGGGCGAAGAAGTATCGTTGGTTCAAAATAGCAATTCCACCTTGCTTAGGAGAGATAGTCCCGTTGGGAGCTATGTTGATCGGGCTTAGGAGATGAGAACTCGGCCGAGGTGTGTCAGATGAAACAAGGTCTCTGACACAGTTGATCCCTCATTCAGGAGTACTGGCTTAAAAGGAGTACTTTGATTCTGCACTTTGAAGTTCGCTTACTTCGGGAGAAACGATCGATGTTCTTCTGATGTTCAACAGTCAAAAGAAATTGCCATCTTTAATTTAAAAGCAGAAAAAGTTTAACAAGTAAATTTATTTTTGTTTTATTTCAAGAATCCCTGATTAAGTTTAAACAACGTCGTTCTGTAAAGCTAAAACAAGTAAAGAATTACAAACAAAAGCACAAGGGCTCAAATTTTATTGATAAGATGGAGATCAGCCAAACGCGTGATTCCAAAGAGTATATACAAAGTTAGAAAATGGTAATTTACAGGGAAAAGGGCTACGTTGAAACATAACGACCACTATCCTTCTACCAACTTTGAATTCGGGACATCCTGAGCTTCTGTCGAAGATGACCTTGACTGGAGTTTTCCTGACGGATGATGATGCAACTGCTGCTGAGGGACTTGCCTCTGTTGAACATAGTTACTTGCCATTATCCCTAACTTTTGCCTGGATTGTACTATGAAATTTCCAATCCATCGGGATGATTCTTTTCATGTCTCTAACTTTTGCCTGGACCGCCCTTTCGGGTTTTCAATCCATCGAGATGTTTTTTTTTTAGGCGAAGTATTTCTTGACTACATCAACATTCGTGGGGTAGGCAAATTCCTCTCCGTCCATGGTTGCAAGTCTCAAGACGCCGCTTGAGAAAGCTTTCGTGACCACATAGGGGCCATCATAATTTGGGGTCCATTTGCCCCGAGAATCAGTGAGAAATGATTGTATCTTCTTGAGCACAAGGTCTCCTTTCCTGAAGACACGAGGTCGGACCTTTTTTTCAAACGCCCTCTTCATTCTTTGTTGATACAACTGACCGTGGCATAGTGTCGTGACTCGTTTTTCCTCGATCAGATTCAATTCGTCGTGTCGACTTTGACACCATTCAGCTTCGGTGAGCTTAGCTTCCATCAATACCCGGATTGATGGGATCTCTACTTCTATGGGGAGAACTGCCTCCATGCCATATACTAGAGAGAAAGGGGTTGCCCCTGTTGAAGTGCGGACAGATGTTCGATAACCGTGAAGAGTAAAGGGTAGCATTTCGTGCCAATCTTTATAGGTTACAACCATCTTTTGAACGATCTTCTTGATGTTCTTGTTAGCCGCTTCTACCGCCCCGTTCATCTTGGGTCGGTAGGGAGATGAGTTATGGTGTTCGATCCTGAACTCTGCACACAACTCTTTCATCATCTTATTGTTCAAGTTAGATCCATTATCAGTAATGATCTCGCTTAGAACATCATAACGGCAGATGATATTGTTTTTGATAAATCGGACCACCACTTGTCGGGTTACATTGGCGAATGACGTTGCTTCGACCCACTTGGTGAAATAGTCAATGGCTACCAGGATGAACCGATGTCCGTTTGAAGCCTTGGGCTCAATCATACCAATCATATCGATTCCCCATATGGAAAATGGCCACGGGGAAGAAAGAACTTTGAGATGTGATGGCGGTACATGAATTTTGTCGGAGTATATCTGACACTTGTGACACCTCCTCATGTACTTGTAGCAGTCGGATTCCATGGTCAACCAATAATACCCGGCCCTGAGAATTTTTCTCGCCATTGTGTGTCCGTTGGCATGAGTGCCAAAGGATCATTCATGAATTTCTTTCATGAGCATGTCTGCTTCTGGTCTGCCGATGCATCGGAGCAAGACCATGTCAAAATTTCTCTTATAAAGAGTGTCACCGCTCAGGAAGAAGTTTCCAGCCAATCTTCTGAGGGTTTTCCTATCTTTTCTGAGTGCCCCAGATGGGTACTCTTGTTTCTGAAGGAAGCATTTAATATCGTGATACCAAGGTCTGTCGTCTATGACTGCTTCAATCGCGAAGATGTAAGCGGGCCGTTCAAGGCGCATTACGTCAATCTTAGGTAGGTCATTCCATCGACCTACGCTAATCATGGAAGAGAGAGTGGCTAATGCATCAGCCATGTGATTCTCACCACGAGGGATGTGATGAAAGTCAACTCTGTTGAAGAAGGGTAACAACCTCCTTGCATAGTCTTTGTAAGGAATCAATACTGATTGGTATGTGTTCCAATCTCCTTTTATCTGGTTAATAACCAGGGCTGAGTCGCCGTATACGTCCAAGTTTTTGATCCTTAAATCAATCGCTTCTTCGAGACCCATGATACATGCTTCGTATTCGGCCTCGTTGTTCGTACATTTGAACGTAAGTCTGGCAGTGAAAGGAATGTGGGAACCCTGAGGGGTAACAATGATTGTCCCAATTCCGTTTCCATAATGATTGACTGCTCCGTCAAAGATAAGTCCCCACTGGGAACCTGGTTCTGGCCCTTCACTGGGTAGCGGTTCATCGCAATCTTTCATCTTTAGATACATGACATCTTCGTCTGGGAAGTCAAACCCGATTGATTCTTGATCGTCAATCGGTTGATGAGCCAAATGATCGGCTAAAATACTTCCTTTAACGGCTTTCTGAGCATGGTACTCTATGTCATATTCTGATAGTAACATCTGCCAACGGGCAATCCTTCCCGTGAGAGCAGGTTTTTCGAAAACGTACTTGATTGGATCCATTTCAGAGACCAACCAAGTAGTATGACGAATCATGTACTGGCGAAGACGTTTGGCTGCCCAAGCCAAAGCGCAACAAGTTTTCTCAAGCATTGTGTACCGAGTTTCACAGTCGGTGAATTTCTTGCTTAGATAGTAAATGGCAGACTCTTTCCTTTTAGTTTCGTCTTGTTGGCCAAGTACACATCCCATTGAGTCCTCTAGAACTGTGAGGTAAATGATCAGTGGTCTTCCTTCCACTGGAGGTGATAGAATCGGAGGATTCAACAGATATTCCTTGATACTGTCGAAGGCGGTTTGGCAATCTTCTGACCAAACGCAATCCTGGTTCTTTTTGAGTAACTTAAAGATCAGCGCGCACGTCGCGGTCATGAGGAATATGAATCTGGAGATATAGTTCAAACTTCCCAGGAATCCTCTGACTTGTTTTTCAGTTTTCGGAGAAGGCATTTCTTGAATGGCCTTGACCTTGTCAGGATCAACTTCAATTCCTTTCTGGCTGACGATGAACCCTAGTAATTTCCCCGAACGGACACCGAAGGTGCACTTGTTGGGATTCAATCGGAGCTTGAATTTTCTTAGACGTTCGAACAATTTTGACAGATGTTCAACGTGCTCATTCTCTGTTTTTGATTTTGCAATCATGTCATCGACATATACCTCGATTTCCTTATGTATCATGTCATGAAACAGAGTAGTCATGGCCCTTTGATAGGTTGCCCCGGCATTCTTCAAACTGAACGACATTACCTTGTAACAAAAGGTACCCCATGGGGTAATGAACGAAGTTTTCTCCATGTCTTTCGGCGCCATTTTGATCTGGTTATAGCCCGAGAATCCATCCATGAAGGAAAAAACTTTGAACTTTGTTGTACTGTCAACCAACATGTCAATGTGTGGTAAAGGAAAGTCGTCCTTTGGACTTGCCTTGTTCAGATCTCTGTAATCGACACACATTCTAACCTTTTCGTCCTTTTTGGGAACGGGTACGATGTTGGCTAACCATTGAGGATATTCAGATGTAGCGAGGAAACCCGTGTCGATCTGTTTCTGTACCTCCTCCTTGATTTTGATGGCCATGTCCGGGTGAGTGCGTCTCAACCTTTGCTTTACTGGCGGACATTCTGATCTCAACGGTAAGTGATGTTCCACGATGCTGGTATCCAACCCTGGCATATCCTGATAGGACCAAGCGAATACATCAGGAAATTCTTTGAGAAGCTTTATCAAACCCTCTCTGGCAGTTGGACTGAGCAGTGCTCCGATCCTGATTTCTTTTCTCTCTTTTTCTGAACCCAAGTTTACCATTTCCAATGACTCTTTGTGAGGTTCAATGGACCTTTCCTCTTGTCTGAGTAGTCGGGAGATCTCTTCTGGAATTTGGTCGTCATTTTCTTCTTCAGCCTCGAATAACGGGAACTCAAAGTTGGGAGAAGGCATCAGATCGTATGTTTCAACGGGGTATAAAACAAGCAATCTGCATGACGTGATGATTTGTGTTTAGAAGAGATAGAGAAAATGTAAGTGTGTGCAGTGTTTTGATTTTACTGCTTGTTTTTATTATTGAATGTTTTTTAGGATTACCATTTTCTGAAAAAGCAAAAAGAGAAAACAGCAATTAATGTGGAAATTACAGAACGACGTTATTTTATTAATGAACAAGTCGAATCTTGAAACTACAACCCTATAAAACAAAACTCTGTCGCTTTGGGCAAAGCGAAGAGGGAAATTTACAAAAAGCGAGCCCTATCAAAACATCCGTTTCACCTGGGCAGGGTGAAAGGTTAAAGATGGCAATTACTTTGACTGACGAACGACCTTCGGAACCTCGACGGTAACCCATTGGCGGCGAACTCCTCGGTGAATCACAAAGTCTGGCACCTTCCTTGATTTGTCTTCAGAAATGACGCTGATTTCTGGTGGAGCAGGATCATTGGAATCTGCCTCCCAAGCAGAATTGTCGTAGGAGGATTCCTCTGTTGTATTTTGCATAGCATTTGTGCTCTCAGCTGTATCTCCCCATCCAGTTGGCTGGATATCTTCAAGCCTGATACGAGAGCTTTCGGGAGCGGTGTACTTGACCATATAGTCGTATTTTCCACTCGGTTGTCCCAAGGTGTCCCACACTTTTTTGGAACTGGAGGAATCATCCCTCTCGATGACGTTGACCTCGGGAAAAGCATAGTTGATGAATTCAAGTCCTGCGAACGTTGAGAATTCATCTTCATGTTGAGTAGTTTCTGAATGACCTGAGTGTCGATCCCATGACATGGTGGGGACACAGGTATTCCGTTCAATGACGCTCAGCTGAGTTTCATTGTTCGGCTGACTTTCTTACCCCAAGTTTCCTGGGTAAGGCTGCCACACTGGCAGGCCATCCATTGGGCCATAGTAATTGTGATCAAAGTTGTCTTTCATCAGAGTGTCTTCCTCTAATGAATTTGGCGGAGCACGACATCCTTCCGGATCACAATCTCCGTAGATCATTTCGACATCTGATCTTGGTATAAATCTCGGACTTTCTGTAGGAAAGCAAAAAGGCATATGCACCTCTTCCTGAGACATATAGCCGTCCTTGTTAAGGTAGGACTTCCATTCTTCATCTGTGTCAGAGGGATCTTCCTCATTGATAGCATGAACTGTCTGAGACACTGGGTGAAGGAAACCTTCACTGTGGAAGAAGTTTTGAAGGGGATGAAGACTCTCATCATTGGCAGCTATCTGGGTACAGGTTGCAGAAAAACCAAGACCCTTCTTTGTTTTATTGTCAATAGGAATGACAAGCCGTCCCCATCCTGTCGCATCGGTACTCTCGACCACTTTGATAGCATCTTTGTATGAAGAAATTGAAGTTCCTTCTTTGAACTGATTGTCCTTGCTCACCGATAGTGCTTGGAACTGCGTTCCAATAACCTCCTCGGGTTCCACACAAGTAGATGATGATAGGTTACTCACAAGCAAGGCTTGTTCCCCACAAACCGTGACAAGTTGATCGTTCTTGACGAATTTTAGCTTTTGGTGGAGGGTTGAAGTAACCGCTCCAGCTTGATGTATCCAAGGTCTTCCTAATAAATAACTGTATGTTGCCCGGATGTCCATGACCTGGAAAGTGATTTGGAAAGTGTGAGGACCAATAGTTATGGGAAGATCAACTTCGCCGATAACTGTTTTTCTGGATCCGTCGAATGCTTTGACGACGACCTCGCTGGTTCTCATCGGCGGGCCCTTGAATGATAATTGCATCAAAGTGGACTTCGGCATAACATTCAGGGCTGACCCTGTGTCTACCAGTACGTTGGCTAAAGCATCGCCCTGGCAGTTAACTGTGACATTGAGCGCCATGTTATGACGGCGACCCTCTTCAGGTAATTCCTCATCACTAAATCCCAAATTATTGCAGGAAGTAATGTTAGAGACAATGCTATCGAATTGTCTGATTGTTACATCCTGTTCCACAAAGGCTTGCTCCAAGACTTTCTGTAGAGCCTCTCTGTGTGCTTCTGAACTGAGTAACAGTGATAATACTGAGATCTTTGAAGGAGTCTATAACAGTTGATCAACAATGTTATATTCACTCCTTTGGATGAGCTTTAGCATCTCATCTTTGTCTTTTGAAAAGTCGGGATTACTAGATTGACCGACTGGTGGATCAGGAATTTCTGCCTGAAGTTCCTTTTCTTTGTTGGATTCTCCAACCCCTCGGTTGAAGATTCGACTGCTCCGTGTTACACGCCTGATGTCTGTAATATTCACGACGGAGGGTAGTGGAATTTCCTTTCCATTCTCGATTATTGTTGCACCGTATTTGTAAGGGATTACCTTAGCTGATTCATACGGTAGTGGCCCCGGTAGATAGATGACTATGGGAACCTTCTGATTTTTCTGACCATCATAAGTAATCTCGATCCGTTCCTGGTTGGGAACTCTAGATTCGTCAAGTAGAGGGATGATGGCAAAAACATCCCTGGTCCTGTGATGACCAGAGATCGTGACAACATCCTCAACTTGCTCGGCAAGGTAGTTCAGCGACCAAATGATGGGTCCTGAACCTGGATATGGACGAATTTCTTCATGATCGACCTGACCCTGAAGAGCTGCTCTCACAAGGTAACACCCTTGGTTACTTTCCGAACAGACGCTACAACTGTCATAGTTGTGTGGTGGCACCTGGCCACACCCACTTTGAATACAATGTAACCTCACTAGGTTATCTTCCATTGATCGGACATCCTGACTTTGACGACGAGTAGGATTCCTGTGATTGATACTAATCTGCTGAGTATCTTCATCCATATAGATTGGCATCCACCAGTGATTTAACAAGTACTGAAGTGCCTCCTGGACAAGGGTACAACCCTGATCGTTTTCGCAACCTGCTTTACAGCTTTGATAGTCATGTGATATTAAGAATCCGAGTCAGACCTGCTCAGCATGTAACTCTACCAGGTTGGTATTCATCACGCGAATGTCAAAGATCTGAACCATGTTGATTTGATAGGAGTTCCTATCATGGTAGTCTTGGATCCATCCAAGATCCATCTGACGCTGGAGGGCCTCTTGTATGAAAGAGCATCCCTGTTTGTCTACCGAGCAAATCAGACAGGAACTGTAATCGTGCCGCGGCAGATTATGATACTGGCTTTGCCTTGAGTGCATCGCCACCAAGTTGACCTTCATCGCACGGATGTCGTGGTTTTGAATGATGTTGGAATTCGTGTAAACCATGTTAACTCCACGAACTCGGTGCTCCTGGATCCATCCAAGATCCATTTGCTCCTGTAGAGCTGCTTGCACCACAGAACATCCCTGGTTGTCTTTAGAGCAGATATCACACTGGTGATAATTATGAGGTGGCACATGGCCATATCCCCTCTGTCTACAATGCATCTTGACCAGATTGGTTTTCAACAAGAGTACATCATGAATTTGATAGACATTGTTAGTCTCTTTCTCAATCAGATTGACTGCAGCTTTCTCATGTTGAGGCAGCGGGTTCGTGAGAACGTTGGGATTCGTATCTTTAAAAGATAAGACCCTGCTCCTAACAAGCTTTTGCACGTCGGACTTGAAATTGAGGCAGGTCTCTATGTTATGCCTTGAACCTCCTTGATGATAAGGGCATGTTTGATCCGCTTTAAACCAAAAAGGCGGATTTTCCGGAACTGAAAGGGGAGACTTAGTCTGAATGTGCCCCTTAGCCAGCAGTAACGGAAACAGCTCTGCGTACGTTACGGGTATAGGATCAAATCTTGGTGGCCGTGTTGTACGGTTGTTATTATATGGAGGACGAGCCTGCTGAAGAGGCTGTTGTGTCCTTTGTTGGTCAGGTTGGCTCTGCGCAACCTGAGGTTGATACATAGGAACAGGCGCGGGGCCGATAGTAGGAGTGACAACTGCTACTGGCTGATAACGTCGCCTTTGCTTTCCGAGAGAGATATTCCCAATATCTTGCTCTTTTTTCTTAGGGAGAGCACTACCGTATTTTTTAGTACCGCTCGTCGATCCAGTGTCTTTTACCAAACGTCCTTCTCGGACGGCTTCCTCAAGACGTACACCCATGCCGACCATTTTGGTGAAATCACTGGGCGCACTGGCAACCATTCGGTCATAGTAAAATGAGCTTAAGGTCTTTAAGAAGATCTTTGTCATCTCTTTTTCCTCAAGAGGCAGACAAATTTGAGCGGCAATTTCACACCACCTTTGAGCATACTCCTTAAAGGTTTCCTTGTCCTTTTGTGACATTGATCTGAGTTGATCTCTGTTGGGTGCCATGTCCAAATTGTATTTGTATGGTTGGACGAAGGCAATACCAAGATCTCTGAATGTACTGATCGTAGTACGGTTTAAACCCATGTACCATTTGAGTGCGGCACCGGTTAAACTATCCTGGAAGTAGTGAATCAGCAGGTCCTGATTCTCCGTCTGGGCTGACATCCGCCGAGCGTACATCACCAGATGGCTCTGAGGGCAAGAGTTACCCTTGTATTTTTCAAAGTCGGGCACTTGGAACTTGTGCGAGACTTTCACATTTGGGACCAAGCAGAGGTCTGCGGCGTCCTTCCCAAATAGATCCTGACCGCGAATGGCTTGCAGCTCTTTCTGTATTTCCAAGAACTGTTCCTGGAATTCATCCATTCTGTCAAACATAGTTTCCTTCTTACCAGAAGGTGTTGGTGGAATCTCTCCTTCCGGGACAGTGTGCACCACATGGGGTGGTACCGTGACTACGTCAGTAAGTCTTGGCGCCTCCCGAAGTTTGTAACCTTCAGGAGTCTTGAGTATGCCCCTGGCATCTTCGCTTTCCCGAAGTTTGTAACCTTCAGGCCCAGTGGCTTCTGTTGCGATTCCCTGATCTTCAGTGATCGGCGGAACATATCCTTCCGGGATATAGTTAACAGGCATGCCCCAAGGACGATCTTTCGGCATCTGATACCTAGGATCATACTTTTCTATGATGGGCGTTGAGGTGATCACTGAGATCACAGTTCTTTGTAGCTGAGCTTCTGCCATGGCTTGTATGTCGTTACGAAGCTTTCTCATATCCTCTCTTAGAGCGTCGATCTCTTCTTTCAACTCTCTGTTTTCTTCCTCAAGATCATCCATCTTTTTCTGACGATTGGCCCGAGTATTGTACGAATGAGACAGTTTGACTCTAGAATCGAGACACAAACGTGAGATTCGTAGGTAAGGAGAATACGCGATGTGAGAATGATGAATGCAATGATTATATTAATTGTTGTTTTTTTGTTTAATCAAAATAAACTTTGACAATTAGATTGCAAATATCAAACAGTGGGGAAACCCCTTTTTATTGAATTCCCAAGGATTACAGAAATGGAAATACAGTAGATTACAAAGTGCAGAAACAGAAACCTAAACTAATGGGTCCCGAGTCCTCTCCGAAGAGAAATCGGGTGCTGATTCTGGTATCTTCCTTTTCTTTGACCGGGGCGCTTGGGCCATTGTCGGGTTGTCATTCCTTTGCCAGGTGAAAGGAGCGAGCAAATTCCTTTGGTCATCTTGATTCTCTACAGCATGTTGCTCCAAAATTTCAATCAGAGCATCTTTCTCTTTTAGTAGTTGCTGTATTTGGATACACTCTACGTCGAGGGTGCGGTACTGTTCACTGTTGATTTTGGCGAACAATCTCTGGTTTACCAGAATGGTGAAGTCTGGGTTACTTGCAGGATTAACCAAACAAATCCTAGGACATCGGGCGAAAACTTAAATCAACGTGATAATTTTAAGTCAAGGGTGATATCTTGGTGTTTGGTTTTATGTATTAAGTCTTTTAGAATGAAAGATTTCGACGAACTCTAGATAAAAGTCTGAGATAAAAGAAAATGACTTTGAAAAGAACTTTAAAGTAAAATGGCGAAGGAAACATAAAGATGTTGGTAATGTAAAGAAATTGGTAAAAAGACTTTGATTGATAAAGAAATTGATAAAAAGACTTTGATTGATAAAGAAATTGAAAGATGGTGTTTACACGTACATTTTTCCGGATAACTCTTTTCTCTCACACGGGTACTTTGAGTAATTGCAGGAAGTTTTTGTACAAGTTTTCACACACGAATTCTAATAACAACTACCCTATTTATAGATAAACAAAATAATTGCTATTAACGACTAAATCCTAAAACTTCGACATCTGGCCTTCTGCATGTCTCCCTTTCGCCAGGTGCTTCCACGCGTCTTCTGCCAAATGTTATAATTCTCTTGAATTTGAATCTTTAAGTTATGTCGAACCAACGCGTCCTTTCAGACTTGTCGAATTGTTGAACTATCATAACGTTCTTCATACTTGTCAAAACCTTTTCCATTTGCAGAAATCTTTACTTGACGAAATGTCGAAATGTTGCCCTGTCGAAATGTCGAAGAATGTTGAAGAGTATCTCCCAAGTAGATATACTCTTTCAGTTGTGCTTCTTTTGGCATGTAACTCCACTTGTCGAAAACAACTCCCTATGTGTTGAACTCATGGCGTCGAAAATATGCATATACAAATTGCCCCCCAGCGAAGGTATTTCGACTACCCTGGAGAAATAATCCTTTGGTGTTCAACCAATATTTTGATGCCATGTCATCCTAATTTTAAATTACACAATTTCAAGTCCCAACATATTTCATCATTTTACTTTTCTCAAAACGTCAACTCCAACCCACGTTCTAGCTTCTAGCCCATTATTACTTAACCTAACATCATGGCTATTTCTTTCCAACTTCCACTTTTCGTCATCACCGTCAAGATGATGCCACGTGTCCTCCATGATCACCACTAAACCCAAAGGGTTTTTTATCATCTCCTCTTATAAATACATGAACCCTTATTTCTCTTTCTTTTTTACGCTTTTGAACTTTTCTTCTTCACAACCGCTCCAAATCTTCAACTTCTTTCTCTAAAAAACTCTCTGATTCAACAATGGCTTTTCAAAAACCATCAAGCAGCAAACCTTCCAAGAGTCAGCAACCTTCCATCATCCCTCCTGCGCATAGGTTGGATGAACCAACACTGATTGGGGATCAACAATACATCCCTGAGCCTCCAAACGCGAGGGAAAAAGACTGCATTTTTAAATCCCAGGTACTTATCCCTGTTATTATTTTTGGTAATCATTATGCCATGTTAGGACCACTCCCTAACCCAGAAATTAAACCTCAGCGTTTACAAGAGTTTTTTCCCACTTATTCTCACACCAAACCCATAGGTACTGGGGTGAAACCCCCAACTCTTGAGAAACTAATAGAACAAACTGAACCTCAAGGTTCAAATGAAAAAGATGAGGAAGTAATAAATTTAACCTATCTAAATCATACTAGGATTTTTAGAACTTGTCCTTGGTCAAAAGACCTTTCAGATTACCTGTCTTGGTTGAACAGAGTCGAAAATGTTAAAGAGAAATTTTGGAAAGAAATAGGAATTTTTGACTTGATACAATTATCAAGAGTAGGACCCAATGTTTGCCCTAACATGCTGCTAGCCTCCCTTTATTTTTGGGATAGTGCGTATAACACCTTCCACCTCCCTTGTGGGATGGTCACCCCTACGCTGTTCGACATAGCTGCCATAGTTGGCCTTAGTCCAGTTGGCATTGACTTCGACCCCACTCACCTGAATGAGGACTCCATAGATTTCGACACTAGTTTCTCCCCATACTCCCTTTTTATGTCTCACTACCATGGCGAAGATAACAAAGAAGTTTCTGACAAAGAGCACATAGCTTTTCTAACCTTGTGGCTGACCAAATTCGTCTTTTGCTCCCGCTCACTTCGAGTGGCTAAGAGGTTCATCACTATGGTGAACCAACTCCATGCTGGGATCAAATTATGCTTGAGTGAGGTAATCTTGGCGAACTTGTATGAGTCCTTGAGCGAAAGCGTGCGTTCTTTGAAAACTTTGAAGGACAAAGGGAAGCTTAATTTGGAAGGCCCCTTTTGGCTCTTACAACTATGGCTGAATGCCACCTTCGAAGCCTTTATTCCTGCGAAGCATGACATAAATGAAGAGGAAGTCAAAAACAGGAGTGTCAAATGGCTTAGGTTGGTGCAACTGACACCAACTGATGAAGCAATTAGCCTTCGACGGGCCTTCATTAGCTATGTAATGATGTTTGCTGAGAGACATCATTTTACTTCGACTATGGCTCCATTTGCTGACAGAACAATTGGACCTGAATGGTTTACACGAAAATTCCCCCTGCGAACCAAAAAAGATGAAAACATCTTCCTAAATGTCTGGGAATCCTTTTTGACCCCTAGGCTCCTGTTCTCCCACCGCAACACTACGAAACCCCAGATTGCCTTAATAGTTTATCAACCTAACTTGGTTGCCAGGCAATTTGGCCTAATTCAAATCATGCCTCGACCTCTTTTCCCTAAAAAAGGGGCCATTATTTTCTACAACTCCTTCCACGATGAAGCCACCAGCAGAGAATTGTCGAACAGGCTGACTGACGAATCTTTGGATATTCGACCGGTGGTTTTTCAACCATCATTCCTTTGCACTCCTGAGTTCGACACATGGTGGAGGGAATACTATGCTACCAAATTTTTCGACGTAGAAGCTTTCAACACTCATCTGACGAATGCTTTTGCTCTTGTGCAGGAATGGACTAAAAAAGGTACGCAAAGACACATCCAAGAAATACAAAAATTTCAAAAATATTTTGAAACCGTTTACAGACCTGATGATCTTAGTCGAACCATACGCGAAGCAGCGGTTACTTTAAAAGAAAAATTCACGGAGAAGTTGGAGAAGTTGAAACTGCCTTCACACATTCGACCAGAAGTGCGTTATGACTTGGCTTTCAGCTATTATCCTCCTAAGTTTCCACCTTTACCATCTGCTGAATTTGGTGTGGCTTTAAGTCCTCCATTTCCAGATTGGTTCACATGTGGGAACCATATGAAAGTTCTTCGTGAAAGTTATAAAAAATCTGCTGAACGCGTGGTTGCGACTAAGTATCATCTGGATAACTACCCAGGGCACCTTCATATTGGAATAGAACACGTTCGCGTGGAAGATTCTATTCTTGAAGGTGTTAACAACAAAACGAATTTTGTCAGTTTATTATCACGTATTTCTCATACTGTCTAACTTTCCCCCTTTTTTTTTTCAGCTATGAAAGTGCCTGCAAAGAAAGCTTCCGTCGAAACTCCACAAAGTGCCGCCCAAAAACCTTCGACTAAGGTATAAATCTCTTCCTTTTTTGATCTATTCTTTTGTTTCTTTAAGACACTCACTATTTTTGATTTATATGATCAGGTAAGTCAAAAAACCTCTACAATCCAAAAAATAAAGAAAATACCAGAGATAATCCCTGTCGAAGAGTCCAATGATGAGTCTCATCTCCAAATCCCCCTCCTCAAAAGAAGAAAAGACTGTAGAAAATTGCCTCACAAAAATCCATTGTCAAATCATCTAAGAGGGAATCTTCTAGCAGTCCTGCTACAAAACATCAGCCGAAGGACACGGGGAGTGGAAAGTCTAGTTCCAAAACTGAGTCCTCTAAGGTAAACTTCAATTTCGACCCTTCTCGTTTATTTTATTTCATTTCTTTCTTCTAACTTAGAAATTTTCCTTTTGATAGAAGCAAAAGGTTGTCGAAAAACAGCCTGAGACAATCCAGGAGGAGGTAGCTCAAGAGGAGGACACTCCCAGCAAAGAACTTGAGAGCCAAACGGTCGAAGCATTCAACACTACTGGGGGAGCTGATTCTGATAACAACTCTCCTTCTCATCCTAAAAATGATCCTGAAGAGAAGACCGCTGAAGAAGAAAATCTGTCGAAGCAACAGGAAGCTAGGCGAACTTCAGAGCATAGCAACCAGCCTACTCCTGACCAAACTAAAAGGAGTTCCCAAACAACTGGTTCGACTAGTCTTTCTCATGAAGAGCTTGAAAATCTCAAGGTGCAGAAACCCCTGGACTACCTGAAAGCCATACTTAGCACCAGATTCAACTTTAAAGACTCTTCCTACAGCAGTTCGACTACTTCTGGAGCCACTTCCGAAGTGCAGTCTCTACCCAATATCATGACTCAGATCAAGGCGAAGATCCTTGATGTTGACTTGTTCCAAGTTCTAGAGGAAAATGCCACTGCTCCAATAGAGTTGAAGAAACTGTTGAAGCAAGTTAACGTCTTGGATGCTTCTGTCGAAGTCTGCAATTTTGTGATAGAGCTGACAATTATGATTGACTTATCCAGCGCAGATCTTCACCGTCGAAGGGACTTGTGTCAACAAATCTCTGAAAAAATGGACCAACAAGCTGCTGAATGGAACTCTGTTTCTGCTTCGACAAATAAGGTTTCGAAGCTACAAGAGCTTTCTGAAGCCTCTGTCAAGAAGATTGCTACTTGCCATGACCACATTCAAACATGGAAGAAGCAAATAGCAGTTCTCCAAGAGAAAACTTCCAAAGAGGAGGAACTCATGGCTTCTATCCAGTAGCCTAGGCAAAGCGAGGTTGATGAAGAGTTGAAGGTTGGCATTCAACACGCAGAGACAGCTCAAAAGATCAACCAAGAGATTGAAGTTGCCCATATTCACAGGAACCTATGTGATCGTTGACTTCAATTTCAGAAAGACAAATTTACAGCTTTGAAGGCAAAATTTGCAAGCCTTCAGTTTTAGTCGAATTTGCCTGACAATTTTCAGCCCTTTAAGGCTTTATTTGTAATGATTTAACGCCATCTGTTTGGCAGCACAATATTTCTTTCAATTTCAATTTTATTCGACTGCTATCTTTATTTCCTGCAATATTGGTTTATACTTTTTCAAATACTTGCCATTTATTTTTAATATCCTTTCGTCTTTCCCTATCTCTTCGACCTCATATGCGCCGTTAGAAAATATTTTCAAAACTTTGAAAGGTCCTTCCCATTTAGGAGACCATTTTCCCATAACTCTGTCTTTTCGATCCATAGGAAGAATTACCTTCCACACAAAATCACCAACTGAAAAAGTCTTAAATTTTACTTTTTTATTGTAAAACTTTTCGACTCTCTCTTTTTGTCTCTTTATGAGATCTAAGGCACGTAGCCTTTCTTCGTCTAAATCAACCAACTCATCCATCATCATACTCCAGTATGTCTCTGATGGGATCTCATGATGCCTTTGAACCCTAACTGATTGCAAATACAATTCGACTGGCAAAACTGCATCATGCCCATAAGTTAATTTAAATGGAGTCGAATTGGTTGCTTCTTTAGGAGATGTTCGACAAGCCCATAAAATTTGATCTAAGGTATTATGCCAATTTTTTGGCTTTCCACCTACATGCTTTTTTATCAAATTTATCACTACCTTGTTAGCTGCTTCGACTTGTCCATTAGCCTGAGCATAATAAGGTGTCGAAGTAAGGAGCTTAAAACCTGTTTCCTGTGCAAACTTCTGCATCTTTCGACCAGTAAACACAGATCCTTGATCTGTTGTTATTGTTTCTGGTATCCCAAATTTGTAGATTATGTGCTTTTGGATAAAATCCATAACTGCTTCTTGATCTACATTCACCAATGGTATGGCTTCAATCCACTTAGTAAAATAATCTACTCCAACTAAAATGTACCTTTGCCCTTTTGAAGAAGCTGGTCGAATTTCACCAATCAAATCTAAAGCCCAACCTCTGAATGGCCAAGGTTTTACAATCGAATGTAACTCACTTGCAGGAACATGTGGTATGCCTGCATGTACTTGGCACTCTTGACACCCTTTTGCAAATTCGACACAATCCTTCAGCATTGTTGGCCAATACATTCCTTGTCGAAACAATAACCACTTCATTTTGTGGCCTGCTTGGTGTGAGCCACATGCTCCACTATGCACATTCGACAACGCTATGTATGCTTCATTTTTGCCTAAGCATTTCAATAAGACTCCCTCTGCAGTCTTCTTGAACAATTCATTGCCAAAAAGTACATAACTCAAAGCTCTATATCTTACCTTTCGTTCGACTTTTTGATTTGGATTTTGCAAATATTCTTTGATGGGTTTTCTCCAGTCTTCGACTCCTGCATCATCTACGTTGCAAATCTCATAATTCTCTTCGTCACCATATCCCAATTTTATTGTCTCTAAATCTGATGGGGACAAACCTACAGATATGATTCTTCCTCTGACTTTAATGGCTTTTTCTAACTTCTTCTCCGACACTTTGTATCCTGATGCCAGTTGAGCAAGATCATTCGCCTCTTGATTCTCCATCCTGGGAATGTGCCTAAAAGCCACATTGTCGAACTTCTTGAGAAGTCTATTTGCTATCACGAAGTACATTATTAGATTCTCTTTCACACAGTTGTACTCCTTAGTCAACTGCTTTATTACCAACTCAGAGTCACCCATTATTTCGACTCTTGTTGCCCCCAATTCCAACAAGATTTCAAGTCCAGCAATCAAAGCTTCATATTCGACTTCATTGTTCGAACATAGCCCTTCGACTTTGTACTTGAACTTTGTTGGAATTTTGTCAGGAGAAATAATCACCATCCCAACACCAATTCCATTCTTATGCCTGGAACCGTCGAAATACAGTTTCCATGGTGCTAATTCGACGTACTCTATAGTTTCGACTATAGAGTGGTCGGCTATAAAATCAGCCACCACTTGTCCTTTCATAGCCTTTAAAGGCAAATATTTTAAGGAGTATTCTGTTAGAGCCAAAGCCCACTTTCCAATTCGACTATGCAAAATAGACTTAGACAACATATGTTTTATTACGCCGAAATGAGAAGATACATATACATCAACAGGCTTTATATAATGCTTCAATTTCATACAAGAGAAATATACACATAAACATAGTTTTTCTATGACACTATATCTAGTTTCAGCATCATTTAAGACTCTGCTGAGATAATAGATGGCCCTTTCGACGCCATTCTCATCCTCTTGACACAACATACTTCCTAATGTCTTGTCTGATGCAGAGATATACAATCTCATGCTTCTTTTCCTACAAGGTGACATCAAGATTGGAGGACTAGTCAAGTACTCTTTGATCTTGTCGAAAGCCACTTGTTGCTCTTGCCCCCAGGTGAATTCTTCTTTCTTTAGTCGAAGTAGAGGAGAAAAGGCTTGTGTTTTTCCACTGAGGTTGGAGATGAATCTTCTTAGAAAATTGATCTTCCCTAGTAGAGACTGCAATCCCTTTTTTGTTGATGGCGCTTTCGCTTCCATTATAGCTTTGGCTTTGTTTTCATTTATTTCGATCCCTTTCTTGTGGACCACAAAACCTAAAAAATCACCCGCCCGCACACCAAAAGCACATTTAAGGGGATTCATTTTTAGACCAAACTTTCTCATCCTCTCAAAGGATTGTCGAAGGTGGTCTATATGATTTTTTCCTGAAACAGACTTGATTACAATATCATCAATGTAAATCTGCATAAACGTCTCAATAAAATCATGGAAAATTGAATTCATAGCCCTTTGGTAAGTGGCTCCAGCATTCTTTAAACCAAAAGGCATCACTACCCATTCATAAGTTCCAATTGCTCCAGGACAACGAAAAGCTGTCTTAGAAACATCTTCTTCAGCAATAAAAATTTGGTTATAGCCAGAGTATCCATCTAACATACTTAGATACTCATGACCTGCTGCAGAATCTATAAGCATTTCTGCTACTGGCATATGATATTCATCCTTTGGGGTAGCAGAATTTAAATCTCTAAAATCAATGCATACCCTAAGTTTTCCATTTTTCTTCATAACTGGAACTATATTTGCAATCCAATCAACATACCTGGTAGTGCGGATGAAGTTGCATTTTAGAAGTCTTTCGACCTCTTCTTTTATCTTCGACAGAACTTCTGGTGCGAAGCGCCTTGGAGTTTGCTTGACTGGCTTCTTCCCTTCTATGATTGGCAGCTTCAATTCGACCAAACTTCTGTCCAAACCAGGCATTTCGTCATAATCCCATGCAAAGCAATCTTTGAACTCCTTCAACAACTGGATTATTTCGACTCTGAACTGAGGATCCATCCTTGCACTTATGTAAGTTGGTCTTTTTTCTGCCCCCAGTCCCAAGTTGATTTCTTCTAAAGGATCCTGCGCCACCATCTTCAAATTGTTCGACACTGGATCTTTTTCGAACCCCAAGGGTTCGTCGTCATAAATGGCGTCAAGTTTCTGGTGTTGCCATTCGTCAATTTGGTTGTTATCATCACTTTCCTCAACGTCTTTTTGAAGACATTGTTCATTTGAATCTTCATGATTGGCTTCGACAGCCATGTATTTTACTTCGGCCTCAAGAGCCGCTTTGAATTTGTTTTCGGCTATGTAAGCCGTAATTTTTTCGAGCACTGCTTGTTCACTCATCATCATCGTCGAACTCACTCCCCCATCCTGTTGGTGCTATGTTGGTAGTCCCCCACATGTAGTTGGAGTCACCAATGACTTCCTTATCCCACTGAAAACCATGTGTAGGATGGAGATACATGGAACAGTACGCGTTGTCCGTTGCCTTCAAGTCGAATTCCGCCGGACTGCAAGGAGGTATGTGGGCTAAGTTTTTGTCGAAACTTCGATCACTTACATTGTTTACTTCGGACATGAAGTAACTTTGGTCTGCTTCTATGTTCTCGACGATTCCATCTGGCCTCCAAATAGCTATTCTCTGATGCATTGACGAAGGCACAACACCTATACCATGGATCCATTCTCTTCCCACCAGCAAGTTGTAGTTTGCCCTAGAAGCAATAACTATAAACATTGTTGGCCTTGTTATAGTGCCAACTGTCAGATCCACTTGAATAACTCCCATGGTTGTTCCTATCTTTCCTTCGTAATTCGACAGAACCATGTTGTGGGGTTTTGCATCCGAGTCATCTTTGCCAATCTTTTTCAGCATGAAGTGGGGCATTAAATTCACAGCAGCACCACCATCCACTAGGATCTTGTTCACACCAACACTCTCAATTTTTCCTTTGATAAACAAAGGCTTCAAGTGTGCCTTCATGGAGTCGTCTGGTCTTTCGAAGAAAGCATTTTGCTCTTCGACACAACCATTATTCATCACGTAGTAACACACGGGCTTGTGCACCATCATTTCCTCTTCCATCCCATCCTCTTCGTCTTCGACTTCCATGATCCTATCATAGTCTCTGGGGAGGACTGAGACCACGTTACAGACAACGTCGAAGGATGCCTCTGAATCTGACTTGAAATCATCTGTCATTTCGTCATCCTCCAACTTCTTCTCTTTGGACACACTTTGCGCTGCTACGCTGTTTGGTTTGATTTGCTGGAGAGGCTTCTTCTTGTTTGCCATTTGAGCGTTGCTGCTACATTCTGCTTCGTCCTTGTTTCCAACCACCTTTCTCATCATACCTTTTTAGCAACTTCTTTCTCAACCTTCTTTTGCCTTTGGAACCTCCTCCACTGGGATCTCGACATGGGATTCTTTCCTTTATAATTCTCTGAAGGATATGGCCTGGGTTTATATTTCTCTAACTCCTTCTTGTTTTCCATTGAAGCGCCTCTCTGCACTTCGAAATTCTTCCACTTCTTCTGGGCTTGGGCATCTCTGATGGGTTGAACCCATTTGTCATCTATCACTTTGTTTGATGGCTTGTAAGTGTCGTAGTGTCTGTCTCCGTGCCTCCATTGGTGGTGCTCACTCCTTCTTGGATCATATCTTGTTGCTCCCCCATTTGCCTTTCTTCTTGCTTGATCTATTGCCTCCAAGTCGGTGGCAGCCTTTCTGTCGAAAATGGAACTACAACGAGGGCATAGCATCACGTCACTCTTCCTTCTCTGGCACCTTTTGATGAATTCGACCAAACTCTCATCTTCTTTGGGGTACGCCAGCTTTTGGTACTCCTCTCGACGTTGATCTTCATCTGATGTTGCCTGGGTTTTCTGAGACACTTCTACCATATTTACTCCCGCATTTTGTTTGTCAGCAATGGTTAGTTTGTTCATCTTTTCAATGAGCTTTTCCTCTTCGACTCTGTCCTTCTTTTTCGTCAGGTCGAACTTCCCTTCTGGGCAGCAACACCAGGATATGTTCCTAAGAGCATGCTTGCAGCAACACTTGTTTGACTCTTCTTTAGGATCCTCCATTATTCTTCGTAGGATCCCATAAGTCCCAGGTTTCCCACGGCCATGCACAACTTTTTCTTTGATCCCTGTGACCTCCTTGTCGAAAGGTCCCATGATGTTGATGCAGTAATTTACAACATCAGCTTCCTTCGTGTTGTCAAGATCAAGGCCTTCAGTAGCCTTGTTTTCAGCAACGAAGTCCTCAGTAACTTCCTTCTTGGCGATAGGGGAATCACCATCGTCATCAAAATCACTTCCCCAACCAGTTGGTTGGATTTCGCTGATGTCGGTGTGATAGGTTGCAGGACTAGTGTACTTCACCAGGTAGTCGAATTTTCCACTTGGCTGTCCCAAGCAATCCCAGATTTCTCCTGGTCGAACCATCACATCTTCAGTAACACTGTCATCGTTCTTTTCGTCGAAACCCTCTGTAGTTTCCTTCAATTTCTGATTGTCAAAGCTTTCAGTAACTTCGACCTTACCTTCATTGTCGAAGTCCTCAGTGACTTCAACTGTGTTTTTGTTGTCAAGATCTTCAGTGAATTTGACTTCATTATCATTGTCGAACGCTTCAGTGCCTTCGACTTCGTTCTGGCCTGCAAGATCTTCAGTAATCTCGACCATGTTGACACTGGTGTCGAAACCTTCCATAGCCTCCACCATCTCGAAACTGCCATCAGAAGCAACTTCAATCTCCACCATATTCACAGTGGATGGTTCAGCATAGTGTGCTTCGACAACCTGCATAGGATTCGAATAAATCCCCATTTGTTGTTTTGGCTTCTCGCCAAACTTCAGCCTTCCATCACGGATAGCATTTTGAACTAGATCCCTGAAAAGAAAACATTGAGATGTTTTATGACCCAAAAAGTTATGGTACTTACAAAAACCCCTCTTTTTCTGTTGTTCGACAGGCGGCTCTTTAGCGCCTGGCGATTTTATTAACTGACCATCTTTGACCAATAGATCAAAAATTTCGTCACACTTGGTGACGTCGAACGTATAAGTTCGTTTAGGAAACTTATCATTCTTTTCAGGTTCGACCGGATTCTTTCCATTTGACGGAGTTAGTAATTTACAAGAGTATGGTGGGCCTTGTTTTAGTTCTGCCAAATCAATCTCTCGTTCGTCAAAACTAACAAGTTCTTCTTCGTCATACTCTCAATCTCGATACATTCCCACATAGGCCACTTTCTCCTTTTTATTTTTATAGGCTTTAAATTTTTCAGCTCTTAGTCTTTCGACTTGTCTTACTCTATCTGCTAACTGCGCCATATCTCTCAAATATTGAGTGTCTATCTTTTTCCTTATAGAATAATCTAGACCCCCTGCAGCCATTTCGACCAACTCATGTTCTGGTACTTGAGTAAAACATCTAGCCTTGAGTAATCTGAACCTATTCAAATAATCATCTATAGGTTCTGAGAATTTCCTCTTAACACTGGCTAATTCTTTCAAACTTATCTTGGTCTGTCCCATGTAAAACTGTTCATGGAATAACCTTTCTAACCTGGGCCATGAATGCACTGAGTTTGCAGGCAACGACGTGAACCATGTAAATGCGTTTTTTGTCAAGGAACTAGGGAAGTATTTTACCCTTAAATTTTCGTTACGGGCTATTTCTCCTGCTTCTATTAGATAACGCGCTACGTGCTCTATAGTAGATTCACTAGTATCTCCTGAAAACTTAGTAAACTTAGGAACTTTCCATCTTGGGGGTAGTTCCTCTTGCAGAATATATTCTGACAATGGGGAAGTATAAGTAGGCCTTTGCAACCCTACATTTACACCGTTTTGGGCCATTATCCTTTCGACCATGGCTGTTATGTTATTTTCGACAGGCAAGTTATTATATCGTATTCGTTGTTGCAACACATCATCAGCATCTTGGCCTCTCTGGACTATTACCCTCCTAGGTTGTTGTTGAACGGGGATTTCGACACGAGGCTGTTCGACCACTACCTCTTGATTTCTAGGGTTTGCCTGAGGATTTTCTAGAGGCCCTTGATTTATTGTGGGTTCCTCTTCGACATTCACTACTGGGTTTTGAATTACTTGTTCTCTTTGTTGCGTTTGAGGAACACCAAAAAAGTCAGCAATACGCGTCATTTGCGCAACCAACAATTGGTTGGTTTGGGTAGTGTTTTGTATCAACGGATTAAACACTGCCCCCATTTGTTGAGTCAACATTTGGACCATATCATGATTACTTTCGTCCATTTGTTGTCGAATTACTTGCGCAGAATTATTGGTAATTGCTGGTATTTAGAAATTTGGTAGGGATTGGTTCAATCTACTCATATTTCCACCATATCCTGACCCTTGCAGTGGCGAAGACATGTGGACCATGGCGTCAGAATACAAGGGTGGTGCACTTTGCAAGTTTGCCATTACTGACGTTGGCATTCCATATGGTTGTTCTCTTCCAAACATAGGCACGGAAAAATTTGTCTGGAATGGCCTAAAATTTTGTCCTCCAGGAGGAGGCGTCCCCATAGGCCTTGAATGTCCCATTGTGGAAGAACTAGGCATACTTTGGGAGAGCGAAACCGCTGGTATAGATCCTATTGATGAAGGGATAGCCTCGTCTAGAACAGGATTTGAATTTTCGTTACCCCCTGTCGAAAGGATAGGGTTGGAAACTGGAATGGTTTCATTTGGATTTGGATTGGGATTAAGATTATTTGACTGATTCGCCATTTTCCTTACTCTAGTTCTTTTGGGTCTCTCTACGTCAGATACGGATAATTTACCGCTTCTTAGTATCATACAACGAAGAAAAAGCATTAATTTAAAATTATTTAAGTTTTATATTGCACTTGTCCCACCGGGTGTGCCAATTTGTTCGCTGTTGATTTTGGCGAACAATCTCTGGTTTACCAGAATGGTGAAGTCTGGGTTACTTGCAGGATTAACCAAACAAATCCTAGGACGTCGGGCGAAAACTTAAATCAACGTGATAATTTTAAGTCAAGGGTGATATCTTGGTGTTTGGTTTTATGTATTAAGTCTTTTAGAATGAAAGATTTCGACGAACTCTAGATAAAAGTCTGAGATAAAAGAAAATGACTTTGAAAAGAACTTTAAAGTAAAATGGCGAAGGAAACATAAAGATGCTGGTAATGTAAAGAAATTGGTAAAAAGACTTTGATTGATAAAGAAATTGATAAAAAGACTTTGATTGATAAAGAAATTGAAAGATGGTGTTTACACGTACATTTTTCTGGATAACTCTTTTCTCTCACACGGGTACTTTGAGTAATTGCAGGAAGTTTTTGTACAAGTTTTCACACACGAATTCTAATAACAACTACCCTATTTATAGATAAACAAAATAACTGCTATTAACGACTAAATCCTAAAACTTCGACATCTGGCCTTCTGCATGTCTCCCTTTCGCCAGGTGCTTCCACGCGTCTTCTGCCAAACGTTATAATTCTCTTGAATTTGAATCTTTAAGTTATGTCGAACCAACGCGTCCTTTCAGACTTGTCGAATTGTTGAACTATCATAACGTTCTTCATACTTGTCAAAACCTTTTCCATTTGCAGAAATCTTTACTTGACGAAATGTCGAAACGTTGCCCTGTCGAAATGTCGAAGAATGTTGAAGAGTATCTCCCAAGTAGATATACTCTTTCAGTTGTGCTTCTTTTGGCATGTACCTCCACTTGTCGAAAACAACTCCCTATGTGTTGAACTCATGGCGTCGAAAATATGCATATACAGGTACTTGTTCTTCCAAGATCTTCTTTCCTTTTGAACTTTGTTGAGAGTAACCTGAAGCTTTTCAATTTTCGTCATGAAGTACATGACAGTTTCCCTCGGTGGAAGAATTCCGTAACGAGGATAAGGCATCTTTAGCTTGAGAGCTCTAGTTTGTACCCAATGGAGATAAGGCTCCACCGAGACACAATCCGGTTTTCCCAGAGACTCTCGTCCTTTCTTATGAACATGTTTCCAAGCTTGCACTATTTCCATCTTTAGTGCTCTGTCACTTTCTCCTTCATTGAAGAAAAGACCTTCCAGATGAACTCCCAGTGGGATGTGTCTCATCGGGTATCCAAATTGACGAAGGACCAATATCGGATGATAGTTAATTCCTCCTTTAGTTCCTATGAGGGGTACGCTGGGGAAGTTTCCACAACGGTCAATGATTCTGATTCCCTCATAAATCCTATTACACCAATCTATATCAGAGTTGGTAAGAGACATGATCTTCTGCGACCAACGTAAGACACTCTTGCAATCCTAAAAAGCAGCAGACTTGGGCAAGTGAGAGATAAACCATTTGTAAAGCAAAGGTACACAGCATGTGATCTCCCCTCCGCTGTACAAATTTCCCAAGTGTACAGAATGATACGCATCTGCAAGCAAAGTCGGCACAGGGTTTCCAATGAGAAAAACCTTAATAGCGTTGATATCGACGAAGTTATTGATGCTGGGAAACAAAAATAACCCGTAGATGAGCATGACAAAGATGCTTTCAAAAGCAGTCCCGTTCCCTATACTAGCGAAGTATAGAGCCTTTTTTGTCAAGAACTGGGCTGGCAAACCTTGGATGCCACCCTTAGTGGTCATGTGAGTCCTGACCTCAGACTCGTCCAAATGAATTGCTATTGTAATAGTCTGATTCTTTGGAATTTCTTCCAGTCCAGAAAATGGAGCTCGATCAGTGATATGTAAATCAGTCAGATGAGAATACTCCTCCAGCGTTGGTGATAACTGGAATGTGAAACAGTGATAAACCGGATCGTAGAATTGAATGAGCGCGTCCATGATCCCCTTAATCACATGGACTCTTAACAGTGGTAGCAAACCACCGTGCTTGGCTCTGAAAGCCTCTGGGTTAACGATCATCCCTGCTAACCTTCTCAAATCCCCTAGTTTTGGAACCTTGAAGGTATACTGGTGAGTTCTCCTTCTACCGAAATCCATTAGCGTAATCCTCTTCTCTGATATTTGCAATCACAGTCTTAGTTTAATTTGAAAAACAGAGAGACTAGAAGAGAAAGTTTTTTTAGTGTTTTAATGTTTTATTAAATGAATGCATGAATACAGCACACAAAAACATAGAAAAAACATGGGGTCAGGGTCGTTGTCATGAAGTCAAGGCTCTACCCATCCCCAAAGGTTTATACTAGGGTGGTTTTTGTACCTGTACTCATTATCATCAGCTCCTCCCAGGAAAGCAAAACAACAAACGGATCGCCGGTGAGTTGTAGAGCAATCTTAGAGTAAGTGCCATTCACCAAGAATAGATCACCAGCCTCAAATGAGGGTAGTATCGCGTAACAACTATTTTCGATAGTTTCCGCACTACGAAAGGGTTTGGCTCCTCAGCTTCTCAGACTTAACAATCGGCTCATTGGCTAGAAGAGTGAATGGGTTGCGTTGGCAGCCTCCACTGAGGTTGATGGTCGACCCCGTCGCCATCACTTATCTTAAGTGTATACTCATTCTCACCACATGCGGCATCACACACATTCCCAGTAGCAGAAAAATAAAAACGTATAGCAATTAGGAAAAGCAGTATATATATTTGTCCTAAACATCCTAGACTTATAAAGCTATGATTCCTAAGTTCCTGACAGAAATGGGTTCCACGGCGAAAGCCCCAATCTGTGGTTTTCACATAAGTGAAGAAAAGGAAGAAGAAAAACAGAGAAGAGCCCCATGGTGGGCGCCACTTTTCTGTAGCGAGCGATTTTGGACGCGGTTCTTAAGCGCTGGTCGCTCTCTGCGGTTTGAGCTTTGACTACAGGTCGATTCATTTTTTATCCTATTGTGAGCTGAATAAGGAAGGGAAATAGATGTCTCAAATTAACCCTGCTTGCATACTGAGTTTAAACAGCGGTCTGTTAGGTTACGGATGCTATCAATGTGGGGGGGCCTTTGTACTGGTTATTTGTATTTTCGCCAATACTGTTTTCTTTCTTTTTTACCTGGGCAGAAGGTTTCTGGCGGGGAACAAGGATTAGGATGTTAGGACTGATGCTTTTGAAATACTGCTTTTGATTGATAGAGATATGGGATTTGGGTTTTTTGTTGATTGCGCTCGCTAAGATCTTTTCTTTCGATCTTATGCCTACGTATTCCCGTTTACCGAAACAGGGAAATCAGAGCGTTCGTAGTTCCTCCTATTCTATGGGAGGAAATTGGTTTTTGGTGTCTTGTTCAAAGCCCAAGACGTGAAGCGAAAGGTGGTTTCTATCTTGTTCAAAGCCCAAGATGTGAAGCTGAAAGGTCTATTTGTGTCTTGTTCAAAGCCCAAGACGTGAAGCTGAAAGACCTCGGCTTTAGAGAGAATTTGTCATCTCTAAAGAGGAGAGAAGGAGAATTACTTTAACTGGGATACGCGGATCCGAGCAATGCCATAATTTTCGAAGAAAGGGTTTTAACCTGAAGGAGAAGACTTTAACTCAGTGTAGAGCAATGCCATCTTTCCTTAGGAAGGTCTCATGCTAAAAGAGGGACAGTGGCGTGGATATAGATGATCCAGAGGCTTGCCGCTTACAGCGATTAGATGAAAGGGAAAGAGTTGTTGATGTTTGTATACTGTGAACGAGGCACAACTTTGATGCTAAAAGGTTAATTGGATCAACCAGTGGTTTTCTTATACAAAGCCTAAGAGGAGGCTAATTTCCGCTAGGAAAATCATTATACAAAGCCTAAGAGGAGGCAATTTTGTGTCCCGTACAAAGCCTGAGAGAGAGAGGCTAAAAGATTTTGACCCGACGATGGAGTCTGTTGGTATCTCGTATAAAGCCCGAGATGAAGGCGATTGTTTGTTTGGCTCAATAAGAACCTTTTTGTATCTCGTACAAAGCCCAAGATGGAGGCGAAAGGGGGATTGACTCAACGAGGGAGTCTCTTATGTGTCTCGTACAAAGCCTGAGAGAGAGGCTAAACGTTGTTTGACTCCGCTGGGGAGAATTATTTGTACAAAGTCCAAGAGAAGGCTAAGGTTATTGTGTCAGTTAAGTGACAGGTCCAGTATACTGATTTTGAAAGAGAAAATCAGTTCTTATATGAGCATCACTGTACTCATGGGTTAGATCTGAGGATCGGGGTTGTTTCCTTTTCTTTGGGAAAACTGGGAATCCAAAGGGTATTGAGACTGTCCGAGTCTGCGGGTTTCCTTCCTATTTAACGAAGGGGTCACTTGAGAATGTCTTTTGAGACTCAAGGAAGTTAGACTGTCTGTGTATAGAGTTTTATCTTTTGTACTATTCTTTGAGAAACAGTAGTAGACTCTATGAAAGGACTGTTCTATGAGGATGACTAGGTTCTGTTCCTATACCTCTAGGAGGTCATCGGGACAATTTGTACGAAGCCCAAGAGGAGGCTGGAAACTTTTAAGAAGCCGACGGGTCCTTGTACGAAGCCCAAGAGAAGGCTATCATTCCCGGAGGAAGAGATCATTATACGAAGCCTAAGAGGAGGCTGTGAATACTTCTAAGAAGCCGTAGTGTCCTTGAATAATGCCCAAGAGGAGGCCGATGCTTTTAAGAAGCCCGTGGGTCTATCATCTCCTTTCCATTAGGAGAGATAACTCTTTTAAAGATAAAAACCACTAGTAAACGTGCGAGGTTTACTATCCAACAACTTTTAGCTTTTAAAGAGGGTTCCTTAGTTAAGGTCCAAGATTATGACCGTAGTGGGTACCCAAACCCCGAGACATTCAAGGCAAGTTATCCATAAGGAATAGATCAAGTCAGGAAAGTTCGAGAATTTGGAAGAAACTCAAAGATGCCATTCACGGAGAATACATTCATCTTGGGGAGTAGAGCTTCTTGACGATTCCTAAGGAGGACAGCCGAAGAGAAGACTGTATCTGGTGCTCCTATTGGGGATCTAGGCGTCTATTTCTACGAATAAATGAAACGGCGTCACCTAGTTCTAGACGTAGTAGCCGGGGAAACTCGAAATATCTATACTATTATTACACAGTAGATATGAGTTTATGAAATGAGACTTACAGTGAGCAGCCCCACAATACAGTTTATAATATGAAAGCAGTAAACGAAAGCGATAACCACTTACTCGGTTGGAGTGCTTCCATGCTGTTTGGTTAGTTGTTCAACAAAGAAAGATTGAAAACAGCAGTATATTCAAAATCAAAGGAGAAAGTGCTTTGAAAAAGAAAGATTTGGGGCTTACAGCTCAAGGAGAGGCCCAGGGTTTTATCAGTGAGCGCACTGTTTGACTTTGTACAGCGGGACTTATACAAGTGACTGGGGCCCAAAAAGGTTTTCTGTACAAAGGGATGGGTCTTACACTCTCTCAAGAGGCCCAAAAAGGTTTGAAGAAAAAAGAGTGGGGCTTATAACACGAGGGTAGGCCCAAATGATTTTTCGTTTAAAAATGGCGATCGCGCTGAGGTTTTCTTTTAACGCAGAGGGACTTATACAATAAGTGAGGCCCAAAATGTTTTGGTTAAAAGGGGGTTGGGTCTTACACTCTAATAGAGGCCCAAAGTGTTTTGAATGGGTCTTATAGCTCAAGGAGAGGCCCAAATGATTTTTATTTTTAAACGGGCGACGATCGTGCCGTTTACTTGTACAGAGGGACTTATACAATGAGTGAGGCCCAAAAAGTTTTTGTACAAGGGGGGATGGGTCTTACACTCTCTCAAGAGGCCCAAAAAGTTTTGAAAATGATTTATGAGGGTTGAATTAATCCAAAACCCTAATTTGTTTTCCAAATGTATTTAATTGAATAAAAATTCAATTAAAATGATCAAAAATTGTTTAACATATGGAAAACAAATTGTGATCTTGGATTAATGCTTCAAAAATTAAGTATTGACCTACAAAATAATTAGAAAGCATTAAAAGTTGCAAAATCAATGTAGAAAAAATATTTAAAATGCCAAAAACAATCAAAATATTAATTCTTTACAAAAATATCAATTATATGAAATAAATAATATTTTTGGGATTTTTTTGTGAAAATAAAATATTTTAACATTTTTGTGAATTATTAAAAAAAGAACCAACTCAAAATCATTAAAACTCAGAGAGAAATTAATTTTTGAATCAATTAAACAAAATCACAAAATTCAAATATTCAAATTATTCAAAAATGGCGCCAAGAACACACCAAGAACACGCGCGTGTTCTGGGTTTGGCTGATTTGCATTTTCTCCTCAATCTCACTGAATACTTGATTATAACATGCAATCTACATATCATTATGCTCGCCTCAACCTCACGATCATGTCTATGTACTTTAATTTCATTTAAATTAAACATACAACAAGAAATCACGAAGAGACCTCAAGAACCCTAATTTCTGCATGAAGGCTAGGATTTTTGATACACGATTCAAACAATGCAATTAATTGAGGGAAAACATTCCATGCATGATTATGAACATATGGCCAAATTATTGTGCGAGGAAATATGCATAGATTGAGAGATGCCCAAGTTTAGGCTTACCTCTAGGCCGTGACAGCAAGTTCAAAGTGATTTTTGATTTGGAGGTGTTACAGATGAGTTGTGATGATCTGAACAGCTTCCCTACACCCTATGGATTGTGTTTGGATGGTTGGACTTGATTGAAATTGGCTGGATCATTTTGTGGTACCTCAGCTGCACTTTGGTTGAAACCTTGAGCAACCAGCTGGTGATTTTGTGAAATTGATGTTTCAGAAGTAATCTAAGTGTTTGATCAGCTCATATGTGATGTATGTGAGGTGTGTGAGTGATTGGTTTGATTGGAATTGCTCTCAAACTCAAAACCCGATAGCTACCTTGCTAAGAAATGCATTTTTGCCAAGAGAAAGAGATTTTGAGGAAAGCATCTGTTAGATGGCTATGGTGTACTCAAAATGACCACAATTGAGCTCTATTTATAGTAGAACAAGTTTGTTTTGCAAGGAATAGTGCATGGCAGCTGGTAAGTAGGTTTGGCCAATGTTGGCAAATGAAAATCCAAGTCTCCTCTAGCCATTGACTAGAGGTTAGGGCACAGAGCTTTGGTTCCCTTGGTCTTGGATAAGTCTTGACTGATTTCAGATGAGAATGGCTCAGTCCATGCCAACTTTATGGTTCCATTGAATGCCTCATTCCAAATTTGAAGTCTTGTCCCTATTTTGGCCATTCTAGGTTCAACATGCTATTTCTTGTTCCATGGACTTTGGAGGCTTGGCTCAGTGATTGTCCCCTTTAGATTCAATCCTCTGAGGTTTCCAAGTGGATAGGAGCAATTGAATTTGGCTGATTTTGGTAAATCGACCAAAGTTGCAAATTCTGCCTTGCCTTGACAGATTTCAGCAAGGCAACTTGGCAATGTTGTATCTCATGATGTAGGTTGAATTTGGCAATGTTCTTGGCCATTTTGGAAAGCTCTTACATGATACAACAACTATTTGAACAAGTTTGGTTTTGATCTCTTTTGATTCCAAGTGAAAAATCCCCCTACATTTGGTAAAAAGTGAGGCAGAATCTGACTTAGTGAAAATTTCACTAAGTGTTGGAAAAAGTGACATTTTCACTTTTCAGCCACTTTGATCACTCCATAACTCAAAATCCTTAATGAATTGGAATGACTTGTAGTTGAAGTTTTTGTAGGTGATAATGAGGGCTACAAATCCATCTTTGGATGAGAAAAAATGGCCTTGTGGTTTAGGAGTTATGGTCCTCCAAAGTTGGTACCTTTGCCACTTTATCTTTAACTTAGAAAAATTTCTAAGTTTTATGGTTACCCCTTTTACAAGTTATCTCACTTTTCTTGATTTTTCTTGATGAATGATGATTCAAATCATACATTAACATCATTTTAGGGTTAAAAATCCATTTTGGTGAAAAATCTCAAAAAGTCAAAGTTGACTTTTGTGCACAGTTGACTTTTTATCAGATGAATTCCAAACTGTGCAATTCTTCAGGAAATCATGTCCTTGACCTAAATCAAACTTGATGGACATGTTCCATGGGTGTCATAGGGTATATTCAATCATGTATTAGGGTTTGGGAGCATGTCCAGGCCAAAAGTCAAAGTTACAGTTGACTTTTCCCTTAAAACCCTAATTGTGGTGCAGATGAAATTGAGACTTGTTGCTCAAACTTCTTGGATTAATCCATTGTCCCAAATGGATAAATATGGTATATTAGAGACCCTCAAATCCTCTCTTGAGGTCTTGGCTCATGGTTTGTCCCAAAAGTCAACTTAGGGGTGAATTAGGTCAAGAAACCCTAATTCCTGATTTTTGATGAATGCATCCCCTGAGGCAAAATTGACTTGATGCATGGGTTCATGAGGTTCCATGAAGTATATTAGGTTATGTTTTGGATCATTGTCTTGTGCCCAGATGGTGAATTAAGATTTGTGATTCAAGTTAATTAATAGCTTGGTATATGATTCTCACCGCGACATAGACGAAGAAATAACAAGATCAACAATAAGCAACAATGTGCAACACTAATGAATATGCAAAATCTTCTGTTAATTGTTGTAAATTGTAAATAGCCTTAAGGTTTTCTAAACATTGAATATTCTGGAAATCTTAAGTGCTTAGGGTCTTTGTTAAGGTTATTACCCTGTACCTTTAATTCAAGATCAAGTACACCTTGTTCTCTTTTCTGCTGAACAATATGTTCAGCAGATAAGATTAAACGTCTCATACTATGTGTTTGAGCATCAAGTCTCTAGTTGAAAAGCATAAGCCGAGTAAGTCTCTTATTGTGTGCTTGAGCATTGAAATTATTGATCTATGTTGATTAAGCAATGAAGTCTTGGATTGTGAATCTAAGCAGGAAAGTCTTGGATTAAGGATCTGAGCAAGGAAAGTCTTAGATGGTGTATCCAAGCAGGAAACTCTTTGATCGAGGATCTGAGCAAGGAAAGTCTTAGATGGTGTATCTAAGCAGGAAAGTCTTAGATCGAGGATCTGAGTAAGGGAACTCTTAGGCAGTGTGTCTAAGCAGGAAAGCCTTCAACCAGGTGGTTTGAGCAAGGAAAGTCTTAGGATCTGAGAATCTAAGCAGGAGGTTGATTTGCTGTCGCGCACTGGTCAAAACGAGTAGTTTCAAAAATGGTAGTTTAGCGACAATGACTCGAGTCGTATCGCAAGGATTCTTGTATTGAATTTAACCAACTATAGTAACAGTTTGTGCGCGGGGGGGGGGGGGGGGGGGGGGGGGCTGGATTACGATTTTAGAACACAAGAGAAAAAATGATTAAATAAGTGATTATCAAATAGGCTAAAAGACTAATCCTACTGATCCGGGTTTCGACTTATCCTCGACTATTATAACAACAATCCCAAAGCGGCTTCGATCCTATTCGATTATGAGATCAATTAGACAAGCGCTTATCAAAATCAAATGAGTTATGTTCATGTTTACCGAATTAAGCAAACGGTTAAGAATATGACGAGTTACCGAATTAAGCAAACGATAACACGCAATTAAATTTAGGAACATGCATACAATCGAATTTAATCAATTATATCCTATGAACAACAATCGAATTAAGTAAATAATTGCAATCAATTAAGCAAATAACTTCATGGAAAAGGATTGAAAGGAATCGAATTTAAATTGGTATTAGAATAACCTCAAAGCAATGGAACCGTACACAACAGGATTTGCCTGTGGGAATTAGTTCTCCATTCAAATCGTACAAAATCAAAAGTGAAATTCGTGAAAAAGAAAAGAAGGTTAAAGATGAACAATGTGCGGCTGCTAGGTATAGAAAAGCATCACAAAATCCCGTTCTAACCCAACTAGGTCGAAAAACATAAAAAACCCGGCCCAAAACTAAATATTCCTAAAGGCAGAATTCGGGTCCTGACTTCAACGAATTATTCGAGGTTTCTACACTCCGAATCAGCTTCTGCCTAAAACATAAACGTTGTAGCTCTTTGTCTCAGCTTTCCAACTCATAGTAGAACGCATAAATCCGGTTCTCGTAGCTCCAGTTATGATCCGAACAGTGGATAAGTATCAAATAACCGCTAATGTTGAAAATAAGCTGCGAAAATAGATTAAAGGCAAACAAATACTTAGTTCTAAAAACACGATAAAATAGTAAAATAAACAAAACAAACTAAGGAAATGCCTAAGTGCAAACATAAGAGAATGTGCATTAAAATGCACTGATCAAATTCCCCCACACTTGAACTTTTGCACTCCGAGCAAAATAGTATTATGACTCATGAAAAACAATAGCATTCGGAAACTCATTCTAGGCTACAAACTCTTCTTCGGTCAAGATTGTATCGATAGGTACTAATTTTGCACACTAAGGATATCGTAAGAACATAAATCCACAATTGTGCGGTCATAAACCTCCCTCATATATAAACCAATTCGAATCATGTTATTATGCCTAAGCCTAATTTACTCATCCTCCCTTTTCCTCTCTTTTATTCTAATGCAATCACATTAAGCTCGTTATCTATTCACACACATGGTAAATAAGTCTGTTAGTGACTATGATCCATATCTTGTCAACAATTCAAAATTAACCACTTTGGCAACAACAATTTTTTTTGAAGGTTTCACAACCGTTAGCCTAAGTGATCGGGTGAGGGTCACCTAACTTAAAATGCAGATTCCTATTTAGATTTCTTATTAAGCATGGGACCATTTACTTATTTGCATCAGCTTAATTACTTAGTGTGTGATTTCTAGATGATGCTGACTGCTAGATAAACTACTTAAGAGCTATTAAAGGATGAGAACTCAAGGCTATGTCATAACAAGTATTTAAATCGATTTCCATATTCGGGAGACTTAAGGTGTTAAAATGGTACCGATCTTATGAATTTTTTCCAAGTCTCCACAATCTAACCTCAAATTAATCTATAGCCTAAAAATTTCAAAAGATGCATTGTGTTTCTAAGTAAAAAATATTATTATTTTTTTATTTAAGAACAAAACCAAAACAAAAGAAAATTGAAAACATAATAAAGAAATGGTTCCCTCCCCCACACTTAAAACATACCCTGTCCTTAATGAAAGAACATAAATATAAAATAAGAGTGAGAGAAAGGAAAGAACACACCCGAGGAGTCAAGGCGGATAGGTGATCACATAAGCAGCCTTTCCCAAAGAGAGCTCTTCTACAGTCTCTTCTTCCAAAGAGGGAATCTTATACAGTAGCTTTGGGTAGCATCCATTGAACTTGAAATTATTATTAGTGCCTTGGCCTTTTATTCTAGGATCAAAGAAGAATCTTCGATAAGTAAAAGTGTCGAATGGGCACGAGAAAGTGATATTCTTTTCCACAGCATCAGAGATTAAAAGATTAAGGGGATGCCTCACTGCTTTTATTCCATCTTCAATCGAGGTCCATCCAATTCCCTTCTTATGTTTCTTCAAAACCTGCAAAAATTTATTTTCTTGATCGAAATCAAGGTTAGAAGAAATTATGACAGGTAGCTTTTTATTCCTCTCTAAATAGGCATATTTTAGATTGTCCGGAAGTGGTTTAAGCTCTAAGGAATGAGATTGTTCAATGGAAGGCATGGTCGGGGCAGCCAAGATATCAAGAGCTTCAGCTGCATAAACGACATCATGAAAAGCATCACCCTGCAAGGCAGCATTAATCTTAGCACAAATAGAGCAAACGTTAGTGTCAGTACATAAATCGCAAGAGTAAGTATCATCATAATCTAATAAAGATGGAAAATCAGATAACAACTCAGGATAAGTATCATCAACTAAATCAGACAGTAACTCTTTTGAATTCACTACTGTTTGAGTAGGTAGCTGGTTTGATTCTTGAGCTTGTTGCATGACATTCAGTAAAGTGACAAGTTGTCCAATCTGTGACTGCAAAGCCTGAATACTATAATTTGTTCGTTGTTGAAATTGGATATCATTTATAGCCATTTGCTTGATAAGGTCCTCTAATGAAGGTTCAGAAGGTGTAGAGCACACAATTTGGAATTCCTTCAGATGCTTATTCGGATCCTCATCTGTAAGACCATTAAACTTTAGCAACAAGTGTATTAAACCAGAACTCCATTCGAAAGGTACAGTAACAACAGGATATTCAATACATAAATCATTATAATTCATATCATGGGCAGCAAGATCTCTAAGAGTTCTTTGGTTAGCCATATTACATTTAATAGGAAAAAAAATCAACAAATAAAAAGAAAACACAGAACTAATTCAGCAATGTAGCAACAATTAGGAAAATACCAACAATGTCCCTATTAAGAAAAAGAAAAGAAACATAGAAAAGCGAATAAAATAAAATCTAAAAATTATGAAAATATGACAAAAAAATCAAAACAAATCAGAATAAGTATCTGCAAAAAATTTTGGATTTTTTTAAAAATATGAAAATAGAAAATAAATCAAATAAAATAGGAAAATAAGGAATTTACGATTTTTAGGGCCAAAGTTTTTTAGAATCCTATTCTAAAAGTGTAATGTTCGAAGCAAATCGAAACAGTAGCTTCCAAACATAACTGATAGGCTGAAACGCTTACCACTGCACTGCAACCCTGAAAATTATCATGCAAAAACAAAAAACAAAAAAAAACAAAAAACTCTAACAAAATTTTAAAATTGGCTAAAATCAACAAGAATCCCCGGCAACGACGCCAATTTGGTCCGCTGTCGCGCACAGATAAAAAACGGGTAGTTTGAAAAACGGTAGTTTAGCGACAATGACTCGAGTCGTATCGCAACGATTCTTGTATTGAATTTAACCAACTATACTAACACTTTATGGGGGGTTGGATTACGATTTTAGAACACAAGAGAAAAAAGTGATTATCAAATAGGCTAAAACGGCTAATCCTACTAATTTGGGTTCCGACTTATCCTCGGCTATTATAACAACAATCCCTAAGCGGCTTCGATCTTATTCGATTATGAGATCAATTAGACAAGCGCTTATCAAAATCAAATGAATTATGTTCCTGTTTATCGAATTAAGCAAACGGTTAAGAATATGACGAGTTAACGAATTAAGCAAACGATAACACGCAATTAAATTTAGGAATATGTATACAATCGAATTTAATCAATTATATCCTATGAACAACAATCGAATTAAGAAAACAATTGCAATCAAATTAAGCAAATGACTTCATAGAAAAGGATTGAAAGGAATCAAATTTAAATTGGTATTAGAATAACCTCAAAGCGATTGAACCGTACACGGCAGGATTTGCCCGTGGGAATTGGTTCTCCATTCAAATCGTACAAAATCAAAAGTGAAATTCGTGAAAAAGAAAAGAAGGTTAAATATGAATAGTGTACGGCTGCTAGGTATAGTAAAGCATCACAAAATCCCGTTATAACACAACTGGGTCGAAAAGCATAAAAAACTCGGGCAAAAACTAAATATTCCTAAAGGCAGAATTTGGGTCCTGACTTCAGCGAATTATTCGAGGCTGGTGCACTTAGAATCAGCTTCTTCCTAAAATATAAAATTGGAGCTCTTTGTCTCAGCTTTCCAACGCCTAGTAGAACGCGTAAATCCGATTCTCGTAGCTCCAGTTATGATCCGAACAGTGGACAAGTATCAAATAACCGCTAATGTTGAAAATAAGCTGCGAAAATAGATTAAAGGCAAACAAAGACTTAGTTCTAAAACAATAATAAAACAGGAAATGCCTAAGTACAAACATAAGATAATGTACATTAAAATGCACTGATCAGAGGTCTTGATCAGGTGCTGATTGAGCAGGGAAGTCTTAGACTGCAGGTATAAGCAGTGAAAGTCTTATGCTTGAGTGCATAAGCAGTTGTAATCATGTTGTTGATTATAGTGGAAAATCTCTTGTGAGACAAGGGGAATGGAGCACTCTCAGTTAGAAGAAGAACCGGGATAAATCCGTTGTGTTATGTGTTCAATTTATTTTACTTCTGATATATTGTTCCGCTGCATGTATGATCTGATTCTGAACTAACATTTAGAGTTTGAACTCTATTCTGAAGCAGGAATGTTTTTTTTTTGTGAACACAATTCAACCCCCCCCCCCTTTTTGTGTATTTTCCTCACCTTCAGGAGTATCAATAGACTTTGCATCTTCCATACCAAATCTCTTTAGCAAGTCTTTGCAATATTTGGTTTGACATACAAATGTGCCTTCACTTAGTTGTTTGATTTGAAGGCCAAGGAAGTATTTTAACTCCCCCATAAGGCTCATTTCTAACTCTCCCTGCATAAGCCTAAAAAACAATTCTACAAGTTGCATATTAGTTTATCCAAAAATAACATCATTGACATAAACTTGAACTAGATGAGTATGCTTTCCTTGGCACTTAATTAATAATGTAGTATCTACTTTTCCCCTTGAGTACCCTTGATCAATTAAAATTTTACTTAATCGCTTATACGAAGCCCTAGGGGATTTTTTGAGACCATACAAAGCTCTTTTGAGTTTGTATACATAATTTGGGTACTCGTGACTTTCAAAGCCGGGGGGTTGAGCTACATACACTTCTTCATTAATATAGCCATTTAGGAACGAACTTTTCACGTCCATTTGAAATAACTTGAAATTTTTAGCGCAAGCATAGGCTAGTAGAAGGCGTATATCCTTAAGACAAGCCATCGGAGAATAAGTCTCTTCATAATTGATGCCCTCCTCTTGGTTATAGCCTTGAGCCACTAGTCTGGCTTTATTGAGGGTTATCACTCATTTTCGTCAAGCTTGTTCCTAAAAACCCATCGGGTTCCAATTACTTGATGATTTATAGGATGAGGGATGAGGTCCCAAACTTCATTCCTTTTAAAATTGGTTTAGTTCATCTTGCATGGCCATAAGCCAATGCTCATCAAGTAATGCATCTTTAACATTTTTAGGTTCGACTTGAGAAATGAACACAAAGTGATAACAAAAATTACTTATCTTAGAGTGTGCTGTCACGCCTTTGGTGATATCCCTAAGTATGTTGTCAATAGGGTGATCTTTGGATATTTTCCAATTCAAAGGTAGATCTTCCACTACAGCTGGACTCTCAACCTTCTCCTATTCACGACCGTCATCTTCTTTCTTCTTATGTTCCACCGCTTTAGGTTAATCAATTCCTTTTTCGGTTCCATTGAGAATTTCTTGTGAAGATACACCTACATCATGAAAAGAAACACCTTTCCCAACATCTTTTGGGTAAGACTCGTCAAACGTAACATGTACAGACTCCTCAACAATAAGTAATCTCTTGTTATAAACCCTGTACGCTTTACTAGATTGTGAGTATCCGAGGAAGATACCCTCGTCAGCTTTTGCATTAAATTTACCAAGATTATCCCTTCCATTGTTCAAAATATAACATTTACAATTGAAAACATGTAGATGAGAAACATTAGGTTTCTACCTCTAAGTAGTTCATAGGAGGTTTTTTCTAAAATAGGACGTATTAGAATCCTATTCATGACATAACAAGTCGTGTTAATGGTGTCTGTAAGTTCTTGTGATTGGCTGAAATTTTGGTAAAACAATGTTGATGTCATGGTTGATGTTTCAACATGAGCTTCTAACATTTTTGTTATGTTTAGTTAACATTCTGGTTTTCAAGGGTTGCAGATTTGTGCTGATGTCAAACCCGATGTCATAACATCAGATGACAGAACATCAGTTGGGTAAGTGTTAGGGTTGCGCATGTGCAAGTGTGTTAAGGAAAAGATCTGATTGAGAGATTGCAGGAGAATATCATGGAATAAATATATTTTGTTACAATCAAATGTGAAGAATATCTTGTTACTATCTTTAAGGCTGAAAGATATGATATTAATTTAAGATTTAATTGAAGATTTAATTGAAGATTTGATTGAAGATCAATTTAGTAGCAGAAGATTTGTTGAGATTTGAAGGCCCAAATCCAGTTGGGATTATGTTATAAATAGAATGCTTGTAACCTAGAAGAGGTACGGGTCCAAGATGTAGATCATTAGGGCTTTGTCTAAATGAACCATTCGGGTTGTGAGATGGTCACTATGTTATTACTCAGAAACCTGTAGGTAATGAGTTGTGTATTGTTCCTGGAGGAAGCTTTGAAGCAACTCCAAGATGGTGATCTCAGTCAAGAGTCTTGGTTGAGTATAGGCATAGAAGTGTGTCGTGTACTTTTATGTGATGAAAGAGTTGTTGGAAATCAAGTTGTTGATGCAGTGGCTGAGATGTTGACTGCTAGACATCATGGCTATGATCGGGAGTGAGATTGAGTCTCATATCTAAGTGGTTTCTTAGATAGAAGGGTCATTGGGTAGTGATTAGATTAGGTAGATTGTCAACTGGTTTGTTGAGTCTGTAATTTGATACTACTAATAGTGGACTTCCTTCCTGGCTTGGTATGCCCCCAGATGTAGGTAGTTAGACCGAACTGGGTGAACAATCCTTGTGTGCTTTGCCTGTTTACCGTTATTACCTTGTTCATACAGCAGATATTGATGTTGTGACATCACACTTGACATCACATATCTGATGCCAGAATTTCAGTGTCGGTCCATAAATACTTCGGTACATTACCTTCATTAAGCATAGTCCTCACTAACTCCTCTAAAAATAGATTCTCGTTTACTTCCCTATTTAACACGCTTCACACAGATGGTCTTTAGTGAACTTCATTTTTGTTAGACCAATTACTAAATCTTTTGAGGTTGCTTTGTTTAGTAAGTCAAAGTTGATGTGAGTTAGGCATCTATGCCATAACCAAGAGTTTTCACTCATGGTAGCTAGACACTTAGTTCCAACCAAGGATACCTCATATAAGTTAAGCATATAAGTATTATTAACCCTCAATCCTTTAAACATACATTCCTTCTTTTCATCATGCACAAATAATCAACAAGTATATGTAAAAGTAACTTTAAAACCCTTGTCACAGGGTTGACTAATGCTTAGAAGGTTATGTTTAAGACCACCGACTAGCATGACATTGGAGATAGTAGTAGATGAGGGATTACATACACTACCTTTTCCAAGTATAGCTCCTTAGTTATTGTCTCCATAAGTGACGGTCCCCTTTTTCTTTGGCACAAAGCCAATGAAGATAGATATGCCACCCGTCATGTACCTTGAACATCCATTATCATGATATCACATATTTTTGGTAGAGTCAAGACACTTAACCAGTGGAATCAAACAAAGGAAATAGGTACTTAATTTTCATTGGGTCCTTAAGAGCGAGTGAAATCAAAGTTTCATTTGGGCAACCATAGTGTAGATCCTTTAGGAACCAAAAGTTTCCTAAATTTGCACCTTTTAATAGTATGGCCTTTCTTGCAACAATAATGACAAGATAGGTTTTTATGAGATGTGCTCTTGCTATTTAAGTCCTTATGAACGTATATATGCTTTTTATTCACATGATTCAAGGATTTCCAAACTTTGAAGGATCAATAGCAAATGCAATCTTAGATTGTAAGGCATCATACAATTTGACTTGAAGAGATCTTACCTCCTCTTGTCTATTATGACAATGTTCACAACCAAACCTAAGAGTTTTTATATCCTCATTCTTGTCACTTTTAATATCTATCATAGATTTCTTAATAGCTTCAAACTTCGTTTAGGATTCGAACACTTTAGCTTCCAAATTTAAAATGAATTTTTCATGTGAAGTTAACTTGTTAAAAGCTCTTAAGGCCTCTCTATGAATATCTTCAAAGGATTTTTGCATTTGGGAATAGGATAAATCATTAATAGATTCAAGCTTAGAGAGACTTACATTTTTTTTCTATTTGCCATAACGCAAATTCAAGCTGATTCAACACTTGAAGTTGTGTGTTCATCACTAGAGGAATCACTTGCACTCTCCCAAGCGGCATTTGCTCTTCTAGACTTGATAGATTTCTTATGATGACTCTTTTCTTTGTCTTTCTTCCTCATATGACATTATGGTCTATAGTGACCAACTTCACCCCAATGATAACAAGATATTCTAAGTTTACTCTTCCCATCTTCACCATCTTTTCAGGAGTTTGTTAACCTTCTAAATTCGGCTATGTTATTTTCGGAGTGTCTAACTTCATTCTTCCTAATATACATTTGGTATCTTTTGACAAACAACCCCATATCCTCATCATAGGAATTATTGTCATCTCCACTTTCACTATCACTTTGCTCAATATATGTGGACTTTGAACTAGAAGTCTTTGGAGCTATGGGCTTCTTCCCTTCTTCCTTATCTCTGCCTTTCTCCTTCTCCACCTTATTTTCACACTCTTTTTCATATTTTGCTAAGCAAGTGAGTTCTTGCTCATGTTGTACCAATTTACCGAACAAAGTCGTGAGATCAAGCACTTTAAGATCATTTTCCTCTTTGATAGAAGTGACCTTGGGTTGCCATTCCACACTTAAACATATCAACACTTTGTTAGTAGCAATCTCATTGGAAATAGGTTTACTTAGCACATTTAATCGATTGATAAGATGTGTGAACCATTTTTGCATGTCCGCAATGGTTTCACCATTCTCAATATGGAAAAGCTCAAACTCTTGATGTAATGTGTTGATCCTAGCTTGTTTGACATCATTAGTACCCTCATGGGCAACCTCTAATGCGTCCCATATAGCCTTGGCGGTCTCACAATGAGAAATGCGATAATACTCATCAACACCAAAAGCAGATGTGAGAATATTTCTCACTTTCCAATCATGTGACCATAATTTCCAATCATTATCATCCCATTGTGCTTCAGGTTTAGGTAATGTAACACCTTCATCATTGGTCATGGTAATTTCATTTGGACCACTTTTGATGGCGTCCCATATACCTTTGTCAACAAAGTTGACATGAATATGCATACAAGCTTTCCAATAGCCATAATTTTTGCCAGTGAAAATTGGTATTCTATTATACGTTCCCTTAGGTTCGGTAATCATTCTTCTAAAAAGTAAATCTTAAGAATGGAATTAATCGGAGCTCATGATACCATTTGATAAACGATAGGCTTCGATCCAGTGGGTGAATATATATCACAAATTTTAAATTTAAACTTTTGGCAAAATGGTTTTCAAAAGTTTTATGGCATAACAAAAACAACCAGAATCGAATTGTCTAACCTAACCTACTATCGAAAAGCTTGGATATGTGTAAAGTTACATAATTGAATGATAATGAACACAAATTGTTCAACACCGATTAATCACAAACCAATTAAATGTTAAACTACACGTAGAGCTTATTTCCAATCTTCATAAATCAATTAAAAGTACTAAAGACAATATATCAAACACTTTGTATGCAATCGATAACATTTGGAAATTTAATTTTTTTTGTTGATGTTAAAGCCAATAATAATCAAAGTGATTATGATTATATCAACAAACCTTAATTTAAAATGTAATCAAAATTTGATTTCCAATCGAATTGATTAAAACAACGACGAACTCGATAAATTGCAAATACAAAAGTTATATATATATATATATATATATATATATATATATATATATATATATATATATATATATAAGAGATATGAAGCAAAAGGAATGCAAATAGATGGAGGAAAAATGAAATTTTTGAAAAAAAGGCATCGTGTGTGTCGACCTATCAAGGCAATAGGTCGACCTGTGAAGGTCTTAGGTCGACCTATAGAGATCTTGTGTCAGCCTAAGTTGGTCAGCCTATGGATAGTGGCTACAGTCTTTATCATTGATGCGTGGAGGTCAACCTGAAGCAAAAGCTTCTATAGGCCGACTTATACGAGTGTGTGTCGGCCTATCTTGTAGTGTTATCATAAAATATTGTTTTTCAATGCATTTTTCACAAAGACCTTACTTTCAATGCATGTATGATGTATGATTATTTTCCAAACTATTTTATTGCTTCCTAAGGATAAAATGCACATCTAAAATCAGAGGATACCGTCCAATATACATTAACGCTACACTATCCTAGTTTTTACATCATTCAAAATACATGTTCTACCGAAAGTAGCACTAACATTAAGATGCATTTGACCGCACCGAGATGTGATTCTTTTGGGGATTCTTGAAAATGAGCACAAAGACACATATCAGGTATGATATTCGGACAGGATGTAGTGAGATAAAGGAGAGAGTCGATCATACCCCGTTATTTACTTTCCTCTACTAGTTTTCCATTCATGTATTTGTCCAGGTTGCACAAGGTCACCTTTGGATTGATATTGCTTTGGGATTCTCCATTTCAAACCTCTTTAGTATCTCTTTTAAATACTTGGATTTATTGATGAATATTCTTTCCCTAAATCGATGAATTTGAAGTCCTATGAAGTATCAAAGCTCCCCTTTCATTGACATTTAGAATTTGTTCTGCATCATTTTAGAAAAATCCTTGCACAAGGATTTGTTAGTATCATCGAAGATGATATTATCAACATAACTAGTAAAATGCAATGCTTAGTTTTCGTGATAAAAATATTTTCATCAACTTGTCCTTTTTTGAAGCTTATTTTCAAGAAATAACGTGCTTAGATGATCAGGAAAAGTTAAGTTGATAAAACTTAGAGGTTGGTCAACAAATACCTTCTCCTTGATGTAACCATCTAAGAAAGCAATATTTCATCCATTTGAAAAAGTTTGAAATTCATGATGTAGGAAAAAGCTAATAACATCTTTATGGCCTATAATCTAGCTACAGGAGCATAACTTTCATTAAAATTTATATCTTCCTTTTGATTGTATCCCTTCGTAAAAAGTATGGCTTTGTTTCTTAAAATATTTACATTTTAGTTTAGTAGATTGTAAAGACCCAACGAGTATCAATCACTTAATTAACTGAAGCTTTGGCAACGAGTTCCCAAAAATTGTTTTGGTCAAATTGATTTAGCTCCCCTTGCATGGTAAAATACCAATTTTAATAAACGATAACCTCATGAATTCCTTTTGTCTCAATTTGTGAGACAAAGGCCACAAAGTTACATACCTTGTTAAGGGAGTGTCGAGTGGTAACTCCCTTAGAGATAACTTCAATAACATTTTGAATATGATGGTCATTTTTCATCCTCCATTCTCTTGGAAGATCTTGATTATCCGAATGAGTGTATTCATTTGGATCTTGAACATATTCTTGATATAAATCTTGACTTTGACTTTGTTCTACTCCTTTATCACTTTCTCTTAGGTTCACCTTTTCCAGAATACCTACATAATAAATAACCCCTACTTATAATGGTTTAGGGTTAGTTTCATCAAAAGTGACATGAACAGATTCTTCTATAGTTAGGGTTCTTTTGTTAAATACTCTAAAAGATTTGCTCAAAGTAGAATATCCTATAAATATGTCTTCTTTAGATTTTGCGTCCAATTTTCCGAGGTTATCCTTTCCAGTTGTTAAGGATAAAACATTTGCATCCTAAGACATGTGAATGAGAAATATTTGACTTTATTTCTTTATATAGTTCATAGAGTGTTTACTTTAGAATTAGTTTTATCAAGACATGATTCATAACATAACAAGAAATGCTTATTGCACCATCTCATAAGTATTTTGGAAAATTTGTCTCATTGAGCATCGTCCTCATGAATTCCTTTAGGTTCCCTTAGGTTCGGTAATCATTCTTCTAAAAAGTAAATCTTAAGAATGGAATTAATCGGAGCTCGTGATACCATTTGCTAAACGATAGGCTTCGATCTAGTGGGTGAATATATATCACAAATTTAAAATTTAATCTTTTGGCAAAATGGTTTTCAAAAGTTTTATGGCACAACGAAAACAACCAGAATCGAATCGTCTAACCTAACCTACTATCGAAAAGCTCGGATATGTGTAAAGTTACATAATTGAATGATAATGAACACAAATTATTCAACACCGATTAATCACAAACCAATTAAATGTTAAACTACACGTAGAGCTTATTTCCAATCTTCATAAATCAATTAAAAGCACTAAAGACAATATATCAAACACTTTGTATGCAATCGATAAAGTTTGGAAATTTAATTTGTTTTGTTGATGTTAAAGCCAATAATAATCAAAGTGATTATGATTATATCAATAAACCTTAATTCAGAATGTAATCAAAATTTGATTTCCAATCGAATTTGATCGGAGCGGATCAGACTGGATCGTCGTGGCCTTCACGTAAGACAGGTGATGATGCTTGTAGGAGAGGAAAAAGGGGTGGTGGTACCTGCAAGGTACTCCGATGCCAAAGTAAGTGTTTGGTCAAAGAGAGAAAGCAAGTACAAGATTTTTAGTATTCGATATTTGATACCTGGCCCTCTAAAGCGAGGGGGTATTTAGAGGTGGATCCCCAGCGAGCAAAGCGCCTGGTCTGCCAATGAGAGATTGCCAAATGGAGGGCAGGGCGCGTGGCCTTTTGACTTGGACTAACTATTTCTGTGATATCCGGTGAAGCTGTTGGCCGCGTGAACTGCTTTGCTCATGAGGGGGATATGTTCAACGGCTAGTTTCTGCCTAACGGATAGTTCCTGGCTATTGGGCCTGTCCAATGGCTGGATTGGATTGGGCATTGCCCCTCTAGGGGCACAGCGCCTGCCTAGTCCAGAATAGGAGCCCCCCAAGTCCTTGCTCTGGTGGAGAGTGAGGACTTAAGGTAGCCGTGTGAACAGTCATCTTTGGGAGAATCTCTTCACCGTCGACAGGGCAGGTTTGGTCGGGGATGGTGATTTGATCCTCCCGACTGGGTGCTGTTACCCGAAGAACATGTTGTGAAAATGTGGTATTTTCTATCGAGCATGCTCTTGTGAAAGTGCCCGTTGTATTGGCTTTTTTGTGTCGGGAATCCTCGGTGTGCGTGTCAGTGAGGAGATGCGCTCGCGGAATATCAAAAGGCCTGGTGCATGTAACGTTCATACTTGGGAATGTCAAACGCAGGAACCGTTGGACATGTGTTGAACATGCAGCCCCTTTGTCAGACCTAGAGTCGCCTAGGCAATGATGGCCTTTGCGATTCCCCACGAGCAAATGTTTATAAAAGGAGGGAAGAGGGATTCATTTGTCCACTTCTCACAAATTTCTTCTCTCCTTTTTTTTTGCTCTGCAATTTGTCCCCTCACCGGAACCGCCGTAGATCTTCATCGTCTTCGTTCACACCTTCATCTCCAACTATGCATATTCAAGTAAGTTGTTCATCTTTTCTGCAATTTTCTTTAAGTGTTCTTCATTTTCTGGGCGCTCTTCGTGAACTTTCCAGCGACTTATGAGTTTTCTGGTTGATGATTCATGTGTTCTTTGATGAACACATGAATTTCTGGGATTTCCATGAAGAACGCGATGAACATGGAATGAATGTTGTGTAGATTCTCCTAGGTTTTAGTAAGGATTAGTTTTAGGTTTGTAGTCGGGCACTAGGCCTGTTCGACACAAAGCTCTGGCTTTTCGCGATGAGCTTGTCTTGTTTTGAGCTCAAAGCAACGTAGTTAGGTCGTGGAAACTCGTCCTCGTCGTGAGGGGCAATGTCGTCGTCATACTAGGTTGCGGTCAACGTGGGCTTGGGGTTGTCCTCGACTTCTTCCTCGCCCTGTCACTTGACTAGTGGTGGAAGGGTGGATTTGAACTTAGTCGTCGAATTCACTTTTTCTTCCTCTGCTTTTTAGGTGAAAATGGCTGATCCTCGTGAAGAAGTCTTACCCGACTCCCAAGCCGCGCAAGAGGAGGAGGAGCAGGCCGTAGAGTATGCTAACGTCCAGGTCACCAGAGGGGACCTTCAATGGATAGCGCATGAGCCCCTGTCGACCAAGTCGACGTTCACTGAGGAGGAGGTTCGAGAGTTCCCTTTTTTGAAAAATTGGGCCAAGGGTGCGCCAGCACAATGGAGGGCCTTCTGCCCGACTGAGAATGACAGGATCTGTTCGATTTATCCGGGGATGCGGTTCCCCATGTATGAATTTGCCTTCGTGGAGGCCAAGTTTCGGTTGCCTTTCACCGACTTCAAGGAGGCCCATTTTCGTCACTTAGAATTGTGCCCGACCCAACTTCATCGGAACACGTTGGCCTTTATACGTGCCTTCGAGATGGTGTGTCTCTTTCTCCGTATCGGGGTGACGGTAGACCTTTTCTTCTGCATCTTCCAGCTCCAGCGAAGTACTACGGGCACGAAGTAAAGCTAGGTGTCATTCAAACAGCAGAGCAGGCTCTTCTGGCCGTACTCTGAGTCTGTTCGTCATTTTAAGGATAAATTCCTAGTCGTGAAGCCTGTTTCTGAGGCGGTCAAGAGATCCATCTCGACGCTTGAAACGATGACTGTCGATGGTTGGCAGGTTACAAACCCCGTGTCTAAGTTTCCTTTGGAATGGGTGTTCGCCCACTTCAGGTACAGGACCGACCAGTTCCTGGTGAAGCACGATCAACTCTGTGAGGCCGACAAGGAGTCCTATTGTGTGCTCCATGCTTATGTCGAGAGCTTTGCGTCTGCCTACGTGGTGGACAGAGATGGTAGGGAATTGATCGGGGACGACGGGGTGCCCGTCAGAGCAGGTCGTTATATTAACATTAAGGCCCTCCTCGAGTGTGAAAACAACGACGTGGCCTTCCAGCTTCTTGGTATAACTTGCTCTTGTATCCGTATTTGTTGAGCTTTTTTGTCTGCTAACTTTTGTCTTTTGTGTTCGCAGAGAAAATGGCTGACATGAGGGAGCACTTAATGAGGTCGCAGGCAGCCAAGGTCCAGAAGAAAGTGCCTGCGGTGCCCAAAGCCGGAGCGGCCAAGCAGCAAGTGACGATAGAGAAGTTTGTGTCCGGTGTTGGTCCTTCCCCGGGGATGACCTCAGTACCACCAACTCCTGACTCATCCCACAAGAGGAAACAGGATGACATTGGGGCCTCCCCTGCGGGCTGCTTGGGTGGCTCTCCTGGAGGGAAGTTCGTATTGCCCACCTGCTATCAACAGGGGAATATATTTGATGAGGGGAGCTCCGTCGTCGTACCGGATATGGATGTCTCGGCGATTCTGTCCGCCGATCCACAGGTGCCGAGAAAGCTCCTTTGCCAGGACGTAGTCGGAATGATCAGAATATTGGAAGCGGTGCTGGCCCTTGGAGATGCAGAGGTAGCTCATCGTTCCGACCTTAAAGAAGCCAAGGTAATGATCAATGACTTGGAGTACGAGAACGTGGGGATATACAATGAGCTGAAGAAGCTGCAGGGTCACCAGGAGGCCAAGATATTGCTTCAAAAGGAGGTGACCCAAATGAAGGAGGAGGTAAAGAATGTCAATGATGAGAATGCCCGCTTAAAGGAGAGGATTGCAGAGCTGGAGGGGTCGTCGGCAGTGGGTGAAGATGAGATTGAAGATGAGAGGGCCTTGAGGACGAAGAGGGACCTGATCGAGAGGATCCGTGTCCTCGGGGAGGACAGCCTAGGGGCAGCCGAGTTTGGCTTTAACGCTGCTTTGGAGCAGGTGAAGGCCCTTAATTCTGACGTCCAGCTGGCGACTGAGGGAATGAGTCTGCTCAATGTGGTTGTCAATGGCGAGGTGGTCCCCCCGGAGGGTGTCAGCGAGGCCGCCTAGTTTGACCAGGATATTTTTTGGATGTACATGTATTTTGTGGGCCTGCGTGCCTTTTTTGATGTCATGTTTATCGGGCATAGCCCCTCAAGTGTATACTTAACTTATTCTGGCCTTGTAGCCAATGTTATTAACATTTTGTTATAGATTCTTGTCACATTTATTTATGTATGCTTGTTTGACCGGATGTTTGCTCGACTTGTTCTTATCATGCCCAACAGTTTGGAAACTCGTCGAGGAGGGCAAGGTGTTTTTGCCAGCGATGAGACTAGGACTTCGGTTGAGGTACTAAACTCATAGGCTTGGACTGTTCCCATCATGATCTAGGTGTCCTGCCTGATTGGTGTGGCAACGGAGGAGCTCAATTGAGGTATCCCCGTTGGGCGCAGGATATGCTCGTCCCATGAGCAGAGGCTGGCCGGCGAGGTAGAATGGGTCGTGCTTCACCAGGGCACGATCTTGTAGCCGCGCCATCTCCCCGTTTGGGGAGATATCGTCGGCAGTTAGTCCGACCACTTGGTCGGGCTTAACTGTAGTATTTTTTGAGCTTTTCAGCATTCCATGGTCGAGAAAATGGTTCTCCGTCCAGAGTTTCTAAGTAGTAGGCTCTGGTGTCCGTTTTGGATTTGACCCTGTTGGGTCCTTCCCAGTTTGCGGCCAGCTTCCCTTCGTGTGAATCTTTCTGGTTTCTTCGCAGGACCAAGCTGCCAACGGGGAAGTCGCGCTTTATGACCTTAGCGTCGTGGCACAAGGTTATTTGTTGTTTCAGCGATGCATCGCAGAGAGCAGCTCCTGATCATATTTCTTCTACCAGATTGAGCTCCTCTCTTAAGGCTTTATCGTTCATCTCCTCGTCGAGGGGAGCTTTCGTTCATCTGGAAGGCTCTCTAATTTCTACCGGTATCACCGCCTCGGTTCCATAGGCTAGTCGAAAAGGGGTTTCCCCGGTGGTGGACTGCGGTGTTGTCCTATAGGCCCAGAGCACGTTGTGTAGCTCCTCGACCCATCTCTTCTTGGATTCGCCCAGCCTTCGTTTTAGACCACGAAGGATCACCCTGTTCGCAGCCTCTGCTTTCCCGTTGGTCTGGGGATGCTCGACGGAAGTAAAGTGCTGCTTCATGCCTAATTTGGTGACGAAGTCTTGGAATTTTCTATCCGTGAATTGAGTTCCGTTGTCAGTTACGAGGGCCTGGGGCACCCCAAACCTTGCGAGCACATTTCTCTTGTAGAAACGAAGTATGTTGAAGGTCGTGATCATGGCGAGGGCTTCAGCCTCGATCCACTTCGTAAAGTAGTCGACGACCACAATCAAAAATTTGTTTTGGTAAGACCCCATCATAAAGGGGCCGAGTATGTCCATTCTCCACCAGGCGAAGGGCCATGGCGAGGACAGAGTCTTCAGTTCATTGGGGGGAGCTAAGTGCGTGTCCCCATGACGCTGACACCGGTCGCACTTCTGGACGTGCTCTTTGGCGTCGTGCTGCATGGTTGGCCAGTAATATCCTGCTCGCATGGTTTTTCATGCCAGGGATCTTCCCCCAAGTGTTGTGCGTTGATGCCCTCATGGATTTCTTGTAGAATCTTGGGGACCTTACCCTCTTCGACGTATTTCAAAAGGGGGATGGAAAACCCTCTTCGGTAGAGTTTGTCCTCAACCAGTACATATGAATAAGCACGTCATTTAGTTATGCTAGCTTCTTTACTGTCCTCGGGCAGCTCCCCTTTGGTAAGGGAGTTGTATACGGGAGTTATCCAGCAATGGGGGTCCCCGACGATGTTGACGTCAAGCAGCTCGGATGGTTTCTTAATACTAGGTCGGGCTAGTATTTCTTGTATGACGAACTTGTTTCCGCCTTTCCTTCTAGTGCTGGCTAGTTTAGATAGGATGTCTGCTCGCGTGTTTCGTTCGCGGGGAATGTGCTGGACTTCCCATGCATCGAACTTTGTAAGCCTTTCCTTTACCAGCGCCAGGTATTCGGCCAGCTGGTTGTTCTTTGCTTGAAATTCTCCCCGTACTTGTGAAGCTACGAGCTGGGAATCAGTGTAGATTTTTACCTCCTTGGCGTCCACGTCCTTGTCCAATCGTAGTCCCGCGAGGAAGGCTTCGTATTCGACTTGGTTGTTGGATGTTAGGAAGGACAGGACCAGCGAGACTTCGATTAGTATTCCTTCCTCATTTTCGAGGATGATACCTGCTCCGCTGCCTGAGGGGCTAGACGCCCCATCTACGTAAACGGTCCATCTATGTGCCCCATATGACGGGGACGATATCAGCGTCATTTCTGCCACAAAATCTGCCAAAACTTGTGCCTTGAGGGCCTTTCTGCCCTCGTAATGAATGTCAAATTTTGATAACTCTAGGGACCATTTAAGCATCCTGCCAGCCATGTCTGGTCGGCACAGCAACTGTCTGATGGGCTGGTCCGTACGGACAACTATAGTGTGGGCCAGGAAGTAGTGTCTAAGCCTCCTCGCGGCGATGATGAGAACAAGGGCGACCTTCTCTATCTGCGCGTACCTGACTTCTGGCCCTTGTAAGGCTTTGCTGGTAAAATAGATGGGCTTTTGCCCGTCCGTTGTTTCGCGGATGAGGGCAGCACTAATGGCTTCGCTGGGGATAGAGAGGTACAAGTATAGGGTTTACCCACACTCTGGTCGGGAAAGCACAGGTGGCTCGGACAGAGCCCGCTTAAGGTGGACCAAGGCTTGCTCGCATTCTTCTATCCATTCGAAACTGGTTTCTTTCCTGAGGAGTTTAAAGAAGGGCAGGGTGTGCTGAGCGAATTTGGCCACGAATCGAGAAAGAGAGGCGAGCATCCCGTTTATGGATTGGATGGACTTTTTTGACCTGGGCGTGGGGAATTCTACGAATGCTCGGCACTTATCTGGGTTTGCTTCTATTCCCCTTTCGGTGAGATAGAACCCGAGGAACTTCCCTGCTCGTACGCCAAAGGTGCATTTTTATGGGTTAAAGTGCATTTTACATTTCCTGGCTTGGTCGAAGACCTTTTGCAGGTGGGCCGTATGATCGGATTCCTCTTGGGACTTTACGATCATATCGTCCATGCATACCTCGAGCATGTCCCCGATCTCTGATCGGAAGACTTTGTTCATCATGCGCTGGTACGTGGCCCCAACATTTTTTAGACCGAAGGGCATTACATTATAGTAATAGTTCCCCGAGGAGGTCATGAATGTGGTATACCTCTTGTCCTCTTCGGCCATAGGGATTTGATTGTATCCCGAATAGGCGTCCATGAAGGACAATAGTTTGAAACCTGCAGAGTTATCCACGAGTTTATCTATGCTCGGTAAAGGGTAAGCATCTTTCGGGCACGCCCGGTTGAGATCGGTGTAGTCAATGCACATGCGCCATTTTCCACTATGTTTTTTTACAAGTACAATGTTGGACAGCCAGGTTGTATACCTGGCCTCCGATATAAATTTTGCCTCTAAGAGGTCTTGTACAAGTTTTTCGGCAGCCTGTGCCTTCTCATCGAATTGCTTTCTTCTTCGTTGTGCGATGGCGCGGGCAACTGGATCAATGGTCAAATAGTGGCACGCGGTCTCGGGGTCTAACCCGGGCATGTCTGTTGCATTCCAGGCAAACAGGCTAGCATTGTCGTCCAGACATTTCTTCAGTTGCAGCTTGACCTCGTTGGGCAATCCTACGCCTATCTTCACCCCTCTGTCGGGGTTATTGTAGAAGGTGATGACTTCGAATTCTCCATCTGGAACTGGCCGCATGAGAGTTGAAGTGGGGGAGCTGGCAGTCCCCGTTGGTGGAACCTCATCATTATCTTCCTTGTAGTCTTCTGAAATTCGGCTGTCAAGATCGATGATGTGCACGGGAAGCGCAGGCTTCTTGTCCGGTTGGTCGTCTTCGATTGGACGATCTTCATCCCTTGGTCGTTTGGATGCTTTCGATGCTGCTCCGATCTGGTTCTGCCCCCTGGTCGCTGCCTCGAAGCATCTACGGGCAGCTTTTATGTCCCCATGTAAATTTGTGACTTGAACTTTCTCGGTATAATACTTTAGCTTGAGGTGGACGGTTGAAGGAACAACGATCAGTTATGCGAGTGTGGGTCTGCCCAAAATGCATTAATACAGCGACGGGAAATCGATCACCCAAAACTGGGTCTTGATCGACCTGGACGCTTCCTCCTCCCCGAATGTGACCGGCAGCTCCACGTATCCCCAAGGCCTGGCCGTGGCTCTGTTGAACCCCTGCAGATCGGATCCCACATACGGAGAAAGGTTCTTCTGGTCTAGCTTTAGGGCACGGAACAGGCCCGTGTACATAATGTCCACTTAACTGCCCTGATGAGTAGAGGAATGTGAGAATTAGGAGAGCCCTCGGGCAGCTCCTCACGGTAGAACGTGATCGGTTGGGAGCGTCCCTTGATTTTCTCGTGCGTAGACAACCGATCAGGACTGCAATCTATAAGCTGCTCGAACTTCCTCTTGACAGATCCTACTGTCAGCTCATTGTACCCCCCGCATGAGATAACCATGGCTGCAGGGAAAGCTTCCCAGGTGCTGTGGGCGGATATCCGGGAAGGCTCTTCGAGGTAATCGGGAATGGCGAAGTCCTCTGGTCACGTAATAGACATGGCGACCTGCGGGGGAGGACTGAACTGAGACGATTATGTCTCCTTCTTTGAATATGAGGCCTCTCGTCGGGAGGACTCGCCTTTCTTTACGTATTGCTTCAAATGACCCTCTTTAATAAGGATCTCTATTGCGTCTTTAAGGTGCACGCAGTCCTCGGTTGTATGGTTGTGGCTACGGTGGAAGCGACAATACTTGCTCTTGTCGAAGTTGCCTTTGGACGTCGTTGGTTTGGGGAACCTGACGCCTCCCTGCTTGAATTCCGCGTTGATGCATTCAGAGAGAATTCGTTCGCGAGGGGACGTGAGCAGGGTATATTCTGTGAAACGGCCAATAGGCCCTTTACCTTATCGAGGACGGTCATCTCGTCGCCTTTCTTTTCCTTGCCGGGATGACTCCGACTCGTCTTTTTTTGGTGCCCGAGTGCTGTCTCGTTCTCTCATGTCCCGGGCATGATAGGCGACCTCCTTCTCCTTGTATTGTATATATGTTTCAGCTTTTCGGAGAAGTTCTGTCAACGTTCGAGGAGTCTCGATCCCGACAGCTTTGCGAAACTCGCTCTTTGGTTTCAGGCCCTTTTCGAGGAGGTACTTCTTCTTGTGATCCGTCGTATGGACCTCCACGACTTCTTTGTTGAACCGTTCGATATATGCCCACAGGGATTCATCCCTTCCTTGTATAATAGCTTCCAAGGTGGCCTCTGATTTGGGATGTCGTCGGGAAGCTGTAAAATGTCGGGTGAATCGGCTCTTCAAATCCCTCCACGATGTGACCGACCCTCGGGGAAGGCGCTTATACCAAGCCATAGCCCCCTTCCTGAGGGTGATCGGGAACAGTCTGCACTTTATGGCCCTACTCACGTTGTGGTAGTGGAGCATTGCCTCTATATTTTCTATGTGTTCACTAGGGTCAGAGGTTCCGTCATACGTTGCTAAAGCGGGGGGCATTTCCAACCCGCGAGGAATCCTGGTGTTCATGATCTCCTGTGAAAGGGGGTCGTGGACGTCGTCGTCACTGCTTGAACTCGGGGAATGGGAGAAAGAATGGTTGCAACCGCGGCTCCTGCTTCGTCGCGGAGAATGCCTGTTTGAACGACACTGCTCGTACTTCTCCGAGCGTCTGGTCTTTTTTTACGCCTGGGAGTGTTTTGACCTCCGCGGAGGAGACCAGTGTTGTTTTCGAGCAAGATCGGATATGGACTCTTCATATCTTGATCGTCTTCTTTCCGGGGAGAGACTCTTGGACTTGTGATGCCTTTGTCTCTGAGGACGGGGAGACGGGCTGCGAGGCTTCTCTGAGGGCATGCGTTCTTGAAGGATGTGCTCAAGAACGTTGATCTTTTCTCCTTGCTGGAGGATCACAAGGTTTGACCTGTTAAGAGAGGCTATAAGAGCAGCCATGTTGTGGTCGGTGTTTTGCGGAACCGAAATCGGTTCTAAAAGACGATCAGCGGCCTGTGCGCGAGGTTTGACGTCGTCAGGTGTCAGGGATGCTGTCTTCCCATCCCGATGGTCAGTTTCCTGGAAAGCAGTTCCGGAGAGGAGGTGGTCAGTGTTATCAGTGATAACAACGATGGTGGATTTTTGACGGATAACATCATTCTTAGTGGAGGTCATGATGATCGGAAGATATATGAAAGCTTTGGTATTTTGAATGGAAAAGAGGGGATCTTGATTCGAAAGACGGGGAAGCTAGTTTCCCACAAATGGTGCCATTGATCGGAGCGGATCAGACCGGATCGTCGTGGCCTTCGCGTAAGACATGTGATGATGCTTGTAGGAGAGGAAAAATGGGTGGTGGTACCTGCAAGATACTCCGATGCCAAAGTAAGTGTTTGGTCAAAGAGAAAAAGCAAGTACAAGATTTTAAGTATTCGATATTCGATACCTGCCCCTCTCAAGCGAGGGGGTATTTATAGGTGGATCCTCAGCGAGCAAAGCGCCTGGTCTGCCAATGAGAGATTGCCAAATGGAGGGCGGGGCGCGTGGCCTTTTGACTTGGACTAACTGTTTCCGTGATATCCGGGGAAGCAGTTGGTCGCGTGAACTGCTTTGCGAGTGAGGGGGACATGTCCAACGACTAGTTTCTGCCCAACGACTATTTTCTGCCCAACGGCTAGTTCCTGGCTATTGGGCCTGTCCAATGGCTGGATTGGATTGGGCCTTGCCCCTCTGGGGGCACAGCGCCTGCCCAGTCCAGAACAGAATTGATTAAAACAACAACGAACTCGATAAATTGCAAATACAAAAGTAATTCAAATAGATGGAGGAAAAATGAAATTTTTGAAAAAATGCATCGTGTGTGTCGACCCATCAAGGCAATAGGTCGACCTGTGAAGGTCTTAGGTCAACCTATAGAGATCTTGTGTCAGCCTAAGTTGGTCAGCCTATGGATAGTGGCTACAGTCTTTATTATTGATGCGTGGAGGTCAACCTGAAGCAGAAGCTTCTATAGGTCGACTTATACGAGTGTGTGTCGGCCTATCTTGTAGTGTTATCATAAAATATTATTTTTCAATGCATTTTTCACAAAGACCTTATTTTCAATGCATGTATGATGTATGATCATTTTCCAAACTATTTTATTGCTTCCTAAGGATAAAATGCACATCTAAAATCATAGGATATCGTCCAATATACATTAACTCTACACTATCCTAGTTTTGACATCATTTAAAATACATGTTCTACGGAAAGTAGCACTAACATTAGGATGCATTTGACCGCATTGAGATGTGATTCTTTTGGAGATTCTTGAAAACGAACACAAAGACACATATCAGGTATGATACTAGGACAAGATGTAGTAAGATAAAGGAGAGAGTCGATCATACCCCGTTATTTACTTTCCTCTACTAGTTTTCCATTCATGTACTTGTCCAGGTTGCACAAGGTCACCTTTGGATTGATATTGCTTTGGGATTCTCCATTTCAAGCCTCTTTAGTATCTCTTTTAAATACTTGGATTTATTGATGAATATTCTTTCCCTAAATTGATGAATTTGAAGCCCTATGAAGTATCAAAGCTCCCCCTTCATTGACATTTAGAATTTGTTCTGCATCATTTTAGAAAAATCCTTGCACAAGGATTTATTAGTATCATCGAAGATGATATCATCAACATAACTAGTAAAATGCAATGCTCAGTTTTCTTGATAAAAATATTTTTATCAACTTGTCCTTTTTTGAAGCTTATTTTCAAGAAATAACGTGCTTAGATGATCAGGAAAAGTTAAGTTGATAAAACTTAGAGGTTGGTTAACAAATACCTTCTCCTTGATGTAACCATCTAAGAAAGCAATATTTCATCCATTTGAAAAAGTTTGAAAATCATGATGTAGGAAAAAGCTAATAACATCTTTATGGCCTATAATCTAGCTACAGGAGCATAACTTTCATTAAAATTTATATCTTCCTTTTGATTGTATCCCTTCGTAAAAGTATGGCTTTGTTTCTTAAAATATTTACATTTTAGTTTAGTAGATTGTGAAAGACCCAACGAGTATCAATCACTTGATTAACTGAAGCTTTGGCAACGAGTTCCCAAAAATTGTTTTGTTCAAATTGATTTAGCTCCCCTTGCATGGTAAAATACCAATTTTAATAAACGATAACCTCATGAATTCCTTTTGTCTAAATTTGTGAAACAAAGGCCACAAAGTTACATACCTTGTTAAGGGAGTGTCGAGTGGTAACTCCCTTAGAGATAACTTCAATAACATTTTGAATATGATGGTCATTTTTCATCCTCCATTCTCTTGGAAGATCTTGATTATCCGAATGAGTGTATTCATTTGGATCTTGAACATGTTCTTGATATAAATCTTGACTTTGACTTTGTTCTACTCCTTTATCACGTTCTCTTAGGTTCACCTTTTCCAGAATACCTACATAATAAATAACCCCTACTTATAATGGTTTAGGGTTAGTTTCATCAAAAGTGACATGAACAGATTCTTCTATAGTTAGGGTTCTTTTGTTAAATACTCTAAACGATCTGCTCAAAGTAGAATATCCTATAAATATGTGTTCTTTAGATTTTGCGTCCAATTTTCCGAGGTTATCCTTTCCAGTTGTTAGGGATAAAACATTTGCATCCTAAGACATGTGAATGAGAAATATTTGATTTTATTTCTTTATATAGTTCATAGAGTGTTTGCTTTAGAATTAGTTTTATCAAGACATGATTCATAACATAACAAGAAATGCTTATTGCACCATCTCATAAGTAGCACTTTCTTATAGAGATTTAGTTTTCCTCTTGACTACCCCATTTTTTTGTTAATAATTAGATTTTGAACTTAAAAAGAATTTTAAAACATATTGAAAAAAACACAAGTTTGCTTTAACATATGTGAGGATTAAAAGGAAATAATTTGTTTTCCCAAAAGTCTCAAGGTTGCAAAAGCACTCCTAGATCACAATAACAGGAATCTCCATGGAGCACAGCTTATTAATTCCCCGAAATAACCCTTTGGTTAAATACAATTGTCAAGCTTGGTGAATCCTCCTCTGACAGCATCCATCACAGATACTTGGTTGAGTTATTGGTGTTGAGAAATCAAAACCTCCATAAACAAACTCTAAAAAATCCCAATTTGCATAGTGTCAGCATTTGCATATCATGATCATTCAATCATGCATAAAAGCAAATTCAAATCATGCATAGCCATTGATAATGGTCTCTTTGGTTGATCCTATATCCACTAACCTCAATGTCCAATTTCAATTTGATGCCCTTAAACCATAGTTCGGTTTTCGTAGGCATAAAATTCGTTAAAGCTGGTAATATTTTACTGATGCCTTCGGTTAAGTCCAGCCCCGTCTGGAAAATTCTGTTTGAAGCAGGTAAATATTTTACTGATGGCTTTGGTTAAGTCCAACGTTATTTGGAAAACTCTGTTTGAAGCTGGTAATTATTTTACTGATGCCTTCGGTCAAGTCCAATATTATCTGGAAAACTCTGTTTGAAGCCGGATATTATTTTACTGATACATTGGGTCAAGTCCAATGTTATATGGAAAACTCCGTTTGAAACCGGTAACTATTTTACTGATGTCTGCGGTCAAGTCCAGACTCGCCTGACATTTCATTTTAAAAGTCCAGCACCGTCTGGCATTCTGTCATTTTTTAAAGTCCAACATCGTCTGACATTCTGTCATTTTTTAAAAGTCCAGCGTCGTCTGGAATTTTGTCATTTTAAATTCTAGCACCGTCTGGCATTCTGTCATTTTTAAAAGTCCAACACCTTCTGGCATCTTGTTACTTTCTTTTCCCCAACCATTTGTTATCCATAGTGAGCCTTCACACATTCGTCTATTCCATTTCCTATGGATCACCAATATCATATTTCCATCATTTCCCAATGGTAGGTGTAGCGCGGTTTTTGTGGTTGCGAGTCACACCGTTGGACTGCAGTTCGATTCATTTTTTATCCTATTGTGAGCTGATTAAGGAAGGGAAATAGATGTCTCCAATTAACCCTGCTTGCATACTGAGATTAAATAGATTATTGTTGGTTTACAGATGCTACCTGAGATAGGGGGTCTTTCTTAGGCTTATTTTGTTTAAGGAGGGAATGTTTTGTCTGTTAGGGAGGATTTTGGTTAGGATACTGATTTGCTTTTCTTGACTAATGTGTGCAGGTGCTAAATGTGGAGTTTTTTTATGAGTATGTGAGAGTATGGGACCTGAGGTTTTTGATACGGTGTGCTCGCTAAGATTTTTCTTTCAATCTTATGCCTACGTATTCCCGTTTACCGAAACAGGGAAATCAGAGCGATCGTAGTTCCTCCTATTCTATGGGAGGAAATGGTGTTTTGGTGTCTTGTTCAAAGCCTAAGACGTGAAGCTGAAGGGTCTATTTGTATCTTGTTCGAAGCCCAAGATATGAAGCTAAAGGGTTGAGTATTTGGTGTCTTGTTCAAAGCCCAAGATTGAAGCTAAAAGGGTGTTTGTGGGAATTGATTGAAAAGAGTGAAGAGATTAAAAATATGAATATCCGGGAAAAACATCGGATGAAAATAGAGGGAATATCCAGAAAAGCGTCGGATGTAAAGAAGAGTAATATCCGGGAAAACGTCGGATGTTAAAAAAGAGGAAAGGGTTGCTTTGGGATTGATCAAAGGATCGAGATTGTTCTTTAAGGAAATGGGAAATCCAAAGGTATTGAGACTGTCCAAGTCTATCGGTGTTTTTCCTTACTTGAAGGGTGCTTGAGAGCGTCTTTGGGACTCAAGGGTCTTAGACTGTCCGAGTCTAGAGTTTCGTCTTTTGTACTATGTTTTGAGAAACAGTAGTAGGTTTTAGACTCTTAGAAAGACTGTTCTATTAAGACGACTAAGTTCTGTTCCTATACCTCTAGGAGGTCGTCGGGACAATTTGTACGAAGCCCAAGAGGAGGCTGGAAACTTTTAAGAAGCCGAGCGGTCCTTGTATGAAGCCCAAGAGGAGGCTATCATTCCCGGAGGAAGAAATCATTTATACGAAGCCTAAGAGGAGGCTGTGAATACTTCTAAGAAGCCGACGGGTCCTTGTACTAAGCCCAAGAGGAGGCAGGGTTGCTTTTAGGAAGCCTTTGGGTCCTTGAACAATGCCCAAGAGGAGGCCGATGCTTTTAAGAAGCCGATGGGTCCCCAAACCCCGAGAAATTCAAGGCAAGCTATTCACAAGGAATAGATCAAGTCAGGAAAGTTTGAGAATTTGGAAGAAACTCAAAGATGCCATTCACGGAGAATACATTCATCTCTGGGAGTAGAGTTTCTTGACAATTCCTAATGAGGACAGCCGAAGAGAAGACTGTATCTGGTGATCCTATTGGGGATCTAGTTGTCTATTTCTACGAATAAACGAAACGTCGTCACCTAGTTCTAGACGTAGTTGCCGGGGAAACTCTAAATATCTATACTATTATTACACAGTTGATATAAGTTTATGAAAGAAGACTTACAGCGAAACAACCCCACAATACAGTTATATATATATATGAGTTTGTGAAAGGAAACTTACAGTGAAACAGCCCCACAATACAGTTATATACATATAAAAGCGGTAAATGAAAGTGGGTAAACACTTACTCGGTTGTAGAGCTTCCATGCTGTTTGGTTAGTTGTTCAACAAAGAAAGATTGAAAACAACAGTATATTCAAAATCAAAGGAGAAATTGTTTTGAAAGAAAAATTGGGGCTTACAGCTCAAGGAGAGGCCCATAAAATCAGAGTCAATTATACATGGAAGAACGTCATGTGAAATAAAACATACACGGAAGAACATCGTGTTGATAAATAAACATACACGGGAAAGCCTCGTGTGGTGAAACAAAAGTAAAGGGACTTATACTCAAGTGGAGGCCCAAAAAAGGTTTTGGTTAAAAGGGGGTTGGGTCTTACACTCTAATAGAGGCCCAAAAGTTTTGAATGGGTCTTATAGCTCGAGGAGAGGCCCAGTTGATTTTTTAAAAGGCGACGATCGCGCCGTTTACTTGTACAGAGGGACTTATACAATAAGTGAGACCCAAAAATGGTTTGTACAAGGGGGTTGGGTCTTACACTCTATTAGAGGCCCAAAAAAGGTTTGAAAATGTTTGATAAAGATAAAAAATCAAAGAAACCCTAATTTCATTTTTTAAAGGTATTTTTCAAAGAGAAATCAAGTAAAAAATGATAAAAATATCAAATAAAATCATTAATCATGTTATAAACAAGGATTAAGGTTTATGAAAAAGTATTTTATCCACATGAATATTAAAAATCATTTTGGTTTTAAAAATAGAGAAAAAGAAATCATTTTAAAAGCATTTAAAACAATTTAAAACAATATTTTTGAATATATTAAAAATATATCAAATAATAATATTTTTTGTGATTTTTTGGTGGATTAAAATATTATGAAGTATGAATAAGAAGTGTGTAAAACAGAATTGGAAAATGATGATTTTTGCTATGTAAAAGAATTGGTTGAGTTTTGAAGATAAACTAAGAAAAAGAGGAGTGATGTCACAACATCACTCATGAGACATCACTCATGAGTTTTGAATATAAGAGAAAAGGGATGATGTCACAACATCACATTCGACATAAAAAAAAAACCAGAATTTCACCTTGATTTTCAACATCTTTTTATCAAACTTCAAACATTCATAACTCTCTCAATTTTTAACGGAATTAAGATCCGGAAGAGCCTATCTTGACCAATTTTTCGCAAGGAATCCAATGGTATTACTCATGCATACTGAAACTCAATGTACAGAACACACAAAGTAAAAAACCAGAACTGCATGTTGATTTTAAGCATATTTGCTTATCAAACTTCAAACATTCATAACTCTCTCAATTTTTAACGAAATTGAAATCCGTAAGAACCTATCTTGACCAATTTTTTGCAAGGAATCCAATGGTATCACTCATACATACTGAAACTTAATGTACAGCACACACAAGGAAAAAAACCAGATATGCACCTTAAGTTTAAAACAACATAAACTCCACATATAAACATGTTAAAGTGCAAACAGCAGGAGGATCATAACATACACATTAAGGACTACATTTTTGCTTCAAGAATTGTTCAATATGATGCATGTATGTGGACAACAAAGGAAAGCATGATTCAAAGAATTCAAGTTGTGAATTTTACCTCTTTTTTGGAGATTTTGTGCAACCTACCAAATGCTTTGTTCCAGAAATGATTTGATGCTTTGGACACCCTCAAATGACGTCTTAGAAGCTTTTAGGATGGTTGGAATCAACTGGTACCTGCAAAAACACAAACTGTCCCTTTCTTGCAAAAGGGGTTAAAAGTGACCAAAATAGCAACTCCCTTACTTGCTTTGGAAGGCAAATTTGAGGTGAAAGAAGAGATTTTGAGGAAAGCATTTGTTTGATGGCTTTGGTGTACTCAAACTGAGCACAAATGAGCTCTATTTATAGTAGAGCAAGTTTGTTTTCGCAACAACAGTGAATGGCAACTGCAGCAGAGGTTTGTTCAATGTTGGCCAATGAAAATCCAAGTCTCCTCTAGCCATTGACTAGAGGTTAGGGCACAGAGCTTTGGTTCCCTACTTGTTGGAGGAATCTTGACTGAATTCAGTTGCAAATGTGTCAGTCCATGCCACCTCTAAGCATCTATTAAATGCTCCAATCCAAAATTGGAGTCTTGTCCCTCTTTTAGGGATTTTTAGGAATAACATGCTACTTCTTGTTCCAAGGACTTTGGAGGCTTGGCTCAGTGATTGTCCCCTTTAAATTTGATCCTCAGAGGTGTCCAAAGTGATGACAAGGCTTGGAAATTCGTGTGGCACAAGAAATGTGCAAATCTGTCCTGAAACATGTCTTAAAAATCAGCTGCAGCAAGCCTTGTTGTAAAATCCATAACCTCTTGCTCAAGAATGGTAAATGGCTGTTCCAGGACTCTATGGAAAGCTGAGATGACATACTTCAACTTTGATGTTTGACCCTAGACTTGGTTCAACTTGGATCATGGAGAAAAAATCCTTGAAGTTGGGACATTCTTGCTGGAAAAATATTAGTGATGTCATATATGCAATGTCAGAACATCAGACATTGAACATTAATAATTCCAAACTTTAATCACTTGTATCTTTCAATCCTTATGATATTTTGAGTTGATTCCTTCTACAATGTTGAAGTATCAAATACCCTCTTTAAAAGTAGCCCTTAAGCAAAATCAATGGATGCTTGGATCAATAGTTACAACCTTGAAAAGTTGTGCACTTGAACATCATTTTAACTTAGAAAAATTTTCTAAGTTTCCTTCAATTTGATCAATTTTGCAATTTTGCATGATTTCTTGATTTAAATTTGATCAAATTAAATCATCCATCATATTTTCTTAAGTAATGGCTTGTGAAGCTCAATGTTGACCAAAAAGTCAAACTTTGACTTTCTGCGTCAGTTGACTTTTCAGTTTGACCAAAAATACATGAAAATTTTATACGTTAAATCCGGCTGATAATTCAAAAAATATTCATGAAGAAAATATATGATATTGTATGCAGACGACATATTATAAAAATATAGACAGATGAAATGAGAAAAAGAAAAAACGCCTGGTCAAAATTTAGGGTATGACAGTAGGCTTATTGTCGCGGTGAGAATCAAAGACCAGAGCTATTGGATTAGCTTGGCTCACAAAACAATGATATCACCACCGAACTTTTATTTTATCCAAGGGAAGAGAGAAAAGATCGAACAAAACCCCTAAATAAAATGCAAAGCAAAAAGCAAGGCCTAAAGCTAAGTAAAGAGAGATCAAAGGTACGGGGGTTGGTTATACTTAGGGAAGGTACTAGCACCCTAAGTATATGTAGTCCTCTACAGGAACCTCTTGAAATATTTGTGTTCTTGCTAAAGTTGTCGGCTAAAGGATAAAGGTGGGTAAAGAAAAGAGAAAAGGTGGAAAAAGAAAAAGGTAGCTCGCTAGGATCTCGTAATCCTATGCCTACGTATCCTTGATAGGAAGTCAGAGCAATCGTAGTTCAGAACTACAATGAAAGAGGGTGTAAAAGGAGAAAAGAGTGAAAAAAGAAAAGTGGGCTCGCCGTGGATTAGGGCCCTTGTGCCTACGTATTCTCAAATGGAACTTGAGAAATCAGAACGTCTGTAGTTCGTGGAACCACGGGTAAAAATAAGGACTCGATCGCACGGTGGCGAGAGAAAAGGTTTGAATAGTTGTTAATGGGATTGCAAAATGGAATGGAAAGGATAGTTGGATTCATACCAAACAAGCATATGACAGAGAGTCAACATACACGTTCCCTTTCCCTTGGACTAGGTCAAAAGTATTAAGCAATAAATGAAATCAACAACACATGAAAAAGCATCTGGTCATCAAGAATTAATCAATGTAAAAGCACCAAAGATCAATTAAAGGAAGCATCGAGCGTCATGGTAAAAACAATCATCAAGAGAAGTCATCCAGTACATGCTTCAAATAAACATACTCATGGCAAGAGTACAAATATTTTTAGTTTTTTTTAATATGAGAATGAAATAAATAGCAAGAAGGAATAAAATGTTCTTTTTTATTTTTAAGGTTTAAATTAAAAATAAACAAAGATAAAGAATTAATACAAAAATAATAAATATTTTTGGGATTTTTTTAATATGAAAGATAAAATAAGAAGAAAATAATTAAAAGGTTTTCTTATTTTATCTTTTTAAGGTTTAAATAAAATGAAATCAAATATGATTAACCAATACCCATTTTCATGGGGTTTTCACTCAACATATCAAGGCAAACACAATGACAACTTGAATGGATGAAAACGAAGCCTTAATGAGGGTTTGAAATCAAGAAAGTTTATCTATTGGAGTGTGTCCAATGCACCTTCTAGAGTAATTTCAGATGAGATGTGATGATATCTACAGCTTCATTGAGCCCCCAGGAGTGTGTTGAAATGTCTGGTTTCAATGAATTATATGAGTTATATTTGGTATAAGGAAAGTGGAAAAATCGAGAGATTCGAAGTTTCGATTCTTATGTGACAATGGATTTTAGTGAGGATATAATGTTTGGAAGAATTTAATGACCATTTCCCTTGAATTTTTCTTGAATGAATCCCCATGAATCCCCCCAAATGAAGAAAACAAAAGGGCTAAATATAGAGTTTTTTATCCTATTCACTTTTGAGTACCAAGGTTGTCCTGAGTATCAGCTTTTAATTACAATTTTGCCACCAGTAATTAAAAACTGTCATTAGTAGTGTAAATGAGAAGATCACTATTTAGAAAATTGTCATTAAGCGATGCTGATCCTCATGCTGATCCTCAACTGCTTTTTGATAATTACAACTTTGTCATTGCTTGGTGCCCACGTATGGTATATTCCTTTATTGATCCCCAAGCATGCATAAATATTACCAAAACTGTCTTTGAGTGATGTTGATCCTCACGCTGATCCTCAACTGCTTTATGTTATTACAAAAATGCCATTTGGTAATTATAACTTTGTCATTACTTGGTGCCCACGTATAGCATATTCTTTCCTTGATCCTCAAGCATTACTACAACTTTTCCATTGCATTATTTTTTATCCTCTTTGTGTTTCTTTCAAACATATGATTTTCTTTCTTCGATTTTCTCAACTTAACTTGACCAAACTCAATTATTTCCCACACTTTTTCGATTATTGACTCGAAAAGTCAGCAGTTAACCAAAAAAATGTCAAAGTCAAACTTTGACTTTGAGCATCTATTGACTTTTTAACAATTGAACCAAAATTCTTCAACTATTAATAGATCAAACTTCTCGAGCCATCTTAAACACATGAATGGGCCACAAAGATGCATTTGAAACCTTTAAATCACGTTCTAAGCCAAGAGATCCTGGTGAACTTGAATTGATGCACACTCAAACTTGATTATTGATGGAGGGAAACTCTTGATCACCATGAATGAGTGGAGGTTCTTGAGAAGTGGATAATCACACAAATCCTTGATTGATCATTTCCTTGAACTTCTTGAAGCAAAAACCCTTGCTTGTAAGCAAAGTAAGCAAAACACATATTTTTTGTATTTTCAAATGGGGTTAGCAAAAATATAATAACACACACAAAAGGTGTTTGATGCTATGCAAATAATGCAAATGAATGTGGAATCTTAGGGTTAAAAATTAGGGTATGGCACTTATCATCCATCATAAAAAATTATGTTAGGGTTCATTTCGTCTCATATCATATCCTTAGCAAAAAAAGAAGAAGAGAGGAGTCCTCTAGCTTATAACATAGCGTGTAATTGCATCTAGGGGAAAAATTCGAGTCTTATATATTTAAATACCTTTCACCCTAATTCCATGAGGATTACCATCACTCATGCAATCCGTTTTAGATATTTAAATAGGGGAAATTGTCATACCTAGAATTTTGCCCCCACCTAAAGTCATTCATCTATATTTCAGTCATCTAAATTCACTCATTTGTATCCATTCATTTACGTTCATGATTCACTAGTATCTCATGTTGCATCATTTCTCATAACCATTACATTTGGTCATATAGATCTTTCCATGCATGAGTTCATTGATCAAAGACTAAGTAACTCTGGTTTGTGTTATTTCTGCTAAGTTCAACTCATTCCTATCATGCACCATTAGAGTCTCTGAAATACTGAGCTTGGATAGTTCATGACTCTTGTGGATATCACTTTTGGTTGACTAAATACTTGATTTTCAAATGACAATTACTTTTAATTATTTTTGAATTTTGTAATTCACTGCATTGTCATATACCATGTTGATCGTATCTGGATCAGACAGTATCGGTGGCCAGCGGCGTCTGGTGAACTTCAGCTCCGGTGAGGTTGGAGGACGGCGGGGGGGGGGGGGGGGGGGGATGTACCTGCAAGGTACTCCGACGCTCAAGTAAGATATCGGTCAGAAAAGGCAAGTACAAGGTTAGAGTAAAAAAGTGTGTGTGTAACCTGACCCTCACAAGTGAGAGGGTATTTATAGAGAGCCCCCAGCGCGGGGCCAACGGTTACTTGCACTGGGATGGATTGCAAGGCCCAATCTAAGTAACTGCCAGGCCTTACGTGGCGTAGTGAATACTAGCACGTGGACTTCGCCCTGGGGTAGCCGCTCCTAGATCTCCGAAACTAGGGCAGACCAATTCCATCGGGAGTGGCCGGTTACATGAGAACGTGTCCTCGCGGGGAGGAGTCTTGCGTGTCAGGGAGAGACGTGTCCTCGCGGGGGAGGACACTTGTGTGAGAAGGAGGTGGCTCCCCGCAGAGAGGAACATCTGAGTGTCAAGGAGGAACGACCTTGGGGAGGCCTGGCGTCCTGCCCGACGCTTCATGCCATGCGTGTGCCCGACAACGTGAAGAGGGGCAAGTGCCCGACATTGGTCGTGCTAAAAGGCCCTTGGTGGGCCATCCCAGGACGTGTGGATTGGGCCTGCTCGACTGAGTAGCAGACCCCGGCCCAGTCCAGAACAGGAGCCCCCCAAGTCGTTGCTCCGAAGTGTCGGAGTGATGACTTAAGGGCCAATAAGTATGTCGGGGAAGTATCGATAGCGTGACCACGAGGAGAGGGAACTTGTTTGGGATCCACTAGCCGTATCGTCGGGGAGATTCGAGCGCGGTAGTCCGCGGATGGTCGACTCAGCGGGGATGCGAGAAGTTTAAACTTGAGTGTCGAAGCAATCAGAGAGACGCGTATTGGAGAGCGAACGGTCGCATGTATGCCACGTGTCAGACGCCATCATTGCCTAGGGCGGCTAGGCTAGTGTAGTGTACTTAAGTACTCTAAACCCTTCGAATTCCGTGAGGGTCCTATAAATAGGCCTCACCTCGTTTAATTTGCACCGTTTGCTCTTTTCCTCTCAGACTCTCTATTCTCTCCTTCTCCGTTCTTCCGCCCCTAGCTCCCACCGTTCTCCACCGACAATCACTGTGCCGAAACCCTAAAAAGCGTATTTCAAGTAAGTTTCTCCCTTTTTTCTCCTTTTGTCTGCATTTGTAGGGTGACTCTTATGGTGAACTGATGAAGTTCCCATGGAAATCATGAAATATCCGATGAAAATGGCAGAATTTCATAGTTTAGTTGTTGAATCTCGCGGGGAAGGGTGATGAAATCCCCGAGGACATGAAGGATATCCCGGGGTCCTGAGATGAATGTTTCTTAGTTCGTTTGTTGAATTCCCCGGGGAATAAGGACGGGATCCCTGGGGAATCAAAGTTTGTCTCAGGGACATGGGTCGAATATCTCGGGTTCCCGCCCCAACCTCGCTCCCTGTGGGGCCGAGGATGGTCGCGGGTTTGTGTTCCCCGACATTCCCTCATCGCTCTTTCACTTGATCAGCGGTGGAGGGGTGGATTTGATACGGGTCATCGAATTCACCATTTCCTTCTGCTTTTCAGGTAAATAGACGTGTTGCCTGTGGCTGAGGGATCTTTGGACAGTTACGACGAGCCTGACTCCATTATGGCCGAGACAACCAGTGGCGGGAAGAGATCGCCCGACGAATGGGCCTGCGAGGAGGCCTTAAACATGGAACGTATCCAGGCCTAAGGAGCACTATCGGATCTGCTCGACGTACAGCGGGATGCATTTTCCCGTCTACGAGTTCATGTTCAACGAGGCGGGGTGGCGTCTACCTTTCACAGATTTCCAGCAGGCCGTATTTACCTGGCTGCGCTTGGCCCCTTCCCAGCTCCACCCCAACTCACTTGCTTTCATTAGGGCCTTCGAGCTAGTGTGTAAATATCTGCAGATTGGGGCAACTGTACCCTTGTTTTTCTGCATTTTCCATCTTCAGAGACAGGCCGTCGATGGTAGGCACAATTGGGTGTCCTTCAAACAGGTGAACAACCTATTTCACACTTACCTGGACTCCGTGCGCGACTTCAAGTACCGGTACTACCTCGTGCGGCCGGTCACACTTGAGGCCGTAAACACGATGTACCGTCGGGAGGTCGAGGAGATAGATGGTCGGCGAAAGGAGGCCCTCGTGCCCAGGTTTCCGTTATTTTGGACCGAAGAACATTTCAAGTACAGAACAGACAGCTACAAAGTCCGGCCTAGCCATCTCGAGGAGGGGGATTGCTTGGCCTACGAGCAGATAGTGGCGTTCGTCAACAGCTTTAATAGGGGCAAGCTCGTGAAGATGGACGGGGAATTCGTCCGAGGGGACGACGGGCGGGTGTTGACGAAGCGTCGTTTGATTAATACGAGGGCCCTCCTCGAGACGTTCTCCGACAAGGAGGCTCTCAAGCTGTTAGGTGGTGACACCCTCCCCGACTTACTTTTTCCTCGCGTCTTGATTTCTGGTTTGCTGACATGTTTATTTCCGTTTTGCAGGCAAGATGTCGACCACTGAGGAGCGATTCAAGAAGCTGAAGGCTAACCGTGCCGCGAAGAAGGGAGGCAAGGGTCGCGTCGAGTAGCTTCGAGTGCAGGAGCCCGCTCCCTCCCCGACACCCGGGGGTTCCTCTGGCTCTCACCAGGACAGTGGTTCTCTCAGCCCTCATAACTCCCCGAAGAGGCAACGGCTTGCAAGTACAGTCGAAGTCGACCTCACCGAGCACGAGAGCCCCCCTGCCGTGAAATTTGTGCTCCCGCCCTGTCATACGAGGCCGAACTTCTTCACGGGGAATAATTCGCTGTGCGTGGGTGGCCCCGAAGCTCAGGCCATCTTAGGCGTCGACAAAGCTTCTCGGAGAAGGATGCTGGTGGATGACGTCTCTACTGTGATGAGGGTTTGCGCGGCTGTCTTGGTTCTGAATGACGAGGCGTGCTCCGCAGGCGACCTGAACAAGTTGCGAGACAGTTTCCAATCCATCTCGGTCGAGATGGAGAAGGTGGGTAAGGAGCTGGCTGACTGCAAAATCCAGAACCAGGCCCAAGTCGAGCTCCAGCAGAAATTGGAGGAAAAGTTGAAGAACGCCGAGGAGGAGCGGAAACGTCTCGCCGACATTGAGGTGGAGAGGGATTGTCTCTTGGCGAGGATCACTGAGTTGGAGGAGGTTGTTCGCCCAGCTGAGGAGGAGACCTAGGAGGACAGGTTGCTGACTTCGCGGGCAGCGCTGATAGCGAAGCTCCGGGAAGCCGAGGACGACAATCTCGAGGTAGCTGGCATAGGCTTCAGGAACGCCGTGGAGCAGCTTCGGGTCCTCAACCCCGACCTCGTAACCGAAGGGATTGACCCTGACTCCAAGGTTGTCGACGGTCAGATCGTGCAACCGATGCGGGTGGACAAGGTTCACGAGCACGAGGATCCCGACGGGACTGTAGCTGAGTAGGCTTTTCTTCTTCGTTTTGGTCGGCCTGCGAGCCGTTTTTATTTATTGTGATATTTCTGCCCGGTCTGCGTGCCAGGGGCTTTTTGATTTGTGACACCTGTACAATGGGCTTCTGCCCGCTTAATGCATTTTTGTTTATCTGCGCGTGTGATGTTTGTATGTTTTCGCTTGTGTGTGATGCTATTGTATTTGCTATATTTTGTTTATTTTTGTCTAAGTGATACACTTTGGGAGTTTGCTAGACAACGATAGCCCCCGACCACGTGGGGAGCTGGTCGGGTGGTCGGAGATGTGTTCTGACCTTCTACGAGGCTAAGAGCTCGGTCGAGGTCTTAGCTTCGTGGCGTGAACTTCCCATCGCGAGCTGGGCGTTCTGCCTTATTGGTACGACAACGCAGGATCTCGGTTGAGGTGTCCTCGTCGGATCAAAGTGCTCGCACACACGCAACGCAGCCCTTGACCATCGTGTTTCGTATAGGGGTGTCGCGCTTGTACCTTAGTGCGTCCCCGTGGTCGCGATGCTAGTGTGTCGCGGGCAGTTCTTAACTGTAATATTGCTTTAGCTTTTCAGCGTTCCAAGGTCGAGCAAGTTCTTCCCCATGCAGATTTTCTAGGAAGTAGGCTCCTGTTCCCGTTTTCGCGCGGACGCGGTACGGGCCCTCCCAGTTCGCGGCTAGTTTGCCTTCTCGCGAGTCTTTCTGGTTCCTTCGCAGGACGAGGGTGCCCACCTGAAAATCACGCATGATAACTTTGTCGTTATAACGTAAAGTTATTTTCTGCTTAAATGAAGCTTCTCGGAGAGAGGCGCCCGAGCGCGTCTCCTCGACGAAATCGAGTTCCTCCCTCAGGGCTTCGTCGTTCGCATCCCTGTCGAGGGGGGCTTCTGTCCTCCTCGAGGGTTCCCTGATTTCCACGGGAATCACCGCTTCCGTTCCATAGGTCAGACGGAAAGGGGTCTCTCCGGTCGTGGAATGTGGGGTCGTTCGGTAAGCCCAGAGGACACTGTGTAGCTCCTCGACCCAGTGTTGTTTGGCGTCGCTTAGTCGACGTTTTAGTCCTTGGAGGATAACCCTGTTCGCTGCTTCGGCCTGCCCGTTCGTTTGCGGGTGCTCGAGCGACGTGAAGTGTTGCTTCGTGCCTAGTTTGGTGACGAAGTTTTGGAAGTTCCTGTCGGTGAACTGTGTTCTGTTGTCGGTGACGATAGCTTGAGGCACGCCAAATCGGGAGAGGATGTTTCTTTTGTAAAAACGTAGTATGTTGAAGGCCGCGATTTTGGCCAATGCTTCAGCCTCAATCCACTTCGTGAAGTAGTCTACCCCGACAATGAGGTATTTGTTTTGGTAAGACCCCTGGATGAAAGGTCCGAGGATATCCATCCCCCACCATGCGAACGGCCACGGGGAGGATAGTGTTTTGAGCTCGTTTGGGGAAGCAAGGTGCATGTCCCCGTGCCGTTGGCATCTGTCGCACTTCTTGACGTACTCCTTGGTGTCCTGATACATGGTGGGCCAGTAATACCCCGCTCGAAGTACCTTACGGGCTAACGACCGCCCGCCGAGGTGTTGTCCGTTGATTCCTTCGTGGATTTCCTGGAGGATGCCGGGGACCTTGGTTTCCTCGACGCACCTGAGGAGGGGGATAGAGAACCCTCGCCGATATAGCTTGTCCTCGACTATCGTGTATGAGCATGCCTGCCGTTTGACCATTCCAGCTTCTTTAGGATTTTCGGGCAGCTTGCCCGTCGTGAGGTACTCGTACACGGGGGTCATCCAGCAATTGCTGTCGCCAATGGCGTTTATGTCCGCCACTAGGGTGGGCTTGTCGATGCTCGGCCGGGAGAGTATTTCTTGTATGACAGATTTGTTCCCCCCTTTATTTTTCGTGCTCGCCAGTTTAAACAAGACATCTGCTCGGAAATTGTGCTCGCGAGGGATGTGAGTTATTTCCGCAGAGGTAAACTTTTTCATCTTTTCTTTCACTAAGTTCAAGTATTCGATGAGATTGTCGTTCTTGGCCTGGTACTCTCCTCGGACTTGCGAGGCCACGAGCTGGGAGTCGGTGAAGATTTTGACTTCTTTGGCGCCGAGGTCCTCGGCCAGCCGAAGTCCAGCGAGGAAAGCCACGTACTCGGCTTGGTTGTTCGACGTCGGGAAGGATAGTTCGAGGGATACCTCGATCAGGATGCCTTCCTCATTTTCGAGGATGATGCCCGCCCCGCTTCCTTTCGGGTTGGATGCTCCGTCGACATAGATCATCCATTTTTGGGATCCATTGGTCGAAGGTTCCGGGACGGTCATCTCCGCTACGAAGTCGGCCAATACCTGAGCCTTCAGGGCTTTCCTTCCCTCGTATTGGATGTCGAACTCGGCGAGTTCGAGAGACCACCTGAGCATCCTCCCTGCCATGTCTGGTCGTCCAAGGAGTTGCCGTATAGGCTGCTCGGTTCTTACGACGACGGTGTGGGCGAGGAAGTAGTGGCGTAGCCTCCTGGCCGCAGTAATGAGGGCCAGGGTGACTTTCTCTATCTGCTGATACCTGAGCTTAGGGCCTTGGAGGGCTTTGCTTGTGAAGTAAATTGGTTTCTGCCCGTCCGGGGTTTCCCGAATAAGGACGACGCTAACTGCTTCGCTCGTGATCGCGAGATATAAGAAAAGTGTCTCCCCGTTCTCAGGCCATGAGAGGACCGGGGGTTGCGATAATACTTGTTTTAGGTGGAGGAGTGTCTGCTCGCATTCTTCGCTTCATTCAAACTCTGCTTTTTGTCGAAGAAGTTTGAAAAATGGGAGTGCGTACTGTACAGATTTGGCGACGAAGCGGGAAAGGGCAGTAAGCATCCCGTTCAAGGATTGTATTGACTTCTTTGAGTCCGGAGTGGAGATCTCGGAAAAAGCTCTACACTTGTCGGGGTTGGCTTCGATTCCTCGCTCTGTGAGGTAGAAACCGAGGAATTTACCTGCCCGAACGCCGAAGGTGCACTTGTCGGGATTAATCTCATGCGACATTTCCTCGCCGTGTCGAACACTTTCTTGAGGTGCGCGGCATGGTCGACCTCTTCCGCGGATTTGACGATCATGTCGTCCATGTACACCTCGAGCATGTCGCCGATTTCAGCTCGGAAAACCTTGTTCATCATTCGTTGGTAGGTCGCATCGGCGTTTTTCAGGCCGAATGGCATTACATTGTAGTAGTAATTGCCCGACTCGGTCATGAACGCCCTGTGCTGTTTGTCGACCTTGTCCATGGGAATTTGGCTGTATCCTGAGTACGCATCCATGAAGGATAGTAGTTTGTAACCTGCAGAATTCTCGACCAACTGGTCGATGTTAGGCAATGGATAGCAGTCTTTCGGGCAAGCCCGATTAAGGTCAGTATAATCAACACACATCCTCCATTTTCCATTATTCTTTTTAACAAGTACAACGTTGGACAGCCAGGTCGTGTACCTGGCCTCCGAAATAAAATTTGCCTCTAGGAGGTCTTTTACAGCTTTTTCAGCAGCCTCCGCTTTTTTGGGAGACTGCTTACGCCTATGTTGAGCTATGGCCCTAGCGGCCAGATCTACTGCGAGCTGATGGCAAGCCACTTCGGGGTCGAGGCCAGGCATCTCGGATGCGCTCCACGCGAAGAGATCAGTGTTCTCCCTCATATATGCTTTCAGTTGCTCCTTCGCAAGGTTGGGATCTCGGCTCCAATCTTCACGCTACGGTCTGGATCGTCCCCGAGGATCACGAGCTCGAAGTCTCCGTCTGGGATGGGGCGCGTTGGGTGGAGAGGCCTCCCGTTGTTCTCTGCCTAGTTGTCGAGATCTTCGACCCTGTCTTCGTCTGGTTCGTCGGAGAACCTGCTGTCGAGGTCGACTGCGTTGACGCGCGAGAGAGGTACCTGTTCGGGGTCCAGGGGTGGCTTCGTCACGGTCTTCGGTTTGGGGCCAATGGAGCTCATGCCTTTGATGGCGGTGTCGAAGCATCTTCTGGCCGCGTCAATGTCCCCGTGCATTGTCACTACTCGTCCCATGCGCGTGTAGTATTTCATTTTGAGGTGGACCGTCGATGGTACCGCCGTAAGCTCGGCCAGGGTGGTCCTCCCGAGGATGCAGTTGTAAAGGGATGGATAATCGACTACCAGGAAGCGTGTCTTCACCTGTCGGGCAGTGTCATCGGCCCCGAAGGTGACCATCAGCTCAACGTAGACCCATGGTCTGGTGGTGGTGCCGTTGAAACCCTGCAGATCTGAGCCGACGTCCGGGTCAGATGTCTTTTTTTCGAGCTGAAGGGTCCCGAATAGATGGGCATACATGATGTCGACTGAACTTCCCTGGTCAACAAGGATCCTTCGAACGTCAAAGTTCGCCATCTGTGCCCTGACTAAGAGAGGGATAGTGGCGTTGGGTGCTCCGTCAGGGAGTTCTTCGAGGTAGAATGTGACACAGTTTGATCTCCCATGCACCTTCTCGAGAGTGGTAGTCTTCGTCGACGTCGAGGATTCCAGTTTGTCAAACTTTCGCTTGATTGATCCAACGGACAATTTCTCGTGACCGCCCCCGGAAATGACCATTGCTTTGGGGAAGCCTTCTCAGGTACTGCAGGTAGCGACGGGGTCCTCGTCGGGGAAGGTCGCCCACATGTTGCGGATTGCTTCTTCGCCCTCAATGATTACGAAGACGAAGAAGTCCTTGGGTCGAGTGACTCTGAGGGCGACCTGAAGCTGGTTGTCGTCGGGGGGAGGTGTTGTCTCCTCGACGTTCTGCGCTTCCCGGGAGCTGGGACGAGAAGTGTCGTTTTTCTGGGCTTATTTCTTCAAGTGCCCCTCCTTGATGAGAATTTCAATGGCATCCTTGAGATGGATGCAGTCTTCTGTCACGTGCCCGTGGCTCCGATGGAATCTGCAGTACTTTGACTTGTCCGCGTTTGGTTTGGGAGGAGTCGGCTTCGGAAAGCGAACGCCTCATTTCTAAAACTCCAAGTTCTGGAATTCGGAGAGGATCCGCGCGCGGGGAGCGTTGAGCGGGGTGTATTCCGTGAACCGGCCAGCTGGTCCGCGCGGTTCACGGGTGTCACGGGGGCAATTCTCTTTCTTTCTTTCTCCTCCTCGTCGGGGCGGAGAGTCTTCATCTTTGTGGCCGCGGGGGCCTTCTCTGCGCCTTGACTCGAAGGCGATCTGTGCTGCCTCCGACTCCTTGAGCTCGATGTACGACTAAGCTCGTTGGAGGAGGTCCTCCTGACGGCGAGGTCTGCGGAGGCCTATGGACTTGGCGAAGTCAGATCCAACATGCAGTCCATGGATGATTAAGTATTTCTTCATGTCGTCGGTCGTATGGACTTCGACGGCTTCTTTGTTGAATCTTTCTATGTAATGCCGGAGGGATTCGTTCTTCCTTTGGAAGATGCTCTCAAGGGCAGCCTCTGTCTTCGGGTGTCGACGAGACGCAGTAAAATGTTTGGTGAAGCATTGTCTCAGCTGCCTCCAGGATGTTATTGAACCGGGTTCTAGGCCCTTGTACCATGTCATGGCGCCCTTCCGCAAGGTGGTGGGGAAGAGCCTGCATCTTATGGCTCCCCTGGCGTTTCTGAAGTCGAGCATGGCTTCGAAACTTTCTACGTGATCGTCGGGGTCGGCCAGACCGTCGTATGTCCCCAGCGGCGGGGGTTTCTCCATGCTCGCGGGGATTGCGGCGTTCATGATCTCCTATGATAGAGGGGTCCTCTGGTCGTCGTCGTCGCTTCCGGCCGGGGATTTCGAAGGGGACCGGTGATGCCGTGGAGGGGAGTTCCTCGTGCGGTTCCTCGGTCTCTCCTCGGCGGTTTTGGACTTCTTGTTATTTGCAGAGGGCCTGGGTTCCTTCCGAGGCGGGGAGCGATGGCGCTTCTGGGAGGTCACCGGCTAGGGGCGTTCAAGGGGTGGACGACGGCCCTCGCGCACCGGCGAGGGGGTCCGAGATTCCACGGGTGGAGTCCTTCACGGGGAAGGGGAACGACGAGGTGAGTGTGGCCGACGATGTCTTCGCGGGGGAAGATCGTTGTGTCCGCCTTTGCTCTAGTGCTTCAATTCTGGTATTCTGGTGCGCTATCAGCTGATTAGTCTGGTTGATCAAGGCAAATAAGGCCACGGTGTTCGGATCCGCGTTGGGCGAAGGGACAACTAGCTGAAAGACGGCTTGTTGGTCGTCCTGCTGGGCGGCATGGTAAGCCGTGTCTTGGGAGTCTGGGGAGGCGGTCTGCCCATCTCTCACATCGACTTCTTCGACGTGGAGGGCAGCAGCGTCTTCGTGGTGGTTCCCGTTCTCGAGTTGTGCGAGGACGGTGTCCAGAGCCTTGGTAGCAGACGGGTTGCCGGCCATGATGGTGATGAACGAGAGTTGCTTTGGTTTATCGAAGAAAAAACGGGGAAGCAAAGTTTCCCAAAGACGGTGCCACTGATCGTACCTGGATCAGACAGTATCGGTGGCCAGCGGCGTCTGGTGAACTTCAGCTCCTGTGAGGTTGGAGGACGGCCGGGGGGGGGGGGAGGTGTACCTGCAAGGTACTCCGACGCTCAAGTAAGATATCGGTCAGAAAAGGCAAGTACAAGGTTAGAGTAAGAAAATGTGTGTGTAACCTGGCCCTCACAAGTGAGAGGGTATTTATAAAGAGCCCCCAGCGCGGGGCCAACGGTTACTTGCAATGGGCTGGATTGCAAGGCCCAATCCAAGTAACTGTCAGGGCTTACGTGGCGTAGTGAAGACCAGCACATGGACTTCGCCCTGGGGTAACCACTCCTAGATCTCCGGAACTAGAGCAGACCGATTTCATCGAGAGTGGGCGGTTAAATGAGAACGTGTCCTTACGGGGAGGAGTCTTGCGTGTCGGGGAGAGACGTGTCCTCGCGGGGGAGGACTCTTGTGTTAGAAGGAGGCGGCTCCCCGCAGGGAGGAGCATCTGAGTGTCGAGGAGGAACGACCTTGGGGAGGCCTGGCGTCCTGCCCGACGCTCCATGCCATGCGTGTGCCCGACAACGTGAAGAGGGGCAAGTGCCCGACATTGGTCGTGCTAAAAGGCCCTTGGTGGGCCATCCCAGGACGTATGGGTTGGGCCTGCTCGACTGAGTAGCAGACCCCGACCCAGTCCAGAACACATGTTATTCCAACATTTGTTTTTCCATACATCTCTTCTATCATGTACTACATCCACAATTGACACTTGTTGCATTACATTGAGTGCTTAAATGTGTAAAGATTTGTCTTGCATTTCATTAAGGTTTATATTTAATTAATTAAAGTTATATCTCTGTGTTCAAAAAAAATAAATTACTTCTCAATTGGATTTGTGTTGATAATTCTTGTTACTAGATTCTAACTTGTTTGGAAATAAAGATAATAAAAAAGATAAACTTAGGCAATCAAGAATTAAATTAAGATCTCATAAAAAATGAATTAAATTAAGATTTAAATTTTCTCATGTACATCGTGATTTTTGTTTTGCATCAAGTGTTGTTTACAACTTTGTTTTGCAAAATTAATTTGTTTTACAAAATTAAATCCTCGGGTTAAGAATAAATAAGTACACTGTATTTACATTAAAAAATTAAACAAAATTACAAAAAAGGTAATTCCAATTGTAGGCCCCTCTTCAAATTTGGCAGGTTTTTTTATCTTGAGCATTTTGCTTGTTTGTCATGTGCAAGACCATAAGATAACATCTTTTCTCCTCAAACATAGTACCATCTCTGTTTTTTTAGTAGAGACTTTGTCCTATACAAGCAAGGATAGCAGAGTAACAAATTAGTATAATTGTAGAAATGGGTACAAGCCAAAGAGCAAAACATAAAGAAAGTAAAATGCAGGTTGCCTTAAGCATCAACATAGCAGAATTTTTGCACCAGAATGTTAAAACAACTCTCATACTTCAAAAAGTGGACCAATTTCAATACCATTGCTGTCACTAAACATCTATCACACCACTGCAAAATGGCCATGGCTTAACATCATTGTTGTTAGTTTCATAGAGAAATAAGGAAACAACTAATGCTTAAGATTATGGTGGAGACTTTTTTTTCTTCTTATTTTAGTGGATGACTGGTGGGTCGGATCCGAACCAGACTCGGGTGAGGACCTCTAAAGCCCGAATTTTTCACTTATTTCCTCTGAGCCTTCTATGCATTTCCCTGACCCATTTTGTTTGACCTTTTCCTTTTTCTTTTTTTGTTGTTAGTTTTGATTTTAAAAAGAAAAAATAAATAACTTATAATTTAGTAAATATTAAATATCCCGAATTTCAATATTAAAAATATATTAGGTTTTATTAAATAAATTTTGTTTGTTTTATATAATTTATTTTTTTATTAAAAAAAAACCAAAAAAGTCAAAAGATAGATTAGTTTTTTAAATGGTTTAATTATTTTCTTTGTTCTCTACATCATATAATAATAAAAATGATATAGATGTATAACTAAGTTCTCCCTATCAAATTATATCTTAAAAATTCAAAAAAAGAGAATTTCTTTTAAGGTTAACTTTTAGAAATAATTTTGATTCATGTGTTGATTGTTCTTTAATGATTGGAGAAAGTTCGTGTGTTTGTATTTTAATCATTGATTCTATTTAGACCCTTACTTGATATTGAGATAAAAGTGAATATGCACTAAGTTACACCTTCCACAATAAGGTTAAAAAAACCCTGGTGCAACAATAAGTAATCCATATTAATTCGATTAAATCAATTCAATGCAATCCAAATCTTTTTCAAACATGATACCAAAAAATCTTTCTAAATAAATACATCGGTCCCGAGCCACACATTTTGGGTCATTCTTTCTTTCTTTCTTAAAACACTTAATTAATTTGGATAAATAAGAGCTGTTAGGATCTAACATTCTAACATAACTCTTTTAACAATTGATTACAATACACGTGTCTTGCTCTTATCAAGCGTTCGTTGTCCATTAAACAATTTTCTTAAATAACCTTGAATGAAAAAGGACCGTTAGAATCTAGCATTTCGGTGCAACCCCGAATGATTGATCCCAAGGCTTAGGTCTCGTTCTCATCAAACGTTCATCATTCACTTATAAAATATATCTAACACGTCAAACTTTTTTTTCTCGTCGCTGTACGATCTTAAAAACCTTTTTCAAAAATGAAAGACATTTTGTCTTAAGATGATTCAAAGCAATGCTTCATCCACGATCGTTGAGTTGAGATAAGTGACATTTTTCCGTGAATGTTGATACTTATCCATTCAATGAGATGCAAACGAGTGTTTCTCACCTATTTTTGGTAAAACAATGTTTTCTGTTGATTAATACAAGATAACTTTCGCTAAAATTGACTAACACACAAACATTTACTACCCAGAACTACGCAAGCCTTGAGTTCTTTGTTGTACCTGAAGATATGTAAGAGCGATATTCAAAGTCTCGTTAAACACCCTAATAAATAAAAATCTTTTCTAGTCCTTCGCACATTAATAAAAATCCAAAAACATTTATACTTTATCTCTTTTTCTATCTAATATAAATAGAAGATTGCAAACTAACATCGCACTAATATTAATTTGAAACTAACTAAATGGGTCCCGTTGAATACAACGGATGTAACACCCTAAATTCCCCCGAATATTCCAACACAAAAAATCAGAGTAAAATGAAACAACTCGGAATAAAAGGGTATTACTTTCAACAAGAACTTGCTCATAAATAAGACATGTAACATATAATAAATATTAATGCAACTTTAATCCAAATAATCATCTTTATTACACAACGGAAATTCTTCATTGTGATCAATAAAATATAACAGTTTCAATTAATCAAAATATTAGTTTTCAAAAATATAAAGACAACTGTAATTCTTTAACAAAGTAAAATTATGCATAAAGCGCTTCCGACTCCCAATGTTACATATCAGAGCAGACTCCAAACTAAAGTGAAGCACCTCGTCTTCACCGACCACGACTTCCACACTACTCCTGATTATCAGCACGTTACCTACGTGGAGGCAACATTCAAACAGAAGGGGTGAGATTCTCAAATCAAACAAAAGAGAAATATGATATAAATATAAGCGCATAAATTATTAAGTATATCACCCACATCACCACTTCCAACATAATTCGCACAATTCAACATAACACAGATAATCAATCAAATCACAATGCAACCCAACTATCAAAAGAAATACAAAGAGACACCAACTAGACTCAATGCATGTGGTACCAATCGTCACAAAAGATGGACACTAGGCCATCAACCCTCCACAAGGGAACACGTCATAAACACCTCAATCCACACAATGGGATTGAAGCCACCACTGGACCGAAGTCCTAACATCATCAATAGACCGAAGTCTAAATGCTATGAATGCATGATGCACAACGTCCAAATCATCATCATCAACAAAAGTCATTACGTGCATGATCATCCATCAAACTCACATATTCGTCATGTCATCAAATACGTCATCAAAACATCATTAATCAATATCTCGTAATCATCAATATAACTCATGGTAATTCACATCAAAATAGTCATGTATCATCGTCATAAAATCATCAACATATCTCATAGTAATTCACATCATAAATTGTTCATCAAAACATCACATATATGCAGCTCATAACGTCAATATACATCATGGTAATTTATATCGCCAATTAATCATCAAACATCATATATATACACAGCTCATAACGTCAATATACATCATAAGCAACAATCACAACACACATTCCTATGACTAACTCCCACATTTCACATTTCAACACATCGGAACCTACACGGAAACACATGTGGCGCGTCGAATAGTTGGAAATCTATCATTGAAAATAATTTTAACATAAAGTACATAAAGTCAGCTTTCCAACGATTCTAACGGCGACCCAAACGGACTTACGAGTCAAAAGTTATGAATTTTCGAAGTTTTTAAAATAAGCTGTCCGGGGACCACGCTAAGCGCAAAAAACTGGGCTAAGTCCGCTCTGCGATTCATCCAAAAGTGCCTGCGATGACAACACTTCTCCCACTGCGATTTCACACCCTTAAATTGCATTTTTAACCCCAATAAACGCAATTTAAGTCATTAAAACCCATTTATACCACATATACATTATTCACAACAATCATAACAATTCGAATACAACAATTTCGTCAATTCCAAACATTTTAGTTATAGATTCTTCCCCAAAACCCTAATTAATCCACAAACAACAATCCATGGCATCAACCTAATGATTCATACCCACATACCTACATCATCTAACCCTTGAGTGATTAAAGAAATCCCACCCTTACCTTGTATTGATGAGCTCCCCTCTTCCTCAATGGGTTCCTCTCTTTCTTCTTGCCCTAGCCTCTTCTCCATTTTTCTTTCACTTTCACGTATGATTAAAACTCCCTTCTCATTCTCTAATTTTTCTTTATAACGTCCCTCATTATGGATTACCTCTTTTACCCTCACTTACTCTTCTACAATTACGAGCTTGCCCCTCAATTATCTACACACCTTATTTTCTATTTATCCCATTACATTATTAGTAATATTTTTTAATCCAACTAAATACTAATAATAATAATTCTCGTCAATTATATCATTCTACTAATGTCCATTTTACACTATGGTTAAGCAAATATTAATTAAATAAGCCTAACTAATTTTAGTCTCCACACTACCAACTTCTACACTTTCGGTCATACACCCCTACGACCCTCAAGACTTAATCTTACGGCCACTACCCTTCACTACGGGTACATAAAACATAACAAATACACAGCAAACATACAATAAACTACAACAACTCATTATTATATTCACAAATAATAATTAAATAAAAACGGGGCGTTACAACTGACGTGGTGGGTGTTAATACATTCCCCTTGTGTAACCGACTCTCGAAACCTGATTTGGTTGCGACGACAAATATCATTGTCTTTCTTTTAGAGATTTTATCGATATTTTCCATTTTCTTTTTTGGGATAAATAAAGTTCGGTGGCAACTCTGTTCAGTATATCCCACAAGCGTGCGATTGTGCTTCGCGAGGTCGTGTTCTCATTTTTCGAGGTACGACAATATATATATATATATATATATATATATATATATATATATATATATATATATATATATATATATATATATATATATATATATATGCATAATTAGTCACTGTGTCCCTTAACTTTGAGTGAAGTTTCGCTTTGGTCCCTGAACTAAAAAACGTTACATAATGATCCTTTAACTTAAGTTTCATTAAACCTTTTGGTCCTTCCCTTGGTTTGTGTCAAAAAACATTAGTTTGTGTGAGCTGGCATGCCAAGTAAGCCAATTTAGAATTCCACATCAGCATATGTATATGTTACGTTACATAGGGTTTCATTTGGTTGCAGCTTCATTCTTCTTCCACCATTATTCAGTCGTCTTCCATATTTCTAACTTCTTCCATCTTCTTCAAATTAGGGTTAAATCCCTTTCATCCATCTTCCTTATACCATCTTCCATTTTCGTCTCCAAATTAGGGAATTAGGGTTCAATGTCAAAGAGTGCAAGCAATGCCTCAACTTCAAACAACCATAGCTATGGTACATCTGGATCTTTGATTTGTAGAAACAAGAGAATCGAGTGCTTTTGTCAAGATGAAAGTGTTCTTAGAACAGTGAATGACGTGAACAATGTCAGCAAGGGGAGAAAATTATGGGGTTGTAGAAATTACAGAAACCACGTTGAAAAGGGTTGTAATTTCTTCAAGTGGTTAGGTGATGAGTTTGTTGATGAAAGGGATTTGAAGCTTGAAAGACAAAAGAAGAAAATTAAAAAATTGAAGAATGAAGTTATCTACACTAGAGGGTGGCTCAAAATGTCCATTGTTGTTAGGATTGTAAGCTTAGGGTTGAACCCTGTGTTTCTAACAATGTATTTCAATTAGTTTTAGGGTAATTCAAAGTTATGTTGTTATGTTGGTAGTCTAGGGTTGAATCTTGTGCTTGTAACAAATTAATGAGTTTGTTAAATGAAAAATGTATTGTTATGTTGGTTCAATGAATAATGTATGTGTTATGTTTTCACACTTTCAATGAATAATGTCTCAATATCAAACCTGTAAAAAATGCAGCCCAATGACCAATATTTGTGGAAACAAACTGTAATATGACTTGGCATTATAAGTCATTCCTACATTCATTAATAGATTCAAAGTTTGATACATAACAGGTTCAATAACAAAAGACCATTATAAGGCATTACAGAACAGGTTCAATAACAAAAGGCCATTATAAGGCATTACATAACAGGTTCAATTCCAAAATATGTTATAACTACATTCCAAAATGTGCATTAACAAAAACAAAAGAGCCAGGCCATTAAATGGCATTACAAAATCTTAGCAGACATAATAATAATGATCAAGGTTGACTTGAAACAGGCTTGCCACCCTAATGAAGCTTTTTTTTTAGTTTTGGGTGGTGGCTGACTTGTGACAACAGGTGGTGGTGGTTGACTTGTAACAGCTTGTGGTGGTGGCTGACTTGTAACAACAGGTGGTGGTTGTTGACTTGTAACCGCTTGTGATAGTTGCTGACTTGTTGCATCTTGTACCTGACTTGAATAAACTTGTGATGGTGGCTGACTTGTTGCTTTTTGTACCTGACTTGGAGGAGCTTGTGGTTGTGGTAGTTTACAACTGGACTTGTTGTGACCATCCTTGTGGCAACTACTACACTTGATAACATGTCTTGCCCTCTTCATGTGTGTCTCATCCCTCACCATCTCTCCAGCTTCCATATTCCTTTTTTTCTTTGGCCTTCCAGGTTGCCTTTTTATTGGTGGTGGCTGAAGATCAACAACACTAGTCTTTGCCCACAAGGCTTCCCCATTAAGTGGATATATAACATGTGTATAGCAAGCAGCATAGTGTTCCTTATTGTAACAGTCAGGTACAAAGTCATCAATCTCTAAATGTTGATCTTTCATGTAAGACATTGCATAACAAGAAGGAAGTCCATTCAGCATCCATATTCTATATGAGCATTCTTTCTTGTAAAGGTTGACAACATATTTTTCTCCATTGAGTGAAGTATGCCTCACCTCGTAGTCATATTCACCTGCATGCCTGTAAACAAGTAACCATTTTAATGTTAGTCTATGTAAACAGTTAGCCATTTGAAAGTAATGTTCAACAAATTAACAATGTTGCCTCACAATCCAGTGATTGGTTTTCTGTGACTCCCTTTCCATCCTCTTTTTTATGATAGGTAGTATGATGCCATCGTATTTGGGAATCTTTTGCCTATTGGATTCCCATCTCTGCATTAGGTATACTCTAATTTTTTCCAGCATTGTCGCAATGAGCTTGGATCTAGCAGCTACAAATAAATAATTGAAGGCTTCTGACATATTGTTAACCAAAGTGTCACAACCTGAACTTGGCTGAAACCTTGATTTGCTCCAGAATCTTGGTGGAATTTTGATGAGGTGTTTGAAGGCCTCTTCATTAACTCTTTGATTTCAAGCATTATTTTCTCCCAAACATTAATATAACTTGCACATGCAGCCCTCCACATCAATTCCTTTAATTTCAAGCCAGGGAACTTTTTCCTGAAGTTGCTATACAAATGTCTGCAATATAAAGTAAGTGTAAACCAACTAGGTCATGCAAGTATGTCAGAAGAACTAAGTATATCATATTCAACATGTAAGTAAACATAATACCTAACACAAAATCTCTGGTCAACATTACCAAGTAATTCATCAAGAGCTGGCAGTAAACCCTGTATCCATAAATAAGTAAGAATGATGGTGAAAATAAAACAATTAGCTAACAGTTAAATTTCAAGGTTAGAGTTTAAAACCTTTTGTTGATAACTAATGAAGGTATAGGTTCTGCATAACTTGACTCCTCCCAAATCAGGTATCAACAACTCTAGAAACCAGCTCCATGAGTCTTTAGTTTCACCCTCAACAACAACATATGCAATTGGAAGCATTTGGTCATTTGGGTCCCTACCAATAGCAGCTAGTATTTGTCCTCCATAGTATCCCTTTAAGAAACAACCATCTAATCCTATAATAGGCATGCATTTGAAAAAATTGTCCTTGCAAGCTTTCAGACATACATATATCCTCTATAAGTGAGGATTCAATTGACTAGGTTTTTCACTGCTTTCCCCTTGAACTAGTTGACTTGTAATCTTCACAGTTGATCTTGGGTTTGCCATAAAGAGTTCATGGCCATAATCGTGGATTCTTCTATACTACTCTCTAAAAGAACCATCCACAATATCAACGACTAATGTTTTTGATCTATAAGCCAATGTCTTGTTAATCCCAACATTCCACTTTTCACGTGTCTTATCCATAATATCAGTCAACTTCAAAGTTAGATTCTCTCTAACACTTGTTTGAATCTTCTTGCCCAACCATTTTGAATTGAGGAACCTAATCTTATAATCCCTACTACATGTATGCTTGTCCACAATTGTCCTCAATTGCCAAGTCTCCTCACCTTTTATATTTGCACAGTAAGCCTCCCATGGGCAACCTGCCTTACATTTTACTCTCATTCTTGCTTTATCATTTTTTGTAAATTTCAAGTTCCTTCTTGAATGAATGACATATGTTCTTATTGCCTCTTGAAACACCTTTTTTGTAGAAAAATATGTACCAAGTTCCCTGTAAGTTCTGAGTTGGTAGCAATTTTTGCAAAACATGTTGCTCAGGAAAATGTTATGAAGAATGTCTTGACATAAGAGTCGAACATCACTGCAGGATGTGTTAATGTCAGAACAGATGATGATCTATAGCAAGTGGTACAAGATGTCAGATCAGAAGTTCTGACATGGTTGCTCAGACATCACTACAGATGTTGAACCTGATGTTGAAACATCTTCAACTGTCATGACAGTATTGTTGTCATGTGTTACAACAGATGTCATGACATCTGGGTCCAGTACAGCGGGTTGTGGAAATGTCAAGTGAGATGTCTTGACATGTTGTGATGCACCAAAGTAGTATGAGTGCATGGTTGTAATGGTGTGACAGATGTTGAAGGAGATGTCATGACATCTTAGTCTGGTATAGCAGGTGTTGCTGTTTTGCTGTCATGTGATTTTTAATCAAGGTGTCATTTGTCTGATGTCTTAACATGAGTTCTTAACATTGAGTTGATGTTAAGTTCAGAAGGGTTGCAGCTTTGTATGCTGATGTTAGACCTGATGTCTTGACATCAGTTGACAGAACATCAGAACATCAGTCTGATGTGTTTTGTTAGGGCTGCATTTATTTAAGTGTGTTTTGAGAGATCTGGTGGAGAGATTGCAGGCGAATATCTTGGTGAAGATATATTCTGGTGCAATCATATTTGGATCAGATCTTGTTGTTGTTTTAAGGGCTAAAAGATATGAAAAGATTTGAAGATACAATCTGTTTTAGATTCAAATCATATCTGGTTTAATTTCATATCAAATCTGATATTTTCAAGGAGTTGATTTATTCTGAAGCAATCTTTTTCAGTTGTGTTGAAGATTAGTTTGTTGCTTTTTTCATGCAAAAAGATATGGAGAATAATTAGATTTAATTATGAAGATTTGATTGAAGATTTAATTGAATATCTATTTAGTAGCAGAATCTTTTGCAGATTTGTAGCAGAAGATTGGTTGTGATTTGAAGGCCCAAATCCAATTGGGTATAGGTTATAAATAGGGTCTTTGTAACCTAGAAAAAAGAGGCCAGCCATCATGTAAATTATAAGGGTTGTATTGGTCGATGAACCACCCGGTTTGTGGGATGGTCATCATGTTTATCTCTAAGCCTGTAGGTAAGAGATGTATTGGTCTTGGAGGAAGCTGTTAAGCAACTCTAAATATTATTCTTAGTCATGTGTGTCATGTCTAGGTATTGTCATGGAAGTGTGTCTTCTACTTTTTTGTGATTGAAGAGTTTTTGGAAATCAAGTTGTTGATGCAGTGACTGAGATGTTGACTGCTAGACATCATTGCGATGATTGGGAGTGAGATGGAGTCTCTTATCTAGGGAGGACTTAGATAGAAGGGTCATTGGGTAGTGATTAAGTTAGTGGATTGTCAACTGGTTTGTTGAGTCTGTAATTTGATACTGCCAATAGTGGACTTCCTTCCTGGCTTGGTATGCCTCCAGATGTAGGTTGTTAGACTGAACTGGGTGAACAAATTCTGTGTGTTGTTTACTGCTTTTTCTGATTACTATTATTGCCTTGTTCATACAACAGATATTGATGTTGTGACATCGCACTTGACATCACATATCTGATACCAAAATTTCAATTGGTATCAGAGCAGGCATCCTGTCTGTTTCAGGATGAGATCTAGGGAAGATACTTTCTGGTTCATGTGCAAGGAAGATAGTTTTGCTGAGTTATGGACTTGGTCAGTTCATATAGTTGTTTGTATGATCCCTTGAAGTTAAGGATGGACTATTTGTGACAGGGTATGTATTGGCTCTGTTTGAAGTTGTCAGGCTTGTGGTGAGCTGCTTTGTAGGGTGACTTATTTTCAACCTATGTTGACCTGTTGCACCTGAAGTGTGGTGTTTGTGCAATAGTTATTAAGGTTTGCCTGAAGGTTGTAGAGGAGTTTTCTAGTGTGTGTTCCGCTGCATATATATATCTGATGGAAAATTCCTGGTGGTTTTGTGTGTTGAGGCCACAACACTCTGAAGGTGTATCACATGGTGTTGTGATACTTAAGGATAATATTGATTGACTTATTAAAGTGACCAAAGATACTTGAGGTTTGACCCAAGTTCACTCATAAAGGCATTTTCAATAAGTTTGTTGATGAGAGATCAGAAGGATGTGATTTATTTTTGCTCTCCTCTCTGAAAGACCATCCACAAGTCTAAATTGAAGGATCCCATGGTATTGCTCTTGAATGATCTTCTACCAGTTGTTGTGACATCAAACCAGAAGAGTATGCTGGTTCCTGCATGTGTGTATGATCTGGTTTTGAAGGGTGGTCAGCTACTGTCCCTTGCAAGAGATGTGTGTGTGGTTTACTATGGGTGTTGTCTCCAAAGCCATAACAGTTGTTTAATGTGATATAAACTGATGTCGGAACTGATGTTGAAATATCATTTCAGTTCTTTGCTTTCTCAGCCAAAGAAAGTTAGTTGTGCTCATGGGGAAGTATCAGGTCAAGCCACTTACCTAATCTGAAGTGATCAGTGGTGTGGATTAACAAAAGAGGGATCAGCTAGTGCCTCAAGTGTGCAGGAAAAGAATGTCAGACCAGATCAAATGGTGTACCTTGTGTGAGAAGGTTACCTTATCACATATGATAAATAGCTTGACAGTAGTTGAGTATTTGTCTGCTTTTGATAAGGTTGTGCATTCAACTAATGACAATATACATTGACGGGAGACTATGTATATGTCTGATGTAAAAGTGCAGGACTGCAGAAGTGTTGAGAATTTACTTTTCTCTATGTGGTTGTATATTTCTCTTTGTGGTGTGTTGGTGTGTGACGACCTAAATTATGTTGTTGAAGATGGAGATGGAATACTATGAAGACATCATAGTCTTGATGGTTGGATTAGTTTATTTCTGATCTAGGTGCTTTGGAGCATGGGTTTTGTTGTGTGAAAGTCGAGGATATGTGGATGTTATCTCTGGCTTTCTACTGATGACTCTACTAAGGGAAGTGGCATTCATTGGTATAGCTATGGGGTAGTCTTGAACTACTTATTTTCTGAAGATTCAGATGTGGTAGGTTTGAAGTCTTTGGATTTTCTGAGCAGGATGGAGGTTGTCTACTCAAACTTGATTGTTGAATCAAGTCTATGAGAGCATGGAAATCTGTTTCTGCAAAGGGAGGAGGTTCTTCTAAGTGGCAGAAGGAAGAGCTGAATTCAACAGTTGGATATCATAATGTTTTGACATCTAGCTTAACATCAGAAGTCTCAGCTGGTGATGTGGCACATCAGCTTAAGATAAAGGTGATCTATAGTAATGGAAGGTCTGTCTCATACAGTTTGCGGGAGCTGTGGTTTAAGAAGATATTACATGACTTAGAGATTCTAAGTGTGTTTGATAGTAAGCAAGTGGAACATGTGATTTGAAGATCAATTTCAGTGGATAGATCATGATATCTTTGGGAGAATTTTGACAAACGTGAAGAAGACAATTTGTGGCAGTTGGCTTTTTCATATGAGGATTCATAAAGGAGGTGATCAAACTGTGGCAATTGGTAGATCTATATAGTGGATTCGAAGAATCAAGATAATCAGAGTGTGGCAGCAGGTTATTATTGAGGATTGTCTTGGAATAAGTTACTCTTGGGCAGAAGGGTAATGAGTTGAAGATTCAAGGAGATTATTCTTCTTGAAGGTGGATGAGAGTTTAATTCTCTAGTTCTTTGGATTACTATGCAATAGTAAGTCCAGTTGGTGGAGCATATCAAGAATCATGGTGACGATATCTTGGCGTGTGGCAAATGTTCTAACTTGTGTTGGGACATTATCTGGTTGAATATCCTTGGTGAAGGATGATTTTGTTCTGGTTCTGAAGCTTGGTGTATACATTATGCCTAAGGAGCGTCTACATAGTCATACGGGAGAATGATGAAGTAGAAGGTCTGCCTTGGATGGAGAATGTAGAGAAGACTGAAGTAGATCAGGTATTGATTGATTGGAAGTCTGAAGATGAAGAGTATGATAGGGAATGACTGCCTTTGGAGAAAGGGACAATGGTACCAAAATGCATGTGCTCAACAAGTGTGCTCAAATGTTCATCTTCATCTAGAGCATTAGTTAACCATGACTAAGGGAGTACTTGTCTATGGATTTTACTGCTAAGGTACATATTTTGTGAAGCTTGCATGCTGATCAAGATTGTGAAGATTGGTTTAATCTTATGAGAATATAATGTCAGATAACATGTTATGACATTAGGCTGTTGGATGACATGTTGGTGTGGACATGAATGGTTCTAACCATGTGGAGCTAATTGTTTGAATCATATGCGCACATGCTTTTGAGGAGAAGTCTGAAGGACAACTTTGGTTATGTATGGGAGAATTTATTTTTCTCTGCAGATTTTGAAAGAGGTTTGTGAGGGTCCTTGTTGATGGGAGATGTCACACTTGTCTTTGTGTGTGTAAGAGGAGTTTATTTAGAGTTCAGTGGAAGGCATTGTGTGTGTGCTTCAAAACTTGTGGATGATTGTGTGAAGCATTCCTGACTGGATGAATGAAGACTATGTCTGGATTTTCCAAATATTATGATATACTGGTCAAGGAGCACCATTTGTGAAATATAATGGGAGAACTTCTGTGTGTACTAGTGTGGTACTTGGATTGTTTGAGGATTAAGCATTATGTGAATGCGTTCAGCAGGTGTGTTGAACAGAGGGTGCGCTCTTGAAGACATAAAGATGAGTCTTATGTTTTCCATTCATTTAAGGTTTTCTTCTTGCAAAGAAGCACATGTTATCCTTGATAGGGGGAGAGTGTTACAATTTTGTGCAGCTGGAATTGTGGTGTTAAGGGGGAGCGGTGTTCTTATTGGTGTTCTAGCTGGTGCATGTCGTTTGTTTGGTTTGCTCCTATTATGGCTAAAAAGGGGGAGAATTAAGAAACATAAGGTGTCCCTTGGTTGAGGAGGAGCTGGATGGGTGTTCAAAGAAGAAGGTTTTAGCCAAAATATGCCAAATGGGGAGATTGATAGTTCTGCAGCTTTTGGTGTTGGCATTAATTTTGGTAAAACTGATTGTGATTGATATATGCCTAAAAATATGTTCTTACTTCTGTTTTCAGCTGCTGCATTTTCCTTTAATATGATGTGTATGATCAAATTATGTTTTGGCCAAAAAATTTCCAAAGGGGGAGATTGTAAGTTCTGAGGTGGCAGCAATTTTTGCAAAACATGTTGCTCAGGAAAATGTTATGAAGAATGTCTTGACATAAGAGTAGAACATCACTGCAGGATGTGTTAATGTCAGAACAGATGATGATCTATAGCAAGTGGTACAAGATGTCAGATCAGAAGTCCTGACATGGTTGCTCAGACATCACAACAGATGCTAAACCAGATGTTGAAACATCTTCAACTATCATGACAGTATTGCTGTCATGTGTTACAACAGATGTCATGACATCTGGGTCCAGTACAGCAGGTTGTGGAAATGTCAAGTGAGATGTCTTGACATGTTGTGATGCACCAAAGTAGTATGAGTGCATGGCTGTAATGGTGTGACAGATGTTGAAGGAGATGTCATGACATCTTAGTCTGGTATAGCAGGTGTTGCTGTTTTGCTGTCATGTGATTTTTAACCAAGGTGTCATTTGTCTGATGTCTTAACATGAGTTCTTAACATTGAGTTGATGTTAAGTTCAGAAGGGTTGTAGCTTTGTATGCTGATGTTAGACCTGATGTCTTGACATCAGTTGACAGAACATCAGAACATCAGTCTGATGTGTTTTGTTAGGGCTGCATTTATTTAAGTGTGTTTTGAGAGATCTGGTGGAGAGATTGCGGGCGAATATCTTGGTGAAGATATATTCTGGTGCAATCATATTTGGAGCAGATCTTGTTGTTGTTTTAAGGGCTGAAAGATATGAAAAGATTTGAAGATACAATATGTTTTAGATTCAAATCATATCTGGTTTAATTTCATATCAAATCTGATATTTTCAAGGAGTTGATTTATTCTGAAGCAATCTTTTTCAGTTGTGTTGAAGATTAGTTTGTTGCTTTTTTCATGCAAAAAGATATGGAGAATAATTAGATTTAATTTTGAAGATTTGATTGAAGATTTGATTGAAGATTTAATTGAATGTCTATTTAGTAGCGGAATCTTTTGCAGATTTGTAGCAGAAGATTGGTTGTGATTTGAAGGCCCGAATCCAATTGGGTATAGGTTATAAATAGGGTCTTTGTAACCTAGAAAAAAGAGGCCAGCCATCATGTAAATTATAAGGGTTGTATTGGTCGATGAACCACCCGGTTTGTGGGATGGTCATCATGTTTATCTCTAAGCCTGTAGGTAAGAGATGTATTGGTCTTGGAGGAAGCTGTTAAGCAACTCTAAATATTATTCTTAGTCATGTGTGTCATGTCTAGGTATTGTCATGGAAGTGTGTCTTCTACTTTTCTGTGATTGAAGAGTTTTTGGAAATCAAGTTGTTGATGCAGTGACTGAGATGTTGACTGCTAGACATCATTGCGATGATTGGGAGTGAGATGGAGTCTCTTATCTAGGGAGGACTTAGATAGAAGGGTAATTGGGTAGTGATTAAGTTAGTGGATTGTCAACTGGTTTGTTGAGTCTGTAATTTGATACTGCCAATAGTGGACTTCCTTCCTGGCTTGGTATGCCTCCAGATGTATGTTGTTAGACCGAACTGGGTGAACAAATTTTGTGTGTTGTTTACTGCTTTTTCTGATTACTATTATTGCCTTGTTCATACAACAGATATTGATGTTGTGACATTGCACTTGACATCACATATCTGATACCAGAATTTCAATTGGTATCAGAGCAGGCATTCTGTCTGTTTCAGGATGAGATCTAGGGAAGATACTTTCTGGTTCATGTGCAAGGAAGATAGTTTTGCTGAGTTATGGACTTGGTCAGTTCATATAGTTGTTTGTATGATCCCTTGAAGTGGAGGATGGACTATTTGTGACAGGGTATGTATTGGCTCTGTTTGAAGTTGTCAGGCTTGTGGTGAGCTGCTTTGTAGGGTGACTTATTTTCAACCTATGTTGACCTGTTGCACCTGGAGTGTGGTGTTTGTGCAATAGTTATTAAGGTTTGCCTGAAGGTTGTAGAGGAGTTTTCTGGTGTGTGTTCCGCTGCATATATATATCTGATGGAAAATTCCTGGTGGTTTTGTGTGTGTTGAGGCCACAACACTCTGAAGGTGTATCACATGGTGTTGTGATACTTAAGGATAATATTGATTGACTTATTAAAGTGACCAAAGATACTTGAGGTTTGACCCAAGTCCACTCATAAAGGCATTTTCAATAAGTTTGTTGATGAGAGATCAGAAGGATGTGATTTATTTTTGCTCTCCTCTCTGAAAGACCATCCACAAGTCTAAATTGAAGGATCCCATGGTATTGCTCTTGAATGATCTTCTACCAGTTGTTGTGATATCAAACCAGAAGAGTATGCTGGTTCCTGCATGTGTGTATGATCTGGTTTTGAAGGGTAGTCAGCTACTGTCCCTTGCAAGAGATGTGTGTGTGGTTTACTATGGGTGTTGTCTCCAAAGCCATAACAGTTGTTTAATGTGATATAGACTGATGTCGGAACTGATGTTGAAACATCATTTCAGTTCTTTGCTTTCTCAGCCAAAGAAAGTTAGTTGTGTTCATGGTGAAGTATCAGGTCAAGCCACTTACCTAATCTGAAGTGATAAGTGGTGTGGATTAACAAAAGAGGGATCAACTAGTGCCTCAAGTGTGCAGGAAAAGAATGTCAGACCAGATCAAATGGTGTACCTTGTGTGAGAAGGTTACCTTATCACATATGATAAATAGCTTGACAGTAGTTGAGTATTTGTCTGCTTTTGATAAGGTTGTGCATTCAATTAATGACAATATACATTGACGGGAGACTATGTATATGTCTGATGTAAAAGTGCAGGACTGCAGAAGTGTTGAGAATTTACTTTTCTCTATGTGGCTGTATATTTCTCTTTGTGGTGTGTTGGTGTGTGACGACCTAAATTATGTTGTTGAAGATGGAGATGGAATACTATGAAGACATCATAGTCTTGATGGTTGGATTAGTTTATTTCTGATCTAGGTGCTTTGGAGCATGGGTTTTGTTGTGTGAAAGTCGAGGATATGTGGATGTTATCTCTGGCTTTCTACTGATGACTCTACTAAGGGAAGTGGCATTCATTGGTATAGCTATGGGGTAGTCTTGAACTACTTATTTTCTGAAGATTCAGATGTGGTAGGTTTGAAGTCTTTGGATTTTCTGAGCAGGATGGAGGTTGTCTACTCAAACTTGATTGTTGAATCAAGTCTATGAGAGCATGGAAATCTGTTTCTGCAAAGGGAGGAGGTTCTTCTAAGTGGCAGAAGGAAGAGCTGAATTCAACAGTTGGATATCATAATGTTTTGACATCTAGCTTAACATCAGAAGTCTCAGCTGGTGATGTGGCACATCAGCTTAAGATAAAGGTGATCTATAGTAATGGAAGGTCTGTCTCATACAGTTTGCGGGAGCTGTGGTTTAAGAAGATATTACATGACTTAGAGATTCTAAGTGTGTTTGATAGTAAGCAAGTGGAACATGTGATTTGAAGATCAATTTCAGTGGATAGATCATGATATCTTTGGGAGAATTTTGACAAACGTGAAGAAGACAATTTGTGGCAGTTGGCTTTTTCATATGAGGATTCATAAAGGAGGTGATCAAACTGTGGCAATTGGTAGATCTATATAGTGGATTCGAAGAATCAAGATAATCAGAGTGTGGCAGCAGGTTATTATTGAGGATTGTCTTGGAATAAGTTACTCTTGGGCAGAAGGGTAATGAGTTGAAGATTCAAGGAGATTATTCTTCTTGAAGGTGGATGAGAGTTTAATTCTCTAGTTCTTTGGATTACTATGCAATAGTAAGTCCAGTTGGTGGAGCATATCAAGAATCATGGTGACGATATCTTGGCGTGTGGCAAATGTTCTAACTTGTGTTGGGACATTATCTGGTTGAATATCCTTGGTGAAGGATGATTTTGTTCTGGTTCTGAAGCTTGGTGCATACATTATGCCTAAGGAGCGTCTACATAGTCATAGGGGAGAATGATGAAGTAGAAGGTCTGCCTTGGATGGAGAATGTAGAGAAGACTGAAGTAGATCAGGTATTGATTGATTGGAAGTCTGAAGATGAAGAGTATCATAGGGAATGACTGCCTTTGGAGAAAGGGACAATGGTACCAAAATGCATGTGCTCAACAAGTGTGCTCAAATGTTCATCTTCATCTAGAGCATTAGTTAACCATGACTAAGGGAGTACTTGTCTATGGATTTTACTGCTAAGGTACATATTTTGTGAAGCTTGCATGCTGATCAAGATTGTGAAGAATGGTTAAATCTTATGAGAATATAATGTCAGATAACATGTTATGACATTAGGCTGTTGGATGACATGTTGGTGTGGACATGAATGGTTCTAACCATGTGGAGCTAATTGTTTGAATCATATGCGCACATGCTTTTGAGGAGAAGTCTGAAGGACAACTTTGGTTGTGTATGGGAGAATTTATTTTTCTCTGCATATTTTGAAAGAGCTTTGTGAGGGTCCTTGTTGATGGGAGATGTCACACTTGTCTTTGTGTGTGTAAGATGAGTTTATTTAGAGTTCAGTGGAAGGCATTGTGTGTGTGCTTCAAAACTTGTGGATGATTGTGTGAAGCATTCCTGACTGGATGAATGAAGACTATGTCTGGATTTTCCAAATATTATGATATACTGGTCAAGGAGCACCATTTGTGAAATATAATGGGAGAACTTCTGTCTGTACTAGTGTGGTACTTGGATTGTTTGAGGATTAAGCATTATGTGAATACGTTCAGCAGGTGTGTTGAACAGAGGGTGCGCTCTTGAAGACATAAAGATGAGTCTTATGTTTTCCATTCATTTAAGGTTTTCTTCTTGCAAAGAAGCACATGTTATCCTTGATAGGGGGAGAGTGTTACAATTTTGTGCAGCTGGAATTGTGGTGTTAAGGGGGAGCGGTGTTCTTATTGGTGTTCTAGCTGGTGCATGTCATTTATTTGGTTTGCTCCTATTATGGCTAAAAAGGGGGAGAATTAAGAAACATAAGGTGTCCCTTGGTTGAGGAGGAGCTGGATGGGTGTTCAAAGAAGAAGGTTTTAGCCAAAATATGCCAAATGGGGAGATTGATAGTTCTGCAGCTTTTGGTGTTGGCATTAATTTTGGTAAAACTGATTGTGATTGATATATGCCTAAAAACTTGTTCTTACTTCTGTTTTCAGCTGCTGCATTTTCCTTTAATATGATGTGTATGATCAAATTATGTTTTGGCCAAAAATTTGCCAAAGGGGGAGATTGTAAGTTCTGAGCTGGCAGCAATTTTTGCAAAACATGTTGCTCAGGAAAATGTTATGAAGAATGTCTTGACATAAGAGTAGAACATCACTGCAGGATGTGTTAATGTCAGAACAGATGATGATCTATAGCAAGTGGTACAAGATGTCAGATCAGAAGTCCTGACATGGTTGCTCAGACATCACAACAGATGCTAAACCGGATGTTGAAACATCTTCAACTGTCATGACAGTATTGCTGTCATGTGTTACAACAGATGTCATGACATCTGGGTCCAGTACAGCAGGTTGTGGAAATGTCAAGTGAGATGTCTTGACATGTTGTGATGCACCAAAGTAGTATGAGTGCATGGCTGTAATGGTGTGACAGATGTTGAAGGAGATGTCATGACATCTTAGTCTGGTATAGCAGGTGTTGCTGTTTTGCTGTCATGTGATTTTTAATCAAGATGTCATTTGTCTGATGTCTTAACATTGAGTTGATGTTAAGTTCAGAAGGGTTGCAGTTTTGTATGCTGATGTTAGACCTGATGTCTTGACATCAGTTGACAGAACATCAGTCTGATGTGTTTTGTTAGGGCTGCATTTGTTTAAATGTGTTTTGAGAGATCTGGTGGAGAGATTGCAGGCGAATATCTTGGTGAAGATATATTCTGGTGCAATCATATTTGGAGCAGATCTTGTTGTTGTTTTAAGGGCTGAAAGATATGAAAAGATTTGAAGATAAAATCTGTTTTAGATTCAAATCATATCTGGTTTAAATTCATATCAAATCTGATATTTTCAAGGAGTTAATTAATTCTGAAGCAATCTTTTTCAGTTGTGTTGAAGATTAGTTTGTTGCTTTTTTCATGCAAAAAGATATGGAGAATAATTAGATTTAATTATGAATATTTAATTGAAGATTTAATTGAATATCTATTTAGTAGCAGAATCTTTTGCAGATTTGTAGCAGAAGATTGGTTGTGATTTGAAGGCCCAAATCCAATTGGGTATAGTGTAACCTAGAAAAAGGAGGCCAGCCATCATGTAAATTATAAGGGTTGTGTTGGTCGATGAACCACCCGGTTTGTGGGATGGTCATCATGTTTATCTCTAAGCCTGTAGGTAAGAGATGTATTGGTCTTGGAGGAAGCTGTTAAGCAACTCTAAGTATTGTTCTTAGTCATGTGTGTCATGTCTAGGTATTGTCATGGAAATGTGTCTTCTACTTTTCTGTGATTGAAGAGTTTTTGGAAATCAAGCTGTTGATGCAATGACTGAGATGTTGACTACTAGACATCATTGCGATGATTGGGAGTGATATGGAGTCTCTTATCTAGGGAGGACTTAGATAGAAGGGTCATTGGGTAGTGATTAAGTTAGTGGATTGTCAACTAGTTTGTTGAGTCTGTAATTTGATACTGCTAATAGTGGACTTCCTTCCTGGCTTGGTATGCCTCCAGATGTAGGTTGTTAGACCGAACTGGGTGAATAAATTCTGTGTGTTGTTTACTGCTTTTTCTGATTACTATTATTGCATTGTTCATACAACAGATATTGATGTTGTGACATCGCACTTGACATCACATATCAGATACCAGAATTTCATTCCCATTTGTAGTATTCCATTCTGTTGCGGTGAGAATCAGATGCCAAGCTATTAATTAAATTGAATCGCAAAACTTTGAAATTCAGCACCGAGCTTTGATTTATCCAAAGGAAAGGGTAAAGATCGAAGAAAACCCTAATTGCGCTAAGTAAAGACACGAGCTAAGAGATATAAGGTTCGGGGGTTGGTTATACCTAGGGAATGTGTTAGCATCCTAGATATCTGTAGTACTCTACGGGAACCTCTTGTTTGTATTTGTGTTATGTTATTGTTTGCTTGCTAAAGGAACTATGGGCTAAGGTAAAATAAAGACCTTTGGTAAAGACCAAGGTACTAAAGGTAAAGACCTAATGGTAAGGACCTAGGGTATATATACTAAGTATGCTCGCCAAGAGGTCGCATCTCGTGCCTACGTATCCTAATAAGGATGGAATCAAAGCATTCGTAGTTCACCTCAACGAGGGGTGAGGAACTCTTGATAATGATCAAGGTTCCAAGAGGGAATGAGTATTCATGATCATGATACTCACATAGAGTTAAAGAACTCTCTAAGCCTAAGGTTGAAGGACTAGCCTAAAGGTTGACTTTAAACAAAGTCAAAAAAAGGGGGAAGTGGGTACACATCATAATGGTACCCACATAGAGTTCAAAAACTCCAAACCTAACTCTAAGTTAAAAAACAAAATGGCTCTAATAAGGCCAAAAGGGATATGATACTAAAAAGGTCATGGAAGTGAAGAGGAAAAGGTCTAAACTATCTTAGAAAAGTGACTTATGAGTCAACAGGGAAGAATCATTTCCTTTGAAATTGGGCATGAGCAAAGATTTAATTATAACTAAAGTGCAAAATTATCTAAAACTTAGCAAAAACTAAAGTTTAAAATTTAATCTAAAAGTTAATTAACTAAAATTCCAAAAATCTAAAACTTAGTAAAACTAAAATTTAAAATTTCTAAAAACTTAATTAGCTAATATTCAAAAAAAAATATCAAAATGTTAGTAAAACTAAAATTTAAAATTTTCTAAAACTTAATTAAAGTTGATTAACGAGTTAAATTAAAATCTACCCAGAAACTAATTTACTAATTTCTACTTGAAAACTAATTAATTAATCTAAATAACAAACTTATTTAAAAAAAACTAAATAATTAATTCCAGTTTAAAAAAATAAAAAAAAATAATTAAGAAATTATCTTTTAAACAAAAATAAAAGAAACTAAAAGGTTAATAAAAAATTATTTTATCTTTTTTAAACGACAAAAAAAAACTAAAAAAGCTAGGAGTTTAACAAGTTATGAGCTTCAGGTCCAAAAGGCCTCATGTCGGGGCAGTGAATGTGAGGCGGGTCGGTTCGACCTTTTGACCCAGTCCAAAATCTCTGGTTAATGAGGGTAAAGGTGATGTGAAAACCCTATTATTTTGTCGTTCACAGTCAAGGAAAAGGGGTGGAAACACGAACTCAAATACAAGAGAAGACAAAAGAAGGAACCCGATCGATGCGCATCATCAACTTCTCAAATAACAACACTCTTTCACCTTTTTCTCTCTGTCAATTCTACTTTCATTGCTTCTCATCTGTCTTCTTCCTTACTCCAATGACTTTGCGGCGACTTCTTCTTGGTCGTTACTGTGTGAGTGTGTTTGTGGAATCGCGGTGGTGTATGTAGATGATGGTTTGTTGAGTTGTTTCACACTTTGTAGGTGGTGGTTTTGTATTGAGTGAAGAGATTCACATGGTGGTTGGTGAGTTGAAGTTGAGAGAGGAATAGTAAATGGTTCGGTTTGTGTAGTGAAGATAATGAAGAGAAGGAGAATAAAAAATGAAAAAAAATGTGTCTATGGTTGTGAAGTTATTGGAACGAAGGAAAAAATGATGGAGGGGGTTCACATGAAGATGATGAACAGAGGGCGTAGATGATTGGAAAAGAAGAGAGAGAAAATACAAGAAAGGGTAATGAGAACAAGGTTCGTGAGAGGATGGTGAAAAGTGACGTGATTGTTCGAGCTAATAAACATGATGCGGCTGTGAATCAAGGTTGGGAGGAAAAACAATAAAGAGATTGATGAAGGTTGGAAAGAATGAAGCAGGATTGGGGACTCGGAAGGGTTGTTTGCTTTTCAGAGTTCAAGGCGGTGAAGATGAGATGGAGTTATAGTTTAGGTGATGAGGTGAAAAGAAAACAAAGGGTGGCGATGCATGTTGATGGTCTATAATAGGGTTATTTGAAGTGAGATGAGGAAAACAAGTAAATTTTAGCTCATGGTGGATCCTCTCAATTTGATGAGTTGTGTGGCTTCTTTTTTTTGTGAGTTTTCTCTTCTACTTGCCACCTTTGTTATGTTTTTCTCTCCCTCTTAAATCAATATCAAACTTTTCTGTTTTTCTTCATCGTTGTGTGATGTCCTTTCCAGGTTGCAGAGTTATTACAGGATTTTGTTTTGGAGTGATGTGTGAGGTTGCGTGTGAAGTTGTGTGTTTTGAGGCACGTTTTGGTTTGTAGTGTTGCAGGCTATTGATGTTTTTGGATTATATTGTTTGTCTGTTTTGGTTGTTGGTTTTGTGGAGGATTTTGGGGATATGGTTGGTACGACTGAAGCAGGTTTGGCAGCCTTGTATCCTTTTGTGTGTTTGAGATGCAAAAAGATATTTGGAGTGAACTGGTGTATGGAGGAGTAGTGGTACTATTGGCTGGGTGTACGGAGGTTGAAACGCAGCAGGGGCTGTAGTATTGTAGGTTGGAGTTTTGGTTGTGTAGGATGGTTTTTCTTGGACTGACTTGGAGTAAATTAAGGCAAAGTTTTGGTTATCGTGGTTTTGTATTGTAACATAAAAATGTACAGAAAAAAGATTAATACATATATTTTTTATATTTTTGAAATCTTTAAGACAAAAGAAATAATAACATAAGCCAATTAAAATAAGAACTAACTAGAAATTAGACAATATCAACTTAAATTAAGATAAAACTTAACTAAAATATGAACTATCTAAAACTAAATTAAAATATATAAATTAAATTAAAATATCTATATTAAAATTATATAAATATTAAAAATAAACTATAAAAAAATAACTAAATTGAAAAATTAAACTTAATCAAATCTAAATAAATCTTACAATAAAAAATCTTAAATAGAATGGTAAAAATGACCAAAAAAAACATGATTAATGCTCATGAAATGTTTAACTAAAAACAAAAATGTCCACCTTAAAATGATATGAAATGATCAGAGGATCTGAGGGTAAAATTTGGGGTATGACAGTTGCCCCTATTTAAATATCTTCACCAGATGACATGAGTGATGATAATCCTGGTGAAATCATGGTGAACGATATTTAAATATAGATAACCAAAAATTTTGCCCTTAGATGCAATGATATGATGTGCCATGGACAAACTAATCTATAATGCTGACATGCCATGAACTCTAGCATGATGACAATGATGGAATGCCAAATGCAAAATTGCAGACGAAAACGAAAGCAAACAGGGACAGAGTCAACACAATGAGTAAAGACTCACTGGGGATGACAATAACACTGAGGAAATCTAAAGTGATTGAGCAACTGGTTCAAATGTGACCGGTTGATGCTTTAGAAAGGAAAGATCCGCACTGGAAGTAAAATTTAGATAGGTGATCTCCACTGGGGAAAGATCCAGGGAGATGAACAACAGGTTCGGAGATGACCGGACGACTCTGGAACAATAAAAAGAGTAGACAAACTCTCTACTAGGGATAAAACCAGAAAGAAATATGATCTCTACCGAGGATCAATTTGAAACAAAGGGATAGACATCCAACAAACAAATTTTCTGGGGATTTCTTATATTGAAGAGTTCAAACGGGATCCTCAAGAAAAACCAGTAAATACAGAGAAAAACACAAACTCTGCATGTGCCAAACAGATTGGACTTTCAAGGGGACATTGGTAATGACCAAACTTTTGGTGAAGATAAAATTATAAGATGCCAATAATGATCGGACTTAGAAAAACACGCCAGTAATCACTGGACTTAGGGTACCGATAATGGTCAGACTCTCAACAAATGCCAATAATCACGGGACTTTACAATATCAGTAATGTTTGATTTTTGAAGCGATGCCAGTAAACACTGGACTTGGAGTACCAATAATGATTGATAAAAATGCGCCAGTAATCACTGGACTTATACAACACCAATAATGATTGGTCGTCATGTTCAAATGTGACTGGATGACATTCTAGAACCAAAAGATCCTCAATGAAGGTTGGACCGGAAAAATGGTCTCCACTGGGGAAAGAAAAGCTTCACCAACGAGTGGCATTGTCAAAGGGTTGACAGAATAATACATAAACTTGAGAGTCACCATTAAAGAGTTAATGGTAGGGTAGCAAATCACCAGACATTATCATCATTAAAAGGTTGACAGATACGATCCAATTCAGGAAATATTCACTAAAGAGTGGCATCATCAAAGAATTGATGGAACAAAACCAACTGACATACTCAAAGGGTTGAAAATACTTCTTCAAAGAGACGCATCATCAAAGAATTGACAGAAAAAACACATGTCCAAACATTATCATCGTCAAGGGGTTAACGAAAATGAAACAATTCACTAGTGAGTGACGTCATCAAATGATTGATAGAAAGAAAACTGACATCGTCAAAGGATTGACGGAGAAATCATCGAAATACAGAGCCACATCATCAAAGGATTAATGGAAAGAAAACTGACACAAATGGTGACATCGTCAAGGAGTTGACGAGAATAAATAATTGGTTCACTAAAGAATGACATCATCCAAGGGTAGATGGGGCAAAGCCAACTGACATCGTCAAAGTGTTGACGGAAAGAAACCATTCACCAAAGAGACACCTCGTCAAAGAATTGACGGAAGGAAAACTTCACTAAAGAGTGACATTGTCAAAAGGTTGACAAAAAGAACAATTCACCAAACATCATCATTGCCAAGGGATTAACTAATGAGTGACGTCATCAAAGGGTTGATGGTAAGGTAACCACTATCAACGTCAAAAGGTTGACGGAAGATAAATGTACGTTCAAACTGGGCTCAAAAGCACCACTACCAGGGACCAAAGTTCAATCTAGGAACAAGCTAGAAAGAAACGGTCAAACAAGACTCCACCATTCAGGAATGAGCTCAAATGGATATTTATCTTATCCAAATATGGAAAAGATAACTGAAGCAACCATCATCCACGAGAATCAAACTCTGTGGGGAATTCTAGAAAGGATGGCCACTTTATGCCTAAGTGCTCACAACCCTATTGGAAATAATAGACAAACCCAGTCACTTGGGGAATAACCACCAAAGTGAACAAAACAGGTAAACACCAGAATGGTAGCATAAATGCTCGGATGCCATGCACATGTATGAATGCATGCATGTCGTGTTTATGCCTATGCTAAAAAAATAGACAAAGGAAGCAAAACGGAGATGAAATAAACATCTCAATGGGGAAACCCAGCCAAACTTCACCAGATTTGAACATCATTAGGGATGAATAAGTAGGACCAGCAACTCTATTTCAAGGTTATGACCTTCTCTGGGGGAAAGAAGTATTTCGCTAGGTATAACATCATGACTTCACTAGGATTGCCATCATGAGCTTGATTTCCTTGTTGGAGAGAAAAGATCGATGGGGAGCTGGCAAAGTATCTCACAAGAACTAAGTAGTTATGCACTTTAACTTGCATAATGATTATCACAATGAGCAACGACTCTTGCAACAAATAATCTTTAACTCTCCTCTGCCCCAGATTACATGGTCTGTCAGAAGAAAATACCAAGAGGATTTTACAGAAGAATCGGCATACAAGATGCTTCAATATCTTCAAACTCTTGGAGAGAATCATGAATCTCGACATAACTGCCCCAGATTAACTGTATTTGCAGAACAAAGTCCTTGGATTGTGAGAGTAACAACTGGGAAATAAACTTGCTGGTTTTCGGAGTCATTGCCTTGGAAGGGAGTTGGGAAACTACTTGCCATAAAAATGACCTCAATAAAGCTTGCCTCAATATTCTGAATTTGAAAAAGTTCTGCCCCTGATTCAATAGCTCTTGGAATGGTTGATTAATAAATCCTCTAAATCGGTTGCCTCAGACTGAGCTTCCTTTACCAAGTAAAATTCCCTAGTTGACTGCCTTTGTTGGGATTCCTTTGATATTGAATTGTCTTGTAAACATTATTGTTCATTAAAATTGGCAATTTCAATGCAACATTCATGCAAGCTTTTGAAATCAATGTTTATTGATGAAAACACACAGTGGAATGATTAAATAATCAAAACACAATGCGGATCTAGTCATTTACGGAATGACAGATGAAGTGATTAACACAAACAAATAGCAAAGATCATTAGAAGTCAGGTTATCCAACCTTGCTATAGTATGCTTTCAAAACAACCTTACCTCAATTAGGTCTTTTAAAGGTTGTAACGTGGCTTAGTTCACGGCTCATGAAACAAAAGATAAAGGCGCAAAGTTTGTTTGTCCCCACCCAATCTTCATGATGAACTTCAATCATACGCTCAGTTAACTCTTGGCTATACATTCAGGTTCCTATTGGCTAGGAATTGAACTGACGATGGTTTAGAAACCTAAGGTAGTCACTACTCCCTTACAACATTTGGTTGTCCTTTGCTATCGAGGATTTTTAGAGTGAAGGCTTTAAAGAATTCCTTTTTTTTATTATCCTTAACTTTTGCCTGAACTGCTCCTTTTGGATTTACAGTCAGCGGGATGCCCTAGTTTTTTTCCCTAAGTCTCCTTAATAGGTTTTGACTTAGCGGGATTTTTTTTCTTCATTTTTTCATTTTCTTTTTTGAGAAAGAAGGTGACTACCTGGTTTAATGGCTACGGCGAACCATCATCGGCCTTTAGGCTTGGAACCATCTTCGACGCTTGTTTGTTGTGTACGAAGGAAAACCTGTGAGCACAACCTCTATATGAAAGGTGTCTTGTATGCTCATATCACCAAGTTAACTGAGAACTACCCACCCCAAGGTTGAGATTGCGGGTTTTTTGTGAGGAAAGAAAACTCATACTTCTAAGCTCAAAGGGGTTAACAAGGGGTTATCATCCTTATTTCTCCAGTGTTTGGGAATTGAAACAATGCCTTACATCATCGGCATGGTTTAATTGGCAGCATACCACAACAATTATGGATATAATGTTTTCATCATCCTCCCCAATCTTTGCTTAAACAACAGTTTGATAAAGATACGTGGATGGAAAAAGATAAATATTTATTTGTTTTTTCTTTATGACAATAAACGAAAGAGAGAGAGAGTGAATACGAATGGACTTAATCAAAAGATGCATAAATGTTTCATTAATCTTGCCAATTCGAAAAAACAACGGCTTACAAGCCAATACAAATTCAACATGCAAAGAAAATACAACAAAAAAAAAAGAAACAGCCAAAAGATTGCCAGCTTCGGGGAACAGGTTTTCCTTTCTTGATTTTCCAAACTGAGATAACCATCTTCAAAGTTGATTATCGAGATCAGTCTGAGAATCATTTTCACATCTATCCCCGACAATATCTTCCATCTCAAAGTCTGATGAACTCGCCTGATTAGGTGAAGGATTGTTGATTTGAATGCCTTGAGGCGTGAATGAGAACATCTCGGAATCAAGCAGAGTCTGAACTTTGCTCTTGAGCACCTTACGGTCTTCAGTTGAATGCCCCTGTTCCCCAGCATGATAGTCACATCGGGCGTTGGCATCAAATCCTGGTGGATATGAAGGAATTACAAGATCTACCTCATTTGGGACTATCAATCCATCTTTGATTAAATCTAGCAAGAATTGACTGTATGACATTGACAAGAACTTGTGTTTTGTTATTGTTTGCATGCTAAAGGAACTATGGGCTAAGGTAAAATAAAGTTATATGGTAAAGACCAAGGTGCTAAAGGTAAAGACCTAATGGTAAGAACCTAGGGGTATATACACTAAGTATACTCGCCAAGACGTCGCATCTCGTGCCTACATATCCTAATAAGGATGGAATCAGAGCATTCGTAATTCACCTCAACGAGGGGTGAGGAACTCTTGATAATGATCAAGGTTCCGAGAGGGAATGAGTATTCATGATCATGATACTCACATAGAGTTAAAGAACTCTCTAAGTCTAAGGTTGAAGGACTAACCTAAAGGTTGACTTTAAACAAAGTCAAAAAAAGGGGGAAATGAGTACACATCATAATGGTACCCACATAGAGTTCAAAAACTCCAAACCTAACCCTAAGTTAAAAAAATAAAATGGCTCTAATAAGGCCAAAGGAGATATGATCCTAAAAAGGTCATGGAAGTGAAGAGGGAAAGGTCTAAACTATCTTTAAAAAGTGACTTATGAGTCAACAGGGAAGAATCATTTCCTTTGGAATCGGACATGAACAAAGATTTAATTACAACTAAAGTGCAAAATTATCTAAAACTTATCAAAACCTAAAGTTTAAAATTTAATCTAAAAGTTAATTAACTAAAATTCTAAAAATCTAAAACTTAGTAAAACTAAAATTTAAAATTTCTAAAAACTTAATTAGCTAATATTCAGAAAAAAATATCTAAAAGTTAGTAAAACTAAAATTTAAAAATTTCTAAATCTTAATTAAAGCTGATTAACGACTTAAATTAAAATCTACCCAGAAACTAATTTACTAATTTCTACTTGAAAACTAATTAATTAATCTAAATAACAAACTTATTTTAAAAATTAACTAATTAATTCTAGTTAAAAAAAATAAAAATTAATAAATTAATAAATTATCTTTTAAACAAAAATAAAAGAAACTAAAAGGTTAATAAAAAATTATTTTATCTTTTTTAAACGAAAATAAAAAAAACTAAAAAAGCTAGGAGTTTAACAAGTTAAGAGCTTTAGGCCCAAAAGGCCTCATGTCCGGCAGTGAATGTGAGGCGGGTCGGTTCGACCCTTTGACCCGGTCCAAAATCTCTAGTTAATGAAGGTAAGGGTGATGTGAAAACCTTATTATTTTGTCGTTCACAGTCAAGGAAAAGGGGTGGAAACACAAACTCAAAGACAAGAGAAGACAAAAGAAGGAACTCGATCGATGCACTTCATCAACTTCTCAAATAGCAACACTCCTTCACCTTCTTCTCTTTGTCCATTATACTTTCATTGCTTCTCGTATGTCTTCTTCCTTGCTCCAATGACTTTACAACGACTTCTTCTTGGTCGTTACTGTGTGAGTGTGTCTGTGGAATCGCGGTGGTGTATCAGTGAAGGCGAGAGCAATACGACCTTATACGGATGTGGATGATGGTTTATTGAGTTGTTTCACACTTTATAGGTGGTGATGTTGTATTGAGTGAAGAGATTCACATGGTGGTTTGTGAGTTGAAGTTGAGAGAGGAATAGTAAACGGTTCGGTTGTGTAGTGAAGATAATGAAGAGAAGGAGAATAAAAAATGAAAAAAAAGGTGTCTATGGTTGTGCAGTTATTGGAACGAAGGAAAAAATGATGGAGGGGGTTCACATGAAGATGATGAACAGAGGGCGTAGATGATTGGAAAAGAAAAGAGAAAAAAATTAGAGGAAAGGGTAATGAGAACAAGGTCCGTGAGAGGATGGTGAAAAGTAACGTGATTGTTCGAGCTAATAAACATGATGCGGCAGTGAATCAAGGTTGGGAGGAAGGGCGGAGGAAAAACAACGAAGAGATTGATGAAGGTTGGAAATAATGAAGCAGGATTGAGGACTCAAAAGGGTTGTTTGATTTTCAGAGTTGATGGTGGTGAAGATGAGATGGAGTTATGGTTCAGGTGATGAGGTGAAAAGAAAACAAAGGGTGGCGATGCGTGATGATGGTCTGTAACAGGGTTGTTTGAAGTGAGATGAGGAAAACCAAATAATTTTAGCTCATGGTGGATCCTCTCAATTTGATGAGTTGCGTGGCTTCTTTTTTTGTGAGTTTTCTCTTCTGCTTGCCACCTTTGTTATGCTTTTCTCTCCCTCTTAAATCAATTTCAAACTTTTCTATTTTTCCTCATCGTTGTGTGATGTCCTTTCCATGTTGCAGAGTTATTACAGGAGTTTGTTTTGGAGTGATGTGTGAGGTTGCGTTTGAAGTTGTGTGTTTTGAGGCACATTTTGGTTTGTAGCGTTGCAGGCTATTGTTGTTTTTGGATTATATTGTTTGTCTGCTTTGGTTGCTGGTTTTGTGGAGGATTTTGGGGATATGGTTGGTACGACTGGAGCAGGTTTGGCAGCCTTGTATCCTTTTGTATGTTTGAGATGCAAAAAGATATTTGGAGTAGACTGGTGTATGAAGGAGTAGTGGTACTGTTGGCAGGGTGTACGGAGGTTGAAACGCAGCAGGGGTTGTAGTATTGTAGGTTGGAGTTTTGGTTGTGTAGGATGGTTTTTCTTGGACTGTCTTGGAGTAAATTAAGGCAGAGTTTTGGTTATCGTGTTTTTGTATTGTAACATAAAAATGTACAGAAAAAAATTAACACTTATATTTTTGACATTTTTGAAATCTTTAAGACAAAAGAAATAATAACATAAGCCAATTAAAATAGGAACTAACTATAAATTAAACAATATCAACTTAAATTAAGATAAAACTTGACTAAAATATGAACTATCTAAAACTAAATTAAAATATATAAATTAAATTAAAATATCTATATTAAAAATATATAAATATTAAAAATAAACTATATAAAAAATAATTAAATTAAAAAATTAAACTTAATCAATTCTAAATAAATCTTATAATAAAAAATCTAAAATGGAATGGTAAAAATGACCCAAAAAAAATGATTAATGCTCATGAAATGTTTAGCTAAAAAACAAAAATGGCCACCCTAAAATGATATGAAATGATCAGAGGATCTGAAGGTAAAATTTGGGGTATGACACATTCTTTTTGGAAGCTTAAAGGTTACAAAATCATCCTTTACAACCTCACAATTCTCACTGTCATACTCAGTAGGCATTTTATCACTGTCATACTCCTCAATGTCACTTAAACCTCTCAAATTATCCAGATTTACCTCACCATCATTATCAGCACCTACATCCATAACAATGACCTTTTCCTTCCCTTTCCCCTTACCTTCCCCCTTCCATTTCCCTTTCCCCTTACCTTTCCCATTGCCTTTTCCCTTTTCCTTACTTGTTGCATTCACTTCATCCTCATCAATTGTTATCTCTCCATCAATACCTATATCATCCTCTGAGTCTTCAAAATTAACATTCAAAGCACTGTCATCACTTCCATCTTCTTGGTTACAGGTAACTACCTCATATTGTTCTTGGTTACAATTCAGTCCTTCATTGATTTCATCTGCTCTAACATTCATCCCTACATCCACATTCTCCTCAATTTCACAGGTGGTCCCCACATCATCCATATTGTTACAATTTGTCTCCTCTTGACCCACATTCTCCTCAGTTTTACAGTTGGTCCCCGCATGACCCACATTTTCCTCAATTCCAACATTCTCCTCATCTTCATCAACTGTTGTCCCCTCTTCCACCACATCTTCACCCAATGTGGTCCCACCTTCATTACTTCCCCTTTCGTATACTTCACCAACCACATCTTCAGCCATTGTGGTCCAATCCTGATTATTAGCTATATCAGGCCCTTTACCATACACATCTTCACCCAATATGCTCACATCTGGCAATGAGAATATGAGCTCCTCAATAACATCAGGTTCAGATACAGGATGTGTAACATACAAGTGGCATTCCCTAGTTAACACTGTAATTGTTCTCATCCTATCAGTCCCCTTATCATTTTCTAACTGAACTATATCATTAGCAACCATGTCATCATAATACCAAAGCCTATCTATAGTAGGGTAACCTAACTCTCTTAACTTGTCTAATATTTCAAAGTAACTCCAATGATCAGGATCAACATCCCATATCTCCTCTAACCTTATATAACCTGACTTGGTAAAATTTGCAAACTCCCTAGAAAACTCACCAGAATGATGAATAACACACTTAAACCTAGTCTTCATGGCCTAATCAACCTACATATAGTATCAGAAGTACTAAGTAAGTCAGGTATAGAATAAAGTTAACATTTTTAGTTATGTATTTGTGCAAGTTCGTACCTTAGGGTTTTTTTTTCTGCAGACGAATGAAAGAATGAAGTTCTTCTTCTTCGTTCTTCTTGAATGAAGGGTTGTTGTCGTAAACGTCGTTATCGTCGTCTTCAATGAACTTCGTCTTCAAACAAGTGTTATTGTAAACAATGTAGCTGCTATCATACTCTCTGAACCTGAGCTTTCATCCAACAATGTAAGCATGCCCTAATACGTTTCATCTCCTTGAAATGGATGTTACGTGTAATATAAATTTCACCTTATCCATTAAAATAAATACAGAATATCCACCTAAGCCATTTAAAGTCTAGCAATGCATATTCTAACGTTTTTCCAACCAAAACTAACAGAAATGACTAATATATGTAACAGAGTATAAGTTAGTGGACCATAATGTAACGTTTTTTTTCTTAAGGGACCAAAGCGAAACAATGACTAAATTAAGGGACTAAAACACATATTAAGCCTACTGTTTGTAATGACAAATAGTAGTTAAACCACTGTTGTGGTGGCTCAGATGATTATCTAAGGTTGTAAGGACTAAATTTTTCGTGTAATAATATTAGTATCATATTCTTATATTTAAACCTTGTGTTTTTAAAACTAGAGATGTTTTTAGTGCTTTCTACTGCTCCTTTTTTGTCCGGGGAAGGACGTCCATGAGCAATTTTTGGAAACTTTTGCTAAAAACATCTCTAGTTTTAAAAACACAAGGTTTAAACATAAGAATATGATACTAATATTATTACACGAAAAATTTAGTCCTTACAACCTTAGATAATCATCTAAGCCACCAAATAAAGAAGACATTATGGTCAGAGTTCTTGACCATATGAAGAATCAATTCTTCAACGCCTTCCCAATGGCTAAGGAAGAAAATGTCTCAATGAAGACAAGTTCATCCCAAGGATCAATGGATGCTATGCTAGCTGGCGAGTCTCAAGAGCCATGTAACACCCCATTTTAATTATTTAATCGTCGTGTGTTAATTTGTATTGTTTTGGCCTTGTTAAGGGTGAGTGAAGGGTAGTGCCTTATTTAATTAGTGGGAATTAGAGACCTTAGCTTAATAATAATGATATAACAGTGAAAATAATAATAGTAATATGGTTAATAATGTTATTATTGTTATTATTCTTATTATTATTATTAGGATTATTATTATTATTATTATTATTATTATTATTATTATTATTATTTTTATTAATTAAATAAAATCTGATTAATTAGAATTAGGGGGAGTTTAGTGAGACAAAAATCAGTTTTTGCGTAAAAAGAGAAAAGGTTAGAGAAAGAAGAACAAGGGAAGAACAAGGGTGCTAGGGCTAGAATCTCCATCAATTTTAGCAGGATTTAATCAAGAATTCGAGGTAAGGGGAGAGAACGGGTTTAATATTGGTGGTATAATCATGAGGGGGTAGTGGGGAGTCCTTAACCCCGTAGGAATTCGTCTAAATGTATGTTGTATTATGATTATGTGATGCATATGTGAATATATGATGAAGATTGTGTGAATTAAATCATTGCGATTCTGATTGTTTGATATTTTGGTGTTGCTGATACTGTATGAATATGAATGTTGCAGGTCTGAGTTTTAGTGTAGGTTGAGTGATCGAAATTAGATCCAAGAACCATAAATTTTGACTAGTAATAATAGGTAAAAAGAAGTAAGATGAAGAATAAGACCTAAAACTGATGTAGAAATAGGTTTAGGACTGAATTGGAGTGAAAAAGTGAGGATCCCGTAGCAGAACCCAGACTGGTGTGAGAAAACCGAGTTTGCGTAATAGATCTGGCCATACGCGTATCAGTGAGGGCAATACGCGTACGGTTATAGTCATTACGCCTATGGGAGGGCCAAAAGGAGGATTGGCACGACCCTCTGCCCATACGCGTAACGGTACGCGTATGGAGGCTTGGGCAATACGCGTAAAGGAGTGGCATTACGCGTAACGAGATCTGAAGTGAAATTTTGATGGAAAGACAAGTCTCTGCCCATACGCGTATCAAGTAGGTCAATACGCGTATGGATGGGCGAGTGAGCTGGGCAGTACGCGTATGGCCCAGGGCAATACGCGTATGGTCAATGAGTGTGCAGAATTTTGCCGTTTCGCGATTCCTTTCCCGTTTTCGCGTCCGAAGTTGTTTCTTTTGGTTTGAGAGGTTGGGGATAGATGTCAGTCCTTGAGAAATGTAGGATTGGTGATAAAAATAATTAAATTAATAATTTTGGTGAATTAATTAGTAATTACCTAATTAACGTCGTGTGAAGCGTTTTTTGTGGTGTTTCTGAATTGATTGTGATTAGGAGGATAGTGAGATTGTATAATTATGATTATACATGGACTATATACATATTGATGTCATGCATTCATGGTGTGTCGATGGTGATGGATCATTGCTCAGAAGGAGTGTATGTGATTCATCCGAACTCCAATGTGGAGTCTGGTGGGATAAATCATTGCCAAGTAGAGGTGTATGTGATTTATCCGGGTTTGATTGAATGAACCATGGTGATTTTAGTACCACATGCATTGTGTCATTTGTTGAGTCACATTGCATTGTTATTACATGTTGATTTAATTATATTTAAAAATGACAAGTATGTCGTGATTATGTGACTGTGTGATTGATTGTGAGTGACTACCCTTATTGTGTATTATTCACCATTTATTATTGAATGTAGTTCTCACCCATTTGTTGTTGTTGTGTCTGTGCTTCTTCGGAACAGATAATCCAGGTACTTGAGTTGCTTGGAGTGCGTGTTGCATGTTCGAGTCGTAGGAGTCGCTCTGATACGTAACACGGGAATTTTGGGGATTTTATCAATTGTTAATTTGTAATGAATTTTGTTACGTATCTCTTTTAAATTCAATGTTTTTGAGAACCACGAGTTTAATGTGGAGTATTGGAGTGTGTTGGCAAGTGTGCCGTGAATTTATGAAATGATTATTTTCTGCTGCTTTGTTCATTTAATGAAAATGAGTTTTTATGTTAATTGTATTGGTGTAGCATCCTACTTGTAAAGTTTGAAACTCTGGTTTTATTTGTAATATTCGCATATTTTAAAAAATGGGAAAGTGGGGTGTTACAATTGGTATCAGAGCAGGTCGGTCGGTCCGGCCAGGTGTAGTAGTTGAGTCTGTCCTTAGAACAGGAGTCAAGTGTGTGTTCTGACCGTATGTTGATTGTTGACCAGTATGGCAGGAAGGAATGATGCTGCTCTTGCTGCTGCTATGCAAGCCATGGCACAAGCTGTAGAGAACAACAATCAGGCTGGAGGTGCTCAGTTTCGTGACTTAGCACAGTTCCAGAGCAATAAGCCTCCTACTTATGAGGGAGGTATTTTGGATCCAGAGGCTGAACAGAAATGGCTGAAGGCTGTTGAGAAAATCTTCAGGACCATGGAATGCAGTGATGCTCAGAAGGTACGGTTTGGTACTCATATGCTGGAAGAGGAGGCTGAAGTCTGGTGGGACAATAGTCGTCAGAGATTGGAAGTTGCGGGTACTGAGATTACTTGGACAGTGTTTTAGGATGAGTTTCTGGAAAAGTACTTTCCGGAAGATATTCGTAGTGCAAATGAGGTTGAATTTCTAGAGCTGAAACAAGGTGATAAGACTGTTGCTGAGTATGCTGCTCGGTTTGAGGAATTGGTTTAGTATTGTGCTCATTACAATACAGAAGAGGCAATGACTTCTAAATGCTTGAAGTTTGAGAATGGGTTGCGTCCCGAGATCAAACTGGGCATTGCTTGTCAGAAAATAAGAAACTATCCAGAGCTGGTAAGCAGAAGCAGAATCTATGACAATGATAACAGAGCCAGAATTACTCATTACAAGGTTGTGAATGAGAAGAAGGGTAAGTAGAGGTTTGGAGGTATTCCTTACAGTGCTCCAGCTGATAAGGGGAAATGGAAAACTGACGTAGGAAAGAAACCAAAGGAGAAAGAAGTAGGTTTTGATACTCTCAAGTGCTTCCGATGTGGTGGCGCGGGTCACCGTGCTAACAACTGTCCGAATGAGGTGAAGAAGTGTTTCAAGTGTGGTAAACCGGGTCATGTTATAGCAGATTGTAGGGCCACTATGCTACCTGTTATAACTGCGGAGAAAAAGGTCACATCAACACTCACTGTGAGAATCCAAAGAAAGCTCAGGCTAGTGGAAAAGTATTTGCCTTGGTGGGAGCCCAATCCACTGACGAGGAGCGTTCCGTCAAAGTTACTTGCTTTATTAATGATATTCCTTTGATTGCTATCATTGACACGGGTGCAACACACTCGTTTATTTCTGTTGACTGTGTGAAGAGATTAGGGATTGTGCCATCTACTCTAGAGCAGAGGATAACGATTGAAACTCCATCTATTGGTTCTGTGGTTACTTCTTTGGTGTGTTTGAAGTGTCCGCTGACCATGTTTGGTAGAGATTTCAGAGTGGACTTGATTTGTTTGCCACTCGGTAATCTCGATGTTATTTTGGGAATGAACTGGTTGGAGTTCAACCGGGTTTATATTGATTGCTTCAGGAAGACGTTACTGTTTCTTACTCCTGAAGAGGAAGCATTAGCAGATTCGCTATCTAGCAGGGAGTTGAGGGCGTTGTTGGAGGATGAAGCGAAGCTATTTGCGGTGTTTGCCTCGTTATCTGTTAAAAGCAAGACTTCAGTTAATGAATTACCAGTGGTTAATGAATTTCCTGAAGTGTTTCCAGATGACATCACAGAATTGCCTCCGACAAGGGAAGTTGAATTCACTATTGATCTTGTACCGAGTACCAGACCTATCACTATGGCACCGTATAGGATGTCTGCATCAGAATTAGCAGAGTTGAAATCTCAGGTCAGAGAATTGCTCGATAAGAAGTTTATTATACCAAGTGTGTCGTCGTGGGGAGCTCCAGTGTTGTTGGTGAAAAAGAAGGATGGTAGTATGCGTATGTGCATTGATTACCGTCAGTTGAATAAAGTGACCATTAAGAATAAGTATCCACTTCTGAGGATTGATGACTTAATGGATCAGCTGGTAGGAGCTCGTGTTTTCAGCAAAATTGATTTGAGGTCGGGTTACCATCAGATTATAGTAAAGGAAGGTGATATTCAGAAGACTGCTTTCAGAACTCGCTACGGACATTACGAATATGCAGTGATGCCTTTCGGAGTGTCTAATGCGCCGGGTGTGTTTATGGAATATATGAATCGTATCTTCCACTCTTATCTGGATCTGTTTATTGTGGTATTTATTGATGATATACTGATTTATTCTAAGTCTGACGAGGACCATGCAGGACACTTGAGAATTGCATTGCAGGTGTTGAAAGATAATAAATTGTTTGCAAAGTTCTCGAAGTGTGAATTCTGGTTGAAGACTATGAGTTTCTTGGGTCATGTTATTTCTGGTGATGGTATAGCGGTGGATCCATCTAAAGTAAGTGCAGTACTTCAGTGGGAAGCTCCGAAGACAGCAACGGAGATTAGAAGCTTTTTAGGTTTGACAGGTTACTATAGAAGATTCATTGAAGGGTTTTCTAAATTGGCATTGCCATTGACTCAGCTAACCAGGAAGAATCAAGGTTTTGTTTGGGATGCTGCCTGTGAGGAAATTTTTGAGGAACTGAAGAAGAAATTGACTACAACACCAGTGTTAATTCTACCAAGTCCAAATGATCCTTTTATAGTGTATTGTGATGCGTCTAAGATGGGATTAGGCGGTGTGTTAATGCAAGATGGCAAGGTAGTGGCTTATGCTTCACGACAGTTGAGGGTGCATGAGAGGAACTATCCTACTCATGATATTGAATTAGCTGCAGTAGTTTTTGTATTGAAAATTTGGCGACATTATTTGTATGGATCAAGATTTGAAGTATTCAGTGACCACAAGAGTCTGAAATATTTATTCGATCAGAAGGAGTTGAATATGAGGCAGAGAAGATGGTTGGAATTTTTGAAGGACTATGATTTTAATCTAAGTTACCATCCGGGAAAAGCTAATGTTATGGCAGATGCTCTGAGTCGAAAGACAATCCATATGTCAGCCTTGATGGTGAAAGAAATGGAATTGATCGAGCAGTTTAGAGACTTGAGTATGGTTTGTGAAACTACGCCAGAGAGTATTAGATTAGGTATGCTGAAAGTGAATAATGACTTTTTGGATGTAATTAAGGAAAATCAGAAATTGGATGTGAAATTAGTGGACTTGATGCCTACAGGAGGGGATGATTCTGATAGTGACTTTAAAGTGGATAATGTTGGTGTGTTGAGATTCCGGAGCAGAATTTATGTACCGGATAATGTGGAATTGAAAGTCATCGGAGTAGCTTGAGTATTCATCCAAGAGCTACAAAGATGTATCATGATTTGAAGAAGTTATTTTGGTGGTCCGGTATGAAGAGGGACATAGCTCCGTTTGTCTACGCTTGTTTGACATGTCAAAAGTCCAAGGTGGAGCACCAGAAGCCATCGGGATTAATGCAACCGTTAGAGATTCCTGAATGGAAATGGGACAGTATTGCTATGGATTTTGTTACTGGTTTGCCAAATACGACGATAGGCTTTGATGCTATTTGGGTAGTGGTGGATTGACTTACGAAGTCAGCACATTTTATACCAATTAACATTAATTTCCCGTTGTCAAAGTTGGCGGAGATTTATATCAGGATAATTGTGAAGTTACATGGTGTTCCATCGAGCATAGTTTCGGATAGAGATCCGAGGTTTACTTCAGAATTTTGGAAGAGTCTGCAGGAGGCATTGGGTTCTAAATTAAAGTTGAGCTCGACTTATCATCCACAGACTGATGGTCAGTCAGAGAGGACTATTCAGTCGTTGGAAGATTTGCTGAGAGCCTGTGTGTTAGAGAAAGGTGGTGCGTGGGATACTCATTTGCCATTGATTTAGTTCACGTATAACAATATCTACCATTCGAGTATTGGAATGGCACTTTTCGAAGCTTTGTATGGTAGGAGGTGTAGGGCGCCTCTGTGTTGGTATGAGACTGGTGAGAATGTGGTGCTTGGACCTGAGATTGTGCAACAGACTACCGAGACAATCCAGATGATCCGCGAGAAAATGAAAACGTCTGAAAGTAGGCAGAAAAGCTATCATGATAATCGGAAGAAAGACTTGGAATTCAGTGAAGGTGATCACGTGTTCCTGAGAGTTAACCCAATGACTGGTGTTGGACGTGCATTGAAATCAAAGAAACTGGATCCAAAGTTTATTGGATCGTATCAGATCTTGCAGAGGGTTGGTGCAGTTGCTTATAGAGTGGCGTTGCCGCCTGAACTGTCAAACTTGCATGACGTGTTTCATGTGTCACAACTTCGAAAGTATGTGTCTGATTCATCTCATGTTATCCCGAAGGATGAGGTACAAATCAGGGATAATCTTACTGTGGAGGCGATGCCGATAAGGATCGAGGATCGCAAGATGAAACAACTCAGAGGAAAGGAGATCCCTTTGGTGAGAGTAGCTTGGGGAGGAGCTGCTGGGGGAAGTGTGACCTGGGAGCTGGAGAGCAGGATGCGAGAGTCGTATCCGGAGCTATTTCCGTCAGGTACATTTTCGAGGACAAAAATAATTTAAGTGGGGGAGAGTTGCAACACCCCATTTTAGTTATTTAATCGTCGTGTGTTAATTTGTATTGTTTTGGCCTTATCAAGGGTGAGTGAAGGGTAGTGCCTTATTTAATTAGTGGGGATTAGAGACCTTAGCTTAATAATAATGATATAACAATGAAAATAATAATAGTAATATGGTTAATAATGTTATTATTATTATTATTATTATTATTATTATTATTAGGATTATTATTATTATTATTATTTTTATTAATTAAATAAAATCTGATTAATTAGAATTAGGGGGAGTTTAGTGAGACAAAAATCAGTTTTCACGTAAAAAGAGAAAAGGTTAGAGAAATAAGAGCAAGGGAAGAAAAAGGGTGCTATGGCTAGAATCTCCATCAATTTTCGCAGGATTTAATCAAGAATTCGACGTAAGGGGGAGAACGGGTTTAATATTGGTGGTATAATCATGAGGGGGTAGTGGGGAGTCCTTAACCCCGTAGGAATTCGTCTAAATGTATGTTGTATTATGATTATGTGATGCATATGTGAATCTATGATGAAGATTGTGTGAATTAAATCATTGCGATTCTGATTGTTTGATATTTTGGTGTTGCTGATACTGTATGAATATGAATGTTGCAGGTCTGAGTTTTAGTGTAGGTTGAGTTATCGAAATTAGATCCAAGAACCATAAATCTTGACTAGTAATAATAGGTAAAAAGAAGTAAGATGAATAATAGGACCTAAAACGGATGTAGAAACAGGTTTAGGACTGAATTGGAGTGAAAAAGTGAGGATCCCATAGCAGAACCCAGACTGGTGTGGGAAAACTGAGTTTGCGTAACAGATCTGGCCATACGCGTATCAGTGAGGGCAATACGCGTACGGTTATGGTCATTACGCGTATGGGAGGGCCAAAAGGAGGATTGGCACGGCCCTCTGCCCATACGCGTAACAGTACGCGTATGGAGGCTTGGGCAATACGCGTAAGGGAGTGGCATTACGCGTAACGAGATATGAAGTGAAATTTTGATGGAAAGACAGGTCTCTGCCCATACGCGTATCAAGTAGGTCAATACGCGTATGGATGGGCGAGTGAGCTGGGCAATACGCGTATGGCCCAAGGCAATACGCGTATGGCCAGTGAGTGTGCAGAATTTTGCCGTTTCGCGATTCCTTTCCCGTTTTCGCATCCGAAGTTGTTTCTTTTGGTTTGAGAGGTTGGCGATAGATGTCAGACCTTGAGAAATGTAGGATTGGTGATAAAAATAATTAAATTAATAATTTTGGTGAATTAATTAGTAATTAGCTAATTAACGTCGTGTGAAGCATTTTCTGTGGTGTTTCTGAATTGATTGTGATCAGGAGGATCGTGAGATTGTATGATTATGATTATACATGGACTATATGCATATTGATGTCATGCATTCATGGTGTGTCGGTGGTGATGGATCATTGCTCAGGAGGAGTGTATGTGATTCATCCGAACTCCCATGTGGAGTGTAGTGGGATAAATCATTGCCAAGTAGAGGTGTATGTGATTTATTTGGGTTTGATTGAATGAACCATGGTGATGTTGGTACCACATGCATTATGTCATTTGTTGAGTCACATTGCATTGTTATTACATGTTGATTTAATTATATTTGAAAATGACAAGTATGTCGTGATTATGTGACTGTGTGATTGATTGTGAGTGACTACCCTTATTGTGTATTATTCACCGTTTATTATTGAATGTAGTTCTCACCCCTTTGTTGTTGTTGTGTCTGTGCTTCTTCGGAAGTACAGATAATCCAGGTACTTGAGTTGCTTGGAGTGCGTGTTGCCTGTTCGAGTCGTAGGAGTCGCTCTGATACGTAACACGGGAATTTTGGGGATTTTATCAATTATTATTTTGTAATGAATTTTGTTACGTATCTCTTTTAAATTCAATGTTTTGAGAACCACGAGTTTAATATGGAGTTTTGGAGTATGTTGGCAAGTGTGTCGTGAATTTATGAAATGGTTATTTTCCGCTGCTTTGTTCATTTAATGAAAAAGAGTTTTTATGTTAATTGTATTGATGTAGCATCCTACTTGTAAAGTTTGAAACTCTGATTTTATTTGTAATATTCGCATATTTAAAAAAAATGGGAAAATGGGGTGTTACAAGCCACACCCCACATATGAAGATTTCTGGGACACCCTCATCCACTCCATGACTCAGAGAGTCAATAAAGGAAAAGCCTCTCAATAGTCAAAAGAGGACAAAACCAGTGGGACTCACAACAATGAAGTTTCCCACTCAGTTTACCACTCACTAAAAGTGACTAAGACGTCCACCCACATAAAGTTGAAAAGGATGTAGCAGAATCTGCTTTTGCTTTTACTTTTTATCTTTTCTTTTGTCGTTTGTAATCATTAAAGTGTCGATGGGGCCCACAGCGCACTCGGCTTAAATGATTCTCTTTTATGTTTCTTTTGACCTGTTTTAGCAGGTTTTTTGTACCTTTTACCATTTTCAATAGAAAACCTTTTCCCTATATAAGGGATTTATTTTCTCATTAGAGTGCACGCTCAAACTTTGTAACATATTCTTAACATCTTTCTCAATTATTGACTTAGCAGAACTACAATCAATTCTTAATAAAAAATTTTGGTTTAACAAATCAGTTTGAAATTTAGAAATGCATTTAATAATAGAAAGCATTTCCTTCTTCACAGTAGAATATTTAGATTGTGTCTGGTTCCATTTTCCAGAGGTAAACATACATTTATATCCAGGGTTGCGCTACAAACTGTTCCTGGTATCACCGAGCCTGGTTTAAGGTAAAATCCTACTGTTTGTAATGACAAATAGTAGCTAAACCAATGTTGTGGTGGCACAGATGATTATCTAAGGTTGTAAGGACTAAATTTTTCGTGTAATAATATTAGTATCATATTCTTATGTTTAAACCTTGTGTTTTTAAAACTAGAGATGTTTTTAGTGCTTTCTACTGCTCATTTTTTGTCCGGGGAAGGACGTCCATGAGCAATTTTTGGAAACTTTTGCTAAAAACATCTTTAACATCTTTGATTTAGGACCTAGTCCTTTGATCCCCTTTTGGGTTGATGTTTGGCTCAGTCAAATTCCCTTATTTTTTGGGTTGATTGTTAAACAGTTTTCTGTTTGCAAAGATGTCAAGGTTGAGAGATAAAAATGTTATACTAATATGATTATGGGTCAAATTTATTCGTTATTATCAAGGTAATCCATCTGACGCATACCACAACATTTTTAGCTGAATTATTTTATGGATTCACATATTGAACCCATTGGAAATGACAATAATAATTGTCAAAATCCTTTGATAAAAATGAGGAAAACAATGAATTTCCCAAAGATTTAGATAAATTGAATAAATGGATAATTTCATTCGTACTATCTAAACAAATTTATAAATTTGGTATGTTTGATGTAATGTCAAGGTTTGCGGTTAAAACCATAGAGCAAACCATACTTGTCTCTAATTCAACTCAAATTATTGAGTTATTAAGCAAAAAAGACTTGCTTCCTTTTAAAGGTTACAACTTTATCCATATTGGATTAATACAAGTTGCCTTCAAACCTCTAACAATGTTGGGGTTAAGTTCCAGTATCATGGCATATGTCAGAGATGGAAGATGCAGAGATTTTAAACAATCTTTGGCAACTGTTATAGAGACTAGTTTGTGCCATGGGTCAGTTTACTTTGACGTCTCACCTAATTTGAGTTTATCTATGACTGACAAAATTTTGTTGGATGCTTTGCAATTAACTATTCACACTAATGGCTATAATTTTAAGCCAGGTAGTGAAATTATAGCAATATGCTACAGGGTCTATTATAAGGTATTAAATACCTTGAACCCCAAAGTGAAAAATATTTCACCATCTGGATCTACAACATTAGTGCAAACAAATTTGCTTACGTCTAATATTGCCACCAATAGGTTGATAAAATGGAATGAAATAGACTTTCCTGAAACATGGTCTTTACTTCAAGAAATTGAGCCAGAACCAATCCTTAAAAAGGATATAGACCAAATTTTTCAAACTACTGAAGGGGATATTGAAATAAGATTTAATCCCCAACGTAGATTTAAAATACCAAGGGCTTTATCAGCCAGGTATTCTTCCCATAGTGACCTTGTCACAGCCCCGAGTACAATACTTAGGGCATCTACTTCTCAGATAAGAGAAGAAGTTATTGAACCTGAATATGTTGAAAATATTAGACTTAGTGAGAATAGGATTCCCCATGGAATCTATCAGAAAGTAGAACCCAGAGTTGAATCTCCAACTCAATCAGAAATGTCATTTCACCTATGATAGATTTCTCTCAAGGAAGTGAAATGAGAACATTCATTAATAATGAATTTAGAAGTGTCAAAAACCATGAGTTTAGACAATGGTATTTTAAAAAAATTTCAAAAAATTAATTGCATGAATTTAGGGAACTCTTTTATAAAGAATTAACCGAGACACAAGTCCCTGTTCCATTTGTTCATTGGTTTGTTAGCTTTTTTATAAAAAGAACCCAAGAAAATATCTTTGTTTTACACAAACCTTGGATTACCCCTGAAGGAGAAACCTTAGATGCTCCTTACCCCCCAGAAAAGACTTTACATCTAGCCGAGAATGTTGAGGCTAGTGCTTACAATAGCCTTAAAAAACTTGAGAACAGTCAAGTTACCATTAGAGAATTAAATTCTTTGATTAGAGCTCAGAACTTTACTAATGCTTTTCTAACCTGTCTTAGAGATCATATGATCTCACTTGAGAAGCTAATTATCTCTGTTAAAGAAAATATGGAAAAGCAGATGAATCAACAAAACCTAATTCTAGACCAATTGTCTAAAACTAAAACTCCTATTATTCCCTTTCAAGAAGAATCCTCTTCTAAAAATATCCCTGATACCCCTATCGTCCAACCTCCAATTCAAATTAGTGGATTTAAAATGAATGAAAATCATAACGAATTTGTGAAAATTCTGGAAAATAAACTCAAAGGTTTACACCTAAGAATTTTGACTCATGGAGATAGTTCTTCTGAAGAGGACTACACCTCTGAAGAAGAAAGTGAGGATATAGAAAACATTAACCAGTTAACTGAGATGTTTGCCGAATAAAACCTCAACCAAAACCATCAGATAAATCCTATCCATATAACTAAGGCTGTAGACAAATATTACTACAAAAGACCTACCCCTCAAGATGTTCTTTTTGAAGAACCGGATAGTTATCAGAACTCTTATTCTGGTAAAGCCATATATGAATGGAACATAGATGGGCTTAATGAAAAACAGACTATTGACATGATACATAGAATGCATATGTATGCTACAGTCTGTAAACAAAATGGGAACTCTGATAGTTCTGTTGCCTCGTTTATAACCACTGGTTTTGTTGGACAGTTACGAGGCTGGTGGGATCATTATCTCATTGAATCCTAGAGAAAAGACAATCTTTCTCATAAAAAGCTTGTCAAAACTGAGGGACTCAGTACTCCCACAGTAGCCACTACAGAGGAATAAGACACGGTTTATACCTTGAGTCTTTCTATCCTACAGCATTTTGTTGGGTCAAACCAACCCATATGGGAGAAAATTCAGACTCTCCTTCAAAACCTTAGATGTCCTTCCTTAACATATTTTAGGTGGTATAAGGATACTTTCCTTTCCAGAGTTTTCCAGTTGAATAACTCTAACTCGGCTCATTGGAAAGCCAAATTCATTGATGGTCTACCTCATATTTTCTCTGAAAGAGTTAGAAAAACCCTTAGAGATAAAAATGATGGTATAAACATTAACTATTCGAATTTGACATATGGTCACATCATCAATAGTTGCATATCTGAAGGATTAGCTCTATGCAATGATATTAAACTTAAACATCAACTCAAAAAGCAAAAGCTTTCTGAAAAACACCAACTTGGTGAATTCTGTGACCAATTTGCCTTTGACGTAGGAAAACCTCCTGGGGAAAAAAGAAATAAAAACCCCAAGTATAGCAAGGAAAAAAAACCCTTCTAAGAACAAAACTCAAGACTTCTATAATACTCTATACAAAAAATATGGAAAAAGAAATTTCAAGAAGAAAAAACCTAGACCTACAGAAAAACTCTTGTATACCAAAGGTTAAAGGAAAGCTAATAAGTTTGATATTACCTGCCACAAATGTGGTAAACCAGGTCACTACGCTAATAGGTGTTGGACTAAAAAAGCTCTCAATGATATTGAGGATGAGAAGCTTCGTTCTCAACTTGAGAAAATTCTTCTCATTGAGTCCAGCCCTGAAAACGAATCTTCTAATGAAAACCTTGGAGTCATTAACTCTTCAGATTCTGAGTCTTCAGAATCTTCTACTAACGACTGCCAATGCAATGAGCTTAATTATTGGAAATCAATAGTTGACATGAACGGGTTAAATGTTTTAACCACTGATCAGGATGAAGCCTTAAAAGCCATTGAGGCTATTTCAGATCCTAAAATCAAAAGAAAAATGATAGAAGTTCTTATCCAAGAACATTCTAAGATTGAAGCTCCTCGTATGATCGAAGCTCCTTACCAGTTAAGCGAAGTCATATCTAGATTTCACCAATCTAATATTAGTGAAACCCCTACTTCTCTAAATGATCTTAAGAGTGAAATTTCTCGATTAAAATCTGAAATAAGTCAAATGAAAAAGAGTAATAAAACTCTTAATCAAAGATTGATTGCTCTTGAAAGGGAAAAGAAATAGAAAGAATTCATTCGCCTCCCTCTTTTAGTGAAGATAATTTGAATCTCCTAAATCAAGTTAGAACTCTTAATCAAAGATTGATTGCTCTTGAAAAGGGAAAAAATAGAAGAAAGAATTCATTCGCCCCCCTCTTTTAGTGAAGATTATTTGAATCTCCTAGATCAAGTTACTTCGCAAAAATGGTTTGTAAAAGTTACTCTTGTGGCCAATAGAAGCTTCATTCTTAAGGATGAGATTGCTCTCATTGATAGTGGTGCATACTTAAACTGCCTTCAAGAGGGAATTATCCCTACAAAGTATTTCTCTAAAACCACTCAGTCTCTTACCCAAGCTGGAGGAGAAAGGTCAACTATAAGTTGTCTAACCCATATATCTGCAATTAAGATATATGCCTTCCAACTTCTTTTATCCTTGTTAAAAATCTAACGCATAGGATAATATTAGGAACTCCCTTTCTGCATAATATTATGCATATCATGAATATTGATCAAGAAGGAATAACCACAATTATGAATAATAAAACTGTTAAGTTCAAATTTATTACTGATCCTCATACGAGGATGTTAAATGAGGTCAGAGATATGCTTCTTAAGCATAAAGAGAAACAATTATGTTTTTTAAAAGAAAAAATTAGATTATTAAGCATAGAAGAATAACTTAATAAAGAAGACATTAAAAACCAAAGTAAATTAATTAATGATCAATTTAAGTCTGAGGTTTACAGTGATCTCCCTAATGCCTTCTGGGAAAGAAAGAAACATGTCATTTCTCTACCCTACCTGGATGACTTTAATGAAAGTCAGATACCTACTAAAGCTAGGCCGACCCAAATGAACAAAGACTATTTAGAACTCTGTAAAAAAGATATTGAGTATTTACAAACTAAAGGCTTAATAAGACCTTCGAAATCCCCTTGGTCTTGCACATCATTTTACGTTAACAATGCTGCTGAAAAGGAAAGGGGTATTCCTAGACTTGTCATAAATTACAAACCCCTGAATAAAGTGCTTAAATGGATTAGATATCTTATCCCTAACAAAAAGGATTTGTTAGATAGATTAAACGATGCTTTAATCTTTTCAAAGTTTGATATAAAATCCGGATATTGGCAAATTCAGATAAAAGAATCTGATAAATATAAAACTGCTTTCACAGTGCCTTTTGGTCACTTTGAATGGAACGTCCTGCCGTCCGGGCTAAAAAATGCCCCTTCTGAGTTCCAAAATATCATGAATGATATTTTCAATCCTTATTCTGAATTTATCATTGTTTATATTGATGATGTGTTAGTTTTCTCAAAATCTTTAGAACAACACATTAAACATTTAAATTTTTTTAAAGGAATTGTTAAACATAACGGGTTAGTCATATCTGCGCCCAAGATGAAACTCTTCCAAACGAGAGTTAGATTCTTAGGTCATGAGATCGATAAAGGTACCATTGTTCCTATTAACAGAAGTATTGAATTTGCTTCTAAATTTCCAGATATATTATCTGATAAAAAACAACTTCAGAGATTTTTAGGAAGTCTTAATTACATCTCTGATTACTACAGAGATTTAGCCAAGGACACGACTATCCTCTATAATAAATTGAAGAAGGTCCCTGGACCTTGAACTGAGAAACATACTCAGGTTGTCCAAAAGATTAAAGGCAAAGTAAAGTGTTTACCTTGTCTATCTCTTGCTAACCCTAATTATTTTAAAATTGTTAAAACTGATGCCTCTGACCAAGGTTATGGAGGCATTCTTAAGCAAGTTATACCCGAGACTTCCAAAGAAGTCCTTGTTAGATTTACCTCTGGAAAATGGAACCAGACACAATCTAAATATTCTAATGTGAAGAAGGAAATGCTTTCTATTATTAAATGCATTTCTAAATTTCAAACTGATTTGTTAAACCAAAATTTTTTATTAAGAATTGATTGTAGTTCTGCTAAGTCAATAATTGAGAAAGATGTTAAGAATCTTGTGGCTAAATAAATTTTTGCTTCATGGCAAGCTCAATTAAGTGCTTTTGAATTTGATATTCAATACATTAAAGGAGAAAATAATTATCTTGCTGATTTCCTTACTCGTGAATTCTTGCAGGGCAATGAGCACCCCTTATAGTGGAGGAAGAGATGACCGTTCTTTTGGCCGGGGTGGCAGAGGGAGTAACCATATGTAACCCCAGCTAGAACAAAACATTCCCCTAATAGGAGAATGGACAACTGTCTATCCTAACAGACAAAAAATGCAGCAATTGCCTGCACCCCCAAAAAATAATAATAAGGAATAATCTTCCTCATCCTCATCCATCTCTAAGAAAAATATTTCTTATAGAGAGATTGCTGTTAATGATCCTGTGCAAGAACAAACATCAAATTATTTTGAAAATCCTATTACTGAACAAATTATGTTCATAGAAGAAGAAGATATTCAGATCGCCAACAATGATGGCTGGTCAGTTCAAACCAGATATCTTGAATCAAGAGGATATCCTGGACTTTATGGTAAATCTAGGCCAAATTTGAAAATATTACTTCTTATGACTGAATCAGTCACTATTACCCATCACTATCAGAATAATAATCCTGCTAGTTTCATAAACTTTTCCAAATGCCATATCAATAAGATATTGCAACCCAGAGAATGAGGATTAAATCCAAATGGAGAAAAAGCAATTAAAATTGCTGAAGGCAAACATGTCTATTATAATTATTGGGATTATATCCAAGCTTTTTCTAACGCATTTTATTATCAGAATCCAAAGAATAAACATTCGTGGTTTTTCTCTATTAATCCAAAAATTCTGGAAAAACCCATTCCAAATTGGTTTTATAATTGGTGGCTAAAATTTGGACCATCTCTGGAAATTTTGCCAACAAATTTAATGGATTTATACACACCTTGGTGTACTCAAAGTCCTTTAATTTCAAAGGTGTTATCAAAAAATTTAATAACTGGACAATGTCCATTTATGTATTTTGCTAAATTTCAGCTTCCTTGGATATGTAGATGGAAATAACCATCTCAAGGGATAAATGTAATATTCCTATTTTGCAGAGAAATTTCTTCTGTAAATGGTGGATAAAAATGGATCCTAAAGATCTCCAGAAAAAAGTGGCCTTAATAACTGTCACAATTGAAAATGCCAAAAGTAGTCAGGTCGGAAGCCAAAGTTCTCCTCAAATGTCTATGACTCAGCTGAAAGAATACTTTCAAAGAAAGTTTCCTGATAAAAATGAATAAGACATTATGGTCAGAGTTCTTGACCATATGAAGAATCAATTCTTCAGCGCCTTCCCAACGGCTAAGGAAGAAAATGTCTCAATGAAGACAAGTTCATCCCAAGGATCAATGGATGTTATGCTAGCTGGCGAGTCTCAAGAGCCAGACCCCACAGATGAAGATTTCTGGGACGCCCTCATCCACTCCATGACTCAGAGAGTCAATAACCAGTGGGACCCTCAACAATGAAGTTTCCCACTCAGTTTTCCACTCACTAAAAGTGACTAAGACGTCCACCCACCTAAAGTTGAAAATGACGTAGCAGAATCTGCTTTTGTCGTTTGTAATCATTAAAGTGTCGATGAAGCCCACATGACACCCAACTTAAATGATTATCTTTTATGTTTCTTTTGACCTGTTTTAGCAGGTTTTTTTTGTACCTTTTACCGATTTCAATAGGAAACTTTTTCCCTATATAAGGGATTTATTTTCTCATTAGAGAGCACATTCAAACTTTGTAACATATTCTCTCTATCAATATAATCTTTCAATTTCCTTTACTTACGCTTCCACTTAGGGCTGAAAATGAGCCGAGTCGAGTCAAACTCGCCTTAACTCAGTTCGACTCGTTAAGAATTAGCCGAGTTCGAGTTCATCACGAACTTTTTTTTCAGCTCAAACTCGACTCGTTAAGAATTGGCCGAGTTCGAGTTCATCACGAACTTTTTTTGCAGGTCAAACTCGACTTGTTAGAAGTTCACGAATATCTCGGTTCAACTCGTTAGGTTTATCTTGTTAGGTTCAACTCACTTATTTCACAGAGTTAAAAGTAATTTTTTAAAGTCTATTTTTTTTATATATTTGACATTTTAAATTAATATTTTTTAAATAAAAAATATAGAAATAAAATAAAAGTTATAAGATTGGAATTTATACGATGTTAATTTTATTTGTATAATTATTCGTAGAAATATTTTACTCACTTGAGAATATAAATTATCAATTAAAACCGTTAGATTAAAAGAAAATATGAGACTAAGATTTAGAACAAATCTTTAAACCTACTCTTAAAGACAATATACTATATCTCATATATAATCGAATTGACTCGTGAACCTAACGAGTCGAACTATGTATAGTTCAAGTTTAGATCATTTAGTTAACGAACTTAGTTTTTAGCTCATATTCAGCTCATTTGGTTCATAAACCTAATTCAACGATTTAATTTTCGAATCAAATTTCAAACTATTTTCGAGTTGATTTGGTTCATTGTCAGCCCTATTTTCACTCTATATAATTTCAACCACAAAAATCTCCACATACATTTTATATCCAGGGTTGCGCTACAAACTGTTCCTTTTATATATATATATATATATATATATATATATATATATATATATTCCTCTGCTTTTATTTATTTTTTTTAAATTTAAGAAAAAATAAATCTAAAAATCTGTTCGCGTCTCTCTCTTTCTCTCTCTCTATTTATCTGTTCCAAAACTCAAACCCTACCGTTAGGTTCATTCATCCATCAATCAACAATCAATAGAGCAGTGTAGTGTCCACTGCAGTGCTCTTCATCTTCTCCTTTCCGTTGATCACTCCTCATACGATGTCGTATCGTCCAACTGCAAACTCCAGGACCGAGGTCCGTCGCAATCGATACAAAGTCGCCGTCGATGCCGAAGAAGGCCGCCGACGCCGTGAGGACACCATGGTTGAGATCCGTAAGAATCGTAGAGAAGAGAGTTTGCTCAAAAAGAGACGCGAGGGTCTTCAACCTCAGCAGATTCCTTCCTCCATTCACTCCGTTGTAGAGAAGAAGGTCATTTTTTGTTTAATCAATTTATTTTATGATTCGTAATTACTTTGATCATAGGGTTAAATAACCATCGTATTCTGATTGTTTAATTGTTAATCGTTGAATTTGAATTGCGGAATACTAGTTAGTTTGCTGAATCACTTGTTAATTTTTTAGATTTGCGCGAACCTAGGTCAGGCTGAATTTTTTTTCTCTGAATTGTAGTTTGTTTCTGTGTTGTTTCAGTTGGAAAATTTACCATCTATGGTTACTGGTGTTTGGAGTGATGATAATAATTTGCAGCTCGAGGCAACGACTCAGTTCCGAAAGCTGCTTTCTATTGGTTTGAAATTGGATTAACTACTCTTATTTACTGTGTAGTGACTTTTGATTTATTAGTTAAAGCATCTTTGATTGACTTGTGTTTTTATTTCAAGAACGTACTCCGCCGATTGAGGAGGTTATACAGACGGGTGTTGTTTCTCGTTTTGTTGAGTTTCTGATGAGGGAAGATTTTCCACAGTTGCAGGTTTGTTGTATACTTAGGTTTTGTTTGTGTGTTTAGTTTGTAATTTAGTAATTAATGTTATGTTGTATCGGATGTTTGGCCTAAATGTCACGTGTTGTGTGTTCCAGTTCGATTTAGTTTGTACCTTAGTAATTAATGTTTTGTTGTATATGGGTGTTTGGCCTAAACGTCACGCGTGTGTTCCAGTTTGAGGCAGCTTGGGCTTTGACAAATATAGCTTCTGGAACATCTGAAAACACCAAAGTGGTAATTGACCATGGCGCTGTCCCAATTTTTGTGAAGCTCCTTGCTTCTTCTAGTGATGATGTCCGTGAACAGGTATATTTTACATATCTTAACATACTTACCTTCATCTATCTTTAAAATGCAGAGACTTTGGGAAAGTGATAAAATTATTACTATTTATTATTATTATTATTATTATTATTATTATTATTATTTTTATTAGTAGTATTATTATTATATATTGATTTATTTTTAAATATCGGGGTCCTAACATTTTGTGCATGTTAGTGAAATGAAATAAAAGGGATAGCTATCAAATTTCAACTACAAAACTTGTTTTTGTTGATTTTTGGATTTTGATTTTTATAAATACTTTTGTGGGTGCATTATGTTTCTGCCGATAGGTTTTATTTATTTGTGTACTAGATATAAAAAGAACAAAAACAGAACCTTATAACTGCACTGTTCCCAGCATCTTTTCTTGAAAACTAAACATTTCTCCTGTGCGTTTTTTGTTATGCAGGCAGTGTGGGCATTAGGAAATGTTGCTGGGGATTCTCCTAGATGTCGTGATCTTGTTCTCGGCCAGGGGGCTTTGGTTCCTCTTTTGGCACAATTGAATGAACATGCCAAGCTTTCTATGCTGAGAAATGCTACCTGGACACTTTCAAACTTTTGCAGGGGCAAGCCACAGCCCCCTTTTGATCAGGTAGAAAAATATGCATTGCTTATTCATTATGAATCCAATAATCCAGTCCTGGCAATATTTTTTCTCCAACTGTTACTTTTCTTTATTATAATGCAATCCTCTGCCAAGGTCAAATACTAGAGCGGTAGTCATTGTTTAAACTTCCCTGCTGTAACCTTCATAGGAAATAGAAGAGGGATTGTAATACTCAATTATTTTATTTTTTTATTTTTCTTATTGAATCAAGAGTGTGTTTACCGTTCCTATAGATTAGTGTGTTTATAATCTAGCATTATACGGATTACTTAAGTAGAGCTTGTCTTCTGACCCGTTGCACAACACTGTTTAGCCTTTTCTTTATTTTCTTTAAGTGAAATCTTTCACGCGTTCTATCATGGAATTGCTGAGAATGCAATTGGAGCAGCCACTTGTACAACCAAATCTTAACTGTTTGTCCATGTTTGTGAACCTGGAGGATTATCCATTAGCTCAATATTTGGTTTGTCCAGTATATGTTTTACTGCTTGTGCCGTGTTGCTATTATGTTTAAATTTATGGATCTCACATTTTACTATCTTTGTACAGGTTAAACCTGCACTTCCTGCTCTTGCTGGTCTTATTCATTCAAATGATGAGGAAGTCTTGACTGATGCCTGCTGGGCACTTTCATATCTTTCTGATGGTACAAATGATAAAATTCAAGCTGTAATTGAAGCTGGTGTTTGTCCCCGACTTGTGGAGCTTCTACTGTGAGTACCTCATATCTCAAATTCAGCCATGCAATAATGCACGTGCCACTGACATTTTTCGGTTCATTTCTTAAAGTTCTGCTTTTGTTCAGGCACCCATCTCCTTCAGTGCTGATTCCTGCTCTTCGCACTGTTGGAAACATAGTCACTGGAGATGATTTGCAAACCCAGGTATTGACTTTTGGAGCATCTCATGTTGCTGTTTTGCTATGCACATTAAGTTACTTTGCCTTTCTATGTTAGGTTTACTCTCGGATTTTTGTTGTTATGTGCAGCAAAGTTAATTTGCCTTTCTGTATTAGGGTAAAAAATTAGTGTTACCAGGAGTTATAAGGCGGGATGGGTCGGGGAAGGGACATAAATGGCGGAGTGATAGGGAGATCAGATCAAACTAGCTACTACTAGCATTTGCTATTAAAAAAAAAAAATACTGGTAGCATGGTTTATTACTTGCAATGGCCTCTTCTATCGTCCTTTTGTTTTAAACATGAATAATCATTCAGATATTACCTAAAATGGTCTAATATTCTGTTCACTTTTGGAGTCATGCTTGTTGATTGCATTGTTACCTTCTGTTGGTGCTATTCATCGGTCTTTTTTTGCCCCTCTGTTATGTTATAATCATTTTTTGGTTTCCTGATTAGATTACCAAGGTTTTGCTATAATCATTACACCTCTCACACGCATACACACCCATATAAATGTTACACCAAGGTATTGCCCAAGTCACATGCCTAACTTTTCTTTGGATTTGAGTGAGTTTTCCCTGGATTGTGAGATAATAAGCTCTACTTTTTCCTGGAATATTTAAGACACCTTTGTCAAGTGGCACCTCCACAAGTTTCTGCTAGAATTCTCATTATCAATTACACAGAAAGTGATGTGTTTCATTGTTGAAACAAGCTTTTCATCAATTATATTATGTTTGTTTTAACCTTGTGCTTTGTCCCATAGGTTATCATCAATCATCAGTCTCTTCCTTGCTTATTTAATCTGTTGACCAATAATTATAAAAAAAGCATCAAGAAGGAAGCTTGTTGGACCATATCAAACATTACAGCTGGGAATAAACAACAGATTCAGGTACAGTTGGGTTGTATGATAATTAGAATTTAATACTGTTTGCGACGATCTGATTGCGTTGAACTTTTCTTCAATTCCTATTTCTTAATGATTACAGGCTGTGATTGAGGCCAATATATTTGGTCCTTTGGTGACCCTGCTTCAAAATGCTGAGTTTGATATTAAGAAAGAGGCTGCGTGGGCTATCTCAAATGCTACATCTGGTGGATCTCACGAACAAATCAAGTATGGAGAGATTCATTTTCAATATTCCCCTAGAGGGTTATTATGGTGGTTTATGTTATTTATTTTTCTTGCAAGATATGAACTATTCTCCGCTGATGACAGGTACCTAGTAGAACAAGGGTGTATTAAGCCCTTGTGTGATCTTCTTATCTGTCCCGATCCTAGGATTGTGACTGTTTGTCTGGAAGGCCTTGAAAACATCTTGAAGGTTGGAGAAGCTGATAAAAATATAGGCAACACTGGTGACGTGAATTTATATGCGCAATTGATTGATGATGCCGAGGGGTTGGAGAAAATTGAAAACCTCCAGAGTCACGACAACACTGAGATTTATGAGAAGGCTGTGAAGCTTCTTGAAACCTACTGGTTGGAGGAAGAAGATGAGACTATGCCTCCAGGGGATGCTTCTCAAGCAGGATTCAACTTTGCTAGCACTGATGTTCCTTCTGTGCCTTCTGGAGGGTTCAACTTCAATCAGTAGATGTTCACGCCTTAAAGAGGGCAATGTCTTATATTTAGCCTTTTCTGGTTAGTCTGCAAATTTTTTGATGAAACTATTCTACTATCTTATTATTAACTTGCACTGAGTTTAGCCTTTTTTTCATTTGTTTGAAGTTTAATAAGATTTTTTTAACTGCAGGAGTTTTGGCTGGTCTATCATTTAAGTCCTACAGTATACAGGGCAAAGCTGGGGTCAAATCAATGTGTTGTTTCCGTGTTCAACAAGGTCCAACATTGGTAAATAGAGTGTTGCTGGATTGGTTCGGGTTTTTTAGAATGCCTGTTTTTTCATATCTCATGGTGACAGATGTGCGGTGGCTTGATTTTTTTGCCATCGGAGATAATACTAGACATCTCTGAAGTCATGATTACATAAAATGAATGTTCAGTATCATGGTTTATTTTTCTTCGTTATATGTATGTAGTTTGGAGTCACTTAAGTTTTAGTTATACAATTGTGGGTCTTTTTAGGCAAAATGCCATATGGTAGTCGGAGTTTTTACCCGTCCGCACCAATGAATTTTTTGGTCGATGAAGTTTACCGTAGAGTTCAGTTATTCATTATGTTATCTATATTCAGTGTCCCTTTTTTTTGTTGATGGAAGTTTGTCTTGCAACGTCATAAAACAGGAGATTGTATGGTGCAATCATTTTGTATTATATATAGTTTCACTAAGGGCTTGTATTTCTACATCTTCCTGCTTCACACACTCACATTCTCATAAATCCTTGTTTTGTGCATTGAGCATTATATTTCTACGAATTTTGTAGAAGATCCGACATGGGTTCTGAAGGGCAAGCTCGATTCTTTGCACCATAAAGAGGTCATTTCAATTGATGGAACTCAATTTCTTGAGAGAGAGATTTTTACTATCTTCAATGTTGTTTTAATGGATTTTTCAAGTAACATATTAGACCAAATACATTTTTTATATAGTCTAATCTATTTATTATATTCCCTGTTTTAAACCCTAATTTCTATTATCATTAATTTTTTGCTATTGTTTTCATTTTTGTAATACCTATATCTTCAACTAGCCGACTATCTATCTCAGACAAAAAAAGGCCTATGTTCTTTGTAACAAATGTGAAATGTTCATACACTTTAATGAAGGAAATAATATTTTGAAAACAATTTAAAATTATTGGGTCAAAGTTGTCTAAATTAAATTTAAGGAATTTTAAATAAAAAAAAATTAAAAGAATTTGAAATTCCTCTCAGATTCAATAATTTATACAATTATACATTGAGAGAGTGTGCTAGAGATGAGAAAGAGAATTCTCATTTAAAAGTGATGCAAGGTTTATTCCTAAAGGTGGTTAGAATATCAGTCTATTGGTTTTGTGCTAAGGTGTGTTATACAATGAGGCTTTTACTGGCCACTTATTCTCTGACAAAGAAAATGTCAAAAGAGAAAATGTCAAAAGCTCCATGAGATAAGACTATGTGATTCTGGAGTGCAGCACATGATTGTGAGATAAGACTCTGATTTTAAATACAAAGTTTTAGCATGTTTGGATTAATTGTGAATATAATTGATTTTAGCATAATTGAGTTTGTTAGAATTAATTTTAATATAATTGAGTTTAACAGAATTGATTTATGTTTGAATTCATTTATTTAAAAGTGAGTTAAACAATAAATTTTAGTGTAAAAATTATTCAGAATCAATTCTGTAGGTAGAAATTACAAATTATAGCTTTAAGTAGAATCAATTCTGGAAGTAGAATCAATTTTATTTTTGATAAAACAAACACCTCAAAATCATCCAGAATCAATTCTACACCTCTAGAATTGATTCTAGGTTTTTTAAAAACCAATCCAAACATACACTTAAACTTTTAAAAATGTTTGAAAAATTTAACAGTTATTAATTTTAAAAGAATTGAAATAAATAAATAAAATTTAATTGAATCATCACATACTAAAATTTGCTTATTTGTTCATGTACCTTTCATTTTCAATTAATCTAAGTCTATTTGTTTATGCACCTTTCATTTTCAATTAATCTTTTATTAAAATTTTGTCTGGTAATACGTTTCTCCTTTTATATCTAGAGTTATATATTTTTCTTTTTCACAACTGTAACCAATACTTGAAATTATCTTCTAAAAAAGGAAACAAATTTGATTTATTTGAAAGAAGTTCTATATTTTGAAGTGAGTAGAAAATATGTGATTGTGCTTCTTTTCTATTTATCGCTTGAATTCTTTCTCTTTTCTAAAAGAACTCGTTAAGATGATTTTTCTCATGGAAATATATTAAGCTTATATATGAATAATATGTATGTATTAAGCTTCTTTTCTACATGATTTTTCTCATGTATAATACACGCGGACAAATCCTCTTAGCACACTTATATGAATATTATGTAATAATAATGTGTTACTCATTTTTTATAAGTAAAAACAAAAATAATCCTACAACCTATGGCATGAAAAGATAAATATAATCCCACTAACTACAAATTTTAAATTAATATAATTCTACAAACACATGACATGAAAACAAATATATTTTGTAGTTAGTGAGAATATATTTTGTGTTTTCATAAGTGAGAAAAGTTTGCTATGTTTACAAAAATATAACGTGATGCCCTATAAACACATTTAAGCTAATACATTTTCTAAAACATAACACGATGATACGAACATATTTAAGAGATGGGAAACTTAATTATAAAGTTTTTGTAACAAAAAAATGCAATTTTTTACAATTCCCGCATGTCATATATAATAAAAGTTAATACAAAAGTAAATGACAAACAAACAATAACATACGCCACTACTTCTTTTTTTGTTGACAAAATCAATTTTTTTAAAATTACATCTATTAGCATAAGAGATGCATCATTGCAATGTATAAGTTTTTAGACTCTGAATAAAAAGATACACTGTTTTTGGTGTTAGAAAATCAAAAGTATCAAAGACAAATAGTATGAAAGTATATTTGATTGTTGGACTGTCTTGAAACAGGTTTGAGGACTATCTGTCTTACTTTAAAACTTTCGATCCTCAGTCCCACAAGTGGAGAAACTAATGTCAAGTCCACACACGTATGTGTGAACTGAGGACTTGAAGACTTGATAACTCTTTATCAAACCAAATAAATTCTTCCTCTATATGATTAGGTTAACATGTTCTAAAAAACAATTTTGCAATACCCATGCATGATCGAAGTAGAAGAAGCTCACTCTAAAGACCTATTAGTTGTGGTAGAAGATGAATTAACTCAATAGCCTTGGAAGCTCTCTTCATGGACAACCCCTCGATAAAGCTTTCATCTCAACTAACAACTCCTCCAAGCAACTTCATCCCTAACATCGGCTTCCCAATGTCCGACGGGAACAAATCTTCACAAAGCTTACCGCCATCACACGAAGGCTAAAAAATCTCAGCCTTAGGAATATTCAATTCAAGACCTAAACCTGGAACTGTCTCTCGAATGATGTCAAAGGCTTTAGCTACCTCATGTGAATCCTCCATAATGGTCCCATCATCCAAATACTAGACATGGAGAAGAAACTTACAATTGTCTCTAGCTTAATGAATGAGTGGGGATAACACAATTTTAAAAAGGAACGACCTTACCAAGCCACCTTGTTGTACTACAATGACTAACATAATATGTCCATCCCCAAGGTACAACCTCAATGTCTAACTATAAAGAAACTCAACCCACAAAGAAATATTTAGGCATCTCACCTTCACCTCCCGCAATAGGGATGAACAATATACCATGTTGAAAACATTCAAAAAAATCTACTGCGAGCATAGCCAAATAACCATCCTCGTGTCGTGCAAAATGGCTTCAATACCACCCGATACCCCAAGCCCAAACTGTAAGTCATTAAGATAACATGCCACATCTTTACTAACCATTTTCATAACAACCTTGGATACCGACGACCTTCAAATAAAACCCACATCAATTGGTCGTATCCCACCAACATTAGTTGTGAAGGATGGTTGAAGACATTGATTGACATGTTTAGGTTGTCATGTTCTCAGGCCAATTTTTTTTCCAACATCCTTGCATGATCGAAGTAAAAGAAGCTCACTCTGAAGATCCCTTAGTTGTGGTAGAAGATAAATTAACTCAATAACCTTGGAAGCTCTCTTCATGGAGAACCCTTTGATAAAGCCCCCATTTCAACTAACAGCTTCTCCAAGAAATTTCATCCCCAATACCGGCTTCCTAATGTCCAATGAGAAAAAATCTTCACAAAGTTTACTACCATCACATGAAGGCCAAAAAATCCCAATATTAGGAATATTCAATTCGAGACCTAAACCTAGACCTGTCTCCCGAATAATGTCAAAGGCTTTAGCCTCCTCATGTAAATCCTCTATAATGGTCCTGTCATCCACATACCAAGCATGGAGAAGAAACTTACAGTTATCTCTAACCTAATGAATGAGTAGAGGTAACATAAGAGCAAAAAGGAATGGCCTTAACGGGTCACCTTGTTGCACTTCAGTGGCTAACATAATATGTCAATCTCTAAGGTACAACCTTGTTGTCTAACCATAAAGAAACTTAACCCACAAAGAAATATATGGGCATCTCACCATCACCCCCAATAAGGATGATCAATATACCATGTTGAATACATTCAAAAAATCTAATGTGAGCATGGCCAAAGAACAATCTCTTTGCCATGAAAAATGGCATTAACACCACCTGATACCCCAATCCCAAATTGTAAGTCATTAAGATTACGTGCCACATCTTTACTGACACCTTTTATAGCAACCTTAGATAACAACCTCCTCCAAATAAAACTCACATCAATTTTTTCGTATCCCACCATCATGCTTTAATTACGACGTCAAGGCTGTGATTGAGGCCAATATATTTGGTCCTTTGGTGACCCCGATGTTTTTCCCGGATATTCATATCTCAATCTTTAATCTCTTCCCTCTTTCAATCAATTCCCACAAACACCCATTTAGCTTCAATCTTGGGCTTTGAACAAGACACCAGACATCTTTCCTCCCATAGAATTGGAGGAACTACGATTGCTCTAATTTCCCTGTTTTCTTTAACGGGAATACGTAGGCATAAGATTACGAAATCTTAGCGAGCACACTAAGCAAAAACCTTAGGCCCAGTACCTTACCAAAAACATCGAAAAACCCAAAAACAACAAAAAATATATTTTCAACATCTCTCAACATTCCCAAAGGAGAAACTTTCTCATTTATAACAGATAAACACCAGTAAGTAGAAAGCAGTAAGGAAAATTGCTAACAACCCATGGATAACCATGTATATGATGGGTAATTGACAAATCCCCATTGTATAACCTGACCCCGAACTCCCCAATCTCTTAGCATTTGTTAAAGAAAACATTTGCGTGCAAGGTTAGTTTGAGATAACTTCCCTTTCCTTTCCAGCTTCATAGGATAAATAAGAAATTAGAAAGTAACACCTAATCCCATCCGCAGACGGATGTGGGCGGTCACGAAAACCGCGCTACAACATCTAACAGAGAGAGGCACCTTTAAAGCAACCACATCTACTTTCTTCACAAGCTTCATGTTTGCAAGAACACAAGCATACAAGATGTTTCCATGAATCTCCTTCAGATCCCCATTGTCATGAAAAATTTAAGGGCATCGATTAAACGACCATGATAAAACATTCTAGACAATAATCTTGCATATGGCACATTCTTCTCGCAAAGCTTTGTGCTATCCCATGAAATTTGGTCATCACACTTCCTTCTCTGGGGATCAGACAACCAATAAGAATCTAAAACAGAAGTCTGAACATCTTCTACATGTTCTTGACCTTTCCAAAGACATATGAACACATTTTTTTCAGCATTATCAAACAAACATCTTTTGATAGCATCTTCTTCATGACTGTTGTCTTTAGTGTTCACCATAAACCTTCCAGAGTTTGGTGCTCTTAAAAGCTTTAGCAATCGTCTTCTGAGTTATGACCACATCAACACCCATTACAACATATATAATTTTAACTTCTTCAAGCTTATTCAAACCAACTTCTTCTCTACTCTTCCCCTTCAAAGAACTGTCATTTTCTACCAGGAGTATGAGTTCCTCAGAAGCAGCAAATTCATCAAAGACTTATGCCCTAACCCATAGTATTTTACAAGACAAGGATAAGTTAGTCTATTCAACATCTCAAATAATTGAGACCACTCTTGTATTCTAAAGTACATCCAAATATCATACTCATTTTGATTGAATCAACCAAAATCAACAATTTTTTTCCATCAAAAGCTTTAGATCATCATGATTTAAATCCATGGATTTGGGCTTGATATTCAAACTTTTGCCAGACTCGAAGACCATGAGTGCATGTTGAGCGGTTGAAGAGGACACCATTATTGAGAGGAGATTTTAGGGTTTCTACGATTCTCTTTTTGAAAAGGGTTTTTTTCAGAGGAGGTTAGAGAAAGTAAGCAGGTAGGTAGTGAGATAGCGAAGTGTGTGTTTGTAATATAAATAGTGTTTTTTAAGTGAAAAATGAATTTTAAAAAAACACAACATAAATGTAAAAAGAAACAAGAAACAATGTAATAAAGGTAAATAACCAATAACTGAGGAGTTTTTACTCAATAGTTACAATCCACGTGTTAGAATACGTTTCAAATTTATGACACGTAAGAGGACAGATTCTAGAGGCAGTTACCACGAAGTGTCCATTTGTGTGCATATCATAGGCAATTAATCTTATTCATAGTATCAGGTGCTAAGATGCTTCAGAGGTTATTTATTCATCAAAAGTTGATTCAGAGCTTTTGAATAAGGTAGCTTCTAGACATCATCAAATATCTAATATAGAGTAAGATTCCTTTCACATCTGATAGAAGTAGAATTATCATAGTGAAGTGTAATTATTCTTTCATAAACATGAAGTTCTTTTGACAAACATTTAAAAAGTCAGGATTAAAAATTGTTGCATAAAAACACAGAGATAGTCATACCTTTCTTTACAGTTTCAACTTTTGAGATTGTTTAAGAGGAACAATATTGTTCCAACAATGAATTTTTGAACACCACTAGAAGTATTCTAAGACTTCACAAAAACAACTGGATTGACTTCATAGATATAGCCAAAAGTATGAAACACCTGTTCAAAAAGGAGAATATCACTCTTCCCAGTACGAGTAATCTTGTCTAACTGGTTTCTTCCATATTCCACATTTTCTTCCTTCTTCAGAGTTAGAATTTGGAATGTAGGCCTTCTTCTTGTTGAAGGTTGTAAGCAACCACTGTCCTGGAGCAACTGTTACTTTGCTATTTCCCTTTGGCATATCTGCAGCAAAAAAATATCATTCTTTGGTACCCATACTCTTATGGGTCCTCTGAGGTTAGTTTTACAGGGATTTCTTTTGCTTTACGCCTTAGCCTTATAATAAGGTCTAAACCCATTCCATACTTTTTTTCTATAAAGATTTTGTCTTGGATAATTCCTGATCTTGACTTCTGAACCTCTTGGAACATTAGGTACAACAACCTTGAGTTTTGAGTTCTTCAGAACCTCTAAATTGAGAGTCTTAGGTTCTAATTTACTTAGAACTTTTGACCTTTGAGTATGAGATCTTGATTCCTTCACAACTTGTGAGTTATATATCACATGTTTTGATTGCTTCAGAATTTTACTATTTTCAGCAGCAGGCATAAAGTAAGCATTTAACGTCTTTTGAGCAGTGCTTGAAGAAGAAGGGTCTGAAGGTTTTATTAAAACACCAGTCCTTGGATTATAAGGTTTATAATGATAACAAGACCTTTTCCTTTACTCTTACTTACTCTATAGATCATGGAAGCAAGTTTGGTTCTTTCAAACCTAGATATAATAAAATCTCTAAGATCTAATTCATTTTTATCCAGAGAATTGTCAAACATATCTTTTATTGAAGCAATTTGATCTTTTTCAAGCTTTTTAATTTTTTATTTATAAAGATTTAACTCATCTTTCCATAAGATCAAGATAAATACTACTTAAAACAAATTTAGAGAGTTAGAAAGTACCTTTTCTGTATCTTTTGACTCTGAGTCATAATTAGTTTCTGATTCTGAGTCTGAAAGTGAGAGACCATCAAAGCAAGATTGGCTTCTTCTTTATCAGCTTCTCCTTCATTGTCAAGTTCTTCCCATGTTGCCATGAGACTTTTCTTGAAATTGCTTCTGAATTTTTCCTCTGGAAGCTTTCCTTTTTGTTTTTGTCTTTTTGAATATCAGGACATTCAACAATGAAATGATCAGGCTTCTTGCAGTTGTAACACCCATCCTGATCATTACTCTCAAAACTTGACCCTTTGAAGCCATCTCTTCATCCATAAAACATCTTCTACTTCCTGGCCAAGTGTTGAAATCTTTTGATGATAAAAGCCATTTCATCATCATCAGATTCTTCATAAGAAGCTTCGGAATGAGTGGCTTCTTTATGCTTCCTAGTCTGAGAAGATTTCTCAGACCTACCAACAGAGTTTAAATCCAGAGTTTTGAATTGATTTTCAGGCTCATCTTTGTCATACCCCAAATTTTGACCCTAGATTTCATCATCATTCTAGGAGCACTATACATTGCATTGCTAACCCTAACATTGTACAAGTTGCTTTTTGTTTGTTTCATCTATAAATGAGGGTTTTGAAACAAGAGAATCAAGAGGATCTTTATTTGACCAGTTAATGTCTTGGATTGATCATCAACCTACCAAGTTTTCATACACTCAAGAGTCCTCTCACCATCAAGAATAAAGTGCAAATTGGTCATGTTATAATTTCATTGAAGTTCAATTTCATCTGACCCAAAATTAGGGTTTTATTAGGAAAAGTCAACTGTGCATTTGACTTTTAATCAAAGCATGATCCCAAGCCTTGAGACATAAATCAAGACACTCAAATACATCCTTGGAGTCCATCCATGATGTTTGAAAGGTTCAATAATGAAAGATCATTAAAGATTACACAGTTGAATTTATCTGATACACAAGCTTTTATCTGCAAAGTCAACTCTTTGACTTTTGGGATTTTTGGTCAAAATGGAAGTCCTAAAGCTAAATTTCATGAAAACATGTTTTATCAATGAGTTTGAGCATGAAGAATCAAGAAATTGGGGTTTCTTGCAAAAGGGGCAAAGTTAAAGAATTGAAATTTTTTCTAAGAGTGGGAAAAAACCATAACTTTGTGCCAATTTTTGAAAGGTCATAACTTTCAAGCTAGATCACCATTTTTTGTTTTCCAAAGATCAAATTGAAGCCCTCACAACATACTACAACTTTTTCAATTTGGGTTAATCTCCAAAAAGTGCTTAGATTTTGAGTTATCAAGCCATCAAGTTGTGAAAAATCTTTCAACACTTAGAAAATTTTTCAAGGCAGATTTTTTCCCACAAAAGTACCAAACTTTTGAGCCCGTTTTCACTATGATCCATTGAGATTCAAGAAATTCATCAAACATGAAAGTTATAGAGAATGTTTGGGGCTTTTCAAAAGGTGCACGAACTCCTCCATAGCATTTTTGAGCTAAGAGTTTCGAAGAAGGGAAGTTGGCCTTCCATACTTGAAGTTTTTGTCAATTTCATGCCAAGTTCAAGTTGTAAAACCAAATTAATACTGCGAAATCCATGATTGAAGTCTATTTAACTTGCAAATCTCACTCAAATCAGACAAGTACACTTGCTTTTGGTGTATTATCCAAGTGATTATGACTTTGTTCAATGTTTTATTCCATTTTTGGCACAAAGTTAACACTTTCATTCTCATAAAGTGCCTTTAATCAAGAAGTCAACTTTTCTTGAGCTACTAAATGGTTTTCTCTGTACAAAACCTTTTCTTTATGCGGAAGCAAAGTCTCTGAACTTTCCAACAACTTTAAGAAGCATGATACAATGCATTGGAACTTCAAAACTCATGGAACCACCACTTGAATTTCAACCAAACCATGAACCAACCAAGTTGGAATTCTGCAGAGCTTTGATCCTCAATATTTAGGCTCATTTCAAGCCTCTAACACATAACAAAAACCTCATCAATCCTCCCTCAAAACCTCCTAAACCAGCAACTTGCATTTCTTCCTTTTGTGCCTATAAAGCCTCATCTTGCACAAACTCACTATCTGTCTTCCCTATACCTCAAACCACCAATCTAACCTTTCAAACACATCACAAATCATCCCTTGAAGGTGTCCAAATCTTCATCTTCACCCTAAACCTGGAAAATCATAAAGTCAACCTTTAAAACCTCATTTTGTTGACTTTTTACATTTTCCTAGCCAAAACTCTATCCAAACCATTTTCAATCATTCCAACACCTCCAACACACTCCATAAAACATCCCTAAACTGTTCCAAACTTGGTTGTGCATCTGTAACTTAATTCCTTGAAGTTTCCTTTTGGTCATTTTTCCATATTTTGCAAGAAGGAAGCACATTATGTTCCAGTTAGTTTCTTTTGGTTCCAAACATTCAAAAGGGTCATTAGAGGTACATTAAAGGTGTTCCAATCATCCAACCAGTTCTGTAGCAACCATCTTGAAAGTTCCAAGTTTGCTTCAAGAGGTAAGTGTACTTTAAACTTGAACTCTTTAAGATATGCTATGCTTTGATGTACATTGATCATAAACATGTTTGTTGTGGTATATGTGATGTGTTTGAACCATTATTGGATGCTATTCATGACTGTGCGAGACTGTGCTATAGAAAATGCAAAAAATGAAGCTTTTTGGGTTATGCTACCATGTTTTAAAATGGAAGCACTTTTATCCAAAACAAATTGTACCACTATGATCCTTGTGAAAAATTAGACAATTTTGGTTTTTACATCATCTTATTTCATTAAGTAATGAGTGAGATAGGTTGGTTTTTGCAAAATGATGAAATAGGTGAAGATGACCAAACTCAGCCATGGCGCCATTCAGACAGGCACTAGGTCATTGTTAGGTTTATCTCTTAATTTGTGAGGGGTGATAAAATGGATGTATCACCACCCCAGTGGTTAAACCTGCACGCGTATTGTACCTTTGACTACCAGAACTAGGGTTCGAATCCACCTCGCCCCAGTTCTTTTTATTTTATGGATTTTTCAGGTGAGTTTCACATATAATATTGTGCTTCCATCCTTATTTCACAGAGCGCGCGTAGTTGAGTTGGTCTTTGTTATGGGTTGCAAGTCAGGTGGCGTGGGTTCAAGTCCCATGGAGGCCACTCCTTTATTTTTTATACCTATTTCTCTTAATTTTCTTCACAAATTTAAAAGCTCATAACTTTGTTCTCCCTTAACCTTTTTGAGCCACTCTTTTTGCTATGTGTTCATAATCTTTCCTATTTTATGATGGTGTGAAGAAATTCCATAATTGATTAATGTTTCATGCACTTATGTTTGTTCAAATTAGGCACCTTTTTAGGTTTGTTTTAGGGTTTCAAATGCATTTCTTTGGTTGATTCTTTGATTTTTATTGACCACCATGACTTGTATGAATGCTATATACCTTGTATGAACCTTTTTTGATGTTTCCAACAAGTATCTCTTGTTTTGACATGAGTTTGACACACTTTAATGCATGTGTACATGGTTACGTGCCTTTGAAATTTTATGTGCTTATACCATGAACTTTGGTTTGTTTGCCTTTCCATTATGCATGATATGCTTGCCTATTCTTTCATCTTGTTGAACATTTGCATGTATACAAGTCCTTGTGCTTGCCTACCTTTTGCCATGTGTTCATAAATGCCTTAACTTTGACAACATGCCTTAACATGATTCATAACTTGTATGTTCAAGCTTTTGTGATGTTTTAACCTTTGAATATGATCACCACGAACCTTAACATGTACCTTGGTTGTTGCCTTGATGTTTTGAACCATGCTTTCAATATCATCCATGTTTAAGTAATGTTTTACTTATATATGCCTTGTTTGAATCTTGAATATTATCCATGTTTAAGTAATGCTTTGACTTATTCATGTCTTGTTGATCTTATCCATCTTTAAGTGATGCTTTGACTTATATATGTTTAGTGTGAACTTTTGTCTTGAATCCATGTTTAAGTAATGCTTTGACTTATACATGTTTAGTTTGAATTTGTGTCTTGAATCCATGATTAAGTAATGTTTTGACTTATACATGTTTTGTTTGAAATTTAAATTATATTAATTAATTAATGCTTTGACTTATCCATGATAGTTTGAACTTGTGACCTTTATCCATGATTAAGTAATGCTTTGACTTATTCACGTGTTCTTGGATTTTATCCATGTTTAAGTAATTCTTTGACTTGTTCATGTCTTATTGAATTTTTATCCATGTTTAAGTAATGCTTTGACTTAATCATATCTTATTGAATTTTCATCCATGTTTAAGTAATGCTTTGACTTATTCATGTCTTATTGAATTTTTATCCATGTTTAAGTAATACTTTGACTTATTCATGTCTTCTTGATTATATCCATGTTTAAGTAATGCTTTGACTTATTCATGTCTTCTTGAATTTTATCCATGTTTAAGTAATGCTTTGACTTATTCATGTCTTGTAAACCTTCTCCATGTTTAAGTGATGCTTTGACTTATACATGTTTGTTTGAATGTTACCTTTATCATTTGCAATTGGTATCGTACTTGTTCATCTCATCCATGTTCACCCATTTGTTCATGTGTACTTTGAACTTTATCCCCAAGTGATGTGAGCTTCTTAGCCTTCATCCTTCTTTCCCTTTTGTTCCCAAGTCCAAATGAAAGGTTTTTTTGTTGACTTTATATCATAGGTAGCTTAGCCTTACCCTAACTTCCCTTTTCACCTTATTAGAGTCATCAACTTTTCAACTTAGCCTTAGGATAGATTTGTAGACTCTATGTAAGTGTTATTGCTATGAACACTTCCCCTCCTCTTGGAACCTTGATCACTATCAAGAGTTCCTCGCCCGTAGTTAGGTGAACTACAAATGCTCTGATTTCATCCTTGTAAGGATATGTAGGCACAAGACTGTGAAGTTTTGGCGAGCATACTTAGTGACTAAACCCTTAGGCCCATATCTTCACCAATAAAACCCAAACATAAAGACATTTCAAAGTAAATAGCAAACAATTACACAAATACTAGCAAGAGGTTCCTATAGAGTACTATAGATGCTTAGTATTCTAACATATTCTCTAGGTATAACTAACCCCCGAACCCCACAATCTCTTAGCATTGTTATTACATTGCAAACTTAGGGTTTTATACGATCTTTACCCTTTCCCTTGGATAAATCAAAGCTCGGTGGTGAATATTTAAAAATATTTGTGATTCAAGTTTCATCAATAGCTTGATATCCAATTCTCACCGCAACAGAAATGGCGATTTCACTGGGGAAAGCCAAGAGGGTTAAGCCTAACTTGCTTATATTTGTGATATTATTTGCTTGCTTGTTATTTTTTTTCATGGGTTGCTACCTTGCGTGGTGAGATAAAATAAGATAGGAAGGTTGTACATTCAAGGAGGCTTATAAGGAGTTGATTCCCGACCAAGCTAACTTGAAAAATCACCACTCAGTGGAAGCACTTTTAAGAATAAGTGTTGTTGATCAAGAGATTGTGAAAATAATACTAATCTTGATTGAGCCTACGAAGCTGAGAACTTTTAGTCACCTTTAACCCCACTTGGCCTTGTTAGGAACATAGTGCGGTGATTATGAGGGTGTAGAACCAAAATATTTGATACGCGATACTACACTCAAAAGAGGTTCTCTTGAGAATATTATTAACTATCGAGTAATTGGGAAATTGATAATATCCGAAAGATGGACTGATGACTTTGAGAACTTTTTAGAACCCGTTGTGTAGGTACAAATAAACCCATAGTACATATCCTTATGGGAGGGTTAAACTTTGACTCCATGCTCGTTGTTTACCCTTAAACCTGTGTGTAACCTTGTTTGTATGCATTGCATCAACATTCATTCATTCATGGAAACTTTTTTGGTTTCAAGGAACTCAGTTGTCTTTTCCTTTACAAAAGAAATCAATAGAGATCATGGATTATGAAATGAAACTTTTCGGCTTTTCCCAAAATGTTTGCAACTTACCTTTGAGTTCCTTGAAACCATTAAGCTTGAATTTCATGTTATCACATTTGCATCTCATTTGCATTTCTCAGACATAATACTTAGCCATCCTCTTCCAGTAATTCCAAGAGGTGATTCCTAACACGTGTTTGGAACGTATGACAATGACGAGCGAACTAATGAAGGGTCAAGAAGAATTGAAGGAGGAAGTCAGAATTCTAAAGAGCCCGATGAATTGGGTCCTGGAAACTTTGCAAGCCTTAATGATAAAGGAGGGGCACCCTCACCTTGTGACAACCAAGGAAGTCATCACTTCACCTTCATCTAATGTTCCCCCACATTCCCATGCGGAAACTTCTCATCAATAAGCAATTGGTACTTCACCAAAATGTCATCCTCATCATGTGGTTGCCAAGAGAACACATCAACATCCCGTGGCTGCTTCTCCTCAAGGTCGTCAAAATCAGAGCAAGAATAAGGGGAAGAATCATATCAAGAGGAATAAAGCTCTCTATAAGCCAATTCTTGTGCCACTTAGTAAGCTCTATCCGCTGCTAATTCAGAATTCATTGGTGACTCTTCGACCTCTCAATCATGTGCTAGGACCATGGCACAATGCAAACTTAACATGCGAATTTCACAAAGGGGCTAAAGGGCATGACCTATATACTTGCCTGGCATTGGGAACTTTTATGGAAGAATTGATCTATGATAAAGACCTGATCCTGGAGGAAGACCACCCAAAGGTTGATTGTGGATACCTTTCTGGGACAATGGGGCATCCTATCGAGGAGTGAAAGGGTTTCCAACTCAGATTGCAAAGTTTGTTAGAGTTACTGAAACCCCAAGAAGGAAAGCCAGATGTCGATGTCCTGATCTCTGAGCTAGATTAAAATGGACCTATGAGACCCCTCAATGTTTTGTACCACGAGGAACAAGTCACCAATGATGAAAGTGACCCCCTTTCTGGACCAGAAAATTGAAGCATACATCAAGTTTGTTGAAGTCAATTCCCTAAAAGCTGGCCATCTTTTGGTTGTTTCGGCATTTTTCGTTGTAATTTCTTTGCATGTTGATTTTATATTTGCTTGTAAGCTTTGTTGTTTTTTGAATTGGTAAGATTAATGAAATGTTTATGCATCTTTTGAATCAATACATTCGTATTCACTCATTTTCTTCCAATGTTATTATAAAAAGCAAAAGATATATTTTCCTTATCCACTTATCTTTATCAAACTGTTGTTTTAGCAAAGATTGGAAGGAGAATGATGAAAACCAGATACCTGCAATTTTTGTGGTATGCTTTCAATTAAGAACCTTGCCGATGATGTAAGGCATTGTTTTAAGCCCCCAAACACTAGAGAAATAAGGAAAATAATCCCTCATCAACCCCTTTGAGCCTTGAAGTAGGAGTTTCTTTCTGTACAAAAACCCTTAACTTTAAACCTGGGGCAGGGTAGTGAGTTCAGTTAATTTGACTATGAGTTCAATCTTCAAAAGGTTTGTTCATCTGTACACCCTCCATAGAGGATCAACCATGTGTTATCCTTTACACATCCCAAAAGAGATGAAGAAGTTGAAGAAAGCCAGGAAATTTATTGAATCCTCATTCACCAATAATGTGGCAGTTACAACCTGCTAGCCAAAAGACAAAATGAAAAAAGCCCACTAAGTCGAATACCATAAAAAACAACTTAGGCAAAAATTAGGGCATCCCGGTGGAACAAAAGCTTCAAAGAAGCGGTCCAGGAAAAAGTTGGGGATTAAAAAGAAAAAGAAAAAGAGGTCTCAAAACCTCAGCGAAGACAAGAAGAGGTCATCAAATCCTCAACAAAACAAAGACGAAATAGGATGACTGTTATTTTAAGGAAATCTTGAATCCTCGTCTCTACCATCACACTGTCAAAGTATTTTGGGATATGAATGCGTGTTTCGAATTAACTGAACGTAGGATTGGAAGTTCATCACAAAGATTCGGTGGGCACAAATAAACTTTGAGCCTTTATTCTTTGTTTCATAAACCGTGAACCAAGCCACGTTACAACCCTTAAAAGACCTAATTGAGATAGGGTTTGTTTTGAAAGCATACTACAACAAGGTTGTGTTAACCTGACTCCTAATGATCTTTGTTAATTATTTGTGTTGATCACCATATATATCGTTCTGTAAATGGCTAGATCCACTTCGTTTTTTGACCATTAACTCATTCCACTATATGTCATATCAATAAATTTTGATTTCAAGAGCTTGCATGAATGTTGCATTAAAATTGCCAACTTTTAAATGAACAATACCGTCTACAAGACAACCCAACATCAAAGAAATTCCAACAAATGCAGCCAGTTAGGGAATTCGACTTGGTAAAAGAAGTCCAGTCAGGGGCAAACCAAATTGACAATGTGTCAATCCGAATCAACCACTTCAAGGGTCGGTTAATCAAAGGTTGAATCTTCTCAAGACTCATACTAGAGCGAGCTGTCACAAAGAGCACAATGAGCCCGCTCTCCAAAGGTCAGTCAATCAAAAGCAAACCATCCCAGGAATTGGTCAATCCGGGGCAGACCTCTTCAAAGTTTAGGATATTGAGGCAAGCCATCGTCGATTCATCTCATGGCAAGTTGCTTCCCAACTCTTTTCAAGGTGACAACTTCAAGGACCCACTAAATGGGGCATATTTCCTAAAAACTTTGCTAAGCAGGGGCAAGTTTATTTTCCAGTTATTACTGGCGTGCTTGCTCAAAAACTTTGTTGTGCAAAGATACAACCGATCTGGGGAAGTTACGTCGAGATTTGATGAATCTGTCCAAAAGTTTGAAGGCACTAAGGCAGTTGTAATGCCAAGTTCTCTGTAAAATCCTCTTGAGATGACTTCTTCTCGTAGACCATGTGATATGGGGCAGTTGAGAATTGAAGCTTGTTTGATCACAAGAGTTGTTGTTGTCCACCATGCAATTTTTTAGTGGAGAATTGAGTGTTCTCCTAAGCAAGTGTGTTCTCGTGACCTGCCTTACACGTATCCCCAATGGGTCTCTACCCCAGGTAACTCTGACATGTTTGGGTGATTCCCCCGTGTGAGTATCTACTTCAAGTGATTATGGCAACTCCTCGGTGAGTATCCACTTCCAATAGTTGTGACAGGTTTGATGCAAGACTCCTCAGTTGGTGACGTAGGAATTCCCGATGAATTTTCTTGGCCTCATACTTCTTTAGAGAAGAGGATGTTTATTTCATCCATCAGTGAATTTCTTACAAACCCCACTCTTCTCCAGCAAAGTGAATGTTCATTCCTTTCCCCATGGAGTTTCAACTTAAATAGCTACAGCCACGACTTTGGTCTGAGCTTCCCCAATGGGATGGATATTTATTTTATCCCCTATGAAGCCTCTAATCATGGATGACCCATTTCCAGTGGACATTTCTCTTCCAACAAGGAAATCAGATTCATGATGGAAATCCCTCATGTGAAGTCATGATGTTATATCCCCGAGTGAAATACTCTTTTCCCCAGAGAAGGTTGAAACCTTGAAGTAGGAATGTGATTCTGTATGTGTCTTTCTATTCATCTCTTGATAGATGTCTCCTTCTTACAGAGGTTGGCCGAGTATCCTCATCAAGATGTTTATTTCATCTCCAGTTTACTTCTCCTTGTTTGTTTTGTCAGCATAAGCATAAGCATGACATATATACATTCGTTCATACATGGTATTTGAGCATGTTTTCTACCTTGATGTCTTTTGTTAGTTTATTTTGGCTGTGTTTACCACCAAGTAACCAGGGTTGTCTCTTCTCTCCCGTAGAGTCGTCAGCCTTAAGAAGAAAGTGCACATCCTTTCTAAGTTCCCCACTGAGATTGATCCTCATGGAAGATTGGTTGTTTCAGTTATCATTTCCATGTTTTGGATAAGATAAATCCCCAGTTGAGCTCATTCCTCAATGGGTAGGGTCTTGTTTGACTGTTTCTCTCTAGCTTGTTCCTAGATTGAACTTTGTGTCTCTGGAAATTATGCTTTTGAACTTCTCTAGGTTGTTGAACCCAGATTGAGCGTGCATTTATTTTGCACTTTTCCCCAAAAAGAATCTACTTACAGATCCCTATTGAAGACAAAATTCTATTTTTCAGCAGTGTTGTTACAACATCCTCTTGGAATTAGTGCCCGAACAACAAGTGGAAATCTCCTGAGAAGCTTATCTAGTTTTGCTATTTCAACGATAAGTGGGAGTCTCTCCTGAGAAGCTTATCCAGTTTTGCTATTTCAACGATAAGTGGAAGTCTCTTGATAAGCTTTTCTGTTCCCGGTGATTCGTCAACCCTTACAATGATAAGTGACCGTCTCTTTTGAGAAGCTTATTCGTTATTGAAAAAGGGTGTCTCCCTGTGAAGTCCAATTGATTTGGCACGTACAAAAGAGTTTAATTACCCAGTACCTTTCCTGATGTTTCCTGAAGATCCCGTTTGATCTCTTCGTTTAAGGAATTTCCAGAGGCTTGGATGTTTATTCTTGGTTGAAAACTCCAGTTTTGTTTAGCTTGATCCTGAGGCTTTGAGGGTCTTGTCGTTGTTTGGTCCAATCCTAAGGGTTTGAGGATAATGCCTTGTTTTGGCTTCTTCTAGAGTGTCACCCGGTCATGCTTGAACTTATTGATCAACTACTCTGGATATTCCCCAATGGAAACCATCTTTCTGGTTCTACTCTAGTGAGGATCTTTTCTTTCTAAAGTGTCAGTCCGTCATGCCTGAACTTGTTGATCAATCACATTAGATATCCCTGTCTTTTTTTTTCTCCAGTGGAGACCGTCTTTCCGTTTCTACCTCCAGTGAGGATCTTTTCTTCTAAAGTGTCACCCGGTCATGCCTGGACTTGTTGATCAATCACTTTAGAGACCCCGATTTATTTTTATCCCCAGTGGAGACCATCTTTCTGGTTCTACTCCCAGTGAGGATATTTTCTTTCTAAAGTGTCATCCAGTCATGCCTGAACCTGTTGATCAATCACTTTAGATTCCCCCAATTTGTTTCTGTTCCCCAGTATTTTGTCACCCCTAGTGAGTTGATTACCATTGTTGTTGACTTTACCTTTTTTACTTTCATCCTTGTCTGAATGTTGCACTTATCATTTCATCATAAATCATCATACTAGATTTCATTGCATGTTAGCATTGTTCCCAGCATTGTACAGAGAGAGAGTCAGTTTGTCCATAGCATAGCATGCCATTGCATATAGGGGCAAAATTTTCTGTTATTTCTATATTTAAATACCTTTCACTTTGATTCCATGAAGGTTGCCACCACTCATGCCATCCAGTAAAGTTATTTAAATAGGGGAAACTGTCATACCCCAAATTTTGACCCAAGATTTCATCATCATTCTAGGAGCACTATACATTGCATTGTAAACTCTAACCTTGGACAACTTTCTTTTTGTTTGTTTCATCTATAAATTAGGGTTTTGAACCAAGAGAATCAAGAGGCTCTTTATTTGATCAGTCAATGTCTTGGATTGATCATCAACCTACCAAGTATGCATACACTCAAGAGGCCTCTCTCCGTCAAGAATCAAGTGCAAATTGGTCTTGTTACAAGTTCATTGAAGTTCAATTTCATTTGACCCCAAATTAGGGTTTTATCAGGAAACGTCAACTGTGCATTTGACTTTTGATCAAAGCATGATCCCAAGCCTTGGGACATGATTCATGACACTAAAATACATCCTTGGAGTCCATCCATGATGTTTGAAAGGTTCAAGAATGCAAGATCATTGAAGATCACATAGTTGAATTCATCTGATACACAAGCTTTTATCTGCAAAGTCAACTCTTTGACTTTTGGGATTTTTGGTCAAAATGGAAGTCCTCAAGCTAAATTTCATGAAAACATGTTTGATCAATGAGTTTGAGCATGAAGAATCAAGAATTTGGGGGGTTTCTTACAAAAGGGGCAAAGTTAAAGAATTTAAATTTTTTCTAAGTGTGGGAAAAAAACCCTAATTTTGTGCCAACTTTGAAAGGTCATAACTTTCAATCTAGACCACCATTTTTTGTGTTCCAAAGATCAAATTGAAGCCCTCACAACATACTACAACTTTGTAAATATGGGTTAATCTCCAAAAAGTGCTTAGATTTTAAGTTATGAAGCCATCAAGTTGTGATAAATCTTTCAACACTTAGAAAAATTTTCAAGGCAGTTTTTGTTCACAAAAGTACCAAACTTTGGAGCCAGTTTTCACTATGATCCATTGAGATTCAAGAAATTCACCAAACATGAAAGTTGTAGAGCATGTTTGGGGCTTTTCAAAAATTAAAAGAACTCCTCCATAGCATTTTTAAGCTAAGAGTTTCGAAGAAGGGAAGTTGGCCCTCCATATTTGAAGTTTTGGTCATTTTCATGTCAAGTGCAAGTTGCAAAATCAAATCAATTCTGCAACATCCTTGATTGCAGCCTATTTAACTTGCAAATATCACTTAAATTAGACAAGTACACTTGCTTTTGGTGTATTATTCAAGTGATTATGACTTTGTTCAATGTTTTATTCCATTTTTGGCACAAAGTTAACACTTACATTCTCATAAAGTGCCTTTAATCAAGAAGTCAACTTGTCTTGAGCTTCTAAATGGTTTTCTCTACACAAAACATTTTCTTTATGCAGAAGGAAAGTCTCTGAACTTTCCAACAACTTTAAGAAGCATGGTACAATGCATTGGAACTTCAAAAATCATGGAACCACCACTTGAATTTCAACCAAACCATGAACCAACCAAGTTGGAATTCTGCAGAGCTTTGACCCTAAATCTTTCCCTATAAATAGAGGCTTATTTCAAGCCTCTAACACACAACAAAAACCTCAGAAATCCTTCCTCAAAACCTCCCAAACCAGCAACTTGCATTTCTTCTTTTTGTGCCAAGAAAGCCCCATCTTGCACAAACTCACTATTTGTCTTCTCCATACCTCAAACCACCAATCTAACCTTTAAAACACATAACAAATCATCCCTTGAAGGTGTCCAAACCTTCATCTTCAGCCTAAACCTGGAAAATCATAAAGTCAACCTTTAAAACCTCATTTTGTTGACTTTTTGCATTTTCCAAGCCAAAACTCTATCCAAGCAATTTTCAATCATTCCAACACCTCCAATACACTCCAAAAAACATCCCTAAATATTTCAAAACTTGGTTGTGCATCTGTAACTTCATTTCCTTGAAGTTTCATTTTGGTCATTTTTCCATATTTTGCAAGAAGGAAGCACATTCTGTTCCAGTTAGTTTCTTTTGGTTGCAAGCATTCAAAAGGGTCATTAGAGGTACATTGAAGGTGTTTCAATCATCCAACATGTTCTGTAGCAATCATCTTGAAAGTTCCAAGTTTGCTTCAAGAGGTAAGTGTACTTTATACTTGAACTCTTTAAAATATGCTATGCTTTGATGTACATTGATCATAAACATGTTTGTTATGGTATATATGATGTGTTTGAACCATTATTGGATGTTATTCATGACTGTGTGAGACTGTGCTATGGAAAATACAAAAATGAATCTTTTTGGGTTATGCTATCTTGTTTTAAAATGGAAGCACTTTTAGCCAAAGCAAATTGTACCACTGTGATCCTTGTAAAAAATTAGACAATTTTGGTATTTACATCATCTCATTTCATTAAGTATTGAGTGAGATAGGTTGGTTTTGTAAAGTGATGAAATTGGTGAAGATGATCAAACTTGGCCATGGCGCCATTAGGGCAGGTACTAGGTTGTTGTTAGGTTTATCTCTTAATTTGTGGGGGTGATACAACGGATGTATCACCACCCCAGTGGTTAAACCTGTGTGCGTATTGTACCTTTGACTACCAGAACTGGGGTTCGAATCCCCCTCGCCCCAGTTCTTTTTATTTTCTGCATTTTTCAAGTGAGTTTCACATATAATAATGTGCTTCCAAATTTATTTCACAGAGCGCGCGTAGTTGAGTTGGTCTTCGTTTTCGGTTACAAGTCAGGTGGCGTGGGTTCAAGTCCCATGGAGGCCACTCCTTTATTTTTTATACCTATTTCTCTTCATTTTCTTCATAACTTCAAAAGCTCATAACTTTGTGCTCCCTTAACCTTTTTGAGCCACTCTTTTTGCTATGTGTTCATAATCTTGCCTATTTCATGATGGTGTGAAGAAATTCCATAATTGATTAATTTTCGATGCAGTTATGTTTGTTCAAAGTAGGCATCTTTTTAGGTTTGTTTTAGGTTTTCAAATGCATTTCTTTGGTTGATTATTTGATTTTTCTTGACCACCATGCTTTATATGAATGCTATATACCTTGTATGAACCTTGTTTGATGTTGCCAATATGTATCTCTTGTTTTGACATGAGTTTGACACACTTTAATGTATGTGTACATGTTTATGTGCCTTTGAAATTTTGTGTGCTTATACCATGAACTTTGGTTTAATTGCCTTGCCATGATGCATGATATGCTTTCTTATTCTTTCATCTTGTTGAACATTTGTATGTATACAAGTCCTTATGCTTGTCTACCTTTGGCCATGTGTTCATAAATGCCTTAACTTTGACAACATGCCTTAACATGATTCATAACTTGTATGTTCAAGCCTTTGTGATGTTTTAACCTTTGAATGTGATCACCGTGAACCTTAACATGTACCTTGGTTGTTGCCTTGATGTTTTGAACCATGCTTTCAATACCATCCATGTTTAAGTAATGTTTTGACTTATACATGCCTTGTTTGAATCTTGAATGTTATCCATGTTTAAGTAATGCTTTGACTTATTCATGTCTTGTTGATCTTATCCATGTTTAAGTGATGCTTTGACTTATATATGTTTAGTGTGACCTTTTGTCTTGAATCCATGTTTAAGTAATGCTTTGACTTATACATGTTTAGTTTGAATTTGTGTCTTGAATCCATGATTAAGTAATGTTTTGACTTATACATGTTTTGTTTGAACTTTAAAATGTATTCATTAAGTAATGCTTTGACTTATCCATGATAGTTTGAGCTTGTGACCTTTATCCATGATTAAGTAATGCTTTGACTTATTCATGTGTTCTTGGATTTTATCCATGTTTAAGTAATGCTTTGACTTATTCAGGTCTTATTGAATTTTTATCCATGTTTATGTAATGCTTTGACTTAATCATGTATTATTGAATCTTTATCCATTTTTAAGTAATGTTTTGACTTATTCATGTCTTATTGAATTTTTATCTATGTTTAAGTAATGCTTTGACTTATTCATGTCTTGTTGATTGTATCCATATTTAAGTAATACTTTGACTTATTCACGTCTTCTTGAATTTTATCCATGTTTAAGTAATGCTTTGACTTATTCATGTCTTGTGAACCTTCTCCATCTTTAAGTAATGATTTAACTTATACATGCTTGTTTGAATGTTACCTTTATCATTTGCAATTGGTATCATACTTGTTCATCTCATCCATGTTCACCCATTTGTTCATGTGTACTTTAAACTTTATCCCCAAGTGATGTGAGCTTCTTAGCCTTCATCCTTCTTTCCCTTTTGTTCCCAAGTCCAAAGGAAAGGTATTTTTTTTGACTTTATGTTATAGGTAGCTTAGCCTTACCCTAACTCCCCTTTTGACCTTGTTAGAGTCATCAACTTTTTAACTTAACCTTAGGATAGAGTTGTAGACTCTATGTAAGTGTTATTGCTATGAACACTTCCCATCCCCTTGGAACCTTGATCACTATCAAGAGTTCCTCACGCGTAGTTAGGTGAACTACAAATGCTCTGATTCCATCCTTGTAAGGATATGTTGGCACAAGACCGCGAAGTTTTGGCGAGCATACTTAGTGACTAAACCCTTAGGTTCCTATCTTCACCAATAAAACCCAAACACAAAGACATTTCAAAGCAAATAGAAAACAATAGCACAAATACTAGTAAGAGGTTCCTATAGAGTACTATAGATGCTTAAGATGCTAACACCTTCCCTAGGTATAACCAAGCCCCGAACCCCCACATTCTCTTAGCATTGTTGTTACATTGCAAACTTAGAGTTTTATACGATCTTTACCCTTTCCCTTAGATAAATCAAAGCTCGGTGGTGAATATTTAAAAAGATCTGTGATTCAAGTTTAATCAATAGCTTGATATCCAATTCTCACCGCAATAATCTCCATTTAGCTTCATCTCATGACTTTGAAGATTGCTAATCATACTTTCAAGACTTAAAGTGTTTAAATATTTTGGTTCTTGAATAGCTTTAACTTTGGATCTATATTTGGCATAAAGACTCCAAAGAATCTTCTTGACATGATTCGAAGTATCCAGCTCTTATTCAAGACCCGAAGTCCAGACACACGAACTTGAAATCTTGAGAACATAGTTTCAATGTTCTCATTATCTTTCATTCTGAACAATTTATATTTTTGAACTAGAAGATTAGATTTAACTTCTTGAACTTGTTGATAACCTTCACAGGTAGCACATAAATATTTAAAGATAGTTTTGGCAGTTCAATTATAAATAATCTTTACGTACTAAGAATGAGGTAAGACATCAACAAGAATGCCTCTCACTCTATGATTTTTTATTTATTTCTTTTTCTGAGGAGGAGTAAGAGACTATATGTTAGAAATTATTCCAACACCATTGGCTTGAAAGTCAATGCCATATTCCAAGATGTCACATAACCCATCATCCAGACCAATGATGTGAGTGCACTTCTTGCTCTTCCACCACTCAAATTCCGTAGAGTCGCCGCTGAATGTTAGTGGTCTAGCAATATAGTTTTTTTTACCTGATGAACTTTGATCATGGTTGTTATTACCACTAGGAGAACCTCTAACAAGACTAATTACTTTAGAACTATCAGTTATGATGGAAGCTGTATTTTTCTCAAGATCTTTTCTGCACCACTGTTAAGTCTTATAGTACATACCATGCTCTAATGCCAATTGAAAGTGAGAAAAATACACAAGAATGGGGGGTTGAACTGTGTATTTAAAGAATGATTCGCTTCTTATAAACAACTTCAGAATCTGAATAAGGTTCTTAACCTGGTTCCTCTCTTCAACTGAGAGTAGATCAATCCCCTTCTCTCAACAAGATATTTTCACTATAACCAAACCGATTATATTATGCTCAAGCAAACTAGCAAGAGACTTCACTGCTCAATCAATCCAGAAAGAGACTTCAGCTTAAGAAACCTAGCAAGATACTTCTGCTCAATCAACCTAGAAAGAAACTTCACTGCTCAAGCACGCAGGCAAGATATTTCACTACTCAAGCACGCAGGAAAGAGACTTCATTGCTCAAGCATGCTGGCAATAGACTTCCTCTACTTTAAATAAACAATTTAGTAGAATAGATAACAACTATACTTTGATATACAATCAGAAGTATAGAAGTTGTGCAATAAGCACAAAGGTTCTTAACCTCTTAAGATTTCTAAGATAAACAAAGATAAGAAATCTTAAGATCTTATGCAATAATGGTTACAAATAATAGCTCAAAGTTATGCTCAAGATGTTGTATTATATTGTTGTTTGCTTCTTTCAAAACTCCAGCTTCTTTTATAGAGGCAAAGAAAGAGTCACTGAAAGGTTGAGCATAAGAATTTTTTTTTGTGAAGAAGCATGCCAAGAGAAACGTTGGAGGATGTATATGGTTAGAAACATTGTCCAATAAATAAAAGCAATTTCCACAACAAATAACAAATTTTGAAGTATTAGGTATCTACCAAAAGGTAGAACAGACTAAAGAGGTCACATCACCATTCCTTGAGCCTTGTAAAATGAAACCCTAATTGACTCTCTCTCTAGAAATTCGGCGCTTTGATAAGAGTGGACTGCTTTTGGTACAGGGTACGGATCAGAGGCCCCTTTAGCTTTCCAAGTTTGAGCTGTCACTAGAGGATGGAACACCATGACCAGAGTCTGAACCTTCAGAGGTTGATGAACACATTCAGAGTCATTCAATTCTGATCAATCAGAATTTGAGTCACTTTGCTTCTCTACATATGCATTTAACAGGATCAATTCAAAGTTGAATTTTAAGCTTGTAATCATGCATACTTAAACATATGTTAGTATACCCATTTGTTCTTTAAATACTTTGTTATCATCAAAACCCTAAGGGATATGAATAATTTTGTTCCAACATAACCACCTTATAAAGAGCATCTTTCCATGTCTTAGTGAAAGCAAGATAACACCTAAGAGGTATATTATTCACGATGAAGATAGGTGTTGTAAAGACTCTCTCTAACAACCTTGTATCTAAAACAAGCTTCTCGTTTTTTTGAGGTTAATCGAGTTTGTTGTAGATGGTTTTATAATATCCACAATGTGACTTCCGACCTCCCCTGCCACATGACTAACACGAACCAGACCATAAGGATAATGATATGCCCAACTCATGGCATGAATTCTCATACACCTTCGACATAACCATTGCTCAACCACCCTCAAAGAATGCTCCAATGTCGTACAAACCACAATTATTCTCAATTGCATTCCATATTGCACTTTTCATTCGTCACTACATATGTGTAATGTCTTAAGATGAGATAGGATACGAGAAATACCCTTGCTCCCATCCTTACTATCAGGACAAGAATGAAAGCCTCAAAATTGACAATGTAAACCTTCTATTTGAGTGGAAATCATGGACAATGCAAAATTGTGCTTCTCCATACTTAACACAAAATAGGATTAATTATAATATATGATAAGGAAAGATATTCATCGAGTAATACAACAAGTATTTTCTTTAAAGAAGTTTTCCACACCATTAACTAGATAATTGATTTCTTAAATATTTAATTTTCATTCAAATTTTATATTCTATATTGGAATTCATTTGATTACATTAGCATTTATACTATTCAAAAAGTTCAGGAGTGCGTGGTACCCCATAAGCTTGTAGGGATGACCAGAAACTTTAGTAGTTTTCTTATGGTTAGGACTTGCCTCAATCGTGAAAGGCCCTGTTTGGTGGTGTTTAAGGTGATGAGAGAGGTCCAACTCGCATGAGGTGAGAGGCTCTGTGTTTATGCATTATGTTAGGCCCATTATGATGTATCTCTCTCCCGCTAAGGAAAAGATACTTATAGAGGTACTTGGGCCTAGGTTTCAAGGAACCCTTAATAAGTGGTAATTGCTCCATCTTGACTGAAGGAGACTGTTGACTTCCTATTTATTAAGGTTTCATGGTTTAAACTCGCACATTTAGCTAGGGTTAATATGAATGATACTACCCATGTCTTCTTTAGGGCGAACTCTCATAAACGACACATCCTAAGCGATATCTCATGGGGTGTATGCTCATTGAAGGACATAGGTTGCCCCCTTTAGGGACCTCCTATAAATATATCATTACACAATCCCTCAAGCACGGGGAATTTATAAAGGGCAAAATGTTTTAAGCTTCCTCAGTCCTTCACTTAGGCTTTGGGGTGAGAGGTGAAACGCTTGGTACGTTATAAGCATTTTAGTTGGGACGAGTCCCTCAGTTAAGGGAAAGTCCCTCAGCTGAAGCCAACTCCTTTAGTTAGGAAGCGAGTCATCATCTCCTTGCCAAGTGTCTCCTGTGTAGCCAAAGTGTCATCTGGGGACATCGAAGGTCACTCGAATGAATCAATAGATATTGAAACGCCAGTCAGTTTTGAAAGCTTGCACATTTAGTGGAAACTGATCGTGTGTAGCATTTAAAGCAACTCATGATGATTTTACTGGGGAAAACCAGTCTCCCATTTTTTTGACATGCATCATCAGCGTATGGAAACCTTTCCACTCCATGCAATAATTACTCCATCAAACTGATACTTTGTGTGTGATATTGGCCTTTTATAAAAGATCCTAATATGTTTTCTAGGAAATAGTTTCACTTCTCTTCCCCTTTATAACTTTCACTTTGCTCCCTAAGAAAAACGCAAACCAAGGGAAGTTTCAGGGAGTAGAAAGGCATTACGGGGTTCATCTTCCCCTAGAGCATAAACACTACTATCCCCCCCTATTCTTTTCTTTTTCGTTAGAAGCTAATGGCTAGGAAGGAAGCTTAATAAGTTCATTTTTGAGACATCGTATATTTATACTCAATCCCTAACATGATCAAGAGGTTTCATCAAGTATTGGATCTTTCAGTAAAGGACGCGAAGATGATGTGGTCTTGGACCCTACTCAGAAATGAAGGGGGCTAACATGACCACTGCGGGCGGGCCATCTACTCCATTATTTTACTTTTATCTTCGTTGTAACCTAGGACTCCCCCCAATACAAACTTAATGCATCTATGCGATTCTAATATGGCTTAAACACATTACATGCCCTATTGCATATCCGTATAGACTTAACACATATATGAGATTCTGATACGACTTAAATGCATTGCCTGCATGAATGTGTGTTTGATATATACTTAATGCATCTATGCGATTTTGATACGACTTAAACACGTTCCATGCCCTATTGCGTGATTGATACAAAATTAATGCATCTATGTGATTCTGATGCGGCTTAAACGCACTGCATGCATGAACGTGTATTTGATACAGACGTAATGCATCTATTTGATTCTAATACAGATTAAGCACATTTCGTGCCCTATTGTGTATCCATACATACTTAACACACTTCTGCGATGAGGGTTTGTGGGGCAACTGTTCTAGGTCGACCAGATCGACCCCATATGGATTTAAGCCAACCATATCGATCCGGCCAACAGTCAGATGAAGATTCGTCTCCTTCCAAAATCTTCCTAATACGTGAAGATTATCATTCTAGTGATCATCAAAGATCTCAATTGTAAAACATCCAATAGATCTTTATAATTCACTCTTAACTAATAGCAAGTTAGTTATTGATATATATTGTATACATAGAAGGTGCCAAAATCAGGTAACAAGTTTCAAATACAAGTCCATTTCACTCTTCTTCCTCGTACAGTGACTTAGGTGTTGGAGTATTAACCTTGCACCCCCACTCCACCGCATCGGAAGCCACAATCCGCCATCACCGTCGTTTAACATCTCATATCTGGTTCCACATAACAACTCATTACATACCAAATTCCTCATATTCCTCAGTGGTATAAGAAAAATTTAGAAACATGGATGACATTATGACCCAATTAAAATAAAACATGCATAAAGCACAAAAAAAACATGAAGGCTCATGCAGACAGAAATAGAAGTGAACTTGAATTGCAAGTAGGAAAACTGGTGTTGGTGAACTAAAACCTTACAGGAAGCATTCTGCAGCTTTAAGGAAGCATAAAAAATTGGGCATGAAATATTTTGGATTCTTTCCCATTGAAGCCAAACTGGGGAAAGTTGTATGTAAGCTTAAATTACCTGACAAAGCTAAGATTACTAGTTGTTTCATGTTTCACAACTCACACAATTTAAATAAGGGCTAGGTGGGCAGCGTTTACAATTGCCTTTGACCATGACGGAAGGAGGGCCCTACGCAAGCCTGTGGAAGTACTGCAGAAGAAAATCGTGTTGTAGGAAAACACTGAAGTACAACAAGTGCCGATACAATGGGAGAATATGCCACTGACAAAAGCTACGTGGGAGTACGCGTTTGACACTCATGCTAATATTCCCGAATTCAACTTTGAGGGCAAGGTTGCTTCAAAAGAGGAAGGTAATGTAATGATGCCAATTGTCATGTGAGCTACAAATGTTGTTGAGTCATTTAATGAGATTCATATGGATTAAAATATGGTTGCAACAGAAAAGAGAAGCACAAGGAGGGGAGGAAAATGTGTGCCAAATGCGAGGCACTATGGTCAAGTGATGTAACAACTATATTGAGAATGAGTGCATTATTTTTTATAAGAAAAAGTGAAGTTGTATTGAAATTGAGTACAAGGGTACTCAGCCCTTACAGAAAAGAAAAAAAAAGTCATACAAAGTTAGGATTTAGACAAGCAAAGACTCAAGTTTGATTGTCACTCTTTCCAATTATGGTCAAACTGACCCTTGGCCTTAACTACCCACCATTCCCAAGACAAGTATTTTGAATTCCCTACAATTTCCTGGACTACTAAGAACCCCTCCTTAAACAAGATTTTGCTCCTACTCAGCCATAGAGCCAAACACACTACTAACCAAAGGAAACAAGGAGATTTTATTTTTCTTTTAGCCACACAACTGAACTGGTGCAGGTGTGTTATGATTGAGTCTTGATCTTCCATTGAGTTTAAACCAATCCATTGATATATCTAGTTCCAAGCCTGTTTACTTGTTGTACAAGTAATAAACAAGTGCACAACATCTTTATCCACTTCCAAGCAATGAGGGCACACCATGTTATGACTTCCTTGCAATATTCCTCTCTCGGACAGCTCAAATCTGGTGGGTAATCTTTTTAATAGCAATCTCCATCCAAAGATTTGAGGTGATTCCTCATTCCCATACACTTTATCCAAGTGCTACCAACATCATTCTCCTCATGGTATATCTAAGGTGATCCCATGACACATTATCATAAACCTTTTCATAGTTCCCCTTAACCAGCAAAGACTCATTCTTGTGTATCTTGGCATAGTCCAATAATTCATTCACTACCAATATTCCATCATACAACTGCCTCTGAGCCAAGAATGTGAATTGGCACTTGGATATTAGACCATCCCAAACCTTATTCACTTTAGATACGAGGATCTTAGTTATAATTATGTACAAGCTGCCAATCAAACATATAGGTCTAAACTCTTCTAAGCTTTGTGGAATATATGTCTAGGGTATCAAAGCCAGAAAAGAAGCAATCGTTGTTTTTGGTACTTTATCGTGATAATAGAATTCATTCACAAATCTTAATATCTTTCAACACATAACAAGCTTTTCCTTGAGCCTCAGTAGAACTCCAAATCCTCTCCCAAATGGTAAAAAATATTTATGTTGCATCCAACAGTTGAATAGTTTGAAGGGCTTTGAACCCCGATTCAAATCATTTTCTTTGATCTATAATGAGCAATGGTCAGATAAATCTCTATTTCACATGCATTAACAATTAATCTTTCACCTTTTAATTGACTCTTCTAAAAGTAGTGAGGTATCGAAATTGTGAGATCTAAATAATCTCCTCTCTATACTTACCACTTTCCCTATACTTTCTTTTTTCTTTTCACTTGAAATGAGCTATTTCCAGTTTATTAATAACACATCACATTTTTTTATCCAATTCTGTGTGTTGAGAGGTTACATCCTCTCTATACATGTCTAAAATACGTTTCAATATAATCTGTCTTTGAAACAAATTAATATCTAAATATGTTCTTATTTTTTAAGAATTTTTTTAATATTAATTAAATTTATAATAACAATATATCATTTATCAAAAGGGTTAAAGAAATCACATTTATCATTTCTAGAGTTTGAATATTACTCATGCTGATAATAAGAATGATGCATTTCGCAAAAGAAAAAATATTTAAAAATTAGCATAATATGCTTGTAGACAGTGAAATGATTTTTTTTCACAAAAGTTTGCACATAACTCTGATTCACAAAATTGTAATTCAAACAATCAACTAGTTTTTAGATTTAATCTTGTAGCGTGTTTAACTTTTATGGTTGACTTTCCGAAATATAATAATGTACTACGTGTTTGAGCCTGGGCTAGATTTGAATGGTTTCTCATGCGTAACTGGGAAAAAAATTAGCTTAGGAAAATCAAAAAAATGCTTTCAATGAGAGTTGAACTCATGACCTCCCGCTTACTAAACGGGTGCTCTAACCAACTGAGCTATGAAAGCTTGTTGTGACCATTTTGGTGTTGAACTTTGTAATTTCTATCAATAATCCAATACTTATTTAAAAAAATTAGATTTCACTAATTCACTTTCCTGCAAAATAATAGGACAAACCTTTGTATTAATTAACTCGTGGATTGATGTTACATTAAGTAGTACTAGGATTTTTTGTTTGTTTTTGGTTTTATTAAACGTAACTGGACATTTGAGAAATTATTTTGATTCATTCAATGCCAAAGGATAAGTCCATACTCCATTGTCAAAGTTTACTGAATCTCAAAGAAACCACACAAAATCGAATAATTGATTCTTTGAACCAATTCCTTTGAAGTACACAAATCAATTACTTGCATAGTTAAATTTACATAACGTAATATACAATCTGTTTATCAATCATTTTGGTGTAACATACTACTATCCTTGAAATTAGAAAAAATATAATCCTATTGGATATAACTCTTAACAACTTATTTTACTTATACTTTTACCCAAACAACTCTAACAACTTATTTTATTTCATTTTTACGAAAACAACTCTTAACAATTTATTAGAAAGTAAAATTTTGTTTAACAACCTCTCAGAATCGATTTTGACCCAAGGTACTCATCAGATTCAGATATGAGTTAGATACAAAAAGTGCAATAAAATTTGTATAGTCAATTAACATAATTACATAATATTAAACTAAATAGCAGTATGCGTTTGAAAAAAGTTAAGCAATTAGGAAAGTCTTTAGGTTCTTAAAAAGACAACTTTATTTATTTTATTAGTTGGCTATCTTATAGCTTAGCTAACAGAAACCATTTTATTTCCTGTAAAGTCACATGAAAGTCTGTTGTCACTTGATTTACTTTGATACAAAAGATAACTGCAACCGCATTTATAAATCCTATAACCTCACAAAACCTTTATCTTTATTGCATGAATTTCTTTTATGGAAACAAAATTCTAATCCCCCCTAAATGCAATTGCCGGGGGGAGAAGATATAAAAATGTAAAGAAAAAAACATGAAAATGACTTCACCACCAAGTTCTGCAGGCAAAGAATGTTTAAGTAGAGGTTCATACAACTGCCCTCTTTACATTTTCTGGCTTTATGTATAGTTTTCTACTGTACTACAACAACCTCTAGAGCTCTTTTTCTTCTAACACACCTAATCCGCGCTACCTCTTCCGTGGCAAAACAAAAAAATATTGCAAGAGAATGAATATTGCCTCTTCATCCACTTGTGGCCCAGTCATGTGTAGTGGCTGTGGTTACTCCAAAACTCCATGATCTTCTCTTAGACAGGCTGCTGTACTATGTCCAAGTAGGCAAGAGATGGTATGTGAATGGAAAGGTCACACCAATGAGAGGTGACCAATATTATAAAGAATTTGATATGAAATATCTCCGCGGATCACAAAATAATTTCCTTAATGACTAAGAGAACCAACATAACAAAGCACATGATAAGAAGGACCGTCGCACACATTACCATGCCCCCCTTTTTCTGAGTTCTCTCTGCCTGCATGGCCCATGAACCAAATAATTACCATAGAGCAGAAGAGATAAGAGAATGTTATAGAGAGGGCATGAGAGAAACTGGAAGCTAAAGTAAACATAAATAGTAGACAATAAAGAGAAGAAGGACCTTCTGCAGCTGTTTAAGGCCATCCTCAACTGTGGTTGCCACATTCTGAATATTGTAGTCTATTCTATCAACAATGGTTCCCTGTGTATAGAGGATGTCAGTTTTCATAAGGGTGTGGAATTAAGAAAGTTGTTGTCTCCTCACAGAGGGAGAGGATCTGCTGACCTGGTCTATGACTAGTACTGATAAATCCTTCATAATCTGAGCAAGCTCATTAACAGATTCCACAACCTATAAAAGCAAATAACTAAAACCGTTACAGAGACAACAGAGTCAAATTGTGTAATTAATGATGGTGCATGTGCATTTTTTTTACCTGTTGGATCTCTTTTTCTCTTTCAACTGTGAAAGCTTCACTCTTTTTTAGCTTGGCCATCTGATGCTCGTTAAATATCTAGATATAAATGATGTGGCAGTATCAGTGATCAAGAGTTAAAATATATAATATAATCAACTACACCCAGGAAAGAGAATAATCATATGGATAATAGAATTTGTCAATTATTATTCCAGGCTTCCAGTGAACAAATAGCTAATAAACAGGATTAGGATATAAGATATATTAGCCCGCCTCCCCCTTCTCAAGAATTACAAAGGTAAACCCCCCAAAAAAACTGAAAAGGTAATAGAAATACCATATTGTCCAAGTCATCGTCTTCAAATCTAGATTTACTTCCATTTATGTTGATCTCTAGGTCAACTCCATCTTGACCCTGCATCATCATAAAATGAAAAATGATGATTTAAAAACAACCCACGCTTATGGTATGTAATATGAGAATTGAGTTAGTTTCCCAACAAGGGACAGAGAGCAAGAGAATAAGTAAGGCAAGAAGTACAATTTTCTTCACTATAATATTCCTTCAAAACAAAAGACCAAGTATACTTCACCACTTGTTCATTGTTAACTCATGGTAGGGAAAATCAAGACACGAGATTTCTTTCTCATAACAAAAAAAAAGTGTTAAGTCATGAGAGTAACAACTTTTTATAGTACTCTAAATTAGAATTGAGGGTAAATTAAATTTGTTGAGCAAAAGTGAAGCAAATTGATTTGAAAATTTAAAACATTTATATTAATTCAAAAATTGATATAAATAAACTATGCCAATAAACCACCAAAAAAAAATGCAAATGTATTTTCTTTATTAATGAATGAAAAATTGTGTAACACAGAAGCTTTTCTCTCACCTCTTTTTGCTGTCTGAGGCACTTCAAATAAGTTGATTGTTTCTTGCGAAGCTCTACAGAGAGGCTTTGAAGGTCAGTAGCAAGAGAACGCTGCATACAGTCCAGACAAATAAGAAAATGTTCAGCAAACTACAACTAGTACCATTATAGATTCTTCCAACTACATATGGATGCAAAAATCAAGGCATTGTGGAGATTATTTCGCCATCCATCAATTTAAAGAAGTCGAAAAAGGAAGATAGATGCTCATAATGGAAATTAGAACTTAGAGTCATTTTTGTTTGAACTCGGATTCTTTTAATAAAAAACAGTAACCAAATGATTGTGGTTAGTGTACTATATATGCTTGCCCCAACCATACAACTCAGAGCATATGTATTTGAAATGATATAACAAAGCACAAAAACTTATGGTTGACTTGAATTGAAGTATATAAATAATAAGTCACTGAAACAAGAACAGGTGGAGACCGAAGAGAACATGGAGTGAGAGAGAAAATCAGTAAATAGTTATAGGTTCGTTTTCATAAACCTCTCCTTGCCATGTTCACTTTATAAGATCTTTGAGTTCTAAAGTCTAGCAGACTTGAAGGACAGAATAATGTCAACGAACTTGGTATAATTGGCTGAGCAGCACTAAAAATAGGATAAACTACATTTGCTTCTGCAGATGTGTTTTATATGTGGAGTCCTATGGAGTTTGGGCAAATTATTTGGCGTTATTAGAGAATATATGAGTCCGTCCTTCCCTTTTGAAAAGTTTCTTCATGCTATTTTCAAAGCATCAATAAAAATAAGGAAGACAAAATTGTATAAGATGATTGTTTGGCTGAAGCAATATGAACACGTCTTTAAGGATGTTTGCATGCCCTTGGATGTGTTTTGGGATGGAATTGTCTCTAAAGCTTTGTCCTACACATGCTTAAGGGCATCTAGAAAACCCATTGGCCATGGTTTTTAGGTCTGCCCATACCTCATAGGCTTACACTGATTTAAATAGAGCTTTCCATGTTTCTCTTTTAGTGTTTTTTGGATCTTTTTCTTTTTATTTTTTCTGATTTGGATCACGTCTAATCACCTCCCTCACTCACTATGGTTTCTCTCTTTTCTCTGATAAATACTATCTAGAAAATTGAAACGATGTACCATACCAGTGATACCATGGTAGAGGCTATTGTTTAGCTTGTGAAGATGAGACCACAAACAATTCAATTTGAATAAATCATGTTAAGATTTCAACTTGAATAAATCATGATAAGAATCCCACATTAGATTAAATAAGGCTTGAAAATATGATTATATATTAGGACAAGCCAATCCTCACCTTACAGGCAGGTTTTGTAAGGATTGAGTTAAGTCCAACCCTAAATTCTTACTGGCCTAAAACAAAAATGCATCTCCTATTAAAAGCATTAAGTGAAAGCTATGTAGTGATAACTACCTGCACATTTTTCCTGACATTGGAATCCTCAGAAGGCCCTGCAGCAGCAAGTCTCCGCAATCTCTTCTCTGATCTCTTTATCAAGTCAGTTATCTCGTGTGTTAGAGACTCAATAGCGTGTTGGTCATCCTTACCATCTCCAAACGATGGCATTAAGGCCTTCGCATGAGCCTTGGACAACTCTGCCATTTTTTTGCGGGCACGTTGCACATTTGCTGATATTTCTTCAGATACATCCACCCATGCCGGAGGTAGCCCAACAGTAATTGGATTTAGAGCCTTACTGCATTCGCAAACACAATTAATATCCTACAATTACAAAGTCTCATATAACCTGTAGCATGCATGCATGTGAAAAGCAATAGACAAATAATTGAAATGTGCATAATAGTTTTATAAACACATACAATCCAATTTTCAAAGGAAAAACCCCCTTTCCAAGACAATTCTAATTCCCAAGATAAAGGACGAAGAAAATAAAAAATTAAAAAAAAAAAAACTTAACTGTAAATAATCATTAAATCCACTATTACTGGACGATTATGATTCCACTTTGTTAATTTGCATATGCAGTTAGTTAAACAGTCTATTACATGTCACTGTTAGTTGGGTCTAGAAATAGTAGATGATCTTGGTAATTCACTCATTCAATTCACTAGTTGAGCCATTCTTCTGATCCTTATGTTTGCTTGGTATCAGAACTCTTTTTTGGGGCACTGCTGCACTACTCTGCTTTCCAAAAATTCCAAGAACAATGGTGTGGAGTTGTACCAGCTGGTGCAGCTTCTGAACATGTGCCAAATTTTCAATCGCAATGGGACCTACTGAGAACACATCTGTACTCTTGGTCTTGATTGATGAATAAACCTATGGTTTTGAAGAAAAGGCAATATTTTTTTGATGATAGCATTTCAATCACAATCAGTTTGATCCATGCTTCAATGCATAGGAACGGTATAATAACCAATTATGTTCTTGGATTTTAAGCTCAGTCACCCCTTAAATCACTCAGAATCTACATTGGAAGTGCCGCTAGAGTGTGGAAGAATCTGGAGGAAAGATTTTCCCAAGGAGACCTTGTCAAGGAAATAACTTGATTCTTTTAAACAGACACGTTTTATGTTTCAGACTATTATACTAAACTTAGGGTTCTTCCAGAGGAACTTGATAACCATTGACCCATAAAGGAATGTTCATGCTCAGTCAAGTGCTCTTGTGATGCAATTTGAAATGCATTGATGTATAATGATCAAAATAAGGTGATTAAACTCTTGAAGGGATTAAATGCCCGCAAGCAGCATCCCAGAAGACAGCATCATTCACCGACAGCGGGCAACCTCCTCTTCACTCTCTTGTTGTTGTTTCTCTATCTTTCCCTCTCAGTCTCTTTCTCTTAATTTACTTCTTCACATACTACACTTTTCTAATTTCTTCACTTTGATTGAATCTGCATTAGATTTCATAATTTGACAGGAGCTCAAGGTGGAGGTTGCAGAGCTCTCAGAGATGATATGTGTTCAAAAGTACATGCCAAAAGCTAATTGCAGAAGCTACAGATTATGCAATGTCGACAACAATTAAACCCCCAATCGTCCATCATGGATGATTGCACACTTCTTAATCATCGCTTGCCGCCTACATACAATTGTTTTGATGCAGAGGGTAAACAGTTACACACAGTTGCAAAAGATGGATCAACCTAATGGTTAGGAATGCTAGTCTACCATGGATCACCTATAATGTTGGTAACAGTATAATCTGTGAGTAAACTGGAATCACAATCATCCTGTAATAGATACATTTTCTATTTAACTAATGTCATATAGGCTTTACTAATATTCTAAGCTACTTCATGTTTCAATCCACAAACTTCAAAAGCAATGTGAGCACTCTTAATTACACACTTCCTTTTTTGTATCTACGAATCATCAAAAACATATAAATCAGAAATAAACTATGGATCTAAATTGAAATGCCACGAGTGTAAGCATTTTGAGAATTGATCTACGATAACACCAATAAAACTGTAAGATCTGTGAAAACGGACCTCGAACTACCGGGATCCTCAGTACTGAGCGGAGCATAAGAGCGATTCGGATTGAGAAGCGAGGTGCTGACCAATTCAATGACGGGACCGTTGCCGGAAGACGTGGACGGCGGCGAAGAGATTGACGGAGCACGAACACTCTTCAATGCGTCTCTGTACTTTCGGAAAAGCAAAGTGCGATTCCGTGTCGCCATTCAGATTCCGAAGATCTGAAACCGAAACGATACACAGAGCAAATTGAACGGTGCTACGTCGTTTCGTTACAGTTTAACCAACCGGAATGAAGGAGAAAGAAAGAAGAAGGGAGTTTCGGACATAGTCAGATCGCACCCTCACGTGATCTAAGTTGACGATGGAATAGATAGTCACGTGACGTGCCTTGTACAACCGTTTGTATGCTTTGAATGGAAGCACAGTTAGTTTGGTTTACTTTAATTTAACCATGTGACATACAGACATAGTAATGATTCAAATCTCTTTTTTATATTAAAACCTTCATTTTACTAAATTAATTTTACATCCTAAAATTTGGATTCTTATAAATAAAAAAACTAATTCAAAATTAGCTCTTCACCAACGAGGGAATTTTATTTTTTATAGCAGCTGTTTATTTTATTCTCAATTGTTTTTCAAATAAAAAGAAGCTTTTATTTTCTTTTCTTTTTTTTTATTAAGTTTTCCTTTTTGTTTATAAGAAATATAATTGATCGTGAAGGCTGGATCAGATCCTGTAGAATCAGGTCGCCAAGTGCGTCAGGGATGCTGGTCGTATGGAGAGGAGGGGACCTGCAAGGTACTCCGACGCTCAAGTAAGAAAGGGTCAGAGAAAAAGAGCAAGTACAAAGTATGAATTCTTAGGGTGAATATTGGATACCTGACCCTCTCAAGCGAGAGGGTTTATATAGAGCCCCCAGCGCGTGGCCAACGGTCCTATTTTCGGGGCGAAATAATCGTTTTTCCCAAAGAATAGGTAACTACCCAAACTAGCCGTTACGTCGGGCAGGGTGCCCGAAACTAGCCGTTGTGTCGGACACAGGCGTGTTTTCGGGCACCTGCCCTTGACTGTTCGGGGAGCGAGGAAGTCGTGCGTGACGGGCATCAAAATCCAGGGAGAAACGTTGCGTTCTTGCCCGGCTTGAGGGGCAGAAAGGTAACTTTGCCCCTTTGTGGATTGGACTTAGGCAACTTGGGCCGCTCTGGAGTAGAGGCGGGTTGGGCCAATTCTAGCCATTGGTCCAGTCCAGAACAGGAGCCCCCCAAGTCGTTGCTCCCGAGCATGGGAGTGATGACTTAAGGACTGCTCGTTGCTCCAGGGAGCCAGTATGGAGTCGTCGTTTGAAGACGAAGAGGATTGTCTCGAAGTGCTCGTGACCCCAGATGTTCGTGAGATTCGTGATCGTGACATTATTGCCCGGTGTTCGGGGAGACTAATGGTCAGACAGAATTGGAAACGTTGGGTTGCCACGTGTGCCTCGAGCTCCGTGTAGCAGTTAATAGGCAATGATGGCTAGTGGGTAGTCATTATGGCCTACGAGCGCGTGTTTGCACGTGCCCCTTTGTATAAAAGGGGGAAAAATCGTTCCATTTAGAACTTTTCCTTTTTGATTTCTCCTCGCTCTCCTCAGCTTTTGCCCGACACCGTTTTCTGCTTCTCCGACCACCGTTACAGGCTTCCGAGCAGCGCTTTCTTCTACTCAAAACAAGTAAGTGTTCCGATCCTTCGCTTATTCTACTTCTGTTAGTTGTTAATGGTAGATTGCATACGGTTAGGGTTAGCTTTAGAGGACAAAATGAGTGAGTCTCCGACGATTGCTGGTGGTGGACGGTGGTTGTGCCATTTTTCTACTTCTAACACATCACCGGAGTTGGTAGTATGTTTTGGTTAGGAGGGCGGTTGACGGCGTCGTCGCGATGGTGACGCTTGTGTAACCGTCGTGACTTTTTGTCTTCTGGGCGGATGATGAGTTTTCCGGTAGAACGCTTCCAGATCCCGGTGAAGCTTTGCGATTTCCGGCGAAGCTTTAAACGGAAACTGGGTATGAGTGCGGGGAAGCTCCTCGCCAGGGGATGATTTGTTTCGAGCGTCTCCTCGCGGGGAGGTTTCGACTCCATACTTGATGTTAGGGCTTAGGCCGGGGACCTTGTCCCCAGCCCTTTGCGCGCCATTTCACTTGACTTAGCGGTGGAAGGGTGGATTTGATTTGTTGTCGAATTCACTTTCTTCTCTGCTTTTCAGGTGATCGACATGGCGACGGGGCCGGATAGAGAAGTTATTTTAGACACCTCTGAGGAAGAAACAGGATCCTCGGACAACAGTAGCTCGACGGCTTCGAGCTCTCCAAGTGATGTCGGGGAAGAAGAGGTTCGGGACGATATGGACGAGGATGTTGCTGATAATTCTGCGGAGGAATGGGAGGTGGCCGAGCCCGCTGAGCACGTGTCCAAGCTTGTGGGGGACGTTTTTACTGAGGTCGGGCCGGAGGGAGAGTGGAAGGTGCACTTCCCTTTCGAGGACGAGCGGGTCTGCACAAACTTTGGGGACCGCTTTACGATGTACGAATATGCCTTCAAGGAGCTGGGCTTGAGGCTGCCGTTCACCGATTTCCAGCAGTCAGTGTTCGAGCATTTGAGGTTGGCCCCCACACAGCTGCATCCGAACTCTCTGGCCTTTATCCGGGCGTTTGAGTTGGTGTGCGAGCATCTTGCTATAGGGACTACTCTCCCTCTGTTTTCACTGTCTTCCATCTTCAACGGCAGCTGTCGGGGAGGAAGTACGGCTGGGTTTCGTTGAAGCAGCCCCTCAAGCTGTTCAAGCCTTTTTCGGAGTCAATAAGGACGTTCAAGGAACGTTATTATGTCGTTGAACCCTTGTCTGAAGCTGCCCAGGACAGCACATACGTCTGGGAGATAGAGGTTGATGAGGACGGGAACGAGCTGCACGACGAGGACGGGAAGTATATTGGGCGAAGACTTTACAAGTTCCCCATCCACTGGTCACCGGACCACTTCACCAAGAAGCCCAGTGATTATGTCTTTCAATCGGGCGAGCTGCTCGGGCAGGACGCTGCGGCGTATGAGGCGCTGGTGAACTGGGTCAACTTCTTCCGTCTTGCTGAGTGCTGGACGAGCAAGGGCAGCCCGATCTTCGAGGAGGACGGGAGCCAGAGAGTTGAGCGTAGATTCATCAATGCTAAGGCACTGCTGGAGTGCAAGACTCCCGCGGACGCTGAGAAGCTGCTCGGTAGTCTTAGTCATTTAAATTTTGTTTATGTCATTTCTTTTCCTCGTATCTAACATGTTCGTGTTTTGTCTGTGCAGGTGAGATGCCTCAGGCCCACGACAGAGTTGTGAGGAATGCTCTTGCAAGGAACAAGACTGGGGCGGCTCCTCCGAAATCTCGGTTTGGTGGTGCTCGTGTTCCTCCTCCGGCGCAATCTGCTGCGGGGACCTCCACTTCTCCCACTCCTGCTGCTCGGGGATCTCCCCTGTCTTTAGTCGGGCATCCCAAGCGGCCTAGGATCATTGATGTCGTGGACCTTACTCGGGTAGCGGAGAAAGGGAAGTTCGAGCTTCCTCCCTGCATCCTCGATAGGCGGTTTTCGAAGGCAACTCTTTAGTCGTTCCCCGGGCGGAATCTCTTCGCTTGGAAGGTATGGATCGCCCGAGCAAGAGGGTGCTGGTGGCCCAAGACGCTTCTGCCTTGGTCAGGATGTTAGAGATGGCGGCTGTTTATGCTGAAGGGGACTCTGCAACTGAGTCTGAACTCAATGTTGCCCGTGCTTCCATGGCATCCCTCAAGGAAGAGGTTAAGGGTGCTGGCGAGGCTCGGAAGAAGGCTGAAAAGGAGGCAGCCAGGCTGAAGGAGGAGAACTTTACGCTGGCGGCGGAGAAAAAAGTTGTCGAGGAGCTGATCAGGGAGCTGAGGGCGGCCAATGCCCCGGGTGCCGACGAGCCGGACGACGTGAAAAGCTTGAAGACTAGATCCAAGCTGGTTGCTCGTATACTGCTGACCGAAGATGATGGCATCGCCGTTGCGGAGGAATCCTTCGGAAACGCCGTGGCTCAGCTGCGTGTGGTGAACCCTGGGCTTGAAATTTCTGCCGAGGGTACTCACTACCTAGCTCACGTTGAGGATGGCCGTATTGTCGTGCCCGATGGTGTCCTTGCAAGTACCCCCGAGGATCAGCCCGCAGAGGATCAGGGACCCGAGCCAGAGCCTGCCGAGCATACTGATGAATGAGGAGTTTGTTATTCTGATGTTGTTGTATTTTGTCCGACCTGCGTGCCGTGGAATCATTGTAATTTATTTTCTTTTCGGGGGGACTTGGCCCCCGTTTGATGTAATTAAGCACAATGGTGGCCCTCGTGGTCGCCCATTATGTTAACTTATCATATTTCTGGCTTTGTCCTCTGCATGATTTTACTTGCGTTTATTTTTGCTAAGTGTTGTATGCATGCTCGCTGTGAATGTATGTCCGCCCGTGATAGGGGGTTTTTGACTAGTGCGAATATTTTTTGGGGGCATTGCTCGTAATAGATGCGTTCGGCAGTGTGGGGAACTGGTCGAACGGTCGGGGAATAACCTGGCCGGGGAGCGGAGCTCAGGTCGCGTTTGAGGCCTGAGTTCGCGGCGTGAACGTCCCATCGCGAGCTGGGGTTCTGCCATTCATGGTACTTTGACGACGGCGATGCTCGATCGAGGACCGCTGTCGAGCAGTTGCCCGGCTCGTTACTGAGCGGGGTTATGCTTTAATCGTATGCGATGCTTATACCTAGACGCGCATAGTGGTCGGTAGCCGACGTTCGTCATTGCGACGGGTCGAACCGAGGATTTAGCTGCAATATTGTTTTAGCTTTTCAGCGTTCCATGGTCGAGCGAGTTCTTCCCCAGTGAGATGTTCTAGGTAATAGGCCCCATTTCCCGTCTTTGCCCGGACGCGATAGGGTCCTTCCCAATTGGCTGCTAGTTTGCCTTCGCGAGAGTCTTTGTGGTTTCTTCTTAGAACGAGGCTTCCCACGTCGAACTCTCGCCGTATCACCTTGGCGTTGTGCCTGATGGCAATTTTTTGTTTTAGTGAGGCTTCGCGGAGGGCTGCCCCGGTTCTAATCTCCTCGACGAGGTCGAGCTCTTCTCTTAAAGATTCGTCGTTCATCTCCTAGTCTAGGGGCGACTCTGTCCGCCTAGAGGGCACGTGAACTTCGACGGGAATTACGGCCTCGGTCCCGTATGCTAAACGGAAAGGTGTTTCCCCGGTCGTTGAGTGCGGAGTTGTGCGGTATGCCCATAGTACGCTGTGCAGTTCCTCGACCCATGCCTTATTTGTTTCGTCTAGCCTTCGCTTGAGGCCTCGAAGGATGACTTGGTTAGCTGCCTCAGCTTGCCCGTTTGTTTGGGGGTGCTCGACGGATGCGAAGTGTTGCTTCGTGCCCAGTTGGGCGACGAAGTCCTGAAACTTCCTGTCCGTGAATTGCGTCCCGTTGTCCGTTACTATCGCTTGGGGAATACCGAAACGTGCAAGGATGTTTTGTTTGTAGAAACGCAGGATGTTGAGGGCGGTTATTTTGGCTAGAGCTTCTGCTTCTATCCATTTTGTGAAATAGTCCACGCCCACTATGAGATATTTGTTCTGACTTGATCCTACCACGAAGGGTCCTAGGATGTCTAGGCCCCACCAGGCGAATGGCCACGGGGAGGACATAGCCTTGAGCTCGTTTGGTGGAGCCAGGTGCATGTCCACGTGCCGTTGGCATTTATCGCACTTCTTCACGTGTTCTTTCGCGTCGTTTTGCATAGTCGGCCAGTAGTATCTGATAAGTGCAAAATGTAACTATTTTTGTATATAAGTTTTGTTGCACTTATCGATACTTTTTGTCCATATCGTTCAAATAAACCCCACTTTGCTTATAAATACGTTTACTTTACGTTTTAGTGTATATATTGCATAACGCGTAAATATTACTTAGTTTAATTGATTTTTATCTCATTTTTGTAGGTATTAAATAAAGGTTATCTTACCATATTCTTGAAGAGCATTGAATAAGCTTTCCTGTGTTTCAAACCGTGCGTAAATCGAAGTTTCGGTGAAGAAGTTGTGACAAAAATAAGGGCTCGTTTTCTGTCATGTTCGCAATGCGAACTGGCAGCGAGTGTTCGCATTGCGAAGGCCAGCGAGGTCCACAGCGAAGGAGGCCAGAAAGAGTTAGGGGCAAAACAAGCCAAAGTTCGCACTGCGAACCAGTCAACGAGCATTCGCACTGCGAATGGTTCGTTCGCACTGCGAACCAACGAAGGAAAGCAAAGGCAGTTTAGCAATCAGAGGCACTTAAAGTGCCATTTTTTGAGTCATTCGCACTGTGAACTGTGCAGAATTTGCAATGTATATAATTCATTTCAGTCACTTTTTATGATGGTTTTGGGGTTTCTTGATCCCACTTCCATCAAACTTCATTCTTTGGTAGATTTGCTTAGAAAACAACTATGGAGCATGCATACGGTTGAACCAGGGTGGATTAATCGTCGAACGGCTCCGACACACCGCGAGATGTTTGGTTCATTTCTCTTCTCCTTTGTGTTTTTCTTTATGGTTGGGTGGTGTATACGTATTTGCTGCAAACTCATGTATATTTGTCGCCCATGGCGTTGTATGAAACTTGCTTTACAAATCTCTATTGGTAATTGTCTCTGATTTTTGTTTTATGCGCGGGGTTTGGGGTGCGTTAGACATAACCTTCACGAACTTCGATTAGGGATGATTGTCTGTTGGTTTCTGAACTCTAGAGATAGATTTATGAGCCAACAATCTTCAATAGGCGTCAAAGCTTAATGCCTTCCGTGTTTCGAGGCTTCGCTTGCGAGAGTGACACGGTTGTTATCTCAACTTTGCGTTAGACATAACCTGTGTTGTGAGCGATGCTGGGTGATATTGAGGAGTATTGTAGGTTGAGTATAACTGGTCGGTAAGTTTAAGTTTGTGAGGAGTGATTTATATGCATTGTCAGACGAGTTTTTCTCTCTGAAGAATGAGTTTTTTTTGTTTTAATGTTTACTTTTCTGTTTTCTTATTTCAAACCATTTAAACTCAAACTCATTAACGCGAGAGACTGTCAAACGGCATTCTTTCCCTCGAACCGATCTCTGTGGACACGACATAAATCCCGGAGGGAATTCTTTCAGAAAATAAATATTTTTGCTGCTTGCCCTACTCTGCACCCAACAAAATGGCGTCGTTGCCGGGGATCGGTTTTGATATTGAATCGCATTGCGATAGTTTCTTTGTTTTTGAGTTTTGTATATATCGTATATATTGTCTATTTCCATTATGTTTGTTCACGTGTTACATACGTTTTGTTCCCGTAATGTTTGTTCATGTGTTTGGTTAGGGCACTTGCTTTTGGTTTGCGCGGTGAGACATCACTATGGCATGAAGGAAGGAAGTTTGCTAGCTAAGCATTGTAAAGGCGTCGAGCTTACGACGTAAAACAAGCATGTTGTATTATTTTCTTTAGTTGTGTGGTGAACTTTCATTAAACAAGTTGTACTCGGATTGTTCGTAAAATTCTCAAATCTTCACTTTACAACTTGTTTAATGAATTTTTGCCGATTTTTTCAGTTTGTGTATATTAATAGTTTTTTTGTGTTTGCCTTTGAGCTTGTTTTGAGTAGCTTGAGGAACTTTTGGTGATTTTCCAAGTGTTGCTTCGTGCCCAGTTGGGCGACGAAGTCCTGAAACTTCCTGTTCGTGAATTGCGTCCCGTTGTCCGTTACTATCGCTTGGGGAATATCGAAACGTGCAAGGATGTTTCGTTTGTAGAAACGCAGGATGTTGAGGGCGGTTATTTTGGCTAGAGCTTCTGCTTCTATCCATTTTGTGAAATAGTCAACGCCCACTATGAGATATTTGTTCTAACTTTATCCTACCACGAAGGGTCCTAGGATGTCTAGGCCCCACCAGGCGAATGGTCACGGGGAGGACATAGCCTTGAGCTCGTTTGGTGGAGCCAGGTGCATGTCCCCGTGCCGTTGGCATTTATCGCACTTCTTCACGTGCTCTTTCACGTCGTTTTGCATAGTCGGCCAGTAGTATCTGATAAGTGCGAAATGTAACTATTTTTGTATATAAGTTTTGTTGCACTTATCGATACTTTTTGTCCATATCGTTCAAATAAACCCCATTTTACTTATAAATACGTTTACTTTACGTTTTAGTGTATATATTGCGTAACGCGTAAATATTACTTAGTTTAATTGATTTTTATCTCATTTTTGTAGGTATTAAATAAAGTCTATCTTGCCATATTCTTGAAGAGCATTAAATAAGCTTTCCTGCCTTTCAAACCGTGCGTAAATCGGAGTTTCGGTGAAGAAGTTGTGACAAAAATAAGGGCTGGTTTTCTGTCATGTTCGCAATGCGAACTGGCAATGAGTGTTCGCATTGCGAAGGCCAGCGAGGTCCACAGCGAAGGAGGCCAGAAAGAGTTAGGGGCGAAACAAGCCAAAGTTCGCACTGCGAACCAGTCAGCGAGCATTCGCACTGCGAATGGTTCGTTCGCACTGCGAACCAACGAAGGAAAGCAAAGGCGAATTAGCAATCAGAGGCACTTAAAGTGCCATTTTTTGAGTCATTCGCACTGCGAACTGTGCAGAATTTGCAATGTATATACTTCATTTGAGTCACTTTTTATGATGGTTTTGGGGGTTTCTTGATCCCACTTCCATCAAACTTCATTCTTTGGTAGATTTGCTTAGAAAACAACTATGGACATGCATACGGTTGAACCGGGGTGGATTAATCGTCGAACGGCTCCGACAATCCACGAGATGTTTGGTTCATTTCTCTTCTCCTTTGTGTTTTTCTTTATGGTTGGGTTGTGTATATGTATTTGCTGCAAACTCATGTATATTTGTCGCCCATGGCGTTGTTTGAAACTTGCTTTACAAATCTCTATTGGTAATTGTCTCTGATTTTTGCTTTATGCACGGGGTTTGGGTTGCGTTAGACATAACCTTCGCGAACTTCGATTAGGGATGATTATCTGTTGGTTTATGAACTCTAGAGATAGATTTATGAGCCAACAATCTTCAATTGGCGTCAAAGCTTAATGTCTTCCGTGTTTCGAGGCTTCGCTCGCGAGAGTGACGAAGAAAGTGACACGGTTGTTATCTCAACTTTGCATTAGACATAACCTGTGTTGTGAGCGATGTTGGGTGATATTGAGGAGTATTGTAGGTTGGGTATAACTGGTCGGTAAGTTTAAGTTTGTGAGGAGTGATTTATATGCATTGTCGGACGAGTTTTTCTCTCTGAAGAATGAGTTCTTTTTGTTTTAATGTTTACTTTTCTGTTTTCTTATTTCAAACCATTTAAACCCAAACTCATTAACGCGAGAGACTGTCGAACGGAATTCTTTCCCTCGAACCGATCTCTGTGGACACGACATAAATCCCGGAGGGAATTCTTTCCGAAAATAAATATTTTTGCTGCTTGCCCTACTCTGCACCCAACAATATCCTGCTCGGAGGGCCTTTCGAGCAAGGGACCTTCCGCCGAGGTGTTAGGCGTTGATTCCTTCATGGATTTCACGCAGGATGTGTGAGACCATTTCCTCCTCGACACATTTGAGCAGCGGAATGGAGAATCCCTGTCTGTATAGTTTATCTTCGACCAAGACATAAGAGCAGGCTCTTCGCCTGACTATGCTGTCCTCCTTTGGGTCGGATGGGAGCTCGTCTTTGGCGAGATAGTGTAGACTGGGGTCATCCAGCAGTTGCTGTCGCCGATCACTTGCACGTCGAGTGTCGGGGAGGCCTTCTCGATGTTGGGTCGAGGAAGTACTTCCTGTATGACGGACTTATTTCCGCCTTTCTTCTTCGTGCTGGCTAGTTTGGATAACACGTCTGCTCACACGTTATGTTCGCGGGGAACGTGTTTCACTTCCACTGTTGTGAACTTCGCCATTTCCTTCTTTACCAGGGCCAAGTATTCCGTCAAGTTGTCGTTTTTGGCTTGGTATTCTCCCCGTACCTGGAGGGCCACGAGTTGAGAATCCGTGCAAATGACGACTTCTTGTGCGCCCAAGTCCTTGGCAAGGCGTAGCCCAGCGAGGAAGGCTTCGTACTCCGCCTAGTTATTGGAGGTTGGGAAAGACAGTGTGAGTGATACCTCGACGATGATTCCTTCGTCGCTCTCCAGTATAATGCCTGCGCCGCTTCCTGCCGAGCTTGAGGCACCGTCGACGAAGATGGTCCACCTACGTGCTTCGCTCGCGGGGGAGTCTGCGAACGTCATCTCCGCGACGAAGTCGGCCAGAGCTTGGGCCTCGAGGGATTTTCTGCCTTCGTATTGGATGTCAAATTCGGACAACTCCAGCGACCATTTGAGCATTCGGCCGGCCATATCTGGTCGTCCGAGCAGCTGCTTTATGGGCTGATTTGTTCGAACCATGATCGTGTGAGCCAGGAAGTAATGCCTTAACCTTCTGGTTGCGTTGATGAGGGCCAGTGCCACCTTCTCTATCTGTTGGTATCTTAACTATGGTCCTTGCAGTGTTTTGCTCGTGAAATAAATGGGCTTCTGCCCGTCAGGTGTCTCGCGGATGAGTGCGACACTCACTGCTTCGGTTGCTACGGCCAGGTACAGGTACAACGTTTCGCCATTGTCCGGGCGGGAGAGGACCGGTGGCTCTGAGAGTGCTCGTTTCAGATGGAGAAGGGCCTTGTCGCACTCCTCGGTGTAACACCCCAAAATTTGCCCTACCGTTTTCTGGCTTATGTTTCTCTCATTTTGAATCTTTAGGTCATGACTCATAATTATATCATTGCATTGGTCTTCTAAGACATGGGATCAAAGGGTTTTCTTATTATCAGTATTTTCCTATTCAGAGGTACGTCAAGTTCTGAGGTTTTCTTGTTCAGAGGACTCATCCAAGGCTTTGGGTCAGAGGTTCATTGGTGTGAATCAGGGTTTAATTTCTTCTCAGTTCAAGTCATCTTCTTCAAGATTTATCAGTGTGCATGCAAAGATAAGGGTTTAGCTTCAAGTCAAGCCTGGTTGTTCATTAATGATTCAGTTCAGATGGATGTTTGACCTACTCTTAGTCGAACTATCAAAGAGCTGGCTTCAATCTCAAGTTACCCGCATCAGTGGCTATTTCTCAGTGGTGTTCACCCAAGGTCAGGTTGTGTGTTGTGAACTTCATCAGGTTATCAAGCAGTGGTTTGTGTGAGGTTTGGTTGAGAAAATCAAGTTCAGTCAAATTCAAGGTGATTCAAGATTCAATTGATCAGAGACTTGGAGGATAATTATTTCAGGAGGTTTGTTTTTGTTGCAGCTGTGTACCTTTAATCAGATGTTATGAAAAGTTCAGAGATTGGTGTGATGTGGTTGTCCACTTTTAGAACAATTCTTTATTATTTTCCTACCATATCCATTGTCCATTTTCTTTTTATTAACCATTTTTCCATAACCTTTTCTCAAACCATTTTCTATCCATTTTTAGTAACCTCCATAACATTCATTTTTATCCAATTCAAACCAATTTCAATTCTATCTCCACATAAATCCATTTGTCCATATAATATCCATTATACCATGCTAACATATTTTTTCTAAACTCATTACCCATTTTCACGTCATCAACCATATCCAATTTTCAATCAATTGCCAAGTTCTTGAAATAAGAGTTGAGATTTTTGATGTTGGCAGGGCATGTATGTTGTGGTGACAAGCTTCTTGGAGACACATGGGTACAATACTTACATGTTCATGTTTATTATCCCAATAGGTTTTTTAGCAGCTTGATAAAAGAATAACACATTACAGTAGGAACTTTATCAATTCATAACAAGGGAAAGGAAATACACGCTGGCATAGCAGTAAAATAAGTTCACATCTGTTCACATAATAGCAATTGGAAAAATACATGCACATGTGGGTCATGGCGGAATACAAAAACGCGGGTGCGTATTACACTTGAGGAAATAAAAAAATAAGGAAAAACCACAAGGCAAATTCTAACCAAAACTTTCCATCACAGAAAATTAATACAAAGCAGTTTGTAGCAGAAAAATAAAGTCCATATCAGTAAAGGAAAAAGGCTACACATCAGTGTTTTGAAGTGTCTCATAGCAGGAAAATAAAATAACAAAATACGTAACAGAATATATGCATAAATTACAAAAAGGAATTCAAGGCCAAACACGTGACCTTTTTACACAACCAATTTCACAGCTCACTGATGCAAAGTTTCTAACAGAATTTCAATACAAAAACCTATTCTACCCTCCAAGAATTCTGGTATAAAGCAAGTTGCTGCTCCCATTCAAAAAGGAGGAATCATCATCGAATAATCACTGAACCTTCTTCAATTCCCCTAGCAAACTTTTCTAACAAACACAAACCAAATTCTCTCTGTCATCTTCAATTCTATCACCAACTGCAAATCTCCATCTTCATCAATTTTCTCAGATCTATAAGAACATGACAACAAAAATCCATACCAATTCATCAGCCTCCTTCTTCTACTTCCAAAGCCACAATAATCTGCAAATTAACACAATCAATTCAGAGCCTGCAGTTCAAAATAACTGGATCACGGTTCAATAACTCGCAGCAAAATTCAAGGAATCATTCATCGCAACATCACGATAACCGTGTCATCGCAAGTTTCAGCACACAAAGACTCGCGCACGAACCAGATCGAAGACTGAGAAATTAAAGGAGAAGAATCAGGAACAGAATTCAAAGGAAGTTGAAGAACACGCATACCTCGTGGAGGTCTTCCCTGCTCTTAACAGCTTGCTCGCGGTCGAAGAAGCACCAGACTCTCTCCGGTCGGTAACTCTCTGAACTTTGAGTTTGTGCTCAGTTTCAATCTTTTCTACGATTTACATTGGCTGTTTTGTTGTTGCGAGTAATTTTTTTTATTTCTCTTCTGTGATTTACGTAAAATGTTGTTTGCGATTGTCGATCTTGTGTTTACTTGTTCATGTGTTGTGGTTGCTTGATATCTGACTGAGATTGTTAGCTTGTTGTTGTTCTTGCTTTTATCCGAATCTGTATCGTATTTGTTGAGCGAGATTGAACGATTTGGAAGTTCACGGCGGAGATTTTGAGTGATAGAAGACGCGGAGAGAAGTTGTTTTTGGACGAAGGTGATGTTAATGGACGGAACGAGTTGTCCGCGGCGACGCAATGTTGTTTTTCCAGAGATGATGTTGACGAGCGAACCGGCGTGAGGTTTTTTTTTTCCGGTGCCATTTGGATAAGGTGGAGAGCAAACAAGGAGAGGGACGAAGACAAGTGTTTGTAGAGAAATGAGTTGAGACGAAAGAAGAACAAAGACGGTGTGGTTTTAGTTTCCGGTGGCGACTTGTTGTGAAAAGGATGCGAGGGGACGAGAGTGTTCCGGCGGCGTCGTGAAGAAGAAGAGAGGGATATGAAGAAGCTAGGGTTCTGCTGATGAGTTTTTGACATGTATTATCAACACATCGTGGATCAAACCTCAGGCCCATGTTGGATTCATTCCCGCACCCCCCAGTTTCTCATGCACCCTACCTCAGTTCTTATTTCAAAGACTGATGGGCCTTAGCTTCAGCCCACTTGTATTTTCTTTTCACAACCCAATCATTACACACACACACCCTTTTGCTGAGAAGGAAGATGTTGGGCCCAACCTCAGAAGCCCAACGCCTGAGTTTGTTTACACCCCTAGTCTGTTGCTTGCACCTCATTTATGTTTTATTTAGTTTTAAAATTTGATTAGCATTGTATTTTTTATATTAACCAGATTTTAGTTAATTGGATTAGAGTTAGTTTTATTTCTAATTGATTTTTAATTTTGGTTTTGGTTTTACTAACTATTTTTGGATAATTAATTTTGAATATTAGTTTTAACTTTTGACTAATTGGAATTAGATTTAGAAAATCGTCTTGAATTAATTTTTATGTTTAGATATTAATTTTTAGATTAACCTTTTTTAGAATTTAATTTTCTTTTTTAATTAGCATTTTAATTCTAATTTGGATATTTTTGATTAATTGTTAATTTCAATGCTAATTTTGTTTAATTCCTGATTAAATACTTGATTGCCTCTTATTCGATTCTCTCTTTGTGATTGAGTTGTCTGGTGTTTACTTGTTGATTACTCTGTATTCACATGCTCCCTTAAGGCTCCTAGTCCGACTTAATTTCTGATTAAACTCGGAGTAGGATAGACATTAGGCTCTCAATCCAAGCATGATAACATTAGGTAGTCGTCCCTCATAAGCTTCACTAACCATAGGTCATCCATGCATGATAACACTAGGACTCTTAGTTTCCCTTTAGAGTTTCCTTTGTGTCGTCTCTCTTCTCATCTCAAAACTTCTTCAAAACACGTAATAAAAGTTAACGTGTACTGCGCTTGAGCCTTCTATGTGGGAAGTGGGGAATGAGGGGCTTCCTCTCATTCTTCTAGGATGCCTAGTGTATGTCCTGTTGGGGACGATGCGCGAAGTATTCGTTCCTATATTTAAGACTTGGGTTCAATGCAAGTTACGAAACAACTTAAAAGACACTTCTGTCTAAAAAACACCAAACCAATTCCAATATTTTTATCCTTCGGGATCGTTGGGTTTCAAACTTCATTTTCAGAAAAGAGCTCGTCGCTCATAAAAAACACTTACCCATCCGTGGTCGTACCCACGAACTACATCAGCTCTGATTCCTCTCTCTCTCTTCCGATTGAGGATATGTAGGCACAAGACAACGATTGTCTTGGCGAGCAACCTTCCCCCAGTTCCCGTCCGAACTACGTTGACTCTGACTTTCCCATTGCACTGAGGGAGTACGTAGGCCTAGGACAACGATACCGTCCTATCGAGTCACTTCTTTTTTTCTTTTCTTCTTCGTTTCTCCGTTCTTTCTGTTCTCGTTTCTTCTCCGGTCCAGTAGCAGGGGAGCTCCAGACGACGACACCCTTTGATGCAGACAACAAGTGTGGATCCCGTCGAGTACGATGGACGTGTTGGGTGCTAACACCTTCCCTTCGCGTAACCGACTCCCGTACCCGTTTCTCTTGGTCGCGAGACCATGCTCTTTCCCTTTCTCTTCAGGTTTATGCAGTGTTTCCTTTCCCTCTCTCGGGATAAATACACATTGCTGGCGACTCTGTGTTTTCTGCGCCACTCTCGCGTTTGTACCGTTGGATGCGAATCTTTCGGGAGCGACACTCGGTCCATTCGAATGCTGGCTCTTTGCGGAGGAGTTTGAAGAATGGTAGGGCGTGCTGGGCGGACTTGGCCACGAAACGAGATAGTGATGTGAGCATCCCGTTGAGGGACTGGATGGATTTTTTGGACTTGGGCGTAGGAAATTCGGAGAATCTCCAGCATTTGTCGGGATTGGCCTCGATTCCTCGTTCCGTTAAGTAGAAGCCGAGGAATTTGCCTGCTCGGACCCCGAACGTGCACTTCTCCGGATTAAAACGCATTTTGTATTTCCTGGCCTGTTCGAAGACCTTTCGTAGATGGCCAGTATGATCGGTTTCCTCGTGGGATTTTACGATCATGTCGTCCATGTAGACTTCGAGCATGTCGCCTATTTCTCCCCGAAACACTTTGTTCATCATTCGTTGGTACGTTGCTCCGACGTTCTTCAGGTCGAAGGGCATTACGTTGTAGTAATAGTTGCCCGATTCGGTCATGAAGGTCTTGTATTTTTCGTTGGACATTGCCATTGGGATTTGATTGTAGCCCGAGTAGGCGTCCATGAACGATAAAAGTTTAAAACCAGCAGAATTATCAACAAGTTTATCAATATTGGGGAGGGGGTAGGCATCCTTCGAGCATGCCTTATTGAGATCGGTATAATCAATGCACATGCGCCATTTTCCATTAGATTTTTTAACTAATACAACGTTGGACAACCAAGTGGTGTACTTTACAGCTTTTTCAGCAGCCTCCGTTTTCTCCGTTTTCTCCGGAGGCCATCAAGGCCGTAGTACAACGTAGGAGGAAGCAGTCTCCGGAGAAAACGGAGGCTGCTGAAAAAGCTGTAAAGTACACCACTTGGCTGTCCAACGTTGTATTAGTTAAAAATCTAATGGAAAATGGTGCATGTGCATTGATTATACCGATCTCAATAAGGCATGCCCGAAGGATGCCTACCCCTCCCCAATATCGATAAACTTGTTGATAATTCTGCTAGTTTTAAACTTTTATCGTTCATGGACGCCTACTCGAGCTACAATCAAATCCCAATGGCAATGTCCGACAAAAAATACACGGCCTTCATGACCGAATCGGGCAACTATTACTACAACGTAATGCCCTTCGGCCTGAAGAATGCCGGAGCAACGTACCAACGAATGATGAACAAAGTGTTTCGGGGAGAAATAGGCGACATGCTCGAAGTCTACATGGACGACATGATCGTAAAATCCCACGAGGAAACCGATCATACTGCCCATTTACGAAAGGTATTCGAACAGGCCAGGAAATACAAAATGTGTTTTAATCCGGAGAAGTGTACGTTCGGGGTCCGAGCAGGAAAATTCCTCGGCTTCTATTTAACGGAACGAGGAATCGAGGCCAATCCCGACAAATGCCAGGCCTTCTCCGAATTTCCTACGCCCAAGTCCAAAAAATCCATCCAGTCCCTCAACGGGATGCTCGCATCACTATCTTGTTTCGTGGCCAAGTCCGCCTAGCACACCCTACCATTCTTCAAACTCCTCCGCAAAGAGGCAGCATTCAAATGGACCGAGGAGTGCGACAAGGCCCTTCTCCATCTGAAACGAGCACTCTCAGAGCCACCAGTCCTCTCCCGCCCAAAAAATGGCTAAACATTGTACCTGTACCTTGCCGTAGCAACCGAAGCAGTGAGTGCCGCTCTCATCCACGAGACACCTGACGGGCAGAAGCCCATTTATTTCATGAGCAAAGCACTGCAAGGACCAGAGTTAAGATACCAACAGATAGAGAAGGTGGCACTGGCCCTCATCAACGCAGCCAGAAGGTTAAGACATCACTTCCTGGCTCACACGATCGTGGTTCGAACAGATCAGCCCATAAAGCAGCTGCTCAGACGACCAGATATGGTCGGCCGAATGCTCAAATGGTCGCTGGAGCTGTCCGAATTTGACATCCAATACAAAGGAAAGCCCTCAAGGCCCAAGCTCTGGTCGACTTCTTCGCGGAGATGACGTTCGCAGACTCCCCCGCGAGCGAAGCACGTAAATGGACCATCTTCGTCGACGGTGCCTCAAGCTCGGCAAGAAGTGGCGCGGGCATCATACTGGAAAGCGACGAAGGAATCATCGTCGAGGTATCACTCACACTGTCTTTCCCAACCTCCAATAACCAGGCGGAATATGAAGCCTTCCTCGTTAGGCTGCGCCTTGCCGAGGACTTGGGCGCACAAGAAGTCGTCATTTGCACGGATTCACAACTCGTGGCCCTCTAGGTCCGGGGAGAATACCAGGCCAAAAATGACAACTTGACCGAATACTTGGCCCTGCTAAAGAAGGAAATGGCAAAATTCACGACAGTGGAAGTGAAACATGTTCCCCGCGAACATAACGTGCGAGCAGACGTGCTATCCAAACTAGCCAGCACGAAGAAGAAAGGCGGAAACAAGTCCGTCATACAGGAAGTACTTCCTCGACCCAGCATCGAGAAAGCCTCCCCGACACTCGACGTGCAAGTGATCAGCGACAGCAACTGCTGGATGACCCCAGTCTACAATTATCTCGCCAAAGACGAGCTCCTATCTGACCCGAAGGAGGCCAGCATAGTCAGGCGAAGAGCTTGATCTTATGTATTGGTCGAATATAAACTATACAGACGGGGATTCTGCATTCTGCTACTCAAATGTGTCGAGGAGGAAATGGCCGTACACATCCTGCGCGAAATCCACGAAGGAATCAACGCCCAACATCTCAGCGGAAGGTCCCTTGCTCGAAAGGCCCTTCGAGCAGGATACCACTGGCCGACTATGCAAAACGACGCGAAAGAGCACGTGAAGAAGTGCGATAAATGGCAACGGCACAAGGACATGCACCTGGCTCCACCTAACGAGCTCAGGGCCATGTCCTCCCCATGGCCATTCGCCTGGTGGGGCCTAGACATCCTAGGACCCTTCGTGGTAGGATCAAGTCAGAACAAATACCTCATCGTAGGCGTGGACTATTTCATAAAATGAATAGAAGCAGAAGCTCTAGCCAAAATAACTGCCCTCAACATCCTGCGTTTCTACAAACGAAACATCCTTGGACGTTTTGGTATTCCCCAAGCGATAGTAACGGACAACGGGACGCAATTCACGGACAGGAAGTTTCAGGACTTCGTCGCCCAACTGGGCACGAAGCAACACTTCGCATCCGTCGAGCACCCCCAAACAAACGGGCAAGCTGAGGCAGCTAACCGAGTCATCCTTCGAGGCCTCAAGCGAAGGCTAGACGAAACAAAGAAGGCATGGGTCGAGGAACTGCACAGCGTACTGTGGGCATACCGCACAACTTCGCACTCAACGACCGGGAAAACACCTTTCTGTTTAGCATACGGGACCGAGGCTGTAATTCCCGTCGAAGTTCACGTGCCCTCTAGACGGACAGAGTCGCCCCTAGACGAGGGGATGAATGACGAATGGTTAAGAGAAGAGCTCGACCTCTTCGAGGAAATCAGAACCGGGGCAGCCCTCCGCGAAGCCTCACTAAAACAAAAAATCACCATCAGGCACAACGCCAAGGTGATACGGCGAGAGTTCGACGTGGGAAGCCTCGTTCTAAGAAAAAACCACAAAGACTCTTGCGAAGGCAAACTAGCAGCCAATCGGGAAGGACACTATCGCGTTCGGGCAAAGACGGAAAATGGGGCCTATTACCTAGAACATCTCACTGGGGAAGAACTTGCTCGACCATGGAACGCTGGAAAGCTAAAAAAACATTACAGCTAAATCCTCAGTTCGACCCGTCGCAACGACGAACGCCAGCTACCGACCACTATACGCGTCTAGGTACAAGCGTCACATACGATTAAAGCATAACCCCGCTCAGTAACGAGTCAGGCAACTGCTCGACAACGGTCCTCGATCGAGCATCTCCGTCATCAAAGTACCATGATTGGCAGAACCCCAGGTCGCGATGGGACGTTCACGCCGCGAACTCAGGCCTCAAACACGACCTGAGCTCCGCTCCCCGGCCAGGTTATTCCCCGGCCGTTCGACCAGTTCCCCACACTGCCGAATACATCTATTACGAGTAATCCCCCCCAAAATATTCGCACTAGTCAAAAACCCCCTATCACGGGCGAACATACATTCACAGCGAGCATGCATACAACACTTAGCAAAAATAAACGCAAGTAAAATCATGTAGAGGACAAAGCCAAAAATATGATAAGTTAACATAATGGGCGACCACGAGGGCCACCATTGTGCTTAATTACATCAAACGGGGGCCAAGCTCCCCCGAAAGAAAATAAATTACAACGATTCCACGGCACGCAGGCCGTAAAAAATACAACAATATCAAAATAACAAACTCCTCGCTCGTCCACATGCACGGCTGACTCAGGCTGAGGTCCCTGGTCCTCTACGGGCTGATCCTCGGGGATCCCTTCAAGGAGAGCGGCAGACATGACAATTCGGCCATCCTCAACATGCGCCAGATAGTGAGTACCCTCCGCAACGGCGATGCCATCATCTTCGGCCTGCATTATACGAGCAACCAGCTCGGATCTAGTCTTCAAATTTCTCACGTCGTCCGACTCGTCGGCACCCGGGGCATTGACCGCCCTCAGCTCCCTGATCAGCTCCTCGACAGCTTTTTTCTCTGCCGTCAGCGTAGAGTTCTCCTCCTTCAGCCTGGCCACCTCCTCCTCAGCTTTCTTCCGAGCATCGTCGGCACCCTTAGCTTCTTCCTTGAGGGACGCCATGGTAGTACGAACAGCCGTAAGTTCGGCCTCAGTCGCCGAATCCCCTTCGGCATACACAGCTCCCATCTCCAACATCCTCACCAAGGCAGAAGCATCCTGGGCCACCAGCGCCCTCTTGCTCGGACGATCCATACCTTCCAAGCGAAGAGATTCCGCCCGGGGAACGACTAAAGAGTTGCCTTCGAAAAACTTCCTGTCGAGGATGCAGGGAGGAAGCTCGAACTTCCCTTTCTCCGCTACCCGAGTAAGGTCCACGACATCAGTGATCCTTGGCCGCTTGGGACGCCCGACTAAAGATAGGGGAGATCCCCGAGAAGCAGGAGTAGGAGAAGTGGAGGTCCCTGCAGCAGATTGCGCCGGAGGAGGAACGCGGGCACCAACAAACCGAGATTTCCGAGGAGCCGCCCCAGTCTTGTTCCTCGCCAAAGCATTCCTCACAACCCAATCATGAGCCTGAGGCATCTCACCTGCACAAACAAAACACGAACATGTTAGATACGAGGAAAAGAAATAACATGAACAAAATCTAAATTACTAAGACTACCGAGCAGCTTCTCAGCATCAGCGGGAGTCCTGCACTCCAGCAGTGCCTTAACGTTGATGAATCTACGCTCGACTCTCTGGCTCCCGTCCTCCTCGAATATCGGACTGCCTTTGCTCGTCCAGCACTCAGCGAGTCGAAACGAGTTGACCCAGTTCACCAGGCCTCATACGCCGCGGCGTCCTGCCCGAGCAGCTCGCTCGGTTGAAAGACATAATCACTGGGCTCCTTGATGAAGTGGTCCGGTGACCAGTGGATGGGGAACTTGTAAAATCTCCGCCCAATATACCTCCCTTCCTCGTCGTGCAGCTCATTCCCGTCCTCGTCAACCTCTATCTCCCAGACGTATGTACTGTCCTGGGCAGCTTCGGACAAGGGTTCGACGACATAAAAACATTCCTTGAACGTCCTTATTGACTCCGAAAAAGGCTTGAATAGCTTACGGGGCTACTTCAACGAAACCCAGTCGTACTTCCTCCTCGACAGCTGCCGCTGAAGATGGAAGACAGTGAAGAACAGAGGGAGAGTAGTCCATATCGTCCCGAACCTCTTCTTCCCCGACATCACTTGGAGAGCTCGAAGCCGTCGAGCTACTGTTGTCCGAGGATCCTGTTTCTTCCTCAGAGGTGTCTAGAATAACTTCTCTATCCGGCCCCGTCGCCATGTCGATCACCTGAAAAGCAGAGAAGAAAGTGAATTCGACAACAAATCAAATCCACCCTTCCACCGCTAAGTCAAGTGAAAGGGCGCGCAAAGGGCTGAGGACAAGGTCCCCGGCCTAAGCCCTAACATCAAATATGGAGTCGAAACCTCCCCGCAAGGAGACGCTCGAAACAAATCACCCCCCTGACGAGGAGCTTCCCCGCACTCATACCCAGTTTCCGTTTGGAGCTTCGCCGGAAATCGTAAAGCTTCACCGGAATCTGGGAGCGTTCTACCGAAAAACTCATCATCCGCCCAGAAGACAAAAAGTCATGACTATTACACAAGCGTCGCCATCGCGACGACGCCGTCAACCGCCCTCCTAACCACAACATACTACCACCTCCGGTGACATGTTAGAAGTAGGAAAATGGCACAGCCACCGTCCACCACCAACAATCGTCGGAGACTCACTCATTTTGTCCTCTAAAGCTAACCCTAACCGCATGCAATCTACCATTAACAACTGACAGAAGTAGAACAAGCAAAGGATCGGAACACTTACTTGTTTTGAGTAGAAGAAAGTGCTGCTCGGAAGCTTGTAACGGTGGTCGGAGAAGCAGAAAACAGTGTCGGGCAAAAGCTTGAAGAGAGCGAAGAGAAATCAGAAAGGAAAAGTTCCAAATGGAACGATTTTCCCCCTTTTATACAAAGGGGCACGTGCAAACACGCGCTCGTAGGCCATAATGGCTACCCACTAGCCATCATTACCTATTAACTGCTACACGGAGCTCGAGGCACACGTGGCAACCCAACTTTTCCAATTCTGTCTGACTATTAGTCTCCCCGAACACCGGGCAATAATGTCACGACCATGAATCTCACGAACATCTGGGGTCACGAGGACTTTGAGACAATCCTCTTCGTCTTCAAACGACGACTCCATACTGGATCCCCGGAGCAACGAGCAGTCCTTAAGTCATCACTCCCATGCTCGGGAGCAACGACTTGGGGGGCTCCTGTTCTGGACTGGACCAACGGCTAGAATTGGCCCAATCCGCCTCTGCTCCAGAGCGGCCCAAGTTGCCTAAGTCCAATCCACAGAGGGGCAAAAGTTACCTTTCTGCCCCTCCAACCGGACAAGAACGCAACGTTCCTCCCCGGATTTTGATGCCCGTTACGCACGGCTTCCCCGCTCCCCGAACAGTCAAGGGCGGGTGCCCGAAACCATGCATGTGCCCGACACAACGGCTAGTTTCCGACACCCTGCCCGACATAACGGATAGTTTGGGTAGTTACCTATTCTTTGGGGGAAACGGTTATTTCGCCCCGAAAATAGGATCGTTGGCCACGCGCTGGGGGCTCTATATAAACCCTCTCGCTTGAGAGTGTCAGGTATCCAATATTCACCCTACGAATTCATACTTTGTACTTGCTCCTTTTCTCTGACCCTTTCTTACTTGAGCGTCGGAGTACCTTGCAGGTACACCCCCTCCTCTCCATACGACCAGCATCCCTGACGCACTTGGCGGCCTGATTCTACAGGATCTGATCCAGCCTTCACGATCAGTTAATATAATAAAGATTACAATTAGTCATAAAATTTGTTTATTTTGAATTTATATCAATAATATATCAATAGGATATAATTATTATTAATATATATAATTATTATTGGCAACAAATTAATTATGCAAGCGAGATTATAATCATATGAATCAATAATACCCATGCTTAGCAACAATTTTTATTATCATTAATTATTAATATCATATATAATAATTATTAATGAAAATTGTATCATTAATTTTTATATGTATTCATTTCAAGCACTTGTTTAGCTTAAAGGAAAAAAAGGATACCGATGACACGAAAGATTGGAATGATAAAATTTACTGTCATAATAATATTATATTATTATATTATGTGGCAATATTATATGGCATATTAATATTATATTATTGTACTAACCAACTCTCACGCGTGAGGGGAAGCGTGAGGAGACATTCATCTCCTTCACCCATACTGGAAAATAATTGGATCACTCGACCCGGTTTCTGACCCAATTTAATTTTCACTTATTTAACAAAGCAATACAATAATTTTATATTCATTTTAATTGTTATTTAAAAACTAGAATGATCCCACATATTAATTTCAAAAATCGGTAATCAGAAACTATAAATCAAGAGTTTAAAGTTCTTAAAAAAAGAAACGAATTGAAATTTCTCAATATAAATTGAACGAAAATCCTTAATTTTTTACCATTGTTGGAATAGTTACAGGAAAAAAAAATCGTTTAAAGAACAAAAATCTCAAATCGTTTTGAAACGATCGATTTAATTTTATAGATTTTTCAGTAAATAAAAAATATTTGTCTTATTTTGTTATTACATAACAGGGATAGTTCAATCATATAACACAAGCATGGCGTGTTTCACAATCACAAATAAATCAGTTAGAACAAACAGTCATACATCATATCTATTTAGCTTAGATACTAATTATAGAAATTTTAACCGTCTAACCAAAATCATAGATATGATTGTTGGACATATTATAATGTGAAAAAAATAATAAATGTGTATTTGTTATAGTTGAATCCATATGTTTGAGTTGAAAATGCTACAGTTTTCTTTTTGATAGAACGATTATGTTTAATTATCTGATTTAATGGGATAACCAGAATATATATCTATCAGATGAGGGAAGAAACCTCTCAGTAGACTATCCAAAAAAATGATCCAGCTCATCACGGGTCACTCAACAATTAAGTTCAATACGATATTCATTTTACTAATTATAATTAATAATTGATATAATAATCATAATAATAATTTAATAATTAATTAATGTAAATCCAATATATTTAACATCTCCTACTTATAAATGCTCAAGTCTCCACATTTCTAGCCAATGTGAGACTATTACCCATACTACTCACACTTGCTATACTCAACACTCCCTTTATATTCAATGTTTCCTAGTGAAAATCTCTCCCAAGAGTGATATCATGAGCCTTTGGTTCAAATGAAGGACCGACTCACTTGTATCAAAATTACTCCCCACAGGTGGTGGTTAAGAGGTGTCCATACACAAGTGTACGTGGATGATAAGAGCTTTCGCTTAAGGGGAAGCATTCTGAAAGCATTGTGGATAGACTCACACTTGAGGGGGAGTGTTAAGCATAACAAGTGTGAGTAGTATGAGTAATAGTCTCACATTGGCTATAAATGTGGAGACTTGAGCATTTATAAGTGGGAGAACTCACACACCTACCACCTTAAGGTTTTGGATGAATATATGGTGTGTCTCTCACAAAGATGTTGTTTAAAAAAAAAATCTCAAAATGTTCAATGTTTTCTAATAAAAATCTCCCCCAACATTAACGAGTGTTCGGAAGCACTCGTTAGTATTTTCCATTATTTTTTTACTATAATTCAATATGGATCAACCATATTTCTCAACAAAGTAATTTAATACTACTGTAGTTTTTGCTAACTATTTAATGCCTGGGTGTTTAAAGAACACTTAAAATGAGTATTTTTTAAGGATTTAAAATATATAAAAAAATCATTAAAAAAACTAATTATTTTAATTTTTAATATATTAAATATGTATATTTTTTAAAAAAGAATTGTTATTTTAAGATCTTAAAGAGTACTCCTAAAATACTCGTTAACATTTTTCTTATTTTAAGTAAGATCATATATTAAGGATATGTTTGGATTGGTGATATAAGATGGAATGAAATGGAGTGACGTAATAACTAATGTGATTCTATTCTTTTAATTTGAAAATAATAGAAGGAATGTAATAGAAAATGATGAAATTCATTCCATTCCATTCCGTTCAATTCTCCATTTTTATTCCACCCAATTTGAAGTGTATGTGATGGAATGAAATATTTTTAATAAAATAACCAAACAATAAAGTGAGATCTATATTTCATTCCACTTCATTCTATTTTACTCCGTTATAATTCACTATGTTCCACTCCGATATATTCCATCCATTCAAACATAAATGATTTTGAGAAATTATAGAATCCATAGTAAATAAATACTTTTTTTTCAAATAAATTGATCATAGAAACATATTTTTTTTTTAATAATAATTTGAAGACGTTGTTGGTGAATAATAAAAACATAAATCAAAATCTAGTAGTGAATAATTTAAGCATAAGGACTATTTAATATCTATTTAAATAATATTTCACCTTTAAGGTTTTTGATTGATCACCATAAGTACTTTGATCACAATATATATTGTTCCGGACTGAGCTGCGGTCTGCCCAACGGTCGAGCAGGCCCAATTCAGTAATGGGTCGGTCCAACGTGATCCTTCCTATGACCAGCGCCGAGCACAGCTTCGCAGGGCCGAGGACCCCACGTGTCCTCCACTCGTTAGCCGCCTAGCAAACACCGATGTCGGGCATAACCTTACAGTCGGGGAGAACCTCTTTCTCCTCGACCTTTACGTGCTCCTCCCCGCGAGGACATGTTCTCTTGTAACTTCCCACTCCCGAAGGAATCGGTCTGCCCTACTTCCGGAGATTTAGGGTCCGTTACACCAGGGCGAAGACCACGTGCTGGTCTTCACTACGCCACGTAAGCCCTGACAGTTGCTTGGATTGGGTCTTGCAATCCGGCCCAATGCAAGTAACCGTTGGCCCCGCGCCGGGGGCTCTCTATAAATACCCTCTCACTTGAGAGGGTCAGGTTACACAACATTTTCTAACTCTCACCTGTTTTTCTGTACTTGCTTACTCCCTTTCTTACTTTAGCGTCGGAGTACCTTGCATGTACACTCCCCCCCGTCGTATCATCATCACCGGAGCTGAAGTCCATACAACGTTGCTGGCCACTGAACAACTGTCTGATCCAGGTACGACCAGTGGCGCCGTCTGTGGGAAACATTGCTTCCCCGTTTTTCCTTTAACGATAAACCAAAGCAATCCTTTCGTTCATCACCAGCATGGCCAATAACCCGTCTGCGAACAAAGCTCTGGACACCGTCCTCGTGCAACTCGAGAACGGAAACCACCGTGAGGACGCTGCTGCCCTCAATGTCGAAGAAGGCGACGTAAGAGACGGGCAGACCGCCTCCCCAGACTCCCAAGACACGGCTTACGACGCCGCCCGCCAGGACGACCAGCAAGCCGTCTTTCAGCCAGTTGCTCCTCCGCCTAATGCAGATTCTATCATCGTGACCTTATTTGCCTTGGTTAATTAGACCAACCAGCTGATTATGCACCAGAATCTCAGAATTGAAGCACTCGAGCGAGGGCGGGCACGACGATCTTCCCCGCGAAGACATCGTCGCCCACCTTCACCTCGCCGTTCTCCTTCCCCGCGAAGGACTCCTTCCGAAGAATCTCGAACCCCCTCGCCGGTGCGTGAGGGCCGTCGGCCACGCCTCAAACGCCCTCAGCCGGCGATCTCCCAGAAACGCCATCGTTCCCCGCCTCGGAAGGAACCCAGGCCCTCCTAACTACCAAGAAGACCAAGACCACCGAGGAGAGGCCGAGGAACCGTTCAAGGAATTCCCCTCCCCGACATGAACCCAGTCGATATCACCGATCCCCTTCGAGGTCCCCCTCCGGAAGTGACCACGATGACCAGAGGACCCCCTATCATGGGAGATCATGGACGCCCCAATTCCTGCGGGCATGGAGAAACCCCCGCCACTGGGGACCTACGACGGCCTGGCCGACCTCGATGATCACGTCGAAAGTTTTGAAGCCATGCTCGACTTTAGAAACGTCAGGGGAGCCATTAAGTGCAGGCTTTTCCCCACCACCTTGCGGAAGGGCGCCATGACTTGGTACAAGGGTCTGGCACCCAGGTCGATCACATCCTGGAAGCAACTATGACAACGCTTCACCAAACACTTCACAGCGTCTCGGCGACACCCGAAGACAGAGGCTGCACTAGAGAGCATCTTCCAGGGGAAGAACGAATCTCTCAGGAACTACATTGAGAGATTCAACAGGGAAGCTGTCGAGGTTCATACGACCGACGACATGAAGAAGTACTTAATCATCCACGGACTACGTTTTGGATCCGATTTTGCCAAGTCTGTGGGCCTCCGCAGACCTCGCCGTCTGGAGGACCTCCTCCAACGAGCTCAGTCGTACATCGAGCTCGAGGAGTCGGAGGCATCCCAGATCGCCCTTGAGTCGAGGCGGAAGGAAATCCCCCGTGGCCACAAAGAAGAAGACTCCCCTCCCCGATGAGGAGGAGAAAGAAAGAAAGAAAATTGCCTTCGGGATCCTCGTGAACCACGCAGACCAGCTGGCCGGTTCCCGGAATACACCCCGCTCATCGCTCCCCGCGCGCGAATCCTCTCCGAGTGCTCCAACTCGGAATTTCTTAAAGGAGGTGTCCGCTTTCCTAAGCCAACGACCCCCCAAATCAAACACGGACAGGTCCAAGTATTTCAGGTTTCACCGGAGCCATGGACATGTCACGGAGGACTGCATCCATCTCAAAGATGCAATCGAGATCCTGATCAAGGAAGGGCACTTAAAGAAATACACCCAGAAGAATGACACTCCTCGTCCCAGTTCTCGGGAAGCCCAAAACGTTGAGGAAACGACACCTCCTCCCGATGAGAGTCGGCTTCAGGTCGCCCTCAGCGTCACTCGACCCGAGGACTTCTTCGTCCCCGAAGGCATCGAGGGCCAAGAAGCATTTCGCAGCATGTGGGCAAACTTCCCCCATGAAGACCTCGTCGCTGCCCGCAACACATGGGAAGGTTTCCCCAAGACTATGGTCATCTCCGGGGGTGGGTACGAGAAGGTGTTCGTCGGGTCGATCAAGCAGAAATTTGACGAACTGAAGTCCGCAACATCGGTGAAGACCACTACTCTCGAGAAGGTTCAAGGGAAATCAAACCTTATCACCTTCTACCTTGAAAAGCTCCCAGACGGAGCGCCCAACGCCACCATCCCCCTCTTGGTCAGGGCACAGATGGCGAATTTTGACGTTCGGGAAGTTCGGTCGACATCATGTATGTGTAACACCCCAAAATTTGCCCTCTCATCTTTCATATCATTTAGCATACTTTCATTGCATTGCATTACATTCAAGTCATACATAAAGCATTCATCGCTGGTTCAGCATAGGGCATGTGATCAGTTGATTTCAGAGTATTGATCATCCAAAGTAAGAGAGCTAGAGCCAAGGGTCTCCCAACAAGCCTCAAGGGTCTCTTATATCAGATGACATCCCATTTGATCCCACAAGTCATTGGAAGATGGGAATTCATCAAGAAGTTGGACAGTTCATCATCTCCTAGCAAAAACAGTCCAAATTAGGGTTTGTGATTCAAGCAGTCTTCTTGAGAGATTTTGGTTCAAACTTGATCTCAATGTTTTCTACATGATATCAAGTATCTAAGGATGGAAGATTTCCCTTTGGTTCATTTCAGAAGGTTTTCAATTGGTCAGTTGCTTGAGAATCAAGAAAACGGGAGAAAGTCAATTGTGCAAAGGAAAAAGTCAACTCCTGACCTTTTTGGGTCAAATTTATGAAATTCAAGTCACATATGTTCATTGGACAAGATTTGATCAAGAAATGTCAAGAGGTTCATGGAAAAAAATCAAGAAATCACAAAACTGCCCAAAATAGAAACTTAAGGTTTCTAAAAATGGCAAGTTTGAACCATTTTGCACTCCAATTCAAAGCATTATTTCTCCATGATAAAAGCTTCAAACTTCAGGCCTAAGTTGAGCCAATTAAAAATCACATTCCAAGCATCAAATCCATACCAAGAACTCTTCTATTGGATCAAAATTGAAGGAGTTATGATCAATCAAAGTTTGGTAAAATCAAGGCAAAAGCCAGGTCATGACCAAGCAAAACTGGGCTGGCACGCATGCATTTCATCAAACATGTGGTGTGCCAAATTTCAAGCCATTTTTCTCATTGAATAAAGCTTCAAATGAAAAAATGTTGAACATCAAAGTTGTTCATCTCCATGTCCTCTTTAACTTTGATGTTGTGCATTTTCTCATTTGAATAAGTTATGGAGGTCATATGAGAGCTCAAACATGGTGGTCTCACTCTAAAATTTCCATAGGCCTTGTTGCCATGCATGGCATAACTTGCCTCGCCCATGAGGAAGTTTTGGATCCTTGTGTTTCAAGTCATTTTCCATCATTTTCCAAGCCTCCATTCAATTTGATTCCAACAACAAACATGTTCTATGATGTATCTTTAATCCATAGCCATCAAAAACTCACCATTTCATGCAGTGTGCATAGAGAATTCCATCTCTAAACTTCCATGTTTTCACTGATGTGGGGTTGCCAAAATAGAATGTTTGCATTGTTGTTGTTGATTCATGTTATTCCACACGCATACAAACACCTTCCCAGCCTTTGCCTCATTTGAACACACATCATCTTACACATACATGCACACATACCTTTACTATACACCAAAGAGGAAAATGACAAACTTGTCTAACAAGTGTTCATGCTGCTGCACTAATATCAATACACACATCACCATCCTTCATCATCCTCATCATAAGTATCATGTCTTTGCCCACACATGATCAATAACCTCAGACACACGAGCTCTTCTCCCTCTCATTTTCAAAATTGCTCATTCCACCCTATGCTCTCTCATTTTCACCACAATTAACCTTGGTTCTAACTATTAACCAAGGTGGTTAATAGTTAACCATTGGTATAAAAGGATCTCTAACAGAAATTTGTAACTAACAATTTCATTCTTCACATTTTCCCAAACTCTCACTCTCAAAATCTCTCTGAAATTCTCTCTCTCTCGAAGCTTCCACGTCCATTTTTCTCTGCACTTTCTTCATATATCATCAATAAACTTCAATGGAGCATTGAAGAAGAGTGTTGTTGCATCATTGAATCTTCATCTGAATTTTCTCTCTGAATTCTCTTTCTCTTTGCCACGAGTTCTCCAACTTTCTTCTTCAATCTTCATCATTCATCAATCTCAAGGCATTGGTGCATTGAAACATAGTACTGATCTTCGTCATCTTCAAGTTCATCTCACTGATTTACATAAGAATCGAAGCTCCATAGCATTTATTTTTCTCTCTGTGAAGCTCAAGAACTCAAGCCTCACCTTTGGTTTTCTTGCAACTTAAGATTTCTTCAGTTACAGGTTCATATTCTCCAAACTTATTCTTGAGTTTTTCATGCGATTTACATCTGTTTCTGAATGATTTGAAGCTTAATAGAAGCTCTGGTACTTCCGGCTAGTTGATAGGCTCTCTAAGAGCATAGTTGCAGAACCTAGGGCAAACTTGATGTGTTCGATTCTCTTTGTATGATTGTGATATGTGAATTTCATTGCTAGATTCGTGATGTGCATGAGCTCGGCTTTTGTTTGATATACATTTTATGCATTTCTGGAACATGTGAGTAGTTGCAGTTACCAGAGGTGGCCGGAGAAGATGACCGGAGGTCCTTCTCCGGCCGGTGAGGGTTTGACTAGGGTTTAAGCTCCAGATTATATCACAGCCGTTAGATCTTTGTAATCTTAGGGCTATAAAAGTGACAGCGCATTATTGAACCACCCTCCCCTCACGTGACTTCTCTCTCTCAGCATTGTTGACCTTGACTTTTGTGTACGTGTGCATCCATACTTGTTAGCATGTGCCAGGCATCATATCCATCTGATTTGCATGCTTTGCTTGTTTGATCATCTTGACTACATCCAACGTATGTAATAGAGTCAAAATGTTGACTGAGGTGCATGGTATTATCATAGTCTGTGCGTTTGTGGACTGGACCTCAATTGTTATTCACACCCCTATTTTTGGGCCCAAGGATGTTTTGAACTGCATTTTTACTTGCGTGGCACCCCCTACATTATTTCTTTCACATTTTATTTTTATTTTCACACATGTTTCATTTTCTATTTTTAAAAATACCAAAACCTTTACAAAAAATCTAAATAAATTCATACCTCATCTTGACACATTTAAATAATTTTGCATTTTTTTTAATTCTGAGTTTCATGATTTTTTCTCATATTTTCATAATTTTCTTTTATTTTCCTTTTAAAGTGCATTCTTCATGATACTTGGTTCATTTTCATTTTAATTGAACTAGTTTCTTTCTGAATTTTTGAATGGAATTTAATATGACCATATTGAACATCTTGAGGCATCTCATATAATTTTGGTAGATTTTTAAAGTCATTTTTGCATAGCATTTGAACCATTTCTTTGTGCATCCTTATTTTTGACATAATATGACTTTGAACCCTTGTTTGAACTAGTTTCTTTTTGAATATTTGTGTGAGCTTTTGATATGTGTTTAGGCTCTGACTTAGGTGCTTTGTGACCTAATTTCATGTTTTTTTCAAACCTTCTTCTATTTTTTCATTGCTTGATTATTATAGGTCACATTTGTGAATGTTCTCGTAACTTTGCAATCTTGTTTGATTAGGAGGCACTTGTGCCATTGCATTAGGACTTGTGTGACCATTTTATAGGTCATTTCATAAATATTACAGGTCATCCATGTTAGATTATAGGTCATTTGTCTTCATATTTTGGTTCATAAATGTTTGGTGCTTATGTGAACTAAGTTTGACCTAATTGTGTGCATCTTCTTCTATGTGCCTTAACATGTTTTGTGTGCATCTTTGTGACACCATTATTGCATTCTAATATGATCAAGCATATCATAAATTACTGACTTGCATCCATTCTTATTCATGTTCATGTTTCATCCTTCATTCATAACTTGCATTACAAGTATGTCAAATCTTTTGAACTTGAACATTGTTTGAACTTCTTTTCATCTTGTCTTCTCTTCTTGAATCATTGCACTCATGCTTTGTATGATCATTCATCTACTGCCATATGCATTATAATATGTCATTCACTTCTGACTTTGACATTTGTTCATGCATTTATTCATGTTTGTATGCCATATGCATTCATATTTCATCCATGCTTCATAACTTGGACTTGTATGAATCTTTGGCATCTTTCTTGACATAGTTTGACATTGTTAGGTACCCTAACCCTATTAGAATACCTTTAGACATAGCTACTGACTTTAGAAGTCCTTGAACACTTAGGGTCCTTTACCTTTAGACTTAGGCTTTGTTTGAACCCTAAGTTCATTTCATAAGTAGTTTGATGCTTAATTGTCCTCCTTATTTCACTTATGCTTTCATATTCAATTATTTATCTAACCTTTGCTTGTAGGGGCTAATGGTAAGTTGAGTGTGTGGATGTGCTTCCACACACACATTTTTCCCTCATCTCTTTAAAGCTTTCTCTTTTGTGTTTGTGCAAAGCATTTCAATGCTTTTCTTTGTTCAACTCCTTTCTTCTCCCTCTTGGTTCATAACTCATCTTCTATCTTAGAAGTGAGTTATGTTACCTCTTGCTCTCTTCTTCTCTCTTCTTTTAGACTCAGGCTTCTAAACCACACTAAACCATTAGGAACATCCAAGCATGATAATATTAGGGTGAGTCTTAGTCCCTTTTAGTTTTTACCTTTGTTTCTTTTGAGTCTCTCTTCTCTCATCTCAAAACAACTTCAAAATACTTAATAAAGGTTAAAACCTCTTCATGAGCCTTATTCCATTGGGGGGGGGGGCTTGCATATATTCCATATTGGAATGTGTTGCAGGTTTTCTAGCATGATGTACAAGTCTTTAACATGAAGTGATTTCACCAACAAACTCAAAAATACTTCTTCATTTAAAAACAACAAAAAACATTTAATAAAGGGAATATGCTAGTGTACTTAAGCCTTTAACTTTGGAAGTAAGTTTGAGGATCTTCCTCATACTTAGTGTACTTCATCATCATTTCATTTTGGAATGATGTATGAGATACACATTCCATTGAAAAAGACTTAGGTACACTTACCTATGCAAAACACTTCAAATAAAAAACTTCTAAAACATTTCAAACAAACAATAACGTCTCTCCTTTGGGAATTCTCTTCTCATCTTATTCACTCTCAACGTGCGAACGTGCTTTTCCTTGTTCTCTTGCAATACAGTAACGCACTCGATTCAGCGAGACTGCAACACCTGAGCTAGAACAGTAGCCGTTCCCTAAAAAACACAAACAGTTTTCCCTTAGTCAGGGGAACTACGTCGCTCTGATTCTCATGTTCCCGATGAGATATGTAGGCAGTGGGGTAAGGCTTATTCGAGCACTTCTTTTATTTTCCCTACATTTATTTCTCGTTCTTTCAGTTCCTTTTTGTTTATCACCCTTTGAGCAGTACTTCAAGCGTGGATCCCGTCGAGTACGACGGACGTGAAGGGGTGCGATAACCTTCCCTTCACGTAACCGACTCCCTTACCCGTTCTCTTTGGTTCGCGAGACCTCGTTCTTTCCTTTCTCCTGGGTTTGTGCAGCATTACCTTTCCCTTTCTTTGGGATAAAAATGCTTGGCTGGCGACTCTATTTCTTTCTTCCGCGCCACTTTCGCGTTTGTACCTGGATGAAAATCCCGGGAGCGACAGCTGGCGACTCTGCTGGGGACCGTTGACCTCTTGCTGGTCCCTCCCCGATGCGAGTCTCTCCTAGCGCTTGCTTATTTTTGCTTTTTGGGTGTTTGATTTGTGTTTGTTTTAGTTTAGCTTTACTGCTTTTATTTACAGCTTTATCGATTTACTTTACCGCCTTTATTGCATTTTATTTATATCATGCATCATATATTCTGGACTGTCTGGCTTCCTTTGGCGGGATGGGATTGTTATTGTGAGATGAGCCCATTACCCAGGCTCGAGTGTACTTTAGGACTTAGAGTGGACAGTCACAGGGCTCTCATGGTATTTTTCCATGGGAGTAGTCGTGAGTTCCACAGCCAGAGTGCGACTTTCTTAGGATTATCTTGCTTTGAGGGTTTTCCTCATTCAGGGTATGACTTTGAGGGTTACGTGCATCTGGTGACCGATCATTGAGGACCTTAGTGGAAACATCCCTCTTTAGTGGTGACAGTGGCAGACCACATTCTGTGCCAAACCCATTTGCACCCGAGGGTCCACTTTGGAACTTGCATAGGATGGCCTTTATTTTGTGGTGAATCAGACGACGATCTCTTTGTTTGGCGATAGCATTGTATCCTACGGGCTGAATGTGCTATTGCTTCTCATTCTGGGATCCGAATCTGAGGATCCTACCTTTTAGAACCTACATGTGAGATGGGGGGTTGTTTGCAGGTAGCATTGACCTTCTACCTACCCTTTTGTGTGGTTCTCATATGATCAGTGATTTGGGTACTTTGTTTTGGTATTCTGGATCTGGTTCTTTACTGGTGCTTGGGTCTGATATTCTTGATATGATGCTACACAGACACTTGGCTCCCTCACAGTTGTTGCACCGACACTGCAGATTCTGGCTCTGATCACATGCCTAGCTGCATCGCATTTCATGCATCATTAACATTTTATGTTTTTTTCTTTCCCAGGTCTAAGTATTGTTTCCGATTCCGGTGGGTATTTTCTCTATTTCAGATGGAAGGTCCTCCGAGAAAGAATAATGTGCATTACTGGTTTTCGAAGCCTAAAGTGAGACAGATCAAAGAATTGGCAGATTTAATGAACAGTAACCAGCTGGATAGTTTCAGAAAGAGATTTGGGAACATCTTGAGTTATGTGAGCCTTCTTACTCCAGATCAGCATGATACTCTGCATACTCTCTTGCAGTTTTATAACCCTCAGTTGCGTTGCTTTACATTCAATGATTATCTGCTGGTACCTACCTTGGAAGAGTTCTCTGATATTCTGAAGATTTCTGTCAAGGATACTCCTCCTCATTACAGTTCAAAGAATGCTATTTCTGACAATGTCATTGCAGAGGCTATTCATTTGAGGGTATCTGTGGTTAAAGATAATGTTAAGGAAAAAGAGGGATGTAAAGGGTTCCATCTAGACTTTCTGATTGAAGAAGCAAAGAAGAGTTTTACTGATGGTGATTTGTTTAACTCTAATGCAATTTTAGCTCTTTGTGTGTACGGAATTTATCTGTTTCCGAATATAGCTGGATTTATTGATATGGATGCAATCAGTATCTTTGTCAAGAAGAATCCAATCCCAACTTTGTTGGGCGATGTATACCATTTCGTGCATTACAAGAATGAGAAAAAATGAGGAAGATTGGTAGTATGTTGTGCTACCTTATTCCATGCTTGGTTTTATAGACATTTGCCAAAGACAGGAGCTTTTGTGGATCTCCGAGGAACTGTTAAGTGCTCCAAGAGGATGAGGGGTTTGACGGATGAAGATATAGTCTGGTGGCATCGGAAAGATATGGTGGGTATACCTATTCTGATTAGTTGTGGAGCTTTTCCAAATGTGCCTCTGGTAGGAAGGAGGGGAGGAATCAATTACAATCCTATTCTCGCGCTGAAGCAGTTTGGGTATGCATTAAAAGAACCTCCGTTGGAAAAAGATGTGGCGGAATCCTTGTTTTATCTTGCCAAAGATGGCGAACAGGTGTCATTTTCTATTGCTGAAGCCTGGAACACGCGGGTTAAGAAAGGTAAGATGGAGTTCGGGAGACCTGGTCCTACGACTTATCATCCTTACACTGAGTGGCTGAAGCGCCAGGTAGCCATCACATTGTTGCCATTCTCTGTCGAGCCTCCGTTATATCCCAAGGTAGTGGAGCCAAGGACCTCAGTGCCAATTGAAGAATTCCAAAAGCTGGAAGTTTTAGTTCAGGAACTCAGGGTTGAGAATGCGGACGTCACTAGCCTGTATCAGAAAGCTGCATTTGATAATAGAGGGTTGGAAGAGAAAGTCCACATTGCTGAGAAGATGGCTAAAAGCAGGAAAGAAGAACTCGAAGGGAAGCTGCATTATTTCCAAAGACGGGGCTTAATTGATAAGAATAATGCTAGAGAACGCCGGAATCTCAAGAAGTCTTTGAAGGAAGCTAATGAGGCTATTACCTTGTGGCAACAAAAATGGGTCGACGACCAGAAGCGCCAGGACAAGGTAGAGGAAGAGTTTAAAGCTAAGGTTGAAGAATTGGAAGCTAAGGCCAAGACCTCAGATGAAGAATTGAACGCTGCGCAATGCTCAGTGACGGGAGTACCGAGATAGTTTGGAAGAAAGTCAGAAGCTATTACAGGAAGCTCAGGCAGAAATAGCTGATCTCAAGATCCGGGCAGAAGTGAAGAAGTCCAGGACAGAGCCAGGCTGTGGTAGTACTAATGGGGAAGAATTGTGTCAGAATATAAACACTTTGTACCAATCCTTCAGTTTGAGAGAACGCTTGATCAAGGGCCTGATTGAGACGCCGGAAGATCCCGAGAATGCTGTGCTGTTTGAGGAGGTCAAGAGGCTCAGTCTAGGGCTGCAGGATGTGGTGTTTCGTCCGTTTTAGCTTTCATTATGTTGATGCTATCTGATTACCTACAGAGTTGTTGTAGGAATCGCTGCTTTAATTTATGAATTTGGGTTGTATGCTTTCAAATATTTGCCCAGACTCAGTCCCTTTGGGCTTTCTTCCAGTTATGATATGCTCAGTATTTTCTCCAGTGGCTTTCCTGATATTGCATCACTGTTCACTGACACTTGATCACGACACCGCTTCACAGGGTTCTACACATATCTGTGCACTTGTCTGAATGAATGTTTATCAACTGCTGTATCTCGTGTGTTATCTGAATGTTGCAGACTTCTGAAATACCGGAATCGGGGCACGAAAAGGCCTCGGGAATAAAAAAACATAACATTGCATTGCATGCATTTCATTTTTGCATTTTTGTTTGCTTTTCAGGTACCCTGTCTGGTTCTCATAGTTATTCTGTCAACAGGAAGTATTGCTACCGATCACATACATCGCTACTCCACACGAGGCAATCGAAACAGAATGGTTGATCAAATTCAGAATGATTTGGCTGAGATGAAGACCCGCATGGACCATTTCATGGATCTCATGACTGGTATGGCACAGAACCAAGAGAGGTTAAGACTTATGGTCGAGCGTCCAGAGGTCACGCCGGAAGGTAATCACGTTGACAATTCACAGCCAAAGGACACTCCTCCTCCTATTGGTACTCCGACTCCTAATGGTAATCTGGTTACTGGGGCTGCCAGAAATGTTGGTGTTAATCCTCCTCTGGAAGATGTTCAGGAAGATCAATTCACCTTGCTGGATGCTGATATGGGTAATCCCAATGACAGAAGGTATGATGAGCTGGCTGAGAAAATCAGGGCTATGGAGTGCAAGAACTCTCTAGGCATTGATGTTACTAATCTGGGTCTGGTACCGGGGGTTAAAATTCCTCCAAAGTTCAAGCCACCCACTTTTGACAAATATAATGGCAATACGTGTCCCCAGACACATATTCAAGCTTACTTTGGAAGAATCTCAGCCCACACTGATGATGAGAAGTTGTGGATGCACTACTTTCAAGATAGTTTGGCTGGAGCTTCATTGACTTGGTACATGAAGTTGAACAGGGTTGTTGTGAGAAGCTGGAAAGATTTGGCAGAAGCGTTTCTGAAACAATATCAGTATAATATCGATATGGCTCCCAACCGCACTCAGCTGCAAGGGTTGTCGCAGAGCGCTAAGGAAAGCTTTAAGGAGTACGCTCAGAGATGGAGAGAAATGGCCGCCCAGGTTCAACCCCCTTTGCTTGAGAGAGAAATGGCGGACATGTTCATGGGTACCCTGCAAGGGGCATTTCTTGACAGATTGGCTGCTTGTCCATCGATAGGGTTTTCTGATATCGTAATTGTTGGTGAAAGGATTGAGAATTTGTTGAAACTGGGGAAGATTCAGGATGTAAGTGGTGCTGGTTCTTCAGGAACAAAGAAACCTTTTGCTAATGGGCAGAGAAGGAGAGAAGGTGAAACAAGCGTTGTGTACAGAGGACGGGGAAAAGGACGTTCTCAGGCTTATCACCAAGTGGGTTCAGTGACATTTCCAACACCATCTGTTCAGCAGCAGCAACCACAACAGCATGTTCAACAACAACAGCAGCGACCACCGTTCCAACAAAGGTCTAGGCAGAGGGACCGCAAAATTGACCTTCTTCCTATGACTTACTCAGCATTGTTACCCCAGTTACTCCAATTGAAATTGGTCGAAATTCATACCATGAGACCTCCTATTGTTGGTAACTTGCCACCCAATTATGATGCTAATGCCCGCTGCGATTTCCATTCAGATGCTCCGGGGCACACCACCGAAAAGTGCTGGGCATTTCAAAATAAGGTGCAGGATCTGATAGATGCTAAAGCAATAAACTTTTCTCCACCTCCTAATGTTATCCAGAACCCTATGCCAAACCATGACGGGGCAAATGCGCACGCCATTGAGGATGGAAAGAGGTTGAACTTGGTGACATATATCAATCGGGTGAAGACTTTATTACTGGTAGTGAAAGATCGTCTGCTGAAGGGACGGATGTTCCCGGGTTGTGATCGAGATTGTTTGGAATGTATGGGTCAAGATAATGGCTTTGACAGATTGAGGATTGGTTTGCAAAATCTGATTAGTGAAGGCCGTCTACAGTTTGACCGTGTTGTGAAAGATAATGATGAGGTGTCAGCTGTGACAATTTATTATACCCCTGCTGAAATTCAGGTACCTGCAAGGGCAGCTATTGTAGCGTTTATTGTGCTGGAAAGACCCAGCCCTGTTACCATCACGGTGCCGGGACCGGTTCCGTTTACCTCTAAGAAAGCAGTCCCATGGCACTATGGGGCGGGTGTGTACCATGAGGGGAAGAAGCAAGAAGTTGGAACATCGGCTGGTTCAAATGTTGATAATGTGGGTGGTTTAGGCGGCTTTACCAGGAGTGGAAGATTGTTTGCTCCACAAACTCTTCGAAGTGATAAAGAAGTCGAGGCTGCGGCGAGAGCTAAAGGAAAACAAGTGGCTGAGAGTGTGCCCGTGCCTGAAGTAGATCCCAAAATTACCTTCGACAGCGAGGTAGAGGAGTTTATGAGAATAATAAAGAAAAGTGATTACAAAATCGTTGATCAATTGAACCAGACGTCCTCAAAGATCTCAATTTTGTCATTACTGATGTGCTCTGATGCACACCGAGAGGCTTTGGTGAAGGTGTTAAAGATGGCTTATGTTCCACAGGAAATTACTATCAATCAGCTCGAGAGTGTGATTTCTAATGTCAACGTTAGCCATGGGTTGGGTTTCACGAGTCGAGATTTGACTTCTGAAGGTAGAAACCACAACAAAGCTCTGCATATTACAATGGAGTGTAAGGGCGCGGTGTTGTCCCACGTGCTGGTAGACACTGGTTCTTCGCTTAATGTCTTGCCTAAGAAGGCACTGATGAAGCTGGAGGTTGATGGATTGATTTTGAGGCCGAGTGATATGGTTGTCAGAGCGTTTGATGGGTCGAAATGATCTGTATTCGGTGAAGTGGAATTACCTGTGCAAATTGGACCTCAAGTGTTCAAGTCTACATTCCACGTGATGGATATACAGCCTGCTTATAGTTGTTTACTAGGTCGCCCTTGGATTCATGCAGTCGGGGCTGTTACATCCACATTACATTAGAAGCTGAAATACGTGTTTAAAGGACAAGTGGTAACTGTGTGTGGTGAAGAGGACATTTTTGTCAGTCACTTGTCCACATTCAAGTATGTTGAGATGGATGGGGAAGTCCATGAAACGCTTTGCCAGTCATTCGAGGCAGTGAATATCGATAAAGTGCCTGAATCTTCTCCTGCACTAGCTAGAGCCAGCACGTCAATTTCGTCTTATAAACAGGCCGTCGAGGTTGTTAGAGCAGGTAATGCCCAGGGTTGGGGCAAACTGATCGAGACACCAGTGAAAGAGGACAAGTTTGATATTGGCTACCAACCATCTCTGGATTCGGCTGCAAAGTACAAGGGACCCATCACTTTCAGCAGTGGTGGAATCATATATACAGACTAATCTTGTGCGACTGCAGAGGATGGCATCGACAGTGATTGTGACTTGGACAATTAGGCACGCCCACGTGTTTCAGGACAACAATTGCAAAACTGGTTCGCTGAGGAAATCATTCAAGTTACGTTTCAAATAGAGTAATTTTCTTTGTTTTTCTCTAATCATCATGCATGTTAAAATCTTGCGCTCTGCCCAGGGCGTACAGATTCATCTGTAGGGCCACACATTTTCATTTGTAATTTTTAATCATTAATAAAGGATGTTTTGCATTCAAATTTCGTTCCCTGTCTTTCATCTTTTATTTTTGCACAAAAACATTAAAAATGGCAATGTCTTGTTTTCTTTTTGTTTTTCAAAAATAAACTCTAAAGTAAAGCATGAACCCACTCGTGCAGACTTGATCCTCCGGATTCCACTGATAACGGTTATGCTATGGCCATGTATGACTTTGACAAACTGATTTATCAAGCCGAAGAAGAGGATGAGGAAGACTGTGAACTCCCTGAAGAATTAGCCAGATTGTTAAAACAAGAGGAAAAGGTCATTCAGCCTCATCAAGAGACCATAGAGATCATCAATATTGGTACCGAGGATACTAAGAAAGAGATCAAGATCGGAGCCAACCTGCAGGCAGATGTGAAGAAAGCCTTGATTGAAATGTTGTGTGAATATGTTGATATCTTTGCTTGGTCTTATCAGGATATGCCAGGGTTGGATACTGATATTGTTGTACACAAGTTGCCTTTGAGAGAAGAATGCCCGCCAGTCAAGCAGAAGCTTCGTCGGACTCGTCCCGATATGGCCATGAAAATCAAAGAAGAAGTTCAGAAGCAGTGGGATGCCGGTTTTCTTGCTGTAACCAGTTATCCTCCTTGGGTTGCCAACATCGTGCATGTGCCAAAGAAAGACAGAAAGGTCAGAATGTATGTTGATTATCGGGATCTTAACAGAGCAAGCCCGAAAGATGATTTTCCACTACCTCACATCGACGTGCTGGTTGATAATACAGCTCAGTTTTCAGTGTTCCCATTTATGGATGGTTTCTCCGGGTACAATCAGATCAAGATGGCTCCTGAGGATATGGAGAAGACCACGTTCATTACCCCATGGGGTACATTCTGTTATAAAGTAATGCCTTTTGGGTTGAAGAACGTCGGGGCAACGTACCAACAGACAATGGTAACATTATTTCACGATTTGATTCACAAGGAGATTGAATGCTATGTGGATGATATGATTGCCAAGTCGCGAACAGAAGAAGAACACCTGATTAACTTGAAGAAGTTGTTTGAAAGGTTGAGAAAGTTCTGTTTGAGGTTAAATCCGAACAAATGCACTTTCGGGGTGCGTTCTGGAAAGCTGCTGGGTTTCATCGTAAGTGAAAAAGGGATTGAGGTCGATCCTGCCAAAGTAAAAGCAATACAAGACATGCCTGAGCCGAAAATAGAAAAAGAGGTTCGTGGTTTTCTGGGTAGATTGAACTACATTGCAAGGTTCATATCTCACCTAACAGCCACGTGTGAACCAATATTTAAATTGCTAAGAAAAGATCAAACGATCAGGTGGAATAACGATTGCCAAGTGGCATTCAATAAAATAAAAGAATACTTGCAGGAACCTCCAGTTTTAATGCCTCCGGTTCCAGGGAGACCTTTGATAATGTACTTGACAGTGCTTGAAGAGTCTATGGGTTGTGTTCTCGGTCAACACGACGAGACAGGTAGGAAAGAGCATGCTATCTACTACCTGAGCAAAAAATTCACTGACTGCGAGTCCCGATATTCAATGCTTGAGAAGACATGCTGCGCACTGGCATGGGCTGCTAAGCGACTGAGGCAGTATATGCTCACACACACAACTTTGTTGATTTCCAAAATGGATCCAGTCAAGTACATTTTCGAGAAACCAGCACTGACAGGCAGAGTTGTACGGTGGCAAATGGTTTTGACAGAATATGATATCCAGTATACTTCTCAGAAAGCCATCAAAGGAAGTATCCTGTCAGACTATCTTACGCAACAACCGATTGATGATTACCAACCCATGAAATTTGATTTCCCTGATAAGGACATCATGTTTCTCAAAGTTAAAGACTGCGAGGAACCACTCCCGGAGGAGGGGCCAGACCCTGAATCCAAATGGAGTTTGATGTTTGATGGGACCGTCAACATGAATGGATGCGGAGTTGGAGCAGTTCTTATCACGCCGGAGGGTGTTCATATGCCCTTCACTGCCCGGGTAACTTTCGGATGCACCAACAATGAAGCAGAATATGAAGCTTGTATAATGGGGATTGAGGAGGCGATTAATTTGCGAATTAAGACCCTCGATATCTTCGGTGATTCAGCTTTGGTAATCAATCAAGTGAATGGGAACTGGTACACGCACCAGCCACATCTGATTCCGTATAGAGATTATACGAGAAGACTGTTGACGTTTTTCACAACAGTAAAGCTGTACCATATTCCTCGAGATGAGAATAAGTTTGCTGATGCCTTGGCCACATTGTCTTCTATGATCAAAGTGCAAAGGTGGAACCATGTACCCAAGATTGATGTGTCTCGTCTTGACAGACTTGCATTTGTGTTTGCTGTTGATGCAACGTCCGATGACAAGCCGTGGTTTCATGACATCAAGTATTTTTTGAAAAGTCAGGAGTACCCGCCTGGGGCATCTACCAAAGATAAGAAGACTTTGAGGAGATTGTCTGGTAGCTTCTTCCTGAACCAAGATGACGTGCTATACAAACAGAATTTTGACATGGTTCTGCTCAGATGCGTGGATAGACACGAAGCAGACCTGTTAATACAAGAAGTGCATGAAGGCTCTTTCGGTACCCATGCCGGAGGACATGCAATGGCAAAGAAACTATTGAGGTCGGGGTATTATTGGTTAACAATGGAGACAAATTATTGTAAGTACGCCCGCAAATGTCACAAGTGCCAAATTTATGCAGACAAAGCGCATGTGCCTTCGAATTCGTTGAGTGTCATGTCTTCTCCTTGGCCCTTTTCAATGTGGGGCATTGGCATGATCGGAAATATTGAGCCTCCTGCTTCAAACGGCGATCTTCTCATCTTGGTCGCCATTGATTATTTCAGGAAGTGGGTTGAAGCAGCATCTTATGCTAACATCACTAAGCAGGTGGTAGCTCGTTTCCTGAAACGGGATATCATTTGTCGATATGGAGTGCCCGAGAGAATTATTACTGATAATGGTTCTAATTTGAACAACAAAATGATGGCTAAGCTGTGCCGGGACTTCAAAATTAAACATCACAATTCTTCTCCGTATCGCCCGAAGATGAATAGCGCTGTTGAGGCGGCCAATAAGAATATTAAGAAGATTGTGCAGAAAATGGTTGTCACATATAAAGATTGGCATGAGATGCTACCGTTCGCCTTGCATAGGTATCGAATGTCAGTATGCACGTCTATTGGGGCAACATCATTCTCACTTGTGTACGGTATGGAGGCAGTCCTACCGGTTGAAGTCGAGATCCCATCCCTCAGAATCATGATGGATGTCAAATTAGACGAAGTTGAATGGGTTCGCGCCAGGTTTAATCAATTGAGCCTTATTGAAGAGAAACGATTGGCAGCTGTGTGTCATGGGCAGTTATACCAACGAAGGATGAAGCGGGCATTTTATCAGAAGGTGCGTCCTTGGGTTTACAAAGTCGGAGATGTAGTACTCAAAAGGATCCTTCCTCCTAGTACAGATCACAGGGGCAAATGGACTCCCAACTATGAAGGTCCATTCGTGGTTAAAAAGGTCTTCTCGGGCGGAGCCTTATTGCTTGCAATCATGGATGGTGAAGACTTTCCATCCCCTGTTAACTCAGACACAGTCAAAAAATACTTCGCATAAATAGACCCACTGGACGAAAAAAAAAAAGAAGAAGTCCAGGTGTTGTACCCCAAATTTTTACCCCTATATGTCATCTTCATCTGTGCATCTTAGACCAATCATCTCTGCATTGTTTGAACTAACCCATATCTTGCAGTTTGTTTCTTTGTGTTCAAATTAGGTTTTCATATCACCTTGAAGCTCCACAAGTTGTTTTGAAGCAAGTCAAGTCAACAAAAGATCTCCAGTGCAAGAACTTTGGAATTAGGGTTTTGCTCTGAAGAAATCACTGAGAAATTGGCTCTATCAAGTCAAGATTTGTGTGGTTCACTTACCACTTAAGGTCATCTATATCCAAGAGACATCATTCAACAGGAATCCAAGATCTATTGGTCCTCAACAAGAGAAGTTTGAGCCTCAGCCTCACTATACCTCCAAATTAGGGTTTCTGTGACACCTGTCAGTCAATGACTTTGATTTTCATCAAGATGAACTCCCAAACCCTAATTCTTGATTCTATTGGGTTTATCAACATCCTCAAGGGTCTCCTAATACCTTTAGATGAGAAGGAAGAAGCAAGTTTACAAGATATGACCTCAGTGCATTCACAGTCAAAATTAGGTTTTTGACTGAAACCCTAATCCTTGGGAATTTTGGTTCAAATGAAGTGTCAATGGTTCTAATTATCATAGAATGTCTCATGAGGTATTCAAAGCATCAAGATCAAGTTTCATGAGGTTTCTTGCAAAAGAAGTAGGGTTTTGATCATGAAAGATTTCATATGTGAGATTTTCCCCCTAATAGCACAATTTGAAGTGACCATAACTCCTAAACCACGCACTCAAATTGAGTGACTCAAAGCTCATTGGAAAGCTCTTTTCAAGATATTCAATTTGTTCCATATGACTTTTCATCCAAAAATGCTTGGTTTTTGAGTTATGAAGCTTGCAAGATAATCTGACCCAACACTTAGAGAAATTTCAACACTTTTCTTCATAATTTTCTCTAACTTTGACCTCATTTTTCACCTGTTTCCACTTGGATTCAAGACTTGGATCCCAAATGAAAGTTTTAGAGCATGATGAGAGCTTTCCAACCATATGTGGAACATCTCATATGAATAAGCCATTCTCAAGTTATGGGCTCTCAAAGAAGGGTACTTCAAGTTGTGAAATTCTAACTTAGAAATTTTTTCTAAGTCTTTTTGTCTTTCCATGCGCATGAACTTAAGCAATTCTTTCGAATGATTCCAAACCTTATTTCAAGAATCTTTCCACATGAAATTTGTTCTCTCAAATGCCTAGTTTGCAAGGAATAAAAAATCTCATAAGTTGGATCAATGGTTGTTAAATTATGATGCACCAAAGTGGCCATGTTGAAGTGTTATACACACTTAGAAATTTAGGATGTTTTGATCTCTAGCTATTTCAAATCTCATCATTGCTTCCTGCTTGTTTCATATCACATTTCAACATGTCACTAACATTAGAATATGTTTTAATCCGTGCCATTTTTCAAAAAGCAAGGAGCATAATATTTGGGCCATTGAATACAAAACCATCATGTGTAGTGACATTGCAACCTTGTTTCGTTGTGCTGGAATCACATTTCATTGAAATATCAGAACAAGCCTTTCTACTGTCCCTTTTCCATCAACTTTTCACACTATGCCTTGTAACTGGATAAAATCTAAAATAAGGATATGCCCAGTACATATGGCTGACTTTTCATTAAGGTCCAACATACCACTTTTCTAAAACCGTGCAAGAGGAGCTTCCAAGTACAACAACTTTTGTACTATGCAAAGTGAGCATACACTAGTCAAAATCCTAAACCATTGTGCAAAGCCTTGGGTCCTTGATACCTGCAAACTTTCTGCTAACTTATGCCCTAACAAGCAACCTCCACAACTTCACTTGGCTCAAGACTGAAAAGTGGAAAGAGGGCCATGCGTGTAGTATCATGTTTGAGATATTTCTCCCTTGTGCCAAGCCAATGACCACTGAGTTTCCATGCAAACTAGCCATCCGTTCGCCTATAAAAGAAGCACCACCTTCATTCATTTCTCATCAACAAATACAACATCAGAGCAAGCATTGCAATCCACAACACAAGCTTCGAGTGATTCTTTTGTGCATTGGCTTAGCAAGCAAGAAGAAGGAGAAGAATCCTTGCAGCAGCTTCCAAGTTTGAGGGGAAGGTGCAGTGGACATATTCCACTAGGTAACTCCCAACCTTTTCACTCCTTATCCAAATGTCATGTTCATTTGTCATGCTACATTATAGGTGTCTTGTACTTGAGTTGTTTTAAATGATTCTGTGAATGATAATGTGTTTGAGTTCGCATGATATATCATTGCACTTTTGTTTCTATTTAGTCCGGAACATGTAATATTCACATCTTCATGCGAAAACGTGTGAAGGCATTCTCAAGTTTTTATTGTGTGTTAGTTTAGGCCGAACTATATGAATGTTTGGTTTGGGTTCAAGCTGGTATGATGTTTGTAGTGCCACTCTTTCGCTCCACCCTTGCTCACATGCTCGTGTCTAAGTTTTGAATAACTCCTATGACACTATTATGTTCATGACTCTATGCTTATATGTTTAGGTTTGAATAGTTTTAAATGTTGTTATCATGTTCAACTGTTGCCTTTAAATGGGTTTGGATGAATAACATGAAGTCCTATTTGGACTCGTATGGATACTTTGCATTGGTCTGATTTTGTTTCAGCTTGGACACTTGACCTTCACGTTCATTTTTCTACCTGTTTAAGTGTTTGTTTTAAGTTGATAAGGGCCCATCGTTATTCTACTAAGTAAGCCCTACAAAGTGATGCTTCATTTCATGATTTTTGATGGAAAAGTAAGCATGAAATTGATTGAACAAGATGAGGGTTGACCATTGTTTTTTTCTGGTTTCCACGAGAAAAATGCATGGAGGGTTTGCATCTACATGAAGATACGACGTTGTGGCAACGAGGGAGTGGATGTTTGCTATTTTGTCTTTTTTTCAACTTAAATGTTAGGTGACCGATCGGTGACCATGTCACATAAACTTTTGTACACGGTCACATTTTCATTTTCATTATGCTGATGATTTTTATAAACACTAACCATTGAGCTTACCACTTTGCTCACTCGCTAGTCGCACCCCCATTTATAGCCCAAACGCCTACCTAATGGTTTCACAGTTCAATGTCAATTACTTCAGCACCCCCCATGCGTTTTTTCTCCTTTTTTTTTTTTTAATTTTATTAACTCAAAGTTTTTTTTCCTTTATTTCAAATCTTTTTTAAACTTTTTATTTTATTTATTTTATTAAAACTTTTTTTCTTTATTTCAAAAACTCCAAAAATATTTTATCTTTATTTAATTTTAATTATCAATTTATTTATTAATTGTTTATTTAAGCTTAACTAGTAATGTGTGAGTTTTATTTCTTTTATCCTTGGATTAATTGCCAACTTTATTTATGAGTCATCTTTATTGATCATTTGAGTGTTTATTCACTAATTATTGTTTAGGTCTTGAACAAATTTATCCCATGTTTGATTTATCATATGTTTGACTTTGATGTGAACTTTGTTTTTCTTTAAGTGTCATCTTTGATTAATATCATGTCTCTTTATCCTGTGATTGTTTCTTGTGATTGTCTTCCTTAAGATTAATACATATTGATTTGTCTTTGTTTACATGTCTCTATGATGTTCATGTCCATCTTATCCATGCTTTATTATGAAATACTTCTTGCCATACTCATGCTATTGTTGTTATTTTAACCATCTTATATCAATATCTCTTGTTATCATATTCTATAACTATTTTTATCCCCATTCCAAAGGAAGGTGATTAATGTTGACTCTTAAAGTCATAGCCCCCACCTTAACCTAGTAGCCTCATAAGAGCTAAACCTTATTTCTTGGCCTCATCAAGGCCATGGAATCATAACTAGCCTTAGGAAAGAGTTTTACACTCTATGTGATATTCATCCTAATGAATACTCACTTTCCCTCTTTAACTTTAAAACATAACATAGGACCATTATAACTAGACTTAGAGAGTTCTTATACTCTACAATGAGTTCACACTCACTTCCCTCTGAATATTGACCACAGTCAATCATTCAGTAGAAGTAGAACTATGCATACTCTGATTCTATACCCGAGGATACGTAGGCGCAAAGTGCGATGCTTTGTCGAGTATACTTAGATACTAACCCCTAGGGTTTCAACCTTTAGCATAGAACCTTTAGCAAACATAACATAACACAAACTTAACAAGAGGTTCCCGTAGAGTACTACGGACGTCTAGGGTGCTAATACCTTCCCTAGGCATAACCAACCCCCGAACCTTAGATCTCCCCCCTTTAGGTTTTTTTTAACGATCTTGGACCTTTCCTTTGGAAAAATCAAAGTCGGTTTTAAAAGAAATATGATGCAAGTTAATTAATAGCTTGTTATCCGATTTTCACCGCAACAGAAATGGCGACTTCACTGGGGAACTAGAAACTTTTAGAGGGTTAAGCCTATCTTGTATTCATGTTATTTATGTTTGCTTGTTTTACTTATACCTGCTTATATACCTGTCATATTTGCCTATATATTTGTATATTTGTTCCATGGGTTGACATGGTATCTATGAGTGAGATAAGTCCTAACCCAGACTTGAGAGTACACATATGATTAGGATCGTGGGCATAGTCAAGGGAACTTCGAGGGAGAAATCCCAAAGGAGGAAACTTGAAGTCCACACTCAGTTGAGGCCCTCTCGGAATTAGTATATGTTGAACGAGCAATCGTGAAAGCGTTACTACTTTCGACCTAGGAGACCGTGATACTGATGACCTTTAGTTACCCCTTTACCCCTACTTGGCCTATTTAGGACGTAGTGCGATGACTGTGAGGGAGCAATCCCAAATGGTTGCTACGCGATACTGCACTCAGATGAGACTCTCTTGAGAATTTTATCGATCACCGAGCAATTGGAAAGTTGATAAAATCCGAAAGATGGGTTGTCGACTCTGGGAACTTTTTAGAACCTTGTCTGGCAGGTGAAAACCATAGTACATACCTTTGGGATGGGTAGACCTTTGACTCCATGCTCGTGACTCTTAACTTAGGTTTCTATGTGTACTTTGTGCTTATCTGTTTATGTGTGTTTGTTGCATTCATCCTTGCATCATATGCATTGTGTATTCAAGGAATTCAACTTTGTTTTGCAAACTTTAGGGGATGGATTTTGAAAAAGGAAAACGAAGAAGTACACCTTCATCAGTCCAAAATTGGAAGAAAACCAATCAATGAATCATCAACATTCCAAGACAAGTATGGGAGGATTTTCTCTCTGATGAAGTCAAAAATGGTAGATGGGTTGCTCCCCACTCTTATGCAGTTTTATGATCCCGTGTACCATTGTTTCACTTTTCTGGATTATCAGTTAATGCCTACGCTCGAGGAGTATGCTATTCTAGTTGGTATTCCCATCACTCCAAACCCTCCTTACTCTGGTTTGGAAAGGACGCCTAAGGAGAAGGAAATTGCAGAAGCGGCTCACCTCAAGCTGTCAGAAGTCAAGGCTAACTTAAAGAATATGGTGGATTATGAAGTTGTTATGGCCCTTCTCATCTATGGGTTATTTCTGTTTCCCAACATTGAGAACTTTGTTGATATGAATGCAATCAAGATCTTTATCATTGGAAATCCAGTTCCAACCCTACTTGCTGACGCCTACCATTCAGTGCATTTGAGGACTTCTCATAAGGGAGGAACGGTAACCTGCTGTGCCACATTGTTGTATAAGTCGTTTGTTTCTCACTTACCCCACTCTAAGACCTTTTGGGATCTCCAAGATGGACTTCTTTGGTCAGGAAAGATCATGTCTCTCACCAACACCGATCTAGAGTGGTACCACCCAATGCTCAAAGGCAAAGATATGATTGTTAGCTGTAGAGGATTTGCTAATGTACCTCTTCTTGGCACAAAAGAAGGCATAAGCTACAATCCGACTTTGGCTTGTCGTCAACATGGTTATTCTATGGAGGCTAAGCCTAACAACATTTACTTGGAAGGTTTGTTCTTTGAAGAAGATAAGGACCCTGTGCTTAGGGAAAAGATGGCTCACGCTTGGCGTCATGTTCACACAAGAGGTATCTCTGCTTTGGGAAAACCTGAGTGTTTGGCTTCAGAATCCTACACTCAGTGGGTGCAAAAGAGAGATGTTGAGTTGAAGATGCCGTATGATCGTCATGATCCTATTCCACTAGCTCCCAGAGATCCTGTTCTTTTCTTCACAAGCAATGAGGACGAATTGAAGATCCGGCTGGCTCAAGTAGAATGAGAAAGGAATGCATGGAGGAACAAGTATCAGATTCTTGACTTTGAGATGAATGAACTTCAGAAGAGTCTCAAGAGGAAGGAAGAGGAGTCTGTCAGAAAGTGGAAGGTGCAAGGAGATTTATTTTCTCCTAGCACATCATCTCCACCAGAACCATGGAAGTCACAGTTGGTCAAGCTCGCTGTTGAGAATGAGAGGTTGCAGAAGGAAAACCAGAAGCTCGCCATGAGGATGATGGGAGAAGACTGAGTGGATGGTTTAGGACTTAGTTTTCTTTATTTCGTACTCTGTATTTTGGCTTTTGAAGGTGTAATAATCTCTTTTTGTAATTCAAAAACTTTATCATCAATGAAATGAAATGAGATTTTCTTCTAAGAAAAGTGTTCCTTCAAATTTGCAAAATACAATGTTGAGTCCCTTGAATTACGCCTACCATTTAGCTTGCATTAGCATCTCATTTGCATTTTTGCATGTGCATGTGCATTCTTCTTCGTCTTATTGTTGTCTTGTTCTCAGCACTCGTCACCCTGATTCTCCGACTCGACAAGGGTACCTATCCTGCATTCAGGACAATGGCAACGATGAAGGAAGTTCTGAAGAACCAGGAGAAACTGAAAGAGGAGGTTAGAGTCCTCCAATGCCAGATGAATTGGGTTTTGGAAACTTTGCAAACTCTAATGAAAAAGGAGGATCATATTCATCCCATCACGCCAATATTCAAAGATCAAGCTTCTGTTTATCAATCAGTGTCTCAATCACTAATTTATCAACGAGCGCTTAACGCTCCCGCTCATCCATGACGGACTCAAACTTCTCGCCAAGACAGACAGGGTGGTAGACCTCCGATCCCTCCTATACCGATGTCGTATACAACATTGTATCCTTTTTTGGTGCAACAAGGGTTAATAACTACAAGGTCACCGAACCCACCTCCGGATCCGCTCCCGCTTTCTTACCGTCCTAATGCTCACTGTGCATTCCATGAAGGTGCACCAGGCCATGATTTAGAAGGATGTTTTGCTTTAAAGCATATTGTGAAAGATTTAGTGGAAAGAAATATTTTATCTTTCAAGGACACTCCTTTGCTATCTCCTAAGGACCTCCCACGCCCAGGATTTGTTTTTGAGGAAGCCTCAGGCCAGCTGAACATTGGTCCTATTCCTGCACACAAATGCAATCTTCATCAGGTGCCTACAAAAAGGGATTTTCAGCCTCCCACGTGTGTTTCTCCCTAAGACAAGAAGAAGCGTGCTGTCAAAAGAGGAAAACTTAACCACCAGCCTATTCCCGTGCCGTTAAGCAAACTTTTCCCACTGCTGATGCAAAACACGCCGGTAACTCCTCGACTTCTCACCCCTATGCAAGGACCTTGGTACAATCCCAACCTGACTTGTGAATTCCATAAGGGAGCCGAAGGACATGACTTGGATAGTTGCCGAGCCTTAGAACATCTTGTGCAAGATCTGATCCATGGCAAGGACTTAATCTTCGAAGAAGATCGCCCAAGGACTGAATGCAAATTTCGCACTGGGACAATAGGGCATCCCATTGAAGAATGCAAAGAGTTCGAAGAGAAACTGATGAGCCTGCTAAAGAAGTTGAAACCTCAGGAAGGTACTTCAGACGCTGATGTCTCAACTATTGAAGCAAAAGACAAAGGAGTTGCAAGGCCTCTCAAAGTCCTATACCACAAGGAACAAGTGATTGGTGATGAAGACGTTTTCCCATCTGGACCCGAAAACTAAAATCTTTTGCAAACAATCCGCCAAAGCTGGCTGTGTTTTGTTTGTTTCGGTAGTTTCAATTGTATTTCCTTCACTTTGAATTTGTATTTGCTTACTAACTTTGTTGTCTTTTCAATTGGTAATATTAATGAAATATTTGTGCATCTTTTGGTTAAGTCCATTCGTTTCACTAATTTATTCTTGTGTTCACAAACAAAAAGTATCTTTATCCTGCTTTACTCCATATCAATTTATTTTTAAGCAAAGATTGGGGAGGATGATGAAGACCTTGTATTCATAATTGCTGCGGTATGCTACCAATTAAACCCTGCCGAGGATGTAAGGCATTGTTTCAATTCCCAAACACTGGAGAAATAAGGAAGATAATCCCTCGTTAACCCTTCGAGCCTAGAAGTAGGAGTTTTCTTTCTTTATACAAAAACCCTCAAATCTCAACCTTGGGGCAGGGTAGTTCTCAGTTTAACTTGGTTATGCACTCAAATGCAAGCGCTTTGTGCAAGACGCCAGTCAGCTCTCAAATCAAGTGACTTCCTAACTTTTGGAAACTTGAATGTATAGCTTAAGTTAACTGAGTTTAGGATCAGAGTTCATCACGAAGATTGGGTGGGACAAATAAATTTTGAGCCTTTATCATTTGTTTCATAAACCATGAACCAAGCCACGTTACAACCCTTAAAAGACCTAATTGAGGTAAGGTTGTTTTGAAAGTATACCACAGCAAGGTTGACTAACCTGACTCCTAACTATCTTTGCTATTTTGTGTGAGTCGATCACTTCATCTGTCATTCTGTAAATAACCAGATCCACTTGGTTTTCGATTGTTTAATCATTTCACTGCGTGTGTTTTCGTCAAAAAGTTTTATTTCCAAAAGTTTGCATTAAAACGTTGCATTGAAATTGCCAATTTTCAACAAAAAAATACTTGTTTGCAATACAATTCAATATCAAAGGAATCCCAATAAATGCCGGAGGCCAAGGAAATTTGACTCAATCAGGGGCAACCAAGTGTGAGGGTTTGCCAATCCATCATCCCAAGAGTTGGTGAATCTGGGGCAGAACTCTGCAATTCAGAATATTGGGGCAAGTCTCTTTGAGGTCATCTTATGACAAGTGTGGACTCCAGTGATCCATCATCAGGGGCAAATTTTATTTCCCCAGTCGTTTCTACTACAGTTTGAGTATTACGAATACAGTTGAACATAGGCAGTTATGTCTAGGATCATTTCTTTTCAAAAGTTTGAAGACATTGAAGCATCTGGTATGCCAAATCTTTTGTAAAATCCTTTTGATTATCTGTCAGCGAATCAGGGGCAATTAAGTCGAGATTCGATAAATCTCTAAAAGTCAACGACGTCTCATTCACAGATCAACCAAGCTGACTGGGGCAAGTTTGTTCCCTATTCGTCAGACAACCAGTCTGAAGCAAGTTCAAGGACCCTGTTGTGTGAATGCAGATAATCTGGGGCAGTCACGCCGAGATCTTTTCAAGAGTTTGAAGATATTGAAACACTTTGTATTTCAATTCTTCTATAAAATCCTCATGTTATCGTCTTCTGACAAAGACCATATAGCCTGGGGCAGATAAGATTTGAAGATGATAATTATGCCAGTGGGATGCATAATTACTTTGTTAGCTCCCCAGTGAGCTGTTATTTCAGCTAATTTTGACAATCTTCCACAGATTCTTTTCCAGTGAAGAAATCAGATTCATGTTGGTCATCCTCGTGATGTTATGCCTCAAGTGGAACACTCTTTTCACGAGCAAAGTTGTTGACTCTTCTTCATTCCCAGTTTTGGATGGGTATCCTTTGTCGAGGCGTTTTTCATCTTCGGTTTTTGCTTCTTGTCTGTTTCTTCAGCATAACATATGCATCATACCTTAGCATCTTTGCGTCCCTGTGCTTTGTTTTGCTTGTGGTCTTTTGTTTGTGCCTGTCCTTATTTCCCCAGTGAAGTAAGGACATTCCCGGTTTTTCCTTGTTTGTGTTGTGCTTGTCCGGTCTTCACCTTTGCGCGCCAGATTTGAATCTTTACACCTTTTTGTTCCCCAAGAAGTCTGCCTTTTGTTTTAAAACCGTTCTTGTTTGAATCGAGTCAAACCTGAACCGAGTCTTTGTTTGAATCGAGTCGAACATTGCCTCTTGTTTTAAAACCGTTCTCGTTTGAATCGAGTCAAACCTGAACCGAGTCTTTGTTTGAATCGAGTCGAACATTGCCTCTTGTTTTAAAACCGTTCTCATTTGAATTGAGTCAAACCTGAACCGAGTCTTTGTTTGAATCGAGTCGAACATTGCCTCTTGTTTTAAAACCGTTCTCGTTTGAATCGAGTCAAACCTGAACCGAGTCTTTGTTTGAATCGAGTCGAACATTGCCTCTTGTTTTAAAACCGTTCTCGTTTGAATCGAGTCAAACCTGAACCGAGTCTTTGTTTGAATCGAGTCGAACATTGCCTCTTATTTTAAAACCGTTCTCATTTGAATCGAGTCAAACCTGAACCGAGTCTTTGTTTGAATCGAGTCAAACATTGCCTCTTGTTTTAAAACCGTTCTCATTTGAACCGAGTCAAACCTGAACCGAGTCTTTGTTTGAATCGAGTCGAACATTGCCTCTTGTTTTAAAACCGTTCTCGTTTGAATCGAGTCAAACCTGAACCGAGTCTTTGTTTGAATCGAGTCGAACATTGCCTCTTGTTTTAAAACCGTTCTCATTTGAATTGAGTCAAACCTGAACCGAGTCTTTGTTTGAATCGAGTCGGACATTGCCTCTTATTTTAAAACCGTTCTCGTTTGAATCGAGTCAAACTTGAACCTAAACCTCGAGCTATTGTGAACTCGTTGTTTATCCTTTATCTCAGCTTTCAGTTGTTCTTGTTTGAATCGAGTCAAACATGAACCTTTACCCTTGATTTTTTTAGAAAACTAATTTTAAGCCAAGCTTCTTGGAACAATTTGCTTTATCAAGACTCCTATCTGGTGCGCAGAGTTTGTCTCTGTCTTTCTAGCTTTTCTTGAAGATCCCATCTTGAACTCTTCGGTATAAGAATCCCCAGGAAGTCTTTGCTTGGTTGTCTGTCTTTTTTTAGGCTAATCCCCGGATCAGGTTTTTCTTTCTGGTTTCATGCCCAGGAAGAGTGTGGGTTTGTTTTGTCCCCAGTAGTCTATCTCCCCGTTTTTTTCCTAGTGGAGATTGTTTTTTTGGTTTTTCCCCGGTGTTTCTTTGGGGTCTCCCCAGTGAGTCTCTTTCGTTGGTTAGCTTGTATCCCCATTGAGTTTTTCTCATGGATACTAGCTTTCATCTTTCCCTGGTGGAGCTTATCTTGTGTGTTTGCTTTCTGTTGTCCCTGGTGTCTGGTCTGTCTGCATCTTTGCACCTTCCTGGCATCATATCATCATTTTAGAAGTTCATGGCATGTCAGCATTTGCATGTCTATTGTTCGTCCTTAGCATTTGTGTTCCATCTAAGGGAAAAATTTTCGGTCTGCTATATTTAAATACCTTTCACCTTGATGCCCCTGGAATCTCCGTTCCTCGTGCCATCCGGTAAAGCTATTTAAATAGGGGCAAATGTTGTACCCCAAATTTTTACCCCTAGATGTCATCTTCATTTGTGCATCTTAGGCCAATCATCTCTGCATTGTTTGAACTAACCCATATCTTGTAGTTTGTTTCTTTGTGTTCAAATTAGGTTTGCATATCACCTTGAAGCTCCACAAGTTGTTTTGAAGCAAGTCAAGTCAACAAAAGATCTCCAGTGCAAGAACTTTGGAATTAGGGTTTTGCTCTGAAGAAATCACTGAGAAATTGGCTCTATCAAGTCAAGATTTGTGTGGTTTACTTACAACTTAAGGTCATCTACATCCAAGAGACATCATTCAACATGAATCCAAGATCTATTGGTCCTCAACAAGAGAAGTTTGAGCCTAAGCCTCACTATATCTCCAAATTAGGGTTTCTGTGATACCTGTCAGTCAATGACTTTGATTTTCATCAAGATGAACTCCCAAACCCTAATTCTTGATTCTATTGGGTTTATCAACATCCTCAATGGTCTCCTAAGACCTTTAGATGAGAAGGAAGAAGCAAGTTTACAAGATATGACCTCAGTGCATTCACAGTCAAAATTAGGTTTTTGACTGAAACCCTAATCCTTGGGAATTTTGGTTCAAATGAAGTGTCAATGGTTCTAATTATCATAGAATGTCTCATGAGGTATTCAAAGCATCAAGATCAAGTTTCATGAGGTTTCTTGCAAAAGAAGTAGGGTTTTGATCATGAAAGATTTCATATGTGAGATTTTCCCCCTAATAGCACAATTTGAAGTGACCATAACTCCTAAACCACGCACTCAAATTGAGTGACTCAAAGCTCATTGGAAAGCTCTTTTCAAGATATTCAATTTGTTCCATATGACTTTTCATCCAAAAATGCTTGGTTTTTGAGTTATGAAGCTTGCAAGATAATCTGACCCAACACTTAGAGAAATTTCAACACTTTTCTTCATAATTTTCTCTAACTTTGACCTCATTTTTCACCCGTTTCCACTTGGATTCAAGACTTGGATCCCAAATGAAAGTTTTATAGCATGATGAGAGCTTTCCAACCATATGTGGAACATCTCATTTGAATAAGCCATTCTCAAGTTATGGGCTCTCAAAGAAGGGTACTTCAAGTTGTGAAATTCTAACTTAGAAATTTTTTCTAAGTCTTTTTGTCTTTCCATGCGCATGAACTTAAGCAATTCTTTCTAATGATTCCAAACCTTATTTCAAGAATCTTTCCACATGAAATTTGTTCTCTCAAATGCCTAGTTTGCAAGGAATCAAAAATCTCATAAGTTGGATCAATGGTTGTTAAATTATGATGCACCAAAGTGGCTATGTTGAAGTGTTATACACACTTAGAAATTCAGGATGTTTTGATCTCTAGCTATTTCAAATCTCATCATTGCTTCCTGCTTGTTTCATATCACATTTCAACATGTCACTAACATGAGAATGTGTTTTAATCCGTGCCATTTTTCAAAAAGCAAGGAGCATAATATTTGGGCCATTGAATACAAAACCATCATGTGTAGTGACATTGCAACCTTGTTTCGTTGTGTTGGAATCACATTTCATTGAAATATCAGAACAAGCCTTTCTACTGTCCCTTTTCCATCAACTTTTCACACTATGCCTTGCAACTGGATAAAATCTAAAATAAGGATATGCCCAATACATATGGCTGACTTTTCATTAAGGTCCAACATACCACTTTTCTAAAACCGTGCAAGAGGAGCTTCCTAGTACAACAACTTTTGTACTATGCAAAGTGAGCATACACTAGTCAAAATCCTAAACCATCGTGCAAAGCCTTGGGTCCTTGATACCTGCAAACTTTCTGCTAACTTATGCCCTAACAAGCAACCTCCACAACTTCACTTGGCTCAAGACTGAAAAGTGGAAAGAGGGCCATGCGTGTAGTATCATGTTTGAGATATTTCTCCCTTGTGCCAAGCCAATGACCACTGAGTTTCCATGCAAACTGTCCATCCGTTCGCCTATAAAAGTAGCACCAACTTCATTCATTTCTCATCAAAAAATACAACATCAGAGCAAGCATTGCAATCCACAACACAAGCTTTGAGTGATTCTTTTGTGCATTGGCTCAGCAAGCAAGAAGAAGGAGAAGAATCCTTACAGCAGCTTCCAAGTTTGAGGGGAAGGTGCAGTGGACATATTCCACTAGGTAACTCCTAACCTTTTCACTCCTTATCCAAATGTCATATTCATTTGTCATGCTACATTATAGGTGTTTTGCACTTGAGTTGTTTTAAATGATTCTGTGAATGATAATGTGTTTGAGTTCGCATGATATATCATTACACTTTTGTTTCTATTTAGTCCGGAACATGTAATATTCACATCTTCATGCGAAAACGTGTGAAGGCATTCTCAAGTTTTTATTGTGTGTTAGTTTAGGCCGAACTATATGAATGTTTGGTTTGGGTTCAAGTTGGTATGATGTTTGTAGTACCACTCTTTCGCTCCACCCTTGCTCACATGCTCGTGTCTAAGTTTCGAATAACTCCTATGACACTATTATGTTCATGACTCTATGCTTATATGTTTAGGTTTGAATAGTTTTAAATGTTGTTATCATGTTCAACTGTTGCCTTTAAATGGGTTTGAATGAATAGCATGAAGTCCTATTTGGACTCGTATGGATACTTTGCATTGGTTTAATTTTGTTTCAGCTTGGACACTTGACCTTCACGTTCATTTTTCTCCCTGTTTAAGTGTTTGTTTTAAGTTGATAAGGGCCCATCGTTATTCTACTAAGTAAGCCCTACAAAGTGATGCTTCATTTCATGATTTTTGATGGAAAAGTAAGCATGAAATTGATTGAACAAGATGAGGGTTGACCACTGTTTTTTTCTGGTTTCCACGAGAAAAATGCATGGAGGGTTTGCATCTACATGAAGATGCGACGTCGTGGCAACGAGGGAGTGGATGTTTGCTATTTTGTCTTTTTTTCGACTTAAATGTTAGGTGACCGATCGGTGACCATGTCACATAAACTTTTGTACAGGGTCACATTTTCATTTTCATTATGCTGATGATTTTTATAAACACTGACCATTGGGCTTACCACTTTGCTCACTCGCTAGTAGCACTCCCATTTGTAGCCCAAACGCCTACCTAATGGTTTAACAGTTCAATGTCAATTACTTCAGCACCCCCATGCGTTTTTTCTCTTTTTTTTTTTATTTTATTAACTCAAAGTTTTTTTCCTTTATTTCAAATCTTTTTTAAACTTTTTATTTTATTTATTTTATTTAAAATTTTTTTTCTTTATTTCAAAAACTCCAAAAATATTTTATCTTTATTTAATTTTAATTATCAATTTATTTCTTAATTGTTTATTTAAGCTTAACTAGTAATGTGTGAGTTTTATTTCTTTTATCCTTGGATTAATTGCCAACTTTATTTATGAGTCATCTTTATTGATCATTTGAGTGTTTATTCACTAATTATTGTTTAGGTCTTGAACAAATTTATCCCATGTTTGATTTATCATATGTTTGACTTTGATGTGAACTTTGTTTTTCTTTAAGTGTCATCTTTGATTAATATCATCTCTCTTTATCCTGTGATTGTTTCTTGTGATTGTCTTCCTTAAGATTAATACATATTGATTTGTCTTTGTTTACATGTCTCTATGATGTTCATGTCCATCTTATCCATGCTTTTTTATGAAATACTTCTTGCCATACTCATGCTATTGTTATTTTAACCATCTTATATCAATATCTCTTGTTATCATATTCTATAACTGTTTTTATCCCCATTCCAAAGGAAGATGATTAATGTTGACTCTTAAAGTCATAGCCCCTACCTTAACCTAGTAGCCTCATAAGAGCTAAACCTTATTTCTTGGCCTCATCAGGGCCATGGAATCATAACTAGCCTTAGGAAAGAGTTTTACACTCTGTGTGATATTCATCCTAATGAATACTCACTTTCCCTCTTTAACTTTAAAACATAACATAGGACCATTATAACTAGACTTAGAGAGTTCTTATACTCTACAATGAGTTCACACTCATTTCTCCTCTGAATATTGACCACAGTCAATCATTCAGTAGAAGTAGAACTACGCATACTCTGATTCTATACCCGAGGATACGTAGGCGCAAAGTGCGATGCTTTGTCGAGTATACTTAGATACTAACCCCTAGGGTTTCAACCTTTAGCATAGAACCTTTAGCAAACATAACATAACACAAACTTAACAAGAGGTTCCCGTAGAGTACTATGGACGTCTAGGGTGCTAATACCTTCCCTAGGCGTAACCAACCCCCGAACCTTAGATCTCCCCCCTTTAGGTTTTTTTAACGATCTTGAACCTTTCCTTTAGATTAATCAAAGTCGGTTGTAAAAGAAATATGATGCAAGTTAATTAATAGCTTGTTATCCGATTTTCACCGCAACACCAGGAAAAAAAGGGCATCCCGGCGAACCATAAAAACAGAATAAAAAGGTTCGGGCAAAAATTAGGGATATAAATGAAAAATTGTACACCCGGTAAGTTGAAAACCCGAAAGGGCAACTTAGGCAAAAAGGGGTATCCCGGTGGATTGAAAACCCGAAAGGGCGGTCCATGCAAAAGAGGGAGTTAAGCGAACGATTGCGGTCTGAGTTATTTGTACCCCTTCACCGTTTCAGCAACTGACATTCCAAAGGATAGGAATCGGTCCAATCACTCCTCAGAAGGCAAGGTCGGGGAGTTTTGAAGACATACTGGCTATAGCAGAATCGGAACTCAGTAGAATGCCGTTTTCACATTGCCATTAGGATAGTTTCTTTTCTCAATTTACAGCAATCTCCTCTTTCCAGGGTTTGCTTCCGAATGTATTTGCCGATTTCAGGCATTCTTCAATAAATTGAATTTCAGTCAAAAGCTTCTTATTTTGTTTTTACTGCTTTGTTTGCAAAACATCCAAATTTTTTATAAAACATTGCATTTGAAAACATTGTGGCCTTACAATAACATGCGTAGAAAAACATTTAAAACCACTTTGAATGTTAAGTAATCCTGGATGGTGGATTCAAACCACGCAATATCCTGGGGCATGTGTACGTATTCTTTTGTTGCAGGTAATAGGTACAAGTGATTTCAAAGGTGAGGGTCATTTCTTCCAGACAAGTAATCACTTACCCCTAAGTTAGAATACCGGGGCAACTATATTCAGGAAAGGGTTTTCATGTCACCCTTTTGTCATAACTTTTACTGATTGAGTTCACCGTGTGATCGGCGGCCAATTACAGCAAGATGAGATCAACGAGGCGAAGCTAATAAGGGATCGTTGGATCTTATTAAGTCGATTCTCCCATCCAGAATGTCCAACAGTTACAAGCTTTTCTGTGTCGATAACGGTTGCAAATTCCCCAGTAGAGTTGCTTCACAGACCTCACAGTTAATGTTCAAGACGCAGTGAGTGTCCAGGAGTTTAAAGATGCCAAATCTTTTGTAAAATCCTCTTGGGACGATTTCTTTAGATCAGTCGCTTAATCTGGGGCAAAAGTGAGTTTGTGACCCTCCCAAGCATGGGGCATCGTGAAATCCCTCCGACAAGATGTGTTCCAGATCTATTATCTCCAGTAGAGTGACCTCTCAATTCTTGTATTTTTAGCTCAAGTCTCAGTATTTGTCTAAGAGTTTGTGGATGCTTGGTCTTCTGTAAAAACCTCTTAAGGGGCATCCCCAGCACGAGACGCTTTGAAGCAGTTCTCCCCAGCAGAGTTTATTGTAAACTCATTATCCCCAGTGGAGTCGTCAAGCGGAAGGTTTGCCTAGCGTGGGACATTGTGGCTCTTATTCTAAGCTCGACAGCTTTGTTCCTCAACAGATTACCGTGCATTTTCCCAGCAGATTCTAGGGACTCTTTCCTAGCATGTCGCAACAGAATGTCTTCTAACTAGGATTTACGTATCCCCGACGGAGTAGTTCCGGTCCCCAGCAAGATCGTGTCCCCGACGATTTGTTCTCAGCGAGAAGAGACTATAAATTCATTGCTTAGCAACTAGGGCTAAATACGGTTGTATCCCCACAGAGTTCAGCATTGAATCTTGTCAGTAATACTCCCCAGGTGAGTTGTTTTTTCTCCCTGTAGAGGTTTAGCAGATCAACAGAATCTCTTCCTCAGCAGAGTGTTAGTACATTCTTTCCCCAGCCAAGTCGGAAAGTTGTCATTCCTCCAGCGGAGTTGCTATGATCAGAATTCATCCCCAGACAGATGAAATAATTCCTGGCAGAGTCATCACTTCCCCATATCTCAAAGTCCAATTTATTTTTGGCAAGCGTGGCAATTTGGAGTAGACGGATTGTTCAGTCATTCTCCGGCAGAGATATTATCCTTTCAGGAGCTTCTGAGGTCAAATCATTGATCATCGTTCCTCAGCAGAGTCAGCAGGGATGTCTGATATATATGCAGAGCATAATCCAGTGTTGAATTTTTGCAAGAGTCCACCTACAGTGTGGCCAATCAGTAGTCAACTGACTTCATCCAAAAAGCATCTTTCAAGAGTCCACCCGCAGCGTGCCCCATCGGCATTTGTCCGGTTTTATTCGAAAGACAAAGCAAAGTCCAACCGCAGATTGGAAAAAGTCCATCTTAGGGTGGCAAATCAGCAAAGTCCAACCGCAGATTGGCAAAAGTCCATCTTAGGGTGGCAAATCAACAAAGTCCAACCGCAGATTGGCAAAAGTCCATCTTAGGGTGGCAAATCAGCAAAGTCCAACCGCAGATTGGCAAAAGTCTATCTTAGGGTGGCAAATCAGCAAAGTCCAACTGCAGATTGGAAAAAGTCCATCTTAGGGTGGCAAAGTAGGGTAAGGTCCAACCGTAGATTGGCGAAAGTCCACCCGCAGTGTGGCAAGTCAGTAGTCGTCTGACTCCATTTAAAAGACAGTTTCAAGACCAACCGCAGATTGGCGAAAGTCCACCCGTAGTGTGGCAAGCCAGTAGTCGTCTGGCGTCGTACAAAAGACGTTCTTAAAGTCCACCCGCAGTGTGGCAAGCCAGTAGTCATCTGGCGTCGTACAAAAGACGTTCTTAAAGTCCACCTGCAGTGTGGCAAGCCAGTAGTCATCTGGCATCGTACAAAAGACGTTTTCCAAGTCCATCCGCAGTATGGCAAGCCAGTAGTCGTCTGGCATCGTTCAAAGGACATTTCTCCAGTGTTATGGTTATCATCAGAGTTTTATCCGAGCAGAGTTCACGTGATTGGGTTTATATCCCTTTTCGTCTTCTCCACAGAGTGCAAATTTTCTGGTTATTTTTCGGTATTCAATCCCTCCATACCTTGAACGTCTGAAAGCAACCACTATCATCCATTCAGGTCTACAGATGATTGAATAGGGGCAGCTGTAACACCCCAAAATTTTCCCTCTCATATTTCATATCATTTAGCATACTTTCATTGCATTGCATTACATTCAAGTCATACATAAAGCATTCATCACTGGTTCAACATAGGGCATGTGATCAGTTGATTTCAGAGTATTGATCATCCAAAGCAAGAGAGCTAGAGCCAAGGGTCTCCCAACAAGCCTCAAGGGTCTCTTATATCAGATGACATCCCATTTGATCCCACAAGTCATTGGAAGATGGGAATTCATCAAGAAGTTGGACAGTTCATCATCTCCTAGCAAAAACAATTCAAATTAGGGTTTGTGATTCAAGCAGTCTTCTTGAGAGATTTTGGTTCAAACTTGATCTCAATGTTTTCTACATGATATCAAGTATCTAATGATGGAAGATTGCCCTTTGGTTCATTTCAGAAGGTTTTCAATTGGTCAGCTGCTTGAGAATCAAGAAATCAGGAGAAAGTCAAATGTGCAAAGGAAAAAGTCAACTCCTGACCTTTTTGGGTCAAATTTATGAAATTCAAGTCACATATGTTTACTGGACAAGATTTGATCAAGAAATGTCAAGAGGTTCATGGAAAAAATCAAGAAATCACAAAACTGCCCAAAATAGAAACTTAAGGTTTCTAAAAATGGCAAGTTTGGACCATTTTGCACTCCAATTCAAAGCATTCTTTCTCCATGATAAAAGCTTCAAACTTCAGGCCTAAGTTGAGCCAATTAAAGATCACATTCCAAGCTTCAAATCCATACCAAGAACTTTTCCATTGGATCAAAATTGAAGGAGTCATGATCAATCAAAGTTTGGTAAAATCAAGGCAAAAGCCAGGTCATGACCAAGCAAAACTGGGCTGGCACGCATGCATTTCATCAAACATGTGGTGTGCCAAATGTCAAGCCATTTTTCTCATTTAAGAAAGCTTCAAATGAAAAAATGTTGAACATCAAAGTTGTTCATCTCCATGTCCTCTTTAACTTTGATGTTGGGCATTTTCTCATTTGAACAAGTTATGGAGGTCATATGAGAGCTCAAACATGATGGTCTCGCTCTGAAATTTCCATAGGCCATGTTGCCATGCATGGCATAACTTGCCTCGCCCATGAGGCAGTTTTGGATCCTTGTGTTTCAAGTCATTTTCCATCACTTTCCAAGCCTCCATTCAATTTGATTCCAACAACAAACATGTTCTATGACGTATCTTCAATCCATAACCATTAAAAACTCACCATTTCATACAGTGTGCATAGAGAATTCCATCTCTAAACTTCCATGTTTTCACTGATGTGGGGCTGCCAAAATAGAATGTTTGCATTGTTGTTGTTGATTCATGTTATTCCACACGCATACAAACACCTTCCCAGCCTTTGCCTCATTTGAACACACACCATCTTACACATACATGCACACATACCTTTACTATACACCAAAGAGGAAAATGACAAACTTGTCTAACAAGTGTTCATGCTGCTGCACTAATATCAACACACACATCACCATCCTTCATCATCCTCATCATAAGTATCATGTCTTTGCCCACACATGATCAATAACCTCACACACACGAGCTCTTCTCCCTCTCATTTTCAAAATTGCTCATTCCACCCTATGCTCTCTCATTTTCACCATAATTAACCTTGGTTCTAACTGTTAAACAAGGTGGTTAATAGTTAACCATTGGTATAAAAGGATCTCTAACAGGAATTTACAACTAACAATTTCATTCTTCACATTTTCCCAAATTCTCACTCTCAAAAGCTCTCTGAAATTCTCTCTCTCTCTCTCTCTCTCTCTCTCTCTCGAAGCTTCCACATCCATTTTTCTCTGCACTTTCTTCATATATCATCAATAAACTTCAATGGAGCATTGAAGAAGAGTGTTGCTGCATCATTGAATCTTCATCTGAATTTTCTCTCTGAATTCTCTTTCTCTTTGCCACGAGTTCTCCAACTTTCTTCTTCAATCTTCATCATTCATCAATCTCAAGGCATTGGTGCATTGAAACATAGTACTGATCTTCATCATCTTCAAGTTCATCTCACTGATTTCCATAAGAATCGAAGCTCTATAGCATTTATTTTGCTCTCTGTGAAGCTCAAGAACTCAAGCATCACCTCTGGTTTTCTTGCAACTTAAGATTTCTTCAGTTACAGGTTCATATTCTCCAAACTTATTCTTGAGTTTTTCATGCGATTTACATTTGTTTCTGAATGATTTGAAGCTTAATAGAAGCTCTGGTACTTCCGGCTAGTTGATAGGCTCTCTAAGAGCATAGTTGCAGAACCTAGGGCAAACTTGATGTGTTCGATTCTCTTTGTATGATTGTGATATGTGAATTTCATTGCTAGATTCGTGATGTGCATGAGCTCGGCTTTCGTTTGATATACATTTTATGCATTTCTAGAACATGTGAGTAGTTCAGTTACCGGAGGTGGCCGGAGAAGATGACCGGAGGTCCTTCTCCGGCCGGTGAGGGTTTGACTAGGGTTTAAGCTCCAGATTATATCACAGCCGTTAGATCTTTGTAATCTTAGGGCTATAAAAGTGACAACGCATTATTGAACCACCCTCCCCTCATGTGACTTCTCTCTCTCAGCATTGTTGACCTTGACTTTTGTGTACGTGTGCATCCATACTTGTTAGCATGTGCCTGGCATCATATCCATCTGATTTGCATGCTTTGCTTGTTTGATCATCTTGACTACATCCAACGTATGTAATAGAGTCAAAATGTTGACTGAGGTGCATGGTATTATCATAGTCTGTGCGTTTGTGGACTGGACCTCAATTGTTATTCCCACCCCTATTTTTGGCCCCAAGGATGTTTTGAACTGCATTTTTACTTGCGTGGCACCCCCTGCATTATTTCTTTCACATTTTATTTTTATTTTCACACATGTTTCATTTTCTATTTTTAAAAATACCAAAACCTTTACAAAAAATCTAAATAAATTCATACCTCATCTTGACACATTTAAATAATTTTCCATTTTTTTTAATTCTGAGTTTCATGATTTTTGCTCATATTTTCATAATTTTCTTTTATTTTCCTTTTAAAGTGCATTCTTCATGATACTTGGTTTATTTTCATTTTAATTAAACTAGTTTCTTTCTGAATTTTTGAATGGAATTTAATATGATCATATGACACATATTGAGGCATCTCATATAATTTTGGTAGATTTTTAAAGTCATTTTTGCATAGCATTTGAACCATTTCTTTGTGCATCCTTCTTCTTGACATAATGTGACTTTGAACCCTTGTTTGAACTAGTTTCTTTTTGAATCTTTGTGTGAGATTTTGATATGTGTTTAGGCTCTGACTTAGGTGCTTTGTGACCTAATTTCATGTTTTTTACAAACCTTATTATACTTTTTCATTGCTTGATTATTATAGGTCACATTTGTGAATGTTCTCTTAACTTTGCAATCTTGTTTGATTATGAGGCACTTGTGCCATTGCATTAGGACTTGTGTGACCATTTTATAGGTCATTTCATAAATATTACAGGTCATCCATGTTATATTATAGGTCATTTGTCTTCATATTTTGGTTCATAAATGTTTGGTGCTTATGTGAACTAAGTTTGACCTAATTGTGTGCATCTTCTTCTATGTGCCTTAACATGTTTTGTGTGCATCTTTGTGACACCATTATTGCATTCTAATATGATCAAGAATATCATACATTACTAACTTGCATCCATTCTTATTCATGTTCATGTTTCATCCTTCATTCATAACTTGCATTACAAGTATGTCAAATCTTTTGAACTTGAGCATTGTTTGAACTTCTTTTCATCTTGTCTTCTCTTCTTGAATCATTGCACTCATGCTTTATATGATCGTTCATCTACTGAAATATGCATTATAATATGTCATTCACTTCTGACTTTGACATTTGTTCATGCATTTATTCATGTTTGTATGCCATATGCATTCATATTTCATCCATGCTTCATAACTTGGACTTGTATGAATCTTTGGCATCTTTCTTGACATAGTTTGACATTTTTAGGTACCCTAACCCTATTAGAATACCTTTAGACATAGCTACTGAATTTAGAAGTCCTTGAACACTTAGGGTCCTTTACCTTTAGACTTAGGCTTTGTTTGAACCCTAAGTTCATTTCATAAGTAGTTTGATGCTTAATTGTCCTCCTTCTTTCACTTATGCTTTCATATTCAATTGTTTATCTAACCTTTGCTTATAGGGGCTAATGGTAAGTTGAGTGTATGGATGTGCTTCCACACACACCTTTTTCCCTCATCTCTTTAAAGCTTTCTCTTTTGTGTTTGTGCAAAGCATTTCAATGCTTTTCTTTGTTCAACTTCTTTCTTCTCCCTCTTGGTTCATAACTCATCTTCTATCTTAGAAGTGAGTTATGTTACCTCTTGCTCTCTTCTTCTCTCTTCTTTTAGACTTAGGCTTCTAAGCCACACTAAACCATTAGGAACATCCAAGCATGATAATATTAGGGTGAGTCTTAGTCCCCTTTAGTCTTTACCTTTATTTCTTTTGAGTCTCTCTTCTCTCATCTCAAAACAACTTCAAAATACTTAATAAAGGTTGAAACCTCTTCATGAGCCTTATTCCATGGGGGGGCTTGCATATATTCCATCTTGGAATGTGTTGCAGGTTTTCTAGCATGATGTACAAGTCTTTAACATGAAGTGATTTCACAAACAAACTCAAAATTACTTCTTCATTTAAAAACAACAAAAAACATTTAATAATGGGAATAGGCTAGTGTACTTAAGCTTTTAACTTTGGAAGTAAGTTTGAGGATATTCCTTATGCTTAGTGTACTTCATCATCATTTCATTTTGGAATGATGTATGAGATACACATTCCATTGAAAAAGACTTAGGTACACTTACCTATGCAAAACACTTCAAATAAAAAACTTCTAAAACACTTCAAACAAACAATAACGTCTCTCCTTCGGGAATTCTCTTCTCATCTCATTCACTCTCAACGTGCGAACGTGCTTTTCCTTGTTCTCTTGCAATACGGTAACACACTCGATTCAGCGAGCCTGCAACACCTGAGCTAGAACATTAGCCGTTCCCTAAAAAACACAAACAGTTTTCCCTTAGTCAGGGGAACTACGTCGCTCTGATTCTCATGTTCCCGATGAGATACGTAGGCTGTGGGGTAGGGCCCATTCGAGCACTTCTTTTATTTTCCCTACATTTGTTTCCTGTTCTTTCAGTTCCTTTTTGTTTATCACCCTTTGAGCAGTACTTCAAGTGTGGATCCCGTCGAGTACGACGGACGTGAAGGGGTACGATAACCTTCCCTTCACGTAACCGACTCCCTTACCCGTTCTCTTTGGTTCGCGAGACCTCGTTCTTTCCTTTCTCCCGGGTTTGTGCATCATTACCTTTCCCTTTTTTTGGGATAAAAATGCCTGGCTGGCGACTCTCTTTCTTTCTTCCGCGCCACTTTTGCGTTTGTACCTGGATGAAAATCCCGGGAGCGACAGTATGCTCGTCTGTTCGGGACTCTTCAGCTCGACGAGAGACATCTGACCCCGTACGTCAGTTCAGATCTGTAGGGGTTCAACGGCACCACTACCAGACCATGGGGCTACGTTGAACTGATGGTCACATTCGGGGCCGAAGACACCGCCCGCCAAGTAAAGACCCGCTTCCTGGTGGTTGAATGCTCATCCCTCTACAACTGCATCCTCGGGAGGACCACCCTAGCCGAACTCACAGCAGTGCCATGAACGGTCTACCTCAAGATAAAGTACTACACGACCAGGGGACGTGTAGTTACGATGCACGGGGACATAGACGTGGCCAGGAGGTGCTTCGACGCTGCGATCAAAGACATGAGTTCCATCGGCACCAAGCCCAAGACCGGAGCAAAGCCATCCACGGACACCGTACAGAGGCCTCTCTCGCGCGTCAACGCGGTCGACCTCGATAGTAGGTTCCTGGACGAACACGAAGAGGGCGGAGCAGCGGACCTCGACCTCCAGGCGGAAAACAACGGGCGGCCTCTCCACCCAATGCGCCCCATCCCAGACGGAGACTTTGAGCTCGTGGCCCTCGGGGACAATCCAGACCGTAACTTGAAGATTGGCGTCGGGATCCCTGACCTGGAGAAGGAGCAGCTGAAGGCATGTCTCCGGGAGAACGCTGATCTGTTCGCATGGAGCGCCTCCGAGATACCTGGCCTTGACCCTGAGGTGGCTTGCCATCAGCTCGCAATAGATCCGGATGCTAGGGCCATAGCTCAACGTAGGCGTAAGCAGTCTCCCGAAAAAGCGGAGGCTGCTGAAAAAGCTGTAAAAGACCTCCTAGAGGCGAATTTTATTTCAGAGGCCAGGTACACAACCTGGCTGTCCAACGTTGTACTCGTCAAAAAGAATTTTGGAAAATAGAGGATGTGTGTTGACTATACTGATCTTAACCGGGCATGCCTGAAAGACTGTTATCCTTTGCCTAACATCGACCAGCTGGTCGACAATTCTGCAGGTTACAAACTATTATCCTTCATGGACGCCTACTCGGGATACAACCAAATTCCCATGGATAAGGTCGACAAATAGCACACGGCTTTCATGACCGGGTCGGGCAATTACTACTACAACATAATGCCTTTCGGCCTGAAGAACGCCGGTGCGACCTACCTACGGATGATGAACAAGGTTTTCCGGGCTGAAATCGGCGACATGCTCGACGTCTATATGGATGACATGATCGTCAAATCCGCGGAAGAAGTCGACCATGCCACGCACCTCAAGAAGGTGTTCGACACAACAAGGAGATGCCGCATGAGGTTCAATCCCGACAAATGCACCTTCGGCGTTCGGGCAGGTAAGTTCCTCGGCTTCTACCTCACAGAGCGAGGAATCGAGGCCAACCCCGACAAGTGTAGGGCTTTCTCTGAGATCCCTACTCCGGACTCGAAGAAGTCAATACAATCATTGAACGGGATGCTCACCGCCCTCTCCCGCTTCGTCGCCAAGTCTGCACAATACGCGCTCCCATTTTTCAAACTTCTTTGACAAAAAGCGACGTTTGAATGGAGCAAAGAGTGCGAGCAGGCGCTCATCCACCTAAAACAAGTCCTATCACGACCCTCAGTCCTCTCACGGCCTCATCACGGGGAGACACTGTTCTTGTATCTCGTAATCACGAGTGAAACGGTCAGCGCCGTCCTCATCCGGGAAACCTCGGACGGGCAGAAACCGATTTACTTCACGAGTAAAGCCCTCCAAGGCCCCGAGCTCAGGTATCAGCAGATAGAGAAAGTCGCCCTGGCCCTCGTCACCGCGGCCAGGAGGCTGCGTCATTACTTCCTAGCCCACACTGTCGTCGTCAGGACCGAACAGCCTATAAGGCAACTCCTGGGATGACCAGATATGGCGGGGAGGATGCTCAGGTGGTCGTTCGAACTCGCCGAATTCAACATCCAATACGAGGGAAGGAAAGCCCTGAAGGCTCAGGTATTGGCCGACTTTGTGGCGGATATGACCGTCCCGAAACCTTCGACCAACGGATCCCAAAAGTGGACGATCTATGTCGACGGAGAATCCAGCACGAAGGGAAGCGGGGCGGGCATTATCCTCGAAAATGAGGAAGGCATCCTGATCGAGGTTTCCCTCGAACTATCCTTCCCGACGTCGAACAACCAAGCAGAGTACGAGGCTTTTCTCGTCGGGCTTCGGTTGGCCGAGGACCTCGGCGCCAAGGAGGTCAAAATCTTCACTGACTCCTAGCTCGTGGCCTCGCAAGTCCGAGGAGAGTACCAGACCAAGAACGACAGCCACATCGAATACTTGACCTTGGTGAAAGAAAAGATGAAAAAATTCACCTCCGCGGAAGTAACCCACATCCCTCGCGAGCACAACACCCGAGCAGATGTCTTGTCTAAACTGGCAAGCACAAAGAAGAAAGGCGGAAACAAATCCGTCATATAAGAAGTGCTTTCCCACCCGAGCATCGACAAACCCGTTTCGGCAGCGGACGTGAATGCAATTAGGGACAGCAATTGCTGGATGACCCCGGTATACGAATATCTCACGACGGGCAAACTGCCCGAAGATCCCAAGGAAGCGGGGATGGTCAAACGGCGGTCATGCTCGTACACAATAGTCGAGGATAAGCTATACCGGTAAGGGTTTTCAATTCCCCTCCTCAGGTGTGTCGAGGAGGTCAAAGTCCCCGACATACTCCAGAAAATCCATGAGGGAATTAATGCACAGCACCTCGGAGGACGATCGTTAGCCCGTAAAGCACTTCGGGCAGGGTATTACTGGCCCACCATGCAACAGGATGCCAAGGAACACGTCAAGAAGTACGATAGATGCCAGCAGCACGGGGACATTCACCTCGCTCCTCCTAACGAGCTTAAAACAATGTCCTCCCCATGGCCGTTTGCATGGTGGGGAATGGATATCCTCGGACCTTTCGCCGTGGGATCGTACCAAAACAAATACCTCATTGTCGGGGTGGATTATTTTACGAAGTGGATCGAGGCGGAAGCGTTGGCCAAAATCACGGCCTTCAACATACTACGTTTCTACAAGAGGAACATCCTCGCCCGATTCGGCGTACCCCAAGCTATCGTCACCGACAATGAAACACAGTTCACCGACAGGAACTTCCAGAACTTTATCACCAAACTGGGCACGAAGCAGCACTTCACGTCAGTCGAGCACCCTCAAACAAACGGGCAAGCCGAAGCGGTGAACAGAGTAATCCTCTGAGGATTGAAATGTCGATTAGGCGAAGCCAAACAACGGTGGGTCGAGGAGCTACACAGCTTCCTATGGGCCTACCGAACAACCACGCATTCCACGACCGGGGAGACCCCTTTTCGTCTAACCTACGAAATGGAAGGGGTGATCCCCGTGGAGATCAGGGAACCCTCGAGGAGGACGGAAGCCCCCCTCGACGGAGATGCGAACAACAAAGCCCTGAGGGAAGAGCTCGATTTCATCGAGGAGACACGTTCGGGCGCTTCTCTCCGAGAAGCTTCAGTTAAACAGAAAATAACCTTGCGTTATAACGACAAAGTTATCAAACGTGATTTTCAAGTAGGCACCCTCGTCCTGCGAAGGAACCAGAAAGATTCGCGAGAAGGCAAACTCACCGCGAACTGGGAGGGCTCGTACCACGTCCGCGCGAAAACGGGGACAAGAGCCTACTTCCTAGAGAATCTGCACGGGGAAGAACTTGCTCGACCATGGAACGCTGAGAAGCTAAAACAATATTACAGTTAAGCACTGCCCGCGACACACTAGCATCGCGGTTACGGGGACGCACTAGGGTACAAGCGCGACACCCCTATACAAAACCGATGGTCAAGGGCTGCGTTATGTGTGCGCGAGCACTTTGATCCAATAGGGACACCTCGATCGAGCTCCTGCATCGTCGTACCAATTAGGTAGAACACCCAGCTCGCGATGGGAAGTTCACGCCACGAAGCTAAGACCTCGACCGAGCTCTTAGCCTCGTCGAAGGCCGGAATATACTTCTGGCCACTCGACCAGCTCTCCACGCAGTCGAGGATTATCAAAGTCGAGCAAGCCCCAAAATCTCTATTACTTCAAAAATAAACAAAGTATAGCAAATACAATAACATCACACACAAGCGAAAACATACAAGCATAACACGAGCAGATAAACGAAAATGCATTAAGCGGGCAGAAGCCCATTGTACAGGTGTTACAGACAAGTATCAAGAAGCCCTTGGCTCGCAGGCCGGGCAAAGATCATCACAAATGGCACGCAGGCCAAACAAAAGACCAAAAAGTAGTGGCGCGCAAGCCGAACAAGCAAAGGAACTAAACAACGATCTCTTCCTCGATCCGGTCAGCATTCTCCCCCTCCTCCTCCTCTGGCAGGTCCAACTTACCGTCGACCACACGAACAAACGGGTTAATCCTGTCGAGCGCGAGTTGGACACCTGGATTTTCGGCTTCGACCTGCTCCACAGCATTTTTGAAACCTATCTCGAGGGCCTCCAAACTATCTTGTTGAAGCTCCCGAATCTTAGCGATCAAATCCGCACGGCTGGCGAAACCTTTCTCCTCGGCCGACTCATTTTCTGCAGGACGGGTAACAGCTTCCAACTCTGTAATTCTGGTTCGAAAGCGGTCACGCTCCTCTCGAGTCACCTTCAGTGCAGGGTTGGCCTGGTTCAACTCGTCGAGGACACGGGCGTGCTCCTCGGACTTGTCCTGGGCCTCTCGCAAGTCAACCTCAATTTTGTCCTTCTCCTTCTCAAGGGCAGTGTACTCATCTTTTATCTTTTGCAGTTCAGAGGCAGAGGGGGTCCCCTCGCTTAGTATCAAGGATGTCTCAAAGACTCGAATCATCGCCGCCAGGTCCTCGACAAGCGCCTCTTTTCTGGCCGCTCCATCCATTCCCAGAACTGCATTCACCTCGGCCTCACCGACGACGGGAGGGCTTCCCCCGAAGAAGTTCCGCTGAAGATGGAAGACGGGCAGTAGAAACTTCTCCGTGGGGACATGCTCCTCGAGGTCCACGAGGACGGGCCCCTCAGTCCTCGCCCTTTTTGCAGGGGTACTCTCTGGAGGGGGAGACTGGCTGCAATGTGGAGAAGACGAGCTGCTCGTCACGCCGATCGACACCGCTGCCTGGATAACGTCGCGAATACGGCCCTTAGCTCGTTTGGGAGCTCGCTCAGCAGCCATCTTCATGATACGCTCGGTGGCGTTTGACATTTGAGCTGCAAGGGAAAACACGATACAGGTTAGCACAAGGAAACAATACTAAGTGCACGCACGAACAGGATAATTGGTTTCTATCTAAAAACCTCTTGGCCTCATTAGGGGACTTGCACTCAAGGAGAGCCTTGGTGTTTATATAACGGGCCTCGATCCTAACCCTTCCCCGTGAGTCGAGGATAGATTTTACATCCCTCGTTACACACACCGCCCGGTTGAAGCCAGTGACATACGCGACCAGCTTAGCGTACCCCTCTTTGTCCTCCTCCGACAGTTCGCTGGGTTTCACGAGGTATTCGTCCGTACCAAGCGCAAAGTGAGCATCCTCCCACTCCAGGGGGAACTTGGACACAGACCTCTCCTGCCCGGCACTGTCGGTCACGATGTCATAAAGCGTGCCCACAGCCTCGTGCGTCCCGGGCATGACATAGTAAAACCTATCTTTGAAATTCCTAACCGAATCCGAATACGCCTTGAATAGGTTCCTTGGCTGTTTGAAGGAGACCCAACTATGTCGCCCCTGGTCAGTTGCCCGTTGGAGGTGGAAGACGCGATAAAAGAGCGAAAGGGTTGTCCCGACATTGAGATAGTCGCACACGATCTCAAAGGCCCGCATGAAGGCGAGTGCGTTAGAATGGAGTTGAGACGGCGCCAGGTGCAACCGGTTGAACACCCCCACCTGAAAGCTGTTGAAGGGGAGGCGAATATCGGCCTCTTTAAAAGTGAACTCATACATGGGGAACCTTAACCCATGGTAATTCGAGCAGATCCGGTGGTGTTTTCGAGGCTGAAAGACCGACCATTTTGCCTGTTCGCCCTCCGCGACGTCCTCGACGAGGGCGAAAACGTCCGTGTCGTCGATGGCAAAACGGGAATGCATGCGTAGAGGCTCCTCTCCGGCCCAGTCGACAGTCGGACGCAGGAGCTCCTCCCCGGGAAGCTGTGCGAGGTCGTCCACGTCGGGCTCGGTGTCTATCTGGAGAATCCCCGTAAGCCTCACGATCATTCTTACCAGAAAAGCAGAGGAAATAGGTGAATTTGTTGGCCACGACCAAATCCACCCTTCCACCGCCGATCAAGTGAAAGGGCAGCGAGAGCACGGAAGATGCTCGGGACAATGACGAACTACCCGATACCGTTACGCCGGACCTTCCCTAGGTCTCTGATCATCTCTCGCTTCACCTCCCGGGACATTCATCGCATGTCCTAGGGGTATTCATCGGGTCCTCGGGATATTCATCCTAAGCCTCCTCCAAATCCGACGGAACCCTAGAAACGTCCTGCCGTTTCTCACCGGAGGCTCCACAGCCGTACCAGAAACTTTACCAGTTTGCCGGAAAACTACTAAAAGAAACAAAAACGGAACAGAAAATGATTGAAGGCTTACTTGAAACGGTGGTGGAGAGCGGACCGGTACGGTGAAAACGGCAGCGTGCGGTGGTGTACGGTGGTGGAGCAGCGACGGTGAACAGATGAGAAATCCGGAGCGAAAAAGGTGGGAACGTGCAAATGACACGAACTCAACCCTTTTATAGGTCCCTCACGGGACTCGAGGAGTCCCTAGGCTTTTGAGTGCCCTAGGCCTAGCCGCCCCTAGGCATTAATGACAGACGACACGTGGCATACGCGTTCCCGCGTTTACCTCTTCACCTGCCTCTCTCCTCGGCCTCTCAACCGTCCATCTTCCCCGCGTCACTGTCTTCGCGAGTCGCGCAGAGTCTCAGATACGTGCCCGTGCAACACCCCGTGCTCGTGGCCTCCTCACTGCGTTTTAGCTCGAAGACACTTCATCGTCGACATCCGTACGAGGAGCCTTGCGTCAAGCCGATCCAAAAGTCATTACTCCGACATCTCAGAGCAACGACTTGGGGGGCTACTGTTCCAGACTGGGCCGCGGTATGCCCAACGGTCGGGCAGGCCCAATTCAGTAATGGGTCGGCCTATCGTGATCTTTCCTATGACCAGCTCCGAGCACAGCTTCGCAGGGCCGAGGACCCCACGTGTCCTCCACTCGTTAGTCGCCTAGCAAACACCGATGTCGGGCATAACCTTACAGTCGGGGAGAACCTATTTCTCCTCGACCTTTACGTGTTCCTCCCCACGAGGACACGTTCTCTTGTAACTTCCCACTCCCGAAGGAATCGGTCTGCCCTACTTCCGGAGATTTAGGGTCCGTTACACCAGGGCGAAGACCACGTGATGGTCTTCACTACGCCACGTAAGCCCTGGCAGTTGCTTGGATTGGGCCTTGCAATCCGGCCCAGTGCAAGTAACCGTTGGCCCCGCGCCGGGGGCTCTCTATAAATACCCTCTCACTTGAGAAGGTCAGGTTACACAACATTTTCTAACTCTCACCTGTTTTTCTGTACTTGTTTACTCCCTTTCTTACTTGAGCGTCGGAGTACCTTGCAGGTACACCCCCCTCGTATCATCATCACCGGAGCTGAAGTCCATACGACGTTGCTGGCCACTGAACAACTGTCTGATCCAGGTACGATCATATATATATATATATATGGGAACGTATCATATGAGAATGCCATTTTTATGTGAGAACATAAGAATGAATCTCAACCATTAGATTTTAAAATAAATGGTGGAGATTATGTGTCAGTTTTTTTTCTCTTTCCTCCGTCATTTATTTTAATAATGGAGGAGAGAGAAAAATAAAAATCACACATAATCTCCACCATTTATTTTAAAATCTAATAATTCAGATTCATTCTCATGTTCTTATATAAAAATTGCATTCTCATAAGATATGAACCCATATATATATATATATATATATATATATATATATATATATATATATTAGGTTTAAAATAAATGGGTGAGAGGAGAGAGAATATTAATTGTCAAAAAATAATATTTTAATTCAATTCATTTATTTTAATAATGGAGGAGGGAGAAAATAAAAATGACACATAATCTCATCCATTTATTTTAAATCTAATGGTTCGGATTCATTCTCATGTTCTCACATAAAATTAGCATTCTCATATGAATGTGTTTGGATCTATATCACATAGACGTGTGTTTGATCAGTTGAGAAGGAAGCTTGATGACAAGTCTAGCCAAATGATCCTGATAGGATATTATTCGACTGGTGGATACAAATTGTTTGATCCCTTGAAAAAGCTAGTTGTGATCAATAGAGACATGATAATATATGAGCTGAAGGAGTGGGATTGGAGGGACATTGTCAAGAAGGATGCAATGAGAATCTTATGTGATGGATAAGCAAGTAAGGCTGATAGAGAATTTTATAAGAAGAAGTAAGAAATCAAGCAGGCACAAGTAGACCTTAGAGAACAAGAAACATGCCTGTATGGTTGCAGGAATGTGTGTTTACATAAAATAATATGGTCGATGATGAAGGTGAACTTGTCCATTATGCTTTCTATTCAGATATTGAGCCAATCAACGTAACTGGGGCATTAAAGGACTCGAAGTGGATGTAAGCCATGATGGAGGAACTTAAGTCCATACAAGTGAACAAAACCTGGTCACTTATCAAATTGCCACATGGTAAGAAAATAATTAGTGTAAAGTGAGTATACAAAGTGAAGTTGAATCCAAAAGGAGAAGTAACCAGATACAAAGCAAGAATATTAGCTAAATGATTTCTTTAGATATAAGGAATCAACTTTGACAAAGTTTTTGCGCCAGTTGTTTGGATCGAAACACTCAGGTTGGTTGTTGGCCTAACAAACATGAACAACAGGTATATGTGTCAGATGGATGTGAAATGTGCATTTTTAAATGGCCCCTTAGATGAAGAAGTTTAAGTTACACAACTATTTGGGTTTGTGAAGCAAGACCAAGAAAGCAAGGTATATAGGTTGTATAAAGCTCGGTATAGATTCAAGCAAGCTCCAATAGCTTTGAATAAGAAGATAGATAGTTTACTGAGGTAAAAGGAATTTGTGAAAGGCAAAAATGAGCATGGAGTATATGTCGAAAGAAGCAGGAGTGAACTGTTTGTACTATGCCTCAATGTCAATGACATGTTGATAATAGGAAGTTGCAAATGGGTGATCGAAGACTTTAAAGTTGATTTGAGCAATGAGTTCGAAATGTCTGACCTGGGCAACATTACATACTTCATTGGTGTCAAATTCTACAAGAGTAGTAAAGACCTAATGATGTATCAAAGAAGATATGCAAGTGAAATACTCCAAAGATTTGAGATGGAAGACTGTAATACAACTTCGACACCTGCTGAACCAAGACTGCAACTGTCGAAAGACTCAAATGAAGATGATGTCGATCCAACTTAGTATAGAAGACTCATTAGATCATTAAGATACCTTTGTCACACAAGGTATGATCTAGCATACAATGTAGGTATAATGAGTATATTCATACATAAGCCAAATGTATCACATCTTGCAGACACAAAGAGGATACTAAGGTATCTCAAAGGAACTCTCAACCATGGCATTTTATTTCCTGGAGAATATGAAAGAAAAGAATGCAAACTAATGGGTTACACCGACTCAAGTTGGTTTGGTGATACTGATGATAGAAAATCCATATATGGTTATGTGTTTATGCTATGTGGTGCACCAGTTGCTTGAAGTTCAAAAAAAGGAACCAGTAGTAACGCTGTCATCATGTGAGGCTGAGTACATAGATGCCTCTTTCTGTGCATGTCAAGCAACATGGATGGTAAATTTGATCGAAGAAATTACAGGGAAGAATTCTGGCGAATTGACCATGTAGATCTACAACATGTCTACTATCAATTTGACAAAGAATTCTATAGCACATGGAAGAAACAAAAACATCATGACAAAGTTCCATTATCTTCGAGAGCAAGTAACAAATGGAAGGTTGAGCCTATAACACTACAAATCAGAGAATCAAATTGCAGATATAATGACAAAGGTTGTGCAGGTTGAATTGTTCAAAGAGATTAAGAACAATGATGAATGTAGTTAGCTTAGACATAATGACAAAGGGCGTGTTAAATATGTAATTCTTTGTGTTAAGATTTACTGTATGATTCGACAGAGTCGAAGTCGAATGTATTCAATAGTAGTCGAAGTAGATAGCAGTCGAATGAGTTAACTTCGATAGAGTTAAACTTAGCATTTTGTTTTTGTAACAATTAAGTCAGTTGGAGATTTCTTGGGGTGTAAGTAATCTCAGTTATAAATAGGGAGATATCTTATGTTTGTATAACGACTGAGAGTAACTCAAATTAATTCAATAAAATTTATTTTTTCTCCCAAAACCCTAATTTTCATATTTCTCTCTTTTCTCTCTCAAATTATCTCGTATCATCAAATATTTGTGCAGAGCAATCATCTTTCAACCAAAGTGTGGTTGAATCATTCAAGTGACGAGTGAAAAATGAAAGGAGTGATTAATCAAGAAGATTTTCATTCAATCAAGATTGATTCAGATTATCTTCGAGATTAGGGTTAATTCAAACATAATAGACAACATTCGTAAAATCAAGATACACAAAAAAATTATTTAGACCTTTATGCCTCTCATATGTGACCGTCATTTATTTAGGCCTCAGAGAGTGTGTAGGTACCCCCCTCTCTATTAATCAAATGGGCAACCAGAAAGAGACCATCTTCAAAGGTAAATTTCATTGACTGCAGGAACATTTTCGTCGTCAATGGGAAATGAAAACTAACGTCCCAATCACTTTCTCAAAAACTCAATAGATGGAAATTGAGAAAGAATACATGCTTGTAATACCAATCGTCCCAATATGTGGCAAGCACAGTCATAAAAGCACTGTCTACGTGTAGATGAGGACCTCAAAACTTCATCATGTGGTCTGGAAAGTCAGATTCAGCGACCTCAAACGTTAAATACTCACCCCCTCTAATGAATGAATGAATCCGTGCGTAAAGGATTGTCTATGCAGATCCACCTTAAGAAGGAAACACTTCACGACCTATTCCCAGAGAACCAGCTGAAAAAAATAACAAAACAAGCACTTTATTAAGGGACCTATTGGCGCTTGTTAATATTTTCAGCTGATAAATATTTTTATCATATCTTACAAAGAAACATGTCTTTTTTATAATCATTTGAAGACATTGTTATTGAATAATGAAAACATAAATTAAAATTTACACTACTAAAAATAAGACATTTGGTTAAATGATTTTACATCAGATTTCAAGATATATGATGTGAAAAATATTTGTCAAAGGATTTTACATCAGATTTCATAACAATATGAAGTGAAAAATATTTGATTTAGGGATTTTACATCAGACATTTATTTCCACTGATGTGGAAAATAACGCGGTGGCAGTTTCGTAAATAATATGAAATTTTGTTATAAAGGATTTCACATCGGGCCTGGAGTTGCACCCGATGTAAAAAGTTCACTGATGAAAAAATAACAAGGTGGCAGTTTAGTAAATAATATGAAGTTTTGTTCTAAAGGATTTCACATCGGTCCTGGATCTGAACCCGATGTGAAAAAGTAAGGATTTCACATCGGGCCTGGATTTGCACCCGATGTGAAAAGTTTACTGATGAAAAAATAACAAGGTGGCAGTTTCGTAAATAATATGAAGTTTTGTTTTAAAGGATTTCACATCGGTCATGGATTTGAACCCGATGTAAAAAATTGGACGTTTACATCAAGTTTCTTTGCAACCGATGTTAAAATTCTAATCTCACTAAAACCTAGTGAATATCATTTTTCTCCCAACAGACCAAACAAATACTCTCTCTTTCTTGCTATTTCGTCGAAGTTGCAAAACCGTTTTTCTACACCACAACCATGTTTTTCTTATCAGGTATTTTTCTCCTCCTTCTCCGTTCTTATCTTCTATTTCATTGTCGAAATCTGAAAATTTTGCTTCAACTACTCACAAACAATCTCGTCCCACTCAACCCCACTATGTTCCTCAATTCCGTTCCAATGTTCCTCCTCCCTACAACAACCGAACCCATTTCCCTCTGTCCGATGACTCATCTTTCAATCGCTCCGCTCACAGACCACGTGGCCGAGGCGGTTACGGTTATGGCCATCCACGTCATTTCCCTCGACCCGAACAACAACCACGGAACTTCAACTATAATCACGATCCTCCTCATCGAAAGAATCGCTATGCGGCTGAACCCCGAATTGAACCCCACATCATCGCTTCATTCGTCTTCTTCATTTCTTTTTCTTATTTAATTTTAAGTTCCAGTAAATTGTGCTGAATTTTTGGAGATTGAATTCATTGAATTATCAGGATTGGCTTCTTCATACGAAGGGTGGGGCCCGTAAATCAAGGGATTAACTGGGACTGGCGTACCTAATGACGAAGACGATGCCGTTTGGAGTGGGGGTGACAATGAGGATGGTGGAGGTATCGAGGTCTGCGCTTTTGATAATCGGGGCGTGGGTCGGAGCTCCGTGCCTATCAGAAAGTCCGATTACTCGTAAGTTACATCTTATTCTTATGTTTTGGATTATTCATTTCAGTGATACACTGTTTGGCTTAATTTAAGTAACAATTTGAAAAAGTGGAATTTAAGTAACATTGTTTGGCTTATTCACAAAACAAGTCTTTAATAGGAAGTGATTTTGAATATTGGTGAATGATTGTTCAGTGCAGAACATAGATCATGGCAACAGATGCTATTAATTTGTTGGATCAGTTAGGTTGGAAAAAGGCACATGTTTTTGGCCACTCAATGGGTCAGTATTTTCTGTTTTTTATTTAGTTGAAATTCAGATGGTTTATTATAAGATTGGTTACGCTAAGTTTATTTATTTGTGTTTAATTTTAATTATGTTTGTTGCCTAATGAAACAGGGTCTATGATAGCTTGTAAATTAGCAGCAATGGTTCCTGATAGAGTTCTTTCATTGGCGTTGCTCAATGCAACGGGTGGAGGTTTTCAATGTTTTCCAAAGGTATTTTTGTTTTTAAGAAACTATGTGATTAGAGCATTGATGATGCAAATTTCGTAGCGTTAGTTAAATAACTATATTGATTGCTACCAACACTTGAATTAGAAACTCAGTTCAGGATGAGTGGACTTGCATATGTTGTAAATGGAATTTCTTAGTGTTGGTTTTAGGTGATCCTTTTTGAGAAATTTACTTGAAAATTTTGCAGACTTTAGATGTTTAGTGTGCTTAGTTTGGAACCTATGAAAAATTTGCAGACTTTAGATGTTAAATACGAGTTTTATATTCGAGATGAAGTTGGAACTATAAATTCATGGGTTTGTATGAAATTGTGGTTCTTGTTGAAATTCATTGAATTGCTAATTGTCCATTTGTAAAGGATATCTTAATTTAGACTGATATTGATGCATCATTGTTTATTTGAGATTGAAGCATGGAAGTATTATTCAGGATCAATAATTAGTAGATTTGTAAGCATATAATTCAACGAGGTGGGTGGTGCTACACTAAGAATGATATTTTCATTGAGTTGTGTATCATATTGCTGTAATTGATTGAAAACTTATAAACTAAAACAAATTTTGCAATTTTTGTGTAGGAGAGTATGCTACTGCTAGGGCAGCATCAACAGCTGGCACAATCATGGTGTGATTTCCGTTTTATTTTTTCTCTACTTTAGTTTTGTTCCGAAACATCACCTATATTTATTTGTAGAGAACCAATAGTGTGATGCTGGAAGAATTAAGCATGAGTACTTCAAGAGTAGTGGCAAGGCATTTTGGAAATTTAGTAGCTTTGTTGAATATGCTTTCTTGTTACAAGTTAATTTTCAAAACAAATTAGCATAATTTTTGTGAGTGATAATATTAAGATGTAGGTTCTAGAAACATAAAGATTTAGGCTCTAAATGTAATGCCCTGTATAATATATCTCTAGAATAATACCATACAAGCATTTTATTTGGTACTGACACATCAAAAGTGCCTAATGGCATAGTTCACATACTTGTCCATTTCTAAAACATAAATATAACACATGGCACAAGTCATGGAAACTAGCCAAAAATAATAAAACTAAGAATGATATACAATATCCTCAATTGTATACAACAAAAGAATACACAGCGGAATAAGCTTAACTAAGCTTCTCTTGAAACATCCGAGCATCGCTCCACTTGTAACCAAACATGCACCTGAAATAAAATAACTATAGTGGGGTGAGATACATCAAATCTCAGTGAGTTCCCTATCCTATAGATTCTCTCGGCTTTACAGGGTTCTATCAATCCTAACTCAAGTCAAGGGGAAGGGAAAAAGACCTTGAGTACACAATCTCACAATCTCACACTATATGGAAACATGTCATGAGTTCATCAACTCACAATATCACTAATCGGTAACCACACCAAGGCATCCCCTGTTCCCGTCCGCTTCTACGTCTAGAAGTCGACCCGAGTCATGGATCCTGGTAACCTACTTGACATACGAATGGATTCGGGTTCTACGGGCCATTAACCGTTATGAACCGTCACTTCACACGGGCCATTAACCGTCACAAGCATACGCTCCCAGAGCGCCATTCGTACTGCACGCGGGAATCAAACCTGCCAAGTAGTCGTGCACATGTTTCAGAGGAGCTCGAGACCCATGAAACGCACTCACAAGATAACCGGTTACGATTACGTGATCTCACACACAACGTGATTGTATTCGACAATCACAAGGCCACAATGCCTTAAGGCCACAATCGCCTTAACAATAAAACATAACAATTCTACATGTTCCATACTAGTGTTTCACTCACCTCTAGACCATTACTCGGCAAGGATGCACATCTACATCGAATGCACGAGCATCGCCATCTAGATTATTTATCAATCCTAGCCACAACCTAGAATCATATCATTAGGTTTTGGGGTAAGGTTTCCTCACTCTTCCTAATTCATTTTAAGCATGCATATATCTTTCATTCACAATGCACAATTACATAGACATGGTATAATCACAAATATTACAAGTAACACATATAATAACATAACACATAAAACACCCCTTTCGGGTTCCCTCCGATTCATTTAATCGGGTACCAAAATCAATACTTCTCATTCTTATCCCGTAGGATATTTCCACAGCTTTACATCGGCTATAAATATGCCTCGATCGGATTTACGATCCAAAAGATGTCAATTCCAACATTTCACAAAACATTACTTTCCTTCATTTTCCACTAAATAAAATATCCCACATCATACCCAAGATTTCCACATTCTCAGATAGAGGGTCGTCATAGCTTTCTAATGACACCAAGAACGTCCCGATCCGAGTTACGGATCAAAAATTATGAAGGAAACAAGTTGGATGTTCTGTCATGTTCGCATTGCGAAGAAGCCAGCGAATGCTCGCTTCCTCATTCGCAGTGCGAAGCGTCCAGCGAACGCCTAGCTAACACTTGTTCGATGCACCATTCGCAGTGCGAACAGCCAGCGAACCAATTCAGTAGCCAAAACAAGGCAACGTTCGCAGTGCGAACCTCTGGCGAATGTTCGCCTGCACCTTCGCCGTGCGAACAGCCAGCGAGCGCACGATTTCCCCTTCGCTGGGGGATTCGCAGTGCGAATCTGGGAAAATGCAGAAGTTCATCAGCGTAACATCTGAGTTCCCATGGGTCCAAAACTCCACCAAAACACATCCAAACATCCCACAATCAAATATGAACGATTCTACACTCATAAAGCTTATACTACTCAGTTTATAACACATTTCACCCGTTAAATTTCATCGATTACCAAATTAAGCAATTCTCATAAAACCTAACTTAAGCTAAAATCATTTCTAACTCTGAAACTTAAGTTTCTATCTAGAACCCACCTGATAAACGAATAGGAGTTTGAAGAAGATGATGATCCAATGCTCCACTTTCTCTTCTTCTTCCTTAAGCTTTTTCTCTTCTTTCTCTCCATTTCCTCTTTTCTTCTCCTTACCATCTTTTTCCTTTTCTTTTCTCTTTCCAAATATATATATATATATATATATATATATATATATATATATATAAACCAATATTATATAATATAATCCAATAGAGTAAAATATATCCAATTGATATTTTGTCATCTCAACCAATTGATCACTTATTAGAGTTACCATAAAATACTCTCTCGTACTAATAAATATCAATCTGTCTCTTTCAATAAGTAATCGATCTCCTCGGAGCTCATTAGTTGCTCTATTGATCCCAATTAATAATACTTAAAGTACTTAAAAGATTCCATTAATCCAATTTACAAAAGATAGAGCACATAGATGCTCATTTGATCTCATCTGATATCCAATTGAGCATTTAAATAATACGGGGTATTACACTAAATCATTGATTCGATATGTATTATATTTCTTTATTAATTAATTAGTTTTTTTAATATCATTTTGTATGTTTTCACTGGTTTAGTTGTTGTAGTAGTCCACCGTGTAAACATACTTATAATTTTGTACACTTGTGTGTATACTAGATTAGTACTTTTGTAAATCAATTGTTTATTTTGAAGAATATGTGCATCCTAGCTATTTGGTGCAATGAAATTAATAGGTTGGTTGAAAAAATATGAAAAATTAGATGCCATGTAGCGACTTAAATGCGGTCTGTGTGATGTTGGAAAAATATGAAAAATTAGGTACCAACAAAATTTACAGGGATTCCACCTCGATTCCGCTAAAAAATAGTCTAATTTTTTAAGAAAGATATCATACATATTACATCGGACGCACCTTGCAACTGATGTAAAAACATACATTTTAAGAAAGATAGCATATATTTTACATCGGGCCAGAAAGGCAACCGATGTAAAAAAATATATTTTACATCAGGCCAGAAAGGCAACCGATGTAAAAACATACATTTTACATCGGGCCAGAAAGGCAACCGATGTAAAATGTGCATTTTTTTTTTTTTAAGTTAAACCCATATTTCACATCAGGCTTAATAGTCAACCGATGTAGTAGATGTATTTTTCACATCCGACTATGCCCCGATGTAAAATGTATTTGATTTACTACATCGCTTGGTTTTAACATCGGACCCATACCTTATGTAAAATGTGTTTTCCGCCCGATGTAAAAAGTCTAATTATCAATAATTTAAGCATAAGAATTATATATTTAAACAATATTTTATCTTTGAGATTTTTTATTGATCACCATAAATACTTTCATCATAGTTATAAAAATTTATATAATTTATTTAATCAAATAGTATATTGGTCTAAATTTTTGTCGTCTTAAAAGTGAATAACTGAATTGTTGCAAGTTTGAATCTATATATTTAGAGTCGGATGTTCTTATCATTATCATTTAAAATGTACATAAATTTTGATCATTATTATAAATAAAAATTAAATATTTTAAATAAATTAATATTTTTAGCATATCATTTATTTAATTTAAAAATATTTAATGTAAATAAATGAAACTTGCACTAAATATAAAAAGAATATGTTTAACGGCACTCGTTTGAATTATTTAATTATAGTAAAAGTAACTTTTTTCTTGTTTGTAGCTAAATTGGAAAGTGTCCCTTTTTTACACAATTTTGAATTTATGAGTTTTCATGAAAGTATTAAATTCTAAATTGTCCTAAACTTCTTGAGTATAAAAAATAATCTTGAGAAATTAAAAATGGAAGCAACTTTCTCATAACTTCTTGTCACTATCTCGTCTTGTTACAAAAATGTAATTCAATGAGAAAAGACCCACAATAATCTTAAAGACCAAATGTAAATATAAACGACATAATTTTCTTGAGAAGTCCTATTTTACAATGTTTTCTATGAGGTGAAAGAAAACTCACAAAGATGAGAAACTCTGTATTATGAGGTATTTTATGGTGAATTCATAATGTTCTTCTCAACCCAAAGGTTGGTATATTTATAAAAGGCATATGGGTATGGATTCAGGCAATCGTGAGAAGTAGTAACCGCTCCACCTCGACTAGAGGATCTATTGACTGCTTACTTCTTAAGGAATCATGGTCATGACTTCCTCCACACATGGTTATGGACTACGACATGTCACCATCCACGTTTCTCTTAAGGGAGAGCCACTTAATGAGAAGGGATCATTCCTAGGCAACATATTATAGAGGTGGACGCCTGATGAGGGTTGGTCTCGTGTCGCACTATTGTGGATTTTTACTAATATATCACTACATTGAAGTAGAAATGAAATGAGGGAAACTCTGTGCACTTGACAGATTCATCAACCTTCTACGAAGGTAGACCTATTTTCCTAGTGAATGACACTTGAAAGTGAGATGGTAAATAACTACCTATATTTTCTAGTCAAGTTGAATTATCGAAACATGCAGCGCTTAAACAACAAGACCGAGATATATCTGTCACGTGATCCATTTTAATACTTGGAAGAGGCAGGAATCCTAAAAATTTTGGACTGTAATTCCAAGCGAAATGTCGGGTACAAAAAGCTGTAGGAGTTGAACTTCACGGCTCAGTGTAAATGAAGAGACATGTTGAAGAGTAAAGTTCGTTGATTCATATAAAATCAAAAGTAAAATTAACCACTAAATAAATGAATGTGGGCTCTCTGGCGTCGATTGTCAAAGGTGCGAGTGCAAATCATATTAACTCGTAAGCTAAGTATCTCTCAAAGCTCCTCAAAAAAAAAGAAAAAAAAAAAATATATATATATATATATATATATATATATATATATATAGGGTTCATATCCTATGAGAATGTCATTTTTATGTAAGAACATGAGAATGAATCTAAATCATTAGATTTTAAAATAAATGGTGAAGATTATTTGTGGTTTTTGTTTTTCTCTCTCCTCCATTATTAAAATAAATGATGCATGAAAGAGAAAAAAAATGACAAATAATCTCCACCATTTATTTTAAAATCTAATGGTTCAGATTTATTCTCGTGTTTTCATATAAAAATGACATTCTTATATGATATGTTCCCTATATATATATATATATATATATCTTAACGGAATATTATATGCACAAACAATATTATGATTGTCTGCCATGTGTCATATATTATTATTATTATTATTATTATGAAACAGGACCCTACTTGGCAGAACGTGCTTAAGTGCACCTAGTGCACCCCCTCTTAGAAACAAGACCCATGTGTCATTTATACTCTCACGTTATTTGTTTCACTACTAACTCAGAGTCACCAATGATTTCGATTCTGGCTGCCCCCAATTCTAACAAAATCTAAAGGCCGTCTATTAAAGCTTCATATTCAGCTTCATTATTTGAACAGTGCCCTTTGATTCTGTATTTGAATCTTGTTGGAATTTTGTCAGGAGAGATAATCAATATCCTAATTTCTGATCCATCTTTGTGACTTGAACCGTCGAAATACAATTTCCAAGGCTCTTGTTCAATATAGTTTTGGGGACTTTCGACCACAAAATGGTCGACTATAAAGTCTACAACTGCTTGACCCTTCATGGCCTTTAGAGGCATATAAGTCAACGAGTACTCTGTTAAAGCGAGTGCCCATTTTCTAATTCGACTAAGAAGAATTGGTTTAGAAAGCATGTGTTTAAAAACATCACAATGGGATGAAACATAAACATCAACTAGCTTTATATAATATTTCAATTTCGTACATGAGAAATACAAACAAAGACATAACTTTTCAATGAGGCTAAACCTAGTTTCTGCATCATTAAGGACTATAAGAAGGTAATAAATGGCCCCTTCGACGCCATTTTCATCCTCTTGAGCCAACATGCTCCCTATGGTTACATCAGACACAGAAATGTAGAGATTCATACTTCTACTCCTACAAGGTGGTGACATAATTAGGGGATGAACAAGATACTCCTTGGTTTTGTCGAAAGCTTCTTATTGTATCCGTCCCCATTCGAAATCTCCATTCTTAAGTCGAAGTAGAGGAGAGAAGGCTTGAGTCTTGCCGCTCAAATTTGAAATAAATCTCCTTAAGAAATTAATCTTTCAAAGCAGCGACTACAATTCCTTCTTTGTTGATGGTGCATTCGCTTCCAAGATAGCCTTTATCTTATTCTGGTTTATTTCGATCCCCTTTTTATGAACTACAAAGCCTAGAAAATCTTCAGCCTGTACACAAAAAGCACACTTTAGTGGATTCATCTTTAGACCATACTTTCTCATTCTTTCAAATGCTTGTCGAAGATAGTCTAGGTGACTGATTCCAGAAACAGACTCAACAACAATATCATCAATGTAAATCTGCATAAAGGTTTCTATGAAATCATGAAAAATCTAATTCATTGCCCTTTGATACGTTGCCCAAGCATTTTTCAAGCCAAAAGGCATTACCACTCATTGATAGGTGCCTAAGGCTCCAGGACATCTAAATGTCGTTTTTGGTACATCTTCGTCAGCAATGAAAATTTGATTATAACCAAAGTATCCGTCGAGCATCTAAGATACTCATGACCTGCAGCGGAGTCGACAAGCATTTCTGCCACAGGCATTGGATACTCATCATTTGGGTTTGCAACATTCAAATCTCTAAAATCAATGCAAACTCTCAAAGTATCATTATTTTTAATCACAGTGACCATGTTAGCAATCCATTTGACATATCTGGTTGTACAGATAAACTTACATTTAAGGAGTCTTTCGACTTCCTTCTTGATCTTCGACAAAATTTATGGTGCAAATCTCCTTGGATTTTGCTTGATTGGTTTTCTCCCAGGCTTGATAGGCAGTTTTAGTTTAACTAGTTCCCTACTTAGTCCAGGCATTTCGTCACAGTCCCAAGCAAAACAACCTTTATACTCCTTTAGAAAATGTGTTGTACCCCAAAATTTGCCCTCACATCTTTGAGACAAATTGATTTAAGAAGCTTCCTCACACTCCTGGGAGTCTCAAAAGCTCAAGACTACTCAAGGGTATCCTCATGTCAAGTCTCAAGCCTTGCTTCACAAGTTTGCTCAGTCAATTGCTCAAATGATCAACAGCCGATTGTATTGGACCAAAAGTCAACTTTGACCAATTTACAGTCAAACGTCATCATTTCTTGCCAACATCAAGATTTTGAAGTCCCATTCATCATTTGATCAAGGGTTGATCATGATTCCTCAAGAAAATCAAGATTTACTCAAAAGTCAAAAATTGCCAAATTAGGGTTTTCTTAAGGGAAAGTCAACTGAACTTTAACCATGCACAACTTTCACATACTTCATCATAAATTCCTCAACCAAAGCTCATTTTGAAGAAAATTCAATTATCTACAACTTTGTCTCTCTAAGCTCCAGGCCAAAAATGCCTCGTTCGAGAGATATGGACCAAAACTTTACAGGTCATTTTGAAAGTCAACAAAAGACACTTTTTTCGTCAAAGCAATTTACACAAAAATAAAGACTTCAAATGAAAAAGTGATCAACATGAAAGTTGTAGGGGACATCTTGAGGGTTCAAAAAAGTCCAAGATCACCTTCATATGACAAAAATTGAGAGAGTTACGATTGGTGCAAGTTGAGCAAAATTTGAGAAACGCATGAAACCTACATTGAACATTTTTAAGGTTTTGGACCAGTGGGCCTATCTTTTAAGGTTGAATCATGTTTATGACATATTCAAGGACCTCAAAGTTCACTTTGGTATTATTTTGATTTTGATTTTATTTTATTTTGATTTTATTCAAAGAAATAAACAAAATTTAATAAAACAAAATAAATCAAAAAATGGTGGGCACATGGATCCTTTTAAATGGAGTTTCTAGAAGGTTAAAACATGTCATTCAAGGCCATCAAAACCCAAATAAAACCGTGGGAGAGAGTGAAGGAAACATGGTTTTCAAAAAATTAAAATGGTTGGAAACATGTTCCTTGATCCTAGCTTTTCAATGATTCTTTGTCTACCATGTTTCTCCTATAAATACAAGGCTCAAACACAAGAGAAAGGGGGCAAGGGGCTTCACAAAAGGAAGACTTCCAAATCACAAAATTCTTGAAAAAAAGAGGTGAAAATTCAAAACTCCATTTCTAATCATTCTCAATCCAAACCAAGGATTAAATACTCATCCTGAAGGTTCGATTCCCACCCCATGCAATTTCTTTTTAACCATTTTAATCCATTTCTTTTATCATATTTCAATTATTTTATTTATTTCTTTTCAATTAAATTAAAACAAAAAAAAAATCATAAAACCGTTAAAAGAATAAAAAATATAGTTTAGGTTATGTAATCATTTTTTTAGACTTAGATTATTTTTATTAAAATTAATTTTTTAGACTTAGGCTTATAATTATTTAATTTTTGTGCAAATGAATTAGAAATTAGGTTTATTTATTTTAAAATTATTTCTCAAAAATATTTAAAAAAAAAACGAATATTGACTTAGATATTTAGGGCATTTAACTTTACTTTTAATATGTAATTGCTTTTCGTTTATCATTTATTTTCTTAGAATAAATGTATAGGTTTGTGCATAAAATTGTAATAGTGTAGTTTACATTTCTCGCACGATTATATTATGTAACTGGCCATAAGCCTTGTAATAGTCTATGTTACATTCTCGCACGATTATATCATGTAACTGCCCATAAGCCATGTAATAGTGTAGGTATTTATTTTTCGCACTTATATTTTATTTGCTAGATAAATAGGCATGTATGGCAAGATCTAAAAATCAAACGTTAGAATAACCTATAACTCAAGATAATATAATTGAATCAACGCACATTGCACACATTCACCTCTAGGGTAGCCTCTCTCTGTTGCCTTACTATTAAAACAATCATGTCCCTCGAAAGTAGGGGTACTTTAGCAAAAGACACTTACGAATAATATCATCATAGTCCCTTCGATATAAAGATCATAGTCCCTCGATGACCCTTCGAGCTGCCTACAAAAAGATGATCTTGTCCCTCGACGACCCTATGGAAAAATGATGACAGTCCCTTCGCATTGCTAAGGTATCCTTACATGTTGTCTTCTATGACCATTCGATGACCCTTCGCTGTCCCTCAACATCCAATGGACAGTACTACCTACCCATTAATGGTATGGATAGTACTATCTCAAGGAAAATGATAAGTACAAGAAAGACCTTACAAATTAGGGGTAAGTAACTTTTAAATGCTTGCTCATAACTCAAAAACAAATATTTTTCATATTTCACTTTTCCAAAAATATTTTCAAAAAAAAAAAAAAAAAACAACCACTTTGTATACATTCTTACACGAATTATTACAAAGTCAAACTTTTACAAAATATTTTCAAAAAAACGTTCACACACATTCAAAAAGTAAGTAAAAAAAAAGTGAGCTAAGCATTTAAGAGCCCATGGATAACCATGGATACAAAGGGTGCTAATACCTTCCCTTTGTATAACTTACCCCCCGAACTCAAAATCTATCAAGGTATTTCCTGTTCTTTTCAGCCTTTCCTTATTGGATAAAAGAAAAGTCGGTGGCGACTCTTGCTAACCGCAACATGTTTTGCGAAAACAAAACAAAAAAAAAAGTCAGTTCTCCCACCGTGTTACAGAACTGGCGACTCTGCTGGGAACTACAATAAAAGAGGGGTTACCTTAGAGTTAGATCACTTTACCACTTGCTTAAAATTGTTTGACTTATGTGCTTTATTTCTATTGGGCTTTTTTTTTTGGGTTACTTGTGTGAAAGGTCCTACACCCGGACATAGTGATTCCTTAGGTAAGTGACAATAGATTATGGAGACTGTACGACATGTACCGATATGGTTGATATGATGGTCACAGTCTTTAGAACCCTAGTTAACTCATCTTTGGCCATTAGAAGGTAGTGAGATGGCCGACTTTGGATTTAGACCGAAGTTGGTTGATACTCGAGGCTACGCTCATTGAGATCAGACTTTCGGGATGTTTTGGTCGGCCACTCAAGTGTCGCACTAAAATAAAGCCTTCGAGAAAGATCCGTGATATGAGTCCTTTAGAACCCGGTCACTATTCTAGGACAGGTCGAGCCAACTAAACCTCAGTGGGGAAGGGTACTTACCTCTTGACTTCATACAAGCCTTTAAACCTAAGGCTCTTGTATGACTTGTTTGTGTTTGCTACTTATTTACTATTAACATGTACATGACATCATAACATCATAACATATCATTTTCACCAACCATTTCAAGGACCAAGGAATTTATCTTTATTCGTCGTTGCAGGCCATGGCTTCCGTTCCTAGAAATTTCATCCGAGTCGACTTTGTAAGGGTTCCTTCCCAGCTTAAAGAATTGGTCTCAAAGGTTCCCGATGGCTCTCGATTCACCAAAAGGCATGGTTTTCTACTTAACTTGGTTACCTCAGGTTTTGAAGAAGACATGATGAGAGTCCTATTCTAGTTCTTTGATCCTAAGCACCACTGTTTCACCTTCCCGGATTACCAATTGGTGCCCACGATGGAGGAGTTCTCTAAGCTACTTGGAATACCTATTCTCAATCAGATACCTTTTACCGATCTAGAAGACGTTCCAAAGCCTGAAGTCATTGCAGCTGCTTTACATCTGAAGAGGTCAGACATTGTGTCCAATTGGGAAACAAGGAGTGAAGTCAAGGGGTTTCTTGCTAAGTTCCTGATTGAGAAAGCTCAATTGTTCCTAAGCGCTATGAGTTACCATGCCTTTGAGGAAGTATTGGCTTTGTTGATCTATGGGTTGGTGTTGTTCCCTAATCCAGACCAACTCATAGACGTGCACGCTATCAAAATATTTCTGACTCATAACCCGGTACCTACCTTGCTCGGAGATATTCTGCACTCGCTTCACACTCGTACTATCAAGGAGCGAGGGACTCTCATGTGTTGCGTACCCTTACTATCCAGGTGGTTTATTTCACACCTTCCCCGGTCAGTGTTGAAGAATGAACAAAGGTTGCAGTGGTCTCGAAGGATAATGTCACTCTCCCATTCAGATATCTATTGGTGTGCCCGATCTCTCGAAGACTTCACTCTTATTGATCATTGTGGGGAATTCCCTAATGTGCCACTCCTTGGCATTAGGGGAGGCATCACCTATAATCCTTCGCTAGCTTTGCGCCAGTTTGGTTATGCTCGAAGGGATGGTCCTCATGATATGCTTATTCAGGGTATTGTGTTCGATTATGAAGATGATCCTCAAGGTTACCGTCAAAGGTTTATACGCGCGTGGAATAAGGTGTATAAGATTGAAAGCAAGACCTTGGGACAGAAGAACTCTATTCCTTTGGAGCCTTACCTCAGATGGGTGCGCACTCGTGCTCGAGATCTTATTATGCCATATCCAGCTGTCAGACCAGTGATTATTGAACCTGAGTTTGAAGGAGATGTTCCTCTAGTCATTCTCCATCCAGATATGCCTACCGATCTTGAAGAGCTGCAGAAGTCCTGGGTTCAGATGAAAGAAGAAAGGGACACCTTTGAGACTCAGTTCTATGCTAGTGAGAAGAAGGTGTTGGAGTTGACGAAATTACTTCATGAGGAGCAGAGCATCAATGCTTACATCGGCACAAAGAGGAAGCGCCCGTGGGAGACTTAAGTCTTGAGTCCTAGGTCTTAGGCATTTTTGAATTTGCTTTTTGAAATTTCCTTTCATTGTAGCCCAAGAGGCATAAAAGAAAAAAAGGAATTTTGAGTTTACTAATAAAAATTTTCCTTTTGTTTCTGTTTGTTTGCAAAGATAAACTCTAAAGTCCTTGAAATTATTACATGTGCATCTACATCTCATAATCATTGCATAACAGATTTCTAAGACAGGTTTCTCATCTTCTCGCTGTTCATTTCAGAAGAAATGGCTCTCGAGCAAACCGTCAAAGATCTCCAAGCCCAGAATGCCCAGTTCCAAGAGCTGGTCCTGAACTTGTCCAAAGGGCGAGAAGAACTGAAATAACTTCTGACCAAGAAGAAGAAGAAATCAAGAAAATCAACTGGCGTCATCAACATGGGGAGAAGATTCAAAGGTCCGGCTAAACAGGTAAAGGAAATTGGGATCCCAGTAGACCAAGGTGATGAACTGGATGACAACTATGAAAGTGACAAACATGAAGAAAATAGTAACCACGACACCGGTGGACACTCTGAAGAGGAAGATGATTATCTGGATGATCAGTATCCCCCTGGTGATGAGAAATACAAATTACTTGAAGAACGTCTGATGGCCATGGAGGTTCAGAAAGTACCTGGTTTGGATTTTGAGGACTTGGGCTTGGTTTCAGGAGTTGTCATTCCTCCTAGGTTCAAAACTCTCACGTTTGCTCAATATGATGGTGTGTCTTGCCCGAAGCTGCATTTGAGATCTTATGTCCGAAAGATTCAGCCACGTACTACTGACAAAAAGTTGTGGATACATTTTTTCCAAGAGAGTTTGTCTGGAGCTCAACTGGAGTGGTACTATCAACTTGAGAGTACCAATATTCGTACCTGGAATGATTTGGCTGAAGCTTTCTACCGGCAATACCAATATAACTCTGATTTGGCACCAACTCGAATGCAACTCCAAAGCATGTCCATGGGCCATAATGAAAGTTTCAAAGAGTACGCCCAGAGATGGAGAGATCTTGCAGGCAGGGTTCAACCTCCTTTAGCTGACAGAGAGTTGGTTGACATGTTCATGAGCACACTAACCAGTCCTTTCTATAGTCATCTACTTGGAAGCTCGTCATCCGGTTTCATCGAGCTGATATTGACAGGAGAACATGTTGAAAGTGGAATTCGAAGTGGTAAAATACAAGTGGCTATATCTTCAAACACTACAAAGAAGCCACATAATGGGAAGAAGAAGTCTAATGCTGTGTACATCCAGAAGGGTCGTAATAAGAATGACCGCAACCAATCTGTTGGGGCAGTTCTGATCTCTGCACCTGTGCCACAACAACAACAGGGTAGTCAGCGTAAGCAGGATACACCCAGGAGACAGTTTACAAAGATCAACATGTCATTGGCTCGGGCGTTGCAGCATATGTTGAAGGCATAATTGATTACTTTGAGGGATCCTCCTAAGAATCCTAATACTTCCGCTCCTAGCTATAATCCCAATGCAAGGTGTGCATACCATTCTAATAGTCCTGGACATGATACGAACAGCTGTTGGGCACTGAAGAACAAGATTCAAGACATGATTGACGCTAAGGAGAATGAGTTTGATCCCCCCTGAGACTCCTAATGTGATTACCGCTCCTATGCCGAATCATGACAAGATCGTTAATGCTATTGACGATGGTTCTTGTGTTTCTACTGTGGTTGACTTGATTGTTCCTCTATCAATTGTTAAGAAGAAGTTGTTGCAAGCCGGTTTATTTCCGGGCTGCGTTGAAAACTGTTATTATTGTGCATCTCAATCCAATGGTTGTGTGAAGCTGAAAGAAGGCATTTAGCGTTTGATGGACGGCCGTACTATATTGTTTGAGAAGACTCCTTCTATGGAGAGCTTATGTGAAAATTTGTCCCGAGGTCTGAAGTTTGAGGACGTATCTGTGGTTACTAATTCCAAAACTCAAGTGAGGATCACCTCTAAAGGTCCTGTGAAGATTACTGCCGAGCCTAGAGTGGCTCCCCTGATTATTACTATGCCCGGTCCGATTCCATATTCCTCTAGCAAGGTTATCTCTTGGAATTATGGTGCTGATGTTTACATTCATGGTGTCAAGCAAGAGCCTTTGACTGATGGAACTGCTGAAGTTACTAATCCCGATGTCGACAATATCGTTGGGACTAGTAAGGTTACCCGAAGTGGAAGGATCTTCTCCCCAGAAATCTCTCCGAAGACTGTTACTACTCCAATTCGCATCTCTACCTCCGAGCCAATTACTGAAACTCGAGGCAAAGAACCAATGATTGAGCCTGCCCAGATGGAGGCCCCGGGTGAAACTTCTATCAAAGATTCCTCCAAGCAAGAAATGGAGGAAGTGCTGAAAATTATCCGCAAGAGTGATTACAATGTTGTTGAACAGTTTGGGCATACCCCCTTCAAGATCTCTATGCTATCTCTATTGTTGTGCTCCGAGGCCCATGCTAAAACTTTGGTGAAGTTTTTAAAATCTGCGCACGTGCCGCAAGAAATCTCTATTGACCAGCTTAAAAATTGTGTCGCTAGCCTGACAACTGATAATGGTCTAGGCTTTTCTGATGCTGATTTGATTCCCGCCGGAAGGAACCACAATAAGGCCCTGCACGTCTCTATTGAGTGTAGGGGCACTACCCTATCTCATGTATTGGTGGACAATGGTTCCTCATTGAATGTGTTGCCAAAGGCTGTTCTAGACAAACTCGACTATGAAAGGGTTGTGTTGAAACCTAGTGACGTCGTGGTAAGATCCTTTGATGGTTCGAAGAGAATGGTGCATGGAGAGGTTGATCTCCCGATCAGAGTGGGTTCTCAAGTCTTTGATTCTACTTTCTATGTAATGGATATTCGTCATGCATATTCCTGTTTGCTTGGGCGCCCTTGGATACATGGGGCAGGCGCTGTGACTTCTACCTTACATCAGAAGTTGAAGTATCCCGCAGAAGGCAAGGTTGTCACCGTCTGTGGTGAAGAAGAGTACATGGTTAGTCATTTGAATACTTTCAAGTATGTTGAGATGGATGGCGAATTCCTCGAGACTCCTTGTCAAACATTTGAATTGGCTCCTCAGACTGCTCCTATTGCTAAACCAGTTCCTACTGTTCCCAAGGTTACTAGAGTGCCTCCTACAATGGCTTCCCTAAAGGATGCTAGAGTTGTGGTTGAAGAAGGTGGTTGTACCATTTGGGGCCAGCTTCCTGACATTCCTTACAAGTCTGACAAATTTGGTTTGGGCTTCACTTCAGAGGCTCAGAGGGTTGTATGTCGTGCTCGTGCTATTCATATCACCAACAAAGGAGTTCATAAAGATCAGGTCAACGTTGTGGAAGATGCTGATAGTGACTGTGACCTAGACAGTTGGATCTTTCCTACCATTGGCAGTGGGCTCAACAATTGGAAGACTGAAGACATTATTCCTATCTCCTTTAGTCAGGAGTAAATGCTATTTTCTGTTTTTCTTATTTTTAAAGTTTGGTTTTGTAATTTGAACAATAATACTTTTAAGCCTTATGCCTTGCCCGGGGCACAATGGCCCATTTGTTAGGGTTGTCATTTCATCGCATATTTTCATTCAATAAATCAATGGCCGTTTTGCATTCAAATTTTACGCTCTTTGTCTTTTCTTTTACTTTATCTTCATCAAAATAGCTATGTGTTCTTACACACACCCACGCGACAAACTGCAGATCCACATCCACTCTGGATCCCATTGATAACGGTTATGCTATTGTCAATTATGACTTCGAAAATCCGATCTACCAAGCCGAGGACGAAGGTGAGGAAGATTGTGAAGTGCCTAGAGAGCTTGCTAGACTATTAGAGCAAGAAGAAAAGACCATACAACTGCACGAAGAGCCAGTCGAGGTCATGAATCTAGGTACTGGGGAGGATAAGAAAGAAATCAAGATAGGTGCTGGATTAGAAGACCGTGTCAAGAAAAGATTGATTAAGATGCTGCGTGATTATGCTGAGGTTTTCGCTTGGTCTTATGAAGATATGCCAGGACTTGATACTGATATCGTGGTTCACCGTTTACCGATGAAGGAAAGTTATCCTCCGATAAAGTAGAAGGTTCGTCGTATGCGCCCTGAGATGTCTGAAAAGATCAAAGCCGAGGTTATGAAGCAGTTCAATGCAGGTTTTCTAGCTGTCACATCATATCCTCAGTGGGTTGTAAATGTGGTACCAGTACCTAAGAAGGATGGTAAAGTTCGTATGTGTGTGGACTACAGGGCTCTGAACAGGGCAAGCCCCAAAGATGACTTTCCTCTCCCACATATTGATGTTCTGGTAGACAACACTGCTCAGCACAAGGTATTCTCATTCATGGATGGTTTCTCAGGTTATAATCAAATCAAGATGGCACCTGAAGACATGGATAAGACTACGTTCGTTACACAGTGGGGCACCTTTTGTTACAAGGTAATGCCATTTGGTTTGAAGAACGCAGGGGCAACATACCAGCGCACTATGGTTGCTTTATTCCATGATATGATCCATCATGAGATAGAGGTATACATTGATGATATGATAGCCAAGTCTCAGAATGAAGAAGAGCACCTTGACCACCTACACAAGCTATTTGAGAGGTTGAAGAAGTACAAGTTGAGATTGAATCCAAACAAATGCACCTTTGGGGTTAGATCCGGTAAACTTTTGGGTTTTGTCATCAGTGGTAAAGGTATTGAAGTCGACCCTGCAAAGGTCAAAGCTATACAAGATATACCTGCTCCCCGTACTGAGAGAGAAGTCAGAGGTTTCTTGGGACGTTTGAACTATATTGCCAGATTTATCTCCCATTTGACCGCCACTTGTGAGCCAATCTTCAAATTACTGAGGAAAGATCAAGTAGTGAAGTGGAACGATGAATGTCAGATAGCTTTTGATAAGATCAAGGAGTATCTCCAAGAACCTCCGATTCTGATGCCACCAGTTGAAGGAAGACCTCTAATCATGTACTTAACAGTGCTAGAGAATTCAATGGGGTGTGTGTTGGGGCAACATGACGAGTCTGGTCGAAAAGAGCATGCAATATACTACCTTAGCAACAAGTTTACCGACTGTGAAACAAGATATTCACTGCTTGAGAAAACTTGTTGCGCTTTGGCATGGGCTGCTCGCCGACTAAGACAATATATGTTGACTCATACCACTTTATTGATATCTAAGATGGATCCTATCAAATACATATTTGAGAAACCTGCTCTCTCCGGACGAATAGCAAGATGGCAGATGGTCTTGACAGAATACGACATCCAGTACACTACGCAGAAAGCAATCAAAGGAAGTGTACTAGCTGATTATTTGGCTCATCAAGCAGTTGATGACTATCAGTCTATGCATTTTGAGTTCCCAGATGAGGATATTATGCTTGTTACTGATTATGAAGAACCTGGACCATATAAAGGACCTGAACTGGGATCCCGATGGACTATGGTTTTTGATGGAGCTTCTAACGCACTTGGAAATGGTATTGGTGTTGTAATTATCTCTCCTAAGGGTTGCCATACGCCGTTTACTGCTAGACTTTACTTTGACTATACCAACAATATGGCTGCATATGAAGCATGCATCATGGGTATCAAAGCTGCCATTGATATGAGGATCAAATTCTTGAATGTATATGGGGACTCAGCCCTAGTGATCAGTCAGATTAAAGGAGAATAGGACACGAAGCATCCAAATCTCATTCCTTACCGAGAACATGTGTTGACTTTGATTCCATACTTTGAAGAAATCACTTTTGAGCATATTCCACGAGAAGAGAATTAGTTGGCAGATGCGTTAGCCACCATGTCATCTATGTTCAAAGTCAGATGGGACAACGAGGCTCATAGGATTACTATTGACAGACTAGACGAGCCGATATACTGTTATGAAGTTGATACTGATGGGGTAGAAGAGAAACCTTGGTTCCACGAAGTGAAAAGATATCTCGAAACTCAGGAATATCCTGAAGGGGCATCTATCAATGACAAGAAGTTTCTAAGGAGGTTCTCTACCAAGTTCTTTCTGAGTAACATAATTTTGTATAAACGTAACCACGATTCAACCTTGCTTCGCTGTGTAGACAAGAAGGAAGCAGAAAAGATTATGGAAGAAATGCATGATGGAATCTTTGGCACTCACTCCAGTGGGCATACAATGGCTAAGAAGATTTTAAGAGTAGGTTACTACTGGTCTACCATGGAAACTGATTGCCATCATTACTCCAGAACTTGTCACAAGTGCCAGATCTATGCTGACAAAGTACATGTACCTCCGGTTCCGTTGAATGTTCTGACTGCTCCTTGGCCTTTTGCAATGTGGGGCTTTGATATGATAGGAGAGATCAAACCTACCGCTTCCAATGGACATCGTTTCATCCTTGTTGCTATCGATTACTTTACGAAGTGGGTGGAAGCAGCCTCATTCGCTTCTGTTACCAAGAATGTTGTAGCTCGGTTCATCAAGCATAATCTTATCTGTCGGTATGGCATCCATGAAAGGATTATCACAGACAATGGTACTAATCTGAACAACACTATGATCACTGAACTCTGCACGCAGTTCAAGTTTAAGCATCATAATTCTTCTCCATATCGACCAAAGATGAATGGCACAGTGGAAGCCGCCAACAAGAATATTAAGAAGATCTTGCAAAAGATGACGGTGACATACAAAGATTGGCATGAGATGTTACCGTTTGCTCTTCATGGTTATCGAACCTCAGAACGTACCTCAACAGGGGCAACCCCTTTCTCTTTAGTCTATGGTATGGAGGCAGTTTTACCTGTTGAAGTTCAGATTCCTTCCCTAAGGATTATGAGAGATGCAGACTTAGACGAAGACAAATGGGTTCAGACTCGACTTGATCAGATAAATTTGATTGATGAGAAGAGGCTTGCGCCTGTCTGTCATGGCCAGGTGTATCAGAAGCGTATGATTAAGGCCTTTAACAAGAAAGTCAAGCACCAAGTGTACCAGGCCGGTGATTTGGTAATAAAGCGTATCATACTACCACAGGGTGATCCCAGGGGCAAATGGACTCCCACATATGAAGGTCCATTTGTAATCAAGAAAATATTTCCTGGCGGCGCTATGATGCTTACTACTATGGATGATGAAGATTTCCCGCACCCTGTGAACGCAGACATAGTCAAAAGATACTACGCATAAAAATAGACCCGCTGGGTTGACTGGCCTAGGCAAAAATAAGGGCATCTCGGCGAACCAAAAGGGTTCGGGCAAAAATAGGGATATATATACCAAAAGAACTGTACACCCGGCAAGTCGAAAACCTGAAAAGGAGGCTTGGGCAAAAAAGGGTATCCCGGTGGACTGAAAACCTGAAAAGGCGGTCCAGGCAAAAGTTAGGGATTAAAGTGTACGACTATGTCCCGTTGGATCACTTATCTGCTTCCAGCTTAGTTTTGTTATCAATATCAAGTTCGGACGACGCAGATCAATCCAGTCATCTTCCTTCCGACAGCAAGGGATGAGATGCTTGAAGATATAGTGGCAATATCAGAGTTGAAACTCAATGGGATCATTTCCACATAACTGTTTTTCTTTGTTTATCACTTTGTACCTTTTCAATTTTTACGACAATTTCCTCTTACTAGGATTTCTGTCTCCTTGTACAAAAATGCCTGTTTATAGGCCAATTTCAAAATCAATACAAGTCTACTTTCAAATTCATAATTGTTTTTACTTGCCCTGTTTTGTTTGCGTAAACGTCTAATGGGTACTTTGAATGAACATATGCACTTGAATATGATTGAAGTTTACAAAAAATATACGTGAAAACAGGAATAGCATTTACTAAGGACTCTAGGAGTTGGGATAATGTTCAAGATGTCCACGAACCCCCATAGAGCCAGTTTCGTGGAAATATCTCCACAAAGCAATCTCCATGGAACTATCTCTATAGAGCTATCTTCACAAGCTCATCCCCAACAGAGATATATTCCCCGACAGAATTAGTATGCCCTCAGACAGAAATTGGGGCATCTTCCAGCAGTTCACTTCCATATATTTGATGGATAGCTTGGTATGATCATCTTCCCCAATGGGTCCCCTAACAGATAAGGAAGTTGATCATTTCCCCAGCATACTGCAGAAATTTTCTCAGCGCAACCTATGAAATTCTAATCCCCATAAGAGAGTATTCCCTCTTTGTAGTATACAAAATTCAATTCCCCAGCTGAGTTTATTCCTCTAACACTATAAATTCACCAACAGAATTCTCTCCCCCAACATAGTTGAGGCTTATATCTGGAACCCGGGCAGATATTGCATCGAAGGATTATCCATCTCGTTCATCCCCAGTCAGGGTACATGCAGCCAAACTCTCCTTGAACGCTTTTATCCCCAAGCAGAAGTCGAAGATCCCCAGTGGAGTATTCCCAAACAGAAAAGCAGGAATTCCCAGTACAGTCGTTCCAAACAAAAGATGAAGAGTGATATTCTTTATTCCCAGCAATAGAAAGGGATTTATTTTCCCCAGCCGGGCGTTACTATTCAAAGCCACCGCTGTCGTCAGCAACATTGACATCCATGCATCGTGTACAGAATATCATAGCATATACATATAAAACATATAAAATTCTCATTTATCTTGAGAGCATCATTACGCAATGCATTACATACACCATTGTCGCTCCCGGGATTTTCATCCAGGTACAAACGCGAAAGTGGCATGTAACAGAGTCGCCAGCAATGTGTATTTATCCCAAAAGAGGGAAAGAAAACACTTCATAAACCTGGGGAAAGGAAAGAGCATGGTCTTGCGACCAAGAGAAATGGGTTCAGGAGTCAGTTACGTGAAGGAAAGGTGTTAGCACCCAACACGTCCATCGTACCTGATGGGATCCACACTTGTTGTCTCGATCAAAAGATGTAGGAAACTGGAACTCCACTGCTGCTGGAAAGGAGAAGGAACGAAAACGGAAAAAAACGAGAAACAAATGTAGGGAAAATAAAAGAAGTGCCCGAATGGGCCCTACCCCACTGCCTACGTATCTCATCGGGAACATGAGAATTAGAGCGACGTAGTTCCCCTCAGCTAAGGGAGAGTTTTTTGTGTTTTTTAGTGGAAACGTCAATGTTCGTGTCCTAGCAGTTAGGTGTTGCAGCTCGCTGCGTGGAGGCTTAGGCGTTACCTGTTTGTGGTAGAACGGAAATGACGCATCCTTAAGGAATGAGTGAATGAGATGAGGAGAGAAATCCCGAAGGAAAGACGTTATTGTTTGTTTGAAGTTTTTTAGAAAGAAGTGTTTTTGAAGTTATTTGTAACTTGCATTGCACACAAGTCTACAACATAGGAACGAATACGTCGCGTATCGTCCCCAACAGGACGTATATTAAGTACTCTAGAAGAATGAAGGGAGACCCTCCCCCCCCCCAATTATTCACTTCCCACATATAAGGCTCATGCGCAATACACGTTTAACCTTTATTAAGTGTTTTAAAAAAGATTATGAGATGAGAAGAAGAGAGACTCAAAAGGTTGAGAAAGGTAAAATCTAATGAGGGAGGCTAAGACTCAAACCCTAAAGTTATCATACATGGAGGTTCCTATGGTTAATGTGGTTTAAGAAACCTAATCCTAAGAGAAAGGAGAAGAAGAGTGAATTAAACAACTCACTTCTAAAGTAGAAGATGAGTTATAACTCAAAAGGGAGAAGCAAGAAGTTATTCAAGGAAAGCATATAAATGCTTATCATGATCACAAGTTGAATGATTAAAAGAGATAAGAGAAAATGAAAGAAATAAGTGTATGTGGAAGCATATCCACACACTTACTTACCATTAGCACCTACATGAAAAAGTTAGTTCAAAAACTATTTACAAGTAGTGACATAAGGAAAGAATAACAAGCAATGATCAAACAAATTAAGAATCAATGGATAAGGATCCTAAGAGTTGAGAATCACTCAAGGTCAGAACCTATATCCAAAGGATGCTCTCTAAGGTTAAGATATTAAACATGAACAAACTATGCACAATCAAATGTCCTAAACATCAAAGAAGTGCACTATGGAAGCAATAGGTGAAGAATGAGTGAATATGCAAGGTGATCATGCAATAATGCTTCATAAAAGATCAAGGTCAGAACCATATACCCTTTATAAATGTCTTCTAATGCATATGAATCATATACAAGTCATAGATGCAATGATATAAGTAGAAGAAATAAGATGAAGTAGGAGTAAAGAGAAGTGAAACATGTTTCAATTAGATACACAAAATGACATATTAAATGCATAACATGTAAAATGATTAATGAGTGCATATGGACAGTGGCATACCATTGATGAGATGTAAATGCGATGAATGAAATGTCATACAAAATGCACACATGAAACATATAGAGCTCGAGAAGAAAAGATGCAAAAATTAGGTCAAAATATTCATGTAAGGATGACATTTAGAACAATTATGTACAAATGACAAAGAATGAAAACAAATGACCTATAATCATGGTTTAGGATGACCTATAATATCATACAAATGACCTATAATATCATACAAAGTAAACACAAGAGATGGCACAAGTGCCTCAACAAAATCATATGAGAATGAGGTAGAAGAATGTGCATACATGTAACTTCAAATGCAAGACCTCAAACATTTATCAAAACACATGAGAAAATTGTAAAAATAGGTCCTAAACAATCCAAATCATAAGCAAAAAACATGTACCAAAACTCATATCACAACTCAAAAGAAAACATGACCAAAGAATTTCACAAAATCACATTGAAACAAACCAAAAGGAAGTGCAAAGATGAACATGAAAAAATGTGATAAAATGACTTTAAAATCAAAATAAAATTGTTTTAGATGCTTCAAGATGTCCTTTAACCAATTCCAAAAGAATGGATGAAAAAAAGTGTATGAGATGAGAGAAAGAAAATGTGCAAGCTCAAGTGTTCATGAAGAAATGCACTCAAAAAGAAATTGAAAAGAAAATTATGGAATAATATGCAAAAGTCCATGAAATCAGAATTAAAACTTATAGAAAATTAAATAAATGTGTTAAGAACACCTATGAGTTTATTTGGAATTTTTCAATGTGTTTTAGTATTTTTAATGAAATGAAATGAAAACTATATAAAAAAAGAAATTTAAAATGAAGGTAAAATAAGCAGGGGGTGTGAATATAGTAAGAACTCAGTTCAAATGTGTTTGGGCTCAATAAAAGAAGGGTGTGAATATCAATTATTCAATCCAGTCCAAAACGCGTGTAGCACACAGAATTATAGTAGACCCTCAGTCAATAGTTGACTCAATAACAAGCGTTGGATCAAGTCAATGCAAGATTATCAAGCAAGTACACACATCAAGCGAATCAGAGATAAAGTCCACAATAAGTAGCATGCACGCACACACATAGAGGTCACTCAGGTTAAAAAAAATGCACGTGAGAGGGAGCATCCCTCATTTATGCGTTGGCACATTACCAACCCTTGGATTAAAACAATCTAACGGATGTGATATAATCTGGCACCAAAACCCTAACAAAGTCTCACCGGCCGGAGAAGGACCTCCGGTCGTCTTCTCCGGCGAAACGCCACCACCTGCAACCTTCCAATCTTCCAGAAATTACCAAACCACATATCAAAATGAAGAGGAAGTCACGCACATCATGAATTCGCCATTGAAATCATCAAACCATGCACACACAGCAAGAAACATCCACAGACATTTTGCCCTAACAAACACAACTACGCTCCTAATGAGCCTATCACTAGCCGGAGATGTCACATTGCTTCTAGTAAGCTTAAATCAATAGAAAACAAGCTATAGTCGGTGAAATTTCAGAGAACAAAGGTTGGAGAAGAAACCTGGATTTGAAGTTCTTCAAAGTAAAAGAAGACCAGAGATGATCCTCCTATGCTCCTGAGCTTGAATGGAGCAAAATAAATGCTCGTAGGACTTTGATTCTTGATGAAAACTGAAAGATTCAGCTTGAGAATGATGCTACACTTGAGGTTGATTCACTTTGTTCTTGATAGATGATGCACTATTGGTGATGATGATGATGAACAAAGAAAAGCTCGTGCAGTGTGAGAGAGTGCAGAGAGAATTTTCAGAGAGAGAGAAAGAGAGTGATTTGCGAAATGTAGCCAAAATGAAGTGTTTTCCAATTTTGTGTGAGTTTTTTCATTATATATGTTAAGTTAGGGTGTTAACTAGTGTGGTTAAGTGAGTTGTGAGTGAGTTAAGTGAGTTGCATCTAACTAACTGAGTCAAGTTAGTTAGTGGCGAGTTGGTGAGGTTGCTATGGTGTGGAGAGGTTCATGATGCTATGGTGAGGTTAATGAAAGGAGAGGTGGTGATGTTAAGTTCTGCAGCATGAAACTTAGTGGACAAGTTTCTTCCTTTCCTCTTTAGTGTATGGCAAGGCATGTATAGCATGATGGTGTAAGGGAATGTTGGTTTTAAAATGGCAAAGAGTGGCTGGTGTATTTGTTGCGTGTGAATGCTTGGCCAAATAAAACAAATGAGAAGGACTGGTGTGAAGTACATATCAATGTCACAACATCATGTGCAACATGAAAATATGGAAGTTTATGAGTGAATTTCTTTGTGTATAATGAATGAAATGGTGAGTTTTTGGTGTCAATGGATTGGGAATGCATAAGAGAACATGTTTGATGTTGAACTCAAGATGAATTCAAGCTTTTAACACACTTGAAATTGACTAGAAACAAGAGGGATTCAATCTGGTTCATAGGCGTGGCAAGACAAGGCATGGCATAACAATATGACCTATGGATTTTCAGTGTAGAGCAACCATGTTTGGACCACTATATGACCTTAGTAACTTGCTCAAATGAAAAAATGTCAAACATCAATCTTGAAGAGGACATGGAGAGGAACAACTTTGATGTTCAACATTTTTCCATTTGGAGACTTCTTCAATGGGAAAAATTGCTTGACATCTGACCTATCACCTGTTTGCCAAAATGACTGCACGCAGACCTGGTCTTGCTTGGTCATGACTTGGTTTTTGCCCTAGTTTTGTCAAACTTTGATCAATCACAACTCTCTCAATATTGATCCAATGGAGGTGTTCTTGGTATGGATTTGAAGCTTGGAATGTGATCTTCAATTGGTTCAACTTAAGCCTGAAGTTTGGAGCCTGCATCTTGAAGAAAGAAAGCCTTGAAGTGAGGTGCAAAATGGCCCAAAACTTGCCATTTTTGGAAACCCTAAGTTTCTAAAAATGGAAACCTTGTGCAATTCCTGAATTTTCATGATTCCTCCATAATTTCTTGATCAAATCTTGTCCAAAGAACATATGTAACTTGAATTTCATGATTTTGACCTTAAAAAGTCAGGAGTTGACTTTTCCCTCTGCACAGTTGACTTTTCCCCAAATTGCCTGATTCTCAATTAATTGGTCAATTGAACCTCTTCTGAAATGAATCAATGGGCAATCTTCCATCTCTAGACCCTTGAGGACATGTAGAATACCACGAGATCAAGTCTTGCCCAAGAAATCAGAAATAAACTGATTTCATGGCAAACCCTAGTTTTAAACCCTCAGTCTAGGAGAATAACAGCACATCCTCCAAATCCAAATTCCTCTGAATATGATGTATATCCTGTCTAACAATGATGAGATTTGACATTTAGAGGTGATAAAAACTCAAAGGTCTTGCCCATTTGGGCATTCTACTCAAGAATTCCAAAACCCTAATTCTGCACTGAGTAGGAAGATGTGATTCCCTTGCCTTCTCTTATCAACTTGATCATATGATAAGGTGATGACTCAATTAAGACCCCTTGAGGCTCAAGGCTCCTTGGATTTGATTTAGACACCCTGATCCCATGCCAAAGAACCAATGAAATGCAAATGATGATTATGCAAAAAATGCAATGCAACATAAGCCAGTAAAAGCTAAAAGCAAGAGGGCAAATTTTGAGGTGCTACAATCATGACATTTCATAAAACTAACTTTTCCTTTTTCAGGTGAGTTCACAATCAGACAAACATTATCATCTTCTAGATACGGTGCAGAGATAATTGAGACAACGATTTAATTCTGACACTGATTCAAAGACTGATTTAATTCTGATACTTAAACAGTTCAGAGATAATCAAGACAGATGATTTAATTCTGACACTTAAACAGTTCAGAGATAACCAACCCAGAGATTTAATTCTGATACTTAAACAGTTCAGAGATAATCAACCCAGAGATTTAATTCTGATACTTAAACAGTTCAGAGATAATCAACCCAGAGATTTAATTCTGATACTTCAGCAGCTCAGAGATAATCAACCCAGAGATTTGATTCTAGTACTTCAACAGTTCAGAGATAATCAGGACAGAGATTTAATTCTGACACTTATCCTAGAAGATTTTCCAAAAAAAATGGTTCAGAGATGATCGAGACGAAGATTTAATTCTGATACTTATTCCAGAATATGTTCTAGATTCAGTTCAGAGATGGTCAGGTATATTTTCCAGATACGGTTCAGATATGATCTAGAGATAGATTTCATTCTGATACTCATTCCAATACATCCTCAGATATAATCAAGGCGTAGATTCATTCTGACATTCCCCAACACATCTGCTAGATACAGTTGGACACGGACTCATTCTAGTATACTCCTCAGATACAGTCAACCCTAGACTCCTTTTGATACTTCTGTCAACAGTTACTTTGGATGGCATCTATAAGCCCATCTCCATCCTGTCATCTTTCCGAATGGCATCTTTAAGCCCATTTAAGCAATACAATCAACCAACAGCGTTACTTCATGCACCCGTGAGTGCAAATTTCTGGGCACTTAAGTGTTCAATCCTCTTCCACCTTCAGATCACGAATGGCGGATGCGCCAATCTAACTCTCCAGGTTTAAGAAAATTGAACAAGGGCAGCTGTTGCACCCCAAAATTTGCCCTCACATCTTTGAGACAAATTGATTCAAGAAGCTTCCTCACACTCATGGGAGTCTCAAAAGCTCAAGACTACTTAAGGGTATCCTCATGTCAAGTCTCAAGCCTTGCTTCACAAGTTTGCACAGTCAATTGCTCAAATGATCAACAACCGATTGTATTGGACCAAAAGTCAACTTTGACCAATTTACAGTCAAACGTCATCATTTCTTGCCAACATCAAGATTTTGAAGTCCCATTCATCATTTGATCAAGGGTTGATAATGATTCCTCAAGAAAATCAAGATTTGCTCAAAAGTAAAAAATTGCCAAATTAGGGTTTTCTTAAGGGAAAGTCAACTGAACTTTGACCACGCACAACTTTCACATACTTCATCAGAAATTCCTCAACCAAGGTTCATTTTGAAGGAAATTCAATTCTCTACAACTTTGTCTCTCTAAGATCAAGGCCAAAAATGCCCCGTTCGAGAGATATGGACCAAAACTTTACAGGTCATTTTGAAAGTCAACAAAAGACACTTTTTTCGTCAAAGCAATTTACACAAAAATAAAGACTTCAAATGAAAAGTGATCAACACGAAAGTTGTAGGGGACATCTTGAGGGTTCCAAAAAGTCCAAGATCACCTTCATATGACAAAAATTGAGAGAGTTACGATTGGTGCAAGTTGAGCAAAATTTGAGAAACGCATGAAACCTACATTGAACATTTTTGAGCTTTTGGACCAGTGGGCCTATCTTTTAAGGTTGAATCATGTTTATGACATATTCAAGGACCTCAAGTTCACTTTGGTATTATTTTGATTTTGATTTTATTTTATTTTGATTTTATTCAAAGAAATAAACAAAATTTAATAAAACAAAATAAATCAAATAATGGTGGGCACATGGATCCTTTTAAATGGAGTTTCTAGAAGGTTAAAACATATCATTCAAGGCCATCAAAACCCAAATAAAACCGTGGGAGAGAGTGAAGGAAACATGGTTTTCAAAAAATTAAAATGGTTGGAAACATGTTCCTTGATCCTAGCTTTTCAACGATTCTTTGTCTACCATGTTTCTCCTATAAATACAAGGCTCAAACACAAGAGAAAGGGGGCAAGGGGCTTCACAAAAGGAAGGCTTCCAAATCACAAAATTCTTGAAAAAAAGAGGTGAAAATTCAAAACTCCATTTCCAATCATTCTCAATCCAAACCAAGGATTAAATACTCATCCTGAAGGTTCGATTCCCACCCCATGCAATTTCTTTTTAACCATTTTAATCCCTTTCTTTTATCATATTTCAATTATTTTATTTATTTCTTTTCAATTAAATTAAAACAAAAAAAATCATAAAACTGTTAAAAGAATAAAAAATATAGTTTAGGTTATGTAATCATTTTTTTAGACTTAGATTATTTTTATTAAAATTAATTTTTTAGACTTAGGCTTATAATTATTTAATTTTTGTACAAATGAATTAGAAATTAGGTTTATTTATTTTAAAATTATTTCTCAAAAATATTTTCAAAAAAAAAAAGAACGAATATTAACTTAGATATTTAGGACATTTAATTTGACTTTTAATATGTAATTGCTTTTCGTTTATCATTTATTTTCTTAGAATAAATATATAGGTTTGTGCATAAAATTGTAATAGTGTAGTTTACATTTCTCGCACGACTATATTATGTAACTGTCCATAAGCCTTGTAATAGTCTATGTTACATTCTCGCACGATTATATCATGTAACTGCCCATAAGCCATGTAATAGTGTAGGTATTTATTTTTCGCACTTATATTTTATTTGCTAGATAAATAGGCATGTATGGCAAGATCTAAAAATCAAACGTTAGAATAACCTATAACTCAAGATAATATAATTGAATCAACGCACATTGCTCACATTCACCTCTAGGGTAGCCTCTCTCTGTTGCCTTACGATTAAAACAATCATGTCCCTCGAAAGTAGGGGTACTTTAGCAAAAGATGCTTACGAATAATATCATCATAGTCCCTTCGATATAAAGATCACAGTCCCTCGATGACCCTTCGAGCTGCCTACAAAAAGATGATCTTGTCCCTCGACGACCCTATGGAAAAATGATGACAGTCCCTTCGCATTGCTAAGGTATCCTTACATGTTGCCTTCTATGACCATTCGATGACCCTTAGCTGTCCCTCAACATCCAATAGACAGTACTACCTACCCATTAATGGTATGGATAGTACTATCTCTCAAGGAAAATGATAAGTACAAGAAAGACCTTACAAATTAGGGGTAAGTAACTTTTAAATGCTTGCTCATAACTCAAAAACAAATATTTTTCATATTTCACTTTTCCAAAAATATTTTCAAAAAAAAAAAACAAACAAACACTTTGTATACATTCTTACACAAATTATTACAAAGTCAAACTTTTACAAAATATTTTCAAAAAAACGTTCACACGCATTCAAAAAGTAAGTAAAAAAAAAGTGAGCTAAGCATTTAAGAGCCCATGGATAACCATGGATACAAAGGGTGCTAATACATTCCCTTTGTATAACTTACCCCCCGAACTCAAAATCTATCAAGGTCTTTCCTGTTCTTTTCAGCCTTTCCTTATTGGATAAAAGAAAAGTCGGTGGCGACTCCTGCTAACCGCAACATGTTTTGCGGAAAAAAAAAGTCAGTTCTCCCACCGTGTTACAAGATGGATCACTTCGACCTTGAGTTCTGGTCCAAGGTTAGCACTTATGTACATTCGTGTTTTTTTTTACCATATCCTAGATCAACTTCTTTTAAAGGATCCTGCGCTAGCATATTCACATTGGGAGCCAACGTGTCTTTTTTGAATCCCAAAGGCTCTTCGTCATAAATTGCGTCGAGCCTCTGGCCTTACTTTTCTTGTTTATTCTTGTCAAGTGGCTCTGGTTCAAAGTCTCTATCGGGCCCCTTTAAGTGTTTATCATTATCTCTGGCTTCAACAGCCATGTACTTAACGTCGGCCTTTAAGGCCGCTTTTAATCTGTTTTCGGCTATGTAAGCCGAAATCTTTTCCCATGTCTTGGACTCAGTCATGATCCTCAAACTCATCTCCCCAGCCAATTAGCTGGATATATGTTGTCCCTTCAAATTCAAGGTCTTCTCTGACAACCTCTCTGTCCCATTAGAACCCATAATTTGGGTCTAAATGAAGGGAGTAGTAAGCAGCATTCGTTGGGTCGAATGCAGAATCAGTTGGTCGACAGGGAGCAATATTTGCTAATTTCTTGTCGAAGTTCCTCTTATCTATGTGATTGACTTCAGCTAAAAAGTAACTCTGGTCAGCCTCAGTATTTTCTACTATACCATCGTTTCGCCAAATAGTGATCCTCTGGTGCATTGATGATGGTACTGCACCTATACCATGGATTCATTCTAGGGGTGTTCAAAACCGAACCAACCCAATAAAAAACCGCAAACCAAACCAAACCAAACCGAAACCGCAAAAAACCGCATTTGGTTCGAATTTGTTTGGGTCATCTTTTGACAAAACCGCACGGTTTGGTTTGGTTTGCGGTTTGTATTTTGAAAACCGAACTAAACCAAACCAAACCGCATTGTGTTACAACTCAAACTTCACTTATCTCACATCTAACCAAAAACTCAAACCCATTATGCCCTAACCTTATAATTACGAAATATTTTCTCTTAATCACACTTAGCTTTTCAGTTTTAATCTTTTCAAATCTCTCCTAATAGTATTGTGCATTCTTCTCATCCTCTTTGCCATGTACGTCTCACCTCTTCTACACTACTCTCTCATCTCACATGTTCTTTCTTTTTCATCTTCTCATTTTTATGTTACTATTTTCTCTTCTAATTATGTTTATATCGCGCCTTTCTTCTCCAATCTCTCAGCTCTTATGTTCTTTCTTTTTCATCTTCTCTAATCTCTCTTCTCCCCTATTTTTTCTATTTTATTATAATATTTTTGATATTGTTTTATGCTACTATTTTTTTCCACTTTTGTTTAAATTGATTTTTGTATATTGAATGAGAAGTTTTTGTTTAAATATGATGAGTTTTGTTGTTATTTGCTAATGTATGAATGACTAAACACAAAGTTATATTGTTCTCTATATATGTATATATAACTCAATAAAAATCTTGTAAAAAACCGAACCAACCGAACCAACCCAAACCGCATTGGTTTGGTTTGGTTTGGTTCGGATTTTTTTTTAAAGCCAACCGAACCAAACCGAACCGCATGCTTTTTTCTCTTGCGGTTCGAATGATTTTTAGCGTCAAAACCGCCCAAACCGCACCGCGAACACCCCTAATTCATTCTCTACACAAAAGAAAATTATAATTGGCCTTCGACTCAATAACCATAAACATTGTTGGTCTCATTATTGCTCCCACAGTTAATTCCAATTGAATCACACGCAGTGTGCGTTCAACTTTCCCCTCATAATTTGATAAAACCATATTATGAGATTTCAGGTCTGTATCAAATTTTCCTACTTTTTGTAGCATAGAATATGGCATCAAATTCACTGTCATTCCCCCATCCACCAGAATTTTACTAATTAATACATTCTCGACCTTCCCTCTTATAAAGAGGGGCTTAAGGTGATTCTTCATGGCTTCATCTGGCCTTTCGAAGAAGGCATTATGCTCTTCGACACAACCATTATTCATCACATAATAACACACTAGCTTATGTTTAGCCATTTCAACCTCCATTATGTCATCAGGTTCATCAACCTCAGTCACCTGGTCATATCCCCCGAGAAGCACATAAACCACATTGCAAGCTATATCCAATGAAGCCTCTGATTCTGTATCTAAGAAATAATCGGTTAACATATCTTCATCATTTTCTATATCTCTAGGCTTACTCTTAAGATCCTCCAACTGATTAGGAAACAATCTTATTCCAACTAACTTCTTCTCTTAGACACCATTTTTTTAAAAGCACATTCGTACTGGACCTCAGCTATAGGTCTCTCATTTGCTTCCCTCTCAGATTTTCTTCTTCTTTGTTGTCTGCACTACTGAGACCTTGACATAAGATTCTCTCATTTGTAGTTTTTGGGCCAATATGCCTACTGCTTTGACATCTGAAACTTTTTTCTGTAGGCCATTGGCGAACCTCACTCTACTTCAAAACGCTGCCACTTTTCTTGGCCTCTTCCTCCTTTTTCAGCAGGCCTCACCCATTTTTCCTTTGGTACATTGACAAATAGCTTAAATGTAGAAGACCTATTTGGTTGAAGACTTAGGCCTCCCTGCTCAATTCTTCTAGGGACACCTCTCTTATCAAAGGTGAAATTGCTGCGAGTATCCTTCCAATTTCCCCCTCGACTGGCGATTCGAACCCTTTCAATATTTTCAGCTGCTTTTTTATCGAACACATAACTGCACCTAGTGCACATCATAACTTCATATCTCTTCTTTTGACAACGTTGAAGGAATTCCAGCAAAGTTTCATCATCTTTGGGGTAAGCCACCCCTATTTGTTGCTCATTTCGATGAGCATTTTCATCATCAGCACATCTTTCATCACTAACTTAGACCATATGGACTTCCAAGTTAGCACAATCATTAATCTTCAACTCTTCTAGTTTAACCCTAAGGCTCTCAGTGGCCCCACTCCTCTTCTCGACCTCAAGATCATCAACAACCTTAATTTCCTCAGTCTCAAGGCCTTCAGCAACCTCAATTTTCTCAATTTCAAGGCCTTCAGCATCCTGCTTTGTACCTTTAATCTCAAAGCCCTCAGTGACCTCAATTTCCTCTTTAATCTTTAGGCTTTCAGTAGCCTTAATTTCAGCTTTGACCAACAGACCATCAGTAACATTGGCTTCAGATTCGACCACCTTTTCGAAACCCTCAATAGTTTCAATCACGCAACAGCTTTCAGAAGCCTCGACCATGTTGATGATGGTTGGCTCAGTGTAATTTGTTTCTCCCACCTGCAAGGGATCTGAATCAATCTTCATTTGAGATTTGGTCTTGTCTCCAAACTTCAATCTTTCATCCTTGATGGCATTTTTCACTAAATCCCTGAAAAGGAAACATTGAGAAGTTTTATGGCCAAGAAAATTATGATATTTACAAAAATCTCATTTTTTCCTCTGTTCTAACGGAGGCATTTTAGCACTAGGAGACACTATCATTTGGCCATCTTTAACTAACAAGTCAAAAATTTCGTCACATTTAGTGACGTTGAACGTATATGTTCTTTTAGGATACTTATCATTCTTTTCTGGTTCGACGAGATTTTTCCCATTCGAAAATGTAAGGACCTTACATGAATAAGGTGGTACTTTCTTTCATTCAGCCAGATAAATTTCATTTCCGTCGAAGTCTATAGAGTCATCACATGTTTCCTGATCGTTTTCATTCATATCTATATAAGTTACCCTTTCTCTTCTATTGTTCTTAGAGGCTCTAGCTTTTTCAGCTTTCAAGCGTTCTACTTGTCGAACCCTATCAACTGAGCCATATCTATCAAATATTGGGTATCTAACTTCCTCCTAATGGAGTAATCTAATCCACTAGCGGCCATTTCGACCAGCTCATGTTCATGAACTTGTGTAAAACACCTTGCCTTTAACAGACGGAACCTATTAAGGTAGTCATCGATTGACTCAGAGAATTTTCGTTTAATACTAGCTAATTCTTTGAGGCTAATCTTTGACTGTCCCATATAGAACTGATCATGGAACAATCTCTCTAAACGAGCCCAATCATGAATCGAACTTGCTGGGAGTGTAGTAAACCATGTGAAAGAATTTTTTGGAGCAAACTAGGAAAATACTTAACTCTCAAGTTCTCGTCGTTGGCAAGATCTCTTGCTTCAGTCAGGTATCTCGCCACATGTTTGACAGTCGACTCACTAGCATCCCCTGAAAACTTTGTAAATTTAGGGACTTTCATCCCCCTAGGAAAAGGAGTCTGCAAAATATAATCAGACAATGTGGAAATGTAATTTGGCTTATGAAGGCCAACATTTACCCCATTTCGCGCCATAATCCTTTCGACCATGGCAGCCAAATTATTATCTCCAGCCATACCGTCATTTCGAACTTGATGCATGACTTCGTCAGCATCTTGATTCCTATTAACTATCACTACCCTAGGTTCCTGTTCCCTTGGGACTAGCTGTTCGACCCTAGGAGGTTCGACCCTAACTACTTGATTAACTACTTCGACATGGGGTCCATTTCGCTGGACTTGGTTAATTGTAGGATCTTTCTCTAAGACTGCCCCTGGTTTTTGACTATCACATCTCTTTGAAACCGTCGAGGGGCTTGTGGAACACCAAAGAAATATGCAATTCTAGTCATTTGCGCTGCCAATTGCTGATTTTCATGGATAGTGTTTTGAATCAAGGGGTTAAATATAATGCCCATTTGCTGAGCCAGCATGTGGACCATGTCGTGGTTGGTTTCGTCCATTTGTTGCCTTAAAACCGCTGCTGAATTTGTAGTAAAATTGGGTAACTGGGCAGAATATCCCATCCCTGGGGGTAGGCTATTTCGACCCATATTGTTAACAACAAAACCAGACCCCTGTGTTGGCAAAAACGTATTCACCACTGGGTAATCGAATGCTACAGTCATATTATGTAAGTTAGACATAATAGAAGTTGGCATACCATACGATTGTTCTCGACCACCTAAAGGCATGGTAAACACAGTCACATATGGCCTAAACGAACTAGTGCCCACCGGAGAAGGGGTTAATGGTTGCCCCTGCGTCCTTACTGGGGATAAAATAGGTCTAGTATAGGCACTCGACAGTACTGCCGTTATGTTTGCCGTGGACGAAACCACTTTAGCCACAGACGCTGTAACTGTGGCTTCTTTTGTCTAAGGAGGAGGTGGTTCACTACTACTTGGGGGATTCGCCATTGCTACACGTACTCGTCTCCTTCTTGGTCTTGCTTCCTTATCAGTGGTTATCTTGCCACTTCTTAGTCTCATGCAATGAAACTACAGAAAACCAAAAAGTAAAGTACTTTACAAATATCTTTACAGAATCTAATTAACAATACCGGTCCCATCGGGTGTGCCAATTTGTTTACCGATGAAAATGGCAAACAACTGTTAGTCCTCCAAAGTTACTAAAGCCTTTGGTCACTCACAGGATCGACTAGATTGATCCTAGGACATCTGTTGTTACTTCCGTTCTTTGTCTTAATTATTACGAACATTTACTCAACGTTCTTCAAGTATTCTCCAATGTTATTGAGAAAACGTGATGATTGATTTTAAGTAAAGGAAGATTGCACAAAGATAAATTGAAAGATAAATAACAAGGAAATAAATTACAAGTAAAGATAAATGACTTGAATTTAAATGACTTTGATTCTAAAAGAAGGTATTCAAACGTACATTCTCTCAAAGGGACTCTTTTCTCACACACACAGATACTGGGAGTAAAACGTAGAGTTTGTACAATGGTTGAATACCCCATTCTAAATGATAAAATGTTCTATTTATACTAAATTATAAATAACCGTTCCTTACAGTTATTTCGCCAGAACGCGCCACATTCTCACTACATGCATTTCGTCACCTAAAAGCATTCCACGTGTCCCACGAAAAGGATAAAGTCAAAAAGCGATTACCAGCCTCATTTGAACTTCCTATGTTGAACTCTTCCTTTGATGGACTTCGTCAAATCACAATTTAAGCAAAAAATCTTCCTAAGTCCTGGACTCCAGCGTCTACGCATAAATCCTTCGAATAGATGTTCTCCTGTCGAACCATATATTGCTTCTTCCCACGCATAAGTCTTCAAATTTCAACAGTTCCTTTCCATCATTTTTTCAGTCAAAATACCTTCTTTTGTCGAATTCATGCCCTTCCTCAAAATATGACCTAAAACTCCTCAATTCCCCTCCAACATTAATGAGTGTCGAAATACCAACCAACAGAGGGATAATTTATTTGAAGATTTCTCAGCAAATCCAGTTCTGTTAATTATATGGGCTACAACAAGTACAATAACCCCTACAACAACACTTAAAATCCTAGGTGGCATAATCATCCAAACTTCTCATTGAGTAGCACTAAAAACTAACTCAAACCTCAAACACCATAAACACCTCAAGTTCTACCTGGTTTTTATGCACATAACTATGTTGTGTCTAATCAAGAGAATAACCAATTGGAAACTATTTTGAAGTCCTTCATATAAGAAACCAAGAACTAGTTTCAAGTTCAAGGTGTGAACATTAAAATTTTGGAGAATCAAGTCGGGAAGATTGCTTCAGCACTTAGTTCAAGAACTTGGGAGCACTTCCAAGCTAAACTGAAATTTCAACAACTACATCTAGTGCCAAGAGTATTGAAACATATATAGTTATTAAGTTAAAAAGTGGAAAAGAGTTTGAAGGATAAACTTTAATAAGAGAAAAACCACCACATGAAAATCTGACTACTGATGCTACCGCAAGTGAACATCTTTTATCATTTTAATATAAAAGATGTTGAATCCCACGCAGACCAATTGACAATTACTGTTATTTGTTGTCGCGTTGTTTATTTAAGGCTACATGTATGGTTTGTTTTGCGAGAAATTGAAATTAACGGAACTAATTAAATTTTAATAACAACAGGTCGAAAACATGATTTCCATATACCTGTGTTACTCTTATAGATTGCATCACTTTATTGTAACGAGAAAAATATATTTGTTTTTTATTTTTGCAAAAAAACTAGTTAGTGGTACCATCAACTTTTGTGTGTCCGATACCAGGTTTTTTACTCTTAATCGTCTGCTTTCGCATGGTACAAATTATGAGTTGAAAATAGTAATTTCATAATCAACTAAAAACCACTCTCGTCTATTTTGTAATTAAAAATAATAATTTTCTAAGTCTAATATCATTTTCTCTATTTAGAGTCGTAAGCGGTATTTCAGTGTCTCTACTTTTGTAGTAGATTGTGAGTTTTACGAGCAGAAAATTCAATACAAAAATTCTAAAAATCCTAAATTCTCTCGATAGATTCTGGTTTTATTCCTGCTTTCGTATGACCATCGGAATCTATCGGTCGAACTTCTATGTCGGATACCACCCCCATAGGTGCATAAATGGTATCTCCGTGTTTCTACTTTTGTAGCAAACAATCTTTAAAAACAAAATTTTTAGAAGTAAAAAATTATTTCCGTTACAAATTATTAAACATGCAATTTATTCGAGTACCGTTGGTATGACAGTCCTCATGTTTCGGACTCACTAAATCTACTAAGACATGATGAAAGTAATAATTAAAAGGCATGAAAATAAAACATACATGATAAACTTCTGTATATAAAAAAGAACCTGTAAATAACATGAATGAAGAAAACTTGAATAAATAATTGCTCCTAAGGGACACTTTCAATCTGGTACAATGCTTGGAGTTGAAATAAATCACAGAAAAATAGTAACAACAGTAACAAAATGAAAAATACAGCACTAAATAAACTAAAATAATGCAGAAAATAAAATTGCATAAACACTTAAATGTGAAGTATTTATGCTTTACAAGAGTAAATTTATGGCTTAGAGTAAGTTTGGTTGTCAAAAACTCAACTCTAAGGATTTGTTTATAGGCTAAAATTCGTACTGGAAGTGATTAAATCATGCCAAAGTAATGGAGAAAGTGACGTAGATGGGAAAAACTTCCTGGTGAGTCATGGACGAAAATTCTAGCTTTTAGCGTCATGAAGAGCGTTATGTTGTTGATGTTCCATCCGTCATGACCATGATGGTCATCTTGTAGCTGACTACCCAATCGTCACCCTTCTCAAGCTTTCTCCTCACATTCTTGATGACGATTTTACTGACGGGTGATGCTGGTATTGGCGCAATGGGCGTGATGGTTGGGTAGAAACCGTCATGACAATCTGAAACGTGTAAAAAATTGCATTTTCTTCTGTTTCTTATCGTTTTTCCCTGTCGTCGTCATTGTGTGATTATTACCTAAAACACAAAGCAGAATACCAGCATAACACAACAAAATCTTCATAAACGACATCTAAACACATGCAAATTGAGTTAAACTATACGATAAGCTTTTGTGTTATCAACTACTCCTGACACTTCAGGAGTGGAAGTATCAGAGTCTACTGAGACTATACCTTGGTGGACCCTGTAACGGAAAATGTGATAAGATAAATACACTCTGAAAACTTCTGACATGATTTCTAATCCAAAAAAATAACCCACTGTCATGCAAGAGGTAGACAAACCACTTAGATTTATTCAAGAAAGGTTTACACCTCTTTTTTCTCAAAAAATCATAAAGGCTAAACAAGAGCAGTAGTTTAGCAAGTTAATGAAGATTCTGAAGCAACTTCATAGTAACATAACATTAATTGAGGCCATTTAACAAATTCTAAACTATTTAAAATTTATGAAGGATGTTCTTACCAAAAGAAAAAGAGTGAGAGAACTTGTTATTACCGCCTTAACTCAAGAATGCAACAATCTTGTTCAAGGAAAACTCCCTCACAAGTTAAAGGATCCTAGAAGCTTTACTATACCATGCAACATTGGAAAGTCTTTTTGTGGAAGGGCATTATGTGACCTTGGGGAAAACATTAACCTTATGTTCTTATCTATCTTCAAGAATTTAGGTATTGGAGCTTCCAAACCAAAAAAATATTATCTTTCAGCTAGCTGACCGAAGCATTTGTTACCGCAAGGGAAAATTTAAGATGTATTGGTAAAGGTTGACAAGTTTGTATTTCCAACATATTTTATTATTATGGATTTTTGTGCTGATGAAGAAACTCTCATCCTGCTGGGAATACCCTTTCTTTCCACGGGAATGACATTAATAGATGTGGAAAGAGGAGAGTTGACTATGAAAGTTAATGGGCAATAAGTGGTATTCAGAAGAGGAGGTTGGTGATTGCTCATTGATCCCTAGTTTGGAAACTATGGTCCACAAGAGCTTGATCAGAGTTGGGCAAGATAGAAAAATATGCATTATTGAATGATTAACTTTTAAGTTGACCGTTGATCAAGTTTGAAGAAAGGGGATAACTTTTTGAGGTTTTGGAGATTACAACTGAGGCAATTAAAGATAATACTCCATATATAGAGGTACTTCATGAATTGGAACTCAAGCAACTATGTGCCCACTTGCAATATGCTTACTTGGAGGCATGACAAAAGTTTTCAGTTATCATGGCCCCAAATGTATCTGACGAGCAGAAGTGTAAACTCCTGGCACTTTTGAAGAGACACAAGAAAGCTATTGCTTGACAAATATCTGACATCAAGGGGATTAAACCTACTATTTGTATGCATAAAATATTATTAGAAGACAATGTCAAGAATAGTATTGTGACACTACAAGAAAATTGGCAAATTGCAACGGTTCATTTTGGCATATTACGACGGTTAGAACCGTCGCAATTTGTAAGTTACGACGGTTTCAATACTGTCGTGGAAACATGCGTCGCGAGGCCGTATTGCGACGGTTGTGAAAACTGTCATACAAACCGTCGTTATTTTCACGACGGGTAGCTAACTGACGTAATCTCCATATTGTGACGGTTTCCAACTGTCATAACTTGCTTAATGATTTTTGTTTTCTTTGTTGATTCCGAAGGTATATTGTGGCGGTTTGAACCGCCGCAACTTGCAAATATTTAAAAAAAAAAGTCTAAGGTATATTGTGGCGGTTTGAACCGCCGCAAGTGGCAAATATTTTTAAAAAAAAAAATCTGCACTCAATTTTTTTGTATTATTATAAAAAAACAAAATAAAAAATAAAAATGATACGGAAATATCTGCTACAAAAAATTAAAAATGAAAAACAACACATCAAAATATAGTGAATGATGACAGAAATATCTGTCAAGTAACTATAAAATGATGATGCTTAGTAAGCATTCAACACAACATCAAATGCCTGCAAAGCCTCCATGAACTCCTTGGTTGCGGACCTCGCAATAGTACCCAAGTTGTTCACCAAATCTGAAAAAAAGGACCCACATATGAGCTTTTAGAAACAGGTTCCAAATTCCAAATAAATAATCTTTGAATGCATATCAAGTCTGCTCTAATTATCCCCTAACATGTTTATCGTTAATTTAAATTACTTGTTTCCACAATTTATAAGACCGAACGGGTGCAACTCCACCTTGTTGAAGTTATAAAGCTTGACAAATGACTCATATGGAAATAGACCCTGTAGCGGTTGAAAAGTGTATGGTAACAGTCCCCAAAGGAAAAAAAAAACATTTTGAGATTTGGATTTGGAAAAGACTAACTATAGCCACATATACAAATCATCAAACAGGCAAAGCACATTATGAAAATTGACTGTTACACTAATGTATGCACAAGGCAAATAGCCGTTTGGCTACAGTGAGTTAGTTTTCTCCCATCAACTGCCACAAAATTCAAATAACCATACTGGTATTAGCTTAACTCCAGTTGAGGCTTGTTGGCATTTCAAACAGGCAGTGACAAACTTCAAAAGTTGACTTAGCATCCTGCAGAAACTATACTCAGATTAGAAAAGCCGACCATTTACAAATAAAAAGAAACCCATGATGGAGCTATATAACTTACTGTCACTTAAACCTACCACTACCAGCAAAATATTTATTAATAACTTCGAACCACACAGGACACAACAAAAAAGCATGTATGGAACCCAGGAAAAATAATACCTGCACCAACATGTGCCCAGCCAAAAATTTAGCTAATCTTAGTATCTGCAGAACCTGGATCTTTGCCAATCCTGGAGGATTGGGAGGAAAAGGGGTGTAGAGGTGACTCAGAGCTGTCTTTAGATTCCAATTGATCAGATCCAGAGCAAGGGCCAACTAAGAAAATACAATGCAATTCAAAAGTCATACCATTCCAAAACAATACCAAACTTCCTAACCAATTTTGAATCAATAAGAGGCCAACAGGATTATATTATAGCAAGCCTGAATCACAGTTTCGAATCCACATTTTCCATATCATCAAGACAATTTCACACTAGAATTTCACACCAGAATTTTAACAACTTATTGACATAGTGAGGCTCACACTAACTCTCACGGACCTTAACAGATTTCTATTGCTAACTAACCATTTCAAACAAATTCATAACAAGGTTTTCATTGTGAATAATTTGTAGCAGTATCTAACGTCATGACTAAATTTCACTTACTACAAGTTTAGATTAGCTAAGCTTAAATTATTATTACATTCTTTGAAATGATTATTACACTCTTTGAAATGATTATTACACTTCATTCTTAAGGAAATACATTGGTTTGTTCAATCGTGTTTTGAGGGAATACAAACACTGTTTTGTTCTTGATTCTTCCTTTTCTTTCCATTAAAAAAACAATGTATATAACATAAAACTAACTTACTTCAAGGAAATTGACATCGTCTTTCGTACGCGCGCAAACAACAACAGAATCAGTTGGATTAATAATCATGTCTTCAAGATCTTCAAAATCATACTCTTCCTAAATAACATATAAATAATATAAAATCAGTATACAGATCAAATTAGCCACACACAAAAAAATTCAAGTATTTGAATTTATCTCACATTCTTATCTTTAATATATGGATCCAATTCATTACTCTTGATAATAAAGATCACCCATCCCTGAACTGAACAACTCAAAACCTAACATCAAAAGAAAAATCAAGCATAAATAATTACGTACGTGAATCATTTGAAAACATAGATAGATAGATAAAAAACACCTTTATCATCTTCTTCATCATAGGTTTCCATGTTGAGGGCTTGCAATGCAAGGGTAATATCGTCATTAATTTCCTTGGATGGTTTGCCAATTGCATCAGTGACGGTTAAAGCGTGTGCGACTTCATCGTTGTGTTTGTTAGTGTCTTCTTCCATATCATTCTCTTCATCCACACTGCAATAATTTTATACAAGAGAATGTTAATGTTAATGTTAGTTTAAGTGTTGAGAGTGGTTGTAAATTATTGATGGTGAATAAAGAGGACCAAACACACACGCACCTAGTGACAATGTTGGAGATGATTTCTTCAATTTCATCTTTAGAAGGAGGTTCGATGAAAACAGGCTCTGCTTTGAAGACTCCTTTGGGAATCCATGATATTGCGGCGTTCATGGCTCTAATTCTACAGCCAAAGAGAGGCTAAAATCACATATGGAGCTAAAATTTGTATAAAACAGTAAATACTATCAATCTATTTCTAAGCTAAAAGCACAAAATCAAAGTGCAACAAAGATAAAATTCATCTCTGACATATCATATGGAGTGAATACATACCAAAAAACCTTGTTGATCTGGAAAAGCAGCAACACATCTTGTCTGATATTTCAAGGGTGATACTATTCTTTTGTACTCCGTTTGTTGTGAATTCCACACAAGTTACAAGAAAGACATTTAAATCATCATTTATTGAACTCAATAGCTCATCAAAAATTAAAAATTAATGAAAACAAGAAATCGTAATAAAAGTGAAATCTAAACACAACAAATTTGGATAAAAGATCAAAACAGTCTTTAACACACTGTAAGACATAAAACCATAATTTTTTAATTATAAAACCATAATTGATATAAACAAAAAAGGGTAAACGAGAACACTCATGTTCAGCTTGGGTTGCATGTTCCATGAGTTAACTTTATGTCTACTCAATTTTCTCTAATAAGAAGTTATGTAATAAGTTCTGTATTTTTTCTTGTTGGCTGCTTAAAGAGTTCAGGTCTAATCCCAATGTTGTTAAGTACATATTAAAATTTTAATTGTAGAAGTAAAGAAAAACATGGTTATCAAGACAACTACCGAGTTATTTTAGCATAATGAATTTCTTGTACTGAACAATTTAATTGTTATTTAGGGATTTTCCTAGGCGTGATACTACTGAATGAAGTTTGAATAATCTATATCCAGTGCAAGGTAAAGAGCATTCAGATACACAAGTGAAAATTGCTGAGAACATATAATCAAGGGATTTCCACAAACAATAGTTCAGTCATCCAAATTCTGATATTAATAAAAATATTCTAAACAGCATATTACACCTGCTAGAGAAAAGGTAGATAATGTATATTTCACATCACGTTGAAAAATTATAAGCAAACACGCTTTAACCCAATAGGAAACTTTAGAGAATTTATAGTTCCAACTTCATCTCGAGTATATAACCCGTATTTTACATTAGAACACAAAGCTCTTCCTTACAAAGCTACAAACAACATTATTATGAAAATTTATGTTAGAATAAAATAGCACCTGAGGATTCTGCAAGTTGAAGACAATCAGATTCCTATCAGCAGTTCCCACAACCATCAGAGGATGTCTCACAGACATTGTATAACATCGATCAGGGAGTTGCTGAGTATGCACCGGATTGGATTGCCTAGTATCCCAATACCTAACACAATGAAAATAAAGCATAAATTAATTTGAAAAGTAGCAAATCCTAGTCATTAATACAAAAAACACCTAAAGACTCTGAAAAAGACAATGAATATGCATACTTAATGGTTTTATCCCAGCTTCCGGTGGCCAAAAGACTCATCTCGGGTATCCAAGCAACCTCTTTGATGGGAGCATCATGCATGGCAACAGTCACTGGTTGGCCTCCAGACAAAAGTGGCCACATCTTGACCTGCTTATCACAACCTCCAGAAAAAACCGTCGTTCCATCATCCTTCCAAGCAGAGCACAAAACCTACAACAAGAAACAAACAAAATCAGTCTAAATGTTCAAGTCCAACCAACGCAGCCCTAACACATGATATTGAAGGCATTACTTACTGGTTGATCATGAGAAATTGAAGCCCTGGGAGTACAAATATCATTTTGTGAAGAACAATGAGAGGATTGGACGTAGGACAAAAACGATTAAAATTAGGTTTTGACAATGAGAGTACAGTACCTTCGGCAGAGGCGGAGGCGGTGGAGGGCAGCAATATAGAAGTTAGAGGAGACACATACAAAGCTAATAATCGAGATGAATGTTGGGGAAAATGAGTAAGAGTAAAATTGAGTGAGAGGAAGATGGAGGCTACGACACAAATATTTGGTTAGGAGAATGAGTATTCGCGAGTTTGTGCAGAATAGGGTTCCAAAATAAAAGACAATGATTAATCCACCATGATACCACAATCCAGAACCTCTGAATCTCAACAACAAATAACCATAAAAAACATTTAACAACCAAGTCAGGAAATTGAAACACTGATTTCAAACCCTAGAATGTCAAGAAAAAGTTCATTAGTGAGGGTCAAGAACCTAACCCGAAAGTTGCAAATCATCATCGTCGCCATCACCTTCGTCGCTCACTTCCGTCGAGGTAGGTCGCCACCATCTCTCACCTTTTTCTTGATACCACGAGATAGGGGGAGTTGAATAACACACTTCACCTTTGGTCTTGATCCAAGATTGAGCACCACAATCGTTTCATCAAATTTCTTAATTCGTCAGGGTTTCAGTTGTTGCTTAGATTTAGGTTCAATCAAAAGAAATTGAAGGAAATGGAGGATAGATTTAGGGGAGGTGGATCAGGGAAGGTTCGCACTTTCGTTCATTCATGGCGGATTCATCAGGTTCCATTGATTTTGTGAGTATCATGAGAAGGAGAAGGTGAGTGAAGTATGCTGAAGATTGTTCCATGCCTTCTTACTTCCTTGATTTTATTTTATCATTTTTATGTTATTAATTTCTAAGTTTTCTTTTAAAATTTAAGTTTTATTATAATTTATAGTTTTTTTTAATTTATAGTTAAAAATAACTAACTAAAAAATTATTAATATAATATATAAAATTAATTTTTTTACAAATTTAACGGCGGTTATTCGAAACCGTCGTAATATGTTTTAAATTTTTAAAAAATTTAACGGCAGTTATCCAAAACCGTCGTAATATGTTTTAAATTTTTAAAAAATTTAACGACGGTTGTCTAAAACCGTCGTGCCAACCGCCGTAACTTACAAATGACGACGGTTTTTATGGAACTGTCGCAATCAATGTGTCGCAAAACACTATTTTTCTTGTAGTGTGAGTCAAAGAAGATTAAATCCCATCATGAAGGATGTGGTCAAGAAGAATGGTGGCATGATAGTCATTGAAAATGAAAAAAATTATTTAACTCCTACAATAATAGTCATCTGTTGGAGGATGTGCATGGACTATAGAAAGTTGAACAAGACTACACTAAAAGTTCATTTTTCTCTCTCATTCATTGATCAAATGTTGGATAGGCTGGCTGGTAAAGAATTCTATTTTTTTTTATGGTTATTCGGGTTACAATATAATTGCCATAACTCTTAAAGATCAAGAGAATATAACTTTTACATGTCCCCATGGAACCTTTGCTTTTAGAAGGATGCACTTCGGACTATGTAATGCACAAACAACCTTTCAACAATGCATGATGGCAATATTTTCGTATTTGATTGAGTGTTTCATGGAAGTATTCATGCACGATTTTTCAGTATTTGGATAATCATTAAGGAAATATTTGGATAATTAGGACACGGTGTTTACTAGATGTGGAGAAAGCAATTTGGTTATGAATTGGAAGAAGTGTTATTTCACGGTTAAAGAATGAATTATTTTGGGGAACAAGACTTCTAGGATAGGATTGGAGGTGGATCAAACAAAGATTGAAGTTATTGAGAAGCTGTCTCCACCTGTTTATGCTAACAGAATAAGAAGTTTTCTTAACCATGCTGGATTTTACAGAAGATTCATCAAGGATTTCCCTAAAATAACAAAGCCACAATGCCAACTGCTACATCATGACATGCCATATGTATTCAGTGAGGAGTGTGAGAACGCGTTCAATATGTTGAAACAAACCTTAATTTTAGCACCTATAATTAAAATTCCTGATTGGATAAGCCATTTGAACTTATCTGTTATGCTAGTGACTTTACTATTGAAATTGTGTTGGGTCAAAGGCACAAGATGTTCCACACCATTTACTATGCTATAGGAGCTTATGTATCTTTATCCTAATACACTCTATATAATAATTTATAGAACATTTTGAGCAACGTCACTACCATCCCACATGTTTTATTTTGTTTACGACGAACACGTGTCTCTTTTATTATAGACGAAAGTTTAGGTGAGTTGGATTCCGATGACTTACCAGAGTTAGGACAGACCTCAAAGCTCAAAAAATGTTTATATACTTACAGATCACCTACCAAAGAGATCCTCATATCGACAATAAAAATTAAACTCACAACGTCTCAGTGTGTGAGCCAACTCTTTACCAACTAAGTCAATCTGCTAAACGACAAACAAGTCTTGCTATTATAACACACTTTATCTCCATTAATTTAAAACTTTTTCATCTTTTAAGACAAATTAAACTAATAAAAAAATATGTTTGAAACAAAATCAACAAATATGTCTAAAAACTTGTAGAGACTTCTATTTTAGAAGAGAAATAAACATTTAAAAAGAATCTTATAATAATTAGAAAGCATATTTAATTTTAAGAAGTGTCTTTAGTGCACATCATTTTTCAAAACAGAAGCAAAAAGATAGTAGTATTACTAAAACCTTTGTAGCAGAAATTGACAAGTTGACTCCCTATTTATTTATGAGCTTAGTATTCCTCACTCGTCTTTCCAGCTTGAACTTTTGGACGTTTCCGAATAGTGACGTGTGAAATCAATGAAACAAAAAACTAAATTAAATAAAAAAGAAAAAATAAAAAGGAAAATAAATGAATGGAGGAAGAGAAATGCATTGGTTACACTTTTACCCTTTGTTGGTAGGGTGAAAATTCGTGATCGCATTCTTCTTCTTCCTGTGGTTGTTTCTTCCTTCCTTCTCTCTCTTTCTCTCTCTCTCTCTCACTGTCTCACTTCCTCAACCAAAACCCTAATCCTTTCACATCACAATCAAATCATGGACGCTGATTCCTCATGGACTGCTCGTCTCTCTTCCGCATCCAGACGCTATCAAGCCGCTCTTCAATCTCGATCAGGTCCGTCTTCTCCCCCTTTTCGCGTTTCCCCAATTTCTCAAACCAAAATTCAATTTTCTCAAATTGTTTAGCTTCGTAGATAGTAGCTCAGTTAAAACGTACGGCGAAGTTATATGGATATCGGATTGTGAATTTTTTGATTATATTCTGAAAATTGATTTGAAATTGAATACACCGCGATGAAAAATTGCTATGGTTGTGGATTATGTTTGGAAGTTGTTTTCAGCTGATAATTATTACTTTTTGAAGTTATTTATGTGCTTTGGTTGTTACTGGGAATAGAAATGAGAATTGTATGAAATTGGAAGTAATGATAATTGGGATTTGTTATTACCAGAGACTGTGATCTATTAGTGGAGTTGTAAATTATATGGCTTTACTTAATAGAAGCTTTTTTTCTGAATCGGAATGTTTGTTTCTGTACAAGTATTTGTGCTTAATGATTTGAGGTTGTGCGAATGTAGATATGTTCATGGGTTTTGATGAAAACGATGTGGAAGAAGATATAAGGGAAGAGTTTCTGTGTCCGTTTTGTTCTGAGTATTTTGATATTGTTGGGTTGTGCTGCCATATTGATGAAGAGCATCCAATGGAGGCAAAAAATGGGGTATGTATGACTACTTTTGTTTGTTTTTCTTCTGGTATTTTTTTCAAACAGCTTACAAGGTTTTTCAGTATTGGCTCTTTAAGATATGCTTAATTAGTGCAGAGCCTTGAAGTTTTTGTTCATTACTATGTGTCTTTCCCTGTTTATTTCATATAGGTGAAATCAGTATTATATTGCGATTTTTACAATGGAAAAAAGTTAAATGTTTTTTTTTTTCAATAGTTTTTATGGATTAAAACATTTCTGCGTGCAGGTATGTCCAGTTTGTGCATTGAGGGTGGGGGTTGATATGGTTGCACACATAACCTTACAACATGGAAATATATTTAAGATATCCTTTTTTTCTCCTCAAGTTCTATCCGCTTCTGCCAATTCTTAAATGATTTTTAACATAAAAATTGCAGATTTTTTACAATATGGAACATGTTGCCATAAAGTTTACTTATTTTAAGGTTGATCAATATTAAGATAAACATGATTTTATGTTCAAACCATACTCTATTACTTGGCTGAATTCCTTAACAAGGGAATACATGCAGCGCAAGAGGAAATCACGTAAAGGTGGATCTTATTCAACACTTTCTTTATTGAGGAAGGAGCTGAGAGAAGGAAATTTGCAATCCCTTTTTGGTGGGTCTCCATGTTTAGTGTCCTCGTCTAATGCAGCACCTGATCCGCTGCTGTCGTCATTCATATCGCCTTTAAGTAATGAATCTATGAGTTCTCAGTCTCACACACAAACTGAGATTAGATCATCCAAGAAAAGCTCAGATGACACTGTACCAAAAAGGTATTTCTTTTCAATTTTCAAGTTCTGTAACAGATTAATCTCCCCACTTACAATATTGCACTAGTCTTTCTGAATGAGTTGATATGTGATACTGTGCCCATCTATTGTTTTTCATGCGAGAATACTATATATTGTTTATATATAAATGAAATGTTCAAGAAATTGGTAGGTTTTATTCTACTATTGCAATATTTTTATGAGATTGTATTCATTGTTATGATTTTCTTCCTACTTATCATTTCTCTCTCACACCAAGTTCTGAAAAGCTTTATTTCACTGTTTTGGAACAAATGTTTGAAACTGGAAAAAGGGAAAACATTTGACAGTTTTCCAATTCAAAGTGAAAACAAGATGAGAACAGAAAACATTTCCTCAAACTTAACAGAATTTAAGAGACTTGTTTTCTCACTGTTAGTACCAACTTTGTGAAGTTGGCATGTTTAATTTATCTGAATTTTGTTAAAGGCTTATGGCTGCCAACTTTTTCAATTGAATAATTTATTTGCTTTGTATAAATATTGTTTTTCCTGATTATTTTGTCATTAATGTTTTTACATTTGTAACCTTTCACATCTCCTATCAATTTAGTGCCTTGTTGCAAAGAATGTCTCGTTCCTTGCTAAGAGCACAATTTTCGGACAATATCGTGCATAGTGGCATGGGTTCTATTGTCTCCTGGTTTCTAACAAGTCTACCTTTTCTGTTCAGCCATGTGGAGACACCAACCATGTCAGTTAAAGATAAGGAGGAGAAGACGAAAAGATGTGAGTTTATTCAAGGGCTGTTGATGTCCACCATACTTGATGACGATTTATGAAAATAAATTCATCAAGATGTAATGCTTCAGTGGCTGGCTAATTCACAGATGCAATCTGCAATCTATGGTTTGTTTACTGAAGTTGTCTATGTATGTATTCCGAGTGGAATAATAAAGTAGTAAATTAATGTAATCTATGTTGTATGTGTACTGATGTTTTTAGCTCAAGAGTTTTATATGGCATCCTTAATTTCGGATCGTAAGGCTTAAAGAAATAGATAAAGTTCCATTCCTGCCATAGCTTATGTTTGCCTTATGCTTCTCTGGCTTGTACAAAATAAACCCACACTAGAAATTTCAAGAGATGAAAATTTCATGTCTGGTATGTAAGAAAATTTTAGGTACAACTTTTGCATGATGGGTATTTTTTCCTTGCTGCTGAGCATAGAATGAAAGCTTCTACACTTTAGATTTACTAAGGCTAACTAATTGAATTTAAAACACGTGAAGGACCTGGTTAAGAGACCCATCTTCCTCATGATTATTATATCTCTTAGAAAGAAAAGATGAGTGATCGATTACCTGGATAAAGAGACTATCATTAGCGATTTTATTAGCACTCATTGCCACTTGAATGTTAAGGGTTTTGTTACTCTGAGCTTCTTTATGCATCAATCCAAACAAAACCATAGCACACAAAATAAATAAACCACAAGAGAGAGTATCACCTTTCTGAATGTCTCATTCTAATGTGAAGCTGCCGTCATTAATAAGCACTAACAACAGTATGTTTATTTGCAGAACAAATGTTTATCAATATAAACACTTATATATAGGTTTTTACACAAGTTAATTAGTATATACTAGTAAATGATAAAATAATATTAAAAATTTTTGTATAAAAATGTCAAACTGTTTATGTAGATTCTCTCGACAATAGTTATGAAATTTATGTGTGGATAAGTTTGGATAAATTAATCCAAACAACCTTGATAAAAGTTACTGTACTTAACAATTATAACTTTGCAACCAAGTTAATTAAATATTTGCATTTAAACGCATTAAACATTATTGATAAATAGAAAAAGGTCGATACTTCTATATAAAAAAAAGGTTGATTCATATGGACTTTCCTTTTGTAACCAGAAAAAAAATATGGGCTTTCCATTTTTATGATTTCTATACTTAAATAAAAAATATTAAATCTAAGTAAATATCTAATTTATGATCATTTTATTAAATATTTAAATATATAGATTTTAATAAATTAGCTTTTTAGCTATAACTCAACTGCTGGATATAAGCTCTAAGCATGTTTTTTTTAGCTACCAGCTTTTCAGCTATAATTAAATTACGAACTACTCTCTCATTTCAAAATGATTATTATTTAAGGTTTTTACACATAAATTAAAGAATGTAATGATATTGTATTTTTACTAAACTAATTTTATTAATGTATTGGAAAACGACAGTCAATTTGAAACAAAATTTTTACTCTAAAACACAATTATTTTGAAACGGAGGGAGTAACTCATAGTTTTTATTTTTTGTGAAATTATCAATTTTTGTAATAAAAAAGAGAAAAAGGCCAAGTAATTATATATTTTAATACACTATTTAAAATTTAAACTATGAAGTGTTTTAAATATAAACAACCGAGCGAGTTGGCGAAAGACTCGGAAGCAAGTTCGGTGCAGCTTTTTCACGTCAATATTAGAAACAACAAAACTAGAGGGAAAAAAAAAATAACCGAGGGAAACTGAGAGACAAAGAAAAAAATTTCAAAAACCATTTTCTTTCTCTTCACTTTCTTTCTCCAATTCCTTGCCTTTCTTTCTCCTTCTTTCACACAGAAAGAAAGGCTCTCTCAGAATCCAATGTCTGCATCTTCATTATTATTTTTCTCATTCTCATGAGCATTTCGTTACAAAATAATATGTTTCTCTTTTCTTGCTAAGAACAATTATCACGAACGGTGTTTGATTAATTCTTCACAAGATTTAATCGTTTTTTAATCTTGAAATTATTTTCGGTTTGGATTTTCGTTTTTCGAAAGTGTTGATTTGTTGAGGCCGAGTAATGGCGACAGAGCCAGCTTTGCCATTCTCAATTGTATCCGTTGTTGAAGACGTTATTCAAAAGCATGGAAGTAGATTAAGCGATATCAATTTGGCTACAAGAAAAGCTCAAGAAGCTTGTAAGTATCACATTTCTTCGTTCTTCGATTCTTTCGCGATGTTTTCATTCAATTTCGTTGTTAGTAACATAGATAGTACTTTGCACGTGTGTGTGTGTGGTGTTGAATTGTAGCTTCAAGAAGGAATGAAGCAGCTACGTGGCTGCGAAATACAGTTGGAAATGTTGGAGGAAAAGACATGGTGGATGAACCTTCTGAACACGATTTCAGAATTGCATTGCGTAGTGGCATTATCCTTTGCAATGCTCTCAACAAAATTCAACCTGGAGCTGTTCCCAAGGTATATACCATCACGGGAGTTAGAATCCCGATTTACGATTTTACTTCACCTTCAATTTTAGCTACTGTGTATATGAATGTTATGTATATATATGATATTGGTTCTTGCTAGTTATTGTCAATGTAGCAATTCAGATTAATAATATGACTGGTGTTCGACACATATAGTTTTGATTACTTCTTGTGTCTGGTATTTGTGTGTTTGTTGATGCTTTATAGATTATCATAATCATTGGTTTGTGTGACAATCATTGTGTGTGTATTGTTAGGTAGTTGAAGCCCCAAGTGACATTGATGATATTCCTGATGGGGCAGCATTATCTGTTTATCAATACTTTGAAAATGTAAGGAATTTTCTAGTAACTGTGGAGGAGATGGGGCTTCCAACATTTGAAGCTTCTGATTTGGAGGAGGTGCGCTATTATTGCTTAAGTGCGATAGAGTTCATGAAATTTTGGTACTTTGAAATCAATGTAATATTATTATAATTATTGTGATGTAACTCTATTCTGCTTTAACATGTTTTATTTCTTTTTTCAGGGAGGGCAATCCTCAAGGATAGTGAATTGTGTCTTAGCTCTTAAATCGTATAGTGAATGGAAAATGGGAGGTAAAAATGGATTGTGGAAATATGGTGGGAATCCAAAACCACCTAGCTTTGAGAAACCAGTTGTGAGGAAACGCTCAGAACCATTTACGAGGTCTTTGTCAAGAGCTAAGTCAATAGGTGACAAAGATAGTTGGCCAGGTGATCACTCTTTAAGCAGTGATGCTGTACTGCATGATCACAGTGAAGGGGTAATTAGTTAGTGATCATTTTTGGTTTTTTTTAGACTAGCAATTTTTTTACTGTCAAACCAAATCAGATGGTTCAACTAGTTGCACGGTGAGCTGACAGTCTATTTGAACCATGACTCGGAAGTCTTATTGGTTCAATGTGGGATTGGGTTTTTAAAACATTTGTTGTGAATGAGTGTACCATTTGTCCATGTCTATCTGAATAACTTTTTGAATTGATATCTGCAGAGTTCTACTCCTTCCGTGTATTCACTAGTTCGTGAAATTTTGCATGATAAGAAGCAAGAAGAAATTCCAATTGTAAGGATTATTGCTTATCATCAACTACACTATATATATATATATATTGCATAGCACCTTTTGGAAGAGATTTTTTAGAATTTGCTCTTCACTAAAGAGTTAATTTATGTCTTTTGTCAGATAATGGAATCTCTGTTTAGTAAAGTCATGGAGGAGTTTGAAAGTCGAGTGCTCACCATACAACAACAAACAGTGTGTTCCAACCTCATATCAGTGAAACTGTTTAAAATAAAATTCCCCTGTGGGTGTGTTTTGCATGCATGCATTCACATACATACACACCCAAAATTTGATCTATATGTCTTGCTAAATTTCATGACAATTTTTATGATGGCAGTCTGTAACACCCAGAGAAGATAAGGCACCATCTAAAACATTGAATTCAAATTTAAAATCTGTTGATGGTGATGAAGAGGTAAAATTTAGATTTCAAAATAATCTGTTCAACAAATCACTAACGTGTTCTTTAATTGCTTAGTATTATGGTGCAACAACTTGACTTAACTTTTTGTCTCATAAATTATTTAAGATGGAAGAAAATGATGATGTAGAGCTCAAAGAAAAGCAAAATCATGGTGTGAAGTACAATGGCAGTGAAGAATCAAGTAGGCAGCTTTTGAAGTATCAAAACTGCCAAATCATAATTCAAAGACAAAATGAAAACATCCAGGTAACTCATGCACGTAAAGCAATATATGCAGTAACTCAAGTTGCATACTGCATGAGTGTGGGATGAAATGATGGTGTATAGGGACCTTACTAGGGCTAGATTAATTCCGGAATGTAAAAGATTAAGTGACGAATTTGATATTGACATTCTTCAGGAATTGAAAATGATTGTTCATCAAACAAAAGAAGGAATGCACTGTCTACATAAAAAATACATGGAGGATTTCGTCTATCTAGCTAGGCATCTGAATAGCATAGATTCTGCTGCTTCAGGATATCAGAAGATTCTAGAAGAAAACCGCAAGTTATACAATCAGATGCAGGACTTGAAAGGTGAAACTCAATTTGTTATCAGTGTCTGATAATTAATTTCCTTCTTAGTTTTCTGAATGAGACTAAATAGTAAAACTTTTTTACATGTTTGTAGGTAATATAAGGGTGTACTGTAGAGTTCGTCCCTCAGAAGAGCAACCAAACAATTGTGGCATTGTCGGTAATGTAGAAGAAGATAGTATTTCACTCATAATGCCTTCTAAGAATGGAAAAGAGGTGAAGAAGATATTTACTTTTAACAAAGTGTTTGGTCCTTCTGCAACTCAAGGTAGGTTCTGATGTCCTTTAATGTTACTTTGTGTTGCCAAATATTCTACATAGAGACTAAAATGACCCACAATTTATCATCTTATGGATGTTTTTGCCATTCTTAAGTCTATGCATAACAACATTTATAATTTCAATGGAGTTTGACGCATATACTTCTCATGTTTGCTTCATGGATGATGGATGCTCTTTATGTTTTACATGCAGGGGAGGTTTTCTCAGATACACAACCTCTGATTCGTTCAGTTTTGGATGGATTCAATGTTTGTATATTTGCCTATGGCCAGACAGGCTCAGGAAAAACACACACAATGGTAAGACTAAGAGAATCAGACAATAATGCTGCCCCCTCTCTGTTTTGACTTTCTATATTGTACGAATTGTTATAACTCCTTTAGTGATTCTTATTTGTTGATGTAGTCTGGACCAGACAATATTACCGAGGAAACAGTTGGTGTCAACTACCGCGCTTTGAGGGATCTTTTCAATCTTTTAGAGCAACGGAAAGACACAATTCACTATGATATCTCTGTCCAAATGCTTGAGATATACAATGAGCAAGTGAGAGACCTGCTAATGACCGATGCTTCTAACAAAAGATATCCTTTTTGTTAATTTATCAACACTACTAACTAATTCTTTTAAATTAATGATTTTCTAGCTACTGTCTGTGATCCATTAACACTTGCAAACATTAGAAATTCGCAATAGCTCCCATAATGGTATTAATGTGCCAGACGCAAGTCTTGTTCCTGTTGCATCCATAGGCGATGTCTTAAATTTGATGAACTTGGGACAAAAGAATCGGGCAGTTGGTGCTACTGCGATAAACACTCGGAGTAGTCGTTCTCATAGGTGTGTGCAGATCAAGTTCATCTCTTAAATTCTTCAACTTACAGCACTGATTTGTTTTCTTAATCAAGCTAATCAGTGAGGCTTTTCTAGATGTACCAAAATAAATCAAAAGAAAAATAGTCTCAGTTAACTCTTTGATATATAATAACTATGCAGATATTGATATTTGTTGTGATGTTTGGTGAAATGCGATTGATCCTTTGTGCATGTTCATTAAGCTCAAATTTTAAACCTTGTACTTTTTCTCTCGTTATGTATATCCTTTAATAGATAAAATAGTATCTCAGTGCGCTAGACTATGACATACTTTGGTATCTTGTTTATCATATACGTTTCCCCATAATATTTATTAATCGGGACTAGCCTGTGATGTGCTAATTGCAGCTGCTTGACAGTTCATGTTCAAGGAAGAGAGCTTGCATCAGGAAATAGTCTACGTGGATGTATCCACCTGGTTGATTTGGCAGGAAGTGAGAGGGTTGACAAATCTGAGGTCACAGGAGATAGGCTAAAGGAGGCTCAACATATTAACAAGTCGCTTTCCGCTTTAGGAGATGTAATTGCTTCCCTTGCCCAAAAGCAATCACACGTTCCTTACCGAAACAGTAAACTTACTCAGTTGCTTCAGGACTCTCTTGGTATGCTCATATCCTTTTTTTTTGGTATTGTTTCTTATGTTACCTATTATGTAACTGAATTCTGTCTATGTATTTGCATATACTTATCAGGAGGCCAAGCAAAGACACTCATGTTTGTTCATATTAGCCCGGAGCCTGAAGCTCTTGGAGAAACTATTAGTACACTTAAGTTTGCTGAAAGGGTCTCCACTGTTGAACTAGGTGCCGCACGAGTTAATAAAGGTAGCAGCGAAGTGAGAGTGCTGAAAGAACAGGTTCTTTCTTCTTACCATATTTTTTCTGAATTGAACCGCAAGTCTCTATACCTTAAAATTGTTCACTTTCGTCATTGATTGTTTCTACCGTCTTCTTTGCCAGATTGCTAGTCTAAAGGAAACATTAGCAAGGATGAAGGGTGATTCCAATAGCATTGAGGTAACATAATTAAACATGACTTTAATAAATTCATTTATTGAAGATTTGGCTTAGCTAACTTTTAAAGAGAAAATATGTATTTTCTATTCTTTCAAAACACCGTCCTCAATATTATGATTACAAGTTGATTTAAACATATCTAAATTTTGAAATTCACCACTACCTACTAATGCTAAACATCTTTGAAGTATGATATAGAAGAGAATGATCTCGTAATACATAGTTTCCAATCTCCAGCAGCTCATATGTCAATAGCAACACATATTCATAAAAATGATTTGGTTCTGTAGGACCCTAAAATGGCTGCATCCATGCTGAAAAGACGAAGCCTTGATCCTGAACACATATATAGGAATTTACCTACATGGCCACATTCACATGCTGGGGTAAACGTAAATGAGGATGACAGGGAATCAGTTTCTTGTAGAAGTATGAATAGGGATGAGAGCTTAACAACTGATGATAGCCTCACGCGACAGTTAGAAATAGAAAACAAACATTCTCCATTGTTAAGTCCCTCATATCTTTTAGACCCTTCAAAAATATGTATCGAGGTGGCGACCACACCTACAAATGACTTTGATGAGCTTGAGTCAGCAACTAGCGAATGTTCAGAATCAGACATGAGTTGGCAAGCTCATTTATCCAAAACAACTGCCATTTCCAGCGTGTTAGCGTCTAGACCAAAGAAATCAGTTCATCTCAAACAAGCAAAGAACTTAGAAACCAGGTATTATTTGCTGAATTTCGTGTTGCGTGTGTTCTTTTCAAGGATCGTATTATTAGCATTGAATTCATATACACAATCAGTGTAAAGTCTTTTTATACTCTCAATCAATCGTAATCCCCGTATCATTAAAAAGGCTTGACTTTATATCATAACTAATTCTAAAGTCACACTTATAAGTGATTCTGATTTATAAACAGTTTTTAGTTTGACATTGTATCAAAACTAAATTCATTATTATTATTAACTGACCAACTAACTTGTATTTCATTTCATATAACTTTTCAATGTGAATAAGGAGTATGCTCCAGTCGTTCATTCCTTCATCGCCAAGGAAACAACCTACATTAAAGCATTCAAGTTCAATTGCTGCTAAAAGAAAAAATGGAAATGACAAGTGAGATAGCTGCTCCAAGGGCCAGGGACAAGCTTCCTATTTTATTTCTCCACTGCCTTAACAATTTTTGTATATATCTATAATTTAGTTGTAAAGAGAAATGATAGGGGGTTTAAATTTTTCATCATTAGAGGGGCAGTGAAATAGTTGCCTGTTTTATAGTGTGATCATGAGATGCCATCCCATATCAATCTGTTAATAGGGACATAAGTTTTGTACAAAAGGAGAAAAGGAAAATCCAACTTATAGTTTTTAGTGTCATGTCCTGTGCTGCAATAGAACAAGAAAAGTGAAGTGGAGGAATGTAAAAATCAGTTTACAGAAAGTAAAGAATGACAGAGTTTGATAGTGCTGTTTTTATGTCTCCCATGTATTTATTGACTGTTCTCTGCAGTACCTTCAGTCTATGTGGAGTTACATGAAAAAAGTTGTGAATAGGAAAAAAAATTGTGTAAGTATATAGTTAATTTTACAAATTGTAAGTATATAGTATATAGTATAGATTATGGATAGATTAATTTTTTTTCCAAATCATTTTGTCATAGATTTGAAATTTAAATTTAATTTTTTGAGCAAAAACATTTTAAATATAGGGCTTTGCCCTTTACCATTCACAAAAAAACAACATTTTAAATGTGGGGCTTTGCATCCTACCATTCACAAAAAAGAAAGCATTTTAAATGAATTATTACATAATGTTTGTTACAAGAGAAAACATAATGAATAAATGAATCAATCGAGGAAACCTATGCTCTATATATATTTTTTTAATAAGATATCATGTTTAACTTTGTTAATATAGGAAACTAAATTTGTTGATGGAAAATAATTTGTTAGAAAAATTTAGAATGAAAAATGAAAATTGATGTTTATATAGATCAAATCTTTCTTTTATAAAAACTATTGAAAAAAAAAGTAACTATAGTGCTTAGTATAAAAAACATTTAATTAGTGAAAAGAAAATATAAATTCTTTTCATTGAAATTATATGCTATTTATATTGGCTAGTCTCCAAATGGGAATTTCATGCCTGTGTGAGTTTTTCTAATCAAAACACACGTTAAAAAAGTAAAAAAATTGTTTTTTATTTAATTTTAATTATTTATATAATAAATTTTGTGATATGTAGTCTCATATTTTTTATCTATTCTTTTAAGTGCACAAGAAAGAAATTATAAAATACCATTTTTATTTTAAATTTTGATTCAAAGTTAAATAACATGACATATTTATTTTGCATATTTTTATTTTTTAATTAAAAAAAATGTAGTGTTGTATTTGTAGGACTTTCCTAGGGCGATGTCTAAGAGAAGTCCAAAAAAAGTCAATGATAATGTATCGTCTAAGGGGAGGTATTGCCTCGCCCTAAGGTATTCCTAGCGTCCCGTGAGAAACATGGAAAAAGACGTGTCTAGAGGCGAGAGAAATCAGAGTCATTAACTGACCCATGAATTCCTAAGAAATAGAAATTCAACGGTCCACCATTGACTTATTAGAAGGTGACTCTTCCCAAGAGAACCCTAGACCCGAAAAGTCCATATAAATACATCTTCCTTGAAGGAGGAAGGATAATTCATTACACTCTAAAAACACAGTGTTTGATCATAATGTATCGATCACACCCCTCATCAGCTTATACCTAAGCTTATTAACATTCACACGGTCTTTCACCTCGCGTGAGCAAAACTCCTAAAACCACCGTAAAACACCATCGTACATGGGTGCTCGCCGCCGTGGGCAAACCCTCAACACCATACAACGTTATACGCATGCTAAGGCCTTTAAGTTCCCCTGTCCTTGCAGCAGGAACACACACCTGTACTTTTTGACCAATACAATGGATCAGACCGTGGGATCCGGTAAAACTAACTTGAGCCACACTCTTACTCTAACTCCCTTCATATTTCCTTTAAAGATGTCCGACAAAATTATGACATACAATACAAACATCGTTGCTGAAGGTTTCGTCGGTGGAGGTAACTCCACACGTATGGGTCTTCCATTATGAACATTGGAGTTGTGATTTTGATGAATTGGTTTGTCGTGATATAACTCTTGGAGAACTCGAATTATGGTGGAAACTATGTGGATGGGATCGTAAGCCACATGTTAGTTTTATCGGCCATAATGGGCGTAAATGTCCTTATATGAAACACAAGGTTGGTTGTTAGAGCTGGTGAAATGATATTCATGCCTATGCTCATACGCTTATTCTGAAAACGAAGGGATGTACCGTTAAAGATATTCTTATTCAAAAGTAAGACAAGTTATAAGTAAGTTTAAGTGAGATTAGTTGAATGACCATTCAAATGGGTGATCCCGTATTTATAGAGTATATGAACTCCTATGCATTGTAGTTTTTTTTTCTATTTTTGAAAAGTTAATAGTTAAGATCATATCAAAGTATGCATTACATGTTTGATTACACGAAGTCTGAGATAAGAGGAGGCAGTTCTCTAAGTCAAGCAGATTCTTTGATACTCTAAACAGTATATTATATTTGTTATTTTAAGCACCCTTGTTTGTTAACATGCTTATCTTCTAGAATGATGTCGATATGAAAATACAGGATATATGAAACTTTGGATGTGACTCATAAAGTTGTTATTTTATACCAGCACTAATTGTAACACTCTATGAGTCACACCAAAAATTTCATATCTCCTATATTTCCTCTCCCAAATTCTTATGCTAGTCTATATTAGCATAAAAATCTAATTAGCTTTTCAAGTAGTATTTTCAAAATTCAAATTTTAAGAAGGTTAAAATCCACCACAAATTAAGAAAAACCTCCAAATTTGAAAATCTAAACATATTTTTAATTTTGATTTTACGTGTATCTAAAGTCGAATTTAGTGTGTTGAGTGCATATCGATTTTAATTTCTATTAGTTGTTAGTTTGGATTTCAAAATTCACACATGTTTTTTTACCTTTGATTTGATGTGTTTCAAAAATAGTTTAACCTTTATTTGACACATTCATATTTCAAAATTTAAAATTTCAAAAATTTTAAGAATATTTTTGGAACAACAACAAGAACAATAACAAGAAGAAAAACAACAACAAGAACAAAAACAGTAAGAACAAGAATAACAACAAGAACAACAACAACAACAACAGGAAAAACAAAAGGAATAACAATAAGAACAACAACAACAATAAAATAAATAAATATGATCGTTAAACAATAACATTTTACCTAAGACAACAAAAACAACTAACATTTCTAAGTTGAATCGATGTTTTCAATGCCTCGTTCAATTTGGAGAAGAGATGATGGAGTTTCGAAACTCGTTAACGGAATAAATGTTTTTAAGTTTCGTTTATGGAAGAAATGATGTCTTCAAGTTTGGTTTAGTGGATGAATAATGTTTCATAAATTGAATAAGTTTGGAGGCAGAAGATGAAATTTGTCAAAGTACATCTAGGGCAAAAGTGAATGAACTAATAGCATTATATATCTTTAAAAAAAAAGAAAGTGTCACTTTAAAAAAAATAAGAAAAAAAAATGTTGGTGCTGCGATTAAAACAAAAAACAAAAAATGGTGGTGCTGGGATTTGAACTCATGACCAGACGTCACTTTGCACCACGTTTGAAATTGCAACCGTGGTTAAAAGTGACGCCTTCTTACTTTTCACCACGATTGTTATTAAGGACTATAGTGAAAAGTATTTTAATAAAATAAAAAAATGCAGACGTCAAAATTTCACCTATTACTTTGGTTGATTGAATACGTAAGGTAATAACATGTTACGAAAGATATATTTGAATGCTTGAGTAAGGCATGAGGTAGGATGTAATGAGTAACGCCAATACGAAAGAATTGGTAAGATGAAATGAAATCAAGCATTTAATCTGACACCTCATCAATTAAACCTGACACCCACTTATATTTTCATAATTGACAAACTGTCTACGGACAAATTTAAGTTAAAAAGTGCGAACGAAATTTTCGATAGTTCATTCAAAATTTTCGGTAACATACCAAAATTCGAGTAGTTCATTTTTAAACTGCTGGTATGAACTTTTTATCGTTTTCTTTTTTTTGATAAAACATTTAATATACCAGTATCTGTCTTATTTTTCGAAATTTTTAAAATTTTGATAATTCATATTAAAAAAAAAAATTTAATACTATTAGAAATTTTTAAAAGTGTCGTAGCTTGTTGAAAATTTCAAAAAGTGTGGCAATTTATTGGAAGTTTCGAAATTTTTAATAATTTCAAATTTTTTCTTTTTTTTTTCTATTGAATATGAAAAAAATCTGGTATTTCTACAAAATTTTTATCAAAAATGAGTGTTTTTTTTTATTTCAAAATAATATGATATTTCTTCAAAAAATTCGATAACACAATAAAAAATCTTAATTTTTTTTAATAAAAATATAAAGATAACAACAACCACTACGTAGAGATGCTGAAGAGGTGACAATTAAATCCTCAATGAAACCTCTTTAGAATTTGACCCAAATCTATTTGGACAAACCCCTTTATGATTAATAGAATGTATTTTTTTTTGGGTACAAATATAATGTATTCTTTAATAAATAAAGAAATTATAGTTCACTAAATAAATAAATGTGGATATATTAAAAATAATTAAAATAAATAAATATTATAGTAAAATATAATTTGATGCATGTGTACAAATATTACACTAAAAATATATTTATATAAATTAAATTCATCTAAATAAGTTATAGATAAATATTTTGTAATAAATATAAAAATTATAAACAACGCATATTTAGAATTTGATAGGACATAAAATTATTATGTGGCGTTAGAATTTTATATAAATTATAAACAACGCGTATTTCCAATTTGTGTTCTAAATTGAAAATGTTTTAGAAAATGTAGTTATTAAATATTAATATTGAAAGTCAGCATGATTTGCTTAAAAGCAAATGTTAGCATGCGTCATCCATCCAACAACAACAAAGCGGCAATACATAGTTGTCTTTCCAGCTGTTATGTGGGTTACCACCAACATGTGGCCACGCCAGCACGTCACTTTGGGATAGATACAGTTTTTTTTCTTTAAATAGACATACATATAGTAATATATAAATGGCTAAAATACAGTTTTGGTCCCCCTGTTTTTCAAAATTCACAGTTTTGGTCCCCCTGTTTTTTTTTTTAACAGTTTTGGTCCCCCACCCTAATTTTGGCCCAAAAAAAGTGATGAACAGTAACTTGTCCGTACATGTCCGTACATGAACAGTACACGTCCGTACATGAACAGTGAGGGGTGGGGGACCAAAACTGTTAAAAAAAAAAACAGGGGGACCAAAACTGGGAATTTTGAAAAACAGGGGGACCAAAACTGTATTTTAGCCTATATAAATACTGGTTTTTGTTTACACCTTTTTTTAAATGATAAGGTATAAATCAAATGTGTAGTCATCTCAATTAGTAATTTAGTAGTTGCATTAAGAATGGCAATAGATATTTATGGATTTATGGATACGGATATTAATCTCCCACTTCATGTTCTATTAAATAAAATATGATACTACTAAACATTGTATTATATTCGTGCGGGTATATCACCAAATGAGTATTGGTAAATTTTGAGATATTTGAAGATAGTAGGGATACTATGATTTAAAAATAATTAAAATATTATAATATTTAAAAAAATATTTGTTTTTAAAAACATGTAAAAATATTTTTTAAAATATAATTACTTAAAATTTATTTCTCATTTAAAAAAAATTATAATTATATAAAATTATGAACCAAAATAAAATCACCGCTTTCATTTAATGATTTCTCTTAACACATAATAATAGTTTCAAATTCAAGTGTTTTAAAACCGGCCCGACTCACCAGTCAAATCGGTTAGACTATGAGAATCAGAGGGTATGACAGGCTTAAAAGGTCAAAAGATAAAAAATACAATTGACATATTAAGAATCAGTGTCATTTGGCCAATTCACTTATCAAACAAGTAAATTAGTGGGTAGTTGATAATATAATTCTTTGTGTCAAAGCACCATTTTAACAAAGTCTGTTGTTGTTGAAATGCTCTGTGTGAAAAAATTATACAGTTGTCAAAATATAGATAAAGCGTGTCTTCGACAAAAACTTAGACTTATCTTTACTTTGTGTTTTAGCTGAGGTAGGTTAGTTGGAGATTGTTCGGTGTGCAGGCAATCTTAGCCTATAAATAGGAAAGTACTCTATCATTGTTAAAAAGCAGTTGATAGAAAAAAAGTTGAATGAAATTTCAATTTGAGAGCAGAGAGAAACTCTACAGAAATATTCTTCTTCCTTTTCCTTTTTTTCTCCAAAAACTCTAATTTCCATTTCTTACCCAATTCATCTTTTCTTTTCTTCTTCAATAATCGATGTGCAACGAAATCGTCTTGCAACCAAAGTGTGATTGATTCACTCGAGCGGAGAGTGAAGAACAAGAGGAGTAATAAATCAGAAATATTGATTCCTGTTCATCAAGATTGATTTAGAGTTCCCCATAGATTTGGTGAAATTCCACATCAGGAATTTGTCGTAATTCCAACATCTGGTATCTAGAGTACTGATTGTGTGAATTGGGAAGCATAGCGTAATGAATCATTCGAATGTGCATTTTTGGCGAGTCTCCCAATTCTGAAGAATCCAAATTACGAGAATTGGTGCAAATAGATAACGATTGTTTTCTGATATCAAGATCTTTGGGATCTTGTGAAGGAGAGAGTGATGTCACTTGTATAAAATGCGACAGATGAAGAAAAGGTTGCACACAAAGAGTTGAAGAAGAAAGATTATAAAGCTCTCTTTATGATTCACCAATGCGTTAATCCAGATAATTTCGAATAGGCCAGTGATGTAGAATCGGCGAAATAAGCATGGGAAATCTTGGATAATTCGTTTGGAGGCGATGAAAAGGTGAAAGAGGTGAGGTTACAAACTCACAAAAGAATGTTTGAATTGCTTCAGATGAAAGAAAGTGAAAGTATAACCAATTTCTTCACTAGGTTTAAGAAACTAGTGAATCAAATTAAGATATGTGGAGAAACATTGACGTCAAAATCAGTTGTCACAAAGATCTTGAGGTCATTGGATCCAAACTTCAACCACATGGTAATAGCCATAGAAGAGTCAAAATATTTGTCAACAATGAAAAAGGAAGAGCTTCAAGGGACTTTTGAACTTCATGAACAAAGAATGGCTGAAAGAACTGCAAGCAAGTCGAAGAGTGATGTTGCTCTGCAGACGCAATCACCAAAAGAAAAGAAAGGTAAATGGAAGTGGTTCGACAACAAAGGTAGATAAGGCTACAACAATTCGACTGGTAGAGGAAACCGACAAGAAGGAAATGCTTCGAACCAGAGAAGACCCTGCTACCAAATTAACCACAGACGTGGTGCTGCTGGTAGAGGAAGATGTGGTGGAAGAAAATATGACAAAAGTCACATTCAGTGTTTCAATTGTCAGAGGTATGACCACTATTATAGTGATTTTCCTGAAAAATAAGAGAATCAAGAAAATGAAGAAAAGTTTACAAAACATGAAGAATAAGAGATGTTGTCGATGGTCACAACAAGAAATAAAGAAAACTTCAAAGACCAATGGTATTTGGACTCAGGATGCTCATCACACATGTTTGGAAGGAAATATTGGTTTGTCAACGTAAAACCCTCGATGAAGAACATGGTGAAATTTGCAAATGACAATATTCTAGCAGCTGAAGGTATTGGCGGTGTTATGATTATGAGGAAAGATGGCAAAAGTTCAGTAATTTCCAATGTATTATACATACCAGACATGGAGAGTAATTTGCTTAGCATATGAAAGTTGGTAGAAAACAATTACAAAGAGTCGATTGGAGATACGATGATGAGAGTTCTTGACTCAGGTGAAAGGTTAATCTTAAAGGCTCCGATGTATCAAAATAGAACCTTCAAGATTTAACTTAATTTGATGGAGGACGAGTGCCTTGCAACTGCAGCTAGCATGGATGAATGGATATGTCACTATAAACTTGGTCGTCTAATTTCAAAGACATCAGAGATCTAAAGAGGAGAAACATGGTTTCAGGGTTACCCAAAAATCAGAATTCCAAATGAAGTGTGTGAGGAATGTGTGCAAGCAAAGCAACACAAGAACAATTTTAGCAAGGATATAAGAAGCAAGTCGAAGGCAATTCTTGAAATCATATACTCTGATGTGTGTGGTCCTATCCAGGTGAATTTAATTGGAGGTAACAGATACTTTGTCACATTCATAGACGGGGTATTTGCCAAGTTTAAGTTTATCGTTGAAAGATAAAGTGGTCGTAAGCTCAAGATTCTGAGGACTGATGGTGGTGGAGAATATGTGTCGAAAGACTTTGACACATTATGTAAGAAAGAAGGGATTGTGCATGAAGTGGTGCCACCCTACACTCCACGACAAAATGGAACTGTAGAAAGGAAGAATAAAGTCATCATGAATATGGTTAGAAGTATGTTGAAAGTCAAGCATTTACCCAAAGAATTATGGGGAGAAGCTGCGTCGACTGCAACATATATACTGAACAGTTGTCCGACGAAGAAACTATAAGGAATCACGCCAGAAGAATTTTGGTCTGGTGTCAAGCCTAACTTGAGCCATCTGAAGGTATTTGTATCTATAAAACATAGACACATGCTTGATCAGTTGAGAAGAAAAATTAATGACAAGTCGAGTCAAATGATCCTAATAGAATATTATTCAACTGAAGGATACAAGTTGTTAGACACAGTGAACAAGCAAGTAATGATCTGCAGGGACGTGATCATAGATGAGCTTAAGGAATGAGATTGTACTGAAAGTGACAAGAAGGGTTCAGTGAGAATCCTATGTGAAGTACCAACAAGTGAAGTTGTAAAAGAAGTTCGACAAGAAGAAGTTAGAGGTCAAGCAAGCACAAGAAGACCTCAAAGAACAAGACACATGCCTGCAAGTTTGTAAAAATGTGTGATTACATCAGATGATGTGGTATATGATGAAGGTGAGGTGGTACACTATACTTTCTATGCAGATGTCGAACCAATCAATGTATTTGAGGCATTGAAGGATTCGAAGTGGATGAAAGTAATGAATGAGGAACTAAAGTCCATAGAAATCAGCAACACTTCGTCACTTGTCGAATTTCCTAAAGGCAAGAAGACAATCTATGTGAAATGGGTATACAAGGTGAATTTGAATCCCAAGCGAGAAGTAACTCAACACAAGGCAAGACTTGTGGTAAAAGGATTTCTTCTGAAAGAAGGAATTAACTTCGATAAGGTTTTTGCACCTGCTGCTAGGATCGAAACAATAAGGTTGGTTGTTGTTCTAGAAAACATGAACAACTAGCATATGTGTCAGATGGATGTGAAGTGTATTCTTGAATGGGCCCTTAGTTGAAGAAGTTTATGTTGTAAAACCAGTTAAGTTTGTGAAACAAGGCGAAGAAAACAAGGTATACAGGCTGCATAAAGCCCTGTATGGACTTAAGCAAGCTCCAAGAGCTTGGAATAATAAGATAGATAGATTTCTAAGGGGGGAAGGAATTTGTGAAGTGCACAATTGGGTATGGCGTATGTTTTGGACTGGACTAATGGCCAGACATGGCCCAATCCACTTCTGCTCCCAGAACGGCCCAATTTCCTAAGTCCAATCCATAAAGGGGGAAAAGTGACCTTTCTGCCCCTCAAACCGGGCAAGGACTGCACAACTCCTCCCCGGAAATGCTGCCTGTTCCGCACGACATCTTCACTCCCCGAACAGCTAAGGGCATGTGCCCGAAACCATGCCTATTCCCGACATAACGGCTAGTTTTGGGCACCCTGCCCGACATAACGACTAGTTTGGGCAGTTACCCATTCTTTGGGAAAACAGTTATTTCGCCCCGAAAATAGGACCGTTGGCCACGCGCTGGGGGCACTATATAAACTCTCTCACTCGAGAGGGCCAGGTATCCAATACTCACCCTTGAAACTCATACTTTGTACTTGCCCCTTTTCTCTGACCCTTTCTTACTTGAGTGTCGGAGTGCCTTGCAGGTACACCCCCTCCTCCTCTTCATACGACCAGCATCTCAGACGTACATGGTGGCCCACTTCAACAGGATCTGATCCAGCCTTCACGATCAGTGGCGCCGTCTGTGGGAAACTTGTTTTCCCCTTCTTTCTTTCCTCGGAAACCAAAGATCAAAGTAAATTTTCAAGATCATCATCATGGCTTCTCAAGATCACGCCAAAGGTGCTCTCCAATCCGTTGTCCTCCCCGTCAATAAAACTGACGTTGACGGTCCATCTTCTCTCCTCGGAGATCCCCGTTTTCTAAGAGACGGGGCCACAGCCTCTCCCTCCCCTATTCCTGCTGATCGCGAAGACGACCAGCCCTCGCTGGCCATCCAGTGTAACGCCCCAGTTTTAGTATTTTTATTTAAGTGAGTCGTTTTTTATTATTTTATTTTCGACTTTTATCTGAAATTATGTTATTTTTCGATATGATTATATTTTATCGTGTTTTGGGATCGTTTGCGAGAAATTTGAGTGTATGGGTATTTTGGGCATTTGGGTGTATTTTGTTAAGTTAGTAAAAGAAAGAAAAATAGAAATAGAAGAAAAATAGAAAATTAGAAAGAGAAGAAGAAAAGAAGAAAAAGAGAAGAAAAGAAGAGGAAAGGAGAGAAAGAGAGAAATTGGAGAAAACTTGGGAAATCAAAGAGAACAAGTTCTAGGAATCGATTAATCGGGTAAGGGTGTGAAATTCAATTATCTTATATATGTGTATGATTATGTATGTTTGTGTGGAAGTTTTGTTGGTTTTTCAAATATAGGTCGAAATGAGATAAACGATTAAAAATCGATGTTTTCACGGATGAATTTCGAAATAAATTGCGTAGATTAGTCGTATGAGGTTAGGCCGAGATTATAGAAACTCGTTTGGTTGAAATCGGTTGATATTGTGAGTTTTGACATTTTTGAGTTTTTAGATTTTGAGATTTTGGTGAAAAATAAAAGTCGTGGAATCGGGTTTTTCTTGATCCTAATATGTTGGTGTGTATTTATGTGATATTACCATGTATTTATTCGGAAGAAAGTAATTGAATCGGTCGGGTTTCGGGCGATTACGCGGCTGTACCAGAATGTAGCAGAATTTCTGGTTTTGTGCGCAGTCGTACGGACGCGTGCTGTAGGTGAAAAATTCTGTTTTGGAAAAACTTCGGAAATTCATATCTCTTGAACCGTAAGTCGGTTTTGACCCCCGTTCGAAGCGTGGGGAAGCTAACGAGATGTTCTTTCTAGGAAAAATGATTTTGAGGTCTGAACCTAGTCCAATCGGTACAGTTTTTTCGAACCGTTTCGTAGTGTCGGGCGTCCGGGTTTATGTTTTTGCGTTATTTTGAAATATTCATATCTTCTTCGTTGTTTATCCGATTTAAGTGTTCTTTATATGGATGTGAAGCTAAAAATATGTTCTATGATTTGGTGAAGAAAAATATTATTTTTAGCCGACTTTTAACCGACTTTTCCGGTAAACCGTAAATCGAATTGTTTGGTTATTTGTGAAAACGTTCAGTTGCCGTTTGGCACAATTGATGTGAATGTAGGTGGATTGTGTGTGATGTGTGCATAATTGATGTGTATTATGCTATGTGCTGTTGTGTGATGAAAATGCTTGTGATGATACGTGTGGTGATGAATTGTGGCCGAAAGGCAAATAAATGCAATGTGTTGTATTTTGTTATATGTGCATGTTTGTGACTGCATATATGTGGGAGATGCATTGGTTGTCATGAGTCATTGTATGCCAAACATCATGAAATGCATTGTTGAAACGTCCTGAGTGACGATTTGGTTCCTGAGGGAATCCATAACATCGTGGTCCTCGAAAATATGAGGCGTTGCCTGAGGACTTGAAGCGATGAATTTGCTATACCATCGTGTGCCTCAAAAATACGAGGCGTTGCCTGAGGACTTAAAGCGATATGTATAGACGATTGTGGGCTCCTTTGGAGACTTAAAGCAATCCTTAACGTCGTGGGCCTCGAAAATATGAGGCGTTGCCTGAGGACTTAAAGCGACGGGTGAACATCGTAGGCCCGACGGGGAGTTACTTGAGATTCTCAGTAACGAGCGATGATTCCAATAGTTCCTGAGTGAACTAATGATGAGACATGAGAAATATTGGAAGTCGGTACCGCATGGCATGTGCATAGAGTCGTTGTGTCGGTCTCTGTGCATTTGCATGAATCATGAATTAATTGTGCATGGCAAAGTGATTGTGATTGACGAGATGAAATATGTGCAATTGTATTGAATGGTATATGTTTGATTGACATATGTGATTGTGAATTGTTGTGCATTTGTGTTATATGCATTGGGTTATGAATGCTATGTTTTGGTGTATAAACATATGCTTGATGCGTGAATATGTGATTATGTGAATATAATCTGTATATGCCTTATGTGTTGGCAGGTGATAATTGTGGTGAGATAATTGAACATGTGTATTTTTATGTTGATATATATAATTATATTCATTTATATTATGGTTGTCTTTCTCACCCTTCTGCTCGTTTTATAATGCTCTATGAGGCATTGCAGATTAGAGTTGCTGGAGGTATTTTGTGAAGCTTTGTATCTTCACCATTTTTGTCGGTCGGCTCTGATATGTGACACCGGGTAGTTAGGGAGGCCGTTTGCTATTATTATGTATTATGTATATATTATCTTTTGGCTGGTACATGTATAACTTGATGTATGACAACTTTTACATGATATATGTTAATCAGATTTTAGATTTTCCGCTTTAATTCTAATTTCTGGAATGTGGGTGTAAGGAACGGAGTTTCCTCTGTATGTATGCTACCCCACTGTTGCATATCTTTATGGGCAGGTGTTGTATGTATTGTTTGGTTTCAATTGATGTGATTTCCCTGTCTATGCCATGATAATTTAAATAGACTCTGATCGAATTTTGAACTTTCTTTTATTGCTTTAAATGCATGTTTATTTGGGGGTATAGATTGGGGGCGTCACATTAAGTGGTATCAGAGCCAGTCTGTGTCAGTTTGTGTCTGTTGTGTCTGTTGTGTCTGTCGTTTTAGGCGAGTTGCTGTTGTGCAGCAGTTGTGTGCTGGTGGGTTGTTGGTTAACCATAAGTTTCTGTATTTGGATGAACAGAATATGGCCCGAGCTGTGCAGGATGTACCGGATGTTATGGGTAATGATGAGTTTGGAAAGAATAAGCTGCCTATCTTCAAGGGAAGATATGATCCGGATGGTGCACAATTTTGGTTTGAAGAGGTTGAAAGAATCTTCCGTGTGATGGATTGCGCTGAAGAGAATAAGGTGAGATTGGGTACTTGCATGCTGGAGGAAGAAGCAGCTGATTGGTGGGTTAGTTTGCGCCAAGGGTTGGAAGTGGATGAGGAAGAGGTTACTTGGAATTTATTTGGCCGAGAGTTTCGGAGGAAGTATTATCCTGAGGGAGTGAAGGAAAAGAAAGAGATTGAGTTTTTGGAATTAAAACAAGGTAATATGTCAGTTGTTGAGTATACGACTAAGTTTGTGGAACTAGTGCAGTTTTATCCTCATTATCCGGAGGCGACTGCTGAATTTTCTAAGTGTGTGAAATATGAGAACGGATTGCGTCCGGAGATTAAACGGGCAATTGGTTATCAGAGGATTAGAAGGTTTTCTGAATTAGTGGACAATTGTAGGATGTATGAAGAGGATTGTAAAGCGCGTGCTACTCCCTATAAGAGTGTGGATGACAGGAAAGGGAAACAACAGTTTCGTGATGGGCCTTATGTGACGAGGGGTAACTTTGAGAGAAAGGCAAGTGGGGGAGGAATGTCTGGTCCTCCGAAGTGTTACATTAAATGTTACAAGTGTGGAGAAGTAGGACATCTTCAGATGGATTGTAGGAGGAATAAACTGAAATGTTCCAATTGTGGAGTTTCAGAACATGTTGCAGCGGATTGTAGGAGAATTAAGGTGCGATGTTTCAACTGTGGTGAAACAGGTCATATTAGCACAGGCTGTACGAAACCGAAGAAAGCTCAGACTGGTAGGAAGGCTGTTGCATTGTCAGGAGAGGAGACTACTAGTGCGGATCGTTTGACTCAAGGTACTTGTTTATTAATAGTATACCTTTAATTGCTATTGTTGATATTGGAACGACTCATTCGTTTATTTCGTGTGAGTGCGTGAAGTGTTTGAATTTGTTGTTCTCTTCTTGGGGTAGTAAGATGGTTATTGATACTCCAGCAATGGGGTCGGTAATTACTTTTTGGTTTGTTTAAATTGTTCTTTGACCGTTATGGTAACGGCTTGTGATGGATTTAGTGTGTTTATAATTAGAGAGATTAGAATGAGATAAGTGGGGGAGAAACTGGTACTTCTCCATGTGGCTTCAGGTGTAAAGCGCTGGCTCAGTGGGTTGTGAATTACAGGATTATAAGTGTGATTTCTGGTTCAAGAAGGGATGCAGAAGTAAGGTTTAGGTTAACTAAGGATTTGTGCCTTAGGTGGTTTTGTGTATAGGATGTAAGGAATGCTATTATGGTTTGGTGGAGACGGTTTATGCTTCATCATGGTTGTCGGTTGTCTATTGATAAATTGAGGAACTGATCACCCTTAATCTCTTGTTGATAGTAGACGGGAATTATGTTGGATGTATGGACGTGTCTTTCCGGCTTTGATAGTGGTGCGGATTGGATTACTTGAAATTTAAGGAAATGTTCGCGGATTGTTTTGTCAAGTTGAAGAAGATTTTATATCTGACGGTAATGCGGAATTAAGGTTCTAGTAGGTGGTTAACTTGAGAAGTCGTTGAGAGTCCTTTTTGGTTGGTTGTTGTAATAGGTTGGAATTTGGATTATCAATAGAAGGGATTGTGTATGGATTACGGACAGTGGTATAAGATGACGATTGAGATTAAGTATTCACTTTCGGGATTAGGTAACTGTAATGGTTTGGTTGAGTGGATTAGAATTACAATTGTTGGAACGATTGATAAGAGTAGTGATTTGCTTGAGTTGAGGCTTTAATCGACTTGTGTGACGGGTTATATTTGTTGTTATCAGAAGTAAATGTGGTGTTACTATGAGAGGCTCTGAAGTTGGTTAAGGTGATTAGAAACTTCTTGGACTTTTGTTGGTTATTATTGGAGGGTATGGAAGACTTTTTCCAAGATTAGCGTTTGGTTACGTAAGTTGACTTGCAAAGGTGGAGTCAATGGTTTGGGGATGTATCTTGGATGAGTAGTCGGTGTGTTAAGATAAGAGAGTAAGTAGTGGCTTATGTTCTGTGATATTCGAGGATTCATGGAAAGATCAGTATTATTGTGGAAATTGGAATCATTTGCAGTTGTAATTGCGTTGGAATATTGGGAGTATTATCTTTATGATTCTAGATTTGAAGTGTTTGGTAATTACAAGAATATTGAGTACTGGTTTGGTCTGAAGGAATAGAGACAACGAGATTGGTTAGAAGTTGAGTAGAGTTATTGTTGTGTCTGAGGAGTTAAGTTGAAAGTTTCTATGTATGGCTGTTTTGGGTGGTCCGAGGATTAGAATTGTTTGAACAGTTCAGAGGCTTGTGTCTGGTGTGCGAGATAACACGAAAGAATGCGAGGTGGAATATTAAAAGTGAACAGTGGTTTTTGAAAGGTTTGTGAAAGAGTTAGACTTTGGGAGAGAGATTGGTAGTTTTGATGGTTACGAGTTATCAGAGTGCGCAGCGGGAGCGTGATGTGGCACATTTCATATATGTGTGTGCGACTTGTGAGGGTTCGTAGGTTGAACATTGGAAATCTATAGGAATGATGAGACCATTGGATGTTTCATAGGGGATGTGTTAAGAGAAAGGTTCTAATAGTATCCATGTGCTGCTAGTTGAGGGATGTTTTGGTTATATGTTCGATTGGAGAATCGTAGCAGAGTTGTGGTAAGGTTGTGTAACAATGATGTTGGTGTTCTGGTTTTGTTGATGCTGCGGTGTCGGGGAACTTTATGTTCTTGTTTGGGTTGTTGTCTCGTTTCCATTGTGTTGGTTCGAGTGCGAAGAGCTAATTCCTGTGTGGGAATTAGGGGAGTGTTACCTAGGGTAGGGTAACGATCTTGTTGTGTTTCGGTTCTAGAGTGAACCTGTGTGTTGGTATCGTGGTTTTCCTTGAGTTGTGAGTTGGTTGTCAAGTGCATTGTATGGGCTTTGCATCTTGTCGTTGTTGTTATCGTCGTTGTTGTATCTGCTGTTAGCAAGGTGGTTTGTCAGTTGTGTTATTCGGGGTGTGCCTTTTTGTTGGCATGTTGGTTTGTTAGTCGGATGCGAGAGTCGTATCCAGAGTTGTTCGTCTCGGTTATATTTTCGAGGACGAAAATTTCTAAGTGGGGGAGAATTGTAACGCCCCAGTTTTAGTATTTTTATTTAAGTGAGTCGTTTTTTATTATTTTATTATTATATTATTTTATTTTCGACTTTTATCTGAAATTATGTTATTTTTCGATATGATTATATTTTATCGTGTTTTGGGATCGTTTGCGAGAAATTTGAGTGTAGGGGTATTTTGGGCATTTGGGTGTATTTTGTTAAGTTAGTAAAAGAAAGAAAAATAGAAATAGAAGAAAAATAGAAAATTAGAAAGAGAAGAAGAAAAGAAGAAAAAGAGAAGAAAAGAAGAGGAAAGGAGAGAAAGAGAGAAATTGGAGAAAACTTGGGAAATCAAAGAGAACAAGTTCTAGGAATCGATTAATCGGGTAAGGGTGTGAAATTCAATTATCTTATATATGTGTATGATTATGTATGTTTGTGTGGAAGTTTTGTTGGTTTTTCAAATATAGGTCGAAATGAGATAAACGATTAAAAATCGATGTTTTCACGGATGAATTTCGAAATAAATTGCGTAGATTAGTCGTATGAGGTTAGGACGAGATTATAGAAACTCGTTTGGTTGAAATCGGTTGATATTGTGAGTTTTGACATTTTTGAGTTTTGAGATTTTGAGATTTTGGTGAAAAATAAAAGTCGTGGAATCGGGTTTTTCTTGATCCTAATATGTTGGTGTGTATTTATGTGATATTACCATGTATTTATTCGGAAGAAAGTAATTGAATCGGTCGGGTTTCGGGCGATTACGCGGCTGTACCAGAATGTAGCAGAATTTCTGGTTTTGTGCGCAGTCGTACGGACGCGTGCTGTAGGTGAAAAATTCTGTTTTGGAAAAACTTCAGAAATTCATATCTCTTGAACCGTAAGTCGGTTTTGACCCCCGTTCGAAGCGTGGGGAAGCTAACGAGATGTTCTTTCTAGGAAAAATGATTTTGAGGTCTGAACCTAGTCCAATCGGTACAGTTTTTTCGAACCGTTTCGTAGTGTCGGGCGTCCGGGTTTATGTTTTTGCGTTATTTTGAAATATTCATATCTTCTTCGTTGTTTATCCGATTTAAGTGTTCTTTATATGGATGTGAAGCTAAAAATATGTTCTATGATTTGGTGAAGAAAAATATTATTTTTAGCCGACTTTTAACCGACTTTTCCGGTAAACCGTAAATCGAATTGTTTGGTTATTTGTGAAAACGTTCGGTTGCCGTTTGCCACAATTGATGTGAATGTAGGTGGATTGTGTGTGATGTGTGCATAATTGATGTGTATTATGCTATGTGCTGTTGTGTGATGAAAATGCTTGTGATGATACGTGTGGTGATGAATTGTGGCCGAAAGACAAATAAATGCAATGTGTTGTATTTTGTTATATGTGCATGTTTGTGACTGCATATATGTGGGAGATGCATTGGTTGTCATGAGTCATTGTATGCCAAACATCATGAAATGCATTGTTGAAACGTCCTGAGTGACGATTTGGTTCCTGAGGGAATCCATAACATCGTGGTCCTCGAAAATATGAGGCGTTGCCTGAGGACTTGAAGCGATGAATTTGCTATACCATCGTGTGCCTCAAAAATACGAGGCGTTGCCTGAGGACTTAAAGCGATATGTATAGACGATTGTGGGCTCCTTTGGAGACTTAAAGCAATCCTTAACGTCGTGGGCCTCGAAAATATGAGGCGTTGCCTGAGGACTTAAAGCGACGGGTGAACATCGTAGGCCCGACGGGGAGTTACTTGAGATTCTCAGTAACGAGTGATGATTCCAATAGTTCCTGAGTGAACTAATGATGAGACATGAGAAATATTGGAAGTCGGTACCGCATGACATGTGCATAGAGTCGTTGTGTCGGTCTCTGTGCATTTGCATGAATCATGAATTAATTGTGCATGGCAAAGTGATTGTGATTGACGAGATGAAATATGTGCAATTGTATTGAATGGTATATGTTTGATTGACATATGTGATTGTGAATTGTTGTGCATTTGTGTTATATGCATTGGGTTATGAATGCTATGTTTTGGTGTATAAACATATGCTTGATGCGTGAATATGTGATTATGTGAATATAATCTGTATATGCCTTATGTGTTGGCAGGTGATAATTGTGGTGAGATAATTGAACATGTGTATTTTTATGTTGATATATATAATTATATTCATTTATATTATGGTTGTCTTTCTCACCCTTCTGCTCGTTTTATAATGCTCTATGAGGCATTGCAGATTAGAGTTGCTGGAGGTATTTTGTGAAGCTTTGCATCTTCACCATTTTTGTCGGTCGGCTCTGATATGTGACACCGGGTAGTTAGGGAGACCGTTTGCTATTATTATGTATTATGTATATATTATCTTTTGGCTGGTACATGTATAACTTGATGTATGACAACTTTTACATGATATATGTAAATCAGATTTTAGATTTTCCGCTTTAATTCTAATTTCTGGAATGTGGGTGTAAGGAACGGAGTTTCCTCTGTATGTATGCTACCCCACTGTTGCATATCTTTATGGGCAGGTGTTGTATGTATTGTTTGGTTTCAATTGATGTGATTTCCCTGTCTATGCCATGATAATTTAAATAGACTCTGATCGAATTGCGAACTTTTTTTATTGCTTTAAATGCATGTTTATTTGGGGGTATAGATTGGGGGCGTCACATCCAGCCTGTTCCTGCTCCACCCAACGCCGACCCCGCCGTGGTGGCCCTTCTGGAGGTGCTCAACAAGACCAACCTCCTGATCCCCACCCCCGAGGAAGAACCATCGAGGATCCAAGAGCCCACAACCTCGGCGAGAAGTCGACCGACGGCTACGCCAAGAACCAGAATCTCGTGTTGTTCGGAAACGTGACCAGGTTTCCCCGCGGAAACAGCACTCTCCCGGCCACAAGAGGACCCGAAGAGACAAGCAGTCACCTCCGGTCAGGTCAAAGGTCCGGGCCCGTTCACCTTCCCCCCGAAGAGGTCGTCGACACGAGCGAGTCATCCGGTCCCCGTCACCAACCAGTTCCAACAGCGATGATGAGCCTCACGACCCATTATCCCAAGAGATCTTGGCAACACACCTCCCCAAGGGCCTGGAGAAGCCCCAAACACTGGACACGTACGACGGCACGACTGAACCTGACGAGCACATCGAAAACATCGATGCGCTGTTGGATTACCGTGGCATCCGGGGCGCCATCAAGTGCCGGCTATTTCCAACCACGCTCCAAAAAGGGGCAATGACGTGGTACAAGCAGTTGCCCGAAGAGTCTATTACGTCATGGAAGCAACTAGGGGGGATGTTCTCCCGACATTTCACTGCGTCACGACGTCACCCCAAGACTGAAGCCTCCCTTGGGGCCATAATCCAAGGAAAGGACGAACCTCTCCGGGCATACATCAAGAGGTTCAACAAAGAAGCGGTACAGGTCAGAATTCTCTAAAGTCGTCGGCCTCGCACCTCCGAGAAATCTGGATGCCCTCCTCCTCAAGGCACAGTCGCACATCCAGTACGAGGAGAAGGAAGCGGCCAACTCCGTCCGAGCTTCCCGCCACCAAGAGAACGCTCGGGCCTCTAGAGGCGAAGAAGCCTCGATTTCCCGTTGAGGAGAAAAGAAGCGCGAAGACCGTCCACGGGACTCCCGTGACAGCAGGGGACCCTCCGGATGATTCCACGACTATACCCCCCTGAGCGTCTCCCGGGAGAAGACACTGTTCGAATGCGCGAATTTGGAATTCAAGCAAGCAGAGGTCCGCTTCCCCAAACAAATACCGGCCCAAACCCAACGCCGACAAATCGAAGTACTACCGTTTCCATAAGAGTCATGGCCACACTATCGAAGACTGTATCCATTTGAAGGATGCTATCAAGATACTGATCAGGGATGGCCACCTGAAACAGTTCACTAAGAAGAAAGATGCTCCCCGGCAGGATGCCCAGGAGTCCAAAAAAGTAGAGGAAGAGGTGCCTTCCTCGGAAGAGGCCAACATCCAGGTCGCCATGTCCGTATCACGACCAGAGGACTTCTACGTCCCAGATGAGCTCAGCGCTCCTGCCTACTTCGCGGCCCACGGCCCGTGGGAAACATTCCCCTCCGCCATGGTCATCTCTGGTAGGGGCTTTAATAAAGTCATGATGGGCTCCATGAAAAGGAAATTCGAGCACCTAATCAGCACGAGTTCCAACAAGATAACCACGCTCGACCAAGCCCAAAAGGGTTGCGTCCCCATCTTCTTCTATCGGGAAGAGCTCCTCGGAGGATCTCCAAACTCGAGCATACCCTTACTCGTCAGAGCTCGAATGGAGAACTTCGGTGTTCGCAGAATCCTCGTCGACCAAGGCAGCTCGGTCGACATTATGTACTCCCAGCTGTTTTCGACACTTCAGCTGGACGAATCACACCTCACCCCCTATGTGGGGTCTGATTTGCAAGGATTCAATGGATCAGTGGCCAAACCTGGGGGGTACGTCGAACTAATCGTAACCTTTGGATCAACAGAGACGGCCAGGTCCGTCAAAGTGCAGTTTCTGGTAATAGATTGCCCGTCACTGTACCAGTGTATCTTCGAAAGACCAACATTGGCCGAGTTGGTAGCTGTACCTTCAACCGTCCACCTCAAGATGAAGTATTACACCTCAAAGGGGATGGTCGCCACCCTCCACGGCGACATCGAAGCTGCAAGACGGTGTTTAAAAGCAGCCACGAAGGGACTCAATGCCATCACCTCCAAGCCAAAGGTATCGAGCAAGCCAGCCCTGCCCAGCAGTTCCGAGGAAGCCAAGCCTCTGCCTCAGGTCGACTCCATTGACCTCGAGAGCCGCTTCCCCGAAGAAGACCAGCAGGAGGACCAAGCAGCTTCAACCAACTCGTCTACCCTGTCCAGCAGCAGCTCCCATCCGATGTGACCAATCCCGGATGGCAACTTTGAGCTCGTTTTGTTCGGCGACGACCCCCAGCGGGGAGTGAAGATTGGAGCGGACCTCCCCGACATCGCGAGGAAGTAACTCAAGGCCTGCCTCCATGAGAACGCCGACCTCTTCGCTTGGAGCGTCGCCGAGATACCCAGCTTGGACCCGTCCGTCGCCTGCCATCAACTCACGATTGACCCGGCCGTCAAAGCAGTAGCACAATGTAGGAGAAAGAAGTCTCCGGAGAAAATGGAGGCTGCAGAAAAAGCTGTAAAGGACCTCCTCGATGCCAAATTCATCTCGGAGGCCAAGTACACCACTTGGCTGTCCAACGTTGTACTTGTGAAAACACCTAATGGCAAATGGAGAATGTGCATTGACTACACCGATCTTAATAAGGCATTCCCGAAGGATGCCTACCCCCTCCCCAATATTGATAAACTTGTTGATAATTCTGTCGGTTTTAAACTTTTATCATTCATGGACGCTTATTCGGGCTATAATCAAATTCCAATGGCAATGAGCTGTCGCGGCCGGCAAAAATATTCGAGTCGCAATCATATTTTTTTAAGGAAAATAAATGATAAACCTAAAATCCTAATCCTAAAGGTAGAGATTCCTAAGGTTCGGGAGTCGGTTAAGTGAGGGGAAGGTGTTAGGCACCCCTCACTTCCATTGTACTCAATGGGATCCTCCTTAAGTTCTAGGGTATGTTTGTTTGCTGTCTGACTTTTCACTTATTTACAAAAGACTCCTAAGTTTTTTATTATTGTACTCGCTAGGGTTTACAACCATATGCCTACGTACCTTCAATCTTGAAGGATCAGAGTAACCGTAGTTCACCTCCCTTATTCCTACCCCCTAATCCTATTCCTAACCCTAATCCCAAACCTAATCCACTATTTATACTCTTGGATAAAGAGTTATATCCCCAAATCTACTATTTATACTCCTAGATAAAGAGTTCTATCCCTTAAATCCTGATCCGTTTATTTATACTCTCGGAGGAAGAGTTTTATCCCATATCCTTGTCCATTGTTTATACTCTCGGATGGAGAGTTCTATCCCTTAAAAATCCCTTATCCATCGTTTATACTCTCGGATGGAGAGTTATATCCCTTAAAAATCCCTTATCCATTGTTTATACTCTCGGATGGAGAGTTCTATCCCAAAATCCCTTATCCCTTGGCCTATATTTATACTCTTGAAACCTAAGAGTTTTATCCCTAAATCCCATCCATCATTTAGACTCTCGGACAAAGAGTTTTATCCCAAATTTTAAATCCTTAAAAAATCCTTTTATCCTTTATATTAAAAAAAGGCTTAATTACACTTTTGGTCCCTATGTTTTGGCCAACTCACGAAATTGGTCCCTATGTTTTAAAATTGAACGAATTAGTCCCTATGGTTTAATGTTTTGTGCAGTTTTAGTCCCCATCCCAATTTTGATCCAACTGTTCGTGCACTGTTCATGTACGGACATGTACTGTTCATGTATGCACATGCACTGTTCATGTACGTTTTTTGATCAAAATTGGGATGGAGGACCAAAACTGCACAAAACATTAAAGCATAGGGACTAATTCGTTCAATTTTAAAACATAGGGACCAATTTCGTGAGTTGGCCAAAACATAGGGACCAAAAGTGTAATTAAGCCTAAAAAAAATGAATCCCTAAAATTCCATAGAATTTAATGATTTTTTTTATAAATAAATTCCAGAAGGCCATAATGCCAAAATAGCAAAATTATCCCTAAATTATTCAAATTCAAAAAAATATAATTTCTAAATTCAAAAAGCTCCCAAAAATAAAAGAATTTTAATTCCAAAAATTAAATTTATTTCCATCCCAAACCCATATTTAAATCCAATTTAAATAAAATCTAAAAACACTAATTTTCTTAAAATGAATCCTAAACCCCATTTTAATAAAACTCAAAATTTCCAAACTGCTTTACCCCAAAAAAAACCAGGAACAAAATCCCATAAAAAATCCTTATTTTAAATAAACAAACAAATTATTTTAAATATAAAAAACTTTTATTTAAAACAAAACCAAACCCAAAATTAACCCTAAAAAATCCTAATTATATTTACCCTGATAATAGTAATCCTAAAAACCTATTTTTATAAATCCTAATAAAATGTTAAAACCTAATTAGATAATTAAATTAAGTAATTAATCTAATTATGGCAGCGGGTGCATTTTCCATTGGAGAAGTAATTGGGCCAGCGTTTGGGGGGGGGGGGGGGGTGCAGATGGTATTAGGACGCAAGGCCCACGTACCAAAGACCAAAGTCTGATGAGAAGTCCATGGTGGGAGAGTCTGACTGTTGACCCTCTCTGCACCACATGATCCTGATCTTAAGGTTTTAAATGTCCCTAATCTCATCCCTAGATCTTGCTGACTAGTCTAAGTATGTGAAATTAAAGGCCAGGAGGCATAGTCAGTCGTAGGTCCACCATGGGGACGCGTGTATTTGAATCCCAGCTGACTATCTCAGTCAGCTTATCCAGAGGTGAAGGGGGACGCCACTTGGCGTCCATCTACGACTATGAGAGCAGGGTATATAACCCAAAACTCTCTCAGATCCCCTCCATTTCCCATTTCATTTTCTCTCTCTAATTCTTTCCCTCTCTTAACGTTCTCTCCTCTCTCTTAACGCTCTCACCCTTCTCTCTTCTTTTCTGTCGCCGGTCTGGCTTCCAGCCACCGCGCGCCACCCCTTAAAACACCCACTAACCAAGATTCCGGTGAGTAATCACCCGGAATCTCTATCCCCCAAGAACCCTAACCCCACCCCAACCCAGATTCACGCGGTTCTTTAGGGTTCGCGAGGAACCCTAAGAACCCTAACCCTTAACCTTCATCCAAACCCAGAAATCATATGAACCCCAAGAACCCTAAGGGTTCCGTGAAGAACCCTAACCCTAACCCCAAAGAACCCTAACTCTAATCAAGAACCCTAACCCTAAACCGAAGCCCAGAAATCCAAAAACAACCACAATCCAACAATAAAAAACAAGAACAAAGCTAAGTGACTCACCTTTCCTTGCCGTGACCCTGTTATGCTGCTTCAATTCCTTTTATTTCCTGATTTCGAATCACTAATCCTCTTTCTTTTTGTTCGCAGGTGATCCAAGGAGGTTTAGCTCAGAGGGTTAGGGTTCTAAGGATGAACCCTAATTCTCTATCTGTGTAAGAGCTTTACTTATGGGTTGGAGATTTGCGCAGCAACAATTTTAGCCTAGGGTTTTTCGTCCCTTTTTCTGTTTACTCTTTTCCAATTTATAGTCTTAGGAATTAGGTTAGAAATTAAGTTAGATGAATTTTGTTTTAGAATATTTTGATTTCATTTTGGGATTTTATTTGATTTGATTCATGTACTTGTTTAGAATTAGGGTTCTGGATTTGTAATTGTTGTATATTTAGATTTGATTTGTATTTTTTGTGTAATTAGATTAATGAAAATTGATTCTATTTGATTTATTTTTTCAGTTTCCTGCGCAGATCTAGGGTTAGATTGGGGAAGATGAAGGCCCATTCTGGGTCAACAATTTTGACCAGAAATAAAATAAAATGAATAATATAAACACCCTATTAATAAATCAACAACCATATTAATAAATAAATAGTAAATGAAAATAAAATAATAATAATCATAAAATAATAATAAATAATAGTAACCATAATATTAATAGACTGGTCCCTCTCCCAATTAAATATTAAATAAAAAACATCCTTAATTTCAAACTCAATTAATTCTAATGACCCTTAAATAAAAAATAAAGCAAAGCAAATAAATAGAAAAATCTCTCAAAAATGAACCCAAAAATAATATTCATTATCTAAAAAATATTTTTTTATTTTTAAAAAATTAACTCCAAAATAAAATCCCAATTAACTCTAAAAAGAAAACTTTACTTCCTAATATTTTGAAAATAATTAACCATAAAACAAAATTCTAATTATTATCTAATTAATAAAATTAAACTAAAACTTTTAATTTCTAACTAATGATAAGAACCCCTTATATAAAACCAAACCCAAAATGGGCCTAAAAGTACTAACAAACCCAAAAGCCCAATGACGTCTAAATGACACCCTCTGGTAGCACAAAAAATCCCTAATAGGTGAAAAATCACTGGTTAAATTTTAGGGTACTACAGCTGCCCCTATTTAATCGTTTTCGAATCAGAAAGAGGATGTTGATGTGTCTTCCTCTTTTGAAGAGGAGACGATTAAATACAAGAAGAACCCTAATTTTGACCCCAGAGTCAGATAGGTACTACGCTGATTATCATAAGATCCCTACTAATAAACCTGTAGTGAAATATCCGATTAAACCCTGGTATCCCTGAGAGTAGTTATAAACCTTGTGCCATGTATGCATGTTCAAAAGTATGTGTGCTCTTATGCATGATGCATTATTTAGGCTAACGCCTCTTTTATGATATGCACTGCATGGATTTGTTTGAAATAATACTTTTCATAACGTCCTGACTCCCTGACCCTTGAGACATTGATAATTGTAGTAAGTCATGATACCCTTGATTCCTGTTTAATATGTAACATGTCGTTAAAGAATCTCCCAGGTTGGTTAGATCGCAACGTATATTCCTGTTAGTGTATAGGCCCTATATCTTGCTTTGGAAGAATATGATACCTTTGATGATTCCAAAAAGCGAAGTAAAATCCATTTTCCCTTTTCAAAGCTCTTATTTATACCCGATATTTCAATGCATTATTTCATAATTAATCGACACCTTGTAATCAAGCGGAATAATTTAGGAGGCAAAGAAATATATTTGAAAAGCAAATTTTATTGAGAATTGGCCCGAAAATGGGTAATAATAAGTAAGGAGGGTAATTCCCATAAGGAGATATTACCATAAATCCAGAAAAGATGTAAAATGGCAATAAGAAAACAAATTTATTTATGTCCCTATTAAATGTAACACCAGCTAATATCCCTAAGTCTCGAAGATCAAGACACTTCGCTTCTGAAGCTGACGGCTGGAATGATCGCTCCCTTATGAATTCCTGTTACAGGGTGACTTGAGTGTTTTCAGCCATATGCCTTTTGGATATCCCTAACTTTTGCCTAGACCGCTCTTTTTAGAGTCTTAGTCCACCGGGATGATATACCATTTTTTTTTACTAAGCCGCACTTTTGGGTTTTCGACTTGTCGGGTATCATTTTTTATTCCAGTCCCTAATTTTTTCCTGGATTGCTCTTTTGAGATTTCAATCCACCGGGACGCCCTGATTTTTGCCTAAGTCGCCCTTTAGGGTTTTCGACTTAGCGGGCTTTTATCCTTTTTTTCTAGGCATAGTACTTTTTGGCTGAATCGGAATTTATCGGTCGTGGTAAATCTGCTCCATCCATGGTTGTTAATATTGGTGCTCCGCCAGAGGAGGCACTCTTCATGACATATGGCCCTTCATAGTGTGGGGTCCATTTGTCGGGGTGGTCCTTATGGATGGGTAATATTTTCCTTAACACCAAGTCTCCCTCTTCGAGTAGGCGATGACAAATTTTCTTGTCGAACGCTCTCTTAATTCCCTGTTGACATAATTGGCCACAGCCACACATTTCCCTTATACGAGGTTTAGCTGATCGAGTCTAGTTTGCACGCATTCTCCCTTATCCAGTTTAGCTTCCTTTATGATCCTAAATGATGAATTTTCACTCTGATTGATAGCCCCTCTTTGAATCCCATATCCTTATGCCAATATAAGTTTCCATCGAGATCCAGGACTAGGTCCTTCATAGGAGTTTCAAAATCCCTTATAACCATAATGTCTTTGATAGTTGTCGACTGGTTGATGAGCAAGATGGTTTGATAGTATACTTCCATTAATAACCCTTTTGAGTGACGTTTTAAATGTCAGATTCGGTTAGTAACATCTGCCACCTAGATATTCTCCCTGTTATGTCACGTTTCCCTAGTTTACCACCCATTGAATTCTCAAGTATTGTTAAGTACATTATGAGTGGTCTCCTAGGGACTGGTGGCACCAACATAGGTGGCTTTTGCAAATATTCCTTGCTCCAATCGAAATCCTTTTGACAATTTTCATTTCGTTCAATGATTTGATCCTTCTCTGAGTAATTTGAAGATTGACTCACAAGTAGCTGTAAGGTGTGAGATGAACCTCGTAGTATAATTTAATTTCCCCAAAATCCACAAACTTCCTTTTTGTCCTCGGAGTTGGCATCCCTTGAATGACTTTCACTTTTTCCTTCATTCCCCTTTGACTTGCCATGGACCCTAATATTTTTCCGGATCTGATTCCATAAGTACACCTTGTAGGATTTAGTCGTAACTTGAATTTCCTTAGCTGATCCAACAACTTTTATAAATTAGTTATGTGATCTCCTTCTTTTTGTGACTTGGTAATCATATCATCCACCTGAACCTCTATCTCCTTATGCACCATATTACCCTAGCCCTTTGAAAAGTTACTCCTACATCCTTTAACCCAACAGGCGTTACCTTGTGACAAAAAGTCAAATTGTTTCTTGACTTCTTCCCTGGTATTGAGGATCATGTCTGGTCTAGTCCTCCTCAGCTTTTGCTTGATTGGCGTGCATTCTAGTTTGAGCGGTGGTTTGTGCTCAATGATGTTCGTACCACGTCCAGGCATATCCTGGTATGACCAGGCGAACACATTTGTGTACTTCTTGCAATAGCTCGATCAACCTTTCCTTTATATCCTTATTCGGAGAAGCACCGACTTTGACCTCTTTCCTATTTTTCTCAGTTCCCAGATTGATCACATCCACTGGTTCCTGATGAGGTTGTATTTCCTTGTCCTACTGCCTCAACAGTCTGGCTAACTCTTTAGGAAGCTCACACTCGTCCTCATCACCCTCTTCCGCTTGGTTAATCGGTAATTTGAAGTCATTTGAGATTATAGCGGTGTCATTTTCAATAGGTTCATTTTTAAATTTGCACGAGGAAGATTTTTTATTAGCACCCTTTTTGAATTGATGGCGATGAAAATATTGAAAGAAGGTATATTGCCATTTTGAACAAACAAAAAATGAAAGAAAAAGATCTTGATTGAAAACAAAATGCAATTTTATTGATAGAAATAATCCAATGAAATAAAAGGTGGCCCTACAAAGTTTTATCCACTTGCCTTGGGCATAGCAAGGGACTTATTATTATTTTAAGAAAAAAGTAAATTACTTCGAAACAAAAATCATCTCAGAAATCCCGATGGTTCTCCAATTGTCGAGATTAGGCATTCCTTTCTTCCTCTTCCATTGCAGCCACTTGATTCTTATCCTGGAACCCAAAACTATGAAAATTGCCTTCTAATCCTTCATTAGCCGGTTTGTAACCCAGCCCGAACAAACCTTTCTCCTCAGGTGACTCCCATTGTTTGCCCCTGTTTGTTATGTCTCCCTTCTTAATAAGGAATTCATCTCCCACCCCTTCCATGGCGTTGATTGTTACCCCAATGTGCCCCAGTAATGCATTATCTCCCAGATTTGGACCTTCAGGGTCTACAACACTGACATCATTTTTCTTTGAGTGGTTTCTGGAATACCTTTTATTGTTATGTTGATCGGAGGATGACTGCCCAATCTTTCCTGTCTTTAAACCGTTCTCAATCCTCTCTCCAATGATAACCAAATCAGCAAATCCTGTTGAGATTGCCCCAATCATCTTTTTGTAGTACATTCCTTGTAAGGTATCCATAAACATATCCACAAGTTCACTTTCCAATAATGGAGGTTGCACACAAGAAGCTAGTTCTCTCCATCTTTGGGCATATTATTTGAAGGACTGATTCCCTTTTTGAGACATGTTCTGCAAATGCGTGCGGTTATGAGCCATGTCCACGTTGTATTGGTATTGCTTCAGAAAGGCACTTGCAAAGTCTTCCCAAGTCTTAATGTGAGTCCTCTCCAATTTCATGTACCAGTCCACGGATGCCCCACTAAGGCTGTCTTGGAAAGTGTACATCATCTGCTTCTTATTAGTAGCATGGGCACCCATTTTTCGAACAAACATCCTAAGGTGATTCTTAGGACAACTGACACCCTTGTATTTCTCAAATTCTAGAACCTTGAATTTGGGAGGTATGACAACATCGGGCACTAGACATATTTCCAAAGCATCCACTCCAAAAATATTGAATCCCTCCACGGCCTTCAACCTTTCCTCAAGTGCTTTGTACTTATCGTCAACCCCTCTTCTTTCCATAACAGTGGCTCCTTTATTTTCGAGGGCCACTTGCCTTGGATTTTCACCCTCGTATTAGAGGTTCCATTCTGCGTAATCCTCACATGGAATAGGTATGTCAGCAGTACGAGGTACCCCATTGGAAATAGGTAGAGAGATGGTTCCCTTGAGAGGTTGGTTAACAGTTTTTTGCTTAGCAGTTTCGGCCTCCTCAGGTTCCAGATCATGGGCAAACCCTAGTAGAGGGTTATTGTCCTCAACATGGGGGGTAAGAGTAGGAACCTTCCTTTGATGACTTGACTTGGTTCCTCTAGATATTAAATTCTGGATGGCAAGTGTCAGTTGATCAATCTGGCTTTTCATACCGTCCATGTTCTCCTTAACAGTATCCATTTCTCCTCTTAGAGTGACCAGATCCTTTTCCAACTAATCCATAGCTCTCCTTAACAGTATTCCTTTTTTCTTTTTTTTTGTATACATGTTGATGCATGGATGTATGAATATGCATGATGTATGCTAAATAATTTTAAAATTTATTTGGGGGGAATTCCAAAATCCATTGTAGTTAGAGATGAATATATTCAAAGGATGAAACCCATACACATAGAATAAAAATTACTTTATAAAATTCAAATCCATTAGCCAATTCCAAATCCAAAATGACTTCCAAACTTAGGAAAATAAAAATAATTCCTTGGGAATAACCCAATCCAAGATGAAAACTCCTGAACTTAAGAAGGCGTAGACTAAATAGATGCCCCCAATGCCTTCTTCAAATGAGCTTTAAACTCCTCCAAGTATCCTTTCTTGAGCCCTTGCACTTCCCTATCCTCCTTGTTGTGAGATAATAGATCTTCAACAGGTACAACTGTGTCTTTAGGCTTGACCCTGTTTCCCTTTTTTTTTTTTTTGTTTTTTTTTTTGCCCCCATACCCTTGTAAGGTTTTTCCCTCTCCTTGTAAGTATAGTCCAAACTGTTCCAGCGTATGAGCTAGTTGAAAATCCTTGAAGAGGAAGTCACATAGAGGAGGATCGTAAAATTGCGCAAAAGCAATTACGGCCTCTACCTTCATAGGGATCCCTAAGAGATCGAGGATCATTCCATACTTGTGTATGAACATCCTTTGAGCAGTGATCGTGAAGGCTGGATCAGATCCTGTAGAATTGGACCGCCAAGTGCGTCAAGGATGCTGGTCGTATGGAGAGGAAGGGGTGTACCTGCAAGGTACTCTGATGCTCAAGTAAGAAAGGGTCAGAGAAAAGGGGCAAGTACAAAGTATGAATTCTTAGGGTGAATATTGGATACCTGACCCTCTAAAGCGAGAGGGTTTATATAGAGCCCCCAGCACGTGGCCAACGGTCCTATTTTCAGGGCGAAATAACCGTTTTCCCGAAGAATAGGTAACTGCCCAAACTAAAAGTTATGTCGGGCAGGGTGTCCAAAACTAGCCATTACGTCGGGCATAGGCGTAGTTCCGGGCACCTGCCCATAGCTGTTTAGGGAGCAATGAAGCCGTGCGTGACGGGCAGTAATTCCGGAGAGGAACGTTGCATTCCTTGCCCGGTTGGAGGGGCAGAAAGGTAACTTTTGCCCCTCTGTGGATTGGACTTAGGCAGTTTGGGCCGCTCTGGAGCAGAAGCGGGTTGGGCCATGTCTAGCCATTGGCCCAGTCCAGAACAGGAGCCCCCTAAGTCGTTGCTCCCGAGCATGTGAGTGATGACTTAAGGACAGTTCGTTGCTCCGGGGAACTAGCATGGAGTCGTCGTTTGGAGACGAGGAGGATTGTCTTAATGCTCCCGTGACCCCTGGTGTTCGTGAAATTCGTGGTCGTGACCTTGTTGCCCGGTGTACGGGGAGAGTAACGGTTAGACAGAATTGGAAACGATGGGATGCCACGTGTGCCTAGAGCTCCGTGTAGCAGTTAATAGGCAATGATGGCCAGTGGATAGCAATCATGGCCTACGAGCGCGTGTTCGTACGTGCCCCTTTGTATAAAAAGGGGAAAATCGTTTCATTTGGAACTTTTTGCTCTGAGTTCTCTCCGTTTCCTTCAGCATTCTTGCCCGTAACCGCCGTCCGCCTTCTCCGACCACCGCTTTAAGCTTCGAGCAGCTACTTTCGTCTACTTAAATCAAGTAAGTTTTCTGATCCTTTGCTTGTTTTACTCCTTTTTGTTGTCAATGGTAGGTTGCAGGTGGTTAGGGCTAGGTTTAGAGGACGAAATGAGTGAGTTTCCGTCGATTGTTGGTGGTGGACGGTGGCTGTGCCATTTTTCTACCTCTGATATGTCTAGTAGTATGTTTCAGCGAGCGGGGTGGTCCACAGAGATGTTGCGACAGCTATGCATGTGTGACTGCCTTGTCTGTTCATCATCTGAGTGGGTGATGAGTTTTCCGGTAGGACATTCCCAGATTCCGGTGACGCTTTGCGATTTTCGGCGAAGCTTCAAACGGAAACTGGGTATGAGTGCGGGGAAGCTCCTCGCTCGGGATGATTGGCTTCGAGTGTCTCCTCGCGGGGAGGTGTCAGCTTTTCCTTTGATGTTAGGGCTTAGACCGGGGACGTTGTCCTCAGCTCTTTGCGCGCCCTTTCACTTGACTTAGCGGTGGAAAAGTGGATTTGATTTGTTGTCGAATTCACTTTCTTCTCTGCTTTTCAGGTGATCGTATTGGCGACGGGGCCAGATAGAGAGGTTCTTATAGATACATCCGAGGAAGAAACGGGCTCCGAAGATAATAGCAGCTCGACGACTTCGAGTTCGACGACTTCGAGTTCTTCCAGCAATGTCGGGGAGGAGGAAGAGTTGGATGACATGGACGAGGACGTCGACGGGTTCTCCGCGGAGGAGTGGAAAGTGGCCGAACTTGCCGAGCATGTGTCCACTTTCGCAAAGTCCTTGGTGGATGTTTTCACGGAGGTTGGACTAGAGGGGGAGTGGAAGGTGCACTTCCCATCCTTGTACGATCGTGTCTGTATGCACTTCGGGGACCGTTTTACCATCTATGAATACGCTTTCAAGGAGCTGGGCTTGAGGTTGTCGTTCACTGATTTTCAACAGTCAGTGTTCGAGCATTTAAAACTGGCCCCCACGCAACTGCATCCTAATTCGTTGGCCTTCATCTGGGCGTTCGAGCTGGTATGTGAGCATCTCTCCATAGGGGCTACTCTTCCTTTGTTCTTCACTGTCTTTCATCTCCAACAGCAGATGTCAGGGAAGAAGTACGACTGGGTTTCTTTGAAGCAGCCCCACAAGTTGTTCAAACCATTTTCGGAGTCGATACGGACATTTAAGGAACGATATTACGTCGTCGAGCCCCTGTCCCTAGCTGCCCAGGACAGTACATACGTCTAGGAAATCGAGGTTGACGAGGATGGGAACGATCTGCATGACGAGGATGGGAAGTTTATTGGGCGAAGAATCTACAAGTTTCCCATCCATTGGGTGCCTGACCACTTTGCCAAGAAGCCCAGTGACTATGTTTTCCAACCGAGTGAGCTACGCGAGCAAGACGCCGCGGTGTACGAGGTGCTGGTGAAGTGGGCCAACTCCTTTCGGCATGCTGAGTGCTGGACGAGCAAGGGTAGTCCGATCTTCGAGGAGGACGGGAGCCAGAGGGTTGAGCGTCGATTCATCAATATTAAGGCATTGTTGGAGTGCAAGACTCCCGTGGATGCCGAGAAGCTGCTTGGTAGTCTTAATTATTTAGATTTTGTTAGCGTTATTTCTTTTCCTCGTATCTAACATGCTCGTATTTTGTTTGTGCAGGTGCGATGCCTCAGGCCCACGACAGAGTTGTAAGGAATGCTCTTGCGAGGAACAAGGTCGGGGCAGCCCCTCCAAAGTCTCGGTTTGCTGGTGCCCGTGTTCCTCCTCCTGTGCAGTCTCCTGCGAGGACCTCTTCTTCTCCTACTCCTGCTCCCCGGGGGTCTCATCTTCCTTTGACTGGTCGATCCAAGCGGCAAAGGTTTAATGACGCTGTGGACCTCACCCGGGCGTCGAAGAAGGGGAAGTTCGAGCTTCGTCCTTGCATCCATGATCGGAAGTACTTCGAGGGGAACTCTCTGATTATGCCTCGGGCGGAGTCTCTTCGCTTGGAAAGTATGGATCGCCTAAGCAAGAGGGCGTTGATGGCTCAGGACGCTTCTGCCTTGGTCAGGATGTTGGAGATGGCAGTTGTGTACGCCGAAGGGGACTCGACGACTGAGGCCGAACTTACTACTGCCCGTGCTACCATGGCGTCCCTCAAGGAAGAAGCTAAGGGTGCCGAGGATGCTCAGAAGAAAGCTGAGGAAGAGGTAGCTCAGTTGAAGGAGGAGAACTCGACGCTGGCGGCAGAGAAGAAGTCTGTCGAGGAGTTGATCCAGTGGCTGAAGGCGGCCAATGCCCTAGGTGACGATGAGCCGGAAGACGTGAAGGAATTGAAGACAAGATCCGAGCTGGTTGCCCGTTTGTTGACGGCCGAGGATGATGGTATTGTCGTCGCGGAGGAGTCTTTCAAAAATGCCATGGCTCAACTGCGGGTGGTGAATCCCGAGCTCGACTTTTCCGACAAGGGTACCCATTATTTGGCGCACGTTGAGGATGTTCGGATCGTTATGCCTGATGCTCTCCTTACCGAGGATCAACCCGCGGAAGACCAGGGGCCCCAGTCCGAGATTGCCGAGCACGCAGAAGAGTGAGGAGTTTGTGTTTTTAATGTTTTAATTTGTCCGGCCTGCGTGTCTTGTAATCGTTGTAATTTAATTTTTGGGGGGCGTGGCCCCCGTTTCATGTAACTTAGTACAATCGTGGCCCTTGCTGTCATTTATTCTGTTAAATTATTACATGTTTGATTCTGTCATCTGCATGATTTTACTTGCTTGCATTTTTTGCTAAGTGTTGTACTCATGCTCGTTGTGAATGTATGTCCGCTCGTGATATGGGGTATTTGACTTGTGCGAATAATTTGGGGGGATTGCTCGTTGCAGATGTGTTCGGCAGTGAGGGGAACTGGTCGAATGGCCGGGGAATATCCTGGCGGGGGTACGGAGCTCAGGTCGCGTTTGAGGCCTGAGTTCGCGGCGTGAACGTCCCATCGCGAGCTGGGGTTCTACCAGTCATGGTACTTTGACAATAGCGATGCTCGATCGAGGACCACTGTCGAGCAGTTACCCGGCTCGTTACTGAGCGAGGTTCTACTTTATTCGTATGCGACGCTTGTACCTAGACGTGCATAGTGGTCGGTAGCTGACGTTTGTCATTGTGACGGGTCGAACCGAGAATTTAGTTGTAGTATTGTTTTAGCTTTTCAGCGTTCCATGGTCGAGCAAGTTCTTCCCCGGTGAGATGTTCCAGGTAGTAGGCCCCATTTTCCGTTTTTGCTCGGACGCGGTAGGGCCCCTCCCAGTTGGCTGCTAGTTTTCCTTCTCGAGAGTCTTTGTGGTTTCTTCTTAGAACAAGGCTTCCCACGTCGAACTCTTGTCGTATCACCTTGGCGTTGTGTCTGATGGTAATTTTTTGTTTTAGTGAGGCTTCGCGGAGGGCTGCTCCGGTTCGAATTCCCTCGACAAGGTCGAGTTCTTCTCGCAATGACTCGTTGTTCATCTCCTCGTCTAGGGGCGACTCTGTCCGCCTAGAGGGCACGTGAACTTCGATGGGAATTACATCCTCGGTCCCGTATGCTAGATGGAAAGGTGTTTCCCCGGTCGTTGAGTGTGGAGTTATGCGGTATGCCCAGAGTACGGTGTGCAGTTCCTTGACCCATGTCTTCTTTGTTCTGTCCAGCCTTCGCTTGAGGCCTCGAAGGATGACTCGGTTGGCTGCTTCAGCCTGTCCGTTTGTTTGAGGGTGCTCTACGGATGCGAAGTGCTGCTTCGTGCCCAGTTGGGCGACGAAGTCTTGGAACTTCCTGTCCGTGAATTGCGTCCCATTGTCCGTTACTATAGCTTGGGGGATACCGAAACGTGCAAGGATGTTTCGTTTGTAGAAACGCAGGATGTTGAGGGAAGTTATTTTGGATAGAGCTTCCGCTTCTATCCATTTTGTGAAATAGTCTACGCCCACTATTAGGTACTTGTTCTGGCTTGATCCTACCACGAAGGGTCCTAGGATGTCTAGGCCCCACCAGGCGAATGGCCACGGGGAGGACATAGCCTTGAGCTCGTTAGGTGGAGCTAGGTGCATGTCCCTGTGTCGTTGGCATTTATCGCATTTCTTCACGTGTTCTTTCGCGTCGTGCTGCATGGTCGGCCAATAGTACCCTGCTCGGAGGGCCTTTCGGGCAAGCGACCTTCCGCTGAGATATTGGGCGTTGATTCCTTCGTGGATTTCATGCAGGATGTGCGCAACCATTTTTTCCTCGACACACTTGAGCAGCGGAATGGAGAATCCCCGCCTGTAGAGTTTATCTTCGACCAAGACGTAAGAGCAGGCTCTTCGCCTGACTGTGCTGGCCTCCTTTGGGTCAGACGAAAGTTCGTCTTTGGCGAGATAGTTGTAGACGGGGGTCATCCAGCAGTTGTTGTCTCCGATCACCTGCACGTCGAGTGTCGGGGAGGCCTTCGATGCTGGGTCGAGGAAGTACTTCCTGTATGCCGGATTTGTTTCCGCCTTTCTTCTTTGTGCTGGCTAGTTTGGATAACACGTCTGCTCGCACGTTATTTTCGCGGGGAACGTGTTTCACTTCCACTGTTGTGAACTTCGTCATCTCCTTCTTGACCAGGGCCAAGTATTCGGTCAGGTTGTCATTTTTTGCTTGGTATTCTCTCAGGACCTGGAGGGCCACGAGTTGTGAATCCGTGCAAATGACGACTTCTTCTGTGCCCAGGTCCTTGGCAAGGCGTAGCCCTGCCAGGAAGGCCTCGTATTCAGCCTGGTTATTGGAGGTTGGGAAGGACAAGGTGAGTGAAAGTTCAACAATGATTCCTTCGTCGCTCTCCAGTATGATGCCCGCGTCGCTCCCTGCCGAGCTCGAGGCACCGTCAACGAAAATGGTCCATTTGTGCGCTTCGCTCGCGAGGGAGTCTGCGAATGTCATTTCCGCGACGAAGTCGGCCAGAGCTTGGGCCTTGAGGGCTTTTCTGCTTTTGTATTGGATGTCGAATTCAGACAGTTCCAACGACCATTTGAGCATCCGACCGACCATGTCTGGTCATCCGAGCAGCTGCTTTATGGGTTGATCTGTTCGAATCACGATTATGTGAGCCAGGAAGTAGTATCTTAATCTTCTGGCAGCGTTGATGAGGGCCAGTGCCACCTTCTCTATCTGTTGGTATCTTAACACTGGTCTTTGTAGCGCTTTGCTCGTGAAATATATGGGCTTCTGCCCGTCAGGTGTCTCGCGGATGAGAGCGGCGCTCACTGCTTCGGTAGCTACAGCGAGGTACAGGTACAACATTTCGCCATTGTCCGGGCGAGAGAGGACAGGTGGCTCTGAAAGTGCTCGTTTCAGATGGATAAGGGCCTTGTCACACTCCTCGGTCCATTCAAATACCGCCTCCTTGCGGAGGAGTTTGAAGAACGGTAGGGCGTGCTGGGCGGACTTAGCCACGAAACGGGATAGTGATGCGAGCATCCCGTTGAGGGACTGGATGGATTTTTTGGACTTGGGCGTAGGAAACTTGGAGAATGCCCGGCATTTATCGGGATTGGCCTCGATTCCTCGTTTCGTTAAGTAGAAGTCGAGGAATTTGCCTGCCCGGACACCGAACGTGCACTTCTCCGGATTAAAACGCATTTTGTATTTCCTGGCCTGTTCGAAGACCTTTCTCAAGTGGGCAGTATGATCGGTTTCCTCGTGGGATTTTACGATCTTGTCGTCCATGTGCACTTCGAGCATGTCGCTTATTTCTCCCCGGAATACCTTGTTCATCATTCGTTGGTATGTTGCTCCGGCGTTCTTCAGGCCAAAGGGCATTACGTTGTAGTAATAGTTGCCCGATTCGGTCATGAAGGCCGTATATTTTTTGTCGGACATTGCCATCGAAATTTGATTATAGCCCGATTAGGCGTCCATGAACGATAAAAGTTTAAAACCAGCAGAATTATCAATAAGTTTATCAATATTGGGGAGGGGTAGGCATCCTTCGGGCATGCTTTATTGAGATCGGTGTAATCAATGCACATGCGCCATTTCCATTAGATTTTTTAACTAAAACAGCGTTAGACAGCCAAGTGGTGTACTTGGCTTCCAAAATAAATTTGGCCTCGAGGAGGTCCTTTACAGCTTTTTCAGCAGCCTCCGTCTTCTCCAGAGACCGCTTTCTCCTACGTTGTGTTACAGCCTAGACGACCGGGTTAATTGTCAGCTGGTGGCATGCGACGGATGAATCCAAGTCAGGCATTTCAGCGGCGCTCCATGCAAAGAGGTCGACATTCTCGCGGAGGCATGCCTTGAGCTGCTTCCTCGCAATGTCGAGAAGATCTGCTCCAATCTTCACTCCCCGTTGAGGGTCATCGCCGGACAGAACGATCTCGAAGTTGCCATCCGGTATTGGGCGCATCGGATGAGAGCCGCTGCTGGACGATGTGGACGGGTTGGCTGAAGCTGCACGTTCCTCCTGCTGGTCCTCTTCCTGGAAGCGACTGTCGAGGTCGATGGAGTCGACCTGGGGAAGATGCTTGGTCTCCTCGGAGCTGCTTGGCAATGCTGGTTTGCCCGATGCTTTTGGCTTGGACGCAATGGCGTTGAGCCCCTTTGTAGCTGCCTCGAAACACCTACGTGTAGCTTCGATATCGCCGTGCAGGGTGGCGACCATTCCTTTCAAAGTGTAATACTTCATCTTCAGGTGGACTATTGAGGGTACCGCTACCAACTCGGCCAGAGTTGGCCTTCCGAAAATCCAATGGTATAGTGACGGGCAGTCGATCACCAAGAATTGCACCTTGATGGATCTCGCCGTATTAGCTGATCTGAAGGTCACGATCAGTTTGACGTAGCCCCACGGCTTGGTCACTAATCCGTTGAATCCCTGCAAATCGGACCCTACAGAGGGGGTAAGGTGCAATTCGTCCAGCTGAAGCGTTGAGAACAGCTGGGAGTACATGATGTCGACCGAGCTGCCCTGGTCGACTAGGATTCTGCGAACGTCGAAGTTCGCCATTCGGGCTCTGACGAGCAAAGGTATGCTCGAGTTTGGGGATCCGCCGAGGAGTTCTTCCGGTAGAACGAGATGGATACGGAGCCTTTCTGGGCCTGATCGTGCGTGGTCACTTTATTGGAGCTCGTGTTGATCAGATGCTCGAACTTGTGTTTCACGGAGCCCACAATGACTTTTTTGAAGCCCCCGCCAGAGATGACCATGGCGGAGGGAAAAGTCTCCCACGGGCTGTGGGCCGCGAAATAAGCAGGGGCGCTGAGCCCGTCCGGGACATAGAAGTCCTCCGGTCGTGATATGGACATAGCGACCTGTATGTTGGCGTCTTTCGAGGAAGGCACTTCCTCCTCTATCTTCTTGGACTACTGGGCGTCCTGCGGAGGAGTGTCCTTCTTCTTCAAGAATTATTTCAGGTGCCCGTCCCTGATCAGTATCTCAATGGCATCCTTCAGATGGATGCAGTCCTCTGTAGTGTGGCCGTGACTCTTGTGGAAACGACAGTACTTTGATTTGTCTACGTTTGGTCTGTTCGGCAGCTGCTTGGGGAAGCGGACCCCTGCCTGCTTAAACTCCGAATTGACACATTCGGACAAGATCTTTTCCCTGGAGACGGTCAGGTGAGTGTAGTCATGGAACCGCCCGGAGGGCCCCTTATTGTCACGGGAGTCACGAGGACGATCCTCGTGCCTCCGTTCACCCCGACAATATGTCGAGGCTTCCTCTCCTCTGGATGCCCGAGCATTCTCCTGATGGCGTGATGCTCAGACGTTGCTGGTCGCAACCTTCTCTTCGTAGTGAATGTGTGATTGGGCTTTGAGGAGGAGGGCGTCTAAGTTCCTCGGTGGTGCGAGGCCAATGGCTTTAGAAAACTCGGAGCCTGGGCGGAGCCCTTGCTCGAGCAGAAACTTCTTCATTTCGTCCCTTGTAGGGACTTGTACAGCTTCCTTGTTGAACCTCTCGATATATGCGCGGAGAGGTTCATCTTTTCCTTGGATTATGGCTCCAAGGGAGGCCTCAGTTTTGGGGTGGCGGCGATATGTTGTGAAGTGCCGCGAGAACATCCTGCCCAGCTGTCTCCACGAGGTAATGGACTCCTCAGGCAGTTGCTTGTACCATGTCATCGCTCCCTTGCGGAGCGTGGTCGGGAACAGTCGGCATTTGATGGCGTCTCGTACGCCGCGGTAGTCTAACAGCGCATCGATGTTCTCGATGTGCTCGTCGGGGTCAGTGGTTCCGTCATACGTGCCAAGTGACAGGGGTTTCTCCAAGCCTTTTGGGAGACGGGTAGCCAAGATCTCCTGGGACAACGGGCCGCGAGGCTCGTCGTCGCTGCTAGAACTGGTGTATGATGGGGACCGAATGGGATGCTCGCGGTGACGGTTCCTCCGGGGAGAAAGGGAGCGGTTCCTTCGCAGAGAAGGTGAGCGGTTCCTTAGAGGAGAAGGCGATCGGTTCCTTCGAGGGGAAGGTGAATGGTTCCTTTGAGGAGAAGGTGAGCGGGCCCGTCCTTTAGACTTGACCGGAGGAGATTGCTCGTTCCTTCGAGTCCTCTTGCGGTCGTGAGTGGGCTGGTCACGCGGGGAGATTTGGTCGCGCTTTCGGGCTGCGCGAGAATCAGGCTCTTGGCGCAGTCTTTGGTCAATGTCTCTCCGGGGATGCGGGCTCCTTGATCATCTTTGGTTCCTCCGTTTGGGAGGGGATCTTGGACGGTTGGACTCTTCTAAAGCCCCGATCCTCTCGTTTTGCTGCAGGATCAGGGTGTTGGTTTTGTTGATCGCCTCCAGGAGGGCTGTCACGGCCGGGTCGGTGTTGGGCGGAACAAGAACGGGCTGGACGTCAAGTGATGGTTGATCGTTGTTGCGATTAGCAGGGGTAGGGGAAGGAGAAGCAGTGGCTCCATCCCTGAGGAAACGGGTATCTCGGAGGAGAGATGACTGGCCGTCAACGTCAGATTTGTTGACAGGGAGGATGGTGGTTTGGAGAGCATCCTTGGTGCGATCTTGGGAGGCCATGATCGTGATGATGTTTGAGAATTGTTTTGATCTTCGGTTTCTGAGGAAAGAAAGATGGGGAGAACAATGATTCCCACAGACGGCGCCACTGATCGTGAAGGTTGGATCAGATCCTGTAGAATTGGGCCGCCAAGTGCGTCAGGGATGCTGGTCGTATGGAGAGGATGGGGTGTACCTGCAAGGTACTCCGACGCTCAAGTAAGAAAGGTTCAGAGAAAAGGGGCAAGTACAAAGTATGAATTCTTAGGGTGAATATTGGATATCTGACCCTCTCAAGCGAGAGGGTTTATATAGAGCCCCCAGCGCGTGGCCAACGGTCCTATTTTCGGGGCGAAATAACCGTTTTCCCGAAGAATATGTAACTGCCCAAACTAGCCGTTATGTCGGGCAGGGTGTCCAAAACTAGCCGTTACGTCGGGCATAGGCGTAGTTCCGGGCACCTGCCCATTGCTGTTTGGGAAGCAATGAAGCCGTGCATGACGGACAGTAATTCTGGAGAGGAACGTTGCATTCCTTGCCCGGTTAGAGGGGCAGAAAGGTAACTTTTGCCCCTCTGTGGATTGGACTTAGGCAATTTGGGCCGCTCTGGAGCAGAAGCGGATTGGGCCATGTCTAGCCATTGGCCCAGTCCAGAACAAGCAGATTTTGGCATTAAGTCTTAAAGGTCTTTGAGACTTTATAAATCAACACTTAGCATTCTGATGCGTAGGGTAGCCCTTTTGTTTGAATCCATCTTTCCAACACATCTTGAAATTCCACAAAAATGCGTATATGCAAAAAATGTTTCTAAATGCATGATGACATGGACATTTTTGTTTTTTTATTAAGTGTTTTTATTCGGTTAGGGTAAGGTGAGATGCAAGCATGACCCTAACTAGGTGGGCTCCCTACAATAGGTTTAGATCAAAATCTTATCTCCCCAATCCCCTCACATGTAGGATATACGTTTTTTTGTTTTTTATTCCATGATATCCTTAGAATTCAGACGACTTAATACCCTTTTTGGTCCTCTAACTATAGGGGTGGGTCCAATTTGATCCTCTTTCTTTTAAAAGTTCCAAATTGGTCCCATACGTTATTAAATAGGTCCACGTTTGTCCTTGCCGTTAGAAAAGTTAAAATTTCACTTAAAATATTGATGACGTGGATTGGATGTGCTGATGTGTATGTTACTGAATGGGGATGTGGCACGATTTATATGTCTTTTTAGAAAATCTATTTAAATTAAATTTCATAAACTTTAATATAAAAGATTTGGGCTTGAAGCCCAAATTTTTAACAATAGGCCCAATAGTCAAGTTTTATTTTTATTGTGAGAACAAACTATATAAACACTCAGATTTATTGTTGAATATTCAATGTGGGACTTCACAAACCACAAGCATAATATATTTACTGCTACATGATGCAGTAACATAGCATGTCAGTTCAAAGATGAAGCTCTAGTGTATATTTAGATGGCACAAAAAACTGTATGTATAAGTGTTAAGCCAATAAACTTAATGCAGTAGGGATGATAACCTCAGTGCACAAGCTAGGTTCCGAATGCCTCATTCTAATTTCTAACACAACATCTCAAGTTGGCATCTTGAAAATGATATCAGTAAAACAATTACTTATCTCATTCTTAAATACAGTGCTCTAAAACCTAAAGGAAAAAAACAGATGTCACAAAGGTCCTGTGATATGAAATGAGGTTTTCATGGAGAAGAGGATAATCTGTAAAGGATATACCACAACCACCAAGGTCAGAATATAAGGCATCATTCTTTAAAAGGTCGAAAGGTGGAGAAGAGCACTCAGTAAGTAATCTTCTCTAAAATCAGCTTATCAGGTGATAATCACAAACTACCTGAAAAAAATAAACTTCACTATATACTAAGAGTGTTATGTTAGAGACAGACCTCGGCAGAGCAAATATGGACCAATTATTATTTCCTAAATGCCAACAACAATGTAACCAAAATCATGGACCACGCACACTTGCCCAGAATTTCATACCAAAGAAGTAAATAGATTGTTAATAGAGATGATTAAATAGACCAAAATGACTCATACCTTAATGGATGCACTACGAATAACCTTGAACGATGGAAGCTCACGATGTGATCCCTCTGAAATAACAGCAACAAGTAAAATTAGAAAACAATGCTTTAACATACTGAACAAAGTTTTTCAGCATTTACAAAGATCTTGATTGCAATTAGCACAATTCAAACAACAAGAATAACAAGAGTTATAGGATAACATCTAATTTAGATTACCATTTAGCTTACACGAGCAACTAAAATAAATGTATGGTTCTTTACATACAAAAAAGTCCATACAAAACTACAGATGCTAATGGAGAAAGGTTCTTTACATACGACAAAGACTACAAAATTACAAATACTAATGGAGAAATTAAATATGAAACATTCTGGAAAAATGAGAAGAAAAAGCTAGTTGCAATACCTGTCTTTATATTAGTCCCACATTGGTTGTTTTAGAATAAAATCTAGTCTTTATATTAACTACTTGTGCATAATCATGCAAATGAAAAACATATGGGCCAAAGAGAATGAAATTGATATTGGGCTTCTAGATGGGTATGTGTGTGGATTTGATTTGATCTGGCCCAATTAAAATTATTTTTAAAATAACAATATATAAAAATAGAATTAAAAAATAAATATTACAAAAAGAAAAAAATAATATAAAAAATATTAAAAAATAAATATATAAAAAATCTAAACGGAAAATAAAAAAATAATATAAAAATCCACGTGGAAATTAAAAGGTGCTGACTAAGTCATCCATTATGCCAATTCATACTCCACGTAAGCAAAACTAACACCGTTTGCCTTTATTTGACGGAAAGGACCTTTATGCTTCAGTTAGACAATGTAAGGGATCTATTTGGAACTTTTAAAAGAAAGAGGACCAAATTGGACCCGAGGGTATAGTTAGAGGACCAAAAAGGGTATTAAGTCAATTCAGACTATACCCTCGTTTTACCATGAGAAGGATCAAGCCTTCCTACGGTAAACCTTTGGGATAAGTCTCATCTAGGAAGACCCTAGTAACGACCCTTGAGGGTTGAATACTTAGGGTCACCATGAGTTGATAGGGTTTTCTAAAGGTCCTCGGAATCTTAGACCACATCCAAAATTATCAACTATGTTAAGGGTTAGCCTTACCAGGAAGATAACTTTGGAGGGTCTATCTGAGTGTGGCATCAATGCATAGTCGGGATGTTACATCTCTTCCATTAACATTTCCGTTCCACGTCCTAACTTAGGGTATCCTCCAAGCTTGGGTTTTAGCTTCACACATCACAATATCCCAATCCAATGCATGATGAAAACATAATAAACATGAAGAACAAATATAATAAATAATAAAATGAAACATAAAATAATCATGCGAATAAACAAAAATAGTAAACAACCAAGACAAAAAAACAAGAACCCTAAAACCTAAAGCAAGGATGGACTCTCTTTAGGGAGGCTTCCCCAGCAGAGTCGCCAGCTGTCGCGGCCGGCAAAAATATTTGAGTCGCCATCATATTTTTTTAAGGAAAATAAATGATAAACCTAAAATCCTAATCCTAAAGGTAGAGATTCCTAAGGTTCGGGAGTCGGTTAAGTGAGGGGAACGTGTTAGGCACCCCTCACTTTCATTGTACTCAATGGGATCCTCCTTAAGTTCTAGGGTATGTGTTTGTTGTCTGACTTTTCACTTATTTACAAAAGACTCCTAAGTTTTTTATTATTGTACTCGCTAGGGTTTACAACCCTATGCCTACGTACTTTCAATCTTGAAGGATCAGAGTAACCGTAGTTCACCTCCCCTATTCCTACCCCCTAATCCTATTTCTAACCCTAATCCCAAACCTAATCCACTATTTATACTCTTGGATAAAGAGTTCTATCCCCAAATCTACTATTTATACTCCTAGATAAATAGTTCTATCCCTTAAATCCCGATCTGTTTATTTATACTCTCGGAGGAAGAGTTTTATCCCATATCCTTGTCCATTGTTTATACTCTCGGATGGAGAGTTTTATCCCTTAAAAATCTCTTACCCATTGTTTATACTCTCGGATAGAGAGTTCTATCCCTTAAAAATCCCTTATCCATTGTTTATACTCTCGGATGGAGAGTTCTATCCCAAAATCCCTTATCCCTTGACCTATATTTATACTCTTGGAACCTAAGAGTTTTATCCCTAAATCCCATCCATCATTTAGACTCTCGGACAAAGAGTTTTATCCCAAATTTTAAATCCTTAAAAAATCATTTTATCCTTTATATTAAAAAAAATGAATCCCTAAAATTCCATAGAATTTAATGATTTTTTTTATAAATAAATTCCAGAAGGCCATCATGCCAAAATAGCAAAATTAACCCCTAAATTATTCAAATTCAAAAAAATATAATTTCTAAATTCAAAATGCTCCCCAAAATAAAAGAATTTTAATTCCAAAAATTAAATTTATTTTCATCCCAAATCCATATTTAAATCCAATTTAAATAAAATCTAAAAACACTAATTTTCTTAAAATGAATCCTAAACCCCATTTTAATAAAATTGAAAATTTCCAAACTGCATTACCCAAAAAAAAAAACCAGGAACAAAATCCCATAAAAAAATCCTTATTTTAAATAAACAAACAAATTATTTTAAATATAAACAACTTTTATTTAAAACAAAACCAAACCCAAAATTAACCCTAAAAAATCCTAATTATATTTACCCTGATAATAGTAATCCTAAAAACCTCTTTTTATAAATCCTAATTAAATGTTAAAACCTAATTAGATAATTAAATTAAGTAATTAATCTAATTATGGCAGGGGGCACATTTTCCATTGGAGAAGTAATTGGGCCAGCGTTTGGGGGGGGGTGCAGATAGTATTAGGGCGTAAGACCCACATACCAAAGACCCAAGTCTGATGAGAAGTCCATGGTGGGAGAGTCTGACTGTTGACCCTCTCTGCACCACATGATCCTGATCTTAAGGCTTTAAACGTCCCTAATCTCATCCCTAGATCTTGCTGACTAGTCTAAGTATGTGAAATTAAATGCCAGGAGGCATAGTCAATCGCAGGTCCACCATGGGGACGCGTGTATTTGAATCCCAGCTGACTATCTCAATCAACTTATCTAGAGGTGAAGGGGGACGCCACTTGGCGTCCATCTACGGCTATAAGAGCAGGGTATATAACCCAGAACTTTCTCAGATCCCCTCAATTTCCCATTTTGTTTTCTCTCTCTAATTCTTTCCCTCTCTCAATGCTCTCTCCTCTCTCTAAATGCTCTCACCCTCCTCTCTTCTTTTCCGTCGCCGGTCTGGCTTCCAGCCACCGCGCGCCACCCCTCAAAACACCCACTAACCTAGACTCCGGTGAGTAATCACCCGGAATCTTCATCCCCCAAGAACCCTAACCCCACCCCAACCAAGATTCACGTGGTTCTTTAGGGTTCGCGAGAAACCCTAAGAACCCTAACCCCTAACCTTCATCCAAACCAGAAATCATATGAACCCCAAGAACCCTAAGGGTTCCGTGAAGAACCCTAACCCTAACCCCGAAGAACCCTAACTCTAATCAAGAACCCTAACCCTAAACCGAAGCCCAGAAATCCAAAAACAACCACAACCCAACAATCAACAACAAGAACAAAGCTAAGTGACTTACATTTCTTTGCCGTGACCCTGTTATGCTGCTTCAATTCCTTTTATGTCTTGATTTCGAATCACTAATCCTCTTTCTTTTTGTTCGCAGGTGATCCAAGGAGGTTTAGCTCAAAGGGTTAGGGTTCTAAGGATGGACCCTAATTCTCTATCTGTGTAAGAGCTTTACTGACGAGTTGGAGATTTGTGAAGCAGCAGTTTTAGCCTAGGGTTTTTCGTCCCTTTTTCTGTTTAATCTTTTCCAATTTTAATCTTAGGAATTAGGTTAGAAATTAAGTTAGATGGATTTTGTTTTAGAAGATTTTGATTTCATTCTGGGATTTTATTTGATTTGATTCATGTACTTGTTTAGAATTAGGGTTCTGGATTTGTAATTGTTGTACATTTAGATTTGATTTGTATTTGTTGTGTAATTAAATTAATGAAAATTGATTCTATTTGATTCATTTTTTCAGTTTCCTGCGCAGATCTAGGGTTAGATTGGGGAAGACGAAGGCCCATTCTGGGTCAACAATTTTGACCAGAAATAAAATAAAATAAATAATATAAACACCCTATTAATAAATCAACAACCATATTAATAAATACATAGTAAATGAAAATAAAATAATAATAATCATAAAATAATAATAAATAATAGTAACCATAATATTAATAGACTGGTCCCTCTCCCAATTAACTATAAATATCACTAAATCTTAATTAATGATAAAAACCCTAAATATTAAATAAAAAACATCCTTAATTTCTAAACTTAATTAATTCTAATGACCCTTAAATCAAAAATAAAGCAAAGCAAATAAATAGAAAAATCTCTCAAAAATGAACCGAAAAATAATATACATTATCTAAAAAAAAAAATATTTTTTTTAAAATTAACTCCAAAATAAAATCCCAGTTAACTCTAAAAAGAAAACTTTACTTCCTAATATTTTGAAAATAATTAACCATAAAACAAAATTCTAATTATTATCTAATTAATAAAATTAAGCTAAAACTTTTAATTTCTAACTAATGATAAGAACCCCTTATATAAAACCAAACCCAAAATGGGCCTAAAAGTACTAACAAACCCAAAAGTTCAATGACGTCTAAATGACACCCTCTGGTAGCACAAAAAAATCCCTAATAGGTGAAAAATCATTGGTCAAAATTTAGGGTACTACATGAGCGATAAAAAATACACGACCTTCATGACCGAATTGGGCAACTATTACTACAACGTAATGCCCTTCGGCCTGAATAACGCCAGCGCGACCTATCAAAGAATGATGAACAAGGTCTTCCGGGGAGAGATAGGCGACATGCTCAAAGTCTATATGGACGACATGATCGTAAAATCCCACAAGGAAACCGATCACACTGCCCATCTAAGGAAGGTCTTTGAACAGGCCAGAAAGTACAAAATGCGTTTCAACCCGAAGAAGTGCACGTTCGGTGTCCGGGCAGGCAAGTTCCTCGGCTTCTAATTAACCGAACGAGGAATCAAAGCCAACCCCGATATGTGCCGAGCATTCTCCAAGTTTCCGACGCCCGAGTCAAAGAAATCCATCCAGTCCCTCAACGGGATGCTCGCGTCATTGTCCCGTTTCGTGGCTAAGTCTTCCCAACACGCCTTACCATTCTTCAAACTCTTCCGCAAGGAGGTAGCGTTCGAATGGACTGAGGAATGTGACAAGGCTCTTATCCACCTAAAATGAGCACTCTCAGAACCACCCGTTCTCTCTCGCCCGGACAACGGCGAAACTTTGTACCTGTATCTCGCCGTAGCAACCGAGGCGGTAAGCGCCGCTCTTATCCGCGAAACGCCTGACGGTCAGAAGCCCATATATTTTACGAGCAAAGCACTGCATGGACCAGAGTTGAGATACCAGCAAATAGAAAAAGTGGCACTGGCCCTCATCAACGCAGCTAGAAGACTGAGACACTACTTTCTAGCCCACACGATTATGGTTCGAACAGATTAACCCGTAAAGCAGCTATTGGGACGACCAAACATGGCCGACAGAATGCTCAAATTGTCACTCGAGCTGTCCGAATTCGACATCCAGTATGAGAGCAGAAAAGCCCTCAAGGCCCAAGCTTTAGCCGCCTTCGTCGCAGAGATGACGTTCGCAGACTCCCCCACTTGCGGAGCAGGCAAATGAAACATTTTCGTAGACGGGGCCTCCAGTTCGGTGGGAAGTGGGGCAAGCATCATACTGGAAAGCGACGAGGGAATCATCGTTGAAGTATCACTCACCCTGTCCTTCCCCACCTCTAACAACCAAGCTGAGTATGAAGCCTTCCTCGCCGGGTTACACTTGCCCGAAGACCTTGGCACGGAAGAAGTCGTTATTTGCACAGATTCACAACTCGTGGCCCTCAAGTCCGAGGGGAATATCAAGCCAAAAATTACAACTTAACCGAATACTTATCCCTAGTCAAGAAGAAGATGACGAAGTTCGCAGCGGTGGAAGTAAAACATGTTCCTCGCGAACACAATGTCCGGGCAGACGTTTTGTCCAAACTAGCCAACACAAAGAAGAAAGGCGAAAACAAGTCCGTCATACAAAAAGTACTTCCTCGACCCAGCATTGAGAAAGCTTCCCCAACCCTCGACGTACAAGTGGTCGGCGACAGCCATTGCTGGATGACCCCCGTTTACAACTACCTCGCTAGGGACGAACTCCCGTCTGACCCTAAAAAGGCCAGCGTAGTTAGGCTAAGGGCCTGCTCCTGTGTCCTGATCGAAGATAAACTCTACCGGCGAGGATTCTCCATCCCACTCCTCAAATGTGTCAAGGAGGAAAGGGTCGCCCATATCTTTCGCGAAATCCACGAAGGGATCAATGCCCAACACCACGGAGGAAGGTCCCTTGCCCGAAAGGCCCTCCGAGCAGGATACTACTGGCCAACCATGCAGCACGACACAAAATAGCACGTGAAGAAATGTGATAAATGCCAACGGCATTGGGATATGTACCTAGCTCCACCTAACGAGCTCAAGGCTATGTCCTCCCCGTGGCCTTTTGCCTGGTGGGGCTTGGACATCCTAGGACCCTTCGTGGTGGGATCAAATCAGAACAAATACTTAATAGTAGGCGTGGACTACTTCACAAAATGGATAGAAGCGGAGGCCCTGGCCAAGATAACTTCCCTTAACATACTTCGTTTCTACAAACGAAACATCCTCGCACGTTTTGGCATCCCCAAGCGATAGTCACGGACAATGGGACACAGTTCACGGATAGGAAGTTCCAAGACTTCGTCGCCCAGCTGGGCACGAAGCAACACTTCGCATCCGTCGAACATCCCCAGACAAACAGGCAAGCTAAAGCGGCAAACCGAGTCATCCTTCGGGGCCTCAAATGAAGGCTGGACAAAACGAAGAAAGCTTGGGTCGAGGAGGTGCACAGTGTCTTATGGGCATACCACACAACTCCACACTCTTCAACCGGGGAGACACCCTTTCACCTGGCTTATGGAACCAAAGTTGTGATCCCCATCGAAGTTCACGTACCCTCTAGGCGGACAGAGTCTCCCTTATACGAGGAGATGAATGACGAATCATTAAGAGAGGAACTCGACCTCGTCGAGGAAGTCCGATCTGGGGCAGCCCTCCGCGAAGCCTCATTAAAACAAAAAATTACCATCAGGCATAACGCTAAGGTGATACGATGAGAGTTCGACGTGGGAAGCCTTGTCCTAAGAAGAAACCATAAAGACTCTCGCGAAGGCAAATTGGCCACTAACTGGGAAGGACCCTATCGTGTCCGCGCAAAAACGGATAATGGGGCCTATTACCTAGAACAACTCAACGGGGAAGAACTTGCTCGACCATGGGACGCCAAAAAGCTGAAACAATACTACAACTAAGGCCTTAACTATCGGTTTGATCCGTCACGACGACGAGCATCACCTACCGACCATGATGCATGCCTAGGTACAAGCGTCGTATGCCAGTGAAGCAGAACCCCGCTCAGGAACGAGTCGGGTCTCTGCTCGATAGCGGTCCCTCAATCGAGCACCGCCCTCGTCAAAGTACCACGACAGGCAGAACACTCAGCTCGCGATGGGAGGTTTACACCGCGAACTCAGGCCTCAAACGCAACCTGAGCTCCGCATCCTCGCCCGAATATTCCCCGGTCGTTCGTCCAGTACCCCTCACTGACGAACACATCTACAACGAGCAATCCCCCAAAACTTAAAGCAAAACAAAGTAATCCCTATTACGGGCATACATGCACAAACGAGCATATGTACAACACTTAGCGAAATTTAAAGCAGATAAAGTAGGGCTGGAAATGAGCCGAGTCGAGTCGAACTCGCCTTAGCTCAGTTCGACTCGTTAAGAATTAGCCGAGTTCGAGTTCATCACGAACTTTTTTTTAGCTCAAACTCGACTCGTTAAGAATTGGCGGAGTTCGAGTTCGAGTTCGAGTTCATCACAAACTTTTTTTCAGGTCAAACTCGACTTGTTAGAAGTTCATGAATATCTCGGTTCAACTCGTTAGGTTTATCTTGTTAGGTTCAACTCGCTTATTTCACAGACTTAAAAGTAATTTTTTAAAGTCTATTTTTTATATATATATTTGACATTTTAAATTAATATTTTTTAAATAAAAAATATAGAAATAAAATAAAAGTTATAAGATTGGAATTTATATGATGTTAATTTTATTTGTATAATTATTCGTAGAAATATTTTACTCACTTGAGAATATAAATTATCAATTAAAACCGTTAGATTAAAAGAAAATATGAGACTAAGATTTAGAACAAATCTTTAAACCTACTCTTAAAGATAATATAATCTATCTCATATATAATCGAATTGACTCGTGAACCTAACGAGTCGAACTATGTATAGTTCAAGTTCAGATCATTTAGTTAACGGACTTAGTTTTTAGCTCATATTCAGCTCATTTGGTTCACGAACCTAGTTCAACGATTTAATTTTCGAATCGAATTTCGAACTATTTTCGAGTTGGTTTGGTTCATTGCCAGCCCTAAGATAAAGTCATGCAAATCACAAAACCGGCCGCAAGGACCGGACACTTAATTAAAAGTAACACGTGGCCGCAAGGACCACAATTGTGCTTGTTACATAAACAGGGGGCCACACCCCTATTCAAAATAAGTTACAACAATTACACGGCAGCAGGCCGGACAAAATTACAACAACAAAAATCTTCATTCATCCATCTGGTCAGTCTGCTCGGCGTTAGGCTGAGGCTCATGGCTCTCCACAGGCTGATCTTCGGCATGCTCTTCGAGGAGGGCGTCCGGTCGGATTATCCAGCTGTCTTTGACGTGCGCCAGATAGTGGGTACCCTTAGTGGAAACGTCAAGTTCGGGGTTCACCATCCGCAGTTGAGACACGGTGCTCCTGTAGGATTCGTCCGTGATAGCGATGTTGTCGTCCTCGGCCGCCAACATACGGGAAACTAGCTCAGACCTTGTCTTAATCTCCTTCACGTCCTCAGGTTCATCTTCGCCCGGAGCATTGGCTGACCTTAGCTGCTCGACCAGTTCCTCTGCCGCTTTCTTTTTCGCGGCCAACATGGAGTTGTCATTCTTCAACCTGGACACCTCCTCGTTCGCCTTCTTTCGGGCATCATCAGAACTCCTAGCCTCCTCCTTGGCCTTCCTCGCCGTCTCCTCAAGGGATGCTATGGTGGCCCGAGCAGTTCTTAGTTCAGACTCAGTTGCAGAGTCCTCTTCAGCATAAACGACCGCCATCTCCAACATTCTGACCAGCGCTAAAGAATCTTGGGCCATCAGCACCCTCTTGCTCGGGCGATCCATGCCTTCCAGGCGGAGAGATTCTGCCCACGGCACAACCAAGGATGTTCCCTCGAAGAACCGTCTGTCATGAATGCACGGAGAGAGTTCGAACTTCCCTTTTTTCGGCGCCCGGGTGAGATCTACCCCTTCGGTGGCCCTGAATCGCTTGGGCCATGAAGCCAGAGGCAAGGGAGATCCCTGGGGGGAAGGAGTGGGAGAAGAGACCCCCGCAGCAGGCTGAGGAGGAGTGGGAGCACGCTGGGAGAATCGGGTCTTGGGAGCAGCCGGCCCGGACTTGTTCCTCGCAAGAGCATTCTTTACCATCCTTTCGTGAGCAAGAGGCATCTCACCTGCACAAACAAAATACGAACATGTTAGACGAGGAAGGAAACATAAGTCGGATAATTAAAACAACTAAAACTACCAAGCAACTTGTGAACTTCCGCAGAGGTCTTGCATTCCAGGAGTGCCTTGATGTTAATGAAGTGATATTCAACCCTCTGGCTACCATCCTCCTCGAAGATCGGGGACCCCTTCTTCGTCCAGCATTCGGTGAGGCGGAAGGAGTTAACGTACTTCACCAGTGTCTCGTAAGCAGCGACATCCTGCCCATCTAGGTTGTGCGGCTGGAGGACGTACTTGTTAGGCTCCTTGGTAAAGTGGCCAGATCCCCAGTGAAAGGGGAACTTGAACCGTCTCTCCCCGATAAACCTACCAGCCTCATCATGTAGGTCGTTACCCTCCTCGCCAACTTCGATCTCCCAGACATACGTGTTATCCTGGGCAGCTTTCGATACGGGCTCTATGATGTAAAATCTCTCCTTGAACGCCTGTATCGATTCTGAAAAGGGCTTGAACAGTTTGCGAGGCTGTTTCAACGAAACCTAATCGTACCTCCTCCCCATTAGCTGCCGTTGAAGATGAAATACAGTAAAAAATAAGTGGAGAGTAGCCCTTATCATCAAGTACTCGCACGTTAGCTCAAATTCCCGGATGAAGGCCAGCGAGTTCGGATGCAGCTGCGTCGGGGCCAAATCCAGATGCACGAACACTGACTGCTGGAAATCAGTGAACGGAAACCTTAGTCTCAGTTCTTTGAAAGCGTACTCATGCATAGCGAAACGCTCCCCGAAATTTGTGCAGACCCTATCGCCCTCGGAGGGAAAGTGCACCTTCCACTCCCCCTCTGGCCCGACGACCATGAAGATATCCCCCAGATACGTCGCGAAGGTGGATACATGCTCGGCTGGCTCAACCACCATCCACTCCTCGGTGGAGCCTTCAGCAGTATCCTCTTCCATTTCCTCCTCCTCCCCGACTGCGTTGGGGACACTCGAGGATTCCGAACTGCTGCTTTCCGAGGAGCTCGCTTCCTCCTCGGACGAATCTATTATGATCTCCCCGTCTGGCCCTGTCGCCATGTCAATCACCTGAAAAGCAGAGAAAAAAGTGAATTCGACGAAAGATCAAATCCACCCTTCCACCGCTAGTCAAGTGAAAGGGTGCGTGAAGGGCTGAGGACGACGTCTCCAGCCTAAGCCCTAACATCAAAAGGAAAATTCAAGAGCCTCCCCGCGAGGAGACGCTCGGGACAAACCACTCCCGGACTAGGAACTTCCCCGAGCCTATTCCTAGTTTCCGCTTGAAGCTCCGCCGGAAACTGCAAAGCTTCACCGAAAACTGCAAATACTCAACCGAAAAATTCATCGTCACCCCAGAATATGAACGACCACGGCGGTTGCACATGCATCAACATCGCGACGATGCAGGGAACCACCATTCTCACCAGAATGTCCTAGAAGCCCAGTGGCACATCAGCGGCGGAAAATGGCATAACCACCGTCCACCACCAACAACCACCGGATACAGAGCAAATCGTTCTCTAAACCTAGTCCTAACCGCATGTAATCCACTAGTAATCATCAAAAAGGGATAAAAAAAGCACAAAACTAGCAAACTTACTTGGACTAAGAAGACGAAAACTGGTTGCCCGGAGTTGATACGGTGGCCGGAACAGCTGACGGCGTGAACGGACGAGAACTCTGAAGAAGACGAAACGAGAGCGAAAAGTTCAAAATGAAACGGGTCTCCCCCTTTTATACCGAGGGGCACGTGCTGAGGCACGTCCTCGTAGGTCATGATGGCTATTAACTAGCCATCATTGCCTAGTCACTGCTGCACAAGGCTCGAAGACACACGTGGCGCCCTAACGTTTCAATTCCTCCTAGTCGTTAGTCTCCCTGCACAACGGGCAGTCCAGACACGGACATGAATACCATGAACACCAGGGAGCCACGGGTACCACGAGACAACTTTCTCCGTCACCGAACGACGACTTTACGCTAGCTCCCTGGAGCCGCGAGCTGTCCTTAAGTCATCACTCTCATGCTCGGGAGTAACGACTTGAGGGGCTCTTGTTCTGGACTAGACCAATGGCCAGACATGGCCCAATCCACTTCTGCTCCCAGAACGGCCCAATTGCCTAAGTCCAATCCACAAAGGGGCAAAAGTGACATTTCTGCCCCTCAAATCGGGCAAGGACTGCACAACTCCTCCTCAGAAGTGTTGCTCATTCCGCACGGCGTCTTCACTCCCTGAACAGCTAAGGGCGTGTGCTTGAAACCATGCCTATGCCCGACATAACGGCTAGTTTTGGGCACCATGCCCGACATAACGGCTAGTTTGGGCAGTTACCTATTCTTTGGGAAAACAGTTATTTTGCCCCAAAAATAGGACTGTTGGCCACGCGCTGGGGGCACTATATAAACCCTCTCACTCGAGAGGGCCAAGCATCCAATAATCACCCTTGAAACTCATACTTTGTACTTGCCCCTTTTCTCTGACCCTTTCTTACTTGAGCGTCGGAGTGCCTTGCAGGTACACCCTCTCCTTCTCTTCATACGACCAGCATCTCAGACGTACTTGGTGGCCCACTTCAACAGGATCTTATCCAGCCTTCACGATCAGAGTATATGTAAGAAGAGGCAAAAGTGATAGGTTGAAAGCTGTTAGGAATGTAAAAAAAAATTGATGAGTCTGGTTCAACTTCAGATGCACCATTGGTGTTTGATGAGGAACCTTATGTTACAAGATCAAGACAGTGAGAAGATATTGCAAAGAGAATGACTCAGTAACTAGGTTGTCATTAGGTGTCATTTTGGTTTTCTTAAAACAACTTTGTTATGCTATTATCTGCCAACTCTTGTTATGCACATTATGTGCCATGTTTTGTAACAACTCTAGTTATGCACATTATGTTCCATTTTGTAACTTCTTTGGTAAGGCTTACTTAAGTACCTACTAATGTTGGTTGTAATTCTAATGAAATATATGTTGTATTCTGTTGTGCTTTCAATCCAATTATATGATAGTTTACACAAAATATGGTTGCCTGTTCTTGTTATGCACAATATGCACCAAATATGGTTGTCTGTTCTTGTTATGCATAATATGCACTAAATTTGGTTGCCATTGTGTGTTCATTATGTTGTAATTATATAATAGTAACATTTCAACATCATCTTTCATTAATTCAACAGCAAAACATTACAACCTTATACAACAAACACAACAATTTCAACACCATCTTTCATTAATTCAACAGCAAAACATTACAACCTTATACAACAAACACATCAATTTCAACGACATCTTTCATTAATTCAAAACATTTCATTGATTGGAATTACAAGATATGAATACACATCAGTCTGTTACATGAACCTAGTATCTGTTACATGAACCTAGAAGAAATAAAAAGCATGTAAATATAAGTACAACTATCACAAAATTCATCTTTTTCCTCAAGCCGTCAACCTTTTTCTTCATTTCTTCCATCTTTTTCCATTTTACTCATCATATCTACGATTTCTCCGTCTGAGTATGTCGTCTCTCTTTCACCAAAAAACCCATCATCCCAATGGAATAAGTGACAATCATCTTCTTTACCCCAAAACTTACATTTCCAGTACTTTTTGCCAGGATTTGCAATCGAATTTGAAACAAACATCTTCATGGACATATTATGACCATATTTCGGAGTTATTCTGCCGTTTGAAGACATGCTTGAGTTTGAACAAAGTGAGTTTCTCATTTTTCTAGATTGGATCGGCGAAACAAGGACGATGAAGGACAGATTCGGAGGAGAAGATGGAAGGAGAAAGGGGATTGGGCATTTCAAGGAAGAAACAATGCATTAAACACGAAGACATTGCAAGCTTAAGGTTTCAAGGTTTTGTTTTTCAGTCAAGGGCATTTTCGTCATGCTACATTTCATTAAACACATGTGGAAAATAATTTAAATGAAAAAAACGCTGCCACGTCATCAATTTTGATGAGTTGGTCTGACAAATGTTTTAAGAGAAATATCTTTCAAATGTTAGGGGAATTCAGGCAAGTTTTTTTTACGGGGTTGCAAGGTGTACCCCCAACCACTAGGCTACTTGTTTTTTTTTATTATTTGTTTGCCTCAAATATATATATATATATATATATATATATATATATATATATATATATATATATATATATATATATATTACAACATTTTAATTAATACTATTACATAATAATTTTAAAAATCAATTTTAGATATTTAATACATAAATGGTTAAAATAAATACTATTACATTTTTGTAGTTACATATTTATTTTGATGAAATAAAATAAAATAGTTAACATATTGAAATGAAATAATTAACATATTAAAATGAAATAAAATGATATAATTAACATATTTAAATGAAATAAAATTAACTAATTAACATATTAAAATGAAATAATATTAATATTTTATAACATTAAACATTAAATAGCAAAAATTAAACAAATATATTTAATATTAAATATATATTTTTAATAAAATAATAATATATTTAAATATATTTGTTTAATAATATATTTAATTAATTATTAACAAATATATTAATACTTAAATAAAATACATAAATAAATATGTTAATAAAATATATTTAATTAAATAAATACTTTAATTAAATAAAATATTTAAATATATTAATATTTTATCAAAAAAATATATTTAATATTAAATATAGTTGTTTAATTTTTGCTATTTAATATTTAATAAAATTGTTTAATATTATAAAATGTTAACAATAAAATATTAATAATATAAAATGTTAATAATAAAACATTAATATTATAATATGTTAATAATAAAATATTTATTGTTAAATGTTAAAATATATTAAAAATATATAAATTATAAGACGTTAATAATTATGTTACAGTAAATTATTTCATTTTAATATGTTAATTAGTTCATTTTATTAAATATGTTAATTATTTTATTTTATTTCATTTTAATATGTTAATTATTTTATTTTGTTTCATTTCAATATGTTAATTATTTCATTTTATTTCATTTCAATATGTTAATTATTTAATTTTATTTTATTAAAATAATTATATAACTATAAATATGTAATAGTATTTATTTAAGAGATTAATTATTCTGCACTGATAGTGTAAAAAGTTTTACACTATCAATTCATTACCATCATCCGTTTGCATTATTTTATAAGTTGGTAAAATAAAAGTCAAACTTCTTCCATCATCCAACGTCTATAATTAATTGTCAGTGTAAAATTCTTTGACACTGTCAGTGCATTTTAATTAAATCATTTATGTAAACCATTTATGTATTAAAAATGTAAAATTGATTTTTTAAAATTATTATGTCATAGTATTAATTGAAATTTTATAATATATGTATTTGATGCAAACAAATAATCAATTAAAGCAACTAGTCCATTGGTTTGGGCGTCCCTTGCAACCATTACAAGATTCTTTTTCGAATTCGCCTCAAATAGCAGGAAGAAATGTGTAGTAACCCTTCTTTTTTTAATATTTAGTATAAAAACGCACACAACTATTTGCATTAAATATTTTGAATTAAATTAATTGTTTATTAAAAGTAATAACATTAAATAATTTAAAATAATTATTTTTGTTTACAGTAGTATTAAAATTTGAATAACTGTTTTTATACATATTTTTTATGGTTATGTACATTGCACTCTCCCTTAGACAAATAAATTATTAATTAGTAAACAAAAATATAAATTATGTTATAGATTCTCTTTTGTTAAAAAAAATTATATTTAAATAAAATATATTTTAATTTTACTAATTTATTAAAGAGTACATGATCGGACCTTATCAGAAAAAGATCGACGGCCAGCAACACGTCGTGAGCTCCGTTACTCCGGTGGTGGTGAGAAGGTGGGGGTGTACCTGCAAGGTAATCCGATGCTAAAGTCAGAGACGGAGTAAGCAAGTACAGAAAGGTAGTGAGAGTGAAAATCATAATACCTGACCCTTTAGTGAAAGAGGGTATTTATAGTGTGCCCCCAGCGCTGAGCCAACTGTCATCTGCACTGAGTTGGACCATTAGGCCCAATGCAGATAACTGCCAGGGCATATGTGGCGTAGGGAAGACCAGCATGTGGTCTTCGCCCTGGAGCAACTGTCCCGTGATCTTCAGAAGGTGGGTTGACCGGTTGTTCAGGAAGTGTGTAGTTGCCTGATGACGTGTCCCCACGTGGAGGACACGTGGAGACGTGTGGTTTCTCCCTGTACTAGGTTTTGATCTGCTCGACGATGGTGGGATCTGGATGTGCCTGACGAGGGAGAGGATTGGGCCTTGATGGGCTGCTTAACGTAGCATTAGGTTACGCCTGCCCGATTGGTAGGCAGGTGCCGACCCAATTCATAACAGGAGCCCCCCAATTCGTTGCTCCGAAGAGTCGGAGTAATGACTTAAGGGTTAGCCCATTCGTTGGGGACCCGTTTAGTGGGGTATGTCATACCCCAAATTTTGACCACTAAGATTTCCCATCATTGTGCAAATCATCATCACAATATGGATGAACCATCATGCCTCACCAAATGCCTCAAGGGTTGTTGAGAATTCACTACAATCAAAATTAGGGTTTTAAGCCCTCTCAGAGCCTTAGACAAAGGATCAATCAAGGAATGACATGATCTTCAACTTGTCTAACCTCTCAAACATCCACAATGGATAAAAAAGGACTCCCACTTCAAGGATTAAGCACAAGATTGCTCCCTTCTAGGTGGATCAAGTCTCAAGATCGCCAGTATCACCAAATTAGGGTTTTGGTAGACCAGGGCCTCTAGATGGGACGTTTCATCTGGGCATAAGCCAAAGATCCAAAACACAACCTAATGTACTCCATGGAATCTCATGGACCCAAGCATCAAGTCAATTTGACCTCAGAAGATGCATACATCAAAAATCAGGAATTAGGGTTTCTTGACCTAATTCACCCCTAAGTTGACTTTTGGGAAAAATCAAGAGCCAAGACCTCAAGACATGATTTGAGGGTCTCTAATGAACTATATTGATCCATTTGGAACAATGGATTAATCCAAGAAGCTTGAGCAACAAGTCTCATTTTCATCTGCACCACAATTAGGGTTTCGCGAGGAAAGTCAACTGTAAATTTGACTTTTGACCAGGACATGCTCCCAAACCCTAGGACATGCCTCAATATACCCTATGACACCCATGGAACATGTCCATCAAGTTTGATTTAGGTCAAGGACATGATTTCCTGAAGAATTGCACAGTTTGGAATTCATCTGATAAAAAGTCAACTGTGCACAAAAGTCAACTTTGACTTTTTGAGATTTTTCACCAAAATGGATTTTTAACCCTAAAATGATGTTAATGTATGATTTGAATCATCATTCATAAATAAAAACCAAAGAAAGTGGGATAACTTGTAAAAGGGGTAACCATAAAACTTAGAAATTTTTCTAAGTTATGGAAAAAGTACCACTAATACACTAACTTTAGAGGATCATAACTCCTAAACCACATGGCCATTTTTTGTCATACAAAGATGGATTTGTAGCTCTCATTACCCTCTACAAAAACTTCAATTAGACCTAAGTCCAATTCATTAAGGATTTTGAGTTATGGAGTGATCAAAATCAAGAAATCACACTTTGTTCCAACACTTAGTGAAAATTTCACTAAGTCAGATTTTGCTTCACTTTTTGCCAAATGTAGAGGGATTTTTCACTTGGAATCAAAATAGATCAAAACCAAACTTGTTCAAACAGTTGTTGTATCATGTAAGGGCTTTCCAAAATGGCCAAGAACATTTCCAAATTCAACTTACACCATGAGATATGACATTGTCAAGTTGCCTTGCTGAAATCTGTCAAAGGCAAGGCAGATTTTGCATTTTGGCTCGATTTGCCAAAATCAGCCAAATTCAAATGCTCCTATCCACTTGGACACATCTGAGGATTGAATCTAAAGGGGACAATCACTGAGCCAAGCCTCCAAAGTCCATGGAACAAGAAATAGCATGTTGAACCTAGAATGGCCAAAATAGGGACAAGACTCCAAATTTGGATTGAAGCATTCAATGGAAGCATCAAGGTGGCATGGACTGAGCCATTCTCATCTGAAATCAGTCAAGACTTATCCAAGACCAAGGGAACCAAAGCTCTGTGCCCTAACCTCTAGTCAATGGCTAGAGGAGACTTGGATTTTCATTTGCCAACATTGGCCATACCTACTTACCAGCTGCCATTCACTATTCCTTGCAAAACAAACTTGCTCTACTATAAATAGAGCTCAATTGTGATCAGTTTGAGTACACCAAAGCCATCTAACAGATGCTTTCCTCAAAATCTCTTTCTCTTGGCAAAAATGCCTTTCTTAGCAAGGTAGCTATCGGGTTTTGAGTTTGAGAGCAATTCCAATCAAACCAATCACTCACACACCTCATATACATCACATATGAGCTGATCAAACACTTAGATAACTTCTGAAACACCAATTTCACAAAATCACCAGCTGGTTGCTCAAATTTTCAATCAAGTTGCAGCTGAGGTACCACAAATTGATCCAGCCAATTTCAATCAAGTCCAACCATTCAAACACACTCCATAGGGTGTAGGGAAGCTGTTCAGATCATCACCACTCATCTGTAACACCTCCAAATCAAAAATCACATTGCACTTGCTGTCACGGCTTGGAGGTAAGCATATACTTGGTCATCTCTCAATCCATGCATATTTCCTCGCACAATAATTTGGCCATATGTTCATAATCATGCATGGAATGTTTTCCCTCAATTAATTGCATTGTTTGAATCGTGTATAAAAAATCCTAGCCTTCATGCAGAAATTAGGGTTCTTGAGGTTTCTTCGTGATTTCATGTTTTATGTTTAATTTAAATGAAATTAAGTGTTATAAACATGATCGTGAGGTTGAGACGAGCATAATGATATGTGATTTGCATGATATGATTACGTATTCAGTGAGATTGGATGGAAAACGCAAATCAGCCAAACCCAGAAAAACGCTTGTGTTCTTGCTTGTGTTCTTGGCGCCTTTTTCACAAATTCAAATATTTGAATTTTGTGATTTTATTTAATTGATTCAAAAATTAATTTCTCTCTGAGTTTTAATGATTTTGAGTTGATTCTTTTTTTAATAATTCACAAAAATGTTAAAATATTTTATTTTATCAAAAAATCCCAAAAATATTATTTATTTAATATAATTAATATTTTTGCAAAGAATTAATATTTTAATTGTTTTTGACATATTAAATATTTTTTTCTACATTGATTTTGCAAATTTTAATGCTTTCTAATTATTTTGTAGGTCAATACTTAATTTTTGAAGCATTAATCCAAAATCACAATTTTTTTTCACATGTTAAACAATTTTGATCATTTTAATTAAATTTTTATTCAATTAAATACATTTTTGAAAACAAATTAGTGTTTTTGGATTAATTCAACCCTCATAAATCATTTTCAAAACACTTTGGGCCTCTAATAGAGTGTAAAACCCAATCCTTTCTTGACCAAATCATTTTTTGGGCCTCAGTGTATTGTATAAGTCCCGATACCGTCAAAAACAAATGGCGCGATCGTCGCCTTTTTAAAAATAACATTGGGCCTCTCCTCGAGCTATAAGACCCATTCAAAACTTTTTGGGCCTCTATTAGAGTGTAAGACCCAATCCACTTTTAACCAAAATCTTTTTGGGCCTCACTTATTGTATAAGTCCCTCCGCGTTAAAAGAAAACCTCAGCGCGATCGCCATTTTTAACGAAAAATCAATTGGGCCTACCCTCGTGTTATAAGCCCTACTCTTTTTCTTTAAACTTTTTGGGCCTCTTGAGAGAGTGTAAGACCCATCCCTTTGTACAGAAAACCATTTTTTGGGCCTCAGTCACTTGTATAAGTTCCTCTGTACAAATTCAACAGTGCGCTCACTGATAAAACCTTGGGCCTCTCCTTGAGCTGTAAGCCCCAAAACTCTCTTTTTCAAAGCACTTTCTCCTTTGATTTTGAATATACTGTTGTTTTCAATCTTTCTTTGTTGAACAACTAACCAAACAGCATGAAAGCTCTACAACCGAGTAAGTGGTTATTGCTTTCTTTTACCGCTTTCATATACATATAAACTGTATTGTGGGGCTATTCCACTGTAAGTCTTCTTTCATAAACTCATATCAACTGTGTAATAATAATATAGATATTTCGAGTTTCCTCGACAACTACGTCTAGAACTAGGTGACGCCGTTTCGTTTATTCGTAGAAATAGACAACTAGATCCCCAATAGGATCACCAGATACAGTCTTCTCTTCGGCTGTCCTCATTAGGAATTGTCAAGAAACTCTACTCCCAGAGATGAATGTCTTCTTCGTGAATGGCATCTTTGAGTTTCTTCCAAATTCTCGAATTTTCCTGACTTTGATCTATTCTCGGTGAATAGCATTGCCTTGAATTTCTCGGGGTTTGGGGACCCACGGGCTTCTTAAAAGCACCGGCCTCCTCTTGGGCATCATACAAGGACCCACAGGCTTCCTAAAAGCAACCCCGCCTCCTCTTGGGCTTAGTACAAGGACCCTACGACTTCTTAGAAGTATTCACAGCCTCCTCTTAGGCTTCGTATAATGATCTCTTCCTCCGGGAATGATAGCCTCCTCTTGGGCTTAGTACAAGGACCCGTCGGCTTCTTAAAAGTTTCCAGCCTCCTCTTGGGCTTCGTACAAATTGTCCCGACGACCTCCTAGAGGTATAGGAACAGAACCTAGTCATTTTCATAGAACAGTCCTTTCATAGAGTCTACTACTGTTTCTCAAAACACAGTACAAAAGATGACACTCTAGACTTGGACAGTCTAATCTCCTTGAGTCTCAAAGATATTCTTAAGTGACCCCTTCGTTAAATAGGAAGGAAACCCGCAGACTCGGACAGTCTCAATACCCTTCGGATTTCCCGCTTCCTTAAAGAACAGGAATAACCCGGATCCTTGAATCAAATCCATGAGTACAGTATTGCTCATATAAGAACTGATTTTCTCTTTAAAATCAGTATACTGGACCTGTCACTCAACTGAAACAGTAACCATAGCCTCCTCTTAGGCTTTGTATAATGATCCTTCTCCAGTGAAGTCAGTCTTCTCTTGGGCTTTATACAATGATCCTCCCCAGCGGAGTCAAACAACGTTTAGCCTCTCTCTCGGGCTTTGTACGAGACTCATAAGAGACTTCCTCGTTGAGTCAATCACCTCTTTCGCCTCCATCTCGGGCTTTATACGAGATACAAAAGGGTTCTTATTGAGCCAAACAAACAAATAGCCTCCATCTCGGGCTTCATACGAGATACCAAAAGATTCCCTCGTTGAGTCAAAACCTTTTAGCCTCTCTCTCGGGCTTTGTACGAGACACATACTAGCCTCCTCTTAGGCTTTATATAAGAAAACCACTGGTTAATCCAATTAACCTTTTAACATCAAAGTTGTGCCTCATTCACAGTACACAAACATCAACAACTCCTTCCCCTTCATCTAATCGCTGTAAGCGGCAAGCCTCTGGATCATCTACATCCATGCCACTGTCCCTCTTTTAGCATGAGAAATTCCTAAGGAAAGATAACATTGCTCTACACTGAGTTAAAGTCTTCTCCTTCAGGTTAAAATCCCCTTTAAAGGAAATAATGGCATTGCTAGGATTCACACATCCCGGTTAAAGTAATTCTCCTTTATAAAACAGTTGTGACATACAACCCCTTCTTTAGAGATGACAAATTCTCTCTAAAGACAAACCCTTTCAGCTTCACATCTTGGGCTTTGAACAAGATACAAACCACCCTTTCGCTTCATGTCTTGGGCTTTGAACAAGACACCAAAAACAACCATTTCCTCCCATAGAATAGGAGGAACTACGAACGCTCTGATTTCCCTGTTTCGGTAAACGGGAATACGTAGGCATAAGATTGAAAGAAAAATCTTAGCGAGCACACTAAACAAAAACCCAAAATCCCATATCAAAAGCAGTAATTCAAAAGCATCAGTCCTAACATCCTAATCCTTGTTCCCCGTCAGAAACCTTCTGTCTAGAAAGAAACCAGTATTGGCGAAAATACAAATAACCAGTACAAAGGCCCCCCCACATTGATAGCATTCGTAACCTAACAGACCGCTGTTTAAACTCATTATGCAAAGCAGGGTTAATTGGAGACATCTATTTCCCTTCCTTCATCAGCTCACAATAGGATAAAAAATGAATCGACCTGTAGTTTTAAGCTCAACCGCAGAGAGCGACCAACGCTTAAGAACCGCGTCCAAAATCGCTCGCTACAAAAAAATATCGCCCACCGTGGGGCCGATTCTCTATTTTTCTTCTTCTCTCTTCTCTTGTGAGAATACCACAGATTGGGGCTTCCGCCGGGGAACCCATTTTCTGTTAGGAACTTAGGATTCTTAGCTTCGTAGGTCTAGGATGATTAGGACAAATATATATACTGCTTTTCCTAATTGCTATACATGTTTATTTTTCTGCTAATGGGAATGCGGGTGATGCCGTATGTGGAAAGAATGAGTATACACCTAAGATAAGTGATGGCGACGGGGTCGACCATCAACCTTAGTGGAGGCTGACCAACGTAACCCATTCTCTCACCTAGACAATGGGCCGGTTGTTAAGTCTGAGAAGCTGAGGAGCCAAACCCTTTCGTAGTGCGGAAACTATCGGAAATAGTTGTTACGCGATACTACCCTCATTTGAGGCTGGTGATCTATTCTCGGTGAATGGCACTTACTCTAAGATTGCTCTACAACTCGCTGGCGATCCGCTTGTTGTTTTGCTTTCCTGGGAGGAGCTGATGATAATGAGTACAGGTACAAAAATCACCCTAGTATAAACCTTTGGGGATGGGTAGAGCCTTGACTTCATGACAACGACCCTTTGACCCCATATTTTTTCTATGTTTTTGTGTGCTGCATTCATGCATTCATTTAAAAAACATTAAAACATTCAAAAAATCTTCTCTTCTAGCCTCTCCGTTTTTTCAAAATAAACTAAGACTGTGATTGCAAATATCAGAGAAGAGGATTACGCTAATGGATTTCGGTAGAAGGAGAACTCACCAGTATACCTTCAAGGTTCCAAAACTAGAGGATTTGGGAAGGTTAGCGAGAATGATCACTAACCCAGAGGCTTTCAGAGCCAAGCACGGAGGTTTGCTACCACTATTAAGAGTCCATGTGATTGAGGGAATCATGGATACGCTCATTCAGTTTTATGATCCGGTTTATCACTGTTTCACATTCTCGGATTACCAGCTTGCACCAACGCTGGAGGAGTATTCTCACCTGATCGATCTATACATTACAGATCGAGCTCCATTTTCTGGACTGGAAGAAATTCCAAAGAATCAGACTATTGCAAGAGCAATTCATTTGGACGAGTCTGAGGTCAGGGCTCACCTAACCGCTAAGGGTGGCATCCAAGGTTTGCCAGCCCAGTTCTTGACAAAGAAGGCCCTGTATTTTGCCAGTATAGGAAACGTGACTGCTTTTGAAAGCATCTTTGTCTTGCTTACCTACGGGTTATTTTTGTTTCCCAACATCAATAACTTCGTCGATATTAACTCCATTAAGGTTTTTCTCATTGGAAACCCTGTGCCGACTTTGCTCGCAGATGCGTATCATTCTGTACACATGGGAAATTTGTACAGCGGAGGGGAGATCACATGCTGTGTACCTCTGCTTTATAAATGGTTCATCTTCCACTTGCCCAAGTCTGCTGCTTTTTGGGATTGCAAGAGTGCCTTACGTTGGTCGCAGAAGATCATGTCTCTTACCAACTCTGATATAGATTGGTGTAATAGGATTTATGATGGAATCAGGATCATTGACCGTTGTGGAAACTTCCCCAACGTACCCCTTATAGGAACTAAGGGAGAAATCAACTATCATCCGGTATTGGTTCGCCGTCAATTTGGATACCCGATGAGACACATCCCACTGGGTGTTCATCTGGAAGGTCTTTTCTTCAAAGAAGGAGAAAACGACATAGCACTAAAGATGTAAATAGTGCACGCTTGGAAGCATGTTCATAAGAAAGGACGAGAGTCTCTGGGAAAACCAGAATGTGTCTCGGTGGAGCCTTATCTCCATTGGGTACAAACTAGAGCTCTCAAGCTAAAAATGCCTTATCCTCGTTACAGAATTCTTCCGCCGAGGGAATCTGTCATGTACTTCATGACGGAAACTGAAAAGCTTCAGGTTACTCTCAACAAAGTTCAAAAGGAGAGAAGGTCTTGGAAGAACAAGTACCGCACCCTCGACATAGAGTGCATCAAAATACAACAATTACTGAAAAAAGAAGATGCTCTGATTGAAATTTTGGAGCAGCATGCTGTAGAAAATCAAGATGATCAAAGGAATTTGCTCGCTCCTTTCACCTGGCAAAGGAATGACAACCCGACAACGGCTCGAGAGCCCCAGTCAAAGAAAAGGAAGATACCAGAATCAGCACCCGATTTCTCTTCGGAGAGGACTCGGGACCCATTAGTTTAGGTTTCTGTTTCTGCACTTTGTAATCTACTGTATTTCCATTTCTGTAATCCTTTGAATTTCAATAAAAAGGGGTTTCCCCACTGTTTGATATTTGTAATCTAATTGTCGAAGTTTATTTTGATTAAACCATAAACAATTAATATAATCATTGCATTCATCATTCTCACATCGCGTATTCTTCTTACCTACGAATCTCACGTTTGTGTCTCGGTTCTAGAGTCAAACTGTCTCATTCGTATAATACTCGGGCCAATTGTCAGAAAAAGATGGATGATCTTGAGGAAGAAAATAGAGAGTTGAAAGAAGAGATCGACGCTCTGAGAGAGGATATGAGAAAGCTTTGTAACGACATGCAAGTCATGGCAGAAGCTCAACTACAAAGGACTGTGATCTCAGAGATCACCTCAATGCCCATAGTGGAGAGGTATGATTCTAGGTATCAGATACCGAAAGATCGTCCTTGGGGCATGCCTGTTAACTATATCCCGGAAGGATATGTTCCACTGATCGCTGAGGATCAGGGAATCACAACAGAAGCCGCTGGGCCTGAAGGTTACAAACTTCGGGAAAGCGAAGATGCCAGGGGCATGCTGAAGACTCCTGAAGGTTACAAACTTCGAGAAACGTCAAGACTCACTGCCGTAGTCACGGTACCACCCCCTGTGGTGCACACTGTCCCGGAAGGACAGATTCCACCAACACCTTCTGGTAAGAAGGAAACTATGTTTGACAGAATGGATGAATTCCAGGAACAGTTCTTGGAAATGCAGAAGGAACTGCAAGCCATTCACGGTCAGGATCTATTTAGAAAGGACGCCGCAGATCTCTGCTTGGTCCCAAATGTAAAGGTCCCGCACAAGTTCCAAGTGTCCGAATTTGAAAAATATAAGGGTAACTCTTGCCCTCAAAGCCATCTGGTGATGTACGCTCGGCGGATGCCATCCCAGACGGAGAATCAGGACCTACTGATTCACTACTTCCAGGATAGTTTAACCGGTGCCGCACTCAAATGGTACATGGGTTTAAACCGTACTACGATAAGCACTTTCAGAGATCTTGGTACTGCCTTTGTCCAACAATACAAATACAATTTGGACATGGCACCCGACATAGATCAACTCAGATCGATGTCGCAAAAGGACAAGGAAACCTTTAAGGAGTACGCTCAAAGGTGGCGTGAAATTGCCGCTCAAATTTGTCCACCTCTTGAGGAAAAAGAGATGACAAAGATCTTCTTAAAGACCTTAAGCTCATTTTACTATGACCGAATGGTTGCCAGTGCGCCCAGTGATTTCACCGAAATGGTCGGCATGGGTGTACGTCTTGAGGAAGTCATCCGAGAAGGACGTTTGGTAAAAGACACTGGATCGACGGGCGCTACTAAAAAATACGGTAGTGCTCTCCCTAAGAAAAAAGAGCAAGATATTGGGAATATCTCTCTCGGAAAGCAAAGGCGGCGTTATCAGCCGGTAGCAGCTGTGACTCCTGCTACCAGCCCTGCGCCTATTCCTACGTATCAACCTCAGGTTGCACAGAGCCAACCTGACCAGCAAAGGACACAACAGCCTCTTCAGCAGGCTCGTCCTCCATATAATAACAACCGTATAACACGGCCGCCAGGATTTGATCCTATACCCGTATCGTACGCAGAACTATTTCCATTACTACTGGCTAAGGGGCACATTCAGACTAAATCTCCTCTTACAGTACCGGAAAATCCGCCTTTTTGGTTTAAGGTGGATCAAACTTGCCCTTATCATCAAGGAGGATCAGGGCATAACATAGAGACTTGTCTCAATTTCAAGTCCGACGTGCAAAAGCTTGTTACGAGCGGGGTCTTATCCTTCAAGAATACAAATCCTAATGTTCTCACAAACCCGATGCCTCAACATGAGAAGGCTGCAGTCAATTTGATAGAAGGAGAGACTAACAATGTCTATCAAATTTACGATGTACTCTTGTTGAAAACCAACCTGGTTAAGATGCATTGTAGACAGAGTGGATATGGCCATGTGCCACCTCATAATTATCATCAGTGTGATATCTGCTCTAATGATAATCAAGGATGTTCGGTAGTGCAAGCAGCTCTACAGGAACAAATGGATCTCGGATGGATCCAGGAGCACCGAGTTCGTGGAGTTAACATGGTCTACACGAATTCTAACGTTATTGAGAACCACGACATCCGTGCAATGAATGTCAACTTGGTGGCAATGCACTCAAGGCAAAGCCAGTATCATAATCTGCCGCGGCACAATTACAGTTCTTGTCTGATTTGCTCGGTAAATAAACAGGGATGCTCTTTCATACAAGAGGCCTTCCAGCGTCAGATGGATCTTGGATGGATCCAAGACTACCATGATAGGAACTCCTATCAAATCAACATGGTTCAGATCTTCGATATTCGCGTAATGGATACCAACCTGGTAGAGTTACATGCTGAGCAGGTTCGACTCGGATTCTTAATATCACATGACTATCAAAGCTGTAAAGCAGGTTGCGAAAACGATCGAGGTTGTACCCTCGTCCAGGAAGCACTTCAGCACTTGTTAAATCATTGGTGGATGCCAATCTACATGGATGAAGATACTCAGCAGATTAGTATCAGTAATAGAAACCCCACTCGGCGTCAGAGTCAGGATGTCCGATCAGTGGAAGCTAACCTAGTGAGGATACATTGTATTCAAAGTGGGCGTGGCCAAGTGCCACTACACAACTATGATAGTTGTAGCGTCTGTTTGGAAAGTAACCAAGGGTGTTACCTTGTGAGAGCAGCTCTTCAGGGTCAGATCGATCGTGGAGAAATTCATCCCTATTTGGGTTCTGGACACATCAACTAGTCGCCGAACTACCTTGCCGAGCAAGTTGAGGATGTTGTCACGATCTCTGGTCATCACAGGACCAGGGATGTTTTCGCCATTATTCCTCTGCTTGACGAATCTAAGGTTCCCAACCGGGAACGAATCGAGATCACTTATGATGGTCAGAAAAATCAGAAGGCTCCTGTAGTCATCTATCTACCAGGACCGCTACCGTATGAGTCAGCTAAGGCGATCCCTTACAAATATGGTGCAACAATAATTGAAAATGGAAAGGAAATTCCATTACCCTCCATTGTGAACATTGCAGACATCAGTCGAGTAACACGGAGTGGTAGAATCTTCAACCGAGGGGTTGGGGAACTTAACAAGGAAAAGGAACTTCAGACAGAAGCTCCCGATCCACCAGTCGATCAATCCAGCGATCCCGAACTTTTGAAAAATAATGATGAGATGCTGAAGCTCATCCAAAGGAGCGAATATAACATTGTTGATCAGCTGTTACAAACTCCTTTAAAGATCTCGGTATTATCGCTGTTACTCAGTTCAGAAGCCCACAGGGAGGCTCTACAGAAAGTCTTGGAGCAAGCCTTTGTGGAACAGGATGTAACAATCAGACAGTTCGATAGTATTGTCTCTAACATCACTTCCTGCAATAATTTGGGATTTAGTGGTGAGGAATTACCCGAAGAGGGTCGCCGTCATAACATGGCGCTCAACATTACAGTTAACTGCCAGGACGATGCTTTAGCCAGCGTACTGGTAGACACAGGGTCTGCCTTGAATGTTATGCCGAAGTCCACTTTGATGCAATTATCATTCAAGGGACCTTCGATGAGAACCAGCGAGGTCGTCGTCAAAGCATTCGACGGATCCAGAAAAACAGTTATCGGCGAAGTTGATCTTCCCATAACTATTGGTCCTCACATTTTCCAAGTCACTTTCCAGGTCATGGACATCCGGGCAACATACAGTTGTTTATTAGGAAGACCTTGGATACACCAGGCTGGAGCGGTCACTTTGACCCTCCACCAAAAGCTAAAATTCGTCAAGAACGATCAACTTGTCACGGTTTGTGGGGAACAAGCCTTGCTCGTGAGTAACTTGTCATCATCTACTGGAATAGAACCCAAGGAGGTTATTGGAACTCAGTTCCAAGCACTGTCGGTAAGCGAGAACAATCAGTTCAGAGGAGGAACCTCGATTTCCTCATACACAGATGCTATTAAAGCGGTCGAGAGTACCGATACGACAGGATGGGGACAGCTTGTCATTCCCATTGACAATAAAATAAAGAAGGGTCTTGGTTTTTCTGCAACCTGTACCCGGACAGCTGCCAGCGATGAAAGTCTTCATCCCCTTCAAAACTTATTCCACAGTGGAGGTTTTCTTCACCCAATGTCTCAGACAGTTCATGCTATCAATGAGGAAGATCCCTCTGACACAGATGAAGAATGGAAGTCCTACCTTAACAAGGACGGTTATATGTCTCAGGAAGAGGTCCCTATGCCTTTTTGCTTTCCTACAGAAAGTCCGAGATTTATACCAAGATCAGATGTCGAAATGATCTATGGAGATTGTGATCCAGAAGGATGTCGTGCTCCGCCAAATTCATTAGAGGAAGACACTCCGATGAAAGATAATTTTGACTACACCTACTATGGCTCAATGGATGGTCTGCCAATGTGGCAACCTTACCCAGGAAACTTGGGGCAAGAAAGTCAGCCGAGTAATGAAATTCAGCTGAGCATCATTGAACAAAATACCTGTGTCCCCACCATGTCATGGGATCAACACTCAGGTCATTCAGAAACTACTCAACATGAAGATGAATTCGCAACGTTTGTAGGACTTGAGTTCATCAACTATACTTTTCCCGAGGTCAACGTCATTGAGAGAGATGACTCCTCCAGTTCCAAAGAAGTTTGGGACACTCTGGGAGAACCAAGTGGAAAATACGACTATATGGTCAAGTACACCGCTCCCGAAAGCTCTCGTATCAGGCTCGAAGATATCCAGCCAACTGGATGGGGAGATACAGCTGAGAGCCCAAATGCTATGCAAAATGCAACAGAGGATTCTCCTACGACAATTCTGCCTGGGAGACAGATTCCAATGATCCCGCTCCACCAGAAATCAGCGTCATTTCTGAAGACAAATCAAGGAAGGTGCCAGACTTTGTGATTCACCGAAGAGTTCGCCGCCAATGGGTTACCGTCGAGGTTCCGAAGATCGTTCATCAGTCAAAGTAATTGCCATCATTAACCTTTCATCCTGCCCAGGTGAAACGGATGTTTTGATAGGGCTCGCTTTCTGTAAATTTTCCCTCTTCGCTTTGCCCGAAGCCACAGAGTTTTGTTTTATAGGGCTGTAGTTTCAAGATTCGACTTGTTCATTGATAAAATAACGTCGTTCTGTAATTTCCGCCTTAATTGCTGTTTTCTCTTTTTGCTTTTTCAAAGAAAATGGTAATCCTAAAAAACAAAACTAATAAAAACAAGCAGTAAAATAAATACACTGCACACACTTGCATTTTCTCTATCTCTTCTAAACACGAATCATCACGTCATGCAGATTGCTTGTTTTAAACCCCGTTGAAACATACGATCCGATGCCTTCTCCCAACTTTTGAGTTCCCGATATTTGAGGCTGAAGAAGAAAATGACAACGAAATTCCAGAAGAGATCTCTCGACTACTCAGACAAGAGGAAAGGTCCATTGAACCTCACAAAGAGCCGTTGGAAACGATCAATGTGGGTTCGGAAAAAGAGAGAAAAGAAATCAGGATCGGGGCACTGCTCAGTCCAACTGCCAGAGAGAGTTTGATAAAGCTTCTCCGAGAATTTCCCGATGTATTCGCTTGGTCTTATCAGGATATGCCAGGGTTGGATACCAGCATCGTGGAACATCACTTACCATTAAGATTGGAATGTCTGCCAGTAAAGCAAAGGTTGAGACGCACTCACCCGGACATGGCCATCAAAATCAAAGAGGAGGTACAGAAATAGATTGACGCGGGTTTCCTCACTACAGCTAAATATCCTTAATGGTTAGCCAACATCGTACCCGTTCCCAAAAAGGACAGAAAGGTCAGAATGTGTGTTGATTACAGAGATCTGAACAAGGCAAGTCCAAAGGACGACTTTCCTTTACCACACATTGACATGCTGGTAGACAGCACAGCAAAGTTTAAAGTATTCTCCTTCATGGATGGATTTTCGGGCTATAACCAGATCAAAATGGCGCCGAAAGACATGGAGAAAACTTCGTTCATTACCCCATGGGGGACCTTTTGTTACAAGGTAATGCCGTTCGGTTTGAAGAACGCCGGGGCAACCTATCAAAGGGCCATGACTACTCTGTTTCATGACATGATACATAAGGAAATCGAGGTATATGTCGATGATATGATTGCAAAATCAAAAACAGCGAGTGAGCACGTTGAACATCTGTCAAAATTGTTCGAACGTTTAAGAAAATTCAAGCTCTGCTTGAATCCCAACAAGTGCACCTTCGGTGTCCGTTCAGGGAAACTACTAGGGTACATCGTCAGCCAGAAAGGAATTGAGGTTGATCCTGACAAGGTCAAGGCCATTCAAGAAATGCCTTCGCCAAAAACTGAAAAACAAGTCAGAGGATTCCTAGGACGTCTGAATTACATTTCCAGATTCATATTCCTCATGACCGCGACATGTGCGCCGATTTTCAAATTGTTGAAAAAGAACCAGGATTGCGTTTGGTCAGAAGATTGCCAAACTGCCTTCGACAGTATTAAGAAATATCTGTTGAATCCTCCGATTCTATCACCTCCAGTGGAAGGAAGACCACTGATCATTTACCTCACAGTCCTAGAGGACTCAATGGGATGTGTACTTGGCCAACAAGACGAAACCAAAAGGAAAGAGTCTGCCATCTACTATTTGAGCAAGAAATTCACCGACTGCGAAACTCGATACACGATGCTTGAGAAAACTTGTTGCGCTTTGGCTTGGGCAGCCAAACGTCTTCGCCAATACATGATTCGTCACACTACTTGGTTAATCTCCGAAATGGATCCAATCAAGTATGTATTCGAAAAGCCTGCTCTCACGGGAAGAATTGCCCGTTGGCAGATGTCGTTATCAGAATATGACATAGAGTACCACGCTCAGAAAGCCGTTAAAGGAAGTATTTTAGCCGATTATTTGGCTCATCAACCGATTGACGATCAAGAATCAATCGGGTTTGACTTCCCAGACGAAGATGTCATGTATCTAAAAATGAAAGATTGCGATGAACCGTTACCCAGTGAAGAGCCAGAACCAGGTTCCCAATGGGGACTTATCTTTGACGGAGCAGTTAATCATTATGGAAACGAAATTGGGGCAATCATTGTTACCCCTCAGGGTACCCACATTCCTTTCACTGCTAGACTCACGTTCAAGTGTACGAACAACGAGGCCGAATACGAAACATGTATCATGGGTCTCGAAGAAGCGATTGATTTAAGGATCAAAAACTTGGACGTATACGGCGACTCAGCCCTGGTTATCAATCAGATAAAAGGAGATTGGAACACATACCAATCAGGACTGATTCCTTACAAAGACTATGCAAGAAGGTTGTTACCTTTCTCCAACAGAATTGAGTTTCATCACATCCCTCGTGATGAGAATCACATGGCTGACGCTTTAGCCACTATCTCTTCCATGATTAGTGTAGGTCAATGGAATGACATACCTAAGATCGACATAATGCGCCTTGAACGGCCCGCTTACGTCTTCACGATTGAAGCAGTCATAGACGACAAACCTTGGTATCACGATATCAAATGCTTCCTTCAGAAACAAGAGTACCCATCTGGGGCACTCAGAAAAGACAGAAAGACCCTCAGAAGATTGGCTGGAAACTTCTTCCTGAGCGGTGAAACTCTCTATAAGAGAAATTTTGACATGGTCTTGCTCCGATGCGTAGACAGACCAGAAGCAGACATGCTTATGAAAGAAATTCATGAAGGATCCTTTGGCACTCATGCCAGCGGACACACAATGGCGAGAAAAATTCTAAGAGAAGGGTACTACTGGTTGACCATGGAATCCGACTGCTACAAGTACATGAGGAGGTGTCACAAGTGTCAGATATACTCCGACAAAATTCATGTACCGCCATCACATCTCAAAGTTCTCTCTTCCCCATGGCCATTTTCCATATGGGGAATTGACATGATTGGCTTGATTGAGCCCAAGGCTTCGAACGAACATCGGTTCATCCTTGTAGCCATTGACTACTTCACCAAGTGGGTCGAAGCAGCGTCATTCGCTAATGTAACCCGACAAGTGGTGGTCCAATTTATCAAAAACAACATCATCTGCCGTTATGGTGTTTCAAGCGAGATCATTACTAACAATGGATCTAACTTGAATAATAAGATGATAAAAGAGTTGTGCGCAGAGTTCAAGATCGAGCATCATAACTCATCTCCCTACCGACCCAAGATGAACGGGGCGGTAGAAGCGGCTAACAAGAACATCAAGAAGATTGTTCAAAAGATGGTTGTGACCTACAAAGACTGGCACGAGATGCTACCCTTTGCTCTTCATGGTTATCGCACATCCGTCCGTACTTCAACAGGGGCAACCCCTTTCTCTCTAATATATGGCATGGAGGCAGTTCTCCCCATAGAAGTAGAGATCCCATCAATTAGGGTATTGATGGAAGCTAAGCTCACCGAAGCTGAATGGTGTCAAAGTCGACATGACAAACTGAATCTGATAGAAGAAAAGAGAATAACGGCACTATGCCATGGTAAGTTGTATCAACAGAGAATGAAGAGGGCGTTCGACAAAAAGGTCTGACCTCGTGTCTTCAGAAAAGGAGACCTCATGCTCAAGAAGATACAATCATTTCTCACTAATTCCTGGGGCAAGTGGACTCCGAATTATGATGGCCCCTATGTGGTCACGAAAGCTTTCTCAGGCGGCGCCTTGAGACTTGCAACCATGGACGGAGAGGAATTTGCCTATCCCACGAATGTTGATGTAGTCAAGAAATACTTCGCCTAAAAAAAATGTCTCGGTGGATTGAAAACCCGAAAGGGCAGTCCAGGCAAAAGTTAGAGACATAAAAAAAAAAAATCATCCCGATGGATTGGAAATCTCATAGTACAATCCAGGCAAAAATTAGGGATAATGGCAAGTAACTATGTTCAACAGAGGCAAGTCCCTCAACAGCAGCAGTTACATCATCGGAAGAAAACTCCAGTTAAGGTCATCTTCGACAGAAGTTCAGGATGCCCTGAATTCAAAGTTGGTAGAAGGATAGTGGTCGTTATGTTTCAACGTAGCCCTTTTCCCTGTAAATTACCATTTTTTAACTTTGTAAATACTCAATGGAATCACGCGTTTGGCTGATCTCCATCTTATCAATAAAATTTGAGCCTTGTGCTTTTGTTCGTAATTTTCATTTGTTTTAGCTTTACAGAATGACGTTTTTAACATGATTAACGATTCTTGAAATAAAATAAAAATGAATTTACTTGTTAAAACTTTTTCTGCTTTTAAAATAAAGATGGCAATTTCTTTTGACTGTTGAACATCGAAAGAACATCAACCGCTTCTCCAAAAGTAAGCGAACTTCAAAGTGCAGAATCAAAGTACTCCTTCTAAACTAGTACGCCTGAATGAAGGGATCAACTGTGTCAGAGACCTTGTTTCGTCTGACACGCCTCGGCCGAGTTCTCATCTCCTAAGCCCGATCAACGGTATTCCCCGCAGGGATTATCTCTCCTAAGCAAGGTGGAATTGCTATCTTGAACCAGCGATATCTCTATACGCCCCGCGATGGCCGAGTATCCAGTCATGTTCATCTTTTAGTTTGTGTGTAGCGTCATTTTTGTCAGCATATACATACATACATCATGCATTATTGATTTGCATTTACATTTCATATTGCATCGCTATCACTCTAGTCGGTCTTATCCCCTAGTGATAAAAGTCCTCTCAATCGAGTTGTCGGACCTTTCCTCATTGGGAAGAGAATCATCTAAGCAAGCTCTCTCCCGTTTATCTCTAGATCAGAGTCGGCACTAGACCACTTTGATAACTTGAACCTCTGAAAGGCCAGAAAACCTTCAACAGATGTCACTCTTCGCCATTGAAGATGATATCCTTGCTTTCCCGGATTAAAGAAAATCCCCAGAGAAAGCCTCTTAAGCAAGGGTTCGGCAGTGCGTAAGTATTTCTCCGAAAATCCGCTAATGAAAAGGTCATCGGCACCTTAAAATTGGACCCCATCATATGGCGTTTCTCCAGGAAGATCCCGAGAAAAGTATGATGTAATCCCAAACGAAGGCAGCCTCTCAAGATACTCGCTTTCCCCTAGTAGAATCGACAAATGGCATCTCCAACAGAGAAGTTTGTGCACCTCTACAACTCAGACGACTGGGTTCCCCAGCAAGTCTGACATCAAAACTTTTTCCACTCAAATGGCATCTCCCCAGGAAAATTCGGCGAGAAGTTTGAAGGAAAGTCGCTACGAATAGCGTCCCTTGTCAGTAAAGTTTATTGACAAAAGAAACTAAGACCAGTTCCTTGGTAGGAAACCAGGATCGAGGGGAAGTTTAAATCAGAAACTAAGACCAGTTCCTTGGTAGGAAACCAGGATCGAGGGGAAGTTTAAATCAGAAACTAAGACCAGTTCCTTGGTAGGAAACCAGGATCGAGGGGAAGTTTAAATCAGAAACTAAGACCAGTTCCTTGGTAGGAAACCAGGATCGAGGGGAAGTTTAAATCAGAAACTAAGACCAGTTCCTTGGTAGGAAACCAGGATCGAGGGGAAGTTTAAATCAGAAACTAAGACCAGTTCCTTAGTAGGAAACCAGGATCGAGGGGAAGTTTACTTTTTCTAAGCATCATTTCTCAGTCAAAGAAGATGAATGCACAAACTGCCATTCATAACCATCAAAATTTCGGGTATTCCGATATTTAATCCTCTTGAACCCCGAATGCCCGAATACCTTCGTCATTCACACCTTCGGGTCCAAGAAGATTAAATAGGGGCATTTGTCATACCCCAAATTTTGACCACTAAGATTTCCCATCATTGTGCAAATCATCATCACAATATGGATGAACCATCATGCCTCACCAAATGCCTCAAGGGTTGTTGAGCATTCACTACAATCAAAATTAGGGTTTTAAGCCCTCTCAGAGCCTTAGACAAAGGATCAATCAAGGAATGACATGATCTTCAACTTGTCTAACCTCTCAAACATCCACAATGGATCAAAAAGGACTCCCACTTCAAGGATTAAGCACAAGATTGCTCCCTTCTAGGTGGATCAAGTCTCAAGATCGCCAGTATCACCAAATTAGGGTTTTGGTCGACCAGGGCCTCTAGATGGGAAGTTTCATCTGGGCATAAGCCAAAGATACAAAACACAACCTAATGTACTCCATGGAATCTCATGGACCCAAGCATCAAGTCAATTTGACCTCAGAAGATGCATACATCAAAAATCAGGAATTAGGGTTTCTTGACCTAATTCACCCCTAAGTTGACTTTTGGGACAAATCAAGAGCCAAGACCTCAAGACATGATTTGAGGGTCTCTAATGAACTATATTGATCCATTTGGAACAATGGATTAATCCAATAAGCTTGAGCAACAAGTCTCATTTTCATCTGCACCACAATTAGGGTTTCGCGAGGAAAGTCAATTGTAACTTTGACTTTTGACCAGGACATGCTCCCAAACCCTAGGACATGCCTCAATATACCCTATGACACCCATGGAACATGTCCATCAAGTTTGATTTAGGTCAAGGACATGATTTCCTGAAGAATTGCACAGTTTGGAATTCATCTGATAAAAAGTCAACTGTGCACAAAAGTCAACTTTGACTTTTTGAGATTTTTCACCAAAATGGATTTTTAACCCTAAAATGATGTTAATGTATGATTTGAATCATCATTCATCAAGAAAAACCAAAGAAAGTGGGATAACTTGTAAAAGGGGTAACCATAAAACTTAGAAATTTTTCTAAGTTATGGAAAAAGTACCACTAATACACTAACTTTGGAGGATCATAACTCCTAAACCACATGGCCATTTTTTGTCATCCAAAGATGGATTTGTAGCTCTCATTACCCTCTACAAAAACTTCAACTAGACCTAAGTCCAATTCATTAAGGATTTTGAGTTATGGAGTGATCAAAATCAAGAAATCACACTTTGTTCCAACACTTAGTGAAAATTTCACTAAGTCAGATTTTGCTTCACTTTTTGCCAAATGTAGAGGGATTTTTCACTTGGAATCAAAAGAGATCAAAACCAAACTTGTTCAAACAGTTGTTGTATCATGTAAGGGCTTTCCAAAATGGCCAAGAACATTGCCAAATTCAACTTACACCATGAGATATGACATTGTCAAGTTGCCTTGCTGAAATCTGTCAAAGGCAAGGCAGATTTTGCATTTTGGCTCGATTTACCAAAATCAGCCAAATTCAAATGCTCCTATCCACTTGGACACATCTGAGGATTGAATCTAAAGGGGACAATCACTGAGCCAAGCCTCCAAAGTCCATGGAACAAGAAATAGCATGTTGAACCTAGAATGGCCAAAATAGGGACAAGACTCCAAATTTGGATTGAAGCATTCATTGGAAGCATCAAGGTGGCATGGACTGAGCCATTCTCATCTGAAATCAGTCAAGACTTATCCAAGACCAAGGGAACCAAAGCTCTGTGCCCTAACCTCTAGTCAATGGCTAGAGGAGACTTGGATTTTCATTTGCCAACATTGGCCATACCTACTTACCAGCTGCCATTCACTATTCCTTGCAAAACAAACCTGCTCTACTATAAATAGAGCTCAATTGTGATCAGTTTGAGTACACCAAAGCCATCTAACAGATGCTTTCCTCAAAATCTCTTTCTCTTGGCAAAAATGCCTTTCTTAGCAAGGTAGCTATCGGGTTTTGAGTTTGAGAGCAATTCCAATCAAACCAATCACTCACACACCTTATATACATCACATATGAGCTGATCAAACACTTAGATCACTTCTGAAACACCAATTTCACAAAATCACCAGCTGGTTGCTCAAATTTTCAATCAAGTTGCAGCTGAGGTACCACAAATTGATCCAGCCAATTTCAATCAAGTCCAACCATTCAAACACACTCCATAGGGTGTAGGGAAGCTGTTCAGATCATCACCACTCATCTGTAACACCTCCAAATCAAAAATCACATTGCACTTGCTATCACGGCTTGGAGGTAAGCATATACTTGGTCATCTCTCAATCCATGCATATTTCCTCGCACAATAATTTGGTCATATGTTCATAATCATGCATGGAATGTTTTCCCTCAATTAATTGCATTGTTTGAATCGTGCATCAAAAATCCTAGCCTTAATGCAGAAATTAGGGTTCTTGAGGTTTCTTCATGATTTCATGTTTTATGTTTAATTTAAATGAAATTAAGTGTTATAAACATGATCGTGAGGTTGAGACGAGCATAATGATATGTGATTTGCATGATATGATTACGTATTCAGTGAGATTGGATGGAAAACGCAAATCAGCCAAACCCAGAAAAACGCTTGTGTTCTTGCTTGTGTTCTTGGCGCCTTTTTCACAAATTCAAATATTTGAATTTTGTGATTTTGTTTAATTGATTCAAAAATTAATTTCTCTCTGAGTTTTAATGATTTTGAGTTGATTCTTTTTTTTAATAATTCACAAAAATGTTAAAATATTTTATTTTATCAAAAAATCCCAAAAATATTATTTATTTCATATAATTGATATTTTTGCAAAGAATTAATATTTTAATTGTTTTTGACATATTAAATATTTTTTTCTACATTGATTTTGCAATTTTTAATGCTTTCTAATTATTTTGTAGGTCAATACTTAATTTTTGAAGCATTAATCCAAAATCACAATTTGTTTTTCACATGTTAAACAATTTTGATCATTTTAATTGAATTTTTATTCAATTAAATACATTTTTGAAAACAAATTAGGGTTTTTGGATTAATTCAACCCTCATAAATCATTTTCAAAACACTTTGGGCCTCTAATAGAGTGTAAGACCCAATCCTTTCTTGAACAAATCATTTTTTGGGCCTCAGTGTATTGTATAAGTCCCGATACCGTAAAAAACAAACGGCGCGATCGTCGCCTTTTTAAAAATAACACTAGGCCTCTCCTCGAGCTATAAGACCCATTTAAAACTTTTTGGGCCTCTATTAGAGTGTAAGACCCAATCCACTTTTAACCAAAATCTTTTTGGGCCTCACTTATTGTATAAGTCCCTCCGCGTTAAAAGAAAACCTCGGCGCGATCGCCATTTTTAACGAAAAATCAATTGGGCCTACCCTCGTGTTATAAGCCCCACTCTTTTTCTTTAAACTTTTTGGGCCTCTTGAGAGAGTGTAAGACCCATCCCTTTGTATAGAAAACCATTTTTTGGGCCTCAGTCACTTGTATAAGTCCCTCTGTACAAATTCAACAGTGCGCTCACTGATAAAACCTTGGGCCTCTCCTTGAGCTGTAAGCCCCAAAACTCTCTTTTTCAAAGCACTTTCTCCTTTGATTTTGAATATACTGTTGTTTTCAATCTTTCTTTGTTGAACAACTAACCAAACAGCATGGAAGCTCTACAACCGAGTAAGTGGCTATTGCTTTCATTTACCGCTTTCATATACATATAAACTGTATTGTGGGGCTGTTCCACTGTAAGTCTTCTTTCATAAATTCATATCAACTGTGTAATAATAGTATAGATATTTTGAGTTTCCCCGGCAACTACGTCTAGAACTAGGTGACGCCGTTTCGTTTATTCGTAGAAATAGACAACTAGATCCCCAATAGGATCACCAGATACAGTCTTCTCTTCGGCTGTCCTCATTAGGAATTGTCAAGAAACTCTACTCCCAGAGATGAATGTCTTCTCCGTGAATGGCATCTTTGAGTTTCTTCCAAATTCTCGAATTTTCCTGACTTTGATCTATTCTCGGTGAATAGCATTGCCTTGAATTTCTCGGGGTTTGGGGACCCACGGGCTTCTTAAAAGCATCGACCTCCTCTTGGGCATCATACAAGGACCCACAGGCTTCCTAAAAGCAACCCCGCCTCCTCTTGGGCTTAGTACAAGGACCCTACGGCTTCTTAGAAGTATTCACAGCCTCCTCTTAGGCTTCGTATAATGATCTCTTCCTCCGGGAATGATAGCCTCCTCTTGGGCTTAGTACAAGGACCCGTCGGCTTCTTAAAAGTTTCTAGCCTCCTCTTGGGCTTCGTACAAATTGTCTCGACGACCTCCTAGAGGTATAGGAACAGAACCTAGTCATTTTAATAGAACAGTCCTTTCATAGAGTCTACTACTGTTTCTCAAAACACAGTACAAAAGATGACACTCTAGACTTGGACAGTCTAATCTCCTTGAGTCTCAAAGACATTCTCAAGTGACCCCTTCGTTAAATAGGAAGGAAACCCGCAGACTCGGACAGTCTCAATACCCTTCGGATTTCCCGCTTCCTTAAAGAACAGGAATAACCCGAATCCTTGAATCAAATCCATGAGTATAGTATTGCTCATATAAGAACTGATTTTCTCTTTAAAATCAGTATACTGGACCTGTCACTCAACTGAAACAGTAACCATAGCCTCCTCTTAGGCTTTGTATAATGATCCTTCTCCAGTGAAGTCAGCCTTGTCTTGGGCTTTATACAATGATCCTCCCCAGCGGAGTCAAACAAAGTTTAGCCTCTCTCTCGGGCTTTGTACGAGACTCATAAGAGACTCCCTCGTTAAGTCAATCACCTCTATCGCCTCCATCTCAGGCTTTATATGAGATACAAAAGGGTTCTTATTGAGCCAAACAAACAAATAGCCTCTATCTCGGGCTTCATACGAGATACCAAAAGATTCCCTCGTTGAGTCAAAACCTTTTAGCCTCTCTCTCGAGCTTTGTACGAGACACATACTAGCCTCCTCTTAGGCTTTATATAAGAAAACCATTGGTTAATCCAATTAACCTTTTAACATCAAAGTTGTGCCTCGTTCACAGTACACAAACATCAACAACTCCTTCCCCTTCATCTAATCGCTGTAAGTGGCAAGCCTCTAGATCATCTACATCCATGCCACTATCCCTCTTTTAGCATGAGAAATTCCTAAGGAAAGATAACATTGCTCTACACTGAGTTAAAGTCTTCTCCTTCAGGTTAAAATCCCCTTTAAAGGAAATAATGGCATTGCTAGGATTCACACATCCCGGTTAAAGTAATTCTCCTTTATAAAACAGTTGTGACATACAACCCCCTCTTTAGAGATGACAAATTCTCTCTAAAGACAAACCCTTTCAGCTTCACATCTTGGGCTTTGAACAAGATACAAACCACCCTTTCGCTTCATGTCTTGGGCTTTGAACAAGACACCAAAAACAACCATTTCCTCCCATAGAATAGGAGGAACTACGAACGCTCTGATTTCCCTGTTTCGGTAAACGGGAATACGTAGGCATAAGATTGAAAGAAAAATCTTAGCGAGCACACTAAACAAAAACCCAAAATCCCATATCAAAAGCAGTAATTCAAAAGCATCAGTCCTAACATCCTAATCCTTGTTCCCCGTCAGAAACCTTCTGTCTAGAAAGAAACCAGTATTGGCGAAAATACAAATAACCAGTACAAAGGCCCCCCCACATTGATAGCATTCGTAACCTAACAGACCGCTGTTTAAACTCATTATGCAAAGCAGGGTTAATTGGAGACATTTATTTCCCTTCCTTCATCAGCTCACAATAGGATAAAAAATGAATCGACCTGTAGTTTTAAGCTCAACCGCAGAGAGCGACCAACGCTTAAGAACCACGTCCAAAATCGCTCGCTACAGGGTACAGCGTGCCCGAAATGCCAAGTTGGTGGAGGATGCAGGCGGTTAGGAGCAGGCGATGTTTGACGGGGCAGGATTCACGAGGACATATGTCCGTCTGGCGCCCTAAAGGCCATCTCTAGTCAGGGATTGCCCCCGTTCGGTGCCTTGGTCGATGACATAGGGAGACGAAAAAGAGACGGGCGCGTTCATCATGCGGGCACAAAGGGAACTGAGAAGACGCACGCGGGGTCTCGAGCGCCACGTGTCACGCGCCATCAATGCCTAGGGCGGCAAGGAGTAGGGCACTCAAGTGCCTAGGGACGCCTCGAGTCCCGTGACAGGACTATAAATAGGAGTTAAGCTCATTCCATTTGCACGTTTCTGCTCTCCTGCTCAGACCTTTCTCTCTCTCTCTCTCTCTCTCTCTCTCTCTCTCTCTCTCTCTTCAACTTCCAACTCCATTTGTCCGCCACACACCGCCGTACCGTCAATCCACAACCACCATTCTATGTAAGTTTTCGGCTCCCTTATCTTTGTTTCATGCGTTTCACGGTGGTTCCTCCGGTGAACCGATGAAGTTCCCGGGGAGACCACGGAGTTTCCGGCGAAAACGGCGGGACTCCACTAAGTTTCTGATGAATGTCCCGGGGAGCTGGGATGAATGGCTCGAGGATCTGATGAAGGTCCCGAAGACATGGGATGGACCTCCCGAGGTCATATGATGAAGAACTCGGGGACCTGATGAAGGCCCCGAGGATGTGGGATGAAGAACTCGGGGACCTGATGAAGGCCCCAAGGACGTCGGATGAAGGTCCCGGGAACCCACGATGAAGGCCCTAAAGACGTCAGATGGGGGTCTTGAGGATCTTTACCGATGTCTCGAGGGGGGTCGTGCCCCATTTTCAAGCTGACGCGGCGACGACCTCGGCCAGGAGGCCCCTCCAGGATTTCGTGGCCGCGGAAAACTTTGACCGACCGGAGTACATGCCGAGGAGAGTTTATGCGTGGGCAGAGTCTTGTTGCGCTTGCTTCGCCTCCTCGCCTCCTTTCCTCGCCCTTTCACTTGATTTGCGGTGGAAGGGTAGATTTGATCTAGAATGCCCAATTCACCTTTTTGCTCTGCTTTTCAGGTAAAAAATGGCTGCAAGGAGGATTGAGGGGGCCATTGAGATTGATGACGAGCCTGACTCACCAGTGGCGCAGATCAGCGGTGTTCGAAGACGAATGCACGAGGATTGGGCCGGGGAGGTGCCTCTGAGTGTCCCCTCTTTATTGGCCACAAATGACTCCGATGCCTACGCCACTGTTGAGGACCTTTATGAGGGCTCCCCGCGGAACTGGCAGGCGTACAAGCCTCGGGAGCACCATCGAATATGCTCGAGATTCAAAGGAATGAGATTCCCTATATACGAGTTCGCCTTCCTAGAAGCGGGCCTGCGTCTGCCCTTTAGTGACTTCCAGCGGGAGGTGTTCTCCTAGCTACGTCTAGCGCCCTTGTAGCTTCATCCAAATGCACTCGCGTTCGTGCGGGCATATGAACTCGTATGTCAATACCTTGGCGTCGGGGCCACGATACCCCTCTTCTTCCGCATCTTCCATCTGCAAAGACAGACGGTCGAGGGTCGACATAACTGGGTGTCCTTTAAGCAACCGAAGAGGTTGTTTTGGGCTTATCTGGATTCTGTCTAAAATTTCAAGCACCGATGGTTTATCGTCGAGCCCATCACCCACGTGGCCACCAACACATTGTATGACCGTGTATTCAGGGAAAAATATGGACGGCAGGAGGAGGTCCTTGAATCAAAGTGTCCCCTGGAGTGGACGGAGGAGCACTTCAAAAGAGGCACAGACAGTTACATAATCGATCCTGGTGCGTTGGGCGAGGAGGACCGACTGGCCTACCAGAAGTTAGTCATGTTTGTCTCCGGCTTCACTCGTGCGAAGTTGGTGACTCCGGATGGAAACTTCATGCGCAATGATCGCGGAGAGATCTTAACAGAGGCCCGACTGATAAACGTAAAAGCCCTCCTTGAGTGCGAGTCCGACGAGGAGGCTGTCCGGTTCTTAGGTAGCGGGCATCCCCTTTACTCGGTCCCCATCAATGTTTCTGCCGTTGGTTCTCTGATGTGTTTATTTTCCCTTTTGTAGGTATAATGTCGAGTTTGGAAGAACGCGTGAAGAAGCTGGCGGCTGCCCGAGGTCTGGAGAAAGGTGGAAAGGGGTGAGTCACCCAAATTCAGCAAATGCAAGGCCCCAACGCAACACCTTGGGACTCGTCTAACTCCCCACAGTGCAACCAATCTCTGAATTTGCAGGGATCCCCGAAGAGGCAGCGAACCGTTAAACCTGTGCACGTCGACCTCACCGAGAGCCCGCCTGATGAGAAGTTCATGCTCCCGCCCTGCTACCCACGGCCTAACTTCTTCTCAAAGGCCAACTCCCCGACCGTCAGCACTGCCGAGTCCAAGGCTATCTTGGGCGCTGATCGGACTGCGAGGAGGAAAGCCTTGTCAGAAGATATGGCCGTGATGATACGGGTATTTGCCATAACTTTGGTCTTGAACGATGAGACTTGCCCCTCGGTTGAGATGAACAAACTGCAGAACAACTTCGCGCTAGTTGAGGCTGAGATGAAGAAGCTGGTCGCCGACCTTGACGAGTGCAAGAAACAGAACTTCGCTCAAGCCAAGCTTCACGGGGAGATGGAGAAGAAGATGAAGGACACTGATGAGGAGAGGAAAACTCTCTTAGCAAGGATCACTGAGCTGGAGGCTGCTTCCAGGCCCGCCGAAGGTGAGACCGCCTAGGATAAGCTCTTGGCTACTCGGGTTGAACTAGTATCGAAGATCAGGCTGCTCGAGCAGGATATTCTGGGGGCTGTTGAGGTGGGCTTTGCTTCCGCTGTGGAGCAGCTCTAGCTCATGAACCTAGGTGTTCAGCTCATCACCGAGGGGATAGGTCCTTACCATCAGGTGGTTGAAGTTTGGGTTGTCGCGCCAGAAATTGAGGAGGAAGAAGACGACCAGACCATGACGAATGAGCAGCCCAAGGAGAATACAGCTGTCTAGTTCTATCTTTCTTTTGTTCAGTTTGTTTGGCCTGCGCGCCATTATTTTTTACTATTGTTTAATTCGGCCTGTGTGTCGCGATCTTGTACTGACTTTTTCCCGGCCTACGTGCCATGGGCTTGGATTCCTTTTTTTGTACTTCTTGAACAATGGGCTTCTGCCCGATTAAATGTACTGCCTTTTCTTATCTTGTGTGTGTTATGTTTGTATGTTGATTATACATTTGTTACTTTCGTATTTGTCTAAGTATTTGGGGCCATTTCTCGACTACGTTGATTCTCGACAGTGTAGGGAACTGGTCGAGTGGTTGGAGTTGTATCCCGACCTTCGACGAAGCTAAGAGCTCGGTCGAGGTCTTAGCTTCGCAGCGTGAACCTCCCATCGTGAGCTAGGCGTCCTGCCTAGTTGGTACGATGACGGTGGAGCTCGGTCGAGGTATCCCCGTCAGATCAAGGGTCCTCGTGTACACACAAAGCGGGCCCTTGTCTTCTTGTCTAGAGGTGGAGAGTCGCGCTTGTACCTTAGTGCGCTCCCGTAGTCGCGACACATATGGGTCATGTGCAGTGTTTAACTTTAGTACTGTTTAAGCTTTTCAGCGTTCCATGGTCGAGCAAGTTCCTCCCCGTGCATATTTTTGAGGTAGTAGGCCCCCGTCCCCGTTTTCGCGCGGACGCGATAGGGGCTCTCCCAGTTCGCGGCGAGTTTGCCCTCGCGTGAATCTTTCTGGTTCCTTCGCAGGACAAGGGTGCCTACCTGAAATTCGCGTTTGATAACTTTGTTGTTATGGCGTAAGGTTATCTTCTATTTGAGCGAGGCTTCACGGAGGGATGCGACCGACCGTATCTCTTCGACCAGGTCAAGCTCCTCCCTTAGGGCCTCATCGTTCATCTCTTCGTCGAGGGGAGACTCGGTCCTTCTCGAGGGTTCCCTTATTTCCATTGGGGTTACCGCCTTAGTTCCGTATGTCAGTCAGAAGGGGGTTTCCCCGGTAGTGGAGTGCGGGGTTGTCCTGTAGGCCCAGAGGACGCTGTGTAGCTCCTCGACCCATCTTTTCTTTTCGTCACCCAGTCTCCATTTCAGACCTCGTAGGATTACCCTATTCGTGGCTTCAGCTTGTCCGTTTGTTTGTGGGTGCTCGACCGACGTGAAGTGTTGCTTCGTGCTCAGCTTGGTAACGAAGTCCTGAAAGTTCTTGTCGGTGAACTGTGTCCAGTTGTCGGTGACAACTGCCCGGGGTACTCCGAAACGGGCAAGTATATTCCTCTTGTAGAAACAGAGTATGTTGTGGGCTGTGATTTTGGCCAAGGCTCCGGCCTCTATCCACTTGGTGAAGTAGTCGATGCCGACAATCAGGTATTTATTTTGGTACGAACCTACAGTGAAGGGTCCGAGAATATCCATCCCCCACCAGGCAAACGGCCACGGGGACGAAAGCGCTTTGAGCTCACTGGGCGGGGCCAGGTGCATGTCCCCGTGTCGCTGGCACCTGTCACACTTCTTGACGTGCCCTTTGGCATCTTGCTGCATGGTGGGCCAGTAGTACCCTGCTCACAATGATTTATGGGCTAGGGACTGTCCCCTGAGGTGTTGTGCATTGATGCCTTCGTGGATCTCTTGTAGTACGTCGGGGACCTTAGAATCCTCGACACACCTGAGGAGGGGGGTCGAGAAGCCCCTTCGGTATAACTTGTCCTCAAAGATAGTATATGAGCATTCATGACGCCTAACTACGTCGGCATTTTTGGGGTCGTCGGGTAGTCTTCCCGTGCAGAGGTATTCCTATACCGAGGTCATCCAGCAGTGGGTGTCTCCTATGGCATGCACGTCGGCCGTGGGGGTGGATTTCTCGATGCTCGGACGCAGAAGCACTTCTTGGATGATGGACTTGTTCCCACCTTTTTTCTTTGTGCTCGCGAGTTTCGATAGTATGTCTGCCCAAGTATTGTGTTCGCGGGGGACGTGACTCACTTCCGCCGAGGTGAACTTTTTCATTGTTTCTTTCACCAAAGCCAAGTACTCGATAAGGTTGTCTTTCTTAGCTTGGTATTCTCCTTGCACCTGAGAGGCCACGGGCTGAGAGTCAGTGAATATTTTTACTTCTTTGGCGCCGAGATCCTCGGCTAGTCGTCACCCGGCGAGGAAAACCTCGTATTCGGCCTGGTTATTTCACATCGGGAAGGACAACGTGAGGGAGACCTCGATCAGGATACCTTCCTTGTTCTCTAGGATGATGCATGCTCCGCTCCCTGTCGAGCTGGATGCCCCGTCGACATAGATCGTCCATTTTTAGGATCAATCGGTCGAAGGTTCTGGGGTGGTCATTTCCGCCACGAAGTCGGCCAACACCTGAGCTTTCAGGGCCTTTCTCCCCTCATATTGGACGTCAAACTCGGCGAATTCGAGCGACCACATGAGCATCCTACCCGCCATGTCTGGTCGGCCGAGGAGCTGCCTCACGGGCTGTTCAGTCCTTACCACGATCGTGTAGGCCAAGAAGTAGTGCCGTAGTCTTCTGGCCACGGTGACGAGGGCCAGAGTGACTTTTTCGATATGCTGGTATCTAAGTTCATGACCTTGGAGGGCTTTGCTGGTGAAGTAAATCAGCTTTTGCTCGTCGGGGGTTTCCCGGATTAGAACCGCATTGACCGTTTCGCTCGTGACAGCGAGGTATAGGAACAACATCTCCCCGTCTTCTGGTCGCGAGAGGACCGGGGGTTGCAAGAGGATTTGTTTGAGGTGGAGGAGTGCCTGTTCGCACTCCTCATTCCATTCGAACATTGCCTTTTTGTGTAGGAGTTTGAAAAATGAAAGGGCGTATTGCGCCGATTTGGCCACGAAGCGGGAAAGCGAGGTGAGCATCCCGTTTAGCGATTGTATCAATTTCTTTGAGTTCGGTGTCGGGAGTTCAGAGAAAGCCCTACACTTGTCGGGGTTTGCCTCGATCCCTCGTTCTGTGAGGTAGAAACCGAGGAACTTTCCTGCCCAGACACCGAAGGTGCATTTCTCCGGGTTGAACCTCATCTTGCATTTCCTCACCGTGTCAAAAACCCTTTTGAGGTGGGCAGCATGGTCGACTTCTTATGCAGATTTCACGATCATGACGTCCGTGTAGACCTCGAGCATGTCGCTGATCTCTCCCCGAAAGACTTTGTTCATCATCCGCTGGTAGGTCGCGCCGACGTTCTTCAGGCCGAAGGGCATTACATTGTAGTAGTAGTTGCCCGACTCGGTCATGAAGGTTGTGTGTTGCTTGTCGGCCTTTGCCATGGGGATTTGATTATAACCTGAGTAAGCATCCATGAATGATAATAATTTAAAACCTGCAGAATTATCGACCAGTTTGTCGATGTTAGGCAGTGGATAAGCATCTTTCGGGCTTGCCTGATTAAGATCAGTGTAATCAATGCACATCCTCCATTTCCATTATTTTTCTTAGCAAGTACAACGTTGGACAGAAAGGTTGTGTATCGAGCTTCCGAAATAAAGTTTACCTCTAAAAGGTCTTTTACAGCTTTCTCAGCAGCCTCCGCTTTCTCAGGAGACTGCATACGCCTACGTTGCACTATAGCCCTAGCGGCCGGATCTACGGTAAGCTGGTGGCAGGCCACATCTGGGTCGAGGCCAGGCATCTCTGACGCGCTCCACGCGAAAAAATCAACATTCTTCCGGAGGTAGGCCTTCAGCTGCTTCTTCGCCAGATCGGGGAAGCGACTGTCGAGGTCCATCGCGTTGACGCGTGGGAGTAGCTTCTGCTCTGCGTCAGGGGATGGCTTCTCTGTGGTCTTGGACTTGACGTTGATTGAGTTCATACCCTTGGTCGCAACTTCGAAGCATCTTCTAGAAGCTTCAATATCCCCATGAAGGGTGACGACCCGACCTCTAGTCGTGTATTACTTCATCTTCAGATGGATTGTAGATGGTACCGTCGTGAGCTCGACAAGAGTCGGTCTTCCCAGGATACACTGGTACAGGGAAGGGCACTCCACCACCAGGAAACGGATCTTAACTTGTCAGGAAGTATCGTCACTCCCAAAAGTAACCAGCTCGACATAGCCCCACGGTATGGTGGTGGTGCCATTGAAACCCTGGAGGTCTGAGCCCACGTAAGGGGTCAGATGTGTTTCATTGAGCTGGAGGGTCTCGAAGAGGTGGGCGTACATGATGTCCAACGAACTCCCTTGGTCGACCAGGATCCGGCGAACATCGAAGTTTGCCATCTGCGCCTTAATCAGGAGAGGGATGGTGGAGTTAGGGGCGCCGCCCGACAGTTCCTCGAGGTAGAAGGTGATGGGGTTCGACCTTCCTTGGACCTTCTCGAAGATGGCAGTCTATGTCGAGCTCGTCTCTATCAGCTCGTCGAACTTCCGTTTGATTGACCCCACGGAGACCTTGTTGAACCCCCCGCCGAATATAACCATTGCGGCCGGGAAACTTTTCCACGGGCTGCGAGCGGTCACAGGGATGTCGAGCTCGTCGGGGAAGTAGAAGTCTTCTGGTCGGGTGACAAACAGAGCGACTTGCATTCCGTTCTCTCCGGAGGAAGGGGTCGCCTCCTCGACCCTTTGCGTCTCCCGGGCATCCTTTCTGGGAGCATCGTTCCTCTTCGTGTACTGCTTGAGGTGCCCCTCGTTAATCAAGATTTCTATCGCATCCTTGAGGTGGATGCAGTCCTTTGTGACATGCCCATGGCTCCTATGGAACCTGCCGTACTTGGACTTGTCAATGTTTGGTTTGGGGGGGTTGGCTTCGGAAAGCGGACACCTCCTTTCTGGAATTCCGAGTTGATGCACTCGGCCAGGATTCGCTCGCGGGGAGCGATGAGCAACGTGTACTCTGTGAACCGGCTTGCTGGTCCCCTCGGCTCTCGAGAGTCCCGGGGTCGGTCTTCTCTTATTCTTTCTCCCCCTCGTCGGGGCGGTGGAGTCCTCGTGCCTGGAGCTTCGGGGGCCCTCTTGATTCCGTGAGTCGCAGGCATAATGGGCGGCCTCTATCTCCTTATACTGGATGTATGATTGGGCCTTGTGGAGGAGCGCTTCTAAGGTGTGGGGCCTTTCAATGCCCACAGCCTTGGCGAACTCGGTGTGAGGTCGTAGTCCTCGCTCGATCGAAAACTTCTTCATATCGTCCGTAGTGGACACCTGGACGGCTTCTCAGTTGAATCTCTTGATGTAGTCCCAGATAGATTCGTCTTTTCCCTAGATGATGGCTTCTAGGGAGACTTCCGTCTTCGGGTGGCGTCGGGAAGCATTGAAATTCCTGGAGAACTGTCTCTTCAGTTCTTTCCAGGTGGTGATGGACTCTGGTGCGAGGCCCTTGTACCACGCCATGGCACCCTTCCGGATGGTAGTCGGGAAGAGCATGCACTTGATAACTCCTCAGATGTTCCTGTAGTCGAGCATTGCATCGAAGCTCTTGACGTGGTCGTCCGGGTCGGTGGTACCGTCATACGTCACCAAGGGTGAAGGTTTCTCCATCCCGACGGGCAGGGGGTCTCCATGATGTCCCTAGACAATGGAGTGCGCTGGTCGTCCTCGTCACTCCTGACGGGTGATTGTGACGGGGATTGGTCACCCCGGTCGCGCCTGCTTCGTCGGGGGGGGGACTTCTTGGTCGGCTCTTTGGCTACTCGCCGTGTCCGTCGGTCTTGCTCCTCTTCTAGGCAGGGGAACGTCATTCCTTCCGAGGAGGGGACCGATCGCGCTTCTGGGCGACCACGTGTTGGGGTCGTTCCAGACGCGAGCTGCGCCCAGGCCTCAGGGGAGAATGGATCCTAGAGTCATCGTGTCCCGTCCTCCGCGGGGGAGGAGAGAGGCTGCGAGAGATGGGGCGACGATGTCTCCGCGGGGGAGAGCATTGTTGTCGCTCCCTCTCGAGCACTCATATCCACTCATTCTATTGAAAGATCATCATATTAGTCTGATTGATCGCTGCGAACAGAGCCACCGTGTTCGGATCAACATTATGCGGCGTGGAGATGGGCTGGTAGACGGTCGGGCTATCAGTGTGTCGGGCGGCGTTGAAGGCCGCATCGTCAGAGGAGGGGGAGACAGTGTGCCCGTCCCTGTGGCTTCCTTCTTCGACGTGGACGACCATGTTGGGATCGTGATCGTCTACGTTGTTGAATGTGACGTAGGCGGTGTCTGGAGTGTTGGCGTCAGTTCGAGGGTTGGTCATGATCTTCAGAGATTGGAGGTTGCTTTGGTTTTTACAGGAGGAAAAACAGGGAAGCAAAGGTTTCCCACAGACGGCGCCACTGATCGACCTAATCAGAAAAAGATCGGCGGCTAGCAATACGTCTTGAGCTCCGTTACTCCGGTGGTGGTGAGAAGGTGGAGGGGTGTATCTGCAAGGTACTCCGATGCTAAAGTCAGAGACGGAGTAAGCAAGTACAGAAAGGTAGTGAGAGTGAAAATCAGAATACCTGACCCTCTAGTGAAAGAGGGTATTTATAGTATGCCCCCAGCGCTGGACCAACGGTCGTCTGCACTAGGTTGGACCACTAGGCCCAATGCAGATAACTGTCAGGGCTTACGTGGCGTAAGGAAGACCAGCACGTGGTCTTCGCCCTGGAGCAATTGCCCTGTGATCTTCGGAAGGTGGTCTGACCAGTTGTTCAGGAAGTGGGTAGTTGCCTGATGACGTGTCCCCGCGTGGGGGACACGTGGAGACGTGTGGTTTCTCCCCGTACCATGTTTTGATCTGCTCGACGACGGTGGGATCTGGATGTGCCCGACGAGGGAGATGATTAGGCCTTGATGGGCTGCTTAACGTAGCATTGGGTTGGGCCTGCCCGACTGGTGGGCAGGCGCCGACCCAGTCCAGAACAGTACACAATCAGTTGAAACATGTATTTATTTTACGAGAAAATAAGTAATATGTTAAGAGTGGAAATTAATTTTATACTATCAATTAATGATAATTATGTATTTTGTCAAATTAGATAAAATTTTAAATTATTGTATGATATGACAAAATGATATATTTTTATTGGATGACAGTATAAATTTTTTTTATTAGATGATAGTATAAAATTTTTATTTTTATTGTATAATATTTTTATTGGATGACAATATATTTTTTTTTACGGTGTTAATTTATCTATATTAAACCCTTATTTTATGGCAAACATCACTAAATCATTAAATTATTTGCTACATGTTTGTTGTGTATTTTATTCGTGAAACTGCATATACATACTGTTTTAGAAGTTAATATTTATGTTTTGGACTATGGATTAACCTCATTATTTTTCATCCTAGACAGAGGGAGACGTAAGAAAATGTTATATTTATTAATTATTGAAACAGGTTGTTAGCGCAATCATAGGAGAAACATACTCTAGACGGAGAATTATAATGATGCTTGACTTTTGTTTATCAATTCTCATAAGTTAAGTTAAGTGGTGCGACACAATGACAATAGAGTGATAAAGCATTCCAATTGCCAAATGGAGTACAGCCCCGCATTTCACTTACTACCTTTGAATTTGAATATAAGAAGATATATGTATATATATATATATATATGGGAGGGGATCATTTGACACCGGTGTCAAAATATTAACTTTGACACCAAATCCTACCCCTTTATTATTATCCATTCAATGACTAAGATAAATTCCCTTAAAACACTCATGTGTTAGTTTTAAGTGAATATATCTTAGCCATTGAATGAATAATAATAAAGGGGTAAGATTTGGTGTCAAAATTAATATTTTGACACCGGTGTCAAATGATCCATTCCCTATATATATATATATATATATAAGTTGTTAATAAGCAAAATGCTAGATTTGATATCCATCTTAAAAAGATCTATTTAGTTCAAAGATGAGGAAGTTTGATGGTAAATTAATGGATCAAAGCTAAAATCGTGTATATAAACACTTTTTAAAAAATATTTAAGACACTAATTTTTTTAGAGTTTACACGTACGTAGAAATACTCAGAATAATTCAACCTATTTCGAGTTTACACAAAACATGTGAAAATTCGAATGTAAGTAGGGGTGGATATAGATCACGCTAGGTCAGGCCTTATAAGACCTGAGTCTGGCCTACGATAAATTTAAAAGGTCTGAGTTTGGGTTATGACCTAGTTATAGGTTTTTTTGCCTGACCCCGGCCTTTTTAAAAGTCTAATCTGACCTAAAAACGTGTTTCAGATAAAGTTTTCAAATAGTTTATTTTACCTATAAAGCATTATAGGTCGGCCTACATATGCATATATAGACCAACCTATTTAGTCTAATTTATAATATATATGCATATATTTCACCAAATGTTAGGAACATACCTTTCTTCGAACTCTCAACGCCTATTTCTTGTCCTTAGGGAGTTCTCGCATTGTAGGGTATCTAGCAACATGGGTCATTCAACTATCGGGTCACACTTTCTCATTTGCTTCTCCCACATAATTCACTTCAATAATAATAGTGAGGGTTGTTAGTGTTTCATGAATTGTATTCTTATTTCAATATCTTGCCATAAAACGAGCTAATTTGGATAGTAGTATTGCATTTAAAATTTGCTTCCTTGAAATGTGTTGAATTTCTACCTTGTTGAACTTAGCCATCATTGTTTTCACGCTTGATGAATATTGTTGCATTATTATATTTGTGGCCTGGTCCTCTCCTCTGACTAGTAAGGCGACCAACTATGAATTAGATTTGACTATCACTTATTTTGCCCCTTATTTCGTAGGCAATGTGTATCCCGATTAGCAAAGCCTCATACTTTTCCTGATTGTTAGATGTCGGGAATTGAACCGTTTTCGTTTTCTAGAAGAAGTTGGTCCTCGCTTCCCCTGACATCAGAGGAACTGTTCACAAATAATGTCCATTGCAAGGGCATCTCCAGTTCTTCAGACGTGGTTTCAAAAATTTGGTAAAGCTTAGGCTTTGAGGTTCTTATGTAACTCGTAAGCTATATCAAATTTGGAGAGTTTGACAACCCATTTCGTTGTTCTACTATGGCTAATAGTTATGCAAACTTCATTATTGATTCTCATACAACAATACTGAGTAGCCCTTCAACTTGAAGTCATTATGATCCCTACTTGAAAAGTATTATACTCTAAGGCTATCAAAAATTGTTTGTAACATGACAATCATAATGATTATTATTAGGCCTACAATAAACCACATTAAGGGATGTGAGTGATGTATATAGGATTTATCCCTCCTGTATAACAGGAGTTATGTCGTTGGCCTCTAGATTGAGTGATGAAATTGTGTGGACTAATACAATATATTGGGATCATTAGTGATTACATGTATACTAAAAAACTATGAAACAAATAATATGGACCTATAGAGGATGGAATTTTTTTATAACTTTTGTTCAATTTAGACATTTGAATGAAGGGACAACAACTACACGATAAATAATGGTTGTGATAAGGTTAAAAATATATCACATATTTTTTCAATAGTTGAATAACAGTTATGCATTTTTTAATGGGCTAAAGGCATGAATCAATGAGGAATGAGCTTAATATCATCATGAAGAGGTTCAACGGATAACCTTGGTGTGAAATTCAAGGTGTCGAGGTTCGGAGAGACGTGTAATTTCGAATTACAGAAAAGGAGGATTAACGATTTATTGGCTCATAAAATTTTACAAAAGGCATTGCGTGAGACAAACCCGACCGACGTGGAGGATATTGATTGGGAAGAGATGAAGGAGAAAGTCATGGGATTGATTCACCTATTTGTTTCAAACGAGATGGTGTATCATATCATGGACCTAATAAAACCTATGGAGGTTTGAAAAAATTGGAGAGTCATTATATGTCAAATTTGATGATAAGATTGGCAGTTAAAAGCCAAAGCTTATTGGAAGATTGCAAATTTGGAGATTACCTTTTCAGATGCTGAAGGTAATAAAGCTACTGAAGATGTACAAGATGAAGAAATCAGAAGATGCTCAATCAGAAGTTGATTGTAGTTCTTACCCCTCTGAGAAAGCTTAGACAAGAATCTTTACTTTCTGGAGTACTGACTCTGGGTGATAAGACAAAGCCAGTAAGAACAAGATCAGCATTCAAACCCTCTAAAGAAATGTTGCGTGATGATATCTGCATCTGATGAAGAATAGCGTCTGGTTAAAGATTGAGCTCCGGCGACTCAAGAAGAATTCAGCCCATTTTCTCAGTATATGGCGTTTGGTATTCTATATCCGGATGTGTGAATTAGATTGATTAACTCAAGTGGCTTTTTACAAACAAGTCATCATGAAGATAGAAGCAGTTGATCAAAAGTAGAAGACTAAGGGATAACTTAGTTACCTCTGATGATCTAGATACAATAAACATCAGGAGTGATTTTTCATCCATCAGAATGAGAAGATCAAAGAAGCTATGAAGACGATCTTGTCTCAGTGCAATATTCAAGGACTCCTATGCATCTCATTCAAAATCTGAAGACAGGAAGAAGCTATTATGATGTTAGTTTCTGAGGAGAATTTGATCTAGCGGTCCAGCTAGAGACAATCATCAACAACGTCCTCAATTACAGAAGCTAATTGCGTGTTGATTCTGAAGAAGCACCTACATCTTCAAGATACAAAGAAAGCTGGATGTCTACCAAATAATTGTGAGTAACACTTTTCTAACTCTTACTACTTTTTACTTAATTGTCTATGAATCTTATTTTATATTCTAGGAATAAAATTTTGAGATTATGTTCAGAAAGGAATTATTCTTTTAGAATCCTTTTTGATACAGTCTTTTCTCATGGTTGTTACCTATTGTTAAAATTTCTTACTGAAAATAAACTTGTTCTCATTCAAAAACATGTGAACTCGGTTCAATGTCCAGAATGAAAAGGAGTATCTCAGAATATATGTCCTCTATAATAGAAAAATAAGTTTCTAATGCTTAATTTGTAGTGTTTTACTTCTGAAATGTGAGGATTCTGACATAGTGAAGTTATCATGGATCTGAAGTATCCAAGGTCAGAATGCTCTCTTGAGAATGTTTTTTATCGTTGGAAACTGAAGAGTTTGCTTCATTAACACATTGTAAGGAAAGTGAAGAATTTGTGATTCATTATAAGGCAGATGTCTTTTGATGAACCATGCTTAATACTTGACGTGACACATTGGGTGACTAGACTCTTGGATTTAGGTTGATAAGTCTTCACGTTTTATCTATTGTCTGAATTGATTTATTTTTACTGTTAACTTTTTTAGACCTTTGTCAGTTACCAAATACCTTATTTTTTTGGTATCCTTTTCGTTTATTCCTTTATTAAAATGACAAAAGTCATTGTTGCAGCTGCTGAAGAAAGATGTGAAGTAGTTACAAGTTTGTTGGACTGATAGTCTTTTCTGCTAGATGGATATGTGGTGTTTGGGTGTTTTTGGGTCTTGTGGCTTCTGTGTCTGTAGGATGTCTTTATTTGTTTGGATTTTTTTGATGTTTTGGTTCTTATGGTTTTGTTGTTATCTGCTTAAGTAATTTTGGTCGTTTTGTTTTTCCTTGCTATTCGTCTTGCCTGTACTCCCTCTATAATTTGAATAAATTTTCTGTTTTCTTTTGGTTATTCTGTTATCTCTTGATTATTATTTATCCTTCATCGGTATTTCTGCTAATGATTTTGCCATACTTTTTATTTCTCTTTTTATACCTTTTTGATTTCTGACAAAGGGGGAGAAAATGAAATGATTTTGATATACCTATTCTCAGAATCTTGATCCCAAATACATATTTCAACCTGCTTTTACCTCTAACCCATGTTTGATAATTGATGAGGAACTTTGTAAAAAGTTCACTGCCTTTTAGAACAGACTATCAGAAGAAACTTTCAAGGAATAAGAAGTGTACTCTGATAAGTTTGCTAATATGCAATACATTATTCATGAAGATTTGGTTCTAACCACTCATTAATCAGAAGTAGAAGTCTATCTAAAAATGTATATGTATGCTCTAATACCTCAAGCTTTTAAAAGTTGTGAACTATTTGAAAGCATAATAACTAGACTCTACTGCTTCATAGGTCGTGGACCTTATGGATATCAAATCAAGAAATGGTCATTCAGGAAATGTTCAAGTTCTGCACCTCCTGATGACACGATATTTGTGCACCTTTTGGTGACATGTTTAAGGTATGAAAATACCCTAGCTCTGATACATGATGTGAGGCATCAAGTCAGTTACTAGTTAGGTTCTAATTACGTCAATCATGTTCTGAAAGTAAGCCAGGTTCTGAGATGAAGACCAGGCAGTTCTAGTCAGACTCTGATAAGACGTCACCGAGAAGTATTCCTTCTCTGTTCTTGTGCTCTGTACTTAAAAATTATTTTGAGTCTTGGGATCAGGGGAGACTCTAAACAAGCATAAATGAATTTTAAGAGTAACAAATTCAGGGGGAGCTGGTTATCTTAACTCTGATTATGTGGTTTATGGTTATTACCCGGTACAAATTTCTATATCAAAATACATGGTTTGTCATCATAAAAAAGGGGGAGATTGTAAGAATAAGATTGGTTCTGCATCTGACCTTAAGTTTTGATGATAACTGCACATGTTATCTTAGAGAACAATCAGGTACTCTATGGTTTTTGTCTAGTGTGTAGCTTTTGCTAAACAGGATCTTAATCTGATAGAAAGGCGTGTGACATCATCAGACTCTGATCTAAACACTCTGGAAGAAAACATATGTTGTGTACAAGATAAATTCTAAATTCATGAATGTTTTTAATGCAACGGTTATGAAGAACGTTTGTACTAAAGCTTCTGATTGTGACTTTGTAAGTAAGCCTTGAAGGCTTTATAAAATATGTGCTTCTATCGCTACAAGTTATGAAGTTTCTAAAGACAAAGTTATGTTGAACAAGTTTTGAAGATTCTAAAGATATCATTTCTATTGCTCCAAGTTGTGAAGTTTCTGAAGACAAAGTTCTGAAGACTCTAAAGATAAGAATGTGCTGAAAAAGTTCTGAATTTTCTAAAGACAAGGTTCTGCTGAACGAAGTTCTGAAGATTCTAAAGACAAGAATGTGTTGAACAAGTTCTGAAGATTCTAAAGAGGATGTTCTGATTGAACAAGTTTTGAAGTTTCTGAAGACATCACTTCTAAAGACCAAGTGCTGAAGACTCTTAAGACAGGTTCTGCTGAACGAAGATCTGAGATTCTGAACACTTAGGTTCTAAAGTTACAAGTATTGTTCTCTCTACACATGCTTCATCAAATATACATCTGAAGCCTCTGAAGAACTAGAAGACAGAAGATCAAGAATGGTTGCGTGTTTTGATGAATATAAAAGTACAAAAGTACTTTGTGACCTCTACCTAGAAAAGGTGGTACAAGGACAACTCTTTTGTATTATGATGTTGACCATTCCTACAAGTGACCGTTGGGATATTACAATTGGAATATGTTTCCTATTATACCCTCAACCAGATCTATTCTCAAGCTCTATATATTGAAGATCTTAATGCTTGAAGAAAGTGACGAAGAGAATAGACAGAGAGAGAAAATAACGAAGAACAAGAAAAGAAAGAACTGAATAAAACACGAGAGTATGTGTGCAATGCGGAAGCAAAACACCAAGTTGTAAGTTCAAAAAGAAGATGCTTGATGCTCAAACAAAAGATAGAGTGTTGCTCTACAAGAAAAGAGAGAAGCATTAAAAGAAGCTTTTAAGCAACAAAACTTATACTGATACGATGCAAATCTCTAGAAGATTATTCTTAAGATAGTTTTATATATTAACAAGGAACTGTTGTTCATATCTTGCTAGAAACATTTTTGTGTTATTGTTCTTAAACTTGTGTGATCTGCTTATTTAGAAGCATCTCTTTATACATACATTTGTAACACTTTTCAAAGTGGTTATTCCTCAAGTGACTAAGTCGTTAGTCTATATACTTGAGAGGGTTAAGTTGTTTTCTAACACTTAGAGGTTGTAATCTTTCTAGATTATTGGATTAAGTCCTTTTCTAAGGCGAAATCACTTTGGTGGGTGGACTAGAGTAACTTTGTTAATAGTGAACCAGGATAAAAATAATCATGTCTATCTATTTTTATTCTCTTGTTAGCATTGAAGTTTGAATTTCAAGAAAAGATCATATTTGATGAAACCCAATTCAACCCCCCCTTCCTTGCGTTTCTCACCCCTTCAATGTGATCCCGTGGTTACTTTACCTTCATCGTTAAAGTACTCACACCACCTGGTGGGCACGTCAATTTATACAGGTATCATGTCTTTTGAACCATATACCATTTTATACATCGTCTCCTTTGTGTAGAAATGAGGTGTTGTATGATATAACCATAATACATATATTAATTAAATACAAGATATTTAAGTATAACATAAGAAATTATGGCGAGATGTAAAGTAGATGATTTTGAATATATAGAGCTCTATATTAATGTCAAAATGAGAACATTGGCACCTTGTGATGTTGCCCTGGCCATAACCCTTTTGCTTCATTGAGATTTTTTTATATCATAAAGGATAACTTTGTTGGCGGATTCATCTTGACCGCTGGCATGCGGATGCTCAACCTTATCTGAAGTGATCTTGGAAATATCTTTTTCCTCGTCCATTTAGTGAAATAGTCTACACCTATAGGCAACAAATTGTAATTGTCTTAGTGTAATGGGAAATGGTTCTATAACATCCACGCCTCATTGATAAAATGGTCAGAGTGAGGTCACTGAATGAAAGACCTTTGCAAGGGCATAGCGTAGGTCTGAGAATCGTTAGATTTGTCACATTTGTTGAAAAATAGACATTAACTCTTAGGATATTTGGCCTATAATAGTTGGCTCTTAATATTGTAGATCTCCACATCTTGTATAGCTTGCCTATAACAAACGTGTATTTTGCAGATATATTTTTTTTACCTTTTTTCCTTCCTCCTCATCCAGAGGTAATTATCTATCAGTCAAATATTAAACTATAGGTGTCATCCCACTCTTACCCTGCAACATGTTTATGGTGTTGACGACTAAGATGTTTGTACTGGTGTGACTAATCTTTCATGTATCTCCTTTTTGTTGTGTACTCTTTTTTAGGTGTTGGCAAGCTTTGACATGAGATCGACTTTGGAATTTTTCTTCTCTAGCCATATAGGTTACTTCAAAGAAACTAAATTCATTTGCTAATTCTTGGACCTTTCGTAGGTATTTCAATAAATGTGCTTCTTTGGTATGATTTTTAGTAGAAACCTGAGTGGTTACAAGATAAGAATCATTTCTCTCCTATAGGTTGGATGACCTCATTTCAATTTCGACTAAGCATCAACGAATATCTATCTTGAAACCTGATGGCATTATCGAAAACATAGAGGTTGATCATAGTTATTTTTTGGCGGATGTGAATTATATCTACAGGAGTAACTTTAATAGAAGATTGATGACCATTTTGCCATGTACTCCAGCTGTAACTAGATTTTCTTTCCAGGGAGATGTCTACTACTCAATTAAGTTGTGTAACACCCCAATTTTAGCAATTATTTATATATATTAATTAATTGAGTGATTTTATGAACTAATTGGTTTATGTGATTTATTTGATTTATTTAAATTATTTGATTTAAATGAATTATTTGATTTATTGAATTTATATTAATTGTTTAATTTATATGAATTACTGGATATATATATATATATATATATATATATATATATATATATATATAAATTGGTTTATTAATTTATATGAGTTAATTGATTTAATTAATTTAATTAAAATATGTGATTTATTAAATTAATTGAAATAATTGATTTATTTAATTACTTGATTTAGTGGGAATGGGTTGAGATAAGCCTAGTTGTTTTGAGACAATTTTTAGGGTTTAACAAAGAGATAGTAAGAGAGAAAAGTTGGAAAAAGGAAGAAGAATAGAGGAAAGAAGAGGAGTGGAGAAGAAGAGAAGAACCAAAAGAGATGAGCTCAAGAATTCATCTAATCAAGGTAAGGGTGGGTTTTCACTCATTTATTGGAATTATTTGATGATGATTATTAGTGTGTAGAAATAGGTTTAGATAAAACCCCAATTTTTGAGAATGAAAATTGTTAGGTTAACATTAATCTCTGAAATGTATTAAATTTTTGTGTGGTTGGAATTGATTTTTGGTATAGTATAGAGACCTATTTAAAGTTTAGAGAACCCATTAGAATTGGAAAAAATTTGGGATAATTAATTTGTTCATTAACTGGAGCGATAAGCAAATCCCTTCCAATTAAATACTGTAGCGGAATCCATCAATTGGTGAAATGGAAATGTCCTATATGTGCCATGAATTGCAACAATGAGGATATATATTAAATGCAGTAGCAATGTAGTGACACTATTTTCTTTCCACTGCAGCAAAACAAAGATATTAGGATATGAATTGGTAACATAATATATTCATGTGTAGGACAGGCGAATGAAGTATATATGCAATTTTCCACTTTTTCCTGTAGCGAATTACATTTTATAAGAGGCAAATGTAGTATTTCTTTCCCAGTAGCTGTAGCTGTAGCGGTGCATCTTTAAGTGGCATTGGGAAGTATATCTTATATATAAGAAATTGAATGGCTAGGAAAAAGACTATATTGCCCCTCTTGCCTCACAGCTTTCCAAGTGTTCAATGCCTTCCCTTACACGTGTTTTTTTCCTACGTGGCTGGCTCTGGCTTGAACCCTGCTTTTTCTCTTTTGCAAATTTATGATTTCTTCAAACGAGCTTCTATATTTTCACTTCCTTATCCATCTGATCCTGGGGTCATCGTGATTCTTCTTATTCACAACAAAATTCTTCAAATAACAAAACCCTAACCGAATCCGACAAAGCTATCGATCTCAATCCTGATTTCGTATCGTCGCAAAGCTACAAATTTCTTTGTCTTTCCATTTCATATCTAACGTTTTGTTGTTGTTCTTTCAGGAATTATTGAACTAGGTTTCGACGGATAAGTCAATGTTTTGAAGAATGATGTGAACAAGCTTGCAGAAAATCGGGCGGTGGGTATGATTTTGGTGATTCTCTTTCATTTTTTTTAGGGTTTCTCAACTGTGTGTATGATTTCTCAACTGTTACCCATGTGTGTGCCAGTAACTTCATTTTTTATAAGAGTATTGAAAAAATTGTAAATTTTTGTTATTTGAGGAATTTCAGGAGCTTGAAACACTTGCAGATCCAATGAGAAAATACGTTTCAGGAGTTGTGAAAAAGGTTTTGTTTTTTTTATGCTTTGCTAAATGATTTGAAATTTTTTTTTATTGCTATGTGTTTGTGATATTTACAGTATAAAAATGGAGATAAGTTGAAATTTTGCAGGCCTCTGCACTTTTGATTGTTAGGGTTTTGACTGATTTTGTTATTGTTGTAGGATTTTATGGGAAAGTTACTGTTATTTTGATTTAGACCTATGCTAAGATTCACAATGATACTAATCTTGATTTACCATTGCAACAGGGCACGATAAATATAGTTTTCAGGTATGTTATTATTTTTTCATTTTCATTTGTTTGTTTTGCAGTACAAAGGGTTTTCTGTGAATAAGATTTGAATATGGTGTTTACCTCTAAAAGCAGTTGTTAAACTTTTTGTTGATTTTATTGTTGTTCCTTTGCACCGACATGCTTCATTTTCAAGTCATGCTCTATTGTTAGGCCCCAAAGCTATATTTATATAATGTTGAAATACTTTCTCTTTTGATGCATAGATACATTCAGCAGCACAATGAAGTTGATGCTTCTGCTCTTGGAATGGGTATTTATTTTTCTCAAACCTAAATTTTCCTATTTTTTCTTTTGATTCGGACAATATTCACAATATTCCTTAAACATTTTTATATTTTAATGTTAATTGATATATAATATATTTTATAAAAATATTGACATGAATTGGCACAACTATAGCTACAATTGTAACGATCACCGATATTTTGAAGAACAATGGACTTGCCACTTAGAAATGTAAGGTTTTTTTTTATATAATGTTATGTATTTTATGTATTATTTATTTATATATTTATATGGAAACAGATCTTTATATGGTATTTTCTTAAGATGCCTTTTAAAAATAAATAACATTTTTTGTAGGAAAAATCAAAGCGGTGAAGGTAAGATGATGAATGGAGAGATGTTGAAGAATATAAAGAAATTGGTAGATGATGAATGGAGAGATGTTGAAGAATATAAAGAAATTGGTATTCGATTTCCTGGTTTTAGTAATTTTGTAACTTACCAAGTTTTGGTGGTTTAGTTTTTAACTTTCCATTGTTTACTGATAGCTACACTGTTATTGAATCTAAATATAAATTGCTTATGTATAGTTCTGTGGCTAAGATTGAATCATTCCATTTAAGAATCCTGCAGGTTGATACACTTCCTGCACACACAGAGTGGCCTGTTATTATTTAGCAAAGCTAAAATTTCCTTACTTTTTTTCATGTTTTTTTATTAAAATTGATATAGTTAGGCATTAATTTAGGACATAATTAAAATTGAAATTGATGTAATTTCAAAGACTCATTGTTGATGTTGCTTCCAATATTAAGGTTCTGAGTTTGATGCAATGTTTTAGTTTTTAATTTTCTATTGTTTACTGTTAGCTGCACTTTTATTGAATCTAAATATAAATTGGGTTTTTTTACTAAGATTAAATCATTCCATTTGAGAATTTTTAAATTGATGGTAGCACTACTCTTGGAGATAAGTATTCAATGTTTTTTTATCGAACAAATTACTTCGTTTGCTTTTGGTATAATCACATCAATGCTTTATTTTCAAAATCTTTAGTGCAAGCGTAATGTCTATTAATTGGCGCCGAGTGTTGCATCGGCACATCATCTATTGGTATTGTTTGACATTTTAATGCTCTAATTTCTTTGATTTTGTCTCTGTTTGCAATTGGTAAGTTACTGTTATTTTGTTGTAGACCTATGCTAAGAATCACAATGATACTAATCTTGATTTACCATTGCAACAGGGAATGACAAATATAGTTTTCATGTATGTTATTATTTTTGCATTTTCATTAGTTTGTTTTGCAGTACAAAGGGTTTTCTGTGAATCAGATTTGAATATGGTGTTTACCTCTAAAAGCAGTTGTTAAACTTTTTGTTGATTTTATTGTTGTTCCTTTGCACCGACATGCTTCATTTTCAAGTCATGCTCTATTGTTAGGCCCCAAAGCTATATTTATATAATGTTGAAATAATATCTCTTTTGATGCAGAGATACATTCAGCAGCACAATGTTTTCTGATCGATGCGGTCGAAAACCTGTCATCGATGCATTTTCTCGGTGTAAGTAGATATTTTCTGTAGCATATGAATGTGTTGTTTTCTATAATCAATAATGCTTATTTGTTTTTCAATTTTATTTTCAACACACTATTTAGCCTTAGTATGAGTTTTTGGATGGTTGTAATCACGAGGTTTCTTGTCGGATGCTTGAATGGTGTGATTGGACCAACTAAGGTACTAAAAGTTATTAATATTTTTTCATCTGCTGCACCAGGTGTTTGAAAAAACTCCTTTGTTTGATAGGCTTATGCTATTGAAATTTTTCGAGAAGAACACCAAGCTTTTGGACTTTCAACGACATGTCTCGCCTGCGATTATGTACTATACAACAACAATTTACAATTGCGATTAAGGTCACAATGTTCGTATTTTATATGTCTTTGCAACTGCATTACAACTACAATTTAAAAAATCTGTCCAATATGAGCTATTAATAATAATGAATTTCATCATAATGATTATAAGAATGATTATAATATGTTCATGATATTACTTTAATAATTATTTTAACTGCATGTGGGTGAATGGAAGCTTGTGAATGTCTCAAGATTGCCAGGTTGGACAAAGCCAATCTGTATTGGAAGGCATGCTTTTGGTGATCAATATAGGGCCACTGATGCCGTAATTAAAGGACCTGGAAAGCTGAAGTTGGTGTTTGGTATACTTTTTATTTTGGATGGTTTCACAATACTGTATTACTATATACTAAGGATTGTCAAGTTAAAAAGCATGTTGTCACTTCCTCTAAAGCTGGTTTTTCAGTATTAGTTTATGTTGCCACTGATGATTATTTTTACGAATTCTTCTATTTTAGTTCCAGAAGGCAAAGTTGAGACCACTGATTTGGAGATTTATAACTTCACTGGTGAAGGAGGTGTTGCATTGGCTATGTACAACACCGATGAGGTTGGATCTTCCTTTTTGTTTTATTAGTTTTTGTTTGATATATAATATTTCAATGAAATCTGCTGGTACTGAATTATCTATTTTTTGGTATGTAATATAGTCTATTCGCTCTTTTGCTGAGGCGTCTATGGCAACTGCTTTTGAGAAAAAATGGCCACTTTATCTTAGCACCAAAAATACAATTCTTCAGAAATATGAGGGAAGGTATGCTATTTATTATTTTATTTCTTATCTATTTATTTAATTTCATAAACCATTGCTATATTGATCCTGTTTAATTATATACATTTATTGGTTAAATATTCAAGGACATATTTCAAGAAGTCTATGAGGCTAGCTGGAAATCAAAGTATGAGGCTGCTGGTATATGGTGAGTGGATGTGTATATTTTCTTTTTTTGACAAAAAACTATTCTATTGATATCATTGTTTATACATTTATCTAATGGATTTCGAAGGTATGAGCATCGCCTCATTGATTAGAAATAAATATAATGTTCAAAATTGCTTGTAGTTATTTTGCAATGATCTTTATGCAAATGATGTTTATGCAAATCCGATCAAATGTTCTCAATGATTGCGCAGTTCAGTTGCAGAGTTATCGTGTAATCGGGGAGGGAGCACATCAGTCAGTTTATTAAGTTGTTGCTTTCTTGCGTTTGGTATTGGAAAGACATGAAATAGTGGATGCTTGAATAATTATTTTTACAATCTGATATATGCAGGTTTCTTTTAAGTTTACTGGACAAGATCAAGAAATCAATCTTTTGGGTGATGGTACTGAGAAACCTGAGGGAATGCTCAAGGATATTAGCTGAACAAGTAATTTATATGTGATAATGGTTTATGACATTATAAATACCTGCATGAAATCAATTATGACTTGATGCTGCATAGAATATAAAATAAAACACATGACTTGATTATTTCTCTGTGCAGGTGGTGGATTTCAAGAAGTCTGTCTACAAGGAAGTACTTGCTGCAATATTTTGGGGAAATTGGTATCAATTCACCACGACGGTACTTCAACGTTGTTTTTTACACTGGTAGCTCTAATATTTGGATTCCATCTTTCAAATGCATATTATCAATAAGTTACTCACGCATTTGATTGTGACGAAGCATGCTGCTGCTGTCATTGGGAATAATATTATAGTCGTTGGTGGCGAGGCGGGTACCGGTTTGTTAGATGATGTGCAGATATGGTATGGCTCAATTTTAGTGATGCAAGTGGATGTGGTAAATCCTTTAATCCAGAAATGTAGAATAATGTTTATAGACATATGTAACAATATTACAATGACTGTTTCAAACAATACTTTGGAATATTGGTAGGATTGTATACTATCAATTAGTACATTATAGGAATTATCGTGGAAAAAATTACCGAATTTGTCTGTTATTCCTATTTCTTTTTATGTTTGTTTTACTGCATAAGTTTATTGTTAAGGTCTGTATATATATTAGTGGTACATTAAAAAATTAAAACGCTAAAGTACTTAAATTTGAGTGAGTTTAAGGATTAATATTTATAAACAAGTAGTTTCTCTCATTTGATGCATGATTTTTGTTTTTGTTTTTTGTTTTCTTAAATCACTTTGAGAATTGAAGATTGTTTATTTGTAAAAAAAATTGTTTTTGTTGCATTTATTAGATCAAAAGGTAAACATGAACATTATGATTGATCAAACACTTTGAAGTTCTATGTTAAGAAAATTTAGGAAGTGATAATTACTCTTTTTTAGCAAATAAATTCTACTATAGAAATAATGTTTTTAAAAAAAAAGTACATTTGGCTTAGAAAAAGAGTAATAATTATTTTTTATTTATATATTTATAACTATCTTCAATCATTTTTGTTATGGTCTTCATTCAGAGAGGTGCTGTCAGCCTCAGGCGCAACATGGTTTTCTTTACACGTCTTTATTAGATTAGCCTCAGACCCAACATGAGTTTCTTTACACGTCTTTGTTTGATTATCTAAATATATAACTATATGTGGTCTTTCCTCTAAATATATAACTATATGTGGTCTTTCCTCATTGCTTTCATATAAGATTATAGTACAATTTCTCCCTCCACGTTGGCAGAATTAATTATTTGTTCCTTTTAACCTTTTTTTCAATTCTAGCTACCAGCTACTATTTTCAAAATAGGGTCTATCTAAATTTGCACTTCAATGTATTTCTTACATTTAAGCAAATCAGAGAAAAATATGTCTTTTCAATTTTATAAATTTGATAAATGGAAGGAATAAAGGTCCAAATTTAAAGAATACATAACTTACAGCGTTCTTTCACGATCTAGAAATCTTTTATACAAACTAAGTACAGAAGTTAAACTCTTATTGAAATGGTTCATATTGGATTCAACAAAAATCAATTCGAATGCCTTCTAGCCAATGGAAAAATTCAAATTCATATATAATATCAAATAAAATAGTAATCAATAAAGAAAACCGATTCATTGTCTTTTTTGTGCAATGAACATTGCAGCTACCAATGGATATTATTACTCATACAATGCAGTATTACAATAATTTTGAATTTTAAATTATATTTTATCAATTAGTACATAAATATTTGTTAATTTTATATGTATTATGTATTAAGTTGTATAATTAATAATTGTGAATGTTATTTTTTATTACAATATACGAATTATATAAAAATTATACAAAAATTATATTTTTATTGCATATTTATGATTAATATTTCTATATAGAAAATAAGAAAATTATTAAATAATTAATAAAAAAATTTAATTATCATAAAAAAAATTCATATATGCAATCATTTCTAATTTAAAAAATGAGCATATTTTCAATGGTAATTAGGTTGTATTTGTGAGAAGAATAAAAAAATTTAATTTTTTTAAATGCATATTTATGAATGAATGATATTTAAGGCATAAATGCTTGATAATTTATAGTTATAATTTATTAAATGCTTTTATTGTTGATCAAGTATGAAGAAAAAAATGTAATTTTTATTATTTAAATATGAAAAAATATATTATTGATCAAAATATGGTCAAATACATGGTTTTATATACAAAAACAAATTTATTGTTAATAAAAAAATTTTGATTTTTATAAACGCGCCTAAAATGTACTAATTATCTAAATATGTCTAAAATATATATTCTTTATTATGTTCATTATAAATGACAATTAATTAATATTTAAATTTGTTATCTAAATTTATTGACGATATTTTTAAATTAAGATGCAACACTTTTCTAAAAATGATAATAATATATCAATTTAAAAAATCATAAATTTTCAATAAAAATAAATTAAAAATAATAGAGGTGAAGTGTTGATTATGACCATCTAAATAAATTCAAAAGTGATAGTGCATATTTTAATATTGTATTATATTCATTCTTATTTTTTTAGCGTAATGTATTATATCAATTATAAAATAATTGAATTATTTGTAGCGTAATGTATTATATCGATTATAAAATAATTGAATTATTTGTAAAAGAAAATTAAATGAAAGGTTTATTTAGTGAAACATTAAATGTTTTGTATTTTTGAATTTGAAATGTCATTTGTATAATTTTGGATGTAATATATTTTATTATGTATCAAAGATAAATAAATATGAATTTGACAAAAATAGATAAATAATAACTTATATTAAATTTTAAACTTTTGATATATTGTTAGTATTATTTTGCATCATTTGTAGTTTACGATTATTATCACAATAATTATTACTATTTTGTGCTATTATAGAAAATAAAAATAGATCTTTTTAAAATAATGTATGAAATGCTAATAGAATGAGACATAAAATAAGATGAGTGAAATGCATTTCAATTTTCTAGAATACAAATTAGTAACATTATAAAGTATAATATTGTCATTTAGAATAAATACATAAGTAATGTATGAATTAGATAGTATAAAAATTGTATGATAATATGAAATATTTTTAATTATTTTATGATCACAAAAATAAAACTAATATATAATTATTGATTCAAACATGAAAATTATATTTATTTAAAATTTTAGTAAATTCTATTTTCTCATGATATAAAACAAATGTGTGTAACACCTGTACTCGGCCATCACACGGGTACTAATATGGGTATCGCACGAAATAGATATTCATAATAATACTTACCTAAAATTTATTTATTTATGTTAATAATATTTATTTATACAATTAAAATAATATTTACTAATACTATAATATTATTTGATATTTATAAAACTTAATTATTGCGTAAATATTTTTATAAAAATATACCAACCGATGTCTGCGGGTATTTATTCTATTTTTTTATATATAAATTATATTTGATTTAATTTAAATATCAAATAATAAAAAAATAAATAGGGTAAATCTATATAATTAATAAAATAATAAGTTAAGATATATTTGATTTAATTGATATATCTTAGATGAAAACTTATACTTAGAACAGGAAATATCCATCTTTCGTCGCCAAATCTTTTTCTAGCTTCATATGATAAATCACCAAATAGATAAAGATAGATTATTTAATTAATTAATTAAAATTACTTAACATAAAAAAAAAAGTAAATCTAATAATTTTTTAAATATGAAAATCTTTTAGTATTGTATTATGTCGATTTTTTATGGTAACATGTATTATATCGATTCTAAAATAATTGAATTATTTGTAAAAGAAAATTTCAAATAAATGATTCATTTAATAAAACATTAAATAATTTGTATTTTTGAATTTCAAGGATCATGTGCATAAATTTGGATTCAATACATTTTATTATGCATTAAAGATAAATAAATATGAGTTTGACAAAAAATATATATGTATTAAATATAATTAAATTAGAATATATATATATATATATATATAAGCAATTATATGATTATTTATAATTAATATATATAAGAAAGTTTTAATATTTTATGTTATAGAAAGTTTTTTTTTTTTTTTTTTTTGAATCAAGAGAAATATATTAATTCAAAAAAGAGCAATATACACAAGGTGATCCCCTAGGATCCAACCTCCAAGCACTAACATTACATCATTAATCTAGGTAAGTGGCTCCTAATCTTTTTACATTGCCACCCTCTATAGATCACATTATCTATAATATTTGACACTATACTATTTTTATCCACTTTGTTGTCAAAAACTGTATCATTTCTAAGTTTCCATATACCGTATACGGTTTCAGCGATGCTCAACTTTAAAGTATCATTCTTCCATCCTTTATTCTTAACAGCCATACTAGCCCAATTCTTCTCCTCCGTCCAACCTTTAGGATCGTGCTCAACTTCCAACCACATCAGCACTTCTTTCCAAATCGGTGTCGTGACCTTGCAGCAGAAAAATAGGTGGTCATGGCTTTCCTCTTCCTCATGGCAAAGCATACAATTAGTATCTTGGATCATCCCCATTTTAAACAATCTGTCCTTGGTTGGTAACCTGTTATGGCAAGCTAGCCATAGACAGAAAACAGCTTGCGGCCTGGCTTTGTTCCGGATAAGCATATTTCTCCACGGAATCCTTTGGTCATCATCAATTAAAACATTATAGAACAGAGTGGCTTTGAACCTCTGCTTCTCCATGGCTCGGTTCCACACATCCTGCAACAGCCCTATTTTTTCTCTTTGTTTCATGATGGCTTGGAAGATCCACGAGTGATGATTCTTACAAATATGTTCCATAACCTGTCCACCTTTTAGGTAGTAGGTATGGATCCACTTGACCCACATGTTATCAGACTTCATACTTAAATTCCAAAGACACTTAAGCAAAAGTACCTCATTCCAGACATGGAGGTTTATCAGCTGTAAACCACCCTGCTTCAAAGGGCTCCAGACTTTTCTCCAAGCAACTGGACTTTTTTTACTCACTTTGTCATTTCCATTCCATAAGAAACTTCTACAAATCGAATCAATCTTCTTGATCACAGTGCTGGGAATCGGGAGACACTGCATCCAATATTTAGTGATAGACCAAGCTATACTCCTTATAAGTTGTAACCTGCCAGCATAACTGAGAAGTCGAGAGGACCAGTGATGAATTCTCGCCACAATTTTTTCCACCAGAGGCATATAATGGTTGACAGATAATCTTCTGCTAGAGAGAGGCACTCCAAGGTATTTGAAGGGGAGAGTCCCTTCTAGGAAACCAGCTTCATCCTTCAATCTCTCTTTTTGCTCTCTATCAATACCTCCAAAATACATTTTGCTCTTATTATCATTCATTTTCAATCCTGTAGATCTAGAGGATTTTTTCAGGCAAGACAACATCATTTGCATAGAAATAAGGTCTCCCCTGCAAAATAGGAGAACATCATCAGCAAAGGTAAGGTTGGTCAGTTTCACACTTTCACATTTAGCATGAAAGTTGAAATTGGGGTCCATTTGCATTTTGTGTAACAGCCTGTTCATGTACTCCATAATGAGGACAAATAGAAGAGGTGATATAGGATCACCTTGTCTTATACCTCTTTTGGCCTGTAACATATCAGTGTAATCACCCATCACATTAAATCTGTAGCTCACTGTCCTTACACTGGTCATGGTCCACAGGATAAATCTTTTAGGTATGCCTATCTCTTTCATGATGCACTCCAAAGCCCCCCAATTAACCATATCATAAGCCTTCTGAAGGTCAATTTGTAGCATGATTCTAGGAGTTCCCCCTTTCCTAGTATAACCTTTGATAAGCTCATAGGCTAACATTATGTGGTTGTGGATATTTTGACCTGACACAAAAGCAACCTGGCTGTGACTGATCACAGTTTGCAGGACCTTCCCCAGTCTATCAGTCAATATTCTAGAGATGATTTTGTAAAATGTGGTGCAGACCGCAATGGGTCTATAGTCCTTCACCTCATTCGCATTATTATTCTTAGGAATCAAGGAGACCACTGTACTGTTAAAGGCTTTGTAAATGGTACCTGTTTGGAAGAATTCATTGACAACATCAATGACATCATTCTTAATAATACTCCAGCTGGCTTTAAAAAATTTAGCCCCATAACCATCAAGGCCAGGTGCCTTTAGGTCTCCAAGTCCCTTCAAAGCCTTGGTAATGTCATCCTCATTGATGTCTTTGACCAGATACTCCCTCTGCTCCATATCCAGTTGTTTCCCCATCCTCATGGCCTCAATGTCAATGCACTCCAGGTTATTGTCATCTTTCCCCATCAAGTTACTATAGAACTCAAAGATGGTATTTCCAATCTCCTTGTTATTATGAGTTATAGTGCCATCTGTCTTTTTAATGCTGTTCAGGTTGTTGGACTGCTGTTTAGCTTTAATAGCAGCATAGAAGTAAGAGTTGTTTCCATCACCCTTCCTTAACCAATCTATCTTAGACCTTTGCTGCAGGATCTTTTCATCAAGTTCATTAAGGCTAATCACTTCCTCAGTGAGCTCCCTAATTTTCACAATTAGCTCCTTGTTCATCCTGTTGTCACAAAGCTCCTGCTGGCCTAGCTTAAGTTTGTCTCTAGCTACTTGCAATTTCTGCTTCAAGTCAGAAAGAGGTCTGCTGAACTCCCTCAACTCTTTTTGCAATCTTTTTAACTTTTGCCAAAGAACCATCATAGGCCTTCCATTTATAGGAACCTCCCAGCTTTTCTTAACCACCTCATTATACCCTGGAAGATCAACCAGGCAGTTGCTGAACTTAAAATGCCTCTGAGTCTTTCTCTTTTCATCCTTGCCAGTCACCTGTAATAAAGCATGGTCAGAGATATTGGGGGGATGGATCTTCAGTTTGACATCTATATTTTCCTAGAACCAATCAGTATTAGCCATCATGTGATCAATTCTAGAGTAAATGGTGTTGTCCACATGCTTGTTCGACCAGGTAAAATAGTCTCCAGTACTGTCCATTTCATTCAAACCAGTCACCTCCATCATTCTTTGCAAGTCTATAAATTCTTTTTCAGTGACCATATTGCCACCCTCACGATCTTGAGCTTTCACAACATTGTTGAAGTCACCTATTACACACCAAGGCCCTTGAAGGTTCCCATGAATGCTCTCAATCTCATTCCATAATATCCTCCTGCTGGCCACTTGATTATGAGCATAGATTGCTGTAAGCCAATACTTAAAATCACCTTTAGAATCATACACACCACAATGAATATACTGACTGTTACTCTGAACATATCTCACATCAACAACAGTGTTATCCCAGTGAATCCATATCCTCCCATTAGGATGATCTTTGTAATTATCCACATGCTTCTCATAGATCTTCAATTTGTCTCTAATAGTTTTGGCTTTGGTTTCTTTCACTCTGGTTTCTAACAGAACAATGATAGTAGGTTTAAGCTCAATGAGATGGGACCTAATCTCACAAATTTTACCTACTTTATTGAGTCCCCTTATGTTCCAAGAAACAATCATGGATCAATGTTTGATAGCACAAGGGGGTCATTCAAAACCTCAAGTGCTTCAAAGCCATTGCTACATTTAGTTTTTCTTGGTGAATCAGTACGACTAATATTACCTCTTGTTGGTTTCTTCATCCTTGATCATGCCTCACCATCATCGTGATTCTGTTCCTCTTCAGCATGTTGCTTGGTGGAAGTTACTTTGTCCTCTTCAGTGGTTGCAGGCTGCTTGGTGGTTACTATGTCCTCTTCAGGGGTTGCAGGTTGTATGGTGGTTTCTTTATCAACTTCAGGGGGTTTAGGTTTAGGCCTCCATTTCTGAATTTTTCCCCGATCTCCACACTTATGCCCCAACTTTTGGCACTTTTCACAGAAAATTGGTCGCCATTCATACTCTACTGGTTGCTTTAACACTCCTCCTGTGCAATTTCTGATGGCTACCTCCTTGATCAAGTCTTGTGTTATGTCCACCTCTACCAAGATTCGTGCATACGATACACGAAGCTTGCTTGCTGTACATTCATCAGTCACCAGGGGTGTACCTAGAGCACTCCCAATCTTGCTAAGACTCTTGGCTCCCCAAAGTTGGAGGGGAAGGTGTGGCAGCTTTATCCAGATTGGCAATATTCTCAATAGGTCTTTTTTCAGATTGAATTCTGGCCTCCATTCTTTCAGAATCAATGGACAGTTTCTGATGGTATAGGGTCCCTTCATCATCACCGCTTCTCTATCTTCGTGCTTGTTGAATCTTGCAAGGAAATACCCTTCATCATGGTAGTATAGATCTGGAATTTTGACAAAATTCCACATTTTCAGCATGAAATTCTTCATAGCATTCATACTCAGATCTTCCCCCACCACATAGACGATTAGCGCATTATCCCAAAATCGAAGTTCCGATTTTGTGTCTTCTTGATCTATTTCTACTTCCATAGTTCCATCGACCATCTTTGGTGCAACATACTCCATTGCCAAACCTTTCGAAGGGTTCCGGTTATCATTAAGAACGTCCACCCAAAGTTTCCGTTCCTCCGGCTTGGTTTCCTCTTCTGCCGCTAGGGTTTTCGGTTTTTGGGTTACGGTCTTCTCCTCGCTATTGTTTTCCTCCTCCTCATGGTGTATCTCTTCACAAGAAACTTCATCATCTTGAATCGTTGTTGCCTCTCCCTGTGTCACGTTAACAGTTTGAATTTCCGGTGGCGGTGGCGGTGGCGGTGGCGCCGTAGATTTCGGCCTCCCCCGCCCTCGTTTCGTCATCTTCCCCTCACCAGATTCAAAATTTTTTTGTTATAGAAAGTTTTAATGTTTTAATATATAAGAAAGTTTTAATATTTTAATGTTATAGAAAGTTTTAATGTTTTAATGTCATACTCATAGAAAGTTTTAATTTATTGTTTTAAAAATAAAATAAAGAAATAGAGAGAATAAATATGTTTTTGAAAGATTTTTTATCCAACATGTCTACTCAAATTAGTTTTTTAATATGAAAGATTTTACAATTTTGTATAAAATATAAATTTCAAAAGAGTTCTATTTTTATTTACAAAATTTATTACTCTATAATTTTATTTTTTTATCATGTATCAAATCATTCTTACTATTATTACTAAAGCGTGTGTGCCACACCAGTACACGGACAAACACACGGGTGCTGATATGGTACAACAATAATGACTCAAAATTTTATTTATTATAAACTATTTTGGTAAGACAATTTTATTTTTCTTATTTATATTTTTTATTACGTTTTAAAAACAAAAGTGTACGAACCACACAAGTACGCGGACAAACACACGGGTACTGATATTAAGTTAATTATTTAAATATTAAATAATAATGAGAACAACTTTATTATTGATTTGAATATTTTATTTATTTCTGTTACTAATATTTATTTATACAATTAAAATAATATTTTCAAATACTATGTTATTAGTTGATATTTATAAAACTAAATGATTGAATATATTTAAAATTATTTTTAATTTGAGATACAATTTTTTTAAACATAATGTATGAAAAATTGAAATATATATTATTGATGTAAAAATATTTTGGTAAAACAATTTTGTTGTTATTTTAAAAATATGTTTTTCTTTTAAAAATAATTAACTATTTTGGTAAAACAATTTGGTTTTTCTTATTTATAGTTTTATTATATTTTAAAAACAAAAGCGTGCGTGTCACACCAGTACCCGGACGAACACGAGTATTTATTTATGTTGATAATATTTATTTATTAAATTAAAAAAATATTTACAAATACTATAATATTATATGATATTTATAAAACTAAATCATTGCATACATATTTTTATAAAAATACCAAACGATGCCCGCGGGTCTTGATTCTTTTTTTAAATCTAAATTATATTTTTTATATTTATTACTTTTAATTAATCCTATTTTAAAAATAAATCAAATGCGCTTAACACACCATAATAGGGCAATCACACGTGTAGGCCTGTTACCGGTCCGGTTCGGACCGGATATTGAGGGACCCGAAAAATGGACCGGCCATGCTACCGGGTACCCAGGAACCGGACCGACACAGTGATGGTTTTTATTTTTAACCGAAACCGGACCGGCTAAGTCGGGTAAACCGGACCGGATATTTTTTTTAATGTTGCAGATCCTGAACCGAACCGGAACCGAACCGGTCCAGAAATTTTTTTTTTTTTTAATTTTTTAAATTCAAAATAAATTGTTAAAAATACTAATTTTTACATTACTTTAAAATTACATCAAAATATATTCAAATTACACCAAAATGTTGTTCAAAATTGTTCAAATTACACCAAATTACATAAAAGTTACATCAAAATATATTCAAATTACACCAAAATGATTGTTCAAATTACATAATTAATAATATGCCTCAGAAACATTTTCATCATTGGCTTTGTAATGTTGTTCAAAATTGTTCAAATTACATAAAAGTTACATCAAAATATATTCAAATTACACCAAAATGATTGTTCAAATTACATAAATAATAATATGCCTCAGAAACATTTTCATCATTGGCTTTGTAATGTTGTTCTTGTAGAAGAAGCGGCACCCGGATCCTCACCAAAATGATATGCCAAAGGTTCTTCATGTGATTCTTCAAGCTACACCAATTAAAGCATAAGTAATATGGGACATAAACTCTATAATAAGTGAACTAAAATAGATCATAACATAAGCAAAAAATACTTACTAAGCTAGCAGTGCATCCCTTTTTTATTCCATACTTTTCCTTCACCCAATCACCCCCACAAAGTACCATTTCAACTGTCTTGGTTTTCATCGCAGCTCGTTTAGGATCAATAATCCTTTTACCGGCACTAAAGGTTGCTTCTGAAGCAACAGTTGTAACCGGAACAGTTAAGACATCCTTTGCTAGCTTACTAAGAACAGGATATTTAGCTTCATTCCCCATCCACCAAGTTAAAACATCAAACTTAGATGTAGGAGGAACTTTCAAGGGAGGCTCCTCAATATATAAATCAAGATCAGATTTTGCATTACTATTACCAACTACAGTTTCTAAATACATTTCAAAACTCCTCCTTCCCAAACCAGAACTAGACCCTACTTCAGATACAGGTGCAGTGCCACTGTCAGCATTGGTTCCATAGGTATCTTGATACAATTGGAAGAGGGATTTTAGGTTGGCTGCCAACTCTTGTTCATAGGTGGTGGCTTGAGTAGAATTTGGATACAAGAAGGGATATACCCATTTGATGAAGATCATTTTATACCTATTTGAACAAGTAGAGTTGTCAACCAACTTAAATTCACCTATTCTATATTTGCATAAAATATATTGAAGGGATAGTGGCCTCAGAATATATTGAAGGCAACATAATTAAATCCAAGGCTCAATTAAGTCACAACTCAAGAGGCAACTTAAAAGTAATTCTAGTCTCAATTAAGTCACAACTCAGGAGCAGGCAACCTAATTAAATTCTAGGCTCAATTAAGTCACAACTCAGAAAAATAATCATCATTGGCAAGTGGCAATACAAGGCCTCATGGTAAAATAAAAGCCTCAGTTCACATCATTAATCATCATTGGCAGATGGCAGAACAAGGTACATAGAAGAAAGAATCCATTCATAAACAAAGGCCTCAGTTCACATCATTAATCATCATTGGCAGATGTCAATACAAGGCAAATAGAAGAAAGAATCCATTCATAAACAAAGGCCTCAGTTCACATCATTAATCATCATTGGTAGATGTCAATACAAGGCAAATAGAAGAAAGAATCCATTCATAAACAAAGGCCTCAGTTCACATCATTAATCATCATTGGCAGATGTCAATACAAGGCAACATACAAACCAAGCAGATAGTTGCTACCTATGTCATTGCAAGTTGCAACTACCAAGAAAGAATTCATTCATAAAAGCAGGCCTCAGTTAACATAAATAATCATTGGCCAATGGCAACTAACTATCTACTTGTAAGATGTGCATACCTTGGATCAAGGACTGCACCAATTGATATCAATGTGTTGGACTCTGCCCAATACTTGTCATACTTCAATTTCATCTGATTAGCAAGATACTGCAGTTGAGGATTATTTGAGATGTCTGAAGGGTTATCAAGTAAAACCTTCACCCTGTAAAGCTCAGCCAAAAACAAGTTAGCAGTAGGGTAAGAGGTGCCACTAATAATGGAAGTAACATTAGCAAAAACCTCCAAAAACTTGCAAATATCATGGACATCTTCCCAATCATTCGCATCAGGTAAAAAATGGAGAAATGCACCATTTTCTTCAGCATATCTTGGCCACACTTCTCTATAATGGTATGCAGTGGACAACATCAACCAAGTTGAGTTCCACCTAGTCTTAGTATCCAACACTTGCATTCTGCCTTCAAGTTGCAATTCATCCACAAATTTCTTAAATGCCTTGCATCTAGTTTCAGAATTCAGCAAGTACTTCACCCCATTCCTAATCTTATCAACAGTCTCCTTAATCATGTCAAGCCCATCCTGAACCAATAAGTTTAAAATGTGTGCACAACACCTCACATGAAATAGTTTACCATCCAATGGTAGATTCCTCCTTCCAGAATAATCTCTTTTCAACCTAGCAATACAATTATCATTTGCACTAGCATTATCCACTGAAATTGAAGCCACCTTATCCCTAATTCCCCAATCATCCATCACCTTAATCAACTCCCTACACAATACCTCACCAGAATGTGGTGGGGGGACATTCTTAAAAGATAAAACCCTTTTATGAAGCTGCCATTTGGAATCAATAAAATGACCAGTCACAGTCATATAGCCAATTCTCTGTTCACCAGACCACCAAAGGTCTGTTGTAAGAGAGATCCTATTAATCAAAGACATACTCTTTTTCATATTAACCCTCTCAGCCTCATAGAACACCTCACAGTCAGCTTTAACTTGTTGTCTAGTAATCTTTTTATACCAAGGATAAATTATTTTAAGGAACTCATTAAAGATAACATGATCCATAACAGAAAATGGATACTCATGACCTAAAACCATATGAGCAGCAACTTCTCTAACCCTACCATGATTATATGTCCAAGTTGCAATATTAGGAGTATTAGCATCACATACATTTAGCCTAGATTGTACAACTTCTTTATCAGTGTTACCTCTCACCCTAAGTTTCCTCTGGATGCAATTCCCTAAGTGTTTTTTAGCATTAGAAGTGCTCTTATATTTGGAATCATAAGTATACAGCTTACCACACCATCTACATTTCCATTTCATTGCACCTTCTGGCGTCTCAATAACATCCATCTCATTATGAACAACAGACTTCTTTGGACGAGGAGCTTTACCAATAGCATTAGCCTGGCTTTGTGAACCCTGACTTGGGCCTGGGGCAACTGGAGGTGTTGGCTCATCAGCAGAAGCAATAGTGGGAGTGTTTTGTGTAGTAGTGGGAGTGTCAGTTGGAACTGGAAGTTCCATATCAATCATCTCACCAATCTCAATATTCCCTCCATCCAATGTCTCCTCATCATAGCCAGCAGGATGATCTCCATCAAGTAACATATTAATGTCAATAAGGCCATCCATAGTTGGTGGAGTCAATGATGAACCTTGAAAAGACATGATACAAAATTAAATATCAATCAAACAATAATTGACTGTAACAAAAACAATACCAACCAAATTAACACAACCTCAGCAAGCAAGCAACACAACTTATTATCAGAACCTCAAGAACAAAATTTACATGCTATATATCCTCAAATCAAAATTATAGGCCGAACCCTAAGTAGAACCTCATCAAAAAAATTTATTCAAACGCCAAAACGTAACCTCAGCAAACAAGATACTACCTCAAACATGCAAACAAGAATATACAACATATCATAATAGAAAAAAATACTTGAAAAGTTTGGAAACATTACACTGTCACTAGCAAAATAGTTCTTTCTTTCTAGGGTTTCCTTCCACGGTTCAAAGAAGCAACAAGATAGAGATGAGATTATCAGAGATGATGCTTGAGCGACCGAGGGAGACGATTGGAAGAGAAGAACAAAGTGAGTGAGAGTGACTGAGTTGTGTGGGTGAGAGTGAGGTGAGACGAAAGAGACGGAGGCGAGAGACGGAGAGAGAGTGACTGAGTGTTTGAAAAAATGAAAAGAGAAAAAATGAATAAAACTTTAGTTTTTGGTTTTTATATTAAGACCAACCGGTTACTCATTGGATACTTGGTCCGGATCTTCTTTCTGGATACGGATAAAAAATTTATCCATTACTAGATCCAACTTCTAGCAGACCGGTCCAATGAACCGGTTCTCCGGGTCCGGTTTTCGGACCGGTTCTCGGTTCTAGAGAACCTATAACAGGCCTACACACGTGTAGTGATATGGATATCGCACGAAATAGACATTTGTAATAATACTTACATAAAATATATTTATTTATGTTAATAATATTTATTTATACAATTAAAATAATATTTTCAAATACGATAATATTATTTGATATTTATAAAACTAAATTATTACGTAAATATTTTTATAAAAGATACCAACTGATGTCTGCGGGTATTGATTCTATTTTTTTAAAATATATATTATATTTTTTTATATTTACTGTTTTTTATTAATTCTATTTTTTTTCCAAATTTTAAATAAAAATAAATATGCGTCACCGACGGGTATCCGTGCGAACGCACGGGTATCATACTAATATTTAGTAAATCAGAAATTTACTAATTTTTATTAATTATATTTTGTTTTTTTTAATTTTAAATGTAAACAAATATATTCTGAAAAAATACATTATAAAAACAAATATATTCTGAGAACAAATATGCGTCACAGACGTGTACCCGTGCGAACGCACGGGTATCATACTAGTATATGTTCGCACGGGTATCATACTAGTATATAATAAACCCTTAGGAAATGAAAAGTAGTATTGAGATAATTTTTCTTTTCTCTTCCCATCACAGTAGCGTGGCATTTGAGTGTATAAGGCAATGAATTTTATTGTTTCTTGCATCCCTGTAGCGCATAGGTTGTGAGAGGAATTGAAAGGTAGCATATGTCTTATAACTTATTATAGCGGTAATATTAATAAAATGGAAACATATGCTTTATATCCCCTGTAGCGAACATGTAGTCGAATGAATTTAGTGTAATTTTCCAAATACTGTAGCCATGCGCAGAAATAACCAAGTGGAAATACCTTTTTCCAACACTGTAGCGGACCAATATATAAATATATTAGGATATAAATGGTACCATGATATATACAATGTAGTGGCCATATATATATATATATTATTAGAATTTTTATTAAAAGATTAAATGTTTTATTAAGTATTAATTATTTAATTCAAATATTGATTATTTAATTTAAATATTGTTTATTTATTAGATATTGGTTATTTATTAAAATATGAATTGTTTATTTAACATATTGATTATTTATTGAATATAGAATATTTATTGAATATTGGATTCAATTATTGGTGATGGATTAATTATTCTATATTTAATCGGTATTGTGTGTTTTGTGAGTTGTGATTGAATCGAATTGATACTTGTGGATTACTTGCTAATTGTGGTGATGGTGTTTGAAACAAGAATGCCATGATTTTTTTAAAATGTGATTGTGTGTGCAATTGTGTAGTAATTCAAGTGTGATGAATTATTGAAGATATGCATGATATTAAGATTAGAGAATTGTCTTAATTGCATATTATTATTGAGTTGCATACGCATCATTTGTGTCAAGAGGCAATGCTTGCTAGTTCTGTGGGAGCTAGTGACTTGTCCCAAACCTAGAGCGGAGTTTGAAAGCTTAGAGAACGGGCTTTTGTGTGTTATTGGTCTAGAGAACGCACCCGGTTTAATGTAAAAACCGAAAAATAATAACAAGTGTTGGTACCACATGGCATGAGTTGCATCGAGTCTTGCATTGAGTCTCATCGTGTATATGTTTGTGTGATATGAGATTAAGTGTGTTTATGTGAATTGTTGAATTGGTGAATTATGAACTTGTGTATATACTTGTGAGTTGTATGGTTACTTGAGTAATACCTTGTTGATGAAATTTTGAAGTGTGAGAATAATTGTAATTATGTTTGTATGCTTTTAAATTAATTATTATCTTATGATTTCAATAATTATGTGAATTCTCACCCTTCTGTTGGAATGATGTTTTGTATGACATCGCTTAGGTACCGAGGAGTAGAGTTGCTTCTAGCGCGGGTAGCTGTTGGAGTAGCTGATTTAGTTTCTTTATTATGTTGGGTCGAGTCGTGCTCTGATCATGTAACACTGGGATCATTTCGGTTTATGTTTGAGAGATACATTATGTACTCTACTTTATGTTGCTATGTTTATTTGAATTATGTGGATTATTGGCTTGCATGCCTAAGTATTGATTATGAATGAGATGAGCATGAGACTTTCAGTATGTCATTTGAGATTAAATTAAATCCGCTGCTACATGCTAATGTGAAAGTGTATGTAAAGCATGAATTTATTTTAAGTGTTATTGAGCATGACAGGTGTTTGTGATGTTTTGAAATTATATGTGACACCCTTTTGTGAAATGCATGATAATTACTCTGATTTATCTATATATTTTCCGCGGGGTTTAAAAGGGTGCTACAAGTTGCACCTCATTCACTGGTTTATATTGGAATATGATACCATTAGTGGGCATAATAAATTGTCTAATTCAGAAGTAGACAATGATTGAGTCGAGCGTGTTGGCTTGAATTTTGGCCTATGTGGCTGAAAATAAACTAAAAGAGGACCTAGAGGTTGTGCCTCAACCAAATCTAGGTGTTGAAGCCATAACTGTTGAAACTGTTGAAACGTCAAAAGTTGGCCGGAATGGCCAATAAACCACTTCAGAAAGCTGCAGACTCAATTACATCTAAGACAATGAGCATTTGGGGTTTGAGAAAAACCCAACAACCTCGACCATAAGGATGCAAGCTCAAGATCGTTTGAAAGAAATACACTTAGAGGATGAGACGACCAAAAGGCCAACTTATATAAGTTTCAAAATCAACCCAAACTTGAGAACACAAATAATCAAAATATTGAAGGAATTTAAGGACTATTTTGCTTGGGATTACAATGAGATGTCAAGACGTAGTCGGGATACGGTGGAGTTAAAACTAATGATTTGAGATTGTTTTGATTTAATTTTCTACCAAACGCTTTGCCTTAAAATCTCAAGAACCCCTGATAAAACTCCCTCTCAATAGGGAACAACTAACCATCATCGAAATTCCATCTCTATGAATCGCTTGATGTGAGAGCTGACTAAACATCGTATGGAGTGATAAGATCACCAATGATCCCTAGTATCCAAAATCAATCGGGAACAACAAGACTGTTGAGCATAACATCTAGGTTAAAAATAATTGTTGAGCACCACCATCGATGCTAACGAGCAACTATTGAGTATTACCATCAATGCTAATAATTGTTGAAAACCACTGATGACTTCTCGGCAAGTGTACTGATAGTGTCACGGTAATAAAAGATCGAATCCACAGGGACTGTTTTTGAACAATACAATATTTGTGCAAAGTAAAGAAAACATAAAATAAGGGGGTTTTAGGTTGCAGAGCGAAAAACAAAATAAGAGTTTTAAAAAAGAATAATGAAAGCGGTCAGGTTGTGTATTGAATCCCCTAATCCTCTATTGTTGATGTTTGATGCCTTGTATGAATAGCCTTATCACTATAATCCCACGAAAAATTAACAAAATCATTATAACTGATCCCTTGCGAAATAACTCACTAATCACTACTCGGAGCTTCCTATCTCTAGTCCATCAGCGTAAGCAGGATTAGGCGATGTAAATAACGTTAATTCCCTATGACACTACTTGGGGTCTCCAATCCTAGTTAACCAACGTAAGCATCACAATTGCCTTAGGTTCAACACATAGGCTAAGGGTCAGTATTCCCTATGTTCCCAAAATCAATTTAACATAGTATCTCAAATAAAAAGCTTTAAGAATAAGAAACAATTGCATAGAATTATAGATCAAAGAGTTCATACAAAGTCAAATCAATATATAATCCAACTAACCTAGAGGAGTTTAGCTATTTATACTAAAAATTACACTACCAATTGAATAAAGAAGAATCGCATATGAATTCTCTTGAAGGTTTGACCTCCAATGGCTTCCAATGCTCTCAAAATCACCCTTGATGCTGTAAAAGTCATACCTCAGATGCCAAAATTTGTAATCCTTACAAAAGTGCAGAAAATCCCTTTTAAATGAGCTCAAAACGGGTCAGAAAAAGGCAACATCACATGCATTATATATGTATTTCACGCCCGATGCAGTCATGCAGCTAGTATATCCCTATCGCGCGTGTGATGCTGCGCGTGATTATTCCAGTAGCTGCACATTTTTGCTCCCTTTTTAACCTGATTTTTCACTAAGTCTAATTTCTCCATATTTAGCTATTTTTTCCTCATTCTTTGGTCTTTTTTCTTCCCTTTGGCTCATCTTTCACTTGTTTTTCCTTCGATTTTTCGCCTAATTTCATGCAATGATGGGCTATTATCAACCACCATTGATGCTAAAAGCTTCATCAATAAGACCATTATGGATCAACAAACCTCTTTTGCATACTCACAGTATATACAAGCTTTGCACAACTTTATAAAATTCATAATGAGCACTTTTAAAGCTGCAAAGAACTCCTTACAAAACAGATAAGGCTTTCACCTTTGGTACCTAAATATTTTTGGGTCCTGGTACGTTATTGATTTTAAGAGGTCTAGAGGTATTGCCTTTTTATCATCTTACTTTAATTGATTTCATATAACAAAAAGGCTTTAAATGGTCAAGCTTAATATAGAAAAAGCATTTATAAACAAGATAATTCAATTTCTTCTTATTTTTATATGCCTTTCTAAATGATTTATCTGGTTTAAAGCATAATCCAGTTTTATTCAAGGAAACCCTTTGTTTTAATAAAATAAAATCTAAATTTTATTTTCCTTTAGTAAATTTACTTAGGGTTACATGCAAACCAACTAGTTCATTTTCCAAAGAATCACTAAATCACATTTTTCTGATTTTAAGGATTTGTTTCTTATGCTATAAATTTCTTTACAAAGAATCTTATTTCTATTTTCCAAGAATTTAACATAATCCTTATGATCAACGATGTTTTTGTCTAATTTCTTATTTTCTTTAGCTAGCTTAACACCAAGCTTAAATATTTGATTATGAATTAGAGGATTAACCTCAATGCCATCATTCTTTGAAGCTTTGAGGCACACATGATATTCTTCATCATATTCTTATTTTTGACGAGGCACTTAATGAGAATCTTATGATGTATTATCCAGTATATTCTTGAAGACGTCTCTGCAAGAATCCCAGCAAGGATTTCTCGATGTTTCCACCATTGATTCTTAGTTTATTGCTTCCTCTATTTCACAGAAAACTTGATATGAGAGATCTTTGAAAATTATTCCAGAAGTAGACTCTTCGAAAAATCTTCTGGATGTTTACTCTTCATCATATTGACTTTTGTTTTATGAAGCTATTTTGAATATTTCACTAGTTATTAAAAACACAATTTTTTATAAAACGTCCAAGGGTTCCAAAGGTTGAGTACCATTTATGAGAATTACTATCATGCTCATTTGGAATTTCAACATCAATGGTTTGTGTGTTCATTCTCTCTTGCTCGATACTTGGAAAAACAACATAAATCATCTCACGAGTGTTACACACATCCTTGGAGAATTCACAAGTAAAGACATACTAAAATTACTTGGAACTTAAATATTTGATAAAAATATGTTTGAATTTAAAACCAAGTTTGACTTTTCTCTTATATTATTTTATTAAATAAAAATTAGGTTTGATTACTACCTCGTCATTAAAGGAGAGTGTAGGAATAAACAAACCATTGTTTAAAATATCCCTCTTTTAAAAATCAATAGCTTTAATAAAGTTTTGAAACCTAGCTTTCCACATTTCAAACCTATCACCATCGAACGATGGAGGTGTATCCATGGAAAGACTCATGTTAAAAATAAAAGTGTTTGCAGTCAACATCTTCCTCCTGAGACGATTACTCTTTAAACATGAGTTAGGCTCTGGTGCCACTTGTTGGACATGAGATTACTAACACAAGAAGGGGTGAATTCAATGAGTTTTAAAAACAATTTCTAAATTGAAAACTTAAAAAAAATAGAGTTTGAAAAAGTTTTTAAAACACACATGTTGTTCCTCTTGGATTGACTGTATTTTACAAAACAACAACATGGAGAAGTGTTCAAGTTTACTCAACTAATTCAAGATGATTTTCTGGTGCAGAAGGGACACGTGTTGGACCCGATGTCACAACATATGGGTACGACATTTTGGCCTTTCTCAACAGGCCAGATTCCTACATTTTAGGGAAATTTATTATTAAGATTCTACCGGGTTTTATTGCTTTTATTTGCAATATAATTATATGATTTGTTTGACAGTTGTAGAGATCAAATCAAATTTAAATAGAGATTTAAATATGAATTTGAATTATAACAAATCGAATCTTTCTGTTGGAGATGTTTAAGGAACAAATCATATCCAACTAGTTATGCAAAGATTCTAGACAAAATTAAAGCAAAGATCCAAGGAGAAAATCCCATAAAACTTTTGTTATATAAGGATCTCAAAACTTACATTAGAAAGCAATCAATACATTGAAGATATTAGAGTGATATGGTTTATTTAAGTCTTTATTCTTGTTGTATGTACACCTATAAGTTTCAATAACTTGGCATATAAGTTCCGTCTAGTTGAGTTGTAAATCGCCATCCAACATTGTGAATTGAAGTTGATCACTAAAGTTTAGGGATTGAGAGAAAGCAAGAAATTATCTCATATTTAGGGGGGGGGGGGTCCTAAATAGAAATCCATTGGGTAATGTTAGGAAGAGGCATTGAACATAGATGTTGTCGGTTCATATAAGACAAATTGTAATAAACTACTAATAGCGAATTTCCTTTATTGGGTTAGAAGTCAACCCTCCAGACGTATGTGTTGTTGCATCGAACTGATTTACCAATTAGTATGTACTTTACTGCTTTTCTGTTCCATCATCTTGTACAAGTTAGAATGTGTTAATTGTGTTAATTTTTGTTTAACTTGTCAAACCAGTTGTCTAGGACATCGCGTTCGACATATATCCCCTGAGGAACATAATTTCAATTGGCATTAGAGCAGGCACCCTAGTATGTTGGGTGAGCTCCAGGGAAGATAAATTCTTCTTAAATGGACTCAATGAAAGATGGAGAATCAGTCAACAAACCACCTGTTTAAGATGGCACCAACTATGATTATTGAAAGTCCATGATGGTTGCCTTACTTAAATCTTTGGGCAACAAAGCTTGGAAAGCTGTGATAAAATGGTGGAAGTATCTAGTGGTTACTTCTGATGATGATATACTAGCTTGAAACCAGGATCTGAATGGAATGGTGTTGAAGATGATGAAGCTCTTGGAAACTCCAAGGTTTTAAATGTTATCTTCAATGGTGTAAACAAGAACATGTCCATGATGATCAACACATGATCAGAAGCTAAAGAAGCATGGAAGATTCTAAAAAATACACATAAAGGCACATCTAAAGTTCATATGTCAAGGCTACAACTACTTACCACGAAGTTTGAGAATCTGAGGATGAATGAAGATGAGTCTATATGTGAATTACATCAGGTTACGTGATGTTGCCAACACCTCTTTTTCCTTATGTTAAAAGATGACCGAAGAAAATATTTCTAGAAAAATTCTCAGATCATTGCCTAAGAGGTTTGATATGAAAGTGACTGCTATTGAAGAAGCTCATGACTTGAGCAGTATTAAGGTTGATTAACTCATTGGCTCCCTGCAAACCTTTGAGATGGCCATCAATAACAGGTCTAAAAAGAAGAATGAAATGATAGCCTTTGTTTCTAACACTGAAGGAGATAGAATTCAAAGTGATAAAGAAGAAAGATTGTCTGATGATATAGCTATTCTTAAACAAAAATTCAACCAATCCTTGAAGAACCTGGAGAGAAAGTAGAGGTAAATTATCCAGGATAAGAGGTCCGACATTAGTCCCGAGGACAAAGGCAAGAGTGAAAAACAATCGAATAGTGAAGGCTTTGGCCATATTAAAGTTGAATGCTCTACCTTTCTAAATAATCAGAAATGGGGATTGTCCATCACTTGGCATGATTCTGATGATGAAAGTGAGGGAAAAATTTTAAACAATGTAATGGCTTACTATGGAAAATATGAGGCAGAAAGTGAGTCTGATGATAAAGACATGAAGTATGTGGAATTAGCTACTAATTACAGACATTTTCTCACCAAGTGAGTGGAAGTTTGCATGGAAGTGAAAAAATATAAGAAAACTATAAATGGTCTTCTACAAGAGAAGGTGAAACAATATACTACCATCATTGATCTAGAAGAAGAAGTTTCCTTGTTAAACTCCACGTTGGAAAACATGACAAAATTTATTGGTATGCTAAACAATGGGTCTGATATGTTATATGAAATATCGGAAGTTGAGAAAATGTCTAAAAACATGAAGGGAATAGGGTTTGACCCCTGGTCCATGAGCAAGAAGGACATAAATCTTCCTAAGAAGTTTGTTCCTCTTGAGAACAAAACTGGAAAGAACATGAAGTCTAACAAAAGATATCATCATTATGGAAGATATGGGCACATAAGGTTATCCTCAACCCTACTGTCAACTGAGATCCAAAAAAAAGGTAAGCAGACTCAAGCAAGTAAAGTGTGGAAACCTAAGGTTGAAGTCAAGGGCCTGTTAGCTCAATCATCTACTAAAATGTCTTGAAAGAATGATTGGTTTCTTGATAGTGGGTGCTCCAATAATATGATAGGAAAATAGTTTTTATTTGAAGTCAAACCTTTCCCACAAGGATATGTAACATTTGTAGATGTATGAAAAGGAAGGATCAAAGGTATTGGTAAGGTGGTCATGCCATGACTTCAATTCCTTGATGATGTGTTACTAGTAGAAGAATTGGTTGCAAATTTAATTTGCATAAGTCAACTGATTGATCAAGGGTTTAATGTGAGCTTCAACAAGGTTGAGTGTGTTATTACTAACAATAATCATGAAGTTTTAATGAAGGCCTCCAGATCCAAATACAATTTCTACATGTGGATATCTAAGCCAACTACTAGTGTGTTACTCAAGGGTGAGGAAAGCATAAATAAATTCAATGCTTGGAACTTTAATAAGTATGATATAGGAAGAATGTCTAACACGATGTTGGAACATCGTAGTCAACATAGAGCCTCTGAATGTAAATTGAGTCATGGTGAAAATTTCAACTACATACTTGAGTGTCAAATTAAGCAAATACAAGAAAATTTGATCGGTTATTGTAGAAAAATTGAAGTTGGAAAACTGAACGCCATTATTTCCATTTACGCGAGTGAGAAGTTATTGCAAAGGAGGCATGCAAAATGAAAGTTTCTCTCACTGGTATTCATTACCTTACAGGAAACAAGGCAATGTCTCCTCAAATTTCAAAAACTATATGCCATCACTATTCCAAAGAAATTTTACTACTTTAATTGGTCTACACCCACTGATTGTCTCTTCCATCAAAGAATCTCTAACATGAGTCAACAATCTGATTTTAACAACATCTCCGAGCCTAATCTAATCACAAACTCCTAAGGGGTCAAGATGTTAGGAGAAGAATGAGCTTCATTGAAACCTAGGTTTTCTGAATCAATCAACATGGTAGAAAAAGATCAAGTCATTCAGGATGTTGTGCCTCTTAAGGTGATCATTCCAGTGTATTTCCCGAAGAAGAAGGTCAAACGTACTGGTGTCAAGAAGGTAAGAACTTCTAAAAAGGTGAGTTCATTTGTCTACGAGCAATCTGAGCATGATTTGGACTCTGTCATGAGAGATATTGATGCTTATATTGCTAATGATGATATTGAGTATGATGAAATCAACACTGACCAACTTGTTGAACCCAATGTTGGACCTTCTGGTACAACATCTGGTGAACTTTGTGAGCCACACACTGAACCCTTTCCTATCACTATGAATGTAGCGATTCTTGATAAATGTTAGAATAACATCCTGGATGGAAAGGAAATTTCATATGATTCTTCAAGTGATGAAAAACCTCAAATGAAAAGGACATATGCTTAAAGAAAGAAGAGTGTGGTAGTTGATCAAGCAAATAAGAAGACAAGCAATAATGCAGTAATCAACATTGAGGAAAATGACAGTGAGGATGATGACACCCCTTTGCCAGCATAATGAAGGAAGGAAAAGAAAAGGCTATTAAAAACATAATTTTGAAGATAAAACTTATGGTGTCTAGTGATTAAAAGTCAGATGCTAAAGGATATGTCCAATACATCATGCCCCCTACAAGAAGGAAAGTTGGAGGAAAGAAGATTTTTGTAAACATTGGTGTTTCCCCTCTAGATAATGTGTTATTCTATTCTAAATCTAGTGATCAGAAGTAGAAGTTTGTTGTGCAAAAGAGGATTGCATGGGAAAAAGAACTAGATTAAGAACCCTTGGGTCGTAGAGAACTTATGAACCTAATAAAGGCTGCATGATTAATGAATAATATCACATAGATGGGTCCATGTTTTGAAAAACTTATGAGTGCAATATTAAAGGACGTCGGGAATATAGGAAGGTGTATGTTAGAGAAAAATGTGTAAAGTTCTCACCATTTGTCGTTAATGAACACTTGAAGAGAAGTAAGTCTGCAGGATCTGAGAAATTTTATCTTGACGAGATAGCCAAGGAAATCATTGTAGGGTGTGTACAACACTGGCCTTAACAAGGGTTACTACCAAATAGGAAGCTAAGTTTAAAGTATGCTATGTTGAAAAGGATTGGTTTAGTGAAATTGGCACCTGCAAATCACAGTTATAGTGGCACCACTACCTTGGCCAAGCTGATCTATCAAGTAGGTACAAAGGAAAAGATAAACTTTGGAGAATATGTCTTTGACCAAACCATGAAGCGTACAAATTCTTTTGTTGTCAAAATTCCTATTGATTTCCCTTGCTAAATCACATAAATCATCATCAAGTCTACAGATGTAATGAGCAAGAAACCTGCTCCTATAACCTTTGATTATAGACTATTTGAGGGGTCTCATGTCCTAGACACTGATCTGACTAAGAACCGAGGCCAATCTGCTGATGAAGAGTCATATGTATTTTCAAAAACCACCAAACAAGTTGTGTTGTATGAGCTAGTAGAAATTTTGAATGCTCTGCAGGCTTCAATTACTGAAAGTACAAAGAGAAAAAAAGCAAGTAGATGAGATGATCAAACTGATTCACCATGTGAAGGAGGTAAAAGAAGACATTACATGTGAAGAAGAAGATTCAAGAAATGAAGAAGAGGAGGAAAATTTTGAAGAATAAATTTTTGAAATGGAAGATGTCTGCCACGATGTGCCAGCAATCTGGTAGGACAAGGGCATGACCGTTGGAGCTGGTTATTGATTTTTTGTAGCCCTTTGGTTTTGTTTTTTTGTGGTAATGTAATGATGAATAACTTTGTAGTTTATCTTCAACAATTGGTTATAATGCTTGCACATTTCTTAATGTTGTTCTAGTTGTTTTACTCATGTCTTGGTTGTGTATATGCTAACATATTAACCTATGCATGATTGACATCTGGGTGCTATTTTGATGTACTAACTTTTTTTAAAAATTATGGCAAAAAGGGGGAGTAATGGTGTTATTGAGGTAACAGGTAATTGCTTAGTGCTGACCATCTGGGTAAGTACTAATGATGTGATCATATGCTGGAGCATCGGGAAAGACATTTAGCTCTTTTGGAGTGAGCTTTTATGTTAATAGTATTTTGCATATCCTGATATTAACTAATAATTGTTTATGTTATTCATGACTAAGTATGTTAATATTGCATGCTGATAATTGTTAGTTGGTAGAATTGTATGGTACTAACTATGTGCTAACTAAGTAACATGCATAACTAAGATTGTGAATTATTGCATGACTGACGGGTTGGCATTGGAGCATTATTTTGTGTGGCATATTTGATTAATGCTAACGATTTTCCATTGTTATCCTAAAACTCTGATGAAAGCTACTGTTGATGCTGATAGTACATGCTCTGATAGACTTATGTTGAATGTTATTTATCTTGAAGAGTTGTTTTGCCATAATTTGCCAAATGAGGAGATTGTCGTTCCTTTTGGATTGACTGAATTTTGCAAAACAACAACATGGACAAGTGTTCAAGTTTGCTCAGCTACTTCAAGATGATTTTTTGGTGCAAAAGTGACACATGTTGGACACGATGTCACAACATGTGGGTACGACATCTTGGCGTTGCTCAACAGGACAGATTGTTGCTTTTTTGGGATTTTTTTTATTAAGATTCAATAAGATTTTATTGATTTTATTTAGAAATATGATTATATGATTTGTTTGACAGTTGTAGAGACTAAATCAGGTTTAAATGGAGACTTAAATATGAATTTGAATTATAACAAATCAAATCTTTCTGTTAGAGATATTTATGGAACTAATCATATCCAACTGATTGTGCAAAGATTCTGAACGAAATTAAATCAAATATCCAATAGCTCAAAACCTACATTGGAAAGCAAATAATACATTGAATATATTAGAGTGTTAGGGTTTATTTGAGTCTTTGTTATTGTTGTATGGACACCTCTATGTTTCAGTAACTTGGCATGGAAGGTTTGTCTAGTTTAGTTGTAAATCACCATTCAACATTGTGAATTAAAGTTGATCACTAGGGTTTAGTGATTGAGAGAAAGTGAGAGGGGGTATCATATTTAGGGGGAGTCCCACATAGAAATTCATTGGGTAGTGTTAGGAAGAGGCATTGAACAACACGAGGCTTATTGTTTCATATAAGACGAATTATACTAAACTACTAATAGTAAATTTCCTTTCTTGGGTTGGAAGCCAACCCTCCAGACGTAGGTATTGTGGCATCGAATTGGGTTACCAATTATTGTGTACATTACTGCTTTTTTGCTCCATCATCTTGTGCAAGTTAGACTGTGTTAATTATGTTGTTTCTGGTTTAACTTGTCGAACCAGTTGTCTAGGACATCACGTTCGACATCTATCCCCTGAGGAACAAAATTTCAACACAAGATAATAGCAAAAAAAAAAAAAATAGATATATAGAAGTTCAGCGAAAATAAACAGCTGGAAGTTAAAGAGCTAAGGGTAAAGAGAAAAACACCAGAGATTTATAGATGTTTGACCTAATGATTTGGCTTATGCACTCTCGCTAAGATTTCCTTCTTGAGAGTTCAACTAAGATGTGAGCTTATAAAAGTTTTCCCCAAAAACTTCATTACACAAGGATTGGAGTTTTTCAATGGCTAACTTCTCAAACAACATCGAGTTTTAATTATAGAGACCTCCATAACCAACTCAAAACTTTAAACAACATGCTTAGCTCACGAACCGACTAAGAATTTTAACTACGTAGACCTTCCCAACCAACTAGAGATTTTTACTGATTTACCTCAACAATCAAATGAGAGATTTTCACTTAGTTTAACTCAACTCTTAAAAAAATTCTCCCAATGAGAATTTACTATATTGTCCTTACACTAGACATTAACACCACACATATATAAAACTTTACTCTCAAAACCACTAAGCCAAATATGAGAAAATAAGAGAGAGAGAGAGAGAGAGAGAGAGAGAGAGAGAGAGAGAGAGAGAGATTAGAGTGCGGTTTTTGGTGTGTTAGAAACAAGAAAGGAGTCCTCTATTTATAGGAAAAAATTGGCTTTAAAAGGAAAATACCCATGTGCCTTTTTAATGTTGATAATCGATTATGCTAACCATATAATAGATTATCAAGTCTAAAAATAAAAGGTGTTCTAGATAGTAGTTACTAATAGACTATTAACCCTAATAGTTTATTATGAGGCGTTACAAAAAGGAACAATCGCTTATGCCTAAGGGCTAATCGATTATACAATGCAAAAATCCCTCATAAATAACTTTCTGAGTTCTTAGCCAATTAGCTATGCACAAAAGAATTTCCTGGTGATTTGAAATAAAAAGAGAGAGGCTTTTCAAAAGGTTGAAAAAGTGTAAGCACATAGATCCACATCTCATACATTTTGATATTATTTTAGTGTTGGGAGAGAAACACTTAGAATAGTTAGTCTTGTGTAATCGTGATATCATCCTTCAGATCTTAAATTTTAAAATAAGAGAGGATTGTTATCTTGAACTCTTATATATTATAAAGCTAGATGAATCTGAGATAAAAGCTTGTAGTAAGAAGGTTGTGGGATAATTCTATGTTAAAAGTTTTATGATAGTGGAAATATCAAGATTCTATCCTTGGGGACTAATGTAGGCTACATGGTTTTTGTTCAAACAATGATAAAATCTGGTGTGTTATTTTCTGATCTCTCATCTCTTTGTTTTTTTCTTTCATTATTTTGTTGTTATTCTCTTTTTCTTTTACACATCTTCTTAAAATTAATCTAAAAACCGATTTAATTTTTCAAGTCTTTAAAAAATTTTATATCACAATTCATCTCTCTTGTGTTTGAAGTCACTTGGGTATCATGTACCTAGAAGACTCATCAATTAGTTTGTCTATATTGGGCATAAGATATGGTTCTTTACGTCATGCTAGGTTGAGATTAGTGAAATCAACACACATTCTCCACTTGCCAATTGAACATTTTCACAATAGAGAACATCATCCAAGCTTCAGGGATCTATGAGCACTCATTTGATATCTAATTGAAATTTTAACACTAATGATCATGGGATCGTTATCATGTGGTAAGATTCCAATGATGTCGCAATGTGTGAAAAATGACTTCGGATGTTGAAGTGAATTAAGGCTTCAAAGGGAGAATTTGTGACATGTATAACTTACGAGTGTATCTTTTGCGAGAAGAGCTTGACTTGCCTCCTCTAGAAAAGACTCGTGCAATGGTGTTAAGCATATGGCGATTCCATTCATCTGTGTGTCTTTGCTACGACTCTTTCTCTTTTATTGGATGAGGCTTATGGGTATGTCGCACCTCAAAGGCCATGATCTTGATCCAGACTCATAGGATGCACCCTTAATGTATCTTCTCAGACGCCTTCTTGGATGAGGTGTTTTATCTTCTTTTTTTAGATGATGGAAATCGTTTGTGTGATGACCTTTGATCTTATGATATTTACATCATTTATTGGGCTCTTTTCCAATCAAATCCCACTTATGGGCCAGAGGTTCATTTATGGGCTTAGTATGGAACACCTCTCATCATATTTGTTCTAGTATAGTATTCAACATTGGGTAATTATCTGTGGGTCATCTAAGAGGTTTAAAGGTCTCTATGTATCTAATCGACTGATGGAAGATGTTTTCGTGTTGATTTGAGGATTTAGACCCCCCCCCCCAATTGTTGCATTCCTTCACATATCTAACTCTCGTTTCTGCACTTATCTCCTCGCCTTTGACTTAGCATTCCACCCTCGCCATTATTTACTCCTTTGAGTCTGTATGCTTTTAGGAAAGGGATTCATTGAAATGTCGTGCTTTGAGTTTGTTATGGAATGCTCCTGCAAAAATCTCTTAGTTAGGATTGATCACCATGATCTTCGCCTCATTGAAGCGTGCTAGGTATTCTCATAAAGACTCAGAGTGTTCCTGACGTACATTGAAAAATCTCGTGGTCAACACCATGTGATGTTTTCTCGTTGAGAACTGATTGATTAAATTTCTATAAATATCATGGTAAATGGTATTTATCTTGGGATGTTTTGGTCTTTCTGCTTATAAATTTGGCCACACATAAAATGAGTTGTAGCTGGTGACTTACTGCTTCAATATAAATAAAATGGTTTATCCAATTAGAGAGTTGAGATTGTTAGCTTCATACAGGGTGGTCCCATTAGTGATAGGAAACGCTTGTGAGTCATTAGGTTATTGTTGGGAAACAAACCAGGATTGCCTTCCCTTCTTACGAGATGATCATAAGTGGGCCGCAATAAATGGTATGCAAATGGGCTTGGATAATAACATAATGATCCATACTCTCTCAAGCACGAGGCAAGTAATGACAATGTGGTTTTAAGAATGGTGTGATAGCTCACTAATGAAAGCAAGGTTGAAGTCTTATTAGATGAAAATAATTCAAATGAAATGTGGCTTTAATTTTGGTTTATCTGTAATGTGTTAAATCCTAGGTAAATAAAGAGTATATGGTTTTGTTTGACAAGTGACTTCAAGTACAAAAGGGGGTTGAATTGTGGTATTTAAAATTCGTGATTAATTTAAATATTTTCTTACTTAAAAATACTAATTTGTTTTAGTAACGAGGCAAAGAGAAAAGCAACAAAAATAATTTAAAATAATAAAGTAAATGACATAAATTAAAGAGATATGGTTAGAAAGATGACACCAAGATATATACAGGTTCCCGCGAACGTTAACCTACTCCAGTCCCAAAGAGATATTCTTAAGAGTTTTAATTATAATCTTGAGCTTATACAAGTTATGTCCATGAACCTTCATTACAAGAGAATCGAGATGTTTTACACTAACTTATACCCCAACCAAACATGAGCTTTTGCATGGGCTGAGCCCACAAACAAAGTAGAGATTTTATCGACTAATCTCAATAACCAAACACAACTTTTGACATGGCTAAGTTATACAACTAAATAGAGATTTTCACATGTTTATCTCAAGAACCAAACACCAACCTTAAAGAGATTTCACTCTTGTTTTAAAAAATGGCACGATACTAATACAATACTTTCCTCGCAAATAGTTTTTCACTCACAAGGCACTAAGGCAACTTAGGTGAAGAGAAAATATAAAAGAGAGAGGAGGAGAGTAATAAAATGTTAAGAAATAGGAAAAATCTGAATTCTGGTGTAATTTTAAATGATGAAAGGCCTCCTTTATATAGGAGGAAATGAGGCTAAAAAAAGGAAATAATCCATGGGCCTAATCAATGCCGTAACTGATTAGGCTAATTAATTATTTACATCAAATAATCAATTTTTCAAGACACAAATGGAATGTTTTGATATTTAGATATTATCAATCCATGGGCCTAATCGATGTAATAAATTATTTAGTTGGAAAAAGTCTTACAATCAGTCAGACACTCCCCCAATTCGTTAACTAGGCCTTAAAAACATGTTTAGGATATTTTATAAAATAAGGAGAAGCTTTAAAAAAAAGTAGGCGTGTGTGTAAGATGCCTTTGTATATATGAGTTACTCTCCTAATTTCAAAAGACTCTGGTCACTCAGACAGACACGACCAGTCGAGCCTTCACACTTCCTCTCTTTCACAACTATAGGGATTTTAGGTTACTTTTCCAGATACATTGATTATACAAGAAATTCGCTGGAACCGTTAATATCCTACTTGATAAGGCTTGAGATACCTTCAAGGTAATCACCATAATCAAATATTTGGAGATCATGAACATTATAATCATTAAAACCCCAAGATAGTCAATAATATCAGGATCACTAGATTCATACCTACAAGCATATAGATTCACATAATCCCTCGTTTTAATGATGAAAACGTATCTCTCATAGAGGTGGTAAAAGAGAAAAAAATATATAATTTTTGGAGTGGTTAAACTCCCCCTCACATGAGTAGAGAGTAAACTATACCCCCTAAGAGTATACTTCTCCCCCTTTGGCATAATCAAAAAGAAGGGAAACAACTAAATAACACAGATCACATATAATCATATTAATCCATACATGATTTATTTTAGATTCCTAATTCAGTTCTTATGAAAAAAATAAGTTTTCCTTAGGAAGATGTTTAGTAAAAATATTTGTGAGTTGATTAGATGAGGAAACAAACTCAAGTATGCATTCCCCTTTTTTAACATGATCCCTAAAAAAATGGTACCTAACCTCAATGTGTTTATCCTGAGAGTGAAGTATCGGGTTTTTGGTGAGGTTTATGGAACTGGTGTTGTCGCATCTTATCCGGACAACTCCAAGATTAACATTGTAATCATTGAGTTGATGTTTGATCCAAATAATTTGTGTGCAAAACTACCTGCAACAATGTATTTTACCTCAGTTATGAATAGCGTGACACTTGCTTATTTCCTTCTATGTCAGAAGACAAGCGAGTTTCCAAGTGACACGTATCACTGGTACTTTTCCTATCCAATTTTCACCCAACAAAATCATAATCGTTGTACCTAACTAAGTCATAATCCTATCCCTTGGGGTAATATAACCCCATTTTTTATGTTCCAGTGAGATGTTTCAGGATGTGTTTGACTGAATTGAGATGTGATTCTTTCAGGGATGCTTGAAAGTGAGCAAAAAGACACACACCAAAGTTAATATCAAGACAGGATGCAGTGAGATAAAATAGGGAGCCGATCATACATCGGTATTTGCTTTCCTATACTAGTTTTCCATTCTCATCCTTGCCTATATTGTAAGAGGTTGCCATTGCAGTTGCTATAGATTTGTGATTCTCCATGTAAAACCTCTTTATAATATCCTTTAAATACTTGACTTGATTGATGAAGGTTCCTCCCCTAGCTTGATGAATTTGAATCCCTAGGAAGTATCAAAGCTCCCACATCATTGACATTTCGAATTAGTTCTGCGTCATTTCAGAGAAATAAATGCACAAGGATTCATTAGTATCACCGAAGATGATATAATCAACATAAATTTGAACTAGTAAAATGTCATGTTTGGTTTTCTTGATAAAAAGTGTTTTATCAACTTGTCCTCTTTGAAACTTGTTTTCAAGCAAGAATTACCTAAAACGAGTGTACCATGCTTTAGGAGCTTATTTTATGCTATATAAAGCTTTCTTAATTTTGGAAACATGATTAGGTAAAGTTGAGTACGTAAAACATGGAGGTTGATCAACAAACACTTCCATTTGAAAGAGTTTGGAATTCATGATGCATGAAAAAGCTAATAACATCCTTATGGCTTCTAATCAAGATACATGAGCATATGTTTCATTGAAATATATGCCTTCCTATTGATTGTATCCATTCGCAACAAGTATGGCTTTGTTTCTTAAAAAACTTCCATCTTTGTCCAACTTGTTGCAAAAGACCTAACGGGTACAAATAACTTGATTAGCTGAAGCTTTGGAAACAAGAACCCAAACGTAGTTATGTTCAAATTGATTTAGCTGGTTTTCCATGGAAAGAGACTAATGTTCATCAATTATAGTCTCATTGATTCCTTTTGGCTAAATTTGTGAAACAAAGGCCACAATTACATACCTTTTTAAGGTAGTGTCGAGTGTTAAATCCTTAGAGATATATCCAATACATTATGAATAAGATGGTCATTGGTTGTCCTCCATTCCCTTGGAAGATCTTAATGATATATATGAGTTTCCTTATTTAGATCTTGAACATGTTTTTGATATAAAGCTTGATATTGACTTTGTTATACTTCTTGATAATTTTCTTCTAGGTTTTTCTTTTCTAGAATAACCGCATAATCAATAATCTCTACTTCTACTGGTTTAGGGTTAGCTTCATCAAAATTAATGTGAACAGATTCTTCTGTAGTCAAGGTTATTTTGTTAAAGGCTCCAAAAGTTTTTCTATAGGTGGAATATCATATAAATATGCCTTCAATAGCTTGTGCATCAAATTTTATGAGGTTATCCCTCACGTTATTAAGGATAAATCATTTGCATCTGAAGATATGTAAATGAGAAATATTTAGATTTCTTACTTTAAATAGCTCATAGGGCATTCACTTTAGAATTATTTTTATCAAGACATGATTCATAACATAACAAGCAATGCTTATTACATTGGCCCAAAAGTATTTTGGAAGATTTGTCTCATTGAGCATCATCCTTGCAAGCTCTTCAAGAGATCTATTTTTTCTCTCTACTACCCCATTTTGTTTAAGAGTTCATGGAGTAGAAAAATTATTTAGAATACCGTTCTTACAAAAAATTTCAAATTCCTCATTTTGGAGTTAACCACCGTGATCACTTCTAATGAATGCAGTGCTTACTCATTTCTCGTTCTTGATAACCTTGCCTAGTTTTTGAAAGGAAATAATCACGTCTCTTTTCCTAGATAAAAATAATTTCCAGGTGTAGTGAGAGTAGTCATCCACAACTACAAGGGAGTAGACGTTACCACCAAGACTTACATTTCTAGATGGTCCAAAGAGATCCACATGGAGCACTTGTTAAGGCCGGTCTATGGAAACAATATTTTTTGATATAAAAGATGCCCTTACTTATTTAAATTTTTGGCACGAGATCCTTGCAGACCAACTTGTTTAAGTGGCCGATGTGGATGTGAGCTATCCTCTTATGCTATAACCAAGATTCATCCTCGTTACTCAGGAGACATACATCATTTGAAGGAGTTTTATTTAAATTCACTATGTAGACATTTCCACTTCTTGAGCTTGTAAATAAAGTTTCATTTCATTTTGATTTTATGACCCTTCATCTAGAATAATCAAAGGTTAAATTATTACCTTTGTCGCATAATTGACTTATACTAAGTAAATTATGTTTTAACCCTTTAACCAAAAGAATTTCCCTAATCGTTGGACTGGGGGACTTACCGATGGTACCAAAATGTAAAATCACTCCCTTACCATTATCACCATAAGAGACAAAACTTCTTGTATTAGGAGTGAATAAGGAGAATAAAGTTTAATCACTGGTCATATGCTTTGAACAACTGCTATCAAGGTACCATTTAGCATTTGGAACTGTAAATCTTTCCTGCAATAAAAACTCAAGTCTTAGCTTTAGGTTCCCATACCATAGTGGGTCCTATACTGTTAGTTTCATAAATGTTTTCACCACTAGATTTTATATTAGAAACATAAGGATGTGATGTGGTAGATATATTTTTAATTGCACTCACAATGCTTTATATAGAATTATGAAGAAGGATGTCCTTGTTTGCTCTCATGACTCTTTTTAATGAAACAAAACATAGCGATATGACCATATTTATTATAATAATTATACTTTAATAAGGTTTTTCAATGATATACATATTTAGCATTACAAATTTTACTAAAGTTCTTACTATTGTTCTTGGATTTATAGCCAAGACCAACTTTATTAAAGAAATCTCTTTAGTTTCCCAACAAAAGATTTAATTTGTCTCTTCCTTTAGTAAACTTGCTAGTGTTTATTGGAGATCACAAATTTTATTTTTCAAAGTATCAAATTTATCACACTTGACAAGTTAAATCATTTTATCTCTCCCTAATATTTTCTATTTCTTTCAACATGTTTTTATTTTTATATTCAAGGTAAAAAATAGTGTTCTGGACTGGGCCGGAGGTACGTTCCTCAGCCGAGCAGGCCCGGCCCACACGTTCTAAGGTGGCCCAACGAAGGCCTCAGTCCTGTCAATGTCGGGCACGTACCACTTCAGCAGTGTCGGGCACAAACGGCGTTGAGCTTCGGGCAGAGGCGTTGAGCCTTCCCCAGAGTTCGCCCCTCCTCGACACGAGGACGCTACTCCCCGCGAGGAGTCATCCCCATCCGCAACCAAGTCCTCCTCGCGAGGACATGTTTCTCCTCGACACCCAAGACTTCTCCCCGCGAGGACACGTTCTCATGTAACTGCCCACTCCCGATGGAATCAGTCTGCCCTAATTCTGGGAATCTAGGAGCAGTTACCCCAGGGCGAAGACCACGTGCTGGTCTTCACTACGCCACGTAAGCCCTGGCAGTTACTTGGACTGGGCCTGGCAATCCAGCCCAGTGCTAGTGACCGTTGGCCCCGCGCTGGGGGCTCTCTATAAATGCCTCTCACTTGAGAGGGTCAGGTTACGTTCACTTCTATTCTCATTTCTGTACTTGCTATTCTCTGACAGTTATCTTACTTGAGCGTCAGAGTACTTTGCAGGTACACCCCCCTGCCGTCTTTCAACCTCACCGGAGCTGAAGCCCAGACGACGTCGTTGGCCACTAGAAACTGTCTGATCCAGGTACGATCAGTGGCGCGGTCTGTGGGAACCCTTTGCTTCCCCGTTTTTCCTTCGTTAAACCAAAGCAACTCTCATTCATCACCAACATGGCCAATCCACCAGTTACCCAGGCTCTGGACATCGTGCTCGCACAACTCGAGAACGGGAACCACCGTGAAGACACCGTCATCCTCAACGGCGGCGAATGCGATGTAAGAGACGGGCAGACCGCCTCCCCGGACTCCCAAGATGTGGCTTACAACGCCGCCCGCCAAGACGATCAGCAAGCCATTTTTCAACCAGTTGCTCCTCCGCCTAATGCGGACCCGAGCACCGTGGCCTTATTTGCCTTGATCAATCAGACCAATCAGCTGATCGCACACCAGAATACCAGAATTGAAGCGTTGGAGCAAGGACGGGCACAACGATCTTCCCTGCAAAGACATCGTCGTCCACCGTCACCTCGCCGTTCTCCTTCCCCGCAAAGGACTCATTCCGAAGAATCTTGGACCCCGTCGTCGGTACGCCAGGGTCGTCGACCACGTCTCGAGCGCCCCCAGCCGACGATCTCCCAGAAACGCCCTCGTTCCCCGCCTCGGAAGGAACCCAGGGCCTCCACCACTTCCAAGAAGTCCAAGCAGATCGAAGAAAGACCAAAGAACCGTTCGAGGAACTCTCTTCCACGGCATCATCGATCACCTTCGAGATCCCCGGCTGGTAGCGACGACGAGGACCAGAGGACCCCTTTGTCGTGGGAAATCATGAACTCCCCAATCCCTGCAGGCATGGAGAAACCCCCACCATTGGGGACCTATGAAGGCCTGACCGACCCCGACGACCACGTCGAGAGTTTCGAAGCAATGCTCGACTTCCAAAATGTCAGGGGAGCCATCAGGTGCAGGTTGTTCCCCACCACCTTGCAGAAGGGAGCCATGACTTGGTATAAGGGTCTGGCACATGGGTCGATCACATCATGGAAGCAACTTAGGCAGCGCTTCACTAAACACTTCACCGCGTCTCGTCGACACCCGAAGACGGAGGCTGCCCTAGAAAACATCTTCCAAGGGAAGAACGAATCTCTCCAAAACTACATCGAGAGATTCAACAAAGAAGATGTCGAGGTCCATACGACCGACGACATGAAGAAATATTTAATTCTCCATGGACTGCGTGCCGGATCTGACTTTGCCAAATCCATAGGCCTCTGCAGACCCCGACGTCTCGAGGACCTTCTCGCTCGAGCTCAGAAGTACATCGAACTCGAGGAGACGGAGGCAGCTCAGATCGCCCTTGAGACGAGACGCAAAGAAGGCCCCCACGGCCACAAAGATGAAGACTCTTCTCCCCGACAAGGAGGAGAAAGAAAGAAAGAGAACCGCAACCATGATCCTCGAGAACCGCGCGGACCAGCTGGCCGATTCATGGAGTACACCCCGCTCAACGCTCCCCGGGCTCGAATCCTCTCCGAATGCCAGAATTCTGAGTTTGTGAAAGGAGAAGTCCGCTTCCCGAAGCCCGCTGCTCCCAAATCAAACATTGACAAATCAAAGTACTGCAGGTTCCACCGGAGCCACGGGCATGTTACCGAAGACTGCATTCATCTCAAGGATGCGATCAAAATTCTGATCAAGGAAGGGAACTTGAAGAAATACGCCCAGAAGAACGATACTCCTCGGCCCAGTTCTCGGTAAGCCTAGAACGTCGAGGAGACGACGCCTCCTCCCGACGAGAGTCACCTTCAAGTCGCCCTCAGTGTCACCCGACCCGAGGACTTCTTTGTCCCCCCAATCATTGAAGGACAAGAAGAAATTCGTAACATGTGGGCGATATTCCCCCACGAAGACCCCGTTACTGCCCGTAGCACCTGGGAAAGCTTCCCCAGGGCGATGGTCATCTCCGGGGGAGGTTCAGAGAAGCTGTCCGTCGGATCGATCAAGCGGAAATTTGACGAGCTGGAATCCGCAACGTCGGCAAAGGCAACCACTCTCAAGAAAGTGCGGGGAAACTCCAACCCCATCACCTTCTACCTCGAGGAACTCCCCGGGGGAGCACCAAACGCCACTATTCCCCTCCTAATCAGGGCGCATATGGCAAACTTCGACGTCCGAAGGATCCTAGTCGACCAGGGGAGTTCGGTCGATATCATGTATGCTCATCTGTTCGGGACCCTTCAGCTCGACGAGATGCATCTAACCCCGTATGTCGGTTCAGATCTACAGGGGTTCAATGGAACCACCACCAGACCATGGGGTTACGTGGAGTTAATGGTTACATTTGGGCCCGAAGACGCTGCCCGACAGGTGAAGATCCATTTCCTGGTGGTCGAATGCCCATCCCTTTACAACGGCATCCTCGGGAGGACCACCCTGGCTGAACTTACGACGGTACCATCAACGGTCCACCTCAAAATGAAGTACTACACGACCAGGGGACGAGTAGTGATGATGCACGGGGACATCGACGCGGCCAGAAGATGCTTTGACGCCGCCATCAAAGGACTGAGTACCATCGGCCCCAAACCCAAGACCGTGGCCAAGCCACCCCAGGACGACGAACAGGCACCTCTCCTGCGCGTTAACGCGGTCGAACTCGACAGCAGGTTCCCAGGCGAGCCCGATGAAGACGGGGCAGAGGACCTCGACCTCCAGGCGGAGAACAACGGGCGGCCTCTCTACCCAACGCGCCCCATCCCAGACGGAGACTTTGAGCTCGTGGCACTCAGGGACGACCCAGATCGTAACGTGAAGATTGGCACCGGGATCCCCGACCTGGCAAAGGAGCAGCTGAAGGCGTGTCTGAAGGAGAACGCTGATCTCTTCGTGTGGAGCGCATCTGAGATGCCTGGCCTCGACCCCGAGGTGGCTTGCCATCAGCTCGCAGTAGATCCGGCCGCTAGGGCCATAGCACAACGTAGGCGTAAGCAGTCTCCCAAAAAAGTGGAGGCTGCTGAAAAAGCTGTAAAAGACCTCCTAGAGGAAAATTTCATTTCGGAGGTCAAATACATGACCTGGATGTCCCACGTTGTACTTGTTAAAAAGAATAATGGAAAATGAAGAATGTGCATTGATTATACTAATCTTAACCGAGCTTGTCCGAAAGACTGTTATCCCTTGCCTAACATCGACCAACTGGTCGACAATTCTGCAGGTTACAAACTACTATCCTTCATGGACGCTTACTCGGGATACAATCAAATTCCCATGGACAAGGTCGACAAACAACACACGGCCTTCACGACCGCGTCGGGCAACTACTACTACAACGTGATGCCCTTCGGTCTGAAGAACGCCGGTGCGACCTACCAACGGATGATGAAGAAGGTCTTCCGAGCTAAAATCGGCGACATGCTCGAGGTCTACATGGACGACATGATCGTTAAATCCGCAGAAGAAGTCGACCATGCCGCACACCTCAAGAAAGTGTTCGACACGGCGAGGAGATGTCGCATGAGGTTTAACCCCGACAAGTGCACCTTCGGCGTCCGGGCAGGTAAGTTCCTCGGGTTTTACCTCACAAAACGAGGAATCGAGGCCAACCCCGACAAATGTAGGGCTTTCTCCAAACTCCCTACCCCGGACTCAAAGAAGTCGATACAATCATTGAACGGGATGCTCACCGCCCTTTCCCGCTTCGTCGCCAAATCCGCACAGTACGCACTCCCATTTTTCAAACTTCTTCGACAAAAAGCGGAGTTTGATTGGAGCGAGGAATGCGAGCAGGCACTCGTCCACTTAAAACAGGTCCTATCACAACCCCCGGTCCTCTCACGGACTGAGAACGGGGAGGCACTCTTCTTGTATCTTGCGATCACGAGTGAAGCAGTCAGCGCCATCCTCATTCGGGAAACCCCGGACGGGCAGAAGCCAGTTTACTTCACGAGTAAAGTCCTCCAAGGCCCCGAGCTCAGATATCAGCAGATTGAGAAAGTCGCCCTGGGCCTCGTCACCGCGGCCAGGAGGCTACGCCACTACTTCCTCGCCCACACCGTCGTCGTAAGGACCGAACAACCTATAAGGCAGCTCCTCGGGCGGTCGGACATGGCGGGGAGGATGCTCAGGTGGTCACTCAAGCTCACCGAGTTTGACATCCAATATAAAGGGAGGAAAGCCCTGAAGGCACAGGTACTGGCCGACTTCATAGCAGAGATGACCGTCCCGGAGCCTTCGACCAACGGATCACAAAAATGGACGATCTATGTCGACGGGGCGTCTAGCCCAAAGGGAAGTGGGGCGGGCATCATCCTCGAAAACGAGGAAGGCATTTTGATCGAGGTATCCCTCGAACTGTCCTTCCCGACATCGAACAACCAAGCCGAATACAACGCCTTCCTCGCAGGACTTCGGCTGGCGGAGGACCTCGGCGCCAAGGAGGTCAAACTCTACACCGATTCCCAGCTCGTGGCCTCGCAAGTCCGAGGAGAGTCCCAAGCCAAGAACGACAGCCTCATAGAATACTTGGCCTTGGTAAAAGAAAAGATGAAAAAGTTCACCTCCGCGGAAGTAACTCACATCCCTTACGAGCAAAATGCCCGAGCAGATGTCTTGTCCAAATTGGCTAGCACAAAGAAGAAAGGCGGGAACAAATCCGTCATACAAGAAGTGCTTTCCCACCCGAGCATCGACAAACCGACCATGGTTTCGGACATCAACGCCATCGGGGACAGCAACTACTGGATGACCCCGGTATACGAATACCTCATGACAGGCAAACTGCCCGAAGATCCCAAAGAAGCAGGAATGGTCAAGAGGCGGGCGTGCTCGTACACTGTAGTCGAGGATAAGCTATACCGGCGAGGGTTATCTATCCCCCTCCTCAGGTGCGTCGAGGAGACTAAGGTCCCCAGCATCCTCCAGGAAATCCACGAGGGAATCAATGCACAACACCTCGACGACCGCTCGTTAGCCCGTAAGGCGCTTCGAGCAGGGTACTACTGGCCCACCATGCAATAAGATGCCAAGGAACACGTCAAGAAGTGTGATAGATGCCAGCGACACGGGGACATGCACCTCGCTCCTCCTAGCGAGCTCAAAACGCTATCCTCCACGTGGCCGTTCGCATGGTGGGGAATGGACATCCTTGGACCCTTCGTCATAGGATCATATCAAAACAAATACCTCATCGTCGGGGTGGATTACTTCACGAAGTGGATCGAGGCGGAAGCATTGGCCAAAATCATGGCCTTTAACATACTGCGTTTTTACCAAAGAAACATCCTCGCCCGATTTGGCGTGCCTCAAGCCATTGTCACCGACAACGGGACACAGTTCACCGACAAGAACTTCCAAGACTTCGTCACCAAACTAAGCACGAAGCAGCACTTCACGTCGGTCGAGGCAGCGAACAGGGTAATCCTCTGAGGATTGAGACGCCGATTAGGCGACGCCAAACAACGGTGGGTCGAGGAGCTACACAGAGTCATCTGGGCCTACCGAACGACCCCGCACTCCACGACCGGGGAGACCCCTTTCCGTTTGACCTACGGAACGGAAGCGGTGATCCCCGTGGAGATCAGGGAGCCCTCGAGGAGGACAGAAGCCCCCCTCAACAGGGACGCGAACGACGAAGCCTTGCGGGAAGAGCTCGACTTCGTCGAAGAAACATGCTCGGGCGCTTCTCTCCGAGAAGCTTCACTTAAACAAAAAATAACACTACGATATAACGACAAAGTTATCAAACGTGATTTTCAGGTAGGCACCCTCGTCCTACGCAGGAACCAGAAGGACTCGCGAGAAGGCAAATTCGCCGCGAACTGGGAGGGCCCGTACCTCGTCCGCAGGAAAACGGGGACAGGAGCCTACTTCCTCGAAAATCTGCACGGGGAAGAACTTGCTCGACCATGGAATACTGAGAAGCTCAAACAGTACTACAGTTAAGCACTACCCGCGGCTCACTAGCACCGCGATCACGGGGACACGCTCAGGTACGAGCGCGACACCCCTATACAGAACACGATGATCAGAGACCGCATTGTGTGTGCGCGAGGACCTTTGATCCGACGGGGATACCTCGATCGAGGCCCACCGTCGTTGTACCAATCGGGCAGAACACCCAGCTCGCGATGGGAAGTTCATGCCACGAAGCTAAGACCTCGACCGAGCTCTTAGCCTCGTTAAAGGTCGGAATACGCCTCCGGCCGCCCGACCAGCTCTCCACGCGGTCAGGGACTATCAAGGTCGAGCAAATCCCAAAGTCTTATTACTTAGACAAAAATAAAGTATAACAAATGCACCACACACATTCAAAACCATACAAGCAACGATAATAGCGGATAAACAAAAATACTTAGAAGCGGGCAGAAGCCCAGTGTACAAATATTACAAAAATGTCAAAAAGCCCCTGGCACATTGTCGCTACTCGAAAAATAGTCGACCGGAGGCGAAAAGGAAGAAAACAGAAGAGTCGCCATCGAACTTTATTTATCCCATGAGGGGAAGGGAAAACATCGAGAAAACCCAAAGAAAGAAAGGATAAGATGGTCTCGCAACCAAATTACGGGTTCAGAAGCCGGTTATGCGGAGGGAAGGTATTAGCACCCCCCACATCCATCGTACTCGATGGGAACCATTTGCTTGTCTATGCGTAAGGATGTTTGCTAAGGATATTGCTTTCTAAGTGTGTTTCTAAGAGGGAAAGAGAAAGGTGAGAACCAAAGAATGTGAAAGAAAATAAAAGAAAAGGTGGGGAGAAGAAGAGGACTCGATAGGACTTCGCGGTCCTATGCCTACGTATTCCCTCGTGCAATGGGAAAGTCAGAGTCCACGTAGTTCGGAGGACTACGGGTGAAGAAAATGGAAGGGGGTGGAAAACGGAAGATGGATAGAAGGTGGCTCGCCAAGATCATCACAATCTTGTGCCTACGTATCTTAAATTCGGACAAGAATGAAGAATCAGAGCAATCGTAGTTCGACCTACGATTTGTTGGTGTTTTTTATGGACGATGCTAACGTGCGGGTTCTAGCAGTTAGGTGTTTAGCGGCTCGCTCGTGGAGTCTTATGCATTGTCTGTTTGCGATAGAACGGACGTAACATGTCCTTTTTGAAAAGGTTGATTTTCGCCATACAGGAAAGATGTCTCATTTGATTTATGAAGGTTGGTTTTAAGGGTGAAATAAGTCCTCGGATAGGAACCCCTTCGGGTAGTACCAAATTCTTTATCTCAAAAGATTTATTTTGAAAATGGTGTGGCGAATACGGTTATGTCTTTGTATTGAAAGATGAGTATCGAGACCACACACTCTAAAGTGAGCATCCTTATACTCGAAGAGGAAGAGGTCTTCACCCAATCCCCTCTCTTTAGTTCAATACAAAGAGAACTTATTCTCTTATTTAAGGAAGTGTTTTGATTTTAGATGGTAAGTGCTTTACGACAGTGAACCCTAAAGGTAATGTCAAGCACTCGGGATAGGAGAAGGCCTTCGCCTAACCACTCCACGACCACCTAAGTTTATTAAGAAAATGTTTGAAAATGCACTTGGTACAAGACCAAGGTTTTTAGACACAAGGAGATAAACTAAAGAGAGAAAAAGGTTTTTGAAAGAATGGGTGGTGAATTTAGTCACGTCTTCGTATTGAAAGACGAGTATCGAGACCACACACTATAAAGTGAGCATCCTAATACTCAAAGAGGAAGAGGTCTTCACCTAATCCTTTCTCTTTAGTTCAATACAAAGAGAAAATTTGAAAATGAGCACTTGGTACTAGACCAAGGTTTTTGACTTAAGAAGAGAAGAAGATGATGAGAGGGTGATGGGTACAAAAAGATAGTCAAGAGAAAAGTCAAGAAAGACTCAAAATCAAGATCAAGTAGAAATAATCAAATCCCTAGCTCACAAAATTATTAGTCAAATAAGTTAATAGAAATTAGAAATCAAAGATTAAAAATCTAAATATTTACATTTTCAATATGATTTAAAATTAAAAGATTAACCTAATAAGAAAATATTTTTGAGATTTTTTAGTTAATAACTAAACTAATACTCGAAATGACTATTATTAAATAAATATTAAATCAAATTAAACAATATAAATATATTCCTAAATTCAATGTTACTAACTAATCTAATATTAACAATTTAATGAAAAAAAACAAGATTATAATAAAAGAAAATAGTTTTTTAGAAAAAAAGAAAATTAAAATCAAAGATTTGGGACGGGTGGTTAGAGATTTGCCTACAACAAGGAGCTTGATCCAAACAAAACAACAGAACCAAAAGCCCAAGGGGCTAGCCGGATCCGGGTTGGGTCCATCTTACCCGGTTGGGTCCAAACACACAAGTAAACCTAATTTCAAGGAAAAGGAATACGGCTGCCTCAAGAGAAATGGGAACATCACTTCAAAATCAAAACCTAAACATGGTGAACTAACCGCCCCTCACTCACACAGAACACGCTCTGCTCAGTGTAGAAAAATTACGGACAAACAAACTCTCAGCGAACAAATCGATCATCGAAATAGCTATGTTCCAAACGCTCACCTCTCTCTTTCGATCGCTATTTCTTCTCTCTCGCGGTTCTCCCAATCAAGGTTTTGTCTTCAACTTTCTGTCTCGCTGTGGTGTATGGTGGAGATGGTTAATGGTAGCGACGGTTTTGACGGTGGGGGTGGTCGTGTGGCTCGCCGTCATAGCGGTTATGGTGTCATGATGTAGCTTGATAGATGGAGTATATCAGAGGGGGTCTGGGTTTGGTTTGTGGAAGGTGGTGATTCATTGTTTTCGCTGGACGAAGACATTTTTTTGCAACTTGAAAGAGTTGATTTCACTGTGAAAAGTGGTGTTGTTTCGAACGGAGAGCGGTGTGGTGGTTTACATGTTAAAGGTTAGATGAAATTTTTTGATGCAGTTGTTTGATTCTTTTGTTTCCCTTTTGAGTAAAACTGATCTTGTGTTTTTCTGTTTATGATTTGGGATGAGGTTAGAGCGAAGATGGTGTCGGCAGTGAGAAGTGATTTTGTTGTTGGAGTTGAATAGTGGTCAGAGTTCTTTTGTCGTATACTGAGAAAGTGAAGGGAAAATGAAGGTTGTGAAATGGATTGAAAGGTTATGTGTTGATGTTCGTTGTTGATGGAGGGAGAGGAAAGGTTGAAGATGAGATTGGGTTTACCGAAGGTTGCAGAACGGCGTGATGGCTGAAGGGCGGTACGGTGGTCACCGCTGCGGTGTTGATGAACGGAGTGGGTACGTGGAGATGAAGGTCGGTGAAGCTATTATATGTGGCTGTGAGAGGGTAGTTTTTGGTTTGAAGTTTATGGTGAAGAAGAGATTGAATCTGGGAAATGTAGCGGCGAATTCGACAGTAACACAGTTGTTGTTCATTGTGTTGGTGAAGGGCTAGATGGTAGAAGTCTGAAGGTTAGTTGTTTTTCCTGTTTTGCAGAACATCTTTTTTTTTTGTGTTCTCCTCCTCTTTCTGTTCTCGTATTCCTCTATTTAGAATTACATTCAAACTTGTGGATTAAGTTTCTGGTACAATGTTGATGATGAGTCCCTTTCATGATGCAGGTCTGTTGTCTGTTGTTGTTGGAGCAAGTGTGAAGTCGCTTTCGTGTGGTACGGCTTGTGTGGTCGTGAATCATGAAATTTTCTGTGATAAAGGCTTGGCATTGGGACGTGGTGTTTGGCATGTTGCTGAATTTGTCTCGTGAAGCTACCGGTTTGTGATGTTTGGTGTAGAAGGTGTCATTGGCATGTTGTTGGTTGGTGCAAGTCTGGTACGGGTATTGTAGCAGATGGAAGGGAGAAATATCTCTGTTTTGCGCAGGAAGTGAAGAGAAAACAAACACAAGATGCCAACAACATGGTCCCCACTTGGGATGCTTTTTTTTTTTTTAATTTTGTGTAATGGTGTTGTAATGGGCTTTAGAATGTATTGAACTAGTCCTTTTTTTTTGAATGATTTTATTTGAGTAAGAAAAGAAATAGATCTTTTTGTGAATAAATTGGATTGGAAAAATAAATGGAAAATGGCTTGAATAATTAGACAAAATGAAAAATGAAAAATGGATAGAAAATAAAAAATGAAAAATTATGGATATGGTTTTGAAATTTGAAAGTGGAATGTGTAGTTGGATTTACAAATAAAAATGGATATGAGAAAAGGATAATAGTGGATTTAATGAATTTTGGACAAATGAATTAGGATATGAATGAAATGGATTGGGTTTAAAAATGGACAATAATGGATGTGGACCAATTTTTCCAACAACACGTCCACGAAATCTCGACTTTCAGCTTAAAATCAATCTTATCTTTTTCCACAAACCTCTAATTAAATGAACACAACTGCCATGAATAACTCACAACAACCATCTGAATCAATTTGAAACCTTACAGTGATTATTGAATCCACTCTGAGGAAAATAATTCAGCAGATGAACCACCAATGAACTGATGAACCTGATGAATGAACTAAACTCCACATGAATTAATATTTGGCGACCTGATGACCTCCACACCACATAACTCAATCTTGGGTACACACCGGCTGAGAAATAGTCCACTTTATCTTTGAATGCACGCTGATACTCCTCTGAATACGGAAGACTCGAACCATAGGAAAACGCCTTGATCCCATGTCATAAAAGCTTATGCAAATGGATGAATGCAAAGATGAGTTGATGACCTCATGGAGATGCAGAGATGATGGAAATGCTATGAAAAGGGTAGGGTGAAAATGAGGGTGTGACAGATGCCCCTATTTAATCTTCTTGGACTTGAGGGTGAGAGTGGTTAAGGCTTTTCTTACAATCAAGGTACAAGGAGATTAAATATAAGAATACCCAAAATTTTCAGCCAGACAAGGAGTTGAATGAAAGTGATGAGTCGGTAGGATGGCTTGAAAAAAGCATCTGTCAGGGAAGGGGTAATTGGTTATGAGGGATATGATGATATGCTTGAGATGCAATGAGGAATGAACATGAGTGCTAATGATGCGGAAATGTATGCAAAATGCTGGGGATATGAAGATGTGAGAGTCTGGAATTGCTGGGAATATGGCATATCAACTCGGGGGTTGAGAAAACAAATATATAAACTGTCATCAACTCGAGGATTGAAAAAAAAAAGGTAAGGGTAACAACATCGACTCGGGGGTCAAGAAGATAACAAAGACAATATCGACTCGGAGGTCAAGAACTAAAACAAGATACCAACTCGGGGGTTGCCAAAGGAAATAACAATGATATCGACTCGGAGGTCAAGAAAATAAAGACAAGATTGACTCAGGGGTTAAAAATAAAAACAAGGTATCAACTCAGGGGTTGTGAAAATAGTAACACTGATATCGACTCGGGGGTCAAGAAAATAAAGACAACATTTACTCAGGGGTCAAGAACAAATCAAAATATCAACGTAGGGGTTAAGGAAGGAAACAACAATGATATCGACTCGGGGGACAAAAACAAGATATCAACGCAGGGGTTGAGGAAGGAAATTGATGATATCGACTCGGGGGTCAAGAAAATAAAGACAAGATTGACTCAGGGGTCAAAACAAAAACAAGATATCAACGCAGGGGTTGAGGAACGAAATGATTATGTTATGTATGCAATGCATATGTGGGTGCAAGCAAGTGATCGGTTTTATGAAGGTGCCAATGGGGTGGGCTTTTGGAGACGGGGGTGCCAAGGAAGGTTGGGCTTTTGGTATGTGCCAAGCAGGGTTGGACTTTGGTTTCGGGGTGCCAAGGAAGGTTGGGCTTTATTTGGTGAAAGGATTTGACTTCCCGACACTCGGTATTTGACAGTGCAATAATAAGAAGACAGGTGTGGATGCTTCTGGCGCCCCAAGCTTGATCATTTGCAGCAGTTGCGTGCTTGTTCTTAAGAGAACCTCGCTTCTAGCTAATGTGTCGTAATGGCTTGCAAAAAGTAGTGGAGCGTAGCGACTTATCCAATGTATGTTGGTCGTGTTTTTGCTCTGTCCTAAGGCCTTTTGACACTTGTTGAACTCCAAGGTTGCTTCGTGTATGACATGGTCAGCTTGACCAACTTGAAAGTATGAAGGGAATTTGATCCTTCGCAAAATGTTTGCCCCCGCCCATAGGGTCTCTGAAGGAGTTCTTCCTGGAAAGGTTTATGCCATGACATAGTCTGAGATGATTTGCCCCAGTGTCTGAATCTTGCAGTGGTCTGCCCCTATTCTTGGCCTTTGAAAAACTTGCCCCAGATCCACAAGGTCACGAGAAAGTCTTGATTCATATCAGAACTAACAGATGTTCAAGTTCCTCTTTGATTTCTCTTGGTTGGAATTTCCATAATGTCAAGTACTAATTTGCAATTAAAATTGCTTATTCAAAAATGGTAATTTTAATGCGACATTCATGCAAGTTTTGAAAAGTCATTTATTGAAATGATGTGAAAATGTGTGACAACTGGACCATTAGTCCAAACGTAGTGCTGATTTACTGGTGTGAAAGATATAGCAAGAAGAGTGACACCAGTGCTGAAGATTAGCAAATTTGTGGGGAGTTAGTTTACGCAACATTGCTGTAGTATGCTTTCAGAATAAACCCCGCCTCAATTAGGTCTTTTAAGGGTTGTAACGTGGCCTGGCTCACGGTTATTGAAACAAAGGATATTAGGCTCAAAACTTATTTTGGTACCCACCCCTTCTTCATGATGATTCTCCAGTCCTACATTCAGTTAAATTGACACACACATCTAGAGTTTGACGGTGTACGAGTGAAGATGATGATTCAAGATTTTCGTGAAATGACAGTCACCTTATTTATTTTTGTGGATGGATATCAGTGACCTTTTGATGGTGATCACTGAATTTTATTCTGTCCTGCTTGAGGATTTGAGGGCCTCTTTTGCTTTATTCATTTTTTGATCCCTAACTTTTGCCTAAGTCGCGCCTTTGAGTGGCGGACTTAGTGGGCTTTCTTCTTTTTTTTTCTTTCTTTTTTCGGAAAGGTTTGTGACTGCCAAATCTTTGGTCATTGAAGAACAATCGCCATAACAGGAGGTTTCATCTTGAAAGTATGTGTAATCAGGATAACTGAACACTACCCATGCCCCAGGTTAAGCGTAAGGGTTTAGAAATCCGCAGGCAACTCCTACTTCTAGGCTCGAAGTGGTTGACTAGGGACTAACTCCTTATCTCTCCGGTGTTTAGGGGATTTGAAACAATGCCTGTACATCATCAGCAAGATTTTATCCGAAAGCATACAGTTTGCAATTATGGGTATTTTGTTTTCGTCATCCTCCCTCCAATCTTTGCTAAAACGACAGTTGATAAAGGGAGTGAAATGTAGAAATATTTTTGTGGTTTTTTTTTTAAATGAGAAAAGAAGAGTGAATACGAATGAACTTGTTCAAAAAATGCATGCTCATTACATTAACAATACCATTAATAAAGCACAATGTCTAAAAAGTAAATAGCACTGAACAAAAGAAACTACAAATGCATAGTAGAGGCATGATCTAAAATTTCCAACATTGAGGAGCTGGGCCTTTCTCTCTTGAGTTACTGTTGGGCTAGCATTCTTGCTCGTCGAGACCAGTATGATAACCTTCTTCACACCTACTCTCAGCAACTTCTTCCACAACATGGGCTGACGGACCCGCCTGATCGGATGAAGAATCAATGTTAATTTGAAGACCTTGAGGTGTAAATGAGATTAGCTTGGACTCAATCAAATCTTGGATCTTGTTTCGGAGTTGTTTGCAATATTCGGTTGAATGCCCTATTGCGCCAGCATGGTAACCACATCGTGCATTGGCGTCAAAGCCTGGTGGGTATGGAGGGATTACAAGGTCTAAGTCCTTTGGCACTATCAGCCCACTATTGATTAAGCGTGGTAGTATATGACTGAATGGCATTGGCAATGAATCAAAATTCCTTTTTGGCTTTTTATTATAGTAGCTTCGGTGTTGCGGAGCATGTTGTTGTGCAATATGTTGTTGATGAGGGGGACCTCTATTGACAGGAGGATATTGACCATGTGGAGAGGATGGAGTCACACAGGTAGACCCATAGGATTGCTGACTTTGAACAGATGAGATGCTTGTGTGATAAGGTAATGGAGGTGGGACATGTGGAGCTTCCCAAATGGAGTTAATTTCACCATCCTCTTCTTCCTCTTGGGAACTGACAACTGATTCACTTTCGCTAGCTGGGATGTTCAAGGAGCCTTGGATCTTTCCACTCTTGAGGATGCACTCAAGGCGTTCTCCAGCTATTAACAGGTCAGAGAAGTTTGATGTCCCAGTGCCAGCCATCTTTTCCAAGTATGGACCTTGCAAGGTATTCAAGAACATATCAACCAATTCTCTATATAAGATTGGTGGTTAAACACGGGAAGCTACCTCTCTCCATCTCTGAGCATATCCTCTGAAGGATTCGTCGTCCTCTTGAGATAAGCCTTGCAATTGCATGCGACTGGGAGCCATGTCAAGATTGTATTGGTACTGCTTCACAAAGGCGTTACCTAGGTCTGACCATGATTTGATGTGGCTGCTCTCTAGATGTATATACCAACTCAGTGATGCCCCACTCAGACTGTTTTGGAAACAATGAATCATAAGTTTGTCGTTGTGGACATACGAGGTTATTCTTCTGCAATACATCACCAAATGTTGCTTTGGACAACTATCCCCTTTATACTTCTCAAAATTCGGTGTGTTAAACTTTGGAGGTATTACAAGGTTGGGTACCAAACATATGCTTAAAGCATTCAGATCCAAAGTATCACGGCTCTTTATGGCGTTAAGCTTCTCTTCCAACACTCGACACTTTTCCATAAGCTCAACAGCTTGCGGATCCTTGGTTTTCATCACAGGGACTGCCCCTTGGGGATTTGACTCAGAGAATGCAAAACTGTGATATTCTATGGCATCAAGAGAAGAAGAACTTCCATCTTGGACAATGGTACGTTCGCGTATAATAGGGTCCTCAACGGGGATCTGCACGGGCTGAGCTTGAGCAACATTGTTCACTCGAGGTGAAATGACATTTCCAGTGGCTGAAGTCCTTTGAATGTTGCCATCTTTCCTTGCCAAGGTTGTCATAGCTTCCACAAGTTGGTCCAACTAGCTTTTCATCAATTCAACATCTGCTCTTGACGCAAACTGGTTCTGCTCTTCGGAGGCCATGATCCTTCAAAAGCTACTTCAAGTCCAATACGGGCTTCAGGAAGTCAACTGCGGGTTATGGACAAAGGTGGATGAGTTCTCTGGTTTAAGGTTGGAGAATGATATGCAAAATGATGCAAAAGATGCTGATGCAAATGAAATGTTATGAATGCAATAAGACATGGGATCAAAGATCGCTGAATCAGGGGTTCGCAACAGGTATCAAGGTCACAGATTCTGTAGGACAACACGACAAGATATCCCTCACCTCGGGTAGGTTATCCATTGGTTTATAACAGGGCATTCCACGGTCTTTCAAACAAGGTCCCATGCACTAACCCTCAAAAGTTTTCCATCATAACGACGATTCGTAAGATGGTAATCCCTTCAAAGGATGAGCACAGAGTTATGCCTTAGTAACCTTTGGAATAGGGTTCTAAAGGTCCTCAGAATCACGGACTCCCAGGTCAGAAACAAAGACGCCATTACGACTAATCGTAAGACATAATCATTCCCAAAGGGGCCTCATCTGAGCGGTGGAAGTCAAACCAACTCGACGAGTCCTAAGTCTCACAAATCAGTAACCAACCACCTCCTAGCTTAGTGTATACTCGAAAAGCTCAGGTAGAAAGCCTTTCTCCTCACAAACCATCCCCAATATACCCAACATATAAGAGAAACACAAGATAATTAAGCAATAATAAAGCAAACAAAAATACACATATGATAAACAAACTAGGCTTGGCTTGCTAGGGTGAACCAGTTCCCCAACAGAGTCGCCAACTGTCGCTACTCGAAAAATAGTCGACCGGAGGCGAAAAGGAAGAAAACAGAATAATCGCCATCGAACTTTATTTATCCCATGAGGGGAAGGGAAAACATCGAGAAAACCCAAAGAAAGAAAGGATAAGATGGTCTCGCAACCAAATTACGGGTTCAGAATCCAGTTATGCGGAGGGAAGGTATTAGCACCCCCCACATCCATCGTACTCGATGGGAACCATTTGCTTGTCTATGCGTAGGGATGTTTGCTAAGGATATTGCTTTCTAAGTGTGTTCTAAGAGGGAAAGAGAAGGGTGGGAACCAAAGAATGTGAAAGAAAATAAAAGAAAAGGTGGGGAGAAGAAGAGGACTCGATAGGACTTCGCGGTCCTATGCCTACGTATTCCCTCGTGCAATGGGAAAGTCAGAGTCCACGTAGTTCGGAGGACTACGGGTGAAGAAAATGGAAGGGGGTGGAAAACGGAAGATGGATAGAAGGTGGCTCGCCAAGATCATCACAATCTTGTACCTACATATCTTACATTCGGACAAGAATGAAGAATCAGAGCAATCGTAGTTCGACCTACGATTTTTTGGTGTTTTTTATGGACGATGCTAACGTGCGGGTTCTAGCAGTTAGGTGTTTAGCGACTCGCTCGTGGAGTCTTATGCGTTGCCTGTTTGCGATAGAACGGACGTAACATGTCCTTTTTGAAAAGGTTGATTTTCGCCATACAGGAAAGATGTCTCATTTGATTTATGAAGGTTGGTTTTAAGGGTGAAATAAGTCCTCGGATAGGAACCCCTTCGGGTAGTACCCAATTCTTTATCTCAAAAGATTTATTTTGAAATTGGTGTGGCGAATACGGTTATGTCTTTGTATTGAAAGACGAGTATCGAGACCACACACTCTAAAGTGAGCATCCTTATACTCGAAGAGGAAGAGGTCTTCACCCAATCCCCTCTCTTTAGTTCAATACAAAGAGAACTTATTCTCTTATTTAAGGAAGTGTTTTGATTTTAGATAGTAAGTGCTTTACGACAGTGAACCCTAAAGGTAATGTCAAGCACTCGGGATAGGAGAAGGCCTTCGCCTAACCACTCCACGACCACCTAAGTTTATTAAGAAAATGTTTGAAAATGCACTTGGTACAAGACCAAGGTTTTTAGACACAAGGAGATAAACTAAAGAGAGAAAAAGGTTTTTGAAAGAATGGGTGGTGAATATAGTCACGTCTTCGTATTGAAAGACGAGTATCGAGACCACACACTCTAAAGTGAGCATCCTAATACTCGAAGAGGAAGAGGTCTTCACCTAATCCTCTCTCTTTAGTTCAATACAAAGAGAAAATTTGAAAATGAGCACTTGGTACTAGACCAAGGTTTTTGACTTAAGAAGAGAAGAAGATGATGAGAGGGTGATGGGTACAAAAAGATAGTCAAGAGAAAAGTCAAGAAAGACTCAAAATCAAGATCAAGTAGAAATAATCAAATCCCTAGCTCACAAAATTATTAGTCAAATAAGTTAATAGAAATTAGAAATCAAAGATTAAAAATCTAAATATTTACATTTTCAATATGATTTAAAATTAAAAGATTAACCTAATAAGAAAATATTTTTGAGATTTTTTAGTTAATAACTAAACTAATACTCGAAATGACTATTATTAAATAAATATTAAATCAAATTAAACAATATAAATATATTCCTAAATTCAATGTTACTAACTAATCTAATATTAACAATTTAATGAAAAAAAACAAGATTATAATAAAAGAAAATAGTTTTTTAGAAAAAAAGAAAATTAAAATCAAAGATTTGGGACGGGTGGTTAGAGATTTGCCTACAACAAGGAGCTTGATCCAAACAAAACAACAGAACCAAAAGCCCAAGGGGCTAGCCGGATCCGGGTTGGGTCCATCTTACCCGGTTGGGTCCAAACACACAAGTAAACCTAATTTCAAGGAAAAGGAATACGGCTGCCTCAAGAGAAATGGGAACATCACTTCAAAATCAAAACCTAAACATGGTGAACTAACCGCCCCTCACTCACACAGAACACGCTCTGCTCAGTGAAGAAAAATTACGGACAAACAAACTCTCAGCGAACAAATTGATCATCGAAATAGCTATGTTCCAAACGCTCACCTCTCTCTTTCGATCGCTATTTCTTCTCTCTCGCGGTTCTCCCAATCAAGGTTTTGTCTTCAACTTTCTGTCTCACTGCGGTGTATGGTGGAGATGGTTAATGGTAGCGACGGTTTTGACGGTGGGGGTGGTCGTGTGGCTCGCCGTCATAGCGGTTATGGTGTCATGATGTAGCTTGATAGATGAAGTATATCAGAGGGGGTCTGGGGTTGGTTTGTGGAAGGTGGTGATTCATTTTTTGCGCTGGACGAAGACATTTTTTTGCAACTTGAAAGAGTTGATTTCACTGTGAAAAGTGGTGTTGTTTCGAACGGAGAGCAGTGGGTGGTTTACATGTTAAAGGTTAGATGAAAATTTTTGATGCAGTTGTTTGATTCTTTTGTTTCCCTTTTGAGTAAAACTAATCTTGTGTTTTTTTGTTTATGATTTGGGATTAGGTTAGAGCGAAGATGGTGTCGGCAGTGAGAAGTGATTTTGTTGTTGGAGCTGAATAGTGGTCAGAGTTCTTTTGTCGTATGCTGAGAAAGTGAAGGGAAAATGAAGGTTGTGAAATGGATTGAAAGGTTATGTGTTGATGTTCGTTGTTGATGGAGGGAGAGGAAAGGTTGAAGATGAGATTGGGTTTACCGAAGGTTGCAGAACGGCGTGATAGTTGAAGGGCGGTACGGTGGTCACCGCTGCGGTGTTGATGAACGGAGTGGGTACATGGAGATGAAGGTTGGTGAAGCTATTATATGTGGCTGTGAGAGAGTAGTTTTTGGTTTGAAGTTTATGGCGAAGAAGAGATTGAAGCTGGGAAATGTAGCGGCGGATTCGACGGTAACACAATTGTTGTTCATTGCGTTGGTGAAGGGCTAGATGGTAGAAGTCTGAAGGTTAGTTGTTTTTCCTGTTATGGAGAACATCTTTTTTTTTGTGTTCTCCTCCTCTTTCTGTTCTCGTCGTCCTTTATTTAAAATTACATTCAAACTTGTGGGTTAAGTTTCTGGTACAATGTTGATGATGAGTCCCTTTCATAATGCAGGTCTGTTGTCTGTTGTTGTTGGAGCAAGTGTGAAGTTGCTTTCGTGTGGTACGGCTTGTGTGGTCGTGAATCATGAAATTTTCTGTGATAAAGGCTTGGCATTGGGACGTGGTGTTTGGCATGTTGCTGAATTTGTCTCGTGAAGCTACCGGTTTGTGATGTTTGGTGTAGAAGGTGTCATTGGCATGTTGTTGGTTGGTGCAAGTCTGGTACGGGTATTGTAGCAGATGGAAGGGAGAAATATCTCTGTTTTGCGCAGGAAGTGAAGAGAAAACAAACACAAGATGCCAACAACATGGTCCCCACTTGGGATGCTTTTTTTTTTTTAATTTTGTGTAATGGTGTTGTAATGGGCTTTAGAATGTAATGAACTAGTCCTTTTTTTTGAATGATTTTATTTGAGTAAGAAAAGAAATAGATCTTTTTGTGAATAAATTGGATTGGAAAAATAAATGGAAAATGGCTTGAATAATTAGACAAAATGAAAAATGAAAAATGGATAGAAAATAAAAAATGAAAAATTATGGATATGGTTTTGAAATTTGAAAGTGGAATGTGTAGTTGGATTTACAAATAAAAATGGATATGAGAAAAGGATAATAGTGGATTTAATGAATTTTGGACAAATGAATTAGGATATGAATGAAATGGATTGGGTTTAAAAATGGACAATAATGGATGTGGACCAATATTTCCAACAACACGTCCACGAAATCTCGACTTTCAGCTCAAAATCAATCTTGTCTTTTTCCACAAACCTCTAATTAAATGATCACAACTGCCATGAATAACTCGCAACAACCATCTGAATCAATTTGAAACCTTACGGTGATTATTGAATCCACTCTGAGGAAAATAATTCAGCAGATGAACCACCAATGAACTGATGAACCTGGTGAATGAACTAAACTCCACATGAATTAAAATTTGGTGACCTGATGACCTTCACACCACATAACTCAATCTTGGGTACACACCGGCTGAGAAATAGTCCACTTTATCTTTGAATGCACGTTGATACTCCTCTGAATACGGAAGACTCGAACCATAGGAAAACGCCTTGATCCCATGTCATAAAAGCTTATGCAAATGGATGAATGCAAAGATGAGTTGATGACCTCATGGAGATGCAGAGATGATGGAAATGCTATGAAAAGGGTAGGGTAAAAATGAGGGTGTGACACACATATGCCGGGCATAAATCATTACAAAGAAAATGGCACGCAGGCTAAACAATCAAAAGAACTACACGGCGATCTCATCCTCGACCCGCCTTCCATCTTCTTCCTCCTCCTCCACTGGAAGATTGAGCTTGCCAGCGACCACACGAAGGAACGGGTTGATTCTATCGAGCACCAGCGGAACGCCTGGATTCTTAGCGCCGATCTGCTCCACGACATTCTTAAAGCCTATCTCCAGAGCTTCCAGACTATCTAGCTGAAGCTCTCGAATTTTTCCAATCAAAGCGGCATGGTCAGTAAGATTTTTCTCCACGGGAGATTCATTCTCCGCGGGACGGACAGCAGCCTCCAACTCCCCGACCCTTTCCCGAGAGCGATCAAGCTCCTCTTGAGTCGCCTTCAGGGCAGACTTTACCTCATTCAGCTTGTGGAGGGTGTTGGCGTGGTCCTCATACTCGGCCTGGGCCTTCAGCAGATCAATCGCAACCTTATCCTTCTCCTTCTCGAGGGCAGTGTAGTCGTCTTTCAGCTTCTGTAGCTCAGAGGCACAGGGGGGCCCATCATTCAATATCAAGGCAGTCTCGAAGACCCGCATCATGGCCGCAAGGTCCTCGACAAGCACCTCTCTCCTGGACACCCCGTTCATACCCAGAACTGCCTTCACCTCAGCATCAGCAATGACAGGGGGGCTTCCCCCGAAGAAATTCCGCTGGAGGTGGCAAGTGGGCATCTGAAACTTCTCCGGCGAGACAGGGTCCACGAGATCCATGAGGACAGGCCCCTCGGTCCTTGCTTTCTTGGCAGGGGTGCTCTCCGGAGGAGGGGACTGGCGCACTGTGGCGAGGAGGAGCCACTCGTCGTCCCAGCCGGCGCCGCAGTCTGAATAATCTCTTGGACACGGCTCTTGGTACGCTTGGGTGCCCGCTCGAAGGCCAACTTCATGATACACTCGGTGGCGTTAGACATTTGAGCTGCAAGAGAAAACATGGAAAAAGTTAGCACAAAGAGACAAAGCTAAATGAAGGCCCGAACAGGACGAGGAGATCTCATCTAAGAACCTCTTGGCCTCGTTGGGAGACTTACATTCGAGGATCCCCCGGGTGTTTATATAGCGAGTCGCGGTCACAACCCTCCCTTGAGAGTCGAGGAGGTAGCTTCCATCCCTACCAACGCACTCTGCCCGGTTGAAACCATTGACATACGCGACCAACGTGGTGTACGCCCCCCTGTCATCCTCCGATAGATCGCTATGCTTCATGAGGTAATCCTCCGTACCTAGCACAAAGTGGGCATCCTCCCACTCCAGGGGACACTTGGACACGAACCTCTCTCCCCCGGATCCGTCGGGCACAATGTCATAGAGCGTACCCACGGTCGCGTGCGTCGCGGGCATGACATAGTAGAACCTTCTCTTAAAACCCCTTATTAAGTCCGCGTACGCCTTGAACAACTTCCTGGGTTGTTTGAAAGAAACCCAACTATGTCGCCCGTTGTCCGTTGAACGTTGTAAATGGAAGACGCAGAAGAAGAGCTCGAGGGTGATCCCAATCTAGAGATAGTCACAGACGATTTCAAATGCCCGCATGAAAGCGAGCGCGTTAGGATGAAGTTGCGACGGCGCCAAGTGCAGACGGTTGAAAACCCCTAGTTGAAAGCTATTGAAGGGGAGGCGAATACCGGCCTCTTTAAAGGCGAACTCATACATGGGAAACCGCAGCCCGCGATAGTTCGAGCAAATACGATGGTGTGCCCGGGGCTGGTAAGCCGTCCACGTGGCCTCCTCTCCTTCGGGGACATTCTCGACAAAGGCGGAAGCTTCTGTGTCGTCGACGGAGAAACACGACCCTATATGCAGAGGCTCTTCCCTAGACCATTCGTCGGCCGGACGCACGGGCGTCTCCCCGGGGATCTGAGCGGGTCCATCCACGTCGGGTTCGGTGTCTATGTAGAGAATTCTCGGAATCCTCGCGGCCATTTTTACCTGAAAAGCAGAGGAAATAGGTGAATTCGTTGGTCGCGACCAAGTCCACCCTTCCACCGCCGATCAAGTGAAAGGGCAGCGAGCAAGAAAATATTCGGGGACACGGCGAACTGCCCGAGGCCATCACCCCGTCCTTTCTCTTTTTGCTCCTCGATCCTCCCATCTCACTTCCACGTGACATTCATCACGTGTCCTCGGTGTATTCATAAGAGTCCTCGGGACATTCATCTTGTCCTCGGGATGTTCATCCAAAACCACCGTCAAAACCCACCGGAACCCTAGGAACGTCCCGCTGTTCCCGTCCGGAACCCTAACGGAGTGCCAGGAACGCCCTCAACTCACCGGAAAAATACTAAAAGAAAGAAAAAAAAGGAACCATAAGGGATCAAGAGCTTACTTGAGCGGTGGAGGAGAGCGAACTAGAACAGCAAAGACGGCGGTGCACGACGGTGTACGGAGGCAGAGCAGCAACGATGACTAGATGAGATGCGGAGCGAAAAAGGTGGGAACGTGCGAATGGCACGAACTCGCCCCTTTTATAAGCCCCTCACGAGCTTCGAGGAGTCCCTAGGCAATCGATTACGCTACCCTAGGGTAGCCGCCCTATGCAATAATGAGGTGTGACGCGTGGCACACGCTTCCCCAGGCACGTCTGTTCATTCCCCAACACGCGTCTCTTCATTCACCTCGGCCTTGACTCCTCGTATCCCCGCGACGTTGCCCCTCTGCGGCCAGTCTCGCACGAGCATGCATATTTGCTTCTGCCCAGTCCACCAACTGTTCTTCTCTCGAAGCCCCATTCCCGACCGGGCACGCCCTCGACATAGCCTTGACCCTTAAGTCATCACTCTGACGCCTCAGAGCGACGACTTGGGGGGCTCCTGTTCTGGACTGGGCCGGAGGTACGCTCCTCAGCCGAGCAGACCCGGCCCACACGTTCTAAGGTGGCCCAATGAAGGCCTCAGTCCAGTCAATGTCGGGCACAGGCCACTTCAGCGGTGTCGGGCACAAAGGGCGTTGAGCTTCGGGCAAAGGCGCTGAGCCTTCCCCAGAGTTTTCCCCTCCTCGACACGAGGACACTACTCCCCGCGAGGAGTCATCCCCATCCGTAAGCAAGTCCTCCTCGCGAGGACATGTCTCTCCTCGACACGCAAGACTTCTCCCCGCGAGGACACGTTCTCATGTAACTGTCCACTCCCGATGGAATCGGTCTGCCCTAATTTCGGGAATCTAGGAGCAGTTACCCCAGGGCGAAGACCACGTGCTGGTCTTCACTATGCCGCGTAAGCCCTGTCAGTTGCTTGGACTGGGCCTGGCAATCCAGCCCAGTGCTAGTGACCGTTGGCCCCGCGCTGGGGGCTCTCTATAAATGCCTCTCACTTGAGAGGGCCAGGTTACGTTCACTTCTACTCTCATTTTTGTACTTGTTATTCTCTGACAGTTATCTTACTTGAGCGTCGGAGTACCTTGCAGGTACACCCCCCCCCCCCCCCGGCCGTCTTTCAACCTCCCCGGAGCTGAAGCCCAGACGACGTCGTTGGCCACTAGAAACTGTCTGATCCAGGTACGATCAAATAATATCCTTGGAGATAGAGACAATTGTTCTACTTAAATAGTTTCTTTTGTTAGCTTCTTACAAATGCAAAAAAGATTTTGATAAGAAAAGTATGAGATTATCTTATTCTCTTGATGATTTTCCATGAGAAAGATGTTGGCTTCTTCATCATCTAAAGACTCCATATCATTGTCCTCCCATGCCATATAAGCCTTCTTGCCCTTTTTCTGAGGTTTTTTATGTTTATTTTGATTTTGATTTTCCTTTTATCCTAGAGGGAAATTTGGCATGATATGGCCTTTATTTCCATATTGGTAGCACGTAGGAATGGATGAAGCTTTTTCTTCACTTTTATCTTGTTTTTCTTGTTGTCTCTCATGATTCAAGAAATTTCTGAAGTTTCGTACCATGAGTGAAATTTCATCATTGGAATTGGAATCCCCAACTTTAAGAGTTAGAATTTTGTTCTTCTTATCTCCTTCCTCATCAATAGCAAGCCTTTTAGCTCATATATTGTTCTTATAATTTCCCTATATTCATAAATTGTATTGACTTTAGATTTCCAACTACGGTTTAAGCATCTAAGTATTTTCAAAACCAATTCCTTATTTGAAAATGTTTTTCCCAGAGTTCTCATATGACTCGATATGGGTAAACTGTGTTTGCATTTAATTTATGTTCTCTCCAGGTTTCATTATGAAAAGTTCATACTCATGACTTAATATATCAAACGTTGCCTTCTTTACCTCAATAGTTCCTTCATGGGTAATTTGGAGGATGTCTCACATTTCTTTTGCAGTCTCGCAATGAGAAACTAGCCAAAACTCATCAAGATCGGGAGCAGTAGGGATGATTGTTTTCGCCTTCAAACTATGCTACACATTTTCTTTATCATCTTTAGTCTAATCCTTTTCAGATTTGTACACTAAAGCACTATCAACTTCGTGTGTAGGAATATATGAAACTTCCTTCACAACTTTCAAAATACCACGATTCATCCCTTCAATGAAGAGCTTCATCTTCTCTTTCCACAAACTATACCCTTCTCCATTAAGGTATGTGGATTTGTTTAGTGAATAACTCTAAGTCATTTCCTCTTGGGACGGTAGTCTCTAACAAGAGTTGGACTTTGATGCCACTTGTTGGACAAGTGACTTCAAGCACAAGAGAGGGTGATTAATTTAAATATTTTCTTAAAAAACCAATTTGTGTTAGTAAAGTGACAAAGATAAAAATGTTAGAAATAATTTAAAATAATACAGTAAATGACAGAAATTAAAGAGGTAGGCTTAAAGACAAGGCACCAATACTTATATTGGTTCGACCAAACATTTGTCTAATCATGTACCAAAGAGATCTTCTTAAATTTTTAAATTATAATCTTGAGCTTTTATAGGTTATGCACATGAACCTTCGTTACAAGTGTTGAAGCGGTAAAGCGACAAGAAAATATTAATTTAGTACCCAGTTTTATCGTCTCCACAGGGATCGGTTCAAGGGAAAGAATGTCGTTCGACAATCTCTACATATCTAAGCTTGGTTTTAAATGGTATAGGAGTAAAATGCAAAAAGGAAAAAATATGAACAAGTAAATAAAGTACAGTAGAGAACTCGCCAGGAATGACGTTCATTCACCTATCTGATACACAAATCTACCAATCCGTTGTACACAACCTAAATTACTCATCAATACTCCCACGTATCGCTCACAACAAAGTTTATGTCTAACGCAAAGTTGAGAGAACAATCGCATCGCCTCATCGATGATGTCTCACGTAACTCGACAACACAGAGCATTAAGAATCGATACCCATGGTGAATGTTAGATCTAAATCTATCTCTAGAGTTCAGAACCTAAAAAATGTTCATCCTATATCCAGATTGGAAGAGGATATGTCTACCGCAACTCAAATCCAAACTTAAAGCGAGTAAAACAAGGATAACAGCGATACAAATTTATGAAATAGCTTGTATACAAAGCCATGATCAATAACTATACATACTATCAAAGTAAACTTACATACAAACCCCAACAAATGAAAAATATATAGAGAAGAAGGAAGATGAAAAGGAATCTCTCGCCGTGTCCAGCAAAGTCACACAATTCCAACTCCGGATCATTGATATGCAACCTCCAATGTTGTTTCTAAGCTATTCTACACAAAGAATGTTTTTGATGAAATTGGGGTTAAAAGTTCCCAACAACATAACCTAAAAAATGCTGAAAAAGTGACTTAAATAGGGGATGAAATGACACGAACCGCGTTAAGCGCGCTATGAGGGCGCTTAGCGCCATCAGCAAAATCACAATTCATATTTTCTTCATAACTTTTGAACCGTAACTCCGGTTGATGTACGGTTAGAAAGCTTATTCAATGCTCTATACAACAATGACAAAATATATTTGCTTGAATATCTACAAAAATAAGATAAACTAAAATTAGAAAGAATGAAATTTATTACAACCACGCTAAGCACGCTCAGATCGCGCTAAGCACGATCTCACTTAAAATACCCTTAAACCGCCTTAAAGCGCGCTAAGCGCGGTTCTGCTCGCGCTAAGCGCGGTCAAGAAAACAAAAACACTCCAGCAACTGCCATCCAATTCCCAACGTGCTAAAAATCGTGCTAAGTGCGAATGCAGTATTTTGTTGGCCAAAATTGCAAAATTCTGCATTTGAAGCATCCCTATTGGGTCAAACGGGTCCATACTTCAACCATGCATTATTACCTATAAAAATAGATGGAAAACGATCAAACTCACTGATATGTACATGAAAATGCAATATATACAACAATAAGTAAACTATACAAAATGTACACAAAAGCAGGGAATTATTAACGGAAAACCAACGAATCAAGCCAATAAGTGCCAATTATTCACACTCAAAATCAGTACAATTTAGCACTTATCAACTTTCCCCAACTTAAAATTGTTTTTCCTCAAACAAGAATCAATTAACTCGAAGAAACAAAAGCAATTATCAAAAAATCATGCTCAACAAGTTTTTACAAACAGAAAACAAACGTACGGTACAAATATCAAAAGTACATGCAAAGCAATGCTTGCCACTAAACTACAACGACACCATGATTATGAAACAAAATCTAAGTACAAAACACATGTCAAAAATTCTAAAGCAATACAAATGTTCAAGAATGAATCACACCTAACACTCCTCTTCAGAATAAGGATGAAAAAATATAAGCGGTTGCAACCGCGGGACAATTACACTCATCTGAAAACAATGCTAACAACAGTTCAATTCATACATTCATCTAACAATCATAAATAAAATCATAGATGCAAAAAGATCACTGAGGGCTTGAAAGGTTGTAGTTTGGCCAGGTTTCCCAACAAATGGTCATTTCTTAGGCTATTGAATCGAAGTTGCCACGCAAAAGAAACATTCACTACACATGGTATTTACACATCATAACTTCATTCACCAATTTCTTTTCTCTATTGCTCACCCTTTCCAAACTTCATTTGCACAATTATTTTTCATTCTCTATTATTTTTTTTATTCTTTTCAAACAAGCATCTTTTTCTTTTGTTTTTCACATTCATATTCAAAATTTTCTTATGCTTGTTTAAAGTTTTTCAAAAATTTTAGTAACCTACCATCTCCTTCATTCTCCCTAACTTGAATACCATCAAACCTCAAGTGAATGCTTCTTTCTTTTTATGGCAAGGAAATCAATTTAAAACATTGTTCAAAGGTTTCAAGAAAAAAATTTAGAATCCCACAAAATTCAATGATGAACTTAACTTTTAATTTATGTACACACACCAAGTTCATCACCAAAATGAGATTTAAACTGTTTAGGCTCAAAGGAGTTAACAAATTCTCACTACTCACAGGTAAATTACTTTTGGATATGGTTGTGCTCAATATAAACAAATTCCTTGATCATTTCTAATGCTTCCACAAAATCACAGTAATCAAAAGATTAAGCATGAATTAAACGAATTAACAAAGTTATCAGTCATCCAAGCATTTAGTAAACAATGAAGGTTTCTCACAATGGGCTATGAATTAAAATGATTCACAAATGAACAAAAATTGCAATAGAATGAATGGCATGCAAGTTGTACAGAGCCTAAGGCTCAAAAACATATTATGTTCTAGAAAAACAATAAAAACAAACTAAAGCAATGCAACTTTCTTTAAACTTTTCACACTGCCATAACATTTTCTTGTTGAAACAATCAAAATTGAAAAATCACACAATGCATCCTCAAGCTAATGAAAAACAAAACTTGCGAACAAACACAAAAATTTCTAAAACTAACAAAGTCGAATGAAAACTAATAAACATATTCTAACAAAATGGGTGAAAGTGGATAAAAGAATAAGAGAGTTTTTCCACAAAAAGCAAGGCGCGCTAAGCGCCCTCTGTGCGTGCTAAGCGCGCACAGGCTTGCTGAGTTTTTCAAGTTCTTTCTCTCATTCAATCCATCCACTCTAACCTTATTTTAACTATACTACTAAATATAAAACTGTACAAACTCAAAAACCGTTAGATTGCCTCCCAACAAGCTCTTGTTTCACGTCGTAAGCTCGACACCTTATTTAAGTACAAGCTCCTCCATGTTGCCTCATTCACCAGTAGATACCAAATAAACCTGCAACACTTGAGCAAACGTAAATGGAAAACAAAAATATGCACAAACACATAAACACACATAATGGACAACACATATATACAAGGATGGCAAACAAAAGCAAAACAAGCATATATACAATTATGTACAAAGCTTAGAAATATAGAAACTATCGCAATGCGATTCAATATCAAAACCAATCCCCGACAACGACGCCATTTTGGTGAAGCGGTAAAGTAGCAAGCAGATATTAATTTAGTACCCAGTTTTGTCATCTCCACAAGCATCAGTTCGAGGGAAAGAATTTCGTTCGACAATCTCTACATATCTAAGCTTGGTTTTAAATGGTATGGGAGTAAAATGCAAAAAGAAAAACATATGAACAAGTAAATAAAGTACGGTAGAGAACTCGTCAGGAATGACGTTCATTCACCTATCTAATACACAAATCTACCAATTAGTTGTACACAACCTAAATCACTCATCAATACCCCCACGTATCGCTCACAATAAAGTTTATGTCTAACGCAAAGTTGAGAGAACAACCGCATCACTTCATCGATGATGTCTCACGCAACTCGACAACACGGAGCATTAAGAATCGATACCCACGGTGAATGTTAGATCTAAATCTATCTCTAGAGTTCATAACCTAACAGATGTTCATCCTAGATCCAAATTCGAAGAGGATATGTCTACCGCAACTCAAATCCAAACATAAAGCGAGTAAAACAAGGATAACACCGATAAAGATTTGTAAAATAGCTCGTATACAAAGCCATGATCAATAAATATACATACTATCAAAGTAAACTTACATACAAACCCCAACAAATGAAAAATACATAGAGAAGAAGGAAGATGAAGAGGAATCTCTCGCCGTGTCCAGCAAAGTGACGTAATTCCAACTCCGGATCATCGCTATGCAACCTCCAATGTTGTTTCTAAGCTATTCTACACAAAGAATGTTTTTGATGAAGTTGGGGTTAATATTTACCAACAACATAACCTAAAAAATGCTGAAAAGTGACTTAAATAGGGGCTGAAATGACGCGAACCGTGCTAAGCGCGCTATGAGGACGCTTAGCGCCATCAGCAAAATCACAATTCTTATTTTCTTCATAACTTTCGAACCGTAACTCCGATTGATGCACGGTCGAAAGTGTTGGGAAGCTTATTCAATGATCTATACAACAATGACAAAATATCCTTGCTTGAATACCTACAAAGATGAGATAAACTAACATTAGAAATAATGAAATTTATTACAACTGCGCTAAGCGCGCTCAGATCGCGCTAAGCGCGCTCTCACTTAAAATACCCTTAAACTGCCTTAAAGTGCACTAAGCGCGGTCCTGCTCGCGGTCAAGAAAACAAAAATACTCCAGAAACTGCCATCCAATTCCCAGCGCGCTAAAAATTGCGCTAAGCGCGAATGACAATATTTTGTTAGTCAAAACTGCAAAATTCAGCATTTGAAGCATCCCTATTGGCTCAAACGGGTCCATACTTGAACCATTCATTATTACCTATAAAAATAGATGAAAAACAATCAAACTCACTGATATGTACATGAAAATTCAATATATACAACAACAAGTAAACTATACAAAAAGTACACAAAAACGGGGAATTAGTAACGGAAAACCAACGAATCAAGCCAATAAGTGTCAATTATTCACACTCAAAATTAGTACAATTTAGCACTTATCAACAAGCGAATAGAGAGATTTGACATTGCTTATCCCCTAACCAAACACGATCTTTTGCATGGATTGAGCTCATGAACGAAGTTAAGATTTTATCGACTAATCTCAATAACCAAACAAAAGTTTTTCCAGGGCTAAGTTTTAGAACCAAATAGAGATTTTCATTGAATTATCTCAAGATCCAAACACAAACCTTCACGAGAGTCGCACTCTTGAAATAAATAATGGCACGACACCAGTATGATACTTTCCTCACAAATAGTTTTTCACTCACAAGGCATTAAGGCAACTTAGGTAAAGAGAAAATATAAAAGAGAGAGGATGAGATTAATAAAATGTTAAGCAATATGAAAGTTCTAAATTCTTGTGTGATTTTAAATGAGGATAAAGCTCCTTTATATAAGAGAAAATAAGGCTAAAAAAGGAAATAATCCATGGGCCGAATAAATGTCATAATTGACCTAATTGATTATTTACCTTAAATAATTGATTGTTCAAGCCACAAATGGAAGGTTTTGATATTTAGTTATTACCAATTATTAAGAGACTATCCCAATCGATTTTAAAATTAACTTAGACAAAATAATCTATTAGGTCATTAAGTCTAATTGATTATTTAGTTTTAAAAAGTCTTCTTATCAATCACACACTCCCCTAATTAGTTGGCTTGGCCTTAGAAACATTTTTAGGTGATTTTATCAAATAAAGAAATGCCTTAAAAACATTTTAGGTGTGTGTGTGTGTGTGAGTGTGTGTGTGTGTGTGTGTGAGAGAGAGAGAGAGAGATAGAGAGAGAGTGTGTGTGTGAGTGAGAGAGAGAGAGATGGAGAAAGAGATTTGCCTTAGTATATTAAGAGTTACTCTCCTACTTTCACAAGAATTTTGTCACTCCGACAGACACGACCAGGCGAGCTTTCACACTTCCTCTCTTTCACAACTCCGAGTCTTTCAAGTTCCTTTGCTAGATACACCGATCATATAAGAACTTCACTGAAACCTTGAATTTCCTACTTGATGAGGCTTGCGATACATTCAAGTTAATCACCATCATAAAAGAGTTGGAAATGATATCACCGCCAACTTCAACAAGCATTAGCATTGTCGTCATCAAAACATTAAGATAGTTAACAATTTCAAGATCATTAACTTCATACTTGAAAGCACATAGATCCACAGGTTTGACTATGTTGTGGAATGACAACATAGACCAGTCCACTACCTCATTTTCCTTGAACCAGAAAGTTTGAAAAATAGACGATATATGGAGTGAAGGCCATTGGTACTTGTTTTATATCTACGAGCACTCAGTGAACAAAAAAACTGGAAATATGATTAGAGGCCTGAATAATGACATTAATGGAATATGGGTATTTTATAGTGATATTAATTATATTTTGTAGCAGAAAGATAAACTTAGAGGAAACAATCGAAGTTACTTTCAACTGAGTGTGTGTACAAGACTGTAAACTTCATGATATTGGGTATATTGGTCACCCTTTCACCTGGTTTATTGGTAGACAATGCCCAAATAGAATCCAATGCAGATTGGATATGGCTCTTGCCAATGATTCCTTTAAATAGCTTCTTACTATTCCAAATTAAACATCTACCTAGATTCAATTTTGAACAAAAGCCAATACTAATTGATTTGGATTATAACTTTAAAGATAACCAAATGAGAAGACCACATCTGTTTAGATTTGAGAAAGTGTGGACTATTGAAGAAACTTGTGAAAGGATATTTAGAGATGATTTGAAATAGACAACAATGGTGAGATAAAATCAATAGAGATGAAATTTTTGAATTATAAATTCAAGAGATTTATATATCCGTGAAGTGAGGAAATATTTTTTAGAGTTATAAAAGCGTCTTCAATTTGAGTGTTGGTGTGTGTGTGTGTGGCGGAGGTGAGGAGAATTTAAGAAGTATATATATTGAGGAAACCTTTTGGTCGCAAATAAGAAAATCCTTATGGTTGAAAGAATGAGACAATAATACATAATTTTTCCATGGGAAGGAAAAGTAAAAAGGTAGGGTGAATTAGATAAAAAATGTGAAAGATGATAGGGGTACCCGGGGTCATGGATGAGACAAGGTTGAATACATTCTAATACTTATTTAATGATTTATTTTCTTCATCCAACCCTACTAATGTGGAGAAAATTTCTCAAAGTTGTTAGAGGTAGATTAGTCCCAAATAGTACTTTGATTTCCATGGATTGCTCCTATTGGACAAAGAAGACAAAAGGTAAAAAAAAGTGTGATGGCTCTAAAGTTAGATGTGGTTAAGGTGTAAAATTGTATATAGTGGATGTTTGTGGAAGTTATCATCTTGTCCACGAGTTTCTCTTTTTAGTTGGTCAAAACTATTGTGAGCAACCTAGTAGAAGCTTTACTCCAAGGAGAGGTATGGGACAAGGGAACCCTATCTCCCCCTACATTTTTATCCTATGTGATAACATGCTGTCAAATTTATTGAATAAGGAAAGTAAAAGTAAGAATATCCATGGGATCCAAGTGTGAAGAAGCGATCCAAAAATCACACATTTGTTATTCAGTCTCCTCAACCTAATTTTCTCAAGAGCTAATGCCCAAGAAGTTGAGACCATCATCCTTGTCCTCAAGGCATATGAAACAACATCATGACAACTTGTCAACTTGGAAAAATTTGAGGTGTCATATAGTCAAAATGTGATAAACTCTGTTATAGAAATGATTTGTCAGAAGATTAATGTAAAGATGGCGACATCTGATGCTAGAAGGAAAAATATTATCTAGGGTAGATATGGAAATATTAATTAAAGCAGTAGCTCAAGCAATTCCTTACTATATAATGAGTTGTTAGAAGGTTGTTGTCAAAATATCAAAGGAATGTTAGCCAAATTATGAAAAATGTGAAAGAGCATAAGAAAAAGATCTATTGGATGAGTTGAAGGAGGTTACAAACCTCAAGATATAAAGTATGAAGGGGGTTTATAGCTTTCAATTACTTCAATAAAGCTTTAATGAGAAAACAAAGTTGGAGATTGGTTAAAGACCAACACTCCATAATGGATAGAATCTTTAAAAGTTGGTACTACCTTAGATCGAGTTTTTTGTGTGAGAAAATGGGGTACTAATCAATTTATGCTTGAATAAGCCTCCTATATGCCAAGGAAGTGTTTCACTTGGTAGCTAGGTGTTCATTGGAATTGGACAATCAATCAATATCTTTAATGATAACTGGATCCCAAATTATAAAGGAATTACAATTCAGTAGCTTACGGGGATTATCTCTCAAGATGCAACAATATACCTATTAACTTAATGACCACTACAATTGAATCACAATTATCACGATGAATTAACAAAACACTCACGCCCAATTTCTTGGTGTGCAACCTTTTTCTTAAATTACAATCCCTTAATGTCTTAGGTGAATTTGTAATTGAAAAAGGTTTTATCACATGTTGATCCTAATATCGAAAATCAAATAACACCTTATGTTTAGCACTCTTATATGTTGAACAATAAAGTTATATATAGTTATCAAAGTTATGATAAGTAACCATTCATAATTTGGAATCAATTAAAACACTCGCCAATGTATAAAAACATTAAGAACAAACTCTATAATAAATATCAATTGTATGAGTCACTACTTAGCAAACTATATAAATCACGTAATTCAAGATAAGCTCATCTAAAAGACATAATTTAAAGAAATTTAACTATTCATAATAAAATTATTCATAGCCAAAAGGTTAAAAAAAACATTAATTACAAGGAAAGAATTAGATTCCAATGATGGTAAATCATAAAGTTTCGTCCTCCAAAACTATGGAAACATCTATGTTCAATCAATATTCAGAACCCCTTCATATATAAAGTTATATAATAGAGTTTCTGCCCGTGAAATCGCACAACGATTTGCACAAATCATGCCACGGTTTTTGCATAATGTTAAAGTGTGTATTAAACTTTATATCTTCATGAAAGTTGCATCCATGAATATTATATTTCCTTTGTTGTAAGTTTCATTTTAATAGAACTTATGAAACTTCATATATGGTACAATACTGCAAATATGTCTTGTAGTTTTTCCTCCAAAATTCAGCACATTATTAAATCAAAGAAACCAAATGAAGTTATTTCTTAAAAAAACCTTCTTGATCGTTGGGTGATTTTGATATGACTTTCATTTTTCGTCTTTTCTTCAAGCTCTTTTTGATTATTTACCCGCTCCGCTTTTTTTTGTTGCAACTTTCACAAATAAATTAGAGAATTTCTTATTACACCACTCATGTTTCTTAGGCACTACGCGGATTTTCGTTTTTGCTCTCTAATTCCGGATGTGCACATCCGGACGCACCATTTTTTTTTTTATTTTGATTTGTTCCAGATGTGCATATCAGGAAAAATTCCTGATCTGCAGATCCAGAAAAATAGCAGAACTTTATTTTTTTTTAAATCAGTTTTGTTGGTTGGTCGCATATGTTAATATATCATCGCAACTTAATATACATTCGAAAACATTCATATATAAAATAAAATGATATATATACATAATAATACTCCTGTCAAAATACAGTACATAAATGTAATAAAAATAGAATACATCAAACAAAAAACTACTGTGTATGGCGAAGGATCTCTCCTGGCTCCCCTGCTCCTCTGCCCCTACCCGCCATCCTAACTTGATGTCTGAGGTACTGAAGTGCCCCCCGAGCAATCTCAATAATCATATCCATGGCAAGTCTGCCACCAGAGCCCTCAGGGAGGTGACCGTTCGCAATGGCCGCCCGCGCTATCTCCTCTATCTCACGACAGCGAGGTAGGACATTCTGAGTATGGTCCAGCTGAGACTGCCGCTCCTCTAATATCTCCTGATGAGCAGGTCTGGGTGGCGATCCCTTAGCAGTGGGCACCATGCATGGGTGTGAGATGGTATAGAACCATATGATGTACCCGACAGCAACGCTCCAGTCTCTCGGCGCTCTGGTCGCCCGAGCCTCTTCCGGTACCAAGTGGGACTGGAAGTAAGCATATATCTCATTTATCTGCACGCGGGTCAAGCCTAGAGGAGCAGACTCATGAGGCATCCTGGGGATCGTCTGCGTGTAACCGAACTGACGCAAGACGCGCTTCGGCAGGTATCGAGCAGTAATGGTCGAACTGCATGTCAATCATCCTAAGAATAGTGAAGCCTCGGCGAACGGGCGTGTCTCACGGTGATCGGCATAGGCGTGATAAAAAATGTCCTCAACAACCATCCGATCAAGATAAACTATGTAGGGGTCGGGCGCCGGGTTCCCTTTGAGCAGGAGAAATGCAGCAGCACACGGCATATCCTCGGTGTACTCCTCGACACTCCCCCAACCAGTAATCTTGGGAAAGTGATGTAATATCCACGCCTGAAATGAAAAACATAACATCGGTGTCAAACATTATAATGAATATAGAAAGAAAATAAATGAAAAAAAAATACTTAGAATATAAGATTGTTACCACGTATAGTGTACAACTGCCTGCCACAGTCTTAGCTGCCCAGCGACAACCATCTGAGAGCCTAGAATAGGTGAATGCCAGCGTAGCCGCCCCCCAGTTGTACCCATGAATATCTGTGGGATCCAAAAGGTACATGAGGTAAACGATATCAACGTAAGTGGCACTGGTGTCCACAAACAGTTATGTGCCTAGCAAAAACAGATATTAGCATCTCAGGGCACGCTGTCTGTGGATCGCCACCTCAACTGCATCACCTGTTGCCCGTCCTGCCTCTGCAAGCTCCGCACAAAATCTGCGTGTCAGAAAGGAGAACCGGGCGTGTGCGCCTCTCAACTGGGTCACCTCCGCAAGTACCTCATCTGGGGTAGCCCCAAGCTCCTCAGTCAGCATCTTCATCGCCTCCTCCTTCGACATCTTACCATGACGGAGAAGGGTACCCGTGATCGGTAAATGTAAAAGGCACGAGATGTCATCGAGTGTGATCGTGAGCTCGCTGTACGGTAGATGGAATGAGGATGTCTCAGGGTGCCATCTCTCAACAAAGGCCATCAGCATACCGTACATGATCTGGGGATACCCAATCCTAGAAAGGCCTCCGAGACCAGAGGTAGCAAGTGCAGACTGGAACCACTCATCCCCTGGCAGCTCCGCCATCATGTCTATAACCTTGCCCCCATGGTTATAGAACTTCTGGGAATCCTTCTCCTGAAAATTTACAAATAAAACAATGTTACAAATGAAAATATTTTCAACGAAAACAATTCTATAAATAAACCAAGAAAGGTTACATGTCCTAGCCAGACATATCTGGTAGTATGCTCAGAGTACCCCACGAGTAGGGACATATCAGACGGTCCCCCGGGGTAACCGTCCAGCTCATCGAAATCGTCATCGCCGTCACCACCCTCATGTGCTGGGTGATCACCCTCAGAAACAGAAACAGAGGATGAAATAGGAGCAGCTGATGGAACTGGAGTCTCCTAACGACGCCTGTGTGGGGGCTGGGACCCTGATGAACCAGCAGCACTCCCCCGACGCCTCCGAGATGTAGAATCGGCGGCTGACGGGGGAGTGGCATGAACCTGTGATGTGGAAGGCTGTGGTGTAGAATGTGATGTAGGTGTAGGATGTCCCTCAGCTATAAGGGCTACCCCAACTCCCTCTACGCCGGAACCCTCGGCTGTAGACTGTGTCCGCTCACATCGGACAGATGCATGCTGAGTTGTCCGTCCATATATGATACGATCGTCTCTGCCAGCCATGTAATCGGCAAAGCATAATAAATGAATTAGAATTTTTTAAAAATAATTATAAAAAAAACAACAAAAAAATAGAGACCAAGTTTCTTCCGGATTTGCACATCCGGAAGTACGCATAATATTTAACGTTGGGTTTTTCCAGATATGCACATCCGGAAGCACTCAAAATATTTAACGTTAAAATGTTTTCGGATCTGCACATCTGGTACGTATTTGAAGTTCTAAAAACGCAGCCATGGCTACTGTACCATAGAAAAGGGCATTTGAATGCCCTGATCGTCCGTTTGAAGCAGCAAACAATACCTACATTATCTATAACCTATGTTATTCATACTACCTAACAATTTCTACACCTAAATGTCTACTCTAAATCGATTACTCGAAAATAACTCTGAAACTCTAAAATTCGAAAACTTACCTATTAAATTGAGATACAGAGGATTTGGAGTGTCTTGATCGTTGTAGAAGTTGCTCTGCGCTGAACTCGAGTGAAAAAAATCGAGATTTGTTTGGTTGTTTGGAATATGAAAATGTAAAGAGTGAGGGGAGGGAGAAGGTCTGACACGAATTAATAAGAAACGGTTCCGGATTTGTAGATCAGGGATTTTTCCTGATATGCACATCCGGAACAAATCAACGTTTTTAAAAAAAATGGTGCATCCGAATGTGTACATCTGAAATCAGGGGGCACAAAAGAAATTTCGCATGGTGTCTAAGAAACATGAGTGGTGTATTAAAAAATTGCCATAAATTATTATAAATTTGTCTAGTTAGAGTAATTTTAGAATGAAATGTGATTATCTACAAGTCAAATGAGTGTTCGAAAAGATCTATTCACAATCTACTGAGAGAAGGAAAATCAAAGTAGCTGCTCGAAAATTCTAAAAATAGAGAGATAAACTACAACAACTAAGTTTTATTTTAATAAGTGGAGTTGACTATATGAATAACTTTTGTCATAATATTATATCAAAGATCATATTTCTATCTAAATTATTAACTTTGAGATTTTTTTAATAATTTCTCTAATGATTTTTCTAAAATGGGTGAATACTTTTTCCACAAGTGATGCTACATTGGTGGTGTTTTTCTTACGAACATTTATCAATCCATCAAAATTTTCGTCTTGTGAGGTGCCAAATTACAATTAAAAAGAAAGAAAAGAAAAAACAAATAAATAGATCGAAGAATTCACTCATGAAAACTCGTGTTTTTGTTTTCTTTAATAATTTAACGAAGCAGTAGAATACAAAAATGTTGCTCAAAAGAAAAAGAAAAAAATTATAATAATTCAAAAGAAGGACGTAGACTTTCTCCTTAGTGATCATGACATGAAAAGGATGATTCACTAGACAACTTTTTCTTTTGTCTAGAAAAATCAGAATATTTTGTAGGGTCATTGACACACAATCAACATATTCATGGTCGTTTAATTGGAATAAAATGGCCAAAATATTAGTGTAGATTTTAAATTATTATTTTTAAATAAAAAATATCAAAATATATTTTTTTAATCTCGATTTAATGATTTTAGAAACATCAATTATGTGTGTACATTAATTTAACAATCTAAATTCTCTACAAATATATTTTGTATTTCGTATGTAAGCAAGCTAAAATATATATTTAGTTTTGTAAATTTTAATTAAAAAAGTAAATGAAATTTTTTTATTTCTAAAAGAATATATAGATAAAGCATTTTGTAACTAAAAAAATATGAAGCGTGTTAATTTTTAGTACATAGTGGTTTTTTTTTCTTTTAAGGAGTAAGAAATGAATAGGTTTAGTTAAGGAATATAATTTAATTTATAAAGAGTTTAATTTTTAAATATTAAGTAAAATATTTTATACTATCAATAAAATATATATTGTAAGAAAAAAGTTATATGTAATATTTAAACATGATTATGATTAAAAATAAATATTTTTTACGATTTTGTTTTTTTCTAATTTATTAATTTATAAATATAAAAATTTGTTTAAAACAATATATATGGCGAGAAAATACACTGATATACAACTAACCTAAATAAAATAAAAAATTATACATCATGATTGAATTCCAACCTATTTAAGAGTTTTTTTCGATTCATTTACATATAAATTACATCAATAGTATCAACCAAAATTGAGTATAGCAAAAAAAAAAAAAAGAGTGATCTCTCCCAATATAGTAAATAAATAGTTGAATTCCCACCAAAAAGAAATGTATACATTTAATATCCAACAATTTTCTTGAATAAAATTAGTTCAAGTGAAGAGAGTCGGTGAAAAAAACCACATCAAATTCACGTCTCTAATTGACAAAGATTATTATTTTATACTTATTGTTTTTCTCATATTTTATATTATAATTATAACTAGTAACAAGCATACTCACAAATTATAATTTTTTTGAGTGGGGTATGATTTTGGAATCGCCTATCATAAAAATAAGAAATAAAAAAAAAAGAATTTAAGAATATAATAAAACAATTATTTTATAAAAGAAAATATAATTTTAAAATATTTATTCAATATCTTTTAATTTTTTTTTCACATATTAAAAAATGATCGATAAATTTCCATTACTCAATATTTTGATATGTAGTTTCATTTTTCCGTTTCATATATTTCCACGATATGAAAAAATAAAATTTATTAAATTTTTTCAACTCACTACATAATTAAATCAATAGTTTCATTTTTTTCGTTTCATATAAATATTATTTTTGTTTTTGCATTGTTTATAAAGATATTTGGATAAGTGGTATACTTTTTCCATATGTAAATATTATTTTGTTTTTGCCTCGTTTATAGAAATAATTGAATTAACAATAAATTTTTTTCCTATATATAAATATTATTTTTTTGTACCATTTAAAAAAATATTTGGATCAAAATTAATCTTTTTTTCTGAATATAACTATTGTTTTTATTTTGGCATCATTTATAAAAACACTTTAATCAACAGTAGGTATTTATTCACATATTTTAAAAAAATGATTGATAATTTTTCATATATTATTATTTGAATCAATAGTTTAATGTTTCTCATTTCATATTAATAGATTTTAAAGTTTATTAATAATGTATTAAATGAATTATTATTTATTTTTTAACAAATAAATCAATTATTTTCTAGTAAAAAATACAATTTCAAAATATTTAATAAGTTAGTATCTAACTTTTGGTAAATCTATTGTAAAAAGGGTATCGAATTAATTGTTATAAAAAGATATAAAAATTAACCTATGTTTAATAATATCTAGATTTTTTTTTCTTTCTTAATAAACAATTATGACAAAAATAAATATTTTTGTTAATTAAGAAATAAACAAAGAAATATGGGTAGAAATAGAAACTAAAAAAAATCAATAATGTAAATTGAAGATGAGAGATTTTGTTGTTATGTTTTATTACAATGCGCAAAATTGATACATATTGAAGATGAGAGATTTTGTTTATGTTGTGAATTGATGTCGTCAAGAACAAACTAAAATATGAGAAAAAGATTTGAGTTTCTTGAACAAACACCAGAAACCCTATTATGTTTTACAAAAGAAAGAGAAGAAGGAAGAAGAATAGAGAATTGGTTAAATTTGTTTTTCTATTCACTTTCTCAATAAAGGTTCAAAAAATTACAAGTTGTTGAAAAGTAATTAGGGGGTGTTTTATTGCCGTCGTTCGATAGTTAAAAGGGTTTCAAACTTTAATAGTAACAAAGGTTTTGGGTAATTTTCAATCGGATTGTTTGCATGCGAATTTTAGAAATCAACTGTAAAAATATTTGTTTTAGAGTGTTGGTAAAAACATGTCAAGATTAGTTTTCGGTAATCCGTTTCGTACGTATCAACCCGATCAAGCGTGTGAACTCGTTAACGATACATATAACCACATATCCGCTCAACAAGTTTCTCTCGAACACTTGTTGTGGGATTTATCATTTTGATCCTTTGTTGATCTCTCACACAAACTACCAAAATGATAACATTCAAGTTCAATATTTATGAACATCAACATTCAAAACTATCTCTAGCCTTATGAATATTGATGGAATAAAACTTAGGTCAATTTTAAAACATTTCTCTCGAACATGGATTAAACAACATATAAACCATGTAAACAAAGTTTTTCTTCTATATATATCATCAACAAGGTTCAAAAGCTTACAATCAAAATTAATACATACATAATAATGGATTACCTACCACTAATCTTGACACAAGAGTGTTTAGCTATCCATAGACATGGTAGCTTGCTTGACAAGTAAGTAGCAAAGCTTTTGGAGCATCAATCTTCAAAGATTCAAGGGTTGAAGCATAAAAGCTTTGAAACTAAGAAAAATAATAACAATGGAGTTTTTCCCTTAAAACAAGTTTCTAGGTTACAAGAGAGGACAATGAAAAGTGATGATCTTCTAAAAAATCTACCAAATGTACTTACGTACAAGTTCAACCCAGAAAGCAGCGTCAGGCGGTCCTTTTCAGCGCCGGGCGATAGCCAAAAGTGAGTCCACGTAATAGCTACAGTGTCAGCTGGACCTCCCAAAATATCTTCCAGCGTCGGGCGATACAATCACAGCGCCGGGCGATGAGTCCACTGTCGGGCGAAGCCTGAAGAGGCACGGCAGGAATGGTTCTGGAAGTTGAGGAAAATTGATGAATGTTGCGCCTTAGCAGTGTCGGGCAATGCAAGCTTCCTGCGCCTTGGCAGCGCCTGGCGGTTCAAGAGGCTTAATTTGCGACACGCGAGCTTTCTGTTCTGAGCGTTTCCTTACGAATTGAGCTGCGATCTGTTCACCTAAAATGCTACAAAAATACACAAACACATCAAAATACCTAATATTTACAAAAATGAAAGAATCGCTTAATTAATAAGCCGTTTCCCGATTAAAACGATTAAAAGAGCTTAAAGGCATCAAAATCAATTATGAAATAAGCACTTCTTGACACCTAACAAACTCTCCCCAACTTGCATCTTTGTTTCTCCTCAATCAAAGAAATTTTCAAAAAGTCTCAAGAAAAGCCTTCAAACACCAAATCGACTGATAACACAAATGGTTCAAACTCGGCAATTAGCACACACAAAGTATTACTTCACACCAAATAGCATCTAAACATGAATATGAACAATGTCCTAAATGAAAAACTACACAATACAACAATTAGTACCCTCATGCTCAAATTGAATCACCTACTACACTCAAACACATTATTCACAAAACTATCTACAAAGGACATAAAACACTCGTAAGCAATCGTGCCACAACAAACAAGATACGCAATCATCTCACAAGTCATAGCAAACCATGGAAACAGAGATCACTAAGGACTTTTAATCGGTTGTAACTTGGCCAGGGCTAAAAACAAAGGACATATATACACGACCATTGAATCAAGAAAGGGTAAATTTCATGAAGAGCATTTTTCTTTTTAAACACAACCATTCTTGCTCAAACTTCCAACTCTTATTCTCACAATGCATTCTCTTTTCTAGCTTTGATTCCCTTTTTTATGAGAATGCATTGTATCCACAATTCCTTTTTCTCTTTTCACAATGAACCAATCTCCCCAACTTCAACAATACTACTTAAATCAAAATGCTCTTTAAAACGGTTAAAGTTCGGGTTCATGCTTCAAAGATAACAATTTTTTTCGCTTTTGGCTCAAAAGAGGTTTCTAATGCTCACACACTCACAAGGTGACTTGAAGTGTTTTTGGAAAAGTGGTTCTACTCATACTACTAAAAAATGCCTTGATCACTTATAAGTTTCCATAATTCAAACAACAAGTAAGATTAAACATAAAACGCTCGAGTTAAACAACGATTACTCGAATCGCTCTAAATTTGTGAACAACAAAGGCCACTCACATCTTTGGTTAAGTCCTAACTGATTCAACATGAACATGATATTACCAACTAATGCATTGACAAAATTTTTCAAAAAGTACGAAATTCATATTAATAACAAAATGCTACACAATATTTTTCATTCTTTGTAACGCCTCTTGCCAAGATTAATATCATCAAAACATGCTACAAGCAAAAGAGGCTTCTCAACAATTCTTGAGTCACTAAAAACTCAATTTCTTCACACTCAAAGGCAAACCAAAAATGACTAAGTTATTTACACAACACAAAACAATAAAAACAAACAGAAATTTAAACTATCAACAATGCTTGTCATAAACTTGGTGTGCCCACACCATTTTCAAAAATTCTGCCAACAACGGCATACAATATCCAACTACGTTGAAGCATCAAAATAGTGCCCAAAACGCACTTTCACAACAAAATTCTTCTCATTCTACTACAATATTATAAAATTCAGAATTTTAAAACTAAAAATTAAAGCAAGCAGAAAATAAAACTTCACTTTGGAGCCTGCATCAAAACATCCCCTCAATCAAACATCTCATCAATGTCTTCATCCCCATCATCATCATCATCATCATCATCGTCCTCAGCATCAACATCAACATCAACATCAACACCAGCTCTGGTGCTTTCCCCCTCCGAAAAGAATGGGCGCCTGTCTCCAGGCCAATTAGCATAAGCATCGAACGACTCCCTTGTAGGAAAAGGAGTGAACTCCGCCGAATGCGTCTGAAAATGATAAAGTTGCTGCATACACTCAAAACTAAATTGGTTAGACCTGTGCAGTGACTCACCCATATCCCAAGTATAATTAAATGTTGCTTTCATGTCAAAAACGGATGAGTCACTAACTTCCACCGGCCCACTTCTTTGGCCTCCTGAGCTACTACCTATTTCAGCCGCTTTCTTCTTCTGCCTCTCTTCTTTGGACTTACAAAAACGATCCAAATAGTCATCATTAACCAGATATTTTAGCTTCTCATTCACCACACCCGGAATGAGAATATCAGTTTGATAAATCAAGGCTTAAACCAGGCAAGGAAAAATGATTCGAGCATCATCATGAACTCCAGACCTCCGTGTGTTTTCCACAAATTTTTTCATCTCATAAACAATTATTTGGGCGACGTCCACCTCCTTGTCCTCCATGATACAATACATAAGAAGTCCAGTATCAAGAGGGATGGAAGACCGGTGAAACCTCGGCCTCACGTTATAACACAGCAAAAGTAGAACGGCCAGAGCTTCCGGAGTCATGTTCTTGCGGCTATACTTGATAGGCTCCCTCTTAGCATTCAAATCCACCTTACATCCCGGTTTGAGAATCGTTTTTGCAACCATTTTGTGATTGTGGGCCTTTTTTGAAAGCTTCACAAAGTCACCAGTTTGAAGACTTCCCAAGGCACTCGGACTGCCCAAAATCTTGTTAATCGCATCCCGGCTGAAACTGATTTCTCGACCCCTTACAAAGGTCTTAAATCTGTAGAATTCTCCTTTAGGCTGCAACGCATTTACATAGAATTCTCTAATAAGCTGATAGCACACACGGTCAGCCGGGTTTATCAAGATATCCCACTTCTTCTTCTCAAAGATTGCTTGAATCCTTCGGTAATCACCTTCACGGTTTATCACAAATCTTTTTTCCGAGAGACCGTTCTACCCTCGAGGGATTTGATCCTAGCTTCATGTTCTGCGGACAAAAAGTGGCTGCTGTCAAACTCAAGTGGAACATTTGACGTAGCAGCAGCGCTCTTTTGCTTCTTCTTGGAAGCGTGTTGTGGTGCAAAACGGTCAGACATTTGCAAAAAAACAAACAAACAAAAATAGCCCAACACAGAAATATACTCATTAGCCTTGATAGAACATAATAAAATGAAACAAAACAGAGCAAATCCAAATTGGACAAAACAGGGCTGCCGCCTTAGCAGCGCCGGGCAAAGCAAGAGCGCAACTGCGCCCCTCTGCCGTCGGGCGGTACATGCGAAACCAGAAAAAATGTTAAAAGCAGCACTGTTTTTCCAAAACATTCTTCTTCAAACCCACAACCAGTTAACAACAGAGATTGCAAAAATCAAGACATGCAAGTTTGAAGAAGAGCATCAAGCTAACATTTATCTAAATCTAACAATCAACACAAACCTAACCACATTTTTTTTCTAATGAAGCATGATGAAGAAAATAAAGACAAAAATTAAAGTTAGAACATGCATTACCTTGAGTTTGGAGAGTTCTGAAATGAGAGAGTGTGAGGGAGCAAAGAGCTAGGGTTTGTCAAAGGGAAAAATGAGAGAAAAGTTTCTACACTTTCTCTTAAGTCTTTTAATAAAACAGGGGTACTTTTGGAAAAACACCCAAATGGAGTTACTAATCCACAAATTACATCAGAAAACGTTTCAAATTTCCCACCCTCTCAACTCTCTCGCCTAGCTATTCAGAGGCGAAGCAAAACTGTCGTCGGGCGCTCTACACCAGATAGCAAATTTTCCTGCTATGGTGATTCAAACCAGAAAAATGCATTCTCTAGGCATTACTCAACTCAAATCATGCAGAATCCTCAAAATTCACTCAAAGGGTAATGCAAACATAAAAACAATAAAAACAAACAAGAAATACTTACAATGTTGGGGTGCCTCCCAACAAGCGCTTGTTTAACGTCGGCTAAGCTCGACGGTCCAAGACGATCAACGATTATCAAGAAATACGGAACCAATCTCGCGATCAAAATCGCCTCCAAGATAAATTTTCAAACGTTGGCCGTTCACGGTCCAACTTTCTTTTTTCTGTAAATCCTCTATCACGACAGCTCCATAATGTTTAACATCCTTGACAAGAAAATATCCAGATCATTTGGACTTTAATTTTCCCGGAAACAATTTCAAGCGGGAATTGAACAAAAGTACCATCTGACCAACCCGGAATTCCTCCTGAGAAACTTTCTTATCATGATATCCTTTCACTTTTTCCTTATAGATCTGACTTGAATGGTAAGCATTATTTCACATTTCTTCTAATTCATGCAACTGAACCTTTCTCTTTTCACCGACCAAACTCGGATCAAAATTCAACATTTTTAACGCCCAAAGAGCCTTATGCTCAAATTCAACGGGCAAATGACATGACTTGCCATAAACCATTTGAAACGGAGTTAGACTGATTGGCGCTTTGTAAGCGGTACGATACGCCCATAAAGCCTCATCTAACTTTTATGACCAGTCTTTCCTCGAACTTGACATAGTTTTCTCCAAAATTATTTTCACCTCTTTATTAGACACCTCGGCTTGACCATTTGTTTGTGGATGGTACGGAGTTGCAACTTAGTGCTTTACACCGTAATTCTCTAAGACCTTTTCGAGCGGTGCATTGCAAAAATGCGAACCTCCGTCACTAATTAACAAACGAGGGGTGCCAAAATGGGAGAATATGTTTTTCTTTAAAAATTTTATCACCGGCTTGCCATCGGCCCTCGATGACGCGATTGCTTCCACCCACTTGGAAACATAGTCAACCGCAACTAAAATATACTCGTTTGAAAAAGATGGTGGGAATGGTCCGACAAAATCAATGCCCCTACAATCGAAAACTTCGACTTCTAAAATTGTATGCAAGGGCATTTCATTTCTTTTTCCAATATTGCCACTTCTTTGGCATATATCACAACTTTTAGCATAGAGGTTGGCATCTTTGAACAATGTAGGCCAATAAAAGCCCGATTGGAGGACTTTAGTTGCCGTTCTTAAACCATTGTAATGCCCTCCACACGGCGAGTTGTGACAATGCCAAAGGATACTTTTGGCTTCATCAAAAGTGACACACCTCCTTAACAAATTGTCACCTCCTAACTTAAACAAGTATGGCTCATCCCAAACATAGAATTTAGCATCCGAGAGGAATTTCCGTCTTTGATTCCAAGTTAGGTCCTCCGGTATAAAACCGGTGGCTTTGTGGTTAGCGAAATCTGCAAACCACGGCCTAAATTGTACTCGAAAAAGCTTTTCATCCGGAAATTGTTCACGGACCTCATTCTCACGGTGAGTTACCTTTACATTGACCAACCTAGACAAATGGTCTGCTACCAAGTTTTATGACCCTTTCTCGTCACGGATTTCCAAATCAAACTCTTGTAACAAAAGGATCCACCGGATGAGACTTTGCTTCGAATCTGGCTTGGTAAGCAGATATTTAATTGCCGAGTGGTCAGTGTAGACTACCACCTTAGAACGAATTAGATAAGACCGAAATTTCTCAAGAGCGTAAACAATAGCGAGTAATTCTTTTTCTGTGGTTGCATAGTTAACTTGTGCCTCATTAAGAACTTTACTCGCATAATGAATAACATGAAAAAATTTGGCCTTTCTTTGCCCAAGCACCGCACCAACGGCATAATCGCTAGCATCACACATTAATTCAAAATTCAAAGTCCAATTTGGAGCAAGGATTATGGGTGCGGTGATGAGTTTCTCTTTCAAAATTTTAAAGGCATTTAAACATTCATCATCAAAGGAGAGGACTTATCTTTGTTGAGTAGATTACTCAATGGCCTTGCAACTTTGGAGAAGTCTTTGATAAACCATCGATAAAAGCCAGCATGGCCAAGAAAACTTCGGATGCCCTTGACATTGGTTGGAGAAGGCAACTTTTCAATCACTTCAATTTTTGCTTGATCGACTTCAAGGCCTTTAGAGGAGACTTTGTGGCCAAGCACAATCCCCTCCGTTACCATAAAATTGCACTTCTCCCAGTTCAATTCCAAATTTTCCTCAACACACCGTTCAAGAACGACCTCTAAATTTCTCAAACAAAGATCAAAAGACACTCCAAAAATGGAGAAGTCGTCCATGAATACCTCCATCGTTTTTTCAATAAGATCGGAGAAAATTGCTTGCATACAACGTTGAAACGTTGCCGGTGCGTTGCACAACCTAAACGACATCTTTCGGTAAGCAAAAACCCCAAAAGGACATGTGAATGCCATCTTCTCATGGTCTTTCGGGTCAACCAAAATTTGGTTATAACCGGAGTAACCATCCAAAACGCAATAGAATTGTTGGCCCGACAATCTTTCTAACATTTGGTCCATAAACGGAAGTGAAAAATGTTCTTTTCTTGTAGCGGTGTTTAGCCTCCTATAATCTATACACATCCTCCAACCCGTCACCGTTCTTGTCAGGATCAACTCATTTTTTTTCATTTCGGGTTACATTCATTCCTCCCTTCTTAGGCACAACTTGGACCGGACTTACCCAAGGACTATCGGAAATCGGGTAAATCATACCGGCTTCCAAGAGCTTGACAACCTCTTTTCTCACTACTTATTTCATCGTTGGATTCAAACGGCGTTGTGGTTGGGCTACCGCCTTGAAATCTTCTTCCATTAAAATCTTGTGCATGCAATAAGTCGGACTAATTCCCTTTAAATCGGAAAGAACCCAACCTAAAGCTTCTTGATTTTTCTTCAAAACTTGAATCAAACGGTCCTCCTCTTTGTCGGTCAAGATGCTGCTAATAATAACTGGTTTATTATAATCGTCATCAAGGAACAAATATTTTAAATTAGAAGGCAACACCTTCAATTCAAGTTGATACTTCTCATCACTCACCTCTTTCTTTAACACTTCCTCTTCACATTTCCAAGGTTGTAACTCCTCCAAAGATTCAAGTTCCCTCAAACACTCTTCAAGTGCCTGTTCTTCTTCATCGGAAAATACTTCAAAGGAATCAACAAGAGCTCTTTGCAAAGGAGACACTGCATGAACTTGCTTTGAAACTTCCACTACGGCTTCTTCCGTTGCATCAATACGGAAGCTATCATGTTTGTCCTTAAAATGCTTCATTGCTTCAAAGAGATTAAAACTTACTTCTTCATTTTGAACTCGCACTTTCATTAGACCGTCATCAACATCAATCATCATACGAGCGGTCTTCATGAAAGGGCGTCCAAGTATTAATGGAGCATCCTCATCTTCTTCCATATTAATAACAACAAAGTCTACCAGAAAGAAAAACTTATCAACTTTGACCAAGACATCTTGAGCCATCCCATGCGGATGTGTTGTGGACTTGTCGGCCAATTATAACGTCATCTGAATTGCCTTCATTTCAATGTTCCCAAGCTTCTTCACAATGGATAATAGAATTAAATTTATGCTTGAGCCCAAATCAATTAAGCCTTTTCCGACATAGACATCACCAATTGTTACCGGCAAAGTAACACGTCCTGGATCGACCTCTTTCCTTGGTAAAGTTCTTTGAATTATGGCGCTACAACTTGCATCCAGGACAATTATTTTCAGCTCTGAATATCTTCTTTTCTTTGTAAGGACATCCTTCATAAACTTAGCATATTTCAGCATTTGTTCAAGAGCTTCGGCAAACGGAATATTGATGTGTAATTGTTTGAAAATGTCCATGAAACGAGTGTAATTCCGTTCGTTGTCTTTCTTGGTGGGCACATGAGGGTAAGGTAAGTTTTGGATCGGAATTGGATTCACTATATCCTTCCCTTTTTTCACTCTTCTTTTCTTTTCTTCAACTTTTTCTTTTTCCGGGTTATCTTTTTCAACTTCTTCCTTATCATTATTTTCAACTACAACATCGTCAACTTTCTCTTCCTCCTCAACCTCCTCAATTATCACATCATCATTTTTATCATTTTTTTCCTTCTCCCAACTCTCTCCCACTTTGAGTAACAATTGCTTTACAATGCTCCTTTGGTTTGTTTTGAGTATTGGCGGAAAAAGAAGGCCCCGTTTGTTGTTCGGCCACTTGTTTTGCAAGTTGCCCAACTTGATTTTCTAGATTCTTGATCAATGCTTCATTTGACTTTTGATTTGCCATGGACATTTGAACAAATTGGTTAAGAGTTTCTTCAAGCTTGGAACTCCCACTTTGAGGTTGATAAGGATTTTGTCGATTTTGTTGATATCCTTGATTTTGATAAAAATTTCCTCTTGGTTGTTGATTTTGGTACCCTTGTTGATAAGGTTGTTGTTGCCTTTGATAACCTTGCTGCTGATTCAGATTGTTCATGTAACTCACTTCTTCTTCAATTTGAGGACAAGGAGAAGGACAATAGCCGGTTGGATGATCACCTTTACATAACTCACAAACCGCTACTTGCACCTTTTTGTTAGGAAGTTCATGAATCTCTTTGATATGTTGAGGTAGTTTGGACATTTGTTGGGTTAACAACTCAACCTGTTGAGATAGCAATTTATTTTGAGCAAGTATTGCATAATTCGTCCCCAACTCTAGCACTCCATCTTTCTTTTGAGAAGAGCCACGATTATGGTTCCCCTGATGGTCATTTAAAGCCATCTTGTCAATTATGGTAATGGCTTCTTCGACACTTTTGCTCATTAAGGATCCACCCGCAGTGGCATCCAACAATGTTTTCTGCACTAATTGAAGACCATTTCAAAAAATATGAATTTGAGAAAGCTCATCGAAACCATGCCCTTTACACTTTCTCAACATGGATTTGAATCTCTCCCAAGCTTCGTTGAGATATTCATTTCCACCTTGAGTGAAAACTACAATTGCTGTTTTAGCCTCCATGAAACAATTGTGTGGAAAAAATCGTTCCAAAAACTTTTCCTCAAGTACGTTCCAGTCCGTCATGATTGTCGTAGATTGGTCAAGATACCATTCCTTGGCCTTCCCAATGAGGGAATGCGGGAATAGTCTCTTAAATAGTGATTCTTCTTCAGCTTCAGGTGCACCAGTTGCTCCCGCAATCTCATAGAACTTAGTCAAGTGTGTAAAAGGATCCTCGTGATCCATACCAGTGAAAGGATTCTGATATAGAAGCGAGAGGATACCGGTTTTTATTTCTGAATGCCGACCATTCTGAGCATTGCGTGCAAATTATGATGTATGTCTCGGACTATTAATACAAGGTCTAGAAGCAGATGGTGGTGGTGGTTCAGTCATAGTTGGCGATAACTGTGGTATTTGAGTCGAAATTGAACTTTCGTCTCGCTCTCGTCTTTCTTTGGCAAGTTGCCTCCTCTGCCTTGTTCTGCTATTTAATTTAGGCTCAGTTCTTTCAATTTCAGGATAAAAATGAAGTTAGTTTGCGAGTAACTTCCCTCGCATAAAACAGAGTATGCACACTAAACCAAACAAATCAACAAGCACAAGAAAAATTTAACATGTTCAAAACTCAATAACTATTGCAATGCTCGCAATATAACAACAATCCCCGGCAACAATGCCAATTTGTTGAAAAGTAATTAGGGGGTGTTTTATCGTATCCATAGAGATTGTGTATATTGCTGTCGTTCGATAATTAAAAGGGTTTAAAACTTTAATAGTAACAAAGGTTTTGGGTAATTTTCAATCGGATCGTTTGCATGCGAATTTTTTAGAAATCAACGGTAAAAAGATTTGTTTTAGAGTGTTGGTAAAAACATGTCAATATTAGTTTTCGGTAATTCGTTTCGTACGTATCAACCCAATCAAGCGTGTGAACTCGTTAACGATACATATAACCACATATCCTCTCAACAAGTTTCTCTCGAACACGTGTTGTGGGATTTATCATTTTGATCCTTTGTTGATCTCTCACACAAACTACCAAAATGATAACATTCAAGTTCAATATTTATGAACATCAGCATTCAAAACTATCTCTAGCCTTATGAATATTGATGGAATAAAACTTAGGTCAAGTTTAAAACATTTCTCTCAAACATGGATTAAACAACATATAAACCATGTAAACAAAGTTTTTCTTCTATATATATCATTAATAAGGTTCACAAGCTTACAATCAAAATTAATACATACAAAATAATGGATTACCTACCACTAATCTTGACACAAGAGTGTTTAGTTATCCATAGACATAGTAGCTTACTTGACAAGTAAGTAGCAAAGCTTTTGAAGCATCAATCTTCAAAGATTCAAGGATTGAAGCATAAAAGCTTTGAAACGAAGAAAAATAGTAACAATGGAGTTTTTCCCTTAAAACAAGTTCCTAGGTTACAAGAGAGAACAATGAAAAGTGATGATCTTCTAAAAAATCTACCAAATGTACTTAAGTACAAGTTCAGCCCAGAAAGCAGCGCCTGGCGGTCCTTTTCAGTGCGGGGCGATGGCCAAAACTGAATCCACGTGATAGCTACAGTGTCAGCTGAACCTCCCAAAATATCTTCCAGCGTCGGGCGATACAATCATAGCGTCGGGCGATGAGTCCACGGTCGGGCGAAGCCTAAAGAGGCACAACAGGAATGGTTCTGGAAGTTGAGGAAAATTGATGAATGCTACGCCTTAGCAGCGCCGGGCGATGCAAGCTTCCCGCGCCTTAACAGCGTCGGGCGGTTCATGAGGCTTAATTTGCGACACGCGAGCTTTCTGTTCTGAGCGTTTCCTTACGAATTGAGCTACGAACTTTTCACCTAAAATGCTACAAAAATACACAAACACATCAAAATACCTAATATTTACAAAAATGCAAGAATCGCTTAATTAATAAGTCGTTTCCCGATTAAAGCGATTAAAAGAGCTTAAAGGCACCAAAATCAATTATGAAAATAAGCACTTCTTGACACCTAACAAACTCTCCCCAACTTGCATCTTTGTTTGCCCTCAATCAATTTTTTTTTCCAAAAGTCTCAAGAAAAGCCTTCAAACACCAAATCGACTAATAACACAAATGGTTCAAACTCGGCAATTAGCACACACAAATAATTACTTCACACCACATAGCATCTAAACATGAATATGAACAACGTCCTAAATGAAAAACTACACAATGCAACAATTAGTACCCTCATGCTCAAATTGAATCACCTACTACACTCAAACATATTATGCACAAAACTATCTACACAGGACATTACACACTCGCAAGCAATCGTGCCACAACAAACAAGATATGCAATCATCTCAGAAGTCATAGCAAACCATGAAAACAGAGATCACTAAAGACTTTTAATCGGTTGTAACTTGGCCATGGCTAAAAATAAGGGACATATATACACGACCATTGAATCAAGAAAGGATAAATTTCATGAAGAGCATTTTTCTTTTTAAACACCACCATTCTTGCTCAAACTTCCAACTCTTATTCTCACAATGCATTCTCTTTTCTTGCTTTGATTCCCTTTTTTTCCCCTTTTTTTATGAGAATGCATTGTATCCACAATTCCTTTTTCTCTTTCCACAATGAACCAATCTCTACAACTTCAACAATACTATACACTTAAATCAAAATGCTCTTCAAAACGGTTAAAGTCTGGGTTCATGCTTCAAAGATAACAATATTTTTCGCTTTTGGCTCAAAAAAGGTTTCTAATGCTCACACACTCACAAGGTGACTTGATGTGTTTTTGGAAAAGTGGATCTACTCACACTACTAAAAAATGCCTTGATCACTTATAAGTTTCCATAATTCAAACAATAAGTAAGATTAAACATAAAACGGTAAAGTTAAACAACGATTACTCGAATCACTCTAAACTTGTGAACAACAAAGGCCACTCACATCTTTGGTTAAGTCCTAACTGATTCAACATGAACATGATATTACCAACTAATGCATTGACAAATTTTTTCAAAAAGTACGAAATTCATATTAACAACAAAATGCTACACAATATTTTTCATTCTTTGTAACGCCTCTTGCCAAGATTAATATCATCACCACATGCTACAAGAAAAAGAGGCTTCTCAACAATTCTTGAGTCACTAAAAACTCAATTTCCTCACACTCAAAGGCAAACCAAAAATGACTAAGTTATTTACACAACACAAAACAATAAAAACGAACATAAATTTAAACTATCAACAATGCTTGTCATAAACTTGGTGTGCCCACACCATTTTCAAAAATTCTGCCAACAACGACATACAATATCCAACTACGCCGAAGCGTCAAAATAGTGCCCAAAACGCACTTTCACAACAAAATTCTTCTCATTCTACTACAATATTATAAAATTCAGAATTTTAAAACTAAAAATTAAAGCAAGCAGAAAATAAAACTTCACTTTGGAGCCTGCATCAAAACAGCCCCTCAATCAAACATCTCATCAATGTCTTCATCTCCACCACCATCATCATCATTGTCCTCAACATCAACATCAACATCAACACTAGCTTCGGTGCTTGCCCCCTCCGGAAAGAATGGGCGCCTGTCCCCAGGCCAATTAGCATAAGCATCGAACGATTCCCTTGTAGGAAAAGGAGTGAACTCCGCCGAATGCGTCTGAAAATGATAAAGTTGCTGCATACACTCAAAATTAAATTGGTTAGACCCGTGCAGTGACTCACCCATATCCCAAGTATAATTAAATGTCGCTTTCATGTCGAAAATGGATGAGTCACTAACTTCCACCGGCCCACTTCTTTGGCCTCCTGTGCTACTACTTATTTCAGTCGCTTTCTTCTTCTGCCTCTCTTCTTTAGACTTACAAAAATGATCCAAATAGTCATCATTAACCAGATATTTCAGCTTCTCATTCACTACACCCGAAATGAGAATATCAGTTTGATAAATCAAGGCTTGAACCAGGCAATGAAAAATGATTGGAGCATCATCATGAACTCCATGCCTCTGTGTGTTTTCCACAAAAATTTTCATCTCATAAGCAATTATTTGGGCGACGCCCACCTCCTTGTCCTCCATGATACAGTACATAAGAAGTCCAGTATCAAGAAGGACAAAAGACTGGTGAAACCTCGGCCTCACATTATAACACAGCAAAAGTAGAACGACCTGAGCTTCCGGAGTCATGTTCTTGCGGCTATACTTGATAGGCTCCCTCTTAGCATTCAAATCCACCTTACATCCCGGTTTGAGAATCATTTTTGCAACCATTTTGTGATCGTGGGCCTTTTTTGAAAGCTTCACAAAGTCATCGGTTTGAAGACTTCCCAAGGCACTCGGACTGCCCAAAATCTTGTTAATCGCATCTCGGCTGAAACTGATTTCTCGACCCCTTACAAAGGTCTTAAATCTGTAGAATTCTCCTTCAGGTTGCAACGCATTTGCATAGAATTCTCTAAGAAGCTGACAGCACACACGATCAGTCGGGTTTATCAAGATATCCCACTTATGCTTCTCAAAGATTACTTGAATCCTTCGGTAATCACCTTCACGGTTTATCACAAATCTTTTTTCCGAGAGAAAGTTCTGCCCTCGAGGGATTTGATCCTAGCCTCATGTTTTGCGGACAAAAAGCGGCTGCTGTCAAACTCAAGTGGAACATTTGACGTAGCAGCAGCGCTCTTTTGCTTCTTCTTGGAAGCGTGTTGTGGTGCAAAACGGCCAGATATCTGCAAAAAAAAAAAGCAAACGAAAACAGCCCAACACAGAAATATACTTATTAGCGCTGATAGAACATAAAAAAACGAAACAAAATAGAGCAAATCCAAACTGGACAAAACAGGGCTGCCGCCTTAGCAGCGCCGGGCAAAGCAAGAGCGCTGCTGTGCCCTTCTGCCATCGAGCGGTACAAGCGAAACCAGAAAAAATGTTAAAAGCAGCACTATTTTTCCAAAACATTCTTCTTTAAACCTACAACCAGTTAACAACAGAGATTGCAAAAATCAAGACATGCAAGTTTGAAGAAGAGCATCAAGCTAACATTTATCTAAATCTAACAATCAGCACACACCTAACCATATTTTTTTTCTAATGAAGCATGATGAAGAAAAGAAAGACAAAAATTAAAGTTAGAACATGCATTACCTTGAGTTTGGAGAGTTCTGAAATGAGAGAGTCTGAGGGAGCAAAGAGTGAGAGAGCAAAGAGCTAGGAATTGTCCAAAGGAAGAATGAGAGAAAAGTTTCTACACTTTCTCTTTAAGTCTTTTAATAAAACAGGGGTACTTTTGGAAAAACACTCAAATGGAGTCACTAATCCACAAATTACTTCAGAAAACATTTCAAATTTCCCACCCTCTCAACTCTTTCGCCTGGCTATTCAGAGGCGAAGCCTCTTTTAATTTCACACACTGTCGGGCGAACCAAAACTGCCGTCGGGCGCTCTACACCGATAGCAGATTTTCCTGCTATGGTGAATCAAACCAGAAAAATGCATTCTCTAGGCATAATTCAACTCAAATCATGCAGAATCCTCAAAATTCACTCAAAGGGTAATGCAAACATAAAAACATTAAAAACAAACAAGAAATACTTACAATGTTGGGGTGCCTCACAACAAGCGCTTGTTTAACATCGGCTAAGCTCGACGGTCCAAGACGATCAACGATTATCAAGAAACACGGAACCAATTTCGCGATAAAAACCGCCTTCAAGATAAATTTTCAAACGTTGGTCGTTCATGGTCCAACTTTCTTTTTTCTGTAAATCCTCTATCACGACAGCTCCATAATGTTTAACATCCTTGACAAGAAACGGTCCAGACCATTTGGACTTTAATTTTCCCGGATACAATTTTAAGCGGGAATTGAACAAAAGTACCATCTGACCAACCCGAAATTCCTTCTGAGAAACTTTCTTGTCATGATATCCTTTCACTTTTTCCTTATAGATATGACTTGAATGGTAAGCATTATTTCACATTTCTTCTAATTCATGCAACTGAACCTTTCTCTTTTCACCGGCCAAACTCGGATCAAAATTCAACATTTTTAACGCCCAAAGAGCCTTATGCTCCAATTCAACGGGCAAATGGCATGACTTGCCATAAACCATTTGAAACGGAGTTAGACCGATTGGCGCTTTGTAAGCAGTACGATACGCCCACAAAGCCTCTTCTAACTTTTGTGACCAATCTTTTCTCGAACTTGACACGGTTTTCTCCAAAATTCTTTTCACCTCTCTATTAGACACCTCGGCTTAACCATTTGTTTGTGGATGGTACGGAGTTGCAACTTTGTGCTTTACACCGTAATGCTCTAAGACCTTTTCGAGCGGTGCATTGCAAAAATGTGAACCTCCGTCACTAATTAACACACGAGGCGTGCCAAAACGGGAGAATACGTTTTTCTTTAAAAAAATTATCACTGGCTTGCCATCGGCCCTCGGTGACGTAATTGCTTCCACCCACTTGGAAGCATAGTCAACCGCAATTAAACTATACTCGTTTGAAAAAGATGGCAAGAATGGTCCGACAAAATCAATGCCCAAACAATCGAAAACTTCGACTTCTAAAATTGTATGCAAGGGCATTTCATTTCCTTTTCCAATCCCGCCACTTCTTTGGCATATATCACAACTTTTAGCATGGAGGTTGGCATCTTTGAACAATGTAGGCCAATAAAACCCCGATTGAAGGACTTTAGTTGTCGTTCTTAAACCATTGTAATGCCCTCCACACGGCGAGTTGTGACAATGCCAAAGGATACTTTTGGCTTCATCAAAAGTGACACACCTCCTTAACAAATTGTCACCTCCTAACTTAAACAAGTATGGCTCATCCCAAACATAGAATTTAGCATCCGAGAGGAATTTTCGTCTTTGATTCCAAGTTAGGTCCTCTGGTATAAAACCGGTGGCTTTGTGGTTAGCGAAATCTGCAAACCACGACCTAACTTGTACTTGAAAAAGCTTGTCATCCGGAAATTGTTCACGGACCTCATTCTCACGGTGAGTTACCTCTACATTGACCAACCTAGACAAATGGTCTGCTACCAAGTTTTCTGACCTTTTCTCGTCACGGATTTCCAAATCAAACTCTTGTAACAAAAGGATCCATCGGATGAGCCTTTTCTTCGAATCTAGCTTGGTAAGCAGATATTTAATTGCCGAGTGGTCAGTGTAGACAACCACCTTAGAACCAATCAGATAAGACTGAAATTTCTCAAGAGCGTAAACAATAACGAGTAATTATTTTTCTGTGGTCGCATAGTTAACTTGTGCCTCATTAAGAACTTTACTCGCATAATGAATAACATGAAAAATTTTGGCCTTTCTTTGCCCAAGCACCGCACCAACGACATTATCGCTAGCATCACACATTAATTCAAAATTCAAAGTCCAATTTGAAGCAACGATTATGGGTGCGGTGATGAGTTTCTCTTTCAAAATTTTAAAGACATTTAAACATTCATCATCAAAGGAGAAGGACTTATCTTTGTTGAGTAGATTACTCAAGGGCCTTGCAACTTTGGAGAAGTCTTTAATAAACCGCCGATAAAAGCCAGCATGGCCAAGAAAACTTCGGATGCCCTTGACATTGGTTAGAGGAGGCAACTTTTCAATCACTTCAATTTTTGCTTGATCGACTTCAAGGCCTTTAGAGGAGACTTTGTGGCCAAGCACAATCCCCTCCGTTACCATAAAATTGCACTTCTCCCAGTTCAATACCAAATTTGCCTCAACACACCGTGCATTCCACTCTGAAGGTATTTTTCATGTTTATTGTTTCGGAGATGCATTTTCGTTTAGGGTTTACGGAGATACATCTCGTACCCTATTAGAACAGTGCGGGTTATGTTTTGCTTATGGTTATTCTGATGAAGTTGATGATTTATAAACTTTATGTACCCTATTATGTGATGAGATTTAAACCATATAATCGATAGGCAAAAAATGACATATATAAATCCAGATGGTCCAAAAATGACATATATAAAGAAAGTTGAAATACACGATAAAGTAGCATGAAGTGAAAATAAAATACAATCTATAATAAATCAAAATTACAACTATTATATACTACTGCACGACTGTATATGTCGGACTACATCTCCTCTACCTTCTCTGCCTCTTCAGCCTTCATTACCCTCGTCCTCCGACGCTTTCTCCGGTACATCAATGTCTCTCGTGCCTCCGTCATGATGACATATAGAGACCTACCTCGCATCAGACGTATCAGGGAAGATACCTTTGTCAATACCTACCTGCGCAATCTCCATAATACGACAACATCTAGGCAAGACATCATGAGTATGATCTAGTTGTGTCTGCTCCTCCTCTAGTATCTCTTGATGAGTTGGCCTCAGTAGATCTCTTGGATCAGCCTGCACCATATACGGATGTGACACCCTGAAGAACCACTTGATGTACCCGTTGACGTAGCTCAGTCGCTCTCAACTATGGTACTCTGTGCCTCCTCCGGTACTAGATGACTAAGATAAACATCAAACATGACATCCATCTCTATACGTGTCATAGCAGGAGGAATAGAGACAATAGGGTGTCTGGGAATGATCAGAGTGTAGCCGAAATGCCGCATCACATGCTCAGACAGAGGAGGAGCAGTGAGACTTAATCCGCAAGCCAACCATCTCGAGTATAACACTATGTTGCCAAATAGTTGTGTCTCACGGTGATCGACATAGCTGTTGAAGTGTGTGTCCTCGATAACCAAACGATCAATATGCACTCTGAACAACTCTATCGTATAGTTTCCTCTAAGCGGGGCAAATGCAGAAGCATGCGAAATTTTCTTAGTGTAAAAAAAAACACTCAAAATTTTTCGAGATGCATCTCCGATTATTGGGAAACTAAACGTTGAAATTTTTTGAAGATGCATCTCCGGATTTTTTTGCAACTCTTCAGGTCCTTCTATGGCAGCAATGCAGACATACAAATCCCAAAATTAATGGTTTAATCATTATTTCCAACCAACAAACATGTTTGACAATATGTATAAACTACCATTCATGCAATCCTTACTCATTTATTACCTAAATCATCATTTTTTACTCATTTACATAAAAACTCAAAACTTATCAAAACATAAAAAATTTACAAATTTAGACTTTACTTTGTGTTGGAAGATGTCTCTGATGTCCTTGATGTTGATTAAAGATTCTTTGAACTTGGTTGTTTGATTTTGGACTTGGTTGATAAAAATTTTTTTGAAAGAGTTTGAGAAAGTTTTGAGTTTTTTTTTTAAATGAGGAAGGAGAAGAGTTCTTGCACGATTTAAGCTCCAATACCGTCCAGAGATGCTTCTCCGAAATAAGCTTAAAGATGCATCTCCGAAGTATTTTAATGTTAAGTCAGAATCTATGTAATTAGGGTGCATCTGAAAATATATCTCCAAAATTCATAAACATTTTAGTATTTTCACGTTATGTCTAAATAATATATAAGATACATTAAGAAATTCATCATTTTTAAAGCATAAGATTGATATGAATTTTATCTAATAAAAATTAATATTAAAAAGATAATTCTTAACACTCCTAGATATAATATATTATAATCTTTTTTTTTTTTTTAATTTAGTAAAATATATTACAATTTTTTAATAAAATAAAGGCTTAAATAGTATTTTCGTCCCTGTAAGTTGGCGAGTTTTTGGTTTTGGTCCCTGAATCTTTTTTTTTTCGGTCCAAGTCCTTAACATTTGATTTTTTTTTGCGATTAGTCCCCGACGTTAAACTTCCGTTACAAAAATAATGATGTGACTAACGTCGCTGACGTGGCAAGTGTTTTTTTTATCATTTTTCATTTATTTTAATCTCCAATAATTCCACATAAGCTGTTTTGATTTTGGTCCCTATTGTTTAAGAAGGCAAAAATAGAAATTTTGGTCCCAAGAAGACTTGAACCCATGACCTTTGCTTCCAAAGCATACTTCTTAGCCACTAGACCATTTAACTCACTTGTGTTTTTATTTGCAACAAATTTATATATTACATAAATCCAATATTTACTATTTAATACTTATATTTAAAATACTACACTTATTTAATACAATTAATATAAATTATTTTATACTGATAATATAAACTATTATTAATAATTTATTGTAACTAATAATTATTAATAACTACAGTAATAATTTACTGTATTTAATATTACTAATAATAAATAATTATTAAATAATAAATACAGTAAATTATTAAATAATAAATACAGTAAATTATTTACTAAATATAGTAAATTATAAATATAATAAATTAAACTATTAAAAATTTACTGTATTTAGTAATTTAAATTTACTGTATTTAGTAAATTAAACTATTAAATAACTAAATAATTTACTGTAACTAATTATTAATAACTAGTAATAAATAATTTACTAAATAATTACAGTAAATTTATTTAGTTTAATTTATTAAATAATTAGAGTATTAATTAATTACAGTAAATTATTAATAATAGTTTAATTTATTAGATAATTATAATATTAATTACAGTAAATTGAATAAATGAGATATTAAATAATTATGATTATTAATATTAGAATTATATAGTTATTTAAATAATAAATAATTATTAGTTACGATAATAAATAATAAATAATTACGATAATAAATAATAAATAATTATTAGTAAATAATATTGTATTATTAGTTAATAGTAAATAATTATGATACTAAATAATAAATAATTATGATAATTAATAATTGAAATATTAATAATTGAATTATTACTGTAGTTATTAATAATTATTAGTTACAGTAAATTATTAATAATAGTTTATATTAACAGTATAAAATAATTTATATTATTAGTATAAAATAATTTATATTAATTGTATTAAATAAGTGTAGTATTTTAAATATAAGTATTAAATAGTAAATATTGGATTTATGTAATATATAAATTTGTTGCAAATAAAAACACAAGTGAGTTAAATGGTCTAGTGGCTAAGAAGCATGTTGTGGAAGTAAAGGTCATGGGTTCAAGTCCTCTTGAGACCAAAATTTCCAGTTTTGCCTTCTTAAACAATAGGGACTTGGACCGAAAAAATGACTTTTGATTTACCCCCTTTAAAAAAATAATTTTGGATTATCCCCTGAAATTTTTTAACATTCGAAGTCTTTTGCCCTCCAGGTAGAAAAGTTACCCCTGTAAAATATTTTTTTTCGATTTACCCCCTGGTTTTTACACGCTTAGGGAGTACTCCAAAATTTTAGAGGGATAATCCAAAATTATTTTTTTAAAGGGGGTAAATAAAAAATCGTCTATATTGCAGAGGGTAAATAACTATTAACCCTTTAAAATATAAAAAGATTAAATGTAATGATTTAAATTTATTCCACGTTATACAATTAATTTAAAAATATCATCCAATAGAAATTCTATTTTTTTTCTCAAATATAAAATACCATATGGTTTAATAGACATTTACAAAAAGGATTTACACATTCAGATCTAATAAGATTGTCTTTTAACAAAATTAGAAAATATAATGAAAAAATAGACGAAGTATAAAAAGATCATAAACCAATCCAAATATATATCATAAAATTTAAATTTCCACCGAAAAGATAAAATGATATATATTTTTTAATTCAAGGTGGATAAGGACAAAAACGTCATTACAAAGTGGTCTATTCTTTCCTTAAAGAAAAATGAAATTATTAAATTTTGCTCTTGTTCTTTTTCCGCGTTTCCTCTGTGAACATCAACATTTGTGTTGTACCAATCGAATCAGTGAGCAAAGATCTCTTGTTCTCTCCGCTCTTTCTCTCTGTGCTCTCAACACTCATTAGGGTTTTTGATCTCTCTACCTTTCTCATTACCATTTTCCACCCGTGAGTTTTCCTTCTTCTCCATTTTCCACCCGTGAATTTTCCTTCTTTTTTTAATTGTTCTTGTTGTTGAAAAACGAAACATCCTAGCTTAGTTAGTTGGATGCACGTTACACAATTATGAGATGATTGTAAAGTTTTTCAATTTTGCATCGCCAGCTATTGCATTCGACATTCTCTCATATGTACAAAATTTGATTTTGATAATTCAACTTCCCGGATTAATTCGCAAGAAACTTTGGTTTTTTTGGTTCTATAGAAGTAAGGATCTTATTTTGAAAATGAATTAATAGTGTCAAATGTTGCTGTGAGTTTGTAGATCTATTTGTGGTAGCAAAGAGTCTTTTGGATTTTGATTTTTTTTGTTGTCAATTTTGTTTGGATGATTAGGAGTTTTTAGCTGGAGTTGTAGAAATGTTGATTTATAAACTAGAATGAGTGAGACTGAATTATCGAGGATGAAGCAACCGCTTGTTCCGTTGGCAACTCTGATTGGCCGGGAGCTACGAAATGGAAAAACCGAGAAGCCTTTTGTGAAGTATGGTCAGGCTGGTTTGGCAAAGAAAGGAGAAGATTACTTTCTAATCAAAACAGATTGCCAGAGGGTTCCCGGGGATTCTTCAACGCTGTTTTCTGTATTTGCGGTATGTATCATCATATGTGTTCTTGGTTTACATGTGTATTTAATTATCTTGTTTATTATTATCCTTTTGTTTTTAGCGAAATGTTTGGAGAAAGGTATTTGGTTAGTAAGAAATGATAATGTTGCGTAGGCTAAGATAAGATCATAAGAATAAATTGGTATTGGTATTGGTAATTGGTTCAACTTCGACACGCCGAAGGGAGTGTTTGTTTCTTAGGTTTAGTAAATAAATGAGAGTTGAAGTGTGTGATTTCTTTCTTATCTTACATTTTCTCAGTGATCAAGTGGAGCGTCAATTTATTCCCACAATGGTTATGATATCAATAAGGAATTCTTGATTGGCAGATCCTGGATGGGCATAATGGTATATCCGCTGCTATTTTTGCAAAGGAAAACATAATAAACAATGTCATGAGTGCAATACCGCAAGGTATTAGCAGGGACGAATGGCTTCAAGCTTTGCCTCGGGCTCTAGTTGTTGCTTTTGTGAAAACCGACATGGAATTTCAGAAAAAAGGTACGTGAAGAGTTTTCCTTGTATCATTATTAGAGTTGTGTTGTTCGTATCCTCTCATTCTAACATTTTAATTTCGCATACAGGGGAAACTTCTGGCACAACAGCTACGTTTGTTATTATTGATGGATGGACTGTTACGGTTGCATGTGTTGGGGATTCCCGATGCATATTAGATACCCAGGGAGGTGTTGTTTCTCTCTTGACAGTTGATCACAGATTGGAAGAAAATGTAGAAGAGAGGGAGCGTGTTACTGCCAGTGGTGGTGAAGTAGGAAGACTCAACATATTTGGAGGCAACGAGGTACGATGTGTAATCATCTTCAGATTCCTTTCAAATAATGACTCGTTTATCTAACTTGTTTTGGTTCCTTAATATGTTTAGGTGGGGCCACTTCGCTGCTGGCCTGGTGGATTGTGCCTTTCTAGATCAATTGGCGACACCGATGTGGGAGAGTATATCGTTCCAATACCGCATGTTAAGCAAGTGAAGGTGAGTTGGTTTAATTCTCGCGATCTTATTTTACCGATCCCTTTTATATGAAGGTGTTTAGTTCTAAATTTTGATGTTCTCCTTGGTTACCCAGCTTTCAAATGCTGGTGGAAGGCTTATCATAGCTTCTGATGGAATTTGGGATACTTTGTCTTCTGATATGGCAGCCAAGGCGTGTCGGGGTGTACCTGCCGAACTTGCTGCAAAGCTGGTTGTTAAGGTGATGGTTATTTCGGGCAATGTTGCTATTTTTTTAGGAACGGAAGCCTCATTATCTTGTCTAATGTCTACTCCATGCTTTGTTTATTTTTTAATCTTAACAGGAAGCTCTTAGGTCGAGAGGGCTGAAGGATGATACAACCTGCCTTGTTGTAGATATTATTCCTTCGGACTATCCTATATCGCCGATGCCATCAACTCCTAGAAAGAAACCTAACAAGCTAAGTTCACTTCTCTTTGGAAAGAAATCTCAAAACTCTACAAACAAAGGAACCAATAAGCTTTCTGCAGTAGGTGCCGTAGAGGAGTTATTTGAAGAGGGTTCTGCAATGCTTACAGAAAGGTCATTTTGAAACTATAGCTACAAAATTTATAGCATGCAAAAAAATATATCGGAAATGTTTTTAGAAAGTACTTATTTTCCTGTTTGTGTATATTTCTGCGAGTGATTTTTAGATTTTTTTTGTTTCCTTAAAATGCAGGCTAGGTAAGGATGTTTCTTCTAATACGAATTCTGGTATATACCGTTGTGCGGTTTGCCTAGCAGATCAACCCTCTGGCAATGGTTTATCAGTTAACACGGATCATTTTATCACGCCAGTATTGGTATCTAAACCACGGGAAGGTCCATTCCTCTGCACAATCTGTCAGAAGAAGAAAGACGCAATGGAAGGAAAAAGGTCCTGAAGTCAAAGTGACGACAATATAGCAATCTAGTATTCAATTTTAGTAGCATAGTAAATATTTGTATAATTTTTCCCTGGCAGTGTGAGCAATGCTTGGTTCTTCTCTACATTTGGGTGGTGATTGTCATAAAAGTGTAACAATTGAGGGTAGGTTAGGTCCATTGAAGGTTGTTGCAAATTATTTTTTTGGCTTGTGCTCGGCTGTTGGACTGACTGACAAGAACAAACACGATGTTTTAGTCGATAAATTATATTTGTTTGATTGCTAACGGTTTGTAACTAATTGATAATTTCACTGTTAACATAATCTATGTAATCCCAATTGGTTCTATTGTGTGAAACTAGTGCTAGTAAAGTCAACTTAACAGAGGCTGCATGAGTATTTAGTATTATCAATTGTTTGACTAACCCTCATAACATGCTTAACTTGCTTAATAAGGATACACAGAACATGAGAGAAGTGGTAAGCATTATCAATTGTTCAGTTGATCTCATGAATAAATAAATTGGAAGCACTTCCCCTATTTGTTGAATCCAAGTTTGGCTGTCATCGCAGTAGTTGGCTTGGCACCTGTATCAATGTATCGGCAATTCGGCATTCTCTTTTTATTTATTTTATTTTTTTGTGTGAACATTTTGGCATTGTCTCTAAATACACTATTACATTTTGGCATGATGTGATTTCTACTAGTTAAGTTATTGATTCTTATAAAATCAAATCTTGAAGTTGCTTTATCTGTCCCATAATAATAAGGAAATGAATGATTCGGTTGTTATTTTCACATGTATCAAGACAAATGTATACTAGCTTATTAAAAAAAAGACAAATGTATACTAGTTAATGAAATATAAAAAATGTTTTCACTAGAGTATCCTTATTAAATATTGGTGGATTCATAATATTGAGAAAACATCAAAATAAGAGGGTTTCTTAATGCACCATCCAAGTTTCTTAGGCACCACGTGAAATTATTTTTTTACCCCTCTATTCCGGATGTGCACATCCGGACGCACCAAATCTTTAAAAAACGCAGAGATTTTCCGGATGTACATATCCGGAAATAATTCTGATGTGCACATCCGGAAGAATTTCTTATTAATTCGCGCCAGACCTTCTCCCCCCTCATTATTCACATTTTCATTTCCAAAACCTTACAAATTCTCTCAAACTCTCAATTTCTCATTCCCACAAATCCCGACTTTTTCCACTCGAGTTCTGCGCAGAGCAACTGCTACAACGATCAACACATTCCAAATCCTCCGTATCACATTTTAATCGGTAAGTTTTCAAATTTTAGAGTTTCGGAGTAATTTTCGAGTAATTGATTTAGAGTAGACATTTAGGTGTAGAAATTGTTAGGTTGTATGAATAACATAGGTTAGAGACAATGTAGGTCATTTTTACTGCTTCAAACGGATCATCAGGGCATAAAAATGCCCTTCTGGTTGGGACAGTGGCCATGGCTGGCGTTTTAAACCTTCAAAATACGTACCGGATGTACAGATCCGGAAATACCCAACGTTCAAAGTTCTACTTCCTTCCGGATGTGCACATCCGGTAACACCTAACGTTAAAATGCTGAATACTTCCGGATGCGCACATCCGGTAACACGTAACGTTAAAAATGCTGAATACTTCCGGATGTGCACATCCGGAAGACTACTTTTTTATTTCCTTTTTTAATTTTCCTTGTTTTTTTGTTTTTGTTTAATTATTTTTAATAAAAATTTAATTTATTTATTATGCTTTGCAGATTAGATGGCTGACAGAGACGATCGTACCATACATGGACGGACAGCTCAGCACGCATCTGTCCGACGTGAGCGGTTGCAGTCTACAGCCGAGGCTTCCGGCGCAGAGGGAGTTGTGGTAGCCCCTACAGCTGAGGGACATCCTACACCACAGTCATCCACATCACAGGTTCAGGCCACTCCCTCGTCAGCCGCCGATTCTACATCTCGGAGGCGTCGGGATTCTACTGCTAGTTCATCAGGGTCCCAGCCTGCACGCAGGCGTCGTCGGGAGACTCCAGCTCCATCAGCTACTCCTCCTCGTTCCCCTGTTTCTGTTCCTGTTCCAGAGGGTGATCACCCAGCACATGAGGGTGTTGACGCTGATGACGATTTCGATGAGCTAGGCGGTTACCCCGGGGGACCGTCTGATATGTCCCTACTCGCGGGGTACTCTGAGCATACAGCCAGATTTGTCTGGCTAGGACAGGTAACCTTTCTCGGTTTATTTATAGAATTGTATTCGTTGAAAATATGTTCATTTGTAACATTGTTTTATTTGGAAATTTTCAGGATAAGGCTTCACAGAAGTTCTATAACCATGGGGGTAAGGTTATGGACACGATTGAGATGCTGCCAGAGGCTGAGTGGTTCACGTCTGCACTTGCGCAGTCTGGTCTTGGAGGCTTGTCTAGGATTGGGTATCCCCAGATCCAGTACGGTATCCTGATGGCATTTGTTGAGAGATGGCACCCTGAGACATCCTCATTCCATCTACCGTACGACGAGATCACGATCACGCTGGACGACATCTCGTGCCTCTTACATCTACCGATCACCGGTACCCTTCTCCGTCACGGTAGGATGACGAAGGCGGACGACATAGAGTTGCTGGTTACAGAGCTTGGTGCTAGCCCAGAGAAGGCACATGCGGAGGTGCACCAGTTGAGGGGCGCACACGTCCGGTTCTCGTTTCTGATGGGTAGATTTACTGAGGCGCTTGCAGAGGCAGGACGGGCAGATGGTGATCCAGCTGAGGTGGCGATCCACAGGACGCGTGCCCTGAGATGCTACTACTTATTTTTGCTGGGCACGCAGGTGTTTGTGGACACCAGCGCCTATTATGTTGATATCGTCTACCTCAGGTACCTTTCGGATCAGACAGAGATCCATCGGTACAACTGGGGGGCGGCTGCGCTGGCATTCACCTATTCCAGGCTCTCTGATGGTTGCCGCTGGGCAGCCAAGACTGTGGCAGGCAGCTGTACGCTATACGTGGTAACAATCTAATATTCTAAGTGATTTTTTCTTTTCTTTTCTTTCTGTATTCATTATAATGTTTAACACCCATGTTATGTTTTCCATTTCAGGCGTGGATTTTACAGCACTTTCCCTATATTACTGGTTGGGGGAGTGCCCAGGGGTACACTGAGGCTATGCCACGTGCTGCTGCATTTGTCCTGCTCAGAGGGAACCAGGCGCCGGACCCCTTCAGAGTGTATCTAGATCGGATCGCTGCTGAGGACGTTTTGTATTGCCCATATGCCGAGCACCGTGTGACGCGCCTGTTCGATGACGTTGGTTTGTTCTCAGGATGGTTGGCATGCAGTTCGACCGTTACTGCCCGATACCTGCCAGAGCGCGTCTTGCGTCAGTTCGGTTACACGCAGACGATCCCCAGGATGCCTCATGAGTCTGCTCCTCTAGGCTTGACCCGCAGGGAGATAGATGAGCTATATGCTGACTACCAGTCCCACTTGGTACCGGAGGAGGCTCGGGCGACCAGAGCGGAGACAGACTGGAGTGTTGCCGTCGGGTACATCGTGTGGTTCTACACCTTCTTACACCCATGCATGGTGCCCACTGCTGAGGGATCGCCCCCCAGACCTGCTCATCAGGAGATATTAGAGGAGCGACAGTCTCAGCTGGACCACGCTCAGGATATCCTACCACGTTGTCGTCAGATAGAGCAGATAGCGAGGCATGCCATTGCGGACGGTCACCTCCCTGAGGGCTCTGGTGCCAGAGTTGCCGTGGACAGGATTATTGCGATTGCTCAGGGGGCACTTCAGTACCGCAGACATCGGTCCAGGATGGCGGGTAGGGGCAGAGGAGCAGGGGAGCCAGGACAGATCCTTCGCCATACGCAGTAGTTTTTTGTTTGATGTATTATATTTATATTATATGTATGCGCTGTATTTTGATAGAGATTTATTATATATATGGATGTCTTCAAATGTATATTAAATTGCGACGATTTATTAACATATGCGACCAAACAAAAAAACCGATTTTTTTTAAAAAAATAATGTTCTGCCTTTTTCCGGATCTGCAGATCAGGAAAGTTTTCGGATGTGCACTTCCGGAAAGAATCTACGTTTTTAAAAAAATTGGTGCGTCCGGATGTGCACATCCGGAATTAGGGGGCAAAACCGGAAATTCAGTTGGTGCCTAAGAAACAAGGGTGGTGTGATAAGAAATCCTCCAAAATAATTGGTTAGCATAATACATCAGATTATTAAGTTTCAAGATTGTAGGATGCCGCATGGCGTTATTACCCGACAAATCCACGCTCTTTATAAATAAGGCGTCCAACTCTTCTCATATTGTGGTGTGTCTTGCTTGATAACACAAAGCTCATGAGGTTTAGCCTCAACGTCCACAGGACCTTTAGAAGGCATTTACCTTTCCTTTAGGGGTCTAATTTCGGAGCTCAGGTTCACGAAGTTCACTTCTTGTATGCATGATGATAAAGCGTTGATTATAGTTATTGTTGCCCTCCTTACTCTCAGGCTGTCCTGATAACATATTCAGGCAATCACCTAATCTCCTTGGATCACCCCAATGTGTTCGTCCGATAGAGGATATTTTATGCATAAACGCAAAGTCAATAGGGAGGTGCCCAAGAGGTTGGAGGTGAGCCTACCTATGATTATTTTATACGAGGAATGTGTGTCAATCATAAGGTATCTGAATTTTATCATCTTTTCATTTTCATTCAGCCCAAACATCGTCTTGAGGGCAATGTAGCCCTTCACTTGTACTTGCTCGTTTAAGAAGTCGACTAGTGAACTCTATAGGGATGGCATTTGTACCCATCCTCAGTGGGTACCTGTAAGATTTACCCACAGCGGGTAAGGTAAAAACTCGCAAATGGGCATGGGTACGGGCACAAGCAATTACCCACTAAAATAAGCGGGTATGGGTGCGGGTACGAATATCTTAATATCCAGCCCCCCATACCCGCACAATATATATTTATATATTTTTATTTTCATTATTATGTACATATGTTAATCAAAATATTTTATTAAATACATCACTATTAAATTTCTACGCATTTTAATATAAATATTTGTTTATTTCTTAACTCAACAATAACATCCTCAATTTTTTAAAATATTGTTAAAAAATTAAAATGACATGATAAATTATAGTTGATCGATCATTTTTTTTATTAGAAATGCGGGTAAACATGTATGGTTATGGGTACTTACGTACCCATAGGGTACATGTACATGTACAAACATTGGTGCCCACGCGGGTATGAGCTCGGGTACGAGGATTTTTTTAATCCGCGGGTTAGGGGATGGGTACTATAGTACCCTACCCATACCCTGCCCATTGTCATCCCTAGAACCCTAGAACACCTGAAAATCATATGGACTCAACTCAAGCCTTTCGATTGCATTCAAGTAGGAAATATATGCAGAACTCCCTTAATCAATCATCACTCTCTTGATTTCCCAATCCTCACATTGTATCATTATGACCATGATATTGTTGTCTTGGGATGAATCTTGGCGAAGTCCTTGTCAGAGAAAGTGATTTTGAGCTCTAAAGCGCTTTTTGGGCCCGATTTGGAACTTCTAAAGAATCTTCTATGGTCATAACCTGTTAGGCATATCTTCTTTGGGAGGAGTTGAATTCACCACCCCAGCGAACCCTTCAACTATAGTATTGAGAATGTGGAGGACTTGCCAATCTTTCTCTCTTCCTCCTCGATTCTCGCCCTTTTTGGATCTAGGGCTCTCTGATGGCTCTCGTCCTTGAGATTTGGATCTTCCTCCTACATACTTCCTCAGACGACAATGAGCCACTCGATCTCATTTTCACATGGTAGTAATCTTTCAGGTGTTGACCATTCACCTTGTGATACTTACACCATCTACTAGGGTTATGCCCCATATTGTCAAACTTGGAGACTGGCGAATGAGGGATGTCGTGAGTGTGGAAGACTTCATGCCATATGTGTTCCCAATGAGTGTTGAGCGGCGTGAATTTCTCAATGGGTCTCCCACTTCTTTTGAAGCTCATCTGATCTCTTACAAGCAAGGTATAGTGACTTCTACGTTGTTGTTGTTGTTGTTGTAATGCATCAGAAGCGTCAAATGTACGTCTATTGGCACCCCTCACCTTTTTCTCTATGTTACTCTCCTCACCCTTTATATAGCATTCGACCCGCGCTATGATTCCTTTCATGGAAGTCTCTGTCCTCTAGACAAGGAACTCGTTGAAGTGTCTGACTCTCAAATCATTGTGGATCGCTCCTACAGGCATCTCTTGGTTTGGATGTATGACTTTGATGGCCACTTTGTTAAAATGGGCGAGATAATCCCTCAACGACTCAGAGGACCATGTCGAACATTTAAAAGTCTTGTGGCTGATACCTTCTAGTGTTTTCTTGTAGAAAACTATTGGATTATTTATTCACTATGTTCTAGTAACTAGTGAGCGACATGCGTGACAAGTTCATGTACCATCTCAATGCGACGTCCTTAAAAGTGCTAAAGAGTAGCTTGCTCTTCAAGGAATCGTTGGCGCCGATGATAGCCAACTAGGTGTTGAAGGAATCGGTGTGCTCTTAAGGGTCTCTCATTCCATCAAAATTCGTAAATGAGGGGGTTCGAATATTTCTAGCACACCTCCTCAAATGTCGTCTGAAAGAGGCTAGGGGTCTAGGATTTCGATTTTATCAAGCGGATTGACCTCCTATTGGCATTGCTGAAGGCCAATGATGTTGTCCTCCTAATCATGATTGGGGTGGCGCAACTCTTCCTTAGCAACTTGCATTCTACTATGACACGATGGTCATTGTATGAACAACTACCAACTGATATGACGCCTTGTGTTTATACCATCTTGATGGGTGGCACTCAAGGTAGTTTTTGAAGTGAATATAGTTATAGCCCATGTTAAGTTCTATTTAATCCCCACAGTGGATGTCAATGTACTTGCTAAAAGTACAATAATGAGAGAAGTAGAATATGCTCACGTGGTGGTTGTGATAATTCTATTTTCTCCCTGAAATTTGTGTTTATCCCCTTAACGTTGGATGTTAAGGCATTTATACAGATCCCATGAGTTTATATATGAGTGATTTTCATAGTTCCATCATCAGGAACATGGGGTAGAGAAGACTTGTTCCTCAAAATCGCGGGGAGACCATTTTCCTCATCATTGACATCCTTCCACCGTTATTCCACGTGTGATAAGTGAGACAAATTATGGGTGGTGGATCCAAGCCCTGTTTAGCAGTTTTCCGTAATCTTGAGGCAACCACATCCATTCGGACACCCAAACCCATTTCGTGCGACTAGTCCATTTCCTGCCCCTAGCTCGATTTCGCCATAGGCTATTTTGTAATGGACCACATCTCTTATTCAAATCTAGATAAATTATCCCAGCTCAAGTAGTATGTTTTCACTAGGGGTGGCAAAATAGGACCGACTTGTCGGGCATGCCCGTTTTGTCTGCACTTTTTTGTAGGACGGACCAAACCTTTTAATGTGGCCACCCTGCCCCGTTATTTTGCGGGTTTTTGCTACTGCTGACATTAACATAAATTTTTGTATATTTTGGCGTAAAAAGTGCAATACCCACAAACCGCACTGTCATCATTTTTTGCGCGTCGCCTTAAGAATTTAGGCCCACACCATCAAATATATCCATCTGACCCCATTTTCTTGCGGCCTTTTACGAGGTGGACATGTCCGTTTGTCATCCCTAATTATAACTAAATCGATTAATTTGAACATATTGAAAGACAAATTGATTAATTTTCAAAAATAAATAAATAAATTATTAATTGGAATATTTTGGGGAATAAGTAGGTGAGGCCCAAGAGATTTGTATGGGCCTGGCCCATTTGTGCTGCTTAAGCCCACACCATGATTTATTGACAAGAAAAGAAAAACAACACCGTGTTCCAGTAACGTTAAACCCTTCTTGCAGTTGTTAGTTCATCTTCGCTAGAAATGAATTCCGTAGCAGCAAGACTTGCCAAACATCTGCGACTCTCTTCTTACGGTATCTCTCTTCGTTTTCTATTTCTGCATATAACTTATAAACAATAACTTCAATGTCTAACTATTTCTGCTATGAATTACTCATAATTACATAACATTCATTTCTAGGTTTCACTGGAGCATTTTGTCAAACACTTGTTAGGACTTATTATATTTTACTCTATTTCATATGTGTGAGATAAAATGTTTGCTGTTTCTGAATTCATCAGATGCTGTGCCGAGAAGCGCGGCGATGTGGTACTCAACTTTGATATCTGAAACTGATGTTGATCATCAGCCTTCAGCAAACAAGGAAGAATTAGATGATGAGTTTGATGATTTTCTTGGTGGTAGACCTGAGTTACAGCTGCAAGGTGTTGATCCTAGAAGAGGTTGGGGATTTCGGGGTGTGCATAAGGTACTGCGTGTTGTTAATCTGAATTTTATTACTGTTGTACGCACCTCTGATGGAATTTTGATTTTGTAACTGCTGAAAGAAAACCTATTCCATGAAGATAGAATCGGTTTAGATTAACTTCTCAAAAAAGCACTCAGCTAGGAGTTTTAAAAACAATAGCTTAATGATTAAGTTGAAATTAGCTTCTACATCTTAGTTTTTTAAGCAACCCTCTTATTTAACTTTATAAAAACCTACAAGTTTATAACAACTTTCTTTGTAAGTGTTTAACCATATACTTGTGTGTATTGAAAGAGCTTCTGTAAACTAGAGGCTAATCCAAATTCCAAATCCCCTCTTGTTTTATGTTGAGATAGATTTTAATTTGATGTGCTTGATTCATTGAATCATGTTTTGTCTACTATGATTAGGTAGAGGTTTTTTCAGTGTAAAGTTTTTAACTTAATAGGGTTGATTTTTATCCATCCAACGAGAAATGCTTTGGGTAAAATTCCCATTATCAGAACCAGTAACTTATGAGTTTGAATAAATAGTATTGATTTTAGACCGTGTTCGTGCTAAAGCTAATGAGAAAAACACTCACTAAACATTGCTTGAGACTTCAGAATAGAAGATAGTTTAATGAACAAGTCTTCTGTTCTTCGTTAGCCTTAGATATGACAAGTGGTGCTATATTTGCTTATTGTACCCGACAAATAATTTGACCAACACCGTAGTGATTTGAAGCAGGCAATTATTTGTGGAAAAGTTGGCCAAGCCCCTGTACAGAAGATATTAAGGAATGGGAAGAACGTAACCATCTTTACAGTTGGGACAGGGGGGATGTATGACCAAAGAATTATAGGATCAAAGGATTTGCCAAAACCTGCTCAGTGGCATCGCATTGCCGTGCATAATGATGTACTAGGAGCTTATGCAGTACAACAACTTTTTAAAAAGTAAGTGTACATATAAAGAGATATTTGATTTTGTTGTAAATATAAAATTATTCAAGACTGACACTTGAAGCTTTAATGCAGTTCTTCAGTGTATGTTGAGGGTGAAATTGAGACTAGAGTTTACAATGATAGTATTAATGGTGAAGTTAAAAGCATTCCAGAGATATGCGTTCGCCGTGATGGTACAGTGATTTATATGCATTTTTTCTTATTCTTTATTAAGATATCTGTGAAAGATAGAATTTAAGTTTCTTATTATGATCGTTTTTGTTTCACTCTTCTCATTTCAAACTCATACTTTGTTGTTACTCATTTTGATTATATTGTGTTAATGCTCTCTACGCTGTCTCTTCAGGTAAACTCCGCCTTATCAAAAGTGGAGAGAGCCTTGATAAAATTTCCTTAGACGAATTGCGTAAGTTCTTTTAACTATTGTTGCAAATAGTAACATGTTTTAATAGTCTTTTCCAGATACTTTACTGTGAGTTGTGACTGGATTTTTGGAGTTTTGTTGGACACATCGTCACTATATGATCAAAGTCTGTCATTAACTAGGATTACGACTGACTAATAAATTCATGCTGTCAGGAGAGGGATTGTTTTAGAAGAAATCTGCCCGTTTAATGGAGAAATGGAGGCATCTACATTTGTAAGAATGGGAGGAATAGAAACATCTGCATCTGTAATAAAAATATATTTGTCGTGAATAGCAGCATTTGTAATGAACACCGTGATGATTACTTTATTTAAATTGTTTTTTCCCCCTCATATATATGCTTTAGCTTTCTGAATGGGTCTCCCACATTTTATTTTCATATGAGAGAGGTGTTAGGTGTAAAAGAGCATATTTTTGGTGTCGATTACAAGTTAGTTACTACTTGAATATGAAGTGTTTTTGGTATCGTCCTTAAAGATGTAGTGATTACAATTTCAATTTCGGGTTCTGTTTACATCCGATGGAATAGTGAAATGAAATACATGGAAATAACATCAATATGTGTCTTTTTTTAATTATTTAAAATATCAATAGATGAAATAAACTTTTATTGAGTGGATTATATTCTAATAAATCAGATGTTTGTATTTTATTTATCAATTTTATAGGTATAAGGTAGAATGAGATGCGTAGTACTCTTGTTTTCATGTTTTAAATAATTTGAAAAGATGATTTTGTCACCAAAGAGATTAATGGCCGAGTCATACTTGGTAATAATTTCTCAGACTAATCACAGGTTTGAGGTTATGCGGTTATTTAAATGACAAAGTCTACATGTGAAATGTTAAAATAATACAATATATAATATGTATATGCAATTTTATTCATGACAATATTATTAAGTTTGAACATGTCATTAATGGTGTATTTTTTTCAACAAAAATATCATTTTTAATAATGGTGTACAATTTTTAACAAGAATCTTCCTAATATTTGGAGTGTGCATTAACATTTTTGAGGATCAAAGTTTTTTCATATAAGATATGGTTGAATGCGCCAAAGTATACCCATTCACCATCCATTTGATCCACCTAGAGGGTTGATCTCAATTATCATAGTAACACATTGTTTTTTTTTGGATTGTACTTTCTATCTTTATGTGTGCTCTTTCACTACTATTAAAAGTCAAAAATACCCTTAACATTGAGAGATACATTTTAGGACACTAGGGATGGCAGACAGATCTAAACTCGCGGGGTCCATCCGCACCCGAATCCGAGTCAACGGGTGAAAACCCGAGTTGACTGGGTTCGGATTCGGGTGCCACCCGATATTTTGGGTGCGGGTTTGGGTAGTGTGAAACCCGCGTCTGAAACCCGAAACCACACCCGCTATATATATATATATAATTTCAAATAATTTAAATGTTGTTGTATTTTTGTGTTTTTGCTACGGGTTCGGGTTTGGGTGAAAAAACCCGAACCCAACGGGTGTGGGCGTGTGTGTTATTTTGCCACCCGAATAGCTTTTGGGTTCGGGTTCGGGTTCGGGTTCGGGTGTTTATTTCGGGTGCGGGTTTGGGTAGTGTGAAACCCGCACCCGACTCGACCCGTTGCCATCCCTATAGGACACACCTTTTTAAACCATTCCCCATATCAAATTGAAAAGACACCATATTATGCCTAAAATTTAATCTGGAGATGCATATGCGTATGCGTAAAAGATAAGTTTGAAGATGCATCTCAATAAACACCATTTATTCAAAAATTAGTTGGTGGTCCAAAGACGCATCTCTGGACGCTTTTGTTTCATATCCTCGCGCCAGACCTTTCCCTCTTCCTCCTACTTTATTTTCTAAAAAAATTCTAAAAAACAATTGAGCTCTCACATCCATTCAAGTTCTCATCCATTCATTCAAGCTTTTACTATTGGAGCTTTTTGTCCTCCTTTCTAACATCTCATACATTCAAACTTCTCATTCTCATCCATTTGATTTGGTAAGTTTTTCAAAATTCTTTCTCTTTTTATGTTTTGTTTTGTAGTTAGTTGTTTACGCTACATTAGTAATTTAAAGTACATTAGATAGTAATGGAAACGAAATAGGTAGCATATAAGGAAATGCATTGACATTTGTTTGAAGGGTTCAGGCAGTGTTATTCTCAGAGATGCATCTTCGCGTTTGATCTAGGCTAAAATTTGATTGATTTTGTGTAATTTGGGGATTTGCCCTGACATGCTGTTTTCTGTGTCTGTTTGTAATACAGGTGCAATGACTGAAAACAACCTTGGAAGAACTAGGCTTGGTCGTGTGTCTCAAACCGCGTCAGTGTGACGTGAGAGTGCCGCAACCAAAACCACGACGTCATGAGTCGATGATAACTCATTTGATGGTTCCCCTCGAGTCGATGATAACTGTGTGTCCTAAACCGCCTATTTGGTCTACCTGTACTCGAAATTGGACTGGAGTTATCTTTAGAAGACAAAACAGGTGACAGGGAGCTACACGTTGCTTACTGTGTGTCCTAAACCGCCTATTTGTGTCCTAAACCGCCTATTTGGTCTGCTCCACCCACCGTCTGTCGCAAAGATCTCAATGCAATACTTGACGATTTCGAGATTCATCTAGTACCAGAAGAGTATCGCATGACACTAGCTCCTGTACATTGGGCCTATACAGACGGCTACATGACATGGTTCTATAAGGTATCACACCCTATCATGACACCAGACGCTCCTGAAAGACCACGTAGGCCAACTAATTAGGAGGTACTTAAGGCTAAGGATGACCACACTGAGAACGTGTAGCGGTCTGTTAACGTGTTATAGAGATAGATAGAGGAGGCACAAAGGGATGACTCTTTGAGGGTGACAGTCCTCGGTTGGCCCTCGCGAAAAACATGATTACTGAGTTATGGAATGTCGTGCAATACAGGCGAAGGAGATGGCAGGGGTTAGACATACCCAGTAGTTTATGTATAGATGTATTATTACTTTATTTTATTTTTGTATTTTCAGATAAATATTATGTATGGTCTTGATTTTTTTGATTTACTTTAATTAATATATGTTTTTTTTTTTACTTTCACTTCAATTTAATATAAATTGCGTTTACTTTAATATAACTTGGCCTCAAAAAATTACAATGTTGAGACAATGCTGTTGGTCTAAAATAATTCAGAGGGGTTTTCAGAGATGCATCTCCGGAACATCCTCTCTACACAATTAACACGCTTACAATACCTTTTAAAGGACTTTGGAAAACATTTCAGAGATTCATCTCCAGACACACCTATATAATATACGGAGATATATCTCCGGACAATATTTTATTTAAAATTGGGTGAATCTCAGAAAAGCGAAGTCGGTGTGATTTTGGATACGTCGGAGATGCATTTCCAGACACATAAATAACATTTTTGGATTTCTAGAGATATGAGATACACCCGTAAGTGCTTATTTTTTTAGTTAGGTTAGCAAGTGAAGTAGCTCTTGACATGTTCATACACATATGTTCCAAATGACCCAATTTCCACCGTTGAAACAGATGAATTATGAGACAACAATTTCTCCAAGACGGTGGTTATTGCTGGAGATTAGCCCATTTGAAAGTTATCATACTTGTTGTACTTAATGGTGAAATTCTTATTCATATTGAGTTCTTGTACTTGAGAGGTTTGTCTAATCGCTTCAGAACAACACTTATGAATTTGATTTGACCATTTCTTAACACACCACCCATGTTTCTTATACACCACGTAAAATTTTGTTTTTGTCCCCCAGTTCCGGATGTGCATATCCGGACGCACCGTTTTTTTTAAAAACGTTGCCTTGTTCCGGATGTGCAAATCCGGAATGACAAGTTATGCGTATTCCGGATGTGCACATCCGAAAAAATGGCTGAAACTTAAAAGGTATATTAATTTTAAGAAATAATAATATGCATTTTAACAGAAGGTTAAAGGAACGAATATGACAGACATCCTTTAATGATAACTTCAAAATATTTATCAAAACGCATGATGGCCACTTGTTCCGTATCCAAAAGCTGTCTAGTAGTTCTAACCCATATTTAAACAAAATAACGGTCATCCGCCTATGGTGACAAACATGACCTCTGTAACCATAAGTTATATATCCTAAAACGACACTGTGAATATCCGAACTCCCAAATCTATCCTCGAAGATTGTAGGACAAATCAAGATCAACAGTAAAATATTACTTCTTTGACGTTATCCAAGATAAATGGCAGCAGAGTCGACACAAAGTTGGTGGTACTCCTATTACCACTTGCAGAACCAAAATCAGAAATTTCGACTTCACTTATGTAGTATCGAAGGTGGTGCCTAATTGATACATGTTGATGTATATTTATGTATATGTATATATTATAACTTGTTTTAATTTTATAGTTGATTTATTTTGCATTGTTAATTTTTGCTTATTAGAGATGGAGTAAGTGAGGGTCAGTTCAGTCAGGTTTTGCTTTATGAGATGGATGCAATTCGGAAGGTATGACATAACTAACTTTAACTTTTTAGTTGTTATCATAGCGGCTAAAACCGGGGAACACTTGCTAGCTTTCCGCGCTCGATACTACATAAGTGAAGTCGAAAATTCTGATTCTGGTTCTGCAAGTGGTAATAGGAGTACCACCAATTTTGTGTCGACTCTACTGCCATTTATCTTGGATAACGTCAATGAAGGAATGTTTTACTGTTGATCTTCATTTGTCCTACAATCTTCGAACCTGGAAAATATAATCCTTTTAGGCTTAAATCCAGTTGATTTATAGAAAGCCACACGCCACTCCCTGAAAACCAAAATGGTAAATATTAATGAATTATTTATTCATTCAAACACGTTTCTTGTATCGTGTAAGTTAGTAACTACTCTCATTCTTAACTTTTTTTCTCCACAAAGCTCAGTCTTTTCGGTGCTCTGTGCCCTTACAGGTAAATAATAATGCGTTTTTTTATGCATACAAACTTGTTTTTTAATCATCAACATTTCACTCTGTAATGCATGTTTACTCATTGACATTGACTGAAGATTAATGGCTACACCGAAACAACACATTGGAGAGATACGAAGAACAAAGTTTTCTATTGGAGAGATACGAAGAACAAAGTTTTCTATTGGAGAGATACGAAAAACAAAGTTTTCTATTGGAGAGATACGAAGAACAAAGTTTTCTATTGGAGAGATACGAAGAACAAAGTTTTCCATGGGCGGAAAACCTAATCCCTTGACTCAAGATCTTCATCATGCTGTCAAGACCTCCTCCCTCCCCTCATTCGAATGTATATTAACTTGCGATGATATATTAACGTATGCGACCAACGGACAAAACCGATTTAAAAAAAAAATTTATGCTATTTTCCGGATCTGCAGATCAGAAATTTTAAAAAGTAAAGTTATTCTATATTTTCGGATGTGCACATCTGAAACACATCAGTGTTGTAGACATCGCTATAATAATCATATAAACTATCAATAAGATGATCTACTAATATCCAAAATTGTACTAGTACAAGAGACTATCTACTAGGAAGTCTCCAAATTAAAACAACTTACATATATTGTTCAGTATCCTACTTTTATCCAACAATACTAATTCAATAAGCCATGCATGTATATCGCACATATACTAGTCTATTAATTTTATTCCATTTTTTTTACCCGGTATCCGATTGATTAATCTGGTTGGGAGTCACTTCTAGAGGTGTCAATTTAGGGGGCTGGGGCATAAATTTTAAGGCCTCCAAAAATTGAAGGGTCTAAAATTTTAAAAATAAATGAGCCCCAAAATATATAGGGCTCCTAAAATTCAAGTAGAGCCTCAAAGCCCCTAACATTTTCAAAATTTGACTTTTTTTTTAAAAAATAAATTTTTTCAATCAATTTTTTTAAAATAGTTTTTTTTTTTAATTTTTAGAAAAAATCATTTTTTTTTATTTTCGAAAAAAATCAATTTTCTTTATTTTAAAAAAAAATGATTTTTTTTTTATTTTCGAAAAAAATCGGTTTTTTTCATTTTCGAAAAAAATCGGTTTTTTTTTATATTCGGAAAAAATCGAGTTTTTTCATTTTCAGAAAAAATCGGTTTTTTAATATTCGGAAAAAATCAGTTTTTTTCATTTTCGGAAAAAATCGGTTTTTTTCTATTCGGAAAAAATCAGTTTTTTTCATTTTCGGAAAAAGTCGGTTTTTTTTATATTCGTAAAAATCGGTTTTTTTCATTTTCGGAAAAAATCGGTTTTTTTTTTATTTTCGAAAAAAATCGGTTTTTTCATTTTCGAAAAAAACCGATTTTTTTATATTCGGAAATAAACGGTTTTTTTCATTTTCGGAAAACATGTGTTTTTTTATTTTCGGAAAAAATCGAGTTTTTTTAATTTCGAAAAAAAACAGTTTTTTTTTTATTTTTTAAGGAAAAAATCGAGTTTCTTTTTTTCGGAAAAAATTGGGTTTTTTTATTTTCGAAAAAAAACAGTTCTTTTTTATTTTTTCGGAAAAAGTTGAGTTTTTTTTTTCGGAAAAAATTGTTTTTTTTTTTATTTTCAGAAAAAATCTGATATTTTTATTTTGGGAAAAAATCAGTTTTTTATTATTTTCGAAAAAAATCAGTTTTTTTTTTTTCGGAAAAATCGCATTTTTTTCAATTTTCGGAAAAAATCAGTTTTTTTATTTTTTTAGGAAAAAAATAGGGTTTTTTAATTTTTCGAAAAAATCGGGTTTTTTATTTTTGGATCGATCTTTTTATTTACGAAAAAAATCGGTTTTTTTAATTTTTGGAAAAAATTGGTTTTTTTCATTTTCGGAAAAAAACCGTTTTTTTTTTTATTTTCGGAAAAAATCGGTTTTTTTTCATTAACGTAAAAAATCGATTTTTTTAATTTTCAGAAAAAATCGGTTTTTTTCGTATTTCCAGAAAAAATCGGTTTTTTTTTTATTTTTTGAAAAAATCAGTTTTTTTTTATCTTCGAAAAAAAGCGTTTTTTTTTAATTTTCTGAAAAAATCGTTTTTCTTAATTTTCAGAAAAAACCGGTTTTTTATTTTTTCGGAAAAAAAATCGGGTTTTTTATTTATTTTCGGAATAATCGGCTTTTTTTTTCTTCTCAAAAAACTGATTTTTTTTTCGGAAAAAATTAGTTTTTTTTTTGAAAAAAATTAGTTTTTTTTTCAAAAAAAATCAGTTTTTTTTTATTTTCGGAAAAAATCAGTTCTTTCCTAAAATATTTTATAAAAAAAAACAGTTTTAAAAAAAAATCGGTTTTAAAAAAAAATCAATTTTATAATATAAAATATTTTATTTCAAATAAATTAGATTTGGACCTTTCACTTAAGTCCCATTAAAGACAAAAATATGAAATGGCTTAAAAATAAAGGATAAAGAAAATATTCATTTAATAAGAGACCTAAAAAAAATAGAACCAACAAGTAGCCTATTTATTGAAACTTTGTTTTTTTTTTTTTTTTTAATAAGCGATTAAATTGATAAAGAGCATGAAAAATGCTCAAAAAAACTTACAAAGTCATATCAATTTGAGATAATCCATAGAATTTCTCCACCAATTGTAAAAAAACAAAATCGACTTACTCTTCGTACCAAGACCTACCCAATTCCACGAAACAAGTTTGATCTGATTACAAATATCCTCTAAATTCAGCCCACCATTTTAAGGCTTTTTTTTTGACAACTCTACTTCTAACATTAAGTGATTTCAGTACCCTTTTAATCATAGTTGCTGGGATTGAGCTGACCAACCACCGTTAGCCCAACTAAGGATTGGTAAGTTTATTCAATATTTAATAAATAATACTTTAATAGCACATGCGATGCAATTCATGAACAATAATTCAATACAACATGCCATTACATAGCACGCACGGGTTATTTCTATATCTTTCACAACACACGTCCACTTCTCCACTCCTATATACAAGTTACATTTTGTTCTCCAAATTGTTCCCTCAATCATAACAACAGAATAACTTCTACCTTGTATCAAAGACAAGATTGCCACAACCATAATGATGTTTCACTTCTACTGCAAAGACAAAGCCGTTGCTAGGGACATAAGAGCTAAGACAAGGCCATATGAGTCTGAACCAAAACCAGTTGTAGCTACATTGTCTCATCTTCTTGTACTTGAGCATGCATTTGAAAACAATCAAAGAGGCAATGAAAAGCATAAAAAAATGGTTAACCAGCGTCCGAAAATTTTATCGAGTTTTCAAGCGAAGAAGAAAGAGTGGAATAGTTTCATTACAAACAATTGGAGGGCTAGTAGGAAGAAGGTTAGTTCGTGGGGATTGGTTAAGATTCCCTCCAAATTTAAGATCATTGGTCTCAAGATGAAGATGATAAGGTCTCTTGAGAAAAAGAAAGAGAGAAAGCAATTTGAAAATGAAGGTGATGATGAGAATAATGAGAGAGAACTGTGCAAAAAAAGGATTCTGATGGGACGAAGATGCAGGCCATTGTTTTCTCCTAGCCCACGCTACTTGTGTTATAATAAGGACAGGCTTCTCTTACCAGAAGTTGCTTCTTGACAAATGTTAAGCTGATTATCCAAACATAAGCTATTCTTTCAAAGTTAACATCACCATAATTTGGTGCAACTTTCTCATCATCGATGTTATTATTAGGCAAAATTAAGTACGTGCTCCTTTAATAAGTTTAACCTGGTCCTTTAATTTTTTTTCTTTTCCATATTGATCTTTATGTTATATTTTGTTACAGAAACCTTTTTAATAAGTTTACTTGAAAAAAAATATGTATAACATTATAATTTAGAAATAACTTATAGATATGTTAAATTCGTTCTTTTCATTCTTTATTCTCTTTTTTTAAACAACTTTTTTATTTAAATTATATTTGAATTGATGAAATATAATGAAATTGAGCAATTATAATGAAATAAGATTATGTGTCATCATTTTGAATTGGGAAAAAGAATATGGAATGGAGCGGAACTCGATAAAATGCATTCTATTCAATTTTATCGTTTACTCACATTTTGGTACCTTGCGAATATTGTAGAATAACGATTTTGTTGGATTCTGTTCTGCGAGAGAACCAAAATTGATCGGTGTCTGGAGATTGCAATTTGCAACAGTGAACTTGAGCTTCTAGTGCGGTGAAAGAGAGGCTGACCTACAAGATTGACACTCTAACTCCCAAGTCAGTATGAGAGTATGATGAGTGATTGGAGTTTGAATTCAAATTGTACTTGAGAAATTGTGTGTTTCCCTTTATGTAGGGTAGTTATAAGAAATTGCTAATCTTTAGGCGTGGAGTGCAGAGATCTGTCTGATGGATATTGGATTTATACCAGATCCACTCTAGACTAGGATAACGTCCATATTCCATGTGTGACACGATGGATCAGTGTGCCCTCTGGATCGTAGCTATTGGGCCTCTTGAACGACCTGGAGTAGTTGTCCCCCATGTCCTTGCATCTACTCTGTAGGGTGAGGATTTGTTGCGTTTGTCCTCTTCTGTTGACTGTAGCCTGACTTGCGTGAAAAGTGACATCATTGTCATGGGAAATTCACGCCTTAAATGTGCCTCATGTTTTAGATGTCTTTTCACACAATTTATCATGATGACCTTTGGGGACTAGAGTACTTGAGTATACTTATGAGTAAATATGGAGCGATAGCAGTGTCTATTCCCTTTATTATAGTAAGACATTACACGATCTTTGTAGAACACTTATATGGTTTCTTGGTGCATTAAATTTGTTCTTTCGTCATCTTCATTCTTGAACATACCATTTTTCTTGACTAATGGAAGTGGTACCCACCATGTGTCAAAAGGTGAAGGAGGATACTTTTGTCTCTAAGGTAGATCTTACGATTTCAGTAAACGTTTCAATCTTTTCTCGCGAAGGTAGTCTTAAAAGGGTTTTACTTGAAGTGAGTTCTTCTTCAGACTAGGGCATATTAATCCTTAAGGAGGATGTTGACTAGGAATATGGAGTATAGAAATGGTCTAGAGGGGGGTGAATAGACCCTTTTCAAAAATTGACCAATTTTTAAAGAGTAATATCAAAATTTTTAAAACCCGCGGAAGTCATAAAGAAAAAAATAGAGAGCATATGCTTATATTAGAAATCAATCACGATTACATATACATAATTCATAAATATCACAGATTGTTTAAAAAGAACACACAAAAAGTTACGCACTATAATTAATTGATAATTCGTAAACTACACGAGACATGTTTTTTTTACAAAAATTCAATTATTGTAGGATTCTAACACCATTAGTCCTAAAAATTTAATCAGCAGTAAAACTCAATCAGGTTCTGATTCTAATAAAACCTACACTTACGTAATAAATTACTACCAATAGGGATTAACGATAAATTATGCTGAGAAATGAAAACCTAAGTATGCAATATCCTACAAAAATTATGTGAGAGAGAGAGAGATGGATAGAGAGAGAGAGAGAGAGAGAGAGAGAGAAAGAGAGAGATTACACTGGGATGTATAGTGGTTCGGCTCTATCTTCCTCTCAGGAGCCTACTCCACTCGCCAATGGTTTTCCATTAAAAAATTTTCTTCCACTATTTTTAACCAAATATTACATGAGTTCGTACAATCACGAGTCCACAATAATAGTGAGAAAATAAATCTCATGTCTGGATCTTGACTTGTACACAACCTTTATGTTGAACTCTGTGCAAAATCTTTACTCGATTCTCGTTTCTTAAATCTACCAGGTTCACCAATCTGCTCACAGTCTTCATGTGTGGCAATCACTTGTGATCCCACTGATTTCTTGAGCGGTGAACTATTTGAAGATTGTGAAGAACTCTTGCCCTGTCTGTAGGCTTCCACACATCACTAGCAAGGTCAACCTGGAGAGAAAAATCTTCTTCTTTTCATTAGAATTTGTCACTACCTGTCACAACAACCACAATCTTGCAAGCTTCCTAAAAATCTTTACCAAACGTTCAAGAAATGTTAGTTTCAAGACACGTCTCTCTCAACAAATACAAATCTCCACAATCAAGATCTGAAATCATACTAGAGGTTGAAGATGAAAGAATTTCTATTTGCAAGAGATTTTTTAGTTTTAAAAAATAAGAGGATGTTGATTTCACACACTCACAATGCTGGTTATGAGAGTGCTATTTTGAAAATGAGGTGACAAAACGAATATATATGTGTTGGAGATTATGCACAAAAATAGGTGAAAAATGGTTGTTAGATTAGAGTCAAAGCATTTGTTAATTTGAGTTAAATGAAAAAGTAGTGTGGAACAAGATCAACATAAAGAAAAGTGACTCGTTTCCTGTGATTCAGTTAAGGTTTAAGTTGTTATTCAAGTCATGAAGGTTCACGATTTGAGTCATGTATAAACCTTGATTCGAATCAAATTAGTCATAACCAAATAGGAAAAAGTGAAATAACTTGTGTTCGAATCAAATGAGGCAGTGGATAACAGAAGATATGTGATTCAAGTCATGTACAACTTATGATTCTAGTCACAGAGTTGCATGATTTGAATCATGTATAAACCGTGATTCGAGTCACAGACACCAGAATATTTTTATTCTCTTCTGTTTGATTCTATTCAAGCCATAGTTTGTGAGTGACTCGAGTCATACACAATAAATCTCAAGTTTTTCAAGTTTTTCAAAATAGTTTGAGATTTTACTTCCCACATAACTTGAACCAACCTCAAATATGGTTCTTGTTCCATTAACTCAACCAATTGAATTAAGCCATAATGGTCAAACTCAAATACAAACAAATGAATTATGCATGTTAAAACGAATCAATTCAAAACTTAATTCAAATACGTGCAATTATGAAAGAGACTCAATAAAAAATAATAAACGAACTGAAAGCGTAAAAGACAATAAACAAAACCACATTGGGTTTCTCCCCTGAATATATTAGAGACATGCAACTTGAATCTCCCCCTTTTTGATACTTGGCAAGCTTTCACTTGGAATTGAGTCGAATTTTAGCCATAGCAAATAAGTGCTTGAGTTCCCCCTAAAACATTGCACACACACAACAACAACATAAAACCCATAAAACAATTCTAGACTCACATTACAACCTTCCCCATTTAACAAGATAAAAAAGAGATAGATGGTAATGTTTCTAAACACCAAATAACCAGCAACAAAAGATAAATTCCAGATGAACACATGAGCTAAAAAAACTAAGAAGAATATATAACATCATAGACTAGATACAAAACACGGAGATAGACATGCTACATGCAACAAACATGAAAATAGAAAGGAAACATCAAACAAAGAATTAAGTGATCAAAACTGTCATGAATGAAAGGTTAAATAATGCATGAAAAATATGTGAATGCTCAAATGCACATAATTAAAAATACACATTTAAAAAGAATTTAAATGAAAAGATGAACAATCATAAGCATGTGATGAATGAATAGACTAAAGAATGTAATAAGCAAACCAATGAACATATGTAGAACAAGCATATATGCAATGATATAAAATTTATAGAGATATGCCAATGGGGTTGGTGAAACTATGATTTGCTACAAGATTTCCAATTCCCTACAAATATTGTTAAAAGGTTCCGAAGATAATGGTTTTATATATGTTTTGTTTCAATGATAATGGTTTTATATATGCAATGATAATGATTTTTTGTTTCAATGTATTCGGAAAAAAAAAATCCCCTTTTCAACATGATCTCTAAGAAAATGGTGTCGGATTTCTATATGTTTAGTTTGTGAGTGAAGTACCAGATTCTTAGCGAGACTTATCGTGCTAGTGCTATCGCACTTGATTAGAATGCAACTAAGTGTTAAATCGTAATCTAGCAATTGTTGTTTTAGCCATATGAATTATGCGCAATAACTACCAGTGACTACATATTCATCCTCGACGGTAGAAAGAGCAACGCAATGGTGCTTCTTATTGTGTCAAGAAACCAAACAATTTCCAAACAAGTGAAAAGTTACACTAGTGCTTTTCCTATCTGACTTTCACCCTGCAAAATCAGAATTAGAAAAAGCTGCTAAGCTACATGCATTACCTTTAGGAAACCAAAGACCGTGATGCAAGGTTCCGTTAAGATACCTCAAAATTATTTTTAAGATCTTAAAGTGTGATTCCCTAGGTGATGCTTAATATCTGGCACACATGCATTAAATATAATATCTGGCCTACTTTCCGTTAAATAGAGTAAGGATCCTATAATATCTCGATATTTGGTGATGTCCATTTCAACTTCATTCTCGTCTTTGTCAATGATCACGTTTGAAGTCATGGGTGTTGAGATGTTTTAAGAATTTTGCATATCGAACTTCTTGAAAAGCTCCAAGCAATACATTGTTTGACTTATGAAAGTTCCTTCTTTGCCTTGCTTGATTTGCAATCCTAAGAAATATGTGAGATCTTCCATGAGACACATATCAAATTCTCCTTGTATCAAACTTGCAAACTCTTGACAAAGAGATTCGTTAGTAAAACCAAAAATAATATCATTGACATATATTTGAACTAAAATAATATGTTTTGCTTTATGTCTAATAAATAAAATGGTGTCTACTTTACCATGATTGAATCCTTTCTTGATTAAAAATCCATTATGGCGCTCATACCAAGCTCTTGGAGCTTGTTTAAGACCATATAAGGCTTTTTAGCTTAAAAACATATTCAGGATTATCGTGATCCTCAAAACCTAAAGGTTGAGAGACATATACCTCTTTGTTTTTGTAGCCATTAAGAAAAGCATATTTAACATCCATTTGATGAGGCTTAAAATCCAGGACGCAAACGAATTCCAAAAAGATTCTAATAGCTTCTAGACAAGTTACAAGAGTATATGTCTTCTCGTAGTCTATTCCTTCAGCTTGATTGTACCCTTTTGCCACTAGCCTTGCTTTATTTCTAGTGGTTACGCCATTTTCATCCATTTTGTTCCTAAATACCCATCTAGTGTCAATGACAGTTTTATCAACTGGACGCAAAATAAGGTCCCAAACATTATTGCGTTTATATTGGATAAGTTCTTCTTGCATAGAAAGTAACCATCTCTCATTAAGTCAAACATCATATCCCGTTTTAGGTTCAATTTGAGAAATGAACATATTCATTAAATGCAACATGAATAGATTCTTCAACTGATGATGTTATATAATTGCAAATTCTATATTCTTTACTCGAAGACAAGTACCCTAGGAATATATGTTCATCAAACTATCAAGATTGACCTTTCTGTTATTTAAAATGAAACATTTTAAACAAAAAAAGGTGAAAGTAAGAAATGTTTGGTTTTGTACCTTTAAGTAACTCATAGGGTGTCTTCTATAAGATTGGTTGAATGACCACCCTGTTTAAGACATGGCATGCAATATTAATTGCACCCGCCAAAAAAATACTTAGGCAAGCTAATTTCACTTATCATGGTCCGAGCTAATTCTTCTAAAACTCAGTTTTTACGCTCAACAAAGTAGGGATATGACCAAAGAGTCGAAGCTTCAAGGCTTTGAGGCATTGAATGTGCAAAGACGATTACTCCTGGGAAAACATTCTCAGAAAAGAGGGAAGGACTCAAAGAGACGAGGGAAACTCAGTCTACACGATAGCAAAAAAGTTTCTCCACGCTCTCTTTAAATCCTTATATAGGCAAAGGCAGTCGAAAGAATCATATTGAAAACAAGAAGTAAGTATAGATCAACAGTCAGATTTCATCTTGGGAGCACATTCAAACTCAAGTGCATAGTAAGTTGTGTCACCACTGAAATTCTGGCATAACAGATAGCAGATGTCCTAACACATGTCAAGACATTGTTCTCTGCATAACTTTAAAACAAGAACAGAATAAACAAACTGATATTCAGAATACCAGCAACAACAGCAAGACAGATGTTTAGACATCTGTTACAACATGTTAATCAAAACTGAACTGTAAATTGCAGAATGATAAACAACATAAAATATGATAACCCAGTTCGGTGCAAATCACCTACATCTGGGGCCATACCAAGCCAGGAAGAAGAATCCACTATCACTAGTATAGTTTTATGTAAACAACTGCTGGTTTACAGTAAATAACCTCTGCTTTACCTATCACTACCCAATTGAGACTTTATCATTAGAAGTCACATCTAATTGATAAGAGAAACCCATCTCACTCCCTAAATCACAACATGTGATTATCTAACAGTTATAGTCATAATAATTGTATCATCCTACTTGAAAGACGCCCCTTTCAATGCAAAGTTCAGTCGAACATTCTCGACTAACAACACAACTTGGATTTGCTTCAAAGCTTCATCCAAGAACAAGACACGATTCATTACCTACAGGTTTCTGAATCTGTACAAGCATCTATGTCTTCCACAATGTATCAAACCGATACAAAGGGAGACTTACAACACAAGAAAGCCTACGACTCTCAAAACCCTAAACCCTATTTTCTACTTTACAAAAGTGTTACAATAGGTTCAGTTATCCAATCCTAGGTTTTGGTCTTCTTTTATAGCCTTCTGCTGCCTTGGGCTTTAAATCTTCAGTTGGTTGATTCCTTGATCCACTGCTGTGATCGCTCCTTGAATCTTGCACCAGATTTAAAACCTTCTATATTTGTCGAATCTCAATGATGGAACATTGTCTTCGACATCTTTGTCTGCAGCATTCTTTATTAAGTTTTAACCAAAATTTAGTCAAACCGCAGGAGCTTTCAATCTCCCCCTTTGACAAATTTTGGCTAAAACTCCCTTTGGACAATAAACCCAGAATGTTCCTGACGTCTCTTCACCCTGAGTGACGCTTATGATTGGAATACTAATGTGACTCCACTCATGTTGGTGTACATGAGGAAAAGGATGACCCAACATTCCCCCTTACCTCATGAATCAATAGTTCCTCACCTGGGGGGAAGAATTTTGCTACTGAAGCAACCAAACACCAACGAGGGTAACTCAGAACATAGGACACGACTGTGTTAATAACTCAGATCATAGGACATGAAGGAAGGACTCAGAACAGAAAAAAAACCTGAGACTTAGACAGAATGTCGGAACATTTTGTTCATCCTTGCAAACCAACTGCAAGGACAGACTCAACCCCTGTACTTTTTTCCCTCTTTTTAGCCAAAAATTGACAACCATGTCCAAGACAAACCCATACTCAACCTGAACAAACCCAAAAGCGGATAAATCCCATAAGAACCAAACACACTAGAACACACGACCTGAGACAAGTCGAAGCCAAGAACTCTCTTTATATACAAGAGCGTTTTTCTTAGGATGTAACAAACCATTGATAGTAACACATGTCCATTCAATGATAACATTAAATGAAGGGATGTAACTTCACAAACAAATGTGCACCGCCCAAATCTCATTTGACTATTTCTTCTTTTAACGATGACCATCCAAGGAATGTGCATTTACCGAGACACATATTTAACACGTGTTCCTTAAGACACATTATTTCCATCGTCCAAGAAAATCAACTAGGAAACAGCCACACATCCTAACCAATGTTCTGACACCTTGTCAGGCTTTGTTTAGTCCCTCTGAAGCATGGTCATCGAGCCCCAAGAATAATTTTATCAATCAGCAGAAAACAAAGTTGACCAAGATGTTAAGACATTTCTTCAAACATCTCCCAGATAGCAACAAAGACTCCCAAGAAGCTTGAACAACTCTAATCTAATCCATTGACACACAGTGACTGAATCAACATCAACCAGTCAAGTCCACCTAGAACTTATACCATTAGCGCAATGTCACGACATCTTGTCTGACATTACTCCCTCACCAGAGATAACTTATCACATACTGCTTGAAACCACAAACAATCTTGATAAACAACTGCACTACTGCAGCAATATATCCAAAACAGAAGTCTAACTCCCCTTGTCTAAGATAACCAGTGCTCCTTTGCAAGAAGAACACCTTAAATGAATGGAAAACATAAGACTCATCTTCATGTCTTCAAGAGCGCATCCTTTGTTCAACACACCTGTTGAACGTATTCACTTAATGCTTGATCCTCAAGCAATCCATGTACCATACTAGTACATTTAACAGACAGAAGTTATCTCCCTATCTTTCATAAATAATGCTCCTTCAACAAGAAACACCCCAAAATCACCACATGATATCCCATGACAACTTCATGATCATATAGTGAGAGAGTACCAGGATCACATCCTTGTACCACAACCAACAAACTCTTGGATTGAGACTAAAATCACCATTGATCCCTCTCATCCATAAACCATCTATACCCTATACAAATCCACCTTGAATTTTATAGCCGTAGATATCCTTGTTCTTTGAGATACAATCCAATTAAATATTGAATGCTTCAAATTCCTCAAAGAGACATACAGAGCCCCTTAGTTTGTTAGCTTGCCCAGATGTTCTTCACACTTGAAGGACATCAAATACATGCTCCAGAAATCCTCAACTTACTTGCTTCACAAGCACCAAACTGATCCACTTCCCTCTAGCATGACTTGTAGCAGAAGAAACCACCTCTCCACAAGCAATTCGACCTCAGCAAGAGTCCGTCTTCCAGATAAACACCCCATGATCCAAGACAGTCTTCAATTTATCATTCTCCCATATGATAAGATAGAACACTTCTGATTCGACTGGTGAATATCAGCTTCCACAATCTGAACTCCAAGTTTAGAAACCATTATGATGTTCTAACATCAGTTAGGACATCCGGATCCTATCACATACACCATACACAATGGTTATTGATACAACTACTACTGGACTTACTATCTGCATAGTAATCCAAATGAAGATCTTCAGAGAACACAACTCATCCAGCTTGATTAATAAGAACTCCAGATAACCAAAGAGAGAAATAAACTCCCATTCAACTCCCAAAAGAAGGTAATCTTCCATAAGCAACTTAGGGCTTCTACCACAAGCTCCAAGATATGAACAGAACCAGAACCTCCTTTAATTTTCACCCAACTACTCTTCTGCACAAGAGTACTTAGTTCCAAGCACACTGCTTGAATTTTCAATAAAGATTAACCAAATGCCACTGTTTGGTTAATCTCAACTTTCTTCAGAGTTCCAGAAAATCTTCTGATCCACCAATGAAACCTAATCTTCAAGTTACATAATCCACTTACTCCATATCAAGCCATCTTAGATACATCAAGACTCAGACATGTAACATCCACTCCTTCTTGCAGCTCCCGCAAACTGCATGAGATAGACCTTTTTGAAGCATTAAATCTATTTATTTCATAGACGATCAACTTATCTTACGATGATGCGCCACAACATCAACTAAGACCTTGAAGTTTATGCTTGATGTCATAACATCTGATCAGACATCCAGCTGAAGAATTCAGTTCTTCATTCTTCCACTTAGAAGAACCTCTTCCCTATAACAAAACAAGAGTTCCATGTTCTCATAGACTTGATTGATGATATCAAGTTAGAGTAGACAACCTCCATCCTGCTTTACTGCACTACAACAACCACCTCATCTTCAGAGAAACCAAACATGCCAAAGCTTAATTCTAAAGAAAAGATCAGTCACACAAGGTCTTTACAAAAGGAATCACACTTTTCTTAAGTAGAGGCTTCTTCAGAAAGTCAGAGATAACTGCCACTTATCCTTGACCTCCAAGATGAGCAAGATCACATGCTCCTATGCACCTAGATCAAAAATAAACTGACCCAAGCAGTGCTATCACCAGCACCATATTCTAAACGAGTTTCTTGCCAGGAAACTTTCTAGATAAAGATCAGATGCTTCTAGTAAAAAATGAAACACACCTGTTGCACTCCAATACTCCTAGGTCAGAAATAAACTGATCCAAGAAAATTATCTTCATCTTCACTTTCATCAGCACTACATTCTAGTCAAGCTTCCTGCCACGAAACTTCCTAGTCTGATTACATGCCTTGTAATACCAAGATAAATACAGATCTACCACACACACATGTATGGTCCCAAGATCATCAGCTACAACTCCTTTGCTCCACAGATTCACTTCTTGAATCAACAGGCTTCTGCACATACTCCACTGTCAAGATGTTTTAACATCTGATAGAACACTAGTTCCTCATCTTGACTGTACTCATTCTCTAAAGAACAGATCCTTGAGCAGATAAAGCAAGAGATGTTGTACTTCTGTATGTACCGGCTTGTCACCAATGATCTTGTACTCCAACATACAAGAATAATCAATTAAATATTTGTAAATTCCACAAATAGCAGTTGATCTTAAATCCTTGTCCTCAAAACCATACATCATATAGGACAATGATCTACCAGATATCAACACAACTGTGTCAACATCTTTCTAGTCAAACAACATGTTAAGACATCAAGTTTGTCACCCTTGACTCAACCTGCTTAAGACTTTCTTTTGCTAATAGAATCCTTGCAAATCATGAATGGTGAAAATAAATCACCTCCCATTATCTCCAAGTTAAATAACATTCATCAGCAGCAGAGATCTTCAGAAATCCATCTTCAACATGAGAACAAATTATTCTTCTGAAGGAGCTCTCAAACACGACCAGAGATGGCTTTATGAGTGGACTTGAGTGAAAACTTAAGTATCTTTGGCAACTTTGTTGAAAAGAACATTTACCAAATTCATAGATCATGAATTTGATAAACACGATCTCAACTCACCTTCTTTTCAAACTGACTTCAAGATACAAGATGGAACCAACCTTCCAAGTACCAAGTCAACATGATAGACATCAACAAACAACTCTTTTCATTCCATTGCTCCCGACTTTAGAACGAATAGATGCTGATATCTTCAAGAATAGAAGCCAACAGTCATGATCTTCCACCATCTTTCTTCTATCACAACTCTAGAATCCCATAAATACCAGAGTTCTTCCATCATAAACATATGCAGCGGAACCACTAAGGAACATCTTCAACATGTCCTAATAAGACGTCATAACATCTTACCAGACGCCATACAAGAGAACTAGCCACTCCTCCTGCAGTTGCTGTAGAAACTCCTTAGAAACTTGAACGACCAACAGTAGTCGTTAACTTTGATCCAGAACATACATCCCATCCATTAATACCCTTGAGTATGTCTGAGTGAATGATCTAATCTCCCAAACTCCTCCTTGTTTAAAATGCCATAAAGTATCATATATAGGCAACAGGCAATCGAAAGGATCAAATTGAAAACAAGAAGCAAGTATAGATCAATAGTCAGATTTCATCTTGGGAGCACATTCAAACTCAAGTGCACAGTAAGTTGTGTCACCACTGAAGTCCTGGCATAGCAGATAGCAGATGTCCTAACACATGTCAAGACATTGTTCTATGCATAACTTTAAAACAAGAACAAAACAAACAAACTGATATTCAGAATATCAGTAACAGCAACAAGACAAATGTTTTGACATCTGTTACAACATGTTAATCAAAACTGAACTGTAAATTACAGAATGATAAACAACACAGAATATGATAACCCAGTTCGGTGCAAATCACCTACATCTGGGGGCATACCAAGCCAGGAAGAAGAATCCACTGTCAGTAGTATAGTTTTATGTAAACAACTGCTGGTTTACACTAAACAACCTCTGGTTTACCTATCACTAACCAATGGAGACTTTATCATTAGAAGTCACATCTAATTAATAAGAGAAACCCATCTCACTCCCTAAATCACAACATGTGATTATCTAACAGTTATAGTCACAATAACTGTAACATCCTACTTGAAAGACACCCCTTTCAATACAAATTTCAGTCAAACATTCTCGACTAACAACACAACTTGGATTTACTTCAAAGCTTCATCCAAGAACAAGACACGATTCATTACTTATAGGTTTTTGAATCTGTACAAGCATCTATGTCTTCCACAATGTATCAAACCGATACAAAGGGAGACTTACAACACAAGAAAGCCTACGACTCTCAAAACCCTAAACCCTATTTTCTACTTTTCAAAAGGGTTACAATAGGTTCGGTTATCCAGTCCTAGGTCTTGGTCTTCTTTTGAAGCCTTCTGCTGACTTGGGCTTTAAATATTCAGTTGGTTGATTCTTTGGTCCACTGTTGTGATCGCTCCTTGAATCTTGCACCAGATTTAAAACCTGCTATATTTGTCGAATCGGGATGTTGGAACATTGTCTTCGACGTCTTTGTCTGCAGCATTCTTTATTAAGTTTTAACCAAAATTTAGTTAAACCATAGGAGCTTTCAACCACTATGCACCTTTTCAGATCTCACGTCAAAGAGAAACAATGAAATACTTCAATGATGGGACTGCATTTAATGCTCATGTTCCCCCATTATACTTTGGCATAACCAAAGCAACGCATATCAGCCGACCACGACTACATAAAGACTCTCCCGACTCCTAGAGTGTTCAACGAGTGTTGAAGGCAACTGTTTCATGGCGGCCAACAGCCTAGGGAGTCACTGCTCCACGTTGGCGAACTGCCTAATATCACGAGGCCCAATTATTCTGCCTACTCCATCAAGCCTGAGGTATAAATACTTTCACAAAGGATTTTCAAGTACAAAATCTCTAATCTCCACTTCCATTACGGTTATCTTGAATCCTAACTGACTTGGGCATTGAAGTGCTAACCATGTAAGTACCTCATAGGTTCGATGTATCGGAGATAAAAAACACCAATTCAAGATCGACACCGATCAACAACGTTGATTCGATATCATAATTCTTGATCCAAAAAGCATCGTGATTTATTATAAATAGCATACTAGTCACTCGTCTTAAGTGTGTGGCAAATCCTAATTAGAGTGAGAGGGTTATTTTTTATTCTTGAGTACTTGTAATCTAATTCAAAGAGAAAGTAAAGAATAACAGTTATAACCAATTCTTGTTGTTGTTCTTCTTGATTTTCCGTTAACCCTAACCCTTGTGTGTTTCTTGATCATAAAGAAATCATTTATACTTTGTTTCAAGACATAGTTTTTCACAACAAATTGGTGCGGTGAGCATGGAGAAAGATGCCTTCAACAAAGTATGAGATTGAAAAGTTCATCAGAGTGAACGATTTCGGCCGGTAGAGCTTGAAGATGAAAGCCCTACTGGTTCAACAGGGTTGTTTAGAAGCGTTGAAGGGAGATACATCCATGGATGTTGTGTTAATGAAAAAAGAAAAAACGGCCATGATAGAGAAAGCCCACAGCGCAATATTGTTAAGCCTTGGTGATAAGGTTCTCCGACAGGTATCAAAGGAGACTACGGCATCAGGGTTATGGTTGAAACTTGAAAGTTTGTACCTGACCAAATCCCTGGTGAATCGACTCCACCTAAAGCAAGCTTTGTATTCATTCAAGATGAGTGAAGACAAAGTGTTGGCTGAGCAGTTGGATATGTTCAACAAGCTGATTCTCTATCTTAAAAATATTGATGTGAAGATCGATGATGAAGATCAAGCACTGTTGTTATTGTGCATTTTGCCCAGAACACATGCTCACTTTAAAGAAACTCTCATGTATGGAAGGGAGTCCCTGAGCTTTGAAGAAGTTTAACCAGCCTTGTATTCTAAGGACTTAAATGAATGAAAGGAGCATAAACCTTCGACGGTTTATGAAGGGTTGGCCGTTAGGGGAAAATTCTTGCGAAAGGAAGGTAAGTTCGACAAGAAGAAAGGTAAAAGTCAGCAGAAGTCTTATAGTGGCGAGACATCTGGTATTCGATGTTATCACTGTAATAAGGAGGGTCACACAAAAAAGGTGTGCCCTGAACGCCTGAAAGATCATGGAGGTAAGGATAATGGTAACACAACCATTGTTCAAGATGACTTCGAATCATTTGATGTCCTGGTGGTTTCAAGCAACGACTCAAGAAAGGAGTGGGTTATGGATTCAGGTTGCACTTGGCACATGACTCCAAACAAAGACGTATTTGAGGAATTGTGTGATCAAGATGGGGGATTAGTGCTGCTGAGAAACAACAAAGCTTGCAAAATTACAGGTATTGGATCTGTGAGATTCAAGCTTCATGATGAGTCAATAAGGTTATTGACTAAAGTCAGGTATGTACCTGATTTGAAGAGAAATTTGATTTCTCTTGGTGAATTCGACAAGAAAGGATATGTTTTTCAAGGAGAGAAAAGTATCCTAAGAGTTATGAAGGGGTCGAAGGAAGTCTTGTGAGGCGTGAAGAAACAAGGCTTGTATACCCTTGAGACTGAAGTTGTAAGTGGTTCGACATATGTTGCATCCATGAAACCTTTGTCAAAGACAGAAATTTGGCACATGAGATTGGGCCATGTCAGTGAAAGGGGTCTGGTCAAATTGGGGAAACAAAATCTGCTTGGTGGAGACAAAGTCGAAAAGATTAAATTTTGTGAACCCTGTGTACTTGGAAAAACTTGCACAATGAAGTTCAACAAAGGAAAATAAAGAACTCATAGATCCCTTGATTACATCCATGCTGATCTTTGGGGGCCTACAAGGTGTCTATCACATTTAGGAGCAATGTATTTTCTATTCATAGTCGATGATTATTCCAGAAAGTTATGGGTATTCATCCAGAAGACTAAGGATAAAACTTTTGAAAATTTCAAAGGTTGGAAAACTCTGGTCGAAAATCAGACTGGTAGAAAGGTCAAGAGGTTGAGAACCGATAATGGCCTTGCATTTTGCAATGAGGCGTTTGACAGCTTTTGTGGTGCCTCAGGTATTGCAAAGCACAAAACTACTACAGGTACTCCACAAAAAAATGGTTTGGCAGAAAGGTTTAATCGAACTATTTTGGAAAGAGATAGATGTATGTTGACTAGTGTTGGATAAAGAAGGTGTTTTGGGCTGAGCCTGTTTCGACAGCAACATATCTGATAAATAGATGTCCTTCGACTGCATTAGATATAAAGACACCTGAAGAGGTTTAGTAGGGACATCCACCTAGTCTCGACAGATTGAGAGTATTTGGTTGCATGGCCTATGCTCACATTAGGCAAGACAAGGTTGAACTCTAGCTCTGAAATGCATGTTCATGGGATACCATGAAGGAGTCAAAGATTATAACTTATGGTGCCTAGATCCAGGTCACAGGAGGTGTATCACCATTCGAGATGTAGTTTTCAATGAAGCTGAGATGAACTTCAAGAAAACTGATGATGTTGACGAAGAGCTGGAACATGGAGAGAATCCTATTGAGGTGGAGCATGTTGATGTTGAATTGTGTATCCAAGATGAAGTCGAAGAAGAAGCATAAGATGCTATCGAAGATAAGGAGACTGATAATGACTACCTGCTAGCAAGAGACAGGTCGAGAAGAGTCATCAAGCCACCTCAGAGACTTGGGTATGCAGATCTTATAGCTTATGCCTTAATATCTTCTAGTGAGGTTCTCGACGAAGAACCTAGAGACTATAAGGAAGTTATGAGGAGTCGAAAGAAGACTGAATGGATGAAGGCCATGGATGATGAGATGAAATCTCTTCATGATAACAACACTTGGGAACTGATCAAGAAAATTGCTGGAGCCAGGTTAGCCAAATGTAAATGGATTTTGAAAGTTAAGGAAGGAATCGAATGAGTGGCATCGAAGAGATACAAGGCAAGATTGGTCGTTATGGGTTTCACTCAGAAAGAAGGTGCTGACTTTAATGATGTGTTCTCTCTTATTGTGAAGCACATATCCATTCGAATGTTGCTTGCCATGGTGGCACAGTTCAACCTTGAACTAGAATAGATGGATGTGAAGACTTCATTCTTGTATGGTGATCTAGATGAAACAATTCTGATGAGGCAACCTGAAGGGTATGTCGAAAGTGGGAAGGAAGATTGTGTGTGCAAACTGAAGAGATTTATATATTGACTGAAACAATCTCCTCGACAGTGGAATAGGAGATTCGATAAGTTTATGGCACACTTAAGTTTCATTAGAAGTCAGTTCGACCATTGTGTTTACTTCAGATTTCGACCTGGTAATTCATTTGTTATTTTTTTCTTTATGTGGATGATATTCTAATAGCAAGCAACAATGTCAAAGATGTAATGAGGGTGAAGGTTGAACTCAATAAACATGAAGGATCTGGGAGTTGCGTCTAGAATTCTTGGGATTGACATCCGAAAAGATAGAAAGCAGACGAAATTATGCTTATCTCAAGAGGCTTACCTACGGAAGATTCTCGAAAAGTAAGGTATTTTGAATTCAAAGTCTGTTGTGACTCCGAAAAACCCTCAATTCAAGCTGAGTATAGATCAGTGTCCCAGTACTAATTTCGAAAGAGCTTATATGAATAACATTCCGTATGCTAATATAATGGGTTATTTGATGTATGCTATGGTATGTACTAGACCTGACATAGCATATGCAGTAAGTCTTGTAAGCAGGTACATGATGAATCCTGGAAAGGCTCATTGGCAAGCATTGAAGTGGGTTCTAAGGTACAAAAATGGGTCTCTGAACAGAGTCTTAATTTATGGTGGAGCCTTAGGTGAAGATAGTAAAGTAGTAATCGAAGGATATGTCGACTCTGATTATGCAGGTTGTATGGATTCCAGAAAATCTATTTCTGGATATGTGTTCACTATGTTTGGCACGACAATCAGTTGGAAAGCAACACTTCAGAAGGTTGTTGCCTTATCATCCACTGAAGCATAATATATAGCCCTCACTAAAGCTGTGAAAGAAGCATTATGGCTTGATGTTTTACAAAGGAGCTGAAACTTCAAGGTCAAGTTATCACTATTAAATGTGATAGTTAAAGTGCAATACACTTGTCGAAGAATTCAGCCTCTCATGAGCGAACCAAGCACATTAATGTGAGACTGCATTTCGTCAGAGGGGTAATCGAGCGTGGTGAAGTCCAAGTGTTGAAGGTTTCGACAGATCATAATGTTGCTGATATGATCACCAAGACGTTGCTGATAAAGCTGCATGAAGAAGCCTAGTTTGTTTCTTGATGTTAGAGTTAGATCCAATGTGGAGATTTATGAGATATTGATCGAACTCTAGTGTAGAATGTCGTTGAAGTCTTCTCACATACTGTTGTCGAAGACCTACATGTTGTAGTCGAATTGTGTTCTAGTATGTAGTTGTCGAATTGGGTCTTGTGTTAAGGATCCAATTGTTTAAGTTAGCTTGTACCCTAAGTTAGCTTGTAATGGGTAATTGTTAAAAATCCCATTAGTTTAGTATGTTAGATTTATTATAAACAACATACTAGTCTCTCATCTTAAGTGTGTGGCAAATCCTAATTATGGTGAGAGAGGTTAATTGTTGGTATTCACTTGTAATCTTTGAATCCTTATTGAGAAACTGAATAGTAAAATAAATTTAACTAATTCTCTATTATTCTTCCTTCTTCTCTTTTCCTTTGTGAAACCTAATAGGGTTTCTTGTGTTTGTTCAAGAAACTCAATCTTTATCGCATAACTTTGTTCTGTTATATATATATATATATATATATATATATATATATATATATAACATACATTTGTTTATATGTAGGTCTATTTTAACAAGTCTTAACTAAAAAATGGTTAAATACACCCTACCTAAAATATATTCTGCTCAAATAGACTATATATATATATATATATATATATAACCAAAAAATTGTAAATTTTAAATATGACTTCTAAACTCTAAATAGGCTATAGTCCATTTCTTTTCTTTTTTTTTTAATCAATATGATACACATTTACGAAGTAAATTACATGTATTTTTCAAAATTAAGAAAAGAGTATACAAAATTGAACTTTTAACATGTGGGGAAGTATACACTGTAGAGTAACAAAAAAAAAGCATTATAGAGTAAGAAGAGATAAAAAGTTATAAGAAAGGGTAATAAAATTTGAGAATTTCTTAATACACCACATGAGTTTCTTAGGCACCACGCGGATTTTCGTTTTTGCCCTCTGATTTCGGATGTGCACATCCGGATGCACCATTTTTTTTAAAAACATTGATTTGTTCCGGATGTGCATATCAAGAATCATTCCTGATGTGGAAATCCGGAACCATTTCTTATAACTTGGCGCCAAAGCTTCTCCCCCATCATTCTTTACATTTTTACATTCTAAACTATCAAACTCTCTCAAACTCTCAATTTCTCATTCCCACAAATCCCGACTTTTTTCACTCGAGTTCGGCGCAGAGCAACTTCTACAACGATCAAGACACTTCAAATCCTCTGTATCTCAACTTAATCGGTAAGTTTTCGAATTTTAGAGTTTCGGAGTTATTTTCGAGTAATCGATTTAGAGTAGACATTTAGGTGTAGAAATTGTTAGGTAGTATGAATAACATAGGTTAGAGACAATGTAGGTATTGTTTGCTGCTTCAAACGGACGATCAGGGCATTAAAATACCTTTTTCTACGTGTCAGATGTGCAGATCTGGAAAAAATTTAAAGTTGATTACTTTCCGGATGTGCACATCCGGAAAAACCCAACGTTAAATATTCTGAGTACTTCCGGATGTGCATCCACGGAAGTTTTCCTGATGTGCAAATCCGGAAGAAACTTGGTTTCTATTTTTTTTTATTGTTTGTTGTTTTTTTTTTAATTATTTTTAAAGAATTATAAATTATTTATTATGCTTTGCAGATTACATGGCTGCCAGAGACGATCGTATCATACATGGACGGACAGCTCAGCATGCATCTTTTCGACGTGAGCAGACGCATTCTACAGCAGAGGCAGTTCCAACAGCCCCTACAGCTGAGGGACAACCTTCCACATCACAGGTTCAGGCCACTCCCCCGTCAGCCGCCGTTTCTACATCTCGGAGGCGTCGGGGTGCTACTGCTGGTTCATCAGGGTCCCCGCCCGTACGCAGGCGTCGTCGGGAGACTCTAGTTCCATCACCTGCTCCTATTCCATCCCCTGTTCCTGTTCCTGAGGGTGATCACCCAGCACATGAGGGTGGTGACGAAGATGACGATTTCGATGAGCTGGAGGGTTACCCCGGGGGACCGTCTGATATATCCTTACTCCTAGGGTACTCTGAGCATACTGCCAGATATGTCTGGCTAGGACAGGTAACCTTTCTCGGTTTATTTATAGAATTGTTTTCGTTGAAAATAATTTCATTTGTAACATTGTTTTATTTGGAAATTTTCAGGAGAAGGATTCCCAGAAGTTCTATAACCATGGGGGCAAGATTATAGACATGATTGCGGAGCTGCCAGAGGATGAGTAGTTCCAGTCTGCACTTACTACCTCTGGTCTCAGAGGCCTTTCTAGGATTGGGTATCCCCATATCATGTATGGTATGCTGATGGCCTTTGTTGAGAGATGGCACCCTGAGACAACCTCATTCCATCTACCATACGGCGAGCTCACGATCACACTCGACGACATCTCATGCCTTTTACATCTACCGATCACAGGTACCCTTCTCCGTCACGGTAAGATGTCGAAGGTGGAGGCGATTGAGATGCTGACTGGGGAGCTTGGGGCTACCCCAGATGATGCACTTGCGGAGGTGACTCAGTTGAGAGGCGCACACGTCCGATTCTCCTTTCTGACACGCAGATTTCGTGAGGAGCTTGAAGAGGCAGGACAGGCAGCAGGTGATCCAACTGAGGTGGAGATCCACAGGCAGCGTGCCCTGAGATGCTACCACTACTAAAGAATTTGCGTTTAGTGACCGAATTAGAGACCGAAAAAGTCTAAAAATCGGTCACTAAAACGTTTAGCGACCAATAATGCGACTACCAAATTTCGGTTGGAAAAGTGCTAGTCACTAACCTTTAGAGACGGATTTAGTGACCGAAATTAGTGACCGATTTTAGCGACAGAAATTAGTGACCGGTTTTAAAATAAAATAAATTTTTTGTCTCTTGTAGGAATCGAACCAATGCACTTTCCTTTGTGAGGCTTTCGGGTGTCCACTAAGCCATTTGGTTTTTATTGTATAATTTACATTTGAAATGTATATAATATTAATAAAATAGAACTTTCAAATATTATTTAAAAAGATTTTATTAAAATTATATTTTATCTAAATTAATAAATTTGTATGAGTTAATTATTTATATAAATATATGTTTTATTTGTTAAAATAATAAAAATGTAAAATTTTGACTAAAAAATTAAAAAAATGAATAAAAGGCGAAAATTGAGAGGGAAACAACTTAATAATGAAAAAAAAACAAAAAAATTATTAGTGACCGAAATTTCGGTCACTGAATTTTTTTATGAATTAATTTATATAAAAATGGTTGTTTGAGACTGAAAATTATGGTCACAAAATATCAGTCGCTAATTCGGTGGCTAATTTTATTTAGTGACCGATTTAGTGACTTTTAAAATTTTACTAACATGATGTTTAATTTTGGTGGCTAATTCGGTCACTAGAGTGACCGGAAATTTTCGGTCACTAATTCGGTCACTAAAAGCGAATTTTCTAGTAGTGTACTATCTGTTTTTGCTCGGCACACTGCTGTTTGTGGACACCAGCACTACTTGCATTGATATCGTTTACCTCAGGTACCTTTTGGATCCACAGAGATCCATGGGTACAACTGGGGGCGGCTACGCTGGCATACACCTATGCTAGGCTCTCAAATGGTTGCTTCTGGGAAGCCAAGACTGTGGCAGGCAGTTGTACACTATATGTGGTAACAATCTTATATTCTAAGTCTTTTTTTTTCATTTCTTTCCTTTCTATATTCATTATAATGTTTGACACCGATGTTATGTTTTTTCATTTCAAGCGTCGAAATTACAGCACTTTACCAAGATTACTGGTTGGAGGAGTGTCCAGGAGTACACTGAGGATATGCCGCGTGCTGCTGCATTTCTCCTGCTCAAAGGGAACCAGGCGCCCGACCCCTACAGAGTTTATCTTGATCGGATGGTTGCTGAGGACATTTTTCATCACGCCTATGCCGATCACCGTGAGACGCGCCCGTTCGCCGAGGTTTCGCTGTTCTCAGGATGGTTGGTATACAGTTCGACCATTACTGCTCGATACCTGCCGGAGCGCGTCTTGCGTCAGTTCGGTTACACGCAGAAGATCCCCAGGATGCCTCATGAGTCTGCTCCTCTAGGCTTGACCCGCACGCAGATAAATGAGATATATGCTGACTTCCAGTCCCACTTGGTACTGGAAGAGGCTCGGGCGACCAGAGCGCCGAGAGATTGGAGCGTTGTTGCCGGGTACATCATGTGGTTCTATACCGTCTCACACCCATGCATGGTGTCCACTGCTGAGGGATCGCCACCCAGGCCTGCTCATCAGGAGATATTAGAGGAGAGGCAGTCTTAGTTGGACCATACTCAGGATGTCTTACCTCACTGTCGAGAGATAGAGGAGATAACGCGGGCGGCCATTGCGGACGGTCACCTCCCTGAGGGCTCTGGTGGCAGACTTTCCATGGATAAGATTATTGAGATTGCTTGGGAGGCACTTTAGTACCGCAGCCATCGAGCCAGGACGGCGGGTAGGGGCAGAGGAGCAGGGGAGCCAGGAGAGATCATTCGCCATACACAATAGTTTTTTGTTTAATGTATTCTATTTTTATTACATTTATGTACTGTATTTTGACAGAAGTATTATTATGTGTATATATATCATTTTATTTTATATATGGATGTTTTCGAATGTATATTAAGTTGCTACGATATATTAACATCTGCGACCAACCAACAAAAGTGGTTTTAAAAATAAATAAAAAAACTGCTATTTTTCTAGATCGGCAGATCAGGAATTATTCCTGATATGCACATCAGGAACAAATCAACGTTTTTTTAAAATATGGTGCGTCTGGATGTGCACATCCGAAATTAGAGGGCAAAAACATAAATTTGCGTGGTGCCTAAAAAACTTATGTGGTGTATTAAAAAATTCTCTAAAATTTTAGGATGAGAGTAACACTAGCATAATTCTAGCTTATTATAGGAAATGATAATAAGTTTTTTTTAGAGTCACACGTAGGTATAATTCTAACTTAAAAATCACTGAAGTTTAGTTATATAGATATATAGACATAGCCTATAGGTAGATAAACTAATTAACAAAATAAAAATAAAAATTGATAAGTAGTGTAACTTAAGTTTACTAACATTATTAATATTAGATATAGTAAGAGAAGAGATGGTAAGAATATTTTTTAGAGTGACCTACTAACTTAAAAATATAATTCTAGCTTATTGCAAGACACAGTAAAAAAGTATTGATATATAAACATAATTCTAAATTTAATTTAATTTAAATTATAAAATTAATATACATTTATGATGTAAAAAAAGTGACAAAAGCATAATAATTATATAAACATGTCATTTTTATAAATTAGATTCTCTTCTTAAATATTATCTGATTTAATAAATAAATAAAAACATATTTTATATTGTAATGCATTACTATTAATCTTTATATATAAATAATAAAATAAATTTTATATAGAACCTATGTTGTAGAGCAAGAAAACGTAGAACCTATGTTGATTTACAAAAATAAAACAGAGCCTATGTTTTTTGCTTCACGTCCACGTCCCCGTCCCCACTCCTATGTTGGAAGTTAAATTTTGTACCCCACTTACCCCATTTTCTGCTACAAATTGTCCTCTCTATCGTAATAACAGAATAACTGCTACCTCGTACGTCTTCTCTTATGTTAAAACCATAGTTACTACCATGAATGGTCATCCAAACTTGAGGATTAAGGTCCCCAAGTCACCGGTGGCCACAACCATGATGCAGAAAAACTCTCACTTCTACTTCAAAGACAAAGGCATTGCTAGTGACATAGAGAATGTGAACTTAATGTCTAAGCCAAGGACATCACTTGGCTCAGTCTTCTCTGGTCTCTTTGGAAACAAGAGATTTTCACTTCCCAAATGTCCAATCAAAGAAAAGAAGAATGGAAAAGAGAAGCACGATGCAATGGCACTACCAAATGAGTTTGAAACAAAACCAGTCGTAACTGCGTTATCTCAGCTTCTTTTACTTGAGCAGGCATTGGAGAATGGTCAAAGAGGTGAAGGAAAGCAGAGCAGAATGGACAAGTATCGTCTGAAAATTTTATTGGGTTTTTTAGAGAAGAGAAAAGAGTTGAATAGCTTCATTGCATCTAAATGGAGGGCTAGTAAAAACAATTTGTATGGTGTTGTATCTCGGTTTGGACAAGTTGGGAGGAAGGTCAGTTCGTGGCATTTAGTCAAGATTCCCTCCAAATTTGTGGTCATTGGTCTCAAGTTGAAGATGATAAGGTCTCTTGGGAAAAAGAAAGTGAGAAAGCAATTTGAAAATGAAAGTGGTGATGAGGATAATGAGATAGAACTGTGCAAAAAAAGGATTCTCATGGGACGAAGATGCAGACCCTTGTTTTCTTCAAGCCCACGCTACCTGAGATGTGATGAAGACAGGTTTCTCTTGCCAAAAATTACTTCTTGACAAATGCATGGTGCTATACTACCAATCCTTTTAGATATGAAATATTACATATCTATTAACTTTTGCATAGGTTTCCAATTTGTACTTTGCAACCAAGTAGTGTTGCTTAATCATCATCACTTTTTTTCCTATTTTTTAAACTTTTAATTTTTCGATTTTGTATTCTGAAGAAAAGATTTGTTATAATTTCACGATGTCTATTGCAAGAGAAATGTCACATTGTTTTTTCCCATATTCATACACTAATAGACTCCAGCATTACATGAAATGAACATAATACCGTTGCCGGTTCTGGATTTATCAAAACAAAAGCTATGGACAACCAAGCTCATATCAGTGCAGCTACATGAGTACATACTTGTATGACAAACTATTCCTATTGATAATTTCCATTCAGGGAATTAGTGCAGGGTACAGGAACAGAAAGTAGCATCGGGTGTCACTGCCACACATCACAATGTAACATGCTATAGGTTCTTGATTTGAAACCCGATTCAAATTTATGCCATAACGTTCAGATCACATCCTCAGTGGTTTCAAACCCAGTGATGCCCGTATCCTGTTTGCTTCGGCAATCTCTGGATCTGGATGGTCAGTCCCGTCATCCTTCTTTTCCTTCTTTTCTTTCTTCTCCTTCTTCCTCTTAGGCTCCCCATCCTCAGCTCCATCCCCATGCCTTCTAGGACTAACGCTACTACGTGCATGTCTCTTCCTGTAGTCCCCACCGTCATGTTCCTTGCGATCCCTGCTTCTACTTCGACTCCTTGAGTAGCTCCTTCTCCTACCACGGTCGCGATCTCTGTCTCTCCTCTCTCGCTCCCTACCCTCTCTCTCACGACCATAATCCTTTTCTTCCCTCACACGATATCGGTCTCTGTCCCTCTCCCTATCTCTGTCCCTTTCCTTTTCCCTATCTCTGTCTCTATCTCGGCCACGCCCACGCTCTCTGTCATAATCTCTATCATATTCTCTGTCATAGTCGCGATCCCTATGAAAAGCACATCAAAAATCAAATTATTAGTAAACTTCATAAGCCAACAAAATATTTTGAAGTACAAAACAGCGCCAAGGATAAAATGCCATCTATAAATCAATCTATCAAATGTTTTAACCATCAGCAACAACTTTACCACCATTTAGAAGTATGTGCATGCAATGCAGTTCTTAAAATGACATAACAATTGTCACTTCACCACCATAATGCATCCCCAACAAGAAATCAATCCTAAATATACATGACCATGATCACGAAGAATCACCAATGCAACATAGCTGTTTGACCCATCATACTTCTCAACTGCACACTGTCAGTGCAGAGAAACCTGGCAGGATCATTTAATTTTACTATAGGAAGCGGTTGTATACCACAAATGGATTTTAATGCCATAGTGGAAATAGAAGTATAACTTAGTTAAGTTATATATGCATGTGTAGCGTGTGTATATGTGTGTGTATGTCTGTGTGTGAGAGCAGAGCTCTGTGCACGCTCAAAAACAGCTTCCTATATAAATCCAAAAGGTACACTCATGCACAAAATCGACTATAAACCAAAAAAGCAAATAAAAAGTACGAGAGAAAATCTATTTAAATGAGAACATTCATATCTACATGAATTCATACGAAGCTAAAAAACATTTGCAAGGTGAGAACTTTGACCTGTGTCGATGACTTTCACGTCTTCTATCCCTATCTCTTTCCTTTGTAGGGCTTCGCCCACGATAATAATCCTGTAAATCATTCAACAATCAACCAAAACATCATGACCATTTGTATTAATATCAAAAAATAAGATGAAAAGTATATTTCTTAAGAAAGAAAAGCACCTTCTCATGGATTTTATCTTCAAGCTCATCGGCAGGTTGTTCATTATCCTCATTCTCCTCTTCCTCTTCAAAATCCTCTTCAAGTGCACTTTGTCTAGGTTCTAATGAACCAAGAGATTCAAGAGTCCACCTACAGAAAACATATTATAAAAACTAAATTTCTCCACACCACAAGTGGCAACTACTCAATATACTAACAAGAAAGAACAAAAAGAAACCTATTATGCAAGTATAGACTGAGCTAGCAGAATAAAAGCCTTAAAATACACAGTAAAACATTCCAATAGAGAAAAAAAATACACAGTAAAACAATACCTTTTCTTGATGCGCGGCATTGCGATATCACAGGAATAATCTGTTGTGAGAAGTTCATCAATGACCTCATCAACATGTGTCAGACTAAACTCTGCAAAATCAAGAGCAACACATAACCTTAACAAACAGGGGATAGATAATTCATTGCAAGTAGAATACAAGATACAACTATAACTTTTAGGACACAATAACATTCGAAAACTTACGTCCATCAGCTAATTTTCGCCTCAGCTTTCTATAATCATTATACAATGGTTCCAGGTAATGGTACACATCAGTATCAGATCCAGTAAGGCGCAAATAGAAAGCACCAAGTATCCTCACATACCTGCATTTCAATTTGAAAACGGAACAATAACAAACTAGGTTACCGAAGAAAAGTAGAATCCAAATCTGAAACTGATTGTAATTTCTAGAGATATAAGGCACGATGAATACTTGTAATCGTCGTTTTTTATGAACTCGATGACGATTTCTTTCTCAGGCTGAATCTGGAGCATTTTCATGACGAGGCACATGAAGGGAGTGGGTTTGCGGTTGCCACCGTAGGTGCCGCCGAGGTGGTCGAGTTCCATGGCCTTGTCGACTAAGGTCTCCGCCGTTAAACCGAAACATTGTTCCTTCCAATAGGTGTTCTGATAGATCTTTGAGCGGAGAATCTTCTCCACTAGGTTCTGAGGATTCGTTCCTCTTATGCTCTTCGCTGCTGGATCCGTACGATTTGCCATTGGTAACGACTGATTGAAAGATGGAATTCGATTACAGAAACCCTAAATCCTCTCCACTCGGGGAGGAAAAATCAGAGCTGCACAAAACGCAGTAGTTGTTCGATTTTATATATATTCTCCTTTTTTTTTTTTTACAAATTTTATAAACTAATTTTAAGTCATCATCCAATTGAATAATAACATTCATCCATGTTATATTAATATTTTAAAATTAAAAATATAACTTTATAGAATATATGTTAATGTAAAAATATTATAAGTTGTAAATGCATATTCTTTTTTTCTATTATATACTTTAATATTATAAAACTAGAGAAGCTCTATCATTATAATTTAGTATCATATTGACATATTTTGGTACTTAAATTAATTTTAATTTCATTTATTTTTTTTATTTAATAAACATGTGTTTTAAGTCCTTCCTTAATTACATTGGTCATTTCTATTAAATTTTATCAAAATTTGTTAAGTTAGATAGACGTGACACTCTAACAATTTCGTAAATATGAAATTGTTTTAATTGACTTGGAATATTTTTTCATTAAACATTAATTTAGAATTAAAAAAATAATAGATGACATAAATGTTTATTCATTAGTAGATTAAACATATGTCCTAGTTCATTTCATTTTCACTTCCAAATACAAGCCTCAACTTTCTCGAGTTTCATTTGTTTGACGAAAAGAAGAAACCAGAAATTAAAGAGCTCAAGATAAACGAACTGCATTTGCATTCGAAGTGAAGATTTCCATCATTCATCTTCCTCACGTTGAGGGATGGCAGGCAGACCCAAACTCGCAGGGCCCACCCGCACTCGAACCCGAGTCAACGGGTGAAAACTCGAGTTGACTGGGTTCGGGTGCACCCGATATTTCAGATGCGGGTTTGGGTAGTGTGAAACCAGCGCCCGAAACCACACCCGTTATATATATATATATATATATATATATATATATATATATATATATTGTGTTTTTGCTACGGGTTCGGGTTTGCGTGAAAAAACCTGAACCCAACGGGTGTGGGCGTGGGTGTTATTTTGCCACCCGAATAGCCTTTGGGTTCGGGTTCGGGTTCGGGTGGTGATTTCAGGTGCGGGTTTGGATAGTGTGAAACTCGCACCCGACCCGACCCGTTGTCATCCCTACTCACGTTTGAAGACTTCACCGAATTAGTTTACCTTTAAAATGTATGAATATTTAACTCTTACTTGCTAAAAATATTAACTTTTTTCTTTATTCATCTTCCTTACTACTTCTTCTACATTATTTAGCTTTAGGTCATGGGTAGGAGGTTTGAGTGTATTGTGCATCATGGGGGAGTTTTTTGAGTTCACCAAGTTTGGTGCCAAAGGGCTAAAGCATGTTTGGGTTATTGATCTTAATTATTGAAGTTATTTTGAAGTTTTAAGTGTTTAAAAGGTTTAGGTTACCTAATTGTAGAAAGCCTTTAGTATTACGATGAAATGGACTTTAATATGATTGTTTTGCTAAAAGATGATTTGGGAACTAGGAGGATGAAAATTATTTTAGTGTTGTTCGGGACTGTTCATTTATATGTTATGCATCCACAATCACAACCTGACATTATTGAGGAGCCAATACTTTCCCTAGAATGCAATGTTGCAGGATCCAATGATAAAGATAAAGATGTCAACTATGTACAAGAGTCAAACCTGGAAGTCAACTATGTGGAAGATTTGAATATTGAATTAGGAAAGAGTAATGTAGAAAAAGAGGTTGAGAATGAAGAAGTCTATCTGAATGAGGGGCCCACCACTATGTTGGAAATGTTGTGGTTGATGAAGTCAATGAGAATGAGGGGACCACTATGGTGGAAGATGTTATGAAAGAAAAAGACAATTTGAATGAGTGGGCACAGTGGTGGATGAAGGGACCACTGATTTGGAAGATGTTGGTGAAGTTGAGCAAGAGAATTTAGATAAGAGACTAGACTCTAACCTAGTAGAAAATGGGGGACTGAACAATAACAATGAAGAATATGAAGGAGTTAATGAGAATGAGGGGACCATTATGGTGGAAGATGATGTAGGTGAAATGGATAATTTGGATGAAGGAACCATTACGGGTGATAAAGGGACCATTGATTTTGAAGACATTAATGAAGTTGAGCAAGAGAGTTTAGATGAATGACTAGACTATAATCGTGTAGAAAATGGGGAACTGAATTCTAACAATGAGGAATATGAAGGACCATATTGTAGTAAGGAAGACAGTGCAATAGATCTTAATTTTGAATATTCTGAGGATGATGTAGGTAGGACTGAAGAATTACATATTGCTGAATATGAGGTTCCTGAAGAGGGTGTTAATGAAAATCAAGGCAATAGTAGAGGTAAGAAAAATTGGAAAGGGAAATAGAAAGGGAAAGGAAATGGTAAAGGTGAGAAAAAGGGGAAAGGGAAACTTGGAAAACCAACTAAAAAAATCAGAGTTTATCTTATGATGAGGTGGGAGTCGAATAGGCAGAAGATTGTCAAATATGAAGGTCAAATTCTACCAAATATTAAGTGAAGGATAACAAAGGAATCACAATGAACCAACAACTAGATAGCGAGGTAATGAGTGTTAAGTTTTGTTGTATTTTACATTTGGATGTGAAACTGAATTTTTCTTGTGTTTTACATTTGTTATTGTTCTGGACTGGACCAATGGCTAGAATTGGCCCAATCCGCTTCTGCTCCAGAGCGGCCCAAACTGCCTAAGCCCAATCCACAGAGGGGCAAAAGTGACATTCCTGCCCCTACACCCGGGCAAGGAACGCAACGTCCCTCCCCGGTTCTGATGCCCGTTACGCACGACTTCCTCGCTGCCCGAACGTCAACGGGCAGGTGTCCGCAACTGCGTTTATGCCCGACATAACGGCTAGTTCATGGCAACCTGCCCGTCACAACGGCTAGTTTGGGCAGTTACATATTCTTTGGGAAAAACGGCTAGTTCGCCCCGAAAATAGGACCGTTGGCCACGCGCTGGGGGCTCTATATAAACCCTCTAATTTGAGAGGGTCAGGTATCACATTTTCACCCTAAGAATACACTTTGTACTTGCCCCTTTCTCTCTGACCCTTTCTTACTTGAGCGTCGGAGTGTCTTGCAGGTACACCCCATTTTCTCCTCATCAACAGTCCGAACACCCAGCACGTCTAACGACCATCATCTGTCGAGCACCTTTCCATCTGACGACCAGCGTGCGTGGATCTGATCGAATACTCGAGATCAGTGGCGCCGTCTGTGGGAAACTCCTTGTTCTCCCCTTCTTTCTTTCTTACTCTGAAACTAAAGATCAAAACATACTTTCGTTAATCCACCCACACATGGCCGCTCAGAACTCCGCAAAAAGTGCTGACGCTACAGTTCTTGTCCCCGTCCACAAGGTGGACGTTAATGGCAGTTCGCTGTTACTTTCTGATCCCCGTTTCCTTCGAGACGGGGCCACTGCGTCTCCAACTCCTCCTCCCACCGAGCAAGGAGAAAAACAGTCACCGTTCGGGGAGCGACCAATTCCTGGCCCCCCCAGTGCTAATCTGGCCGTTGCAGCCCTCCTAGATGTTGTCAACCGCACGAACCTCCTTATCTTGCAGCAAGGCGAAAGGATAGGAGCCCTCGAAGAAGCAGCTCTTCCAAGATCTTCTCCTCCCAAGAGGAAACACCAGAAATCAAGAAGCCCGCCACCTAGGCGCCGGGAAGACCGTATGACGAGGCCCGAACCACTACGCGTTCGCAAACGCGACCAGATCTCCCCGCGGGACCAGTCGCCACCAAGACACAAGAGAACGAGGCAAGACGGGCATTCTCCACCGGTCAGACCTCGCGACCGGCCACGATCACCATCACCTCGCAGAGACCGCCGCCGCGAGCACAGACAACGGTCACCATCGACTTCAAGTTCGGACAGCGACGACGAGCCTCGCGGCCCGTTGTCCCGCAGGATCCTGGCCACCGGTCTCCCCAGAGGACTAGAGAAGCCTCCGTCTCTAGGGACTTATGATGGAACCACGGACCCAGACGAGCACATAGAAAACATAGATGCTCTTCTGGACTACCGAGGTGTACGAGGAGCCATCAAGTGCCGCCTGTTCCCAACCACGCTCCGGAAGGGAGCAATGACCTGGTACAAACAACTGCCAGAGGAATCCATCACCTCCTGAAGGCAGCTCGGGAGAATCTTCTCCCGACACTTTACCGCATCACGACGCCATCCTAAGACTGAGGCGTCCCTTGGAGCTGTTGTACAGGGGAGAGAGGAACCTCTTCGGGACTACATTGAGCGGTTCAACAAGGAAGCCGTCCAAGTGCCAACGACCGACGAGATGAAGAAATTCCTGCTGGAGCAGGGATTACGTCCTGGCTCAGATTTCGCGAAAGCCATCGGCCTAGATCCACCAAGGAACCTCAACGCTCTCCTCCACCAAGCCCAGTCGCATATACAGTACGAGGAGAAGGTCGCTGCCCACTCTGTTCGGGCCTCCCATCACCAAGAAGGCGCCCGGACATCCAGAGCTGAAGAGCCCTCGACATCACGTCGAGGAGATAAAAGACGCGACGATCGGCCTCGCGATGCACGCGAACAGAAGGGACCTTCTGGACGGTTCCATGACTATACCCCCCTCACTACCTCGAGGGAGAAAATCTTGTCTGAATGTGCCAACTCAGAGTTCAAGCATGCGGGGGTCCGTTTCCCCAAACAGCTGCCAGCCAGGCCAGGTGTGGACAAATCCAAGTATTGCCGCTTCCACAAGAGTCACGGTCATACGACGGAAGAATGCATCCACCTCAGAGATGCCATAGAGATCCTCATTCTAAACGGCCATCTGAAGCAGTTCGCGAAGAAAAAAGAAGCTCCCCGGCAAGAAACCCAGGAGAGCAAGAAGGCGGCTGAAGAGACTCCACCCTCCAATGACACCAACGTACAGGTCGCTATGTTCGTGACTCGACCAGAAGACTTCTGTATCCCCGACAGTCTGCCCGCTTCCACGTTCCTCGGCGCTCACAGCCCGTGGGAAACCTTCACGTCGGCCATGGTCATTTCCGGTGGTGGATTCAACAAAATCACGATTGGTTCGGTCAAGAGGAAGTTCGATCAACTGATCAGCAAGAGCGCCAACGAAGTCACCACGCTGGATACCACTCGCAAAGGATCCTCTCCCATTTCCTTCTACAAAGAGGAGCTCCTCGGCGGGTCACCGAACTCAAGCATCCCGCTTCTCATCCGGGCAAGGATGGCGAACTTCGACGTTCGCAGGATACTCGTGGACCAGGGCAGTTCGGTTGATAAAATGTACAACCACATGTTCGAGACACTGCAGTTAGACGACTCTCACCTTACTCCATACGTTGGATCCGACCTGCAGGGATTCAACGGAGCAGTAACAAGGCCCCGAGGTTACGTAGAGCTCATCGTGACTTTCGGTTCAGGAAAGACAACCTGAGCAATCAAAGCACAGTTTCTGGTAATCAACTGCCCGTCACTATATCAGTGCATTTTTGGAAGGCCAACCCTGGCAGAGTTGGTTGCAGTGCCTTCCACCGTACATCTCAAGATGAAGTACTACACTTCTGAAGGGATGGTCGCCACCCTCCACGGCGACATCGAAGCTGCCCGTCGATGCTTTGAAGCAGCATCAAAAGGATTGAGCACAATCTCAGTGAAGCCGAGGACATCTGGTCGCCCTCCTCTGCCCAGCAGCTCCGAGCGGCCAAAGCCACTCCCCCAGGTCGAATCCATCGACTTGGACAGTCGTTTCAACGAGGAGGATCACGCCAAAGCCCCGACGACTTTGGGTAGCCAGTCCCACAACAACGGCCATCTCCTGCGCCCCATACCAGATGGCAACTTCGAGATCGTCCCGTTCGGAGAAGACCCCCAACGGGGAGTAAAGATCGGAGCAGACCTTCCCGACTTGGCCAAGAGACAACTAAAAGCGTGCCTCAGGGAGAACGCAGACCTGTTCTCATGGAGCGCTGCCGAAATGCCAAGATTGGACCCCTCCGTCGCTTGCCACCAGCTTACAATCGATCCAACCATCAAAGTCGTTGCCCAGCGCAGAAGGAAACAGTCCCCGGAGAAGATGGAAGCCGCGGAGAAAGCTGTTAAAGACCTTCTAGAAGCTAGGTTTATTTCCGAGGCCAGATACACTACGTGGCTCTCAAATGTTGTACTTGTAAGAAAAAATAATGGCAAATGGAGAATGTGCGTTGATTATACCGATGTTAACAAGGCCTGTCCGAAGGACGCCTACCCCCTCCCCAATATAGATAAGCTCGTGGATAACTCAGCAGGTTTTAAGCTGTTATCGTTCCTCGACGCCTACTCGGGCTACAATCAAATCCCGATGGCCGCGAGCGATAAAACTTACACGACCTTCATGACCGAATCGGGCAATTATTACTACAACGTGATGCCTTTCGGTCTGAAGAACGCTGGTGCTACATACCAACGAATGATGAACAAAGTCTTCTAAGGAAAATAGGCGACATGCTCGAGGTATACATGGACGACATGAGCGTCAAGTCCCACGAGGAACTAGACCATGTCGCCCATCTTCGAACAATTTTCGAGCAAGCAAGAAAATATCAAATGCGTTTTAACCCAGAGAAGTGCACGTTCGGCGTACGGGCAGGTAAATTTCTTGGTTTTTACCTAACGGAACGAGGAATAGAGGCTAACCCCGACAAATGTCGGGCATTCTCTGAGTTCCCAACGCCCACGTCTAAGAAGAACATCCAGTCCCTCAACGGGGTACTCACCTCGTTGTCCCGCTTCGTCGCGAAATCCGCCCAACACGCCCTTCCTTTCTTCAAGTTCTTGAGAAAAGAAGTCGCGTTTGAATAGACCGAAGAATGCGAGGCGTCCCTCCTTCACTTAAAACGAGCTCTGTCGAAACCTCCCGTGTTGTCACGGCCAGATACCGGGGAAGTTTTGTTCCTATACCTCGTCGTCACCGCCGAGGCCGTGAGCGCTGTTCTCATCCGCGAGAATCACGCCGGGCAAAAGCCCGTATACTTCACGAGCAAAGCGTTGCAAGACGCGGAGTTGCGATATCAGCAGATAGAGAAGGTAGCACTGGCCCTCGTTAACGCTGCCAGATGACTGAGGCACTATTTCTTGGCCCACACGATCGTGGTGACGACGGATCAGCCCATCAAGCAGTTGCTGGGACGGCCAGACATGGCCGGTCGAATGCTCAAGTGGTCGTTGGAGCTGTCCGAATTTGACGTCTGATATGAAAGCAGAAAGGCTCTCAAAGCACAGGCCCTGGCCGATTTCGTGGCAGAAGTAACCTTCTCAGACTCCTCGCCCCACGTAGCAAACAGATGGACCATCTACGTAGACGGAGCATCCAGCTCGAGCGGCAGCGGGGCAGGAGTCATTCTAGAGAACGAAAAAGGGACCATAGTCGAAGCGTCTCTCACTTTATCCTTTCCCACGTCGAACAACCAGGCCGAGTATGAAGCCTTCCTCGCTGGGTTACGCCTAGCCGAAGACCTAGGGGCAGAAGAAATCGTCATCTGCACGGACTCTCAGCTCGTAGCCCACCAGGTCTCCGGGGAGTATCAAGCCAAAAATGACAGTCTGTCTGAATACCCCTCCCTAGTTAGGGAAAAGATGTCGAAGTTCAGGACGGTAGCAGTAAGACATGTTCCCCGCGAACACAACGTGCGAGCAGACGTCCTATCCAAACTAGCGAGCACCAAGAGGAAAGGCGGAAACAGGTCAGTCATCCAAGAGATACTTCCCCGATCCAGCATCGACAAGGGGCCCTCGACCCTACACGTGCACGCAATCGGGGACACCGACTGCTGGATGACGCCCGTGTAGAACTACCTCACCAGGGAAGAACTTCCGGATGACCCCAAAGAAGCCAGCACCATCAGACGAAGAGCTTGCTCGTACGTCATCCTCGAAAACAAACTTTACCGAAGGGGTTTCTCCATTCCGCTACTAAAGTGCATAGAGGAGGAGATTGTCCCCCACGTATTACGAGAAATCCACGAAGGCATTAACGCCCAGCACCTGGGGGGAAGGTCCCTTGCCCGCAAGGCCCTCCGGGCAGGATATTACTGGCCAACTATGCAGCAAGACGCCAAAGAGCATGTGAAGAAATGCGACAAATGCCAACGGCACAGGGATATGCACCTAGCTCCCCCTAACGAGCTGAAAAGCTTGACATCCCCGTGGCCATTCGCCTGGTGGGGCCTAGACATCCTAGGACCCTTCGTGACGGGGTCTAGCCAAAACAAATACCTGATAGTGGGCGTAGATTACTTCACAAAATGGATAGAAGCAGAAGCCTTAGCGAAGATAACAGCACTTAACATTCTACGCTTCTACAAGCAGAATATCCTTGCCCGTTTTGGGATTCCCCAAGCAATCGTCACGAACAATGGAACACAATTCACGGACAAGAAGTTCCAAGACTTCGTCGCCCATCTCGGAACAAAGCAACACTTCGCTTCGGTCGAGCACCCCCAGACAAACGGGTAGGCGGAAGCGGCCAACCATGTCATCCTTCGTGGCCTCAAATGAAGACTGGACGAAATGAAGAAGGTATGGGTCGAGGAGCTCCACAGCGTCTTATGGGCATATCGCACTACTCCCCAGTCCACCACCGGGGAGACGCCTTTCCGCTTAGCATATGGCATGGAGGCTGTTTTACCCATCGAGATCCACGTACCGTCCAGGAGGACCGAGTCACCTCTAGACGAGGAGATAAATAACGAAGCGATAAGAGAAGAGCTCGACCTCATCGAGGAAATCCGGACAGGAGCAGCCCTTCGCGAAGCGGCTCTTAAGCAAAAAATAGCAATCAGGCACAACGCCAAAGTCTTACGACGAGAATTCGACGTGGGCAGCCTTGTCCTGCGAAGAAACCACAAGGACTCTCGCGAAGGCAAACTAGCGGCCAACTAGGAAGGGCCATACAGAGTCCGTGCCAAAACGGGAAATGGCGCATACTTCCTAGAAAACCTCAACGGGGAGGCACTTCCTCGACCATGGAACGCTGAGAAACTTAAGCAATACTACAGCTAGAGTAACCTTAGGCTTCCTCGTATCAAGAGACCACCTAGCAGTCATCATGCTCGCCCAGGTACAAGCGACGCATGCACACAAAGTAGAATCCCACTCAAACAAACAAGCCGGAATTCTGCTCGTCGGCGGTCCTCGACCGAGCACCGCCTTCGCCCAAGTACCATGATTGGCAGAACCCCAGCTCGCGATGGGACGTTCACGCTGCGACCTCGGGCCTCAATCGCGACCTGAGATCCGCAACCTCGCCAGGGACTTCCTCGGTTGTTCGCCCAGTTCCCCGCACTGGCGAACTCACACGCAGCGGGCTACCTTCCAAAAGAAAGCTCCACTAACGGACACACCCTCCGACGGGCAATCATACACGCACAACTAAGATAAAGTACAACAAAAATTGTATAAATGTATCGGGCATTAAATAAAAAGGCCACAAGGGCCAAAAAACTGTGCATATTACATAAAAAGGGGGCCATGCCCCCCCCAAACCAAATAAGTTACAAGTTAATCAACGACACGCAGGCCGGACAAAACACAACAACCTCAAAACGGCATGAATCCTCATCCTTCCACATGCTCGGTTGCCTCGGGCTCGGTCTCCTGCTCCTCAGCGGGCTGATCTTCGGTCTGAGCTTCGGGGGTGTCAAGAACCAGGCCTGCGGGTAAGACGATGCGGTCATCTTCCACCCGTGCAAGATAGTGGATACCATCGGTCGAAATGTCAAGCCCGGGGTTCACCACCCACAACTGGGCCACGGCACTTTCAAAAGACTTCGATGCCACAGCAATACCATCCTCCTCGGCTTGCAGTATGCTGGCGACCAGCTCAGCCCTAGTTTTCAGCACCTTTATCTCGTCCGGTTCATCAGCACCCGGGGCACTGGCCGCCATCAGCTCCTTGTTCAAGTCCTCCGCAGCCTTCTTCCCCGCCTTCAGCCTGGTTACCTCCTCCTTCAGCTTAGCCGTCTCCTCCTCGGCCTTCCTCCTAGCCTCGCGAGCACCCTTGACTTCTTCCTTTAGGGACGCCTCGGAGGCCCGGGCAGTAGTGAGTTCAGCCTCAAGCACAGAGTCCCCTTCCGCATAAACGACCGCCATTTCCAGCATCCTCACCATGGCGGAAGCATCCTGGGCCACCATCGCCCTCTTGCTCGCTCGGTCCATGCTTCCGAGGTTGAGTGACTCTGCCCGCAGAACGACCAAAGTGTTGCCCTCAAAGAACCTCCAGTCAAGGACACACGGAGGAAGCTCAAACTTCCCTTTCTCGGGTGCCCGAGTCAGGTCCACGGCATCCGACGACCTTTGTCGCTTCGCTCGCCCAGCCAGAGCCAATGGAGAGTCCCGGGGAGCTGGAGTAGGAGAAGCAGAGGTCCCCACCACAGCTTGAGAAAGGGGAAGAGTACGGGCACCGTCAACAGGACGGACCTTGGGAGGAGCCACTCCAGCCTTGCCCCGCGCCATGGCGTTCCTCACCACACGATCACGAGCCTGAGGCATTTCACCTGCACAAACGAAACAAACACGTTAGCAACGGGGAAGAAAAAGAAATAACAGATAAAGTCTAAGTATCTAAGACTACCGAGCAACTTCATGGCATCCGCGGGAGTCTTGCACTCCAGCAGAGCCTTCACATTGATAAACCTGCGCTCGACTCTCTGACTCCCGTCGTCCTCGTAGATAGGGGCACCCTTGCTCGTCCAGCAGGTCGCAAGGTCGAATGAGTTTACCCACTTCACCAACGCCTCATAGGCCACAACATCCTGCCCGCGCAACGCGCTCGGCTCAAAGACGTAGGCACTGGGCTTCTTTGAGAAGTGTTCGGGTGTCCATCGGATCGGGAACTTATACAATCTCTCCCCGATATATTTCCCTTCCTCGGTAAGCAACTCGTCCACGTTCTCATCATACTCTACCTCCCAGACATACACGCTGTCCTGTGCAGCTTCGGACAAGGGCTCGACGATATAATACCGTCCCTTGAACGTTCGGATGGACTCCGAGAACGGTTTAAACAACTTTCTGGGCTGCTTCAAAGAGACCCATCCATACCTCTTCCCCGCCAGCTGCCGTTGTAGGTTGAAGACAGCAAAGAACAAAGGAAGGGTGGTCCCCAGAGCAAGGTGCTCGCACACCAACTCAAAAGCCCGTATAAAGGCCAACAAATTGGGGTGGAGCTGGGAAGGAGCCAACTTCAGGTGCCCGAACACCGACCGCTGGAAGTCAGTAAAGGGCAACCTCGGCCCCAATTCCTTGAAGGCATATTCGTACATGGCGAAACAGTCCCCGAAGTTCGAGCAGATCCACTCATCCAGATTAGGCATAAGTATCTCCATTCACCCGCTGGCCCCACCTCAGTAAAAACGTCCGTCGCAGACCTGGAAAACGTGGATATATGGTTTGAAGGTTCGGCCACCTCCCACTCTTCCGGACAGAACCCCTCAATGTCCTCTTCCATTGCGTCCTCCTCCACGACCTCCAAATCCTCTCCCTCTTCAGCATCGCTCGCTTCCCCCTCAACTTTGCTCGAGGAGTTCGAAGCCGACGAGCTCGAGGACGCAGAGCTCGAGACCGCTGCACTACTGCTCTCCTCAGACACAGTCTCCTCCTCGGAGGTAACGGGGATTACTTCCCTCTCTGGCTCCATCGCCTCTACGATCACCTGAAAAAGCAGAGAAAGACAGTGAATTCGACAGAAAATCAAATCCACCCTTCCACCGCTAAGTCAAGTGAAAGGGTGCGCGGAAGGCTAAGGACAATGTCCCCGGCCTAAGCCCTAACATCAAACAAAGAAAGAAAAACCTCCCCGCAAGGAGACGACCTAGACACGCCATCTTCCTACGAGGAACCTCTCCGCGCTCAAATTCCGTTAGAAGCTCCACCGGAATCTGGAAACATTCCACTGGAAAAGTCATCATTCCACCGGAAGATGGTAAGACGCGGTGGTCACGACTCGCGACCACGACGTGGACCACCACGTGCACCAAACGCGCTACCTACTCCGGCAAGATGCTTGATGCAGCATATGGGCAGAACCGCCGCCCACCACCAACACTCGCCAGAAATCTACCTACTTTGTCACCTAAAACTAACCCTAGTCGCATGCAATCTACCATTGACAGTGAAGGGAAGTAAAATAAGCTGGAAACCAGAAAACTTACTTGTTTTTAAGAAGAAGAGAAAGCTGCTCGAAACTTGACACGGTGGTTGGTTACTCTAAGACGGTACGGGCAGGAACGCTGATGACGACGAAGAAGGATCAGAAGGAAAAAAGTGCAAAATGGGACAACCTTCCCCCTTTTATACTGGGGGGCACGTGCACACACGCGCCCGTAGGTAATAATGACTGCCCACTAGCCATAATTACCTATTAACTGCTACGCAGGGCTCGATGCACACGTGGCAGCCCAACGTTTCCCATTCTGTCTGACACTTGATCTTCCCGAATACCGGGCAGCGTGGTCACGACCACAAACATCACAAGCACAGAGGGCCACGGGCACCTCGAGACAATTTTCCTCGTCTCCAAGCGACGACTCTGCGCGATGAGAAGTCCTTAAGTCATCACTCCCATGCTCGGGAGCAACGACTTGGGGGGCTCCTATTCTGGACTGGACCAATGGCTAGAATTGGCCCAATCCGCTTCTGCTCCAGAGCGGCCCAAACTGCCTAAGCCCAATCCACAGAGGGGCAAAAGTGACATTCCTGCCCCTACACCCGGGCAAGAAACGCAACGTCCCTCCCCGGTTCTGATGCCCGTTACGTACGGTTTCCTCGCTGCCCGAACGTCAACGGACAGGTGTCCGCAACTGCGTTTATGCCTGACATAACGGCTAGTTCATGGCAACCTGCCCGTCACAACAGCTAGTTTGGGCAGTTACCTATTCTTTGGGAAAAACGGCTAGTTCGCCCCAAAAATAGGACCGTTGGCCACGCGCTGGGGGCTCTATATAAACCCTCTCATTTGAGAGGGCCAGGTATCACATTTTCACCCTAGGAATACACTTTGTACTTGCCCCTTTCTTACTTGAGCACCCAGCACGTCTAACGACCATCATCTGCCGAGCACCTTGCCATCTGACGACCAGCGTGCGTGGATCTGATCGAATACTCGAGATCAGTTATGATTTTTTTATTACATACATGCAGGTGGATACGATTACGTGGTTAAGCATGTCTCATATAATGGAGAAAAATATATTATGAGTTTGTCAAAAAATAAATGTTCTTGTATGAGATGGATGTTGACAGGATTTTCATGTTGTCATGAAATATCTTGCATGAAGGATCAACACTTGGAAATTGAAGAATTTGTGCCTAAATGCTACAAACGAGATTGTTATAATAAGGCTTGTTATGCACCTGTTTTATATCCAATGAATGGGGAAACTTTGTGGCCTAAAACATAATATATTTATTTATAACCACCATCAATCAAAAGACGGTCTAAAAGGCCAATGAAGAAAAGAAATAGGGATGATGTAGAAACTATAAAATATGAGACACAACTCAAGAGTGTGAAATTTGGAATCAAGTCCAGTAGGTGTCACATGATTGGACACAACAAATCTACTTGCAAAATGTTAGTTATCCAAGAAACAAGTCAGCTTGCACCAAGTCAGACACCAAGTCAACTTGCACAAAGTCAGGCACCAAGTCTTCATGCACCATGTTTGGAACTAACTCTACATGCACCAAATCAGGGACTAAGTCAACCTGCACAAACTCACCCTACACCAACTCAACTTGAACCAACTACATTTTTATTTTATGTCACACTTTTACTATAGTTTTTGTCATGTTTTTTGTATTAGTGTTTGTGTACACTTTTTTATTAGTGTCTATGAACACAATTAATTGTAACATTATGGTTTTATGGTTGCATTTTGTGGTTTTATGGTTTCAATGCCAACATAGTTAAATGTAACAAGATTCTATTTCTGATCATGTTAATGCAATCAGATTTGTTTACTTCAATATTATTCTCCTTCTAAATATCAACTTTGTATCATATTTGGTCTGATAAATGGCCTAACATAATACGGGGAGAATTTACTATATGCTACCAAACATAACATGTCTGATAAATAACAAAATTGCTCCCTTTATTTACTTTATTGTTTTGATTTGGCCCCTTATATATTAAACTGGACATTTCGAGTCCCTAAACTAATAAGTTTTGTTTCAAAATGATTTATGTAATGCATTTTTTCTCAAAACAGAACATAACATCTATGATGTTATAGCAGAGTAAAGCATTAACATAAATTATATATATTTCAACAAAATTTCATTAAACCAACAAAGATATTACATAGATTGTCCAAAACTAACCCTATAGCATATTGTATGTATTACATAGATTTCAACCAACACATCCAATCAATTAACCTTATTTAAAATACTTTGTTAAAAACACTATATTCAACCCTAAATTAAAAATGTCAAGCATCATTGACATTTTCAACATTCCTCTTGTGTGGATAACATCATTCTTTAACTTGAAAATTTTCTTCTTTTGCCTTTTAATCTTCAAATACCTTCCATTAAAAATTTCATCACATAACCACTTGAAAAAAATTACATCCCTTTTTCCATTTGTTTTATACATTTTCTACAACCCTATAACTTTTTCCCAACATTCACACTCTTCATATATGTAAATGTACGAAGAACACACTTCTCTTGGCAAAAACACCCCCCTCTCTTGTTTCTTCTGAGCACAGATCCAAATGCCCCACTGTTAGCTCTTAATGTCGACGCCTGATATTGGATTAAGAGTATTAATCAAAGGAATGGAATTTTAAGAAGTTTTGTAAGACTTCGACTAGAATGGTATTCCCAGAAATTCTAGTCGAAAATGTCCTTGTGCAAGAGAGACATATTTTATGGACTTAGAAATATTTTTGGCAACTTGGAAGTATTGTTTGACAGAAGCGCTGCTGATGACGTTCAATTCAAGATTTGAATTCAAATAAGGGAGGGAACTTTGTTCTTATCCTTTTGATGGAAGAAGACATGTGGAGAGCATTTGAAGGACGAAGACATGCAGAATGCCATTTGTCTTGCTCTAGCTAATAGACCATTAGGGGTAGTTATTTTCAACTATTATAAATAGCAAGTCTTAGTGTTAGGATTGGGGTGTTCAAGTTTGTACAAATTCCTCAATTACTCAAAGTACCCGCGTGTAGAGAAACGAGTGCGTGAGAAATGTATGTTTGATGTAACACCATCTTTCTTATTCAATGCAATTCAGTTAATCTTTGCCCAGAAATTTATCGTTTATCTTTTGCTTTTGCAAGTTATTTTCCAATGCACTTTTAGTCATTTTCCTGCATTACTTTTTTCTTTAACATTGTCTAAGTAGACTTTCTTTAAAATCGTGAATGATGTCGAAGTGTTCGTCTTTTTCTAAATATCATTTTAATTTATTTAGCACATGTCCTAGGATTTAGTATGGTCGATCCTGCAAGTTATCCAATTTCTAATTGATTTGGTAGACCAGTTGTTGTTTTCTAATTTTCACAGTAAACAAATTGGCACGCCCAGTGGGACAGTGCTAAGTAATTTGTGAAAACAATTTTCTGCATTTTTTAGAATTTATAATTCTGCATTCAATTATCTTTTCTCTTTTGAAAAACTTCGTTGTATGTTATTAAGAAGTGGTAAAGTAGCCACCACTAACGAAGACAGACCAAGGAGAAGATACACGAGGAAAATGGCAAGTACAAACCAGCCAAATAATTTGAACCCTCAACCAAATAGTTCGAATCCTTAAACTACACCTAGTATTAATGTAGAACCACCCTCAGGATCTTCGACTGGGGGACCAACGGTTTCAGCGCTTGTTTCTGAAGCCATACCATCCATGGCGAGTTAGATCCCTACACATTCGATTGCCCATACTCAACCTATTCTAAGTTATGTTTGATCAAGGGGACCACCAAGGACTCCCCCACCAGTTGGGAATTATAGTTTCCAACCATTTGTTCCCCCTAGGTTTTCGATGTCTTTACCTAGTCGAGACCCGCCTTTTGGGATGCCAACTTCGATGATGGAAAACTTACAGAATGCTCCTCCAGTAAACTTTAGCCTTCGAAGGCCAAACTACACATCACCATTGTCAGAATACATCCTGCATTCAGATTTACCCCCTAGAATGAAGGTCCCTAAATTCACCAAATTTTCTGGGGACACCACTGAATCCACTGTCGAACATGTGGCTAGGTATCTGATGGAAGCCGGGGAGATTTTGAATAATGAGAACCTTATGGTAAAGTATTTCCCAAGTTCTCTTACGAAGAATGCCTTCACTTGGTTCACAACGTTGCCACCAAATTCGATCCACAATTGGACTCAGTTGGAACATTTGTTTCATGAGCAGTACTATATGGGACAAACTAAGATCAGTCTAAAGGAGTTGGCTAGTATAAAATAGAAATTCACTGAGCCAATAGATGATTATTTGAACAGATTCCGACTACTTAAGGCTAGATGTTTTACACAAGTACCAGAACATGAGTTGGTCGAAATGACTGCTGGAGACCTGGATTATTCCATTAAGAAGAAACTTGATACCCAATACTTGAGGGATATGGCCCAATTGGCTGACAGGGTTCGACAATTAGAACGCCTGAAAGAAGAGAAGACTAGGGCAAACAAAAATAAAAGAATAGCCTACGTCGAATTCAATGAGGAAGATGAAAGACCTTATAGTGAGTCATTGGTTTTCGACAAAAGTGAGATTGATCTTTCCGAATTAAAACAGGGTCCACCTTACTCTTATAAAGTTTTGGCCCCTTTGAACGGAAAGACCCCTGTTGAACCAGAAAAAAACGACAAATTTCCTAAGAAAACTTACACTTTCAACGTTACTTAATGTGACGAAATTTTCGATTTGTTAGTTAAGGATGGTCAAATGATAGTGACTCCTAGTGTTAAATTGCCTCCTTTAGAACAGAGAAAAAAGATAGGGTTTTGTAAGTATCACAATTTCTTGGGTCATAAAACTTCTCAATGTTTTCTTTTCAGGGATCTTGTTCAAAATGCTATCCAGGAAGAAAGACTTAAATTGAGAGACAAGTCGAAGAGCCAGATGAAAATTGACACTGATCCTTTGCAAGTTGTTGATGCTCATTATACAGAGCCAACTGAAGTCAACATGGTCGAGATTACTGAAGATCTCAACAACACTGTCAACATAGTCGAAGTCACTGAGGACTTCAACAATGGAGTTGTTATGGTCAGGATTACTGAAGATCTCGACCAGGAGTTTATGAAAATTGAAAAGTTTTACCAGTGAGGCTGCTCAAAGCTTCACCAAAGAGACTACTGATGGTTTCGATTTGGGAGTCACTGAAGACTCTAATGGAGGGATCACTAAGGATTCCAATTTAATGATGATAACAAAGGAAACTGCTGATGGTTTCATTCGAATGGACAAGGCTGCTGAAGGCCTTCAAATGAAATTACACAAGTTGGACATCGCTGATGATGTCAACATGGATATCAACATGGTGGAAATCTCACAAGAAACCCCCATGGAAGTCGAAGATGAGCGTCGACAAGAGGAGCATAACAAAATAACTTACCCTAAACAAGAGAAGACTCTGATGGATTTCCTCCATAAGTGCCAGAGAAAAAAATCGGAAGTAATGTTATGTCCTAGATGCAGCGCTGTGTTTGATAAAAAGGCAGCCCAAAACCTTGAAGGGGTTAGGAAAGCCAAACAAAGACGTGAAGAGAGAGCCCCTTATGGTCAACGAGGCTTCGACCCGAGGAGATCTTCTTCGAAGCAGGAACAGGCTAAGCCAAGGGTCCCAGGTGCAAGACCCACCTTTTTCAAGCCATTTGCAGAGATTTCTAATGGAAAATGGACAAGACCCAATGAAAACAAAGGAAAAAGCCAGCAGAAATGCCAGAGTTTCGACGTAGATAAAGGCTCATCAATGGCATACCGCAGAGAATTCCAGACTTCGAAGCAATCATCCTACATCTCAAAAAACTATAAGGGAAAGAATCTTATGTCCAGATCACAATGGAGAAGGGAACAGAGATGAAGGAAGGCTCAGAGAGAGCCTGGGGCAAAGGCGGAATCAAGTACCAAACTATCGACTGACAAGACGGACAGGGAGGAACCAAAGCCTGTCGAAAAGATGCCAGTAGGGAGAAAGTTATGTTATACACAGGAACAAGAGGCCAAAGAAAAGCATGATCGAGCAGTTGCTGAGGATGAGATGCTTACTAACAATTTTGACTCAGGTTTGGAGCAGTCTTTAGATATCATAGTGAATGTGGTATCAGTGCTCCCTAGGGAATTTGACCAAATAACTGAGGTCGAAGAGGTGAATAATAATACTGAAATTGATATGGTCGCACATAAACATGTGTGCTATTATGTGATGAACAACGGTTGTGTCTGGAACAGAATGCGTTCTTTGAACGCCCAGACTAGGCAATGAAATGTCATTTGAAGCCTCTATTCATTACAGGTAAGGTCGAAGACGTTCCTGTTAATAAAATCTTAGTGGATTGTGGTGCAACGGTGAACCTAATGCCACATTTCATGCTGAGGAAAATCGGGAAGTTTGACACCGATACCAAGCCCCATAATATGGTACTCTCCAACTATGAAGGAAAGGTGGGTACTACTTTGGGGGTGATTCAGGTCAATTTGACCATAGGTACTGTTACAAGATCTACCATGTTTATGGTTGTCGAAACGAAAGCCAATTACAATCTGTTACTTGACCGTGAATGGATACATGGGGTAGGGGTTGTGCCTTCATCCATGCATCAGAGAATTACTATATGGCGCCCAGACGACATTATGGAAAACATTGAAGCAGATCAAGGTTATTTTAAGACTGCAATTAATCATGTCGACAGACGCCATTTTGAAAAGCACTTGGCTAACATAGCTCCATGCAACCCAGCCAACTTTGCATTTACTCCGGATGACAACGCATACTGTTCGTTATACTTGCATCCTACAAATTGCTTTCAATGGGATTGTGAGGTCGTAGGAGATGATGACCTTGCATATAAAGGAACGTCTAGAGTCAACCTTACATGATGGGGAAGCGAATTCGGCGATGATGTCTGAGTTCGAAGCACTTAAAAGGATTTCGGCTTACATAGCCGAAAATAAACTACAAACAGCCCTGGAGGCTGAAGTGAAACATATGGCTGTCAAAGCCAATAAAAGATTAAACCAAGAAGGTCCTGGTAAGGACTTCAATCCAGAACCACCTAATAAGGTTCAGGATGAAGTACAAAGCCAGAGGCTCGACGCCATCTACGATGATGAGCCTTTGGGTTTCGAGAAGGATTCGCTGGCAGCCAACATTAAAATGCTAGCGCAAGATCCTTTGGAAGAGATCGACTTGGGAGAAGGGGCTACGAAAAGGTCAACATATATCAGTGCCAATATCAGCCCACAACTCTAGGTCGAAGTGATCTAGTTGTTAAAGGAGTTTAAAGACTGCTTTGCATGAGATTACGACGAGATGCCTGGCTTAAGCAGAGATCTGGTCGAATTGAAGCTGCCAATTAAGTCTGGAAAGAAGTCAATCAAGCAGAATCCAAGGTGGTTTGCACCGGCAATTATCTCGAAGATCAAGGAGAAGGTCGAAAGGCTTATTCGTTTCAAATTTATTCGAACAACCAGGTATGTCAAATGGTTAGCAAATATTGTACCTGTTATTAAAAAGAATGGTACTTTGAAGGTTTGCATAGACTTTAGAGATTTAAATGATGCGACTCCAAATGATGAATACTCAATGCCTGTGGCGGAAATGCTAGTTAATTCTGCCGCTGGCCATGAATACCTTAGTATGCTCGATGGGTATTCTGGATATAACCAAATATTCATTGCTGAGGAGGATGTCCCAAAAATGGCGTTTCAATGCCCTGGGACCTTAGGTACCTATGAGTGGGTAGTTATGCCTTTTAGTTTAAAAAATGCTAGGGCAACATACCAAAGAGCGATGAATTCGATCTTCCATAATTATATAGAGACTTTTATGAAAATTTATATTGACGATATTGTCGTAAAGTCTGTTTCAGGGAAGAATTACACTGACCATCTTCGGCAATCTTTTGAAAGGATGAGAGGTCATGGTCTGAAAATAAACCCTCTCAAATGTGCTTTTTGTGTGCAGGCGGAAGATTTCTTAGGCTTTGTGGTCCACAAGAAGGGAATTGAAATAAACTAGAATAAGACCAAGGACATTATGGAAGCGAAAGCGCCATTAATAAATAAGGAATTATAGTCACTGTTGGGAAAGATCAATTTCTTAAGGAGATTCATCTCGAACCTCCGCGGAAAAACTCAAGCCTTCTCACCTCTGCTTCGATTAAACAAGGAATGATTCAAATGGGGGCAAGTTCATCAGGAAGCTTTCGACAAGATCAAGGATTACTTGAGTCATCCTCCAATTCTAGCACCACCTTGTAGAAATAAGAGTATGAGATTATACATATCTGCGTCGGACAAAACTTTAGGGAGCATGTTTGCTCAAGAGGATGAAAATGGTGTCGAAAGAGCCATTTACTACCTTAGTAGGGTTTTGAACAATGCAGAATCTAGGTATAGCATAGTTGAAAAATTGTGTTTATGCTTGTATTTTTCTTGTACAAAGTTGAAGCATTATATAAAACCAGTTGATGTTTATGTTTCGTCTCATTTTGATATCATTAAACACATGTTGTCTAAACCAATTTTGCACAGTCGAATTGGTAAATGGGCATTGGCTTTAACTGAGTATTCCCTGACTTACATGCCTTTAAAGGCTGTTAAGGGACAAGTGGCAGCTGACTTCATCGTCGACCACTCTATAAATGAAAACATGTTAAACTATCTTGAGCTCGAACCTTGGAAATTATATTTCGATGGTTCTAGTCATAAAGATGGTACAAGCGTAGGAGTCTTGATTATTTATCCTAATAAAATTCCAACAAAATTCAAGTATAAAGTCAATGGTATTTGTTCGAATAACGAGGCTGAATATGAGACTTTAATAGTCGGACTTGAGATATTGTTGAAATTGGGGGCAACTCGAGTCGAAATAATGGGAGACTCAGAGTTAGTCATAAAACAAATCACAAAGGAATACAAGTGTGTTAAAGAAAATCTCATTATGTACTTTGTAATAGCCAATCGATTACTGAAAAAGTTCGAAGTGGTGAGCATTCGACATATACCTCGATTGGAGAATCAAGTGGCTAATGACTTGACTCAGATTGCTTTTGGGTATAAAATTTTGAAGGAAAAATTAGAAGATGCAATTGAAGTCAGAGGAAGAGTTGTGTCATCCAGATTGTCCCCATCAGATTTGGAAACAACGAAGCTAGGATACGCTGATAAAGAGAATTTTGAAATCTTAGCAATAGATAGCTTGACAGACGAAGACTGGAGAAAACCAATAGTGGAATATCTGCAAAATCCAACGGCGTCCACAGATCAAAAAATCAGGTATCGAGCTTTAAGTTATGCTCTTTTGGATAACGAGTTATTTAAAAAGACTCCTGAGGGAGTTTTGCTTAAGTGCCTTAGTGAGTCAGAAGCGTATCTAGCCCTTTCGACTATTCATAGTGGGGTATGTGGGGCTCATCAGATAGGCCACAATATGAAATGGCTTTTGTTTCGACAAGGTATGTATTGGCCTACTATGTTGAAAGATTGTATCGAATTCACTAAGGGATGCTAAGAGTGCCAAGTGCATGCAGGTATACAACATGTCCCTGCAAGCGAATTACACTATATAGTCAAGCCATGGCCCTTTAGAGGTTGGGCTTTGGATTTGGTTGGAGAAATTCGACCAGCATCATCTAAAAATCAAAGGTACATTTTGGTAGGTATTGATTATTTTATGAAATAGATCGAAGTTATACCATTGCCAAATGTTGATCAAGAAGACGTAATCGAATTCATTAAAAAGCACATTATCTATAGGTTTGGAATCCCAGAAACCATTACAACGAATCAAGGATCAGTGTTCGCTGGTCGAAAAATGCAAGAATTTGCTAAAGATATGAGTTTCAAACTATTAACCTCTACACCTTATTATGCTCAGGCTAATGGTCAGGTGGAAGCAGCAAACAAGGTAGTGATTGGTTTAATTAAGAAACATGTGGGAAAGAAGCCTAGAAATTGGCATAAGACTTTGGACCAGGTTCTCTGGGCATGTCGAACCTCCCCCAAAGAGGCTATTAATTCCACACCATTTCGATTGACCTTTGGTCATGATGCAGTGTTACCAGTTGAGATCTATCTTCAATCGACGAGAATTCAGAGGCATCATGAGACCCATCTGAGTCATATTGGAACATGATGTTAGATAAATTAGTGGACTTAGATGAGGAAAGGCTTAATGCTTTAGAGTTATTGAAAAGACAGAAGAAGAGAGTAGAGAAATCTTATAATAAGAAAGTCAAAGTTAAGACGTTTTCTCCTGAAGAATTGGTTTGGAAAGTAGTTTTGCCTATGGATCGAAAAGATAGAGCCTTTGGGAAATGGTCCCTTAAATAGGAAGGCCCTTTTCAAATCATACAAGTCTTTTTGAATGGTGCTTATAAGATCGAAGAGTTAGATCAAGATAAGAGAATCTTAAGGGTAAACGGGAAGTATTTGAAAAAATACAAGTCTGCACTTCAAGAAGTAAAGATGGCTAAAGAATAATCGCATACAAAGTAATCGAAGCTAACATGGTAAAATGAAAATTGTTGCCAAAATGGCTAAATTCGTTACAATCAAAAGAACTGCGAAGGGTTCGAAAAATCATTACAGAATCCAAGAAGTGATGATAATAATTCAAAATAAAAGGAACTAGAACTAAAATGGAAGGGTGGCCTTCAAGCTGAGGTACTTTGACTTTAAAATATCTAGCCGCTTCTCACATACGGACTTGGTAGACCTCAAGACCTCCAGTTCTGCTTCTAACTTTTGAGCCTTGTCAGCAAAGCTCAGTCCAACTTCAAGCTCTTTCGCCATTTTAGAGTTATCAAACTTCTGAAGCTCAGCATTCCTTTTCTTGGCTTTCAAAATTTTGGCCTGTAGTTCTCTTATATGTTTCTCCCATGAATGGGTATTTCGATTGTCGGTTTCGATTTCAGCCTTGTTGTCTTCTTGGGCTTTCTCTAAATCAGCTAAGCGATTGGTCGACTCTGAGGCAGCATCCCACGCAGCAGCTACAGAGCCAGTGTGACTTTTGATGTCTTTAGAGCTTTGCTTGATCTTGGCGACATCAGCAACAACTTGATCGATCATAGAAGTCAACTCCAAGATGACATTTTTAATTTTTGGAGAGGCGGTCAGGATGCCAACCTTTTTTAGAAAACCTTCAAGGCAAAAGGAGAAGTAGGATCATACTCTATGAGTCGAAACAGGTCACCTTTGAAAACCTTTTCTTTGATCTTTGAAAGTATTTCGCTAGCAGGTTTGTTGGTTGATCGACCACCAGACACTGAAGGAGAGCTGGGATTTTTTTCAGACGAACTCCCTCTAGAGCCAATCAAAGCTTTCAGGTATTCACGAGGGTTGCTCTTTTTCAAGGCCGCCAGTTCTTCTGCAGAAAGGGTCACAAAGGCGTTGCCTGAATCTTTCGCAATCGACGGACCAGGATTAGGGTTTGGTTCGATGATTGTCTCATCATGAGTGCCTTCATCTTCTTCTTCCTCCTGGTCATCATCATCTTCGACATTTTCAGGGTCATCCACGAATTCCTCAATAGGCATCGAATAGTTCTGAAATGCAGAGCGAGCTTCCCTTTCTTCCATGTCATCATCTTGATCTTGCTAAGTAGCATTTATACGTTCGACTCTTGGGGAGCCATCTTCAGCTTCTTCTTCGACAGGGATATAAGGGTTATCCACTTCCGTAACTGCTCCAGTTTCCATGTCCTTTTCCTGATCACCTTCGTGTTCAGAGCCATTGGTGTGAGAATTCTGAGTAGTGGTCTTGGGTGGCAAAGTTTCGCACTGTTCCCCAACTGTTTAATTTATTTCATTCTCGAGCTCTTCTCAGAATCCTTTGTAGAAATGGGATGATACGTTGGTTCGCCTTCACTATTGAGGAGCGTGGTGTTGGTCGATTTAGCAGTTGGCTGAGTAGAAACTCTTGTATCATCCTGAAAAAATAATCAAAGTCAGTAGTCGAATAAGATTACTAAGAATATAATGAGGTATAAAAATTGGTGCCTTAGGAGCTTCAGCCCCAGGGCTTGAGTTGTCACTTTCAGGCTGGTTTGCAGCCTTCTTCGACATCTCTGCAGGAGTCGGTTCCAAAATGGTTAAGTTAGTGGGTTTCTTTGTCGGGGCCTTTATACCTTTTGTTTGAGATTGAGCAAGGGCTTCGCTCATCTTGAGTTGCCTTTTCTTTTTCTTAAGAGGTTGTTCAGCAGTCGGAGATAGATCTTCATTATCCGATTCGACTACCACGACAACATCCTCATTTGCCTTCCTTTTTTAGGGAGTCGGGGTAGCTTTCGAGCGCCCTGAAAAGGAAAATATTAGAAAATAATGGAATATATGAAAAGCTACAAAATTAATAAGGGGTGCGAAATACCTTTGTTGTTATTGTTGCTGCTTTACTTCCTCCTTCTTCCTTTACTTCGGCAGGTTTCCTGACTGGTGGTTTCTTTGGAGGGATTTTCACGACTAAACTAAAAACAAAAAGCAGTTATTATATGTGAAATAAAATGAATAAGAAAATGTTGGGTTGAAATCCTCCCATTTCACACCTTCATATATTTCAGATTCAATGCGAACATCTTTGATCCCAATATGAAGATGCCCTTTGAAACTGTCTAGTGTATGTTTGGTCGGAACCACCCGCTGCGCTTTTGGTTTTGATTGTTGGCGAAGGATTTTGATAGAATCCTCACAGACAAACCAGTCTAGAAATGGAGGGGCAAGAGCCACTCCAAAGTCAGTGTTTGGCAGTCGAGGGAATTTGGGAGGAAACGTATTAAAAGTCGTTTCGTACCATTTCTCAGGAGGAACGTACGAAGGGATATTTAAGTTCTCCATTTTCTTTAAAAAAATACTTCAAAGTAAAAGCTGCATTGCGGACGGTTCGACCAAGGTCATCTGGTCGATAAACAGTTTCAAAGTATTTCTGGAAGGCTTGGATTTCTTTAATGTGCGTCGAAGTACCTTTCTTAAATCTTTCATGCACGGAGAGGAAAACCCTGTTAATGTGGTGTGTAAAAGCAGCCATGTCGAAAAATTCCTCTGCATAATAAGCTTTCCACCAGTCATCAAATTGTTGGATGAAGAGAAAGCTTGGTTCGAAATCTATTGGAAGAAGCTGTGTTTGACTAGCATACCGCGCGATTTGCTTAATAGCTACGGTTTCAGAGTGAACTGCGTTGTAAAGAAGGGGAAGGTGTTTCTTCTCATACAGGGGTTTGGGTAAAACTTGAACCAGTCTAAATTGTCGAGCGACCGAATTTGGTTGGTAAGCAATCAAAGTAACTTGGCTCTTCGAGGGGTTGAATCTGAGGGTTAAAACCCTAGGAGTCAGAAAGGCTTCCCAAATCGCAATAGATTCTTCTTCTTGAGCCTTCGACGACGTTGGGAATGGCCTGGTAAACCACTCAGGACCATATTTCATTGCAGCAAAGGGAGCCATGTAGGGTGTGAAGTCATAACGTTTTGCGAACATCATGATAAAGTTGGTAAAAGTTTGTAGAATTGGTCGACCATCATCAACAGGGGTCAGCGTTGCCAGGCATGGACGTTCTACCCTCTTATTCTTCACTTCGTCGACGTCTTCGTTAATTTGATTCTTGTGAGGAAGACAGGCTTCAAACGAAGCGTTCAACCACAGTTGTAGAAGCCAGAAGGGTCCAGAAAGAAGGAGATTTCCTTTGTCACCCAGACACTTGAGTTGAGTAACGCCTTCGCTCATGGATTCATAGAGGTTAGCAAGAATCAGTTTGCTCAGACAAAGGTCGTGGCCAGCATGGAGTTGATTCGCCATAGTCAGGAATTTCCTAGCAACTTGAAGTGACTTCGAACAGAAGACACAACGAGACAACCATAGAGCTAAAAAAGCTATGTGTTCGAAATTCGAAACCTCCTCTATGTCCTTATTGTGATAATGCGCAATATGAGTCGAATACGCTGCCCTAGAGGTCAAAAAACTAATACTATCAACAACCATAAACTCAGGGTCATAAGTGTTCCCAGTTGGTTTGAGCCCTGTGATAGGGGCTACGTCGAACAGATTCAGTGTCATCATTCCACATGGAAGATGGAGTGTGTAATGTGTGCCATCCCAGAAATACAAGGACGAAACAAGCATGTTCGAGCAATATCCAGGTCCTACTTTCGACAGCATGATTAAATCATAAATACCCATTTCTTTCCAAACTTCGAATTTTATTTTCTCTAACTTATTCAACCATCCTAAATAGTCAGAGGGGTTCTTCAAAGATGGACTAGCCCTAAACATCCTAAAATTGTTCATATACCTAAGATCAATGGTCTCTTCAGTCAGAGGATTGTCTTGGTTAGCAGGTTTAGGGTCTTCATTGCTAGCCCTAGGTTTTTTAGCTTGACCTGTGGGTTTATACTTATGGTAAGTAGGGAAGAAATCCCTAAACTTACTAAGATCAACATTGGGGTCAGTCAAAGGACCACACAAAGCCAGAGGCTTACCAGAAACAGTTAAAGGGATAAGTACCTGAGAAGCATAAATTCTTCTTTTCTCTTCAGCAAGAGGTTCAGGTAGGTACTGTTGATTTCCCACCATGGCAGGACCAGTGATGGAATCTAACAGGGGAAGTTGAGTGACCTTCTTGGGAGCTCTTGTAGGTTTTCCAGGTTCTTTGGTAGTCTTGTTAGCATCTTTGGTTGATCGTGTGGAGGAAGCCATTGTTAGGATGAAATGGAGGAAATGAGTTCTTTGGAAATATGAAATGTTTTTATGGAAGATTTAAGAGTCAGAGAGCGTAAAAAGTGAAAGAAATTGTTGAGAGGGGGTATTTATAAGGCTGGGAGTGGAAACGGTTGCAGAAGTTACTTTAATGGTAAATTTGGGAGTGGGACGCGTGTCTTCCCCACGATTTGTGATGGAATTGTGGCAATTAATGCCTACCCCTATGATTTCCTAGACTCTAGGAAACATGATGATGTTGAAGATTCTTTCACGCTTTGAAGGGACGTGTCAGATATGATAATGATGGCTATGACGTCACAGGTCTGCTGAAAGGAAAGTGAACAGTTTTGTAACGTTGGAACCATAAGTAAACGTCGAAACTTCACAAGGACTGAATAAGGCGTCGAGTGGCATTATCAAAAAAATAACATTTTTGGGGGGCAATTTGTTAGCTCCTAATTTCGACGCCTGATATTGGATTAAGAGTATTAATCAAAGGAATGAAATTTTAAGAAGTTTTGGAAGACTTCGACTGGAATGTCTTAAAGACTTCGACTTTAAGACATATTTTACGGACTTAGAAATATTTTTGGCAACTTGGAAGTATTGTTCGATAGAAGCGCTGCTGATGTCGTTCGATTCAAGATTTGAATTCAAATAAGGGAGGGAACTTTGTTCTTATCCATTTGATGGAAGAAAACACGTGGAGAGCATTTGAAGAACGAAGACATGCAGAATGCCATTTGTCTTACTACAGTTAATAGACCGTTAGGGGTAGTTATTTTCGACTATTATAAATAGCAAGTCTTAGTGTTAGGATTGAGGTGTTCAAGTTTGTACAAATTCCTCAATTACTCAAAGTACCCATGAGTAGAGAAATGAGTGCGTGAGAAATGTACGTTTGATGTAACATCATCTTTATTATTCAATGCAATTTAGTTAATCTTTGCCCAAAAATTTATCTTTTATCTTTTGCTTTTGCAAGTTATTTTCCAATGCACTTTTAGTCATTTTCCTACATTACTTTTTTCTTTAACATTGTCGAAGTAGACTTTCTTTAAAATCATGAATGTTATCGAAGTGTTCGTCTTTTTCTAAATATCATTTTAATTTATTTAGCACATGTCCTAGGATTTAGTATGGTCGATCCTGCAAGTTATCTAATTTCTAATTGATTTGGTAGACCAGAAGTTGTTTACTAATTTTCACAGTAAACACCCACAACTTTGGTTGTTCGAAGAGCTGCTAGAATACTTTGACATTTTAATAGATATTTTGAAGAAGATGAATGTTTATGAAGATGAAAGTTGAAGAGTCCAAATGTGGAAGAAGATGAATAGGAACCCCTAAAAACTTGAGAGTACAAATGAAATTATGGAAATGGATGATAGAATATTAATATAACATGTTTGTTGAGTCTGAAATTTAGGTTTTGCCTTGTTGTCATGCCATGTCACCCCAAGTTAACATTTTTATCAAGATTTAACATAAAGAATTAAGTTGGCTACCAAAAATATTTTTAAAGGACTTATATGTAACATGTATTAAATAAGGAATTAAAGTGAAACTTATAATTAAGTTAAAGGACTTCAACATTAATTAAGCCTAAAATGTTTTAGATGTGGTGTTTTTTATGGATGTACTTTTTATTGAATTTTTTTATTAATACTATGTTTTTTAATAGTTTTATTTATTTATTTATTGTGTGATTGAATTGTCTAATGTTACATTTTATAAGAGACTTTTTTTACTTGATTTGTTTCATGATAAACATGTTTTCAACAAAACAACAAGGAGTGTCTACTACCTAGCACTGCAAATATCACATACAAACTATGAATAAAGGAATAGACTCCAAGAAGGTGGAGGAATATGATAAATAATACTTATGTAAGTCGATTTCATAGAGAAAATACCCATAGTAGAACGGACCCAAACAAGTTTGTCCGCTACATCATAAAAAAGTAGGAATATCGGCCCTTCACAGAGATATTATATATAAGCCCTCTCTTTCTTTCATTGACTCAAGAATCCTATCATGTATCTAAATTAATAGGGAATCAAGAGGTCTGGCCTTCTTCAGAGATATTTTGTGGATTTTGATGTTGCTACATTCTCCTGATCCGTTGATGGTGGTGTTTCTGGCGATCTGAGCTCTAGTCGGTTTTCTGTTTAGTGAAGCATTGATGCATGAGTGCAGCTATTGGTTTTTGTTTCTGTTTGTGTCCGGTATGGGTGCCCATTTACTTTTGTTTTTGGGTGTTTGTTTATTTGTGCTTTTGTCTATTTTTCAAATTTTCTCGAACTTCTTGTGCCAATTGATCCTGTTATTGTATTTGTAGTTGAATTTTCTCTCGTTTTCTTATTTATATATAATATTTTTCCATTAAAAAAAATATTAGGTCTCCCTAAAAATATATACTAACTCTTTTTATTTTTATTTTTAAAATGCTGAAATTTGAGTTCATTAAAAAAATTCAATAGTTTGAAGTATATTTAACAATTTGTTGAATAATGCTTTAAAATCTTAAGCGATAAAGACAAAGAAAATATAATAAGCTTGTAGAAATAAAAAATCAATCTGGAGGTAGAGTCAGTGGTGGTGGTGCAACAATGGGTCTGGGTCCGGTGGTTGTTTGGTATGTCGGAGCTCGTGTCTAGTTTTCTCGATTCGTGTGTATAGGACTTCGTTATTTTGGTTCCTAGATTTTTTCGTTAATGAGTTATGTTGTTGTCTTCTTATGAACCTGCTGGATTTCAACCGTTATAAATATTGTTCTGGACTAGGTCAGAGGCTGCCTCACTGTCGGGCACGGCCCAACTCATCTCCCATGTCGTAAAGGGCCCAATGAAGGCCCAATCCATCAAGCCGCACGGGGAACGCTCACGCGCCTCCCCCACATTCTCCATGTGCCCCTTACGCGGGGATATGTCATCATGCAACTACCTGTATCCGAAAGAACATATCACCCACCTTCCAAAGATCACGGGCCAGTTGACCTAGGGCGAAGACCATGTGCTGATATTCCCTACGCCACGTAGACCCTGGCAGTTACTCGTATTAGGCCTAGCGATCCAACCCAATGCAAAGTAACCATTGGCCCAACGCTAGAGGCTCACTATAAATACCCTCTATCACTAGAGGTTCATGTATTATATTCTAAACTACTTTCTGTACTTGTCTTTGCTCTCTCGCTGAAACTGACTTTAGCATCGAAGTGCCTTGCATGTACACCCCCTCCCCTTCTCCACCACTGGCGAAGTAAGGAGCTCATGAAGTGTGTTGGCTGCTGATCCTTTTCTGATCTGGTAAGATCAGTGGTGCCGTCTGTGGGAACCCTTACTTCTCCGTTCTTTCTTCCATAGAAACTCAAGGACCAAAGCAGTCTTTAATCTCCGTTGATCATGGCCAACCCACACACTGATGACAACGATCCACAAACTGCCTTCACCACTTTCACCAACGGTGACGATCACGATCCCAACGTGATCGTTCATGTCGAAGAAGATGACGCTAGGGACGGGAACACTGCCTCTCCCTTCCCTGATGATGCGGCCTCCAACGCTGCCCGACGCTTTGACAGGCCGACTGTCTTCCAGCCAATCCATGTGTCGCCCAACGCTGACCCGACCATGGTGTCTTTGTTTGCGGCGATCAATCATACAAATATGATGATCTTATAACAAAACAAGTGGATCGGGATGCTATAGAAGGAGCGACAAACAAAACGAGCAGATCGGGATGCTGGAGAATGAGCGACAATCACGATCTCCCCCGCGGAGACATCGTCGCTGCGTTTCTCGTAGTACTTCCCCGCGGCGACTAGAAACCTATCCTTCCTTTCCCCCGCGGAGGCCACAGCATGATGAGTCTCGGAGCCCTTCTCCTCGACAACCAGGGCGTCATCAGCGACTGGAAAGGCCTCAGCCCGTGGCCACCCAGAAACGCGACGGATCTCCTCCCCGGAAGTAGTGACTCACCCCAGCCCATAAGAGAAACAAAGTCGACGGGTACGCGGAGAAACCAAACAGTCGGCCAAGGAGTCCTCCTCGTCGAGGCAGAAGCCCTCGGTACGATAGCTCCTTGTCACATTCACCCATCCGGAGCGACAAAGACGACCCATGCAGTCCCCTGTCCAAGGCCATCATGGAAACTCGCCTGCCCGTCGGGATGGAGAAGCCCCCCAGCCTTGGCGACCTACGATGGTACGACCGACCCAGACGACCACATAGAGAGCATCGATGCGATGCTCGACTACTGGAACGTCCTAGGGGCCATCAAGTGCAGGCTCTTTCCCACGACCCTGAGGAAGAGCGTAATGACGTGGTATAAGAGCCTCGAGCCCAAGTCCATCACCTTCTGGAGAGAGCTGAAAAGGCAGTTCTCTAGACATTTCACTTCTTCCTGACGCCACCCGAAGACAAAAGCATCCCTGGAAGCCATCATTCAAGGGAAGAAAGAGTATCTCCGGGACTACATAGAGAGATTCAACAGCGTAGCCATCTAGGTATCTACCTCAGACAACATGAAGTGGTTTCTGATTGAACGAGGACTGAGACCTCGCATTGAGTTCGCCAAGGCAGTCGGCATTGAAAGGACCAACACACTAGATGCACTCCTCCACAAGGCCCAAGCCTACATCCAGTATGAGGAGAAGGAGGCCGCCGACTGCGCCTGTGACTTGCGGAACCAGGAGAGTGCCAGGAGTTCCAGGCATGAAGATTCCTCCGCTCCTCGGTGAGGCTGGGAGAAAAGAAGAGATGAACGGCCCTGAGACTCCCGGGAGCAAAGAGGGCCAGCAGGCCGCTTCACCGAGTAAGGCCAGGCAGTGACTTCCAACACGGTTACCCTCTCTTGGAGTGGGTCCTTCTCTTTAACGGCCTTGCCCATCTTTTCCCGCAGCTCATCCACTTCGTGGAGGAGGCTAACCTGAATCTCAAACTTCGATTTGTAGTCGAGAAATTCATTGCCCACTTTGTTCTTCTCCACCCAAAGGATTATATTCTCATCCTGCAGCTTTTTCAGCTCAGAAGAGGGGCTAGTTTCGTCGTTGAGGACCAGGTCCGTCTCGAAAATCCTCAGCATGGTCGTCATATCCTCGCACAGGGCCTTCCTCCTGCTCAACTTGTCGACCCCCATGATTGCTTTGGACTCTGCCGCAGGTACGATCAGAGACTTGTCCCTGCTGAAGAGCTCCCGATGAAGGTGACAAGGGACATCACGAATCTGTCCCCGACAACCCCCTCCAGAAGGTCGACGGAACCAAACTCCTCAGTACGTTGCTTCTTGGCCAGATGCTCTTGAGAGCCCGAAGACTGACCCCTACGAGGAGAGGAAGTAGAACCCCCAGGGTTTTTGTCGGCCTTCACTACCTGCTAGATCTGGGAGACGCGACCCTTGGGGGAACCTTCTTCCCGGCCTTAATCGCCACAAGCCTCAGCAGCGCTCTTGGAGGTTCGACATCTGTCTTGATACACAGAAATATCAAGTCAGAATAAAAATTATAAATGAGAAGTCGAGCAGATAAAAATGTTCACTGCCTAAGAGCCTCAAAGCCTCCTCGTCGGAACCACACTTGAGGAGCGCTTGGTATTTATTAAACGGGCCTCGACGACGATCTCCCCGTCGGTTTCCCTGACAAAACTCCCGTCTTTATACACACACTTGGCAAGGGTAAAGCTGTCGACAAAGCTCACGATCCTGTTGTAGGCAATCCTATCATCCTCGTCTAAGTCTTCGGGCTTCACGATATAGCTCTTAGTCCCCTTTTTTAAGTGGGTGTTCTGCCATTCCAAAGGAAATTTGGTCTTCAAGTTCACTTCTGGCTGCCCATCGACGATCGTCTCCACGCGGTCGAACAGAGAATCGATGGCGACATGAGTCACTGGCTTTACAACAAAAAAGCTATCCTTAAAAGAGTGGACATAATCCAAGTACACTTTGAACAACCTCCTTGGTTGCTTCAGGGACACCCAGCTGTGTCGACCATGTTGGGTTTGCCGCTGCATATGGAAGAGGCGGAAGAACAACAAGTGCGTGGCCCCGACACCGAGGTATTGACAAATGAGCTCAAATGCCCTCATAATCGCGATGGCATTGAGGTGAAGCTGCGAAGGCCCCAAGTTCAGCCACTGGAACACCGCCACTTAGAAATCGGTGAAGGACAGGAGGAGACCCGCTTCCTAAAAGATGAACTCATAAATGGGAAAACGCTTCCCTTCGTATCTCGAGCATATCCGCAAAGACTTCTGAGTCGTCGTGGACAAATTGTGATACCGCAAACAAGGGTTTCAACCTGGCCCAGACGGAGGAAGACTCATCGTTCACGTCCCCGGGGTTGTTTTCAACCTCCTCGCCAACGACTACCGCGTCGACGGCCTCTTCGTCGAGCATGACAACGTCTTCAGACTTAGGATCCATTTGACCTGAAAAGCATAAAGGAATAGTGAATTTGATGATAAGATCAAATTCATCCTTCCACTGCAAATCAAGTGAAATGGCGAGGATATGTTCGACACACGTCCTCGACCGGACCCCTTACTGACAAGCGTGTGGTCGCGAGTAAGCCTCTTTCCCACGGGGCGCAAATCCTCCCCGTGGGAAGAGCCCCACGACACGAGTCCTCCTCGACGAAAGATGTCCTCTCATTACACTCGCGCCACAGGGAGACGTGTCCCCGACATCGGGGCCTTAGGGGTGCTCGCGACCTTCCTAAAAAACCCTCATCCTTTTCCTGAACCTTCATGACGTTCCCGAAATCCCCATCGGAAACTTTATGGTTCCCGCCAAAAACTTCATGAAGCCACCAGAAAATTCATGGGTTTCCCAGAAAAGCCGCCGGAAACCCCATCAGTCCCTGGAAAACTCATCCCAGATTCAAGAAAACTTCCTAAAAACTCATATAACGCGTGGAACTTGGAGAAAGGGATAAAGAACTTACTTGAAGGGGGGAAGAACTCGGGACGGCGGGAGAAGGTTGATGGCGGAGGCGACGATGGACTTGCTTTAGGGAACAGAGGATGCCTTGAGAAACTTGAGAGAAATTCTGAGTCATAATAGAGGGGAGAGTGCAAATGAAGCGGCTCCCCCTATTTATGAACCTTAGCACGGGAAGCGAAGCATCACTAGGCACTCAAGTACCCCTACGCCTAGCCGCCCTAGGCATTTATTTCTTTTGACACTGGACCCTAGAAGACGCCATGTGCGTCCTTTCATGTACCTCTCTTGCCTGATGCTAGACGTGTTTGTCCCTTCCGTCTTCATCACATCGTCGACCACAATGCCCGACCCTTTCGCTACCGGGAACGTTTCCCTGGGAGAGGCAGAAAAAGAGCCATGATTGTACCTGGCAGGCAGGTCTCCCCGCAAACACCTGTCCACCACATGAACACCTGGTCGACCACGTCAAGCGGCCCCTACTCTAGGAAGGCGCGTTGTCCCACGAGCTAAAGCGCTTCGGGCACGCTCGATACCCCTCCGGGCAACCCTTACGCCTCTCCTCGATGCCAAAACAGACTCTAAAGTCATTACTCTTCTACTTCAAAGCAACGACTTGGGGGCGCCTGTTCTGGACTGGGCCAGAGGCTGCCCCACTACAGGGCACAACTAACTCATCTCCCCTGTCGAGGAAGGCCCAATGAAGTCCCATTCCATCAAACCGCGTGGGGAGCACTCACGCGTCTCCCCCGCAGCCTCCACGTGCCCCTCACGCCGGGACACGTCATCAGGCAACTACCCATATCCGAAAGAACAATTCACCCACCTTCCGAAGATCACGAGGCAGTCGACCCAGGGCGAAGACTACAAGTTGATCTTCTCTACGCCACGTAGACCCTGTTAGTTACTCGTATTGGGCCTAGCGATCCAACCCAATGCAAAGTAACCGTTGGCCCGACGTTGGGGGCTCACCATAAATACCCTCTATCATTAGAGGGCCAGGTATTCTATTTTAAACCACTTTTTGTACTTGCCTTTGCTCTCTCGCTGAAACTGACTTTAGAATCAGAGTGTTTTGCAGGTACACCCCCTCATCTTCTCCACCACCTGCAAATTAAGGAGCTCACGAAGTATGCTGGTTACTGATCCTTTTCTTATCCGGTAAAATCAAATATGTATTTCTATTATTCTTGTCTTCGTAACCTTTAAAACATTAGAGCTGAAGGCAAATAAGGGTTTGAGAATCCTAGTGCTAATCTTAGAGAGGCAAAGGTAAATTTCTAGGAGGTGTTTGGATGAGGTAATTGGAAATTTTTAAGGAATTTAAAATTTAAACAATTTAAATTATTCATTTGAAATTCATTCGTTTTTAATTTCTTTTGTTTGGATGGATTATTAAAATTATTCATTTTTAAATTTTGGGGGTCATTTTTTAAAAATTTAAAATATTTGGGTCAAATTTAAAATGTGAAAAACAAGGACTAAGTTGCAATTTTGAAATTTTAAAGGGACCAATTTTTAAAGTTTAAAAATTATCAAGGACTGGTTTATAATTTTTTGAAATTTTCAATGGTCAATTTTTAAATTTTAGAAAATATACAGGCCAACTTACAAATTTTAAAATAATAATAATATCCAATTTGGCATTCCCATTTATGGAGTATGAGAGGAATTTCAAATTCTTTGATTTTATGTGTAATTTTAAAATCATTAAATTTAACTTGGACAAAAACTTCAGAGATTTTCATCATTTTTATAATTATTCATATTTTTATTCAAACAATAAATGGGTTAGTACCTCGCCACATTGTCAAATTGGCTATTTTTTAAAAATCCCCCTGTAAAAAAGTTTGAATGCCCTTTCTGCCACATGAAGATTCCACTGTTTAGCCAATCGTCCAAAATAATGACATGACAAGGTTATTTTTTCAAAAATCGTCAATTTGTCCGAGGGAAAAATATGTATTAACTTTTATAAATGACATGATATTTAATAGGTTATTGATGGGAGAATTCCTTGAGGGGGCAAAACAGGAGAATCATCATAAGGCAGGTAGGAAATCCAAACTTCTTTTTACAATGGGTTTTTCAAAAATCGTCAATTTGTCAGCAGGCAAAATAGATATTAACCCATAATAAATATTTTCCAAATCATTTAAATTGCCTCAAAATATTAATTTCCCTCATTAAAAGGCCTCATTGAGACACAATTAAAGAGCGTGTTCTTGGAATTTGGGAAACTCTTGAAGATATCAATGTGTTAACCTGGAAATTTTAGATGAAGGAAACTTAACAAAAAGTGGTAATAACTACGTTAAAAATGCTAAGTGTCATGAGTTTCGACCAAAACTTCGACATACTAGCTATGTCGACTAAGATGTTTCGATTAACCTGTCAGATGAGTCAAAGTGAAGGCTGGTTTGGAGGAGTCTCAGGAACAGATCCACAAGATTAGAATCACTCTCTTTCACAAAACAGACCTTCGACCAGTGTCGAAGATATTCTTAAGTCTAAAGACTATGTGATATGAAGATGTCTCAACACTATGTGAGTTGATTAAGGACTCTCGATAGTGGCAATTAAGAGGGTCAAAGCAGTTATCGACATAATTATCAGCATAGTGGTTGATTTTCAGCAGTTTTGTCCTTGAAGACGCGTGAAAGCAAAATTGAGTAATGAATCCCACGCAGTGGGATACGTGTCAGATCATTATGATTTATCCATTGTCAATAATTACTATTGTATTATTGTATAAGTTAATCTCAGTGTATGAGATCAAGGTCACAACTTTTCATTAATTCTCTATAGAACTAGAGTATCTAGGTCACAGAGAGAAACAGTTTGTGACAAATGTGAGTCTGCATCCATTCTTTAAACTTTTTGTAAATCTTTTGTATTTGAAGCATTTACTTTAATGTCATTTATCCTCTTTACTGTTTGTTATCTTTACCCGAAGCATATTGTTTGCATCCAGTTTATCTTTATTCAAGCATTTAAATTTCAATCACACACACTTGTATTTGCAACCTTTTGCATATATTATCTTTGTGATTTTTTGAATTAATATTTTAAGTGAATTAAACTCGTGATTGTTTACTAAATTCACCAGTAAACAAATTGACACGCCCAGTGGGACCATTTTGTGTGGGATTTTTAAAACTTTTGCAGAAAAGTAGTGTGTCTTTTATATAGTTTATTTGTGTTTTCATATGAAATGTCTTTATTTGTTTATTATTATGCGTCTAAGGAGTGGTAAGAAACTTCCAGAAATGACTCGTCCAACTAAGAATTCAATTCCCCCTCAGAGTAATGCTCTTAACCTAAAAGAACAATCAATATATTCGACAATTGGCAATACAGGAACTTCAACCACTATTATTGAAAATCTTACGGTTATAAGCCAGAAAACAACGTCGATTGTATCACCCGAAATGGTTGTATCCTTACCACAATAACGAGTGAGCCCACCACCCCTAGGGCTACACCAAGTATGGGCCAAAGACCTCATTTCCCATTGAATTTTACATTACCCCCAAGTGGTAGGGAACAGACTTATGACATGCCAACTACGATGATGGAAAGCTTACACCCTAGTCCATCTACGTATACAGATAGCGCAATGGATATTGCATCCCTTATCAACTCATACTTAGCATCAGAGTCTTCAATTAATAACCTTGGTCGAATGGCATAACCTCTAGGAGGGCTAGGCCATATTCCTCCAAGTATGTCATCCTTAACCAATAATATTCTCCAGTAAGTGTGACAATAAATGAATGAGAGTAATCGCGAGATGGTTAACATACTTACACATTAAATATGCATATTGTTCGATCCTCTGATTTAGAACATTAATCATAGTTACCAACAATTGGCACAATAATTGGTCGAATTGCTGACTTCTTTGGTGCTCCTCAGACACTTATTCAGTAGATGCCAAACAACCAGATACCACAACAGGAAATACATGTCAAAACACCCATACCATGGGTAGTCGAAGGCAACACTGGTAAAAATGGCCATGAGGTGGTAATGGTGCATAGAAATCAAGATGTTTACCAAGTAGTTAGAAATGTCCAACAAAACAATTTTAGGGGCATAACAACATAACTAGTGTGGTCGAACAGATATTGGCTCATAATGGCCTTAATGTTGGTCTCCACATACCAAATTTTGTGTCAGCACTGTCTGAATATGTGTTGCAGACTGAGTTACCTAGGAGTTGGAAAATACCAAAGTTTACTAAGTTTGAAGGGGATTGTTAGCCTGAATTTTATTTGGGAAAAAGTCCAGTTAAATGTTGCATTTGGAAAATTTTAAATGTTACATTAATTGACACAAGTCTCCAAGAACGAATACGTCAACTAGAACGTTTCAACTAGCATATTGAAATATGGTTTGGAAGAATCTCAAGAGCATATCTTGAAACATGGTTTGGAGGAGTCTCGGGAACATATCTAATTGTTCCTTCTACACCGTGTCAAAGTCGAAGCGTTCGACGGACTCCAAAGACTTATAAGATTTTAGAAATCAAAGACTTGAGAAGGTTTTTAGAACTTTCAGCAACCACCCTCAATGAGCAATCAATTATTAGTTGCTAAGAGCAGTTATGAACATGGGATAATGGTTTTCAGTAGTTTCTAAGTTCTGACAATGTGGCAGTGCTTTAGAAGACTAAGTTGCATGTTCTTGAAGACGTGTCTATTTTCTAAAAATAAGCTATCGAATATGGTTATCTTTAGTTGTCTGTGTGTATAGCAGATTCATACATTATAATTAAGGTCGCAAAATTCATATAATTTCTCTATAGTATTTGAGTACTCGAGTTAAAGAGCGAAACAGTTTGTAAGTATGCGTCCCTTTTCTTTATTTGTCTTTATGTTTCCTTAATTGAAACTCATTTTTCTAGTCTTGTCATTTACTATTCTTGTCATTTATTATGTTTCGTTTAATGTCATTTATTGTAGTCTACTTTTGTTTAATTCAAGCTTTTGCGTCTATAAAGTTTGTCTTCACTTTGTCTGCATACAGACTTTCATAGTCACTTCACACACATACTTTCTTGTACACGTGTTTTGCACAGATTTCTTCCGAGATTTTTCGAGTTAATCTCACAGACTATTTAAACTTGTGATTGTTTGTTAAAAACACATGCAAACAGGGACACCAACGAATCTACAGTCTAGCATGTTGCTCGATATCAGTCAGAGGCAGGGGACTTATCCAATAACAAAAATTTGAAAATGAAATATTTCCCCAATTCATTGATCAAGAATATCTTCACATGGTTCACCACCCTTCCCTCAAACTCCATACACAAATGGAGTAAGCTAGAAATGACTTTCCATGAACAGTTTTACATGGGTCAACCAAAGATTAACCTCAAGGAATTAGTCTGTGTAAGGCGAAAGGTGGTTGAATCAATAGATGACTACCTCAATAGGTTTAGGATAATGAAGTCAAGGTGTTTTACCCAAGTGCCTGAACATGAGTTAGTCAAACTAGTCACAGGGGGTGTGGACTATTTCATTAGGAAAATGTTGAATACCCAATACCTGAGGGATATAACCCAACTACCAGACACAGTTTGACAGGTCGAACAATTGAAAGCTAAGAAGGCCAGGTCAAGTAAGTATAATAAAAAAGAAAAAGTTGCATATGTAAAGGTAGATAAAATTGAACAAGTATCTGACATTGAATGTGATTATATCGAAGAGAGTGAGGTTAACCTGGAAAAATAAAAACCATGACTTTCTTATGTGTGTAAGGTGTTGAAACCTTTAGATGGGAAAAATCATGTTGAACCTACCAAAAATGAGAAATTTGTCACAAAAACATACACATTTGATATAACTAAGTGTGACGAAATATTTGACTTGTTAGTGAAATTCTGGTATCAGACGTGTGATGTTAAGGTGCGATGTCACAACAACACACTCTGCAAATGGACAGTAATAACAGTAACAAATCAACACAAAGAATTGTTCACCCAGTTCGGTCTAACTACCTACTTCTGGGGGTTACCAAGCCAGGGATGAAATTCACTACTTGTAGAATTAATTTACAGACTCAACAACCCAGTTGACAATCTCCTAAACTTAATTCCTACTAGTGACTTTCTACCTAAGAAACCACTTAGATATGAGAACGCTACTCAATCCCTAAAACACTTCAGTGAGATAATTCTAAGATCACACACTTTGAATATCACTACTTGATTCTGCTTCACAACTTTGATCAAGAACACCTCAAAACAATAATACTGATTCACACTAGAATGGTTTACAAATTATACACGAAGACACAAACGACAATCAGTCTTTAGCTCTCTTTCTTCGTCACTTTTCTTTAGCACTGGTGCGCTTTATATAGCTCCTTGAATTGGACTTGGACCTGCTACAATATCTGACCTGATTTGTTATTTAAAACTGAATATTTAAAACAGATTTTCTCCTAAAATCTTTTTAAATCTTCAACCTTTTAAATCTCCTACAAATCTGCACCAGATCTCCTATGCAGCAGAGAATATCTAACCCAAGATATTCGCAACCAATGAGACAACTTGCTCTCCACACTTCCAGCTAACACGCAAACCCTAACAACATCACAACCTGATGTTATTAATTCTGCAGATCTAATGTCACAACATCGCCATGTGACATCAGACATCCAACTTCAGCAATTTAAATACTTAACACAGCCCAGTGTTAAGACTCAATGTTGCAACATCAGCACCTTGACATCAACATTGAATATACTTTATTTTACTAAAATTCCAGCCAATCCAAGAACTAACAATCGCCCCCTTTGGCTAATTTTAGCTAAAACAATCTCTGCACTTTGCACCTTCAGAGACTTCAGCAGCGAAAAAACTCTACACTCTGCACCTTCAGAGACTTCAGCAGCGGAAAAACTTCAATGATTTTGAAACTCCAAGCAGCATCAGCAAAACAGCTACAATCTTCAACCAGAGCTGCACATATTTCAACATTAGCAACATCTTCAATTCACTTCAGCATCCAGCAGCAGCATCATAACAATGTTGCTCCCCCTCAAACATGAACCAGCTAAGCCAGTTGATCACGCATTTCAGTAATTACTCATTACTCCCCCTTAATTTCTGCACTCGTGCATCACATCACTTTAGCCTCATTTGACATTCTTAGATACTCTTTACTCTCTTGGCTATTTCTCCCCCTTTTTAGCCACAATTTGACAACCTTCACCTGGCAGTTGACTAAACATTTTCAAAAATAACTCCAACTGCCCACAACCCTTTCTAGCACATTTAGTCTTCATAAATGCAGATTCCCAATTTGCTTCTTAACCTTTCAAATTGGTTTGCATCTAAGGCTTTAGTGAATATGTCAGCCAACTGTTTATCTGTGGCTACATGCTCCAATGTAACAATTTTGTCTTCAACCAATTCCCTTATGAAATGATGTCTTATGTCTATGTGTTTTGTCCTACTATGCTGTATAGGATTTTTAGATATATTAATGGCACTCAAATTATCACAGTATAGTGTCACAACATCTTGTTTGACATTGTATTCACTCAACATCTGCTTCATCCAGACCAGCTGAGAGCAACTACTTCCTGCTGCTATATACTCAACTTCAGCAGTTGAGATAGATACACAATTCTGCTTCTTACTGAACCAGGAAATCAGATTATTCCCTAGAAAGAAACAGCCTCCTGAAGTGCTTTTCCTATCATCTGCACTTCCAGCCCAATCAGCATCACAGTATCCTCTTAAATCAGTCCCAGAATCATGATTATATAGCATCCCATAGTCACTTGTGCCATTCACATATTTCATAATCCTCTTCACTTGATTCAAGTGACTCACCTTAGGATCAGATTGATATCTGGCACACACTCCAACAACAAAGGAAATGTCAGGTCTGCTTGCTGTGAGATACAGTAGACTCCCAATCATACTTCTGTACAAGCTTTGGTCCACACTCACTCCATTTTCATCCTTGGATAACTTCAAATGAGTAGGAGCAGGTGTCCTTTTGTGATTGGCATTATCCAGACCAAATTTATTTACTATGCTCTTAGCATATTTGCTTTGGGAAATAAAGATGGAATCCTCCATTTGTCTGACTTGTAGTCCAAGAAAGTAGCTAAGTTCTCAAACCAAAGTCATTTCAAATTCAGATTGCATTTGTTGAACAAACTGTTTCACCATATCATCTGACATTCCCCCAAATACAATGTCATCCACATAGATTTGGGCTACCATTAATTTTCCGCCTTCTTCCATGACAAACAAAGTTTTGTCAATCCCTCCTTTTCTATATCCATTTGCCGCTAAGAATTCTGTCAACCTCTCATACCAGGCCCTTGGAGCTTGTTTCAATCCATACAGAGCTTTCCTCAGTTTGAACACATGATTGGGGAAGTTTGAATCAGTGAATCCTTTAGGTTGGTCTACATAGACTTCTTCAATCATATAGCCATTCAGAAAAGCACTTTTTACGTCCATTTAGAACAGCTTGAATCTTAGGTTACAAGCCACACCCAAGAGTAGTCTGATAGACTCCAGTCTTGCCACAGGAGCAAAGGTCTCATCATAATTGATTCCTTCGACCTGAGCGTATCCTTGAGCAACTAGTGTGGCCTTGTTTCTGGTGACCTCTTCTTGTTCATCAGATTTATTCTTGTAGACCCACTTGGTCCCAATCACATTAACTCCATCAGGCCTAGGAACAAGCTCCCATACTTCATTCCTCTTGAACTGCTCCAGCTCTTCATGCATTGCATTTATCCAAAACTCATCAGTCAATACTTCCTTGACATTTTTTGGCTCAATTTTGGAGACAAAGCATGGACTTGCTATAACATCTCTTGACCTAGTCCTTACTCCAGAGTTTGGATCACCTATAATGAGCTCCTTTGGGTGGTCCTTCTGCACTCTGATGGAGGGATCCTTATGAGGTTGCTCAGCTTCAGGCTCAGCAGCAGCAACACTAGGAGTTTGGTTTCTGTCTTCAGCTTCTGGTGCAACTTCACCAACTGATGTCTCAACAGCATCTGGGACATCATCATCTTCCAGCTTGTCACTGTCATCAATCACCACATTGATTGACTCCATCATCACCTTAGTTCTAGAGTTGAACACCCTATATGCTCTGCTATTAGTAAAGTATCCCAAAAATATTCCTTCATCACTTTTGGAATCCAATTTTCTTCTCTGCTCTCTATCAGCCAGAATATAGCATCTACTTCCAAAAACATGGAAGTACTTAACATTAGGTTTTCTTCCCTTCCATAGTTCATACAGAGTGGATGAAGTGCCTCTTCTTAGGGTAACCCTGTTGTGAATGTAGCAGGCAGTGTTCATGGCTTCAGCCCAGAAATGATAAGGAAGTTTCTTGGCATGAATCATAGCTCTAGCCGACTCTTGGATAGTTCTGTTCTTCCTCTCAACAACTCCATTTTGCTGAGGGGTGATAGGCGATGAAAACTCATGACTTATACCTTCAGCAGAGCAAAATTCTTCAAACTTGCTATTCTCAAACTCTCTTCCATGATCACTTCTTATTCTGATAACCTTACTCTCCTTTTCTCTTTGGAGTCTTTGACAAAGCTCTTTAAAGACATCAAACACTTCTGATTTGTCTTTGATGAAGTTAACCCAGGTGTATCTTGAATAGTCATCCACAACTACATAAGCATATTTCTTTCCACCCAGACTTTCAACTTGCATAGGTCTCATCAAGTCCATATGAAGAATTTCCAATACCTTGGAGGTGGTGTCATGTTGAAGCTTCGGATGAGACATCTTCGTCTGCTTTCCTTTTTGACAGTCTCCACACACCTTTCCTTCCTCAATACTAAGTTTGGAAATCCCTCTGACTGCTTCTGAGGAGATAATTCTCTTCATTCCCTTTAGGTGAAGATGTCCCAACTTCTGATGCCAGATTTTGACATCATCTTCTTTAGCAAGCACACACGTGGAAGAAATTGAGTTTTGAGGCACCCAAAGATAACAGTTGTCCTTAAATCTAGCCCCCTTCATAATGACTTCTCCTTTATCATGTTTGACCATACATTCAGACTTTGTGAAGTCTACTTTGAATCCTTGATCACAAAGTTGATTAATACTAATCAAGTTTGTTGTTAGTCCTTTAACAAGAAGAACATTCTCCAGCCTGGGAGCACTAACACAGTTTAGTTTACCAATCCTCTTTATCTCTCCTTTGATCCCATCACCAAATGTAACATAGCCAGAAGACTGAAGTTTCACATCTACAAGCAGATTCTTTACTCCAGTCATGTGTCTTGAACACCCATTGTCAAAATACCAGTCTTCTTTGGTAGAAACCCTTAAGGAAGTGTGAGCTATCAAGCTGGTAACTTTAGGAACCCATTGCTTCACCACCTTAGGCCTGGCCTCTTTCTGTCTGGGTTGAGGAGCATAATTTGGATAACCGTGAAGCTTAAAGCACGAGGACTGCATATGTCCAATCCTGCCACAATAGAAGCATCTGACTCTGTCGTCTCTAAAGTGGTTAAATCTTCTTCCACTTTGATAATGTTGTGGCTGCCACCCATAATGTTGTCTCCTTATTCCATAGTTGGATTGTCTTCTTCTGTACTGAGGATGCTGTCTCTTAGGTTGTCTCCTATGGTGATGAGGCTTCCTTCTTCCATAGTAATGAGGCACAACATTGTTGTATTCATTTCCATGCCAGTTACCCTGATGATGAAACCTGTTCTGATTGGACCCAACAGCCTCCATGCTCTTGTGATATTGGGGAGGCATATACTGACTGACTCCTTGGGGCTGCATCTTCCTCTGATGGGAATCATTCTTCTTCTCAACATTCTGGGGCTGGACAACTTTCTTTGGTGTAGGACCCTGTCTCTTAGGTTGATGTTGAGACAATGGTTGAGACATCTCTTTCTTTGTTCCTGAAGTGCTTGCAACATATCCTATACCTGATTTATCACCAGCAGCTTTCTCTGTCTGAAGAATCTTATCAAGAGTAGTTGTACCACTGTTCATCATCCTAACGGATTTTGTCATCTGATCCAGTTGAGACTTAACTAGTACAACTTCATTTTCCAGATCAACTTTTTCATTTTCAAGCTGAGCAATCTGTTGCTTGTGACACTTGTTTTCTTGACAAATCTCAACACTTCTTAAACACAGCTCTTGATAAGTAGATGCTAACTCCTCATAAGTTATTTCTCCATCACTATCATCATCAGACACAACAGTTCCCGTTAAGGCTCTAACATGCCTTGCTGACTCACCTTCACTTTCACTATCAGATTCAGACCAGGAAACTGACATGCCCTTCTTCTGCTTCTTCAAGAATGTGGGACATTCTTTCTTGACATGTCCATACCCTTCACATTCAAAGCACTGAACACCTTTATCCTGGGCAGTCTTCTCTTCATCTTTCTCTTTTGGCTTGCCGATGTCAGAAGAGATGTTCTTGACACTAGGCTTGTAGTTATTGTTCCACCTTTTTAACACTTTGTTGAACTGCCTTCCCAACATAGCAATGGCTTGAGACAAATCTTCCTGAGAATCATCATTTTTTACTTCCTTAGCTTCTGCAGGAGTGGAGACCAAAGCAATACCCTTGGGCTTCTTTTCTGGTTCTTCTTCATTCAAACCAAGCTTAAACGTTTGAAGAGATCCAATGAGCTCATCAACTCTCATCTTGCTGATGTCTTGAGCTTCTTCAATAGCAGTCACCTTCATCTTGTACCTCTTAGGAAGGGACCTAAGAATCTTCCTTACAAGCTTTTCTTCTGACATTTTCTCTCCAAGAGCACTAGATGCATTGGCCAGCTCAAGAACACTCATGTGGAAGTCATGAATAGTCTCATCTTCCTTAATCTTCAGACTTTCAAACTTTGATGTTAGAAGCTGAAGTCTAGACATCTTCACTCTAGACGTTCCTTCATGTGTAGCCTTCAAAATATCCCACGCTTCCTTAGCAACTTCACAGGTATTGATTAACCTGAAGATATTCTTATCCACTCCATTGAAAATTGCATTTAGAGCTTTGGAATTTCCAAGGGCAAGCTCATCTTCTTCCTTTGTCCATTCTTCTTCAGGTTTTGGCTTTGAGGTGCCTTCTTTATCTTTGCCAGCATCATCTTTCTCACACACAACAGGTGCTTTCCACTCTTTAATAATAGCCTTCCAAGCCCTGCTGTCCAAGGATTTTAAAAAAGTGGTCATCCTTGGCTTCCAATAGTCATAATTGGATCCATCCAAAATAGGGGGTCTGTTGACGAATCCTCCAACTTCTTTGTCCATCTTTACACCAGAAAGTAACTTCCCTAGATCTCACCCAGAGACAGACAAGATGCCTGCTCTGATACCAATTGAAATTCTGGTATCAGACGTGTGATGTTAAGGTGCGATGTCACAACAACACACTCTGCAAATGGACAGTAATAACAGTAACAAATCAACACAAAGAATTGTTCACCCAATTCGGTCTAACTACCTACGTCTGGGGGCTACCAAGGCAGGGATGAAATTCACTACTTGTAGAATTAATTTACAGACTCAACAACCCAGTTGACAATCTCCTAAACTTAATTCCTACTAGTGACTTTCTACCTAAGAAACCACTTAGATATGAGAACACTACTCAATCCCTAAAACACTTCAGTGAGATAATTCTAAGATCACACACTTTGAATATCACTACTTGATTCTGCTTCACAGCTTTGATCAAGAACACCTCAAAACAATAATACCGATTCACACTAGAATGGTTTACAAATTATACACGAAGACACAAACGACAATCAGTCTTTAGCTCTCTTTCTTCGTCACTTTTCTTTAGCACTGGTGCGCTTTATATAGCTCCTTGAATTGGACTTGGACCTGCTACAATATCTGACCTGATTTGTTATTTAAAACTGAATATTTAAAACAGATTTTCTCCTAAAATCTTTTTAAATCTTCAACCTTTTAAATCTCCTACAAATCTGCACCAGATCTCCTATGCAGCAGAGAATATCTAACCCAAGATATTCGCAACCAATGAGACAGCTTGCTCTCCACAATTCCAGCTAACACGCAAACCCTAACAACATCACAACCTGATGTTATTAATTCTGCAGATCTAATGTCACAACATCGCCATGTGACATCAGACATCCAACTTCAGCAATTTAAATACTTAACACAGCCCAGTGTTAAGACTCAATGTTGCAACATCAGCACCTTGACATCAACATTGAATATACTTTGTTTTACCAAAATTCCAGCTAATCCAAGAACTAACAGTTAGTTTCTGATGGCCAAATTGTAGTCTTTAAAGGACTCAAAACACTGCCATTAGAACAAAGAAAAAAAGGTTTTGTAAATTCCATAATTTTCTTGGTCACAAGACTTCTCAATGTATCATTTTTAGGGAATCGGTACAGAACGCTCTGAAGGAAGGAAGACTCAAGTTTGTTGAAAATCAAAAGCCCCTAGAAGAAAGATGATTCAGACCCCAAGGCAGAATAAGCCATCTTTGTCGAGCCTGTGGAGGAATTGATGGTTTATGTCACTGAAAGCCTCGACACCAAAACTAATAAGGTGAACATGCTCGGCTATAACAAGCAGATAAAGGTGGTCTATCCTAGGGCTGAAAAAGTGTTGATAGATTTCTTGAACAAGTGTAAGCTTAAGGATTCTGAAGTCATACTTTGTCCCAGTTGCAGCGCAGGTTTCGAAAAAGAAGTTTCCAAAGAGGTGAAGAAGATCAGACCTCACACTCACCAACTTAAGAGATTTGGTAAACAAGACAAGCAAGGAAAGTTTGTCTTCGACAATAGGTAAAACCCTCACAAAGTACAATAAAGCAGGACTTATGTCACACCAGAAAATGCTCCCTTAGGCGAATGGGTTAGACCTGCAAGAAAAACAGACAATAATCAACACAAATGGTGATCAATTGAAGTTGGCACATGATCATTGTACCAAGACAACTCAAAGGTGTCTAATAAGTATTCTTATACTTATAAGAACTACCCGAGCAAGAATCTTATGACCAGGACATAGTGGAGACATCAGCATAAGAAAAAGGCTGCCTTTGAAGCAGAAAGTTCAAGCAAGAATAATAGTGTTCAGATCACTGATGAAGGTAAGTCAAGCAAAAGGCATATGAAACAAAGGTTGTTTCCTCCTTTGCCACCTGTGGCGAAGCCCAAGAAAAATAGACCATACTTGACCAAGATGAAGACATGGACATTGATGATTTTGATTTTGGCTCAAAACCTGAGCTAGATATAATAAGTAACCTAATATCAGTTTTACCAATCAAATATGATACGGTCACTGAGGTGATCGAACAAGAAGACAATGAATTGGCGAAGCACAAACCCAAACCCTTGTGTTATTATGCAATGAAAGATGGTTTTGTTGATGAAAACAGTGACATATTTGAACGAGCTAATATGACAGTGCAACAACATTTGAAGTCATTGTTCATAAGGGTCATGGTCAAGAATGTGGGCATAAACAAAGTTCTAGTTGACGGTGGAGCATGTATCAACATAATGTCACACTCCTTACTCAGGAAGATTGGCAAGTTCGACACAGACCTGAAACCTCACAACATAGTTCTATTAAACTATGAAAGGAAGACGAGTAAAACTCTAGGGGTTATACATGTAGATGTTGTTGTAGGAACAACATCTAAACCCACTTTATTTGTGGTTGTCCCCACAAAGGCAAACTACAACCTACTCCTAGGTCGAGAATGGATCCATAAGGTTTGAGTTGTCCCTTCGACTATTCCTAGGTCGAGAATGGATCCATAAGGTTTGAGTTGTCCCTTCGACTATGCACCATAGAATCACCATTTGAAAATCTGATATTGTAAAGAATATCAAGTAGATCAAAATTATTTTTTAGTTGATGTGAACCATATACACAAAAATAACTTTGATAAACAATTGACAAACATTTCGTCATTGGTGGACACACTTGCTCGAATTTCAGCCTATGTGGCTAAAAATTGCATCCCATGTAATCAAATTGCAGGGATATGTCTACCTATTCAATCAAATTGCATCCCACTAATGAACTTATGTGGGAATATGAGACCATTGGTGGACACACTTGCTCAAATTTCAGCCTATGTGGCTGAAAATAAGATAAGAGCAGCCTTAGAGGCTGAATCCCAACAAGAGGTGGTTGTCGAAGCCACAACAATTGAAACCATTAAAACAATGAAATCTGGCCAAATGAGTCTTTGGAGTTTGAGAAAGACCCTTTAACTTCAACCTGGCAGAATGAATGTCTCTACAAATTTAAAGTTAAAGCAGAAAATTAGTTCAGTTAAACCTAGCAGACCTGTATATAGCTCTGCACTATGTAATTCAATTACCAACAGAAATGAAAAATAAATTGTAACAGAAAGAGAATGAATGTCTCTGCAAAGTTAAGGCAGAATTAGTTTCTCAACACCTATGTTTTGAAGAGGAGGATGGACGCCCAGCTCAATCAGAATTACTCAATCCACGCAATTTTATTAGATTTGGGCGTATACAAAATGGATTGAATAACTCCCCCATTTATTAATATTTTGAGTAAATCTGAAACTATCAAAATGGAATTTGGAATTAATGTGATCTTCAGTCAAATCAAGGTAACACAATTTTACCGTTGTCCAAGAATAAAAGAAAAGATTGAAAGCGGAGACCCCAATAAAGATATTCAACAAATTCATTAGTGACAAATTGTCAACAGATTTTATACATACCATAATGAGAGGGTGGCTAGCACACGCCCATTGTTTGCAAGAACTGATAACATTACAATGAAATATAAACATAATTTGGGTTAACTAAGAATAAATTAAGGTATACTGGAAGGTATATGTCCAACGACCTGATATAGATGAGGGACAAATTGGTGAATCAAAACCTAAAAACCTAGGCTGATAAAATTACAAATAGAAAGAACTATGCTACATAATTAATACAATAAATCTCATCGTTGGGCCTGATCGGCAGTGTGGTTGCTAGTTGCAGATGAGGATGGCGCCTTACCATTCAAGACTCCGTTGTCCATAGGCGGAGAAGATCCCCACTTACCCTCTGATTCACTTGGTTCTATCACTTTGACAGACCCGTCACTCAACCCAACGGCAAACTGGTTAGGTTCTAGTGGATGAGCCGCAATCACAAGAGGATACACAGCTTGGCTTCTGCAATACACAACACCAGCAACTGTTAAGCTTGAAGCTCATAAACATAAACTTTGCTGTCTATCTATCTTAAGATAGGTTTCCCCTTATTACACCAACAGACGTTCGCGCATTTGTTTTCTGTTTTTTTGTCCCTTCCAAATCCATGCAAGAGCACAGGATCTTTACTAGTTAGTAGTTACAAATAACAAATCACCACTCACCCTAACCCAAGCAAGAATGTTTGTTATCCACAAAAAAGGCATAGTATAGTTGATCTTTGAATTGGAATTATTATTACAGAGTGCATTCCACTAAGCTGAAACTTACCTATTTAAGGCGGCTGATGACAAGCATATTGATGGGGCAATACGACATCTTAGTTTCAAGCTCTCCGCATCAAAAACCCCAATGTTTGCATCACAGAATGAAGCAAATATTAACTGACTGTTGCAGGAATACGCCGCATATGATATGGGAGCAGGCAGAACATCTTGGGGAATCCACTGCAGCAAAAGAATTTATGAGCATATCTCAGTTCCAATTTTGTCAGCAACCAGCAGTTCTCTACGAATATGTAGAGAAAAATCTTACCTGCCGAATGCGTTCCATCTTGGAGGCATCATATATTGCTAATTGAGTCTCATGGACTACCAATAAGCGAAGTTGGTCAGAATGGAACTGAACACGTGTATCACCAACAGATGGCTTTCCCGCAGGTAGTTGAATTGGGATTGATTTTCTTTTCTCCCATGTATCAATGCTCCATACACACAGCTGTACAACATGTAGAAATTCTTAAAACAAAAGAAAGGCAAAAACATTGAGCAAAACAAAAGGCCACATTTCCTAATGGGAGAACAATGCAATAGATAAAAATGGTGGAGGCACAAATTTGTAAAAGGAACTTCAACTTAAGCACCACAGAGAAGAAGAGTATAAAGCCAAATAAAAATCCAAAAAACATAAGTGCAACAGAGAAGAAGAGTATAAAGCCAAATAAAAATCCAAAAAACATAAGTGCAACAATCTAGCAACTCAAGAGTACGTACACCACTCATCATTCAGAACTCTCCAACCTTTTCTCGCCTAATCATATAAATTCTTATAGGATAGATATTTAGAATTGAATAAGAAAATAGGTAGAGTCAAAGAAAACCAAAAATGAGAAAAATATTTTGAATAACAATAATTCCAATGAAGCATACCCTTTTTATTTTTATTTTTATTATCTAATAGTCCAGAATTTGCAAGCAATATATACAGTCTATAAAATGAAAAGTATAACAAGCAAAAGAAGGACAAGTACAAACAATGGGAAGTAGGATAACCAACAAAACGTTCTCCAAAACAAATTATTAGGCACTAAACTGATTTACATAAAAGATTTCTCGTGCCACTCAGAATCTTGTCAGAAAGGAGCCTGGCTAAAGGACTTACGTGAGCATCAGCACCAGATGAAACCAGTATGTTAAGATTGGTTGAAAAGGCTAAACCAGTAATTCGTCTTTGGTGACCCTTCAATTTTGATTTCACCTGGAAAATACCCCCCAAAAGCAAGAGAAAAAAATGCTTGTGGAGATAAGTTTTTTAAAAAATAATGTAATTGTTAAAATAAAAATTAGCAAAAGCGGGTAATCACCTCATCCACTCTGACATTATAGATATGAATGGTTGAATCCTCCATCCCAATGGATATAATGTTGTTATCTTGGGGATGGAATGCAAGGAAGGTAGAGGCAGGAGGTGGTGACATGAATGTTGTCATTACCTAAAAAAAGGAAGACTATCAGTAGCCAATAAACTTGTTGCTTAATTGAATATCGGGCTGTATATCCGGATACACACCTTGAATGTCATCATGTTAAACAGTGAAACTTTTCCACCACATGCAGACATTACATATGAGTCATTTTTTGAGAGTGCAATGCAAGGGACTGCTTCTTCAAGGTTGACACCCGCAATATCATTAGTCATAAGAAGACCACTGTTGGGTTGCCAACGTTGTGGAACAACACTGGCAGTTGCCTGTAATCACGTGAACTTCAGACTTATGCTCTCTATTGAAAGGTAAAAGGCTAACAAATAGTATAAAGAGAAAAAAAAGGATTGAACAAAGAAATACATAAAGTAATTTATTTGCTTAAGACAACCTTCCCAGTAGGATTCTGTTCATTGCGAGCCCATTTCCAAAGCTTCTGAACGCCATTTGAACCAAGGGCCAAAACACCAACAGCAGAATTTGTATATAGAAGTCGTACAACCTATATATCAATCAGTACATTAAATTAATGCATAGAAGAATACAAAATTTGTAATAGACTGATGGTAATCTCATAAATTCAGCAGTATACAGACCTTGCTGAAAGAGTCTGTGTTGTCAGGCAAGGTAACTGATCGGCATTGGACAGGATCCAGAATTTCAGACAATTGCCATGGTTTAGTTCTATCAGATGCATCTTCCACAGTTCTTGATTTCTCTACACTTCGACTCATGGGATCAACTCCATTCTTGATTGAAAAAGCCAAAATCATTCCATATGATACAAATAAGTATTATGTTACAGTAAATAATTCATGAGTAACTTAAAAGGGATAAATGACAGCTAACAAAGTTGATCCCATAGGAAAACAAACACCAGATTATAAAGTAAAATAGATTCATGTAGACCTTTTGGATCTAACAGTAAGCTTATAATATAAGGCTCCCCATAAAGTGGAAAGCAGACGTATTAAATTGTTCGTCCTTTATAGTATGCAAGGGTATGCTAAGCAAACTACTCCCTCCGTCTCATAAAAAGTGTCTCATTTGCACTTTTTCTTTGTCTCAAAATAATTGTCCATTTACATTACCAATGTTGTAATTATTATTATTTTTCCACTACTATACCCCTATTCATTAAATTTTACTTTATTCAACTACTTTATCAACTACATTTAATAGGGATATTTTCGTAAATGACATTAACTTTTTCACTACAACCAACACATCTAATCATTTTCTTAAGAACCGCGCATTGCTCAAATAGGACACTTTTTATGAGACGGAGGGAGTATATAAGAAAGAATAAACAGACCAAAATAGTCTACATGCAGTATGCAAGTGTGTATACTGTGTGCAAAAATGAATATATCAGTGTCATCATGCTAGCATCAAAATATAGATGTAATTTACAAGGTCAGGTTCATACGAGAATTGGAGGCGGCCTGACAGGAGAGCTTCTTTCCACTTTACAGCTGACCGGATTAACATTAACAGTAGAAGAGCCAGATACCTGTAAAGCATAAACAAAATGGACTGTACACATTTTGATCTTAACTTAAGGAACCACTCAAAAGTTTAAAGAACTATATAGTCTATATTACTACCTTGATTGCAGCAGATTCAATGGGTGACCTCAATGCTTCAAATGCTGGAGTTTCAATTGTTCTTAAGGATCTAAGACCAGTAGCATTTGCCAGTATTTTGAATCCATTATCCACAGTAGTGACTGCAAGAATATTTCCTTCCTTATTGAATTTCAAACGTGGAAGGCCCTGAACAGATTCATACAGTCAGATAAGGGATGTTTTGTAAATTGTGGTTGTACTCCAGAAGACTTCAAACACTTAAACATTAAATCCTGACCTGTAATCCACCATCTGCATCAGTGCTTGTTAGAGGATTAATACTGTCCATGTCCCAAAACTTCACTTGGCCATCTTCACCAGCAACCAAAAAGCGGTTTTGGGTTGTGTCAAACTGCACAACACCAGTAGATTTCTTTCTGAATCCATTGTATGTTCTCTTAATGGCTCCTTCACTTTCATTCCATTCAACAAGGAAAGACTCTCCATCTTTACTTGTCCCACAAGAAAACAATCTGGGAAAGACGGGGAAATACATCGGCAGGCGTGATAAGACACTTTTAGAAAATAAACATGCCACTTAATGAATAATTACTCGTCAAAATCGAACCTACCTACTTCCGTCAGCACTGTAAAGCATTGTAGTACACCAATGACCAGGAGCATCATAGTCCACCCTAGAACCCATGTTATCATATAACCAGGCCTTTATTTTCCCATCAATGGCTGTTGAAAATATGAACTGCAAAGTTACATTAACAACCTTCAGTGTGTGTGTTTGTATGTAAGTACATATAGTTTGCAGGAAGATAGATAGTACAAATGCTGATGTAAAAGGGTCAATGTATGTGTGCAATAGGATGGGAGCTATACTTTTCTAAGAATACAATAACTGAAAGCCACCTGATAGAACACCATGGCCCAATAGGTTTGATGACTCATTTGTTGGGCCCAAGTCACACACCTCTCACATTTACAGGTTTTAGGTTGTAGAAGCTGAGGGATTAGGAGTTAGTACTACTCCTGATTTTTAGGGAATTTTCTGTTATAAAAAGGGGAGGGTAGGGAGTAATTCATTTGGAAAGTTTGTTAGAATCAGTTAGGAGAGACTCTCTCTCTCTGGCTTAGAAGCAATTCTGCTCTGATCTAGGACTTCTTGCAACTCTGGTGTCATTTCCTGTTTTCCTTTCCACTTTCCCACCATTGTAAAAGCTTTAAGCTCATTCATTTGCAGTAAAAAATACAGTGTTTAACTTATTTTACTGAGTTCTATCACCACCATTATGAATATAATGCAAAAATAACTGTGCATACATATATATTAGCTCGTGAATTAGTAGTTCTTGTTGTTTTGTTGGTACCTTGTGTAGTTCCTATACCTCTTATGTTCCTTCGATTATTTACAACCGGTATTCAAACTCTTATTTTTTCTACTTTAGCTGCGGCTTATATAGATCTAACAAATTATAGTAAGTGAAATCTACATCCAACCTTTCAAAGAAAAAACATAAAAATTTAGAAGTGCCTCAATAATGATATCTACTTTATTACCTGAATGTTCTCTTTGTGATGAGGACAGATTGAATATACGGGTGCCTCATGCCCCTCAAAGGTAAATAGTCTCCGTCCATTTGCATCCCACACCTATTAAGACTTGAGAGTTTCGTCTTAAGAAAAATAGATAACTTTTTTCAACTGAAACTACAACAAGACAGTTACTAGATTTTATGCACCTTTATCAACTTATCATCTCCACAAGTTACAATGCACAACTGTTTATTTGGAAGAGCAAATGACAAATCATTCACACCACCAACATGGGCATCAACCTGCATCGACAAAAAAATGTAAACCAAACTGCATTCAAAATTTTGGCTTGTTTATTATGAGAAGAATGTCACCTCAATACGCTGGGCTAGCTCATTTGAGCCGGTGTATGCATATAAATGAATCAGATGTTTAGTAAATGCAACACCTAAAGCAAAGCAACCCATTAGATATTCTGCCAAAAGCTTCAAAATGGTTTCAAACATGTGAAGTTACATACCAACAAAACTTCCATCAGGGCTCCATGTGACACGACTAACAGAAATAGGAGCCTCCTTGGCTGCAGCTGCCTGCAAATTTATGAACTATAAATTCCAAAGGTTTTGAGTTTTCAATCATCAAGACTAATGGTCAAACATAACAATACAGTGGCCATTATAGCATACACTAGTTCAGATTGACAACAGACGATGCGATAGAACAAGAAATACTGCACTATATGAAACCTGAAATGGTAATGAGCACGCCGACACATCCCATATCTTGAACGGCTTTGAGACCAACCTTTCCCGTAAGCTGAGTTCCCAGAGGGTTATTTCACCATTATTAGAACCAACTGCTCATTCAGAATATACAGCGTTAGAAGAAAAAAAAAATTTTTTTGTTGGTATTTTAGCAACTGAGATATTAGTCATGTATTACACATGAAGCATTCATAATAAACAATACCAAGAAGTAAGGTGTGGTGCAAAGGATGAAAATCCATGCTTGTCACAGAGGATCCTTGATGCAAAGTCATAGCCACTGTTCTTGGGAGATCATCCAGTGACCAAGAGGTTTGTCGAGCCACAGGATAGGAAACCTGAAATTATATAAATGAACTAGTTACATGGGTCACCAACCATTACAAAATCAGAAACAACAAAAAAGTCTAGGCATCGTGAAATATGTGAATAAACATCTTAATTGAACAGAAATCAAACAAAATTACCTCCTCCACAGAATGAACGGGACGAAGCCTTTTCATTAACTGATCATGATCAGCATTTTGATAGTCAACAATCCCAGGAGTTGCCGGAGGTGTTCTAGGACGTTTCAAGATAGATACTGTTTCAAAAAGTATGAGTAGTGTTTAAGACATGACATCTTATAAAATTATTTAAGTGAAATTCCACATCAAGAAAATATTCTCCTGATCACTTAGCCATGTAAATACAATATTAATACATTTGTAAGAAAATAGGGAGTAATAGCATGCAACTTTCACGAGACTTGATAGAGTTTTGGGAGAGTGGGGGTGGGGGGTGTGAAATAGGGTAACCGCCCTTCTTTTGTTCTAAAAAAGGAATGATAGACCAAATGCTATTTTAACCTTGATTCTGAGGGACTGGTATGGTTGACGATGTGACAACAGCTGCTTGAACAGATGATGAAGCTGAGGCATTGGCCATCCAACCAGCCAGAGCATTAGCGTTAGCATTTGCAACGGCGGGAGGGAAGGGCTATAAAAATAAATAACAGAAAATTATCAGTTAATTAACGCGATAACATTTAGATTATTAATCAATTGGAAACATAAGTATCCGGTTGATTGAAAAGCAAGGTATCATACACCATGGACTCCAAGTGAAGTGTAAGCAGCAGGCTTTGCAACTGCAGAAATTGGAAGATTGACAGGTGTAGGTGCCAGTGGACCATTAGAAGGTGAACAAGTGTGATCTGTAAATAAAGTCTTTATATCTGGGTTTGGCCTTGGATTTTTACAAAGTTGGTGCTGCCAGTTCAGACTGCATTGATAAAGAGAGACAGACAGATTAACTGATAAAAAATTAGAAGGCAATGCATAACAAACTAATAACCCGAATTTACGATGAAATAGGTGCAGGAAAACTTTCAAATTCTTCTTATTTAACCAAATAAACTGACTGCATACAGTGAGCTAAGACCTCATGCAAAATTAGAATATGCTAGTTATACACATCGAAAAAAGAAAAAGCCATGTGATTTACTTTTCATTTGCCTCAGATCATAAAACATGTGATCCAAATAAAAGAGAGAACCAGTAGAAGGTTTTAACTTGCTTAATCATACCTCTGATTGATTAAAGTTCTCAGTCTTGATGACTTAAGGGTTGGGAAGGCAAGCTTATCACGGAAAAGAGGATTTGCCTCTATGAGTTTTTTGAGCTCTATCAACATAATACTTCGTGCAGTTTTGGTGTCCCCATATTTGGACAGCTGCTCGTTCTCCCTATCATATGAAACAAAATTCAACTCAGATGTCATGATTACCGCTTAATTAGTCTGAGCTGTGAATCAAGATTATTTGAGATGTGGTTCAGATGCACATTCCCATCAACTCAACAGATGAAACAAACATTAGATTACGTATTATAGATATTACCTGAAATTATTAAGAATTAACAGCTGCGTGATTTCTTTGTATAGCTCCTCGTTGAAGGTGGCGAACACTTTTAAGTCACCCACTAATATCTCTACAGCCTTTGGCTTGTCTTGCCTAAAATTCAAAAAAACACCAGAGACAAAACAAACATGAAATTTTATAACGAGTGAAAGTTCATTTAGAAAAAGACAGGGAACTTAAAAGAATACAAAGTTCCATATACCGATCAAGTGCTTCTAGGTATTTTTGCTTCCTAATTTCAAAGAATATTTTCATTGAGTATCTATTATCATCAACTTTGGTAAACCCTGATAAATACTTTTCAACTTCTTCCCATTCACCAGCCTGCACTTTTTCCTCAAAGTACTTCATGTTGAAAAAGAACCCTGATTCTTTCTCGAGCCTGCATACATGTAAGAGGCATTTAAAAGATTGAAACGAAACATCAAAGAGAAACCTAAAGACAATGAAACGACTGCTAGATGGAGGAAAAAAAAACTCATCCAGAGGTAAATTTATTTTTAAGTTCCGATTTCCAAAGTAAGAATATTATTTAATGACCTTGATTTGCTGAATAATGAAGGACTAAATACTACAAATTCAATTGCTGAGTTTGATTTTAAAAACAGTCATGGAACAGGATAAAATAAACTGCAAAGCATAGAAAAATGACTTAAAATCTGTTATTCATCAAACCATACCATCTTCCAAAAGTAAATAATTACACAATTTCCCGTCCATTTCTTAATGGCTCTCATTTAAATCCTTTATTTCCCTTCTTAATAAATTTATGCTGTGTATTGAATACCACATAGCACACAAAACTAAAAGTTGTGCTCTAACTCAACTACTTACACTTTGTTCTGTTTGCACTGTCCCTCAAGGTGCATCAATTGTAACCTAAGCCGTTATGGAAGAGAAGTGTTCAACTTAGTCCAACGGCCCCAATTCTCTTATAAACCAACAAAACCCCGTGTTTAGTACCTGTATGCCGAAACACCATGAAGGCCCCATAAAGCAAAGGCCTGCCAAGCAGACCACCAAGTTTGTGAGGAGTCATTGTGGTCTAACTATATAGTTAAGGTAGGTCTAGGAGAAAGAGTATCCAAAACTTTATGACCTTAAGATAATAGTTTGATGTTCATTCCGCTTTTGGACCTTTGTATTTCAGTCCGTGGGAGTATCCCCAATTGGCCAATTCAAGCAATTCTCTACTTTTAATTACTAGAGTGTCACATTTGTTTTCAGTATATTTGCGGTTTAAAAATAACATAAATCAACAATTCAAGCAAAATTGAAATATGTTTTCACTCCAAATTCTTATTCTACCTTCTATTCAGCTCATTGAAACCATAAACATTTTTAACAACCAGAATATAAACCACTATAAAACCAGATAAGCTTATTCCTAATTTCTGATATATAATATACCAAATCCCAACCAACCAGACAACATGCAAAGAGAAAAGGAAAAAAAAATTTGCAAAAAAAAAAAAAAAGAGGACTCACTTGTGCACGGACTCCTTGAACTTCTCCTCCTCCAGAAACTGAAGTATGAGAAACACCAATTCTCGACTCAAAGAAGTCATTTCACAGCTCAAATCTGAAACCACACCAATAATTCCGATCTATCAACACCGATCTTCAAACACCACCAAAAACAGCGCAAAACTCTAATTCAACCAACCACCGACAAATCAGAGACGAAAACCACAAAACGAATCTCTTTCTCCACCTCTCTACTCAATCGAAACTCACACAGACTCAAAATTCAGAGCCTCGAAGATTACATTACAGAATCAACGGAATTGAAGAATTTCTAGGGTTTGAACTTGGAAAGGTTGAGGATAAGAATAAGAAAGAGGAAAGAGAATGAAGAAACTCGATGCGTTGTGCAGAGGAGAGAGTCTTTCTTTTTCTACTTAAGACCTTCAGAGATAAGTACGTTGACTTATCTGATAAGAACAACGGGTTATTACATTGTGCTATCATTTCGTGAGTGATACGATCACGAGAGGCGTTGCGGATTCGAAACTAAAAATTCAAATCTAGTGAATATTCGTCACACACGTCCACTTGTTTTTTCGTTGCTGTCACTTTCGGTTTGAATTGATGTATCTACCTAATTCTGCCTCCTGTTAAATGTTCTCGCCTTTCGCGGTTTCTCGCGATATGTAATTATGGGGTTGGGATTTTTTTGGAGAGTGAAAGGCACGCGCGGGATGTTTGGTTGTGGGGCCCTTGTTTTGTTGTCGGTTTTTATTTTCCGCCCTTGGAGTTATTTGTCTTATGCTGTGTTGGAAAGATGTAAGAGAAAAGAATATTAAAGAAATGAATTTCAGAAGAGAGAGAAATGCTGTTCAAACACTGAAGTTTTCACGGTTCCCACTTTTTTTATTGGACTGATCTAAGTAAAGAAAAACATAACTAGCTTTATGTGGTTCTTAAAAATTGTTTTTAAAAATCCGTTCTATATTATAAGCAAAAAATTTTTTTAGATATATTGAATAATTAATATATTTGATCTATATATAAGTCAGATATATTAATTATTTAATGTATCTAAAAAATATTTTATATATTAATTATTTAATGTATTTAAAAAATATTTTTTGTTTATAATATAGGACGAAGGGTGTACGAGTAATATTTTGTAATGGATAAATACATAAAAATATTATAACTTATGATTATTAAAAATATCTTAAGTCCTATGCAAACAAATATATCAAATTTGAAAAATAAAAATAAAATTTAACTTAAAATACAAAAATTGGAGAAAAAAAATTTGTGAGACAATATAGAAATTTGTTCTTCGTTGTTCGCAAGGTCCATAGTGAATGGTCTAAGAGTGGATCTCGAGTGAAATGCACGAAGAACAAATTCATTCCATTCATAAGCAAACGATTATGCTCTCCATTACACCAACAATTGTCTGATATAATATGACAGTTGTTTGCACAATACGATGCATGCTCTGTCAGCAGTATCAACTGCCCTTAGGGATGTGCAAAAAAATTCAATAAATATAAACCAAATCAGTATCCAAATTAATCCATATTTTAAAACCAATCCAAAATTACATTTTAGAACCGGTAATCCATTTATCAAAAAAAAGTAACCATTAATTAAATTTGGATCAGCTTATCGGTTTCCAAATTTGAGACTCTCTTAAATCTCTCTCTTCCTCAATTGTTAAACCCTAATTCCCAAAACAGCAACACCAAATCTTCCTAATTCTCCTTCACGTTCTCCATCTCTGATTCTCTCTACACTTTTTCTCTCAATTTGTGGACTCAGCGTTCTCCATCGTCTTATTATTCTTCAATCTTATTTGGTAAGTTTTATACCTTCATTCTTGTCTATGTTCTACAAATTTCAAACAGAATGTTCTTGCTTATGTCCGTTACCATTTTTTTTACTTATGGGATTTGATGTATGAAATGGTAAAATGTGAGATGAAACAAGAGCTCTAGTTATTGTGCTCCATGTGTTTGACAAAATGCTTAACTTAAAATTTTTTAGTTTTTGAAAGAGACTCATAGTGTCATTTATTTAGTTTGTATACTCTAGGACCTATCAAACCAATGGGTGTGACTCAGTTGGTTAACCTGTGATATGCATTCAAGTTTTTGAAAGAGACTCAGTTGGTTAACCAATGATGTTGGTTGTGGATTGTTGGTGTTGTGCGAGTGAGAAGTGCAGAGAGATAGTTTGAGAGTGCAGTAGCTTCAATGTGAATACTGAGCTATGGAGTGTTAGCATTGAACTTGGTTAAAAGAAAGTTAGTTAAACTAGCTCTAACGGTAAGAAAAGTGTGAATTGAAGTGAATGCTTAGACTATCCAATTGATTGTTGGATCTTGATGTGAAATGAAGTCGATTGAGTCAATTAGAATGTTGTTAGTACTTTGTTGAAAAAAGAAGTGAAGTTAGTGAAATGTTAGTCAGGATTCTGTTAGAGGTTATGAATATACAATTGGTTATTGTTAGTTTGTGAAAGTTGGAATTATTAAATGAACATGATTAATTGGCTATAAAGGTAAAGAAAATATGCAGGTTGTTATTGAGTTAAGTTGCTGTAAAGTCTAAACTACTAATTAGTTAGAACTTCAATTCGAGTGGAAGTTGTAAACTATTAAAACCTGTTAATCACTCTTGGCCAATTTCGTTGTGATTGAAGTTAAAATGTGAAATATGGATGTTAATTCTGAACTGTCATGACCTGCTGGATTAAACTAATTGACAGCTAGGCATTAGTGGTGGTACAGGTAATTGTTACAACATATTCTCTGTTCTACTAGTTACCTCCAAATGCAATGCATTCAAGTTGTTTAACCTGTGATATGCACCAAACTTGACCCTCAAGTCTTGTAAAATATTATGCAAATTGATAGACACTTATATCAAGCAAAGAAACTTAATAGTAATAACTGAGTTTTTTTTAAGATACATCAGGATCACACAATGAGTTTACGGGTAACTTACATTTTCTGAAAATTTAAGCAAACAACTTGGTGACATATCTGCTACAGACTAAATATCTTATTAGCAGTTCAATGGTTCACTTCAACTGAGAGACAGAAAAAGAATATAGATATTACCTTGCTCCACTTTTTCAGTAGAAATAATCCCTTTCATTTCAGTTCCAATATCCTTATTCAATGAGCTTTTCAAATTATCCTCACTTGACTTAGGCAGCAGAGTTGATCCTGTATGTGGATGCGAGTTTCACCTGTGTAATATGTTTTTCCTACTAATAGTATTTCTTATGATTTTGAGTAATGTTCAATAAATTTTAGTCTTAAAAAATAAAATGCATAATTAACACAAATCAAAATGAAATCTTACCTCATAATGTCAAGTGTTCTTCAAAAACTTGTGTAGTCTTTCATTTTGATCATATATATAACTTTATTGGTAGAATAGTCATATCATATGCAACGTTTGAAATTGATGACCTTGCCCTTTGGACTGCTTAAGCTTGTTTTCTTCATTCCTATACTATATTTGAAACAGACATCTTTGAAAAATAAGCATGCTGCCAAATTACTTTTCATTTTATGTGGTTGATTTATCTACTTGTTATACTTATAGCCAATTACTTCTCATTTTATTATACTTTGTTGTTGTTCTGAAAATTGAAATTGCATTTACCTGTCTCAGCCTGCTATATTGATGGTGTCTTAACTGAACCTTCAGCCCAAATTATATTCTAATTTGTTTTCATACTTTTAAATTTTAACAGAATCAAGATGACTAATGTAGGCACAACTAATGCAACGCCCGAGAATACGGTTTCAACCCCTCCACCTACAGTCTCTAGTGAAATGCCACCTCCTCACACTAAGAAGCGAAAGAATCGTTCAGAGGCTTGGAATCATTTCATTGTATCGTCGGAAGAAGAACAAAAAGCTTCATGCAAATACTGTGACACAAAAATTAAGTATAGTAACGGAACTAGTTCCATGCATGCTCATTTATCGAGATGCCTCATTTACAAGAGGCAAAGGACATCATCTTCTATGACAAGTGCTGAAGAACACGTTGGCTCTCCTTTAATTGTGAAGTTTGACCAAGAAGTCATTCGAAGAGCAATGGTTATGATGTTCATAAACATGGAGATTCCTTTTCGGAAGGTCGAACATGAGTATTTTTATGAATTTATGAGTCTTGCTTCACCGAGATTTCAGATTTGTTCGCGCACAACATTGGCACGTGATGTCTTGAAACTGTGGGACACAGAAAAAATGATTTTGAAAACTTTCTCTCTCTGAATTGTCGAAGAGTTTGTCTCACCACTAATATGTAGACTTCTTGTCAAAAGTTGAGTTATATGTGTGTGACGGCCCATTTCATTGACAATAATTGACACTTACAGAAGAAGATTTTAAATTTTTGTCAAGTCACAAGTCATACAGGGGATGCTATTTGTGAAACAATGGAGATGTGTTTGAACAATTGGGGTTTAAACCGTGTGCTTAGTTTGACGGTTGATAATGCTTCATCTAATGATGTTGGAGCTGAACGTCTCAAGAGAAGGCTTTTGTCTAAGAGTAGTTTAGTTATGAGCGGAAACCATTTTCATATGAGGTGTTGCGCACACGTATTGAATTTAATTGTGAAAGAAGGTTTGAAAGACATTGATAATTCTGTTTATAGAGTTCGTCATGCTATTTGGTATGCTAGATCTTCTCCTGCGAGGCTTGCTAAATTCAAGGCATGTATTGATGAGGAGAGCATGGACTACAAAGGTTTAGTTTCTCTAGATGTTGAGACTCGTTGGAATTCAACTTACTTGATGTTAGTATCCGCATCAAAACATGAAAGAACCTTTGAAGAATTAGGTTTTCGAAATAAAAGGCACGTGAAACTTTATTCAGTAAGTTAGATCATCAATTTCACTTTAAGTTTCTCTCTAATACTACTTTTGTGACTGCATCTTTTTTACTTTCAATTCCTTCATGCACTGTATAGTCTTGATGTATGTGAACAACATGCACTAATAGCATATCTATTTTCAATTGCATTAATAAATATTGGTTTCTGTTAATTTTCTAATCAAAGGCAAAATGTTATCCTACCAGCAAAATTATCCTACCGGAAAAGTTGTGAACACAACAATGAGAACGATGATGTTGGCAAAGTTAATTTTCCAATATTTATTTAATTTATTGAAATTGCACTTATATCCACATTTTGCCTCTAATACTACTTTTGTGACTGCTTCTTTTGTTACTGCTATTAACTTTGATGCTAACAAAATAAGACAAGCAGAAAAGTGCCTCTGTCAAATTATCTATAATTGAGAGAGAAAAATAAGTAAATTCAAGAACCTATCTTTAAATGAAACAAACAATTAAGAATTATATAATCAGTAAATGCTTATTACACTTACAGTTTAATTTAAATGAAGCATCAACATAAGCTAATTTCAATTGCATTGTATAATTGTGAATTGCTCTAGTAACACATATATGCTTATGTCCATAAGAATCATGGCAATCTCCTATAAGAATTGCGAGAAACTGATGAGAGGCATGGTAGAGTCCAACAAAGTGAGAAATAAAATTATAGAAAGATTGATTTTAAAATTGTTCTAAATCAAATCATAACTACTACCTTAGCAAAATTTAAACTAATTCTAATTATTCTAATTAATAACCAACTATATCTAACATAAACATTGAAGTAATTTATGAAGCATATGGACACATTAAGAATTAAATCAATACCAAAAAAGCTCATTGTAGTACTGATAATATAGTACTGGTTTTAACAGGAATAATGAGATGATGTTGAAGTAAAAGCTAACTAAAAGGGCTTAGGAAGCAAGCAACTACCATTCCTCGCAAAATTTCTATGTTATTGTCAACACAAATCTTAAACAAGTCAATTAACCTTTTTTTTCTTCTGCTGTTGATTTCAATTTTAAATAATAAGTATTATTATATCTCCATATTTCAATTATGTTGTAAGGTTTATGTTGAACATTTTATGTTGTGCTAGGTATGTGAATGAGTTGACAAAGAAGGGAAAAGGTGTCCCGACGAAAGATGATTGGAAGCATATCAACTTAATCATTCCATTCTTGAAGTTGTTTTATGATGCTACAGTACATATATCAGGGTCATCTTATTTGACAAGCCATATTTATATGTTTGAGGTCCTGGGTATTGGAAAGAGCATTGTGGATATGTGTGCGTCTGAAGATGAACATCTACGTTCAGCAGCTCAAAAGATGAAGAAGAAGTATGATAAGTATTGGGGACCTCATGAGAAGCTTAATATGATGTTGTTGATTGCTCTAGTTTTCGACCCTAGGCGCAAGATTAGATTGGTTGATTAGATGGTAAGGCGGGTACTACAATAAGGATGATGTCGATGCCTTGAAAGCAAACTTAGATTCCTGCTTGAAATCTATTTATGAGGAATATTGTGCTGGATTTATGCCTCCTCAAGGTAATTCAGATGAGCCGCAAGTTTTTGGTAGTGTTAGTCATCCTTATGGAACTAGTGAGTTCTATCTTTCAGAAGGGTGTGACAATGCAGATAATGAATTAAATACTTATCTTGGAGAGAAGTTGGAGCATAACACGGAGATAAATGTTTTAGAGTGGTGGAAAGTTAACTCTGGCCGATATCCCATCCTTGCAAACATTGCAAGAGACGTGCTAGTTATGTCTATAAGCACAATGGCATCTAAATCTGCATTCAGTACAAGAGAAAGAGTGCTTGATCCATATCGCAACTCATTAACACCTACAACAGTCGAAACACTGATTTGCACCCAAGATTGGCTCAAAGGAACATCTTCATCCTTGATTACAAATGAAGATTTTGATATTCTTGAGAGATTTGAGTAAGGTATGATAACTAATTATATTTCCTAATATATTATTATTTATTATACTTGAGGCATAATGAAATGTCTTTATATATTTTGTAGAACTACTTTATACGGAAGATGGTGCTAGCTGTTCAACCTCTTCAACCTCTATTGCATTAGAAGATGACTTAACGGTATTATTGATTAAGTTTTCCCCTTTCTTAATCCAAAGTTGCTTAAGTCATCCCTCACATAGGATTTGGCGAATGTTTGGTATCCGATTAAAATTTAAAAATAGTGTGTTTTTTCTAAAAGGCTCAATAGTACAAGTCCAAAACACTATTATAAGGATGGTTAAAGAAACTTCCTTTGGCATCAAAATTTGAAAAAGTAAATGATAAAACAAAATGCTTGTTGATTTTCTTCTAATTATTAGAAGAAATGGGATTTATTGTAGTACTTTCTTAGGTTAGTTATAGCTGGGTTGTAAGCTACATTGCTAAAGCAAAGCCTTGAGTGGGTGTCAATTTATAAATTTGATCAAAGTCTTGAATAGCTGGTTGTAAGCTACATCACCAAAGCTCAGGAAATCGTGTTATCTATAAATAGTGCAGCATTCCCTATATATCGATTTGATCAAAGTCAATTGATCTGTCCTCGAAACCATAGTCTGACTGGAGCCTATTCTTTGCCAATATGCTCATCATAGCAATACCTGATACAAAGGCAGAAGAGTTCTAGTCACATAAACAGAATGTAAAAATAATAGTCATTCTTTGAAATGTCGGTCTGTCATTAACAGAATTCGTGAATTATCTCAGAAAAACTCATGTTGGGTGGGGATAATTTATTGTTATTGTTTTTCTCTTTTGGGGTCTGTTTCACTTTACATGATCACTCACTTTGATATGAAAGCATATCTAACAAGAATACTTTTTAATGAAGTAGTTATTAGAAACAAGCAAAAACTACTCAACAATAAAGGAGAAAAATGCATTATATAGGCATATATGAATTGGTGTTCTAAATATGTTTTGATTTAATTGTAGAGTTATGGTGATGTTCCAAGTGACATGCAACAAATAGTGATATAGCAAATGAAGAACCAAATGAAGGTTTGGAAGTTCCCAGCTAATAATTAAACTCTACCAATACTCTTCTAGTAGTTTTATGGTATTTTCGTAGGAGACTAATTGCTTAAGTTTAACTATTGAGTTTTGGGGTTCAATTTTTTTACAAGGGAGTAATAGTAGTAGTATATTGAGACACATCACATGTTAAATATTTCGAAATTGTTATTTGGAAGAGAGTTATGATTTCCATGAATTATTGAGGGCGTGCATTTAGATTACCATTTGATTTGATGTAATTCTTTGAATGTGTTGATGTTGGTTGAATGTGTTCCTATGTTTATGGTGTGTTTCAATTCTGATTTGCATCATTGTGATATTAGTGTTTGGTTTTGGATAGCAACAATCTAGTGTTATATGATATTTTAACTTGGTCAGGTTTCTTAATTCACCTTCATTGATCTTCCACTTTATTTATTATTTACTTTATTTGTAGATGTGATGGATGATGCAAAGAGATGTTGGAAACTTAGATGATGCAAAAAGATGCTGGAACTTAGATGATGCAAAGAGATTGTTGAATTGCCTCACCTGCTAATGTTTGAATTTGAATTTTCTCCTTTACTGAATGTTCAAAACAAAAGTTTAACCACAACTGAATGTTTTAGATAGATGTAATTCCAGAAGTTTGGTTGAATATGAATCATGGTGTTGAATATAGTGTACGTTTGATTTTGATTTCGTGGATTAATGAGTTATACTATTATTGTTGCACTTGTTTTGAACATAAGCTTGAGTATTGAATTTGAATTTGAAGAACAAAAATTGAATCAAAATCACACATATAAAAATAAAAATTGATTTTCATGTAACTATATTCATTTTATATAACACTATCCATTTTATGTATATCTAAATTTTTAAAATTGATTTTAAAAAAAATTGGTTTTAAAACATTTTTTTTTTATAAAATTGGTTTTAAAACTGATTTCTTTAAAGAAAATAAAAAACTGGTTTTGAGAGAAACCGGTTTAAAACTGGTTTTTAAAAGAACTGTTTTTTTTTAAAACCAGTTTGAAACTGAACTGATTCACTTGTAAACCGGTTTTAAAAAAATAAACCGATTTTATAGAAACGGTTTTAAGATCCAAACCAAACCATATATATGGTTTAATTTGGTTTGGTTTATGATCCATGCACACCCCTAACCGCCCTTAGTATATAAGGGTAAAGCGCATCATTTCATGTATTCAAAGTCATTCTAACTCTCACATTACTCCTCGTTCTTTCATTGACTTGAGCACCGTCTCCATTGCACCAAAAACTTATTTCACTAATCCCATGTCTCATCTCACTGCTTCACCGAACATTCCGGTTTCGTAATAAAACTGTGGCGTCATGTGTGGAAATCAACTTCTGATTCATGAAAATTTTCACGCTCAAATTTCTTTTGATCCAGTGTTTTAGATCTTTTTCTTGAAGTTTTAGAAATCCTTTTCTTGAAATTTCGACAATCTTCTTCCTTGAAGTTTCAACCTTATCGTCCACATATTTATCATCAGATTTATCAAGCATTGTGATATCCAAAGTCACTCGATCTTTCGTTTAACAACAAGAAACCGTTGAAGCTGATAGAACTTTGTCTCTTCCTCGTCCTTCTCTATCAAATGTCAATCCAATTCTTGTGGCATCCCTTTCTGAACATACACAATAAGATTGCGCTCCTCCAAGAGCCAGACAAGGAACATTTTATGTTTTTCTATTCTTTAGATCCACACGACAACCTCATTAAGGTGAATCATCACTTAGGCCTCCTCCCCTACCTATTATACCTGAACATGAAATGCTCAGCCTTTATTTGTTACAAGTAAATCTTGGAGTATATGGAGCCACTGACATGTTGAACAATGTATATAATCTAGTGCGCCATTTTGTCGTTGTGGTTAAGCAGCAAGCAAAAGTAATTATTTTGTTTTATCGTCTCCACAGGGATTGGTGCGACATCAAATGTCGTTCAACGGTCTATACGCTCGTAAGCTTGATTGTATAAGGATGCGGAATGTAAAATGCATGAATAAATAAAATAAAGTATATGAGAGATGAGAGAACTTGTCAGGATTGGATTTCATTCACCGATTGAATACACAAATCTATTAATCACTTATACACAACCTAAAACATTCATCAATATCATCATGTATCGCTTACATCAGTGTTCATGTATGAAGCGCTGAAGAGAGTTTTAACCTATCGTTTAATCGACGATCTCTCATGCAATTAAACAACACGGAACATTAAGAATCGATATCCACGGTGAATGTTTGCCATACCCCAAATTTGTCCTACCTTTCCCAGCTTCTCTCTGTAAGATCATCTAGCCTTTGGCCATGATCTCCTGAGAATTAGGTCATAAGATCATGTGTGCGTGTTTATTACGACTAACTAGTTTGTGCAGGTGCAGTAATTTCAAGTGTAGATTCTCTCAGTCAAGTACTTCAAGACGTGACCAATGTACTTTGATTCAAAAAGTCATAGGGTTTTCTACTGGTCACTTTCCTCAAAGTTTCTCAGGAGTTTCAATGCATACCCCAAGGAAGATTAGGGTTTTCCTCCCATGGGTATTGAACGCAATCATTTGAAGATTGGTTAGGGTCTTCGTGGAAAATGATATTATAAATTATATCCTCAGGATTCGTGTATCAAGTTTGTCATCATCTAAAACTTTGATTATGCGGGTAACAAAGGTCAAGCAAGATTTGGTTCCTCCTTATTCATAAAGATGGATCATCGTTTGTTTCCTTTTGATCTTAAACGGAGGAAATTATTTTTTCTTATTGGTAGTTTGTGATCTATGCGCTTAGAAGCTATAAAGTTTGGATGAAGATTTGAATTAAGTTTAGGTGAGAAGTTTTCAAAGTGAACTTCAAAATCCATGTTCTTCACAAAGGGACCCAATGGAGATTACGCCATAAAGTCATCATGAGAAGAATTGTTATACAAGTTTAAGAGTTTGGACATAATCCAAGAAAGTAAAGTTCTATCAAATTCAAGGAGTGATTCAAATGAAATTCACCAATTCATGATCCATTGTGAATAATGAAGAATATCAAATTTTACTCCAAAAATTCAAAGATATAAAGTGCAAGATGTGTCATCACAAGGCTCACATGTGTACATGTTCATTACGAACAATTTCAAGTTACAACATTCTTTCCATATTCAAAATTCAATTCAAAAAGTGCAAGGACTTAACATGTGCTAAGAGATCCTTACGATTCAAAGCTCACTCCAAAATACAATGAAAATTCAAGATTTAAAGGCATACAAAATCAATTCAAGAATAACCAAGTTCACAAAATTCATTCAAAATTATGAGTTCAAGCACAAGTTCAAGTTCCACTCCTTTCTTTCATAACAAGGTTACAAATTCCAAGTTGAAAGCATCAAGCAAATTAACAACATTCAAGGGCAGAGGTTTCAAATTACAACATTTTCAAATTGCAAGATTCATTTTGCAAATCTTAACCCTAAAACTATTCTTCCAAGTATCCAAAACAAAGGTGATGCCTCAAGAAAGCCAAGAGTTTATTCTTTGTGAATCCACCTATATCCTCCAGCTCCAAGTTTCGAGCTAAATTCACTTCATTGTTGTGTTACATCCAAGTCGAAACTTGCGAGCAACTGATGCATGACTTGCAAATATACACATTCGATGTCAGCTTAAATGCTTACTATACAATGCAATTGAAGATCAAATGCAACCACATCATATTAAGGCAAATTGTAGAAAATTACTCTACTGGGCTAAATAGTTATTGCTAATGATGCATCATTTCACATCCTAAAAAGGCAATGCATGGAATTCTGCATACTAAGAGTGAGTGATAAGGTCGTCTTCAGCAAACTTGCGCCAAACCCATCCTACACAATAGTGAATACTTCATCTCAAGTAGGAGGAAATCTGGAAAATGGAGCAGCTTCTCACAGGGTTCAGGGTGCTAGCAATGTACAACAAGTTAGCTCTAGAAAATCAAAGTCAGTAAAATACGCTTGTGTGGCTGTTGATTTTCAAAATCATGTTACACACTCACCGTCTCTTGATAGTGATCAGTTTCATCAGGCCGATATTGCTTCGAAAGGATAAATAATATTGAAAGACTATATCAGTTATGTCTTTTGAAGCAATTCACAAAGAAACATAATCCAATAAAAAATGGGAACTAATTCACGGTAACATTTACATGATCAGACAAGTTCAAAACACAAAAACAGAGTTTAATTTCTTTCTAAAGCACTCCCAAAAACGTGTCGACAAGGAAAAAGTAAAGAATTACCGCCCAATCGCCCATAATAGATGTGTGTTCCTTCCAAAACAAGAAGCGACAAAGCAATCTTGATAATCAATTTGAAATCAATGTCCCGACTTAACGATAGTCTATAAAAGAGAGGAAGAAATCCATACAAAGGCAGAGGTTCACGGTATTAGAAAACAATCATCGGCAATTGAAACACGCATAGCACAATTTCAAAATACACACGCGCATTCCATCCACAGCAATAACGCACAAATTACACAAAGTCAGAGCACATCACATACGCGTCGAGGATTGAAGGAGCAGAGGAAGAATAGAGACGTACCCGGAAATCGCCGATGAACTGCTGCGCCGAAAGTCTTCAAAGGTACGTATTCGACACAATTCTCATGCTTAAACTTATGGAATTCCATTGAGAATGTGTAAGGCTTTAAGTTGATGCTTCCAATTTGAATTTGTATAGTGTACGGAGTTTTGTTCGATTTTGGGGGTGAGACTGAAATGTAGGAAAAATGTAAATCGAGAAAGAGAGAAAGGGGGTAGCACAACCGCTGTCGTCGCCGACCAATCGGTCATGGCGCGGCAGCTATAATTCCATTTCGACGACGCTACCGTCGCCGGTCAATCGGCCATGGCGCGACAACTATAATTCCATTCCGGCGATGCTGTCGTGAAACAAAGCTGCGGTTGTGAGAGAGAAAGAGTTTCGAGCGAGAGAAAGAGAACTAATGTGATGAATGGCTCATTTTTTTTCTTTCACAATGTTGTTGTTGTTGATGGGTCGGGTAAACCGGCCCAAGGTTTTTTTTTTTTTTAATTTTCATTTTCTTATGAGGGATGGGCTTATGATTTTGAGCCCACGTTTATTTTTTAATACACACTTTCAATTTGTTTTCACCCCTTGATTTAGTTTTCATTTTGTTAATTATTAGTTTTTTTTTCAATATTTAATTTTGAATTAACTAAATTTCTAATTAATGAATTAAATTTCTAGTAAATCTTAGTTAAAATTTTAATTAGTTCTGATGTTAAATGTAATTATTTGTTGGTCAAATTTTCTATGAAATTATGACATGTGCTTTTGTTGATTATAATTCATATACTCCCTTAGGTTCATGATTCAACTTTATCTCTGATAAATTGAATCAGATTAGGTCTTATGATTACATTATTGCATGACAACTTCTAGAATAGATTCCCTTTTAATCCTAATCTCAAGTCATAGAATTAGGCTAGATTTTCCGTTTCATTTAAAATTAAAATCTTTTTTCTCAAAAATACAAAAATACTTTAACAATATTTCGAACTTTCTTTTCAAACTCTAAAAAACCCTTCACACATCTCAAACCATTTTGCCGCTTGGCTTATTTTTTATTTTTTAGTTTTAACATCATCCATAAAAAAAATGTACATAACCAACAAAAAATATTTTCAACAAGAACTACGGAGTTCTGATTCCCTCTGGGATACGTAGGCACTGAGTTGAAAACTCAGGCGAACTCAATAATAAAAAACTTTTATGTTCCCTCAAATAATCATCAAATCTCTCCCTTTAGCAAGCTAGTAGATAACAAACACCTTTCATGCCTAGATAACTTAAACGGTTTCCATCGAGTACGATGGATGTAGGGAGTGCTATCACCTTCTCCTTACATAACCGACTTTCGAACCCAACATGGTTGTGATGACCATACTCTAACCTTTTCCCGTGGGTTTTCTCGATATTTTCCCTTTCCTCTCGTGGGAATAAATAAAATTTGGTGGCGACTCTCGTAAGTCCACCAGTGATCGTGCAAACCCTGGCTTTGCGCATCGTGAAGATCGTATTTTTCGAGGTACGACAATGTTAGATCTAAATCTATATCTAAAGTTTAGAATCTAATAGATGTTCATCTTAGATCTAGATATGAATAGTATTTCTCAATAGCGGTTCAAATCAGAATGTAAAACAAGTAAACAAACATGACATTGATATATATTTATGAAATAGATCGTATATAACGCCATGATCAATAAATATACATACTTTAATAGTAAACTTACATATAATCCCTTATAAGAAAGATACAAAGAGAAGAAGGAAGATGAACAAGCATCCCTCGCAGTGTCCCACAAATTGATGCAAATCCAGCCCTGGATCTTCAAGATGTAACTTCTATTGTTGTTTTATAAGCCTTTATCTCTAAAGAATGGTATTGATGAAAATGGGTAAAAAAGATCTTAAGTCCATAAATAAAAAAATCTATGAAGAAATGTATTTATAGTAACTTAAAAAGTGGAATCGCGTTAAGCCTGAGCATAGCTCGCTTAGCGCGCTCACGATCAAAATGGAAAACCGCCATAACTCACGCTAAGCGTGATAGGGGGCGCTAAGCACGGTCACGAATGTCAAACACCTCTTCCTGGGTCTCTCCAAGCGTGCTAGGACCGCGCTAAGCCATAGCAGACTCTTGATTTTCTTCCCAAAATGCATCATGAAGCTTTTGTTTTTGCCTTTAAGTGTCCAATGCTTCAATCATGCAAGGAAACCTACAAAAAGAGATGAAATTTCTCAAGCTAAATGATATTTACATGAAAATGCATACTACACAATATATACACAAAAGTTGAGGTTTTGACAAGAGATTCGAATAAAACAAGTCAATAAGTGTCACAAAACTACACACATATTTAACACAATTTGGCACTTATCAGTCGACAAAACTCATATTTTTTTTGCAGATTGACTATTTAGAATTAAAGAAAACCTGCAACACGTTGTATCAATAAGGGAGTGGTCTTCTGATGCAATTAAGTCATTGTAACTGAATCGCCCTTCGTTGTCACAATTGCACCACGGGGAGAGGCCCTGTGGTCACCAGCTCACTACCGGCATCGACTGTTCCATTCTAAAACCAGAGTTAGATGAGATAGGTGGAAAATAATCTTGAATTGGCGGTGTTGATCTCCGATACAACATCACAGGATAAACCTACAAGGTTAGCACTCCGACCCCTAAGTCAGTTTAAGATTCAAGATGAGTGTGATGAAAAATTGCAGATAAGTGTACCTTGCATTTCGTGTGATAGGACTTTTATATAGATTTACAATAATTTAGGCTTTTGGACGACCTAGAGCAATTGCCTCCAAGGCTTGTCAGGCGATTAGTGTAACACCCCATTTAAATATTTAGTTATTTTGTGATTTTATTTGCGTAATTATTTTGGTGTTGGCTTAGTTAAGGGTATGGGTATAAGGGCGAATGTGGGAACTTAGTTGTAATTAGATTATTTGAATAAGACTTAGAATAATATTGTAATAATAATATAATTAGTGATAGAGGAAATATTCCATTATTATTATTATAATTAACATTATTATTATTATTAAGATTATTATTATTACTATTAAGGAAAATAAAACATAATTAGAGATAGGTGGAGAAAGAGGTTACAGTAGCAGTTTCACGTGAAAAGAGAAAGAAAGAAGAAAACAGAGCTAGGGCAAGAAGAGATCAAGAGTTCCCAGCATTGTTAGAGAGATCAAGCTTGGAATTAAGGTAAAGGGGGAGAATGAGTTCTTTAATGGTGATTAGAACATGAGAGGGTAGCGAGGGTTCCTTTCCCTCTTAGGATTTTATGCATATACTTCTTCCTTCTTGTTTGATTTCCATGTTTGTGTGTTTGTTGTTGTGTATTTGTGTTTGTGTACTGTTACTGGTGTGAATTTCATGTAAATTGAATGTTGTTGCTGTGTTTTACCATGAAAACAAATTTGTGGAAAAATGGGTTTTTGGGAGATGACGAAAATGTGATTCAATTTTTAGAAACCCTTGATAGAAAAATAGATTAATGAAATAGAGTAAAGACTTTAGGAATATATTGGTATGAATGTTGTATTTGATCAAAAATAGGATCTTGAAGGTGCTTCAATGGGTGAAAAGTTGCACTGCTGCGAAAACAGGATTTTCAATTGCACAACTGCCCATACGCGTATGCAGGGAAGATACGCGTATGAGGGGGCAATCCTAGGGGCAATATGCGTGTGATACACGCGCCTGTTCCCATGGCTAGCTCGCTCGTCTGCTGGTATGCGTACGGGTGAAGTCAATACGCGTAGGCGAAGAGGGCCATACGCGTATGGTACGTCTATTTTGCGTATGGAAGTTTGGGGGAGAGTTTTTGAGGGAAATCCCCCTCCGGTCATACACATAAGGCATGGGGCAATACGCGTATAAGGTCTGGGCATTTGGGCCCTACACATATCATACGTAGGTATTTGGGAGAGGGAACAAAGCCGTACGCGTATGGAGTAGGGTCCTACGCGTATGAGCAGACTTGTGTTGTAATTTTTTCGTTTTTGCGATTTCTTTCCTAATTTCTCGTGCGATGCAATTCCACTTAGTTCGTAAGACTAATGTGACGTAATTAGACATAGGGGAACCGATAATGATAGTAAATATGGTAAAACATGGAATTTCTGTGTGGATTTCTATTTGATGTGTGATTGATGCATGTGTTGATAAGATTATTGTTGTTGTGGATTGTCTTGGGCAAAGATGGTAATTCTAGTGGGAATTACGGTGAGTATGTGTCGTAACCTGAAATTTGACCTCCTTTTTACCTTTTAAATAAGCATGTGCATTCGCATCGCTAACATACTCACTCGCACTTTTTTCTCTTTGATTTTGTTGCAGGAATATTTAGGTTTTCTAAGCCCGATTAATCGCATCCTCACAAGGTTATCACATCATCAAAACAAGCATAAAATAAGGGTTTCCAAGGTTATTCATCAAAGCAAGACGTTGAAAATCAAAACCATGGCCACAACACCATTTTTCAAGCAAACTGGGCATTTTTTGGCCTGGTTAATTGATTAACCATTTGCAGTGCAAATGTGTTAATCGATTAACACAGGAAAAATGGGCAGAATCTGCTGCTTTTTCATGACAACAACTTTTCTTCCTCATTTTGGGATTCTACTTGGTTCTAGCAGCATGTGGAACATTCTAGACATCTCTAGACATTTCAAGACCATTCAAGACACTCCACTTACATTTATTCCCATGCTTTACTATAATTTAAGTGCACAATGTTCCTTAATTTCCAAGTATGTGAACCTTTGGATTTGAAGCTTACATTGGGATGTTCCCACTGAGTTAACAAATAACTAACTGAGTTAACCTCTAACTCAGTGAGTTAGATGTAATTAACTCCTAGCCTAATTCCAAACCACCCTAAGCTAGCTCCTAGCCTAATTCCAAACCTCTCACACTCCAAACCAAAACTCTATATAAACAAAGCTCCACTATTTTCACAAGGGGGTCAATCATTTCTCAACCATTTCACACAATTTCTCACACTTCACTCTCAATTCTCTCACATTCTCTCTGAATTTTTCTGCAACTTCTTCATCTTCATCTACACTTTCTTCCCAAACCTCATTATAGCTCTTCACCATTAAAGAATAATCACTTTTACATTGGAAGTGATTATTTCTTGAGCTTAACCTTCAACACCTTGCAATTCTACTTGATTTTCTGGAGTTTTATTAGCTTTTGGATTCATCTCAAGTGTTTGCTTCAAGATTCTACGGTTCGAACTCGTATTTCGGAAGTTTCGTCGCAATTTGCTTGGTTTCGATACGTTTCGGCTACAATTGAAGATTCCTATGGTTTTCTTTGATTATCTTCATCAAGATCACTTTGCAACAACATCCAAGGCACATCTCAGCCTTGTAGGCTGGTATCTCTTTGCAGATTTTACTGTTTCAAACGTTTTCGTATCATTCGCGATGTAGTTTCGATACTTTTTGTGTGAGAGTTGATTATGCCATTGCTTGATCCATGATCTTGTTGATTTAATTGACTCCATTGTTGATTTTTTTGTTGTGATTAAACTTGATTTTCGTGCATAATTGTTTGCCCTAGCATAAGAGTGACTGCACAATCTATAAGTGGTCAAAAGCACTTTTCAAAATTGTTTTTTCTGCCCTTGTTTCAGTGTTAATCGATTAACACTTTGCAGTGCAAAAGTGTTAATCGATTAACCAGTGTCAATTTGCTGATTTTCAAGTTTTAATCGATTAACACTTTGCAGTGTAAAAAGTGTTAATCGATTAACACTGCTCCAGATTGCCATTTTCAAGCCTTTTCAAGTGTGTTTGCTATGCTTTCTTCCTCTAACTTCCAAGGATTGATATGCTTGATTTTTATGGATGTTTTAGGTGTCATTTAACTTCTGTTTGAAGCATGCTCATGAATTTTTTATGCACGATTTCGATTATGCAATTGTTCACATTTTTTGGCATTGTATGAACATGATCATTCTTGCACTTTCTTTGATCACATGATATATGATTTGTGATGCATACTAAGTGTCATTTGGTACTGTTTTGCACTTTCATTTATGTTAGCATTAAGTTTGTTCTTCAAAGAATAAGCTTAATCTTGTATAATCAACAATGCACCATTTGCTTTAATAAATTTTCAATTAATTTTGGAAAATTATTAGCATCTTCCTCCCTTTTGATTAATTAATCGAAACTTCATTTCAATTATTAATCTTCCCGGTGGCGCTTCTCTTTAGGCTTCCTTTAAAGCTTTCTTTCCCTCTTCCCCGCGGAGTCGGAGCTTTCATGCAACACTGGAGTACTGTACAACTTGGAGTTGTTATGTTGTCTGTTTCAACTTCTGCACTACACCCTGGGTGATAGAGAAAAAATGAGAATGGAGAATTCCTACTCTCATTCTGACCACTTCAGGTAGGGGACGAATTACCCTGTGCCTGGCTTAGTCACCTCTATCCCCAGGCAGTAGCGTATCTCTTTCCCTAGTTGAGTCGATCCCTGATCACTCCTACACCTTTTTCAATCTCTATTTTAATCAATCACCATCTTTCTTGGTTAAGATCATTGTATTGGGTTAGCATCCCTCTCCCTTGTCTCAACATTCTTTTCTTGTGGTCAATCATTGCTCTTTTGATTCCCCTAAAGAGTCTCAATTCCTTCGGTTAAACACAGTCTTCCTGTTAAATACCGAAACCCTTGCAGAGTTCGCAACCTTCTCTTGGTTCTTCTCTCTTTGATTGGTTAACCACTGCCTGTCAGTTAAAACACCAATTTGCACGTCTTTTAAATTAACCATAGTCTATCTATTAACATACTGAGTTTCTCTTGGGTTAATCACCTTCTCTTGGTTAATTACCCATTGTTTCAGTTAACCACAACTTGTATGTTAATATACTGAGCCCCTTTCGAGTTAATCACCTTTGTTTGGTTAATCACTCGTTTTCTTTTCGGTTAATCACAGTTTCATGTTAACACCGAATCTTTAGCGGTTAGCAACCTCTCTTGGTTCAATACCCCTTTTTCGTTGGTCAGATACTGCCTTGTTCGGTCAGTACCAACGTCCTTTGGGTCACGACCTTCGCTTGGTCCCACACCCGCTCTCTGGGTCACGACCTTCGCTTGGTCCCACACCCGTCCTTTGGGTCACGACCTTCGCTTAGTTCCACACCCGTTTTTTGGGTCACGACTTTCGCTTGGTCCCACACCCGTCCTTTGGGCCACGACCTTCGCTTGGTCCCACACCCGTCCTTTGGGTCACGACCTTCGCTTGGTCCCACACCCGTTCTTTTGGTTGATCACAATCTATCTGTTAACATTTCTCCCTACAGAGTTGTGTCATACCCCAAATTTTGACCACTAATATTTCCCATCATTGTGCAAATCATCACCACAGTATGGAGGTACCATCATGCCTCATCAATCCCTTCAAGAATTATTGAGCATTCACTACAATAAAGAATTAGGGTTTTAAGCCCTCTCGGAGCACTTAGACAAAGGATCAATCAAGAAATGACATGATCCTCAACTTGTCTAGCCTCTCAAACACCCATAAAAGGTCAAGGGGTCTCCCACATCAAGAATCAAGCACAAAGTTGTAACATTCCAAGTGGATCAAGCCTCAAGATCGTCAGTGTCGCCAAATTAGGGTTTTGGTCGATCAAGGCCTCCAGATGAAAATTTTCTTCTGGGCATGAGCCAATGCTTCAAAGCACCACCCAAGATACTCCAACGAACCTCATGAACCTACTCATCAAGTCAAAATAGCCTTAGGGGATGCATTCATCAAAAATCAGGAATTAGGGTTTCTTGACCTAATTCACCCCTAAGTTGACTTTTGGAGCAAAGCATGAGCCAAGACCTTAAGACATGATTTGAGGGCCTCAAATACACTACATTGATCCATTTACAACAATGGATTGATCCAAGAAGCCTGATTCACAAGTTTCAATTTCACCAGAACCACAATTAGGGTTTTGAGGAAAAAGTCAATTGTATCTTTGACTTTTGACCAAGACATGCTCCCAAACCTTGGGACATGATTCAAGACATCCTAAAATACCTATGGAATCCATCCATTAGGTTTGAATTGGGTCAAGAACTTGATTTCCCAAAGGATCACACAGTTTGGAATTCATCTGACAAAAAGTCAACTGTGCCTAAAATCAAGTTTGACTTTTTGGAATTTTTCATAAATATGGTTCCCCTAAGTCAAAAACAATGTTAATGTATGATTTTGATCATCACTTATCAATAAAAATCAAGAAAAGTGAGGTTTCTTGCAAAAGGGGCAACCTTGAGAAACCAAAATTTTTCTAAGTTATGGAACAAAAGTGATTTGGTACCAACTTTGCAAGATCATAACTCCTAAACCATAAGGCCTTTTTCTCCCATTCAAAGCTCAAATGAAAGTTCACATGACATAATTCAAATATGTCAACTACAAAAGATTCCAAATCTTCATGGATTTTGAGTTATGGATTGATCAAAATCACAAAAAATGGGAAATGGCCACTTTTTCCAACACTTAGTGAAAACTGCCTAAGTTTTCAGCCTTGAACATCAATGTTCATGAGGATTTTTCAGTTGGATTCAAATGGTTTCAAGACAAACTATGATCATACATGTATTGTACCATATCATGGCTTTCTAAAAATTACATGAGCATTTCATAACTTCATTTGAGCAAGGAGATATGATCTTCCCAAAATGACACTTTCCAACTGTCATGTGCAAGGCAGTTTGATGCATTTTTGCTCGAGCTGGCCAAATTATGCAACCTTAAGCCTTGTCACACTTCTGAAAACATATAAGGATCTTATCCAAGCAAGTACCTCTGATCCACAAGCCTCACAAGTCTAAGAGCTATCCTTTAGGCATGTGGAAATTCAAGGCTTTTACTCAAAATATTCAAAGTTGTCAAGAAGCATTGAATGAGTACATGGAGGTGGCATGTATCAGGGCAATGTTATCCAAAATGAGTCAAGCCTTAGCCCTGCAACAAAGAACCATAGGCCTGTTGCACTGACCCAAGTCAATGACCATGGAAGACTAGAATTCCTTTATGTAACCATTGGCCACAGACCTGTACCAGTTCCCATTCACAAAGCACCCAAACTGATGTTGTACTCAAAATCTCTTTTTCATTCCAAAAAACACCTTCTCTTGCAAGTCACTATCGGGTTTTGCATTTAAGAACAATTCTATCCAAACCAATGGTGCAAACACCTCACATACATCATATGTAAGTGATTCAAACACTAAAACAACACCTGGAACATCAGAATCACAAAGTGGTATCCCATTTACTCAAGTTCAAGAACCTTCTGCAGAAGGACTTGAGCTGGTCAGACCAAGAAGTTTCCAACCACTCCAAGCATTCAAACACATTCCTTGACACCTAAGGAAGCTGTCCAGATCATTGGAACACATCTGTAACACCTCCAACATAGAATTCGATCACCAGCTGCAAGAGGTAAGCCTTGAACTTCCAAACTCATTAATGCATGCATCATAAACATGTTTTCAAGTTACCATTATGTTTCTGGATGCTCATAGATCATTTTCCCTCAAACAATTGTTGTTTATCTTATGTGTATAGGATTTCATTTAGTTCTTGCAAATTTTAGGGTTTGTCTGTTCATCACATGATAATTCACTCTACACTAAAAATAAATGAAATTGAATATTGCCATCATGTTCCTCGTTAAAAAACATACAACTTTGATGTTTGAATCATGTCAAATGGTTGCGTATTAAGAGAGGTAGCATAGGTTTTGCAAATCAGAAGTTGGCTCGAGGAAGAAGATGAAGTCTGGCGCAAAATTTGAATTTTCCACGCAGGTTTCATATATTATGCGTTGGTTTGGTATCTTTATCACCAGCACACGCTGGCTCAGTTGGCAAGGGCGTGTTATGTGAAATCCCCAGAAAATATTTTCTTTGGGTGTCTATCCTTTTATTTCAAGTGATCCCCAGTAGAGATCATGTCTTCTTTCTGGTTTCATGCCCAGTAAGAATGTGTCTTTTCCCCAGTGTCGTCCGGTCATATTTGAACTTGTCGTCCATCTCCCTGGATCTTTCCCCAATGGAGAACACCTCCCTGGATCCTTCCCTAGTGGAGATTACCTTTTTTATTTCTATCCCCGGTGTTGCCTCAAGATCTCCCCAGTGAGTCTTTTTTGTTGGTTAGCATGCATCCCCAAGGAGTTTCCCTTGTGGCTACTAACCTTATTTCTTCCCCAGTGAAGCTCATCTGTGTTTGGTAGCTCTTTTGTCTTTTGATGTCTTGTTTTGTCTGCATTTTTGCATCTATCATGGCATCATATCATCATATTAGTAGCATTGCATGTCTTTACATCTAAGGGTAAAATTTTCGGTTATCTATATTTAAATATCTTTCACCTTGATTTCATGAGGATTTTCATCTCTCATATCATCCGGTGAAGATATTTAAATAGGGGCAACTGTTGTACCCCAAATTTTACCCTTAGATCCATTGATCTCTTGCATGTCATATTAGGTCAATCATCTTGCATAGCTAACCTTTTTTGCCAGGTTTTGGTTGTGTTTGTTTCATTTTTTTGAATCCGGTTGTATTTTAGGAATATTCAAGAAGTGATTAATCAAGATTTTAGATGGAGCATTGAATCAAACAAGTCTCTCATTTCAAAGAGATATCTCTATAACCCTCTCCATGGTCCTCTCCATAACCAAATACTTATCCATTTTTATCTACCCTCAATTGTCATTTTTAATCCAAAACCTATTTCAATAATCATCTATTAACCAATTTTATCCAATTTCTCTATTTTTCAAACCATATCCATAACCATTTCAATTACCAAATTCACCTACTATTTATCTTTTTTTTTTCTATGTCATTTTCTTTTATAACAAAAAGATAGAAAACCAATCCTACATATTTGTTCATAAGCCCATCATAAATAGGTCCATCGTGACAAAAATGTGTTACAAAAATATTGGAATGTATTCATTAGCCAAGGACCAATGGGAATCAGGCAATGTTGCTTTGACTTTTCAACCTATCTCTTTGACCAATGAAGAGGCGACGTGTGGCTTACAAAGAAACAAAACAACCAAATGTTCTTCTCCTTGGTCGTGCTTGCGAGCTTCAGAATGGAAGAGAAAATTCAAATACAAGTGAATCAATTCATCCAAAAATCGTGTCACAATCCCAATCCCTTGGCGCGTTTTCTCATTTTAAATTCTCCAAAAACAATTCCCGTTTAAGCTTTCAAAGGTTTGGTTCATTAAAAGTGTTTATGAGGAATTACTCGTTTCAGCTTACAGCATGCTCTCACCTGCAAATCTCCTCACGCAATCCCAATCTTTGCCTCATCTGATACCCTCTCATATGACAACAAAGGAGGAGCTCTTAAGCAATACACGAAGTAGTGAAATTGACCCTGCAACCTCTGAGGTTTTGTGCAGCAGAGGAGCGCATTTGTCTCCAAGGAGTGGACCAACATTTAAATTTGGAGAGAGACGTTGTAAACCCTAGTTTCTACTCAGCATACCATATGTTTGATGATTTGACTCAAAGCAACCCAGGCCCATTTGCTCAGCCTATAAAAGGAGTTTGCTTCTACACTTCAACTCACCAACAATTCTCACAAACACTCAAATAGTCCCTGAAGTTTCCTAAGTTTTGAGCAAGAAAGTTGAAAGGTGGCTTTGGAGTGCCCTGGAAGGAAAACAGTCAGCATACTTGAAGGCAGTGGACATTACTCCACTTGGTATCACATTCTTTCCCTCTTTTTAACCATGCTCATTTGATATCATTGTGTCATATGCATTTTGTTGTTCTTTACATGTGTAGCTTGTTGATATATGCTTGAGTTTGTTAACTGTTTGCTCATGGCTTGATATCATAAAATAAATGATTTTGTTTATTGATATTGTTAAGGTGCACATGTATGCTTTTTGTGTTGAGATGTAATGCTTTTGGTTTTGTTCAAGAATGGCTGCAAGTTTTCATGTTGGTTGTTGCACTGTCAAGTTTAGATGCCTGATTTGTTAACTTACTTGTGTGTTACATGTGTTTGAATGTGATTTTTGAAAAGAGAGACTCTTGAAACTCAGCTCCATACTTGTTCCTGATATGCTCAGTAAACTTATCTATCCATGCTTGTTTGAGAGGTGTTTGCATTAGATGTCATTGGTATTATCTTTCTGTCATCACTAATGGATAATCATTTTGTATGCTTAAGCTTATTGCCATGTCTAAAATCTTTCATAGGTGTGATACTCTGTTGAATCTTATCCTTAACATGGAACTGTTTTTTGAATTATGTGCCTCAATGCTCCATGACCTGTCATAATACTTCAATTTATGCATGCTAAAACTATTGTGTTGAAACTGTTAACTTGAAAGTCATGTTTTGTGGCATCATGTTTCTCCTCTCCATGTTTAAACTTTGTGTTCATGATATGTGTTGCTAGCTTTAATGTGTTACTCCCAAGTTATGAATGTTTGATGCCACTTTGTGCTTTTAATATGTGCCAGCCTTCCCTGAACCTAGTCCATATATGTTTTATGTATGTGTTTGTATGATTGTTGCCCAAGTTGCTCTTTACCATGTCATATACTACTGTCTATTTTAATGGTACCACTTGAATGAACTTGGTTGCTATGATATGTCCTATTCTGTCTTGAATATATATGTACAATTCATAAGAACCCTTTGACCATCCTGATGTTTTGTTTGTGTACTTATCACTGTAAACATGACTAATTTATACTTGTACCAACATGATGAATATGTAACCTTCTGTGTGTAATTCATTTTGCTAAACTACTTTTGATTTGGAATGTCTCTGCTCGTATATGCAATTCTGTTTGACCTATGCTTTATGATGTATCAAAGTGCCATGAATCTAAGTGAACTTGCCTTGACATTATATGTGATTGGTGTGCCCCTTAACCTAACCTTGATACACGAATTATCATTATGCCCAAACCAAATTGCTCATAGGACAAACAACCTTAGATAGTGATCGTACCTGGATCAGACAGTTGATATTGGCCAACGGCGTCTGGAACGGCAGCTCCGGTGATGGTGAGAGACAGCGCGGGGGGGGGGGGGGTGTACCTGCAAGGTACTCCGACGCTCAAGTGAGAGGGTGTACAGAGTAACAGCAAATACAGAAAGTGTAGAGTGGCAAGAAGAATGTGTCTAACCTGACCCTCTCAAATGATAGGGTATTTATAGAGAGCCCTCAGCGCGGGGCCAACGGTTACCTGCAGTGGGCTGGATCAACTAGGCCCACTCCAAGCAACTGCTAGGGCTTACGAGTAGTAGTGAAGACCAGCACGTGGTCTTCGCCCTAGAGTAACTGCTCCTAGATTTCTGGAAGTAGGGCAGACCGAATCCTTCGGACGTGGGAGGTTACTTGGAACGTGTCCACGTGGTATGGACCGTTGGGTACTCCTCGCGGGGAGGAGCCTTCTGTGTCGAGGAGATACGAATCCCGTAGAATGGACATGGCCTCGCGGGGAAGAGCCTTCTGTGTCGAGGATATGTCAAGCCCGTAGAATGGACATGGCCTCGCGGGGAGGAATCATGTCCGTCGAAGAGTGATGTGTAGCATTCTCGCGGGGAGAAGCTGATCTGTCGGGGAGGTACATCTCAGCGGGGTGTGATGTCCTCCTTTCCTATTGTCCCAAGTGCCCGACACTGCCAAAGTGCCCGGTGAAACCGTGGCTTGCACGTGGCAGTCACGTGTCTTGCAGAAGGGCCTTATTGGACTTCCCCAGGCTGTATGGGTTGGGCTTGCTCGCCTGTTGGACAGCCTCGGCCCAGTCCAGAACAGGAGCCCCCCAAGTCGTTGCTATGAGATGTCAGAGTAATGACTTAAGGGTTATTGGCATGTCGGGGATACACCAAGAGAGGAACCGAGGAGGCCATTCTCGTGCTCGAAGTTCCTACGGTCGCACACAAGTAGGGCGTCGAACAGTTGTGTCTGGTCGTAACGCCGGGAGATGAGGGGTTTCAGATTCAAAATGTTGGGGAAAATTGAAAGGACACGCGTGAGAGGATGAACGGCTGCATGTGTGCCACGTGTTGTCTGTCATCATTACCTAGGGCGGCTAGCTAGGGCGGGAATCTTTTGTTGTTGAGAGAGAAAGTGTTAAGAACTTCTCTCGTTTTTATTGAATGTCTGGAGGACAAGGGATGAATGTCTCGGGGACGCGATGAATGTCCCGGGGTCCCCAATGGTTACTCTTTTCGTTAGTGTTATGGGAAAAAGGGGCAGAATTTTCCGGGGAGGCGATGAGTTCCCCGGTGACCATGTTGTTCCTCGGCCGGCTACATCGGGGAAACGAGAAAGCCTTGCCCCTTCCTCGCCCATTTGCTTGAACAGCGGTGGAGGGGTGAATTTGATATGACCCACCGAATTCACCGTTTCCTTCTGCTTTTCAGGTAAATGGACGGTTTGGCTGCGAAGGTGGTCGTAGGATCCTTTGAAGAAGACGACCACCCAGAATCTCCTATGGCTCATATGGCTTTTGCCCAAGAGCGCCCGCTCGAGGAGTGGGTCTGCGACGAAGCCCTAGAGATGTCATCCATCTTTGTCTACAGAGACGTGGAAGACGCATTCTGTACCGTCGAGCATCGGCTAATTGGGTCTGATAAATCATGGAAGGTTCTCCGCCCTGAAGAGCATCACCGAATATGCTCGCCTTATCGAGGAATGCGTATCCCATTATACGAGTTCATGTTCGACGAAGCGAGGTGGAGGCTGCCCTTCACGGATTTCCAAGAGGGGGTATTCGCCTGGTTGAAGCTGTCACCCTCGCAGATTCACCCGAACTCGCTGGCCTTTATCCGGGCTTTTGAGCTTGTTTGTAAACACCTGAAAATCGGACCGACAATGTCCCTCTTCTTTCGAATATTCCATCTTCAAAGGTCGTCGGTCGGTGGACGACACGGTTGGGTGTCCTTTAAGCAAAGCAAAGCTCTGTTCCACACATATTTGGATTCCATCCGGGATTTCAAGTACCGTTACTATTTTGTGAAGCCGGTCACCCTTGGGGCTATCAACTCGCTGTACCGGAGAGTTACCCGTGAAGTAGATGGTCGCTCCGAGGAGGTTCTGGAGCCGAAGTTCCCCCTGTACTGGACGGAGGAACACTTTAAAAAAGGGGTGGATAAATACAAGGTGAAACACAATAAGTTAGACGTCGACGACCGGGCAGCTTATGATAAGATCGTCGCGTTCATGGAAAGCTTCAATGAAGCTCAGTACGAAACACCGGATGGCGAGCCTATAACGAGAGCAGACGGGCAGGTGATGAAGCAACGTCACTTGATCAATACCCGTGTTCTGCTCGAGACCTTCTCTGACGAAGAAGCAGATGAGCTGTTAGGAGGTGAAAACATCCTCGGCCTAAGCCTTCCCCACGTCTGTATACCTTGCCTTACTAATGTTTTCTTTCTTTTTGCAGGGAAAATGGCCGGAGCTGAGGAGAGGCTCAAGAGGTTGAAGGCGAAGAGGGCTCGGGAAGAACAGGCTCAAGGAGAACAGGCTCGGGGAGAGCCGTCTCATTCAAAGGGTCAAGGTGTTGCTCCTTCTGGGGCCATGCCCGAAGGTATTTCCTCTGCTGCGATGCCCAAAGGTTCCAGCCAATCCCAGCTTCCTTTGACTGCGTCGGGGACTTCAGGCCGGCGCACCCCTCCTGCTGGGAGCCAGTCCCCGGGTAATCAAGGGACGCCGAAACGGCTACGGGTTTCGAGTGCGGAGTTTGTCGACCTGGCCCATAAAGAAAGTCCCCCACCTCCTCCAAGCTTCGAACTCCCACCATGCCATCTCAAGCCCCGCTTCTTCTCTGAAGTCATCTATCCTCGCGTCCCTCCCTCTGAAATCCAAGCTGTGCTGGGGACCGCTGCGGAAGCGAGGAGGAGAACGTCTTTGAGGACGTGTCTGCCGTTATGCGGCTCTGTTCGACTGCTATTGTCCTGAACGATGAAACCTGCCCCGCTGCCGAACTTTCTCGACTGCAAGAAAGGCTCGAGACCTTGGAGGCTGAACTGCTAGACCTGCGCAAAGAGTTGAAGGAATGCAGGGACCTGAATAAAGAAAAGAGCGAGCAGCAGCAGCGGGCGGAGACAAAGCTAAAGGAAGCTGAGGAAGCAGAGAAAGGTCATCTTGCCCGGATCACCGAGCTGGAGGCAGAGGAGAAGCGGCTCAAGGAGAGGGTCGCAGAGCTGGAGGATGCTGTTCGGCCAGCGGAAGGTGAAACTGAAGAGGATAAGCTCCTAACCTCTCGGGCAGCTCTGGTGGCCAAACTCAGGAGAGTCGAGCAGGATCTCCGGCTGGCCGAGGATGATACTCTTGAGGCCGCAGACATAGGGTTCCGAAATGCAGTGGCGCAGCTTCGGATCCTAAATCCCGGCCTTGTGACCGACGGGGCTGATGCTAACTGCGAGGTGGTCGATGGCCGGATAGTGCTGCTCGGGCAAGAAGGAAATGCCAACGAAGGAGGTGGGCCAGACGCTGCTGAGACTGCTACCGAGACTGCTGCTGCGTAGGAGTATAGTTTACTTGTCCTGCGTGCCATTTTGTTGTTTTTGCCCGGCTTGTGGGCCAGGGGCTTATTGATGTAATATTCATACAATGGGTTTTGCCCGATTCTAATACTTCGCTTTGCCTCTTTATTTATTTTGCTTGTGTGTGATACTTTATACATTACTTATTTTTTCCTAAGTAGTTGAGATCGCTGGTGCCTTGGGAGTTTGCTCGACTCTGATGATCCTCGACTGCGAAGAGAGCTAGTCGAGTGGTCGGGGGTTGTACTCCGACCTTCAACGAGGCTAAGAAGTCGGTCGAGGTCTTAGCTTCGTGGCGTGAATTTCCCATCGCGAGCTTGGTGTTCTGCCTATTTGGTACGTCAACGACGGAGCTTGGTTGAGGTCTCCTCGTTGGGCCAAAAAGTCTCACGCACACACTTCGTGGTTTTTGGCCGTCGTGTGTTATATAGAGGTTTCGCGCATGTACCATTGCACGCCCCCGTGGTCGTGACGTCGTACTGTCTCGGGCAGTGTTTAACTGTAATATTGTTTGAGCTTCTCAGCATTCCATGGTCGAGCAAGTTGTTCACTGTGGAGGTTTTCGAGGTAATAGACACCCGTCCCCATCTTTGCAATGACGCGGTATGGGCCCTCCCAGTTTGCGGCCAGCTTTCCTTCGCGTGAATCTTTCTGATTTCTCCGTAGGACAAGACTGCCTACTTGGAAGTCTCGTTTGATAACTTTGTCATTATAACGCAAAGTTATTTTTTGTTTTAAAGAGGCTTCTTGGAGGGAAGCGCCGGTCCTTATCTCTTCGACGAGGTCGAGCTCCTCTCGCAGGGCTTCGTTGTTTGTTTCTTCGTCGAGGGGAGCTTCTGTCCTCCTCGAGGGTTCCCTGATCTCCACGGGGATAACTGCCTCGGTTCTGTACGTTAGGCGAAACAGGGTCTCCCCGGTCGTGGAGTGTGGGGTTGTTCGATACGCCCAGAGGACGCTGTGCAACTCCTCGACCCACCGTTGTTTGGCCTCGCCGAGTCGTCGCTTCAGTCCCCAGAGTATCACTCTGTTCGCTGCTTCGGCCTGCCCGTTGGTTTGAGGGTGTTCGACCGACGTGAAGTGCTATTTTGTGCCCAGTTTGGCGACGAAGTCTTGGAAGTTCCTGTCGGTGAACTGTGTCCAGTTGTCGGTGACAATGGCTTAGGGCACACCGAATCGGGCGAGGATGTTTCTCTTGTAGAAACGGAGTATGTTGAAGGCAGTTATTTTGGCCAGTGCCTCTGCCTCAATCCACTTCGTGAAGTAATCTACCCAACGATGAGGTACTTGTTTTGGTACGACCCTATGACGAAAGGTCCGAGGATATCCATTCTCCACCATGCAAACGGCCATGGGGATGACAATGATTTAAGCTCGTTTGGAGGAGCGAGGTGCATGTCCCCGTGTCTTTGACAGCGGTCACATTTCTTGACGTGTTCCTTTGTATCATATTGCATAGTGGGCCAATAATACCCTGCTCGGAGTGCTTTTCGGGCTAGGGACCTTCCGCCGAGGTGCTGGGCGTTGATCCCTTCGTGGATTTCTTGGAGGATCCCCGAAACTTGCTTTCTTCGACACACCAGAGTAAGGGAATGGAGAATCCTTGACGGTATAGCTTACCTTCGACGACGGTGTACGCACATGCCCGCCTCTTAACTATCCCCGCTTCTTTAGGATCGTCGGGCAGTTTGCCCGTCATCAAGTATTCATAAACCGGGGTCATCCAACAGTTTGCGTCCCCGATGGCGTTGACCTCTGTGGTCGGTGTGGGTTTGTTTATGCTCGACTGAGAGAGCATCTCCTGGATAACTGATTTGTTCCCTCCTTTCTTCTTAGTGCTCGCAAGCTTGGAGAGCACGTCTGCTCGAGTGTTGTGCTCGCGCGGGATGTGAGCCACCTCCGCGAAGACAAATTTCTTCAACTTTTCTTGCACCAAGGTTAGGTACTCGATGTGACTATCGTTTTTGGCCTGAAATTCTCCCCGAACTTGTGATGCCACGAGCTGGGAGTCTGTAAAGATTTTGACTTCTTTTGCGCTAAGGTCTTCTGCAAGTCGAAGTCCCGCGAGGAAGGCCTCGTATTCGGCTTGGTTATTCGATGTCTTGAAGGACAGTTCGAGGGAGACCTCTATCAGGATGTCCTGTTCGTTTTCGAGGATAATGCCCGCTCCGTTACCTTTTGCACTGGAGGCTCCGTCGACGTAAATCGTCCATTTCTGGGAGCCATTGGTCGAGGATTCAGGGACGGTCATTTCCGCTACGAAGTCGGCCAGTACCTGAGCTTTCAAGGCTTTTCTTCCTTCGTATCAAAGGTCAAACTCGGATAGCTCAAGAGACCACCAGAGCATTCTCCCCGCCATATCTGGCCGACTGAGGAGCTGTCTGATAGGCTGCTCCATCCTTACCACGATTGTGTGGGCCAGGAAGTAATTACGTAATCTTCTGGCTGCATATACGAGGGCCAAGGCGACCTTTTTAATCTGTTGGTATCTGAGCTCGGGACCCTGAAGAGCTCTGCTCGTAAAATAAATCGGTTTCTGTCCGTCGGGGGTCTCCCGTATGAGGACAACACTCACCACTTTGCCGGTGACGGCCAGGTACAAGAAAAGTGTTTCCCCGTTATCTGGTCGGGACAAGACCGGGGGTTGTGACCAGACTTATTTTAGATAGAGGAGGGCTTGTTCGCATTCTTCACTCCATTCAAAAGTCGCCTTCTGTCGGAGAAGCTTGAAAAAAGGGAGTGCGTACTGAGCAGATTTGGCGACAAAATGGGAGAGAGCAATCAGCATTCCGTTAAGTGACTGGATCGACTTCTTCGAGTTCGGGGTAGGGATTTCGGAGAACGCCCTACATTTGTCAGGGTTCACCTCGATTCCCCTCTCCGTGAGGTAGAAGCCGAGGAACTTCCCTGCGCGAACACCGAAGGTGCATTTGTCGGGGTTAAACCTCATGCGACATTTCCTTGCCGTGTCGAACACTTTCTTGAGATGAGCAGCATGGTCGACTTCTTCTGTAGATTTGACGATCATGTCGTCCATATAGACCTCGAGCACGTCGCCGATATCTTCCCGGAAGACCTTGTTCATCATCCGTTGGTAGGTGGCGCCAGAATTTTTCAAGCCGAAGGGCATTACGTTATAGTAGTAATTGCCCGACTCGGTCATGAAAGCGGTATGCTGCTTGTCGGCCTCGTCCATGGGGATTTGGTTGTACCCCGAGTAGGCATCCATGAAGGATAGTAATTTGAATCCTGCAGAGTTATCGACCAACTGGTCGATGTTAGGTAAGGGATAAGAGTCTTTCGGTCATGCCCGGTTAAGATCCATGTAGTCAACGCACATCCTCCATTTTCCATTATTTTTCTTAACGAGTACAACATTTGAGAGCCAAGTCGTGTACTTGGCCTCGAGAATAAAGTTTGCCTCTAGGAGGTCTTTTACAGCTTTTTCAGCAGCCTCCATTTTTTCCGAAGACTGCCTACGCCTACGTTGAGCTACAGCCCTAGCGGCCGGATCTATAGTCAGCTGATGACAAGCTACTTCAGGGTCAAGTCCAGGCATCTCTGCAGCACTCCAGGCGAACAAATCTGCATTTTCTCGGAGGCATGCCTTCAGTTGCCTCTTCGCCAGGTCAGGGAGTCCATAGCCAATCTTCACGCTTTGATCTGGGCTGTCGCCGAGAGGAACCAGCTCGAAATCTCCGTCTGGGACGGGGCGCGTTGGGTAGAGAGGCTGCCGATTGATTTCAACTGGGAGGTCCTCGCCTGCAGCTTCTTCCTGCTCCCCGGGAAACCTGCTGTCAAGGTCGACCACGCTGATCGGCGGGAGTGGAACCTGCACGACGTCTGGAGATGCCCCAGCCTGAGTCTTGGGTTTGACGCCGCCGACGACACTCAGACCCTTGATTGCTGCGTCAAAACATCTTCTGGCCGCCTTGATGTCCCCATGGAGAGTGACCACGCGTCCACGCTTCGTGTAGTACTTCATCTTTAGGTGGACCGTTGATGGTACGGCCATTAGTTCCGCCAACGTGGTCCTCCCCATGATGCAGTTGTAGAGGGACGGGCAGTCCACCACCAAGAAACGCGTCTTCACCTGTCGGGCAGTTTCCTCAAACCCGAAGGTGACCATCAACTCCACGAAGCCCCATGGTCTAGTGGTCGTGCCATTGAAGCCTTGTAGGTCTGACCCTACGTACGAGGACAAGTGTCTCTTGGTCAGCTGGAGGGTCTTGAAGAGGTGGACATACATGATATCCACCGAGCTCCCCTGGTCAACCAAAATTCTGTGGACATCAAAATTGGCCATCTGTGCCCAGATCAGGAGGGGGATGTTGGCGTTAGGTGCCCCACCGGGAAGTTCCTCGAGGTAGAAGGTAATCGGAGTTGATCTTCCATTAACCTTCTCGAGGGTAGGGGCTCGAGGAGTTGTTGCTTCCAGTTCGTCGAATTTCCTCTTTATCGACCCTACGGTAAAATGGTCAGGGGCTCCGCCAGATATGACCAGGGCTTGGGGGAAAGACTCCCAGGTACTGCGGGCACTTATTGGCTCTTCTGCTGGGAAGCTCTTCCACATGTTTCGAACAGCTTCAGGGTTATCGAGTTCTCCCGAAAAGCCAAAGTCTTCAGGTCGCGTGATGCTCAACGCGACTTGCAGCGATCTGTTGTTGGGAGAAGGAGTTGACTCCTCGACATTCTGGGCCTCCTGGCCGCTAGGGCGGGGGGCCTCTTGCTGCTTGGCGTACTTCTTCAGGTACCCCTCTTTAATCAGCGTTTTGATTACGTCCTTAAGGTGGACGCAATCTTCAGTAACGTGTCCGTGACTGCGATGGAACCGGCAGTACTTGGACTTGTCAGCATTTAATTTGGGAGCCGTCGGTTTCGGGAAGCGGATTCCCCCTTTGACGAACTCCGAATTGGCACAGTCGCTAAAAATGCGAGCGCAGGACGCGTTTAGCGGTGTGTAGTCTTTGAAAAGGCCAGACGGTCCCCGTGATTCGCGGGGCTCTTTGGTCCGGGCTTCTTTTTTTTCTTTCCCCACCTCGCCTAGGTGGAGGGGATTCTTCTCTTCTCCTGTCTCCACCTCGCCTGGGTGGAGGGGAGTCTTCTTCCTTGTTGCCGTGGGGGCCTTCTCTGCGCCTCGAATCGAGGGCAATTTGTGCGGCTTTAGCTTCCTTGAACTCAATATGCGACTGAGCCCTCTCGAGGAGGCCTTCAAAGCTGCGGGGACGGTGTAGTCCAACGGATTCTGCGAACTTGGATCCTAGTCGCAAACCCTTGATGATGAGATACATTTTGATGTGATCGGTCACGTGGATTTCGACTGCTTCTTTGTTGAACCTCTTGATGTAGCTCCGGAGAGGTTCATCCTTCCCCTGAAAGATGGCTTCCAGGGAGGCTATCGTCTTCGGATGTCGACGAGAAGCCGTAAAATGTTTTCTGAAGCGCTCCCTCAGGACCTTCCACGACGTGATTGATTCAGATGCTAGGTTTTTGTACTAAGCCATGGGCCTTTTCCGAAGAGTCGTAGGGAATAATCGACATTTGATAGCGCCGGAGACATTCCTGAAATCGAGCAGAGCTTCAAAACTCTCGACATGGTCATCAGGATCAGATGTCCCGTCATATGTCCCCAAGGATGGGGGCCTCTCCAGGCCCTTAGGAATAGGGGCGTCCATGATGTGCCTGGCCAGAGGGGTCCGGTAATCGTCATCCTCGCTGGCTCCCGGAGACACAGAGGGGGAGTATTGTCCATGAACATAGTGACGCCTCGGGGAGTGGTCCTTTGGGCGGCCTCTAGGCTCCTCGGCGTTTGACCTGCTCCTTTTATTTTTCGAGGAGCGAACTGGCCCCTTTGATGGCGGGGAGCGGTGGCGTTTCTGCGGATGTTCTGGCTGAGTACGCTCTAAGCGTGGCCTGCGACCCCTGTGAACTGGGGAGGGGCTGCGAGATGCCTCTGGGGACAGCGAATGTCTTGGAAATGGTGGTGGTCGGTGCCTTCGCGGGGAAGTCCGACCACGACCTTTCTCCAGCGCCTCGATCCGGATGTTCTGGTTGAAGATCATCTGGTTGGTCTGATTGACCAAAGCAAACAGAGCAACAGTGCTCGGGTCCGCATTTGGCGGCGGGTCCACGGGCTGGAAAACGGGTTGGAGGACTGTTTCATGTCCGTCTTGGTGAGCTGTCTCGTACTCCACTTCCTCGGAAAATGGTGAGGCGGTGAGTCCGTCTCTGATGTCGTTCTCCACGACAGGTTGGGCAGCGTTGTTGTCGATGTGGTTGCCAGTACTGAGCTGCGCGATAACGTTGTCTAGAGCTTGATTCGCCGACGGGTTGACCATGATGGTTGTTGAATGAAGAAAGCTTTGGTTTATCGAGCAGAAAAACGGGGAAGCTTATATTTCCCCACAGTCGACGCCACTGATCGTACCTAGATCAGACAGTTGATATTGGCCAACGGCGTCTGGAACGGCAGATCCGGTGATGGTGAGAGACGGCCGGGGGGGGGGGTGTACCTGCAAGGTACTCCTACGCTCAAGTGAGAGGGTGTACAGAGTAACAACAAATACAGAAAGTGTAGAGTGGCAAGAAGAATACGTCTAACCTGACCCTCTCAAATGAGAGGGTATTTATAGAGAGCCCCCAGCGCGGGGCCAACGGTTACCTGCAGTGGACTGGATCAACTAGGCCTACTCCAAGCAACTGCTAGGGCTTACGTGTAGTAGTGAAGACCAGCACGTGGTCTTCGCCCTAGAGTAACTGCTCCTAGATTTCTGGAAGTAGGGCAGACCGAATCCTTCGGACGTGGGAGGTTACTTGGAACGTGTCCACGTGGTATGGACCGTTGGGTACTCCTCGCGGGGAGGAGCCTTCTGTGTCGAGGAGATACGAATCCCGTAGAATGGACATGGCCTCGCGGGGAAGAGCCTTCTGTGTCGAGGATATGTCAAGCCCGTAGAATGGACATGGCCTTGCGGGGAGGAATCATGTCCGTCGAGGAGTGATGTGTAGCATTCTCGCGGGGAGAAGCTGATCTGTCGGGGAGGTACATCTTAGCGGGGTGTGATGTCCTCCTTTCCTATTGTCCCAAGTGCCCGACACTACCAAAGTGCCCGGCGAAACCGTGGCTTGCACGTGGCAGTCACGTGTCTTGCAGAAGGGCCTTATTGGGCTTCCCCAGGCTGTATGGGTTGGGCCTGCTCGCCTGTTGGACAGCCTCGGCCCAGTCCAGAACAGATAGATTTATAGAACCTACTGAACTCCTTGTTTGATGTCTTCCACCTTTGATTGTCTTCTAAATGTCATGTTTGATCTGAACCATTTGACATGCTGATACATTCTAAAGGTCAGTGCATTGTACCTTGCTAGTTTTTTTTTCCATGTTTTGTTTGCCCTATGTTGCTTTTTGTTTGATGTGTTGCTGCAATCATGCTCACTCTGAATTTCTATTTTGAATGCTGTCATTGTTGAGTTCCAATACCTAAAATAATATGCCCTATTTTGCTGACATGTTTGAGTTATTGTTGAACATAAACACATGCTATCAAACTGACTGCATCATGCCTTGACTGGTCCTCTTATTTTCTTGCATTTTGAACAATCAGCTTTATCAATCGTGTGATTTAAGTCCTAAACATATCTGCTACCCTTCATTAAGCATGCTGAGTCGAAACCTAATGCCATGCTGATTTGGATCCTTGATCCACTTGTTTGTTTATTAGTTGTATGCCAAGATGTTTCATTTTTATTGAACCTCTTTTGAATATGCTTGCTGCTATGACTGTGTTGGAATTTATTGCTTTACACATTCAAATGTTCTTCTACTTTACCAATTTATATGATTAAAGCACTCACTTGGTATACATGTAGCAATTCATGATTTTTGAGATGATAATTATAAGTTTCTGTTTCATTTGGTTTGGCAATGGTTGATGTTTGAATGGTTGGCATAACTTATTCTCTTTCGTGAGCAGTTAGTGCATTGGTTGGTTTGTGTTGTTAAATTGGGAATATGCGCGCATAGAATGCTTATGTATTTATTGAGTTGAGATTGTTACCGGATGTAACAGCCACCCCAGTGGCAAGCACACACAAGCACGCACCCTTTCACCTATAGGACTGGGGTTCGAATCCCCCTCGCCCCAGTCCTTTTGTTTTATTTTTCTAATTTCGCTTCTTTTACATATATATTGGTGCTATCATTATATGTTAAGACGCGTGTTCAGCTCAGTTGGCCTTGGTTTTAGCGTGTACGCAAAGGGTCATGGGTTCAATCCCTAGGAGTGCCCTTTCCTTCTTTTTTAATGCTTGGTTGTTTTATTATTTGATTTCAAGTTTATGCCTTAATTTCAAAATGTCATAACTTGTTTGTTTTTTATCCTTTTCCTTCCATTCTTTTTGCTAAATGCTTCTAATTAAATTTACTTGTTGAGCATAAAAAGAAATTATTGAAAACAGTTAATCTTGATGCATTTATTCATGATAAGATTGGAAATTCTTTTAGGGTTTTATAGTACCTTCTTTATTCATCTTGCTATGTATCTTTGTTTATCATGTTTGAACATTGTCTAATATGTATGATTCTAACCTTGCATGATTTCATAAACTTTGTTTTATCTCATTATCTTGTTCATGTCTTTTTTTACATCATCATATTGAATTTATAACTCTTTACTTCTTGGTAATTTTACAACTATTATCTTTTCCCCCCATTCCAAAGGGAGATCATCCTAAATTGACTCATGAGTCACTAAACAACCACCTTACCTTATCCTTCTAGGTTTATTCCATTTCTTGGCCTCATGAGAGCCATGAAATCATAACTTAGAAATAGGTTAGAGTTTTGAACTCTATGGGATTCTCACCATCATGAGAACTCACTTTCCCCCTATAACTTAGATTTAGAGAGTTATCGTGAACTCTAAAATGAGCTCATACTCATTTCCCCTTGGAACTTTGGCCATAGTCAATGGTTCCTTCCTTTCACCCTTAGATCGGTGAACTACGGATACTTTGATTCCACTCCCGTCAGGATACGTAGGCGCAAAGTGCGATACTTTGTCGAGTATACTTAGATACTAACCCCTAGGGTTTCAACCTTTAGCATAGCACCCTTAGCAAGCTAGTAAGACATAACAAGCTAAAACAAGAGGTTCCCGTAGAGTACTACGGACGTTTAGGATGCTAATACCTTCCCTAGGCGTAACCAACCCCCGAACCTTAGATCTCCCCCCTTTAGGTTTTTCTCGATCTTGAACCTTTCCTTTGGATAAATCAAAGTCGGTGGTGAACTTCAAAGTTTTACGATGCAAGTTAATTAATAGCTTGTTATCCGATTCTCACCGCAACAAAGGCGATGTGGTATTTGAGCATGTTGATTCTAAGAATCAACTTGCAGATATTTTCACTAAATCTCTTGCGACGGAGCCTTTCTTTAATATCCGTATGGAACTTGGTGTTCTCTATATCTTGGATCGCGTTTGATTATATGATTGAATGCTCTATCCTTTTGCTTGTTTTTTTAAAACTAACAATAAGTGATAAGATTAAGCTATATGTGAGGGCATCCATCATTAATCGTCGGAGGTAATATCGTTCCTTCTTAGATTACTATTCTTGATCAATTATGTTTGTAAACTATTATAGCCAAAATGAGGTTTGATTGATGTTTAATTCATGATTAGATGTATTTTTGATCCATGTTTAAGTTTGGCATGTGTGTGGTTTGTTATTTATTCTTACTTGTTGCATAATATGCTCAAAATATGCATTTTTCCATGTCTTGCTTGTTTGAGTCGACCAAAACAGGGCATGGGTCGACTCAAGAAATGTCAATTTTCTCTTATTTGGGCGCGGGTCAGCGCAGGTCGACCTTTGGTCGACGCATCGCTTTAAAATTTTGAAATTATTAAAATTCGTTCAGCGTACGCCGATGCATGACCTGTTTAGGTCGATGCATCACTGACGAACTCAGATTCTTTTTTCCTCGGGAAGACGCGCGCCGCTTCACATATTAGAAAATCTGACCTATTAATTCTGCATGTTTCATTTTCCAACTACATATCATTATGCATTGCATCTATTGTCTCCTCATTCCTCTCCTCTCCTTATAAACTCATAAACCCTAAAAACCCATTACCACTACTCTCTTCAATTCCAACAAATTTCACAATAAAAAAGGTGTTCAAAGGGGTTTTCTCGACATAGAACTAAGGTCTCTCAGTCTATTCATCTTTATCATCAAAATTCAATATTGTTTATCATCATCTACAAGGTTGGTATTGTTCATCCGTGTTTACAAGAGTGTTCTTCAATGGTTTCACAAAGGGTTACCGAAAAAAGAACCTTCAGAGCATCAACTTCAAGGGCAGGTACATCAACAATGCCGGTAAATGCTTTTTCCTTATTGTCTGATAATCTAACTGCAACCTTCAACAAGGATTTTCGAAACCGATCTGTTGTTAAACAATTTGTGTACTACCCTTTGAGGGCTAAGGACTATCATCTGTCTGAAATTATTGAAATTTTGAATGTTCAAAGGTTTGATAAATTCTTGGAATGTGATACCAAGTATAATGAAGACTTGGTTAAGTTGTTTTACACAGGAATTCTAGGGAAGTTCGAAGGTACTAATTTTCAATACATGATTGGTGGTAACAAGTATTCTGTTAATGCATCTGTTTGGAAGAGTTTGGTTAATCTAGATGGATCCGATCTTCCTAAGGTCACAGACTCTATATTTGTCGAAAATTATGAGTTTAAGGCTGCCTTGAACTCAATGTTACGAGACTCTTACTCGGAAAGCATTGTGAATAGCAACTTATTTCCTAAGACAGTCACAACAGGACTGTTGAAACCCGTTGATAGAATTCTTCAATGGATTGTTACTCATATCCTACGACCTATGAAAGAAGGGTACTCTCAGGTTGATCAAGCTGAAGTTCATTTGATTTATCTGCTAAAAAACAAAAAACGCATTGACTGGCCGCATTACTTCACAAGTTGGATGTTTGCACTCCGCGACTCTGCTCAAGGTACGACTCTATGTTATGCCTCTTTCATTCAGTGTATCTTGAACAAGGCTGAGGTAACGGTCCCAGGCATTCCTTACATGACATTTACTACTGATCAAGAGTTTACTCAAAATACTCTTACCATGATGGGGTATTTTTGGGACACTCAAGACAAGGAATACAAATTTAGGCACAGAACAACATATCAAGATACTCAGTATGATATTACAGATGAAGAAAAAGATGAAGAAAATAATGCATAAGAAGGAGAAACTGATAACAACATGCAAACTGAGGTGAATACTATGAAGATGATAATGTTGAATGGATGGGCTACTCTCCACCTCAAGATCCCTATGCTAATCGGGGATGGGGTGAATGGCAGCACACCGGATAAACCTTACTTGGTTCATCTTATATTCCTCCGAATCATGAATGGCACCAACATGACGAATATGAATGGCACCAGCCCGAATATTCTATTCCTACACCTACACAGCAACTGCAATAGAACAACGAGGAAATCCTCGACATGTTACGCTAAATGCAGCTTCAGTAAGAAAGTTTCATGACCACACAGGAAGAGAGGTATACGGCTCTCTCAAACCAGTTGGAAGCACAAAATCAAAACTTCAACAGGTCTGCTACTGCTGTCATGACTCGCTTTGACAAGTTTGATACTGCTGCTGAAAGTCAGACACGCTGTGTGACTAATGGTATCAACACTCTTAATCGGGTTGTGTTGGAACTGAATGAGCGGTTGGAAGAACAACCACTTCCTCCACCTCCAGACCAGCATTTCAGAGGAAGGGGTCACCACTTTAAGGGGAGGAGACCATGAGAAATAGGATCCTAGTTTAATGCATGTTATATCTAGTTTTTGCTTGTATGACTTTTTATTTGCTGCATTTTGCTTTTGTACTTGGTTTGCCTTTGGAATATGTTAACATTTGATCTATTATGGAATGTATTTTGAGCCTCTATGTATGCATTTCTTGTGCCTTATTTATCCTTATAATATCCGCATTAACATCATTATATGTGAATGTATGTTGATGTATCTTGTTTACAAGTTGTTAGGTGTATCCATAAGTATATGATATGAGATTCTTTGACCATAGTTTTTTTCTCTTTTCGATTTTGTTAAAGGGGGAGAAGGATATCTACAAGCAGTAAGGTTGAATCTTAGAGGACTTCACACATTACAAAACAAGCTAAAGAAGATTCAAATTACACAGTTAGGGGGAGGATGAGATTCAAATTAATAAACAAGCTAATGAAGATTTTGCCATCATCAAAAAGGGGGAGTATGTGATGTCAAAATGTGTACTAGCTCATAGTTTGTAATTTGGACGGTATCATCTCATCATTACCGACATTCTTATTTCACAATGCATAATCATGTGTCCAAACATATAGGAGAAGTCTTGCATATCCCTTACATGTGTGTGATCATGGTATCAGTATTAGGTATGCATAAATTGTGCCTAAGTAGATTAAAACGTGTCAAAAAATCAATTTTTAGGGGTTTTTAAAGCTTGAGTCGACCTAAACTGAGGTTTGGTCGACTCATGAGATGTTGACTGTGGCTGAGTTTCGCACAGGTAAGCGCACCCTGACCCTGCGGTCGACGCGTGCTGTTGTTATTTCTCATTCTGCAATTTCTTCAGCCATGCGTCGACGCATGACCCCTGTAGCGGTCGACGCATGGTCTTCCAACATGCGCAGACTTGTCCACGACGGGTCAGTGCAGGCTGACCCTCTTTATTGTTTGGTCGACCGTTCGCTGCTTTCAACTAATTTTTTTGATTTTTCTAAGTTCAAAATGCTGTTATGATTGGTTGTTGATCCTTGCATCATATAAATACTTGGTTCCTTTTTTTTAAAACAACAAGAAAAAGTGAAAGATATACATTGAAACTTTTCTCTCATCACCTTCATCTTCATCTTGCACATTTCTCAACAAATACACATAATCATTTTTGTTGACTTTCTGCATCATGAAGTAATAATGTCCAAAACATAGAATTATATATTGGTTTGGGTGAGTGTTTCAGTGGGTTTTTTTCTTGAATAAAACCTCTAGGGTTTTGCCCTCCAAGATCAATTGGATTTGGGGGGCTTTTGGATCAGATCTTGTGTGCATTAAATTCAGTCGGGCGAAGGTGATCGAAGAACGGTGGGTTTTGTCGATCTAGTAGCGTTAACTGGAGGATTGTGCAACAAGGTTTGGGGATCGAATTGTGTGTGGATATGAATCAGCCGAGTGAAGGTGATTGAAAAACCGGTGCATTCTTGCAATCTAGTAACGATAAACAGAGGCTCATCCAACAAGTTCGAGGCACTTGATTCGACTCGAATCAAGGGAAGAAAAGACATAGTATCTGCATCAACGAAGTTTCTTGAGTGTGTGATAACTAAGTTTTCTCTTGTAAAAACAATTTGCAAACAAGATTATAGATATCTCAATTCTAGATTTAGAATTGGGGGCAGACGTACCCGGAGCGAGGACGAAAGGGGAATTGCCTAAACAAACCTGGTGTCGTTTCTCTTTCCCTATCTTATTTAATTTTCAAACTATTTACGCTTATGATTGTTCAATTGATCGATAAAAATTCTGGTATAGTTTAAAGCAGAAAATTAATTTGAAAACCATTGCACAATCATTTTTGGATTGTGCTTAGTGAAAATTCTGCATCAACTATCATAAAAGGTTTAGCTTGGAGTTTTATGCACTCCAAGTGCTTGATAAATTGAACACTTACAAGGTGTTTGATATATTGTCAAGTTTGGTTTAATTTTTGACTGCTCATTGGGGATTGCACCATATTAAGTGCTTTTGGAAAATTGATTAATTGTAAAGTTGCGATTCTATTTTTTCTCTTCGAGCCTTTCGTTCCATTTGGCTTACGTATATCCGATTCTCTCAGTAACTCGGTTCGTGTAGATGAATTATCCTCGGCCACTTCCGCAAAATATTATTTAAAAACAAATTTTAGCGCTGACTCACATTTAAAAAGAAGTGATCTATTCAACCCCCCCTTCTAGATCAATTGCCTTCGTCTAACATACATAATGAAGACCGATGGTGGCTTCTTGGTCTATCTATTCTTTGAATGATGCCAATCTATGATCTTCAAGTGCAACTTTCTTTCGTTTTAAATCTTCAACCCGTTTCGTCAAGTTTGAAATTTATTCGTTGTAAACCACTAATTGATCTTCATTATTCGTAGCTTGTTCCTCCAACTAATCAAGATGACTCCGAGACTGAGGAATTAGCTCCTTTTGTTTAGACACAATCCCATTATTTTTCTTGAGCTTGCTTACAGACTCATACTTGATCTTCATGGTATGGCTGATTTGGTCGAGAAATGATTCAAACTCTAACATGAAATAAACAACGGAGTTTTCTTTGATGTTTTTGAATAGATCTTATTCGAAAACCTTTGCTTTCAATTGTTGAACCAGTTGAGTGGCAAAGTTACCATTGGGCGCACTGCTTGACACAGTTGAAGAACATGGGGATTTTTGAATAGAGCCAATACCTTAACTGCTCATAAGTTTCCTCAAAGCCTCTATAAGATTTCTCTCTTTTATAACTTTTAGTTCCTCATGGTTGAGAGAAGTTTTAGAGATTTTTAATGAAAATCTTTAATTTGAGGATGAACAATAATATCTGTAGTCGAAAAAGGAATCTCAGTGGCTGTTAGTGAACTTTGAACAACTTGTGGTTGTTCTTTTTCGATAGTAGCAATTTGAGATTCTCTTTGATCTTGATCCTATCATGTTCGATCAACATCTTGGTCTTATTGTGTTTGATCAACATGCTTTTGGCCCTCTTGTACTTGAGCATTGTCACCTGGAGCAGTTGATTGTTGTTCAGGATTCTGATCTTCGGTTGTTTCCTCAAATTACTCTACAATTGTCTCCCCGACTAGACTTTCAATAGCTGGTTGTTGTGATAGTGAATTTGTTAGAGGATGGTTGGATTTCAGAACCTCATCAACTTATGAAGCAATGTTTGTTTGAGGAGGAGTGGTAGGAATAGGAATTTCCTAAAAGGAGGAAGAAGTGGAATGATATTACAATTCAATTGATATAGATTGAAAAAGAAGATATGGATTAAACTCAAAGTACCTTGGATGCCCTGTGGCAAGAGCTTGAATCTTCACTCTCTGAACACTCATCATGAGTAGGTTATTTTTGTCGAGTTAGCTGAGTACCTTCAAATGCTTCTTCTTCTTCTTCACAAATAAGAACCACTTTTCCTTTTGATGTCTCTTGTGTACTAGCCCGTTGGACTCAAAATTTCTGTTTTTTTGGTTTTATGAGGTTTTTGAGTTTTAGCTTCTCCTTTGGAGGTATGGGTACAATGGAAATCATCTATTCTCTTTCTTCAGGATCATCACTCCCATCATTATATTCTAATTCATCGTATTTTTCTTGAACACTTTGACCAGACTAAAACATTTATGATTATTAGCACAATAAGTTGAAAGATTCTAATAAAAGATGAAAGTGTGATTTAAACCTAAGTTCCTTCACTTTTGATAAACAATGTTCCATTCTTAGTCTTTTTTTTTATTCAGAGTAGTAGTGGAGTTACTTCCTTTTTTTTTATTCTGGAACACAAAAGCAAAGGTGAATAAAAGATGAAGGATTTGACATAAAGAGGGCAAAGGGTTTGGAAACATACTTGTTTTATTTCTTTTGACTGGCCAAGTACTAGGTCAGACTTTTCAAGTCCTTCAGCTGATTCAGATTTCTTCTTTTTTGGCCCTTTTGGAGGAACAAGAGCTCGAGCTACAAAGTTTTGACAAGAGTAAATAGCATGAACACAAAATAGAAATTAGTAAGTTTTGAGAGTCCCCTTATCTCACCTTCTAGAATGGTGGATCTGACTCGAATGTGTTCGAGAGTGGCTTTTGAAGGCTATGAATAATTGTTTATGTGATATGGGTGCTCGCGGTTCGGTTTGGATTTTTTGAGACAAAAAATCATCTGATCCTAAGATAAAAAGAGTATGCGGTTCGGTTTGTGGATTACTAAAAAAAGTATTTGATCAATCCGATCCAATTTATGCAGTTTACTTAAGTTCGGTTGGTCAGGTTTTATTCGATTTTTAAACAAACATTACAAAAATAGTTGTAATTAATTTAAATTTTCATTTTTACTTTTAGTATGCATAAGTAGCCTACTAATAGTGTGCATACCAGTGCACTTAATTTTATTTCCACTAACAGTGTGCATACCATACTGGTGCACTTAATTTTCACTAATAATAGTGCATACCAGTGCACTTAATTTTCACTAACAGTAGTGTGTCGTACCTCGAAAAATAAGCACGCTCTCGCGAAGCGCAATCGCACGCTCGCGGAATGGACTTAACAGAGTCACCACCGATCTTTATTTATACCCAAAGAAGAAAAGGGAAAATATCGAATAAAACCCCTAAAAGAAAGACAAGGATATGTCATCGCAACCAATATCTGGGTTCGGGAGTCAGTTACAAAAGGGGAAGGTATTAGCACCCCTCACGTTCGTCATACTCAACGGGAACTATTTAGTTAGGGTTGAATGTATGTTAGCTTATGTTAATTTCTAATCTTCTACTTATTGAGTGGGAAAAGAGAGAGAAAAGATAAATATTTTTTAGATTTTTATTAAAGAGAAAGGGGACCTAAGGGTTTTTATTACTAGGGGGCTCAACAAGACTTCGTAATTTCGTGCCTACGTATCCTCATAGTGCAATAAGGAACTCAGAGCCTTCGTAGTTCGAGGACTACGTGTTTACCGTGAAAATTGGTAAACAACCGCTGGTCAATCAAATCAATAAGAAATTGGGTAACTTGTAGGATCGACCATACAAAATCCTAGAACATGTGCTAATTAATTTGAAATGATATCTGGAAAAGGGTGAACACTTCGATAGAATTCATAGTTTAGTTATAGTTTGCTTCGAAAATATTAAAGAAAATGTAATGCAGTGAAATAATCGAAAGTGCGTTGGAAAGTAACTTGCGAAAGTAAAAGATAAACTTCTGGGCAAAAACTAACTGAATTGTATTGAATGAAAAATATGGTGTTACATCAAACGTACATTTCTCACACACTCATTTCTCTACACGTGGGTACTTTGAGTAGTTGAGGAATTTGTACAAACTTGAACACACACGAATCCTAATACTAAGACTTGCTATTTCTACTAATCGAAAATAACTACCTCTAACGGCATACAAACTAGAGCAAGACACATGGCGCTCTGCATGTCTTCGTCTCCTAAATGCGCTCCACGTGTCTTCTGCCAGTCTTTGGATAAGAACAAAGTTCCCTCCCTTATTTGAATTCAAATCTTGAATCGAAACGTCATCAGTAATGCTTCCGTCGAACAATATTCCCAAACTGCTAGAAATATTTCTAAGTCCACAAAAAACTCCTTTCTTACACAAGGAACCCTTCGACTAGAACTCCATAAAACACTATTCCAGTCGAAGTCTTCCAAGCCTTTTCTCAAAAATTCTATTTCCTTGATTAATTCTCTTAACCCAATACTAGGCGTCGAAATTAGGAGCTAACAAATTTCCCCCCAAAAATGTCATTTTCGACACCATTGAAGAAAAAGGCATTTTTTTGATAATGTCGTTCGACGGCTCATTTAGTCCTTGCATGGTTTCGATGTTACTTATGGTTCCATCGTTACAAAACTGTTCACTTTCCCTTTAACAGGCCTATGACGTCATAGTCATCATTACAATCTCTGATACGTCTCCTTAAACCATGCGAGAATCTTCATCATCATCACGTTTCCTAGAGTCTAGGAAATCACAAGGGTAGGCATTAATTGCCACTGTTCCATCAAGGATAGTGGGGAGGACACGCGCCCACTTCCATTTTAACCATTAAGGTGATTCTGAAACCGTTTCCACTCCCATCCTTATAAATACCCCTTTCATCAATTCTTTTCACTTTTTACGCTCTCTACATTCTTAACTCTCAAGAAAAACTTCTCACACTTCAAATAACTCAGTCTCCCTATTCACATTCCAACAATGGCTTCAACAACACGATCCACCAAAGACGCCAATAAAACTACTAAAGAGTCTAACAAACCTGCAAGAGTTCCTAAGAAGATCTCTCAACTTCCCCCATTTGACTCAATCACTGGTCCGACCATGGTAGGAAATCAACAATACCTGCCTGAACCGCTTGCTGAAGAAAAAAGAAGAATATACGCTTCACAGGTACTCATTCCTCTTACTGTTGCTGGTAAGCCTCTGGCTTTGTTAGGTCCTTTGTCTGATTCTAATGTTGATCCTAGCAAGCTTAGGGATTTCTTCCCCACTTTCCACAAATACAAACCCATAGGTCAAGCTAAGAAACCTAAGGCTAGTAATGAGGATTCCAATCCTGCTAACCAGAACAACTCTTCGACTGAAGAGGCCATTGATCTTAGGTATATGAACAACTTTAGGGTATTTAGTGCTAGTCCATCCTTTAAAGATCCTTCTGACTATCTAGGATGGTTGAAGAAATTAGAAAAAACAAAGTCTGAAGTCTAGAAAGACCTGGGTATTTATGATTTGATCATGCTGTCGAAGGTAGGTCCTGACTATTGCTCGAACATGCTTGTCTCTTCCTTGTATTTTTGGGACATCACCCATTACACTCTCCATCTTCCATGTGGAATGATGACACCAAGTTTATTCGATGTAGCCGCTATCATAGGGCTTAAACCAACTGGCAACACCTATGACCCTGATTTTATATCTGATGATAACATTGGCTTTTCGACCTCTAGGGTAGCATATTCGACCCACATTGCACATTATCATGATAAAGACATAGAAGAGGTTTCAGATGTAGAACACATAGCTTTCTTAGCACTATGGCTGTCTCGTTGTGTCTTCTGTTCAAAGTCACTCCAAGTCGCCAGGAAATTCTTAACTATGGCGAACCAAATCCATTCTGGCCATAACCTTTGTCTAAGTGAACTAATCCTAGCTAGCCTCTATGAATCTATGAGCGAAGGCGTTACCCAACTTAAGTGTCTAGGTGACATAGGAAATCTCCTCATTTTTGGACCTTTCTGGCTTATGTAATTGTGGTTGAATGCTTCATTCGAAGACTGTCTTCCCCATAAGAATTAAATCGATGAGGACGCTGACGAAGTGAAGAACATGAGGGTAGAAGGTCCATGCCCGGCGAAGCTAACTCCCGTTGATGAAGGTCAACCTATTCAACAAACCTTCACTAACTTTATCATGATATTTTCCAAACGTTATGACTTCTCACCCAACATGGCTCCCTTCGCTGCTAGAAAATGTGGTCCTGAGTAGTTCACCAGGCCATTTCCAACTCCGTCGAAGGCTCGAGAAGCAGAATCTACTACAATCTGGGAAGCCTTCCTGACTCCTAGGGTTTTAACCCACAAATTCAATCTCTCAAAGAGTCTAGTCACCTTGATTGCTTATCAACCCAATCTTGTCACCCAACAATTTGGATTAGTTCAGGTCTTACCCAAACCCCTTTATGACAAGAAAAACCTCCCCATCCTCTACAACGCAGTCCATACCAAAGCACGTAACTATTAAATAAATTGCGCGGTATGCTGGTCGAACACAACTACTTCCTGTTGCTTTCGAACTAAGCTTTCTCTGCATCCAACAATTCGATGAATGGTGGAAAGCTTACTATGTAGAGGAATTTTTTGACGTGGCTGCTTTCACTCAGCACATTAACAAGGCTTTCCTCTCTGTGCAGGAAAAAGTCAAGAAAGGTACTTCGACGCATATCAAAGAAATCCAAGCATTCTAGAAATACTTTGAAACTGCCTATAGACCTAATGATATTGGTCGAACCGTCTGCGACGCAGCTGTTACTTTGAAGGATTTTTTTCCAAAGAAAATGGAGAACTTAAAGATCCCTTCGTACGTTCCTCCTGAGAAACCGTACGAAATAGATTTTAACATGTTTCCTCCCAAATTCCCTCGACTGCCAAATGCTGATTTTGGAGTGGCCCTTTCCCCTCCATTTCCAGTCTGGTTCGTCTGTGGGGATTCTATCAAAATCCTTCGCCAACAATCAAAACCAAAAGCCCAGCGGGTGGTTCTGACTAAACATACATTAGACAGTTTCAAAGGTCACCTTCATACTGGGATCGAAGATGTTCGCATTGAATCCGAAATATATGAAGGTGTGGAATGAGGAAGATTTCGATCCAACATTTCTTCTTACTTATTTTCTTTCACCTATAATAATTGTTTCTATTTTACTTTAGCCGTGAAAATTCCACCAAAGAAACCAATAACTAGGAAACTAGTCGAAGTAAAAGAGGAAGGAGGAAGTAAAGCAGCAACAACAACAATGGTATTTTGCATTCCTTATTAATTTCGTCGCTTTCCATATGTTCCACTATATTTCTAACGTCTCCCTTTCAGGGCACTCGAAAGCTACCCCCAACTCCCCAAAAAAGGAAATCCAAGGAAGATGCAGTTGTGGTGGTTAAATTGGATGATGAAGATCTATCTCCGACTACCGAACAACCCCTCAAGAAAAAGAAGAGGCAGCTTAAAATGAGTGAAGCTCTGGCCCAATCTCAAACAAAAGGTGTAAAGGCTCCGGCCAAGAAACCTACTACCTTAACAATACTGAAACCAACTCCTGCAGAGATGTCGAAGAAAGCTGCGGACCAACCTGAAAATGACAATTCAAGCCCTAGGGCTGATGCTCCCAAGGTACCAAATCTTATACCTTATCGTTTTCTTAGTAATCTTTTTCAACTTCTGACTTTCAATTACTCTTTTCAGGACGATGCAAGAGTTTCTACTCAACCAACTGCTAAATCAACCAACACCACACTCCTCAATAGCGAAGGCAAACCGACGTACCATCCTACTTCTGTGAAGGATTATGAAAAGAGCTCGATGAGCTAAATTAATCAGACAGTTGGGGAACAACGCGAAACTTCGCCGCTCAAAACTACCACCCAGAATTCTCATACCAGTGGGTCTGAACACGAATGTGACCAAGAAAAGGACACGCAAGCTGAAGCAACTAAGAATGATATGGGGGTGGATCACCCTGAAGTCCATGTCGAAGATGAAGCAGAAGATGGCTCCCCAAGAGTCGAAAATCTAGATATCATCCAGCAAGATCAAGACGACGATATGGAAGAAAGGGAGAATCGCTCCGCATTCCAGAATTATTCGATGCCCCCTATTGAGGAATTTATGGATGACGATGAAAATGTTGAAGAAGATGATGACAAGGATGAAGAAGAGGAGGAAGAAACTGATGATGAGACAACCGTCGAACCAACCCCTAATCCAGACCTGTCGATTGCGAAGGACTCAAACAAGACCTTTGTGACCCTTTTTGAAGAAGAACTAGAGGATTTGAAAAAGAGAAACCCTCGCGAATACCTGAAAGCTTTGATTGGTTCTAGAGGGAGTTCGTCTGATAAGAGTCTTAGTTCCTCCTCAGTATCTGGTGGTCGATCCTCTAACAATCCTGCCAGCGAAATACTTTCAAAAATCAAGGAAAAGGTTTTTAAAAGTGACCTGTTTCGACTCATAGAGTCCGACCCTACTTCTCCTATTGCCTTGAAAAGTCTTCTAAAAAAGGTTGATATTTTGACCACTTCTCCTGAAGTTGCGAACTTCATCTTGGAGCTGACTTCAATGATCGACCATGTTGCTACTAATGTTGCCAAAATAAAGCAAAGCTCTAAAGATATCGAAAGCCATACTGGCTCTGTAGTAGCTGCATGGGATGCTACCTCAGAGTCGACTAACCGTTTGGAGGATTTAGAGAAAGTCCAAGAACGAAACAAGGCTGAGATCGAAACTAATAATCGAAATATCAATTCTTGGGAGGAACAAATAAAACATCTGCATACCAAATTTTCAAAAGCCAAGAAACAAAATGCTGAGCTTCTGAAGTTTGACAATTCTAAAGTGGCTAAAGAGCTTGATGTTGGGTTGAGCTTTGTTGATAAAGCCCAGAAGTTAGAAGCAGAGCTAGAGGTTATGAGGTCGACCAAGTCTGTCTATGAGAAACGGTTAGAGTTTCTGAAGTCGAAGTATTTCAACATGAAAGTCAACCTTCCATTTTAGCTCCAGTTCCCTATTTTTTTTAAAACTTTATCATCACTTATAGATTATGTAATAACTTTGAACCCTTCGTGGTTCTTCTGGATGTAACGGATTTAGCCATTTTGGCAACAAATTTCATTTTACCATGTTAGCTTTGATCATTTTGTATGTGATTACTCTTTAGCTATTTTTATTTCTTGAAGTGGAGGCTTGTATTTTTTCAAATATTTCTCGTTTACCCTCAAGATCCTCTTATCTTGATCTAACTCTTCGATCTCATAAGCACCATTCGAAAAGACTTGTATGATTTGAAAAGGGCCTTCCCATTTAGGGGACCATTTCCCCAAGGCTCAATCTTTTCAATCCATAGGCAGGATTACTTTCCAAGCCAACTCTTCAGGCGAAAACATCTTAACTTTGACTTTCTTATTGTAAGGTTTCTCTATTCTCTTCTTCTGTCTTTTCAATAACTCTAAAGCATTGAGCCTTTCCTCATCCAAGTCAACTAATTCATCTAAAATCATGTTCCAATATGACTCAGATGGGATCTCATGATGCCTCTGAATTCTTGTCGACTGAAGGTAGATCTCAACTGGTAACACCGCATCGTGACCGAAGGTCAATCGAAATGGCATGGAATTAATAGCTTCTTTGGGGGAGGTTTGACATGCCCAGAGAACCTGGTCTAAAGTCTTGTGCCAATTTCTAGGCTTCTTTCCCACATGTTTCTTAATTAAACTACTCACCACTTTGTTTGGTGCTTCAACCTGACCATTAGCCTGAGCATAATAACGTGTGGAGGTTAATAATTTGAAACCCATTTCCTTAGCAAATTCTTGCATCTTTCGACCAGTGAATACTGATCCTTGATCCGTTGTAATGATTTCTAGGATTCCAAACCTATAGATGATGTGTTTTTTGATGAATCCGATTACATCTTCTTGGCTAACATTTGGTAATGGTATAACTTCGATCCATTTTGTAAAATAGTCAATGCCTGCCAAAATGTACCTTTGATTTTTAGATGACGCTGGTCGAATTTCCCTAACTAAATCCAAAGCCCAGCCTTTGAAGGGCCATGGCTTGACTATAGAGTGTAATTTGCTTGCAGGAACATGTTGTATGCCTGCGTGCACTTGGCACTCTTGGCAACCCTTAGCGAATTCAATACAATCTTTCAACATGGTAGGCCAATGCATCCCTTATTGAAACAAAAGCCATTTCATCTTATGGCCTACCTGATGAGCCCCACACGCCCCACTATGGATAGTCAAATGGGATATATACGCCTCTGACTCACTAAGGAATTTAAGTAAAACTCCCTCAAGAGTCTTTTTAAATAATTCATTACCCAAAAGAACATAACCTAAAGCTCGATACCTGATTTTTCATTCTGTGGACGCCGTTGGGTTTTGCAAATACTCCACTATTGGTTTTCTCCAGTTTTCGTCCGTCAAGCTATCTATTGCTAAGATTTCGAAGTTCTCTTTATCAACGTGCCCTAGCTTCGTTGTTTCCAAATCTGATGGGGACAATCTGGCTGATACAACTTTTCCTCTGACTTCGATTACGTCTTGTAATTTTTCTTTCAAAATTTTGTACCCAGAAGCAATTTGAGCCAAGTCATTAGCCACTTGATTCTCCAGTCGAGGTATCTGTCGAATGCTCACCACTTTGAACCTTTTCAGTAATCGATTGGCTATTACAAAGTACATAATGAGATTTTCTTTAACACACTTGTACTCCTTTGTGATTTGTTTTATGACTAACTCTGATTCTCCCATTATTTCGACTCGGGTTGCCCCCAATTCCGGCTATTAAAGCCTCATATTCAGCCTCATTTTTCGAACAGAGACCTTCGACTTTATACTTGAATTTTGTTGGAATTTTATTAGGAGAAATAATCAAGACCCCTACGCCTGTACCATCTTTATGACTAGAACCGTCGAAGTACAATTTCTGTTCGAGCTCAAGATAGTTTAACGTACTTTCATTTATAGAGTGGTTGACGATGAAGTCTACTACCACTTGTCCCTTCACAGCCTTCTAAGGCATATAAGTTAGGGAATACTCAGTTAAAGCTAATGCCCATTTACCAATTCGACCATGCAAAATTGGTTTAGACAACATATGTTTAATGATATCAAAGTGAGACGAAACATAAACATCAACAGGTTTTATATAATGCTTTAACTTTGTACAAGAAAAATACAAGCATAAATACAATTTTTCAACTATGTTATACCTAGTTTCTGCATCATTCAAAACCCTACTAAGGTAGTAAATGGCTCTCTCAACACCATTTTCATCATCTTGAGCCAACATGCTCCCTAATGTTTTGTCTGACGCAGATATGTACAATCTCATACTCCTATTTCTACAAGGTGGTGTTAGAATTGGAGGGTGACTTAAGTACTCCTTGATTTTGTCGAAAGCTTCTTGCTAAGCTTGCCCCCATTCGAATACTTCCTTGCTGAGTCAAAGCAGGGGTGAGAAGGCTTGAGTTTTTCCGCTAAGGTTCGAGATGAATCTCCTTAAGAAATTGATCTTGCCCAGCAGTGACTGTAATTCCTTCTTTATTGATGGCGCTTTCGCCTCCATAATGGCCTTGGTCTTATTCTGGTTTATTTCGATTCCCTTTTTATGGACCACAAAGCCTAAGAAATCCCCCGCATGCACACAAAAAGCACATTTGAGAGGGTTCATTTTTAGACCATGTCTCCCCATCCTTTTAAAAGATTGTCGAAGATGGTCAATGTGATTCTTCCCTGAAACGGACTTAACAACAATATCATCAATATAAATTTGCATAAAAGCCTCTATATAATCATGGAAGATGAAATTCATCGCTCTTTGGTATGTTGCCCCAACATTCTTTAGACCAAAAGGCATGACTACCCACTCATATGTGCCTAGGGCTCCAGGGCATCGAAACGCCGTCTTTGGGACATCCTCTTCAGCAATGAATATTTGATTATACCCAGAATACCCGTCGAGCATACTAAGGTATTCATGGCCTGCGGAAGAATCGACTAACATTTCCGCCACAGGCATTGAGTATTCGTCCTTTGGGGTTGCAGCGTTTAAATCTCTAAAATCTATGCAAACCTACAAAGTACCATTCTTTTTAATAACAGGTACAATATTTGCTAACCATTCGACTTACCTGGCCGTGCGAATGAATTTACAACGAAGAAGCCTTTCAACCTCCTCCTTGATCTTAGAGAGAATTGTCGGTGCAAACCGCCTTGGATTCTGCTTGATTGGCTTCTTCCCAGGCTTAATTGGCAGCTTTAATTCGACCAGCTCTCTTCTTAAACCAGTCATTTTGTCGTAATCCCATGCAAAACAGTCTTTGAACTCCTTTAACAATTGGATCACTTCGACCTTAAGTTGTGGGATGATATTGGCGCTGATGCATGTTGGCCATTTCGTTGCCCCCTCTCCCAAGTCGATTTCTTCCAGCGGATCTTGCGCTAGAATTTTAATGTTGGCTGCCAACAGATCCTACTCGAAACCCAAAGGCTCGTCATCATAGATGGCGTCGAGCATCTGACCTTGTACTTCATCCTAAACCTTATCAGGTGGTTCTGGATCGAAATCCTTACCAGGACCTTCTTGGTGTAATCTTTTGTTGGCTTCAACAACGATATGTTTTACTTCAGCCTCCAAGGCCGTTTGTAGTTTGTTTTCGGCTATATAAGCAGAAATCCTTTTAAGTGTTTCGAACTCAGTCATCATCACCGAATTTGCTTCCCTATCCTGTTGGTTCAACTCCAGACGTCCCTTCATATGTACGGTCGTATTCTCCCACGACCTCACGATCCCATTGAAAACCATTTGTGGGGTGCAAGTACAACGAATAATATGCGTTGTCATCTGGAGTAAATGTAAAGTTGGTCGGGTTGCATGGAGCAATGTTGGCCAGGTGCTTTTTGAAATGGCGGTTATCGACATGATTGATTGCAGCCTTGAAATAACCTTGGTCTGCTTCGATGTTCTCCACAATGCCGTCTGGGCTCCATTCACGGCCACGTAACAAGTTGTAATTGGCTTTCGTTTCGATAGCCATAAACATGGTCGGTCTTGTAACGGTACATATGGTCAGATCGACCTGAATCACCCCCAAAGTAGTACCCACATTTCCTTCATAGTTGAAGAGTACCATATTATAGGGCTTGGTATTGGTGTCGAATTTTCCGATTTTCCTCAGCATGAAATGTGGCATTAGGTTCACCGTCGCACCACAATCCACTAAAATTTTGTTGACAGGAACGTCTTCGACCTTTCCTCTAATAAACAAAGGCTTTAAATGACTTTTCATTGCCTCGTCTGGGCATTCGAAGAATGCATCCTGTTCCTCTACGCAGCCATTATTCATCACGTAATAACACATAGGTTTATGTGCTGTCATTTCGATTTCGATATTATTATCCATTTCTTCGACCTCAGTTATTTGGTCGAATTCTCTGGGAAGCACATACACCACATTCATTATGATATCCAAAGACTGCTCTGAACCTGAGTCGAAATTGTCAGTAAGCATCTCATCCTCAGCAATTGCTCGATAACGCTTTTCTTTGGCTTCTTCTTCCTGTGTGGAAAATAACTTTCTTCCTACCGACATCTTCTCGACAGGCTTTGGCTCCTCCTTGTCAATCTTTTCGGTCGGTACATTGGTACTTGACTCCGCCTTTACCCCAACCTCTCTTTGAGCATTTCTTCTTCTTTGTTCCCTTCTCCATTGTGATCTGGACATGGGATTCTTCCCTTTATAATTTTCTGAGATGTAGGCTGACTGCTTCGAAGTCTGGAATTCTCTGCGGTATGCCATTGATAAGCCTCTATCTACATCGAAGCTTTGCCATTTCTGCTAGCTTTTCCCTCTGTTTTCGTTTGGTCTTGTCCACTTTCAATTAGAGAGCTCTGCAAATGACTTGAAAGTGGTGGGTCTTGCACCTGGGACTCTTGGCTTCGCTTGTTCCTGCTTCGAAGAGGATCTCCTTGGGTCGAAGCCTCGTTGACCTTGATGGGCTCTTTCTTCACGTCTTGCTCTGCCTTTCCTGACTCCTTCAAGATTTTGGGCTGCTTTTTTATCAAACACAACACTGCATCGAGGACACATCATTACTTCTGAATTTTTTCCCTTAACACCTATGGAGGAAATCCCCCAGGGTCTCCTCTTGCTTTGGATAGGCAATTTTATTTTGCTTCTCTTGTCGACGCTCCTCGTCGACTTCCATGGGGGTTTCTTGTGAGATTTCCACCATGTTGATATCCATGTTGACATCATCAGTGATATCCAACTTGTGTAACTTCATTTGAAGACCTTCAACAACCTTGTCCATTTGTATGAAACCATCAACAATTTCTTTTGTTATCATCATTAAATTAGAATCCTCAGCGATTCCTCAATTAGAGTCTTCAGTGACTCCCAAATCGAGACCATTAGTATTTTCTTTGGCGAAGCCTTGAGCAGCCTCACAGGCAAAATTCTTCATAAACTCCTGGTCGAGATCCTCAATAATCCTGACCATAACAACCCCATTGTTGAAGTCCTCAGTGACTTCGACCATGTTGACAATATTACCGAGATCTTCAGTGACCTCGATCATGTTGACTTCAGTTGGCTCTGTGTAATGAGCGTCAACCACTTGCAAAGGATCATAGTCAATCTTCATCTAATTCTTCGACTTTTCTCCAAATTTGAGTCTTCCCTCCTGGATGGCATTTTGAACAAGATCCCTGACAAGAAAACATTGAGAAGTTTTATGACCCAAGAAATTATGATACTTACAAAAACCTCTCTTTTTCCTCTGTTCTAAAGGAGGCATTTTAGCACCAGGAGGCACTATCATTTGACCATCCTTAACCAACAAATCAAAAATTTCGTCACACTTGGTAACGTCGAAAATGTAAGTTTTCTTAGGAAATTTACCGCTTTTTTCTGGTTCGACAGGGTTCTTTCCGTTCGAAGGGGCCAAGACCTTACAATAGTAAGGTGGGCCTTGTTTCAATTCAGCAAGGTCAATCTCGCTTTCGTCGAAACTCAATGACTCACTATAAGGTCTTTCGTCTTCTTCATTGAATTCGACGTAGGCTATTCTTTTATTCTTATTTGCCCTAACCTTCTCTTCCTTCAGGCATTCTAGTTGTCGAACCCTATCAGCCAACTGGGCCATGTCCCTCGAGTATTGGGTATCTAGTTTCTTCCTAATGGAATAATCCAGGCCTCCAGCAGCCATTTCGACCAACTCATGTTCTGGTACTTGTATAAAACATCTAGCTTTGAGCAGTCAGAATTTTTTCAAATAATCATCTATTGGCTCAGTAAATTTCTGCTTTATACTAGCCAATTCCTTTAGACTAATCTTAGTTTGTCCCATATAGAATTGCTCATGAAATAAATGTTCAAACTGGGTCCAATTATGGATCGAATTTGGTGGCAAGGTTGTGAACCATGTGAAGGCATTCTTTGTAAGAGAACTTGGGAAGTATTTTACCCTAAGGTTCTCATTATTCGAAATCTCTCCGGCTTCTATCAAATACCTAGCCATATGTTCGACAGTGGACTCAATGGTATCCCTAGAAAACTTAGTGAATTTAGGAACTTTCGTTCTAGGGGGTAAATCTGACTGAAGGATATATTCTGACAACGGTGATGTATAATTTGGCCTTCGAAGACCAAAGTTTACTCCATTTCGTGCCATAATCCTTTCGACCATGGTTGCCAAATTATTATCTGTTGCCACGTCGTTACGTCAAATTTGTTGTACGACATTGTCAGCATTCTGGTTTCTATTTACCAAAACTACCCTTGGTTCCTCCCCTAGAGGAATTTGTGGTTGATTCCTAGGGGGTTCGACTCTAGGTCGTTCGACTATTCCTTGGTTTGCTAGATTCTCCTGGGGTATGTTTCCTGGGTTTCGTTGGACTTGGTTAATAGTAGGGCCTTCTTCGAAAACTACCCCTTAGTTTTCTGTCATATACTCCCTCGGTGGATGTCAAGGAGGATTTGGTACACCAAAGAAATCCGCAAGGCGCGTCATCCGCGCTCCCATTTACTGATTAGTTTGGGTGGTATTTTGAATGAGAGACTGAAAAATTTCTCCCATAGTTTGGGACATCATTTGGACCATTTGATGGTTACTCTCATCCATTTGTTGCCTTAAATATGCTGCAGAACTATTTGTCAAGTTTGGCATTTGGGTTGAATATCCCATTCCTAAAGATTGGCTATTTCAACCCATATTTATCCCAGATCCTGACCCTTGTAACGACGATGTTACTATGGGTTCCAAAAATACCGGAGGGGCATTCTGTAGGTTTACCATCATTGAAGTTGGAATTCCAAAAGGCGGGTCTCGACTAGGTCAGGGCATCGAAAATCCAGGGGGAAACTATTGGAAACTAGAAGTTCCAACCGGTGGGGGAGTCCTCGGTGGTCCCCTTGATCCGACATAATTTAGAATGGGCTGAGTATGGGAAATCGAATGCGTATGGATCGAACTCGCCATGGATGGTATTGTTTCAGAAATAGGCGCTGAAACCGTTGGTCCTCCAGTCGAAGATCCTGGGGGTGGTTCTACATTAATACTGGTCGTTGTTTGAGGATTTGAACTATTCGGCTAAGGGTTCGAATTATTTGGCTGGTTTGCATTCGCCATTTTCCTCGTGTATCTTCTCCTTGGTCTATCCTCGTTGGTGGTGGCTACTTTACCACTTCTTAATAACATGCAACGAAGTTTTCAAAAGAGATAATTAAATGCAAAATTATAAATTTTCAAAAATGCACAAAATTTGTTTTCAAAATTCACTTAACACTGTCCCACTCGGCATGCCAATTTGTTTACCGTGAAAATTGGTAAACAACCGCTAGTATACCAAATCAATAAGAAATTGGGTAACTTGCAGGATCGACCATACAGAATCCTAGAACATGTGCTAATTGATTTGAAATGATATCTGGAAAAGGGTGAAACTTCGACAGTATTCATAGTTTAATTATAGTTTGCTTCGAAACTATTAAAGAAAATGTAATGCAGTGAAATAATCGAAAGTGCGTTGGAAAGTAACTTGCGAAAGAAAAAGATAAACTTCTGGGCAAAAACTAACAGAATTGTATTGAATGAAAAATATGGTGTTACATCAAACGTACATTTCTCACACACTCGTTTCTCTACACGCGGTACTTTGAGTAATTGAGGAATTTGTACAAACTTGAACACACACAAATCCTAATACTAAGACTTGCTATTTATACTGATAAAAAATAACTACCTCTAACGGCCTACAAACTAGAGCAATACAAATGGCACTCTGCATGTCTTCGTCTCCTAAATGCGCTCCATGCGTCTTCTGCCAGTCTTTGGATAATAACAAAGTTCCCTCCCTTATTTGAATTCAAATCTTCAATCGAAACGTCATCAGTAATGCTTCCGTCGAACAATATTCCCAAATTTCTAGAAATATTTCTAAGTCCACAAAACACTCCTTTTTTACACAAGGACCCCTTCGACTAGAACTCCAGAAAACACTATTCCAGTCGAAGTATTCCAAGTTTTTTCTCCAAAATTCTATTTCCTTGATTAATTCTCTTAACCCAATACTAGGTGTCGAAATTAGGAGCTAACACTACATTGAAAAAGGGAAAAGATGGCTTGCCAAGGATTAGGGCCTTGTGCCTACGTATTCTCATTGATAATTGAAACATCAGAGCGTTCGTAGTTCTGGGTAAAAAATTTGTTTGTTGGTCGATTTTAGCGAAAGATATTTAGTCGCATTCGATAGAAAATATTGTTTTACCCAAAACAGGTGAGGAGCTGACGTTTGCATCACAACAGAATGGATTTACAAATCAACATTCACAGGAGACACCTCTTATCTCGACTCAAAATAGTTTGTGGACGAAGCAATGTTTTGCGTTGTCTCAAGACACAATATGTCTCGTTTATGAAAAGAGTTGAAAGATCGCACGACGGCGAGAAAAAAAAGTTTGATTGGTTGGATGCATTTTAGGTGAATGACGAACGTTTGATGAGAATCAATTGTTTAAAGAGTTATGTCAGAATGCTAGATTCCAACGACCCTTTTTCATTCAAGATTAATTGAGAAAATTATTTGATGGACAACGAACTCTAATGATAATCAAATGCTCAAAAACTTACGCCAAGATGCTAGATCTCAACGGCCTTTATTTGTCCAAGTTAATAATAAATGCTTTAACGAAAGAATGAATAAACGATTATCCCAATGCGCGAGGCTCGAGACCGATCATTCGAGGGTTCTGCTAGAATGCTAGATTCTAACGTTCCTCTTCTTTCGTATTTATTAGAAAAGAGATTTGTTGATATTCGATTTTAAAATTCACTCGATGCTTGATCGATGTTTGATTCGTAAGTTGAAAATAATTTGTGAAATAGTTTGAGGTTAATTGAAAATTATTTGATGGACAATGAACGCTTGATAATGATCAATTGTTCAAAAAGTTACGCCAAGATGCTAGATCTCAACGACTCTTATTTGTCCAAATAGTCATTAAGTGTTTTGAAAATAAAAGAGGAGAATGAACAACTATCCCAATGCGCGAGGCTCAGGACCGATCATTCGAGGGTTCTGCTAGAATGCTAGATTCCAACAGTGCTCTTCTTTCATGTTTGTTAAGAAAAGAGTTTTTAATGAATTAATAAAAATGATTCGAGAAATGTGAGATTTTAAAAATTAACTTGATATTGATCAATAGCTCATTTTAAGAATGCCCAAGAGTAAGCCACGGGATCGGAATTCAACCGAAATCCAAGACAACCAAATATAAGACACTGTCAAACTCATTTAGAGTGAATTCACGTAGGAATCACTCTATACATAATTGGTCAACAAAATTTATGCGTCCATACAAGTTTCAAAAACTAATATTGAATTAAATTTCCGAAATCTTAACACAATAAAATTGAGGAGCAAAAATCATGCATAAACATATATTTACAATAATAAAAACTAATGACAAGATTACATAGTATCATAGTCCAAGACACATTAGTCCAAAATGAAATATTAATCAACACCTAAAAACTATCTATTTTGAAAAACAAGTATATAAAACAAAATTTAATCAATTAAAAACAATATTGTAATATTTTAATAATAAAAAAAAAACAAAAAATAAACTTGAAAGAAAATGAACATGGTATTACATTTATCTGATGATCCGTATGATCTCAAGCACCACGACGGTGGGAACGACTACTGTTACGACTTTGCATCCATATAGATTAGGCATGTATTGAAAAATATGCTTGAATCTTAACGCTTAAATTGCTACTACAAGAGTCTTATAGCCTATGGTACAAAATTAAGAATGCAGTTCTATATTTGCTACTAAAGCAATATGGTTCATGAAAAAGTAAAACTGAATGTAAAATTATGATAAATCTAAATATCCTGAAAACTAGCGTAACAACAAAAAATAAAAAATAAACTTCTAATCTAAACACAATCTTATTTAATAATAATAAAACAATCAAAAATCATGTTTGACTTTTTCAAAATAAAAGAAACAATTAAAAATTTAATGAAAATTGAAACAAAGGAGACAAAAAACAAACCATACGAAGTGACTCTATATCATAATCAACAAAGTAGCAACAATATGGAAGTAACGATGCATTAGAAGCAGAGCAGGTTGGTTTCACCCAATTTTTTGTATGGCTTGATGGAAGAGGTTCCATTTTTCTTTTTAGGTGATGGTGAGCAAGGTTGATATATATTCTACAAGTGAGTCATTTGTTGTGAATAGAGTGTGGTGGGTGTAGTTTGTGAAGTTTTCGTCCCCTTTTTTCCTCATTGCCTCCTCATGTAATATAATAATAGTTTTACAAAATGAAGTAAAATAGCAAAAACAACTTTCTAACCTTTAGTAACTAAGTGTTACCAACAATAGATAAAAAAACAAAAATTTTATATATTAAAAAAAGAAAATGAAATATAAAATAAAAATAAAATAATTATTTAAAATAAATCTAAATAAAAATCTGATTTAAACAAAATGATTAATTATCTAAAAATTAAAATGAAAATTGTTAAAAACGAATAAACAATCTAATATCGAAGTGATCGAAAAAACAAAATAAATGTACTAAAATGATCAGCGCGAAATAAACGACTCAGAAAAATACAATATTTGGTCAAATTTCGAAATAAATCTAGAGTGGTAAAAATGCTCAGACTGATTAAAACGTGGTCGAAAAGTCATCTAAAATTAAAACGAGCACGCCAGGTTAAACTACGCGAAATGTAGATTAATATAACTGATGACTGCAAGTTCAATTTTAAAACTTTTCGTCCACTGATTTTACGCACAGTTGACTTTTAGTTTGACCGATTCGCCTGTAAATCCAACAAATTATTTTGACCGATAATTTGGGCATTAAATGAGATAAAATGCATGATATATTATGCAGATGATGCAGATATTATGATAACTATATCGATTCAAATATTCAGGATAAAAATTAGGGTATGACACAGTGCATGCCAATGTGCATAACAATGCTAAAAACAACAACTATGCACTTAATTTTCTCTTTAGCAGTGCTGAAAAGAATAAAACCATGCACTTCAAATTTACACTAACAACATCAAAGAATGTATTCATCCAGTATGCCTACTGGTGCATAATCTTTCATAATCTGAGACGTGGCTGTACCAACACCTCAATTTTTTTTATCCAGACTATGTTACACTAAACTGAGATGAAACAAATTCAGAACAGATTCCAAATTTAGAACAAAAACAATAAATTTTCAAAACAAATTCAGAACAGTAAATACTTCAAACTGAGATAAAATAAAATAGTAATTCTCAAAACAAATGTAGAAAAGTAAACACTTTCAAACTGAGATGAAACAAAATGATAAATTCCTGAAATTTCAAATTTTCTCAACAATAGTTCCAACATAATAGTTTGAAGCACAATAGTTCCAACTTGATAAAACAAAAACAGTAAATTCTTAAAACAAATTCAGTTAATTCTCAAAACCTAAGATATAATGAGAAAATAAAATCACTAAATTTCCAAAGTCTTTGATAGAGATATGCGAAACAAAATCTCCACCATTATTTCTAATTAGCTTGCAAAAAAAACACACAAATATATCAATAAAGTGAACTAAGTGTAACAACTAAACAAATGATATAATCACCCTAACATAAGCAATACATTCATACCATATTAAGAGTAACTAAAAGTGCAACAACTAATCATAATCAATATCAGATACATCTTCATTCAATTGTGATATTGGAGCAAGTTCTACAAAAGTATATCACATTCCATATAAAACAAAGTTAAATCTCAACCAATATGAATGAATAGATACTCACCAGACATGTATGATTCCTTACATACTTCTCTGACTGTCTCACTTTCTAGCATCTCTATTCCTACTTGTTACTCACATGTTAAAGATGCGCGTTGGATAAAGGCAATGAATGAGGAACTTCAAGCTCATCAAGAGAATTTCACATGGGATATTTGTGAGGGAAGATTCTCTCTATATACTTTATTTTTAATGATGTCAAAACCTTCATGATTAGAACATAGTGGTTTATATGAAAAACTCAAGTAGTTAAGTATTGCAAGTATGTTTGATTATGATTGGAAATGATCCAGGTTCATTAGAGATGTCACAACACCTTAGGAATCTCAAAATCCTGACTTTTGCATGTTTCTAGGGTATGCGTCGACTCATCACCCTGCATAGGTCGACCTATGCAGTCTGCGTTTGATAGAATTGAAAACTGGGAGGTATGCGTCGACGCACTCCCTGTTTCGGTCGACGCACAGTATGCATTTTTGCATAGTTGTATGCGCGGGCTTGAACAGGTCGCCTATACCCTCTGTATAGGTCGACCGCTCGCTGATGCCTGCCAATTTTATCACTTGTATTTTCATCTTAAAATTCTGTTATTTCCATATTATTAGAGAGCATGATATATATATCTAGTTAGTTCATTTTTTTTAACATAGAACAAGAAACGTGAAAGATTTTATGCCATTTTCTCTCATCAATTTCATCTTCTTCCTTGAGCATTCAAACAACTACACATAACCAATTTTTGTTTGTTGTGTTCATTGATTTGAAGTGATAAGGTTCAGATTTCTAGAAGTGTTATCTTCATTTCTGAGTTGAGATTTGTGGTAGGTGTTTCTTGAATAAAACCTTAGGGTTTTCTCCTCCAAGAATCTAAGGGATTTTGGGGGTTTTTGCACAAGCCAATTCGTTCTACAAGGATTCAGCTGGGCGAAGGTAACCGAAGAGATCGGTTTAGTAGCTGTTATCAGAGGATCGTAGAAGAGTGGTTTGGGTTCGAATCTTTGGAAGATTGCAATTGATCGAGTGAAGGTAATCGAAGAAAGGGGTTTTCCTTCGGTTTAGTAGCGCGGGACGATAATTGGATCAACCATATTCGAAGCACTTGATTCATCTTGAATCAAGGGAAGAGAAGGCTCTACATCAACAATTCGAAGACGTTCGAAGATTTGATTGTTCATAGTTTTCTCTTGTATAAACGTACAATTGCAACGATAATATATATATCTCAATTCCATGTTTGGAATTGGGGGCAGAGGTACCCATAGCGAGGACTATTGGGGAACTGCCTAATCAAATTGCGTTTGTTCTCTTTCCCCTTCAACTCTTTATATTTTCTGCATTGTTTGAATTTGTCAAGTTTTCAATTTGTCTGAATTTCTGAGGTGTTGTAATCTAGAGCTGAAAAATCGTTTTTGTTAAAGTGATACAATTCTTTGAATTGTATCTAGGAGCAGCTTGAACTTACTAACCATAGAAATTCTGCACTTAGTGTGTTTGTACACACCAAGTGTTTGATAATTTGTCACAAAGCAAACTCAAACATTGTTTGTGTTTCATTGCTTATCGTTTGCCTCATTGTTTTGGTTTATACATAAACACGTTATAATTTGTTGATTGCGTTTGAATAGATTAACACAACTGAATTTTTCTCTTCCATACTCTTTCACAATATATACGTGCATATCCGATCCTTTTTGGTAGAAGGTTCGTTGTAGACTTTTGATCCAGTGGTAGCTTCCGTTTAAACAATTTTTTTTTAAAACAGAACTTTTTGTAGTCCATTTGCGTGTAAAACTCAAAGGATCTATTCAACCCCCCCTTCTAGATCCATAGCCATAGTCTAACAAGTGGTATCAGAGCTCCGGTTTATTCTGGTGCTTCGGTAAAACTTCTTGGATCATGGCGAACGAACCTAAGGGGGCTTATAATAGAGCTCCAGTTTTTACAGGTGAAAACTACAGCTACTGGAAGGATTGTATGCGCGTTCATATTAATTCCTTAGATCGGAAGGTTTGGAACGTTATTTTAAACGGTCCCATGGCAATTACTATGACTAACGCGGAAGGCGTTGTCGTTCCTAAACCCGAAGCTCAATGGAATGAGGAGGACGAGAAAAAGTACAGTTATGATTGGAAGGCTCGCAATATGATCATCTCCTCCTTGGGAGTTGATGAGTATTATCGAGTCTCCCATTGTGAAACAGCCAAAGCCATGTGGGATGCTTTACAAGTAGCCCACGAAGGCACGAATGATGTTAAGTTGGCTCGAATTAATACACTAACGCAAGAGTTCGATCTGTTTTACATGAAGCAAGGGGAAACCATTGCGGATATGCAAAAACGATTCACTCACATTATCAACAAATTGCATGTCCTTGGTAAACCAATTCCAAATGAGGTTTCTACTAATAAAATTCTGAGGTGTCTTAGCAGGGAATGGCAACCGAAGGTTACCGCTATCAAGGAGGCCAATGATCTTGCTACATTAGACCTCACAACACTCTTTGGTAAACTTGATGAGCATGAGCAAGTGCTCATTACCTTGGATAAATATGAGAAGAGTATAAAGAAAGAGAAAGCAAAAGATACGGAGAAGAAGTCGATAGCTCTTAAGGCTTCTTGTTCAAAGTCCACACATCAAGAGCAAAGTGATGATGAAGCCAAAGATGACAAGGATGAAGAATCCGGTGATGATATGAGCTTATTTGTGAAGAGATACAATAGATACATTCGCAAGAATGATATTCAGCACTCGGACAGAAATCTTGTCAAGTTCCGGAAGCAATCTAGAAGTGAAGGACATAAAAATGGCAAAGTAAAGGGGACGTGCTACAATTGTGGAAAATCCGGGCACTACAAGCCGGATTGTCCATCCCTAAAGAAAGACAAAGATAAGGACAAAGATAAGAGTCGCTCAAACAAAAAGTCCAACAAGCCTCGACGAGCATACATCGCTTGGGAAAGCGATAGCGAGTCGGAGAAAGATGACTCATCAAGTGACGAAAGTGAATCCGTCAACCTTTGTCTCATGGCACGTCACAACAAAGGAAAAGAGGTACAAAGTCTTGAGACCACCGAAAGAAGATGGGTTCTAGATAGTGGCTGCTCAAGACATATGACCGGAGACATATCTCTTTTCATCGACTTTGTGGCGAAGAAAAGGGGTTTGTCACTTACGGAGATAACAACAAGGGACAGATTCTCGGTAAAGGTAATATAGGTAATCCCTCATCTATTACTATCTCTGATGTACTTCTTGTGGAGGGCCTTAGACACAACCTTTTAAGCATTAGTCAACTATGCGACAAAAATTATAAAGTCTCTTTTTCAAAGGATTGTTACGTAGTTGAAGATTGCGACAAGAAGAATGTGTTTAAGGGCTTGAGGGTAAATAACGTCTATATGCTAGACTTAAACGAGGTATCATTGGATGGAGACAAGTGTTTAGTCACTATGAATGAAGATTCATGGTTGTGGCATAGACGCTTAGCTCATATCAATTTTGATTTGCTTAATAAAATTGTCTCTAAAGACCTAGTCATCGGGTTGCCCAAAATTAAATTTGCAAAGGATCATCTTTGTGATGCATGCCAAATGGGGAAGCAAACAAGGATCTCTTTTAAATCTAAAAACATTGTTTCAACTATGAGACCTCTTGAGCTCCTCCATATGGATCTCTTTGGACCATCTAGGGTTAAAAGCCTAGGTGGTAACTACTATGGGTTTGTTATAGTCGATGATTTTTCTAGGTTCTGCTGGACAATTTTCCTGGCAAATAAGAGTGATACTTTTTCAGCCTTTGAACGATTTGCTAAGTTATCTCAAAATAAGCTAAACACAAACATTGGTTCAATCAGAAGTGATCATGGGGGTGAGTTTGAAAACCATTTGTTTGAAGCATTTTGTGATTCCAATGGAATTGATCATAATTTTTCCGCACCACGTACCCCTCAACAAAATGGGGTAGTGGAACGTAAAAATAGAGTATTGGAAGAACTTGGAAGGACTATGATCAATGATAGTGGATTACCAAAATACTTTTGGGCAGACGCCATAAGTACGGCTTGTTACGTTTTGAATAGGGTGCTCATTCGGCCTATTCTAAACAAGACACCGTATGAGCTTTTAAAAGGGCGTAAGCCGAATATCTCTCACCTTCATGTATTTGGTTGCAAATGTTTTGTGTTAAATAATGGAAAAGAGACTCTCGGCAAATTTGATGCCAAGGCTGACAAGGGTATTTTTCTTGGATACTCTCAGTCAAGTAAAGCGTATAGAATCTATAATAAAAGGTTACGTGTAGTTGAAGAGTCAGTTCATGTTTCTTTTGACGAGTCTTATCCGAGAAATGTCGGAGAAGGTAGTTCTTTTCATGGTGCAGGTGTACCTACTGAAGACATACTCAAGGACACTGATAAGGGAATTGATCAGCCTGAAGCAGTGCGTATTGAGGAGGAAAAGGATCACCAACCAGTGAAAAGTGAGGATGATCATCATACTAATGAAGATGAACTTCCTCTAGCTTGGAAGTCTTCAAAAGACCATCCAATTGACAACATTCTCGGTGATATCTCTAAGGGAGTAACTACTCGCTCTAAACTTAGTAACTTTTGTTATTACTCGGCTTTTGTTTCCCAAGTTGAACCTAAAAACTCTAAGGAAGCATTACTTGATGAGCATTGGTACCTATCAATGCAAGATGAACTAAATCAATTCGGGAGAAATGAGGTTTGGGACCTTGTCCCCCCTCCGCGAGATCATCGAGTAATAGGAACCCGATGGGTGTTTAGGAATAAACTGGATGAAAATGGAGTAATAACGCGTAACAAAGCTAGGCTTGTAGCGCAAGGCTATAACCAAGAGGAAGGAATCGACTATGAGGAAACTTATGCGCCGGTTGCTCGACTCGAGGCCATACGCCTTCTACTTGCCTACGCTTGTACAAAGAACTTTAAACTATTCCAAATGGATGTCAAAAGTGCATTCCTTAACGGATATATAAATGAAGAGGTTTATGTAGCCCAACCTCCAGGTTTTGAATCACACGAATATCCTGATCATGTCTATAAACTTAAGCGAGCTTTGTACGGACTTAAACAAGCCCCTAGGGCTTGGTATGAACGTCTAAGCAAATTTCTACTTGATCAAGGGTATTCAAGAGGAAAGGTTGACACGACCCTCTTTATTAAACGTCAAGGAAAACACTTAATTTTGGTACAAATTTATGTTGACGATATTATATTTGGGTCTACTAACATGACCTTGGTCAAGGAGTTTTCTAGTTTGATGCAGGGGGAGTTTGAAATGAGCATGATGGGGGAGCTTAACTATTTCCTCGGATTGCAAATCAAACAACTTGAAGAGGGCACATTCGTGAGTCAAACGAAATATTGTCTTGAGTTACTAAAACGTTTTGATATGCTGAACTGCAAAGCTATAGATACTCCTATGCCTACGAGTGTTAATCTTGATCGTGATGAAAAAGGTAAGGATGTTGAGGTAAAGAGGTATCGAGGTATGATAGGATCTCTTCTTTATCTTACCGCATCACGTCCAGATATAATGTTTAGTGTATGCATGTGTGCGAGGTATCAAGCACATCCCAAGGAATCCCACCTAAAAGCTGTTAAACGCATACTTAGGTATCTCTCTGGAACCCCAAAGTATGGTCTGTGGTATTCCAAAGGTAGTGCTTGTTCCTTAGTTGGTTATTCTGATTCCGACTTTGCCGGGTGCAAGTTGGATAGGAAAAGTACTAGTGGCACGTGTCATCTTTTCGCAAATTCCTTGGTGAGCTGGCATAGCAAGAAACAGGTTTCCGTTGCTTTGTCAACTGCCGAGGTTGAATACGTTGCTGCAGGTAGTTGTTGTGCTCAAGTCCTATGGCTTAAACAACAATTGCTTGATTTTAATTTAAAACTTGAGCGTATTCCAATTTTATGCGATAACACTAGTGCAATAAATCTAACTAAGAACCCTGTATTACATTCACGTACCAAACATATCGAAATACGTCATCACTTCCTTAGGGATCATGTTGAGAAAGGTGATGTGATTTTTGAGCATGTTGATTCAAAAAATCAACTTGCTGACATTTTCACAAAACCTTTAGCCACTGAGCCTTTCTTTCATATCCGTAGGGAACTTGGCATTCTCGACATTTCGGATCGTGTTTGATCTTATTATAGAGTGTCATTACCTTATCTTATCTATATGTACATTTATACTTTTGTCACTAACAATTTCAAAAGGTATTACCACATATGTAAGGTCTTGCATCATCAAAAACGATCAAGGTAATATCGTTCTCGTTCATTAGAAATTAAAAGTACCATAATTGAGTAATATTGTTGTTGTTTATTGCCTATAGTATGCTCACTCTCTTCATGTGTATGTTTGGTGTGCACGTTATCTCTCTATTTAGACAACACTACAGTTTAAATGTCACAAAATTTAATTTTTTTGTTTTTTTCAGCAATTTCATGTTTTGCGTCGACTCATACAGTAAGTAGGTCGACCCATGGTTGATGCAGTTTTGTTTGTAAGCGCAGGTCTGAACAGGTCGACTAAGTAGGTCGACGCATAGCTGTAACTTTTAAAATTACACATTTTTCTTCAGTATGCGTCGACGCATAAGGGTCTTAGGTCGACCGTTCGCTCGACTTCTGCTATAAATGTTTGTTTTTCTTTTGCTGATAAAACATTCTAGGGTTTATTTGCTTCATTACTTCATTGCATCATCTCCTCCTCTTCCCTAATCCTATCTCTACCAAAAACCCTAAATTCATCAATTGCACCCACAACGCTTGGGCTCCACAACTATCTTGAGAAGCTCTTCATTACTCATCCTCTTTCAACATCAAGCATCAAATGGCTACACGGAGAGTCACCCGCAAAAGGGTCTCAAGAGAAATCCCTATTCAAGCCGGTACGTCTCAACATCCACAAAATTCGCCGGTAACTCTTCCCTCTCTACTTTCTCCTGAAAATCTTGACTTGTTTAAGAGTATGAAGAAAAGAACTGTGATTAAACAATATGTGTATTATCGGCTTACGGTTCAACGCATGCACTTGGACGAAATCATAGAGTTATTGGATTTTCAGAATTTAAATGGTTTTCTGGAATGTGATGTCAAATATAATGAGGATTTGGTAAGGCTTTTCTATACGGGTCTCGTTGGAAAATTTGATGATTTCATGTTCAACTGCAACCTAGGAAATAAGGCTCTTACCGTCCAAAACACCACATGGGAAAATTTATTTAATTTGTCTGTAGCTAATGAGAGCCCTGTCCAGCACATAACTGATACTGTGCATGTGAATGGTTATGAGTATAAGAAGGCCTTAAATTCTATGCTCAGAAGACCATACACTGATGAAGTTGTGGCAAGTAATCTCTTTCCTAAGGCAGTTACAACAGGAAAACTGGCTCCTATCCCTAGAATTCTACAGTGGATTGTTGCTCATATTCTTAGACCCAAGCAAGGCGGTTATTCTAGGGTCGATCAACCTGAGATTCAGTTAATCTACATTCTGATGAATAAGATAAAAATCAGTTGGCCGTATTACTTTGCAAGTAGGATGTATGCTCTTCGTGATTCCGGTAGAGGGACTGCACTTGGGTATGCATCCGTGATTCAGAAGCTTTTCAATAATGCTACAATAGTTGTTCCTGGTATTGTTTACAAGTCCATCACTTCAAATCAAGAGTTCTGTCAGAAAACTATGACTATGATGGGCCACATGTGGGACACTGTAGAGAGAAAATATAAGTATATTGTGAAAGCCAACACAGCTGTTCTGGAAGATTCTAGTGAAGAAGATGACGAAGACGAAGAAGAGGAAAGGGAAAATGAAGGAGAAAATGAACAGAATGATGCTGACGTGAATCAAAATGACAATGCTCAATGGCACCAAATGAATACGGAGGCCGATGCAAATGCTGCATGGATGTATCAAGGATCTGAAGAAAATCAAGGATGGAAATCTCCAATGGAAACTGAGGTTGACCAAGGATGGGGTCAATGGCAATACAATTGTTGGACCAATCTTGGTTCCAATTATAGGCCACAAACACAAGAGCTGAATTACCAAGAGTCCTATTACACTCCTCCCTCACCTCCGCGTCCTCAACAAAGCAATGAAGACATTCTTGAACTTATGAGGACGATTCAACTTGATCAACAGCGGTTTGCCACAGCTCAAGAAGAACGGTTCAAGTCCTTGCAAGAAGAAGTTCATACTCATGCCAACAACTTTGAATCTTTTGCCACTAAGGCAATGGAAAGATTCAACACAATGGCCGAAACTTCTGCAAATCAGCACCGAGCTCTTACAAATAGCTTCAACATTCTGAATCGTACAGTGTTGGAGATGACAGAGCAGTTGGATGTGCAACCTCCACCACCTCATCATCCTCAACCGTTTCGCGGCAGAGGCCATTCATTTAGGGGGAGGAGGCCATGAGAAACAACACTGCATCTTGCATCATGTCATTTAGCGTCTCATTTGCTATTTCATGTTTTGGTTATGATTCAAATTGACTTTAGCATGCTGTGTTTTTTTTGTTGCTTGTCTTGGATATTTGCTAACTTGTGTTTTTTTTATTTTCGTTAACATCCATTATATGTGAATGCGTGTTAATGCTTATCGTTGTAATTTGTTAAAACATGTCCTATCCGTTGATATTGTCTAGTCATGCTATTCTCTCTCTCTTTTTGATGTTGTCAAAGGGGGAGAACATTGGAAAGAATAACAGGAATTGAGATAATCAAACTAGTGGATGCGTAAAGTCAGGGGGAGGATACCATTTCACATCGAGTGTTTTGCCATCATCAAAAAGGGGGAGTATGTGAGGGAAGATTCTCTCTATATACTTTATTTTTAATGATGTCAAAACCTTCATGATTAGAACATAGTGGTTTATATGAAAAACTCAAGTAGTTAAGTATTGCAAGTATGTTTGATTATGATTGGAAATGATCCAGGTTCATTAGAGATGTCACAACACCTTAGGAATCTCAAAATCCTGACTTTTGCATGTTTCTAGGGTATGCGCCGACTCATCACCCTGCATAGGTCGACCTATGCAGTCTGCGTTTGATAGAATTGAAAACTGGGAGGTATGCGTCGACGCACTCCCTGTTTCGGTCGACGCACAGTATGCATTTTTGCATAGTTGTATGCGCGGGCTTGAACAGGTCGCCTATACCCTCTGTATAGGTCGACCGCTCGCTGATGCCTGCCAATTTTATCACTTGTATTTTCATCTTAAAATTCTGTTATTTCCATATTATTAGAGAGCATGATATATATATCTAGTTAGTTCATTTTTTTAACATAGAACAAGAAACGTGAAAGATTTTATGCCATTTTCTCTCATCAATTTCATCTTCTTCCTTGAGCATTCAAACAACTACACATAACCAATTTTTGTTTGTTGTGTTCATTGATTTGAAGTGATAAGGTTCAGATTTCTGGAAGTGTTATCTTCATTTCTGAGTTGAGATTTGTGGTAGGTGTTTCTTGAATAAAACCTTAGGGTTTTCTCCTCCAAGAATCTAAGGGATTTTGGGGGTTTTTGCACAAGCCAATTCGTTCTACAAGGATTCAGCTGGGCGAAGGTAACCGAAGAGATCGATTTAGTAGCTGTTATCAGAGGATCGTAGAAGAGTGGTTTGGGTTCGAATCTTTGGAAGATTGCAATTGATCGAGTGAAGGTAATCGAAGAGAGGGGTTTTCCTTCGGTTTAGTAGCGCGGGACGATAATTGGATCAACCATATTCGAAGCACTTGATTCATCTTGAATCAAGGGAAGAGAAGGCTCTACATCAACAATTCGAAGACGTTCGAAGATTTGATTGTTCATAGTTTTCTCTTGTATAAACGTACAATTGCAACGATAATATATATATCTCAATTCCATGTTTGGAATTGGGGGCAGAGGTACCCATAGCGAGGACGATTGGGGAACTGCCTAATCAAATTGCGTTTGTTCTCTTTCCCCTTCAACTCTTTATATTTTCTGCATTGTTTGAATTTGTCAAGTTTTCAATTTGTTTGAATTTCTGAGGTGTTGTAATCTAGAGCTGAAAAATCGTTTTTGTTAAAGTGATACAATTCTTTGAATTGTATCTAGGAGCAGCTTGAACTTACTAACCATAGAAATTATGCACTTAGTGTGTTTGTACACACCAAGTGTTTGATAATTTGTCACAAAGCAAACTCAAACATTGTTTGTGTTTCATTGCTTATCGTTTGCCTCATTGTTTTGGTTTATACATAAACACGTTATAATTTGTTGATTACGTTTGAATAGATTAACACAACTGAATTTTTCTCTTCCATACTCTTTCACAATATATACGTGCATATCCGATCCTTTTTGGTAGAAGGTTCGTTGTAGACTTTTGATCCAGTGGTAGCTTCCGTTTAAACAATTTTTTTTTAAAACAGAACTTTTTGTAGTCCATTTGCGTGTAAAACTCAAAGGATCTATTCAACCCCCCCTTCTAGATCCATAGCCATAGTCTAACAATATTGTCTCTTGTCCTACTAATATAAAGCCCATTGGCTGCAAATGAGTGTATTATGTGCAACTTAATTCTGATGGGTCCCTCAATCGTTTCAAGGCTCGATTAGTTGCCTTGGGGAACAAATAAGAATATGGAATTGATTATGATGAGACATTTGCACCGGTTGCCAAAATGACAACAATTCGTACTCTATTTTCTTTAGCAGCTTCTAATGGGTGGTCTCTTTATAAAATGGATGTGAAAAATGCTTTTTTTCATGGTGATCTGATTGAAGATATTTATATGACTCCCCCTCGAGGTCTATTCTCTTCATCTAAGGGTGTGTGCAAGCTTAAACGTTCCTTATACGGGTTGAAACAGGCGCCCAGGGCATGGTATGAGAAATTTTGATCCACCCTACTTGAGTTCTCCTTTACCCAGAGTTAATATGATTCCTCTCTATTTATTCATTGCACAAGTGAGGGTATCATTCTACTACTTTTGTATGTTGATGATATGGTTATCACTAGTTCAGATCATGCTTCTATTGAATGACTTACATAACAGTTACAAGCCTCATTTCATATGAAAGATTTTGGAAACTTGCATTATTTTCTTGGTTTTGAGGTTCATTATATGTCTAAGGGAATCTTTCTCCATCAACACAAGTATGCCACAAATTTTATTTTTTTGGCTGGTCTCCAAACAGCTAATCCCATGGATACTCCTCTCGAGGTTAATGTTAAATATCATCGTAATGATGGTGAGCTTTTTTCTGATCCCTTATTGTATCGGCAACTTGTGGATAGCCTTAATTACTTAACTATTACTCGCTCTGACATATCTTTTCCGTTCAACAAGTATGTCAATTCATGCATTCTCCTACCCATCTTCACCTGGCAGCAGTTCGTCGTATAATTCGCTACTTGAAATGAACTTTGCATCGTGGTTTATTCCTTCCTTCTGGAATGATCTATCGATTGAGTGCTTATAGTGATGTTGATTGGGCAGGGTGTCCTGACACTCGACGATCTGTCACCGGTTGATGTATGTTTCTTGGCTCTTCATTAATCTCATGGAAAATTAAGAAGCAAGCAAGAGTTTCTAAATCTTCCACTGAATCTGAGTATCGTACTATGTCTGCTGCTTGTTCAGAAATAATTTGGCTTCACGATCTTTTGAGTGAGTTTGAATTTCCTCATACAAAATCTACATCACTTTATGCTGACAATACTAGTGCCATCCAAATTATTGCAAAGCCTGTTTTTCACGAACGGACCAAGCATATTGAAGTCGATTGTCATTCAATTCGTGATGCCTATGATGATCAACTAATATCACTTTCTCATGTTAGTACTCAATTTCAGATTGCAGATATTTTTACGAAGGCGCTTCCTCGTCCACGTCATCAGTTTCTTGTTAACAAATTGATATTTTTTGACCAACCGCATCAATTTGAGGGGATATTAATATAGAATGATTTGATTCTTCTTAATTGTATATTTTATATTCCTAGAATAGAGTAAAAAATCAAATAGAGAATATTTGTAATTAATTATTGTAAATGCTCATGTAATTATAAATAAAAGCAATACAATGAGAATGACATTAAGCTGAAATTTCTGACATTGACATGTATACAACCTTGCATATCCAATGCCATACACACTTGAATTACATAATAGCAAAAAATAGTAAAACTGTTGTAAATAACTGGGTTACAATTAACAACAGAATTTTATAACTAACACTATCTGTTACTTGCACAGGAAGCTTCATGATCAACACCAACATGAATTAACTATCTCATAATATAGTCCCATTTTATTCATCCTCATACCCCAAACATTACTTTCCATGCGAAGTAAGAAACAAAAGTCAACGACTAGGCTTAGCATCGTATAGTTCTTTGATATTTATCTTAACGTTTTAGTGTCAGTGTGTGACAATTTAGAAACTGTATCATGTGCGACTGATGTGTTTTCTTTTCAACTCTAAATGAAACAACAAGATCATGTATATGTTGAAGAAACGTATGAGATGCTCAATAGTCAATTCAACTGAAGAATATATATACAATTTCCTTCTCATAAAATGAATTAGTACTGTACAAAGTGAATGTTTGTGGGATATACCTAATGCTTTAAACACCTAGGATTCTGCTACCTAGTTCTGAACTGTGCTGCTATTTACAACAATAGTTTTCACACACCTTAAACAACTATGATTCTGCACTATCATTATTTCCCATAATAACCAATTCATATCTATATACTTCATCCTTTCTCTTTCAAGTTTATATCTTGACAAGTTCTCTCAACCGTGTTTTATTATCCAGGTCTTCCGATGCTTAATGATATACTTGAGGCGATACATAAAACTCACTTTCAATAACAGCCGGTCTTAAATCTTCCTCACACATGAAATCCAAAGGAAAGGAAACAAGATGTCCCTTTATACACTTCAATCTATCTATTGGGTCTATTATTTTTCTTTCTCCATTTTCGTGATAGATTAACTTGTCAGGGGCTATTCCCAAATCAATGGTGGTTTGGCCAAGTTTTTCCTTCCAGTGGACCATGCTTTGCCGAAGTGTGGCTCTGCTTACATTAGAGTATATTAATAATGCATAATAATAATTAATAGACTACATACAAAATGAGACAAAATCACATAGAAGAAAACTGGGGTAAATCCACACCTTGAGTGTATCTGATCATTGGGAATGCAAGAAAAGACTTCATGGTATATTCTTGTATTTTCCTGTAACACATACAAAAATAATTATACTATAAAAGCAGTGAGTTAAATAAAGTGGTTTCACTAAAGTAAGGTCAACTTGTTAATATGTTTTGTTCATTTAACAATAATATTTACTTAAAAGCACTTTTGACCAAAATTAACTTTTAAACCCCTGGCATCATCATTAATGATATGGTCGTGAGAAAGAACAACTTTCCAACCTCCACCATTCCATTGAGTTCCTCCAACACTTTGTCTTCAATCTTCGTCTCTCAAAGAAGCTTCACGATCACATGGTTGTTGAGCCTAAAAAGTTCAAATTTCTAAAGGCAGCATGGTTCCACTCCCAGATCGTTAACTTAGGTGTGTCACATATTAATGATGATGCCACCTCATAAAAAATGAAGGGAGAGCAAAAATATCCCAAAAGTTGTAAAAAAGGGACCAATAATCCGATTTTAGAAATGTGAAAACTATAAATTATTTTTATTCAAAATATTGAGATCAAAAGTGCATTTATGCCAAAATATTTTTTTTGTTCTGTCTACTATAATGCAAAGATCTGACTAGCCATTATTTTGTTATGAAAATGTTGTGCTTGACTATCAAAGTGTAGGGGTTTAAAGAATGATATGATTTCTTAACAACTTGATCACCTAGGAGGGGATGCTGTTAAGAGGAAATACGCAAACCAGTAAGACACAATATATTAGATCTAGCGAGGTCTAACCTTTGCAGTTGCTGACCACAAATCCTTGTAAGTTGAATCTGCCACTGGATCATTGATTTTATTAATCTGTAATGAGATAGATAACATTGTTAGGATTTAAACGGATGAACGGATTTGGATTTTTCATTCACTGTTCTCTACATCTCTCTCCTTACTCTCTAACTTTCTCTTAATTTCACTCTCTCTTTAAGAGAGAAATCTTGTAAGAAAAGAAATATAGAGAAAAATAAAGGAGATGATTCACTAACCTCTCCGGTATGAAGACCAAGATGTTCAGACCATAGGGAACAGCGGAGGCTATGGGAAAATTTACCAGCCTTCCACGGCTTACCATTCATCAATGATTCAACATATTCTTTGTCCTCTATAACCACTCCAATCTAGTAGACAAAAAGAAAGACTTGAAGTCATTTTCTAAAATCCAGAAATATATGGCTAATCCTTCATAAAAAATACTAGAAACCTTTTCTAAACCTAAATTTTAAGAGTCTTACATCCTATTAACAAGTTTAGTTGAACACATATTTTAGAAAATGAAAACAGATATTTTTGCAAAGTAAGTGGGGCCTAAGCTTGTAGAAGTCGCAGTTTATAGTGACAAGGAGGTATTAAGTGTACCTCAGAATCTCTTGATCCAAGCAAACTCCGGTCATTTATATTAGATGATCCAATCAAAGCTACACGGTCATCAATTATCATCAACTTACTGTGTACATATACCTGTACAAGTATTCGAATATACATCATACGAAGGAAAACGTGTATTGTTCAAATTATTAGCTAAACAATGTGTACTATTGGGTCTAGTCCGTCTAGAAGATTAAAACTGATTTTTCTATAATCATTTCAAGGCCTATTCATAGTCCTGCGTGGAAATATTCAATTAAAAAATATATAAAAAAAATGTCTATAGAATAGTAACTAAGTTACCTGACTTGTAGCCATAGGACCATCTGGATAAAGCCTACCATGAGATCTTAGACCATAAAAGGAAATATAATCATGTGTCTTACGACCAAGTATAGCTTCAAGATTGTGTAATATGGAGTGTCTTTCTCTAGAAATTGTTCTGTACTGCCAATGTGTCAAAGCTCTCACAGTTGCAGCACCACTATCATCCAGACCACCCTGTTAGTAGTGATAATTCATAAAAGTAAAATATTTAAGCCTACAGAAAAGGGGACTGACATTATAAATGAAAGGCGAGTAACATTTACCTGGAAGCCAGGCAAGAGGGGCATCACAACTATAACTCTAAAATCTTCCTGTTCTTTGTGAGCTTTCAAAATACGCCTGTATATTGCTTCCAAAATACGGTTCTGTATCGTGTCATCCATTGCTAGACCTGATATGAAAAATTGGTTCTGAATTGAAAACAAAAGGAAAAGAAGGAGAAATGAGTTCATTATTAGTTAAAGTATGAAATTCTCGGATACTAAACTACTATGCTTTGGGTGCATATGTGTAGTTTAAGCAGTCACTCAAAAATTTGATTCAATGCTTGGACACAACTAATATTGCGATATCATGGGTATTTTTGTATTAAGGCCTCAAAGTGCAAGATGAACATTAGAGGGTACAGTGCAAGTGGTAATAACCCGTGAAATGTTTTTAAGAGATGAAGTTCTAACTTCCAAGATCTAACAAAACCATAGTCTGTTATCATGTTATTGTATTTTAAGAATAGTTTGACTAGAAGGTTACTAAAGCTGTCTAACCTTTAGGTGTCGCATGTAGCTTGTATAAAAGTCAAAATTTTCATGCTGTCCTTTAATACTTGCAAAATTTGATTATTATTTGTTCTCCCCACAGTTTTTTTCTCCTTGCCAAACGATCATTATTAAAACGATCCCCAAATTCAAAGCTTAGAGATGATGATTTTATATCATTACTTTGGCGCTTGACTTGTCTGTCAAGTGTCCGCCAACCCAATGTAGAGATTGGGAAATTGATACGTGACTGACTAGTATTTACATCTATGAAGCATGGACACCCCAAACACGACTCCGACACTGACACGGCGACACCGGCAATAATTTGAAAAAATGAATAAATTAAACGTAATCACAAATGTCGATGCAGGTATCTGATACCGACACGGACACGGCTTTTTTTAGAGGTGTCGGTGCTACATAGATTTACATACATGCTACATAATAATCCTAAAGGCCTTATATTATTGTATGATGGTCACGGGATATTTGTTTTCAAAATAGCAATGTCATTCATTCATACATGACATTAACTTTTTAAGCACAATAAAAGAAAACAATTCCTCCTATATTCAGTATCAGATGCAGAATCAGGAATCAAGTTGAGATTGTAAGAAAATATATGCTTCATGTTGTTACAATGCTAAGCAGGAGGTTGTTATCCACATTGAGGCAAGATCAAAAGAAGTCGACTGCCACAGAGTTAATTTACCTCAATGTAGATAAAATGCTTTGCCTTTTCAATAAGAGAACAATATGCAGTGTGAATGCTTTCTTCAGGTTGACTTGTTCCAACAGACCACTGGCTTACACTTCTGATTACCTGTAGATTTCACATCCATCCAAGGTGGCAGCAGATAAATAGTTATGTAAAATTAAACCAATAAAAATTTAGGACAATCAAAAACTAAGCAATAATTTTTGTTAGACACTTTACTTAAACATAGTTAACAGCTTTAGGTTCTTTGACATGGTTATTGAAAAGATAATGATATTTCCAACTAAAATAAAATCAGTAAAATGATTCTTTCTAAAAAATTTCTAGGCACATAATTTTGCAAGTTTCATTTTATAAGCCCTTACTCTCTATAGTATCTGTTTCTGATCAAATTTATACTTGCAAATTTTGATACAAGTTAATTTCTTTTCTCCTAATTAGATTATGGTGATAAGTCATTCACAAATATAGATGTTAATCGTACTAAGATGGGTTACAGAAAAAAATGTAAACTTAGTATGAATATGTGATCTTTATATCCTTCATACCTTTTACCAAGAACAAGAGTCATATGTTACCGGTCGCAGTTGAATGTGTTAAGATAAACAAATTCATTCAGGAACTGTTGCAAATTTGAAAACTTTCACACTAAGCATACAAGACCAGAAAGGCATAACTAACCTGACAGTGACAAGTAGTACGTGGGCCAACTTGTTCATATTCCAAAGTAGTGGCATCATTGGTACCTTCAGGTGTTTCCGCCCAATCTACAGCATCAACAGCGCATTGAGGCCCAAAGTTAAAAGGAACAACTTCATCTTGAAACCCTTTCTTCTGGTTATCTGAAACTAAAGTTTCACCTTCCAGATTTTGGGACAATAATGGAGAACTTTCACTGGAATTTCTATGATCTCCATTTGAAGTAACTGCTCCATCAGCTTCTTGAGGTAAAAGTAACGGAATATCTTGCAATGGAGATTGTAAGGAGAATGAATCCTGCCTGTCAATTTCTTTTTTGTTGTCTTCATCTTTCTTATCATCAATGTCAATCTCTTTGCTTCTTCCCATGTAATGCGGGATGACCATGTGATGGTGAGGCATAAGTAAAGGAATTTCATGTTCATTTGGAGCTTTAGTTCTCTATGATATGTTTCGCCAAGTAAGAGAGAATGAAAATAAAAAAAGAACCATTTAAGATTAAGTACACATCATTTAGTACATACCTTAGCATGATTCCAACGTTGAACAAAGTGCCGGGCAATGTCACGGCAGGGAGGTCCCCAGAGAGCACAATGGACATCATGCCATGGCATACGTGGATATTTTTGACGATCAAATTCATCTGTCATGGTGTCTTCCCATGAATTTGGTTCAGATTCTCTATACATGAATAAATATTCCAGAAATCAACTCTCTAAAAACATGACGGAAAAAAGGCACCAAGCACCAAACCAAATCAGGGTTTTCATCACTCATAAGCAACAGCGATGACTTTTCTATACCTATGGATTTCATCACTTATCAACCAAATCTATGATTAAATTCTACTTCTCATTCTTATGGATGTAATACATTGCACATATAACACACGTCTAAATCCTTACAAGGGACCACACGGCATTAACTGTTAAGGACCCTGAACATTTTCTTTTGTAACAAATACTTGTATGCAGTGGATTATATTGCAAAATTATTAATTTTTAATTAGAAAAATAGGAAAAAAGAATTACCTTGGATTGTAATAGTCCTTTCCGGGCCATATTACAGAGGGGCTATCACCCACTTTGTGTTCAGGTGTGTCATATCGTCCAAAGCTTAAATCTAATCCTCCAAGAAAGCAAACCTTGTAATCAATAATTACAAGCTTTTCATGGTGCGACCTGTAAGAAACCAAGCCAACACTAATCATATACTCATGCATAATATCCACCTGAATTTATACCAACTTAATTTTCACAATTCATTTATTTATCAACAAATAGTACATACCATAAATACACACCAGAAGCAAAATGGTCGGGATAGCGTAATACCCTCACATTTTCATGAATTTTTAGCAGTCTTCTCATACTGTACAAGCTGTTGATTTTCAAAGCTATAGAAACCTCCTTGTAGAGAAGCACATAGATCTGTACAACCATTTAATGGCAGAAGCTGATAAGCATGGTTCTCTTTTATGCAATTCATTCTTATAAAGCATATAAGCAGCCGAATATGGACAACAAAACAAATGAAACTGACTATCAATGAGAATAATTTGTACCTGAACCCCTTGTTTAGCTTTTTCTTCCAATAAAGAGTCTAACCTACAGGTAGGAAAACTATCAAAAGGCCGCCTCAGGTATAACTCTGGGCACAGCCACCAACCTGTTATGAAGATCTGCAACCAGTTTCCATATTTCTTATCAATGAGAATTGAATTTCGACACCAAAGCAATTTAAATATACTATTTTTAAACAATGGAAAACAAGTACCTCTGATTTTGCATCTTGAATTGAAGAAGCAATTGCTTTAAATGCTGCTTCTCCATCTACAAACCATTGGGCTTGGCTCCCATCTACAGTCAAACCTCTTATGGGAGCAAATGAACCAAATCGTTGAGGACAACACCAACCCTCCATAGGTCTCAGACCAGCTTCATTAATTGCAGTAACCCAAGTTTGAACTTTAGCACTGCTGATAGTTCTCAAGCATATACTTCTGTTTCCACTAGTAACCTATTAATAATTTCAAAAAATTATTTTGTTATCATTAGTTTTATCCAATATATATAAACTAAACTCTTCTGTGAACTCATAAGGCAAAAAAAAAAGGTTCTAAATTAAAGTTTGATGACCGTGATTTTTGATGGTTAATGAGAAATTGTAAAAAATAGTTGGGAACATTATATGTCTTGAGATGACAACAATTCTTTGATCTTCTTTAAATTAAGCTCTAGTATCATCATACTAGTTGGAGTAGTGCAATAACTGAAGTTTTTGAATTAATTTGGAGGTTATAATCTTGAACATGACATTACTAAATCCATTTGTCTGAACATTGAAGAATAAGTTATGCTGAACCTAGAATATTCAATTTAGATTCCAACCAACAAACAATCAAAGATTCAAAACCAAATCCCGGTGATAAATATATAATATAACAAGAAAACAAAAAACAGTTATATCATCATCATACTTTTGTAATGACAGGTCAATCTAGTTGCTTTGACTGACTGAGACAACAAAGTAGACAAAGTCCATAAGAGATTTAACTATTTTTAATCTTCAAGTTTAAAAAAGTTCCATAAGATACAAAATCGGATCACCTTAAATGTGTAACGCAAAGGATTGCGTTCCTTTATAGGTTCAGCTAAATATATTTTGGTCTCTCCTTTTCCGGGTGAGGATGGAAGGACATCAAACGTAATTATATCCAGTGGCCTGTTGTTGAAGGGATCATCCAGCAAGGCCAAAAACCCAGGTTTCAAAACTGCCCATACCTGAGAGCAGAAAATGTAATCTAGATTTAAAAAACTAGGTTCAAATGAGGAAAAAAGAGTTGCAAGAGAACATAAATAACTATAAAGCGGAGTTTCTCCAGAGGAATTATGTATGTTTAAATTTGTTCCATATTCCTACTTTAATTATCGTATAAAATCTTATAAAATTTTCTGTCAGAGATATAATATTAAATCATATAAATCATTATGTCTCTTCATCTAATAGCTTAAGCTTTGAGGATTATTGGTTGATGACAAATACTATCAATTAATGTTACCAAAATTCATAGATCTTGATCTACTAAACAAAACAAAAAAAGATAGGTCTCGCTTGCCTAATATTCTGTATATATTGACAGTAATTCTAATTGGTTAGAGGTAATAACATTTATAGCCAATGGAATCTAGGAGATTACTATAAAATGTGTAACCACAATATGAACACTAATATTCAATATTTCTGTTGATCACATCCCTTACTTTTCTCCATGTTACACATACAGCTTATGTTTCTGGTATGGAAAATGTCGTGTTCGCTTTTCTGTGTTTCCTATGCCGCAGATTGTGAATGCATATCATTGCCATAATGTCATTTTTTTACCAAGAAAATCCTAGAGAGAAATCATGTAATGGCAACTATTTATATTTTTGAAACTAAATTCAATCTACCATTGCATGCCTGGCATTGGAGCATTCGACCTCGAAACTTAGTTAAATGGAAGATGTGACTGCAAATGTTCATAATAAAGGTACAAATTAACTGTATGTCACAGGAAAATGTTGAATTCTATTCCACTAAGACTAGAGAACATAAAATAATTAAATAAGTACTTAAAAGACTAAGTCGGCAAAAATTTTAATCCAAAGATCAAGGGAAAGTATTGGGCATGCTAAAATTTTGAAGTTAATGTTAAAAAAATTAAAAGAAAGCCTTGAATCCAAAGGTCCGGCTAGTTAGATTAATTCAGTTGAGAGCTATACCTGCATTTAACTTTCGAAAAATATGCACCCAAAAAAACTAAGCTATCGATTATCACCCAAAAAGGCAGAAAAAATAAAAATAAAAAACAGAAAAAACTCCAGAACCAAACCTTCTTCCAATTGTTATCACAAAAGTGAAACCAGTGACATGGAAAACAAGTTATATTTGCATCCTGAGAAAGATTTAACAAATGCTTCACTGTAACATATCCCTCTCTCAGCTTTGGACCATACTCTTGTAAAAAAGATAGCTTGGAGACCTCCAAAAACTTGCAGACCTATAATCCAAAGCCATATTTTAGCTCCGTAAAAGACACATTACATACAGAGTAATTAAGAATCATACTGCAAAGCCTCACTTGTTACCTCTCGAGAATTGACAATCTCTAGGTTTCCTAAAAAGAGATCCAAATAGTTCTGCATTGTAACTTTGGCTTTGTCTGCAACTGACTGCTGCCCCCCTAGTGACGGACGGATTATTGATAGGGCAGCAACTGATGGGACATATCTACACAAAAAATAAAACATATTTATAAGTACATTTCTTTAAGCCCTCTCAGAGAAATAAAACCTAATGAACTAAAGCTACTAAATTGTGAAGGGTTTTACTTTGTACTAAAGCTTAGTGCTAGAAATAAGTTACATTAACTATGTATCTAAATTATGTTTGGAAAGGCTAGTAATATTTAATGCAGTCTAAAAAGTTAACCCCTATTGCCCCTGCTTCTCCTTTTTAAGAATCAACTGTCTCATGCTTTGCCTAAATTCTTCAATAAAAGATTTGGTCCTACAACTGAGAATAAGTTATTCTAATGCTAGTCATTACATTCCTGTCATAATACCTGTTTTTAACAGTGTCTTCATGATGTATTGGTACAGCTCCATCATCAGGTTCTTCATCATCTTGCACCATAACCGTTTGATCTACTATTCCTAAGCTATGAAGCCATTCTTTTACCTTTAACAGAAAATTATTAATAAAATATCAGACTGAATCATATCAATCATAATGAAGGAAACGCAAGCTATTAAAAATATGTATTCTCACATAACAAAACAAAGTAAGACAATAATGACCTAGTTATGAAACATATATATTATACAACAGACGTGTGAATTGTGTCATCCCATGTAGCACCGAAACTTTTGATCGAATGTCCGGTGTCCAACACCGACATATGTGACTACATTCTGCGACACTTCTGATCGAATGTGTATCTAGTGTACGACACCAACATATGTGATTACAATCCGTTAATCTATTTTTTGAAACTATTATCGGCATCGGCGTGTCAATATTGAGACTATTCATAGGTGGGATCGCAATGAAACAAAAGAAACATTACTGCAAAATGAAAATTGCAAACCTGCTCTTGCTTGTCATGAAATTCTTCAATTATTGCACGTTTCCGCAAAGCAAACTGTAAATATAGAACTTGTGATGCTTTCTTCCTTAAACGCCACTTGAACTGTGAAATACACGTCAATGTTATTGCCTTAACATTATTGGTCAGACAAGGAACTGCATGCACAGCTTCTTGTAACATAATTCAAACATTAAAAAGTTCCAGTTAGCCAAAACAAAAGGAAATAATGAAATAAATTAAAGTGTTATTTAATATTCATAAATGAACAATCGTAAAAGGCCCCTCAATGATTATACTAATTCTTAATTAATCAATATCATAAAAAACTTTAAAAAATACATATTCATATATTAAAACCAACAATAATTATTTAATTTAGTAAAAAAAAAACAATAACTAATTGTACTAAAATAATATCTATTTGAATAAGTAAAATAAGCAATATTCACACATTGCTATTATAGTTTTTCATTTCCAGGCATAACAATTCGATTGGCATAACGTGGCAAAGAAAACAGTTATTCCCTGAAAACTCGGATTTGAACAACACTCAGCAAAACCAAACGATCGCAATCGGTTCAATTTTCCCGCTAAAATTCACCAAATAATTTTCACCAAGAACTTAGGAAAAACAAAATGAACAGAAAAATATAAACAAATTAGCGTGCCTGTTTATACTGCAACTCAATTGTATAAGAAAGGAGAATCGGACTTATTTCACCGGTCTCCGGCCGCGAAACGGAAACGATACTGGCTTTTGGCAGTTCCTCGAAAATTCTCGGAGGTTCGCCGCATTGCTGGGACGATGACACTCGATCGGACGGTTGAATCAACGGCTCAGACGACATCGATCGGAATCAACAATCAATTTCAATTTCAATTTCAGAGAGAGGTGATTCTGCAGTGGAATCGTTTGAGCCAGAACTTCACAAGTAAAGTGCACGTTACTCTATTATTTGAGAAATGAATATGAAAACAGCTTGAGAAGAGAAGCGTAGTGGTTTTTATTCGTAGTTCTTAAAATAATAAATATTTTAATGATTGGAATAAGAATATTTTAGGTACTAGGCGTAAAAGGTACTGCTGTGGAAAAATATTTGTGTGCTATTATACTATATGATTGAAATATTGAATACAACTGAAGTTGCAAAGGCTAAAAAAAAGAAGGAAAAGGACTATATGAATTTGCATTAATTAAAAATTAAAATGTTTGCATGCATGTGCTGGTTTGTTTTCAATGTTGTTGAAGGGTAATTTTGGTATTTGGTTAAAAATGAGAAGAGATGAAATTGAAGCTGCTGCGGGTGCACATGGGATATCCTTTAGTTTAGATGAGAATATCCAAGTTTTGATACTTGTTATTAAGAATATGCCAAAGTTTCATATGATTGATATTCCTTAGTATTAACAAATTCGTTCAAGCTTAGCTAATAATACCGTTGGAATCGGCATCTTGCCTCACTTGGCGTTATTCTTTCCAATTTTATATTTGTTTTTAGTAATAAGTCATTAAATAAACAAATAAATGTATTACTTTAGTTTGAATCCTTCTAAATATACGATTTTATCTTTTATGTTTTTGACTAGTATGCGGACACGAGTGGAGGGATGAATGATTTTTTCATTTCAGTATTTTGTATCAAGGTTCAACTCTAAGTTTCAATCTTTCGTTTTTTAAGCAAAATGTATTAACATAGAGTAATTAGGAGTATTTTAATTCTCTTACAAGTTTAGCCAATTATACACAATTAAGGTCTCTTGAAAAAAATCTAAGAGACGCTTACATCATTCATAAAAATTACATTTTAGATTTTCTTTGGAACTTATTATCAACCAGAGCCAATACACCGTTTTAATGCTAAATGCTAAATTCTACTTCCCATACATCACCAATATCTCCCTTGTATAAAATTGCATTTCTCTTGCCCCAAATACACCAGCTGGTTGTCATCCTCTGAGCTAGTTTGTTGAACTCAAGAAATGGTCTCTGCAACATGTTGATTCCACCAAAGACAGACCCATCCATATGCAAATTTTATGTCATACTTTGTTGGCAAATGGACACATCTAGAACTTACATCGAGATGAGTGCTTTTTTTTGCAGATGATACAGTACTATTTGAAGAGTCGGGGGGGATTAAAGAAGACATTGGGGATTTAGAGACAAACTTTAGAAATACATGACTTTCGCCTAAGCATAAGTAAGATAAAATATAAAGAATGTAAGTTTAACAAATGAGAAACATTTCTAACCTATATGTGATAGTTAGAGACCATATCATCCCACAAGTCACATTATTTATATATTTTAGCCCTGTAATACAAAACGATGGAAAATAGAAAGAAATGTAATTCATCAAATTCAAGCTATGAAATGGATGGGTACTTCAAGAATTTTATGTGAAATAAATGTATTGCTCAAGCTGAAGAGAAAACTTTATCAGACTGCGATAAGACCTGCAATGTTGTACAACACAAAATGTTGGGCGGTTAAAAATGAAGTAAGAATGGTAAGCTGCTAAAGATGGCGGAAAATCAAAAGGCGAAAAGACCAATAAAAGAAAGACTATTCCCACCTTTTCTAGAAGTGGTTAAACCAAATGACAAGGATCCTATTCCAAACGAAGACAATGATATGCTCACCGATAACTTTAACTCTAGGTCAGAAGGTGAATTAGACATAATATGCAATGTAGCGTATGTGTTACCTATAGAGTATGACACTGTCACTGAGGTGACAAAAAAGGAAGATATCTTACTGAGGAGGTGTAATACCCCATATTTCCTTAAATGCCCAATTGAGTATCAATTGGATTTATTAAAGCTCTCAAGTGCTCTAAGTGTCATCAGTTGAGACCAATAGAGTAGCTAGCAGACTCTGAAGAGGTCAATTATTATTAAAAGAGAAGACCAATATTAGTAGTTGTAAGAAAGGATATTTTGGTAACTCTAATATTTGATCAATAGATATTAGATGACAAAAATCAATTGGGGATATTTTATACCATTGGATAATATTATATATTATATATATAACTGGTGGAAAGAAAAAGAATAGAAGGGAAAAGAGAAAGAAAGTTGGTAAGAGAGAAAAAAGAGAAGAGAAAGAGGGAAGGAAGAAGAGAACTCGTGGGAAAGCTTGGATTCATCATCTTCATCATCAATTCATCATCTTCTTCAAAGAGGTGAGTTCCATTAGATAGCATAACATTGGGGAAAAATATGAGAATATGGTGGATTAGGGTTTTGTGTGAAAGCATGTTAAATGGAATTGTAATGTTGTTTACATGATGTCCCATAAAAAGCAAATCAAGATGTCCCACAAGAAGCTCCAACATCATACCTCCTCTAAAGTTCTGGAGTTACTTCATATGAATTTCATGGAACCCATACAAGTGAAAGGTCTGGGTGGAGTAAATAACACCCTGTGTGTGAAGAATGATAAAGGAAAACTCATTTATGACTTTGTGTTTGATGAAATGTCAGACAAGATATTGGAACATTATGTCCAACTAAGGCAGCCTGAAGTTGAGATAAGTCTAGGTGGAGAATTCACCTACATTCTTAAAATAGAAGACATCGCTTTTATTTCTCAAAACAAGTATGCAAATAAAGTTGGGTTTGAAAGGCTAAGAGGCACTTTTGGCATTTGTATGTATAAGAAATTAAACCAAAGGAGGTGTGAAAAAGGAAATTTGATCTCTCTTGTTATCATTGTTGCACAAGAAATAAGGTTCATCATTCATATTTTAGTTCATTTTCAAAACTTTTCCATTTCTACACGCCTAATAGGTTACCTCTCTCTCTCTCTCTCTCTCTCTCTCTCTCTCTCTCTCTCTCTTCAAACTTGTATGATAATGAGCAAAAAATTTGATGATGCTAAGACATATGAACCAAAGCCAGTTCAAAATGTTTAGGAGTTAAAGATGCTCAGAGTCAATTTAGAAGATAAAGTTACTACAAAGAAAACTAGGATTTCCGAATCTAGCATCAATGACGATGAACTTATTATGTTTTAAAGCCCAAAACCTCTACAAATGTTTGTTCTAGTTGACATTTCAACAAAAAGAACAAAGAATATTGCCAGCAAGAAGAAGAAATCATTTGAAAAGGTTAGTACCTCTGAAAAGGAACCATCTGCACATGTTCATAATCCTGCTAAGGAAGTTGTTTCCAATCCCTTATGGAAAATCATTGATCATGCTAAAACCACTGTTGAATAACAACATGTGGAACCACCTGTTGAAACATCTATTCCAACATCTAGTGGCCCATAGGTTAAACTTATTTCTGTACCAATTGGTGAACCACCTATTGAACCTCCCATTGAATCCACTGATGAACCACATGATAAAGCAAACCCTAGTGACAAACCTTTCATGGCTGATGGCCATCCTGTTAATACACATGTTATTCATACACTTCTGGATGATGTTTTCAATAACAACTATGTCTCCATTGAAGATTTCGTTGATTATCTCCTCAATGAAAACCATCAAAATGTAAAGGATGAGGTTCATAGTAAAAGAAGTGTGGAAGTCGATTAAGCTGTTGAAGATGATGATATTACCATTGCTAATATCACGAAGAGGATTATTGAAAGTGTTATCATGCCTTTAGAGAAAGCTGCAGAAAAGGAAGTGAGAAATATTGATGAAAATACTGAAACTGATGAAGAACCTGTTGTTAAAGTAATGAAGTGTAATACTGGGTATATGGCTGATGGGGTGAAAGAGAATAAGAAATATGTTCCTCCCAGAACCTCATTGAAAACAATGAAATTGTGAAGAAGAAAACTACTCAAAGGACGCTTGTGAGTAAGAAAATAAAGGTTGAAGAGAAAATTGTTGAGAAGGAGTCTCTAAAGAGAAAGTTTGTTTAATCAAATGACTCTGAGATAGATACTGAAGAAGATGTCCAAGACATTGTGTCCACCATAAGGAGAAAGTTTAGTGGAAAGAGGATTCATGTGAATGTTACTGCTGCTCCTCTGGATAATGTGGCATTCCTTTATGAAACAAGTGCTCAGAAGTGGAAATATGTTTTTCAAAGAAGGATTGCTTGTGTAAGAAAGCTAGGTACAAAAGCTCTTGACTGTAAAGAGATTGTAGACTTAATAAAAGTTATTGGTTTAATGAAGATTATAACTAATATTGGTTTGTTGCTATGAAAAGATTGTTAAGGAGTTTATTGTGAGCATATCACCTGATTGCAATGTCGAATGAAGTCATAAGTATAGGAAGGTTTATGTTAGATGGAAGTGTGTGAAGTTTTCATCCACAATTATTAACTAGTATTTGGGAAGAAACGAGTCAGCAGGGTCTGAAAAAATTCCCTCAATTGACAAGATTGCTAAGGAAATATTTGCTGGGCAAGTGAAGCAATGACCCAACAAAGGGTCACTCTCTTGTAGAAAATTGAGTGTGAAGTTTTATATTCTGAATAGGATTGGTGCATCTAATCAGGCACTTATAAATCACAACTCCAGTATAACCACGATTTTGGTTAAACTGATCTTCCTAATAAGAACCAAAACAAAGCCAGGCTTTGAAGAGTATGCATTTGAGCAAACTATGAAGCGTGCTGATTCCTTTGTTGTGAAGCTACCTATATCATTTCCTTGCTTAATCATTGGAATTATATTGAATCAACACCCTGAAGTTTTGCATCCTCAAGAAACTCCAAACAAATAGGTTGGGCCTCTGACTCTTGATAATAAGTTGTTTATGGGGAAACACGTCCCAGACATTGTGGTGACAAAGCACCAAGGTCAAACTGCTGGTGGGAATTCTTCTCCTGTACCTAAAGCAACCATAAAAGATGTGTTGCTTGAGCTTATGGAAGTTTCAAAGGCTTTACAAGACACAATTACTAAAAGTACCATCTAGAAGCGGAATGTGTATGGATTGATCTAAATGATAACCAAGGAGAAAGAAGTTGAGGATGAAGAAAAGGCTAACAATGAAGAGGAAGAGGAATAATAATCTTCTAGTGATGGAGAAGCTGGCAACTGAAAATCCTCAAGTGAAGAAGAATAATCAAGCTCTAAAGACTTAAGTCATCAAGCTGCTTTATTTGTATGCCTTTTGGTGTGTCTGGTTTCTCTAGTTTTAATTTTTCCATAACTTTACCAAATTATGGTAAAAAGGGGGAGTAATGGTGTGTATGAGTTGTAATGGATGTTCTGATGTGTTTCTGGAGTTGTGTGCTCACATTTTGGAGCATCTGGCATGGCATGTAGCATTCAACTATATGAGCATGCATGTTTGTGAGCATATGTAAGGTAATCTCTCTATGTGTGTGAACTCTGATGTTTGTGAGTTGATATCTCTGTTGATGTTATATGAGTAATGATAGTTCTAAATGACCTGCCTAACTTGACTGACTAGTGACTTTTGATTGTGTGCATGCATGATTGATAGTATGCCTGACTATGAGAGCGTTGTGATTCCGTTTTGAGTTTGTAGCAACCACTTTACTTATGTGTTATTTCTCCTCCTGTTGATTGTTGTATTTGTTCTGTATGTGGTGTGCTTATGTTGCTAAGTTTGTATTATGTTTGAAGATTTACTCATACAAATCTTGTAAGTTTTGAAAAAGTTGTTTTTCCAAATTTTCCTAAAGGGGGGATTGTTTTTCCTTTTGAATGTCTGCATTATGCAAAACAACGTGGAGTGTACAAGATGTTTTGGTGAAGAAAGGACACATGTGGGACACGACGTTCCAACATGTGTGCAACATCTGGCCTTTATCAGCAGGCCATGATTGTTGTTATTCTGAGCAATATTTCTAGTTGTGTTTCAATCAGATTTGTTGCTAACTTTTAGCAACGTGTTAATTAGATTTGTTGGCAGATCGAATAAGATAAAATCTAATAAATTGAAGATTTAAATTTGAACAAAACAAATCAAATATTTTTGTTGGAGATTTTTGAAAAACAAATCAAGACTGATCCTCCTACAAATCTGGACGTGATCTCAAATCAAATGCCCATTAAAGAAAAGCCTAGAAGCTGCATTGCTATTTAAGGAGACTCAACCCTAATGTTTGAAAGGTGTGAAAGTATTGATGATCTTTATGTTAGGGTTTATATTTTGAGTATTTTGTTTGTGTTGTTGTTTGTGCACCACTCTAGCGCCTACATTTATATCCAAAGGCATAGAGTCTGGTTTGATAGTTGAGTTGTAATTCAAATAATCATATTTTGTTTATTGTATTGATCACTAGGGATAGTGATTGAGATAAAGTGATAGGGGTCTCATATTTAGGGGGAGTGCTAAATAGCAATACACAGGTAGAATTAAGAAGAATGGCATTGGACAAGGATTGTTCATCTAAGACACTTTGTAATAATTCTATTGAGAGTGGATTTATTTCTTGGGTTGGAAGCCCCCAAATTGTAGGTATTGTTGTACTGAACTTAGTTAACAATTATCTTGTGTTATTTATTTGCGTTATGATTTACCATTATGTTTTAAATTATCTATCAATTTAGGTATAATATGTTAAACACATTGGCTTAGGCATCTGGTCCAACATCTATCCACTTAAGAACATAATTTCACATAGTATCAGTCTACAGTTTGATCCTATTAGCAAATTATTTCTTCATCTTGATGTTTAGAGTGGTTTGCAATTGTTTCAATAAGGCCTTAATCTCGTACACATTGAAGAGATTGTTCTTGATTGTTAGGAATAAATCCACATCAAAAATCTTCGTCTCCAATTGTTGAATCAGCGCAACAAAAGGATTGCTAGAAGGATCAATGCCTGAAGCAGTTGAAGAGCTTGGAGATTTTTCAACCAAAATTCCTTGATTGCTCATGAGCATATTCAAAACCTCTATATGGTTCTTCTCTTTGATGGCCTTTAATGCTTTTTGACTAAGAGGAAATGCATAAGCATTGGATGTATAATCCTTAATAGGAGAATGGATAATAGGTGCTATGGTTGAAAATGGACGTTCATTGGGTGATGGAAAATTTGTTGGAATATGAGACACTTGTGGTCATTCTTTTTCGACCACAACAAGTCGAGTTTCATTTGGGCTTTATTTTCTTGGATTCGACCAACATCTAGATTTTCTTGTGTTTGGAAAACACATTGATCCTTCTGTGGATGGTCACCATGAGTCTGGGTTTTCTGGCGGTGAAACATTTTTGTCTGGACTAGTCGATGAATGATGTTCGCAGTGTTGATTATCTAGGCTATCAGATGGTTGTTCAAGATGTTGGTCTCTGCCGACTTTGTTAGATGGTTCAATAATGTTTTCCTCGACTGGATCACCGGGTGTTGTTTGTTATTATAGTGGTGAGTTTACAAGAGCTTCATTATTAGTTGAGGTAAAAATGACATAAATAGGTTGTTCCTATGAAGAAGAGAAAAGTTGAATCATATTATAACATTGTGGGATGTGGATCAAATAGGAGGTGTAAAGAAAATCAAAATACCTCATTTTCCTTAAATCTAGGGCTTGAATTTGCATTGTTTGAGATTTCATTAGGAGGAGTTTACTTTGCTCGCTTTGTATTCTTTCGAGTTAGCTAATGTTTTTCTTCTTCCTCGTCCTCATTATCAATGGCGACAACTGTTTCTTTCCTTGATTATAAGATCCTGGTCTTTTGCTTTCTTTCTCTTGCTCAGTCGAAGTTCTGAATCCTTGACAAAAGCCTTTTTCTTCTTGGTATTTTGAAAGTTTAAGGCTACAATTTTTTCTGAGATGGTGGTTAATATTTAGGAGGTATGGGTTGAATAGAACCCAAGCATTCGTCAATCTCACCGGTGGACTCAACTTCTTTATCTCTTTGTTCAGACTGAAACATGCATAAATTTTAATATAATAAAGAATAAAGGTAAAAGAGAGTTGGAGAGTGGTTCAAACTTGTTTTTTTCACCACAATGAGCAACAATTGCTTTGTGTTTTTTTTTTCTTTCTTGTTACATGGAGTGACAGTGGTGGAACTGCTTCTTCTTTTAACTCTGGAAAAAGAATAAGAATAAGCAAGAGAGAAAGTCAGGCATTTTGTCAAAAGAAAATCAAAGGTTTAGAAAATAGACATGTTTTTTTTCTTTAAGTAGACTAGGTTCTTTATTGGTGTTGACTGCTTCAACTTCCTTCCTTTTCTTCGACCCTTTTAGAACAAGAGGCACAACAACAAGGTTTCAACATAAGTGAATAGGGTGAAAACATAAAGTGGAGTTTGTAAATTCTATAAGTCTTTTTATTTCACCTTCTTGGATGATGTCGAGGACTTGAACATGATCAAGATCAATTCTCAAGGACAGCGGGAAATTATGTATATAGCACTTAGTCGAAACTACTCTTTGGGAAGGTTTTTTCAATTCATTATTTAAAGCTGACAAAGACCCACAAAATAACTAGTATGGAATTGGCGACCAAAATGCTAAGCCAAATTCACAATTTGGAAATGGTGGGAATTTGTGAAGATGCAATTCTAAAGCAAAACCATGCCTATCTTTTACATAAAGGGGAAATTTCAGTTTTAGGGGTTTTCTGTAACTTTGAGTTTTAAAGAAAAGGCTGCATCATAGATAGTTCAACTAAGTTGACATGGGTTATACACAGTTTCATAGTAAAGTTGAAAAGCTTGAATTTCCTTGATGTGCATACCTTGAATTTTGTTCTTCCATTTAGTCTACAAAGAGGAGAAAACGACTGTTAAAGGTTGTAAGAGAATCGAGTGATCCACAGAAACATCAAGAAAATAAGCTAACCACCATTCTTCAAATTCTTGTGTGCATAAATAAGAAGCTTGAGATTTAAAAGGGGTTAGAGTAAGGAGTCCTTTGGCATGATAGTCTAAACATGCTCAATAGATTTCCTCCAACAGTGTAGTGGTGGCCAAACATATTTTGTCCTTATGAACAAAAAGGGACTTTGGCAGAAATTGGCTAAAGCTGAATTGTTTGGCCACCAAGTTTGGTTGGTAGCTAACAAGTCCCGAGCCAGTTTTTTCCATTGAAATTTTGGTCGATAGGACAATGGGTGTAAGGAAGGCTACCCAAAAGTCAAGAGCATCAGATTAGTGTTCAGGAGAAATAGTTGGAAATTCTATTTTAAAGTTGTCTGACCCATGACTTCGACTAACAAATGGGGCCATGGAAGAGACAAATGTATCATATTCTACATACATAAATAAATGGTTCTTGAAGGCTTCTTTGGTTGAAAGGTTGGTATCTTCTAGAGTAAGCACAACTTGCCTAGTAATTTCAACCCTTCTGTCTTCAATTTGTTGTGTTAAGTTAGATGAGATGGTAACCTTCAGAGAGGGCTTGAAGGTGGCATTAAGCCAAAGTTACAAGAGCCACATAGAGCGAGAGATTAAAATCTTGTTATCAGGATGGTTTGTGGATTTTAGTTTAGAGGCAATAATCCCTCGAGATTCATAAAGGGGACCTATGATTAGCTTGCTGAAACAAATGTTTATCCCCTCATGGATTTGAGTTTCCAAAGTCATGAACTTCTTGGCTATCTGTAAAGAACAAGAGAAAAAATAAAATGGGATAGCCAGAAGATGAGGAAAGCAATGTGTTCATAGTTAGAAATCTCCTCAGTGTCCCTGTGATGGTCTTCAATATAATTATCGAAACCTGGACGGGTAAAAGAAAAATTGGGTTTGATTTTGTGTTTGAGAGTGGGGTCAAAGGTATCTCCAGTTGGTGGAAGACCAGTGATAGTAGCCACGTCGAAAAGAGGAGGGATTGTTATTCCACAATGGATTTAAAAAGTGTTGGTCCAATCCTCCCAAAAGTAAAGGGCTAAAATGAGCATATTGTGGTTGTATTTGGGATTAATTCAGGACATCTAAATTAACACTACTACAGAAAAGGCATTTAACAACGGTTGGGAAATATATATAACTACGCGGGACCAGGCGTTGTTATGTAGAGTGTCATTGTATATGTGGTACTTAGAATCACGATCCTTGGACCTTTGTTGTATTCTAGAAAGCGCACGTCATATCACAACGGTTGATTTTGTTATAGAACTATTGTAATTTATATTATTCTGGTCAGCATTCAATATACAACCACGGTTAGATTTTATAACCGTTGTCAAAACTTCCTCTGTTTTAAATATGAAATTTTTCTGCTTTTCAAATTCTTCCCATTTTTTATCCTGTAACTATTATAACCATATCAGAGAATTTACAACAACCTGTATTTTTGTTAACCATGCATAAAGAGCATATAAAACAGCTAACATTATGCATCAAAAGCCAAAATTAATATTTACATCAAATTGTACAATATGTTTACATCAAACTGTACAATATATTCACATCATCAATACATAAACTAAGTCATTAGAACATCTCAATAGATCAATCGGCAGGACCCTTAAGCACATTGTGGATATACGACCAACGTTTACGAAGATCTACAAAGTCCTCGACGGGTAATGGGGTTTCGTCGTTAAACATCTACATAAGAAAGAGCAAAAAAATTGAATATCATGCATGATAATAATTCAATAGTCAACTTATATATTAATATATGTTAACACTTTATGACATATATACCTTATCCCATGAATCAACAATGCCTGCAAGGACAATGTTTAACATGTGTTTCATGACATAATACCCACACGCGTAAGTCCCAGGTTGTCTTCTCGTCTACAAATTTAAGCAATAATTACATGAATATAACCACACATGAATGTAAATGAAAGAAATAGGTAATCGGGCCACTTACTTTAGGAAAGATCCATGAGGGCTTTCTTCTAACATTGTTCATCATATTCACTTGCTCCACAACACTGTACATTGAAAATGAATTATACATATTACATGATAAACTAATTACAATGTCAAAGAAAATGAATTAAACACGCACTTACGAATTAATAATATCTTTCATTTTCTTTTCGAGTGGATCATGCAAGGAACACAATACAGTTACCGTATTCGTCCTAAATAATATGATGATCAATTGCCAATGACCACTGAATAAACACGAGCATATATATTATTAGTATTTGCTAAAACAAAACTAAATATAGAATACGTAAACATCAATTACAAAAATACTTACGAATAGAGAAATGGTGTTAAGTAACATTCTTTTCCTCCCTCATTTAACCATTTTTTTCAAGTACTCTAGAATGTCTCTTGGTTGATTAAACGCCCATCAAATAAAAAACGGATCCAAGATTCCATAAAGACTTGGTTTATTTAACTCTATACAAACACGGTGAATGTACCTAAATGGTTAAAGAAAATGAATAAATTAAGGGAGGAAATACAAAAAATGATAATGTTCTATAATGACATGTACATTCAACTATATACTTACGTGCACCAAACTTGCAATATCCCTACGTCCAGCCACTTATATCCACCAAGAAAATCCCTTACATCCTCAGGACTGTAATAGAATAACTCCAAACATGGATAATGTTCTACAGGGAGAGGTTGCGTATCATTTATCACCGCAACGTTCAAGTATAGTGTGGTGTTTTCATTTACGTTAGGATCCATTATGTCATTGTGGTTATCTGGAGGGGCTGAACAATTACTTCCTTTGGTAGAAGCACGACGTACAACACTTTTACTTAGAGTTTGATCATCATCATCATCACCATCAACATAACGGTGATCTTCATTTGTACATTGTTCAAGGTTTTCACTTAACCTCTACATCATAATATTCAATTGGAACCTAAAAAATAAGCGCAATATATATCAAACATCTCCGATAAAACGCTAACATCTCAAGTAAAGCACATACCGAATACAACTCTTGAAACCTTTCCATATCTTTCTCCCTTTTTTCCTTCTCCTCTTCTAACATCCTCAGTTGTTCTTCTAATTGCTTCTCAACATTCTCAATCTTTTGTCTTTGTGCAATAAATTCCGGGTTTTTGGTACTTTTTCTTTGAAACGCAAAGAATGTCCTCAAGTCGACACCTTCTCCAACACCACGGACATGCCCACCACGCTCATCTGTTCTAATAGGCTTACTAATATGTCATGTCGTGCTTCTGGAACAAATGTGCCTTCACGGGCCGCCTCAACCAACTTATCCTACACAACATGAGCAACTTACATATATTGTTACCAACACATTTAAATAACAAATAACATAAGCAAAACAAATCATACTTACATTTTTCTCAGCAACTACTCTTGACGCCTCAGAGGTGTACTCTCCATTGGGTCTTAATCGAGCCATCTTCCATTTCTCATGTCTTGACGGTGGAGATGGGATGCGATAATCTCCTGTTTATGTTTGTTTTTCAAGCATGATTCTTTTCTCAAGTTTCTTGTAACCCCCACGAGACAATCTATGGGGGTACATATTCTTTTCCTTGTTTTGGATTCCTACGTCGCTTTTAACCCGGTATTAACATAGTGAAAAATATATATGATTAGTATCTATAAATCATTAACATAACATTAAAGGTTACACAAGACTAGTATTAATCTTGAATTCCTTAGAACAACGTATCTTCGCAAACTTGTTCCATTGCTTCTTCGATATAAAACTATATTGAATCCATGGATGAGCAAGACCACTATTAGGCTTCCTAATGTAGTCAGCCGTGAGTTGTGACTTAAATCCCCTCCAACGAGTACCGGCATAAGATATTTATTTTTTTCCAACTTTGAGTCATCGGTAAACTCAAAATTCAACTACATTTAAATCAATATATAAGTATGTATTAGAAATGATAGGTAGTGATATCGAATATATGAAAATTATAGTATGTAATACCTTAACGTTTGTCCATATGCTTTCTTTGACTTTATCATTCACTTGTTTCTAATCATCTATCAGTATACTCACTTTGCTACGTGCAAGGAACGTAACATAACTCTTAAAAGTAGAGTAAAGTTCACAATCCACTAATTTGTAGAACGAATCAAACTCGATCGAAATTTTTTCACCTGATGAGTTGCGAACTGATGTGAATTAGGGCATCATTGTGACACCTCTTTGTGATCTTTTCGATAGAGTATCATTTGTTTAAGTTTCATTCGCACAGCTCTCATATGTTTGAGTTTATTCGCTAGTATCTGATGTTGAACTCGACAAGGTCGACATCTATGTTCAAAAATAACAACAACAACATGACCAACAACATAAACAACAACAACCACAACAATGGCAAATGAAGTTTACTGTAGATGCATGGCGAAAATATTTTACGTACCCTAAATGTGATGACTAAGTAAATGATGTTGGTGTTGGTGTTGGTGTTGTCTTCCTTCCTTAAAGCAACGACGTTGTTGTTGTTGTCTTCCTTCTTGACGGTGTACTCTTTCTTCTCGACGTCACGATCATGATGGTCTTGTCAACCTCCTTGACGATGATGACGGAAATGACAAATACACAGTGAATAATGGATACTGAAGAATGGGTGAACGATGGTGTTTTGGTTAAAATCGTGTATTGTTTCAGAGTATTGAACGTTAGGGTTTAGGGTTGAAATCGTGTATTATTTCGTCAGCTAGTTTCTATTATCAATGGAAAAAAGGGTACTGAAGAGACAAGCTAACTAGGAGTGTATATTACTATAAAGCTACCACCACGGCCAATACCAGCAACCGTTATGATGATATATTACTTTCATAGTGAAATTTCATAAAGAAGCGCCAGAGTTAAATTTACAATTAAAATTTTTAAATAAAAAACAAAATATATCACAACAGTGGAACTCAACAACCGTAGTCATAACCCTTTAAGTTTTTTATTTAAAAATAAATAAAAAAGAAAAGGCGCGCCTTAACATTAAATGAATAATATATATGAGGGCACTGAGGTTCAAACCCATGAAAGCTTGATGGTATCGCCACGGTTGGCTCCTCAACCGTTGTTATATATAAATAATTTTTAATCAAAAAACAAAAATAAAATGATAGCGCCTTAGTTTAGAGATGTCACCACGGTGTAGGGAAGAACCGTGGTGACCGTGGCGTTGTTGTTTACGCGTTTTGTAGTAGTGCAAGTCATATATACCTTAATTAAAGGGAAAATTAAAAATAAGCTTCATTGTGATGGTAGAAGAAGAGCGGAACACATGTAGGGGTGAACTCATTAAAAATAATTCATAGATAGTGTCTTCAAATGCACGAGGTTTGCAACGACGATGACAAGGGAAAATTTTCTTTGACTTATTAGGTTTTGCAGAAAATCTGGGAAATGAGCCCAATAATGTATGAGTATTACCTGAAACGGAAAAGGGATTAATACATAGGAAGCCCAGATGATGGTTTTTCCCTTCTCCATAGCAGGTTCAGGAACATAGCTTCAATCATTGATGAAGATAAATTCTTGAAGATTGAAAGCATATGAGACTGCAAGTTGTTTTTTCGTACCAGAGGAAGCCATTGCTGTTAGAACTTGAGAAGAAGATTGTCGAAGTTAAGTTTGTAGAAAAATGAAAAGGCTCTTAGGGTTCAAAGAAGAAGAAGTTGACGAAAAGGAAGAAATAAACGAACGAGGGTTTATATATAGCTTGTGAAGTGAAACTTTTTAGTTCCCCCGTGAATTAAGGCCCACTAATGTTTGCTTTTCTAAATTAAAATTAATTAAAAGGTTTTTAAAGGTGGTTATTTCTTGTAACCCATAATGGCCTAGGAAATCAGAATCATGTTGACAGTTTGCACGCATGTTCTTGACGTGAGAGTTTGATGAAAGTGGTCATGATGACGATGACATATGCAGACATCCATGAACAATGTTGAGAGTTACTAAAAACACCATCTTTCTTCCATATTATAAACATGATCGAAAGTGGCATTTTTTAGGGGCATCTGTTCGCCTGTGATTTTCGACACTGCACTAGAACCTACTAAGTCTGGTTTGGAAGAGTCTCAGGAATAAATTCATAAGATTAGGATCACTCTCTCATCAAAACATGTCCAAAATCTCAAAAAGGTTCGCAGTGGGTTAACATTTTGACACAAAAGTGTGATGTAAAGGCAGTGAGTTCGACTTGCATGTCAGATATTTTGGGACTTAATTTTTGTGTCCATGGATTCGGTGACCTAGAGACGGTTCGACACCACTACAGGGTTCGATAGAGAAGCTCCTCGACAGAGGTAGTTAGAGGTTGTGAAGACGGTTTTAATAATAAGAGTAGTTTATAGACATTTCAAAGATCAAAGACACGTGAAAACATATCAGAAAGTAGAAACCCATGTAATAGGATATGTGTCAAGTTCTAGGGTAGTAACTATTATCAACAGTTAAGTATGTTTTTGGTATATAAGTCGATTTCAGTTATGTATTAAAGGTTCACAAATTTTATTAGTATTCTCTGTAGAATTCGAGTATCCAAGTCACATAGAGAAAAGAATTTGTGAGAGAACATGTCTGAATTTGCATCCATGTTCTTAAGATTTTAATCCAAGCATTTTATTTGTTTGCTTTTATTGTTTTTCATTATTTACTTTACATCATGGAACAATTATGTATTGTTCACATTGGAATCCTTATCCAATTTCTTCACATTCAAACATCAATATTCAAGCACAAAAATACTTTCTCAAATCTTTTACATAAATTATCCATATTATCTTTTCGAGTTTAATTCCTTAAGTGAATAAAAACTTGTGATTTGATTTGCTAAAATTACAAGTGAACAACTGCAGATTTTCTTGGTCCATTTTTAAGGGAGGTGCATATTTTAAAGGGTGGCAACATTTTTAAGGAAATGCATGAGTGACTCATTACAAAGTTGTAAAATGTCTGTATAAAAGATACGCCCGGATATGCATATCTGAAGTTTATGAGCATTTTGGAATTTTCATTGTGGTGGAAAAGCACACTATGGGTGGGATGAGTACTGCCCAAATCCAATTATCAAGATTGGGCTGGGCCATCAAATGAAATTTTTTGTTGACAAATAAGTCCAAATTCAAGTCTAGTCCTATTTTTTGAGAATTTTACCTGCCACCCCCACAATTAAACCTGGCACTCCCCCGTTATTTGTGAAAAGACATATTAGTCCCTCTAAAAAAACATTTTTCCATTTCCAAATATCCGGTAGACGCACGGATTTTTCAAATTCTCAGAATATACCGGGAATTTCAAGCACCTACCGGGAATTTTGAATTAACAAGTAAGAATTTCCGGATTTTTTGAAATAACCGGTGAATATTACTGGTCATTTCAAAAATCCCGGTAGCATCCTACCGGGAATTTTGAAATTACCGGTAATCGCCACCGGGGATTTCAAAAAATACGGTAGTTGTAAATTTTTCCTTTTTCTGGGAATTTCAAAATATCCGGTATTTTATCAATATTTGTTATTTTTTTAATTTTTTTTTCAGTGAAAACCAGAGGCCGTGATGGTAGCATTGCTGGGAGGGCGCTTGATTTGACGGGAGGTGGTAGGGGTAGAGGTACAGTAGTTCCTGATGCTGAGCCTGCACATGTACGGGAAGGCCGGGTGGTCCTAACCGATTCACACCGGAGGCGGATGGCCGAGCAGCGGGGGCGTTTCCAGGCACCTCGGTCTGTTAGGCGACGTGGAGGTCTTTCCTCAGTGCAGGCCACAGATGGGGACGTCCCTGTTCATCAGCCGGAGGAGGCTATTATTGGAGATGTTCCGGAGGAGATTGCAGTTAGGGATGTGATAGAGGAGATTGATTTTACAGTGGCAGTTGAGGTTCAGGTTGAGGATGAGGAGGTGGGTGATGCTGATACAGGAGAGGCGGCTGGTACAGGAGAGGCAGCTGGTACAGCAGAGGTTGTTGGCACAGTAGGGGTTGCTGGCACAGTAGGGGTCGAGGAGACCATTGAGACCGATGTCACGGTCCCATCGACCGAGCCATCGATGCACACTGAGCCAGGATTCCCTGGCGGGCCGATAGATACGTCTGTGCTTACAGAGTACAATGAGCATGTGGCGTTGCGATTATGGCTGGGCCAGGTATATGTTTTTTGTGTTTCATTTCAAGTTTTGTTAGCTTATACATACATTATTTTTGTACCAACAAAGTTGTTTAATGGTTCGTGTCACAAGTACGACCTGTACTGAGGGTCCAATCTCACGGGGTGAAGATGAAGAACTTCCCGCGTATTCCCTTCCCCGCTGCGGTGAAGAGGATCGTGGCAGAGTTTGACCTCCTGTATTTTGGGAACTGCTCTCTCACCATGCTCGATGCATATCTGCTGAGTGCCTTTATCGAGAGGTGGCACAAGGAGACATCATCATTTCATCTCCCATTCGGAGAGATGACTGTAACCTTAGATGATGTCGCCTCCTTGTTTCACCTCCCTATCGGCGGTAGATTCTGGACGGCCCCGATCATGAGTGTGTCCCAGGCACATGCGTTGGTGGTTCGTGATCTGGAGCTGCCTGAGGCAGTGGTGTATCAGGAGTTCACCGATACACGAGGCGCTCACCTACGTATGCGGTGGCTACGTGATAGATACGACGAGCTTGTTGCTGCTGGGAGGTTCCAGGCTGCCGCTAGGGCGTACATGCTGCATGTAGTAGCATGTACTTTCTTTGCGGACAAGTCTGGTACGTATGTTGATGCTCGCTACCTATGCCTCTTCAGCGATCTGCAGACGCACAACTGGGCATGGGGTTGTGCAGCCCTGATTCAATTGTATCATGCGCTCGGGGAGGCGACCCGATTTGAGACGAAGCAGCTTGCTGGGTACCTTAGTTTGTTGCAGGTATATCTTAATTCATGCTCTTACTTGTCCTTCTATTTTTATTTAAATCATTCTATTTCTAATTTATTGTTTGTTGTGATCTCAGTGCTGAATCTATGAGCATTTCCCTATGATATGCGATAGGAGGTTCCAGCCATATACCCAGGGCGAGCCACGGGCGAAGAGGTGGAGGGCGAGGCAGAAACACTCGGGGGGCATACTTGAGTACAGGAGGAGACTGGACGAGCTGACCGTAGAGGATGTCATATGGACACCCTACGATGAGCACAGAGTCGTCCTTGAGTTCGAGGAGTCGTCATTATACTCTGGATATATGAGATGGGAGACTCTGGTTGCCAGGCACCTTCCAGAGAGATGCTTGCGCCAATATGGCTACATCCAGAGGCGACCACCACCAGTTCCAGATACACCCTCTGAAGGTATTGATCGGTGGTTTCAGACGCACTTCCTCAGCTCCGGTCGTGCCATTGTAGCTCGATCTGCACCGGTTCAGTATCCCTCGCAGTGTGAGGATAGCTACTTGGAGTGATTTCTCACCGTATCACATCCACGCATTACTCCACCGCCGGCTGAGGAAGCACCTTCTGAGGATGCACCTTCTGGGGGTGTACCTTCTCATGATGCAGCTCCTCCTCCTCCTCCTCCTCCAGCACATCACCATGATGACACACAACACTTTCAGATGATAGCAGTCATGGCGGATAAGCTAATGGGCTTGGTAGACCTTGATGGCAGTGTTTCTGCTGGATTAGCTAGGATTGCACACCTAGCCCGTGGTGGTCCTATTTAGTATTGTATATGTATTTTTGTATTATATGTATATTTTGTATTATATGTATATTATTGTAATATATGTATATTATTGTATTGTATGTATATTATTGTAAACTCTTACATCGCAGTGATATGAAAAAATAACTTAAACATATCAACACTTAACATTACATAAACAACTTAATTAATCAACATTAAAAACCTAAACACTACCAGATGCTTCAAGGCGTTTCAACATCTCCATTATTTCATCAACTGATCTTGAAAGATGCACATCAAACTCCATCGGACCCCTTGTTAGCCTACGGCGAAATGATCTCCACATTTTGATGACATCTTCATCGTCCTTCAGCTCAATTAGGTTGTATTTCAGACTACCATCCACCCAATCCTCCAGAAACTCGATCTTCGACACCTTTCTATTGTCACCTTCAGGCAACAATCCCTTCAACTTCGAAGTTAGGCCGGCAAATGAGGTTGTGTCATCGGGAAGCATGAATTCGACAAGACGAGAACCTCTCTGTAAGTAAACTTCTGCCTTAATAAAAAATGCGGGAGAAACTATTTTTTTCAGATATGTTTTACCACAAGACCTAATCCCTATTTATACAAACGTTCATCCATTCTGGACTGCACAAAGTGTCGGTGCAATCACAACCATACAAAACTGTCGGCAAAATCTCAATCGTTAAAAAAAACCATAAAATTATAACTACCGAGAATTTCAATTGGGGTGAAATTCCCGGTATCAAACTGTACTTTTCAGGACATTACCGGATTTTTTACCACTTACCGGGGAATTTGAAATTACCGGTATACCGGAAATTTCAAATACACTACCAGAAATTTTGAACAATACCGAAATTTTTTTTAACATTACCGGAAATTTCGTCCGGAGATTGTTTGAAAAAATTTAAGGGACATTTTCGCCATTTAAAAAATATGGGGGGTGCCAGATTTAATTGGGAGGGTGTCAGATTTAATTGGGGGGTGGCAGGTAAAATTCTCCTATTTTTTCGAACAAAAAAATTTTAATTTTAAATTTTAAGAGACAAGTCTAGTGATATTAGCATACTCTTCTAATTTTTTTCTTTCCAGATTTCCTCAATTCTAAACATTAACATTAAAATACTTGTGTGTTCTATTTACATTGTCAATACTCCACTATCTACAAATCATTTTTTTTTTGTTACAACTGCGAATCACTTTTGCTTCTTCAGAAATAGCAGTAATTATGAGATTAGCATTTGACTAAAAACAAGAGGCCAAAGTGAAATCATTTAAATCCCATTACAAGCCACGGTGTAATTTCTACTCCAATATAAGAGTTTATCAGAACAATTTCGAACTTACTGGATGTTAAATAAACTTCATTATTTCAATTAAGTACATGTTAACAAAATTCCCAGTACAGAAGTAATATTCATTATGATCATAAAATCAAGTGAAGTGATGAATATTAAATTCTACTAGTTTAAAGAACGACCTATAAACGGTCTTCATCTTTTTACATGGAGAAACTTAAAAAACATCAGCTGAAGATCCAATTTCGACAAAGACAGTGAACCTTGGAAAGAGAAGCCATATAATCATTAGACCTGCATTCAAGAATTCATCTGATATTTCATATTCCAAGTTTCATTTTGTTTTATAAGTAGCTAAGAAATGTGTACATGTTCAAAACCAAACCTTTGCCCATAAGAAGACTTGCAAGCAGCTACTATATGAACTTTTGCAGCCTCACTTTCATTCTACACATTGAAAAATCATTAACAACCATTAACAAGTACTTTTCGAACTAAACTAAAAGTCATAAAAAATACGAGCCCTCTTGAAAGTTGTAAGCATACCTTAGATTCGTAAAATAGCCCGGCATATAGTGAAGCATAAAAATAATCGCTTTCTCTGCTATTAGAGAATGCAGCTACAAGCTACACAGGTAAACCATTTCATTGTGTCTGAACCGATCGTAAAGGCGTAAGGAAATTAATCTAACAGAAATAGCTGTATTAAAATTGTCAATGCCTTAAAGGAATTAAGGAGCACACCTTTTCAGGATCTCCACCATCTTTAAACATGTCATATGTTTCCCTCATGACTGGCCTTGGGTCTATGCCAACCTAAATTCATCAAAAAAAAGTTAACAATTAATCAACTATTGTCATGTTTTTTTCTTCATGATAGTAACTTCCTAGTACAAGAATCAATGACATGCCTCAAGATATCGCTTCCTTGCTTCATCCACTCCATACAGTTGAGCTTCACATAGAAAGCACCATATGGACTCTTCTGTATCATTTGGATTCTGAGCAACATCTAACCGAAACTGCTCAGCTCCTTCTTCAAATCTACAAAAAAGGACGTCCCAGTTAAGACTTCTTTTGTTATTATACTAGAAATTAAAAAATAATAATGATAATATGATCCAGTCAAGATATATTAACAAGTCTGTGAAGAGAAATTCACATTGCTTATTGCTTACTAACACACAAACATACTAATAGTCAATATATATTGATTACTATTTCAAAAAAATGTACTTGTGTTCGTAACAAGTAGGGATGGGATAACTTTGGTTCTGCAGCGAATAAAATTGATAGTTAGTGGTGAAATTATTTATGTTTGGATAAATTCGTTGCATAGTAAATTTCGGTGTAAAAATCGCATTTAAACTCAAAAGCTACAAATCCTAACATCAAGTAAAATTAATTATACAAAGTATAATAAATTCTACTCAAGAGTAACCTAACACATCAGAATCAATTCTACATATCCAGAATCAATTCTGGTACTCCAAACACGAAAACAAACATACAAGTAGTTTCACAATGAATGTTTTTCCGAACATAATCTCCTTCACACGTTATCAGATAGAAAAATAAAATTAGGTGAGGTGTAGTGTGAGTGAGTAGTACCTATCAAGGTAGTAAAGTGAAAGGCCCCTTTGCCAAAGATCTGGTGGTGAAAGTGACAGAACTCAAAATATCAATAGATTGTTCCATTTTACGATATTCAATTGAAAGTTAGTTACAAGAGAGTGACGAAAACTGAATAAACATACAGGCCTTTTGACGAGGGTCCAATTGAATTGCTCTGTCAAATTCCACAACAGACCCTAAAACATCACCCTGAGCAAATATTTAGTTACAAGGGAGGGAACCATTTAAGAGCAAAAAAGAAGGGTGTTGATAGAGGAGTGTACCTGTCTGAAGAGAGACATTCCGCGTCGAATTGCGAGAACGGCTTCATTGGTGTTGTTGTTGCCGCCGGTCAAGGCGTCCCATATGCCGGAAACGGATGGAAGGAAGAGTCTTCGGGAAAGGAGTGAGGGATTAGAGGAAAAGACGGGTGGTTTGAAAGATGATTGTAATGGGAATGGTGAGGAAGCGTGGGGTGAAGAAAGGGAAGGGGAGAGTAAGGTTGGGGTTTTAAGGCTGTGGATAATGGACATGGACATGGACATGGTTGAAACTTATGGTGACGATTTTTTTTTAATGCTATTAGATGATTAGTAATGGCGCGTATTAAACTACGCATATTCACTTATTTGTAAAGATATTTTGTTTCATATGAGATAACTATACATAGATAATTACCGCTAATGTATAACAATCAAAACTTTATTTGAAATTAGTTTTTCATATTACATAATTACAATCAATTTAATCTAACCATTTCGCCAAATTTCTCTCTTTAATAAAATACTTTGTCGCAATGTAATGTGTCTATCAATATATCTGATATTATAATATACTCCCTCTGTTCCATATTATAAGCAAAAATTATTTTTTAGATACATTGAATAATTAATGTATCTGGTCTAATATATAGATCAAATAAATTAATTATTCAATATATCTAAAAAGTAACTTTTGCTTATAATATGGAACGGAGGGAGTATATCATTTCACTGTAATGCCGTTTTCTGTTTCAAATATTTATTATTATAATATCATTGTCACTATAATGCCCTTTTTCTGTTTCAAATATTTATACATTACTAAAGACTAATAATAAGTAAATGACAAATAAAGACTAACAAGTAAATCATATTAAATAAAGACTAATAAGTAAATCACAAATGTGCTAAATAATCATGCATCTCATTCAATCCTATGCTGCCATGTGTATTTTAACTTTTTCACTACTCCTTTTTAGGTGTCTCAACTGATCCCTCCCCGTAACGTCCGTCGCCCCTTCATAAATACTCACATAACGTTTGACCCTTCAATGATTGTAACTCTTTGGTCGTAATGTGTGTATTCATAACTGTTTCCTATGACCTTTGGTGTTATGTCCTAGCTATACAGCCACCATGAATAGTCGAGTTGTTTTTCGTCCAAGGTGATATCGACTTATTTCCATCTTATCCGACGTATAATTAGGCATAGAGTTTTCTTTTTCATACTCGGTGTATCACCGAGTTAGACATCGACCAGTCAACGTAATTTTTCGGGTATGTAAAACAAGCTCAACTAGAAAGAGATACGCCCAATCAGTAATGCACGTGTCACAAAATCTGTCTCCACAAAAAGAAGAAATATTTGTCGTTGTCGGCTTCTCAAGACACGATTCAGAAGGTGTACTGGTGCATGAGAATGATCCAATGATCATAAAAGTACAAATTCATTATTGGAGTGTCAAGCGGGTGCTAATTAACCTGGGCAGCTCCACCGACATATTGTATTGGGATACTTTCAAGGGTATGAACATGGATACATGCGAGCTGCTACCCTTCAAACTTACCCTAGTCGGTTTCTCTAGGGAACAAGTCCAGGTACTAGGGCATCTGCCTATCATGACCGTCTTTGGAAGTGGAGGCAACACCAAATGCATCAGAGTGAGATACCTAATAGTGAGCACATCATCACCATATAACATCATGATCGAAAGACCGACATTCAACGCTCTGGAAGCTGCTCTATCTACTCTTTATCTGACCATGAAGTACCCCCTAGAAGGTTAATAAGTCGGAGTAATTAAAGGCGATCAGGGACTGGCTAGAAAATGCTACAAGGATAGCCAGAAATTATAAAAGAAGACTCAGTAGGATCGTCCTATGACATAAAACACTTTGAAGGTGAACTTGGTCGACCTCGATCCTCAGGGGGATCCAGCAGATGATAGTCTGACCCCTATTAGAGATTTAAAAAAAGGTGCAAATCGGTGCTGAATATTTTTAGGTCACTCAGATAGGTTCAGAGCTATATCAAGAAGAGGAAGAAAACATCATCAAGGTATTGAGAGAAAACGTCGAACTCTTCACATGGAAGCCATCATATATACCTGGTATCAACCCAAATGTCGTGCGCCATCAGCTTACGCTTGATCCTTCTTCGAAGGCCATTATGTAGAGGGAATGAAAAAACTGATAAGGAAAAAGAAAGGTTGCCACAGAAGAAGTCGATAAGCTCTTGAAGGTCGGGTTCGTCTGGGAAATGTGTGTATACTTCACGGATCTTAACAAGGCTTTCCCAAAGGAGCCATATCCATTACCACACATTGATAGACTAATCGACACCGCATTTCGGTTCCGCCTGCTCAGCTTCATGAAAGCCTATTAAGAATATAATCAAATACGAATGAAACCTAATTGATGCTCCAAAAACAACATTCATGACCGACAAAAACAACTATTACTATGAAGTCATACCATTTGATCTTAAAAATGTCGGGGCTACATATTAGAGGCTAATGGTTATGGTATTCTCATCACATATAGGGATAAACTTGGAGGTATATGTTGGCGACATGTTAGTCAAGACCCAGGAGGAAGTAAACCATGTAAAATACTTGAAAGAAACATTTGAATCAATAAGGAAGTTCAACATGAAGCTTAACCGCGACAAGTGCACCTTCGGGGTATAAGCTGACAAATTTTTAGGCTTCATGCTGACACATCTAGGAATAGAAGAAAATACATACCATAATTTATATGAGAAGCTCGACATCAGTGAAAGAAGTCAAATAGCTGACCAGAAGATTAGACGCCATGGAGGTATAGGATCCGGTGGAGGCCCTAGAGGCCTCAGAACCACTAGCCCTCTTTTCAATAAAGCAGGATAAAGCTCAGTGTACGTCATAGGAATGAGATGGATGAGAGGCTTACATCTTGGTCTCTTATACTGGTTGGGAACACCTTGCGGGCGAGGAGTTTGAGCTCTTGGTGTAGCGAGCGATTTTTGTCGGTGACGCGACCACCTTATCGCTGGGTTTTCCTCACCGCAATGAGGAAGAGTGGGTGCTACTTTCTGATTTCTTATTTATCCCGTGAAGCTGAAAGGGAAAGAGAAGATATCTAAAACTAACCTTGCACGCAAATGTTTAACTGAACAAACGCTTAAAAGAGATTGGGGGGTCCGGGATCAGGTTATACAATGGGGAGTTATCAATTACCCATCCTATATGTGGTTATCCACAGGATATTAGCTTTAGGTTTCGCTTTATACTTGATGGTGTTTAGCTGGTAATGGCTTGGGAAAGTTTCTTAGGAAATATGAGAGAGTGAGTGAGTTTTTGTTTTTGGTAAGGTACTGGACCTAAGTTTTGATTGGTATGAAGGTACTGGAACTAGAGTTTTTGTTTGGTATGCTCGCTAAGATTTCACAATCTTATGCCTACGTATTCCCGTTTAAATGAAACAGGGAAATCAGAGCAATCTTAGTTCCTCCTATTCTAAGGGAGGAAATAGATGTTTGATGTCTTGTTCAAAGCCCAAGATTGAAGCTAAAAGGTTGAGTATTTGTGTCTTGTTCAAAGCCCAAGATTGAAGCTAAAAGTTTGACTGAGAGAGAACTTGTCATCTCTAAAGAGGGATTGGACTTCCTCTGAGGGGATTATTGATTTTTGTGTGCCTTGATCAAAGCCCAAGGTTGAAGCTAAGAGGTTGATTGACTCCACTAGGGAAGTCCTTATACAAAGCCTAAGAGGAGGCTGGAACTGACTGACTCAACAAGAGAGCGTTTATGTGTCTTATACGAGGCCCAAGATTGAGGCAAAAAAGAGACTGACTCTTTGGGGATATCATTATACAAAGCCTAAGAGGAGGCTAAAAGTTCAACTCTGCGGGAGAGTGTTACCTGTCTTGTACAAAGCCCAAGATTGAGGCTAAAAAAGGGATTTTGACTCCGCCGAGGAGGTTTGTATGTGTCTTGTATAAAGCCCAAGATTGAGGCTGAAATGAGTTTGACTCTTGTGAGGATATTTTTATGTGTCTTGTACAAAGCCCAAGATTGAGGCTGAAATGAGTTTGACTCTTCTTGGGGAAGATCATTCCTCAAAGCCTAGAGGAAGACTGGGAGGAAATGACTCTTCTAGGGAAGATATATGTCCCAAGCTCAAGAGAGGGAGATTTATGTCTTGTACAAAGCCCAAGATTGAGGCTAAAAGGGTTTGACTCAACAAGAGAGTGCTTTTATCTGTCCTGTATCAAGCCCAGGATTGTGGCTAAACAAACTGGAGAAATCATTCTACACAGCTTGAGAGGAAACTAACTCCTGCTAGGGGAAATCTTTATACCAAGCCTGAGATGAGGCTGGACAAAGATGGACTCAACAAGAGAGTATTTATCTGTCTCGTACAAAGCCCGAGATTGAGGCTAAAAAAAGTTGACTCAACAAGAGAGTGCTAAAAGGTGATTGACTCAACAAGAGAGTCTAAGGGTTTGATTGACTCAACAAGGGAGTCTGAAAAGTGATTGACTCAACAAGAGAGTCTGGAAAGTGATTGACTCAACAAGAGAGTCTGGAAAGTGATTGACTCAACAAGAGAGTCTGAAAAGGTTAGCTCCGCTGGGGAGAATCATGTGTACAAAGCCCGGGAGGAGGCTAGCTATTTTGAGGAAGGATCATTATACAAAGCCTAAGAGGAGGCTAACTTTTGCCAGGGATTATTAAGATCCCGAGGTAGGTCCAAATGGGGAATCAACCCTTGCTGAGGATTACAGAAGAGTTGAGATATCAGAGACCTTGAGGTTCTGATTTGGGATAAGCTGACCCTGGTTAGGAACTCTCAAAAGAGAGGCTGGGTTCCTGTTGGAGATTGATCCAGAGAGCCCGGGGTTTCTCCCTATATTCGTAAAGAACTTGAGAATGTCTTTGAGACTCAAGGGGATTAGACTGTCTAAGTCTACTAGTGTGGAAGAGCTTTATCTTTTGTATGATGCCCAAGAGGAGGCACGAGTATTAAGGGATGAGGATCAACCCTAAAATCCGATATTTGACACTGGAAAGACTGCTCTAGTAAAGGATGACTAAGTTCTGTCTTATACCTTTAAGAGGTCGTCAGGGTCCTTGTATTAAGCCCAAGAGAAGGCATGAGAACTTATAAGAAGCCGAAGGGTCCTTGTACAAAGCCCAAGAGGAGGCGGGGATACTTGTAGGATGCCCGTGGGTCTCAAACCAAGAAAAGTTCAATAAATGCTATTCACCGAGAATAGATCATTTAGTGAAAGTTCTGTGATTTGAAGAAACTCAAGAGATGCTATTTACCGAGAATAGATCAACTCTGGGGAGTAGAATTTCTTTGACAATTTCTAGGGGTGACAGTCTGAGAAAAGGTTCACGAAGAATACTGCCTTTCTCTTTGTTCCATATTATTTAAGCCCAAGAAAAGGCAAGACTGTATCTGGAAATCCTATGGGGATCTAGTTTTGTTTGTATTTAAGAGCGACCAACAGGGCTTTACCTAGTTCTAGACCTAGTTGCCGAGGAAAACTCTAAATAACTATACTAGTATATATACAGTTGATATACGACAAGTATTTAAAAGGGTATGAAAGAAGACTAACCATGCGCAGCTTCCCACAATACAGTTATATATATATATATATATATATATATATTTGACGTGTATTTAAAAGAATGAAAGAAGACTAACTATGCGCAGCTTCCCACAATACAGTTATATATATATATTTGAGCAAGTAAATGAAAGCGGATAAAACTTACAGGTGAGCAAGCTTCCATGCTGTATTGTTAGTTGTTTAAAGAAATTAAAGAAAGTTTTGATAACAACTGTATATTGAATCTAAATCAAAAGGGAATTATTTTGAAAAGATCATTGGGGCTTATACTCAAAGAGAGACCCAAGGTTTTAACAGTGATCGCACTGTTGTTTTGAATATGTACAGAGGGACTTATACAATGTGTGAGGCCCAAAATTGTTTATTTACAAAGGGGTTTGGGTCTTACACTCTATTAGACGCCCAAAGGATGTTTTTGTACAGGTGATGGGGCTTATAACTCAAGGAGAGGCCCAAAGAAAGACAGTGATCACACCGTCGTTTTGGAAATTGTACTGGGGCTTATACAATGACTGAGGCCTAAATTATTTTTTGTACAAAGTGGGTTGGTTCTTACACTCTATTAGAGGCCCAAAAAGTTTGAAAATAGATTGATAAGGGTGGAATTAATCAAATCCCTAATTTTATTTAAAATGGAATTAATTTTGTTTAAAAAATTAATAAAAATGATTGAAAACATGTGAAAAATGAGTGGTGATCTTGAATCAATGTTTCAAAAATCATGTTTTTATCCACAAAATGATTGGAAACCATTTAAGTTTAGAAAATCAAGAAGGAAAAAGTATTTTAAATGTAAAAAAACAAATAAAAATTAATTCTTTGCAAAAATATGAAGTATATGAAATAAATAATATTTTTGGGAAATTTGTGTAAAATAAAATATTTTAACATTTTTGTGAATTATTAAAAAAAGAATCAACTCAAAATCATTAAAATTCAGAGAGAAATTAATTTTTGAATCAATTAAATGAAATCACAAAAATTCAAATATTTGAAAGTTTGAAAAAGGGCGCCAAGAACACCTTGGTTTTGCCCACGTGCTCTGTTTTGCCCAGATTTGCGTTTTCTCATCAATCTCACTAAATACTTTATGAAATCACATAATCCACATATCAATCTACTCGTTTTTACCTCACAGTCATGTCTATGGTCTTTAATTTCATTTATTTTAAGCATGGAATAAGAAATCAAAGAGAAGCCTCAAGAACCCTAATTTTGGCATGAAGGCTGAGAAATTTGATACACGACTCATACAAAGCAATCAATGGAGGGGAAACACTATATACATGATTATGAACATATGGCAAAATTATTGTGCGAGGAAATATGCATGAATCATGAGATGACCAAGTTGAGGCTTACCTCTTGCAGCTGGTGATCGAGTTCTGGGTTGGAGGTGTTACAACTTGGTTCCAATGGTGTGGACAGCTTCCCTAGGTGCTATGGAGTGTGTCTGAATGCTTGGAGTGGATTGAATTGAGCTAGAACTTGATTTGGCACCTCAACTGCAAATCTGTCAAAAGCTTGTGCAGATGGCTGGTGATTTTGAGAAATTGATGTTCCAGATGTTGTTTAAGTGTTTGGATCACTTCTATATGATGTTTATGAGGTGTGTGTGTGTGATTGGTTTGGTTGAAATTGCTCTCAAACTCAAAATCTGATAGTGACTTGCTTTAGAAGGCAAATTTGGAAGTAAAAGTGTGATTTTGAGAAAGGCAAGTGTTATAGGCCTCTGGTGTACTCAAACTGATCAGAAATGAGGTCTATTTAAAGTGTGTCAAGTTTGTTTTGCGAGGAATAGGGAATGGCAACTGCAGCAGGCCTTTGGCCAATGTGGATCAAATGGAATCTCAAGTCTCCTCTAGCCATTGACTTGAGATTAGAGCACAGGCCCATGGTTCTCTGATTCAAGGATAAGGCTTGACTGAAGTGTTCATCTTTGCTCTAATACATGCCACCTCTAAGCATCCATTGAATGCTCGAAAACAAAATTGGAGTCTTGAGGCATCTTTAGCTTTTAGGGGTGCCAAACCTATATGTAGTTCTAAAGACTTGGGAGGCTTATGGATCAGTGCTTGTCCCATGGTTGTTCCCCCTTGAGGTGTGCAGATGGATAACCATGCTTGAAGTTGCACAATTTGGGTAATTCGAGCACTAATGCACAAATCTGCCTTGCCAAGACAATTTACAGTAAGTCATGTTGCAGCTGTCATAACTCTTAGCTCAGATGGAATTTGATGGAGTTCTTGGACATTTTGGAAAGCTGGCATATCCTATTCCAACATGATGTCCAACTTTGGTTTTGAGTCAACCTGAATTATAATGAAAAATACCTCTACATTTAGGAAAAAATAAGGCAGATTTTGTCTTAGTGAAAATTTCACTAAGTGTTGGAAAAATGTCACTTTTGTGTTTTCAACCATTTTGATCACTCCATAACTAAAAATCCATGAGGAATTGGAATGAGCTGTAGTTGACAATTTTAAAGTATGCCATGAGATCTACAAATCCAGCTTTGGACCATCCAAAATGGTTGCTTGGATCTCAAGTTATGGTCCTTGGAAGTTGGTACCCTAGCCACTTTGTTCCATAACTTAGAAAAATTCTAAGTTTTTATGGTTACCCCTTTTACAAGTTATCCCACTTTCTTTGATTTTTCTTGATGAATGATGATTCCAATCACACATTAACATCATCTTAGGGCCAATGAATCATAATTCTGAAAAATCTCAAAAAGTCAAACTTGGTTTTGTGCACATTTGACTTTTTATCGGACGAAATCCAAACTGTGCGATCCTTTGTGAAATCAAGTCCTTGACCTAAATCAAACCTAATGGATATATTCCATAGGTGTTGTATGGTGTATTGAATCATGTCCCAAGGTTTGGGAGCATGTCTTGGTCAAAAGTCAAAGGTACAGTTGACTTTTCCCTCGAAACCCTAATTGTGGTCCTGATGAAATTGAAACTTGTGGATCAAGCTTCTTGGATCAATCCATTGTTAAAAATGGATCAATGTAGTGTGTTAGAGACCCTCAAATCATGTCTTGAGGTCTTGGCTCATGTTTTATCCCAAAAGTCAACTTAGGGGTGAATTAGGTCAAGAAACCGTAATTCCTGAATTTTTATGGATACATCCCCTAAGGTAAAATTGGCTTGATGATTGGGTCCATGAGGTCCCTTGTAGTATCTTGAGTTATGCTTTGAAGCATTAGCTCATGCCCAGAGGAAAAATTCCATCTGGAGGCCTCAGTCGACCAGACCCTAATTTGGTGACACTGACGATCTGGAGGCTTAATCCACTTGGAATGCTGCAACCTTGTGCTTGATTCTTGATGTGGGAGTTCTCCTGATCCATTTTAGGTGTTTGAGAGGCAAGACAAGTTGAAGATCACGTCATTTCTTGATTAATCTCTTGTCTAAGTGCCCTATGAGGGCTCGAAACCCTAATCCTTGATTGTAGTGAATGCTCAACAATTCCTTGAGGGGATTGATGAGACATGAAAGTATCCCCGTCTTGTGACAATGTTTGGCACAATGATGGGAAATCTTATGGTCAAAATTTGGGGTATGACACTTGGCTGTTGATAAGTTGGCACTGCCTGCGCTTGTTGATGCTGACGGGGAATGTAACGCCCCATTTTGATTTGTTTATTATTTGCAAGATAATTATGAGTCGGTGTAGTTGATGTTGTGACTTAATGTGTTTTCTTTGTGTTTAAGTACCCGTATTAAGGGGGTGGTTGCCTTAGGAATGAGTCCTTGGGGGAGTGAAACTAATTGGATTAATTAGTTGGTATTTGTTGAACCATAGTATAAAATGGATATTATGTGGGATTATATTTATTAGTGGGAATTATTGTTAGTATTATTTCACTAGTGGGATTTAATAATAATGATAATATAATAATGAGATAATAAGATAAAATAAATAAAATAATTAGATGTGTAGAGAGTAGAAGGGCGAGAAGGTAACTGTACGAGGTTGAGTAAGGGCAAATAAGGAAAACCATAACTGGGGGTTTATGAAAGGAGTTAGGGAATAGAGAAGTCAGTTTCATTCTACGTGAAATTGAGAGAAGAGGTGAAAGAGGCTAGGGCAAGGAAGAGAAGGGAGAACTCCGTTGGAGAAGAAAAAAAGCTCATCAATACAAGGTAAGGGTGGGAATTCTTTAATCTCTCAAGGGTTGGATGATGTGTGTATTTGGGTAGGAATCACTAGGTTGAATTCATAAGAATGCTGGATATTGTGATAGATAATTGGGGTTTGATGGGAAAAAGATAGGTCCCAATGATGTAAGATGCTAATATGTGTTCATGATGTTGCCTATAAAATCATGTATGTTGTGGTTGCTAAATGTTTTTGAAGGTTGATATGATTTTCGTGCACTATGAGGACTGTTTTGGGGAGAAATTGGGTCTGGTGCAGCAGACAGTGAGATTGCAGGAACTCTGCTACGTGCACGTAGCGTCGGGCGGTAGAATCGTAGTGTCGGGCGGTGCTTTGTGTCGTCAGTCGGTGCTCAAGAGGCACAACATGGAACGCTACTGGAAGTGTTAGAATTTAGGAGGAGAAGCTACGCTCGTGTGCCGCCGGGAGGTGCAAGAGGCACAACAATGATGTGTCGGGCGCTGACCAGAAGGCGTTGCATGGAACACTACTGAAAGTGTTGGAATTGAAGGGGTGGAGCTACGCCTGTGTGCCGCCGGGCGGTGCAAGAGGCGTAGCAACGCCCCTGTTGCGCCGGGCGGTGTGATGAGGCGCAGCAAATGCTGCTTGCATAATTTTTGTTGTTTCTTTGTTGTTTTCTGGTGGTTTCGCGTGGTTTCCTGTTGCTTCGTTGATAATTTCCTTAGATGATGTAGTTTGGAAGATTGTTATGAATATGCATGCTCGAATAGGTGTATGTGTGTTGTTGTGAATTAATGAATCAAGTAATGATGATATGCTAGCATGATGTCGTTGAATGTGCATAGCATGATGCATGAGTTGAGGGATGACTTGTGCCCATGTGGGGTGTGAGCGTCTATCTGGACTCCTTTAATGGAATCAATGTTGTTGTCGTTGTTGTTGAGGTGATTGTGTGCCCATGTGGGATGTGAGCAATCATGATTGTCGTGTGCCCATGTGGGGTGTGAGCGACTAGATAGATGTTTCGACGGGAATTGTGATCATGAAACAAGGATCGAAATTTGGTACCACATGCATTGAGTCTAGTTGGTGTCTCATTGCATTATTCTTGTAGTTGCGTTGCATTATGTTGTGATTGATGATTTGTGGTTGTGCTGAGGTGTGTGATTATTGTTGATAGTTGTGATATAGGTGAATAACTTGTTGATTTATGCTTTTATACTTCTATCATCTTCTTCTTTTGTTGATTTGAGAATCTCACCCCTTCTGTGTTTGGTGATGCTTTATACGATATCCTGCAGATACTCAGGAGTAGTTGGAAGTCGTGGTCGGTGAAGACGAGGTGCTTCACTTTAGTGGAGTCTGCTCTGATATGTAACATTAGGAGTCGGGAACGCTTTAATGCATGTTTTATTTTGATTAAAGAATTTTAGTTGTCTTTACGATTTACAAAAACTAATTTTTGGTCACCTGAGACCGTTATGCTTTATTATTCGAGTGATTCATTTCCGCTGCGTAATAAAGAGTATTTTGGATTAAAGTATGTTTTAATTTATGTTACATGTATACTTATGAGCAAGTGTATGTGAAAGTAATGCCCTTATTTCTAAATTGTATCATTTTACTCTGGTTAATCCGATTAAATTATGCGGGGGAATTTAGGGTGTTACATAGTGGTATCAGAGAAGGTTGGTCTGCCCGACCAAGTTGTCGAGTCGTTGTCGCGTGACAAGTTGTCGTTGTCATTATCGGTTCCTTAACCATTATGTTCTGTTGTTGGTGTGTAACAGATTTAGAATGGCTGGAAGGAACGATGTCGCGATTGCTGCTGCTTTGCAGGCTGTTACTCAAGCGGTGCAGAACCCGCCACATGCTAACGAGAATGATGAGTTTCGGAAGAACATACCGCCTACCTTCAAGGGAAGACATAATACAGATGGAGCGCAGACGTGAATCAAGGAAATCAAGAGGATTTTCCAGGTTATGAAATGTCCTGAAGCACAGAAGGTACGGTTAGGTACTCACATGCTGGCTGAGGAGGCTGACAATTGGTGGGTTAGCACTCGTCAACTATTGGGAGCAACGAGAGAGGCAATCACTTGGGCTGTGTTCAGTAGGGAGTTCTTAAGGAAGTATTTTCCTCAAGATGTCCGAGGAAAGAAGGAGATTGAGTTTTTGGAACTAAAGCAGGGTAACATGACTGTTACGGAGTATGCTGCCAAATTCTCAGAGCTGGCTAAGTTTTATCCTCACTACAGTGCGGCAACTACTGAGTTCTCAAAGTGTGTCAAGTTTGAGAGCAAATTAAGGCCTGAGATCAAACACGCAATTGGTTATCAGCGGATCAGAAGGTTTCCAGACTTGGCGGATTGTTGCAGGATATTTGAAGAAGACAGCAAGGCTCGATCAGCTCACTATAAGGGGCTGGCCGAGAGAAGAGGAAAGCAACCAATGAACCGTGGGAAGCCTTATGAAGCTCCAGCTGAGAAAGGTAAACAGAAGCACGCTGATGGCAAGAGGCCAAGTGGGGGAGGTGCCCCTGCTCCTCTTAAGTGTTACAGGTATGGTGAGTTGGGTCATCGTGTCAGTGAGTGCACGAGTGATGTGAAGAAATGCTTCAAGTGTGGGCAGGCAGGACATCTGATTGCAGACTGCAAAGTTAATGTGGTGACTTGTTACAACTGTGGAGAACAGGGCCATATTAGTACTCGTTGTTAGAAACCAAAGAAAGCTTCGACTGGGGGAAAAGTGTTTGCTTTGACAGGGACTCATACTTCCAGTGACAACATACTGATCAGAGGTACATGCTATATTAATAATACACCTTTGATTGCTATTATCGATACTGGTGCTACTCACTCTTTTATTGCTGCCGATTGTGTATGGAGGCTAGGCTTTGTTGTTTCTCTTATGAAGGGAGAGATGGTTGTCGAAACTCCTGCAAAGGGATCGGTGACCACTTCTTTAGTCTGTTTGAACTGTCCACTATTGATCTTTGATAAGGACTTTGGTGTGGATCTGATTTATTTACCGTTGGGAGGTCTCGATATGATTTTGGGTATGAACTAGTTGGAGTTCAATCATGTTCATATTAACTGTTTCAATAAGTCGGTTCAATTTCTTGCTCCTGAGGAAGAGGAAGAAGATGGTTTTCTGTCTGCTAGAGAGTTAAGAAAGTTGTTGGAAGAAGAAGCTCAGGTACTTGCATTGGTGGCATCCTTGTCAGTGGAAAATGAGCCGGTGCTCAACGAATTGCAAGTGGTGCGTGAATTTCCTGAAGTGTTTCCAGATGACATTGTCGAAGTACCACCAGAGAGAGAAGTGGAGTTTGTTATTGATCTTATCCCTGGTGCCAGACCTATTTCTATGGCACCATACTGGATGTCGACATCAGAATTATCAGAGCTGAAGAAACAACTGGAAGAACTGTTAGAAAAGAAATTTGTGAGACCGAGTGTATCGCCTTGGGGAGCTCCAGTGTTGTTAGTAAAGAAAAAGGATGGTAGTATAAGGTTGTGTATCGATTACAGGCAGCTGAATAAAGTAACGATTAAGAACAAGTATCCACTTCCAAGAATAGATGACTTGATGGATCAATTAGTGGGTGCCCGTGTGTTTAGCAAGATTGACTTGAGGTCGGGCTATCATCAGATACGGGTAAGAGACGAAGACATTCAGAAGACGGCTTTCAGAACCCGATATGGACATTATGAGTATGTGGTGATGTCGTTCGGAGTTACTAATGCACCTGGCGTATTCATGGAGTATATGAATCATATCTTTCATGCTTACTTGGATCAATTTGTGGTTGTCTTTATTGATGATATTCTAATCTATTCTAAGTTGGAAGAGGAACACGCTGAGCATTTGCGGATTGTGCTGCAAGTGTTGAAAGAGAAGAAGCTCTATGCTAAGTTGTCTAAGTGTGAATTCTGGTTGAGAGAGGTAAGTTTTCTTGGTCATGTTATTTCAGGTAATGGTATTGTTGTGGATCCGTCCAAGGTAGACGCCGTTCTACAAAGGGAGACTCCGAAGTCGGTGACCGAGATTAGAAGCTTCTTGGGTTTGGCTGGTTATTACCGAAGATTTATTGAAGGATTTTCGAAGTTGGCGCTTCCGTTGACTCAGTTGATGTGCAAGGGTAAGGCATTTGTATGGGATGTTCATTGTGAGAAAAGTTTCATTGAGCTAAAAAAGAGATTGACTACCGCTCCAGTGTTAATTCTACCCGAACCAAATGAACCATTTGTGGTGTATTGCGATGCTTCTTTGATGGGTTTGGGGGGTGTTAATGCAGGATGGTAAGGTTGTGGCTTATGCTTCACGACTAGGGATGGCAGGTAGACCCAAACCCGCGGGGTCCACCCGCACTCGAACCCGAGTCAATGGGTGAAAATCTGAGTTGACTGGGTTCGGGTTCGGGTGCCACCCGATATTTCGGGTGCGGGTTTGGGTAGTGTAAAACCCGTGCCCGAAACCCGAAACCACACCCGATATATATATATATATATATATATATATATATATATATATATATATATATATATTATAATTTTTTTTTAGTTTTTGCTACGGGTTCGGGTTTGGGTGAAAAAACCCGAACTCAACGGGTGTGGGCGTGGATGTTATTTTGCCACCCGAATAGCCTTTGGGTTCGGGTGGTGATTTCGGGTGCAGGTTTGGGTAGTGTGAAACCCGCACCTGACCCGACCCGTTGTCATCCCTATTCACGACAGCTAAGAGTACATGAGAGGAATTATCTGACCCATGATTTAGAGTTGGCAGCAGTAGTGTTCGTGTTAAAGATTTGGAGGCACTATCTTTATGGTTCAAGATTTGAAGTGTACAGTGACTATAAGAGCTTGAGGTATCTGTTTGATCAGAAGGAACTGAATATGAGGCAGAGAAGATGGTTAGAATTCTTAAAAGATTATGATTTTGGCTTGAACTATCACCCCGTCAAAGCTAATGTCGTGACTGATGCTCTGAGTCGAAAGTCCTTGCATGTGTCTGCTATGATGGCTAAAGAGTTAGAATTGATTGAACAGTTTAGAGATATGAGTTTGGTTTGTGAACAGACACCGCAAAGTGTGATGCTGGGTATGCTGACGATCAACAATGAATTCCTTAATAGTATCAGAGAAAGTCAGAAGTTGGATGTGAAACTGGTGGATTTGATGACTGGAAATGATCAAGCAGAAGGTAATGAGTTCAGAATGGATGAACAAGGCGTGTTGAGATTCCGTGATAGGATTTACATCCCTGATAATCCTGAGTTGAAAAGAATGATTTTAGAAGAGGGTCACAGAAGTAGTTTGAGTATCCATCCAGGAGCTACGAAGATGTATCAAGACTTGAAAAAGATATTTTGGTGGCCTGGATTGAAACGTGATGTAGCTCAGTTTGTATATGCTTGTTTGACTTGTCAGAAGTCAAAGGTGGAACATCAGAAACCTGCTGGTATGATGCAACCATTAGATATTCCAGAGTGGAAGTGGGACAATATTTCTATGGATTTTGTGACCGGATTGCCTAATACTCCAAGAGGACATGATTCCATTTGGGTAATAGTAGATAGACTGACGAAGTCGGCACATTTCATTCCGATCAATATCAGTTTTCCTTTGTAGAAGTTGGCAGAGATTTACATCCAAGTGATTGTGAAGTTGCATGAAGTTCCATTAAATATTGTGTCGGACCGAGATCCAAGGTTCACTTCCAGATTTTGGGAGAGTTTGGAAGAAGCCTTGGGATCGAAGCTGAGATTAAGTTTGGCCTATCATCCGCAGACGGATGGGCAGACGGAGAGGGCTATACAATCTTTGGAGGATCTGTTGAGGGCTTGTGTGCTTGAACAAGGAGGTGCTTGGGATAGCCATTTACCGTTGATCGAGTTCACTTATAATAACAGTTATCATTCCAGTATTAGAATGGCGTCTTTTGAAGCATTGTATAGTCGAAGGTGTCGGACGCCTTTGTGTTGGCACGAATCTGGTGAGAGTGTAGTGCTTGGACCCAAGATTGTTCAGCAGACTACCGAAAAGGTGAGGCTGATTCGGGAAAAGATGAAAGCTTCGCAGAGTAGGCAGAAGAGTTACCATGATAAGAGGAGGAAAGATCTTAAGTTCCAAGAAGGAGATCATGTGTTTTTGAGAGTCACTCCAGTGACCGGTGTAGGCCATGCGTTGAAGTCGAAGAAGCTTACTCCTCAGTTTATTGGTCCGTATCAGATTTTTGCAAGAGTTGGACCTGTTGCTTATAGAGTGGCGTTGCCGCCACGTTTGTCAAATTTGCATGATGTGTTCCATGTGTCACAACTTCGGAAGTATGTTCTGGATCCGTCGCATGTGATTCCGATGGATGAGGTGGAAGTGAGAGATAATCTCACAGTCAAGACTTTGCCAGAGCGTATTGATGACCGCGAAATGAAGCAGTTGAGAGGCAAGGAGATAGTTCTCGTGAAGTTAGTATGGGGAGGTGCTGCCGGCGGGAACATGACTTGGGAATTAGAAAGCAAGATGCGAGAGTCGTATCCGTATTTATTCGTGTCAGGTAAATTTTCGAGGACGAAAATATTCTAAGTGGGGGAGAGTTGTAACATCCCGCTTTGATTTGTTTATTATTTGCAAGATAATTATGAGTCTGTGTAGTTGATGTTGTGACTTTATGTGTTTTTGTTGTGTTTAAGTACCCGTATTAAGGGGGTATTGGACTTAGGAATGAGTCCTTGGGGGAGTGAAACTAATTGGATTAATTAGTTGCTATTTGTTGAACCATAGTATTAAATGGATATTATGTGGGATTATATTTATTAGTGGGAATTATTGTTAGTATTATTTCACTAGTGGGATTTAATAATAATGATAATACAATAATGAGATAATAAGATAAAATAAATAAAATAATTAGATGTGTAGAGAGTAGAAGGGCGAGAAGGTAACTGTACGAGGTTGAGTAAGGGCAAATAAGGAAAACCATAATTGGGGCTTTATGAAAAGAGTTAGGGAATAGAGAAGTCAGTTTCATTCTACGTGAAATTGAGAGAAGAGGTGAAAGAGGCTAGGGCAAGGAAGAGAAGGGAGAACTCCATTGGAGAAGAAAGAAAACTCATCAATACAAGGTAAGGGTGGGAATTCTTTAATCTCTCAAGGGTTGGATGATGTATGTATTTGGGTAGGAATCACTAGGTTGAATTCATGAGAATGCTGAATATTGTGATAGATAATTGGGGTTTGATGGGAAAAAGGATAGGTCCCAATGATGTAGGATGCTAATATGTGTTCATGACGTTGTCTATAAAATCATGTATGTTGTGGTTTCTAAATGTTGCTGAAGGTTGATATGATTTTTGTGCACTATGAGGACTGTTTTGGGGAGAAATTGGGTATGGAGTAGCAGACAGTGAGATTGCAGGAACTCTGCTCCGCGCACGTAGCGCCAGGAGGTAGAATCGTAGCGCCGGGCGGTGCTTTGTGTCGTCGGCCGGTGCTCAAGAGGCACAACATGGAACGCTACTAGAAGTGTTAGAATTTAGGAGGAGAAGCTACGCCCGTGCGTCGCCGGGCGGTGCGAGAGGCGCAACAATGATGTGTCGGGCGGTGACCAGAAGGCGTTGCATAGAACGCTACTGGAAGTGTTGGAATTGAAAGGGGGGAACTACGCCTGTGTGCCGCCGGGCGGTGCAAGAGGCGCAACAATGCCCCTGTTGCGTCGGGCGGTGTGATGAGGAGCAGCAAATGCTGCTTGCACAATTTTTGTTGTCTCTTTGTTGTTTTCTGGTGGTTTTGCGTGGTTTCCTGTTGCTTCGTTGATAATTTCCTTAGATGATGTAGTTTGGAAGATTGTTATGAATATGCATGCTCGAATAGGTGTATGTGTGTTGTTGTGAATTAATGAATCGAGTAATGATGATATGCTATGTTGATGCATTTGTTTCGTTGTTGCATGTTGTCGTTGAAGGTGCATAGCATGATGCATGAGTTGAGGGATGACGTGTGCCCATGTGGGGTGTGAGCGTCTATCCAGATTCCTTTAATGGAATCGATGTTGTTGTCGTTGTTGTTGAGGTGATTGTGTGCCCATGTGGGGTGTGAGCAATCATGATTGTCGTGTGCCCGAGTGGGGTTTGAGCGACTAGATAGACATTCCGACGAGAATTGTGATCATGAAACAGGGATCAAAATTTGGTACCACATGCATTGAGTCTAGTTGGTGTCTCATTGCATTATTCTTGTAGTTGCGTTGCATTATGTTGTGATTGATGATTTGTGGTTGTGTTGAGGTGTGTGATTGTTGTTGATAGTTATGATATGGGTGAATAACTTGTTGATTTATGCTTTTATACTTCTATCATCTTCTTCTTTTGTTGATTTGAGAATCTTACCCCTTCTGTGTTTGGTGATGCTTTATACGGCATCCTGCAGATACTCAGGAGTAGTTGGAAGTCGTGGTCGGTGAAGACAAGGTGCTTCACTTTAGTGGCGTCTGCTCTGATATGTAACATTAGGAGTCGGGAACGCTTTGATGCATGTTTTATTTTGATTAAAGAATTTTAGTTGTCTTTACGATTTACAAAAAGTAATTTTTGGTCACCTGAGACCGTTATGCTTTATTATTCGAGTGATTCATTTCCGATGCGTAATAAAGAGTATTTTGGATTAAAGTATGTTTTAATTTATGTTACATGTCTACTTATGAGAAAGTGTATGTGAAAGTAATGCCCTTATTTCTAAATTGTATCATTTTACTATGGTTAATCTGATTAAATTATGCGGGAGAATTTAGGGTGTTACAGGGAACCTTAGTCCACTGATTCTTTTATTTAGCCATCCCAAGGAAGAGGTTTGCCTGCTTTTTGGAAACGACATGAGAGCCTATGAGTTCCTTCCTTCCCACCTCATTACCGAATACAACCTTTTCAGATCTACTTCCCTCATCTTCTTTGCTTGCACTTGCATGGACCGCCATGGTTGTCAGACTCGCGGGTAGACTCGTAAACTCGTACGAGTTTACGAGTCTAGGAAGCGAAAACGAGTTGACTCGTGCATAAAATCATTTTTTGATAGACTCGAGTAGACTCAGGTAGACTCGCATAAACTCGTATAGACTCGCGAGTCTATGCCGAGTTTACGAGTCTATAAATTTTTTATTTTTTTATTTTTTTAAAACCCAATAAAGGCCCAAATTCCTAAAAAAAGTATTTTATTTAAAAAAAAACTTTTTTTCTTGTACGAGAATTAGAAAGCCTCTCTCTTAGTCTCTTATTTCAGCAAAGTTTCTTCCTCCTTTCATCCCTTCATAGACGACGTGAGTTTATTATGTCTCTTGTTTCATTCGTGTTTGTTCCTGTAAATCAATCATTTGTTGTGTAATTATTTAACTTATATGTTTCACTTGAATGTTTCTGTTGTACATTCTCTTGTATATTCTCTTGTATAAGATGATGAATGGATAACTGAAGATCCTATTGAGGAAAATATGCAAACTGAAGTTAATGTTGAGTAAAATGATGTTATTGTTAATAATGTTGTGGAAGTTGATGTTGTTGTTACTAATGTTGTGCAAAGTGGTGGTGGTGGTGGTGGTGAAAATGTTGAATTTGGTGGAAGTGGAACTTCAAGCAATCCAGCTTTGGTTAATGATTAAGAAGGTGTTTCATCTGGGGTAGAATTTGATGGTGATACTCAAGATACAGATGAAGATGATGGTGATGATATTGGTGGTGATGATTTCACTAGAGTTTTGGATGTTTAAAGCCATTAGCATATCTGTTTTATGATTTTTTTTTGCTTTATGTAGTAGTCAATTAAGCATAAATTAGTACTTTAAGTATTTAAATGCATACTTTGCTATTTTGTTTGTTTTATTGGTGAGTTTTTTTGTTTAGAAATTTGTTATGGAGTATGAAATTTAAATTTTGATATTAATTAGTATTCTATTATATATATATTTGTATCATATATGAGGAATTTACAAGTTTAAAAATACATGTGTGTGTCATGTATGTGTCACATATAGGTTTTTGAAAGTCATTTTTAATTTTCCATAAACTCGTACGAGTTTGCGAGTCGAGTCTGCGAGTCGAGTCAATGGACCCTTTACGAGTCTGAGTAGACTCGCGAGTTTGACAACCTTGTGGACCGCAGTATCACATTTTTATGGCACTATTTAAGTGCTCTTGCATGGAAATCGTGACATGTCACTGGCCATATCTTCAGTCTCTTCCTTGTGATACAAGATCTTTAGAAGTTTCAGAGGTCTCTTGCCTTTCTCAGTACATGGTTTAAAAATCAAGATATTTGTATCAAGGTCTTCTTCCTTGAGGGTAGGTGACCCTGCGTGGATCAACTTTTGCACCATGAGCCTAAAACTCTTGTATTCTTTGACAGAATGCCCTACTGCTCCTGTGTAATATTCGCACTTGACCTTCGGGTGGTCTTCTTCGAAGACTAATTTCCTGTTGTTGACCAACCGTCTGACTCTAGATTGCAGCCATTATAAAAGTACCCAACTTCTAAGTCATTTTTATCAGCATCTTGGTATACACAGAAGCCATTATAAAAGCACCCAACTTCTAAGTCATTTTTATCAACATCTTCCTAGAGATATGGAGTCATCAACTGAGAGTCATAATGCATCAGTCATAACAGATGTAACAGAGAGCTCTACAAGTTTAGAAGTCCAATCTCCTCAAAGGCGAGCTGCATATGAATCTTCTATGACTGAGCCTTTGCCCTCAGCAACACTTACTTCTGAAGAGGCAACTTCAGCAGTTCCAGAACAACCTTCAGAAGGAGGTTCTTCAGTAGCTGCTCGAGAAGAAGTATGAAAAGGTCAAAGAAGAAAAGAAGGGTCAACAAGTGGTTTTACCGATCACTCCCAGTCATAGATAACGAGGAAGAAATTGACTCTGAAGACGAAGAAGTGGAATATGGCAACAATGGACGCTCTTTGGCACGAGATTTTCTAGCCAGGGATCTTTATTAGAAACATCTTGTCTATTTTTAAAATAATTTTGTAATCCATATGCTTAATGTTAATGAAGTAGTTGTTTTGACCAATATTTCTTCAGCATGTAAGTACATTCCAGTAACTTTTCTTTAGATTTTCTGAAAATACATTAACAAAGTGAAACTTACACAGAAGCAACAATTAAAACAAATCAAACATAGATTCATAGTTGTTCAGAGAATCCTATATAGGTTAGACTGCTAGATAACATTTCCAAGAGTTATTATTAGAGTACTAATAAGATTTAACCAATACTTAAATAATTTTAAACTCAAGATCATGTAAATATCACGTCTATAAAAAGGACTTAAGTAAGCTTTCTTCCATCATCACTTAATCCCTAAAACACCAAGATGTACAAGCAAAAGCAAATCTGGGTTCCAAAGAGAGATTTCAGGAAGGCAACATTACTGAATGCAACAACTCAAGCAAACCAAGGAAAAGCAGCAGCTGAAGGATCTGCAAGCAAGCAAACAGCTTCAAAAATGCTCTCCTCAACAACATCTTTAGTGAAGACAACCAGAAGAAGATCTTCTGGGTCCAGATGCAGACACCAGCTGAGAAAGGAGACTATAGAGTTTGCTAAGGAAGAATGGCAAGATTACTTAGATAGTCTAGACATGTTAGATGATCTTAGGTAGATCCTTAAGGCCAATCCAACAGACCAGAATCATCTAATTGTCTTATAATAACTTCCTTTCCATTAATGAAATAAGTTGCAAACATTGAGTACTTTTACCTATTTATTTTAGATTCTCATGAACAACATAGAATAAATATTCAACAATTTAAAACTGAACACAAACATGAACAAACTTTGAATTAATAATAAGAAGCTTAATACAAAGGTTTCAACAAAATACAAAGCATAACTATGCAGAAATCTAACATCAGAATCTTTCATAGATATCTTCAAACTTGTCTGTCCAAATTTTAGAAGAACCGGCCTCAAAACTTATGTTAACCCCCTGCTGAACAAGTATTTCAGAAATAACTCGTCCATAAGGAATGGAGAAGGTCTTTCCCTTTTGAAAAGAAGAAAGAGACATCTTCAGATGGTCAAACATAACTTGAGGAAGATCAATCTTCAAATCTGAATTAAGAAGTAGAAACAGATCTTTTTCAATAGGGTTCACTTGGTCTAAATCCTTTTCCTTAGGAAGTAAGTTTGAATTCAGAATCTGATTCTAAACAGTAGCATTAGGAAGAAGATTTGAGACCACTGATGTGTTAGATGGATCTACAAAGATACACTAAGTAGGAAGATAGTGTTCCCAAACAAGAGTTCCCAGAATTTCTCCAATCTCCTCACAATTGATCCTATTTGCAATCGCTTTAGAGGTTACTGCTATAGAAACACCAGTTACTCTAGATAGAATAACACACTTTGAATTCAGCTCAATAATGGAGGCATTAATCCAAAACTATTTGACAAGCCTTGGATAAGTGAAACCACAGAGCATCTCAAAGTAGCCATTCCAACCTTGTTTAGACACAGTCTTCCAGAAGTTGAAACCAATCTTAAGCAACTAATCAAAATCCACAAACTTTTCATTAATGACAACTAGCTAATTCAAAGAAGAATGAAATGAGGAACTCATCTCAGGTTTGGTTTGATCAGCACACAATTAGGAAGAAAAGAAGAAGAAGAAGAAGAAGAAGAAGAACTGAACAAGAATCCTACAAGAATAAGAATCTTGTCAGAAAAAAGACACAATGACGTTACACAAGACAGCGAATAGTAACAACGAGTACCAAAAGAGAGAACATCATTACCCAAAGGTTCTTTATCCATCAAATATTTCAATTCCAGTAGATGAGTTTCACCTTTATGAAAATTTAAGTATTATAAAAGTTTTTGGAAAACTTTTTACTTAAACTGTTATATCAGAAGTAAAGAATCTTCTTCTGAATCTCAGAATCTGACAACTTTCAGAAGCTATCATCCATCAGAGTCTAGTAGATCTAGACTTACACAGAGATATCATCTGTCAGTCATAAGTCTCTAAGATTCTATTCAGAACTAGCACTTTATCTTGAAACAAGAGTCGTGAGTGATAGATGAATATTGAATTATCTTCTTTAGACAGCTAACAAGCAACAATATCAACTTAAAAAGTGAGAAAAATGTTTCCATAAATATGATCATCATCTGGCTTAATAAGACATTTAGTACAGATAAATACAACAGAGTTTCCTCTTAAAGATTTCTGAAGTTCTTCTTTTCAAAAGAACTTCTCTAGAAGTCTAATAGAAACTTTGTATTTACAACTATACAAATGTTTCATTGAATCAAAAGATAAACCTGAAAAGAACAATCATACCTTTTTTTGTTGGCCATAATCGATCCAGTATTTAGACTTGACCAATAGAGTTTGAACACAACTTTGAGTGGATTCTGATTCAATGGCTGTCTAACCATTGATTTCACTACTCTCACCAAATTCAGTACCACCAGTACTTGAATTTGGGTTGTTGGCTCTTCCTCCAATAAATGTTGTAAACAACCTTATGAAAGATGCCTCTGCTTATTTCCTTGATATCTGTAGCAGATACATTATGATACTCATATTTCTATAAGACCATACATGTAAGTACAAACAGACTCTTCTTTACCTTATGTCTCTTCCTGATAATAAAATCATAAACCACTCCAGAGTATAAGTCTAGAATGAGATCTGATACGAACAAAATCTTGTTCTAAGCAGAGTCACCAATCTCATTGTCTATGATTAAATCTTTTGACTTTGGAATTAATGACAAGCTCAGAACTAGATGATGTTAACTATTATAAATTGACATAAAGCAAATCAAAATACTATCTTAGTACGGCTGATAGAACTCAAAGAGAAATTGAAGACTTCTCATAGAAATGTCTTTTAAAACAACTTCCATGATGATCCTCAACCAATAAGCAATGGAGTTTCTTAAGATATCACCTTAAAGAACAGACTACACATTATCAAATATTTTGAAGCAATATAGATTTAACTCCATCTCTTACTTTTCAATACTTGATTTTTAATTCAGAACACAAATGCTTCTTTTCATCTGCATCATGCACTAATATCAACTTCAAAATATTAGACATTGAAGAGCATCTGACATTAGGTTCTGGTAGTGTTTCTTCTTGCTTTCAGATATGGGAAATCAATTGAAACAAAAGTATTTTAAAAGCTTCTGAAGTTACTCTTCTATCAACATATATCACAATCCATTCAGCCATTATGGAAGTTCTTCTGACAAGAAACCTAAGTTTCTCATCATCAATCATTCCAAGGAACTGAGCTTTATTGAGAAAGTGATCTGTTGAATAGTCTTTCATCATCTAACTCCATTCTTTCCTTTGAAGACTACAAGACAAATATTCAAAACACAGCAAATTCAAGTAGTAAACTTCCTGAATAACTGTGACTTTAGATTTAAGTCAAAGATCAATCTTCTCAGAATTTGTTTGAAAAGATTAGACGAAGTGTAAGTGCTCAAGCTTCAAAACTGATCCCACAAATCTGAGCACAAGAATTCAAAAATAGTCCAAGCATCAGACACATCAATGATGTTGATATACTCAAAAGTGAGATAGAGCATCTACCAGAATGCAACTACCTCTGAAGATATTCAATATGCATCTTCTGAGCTGGTGAAAGAGATTTTCAAGAAGATCATCTTTACACCATCAACTTCTATAGTAATAACTCTTTCAAGGATATTCTATAAACCTTCAGCAACCCTTTATCAAGACCAATGAGTCAAAAATATGTTTAGCTTTTCCATCATTTAAATTCACTAGAATCATCCTTTGAATATTGTAAGAAAAGCCGCATGATATTTTTCATGTGGCACTTGATTCCTTCTTGAAAAAGAGATATACTTTTCTTATTGGATCATTATCTGCGCCACTGTTAAGTGTTAAGCAAAGACCATGCTCTGATACCAATTGAAGGTGTGAAAAGTACATAAGAAGGGGGGTTGAATTGTGTTTCGCGTTTTCTTTAATTTAAATTCTGATTAGAGTTTCAGAGTCAGAACTGGTGTTCAGATTCTATTTTAATTCATTGGAAATAGATATAACAGAAGTAAACAAATAACATCATAAGACACAAAATATTTATCCTGGTTCCTCTCCTAACTGAGAGTACTTCAGTCCCCTTGCCTCACAAGAGATTTTTATTATAACCACTTCATGATTACAATCGCTTATGCTTCTGTATAAGTCTTTTACACTTGCTCAGACCAACTGTCCAAGACTTTCTTTCTTAGAGCACATGTCTAAGACTTTCTTTGCTCACACCCTATGACTGAGCCAACTGCTCCAAAGGTCCTCTAGTTGAGACTTACCCTTGCTTAGAGCACATGTCTAAGACTTCTTCTCACATCCTCTAATCGAGGCACCTGCTCTTTTGGCCATCCAGACTGAGACTTCCTTGCTCAAGCAACACTTGAGACTTCCTGCTCACGCCCCTCAGACGGAGACTTTCCCTTTGGTCAATCAGACTAGCTGAATACATTTTTCACAGCTCAAGAACTTAAGCAATGAGACTTACGTGGCTTAAGCATCTTGGCTCAAGACTTGTTGCTTGAATCCCAATGAGACAAGACTTCTGCTTAAGCACATAGTAAGAGACTTGATCTAAACTACTGAAGGCTCAACAAAATAGAGAACAAGGTGTACATGATACAAGCATCAGAGGCACGGGAAATCACCATAACAAAGACCTAAAACTCTTAAGATTTCTAAGATATTCAATGGTAAGAAATCTTAAGGCTTTTACAACTACAACCTACAAAAGAAAATCTGCATATTACATTAGAGTTGATAATTGCTTGATCTTGCTACTTCTTCTTCTGAAGAATCCTTGTTAAGATTCAAACTTGAATCTTTAGCCATATTTATAGCCTTTGCAGAAACTAGTCGTTGAAGAGGTAACTTGATCAAGTGTCTTTGCCTTTACTCTATAGTATAAGAGCCGTTGAAGATGGATACACAGCAGATTCTGAATCCAGTGTGTAACGTGTTTAACCTTTGAATCTTCAAGAGGTTCTGTACTGATAGAGCCGTTAAGAGCAGATATCCGTAGAGCATGCCAACCTTTTTTTAGCCTTGCAATCTTGTAGGCTCTAGCTGAGAAGCTGATAAGACAATAAAACTCGCTTTCTGCAGTACGGACAACCACCGCTTTATCACCAACTCTGAATGGTACCAGATGCTGATATACAATTACCAAGTGTAGTAACTCGTCTGAATGTTGAGGCCTTCAGCTCAGAGTCTGCGCCAATCTACACTAGCAATTGTTCTTCAGACTCTGCCACCAGAAGCTAGCAATGAAGCAACTTCCAAGTGTGTCTAAGTAAAACAGATTCTGATTATTTATGTACAAGAACAATAACCTGCATAAATAAAACACACATCAAATAAACCATTATTTTTTCAATACTTTTTTATCATCAAAACCAAAAGAGAATATGTCAAGAACATATCTTGTTCTAACATGGATACCAGATAAGTCGCTCTTAGAGGCAGATTGTTCCCCACGCCTCGCCCTCGCTTCAGCCATTAGCTTCTTCTGTTCTATTAGGTCAAGGTTCGTCATTTCAGCTGAAAAGAAATGAACAAAATAAAGTTCATAAAAATAAAATAATGAGGTCACTATAGAATAATAAGAGGCATATATAAGAATTACCTAAGAATTTAGAGATTTGTTCCGGATCATCAGCTATGTGTAGCAAGTCCTTGACTTTCACTACTTAAAAGGCATCCAGAACGGATAAAGCCCGGGTTTCCAAAGCATTTAACTTGTCATAATTAAAACCGAACACTGACATCGGGTTATCCGTCTAGTAAATCGGGAAATGATAGTTCCTGTCCAACGCATACATAACTTGAGATCACCATTCTCCACTCTTTACCAAAAGGAACTTATCCTTGAAACCTTTATAGTTAGTGGTATAAGCCTGAAGGAAATGTTTCCCTGGGATTCCACTAATGGAAACCCAACCTCCCTTGTCCTCCCCTTTCAGCTCAAAGAAAGAAAAGAACAAACCTAAAGTAGGATCTATGCTCACTGCCTCGTAAACAAGTTCAAAAGCTTTAATGAAGCCTCTGGCATTTGGGGGTAATTAAGAAGGGGAAATATTTAGGGTTTTGAGGAGATCGGATTCAAAGTTAGTAAAGGGGATACGAATCTTAAAATCCTCGATTAACCTTGAGTAAAAGTAAAAATACTCGTCTCACACTTCTTTTGGTCGAGTAATGCAAACTCTCTCACCAACAACACAAGATTCTATCATGACATCCTCCTAATTCCCAGTAGAGGAAATCTGTTTGTTGGAGCGGAGTTTTGAGATGTTGTTGTCATCGATGACGTTGTGGTCATAACATAGAACTTCTTTGTCAATCAGAGAGCCTTCCATCTCCATCAGAATGTCTACAGAACCTTATCACGAAGACTCCTAGTCAGTTTTACTATGAGGTGAAGAATTGTCACTATAAACTTCCCTAATAATTTGTTCAAACTCCACTTGCTTCAGATGGCCCTCAGATTCTTTCATGCATTCATACTAGAGTTTTCTTCTCTCATGGGTATTGAGGGAAATCAGTACTTCCCTTGAATCACCACACTCACACATTATAACCATATTAAAAGAATAAAAAAGAGAGAGTAAGTGAGGCAGAGAAACAATACCCGAGGCTTGTGGTTGCAAAAAATGATTGACAGAAGGCGCAAAGACAATATGGTCAGCAAGTCTTGAAGAAAAAAGGAAGAGAGTCACAAATGGTAAAGGAACAAAAAAGTAAAGGTTTCTTTATGGAAGGGAGTTTTACAACGGTCAAGAAGCTCTATCGAGTAAGAGTAATGATGACAAGTGGTTCCCCATGAAAATCATCATGACAAGGAGAGAGAAAATGATTGTCATTATTACTCTTTTAAAAACTACTGTCACACGGTAACTTACCCAGAAGGTGAACGACTCAAGGAAGAAGAAATCCCAAGACCTTCTGTCCAAACACTTCATTCTGTTGGACCTCGTTATCGGGGGCTTATGTACATCCTGGAATTCCCGAGGTCGAGCTATTGAAGCCGAGTATGACAAAGGCTGCAAAATGAACAAGTCAGGTCCGGTCTCATGAGAGTGATGGTGGACGACATGAACATGTTGGATCCAGTCACAGAAAAATGCTGGTAGACGACATGAGCGGTCACGCATAACGGTTTTAGGGTAGCTCCATGAATTCATGGGAGTTACAGAAAATGATAGGGAAGACATTACATGTTTGTAAAAGAGGACGACAAACGTTATTGGCACCATTTAAACATAGGATTTGAAGGGAGACTTCTTAAAGATTCATTGGAAGTATGATAGGTATAAAAAGGCTTCATATCAAGGAAGAAATGACAGACAAAAAACCACCATTATACATTGCGATTACGATCTCACCAGACTCGACTCATAGAGATTAACCAAATATTGTTTATTGTTTATATATATATATATATATATATATATATATATATATATATATATATATATATATATATATATATATATGAATGAGATATTTCTTTCAAATATTTAATATTTAACTAATTGATAAATGATGTCTTACTAACCATTCAATTTGAACCTAACGATATTTCATTCTTCCAAACTCAAATTATTATTAGTAAACACTAATAATGGTCGTTTTGAGAATATGCAAAACGAGTAATTACATAGAATCTTAAATTTGTCACCGTTAATCCGTGTTTAAATAAACTCTTGTAAAATATTTATAATAATTAAATAATAATTAAATAAGGTCTCTATTTATTTTTTCATAATTAAAATACAACTAATCTACTTAAGACTAAAACTAATCTAACACAAAAAATCCAGAAAAATTGACATGGCTAACCTAAAGATAAACGAATCAATTTAGGCAACTTGACTAAACCTTCCCCAATCCAACACTTAATGGGAATAAAACAAGACAACGATAGCTGCCTTTCAATAATGACAACCGACAGCCACCTTAACAATGACACCTAACATAAAATTTTCATATATCAAGAAGCAAATCACCCATTCCAATTTCATTTTGTGAAGAATCCTAAACTCCTAACACCAACACCTAAAACCACATGACAACTTGCTCCAACATAGATACTTTGCCAGAGGATTGTGTCTCAAAAATTCTATCCTACACATCTCCACCAGACGCATGTAGTTTCTCAATGGTTTCCTCAACTCTTCAATCACCTGCTAACTCTGACACCCTCTGGAAAACCTTCTTACCCTCTGATTATGATCACATCCTCTCAAGAATCCTCAATCCTTTAACTCTTCAATCTTCTTCATATAAACATCTTTTCTACTCTCTCTCCCAGCAACCCCTTCTCCTAGACAAAGGCAACAGCGTAAGTACTAGAATTTACCTTAATGATTTCAAACTTTTTTAAAGCTAGCTTTTGATTTATGATTTACTATTTTGTAATATTATGCAGAGTTTTAAATTGGATAAGTTTTCGGGTAAAAAATCATATATCTTATCTGCTAGAGAATTGTCGATAATATGGAGCAATGATCCAATGTATTGGAGCTGGAGACCAACGACTGAATCAAGGTAAACCAAACTATTTTAATTTCAAGATTAATTGTTTAAGATGATTAATAAGAATGATAGAATTCTAACATACCCTGATTAGGTGTGAATACTCTTATTAGGTGGTGATGTATCATACGAGACATGTGTATTATATTAATGTTTAACATTGATCTTATTACTATTTGAATATAATATCTATATAAAATAAGTTTTTATATGAGACACGTTTATTATATTAATGTACATGACTTTATAAATTTGTGTTTATGAACATTGAATTTTTCACCACTTCACATTAGATCTTTGTTGGAACAATGGGAACATAATCTAAGATGACAAAAATTTAAAAAGACCATGTTAACTTTACTAGATTTTTTTTTTTTACACAATTAACTTTAATAGATTAGATATTGAAAAAATTAGTAATTTGAGTTTAATTACATTTTGGTTTCTTAATTTACCACATTTGTGATTTTTATTTTTATTTTTTTTAATATGATAACAACTTGGATACACTAATACATAAATATAAAAAAATAATATGGCATATCTAACTCAACTATTTATATTTATTTAAATTAACTAACATATATTTTATTTTAAATTTAAACAGTTTTGATTAATTCTTATATTTTTAATTAAGAGTTAATGATCTGTCTATTTTTAATGACTTATAAATTTATCATTAAAATTTTATTAAGATTTTATTTTATTTTTAATAAAAATATTGTTACCCACTTTATATTTTTATTTTAAATTTAAACAATTTTAAATTATTCTCATATTTTTAATTAAAAACTAGTGTTATGTCTATTTTAAATGGCTTTTTTCAATTATATTTTTATCATTAAAATTTTAATACAATTTTTTAATTTATTTTTTTTCAAAAAATATTATTATATGATAATTTATCATATTTTATAAGTAAAAAGAATATAAGAGGAGTTATAAATTATTTAAATTCAAAATAAAGGATTAATTCAAGATAAAAAATATAATTAATCATATTATTTATTTTTATTACTATTTTAATGAACTAATGATACAATGTAATAATTAATTAAGAAGTTTGGTAGTATCATATAGATGAAAATAAATAGAATTGATTTTATTTTCATTCTACTCCTCCCACGTTCTTAAGTGCAATTTCTGTGCTAGGAAGAGACAAAAGGAAGAATAAAAAAGATGAAAACATGAAATGAAGATAAAAATAAATATAAACGTGACAAGGACATGCACTAAAAATAAATAGTTAAACGTGATAAGGACGACAAGAAGGAAATAGGTAGACCAAATCTTATCTTAGAAAAAGTAGATAGAACAAAAAATATATAAAGAAAATGAAAATGAGATTTGTGAAAATCTCTATTCTCTTATTCCCCTAGTTATTATAATATAAAAGGAATTTAATAATTTTGCAGATTTGCAGAGGTGGCAGAGCTAAGAACAATAAGCTGGTTAGAGATTAAAGGCAAAATAAGAACCAAAATTCTAACACCAAACACATTATACGCAGTTTATCTCATCACAAAGGTTTCACATCGTGTGTATGGACTTGATTCTGCTCCTGCTGAGGTATCAGTTTCAGTGGGCAACAAAGTGCAAAATTCTAAGGCATATTTGTATGATAAATATGAAGATACTCTATTTTGTGAGAAGAGAAGGAAAATGGAAGGAAAGGAAGATAATAGTTATGAGGGGATTCAAGTTCCGTCGAAAAGAGATGATGTGTGGATGGAAATTGAATTGGGAGAGTTTTTATGTGGTGATGAAATTGAAGATGATGAAGAGGTTAAGATGAGTGTTATGGAGGTTGGTTATAGATTGAAGGGTGGTCTCATAGTTGAAGGAATTGAAGTTAGACCAAAACATGTTTGACTAGTAAAACAAAACAGATGGTAAAGTTTTTTTTTTTTTTTTACAATAATGACATTCTTTTATTGGCATGTATTTTTGTGAATATCATAAATACTAAAAAAAGAGGATAAGTGTGTAATTATAATGCATAGTGAATTATGTGAAAAGTTATTTGAAGTTAACCTTTTCTTTTAATTGATCAGTGCACGTTGACTGAAAAATTTGTTTAAATAAAAGAGAAAGAAATATATTTTTATTTAAATTATTTTTCGTTTAATTGATCAATGCACGTTGATTGAAAATTTGTTTAAATAAAAGAGAGAAATTTATTTTTATTTAAATTATCTTATATATTCTTATTTTCTTATAAATATAAAAGAAATATATTACATTTAAAAGTGATGTAATAATTTTTAAAAAAGAAATTAATGTTATATTAATAATTGAAAGGTAATGCTAACGATTGTTCTCGGAGCATTGGTTAAGAAATTAAAAATGTAAGTTGAACATTCTTTAAGAGACTAAAAGGATAAGTTTTTTTTTAAAATATGTGTATTTATTGCAGTGAGAATAGAAACATTTAACCTTTTTATTTGGAATTCTTAACTAGTGTACCAAAAACACTCGTTAGTATGAGCCTTAATATTAAACACAAATTTCTATAGGATGATAAACAAGTATGAACGATCTGTTAGGCTCGCCCTGAAAAAAAATAGGACGGGCCGAGACAAACATAATTGAAGGTGCATGTCTAAAATTTTAACTCGTCTCACAAAAATCTAGGGTGGGGCAGGTTGTAACTGTTTTTGCTAATAATGCTTGCACGAGAAAGGCTACACGAAAATGGGTACAAGCATATTATAGGGTGCATACTTAAAACCTTGACCTGTAATGCGAAAAAAAAGCGAACAAAATGGAATTGAAGCTTTTATACTTCAACATGTTATCGCTTTTATAGTTTGATATTAACCTGGATTATTTTCACATATAGTTTCTTTTACTTTCATTTCCCCCCCTTAAAACATTCACACCTTCACCATCGTCATCAATCTTTATTTATTTCATCTTGGTTAGTTCCTTGGTTCTAATAGCTCATTGAACGTCATCCAAATTGATAGTGTCTTTCTTACCATAAAGAATAATATTATTGAAATGCTTGAATGATCTAGATAATAATTAAAATAAAGTAGAGTCATATCCTCATCATCAAGCTTTTAATGATTTTATTCAAATCTGGCAATTCCACAATGGAATTTGAATTTACCCTCTTAAAAGAATATATTTGTTTTTCAAGCACAACCTATAATCCAATGACTAGGTCATAAACAAATATTTTAGTTTCACACACATTACCATCAAAGTCTTATCTCTTGCGACTTCCTTGAACACTTTATCTTCAATACATAAAATAATGACACTTTTTGCCTTATCTATCATCTCTATATCCTTTCCTTGTTTTAGGCTTGTTAGCATAAATATTTCATCCTTCAACATATCCACATAATTTTGTTGAATTGAAATTGTTTGCATATTCACTTTTCACAACCCAAAACTGTTGTATCCAAAAAAAAATTGTCGATGTTCCCTTTAATACTCATGTGCTCACTTGAAATATTCAATAATACTCCTCAAAATTGACTGCATTTGTTGGGGATTCAAAACCATGTTCAAAACAACCAGGACAAAAATAGTGGAAGAAAATAACTAAGGAAACAATAACTAAACTACTTCAAGCAATAATAATAACCCTTTGTGTGGAGCAGTCACACAATCAAACCAAAGAAAAGATAATGGAAGAAGAGTAACAAACACGTAAATATTTGTTTGTCAATCTCAATACAAAATGTTCTAAATTTGAAGGAGAAATAACATTTTGATCCATTATTAATAAGTTGTTACAAGAGTTACAAAGAAGTTATATAAAATTAGCTTTCAAATTTCTCCAAAAACAATCTATAATTTATACCTTTTACTATTTTCAATCAACCCGCAAGAAGATCCTGAGAGAAAACTTAGATCCTTCATCTAATAGAATCCCACAAACATAGGTGTTTGTAATGTGTTCCTCAATCCGGTGAATTTCTCTTCAAAATCACTCAACCTTTAGCTTTGATTCTAAAAGTGATCTTATTTAGTGTCTCAAAATTAGGCAGAAAAAAAAAGGAATAAAAGCCTATATTTAACTTATAAGTTGAGTTTGTATGCTTCACTAATGACTTACTTAGTAATTGTACTAATACAATCAAAATAATAAAATAAAGATCGTCTCCACAAGTATTGTATATTTAATAAGGTTATAATTGTACGATTTAAAGTAAATACGGGGATTTTCATATTGCTTTGCAAAAAATAATTACCCGAATAAAAGTTGGTAAAATATATGATAATGAGAAAGCAATTAGATCTTATTCAAATCCCTTAATTTTTCCCTATTGATGATTGTTCGTTATTTGAATTGACTTGACTTATAATTTTACGGAGAATTAACAATACTACTATACTTAATTACTTGGTGTACAACTCACTAATTTAGACAACAACTCACTAATTCCTTAGATGAATTCAGAGTAAACTACGTGATCTATGTATGTTAATTCTCTAGCCACAACTTATAATTACCTATTTTTAGTTAATTACTAAGTTGAACAATTTCTCTATTTATGATTGGTAGAATTACACTCAATAATCCCTATTAATCTAATTTCACTCTGTGCGCTTGTCAAAACACAAAGAGCATTAAGAATAAAAGTAATTGAATAGAAATTATATAATTAGAACATTCAAATATCATCAAACAATCATATGATCCAACAAAGTAAAATCAAGTCCATATTCTAAGACATAATAAAGAGAAATCTAGTTACTCATAGTTAAATAATGAAATACCATGAATTTATATTAAGAGTACATGAAAATCAATGAAGAAATATGTCTTAAATGACTCCAAAGCTCTCCAAATTCGTGTTGCAAAATACCTTTCCTTCACTTTCTCCTCTTAAAATCACAACCCTTGCAAAAGTAACATGTTTTTCTATTTAAATAGCCAAAAGTGTCTTTGACATATGTCCCATCGCGACCACTATAATCCTTTTCGCGATTGTGATACTTAAAATAGCTAACAATGCATCTGACACGTGTACTGTCACGATCACGATAAGGCCATCGCGATTGTGAGAAATCTAGGGGCTTTTTATGCTTTTTTTTCCTTGTTTTTTCTTCATGGTTTTTCTAAGTCTCCAATATTTCTTCCCTCAGCTATTTTACTCACTTCTTTATCATTTTAGCTCCATTTTAATAAAAAATTCATTGATTCTTACTACACCAAAATTGTTTTTTGCCAGCACTACATAGACAACGCTTTTTCCCAAAAGCGCTGCTATAAGTTTTAATAAAAACAAAAAAAATAAAGGAAAAAAGCGCTGCTATAGGGGGACTTTAGAAAGTGCTGCAAAAGGACAGTTGTAGGGTACACTTTAGAAAACGTTTTCTGGAAAGCGCTGCTAAAGGCTAACATTAGACAACGCTTTTAAAAAGCGCTGCTAAAGGTCTTTCGTAGACCACACTTTAGCCAGCGCTTTTGGAAAGCGCTGCTAAAGGCCATTCCTATACCACACATTAGAAAACTCTTTTATAAAGCACTGCTATATGCCTAGGAAAAGAAAGCGCTTTTAATTCAAAAGCACTACTAAATGTATCACATAAGAAAGCGTTTTTGAATAGTGCTGCTATAAGTCTTTTAAAATATAAATAATAAAATAGATACTCACCCTCTAATTTTCAATACTGTTGTTTCTCTTCTTCGTAGCCCAAACGTACACTTTCAGACTCCCTCTCTCGCGACTCTCTCCACTGTATCTCCCTCTCCCTCTGCGCAACTCCCTCCGTTCGTGATTGTTTCCTCTTCTATGAAGCACTCTCACGGCGATGAAACTTCCTCCGTTCGTGACCTTTTCGTCTTCTCCGAAGCACTCTCACGGCGACAAAACTCCCTCAGTTCGTGTCTTCGTCACTCCCTCCGCCCTCCTCCGTAACTCCCGCCGTCGTAACTTTGTTTGAGGTATGTTTTCGTTTGCAATGTTAATGCCATGCTTTTATTTATCAGTGTTGTTGAAAATAAGTTATGCTAATTTATGGGTTAGTTGCATTGGATAAGTGTGAATAAGTTAGGACATGAGTTTCTAAATGTAATGCTAGTTTATGGTCAAAGTGTAGTGGATAACTTATTAACCATTAATAATTGAACCTACAGTTAGAGGTTATGTCAATGTTAACCGAGTTAATGTGGTGTGTTTGGATCGTTAATGAGAATCGAGTTGGAAATTGGTTAAGTATATGAACTGGTTATACTATTTGAAAATATATTGTTAGGAGAGTGTATTGTTGGATTGGTTATGATAATGTGTGATTCTTGCTAACTGCCGATGATTCTTAATTGTTGTTAATAGTTATAGAAGGAGTTAGCTTATGAAATCACGATGATTGAAATTAGAATGTGATGCACTACTATTGAATCCAATTTGACTTAGTGATGTAAGGATTTGGTTAAAAAACCATTGTGAGCTTCATTTGTGTAGCGTTTTTATAGATTTCAGAAAAAGGTTATGTAGCTTGGTGAATGCTTGTTGATAATGTTCGTAGTAAGGTTGAAGATGATAAATAGTGTTATTTGTGGTGAATTTATTTTGAGAGTTGATTGAAAATGATAATGAAATTAATTGTTAATTGAACTAATGATTGAATTTATTTTGAGAGTTGATTGAAAATGATAATGAAATTAATTGTTATTTTGAGAGTTGGTTGAAAATGATAAATAGTGATTGAATTGTTAATTGAATTTGAATTGATGATTCTTTGTTGGATAGAAATTTGAACTTAATTGAACTTAACTGTTGAAGTTGTTTTGTTTTTACTTACTTGAGTTGAAATATTAAGTGTTGATGTGTCATTTGTGATGAATCAAAGTATACCACGCTACTTGAATTAATGTGATTGAATTTGCGTGTCGATGCCATGTTGCTTAATTGAAGGAAGTAATGATATTTACTAAATTTGATTCTTGAGACTTTGACTTGTTTCTCCGATATATCTTGTTTTTCCTAATATATACTAAATTTGTTCTGTTATATTTGGTATACACCATCAATTACTAACTTAGTGAATTTTCTATAGGGGTTACTTGTGAAGAGTCAAATTTGGATAGTTTCCAAGAATCTTACACTGTATGCTTCTAGAAGTTGCTGACTTCTATACAGGTAATTAGTTGTTCTTTTGTTTTTGTTTAGCCTACTTAGTAAAACCATGCGTAAAAAATGGATGTCTTCCAATTGACTGTCAAAAGAGTACGAGAATGGGGTATCAGAATTCGTTAAGTTTGCTGTTGAACACGCCAAAGACCCCAGTCGAATCACATGTCCTTGCTTAGGTTGCTGTTATGGGCGTCGGATTGACGCAGTTCAGTTGGAATCACATTTAATGAGGCATGGAATTGATCGAAGTTATACATGTTGGATATTACATGGTGAGATCAGTAACTAGAATGTTGAACCGGGGGATAATACGAACTATGCTTCAAACGACAATGGCACAGATACATACGATTGTGATTGAGTCGAAGAGATTGTAGAAGCACTTGAAGAAGATCTTCAAGATTGCCCCAAAATGTTTGAGAGGTTGGTAAGCGATGCAGAGAAACCGTTGTATAAAGGTTACACTAAATTCACAAGATTGTATGCGGTATTAAAGTTGTACAACTTAAACGCGGGCAATGGATGGTCGAATACAAGTTTCACGGAGTTATTAGCCTTTATGAAAGATATGCTTCCGGAGGATAATGTTCTTCCCAATCGAACCTGAGGCCAAAAAAATGTTGTGCTCTATTGGCATGAGTTATGATAAGATACATGCTTGTCCAAATGATTGCACTTTGTTTCGGAATGAGTATGCATCTTAAATGATTGCATTATGTTTAACTGATTATGGATTATGGATTATGGATTTATATGTTTGTCATGTGTTTGTCATGTTAGGTAATTGTTATTTCATATTTATGGATTATGTATTTGTCATGTTATGTATTTGTCATTTCATATTTGAGAATGAATCGTATATTTATGTTCAACTGATTATGGATTATGGATTTATATGTGTTTTTCTTTATTACAGGTCAAATGGCTACTAATGAGGAGAACTCGCACGATACTTCCCAGAATAATGCAAAAGAATCAATTCATGGTGCGGAAAGAGATATTTCAAGAAGAATAACAATTATGAAAGGAATAATTTGTGCTAGAGACAAAGGAATAAAATACGACGTTCATTGGAATGAAACGGGTCAACTAATTGAGCCTAATGGCGCAATGTTGACAAGTTACATTGGTGCACTTGTTCATTCACAAATTCCTATTACTTGTGACAATTGGAGAACTCCATCGTTGAAACGCGCCAATGATAAAATATAGAGTGAGATACAGGTACCATATATGATGTTATTTGTTTTTGTTGACGATTATATCTTTAAATTACTTATACTAACACACTTTATGTATATTTTTTTGTAGAGGTCTTTCAACATTGGTGACGACCGACAAAAATATTGTCTTCAATTAGCCGGAAAAAGACTTAGAGGGTTTCGAGCATTTTTAACCAATAAGTTTCGTAAGGATGGCCAAGGAAACTTTGTTGAAGTGGAACGTCCGAAGAAGTATGAGGACTTTATTTCACCCGAAGAATGGGACACTTTTGTCGCCAAATGAAGAACTCAAGAATTCCACGTAATCTTAATTTAATTTGTCATTAACATTGTATTATATACTTATTCTACATGTGTTCTGATATGACTTAAAATTGTTTATCCAGGATGTGAGTGACGTAAATCGTCAAAGAGCCTCAAAACCCGCGTTTCCATACAAGAAAGGGCGTTTGGGATATGCACGCTTAGAACAAAGAAAAGTACGTATATATAATTGTTATGATATACTTGTTCTCGATGTGTTATTATTCATCTTAATACTTGACTTAATGTGTATCTAGAAGAGGAGAAAAGTGAAGAAACATCTCTTCCGGAGCATGTTTTGTGGAAGGCTGCCCGTGTGGGAAAGGATGGAGTTGTTACTGAAAGTGTTCAACAAGTTTTTGAACAATGTGTAAGTATAACATTATTTGTTTAATTAAATCAAAAGTTTATGAGAATATTAAATATTTATGCTTTTTAATCCCCACTAATATTTTTCGATATGCATATGAATTTCAGGAGACTCTATCTCAGTCCTTAACTCTAACTGAAGACCAGGATTGCAGGAGCATACTCAGTCGAGTATTAAATGTTCCTGAGTATTCTGGTCGCGTGAGGGGTAAGGGATTTGGGGTCACTCCATCATCCTTGTGTAAGCGTCCAAAGATCCAAAGTCCTAGCAATAAACAGGTGATGGAAACGTTGGAAGAATTAAAAGCTCAAGTTCGTGAACTGCAAAAGGATAAAGAAAGATATATGTCGGAAAGCCGCGGTTCAGAATTTAAAGAAACTAGTGACAAAGATAGTATCAATTTTCAACAAAAATTTCCTGAGGTAATTATATATATTATTATGAAATTAAATTAGCTCAATTTTTTATATTGACATATATACACAATAACAATTTCATATTAATTTTTTTTTTGGTTTAGAGCATTTCACCTTGTCAGCTATATTTATCGGCACCGACATATCGCATGGTTGATAAGGGAAAAATGCATAACACTTCGGGAGACGTACTCTACCATAAATCGCTCCCTGCTGGTTTTTTGAAAGTATCAATTGATATCGCTTTAGAGCGGGCTGCGTTACTACCTATACCTGACGGCGTTTCAGATGCAACATTGATGGGGGCGCAATAGGGTCGTATGTTGCATGGCCGTCAAACCTCATTGTCATAGATGATGAGGTATGTTGAAAACCGTTATGAACCTTTTAGTTTTCAAATGTTTTAATTGCATATAAGTTATGTTATGCTTACATATACGTACATTTTATTTACATGGTATTGTTAGACTCTTACAAAATCCAAAGCAAAATATAAAGGGATTGTGTGGCACACCGAGTCATTTGCATCAAAAAAAGAGGTACATTGATATATATGCATTGAAAATGTTAATTCTATGGTTTGAATTCAAAAGCTTCATGAATGTATACTTTACCTAACTTATATGAATTTTAGATTCCTACACAAGAGATGCAATAAGGTAGCAAGAATAAGAAGTTAGAATTAGGCAACATGGCCAAGCCAAAAAAAGCTTCTATTCCTCAATTTCGGTTGTGCCTTGAAACATTTGTAGGCACATCGGATTTGATGGAAGATGGTATCTGTGGAATACCTATGGAAGAAGGTATTTTTGGGTTTGCCTATTCAGAAACAATTGCTAAAGAAGATTTGAATCAGATTTTTCAACATGCTGAATTAAGCATCGGTGTTATGAATTCATACATCAGGTAATCCATCGATTTTATTTAATTAGTTGATCAATTTATTTACTCATTTCAATGAATATTCTAATGTTGATTATGTTTTTATTTCAGGTTCTTGTATGAAAAATTGATGCTCCCGTGTCTATTGACAGGAAGATTCTCTTTCTTGTCTCCCAGCTGTGTCAACGCAAATCTAATCGATCGAAATGCAAATGCGGTCAAAAATCACTTAGTAGATGCATTTATGACCAATAAAGATACAAAGAAGTTGTATCTTTTACCATATAATACTGACCATGGGTTAGATTTTCATTATAACTTCATTTATTATAATCTTTTGCTTTTTTACGTTGTGTATAGCATTTTCATCTAAACTGTTGTTTTATTTTACAGTGGACACTGGATGTTGCTTGCGATTAATCCGATAAAAGAAATAGTATATTATCTGGATTCACTAGATGGTGATCAAACAAAATACCCGAAGATGAAGAAGATGATTGATACATAAGTGATGGGATTGTTCTAAATATTCGCGTGTGCATTTACTTATTTATGTGAGATTGTTCTAAATATTTGTTTATATTATGATAGAGCCATACAAATATTCCGATCACAACGACAAGCTCGAGTACCAAAGAGCAAAGCAAAAAACATTACATGGATAAAAGTGCAAGTATATTTTCACATTTTTTATTATAATAGTGATGCTACTTGATAACACAAGTTAAACTATATATCCTGATACATATTCATACTTTTTTCTATGTGTAGTGTCCTCAGCGTAATGGTATAGATTGTAGTTATTTTGTATTGAGATTCATGAAAGAAACTATTCAATTAGAACAAATAGAGATTTCAAACATGGTATGGATTTATAAGTTATGATTTATTTTAATACTTATTATTGGATACTTCATCGAATTAATTACTTTTAACTAAATCATGCATATTATGTTATACTATGTAGTACTTTGATGAATTTAAGCGTGCCACCAACATGAAAGATAAGTTGGAAGAAATAAAGGAGGAATGGTGTCAATACATTATTGAAATGAGAATTATATAAGGTATATTATTTTTCTTTCTTTTGTGTTAAGTTTATGGAAGTTGTTGTATAGTTTTGGAAATTGTTGAATAGTTTTGGAAGTTGTATAGTTTAATTGGTGTATGAGGTTTAGAATTGGTGCATCTTTAGGATGTTTGGTGTAATTAGTTTTGGAAGTTGTTATTAGAATTATGGATGTTTACTTGGATGTATGAGGTTTGTATTGAGTTATATATATAATGATTATTTTGGTGTATGAGGTTTGTGTTGAAATATATATAATGGTTATTATAAGGTTTAAGTGTTGAATTATAATGGTATACAAGACCTATGTGTTGAATTATAATGGTATACAAGGCCTATGTGTTGAAATAAAGGCTTGTGTTGAATTATACAGGTTTATGATTAGTTTTGATAAAAATTTGAATTATAAGAAATCTGTGCTGCCAATTTTTAGTTAAAAAACAAGGCTTATGGAAAAAATGCACAATAAACAGCGCTTTGGCCAAAAAAAACGCTCCAAAAAAATTGATTTTTAAAAAAGTGTTGCCTAAAATATACATAAGACAACGCTTTTAAAAGCCCTGCTAAAGGGGGCCCTACGAAAGCGTTTTTCCTTGAAAAAGCGCTGCCTAAAGTTTAAAGAAATGACACTTTAGACAGCGCTGCCTAAAGGGGACCTAAGATAGCGTTTTTCCAAAAAAAAACACCGTCTTTACCTACAACAGCGTCACTTTAGACAGCGCTTTTAAGCGCTGCTAAAGGTCTTCTATGACATAGTATATTGAAAATACTCGTAAATATTACGCAATGAGATAATGTCATCATTCACATAGGCTTTGAAGCTTCTCATGTCCTTACCAACAATACTCCATCTGCCTTAGCTTGTCCACTCTGTGGAAGAAATGAAACTAAAAAACCAAAAAAAAAACATTCTAGAACCCACCTTGCAGCTTCTGCTTGACGTTTTACTAGTGAGACTTGGGTTAGCCAAGAAAAAAATCATTTTCCATCCTTTAGAATTTTTAAGGCTTATAATATAAAAATTGATGTGGCATTATTGAACATTCAGGGTTTCGTTCATCGAAAAACACTTATGTCCATGAAATATAAATTTTGCAAGTACATGACTCGGACGATAATGTTACTTATGAGTAGCGTATGGATATTAGTGATATTGTATGTTTTTCTAACAGAGAGATATGAAAAAGATTAAAAGTACGCCTAGAGTGTTAACTGGTGCTAATGATCAAAAGATGTGGGAGTTTAGCGTTTCTATATATTTAGTTTATATATTATTATACTTTAGCATTTACACTATGCTTAGTTTAACTTTATAAAGAGTCCCTTTAAGAGCACTTTTATCCAAAAGTGTGGTAAAAAATATGGAAAAAAAAGAATATCATTTTTTATAAAAGCACAGTTGATAAATAAATTAAGCTAAACATTTTTAAAAATATTTTAAGAAATTAACAACGTTTATATAAAAAAATATTGTAAACCTATTAAAAAATTATCAATTATAACATCGTATTTCTAAAACATTTCTCTTAAAAATGGCATTATATTTTCTTTATAAGAAAATGTTGTCATTTTTTTGCACGGGATTTCTTAAAAAAACACGATAAAATTTAACATTAATTTTTCTAAAAAGTGTTGTATTTTTAATGTGATTCTTTTAAGAAAGCAAGAGCATAAAATATTTTTTCTAATAGAAACATTATTGATTTTCAATATAAAACCATACATTTAACTCAAACTATTATTTCAGGAATTATAAAAGACATTGCAGCGACGACTAACATAAGTTAGATATGTCATCTTTCTCATTCTTTCATATTTTGTTAGAAATATTGTTGACGTCGAACGAATTCAAGACTGAATCGTGAATGATGTCACTTTACTTAAAAGTATTTCAAGCACTCTCTTGTATGTCTTAGAGTCAGAACGCAGGAATACACAGGATAATTCAGCCTTTATCGAATTTGCGCATTGCCGATGAAAACTCAATTATGTAGCGAAAAGTGTTTGGAATTTTATAGAAGAGGATACTCAGATTTTGTGATGTGATTTCTGAATTCCAAAGGAGGTATTTATAGGCCATATATGTGTTGTTTCATAAGGTTGCGACCCTTGATGAAAAAACACCTTTTAACCAAAAGTTGTCATGTTTCTAACCATTTTCCATGTTCATTTTGCAGCAATCCTTCACAAAATGTTGCTTCTTTTCAAATTCAAAAATCAAATGCATGCATCGACCAAAACGAGAGCAATAATGGGTTCGGCCGAAGGCTGGCTGCCGCCCGCCAGAGCGCCACCTGCGCTGCCTCATAATGCCGCGAGTATCCCGATTGCTTCGATGCGTCATGCCTAAGTGCTCAAGTGCCGCCTACAAGCCTCCACTAGCGCCTCTACGCCCACACCCTCGGACCCAGTCCTGGAGTCAGAGCCTGTATTGTCGGTGGCGACACCGACGAGGGGTTGTATGGAGGTGACAAGTGGCATAATATTTGGGACCACCACACTTGTCCAGGTGGAACTTTATCCTCTTTTGTCCTTTTGTTGAGTTAATGCTCATAACTCTTTATAAAGGCTTTTAAAGTGAGTGAAATTTTCTATGTGGGACTATTTCTCAATCATTTATTTGCATTTACTCACTTCCACTTATTCTTGTCATTTTGGAACATACCCATGGAAATTTAACGATTATAAATTACAACAATCCCCCAATTGTTCTAATAATGACAAGACCAATTTCAAAAAAGAGAAATAAAGAATGTTAATACAGTTAGGTATCTTTCGATTTAAAACTTAACTTTAGTAAAGATAACACAAAGTCTAATCGGACTGTTAGGTAGCAATGCTTTTAAACCATTAATCCATGTGAATAGATCAGCGTTACCTTACACACATTCTTTAAGGGTTCTTCGCCTACATTTCTCGCCTAGCACTTATTTATGGCCATATGCTTTCCCGTTTCATGAATTTTTCGTGAGAGAAACTCCAACTCTCACTTTGAGACGACACCGTCTCGAAATTCACATAGGTGAAGTTCATACTGTATCCTTTTCCATGAGACACATACCCTCGATGTTGAACTTTATTAAGAGTTTAAATAAAAAATAAACACTCATTTTAAAGGTCAACATTATCATAAAATGTTCGACAAACATCCAAATTAACGACTTGTTTTTACCCATTGAATCTTGAGGTTAATGTTCTGTTAACGTAAGATTAGATTGTCGCCGCTATCAGAACTCTTACTCAAGGAGTTTTAACCACATGCCTCTCGAGGTTGTTTTTACTAAGTCTCTGGACAGTGGCTTATTAAATGGATCAGTGTTGGTGCTGTAAAGCGACAAGCAACAAAAGTTTCTGGAAGCATTTATCCAGAAAATTATCGTGTCCACAGAGATTAGTGTTATTGAACTTTTGTTCGACAAATTAAATATTATTGAGTTTGGGTTAAAAATGGGTTTAAATTAAATGTGGGAAATAAAACTTATGAACAGAAAAAGAATTCATTCTTTGGAGAGTAGAGAACTCTCGGGTTTGCATTTCATCTACCCTATCAAATACTTAAACTTACTACCCAGTTGTACGCAATCTAAATCACTCGTCAACATTATCACGTATCTCTTACACAGAAGTTATCTCTAACACAGAGTGAGACAACAAACGTATTACTCGTGTCGGCGACCTCTCAGCGCAACACAAACAACACAGAAGCATTATGTTTCGATACCCAAGTGAATATTAAGCCTAAATCTATCTCTAGTATCTAGAACTTAATAGATGTTCATCCTAAATCCGAATTCAACCCATCCATGTCTGCAACAAATCAGACCCAAATAAAGAAAACAATCAACATTAATTTGTAAAATGAGTTTTATACAACACCATGAGCAATAAATATACATATAATTAAGGTAAACTTACATACAAACTCAAAACAAATGGAAACTACAAAGGGAGAGAAGAGGAATCAAAATCTCTCGCATAACCAATCATGATCCAAGAATCATCCACCCTCACTCGTCGATTTGCAACCTCCATTGATGCTTTTCTAAGCTCTAAACTATCAAAAATGAAGGTTTGATGAATTGGGAACAAATACCCAAAAACATCACCTAAAAAAAAGTGTTTTTACCCCTTTAAATGTGTTTTTGCCCAGACTAATTCACCTGGCGAAGTAACGGTTTGTACGGCGAGCAAAGGCGGCATTTTCTAGTGCTTCTGGAACTTCTGGCTCGCGTCTGGCTTGCCCGGCGAGCTCGGGGCGAGAGCTGACAGTAACAGAAAATGTCAGCATCTTGTTTTCTTCATAACTTTCGAATCGTAACTCCGTTTAAGGTCTGGTTGGAAGCATCAGAAAGCTTAGTCAAGGCTCTATCTAACAATGACTAAATATCAATGCTTGAATACCTACAAAAATAAGATAAAAACAATTAAACTCAATGATATTTACACGAAAATACTAGTATACACTAAATATACATTTTACAAACAAAGCGGGGTTTTATTCAAAGAATTCAATACAAATGAATCGATAAGTGCCGCAAAACTACTACTCAAAACACGACATTTTGGCATTTATCAAACTCTCCCCAACTTAAAACATTGTTTATCCTCAAACAAAGTCAAACAACTTAAAGAAACAAAAGACGATAATCCAAGAATCACGAATCAACAGGTTTTTTAAAACGGAAAACAAATGTATGGTTCAAATAAAAACGTACGAGCAAAGTAAACACCTACCACCATCGACAATGACAACATGAAAAAAAAACAAATCCTAAGTACAAAAATCATGCCAAACAATCTAAAACAACACAAGCTAAATCATGAATCACACCTAGCAAAAATTCATCGAGGGTTGAAAAACACACAAAGGTGAGGATTTGACACTCACCCAACAATCTTGCAAACAAAAGACTAAATTATGAATTCATCCAAAAGTTCACATTGAACATACAAAGACAAGAATAACAAGGGCTTTTCAAGGTTGTAATGTGGCTTGGTTAACAAACAAGAGGTAATTCTTAAAGCTAATCAAAACAAAAACTTGCATAAACCTAAGGGAGTAATCAACTCACAAAAGTTCAAACACAAGATTTCAATCAAACTTCTTCTTTCATCCCAAGTGTTACATCAAACACACCTTACTTATTAGCACAATTATTTGATACTCTTTTTGTTTTTCTTTTTCAAAACTTTTCTTTCTCTCTTTTTTTTTTCTTTTTCTTTTCTTTCTTTTTCTCTTTTTTCTTTCTTTTTCTTTTCTTTTTCACAACCACATAGCAACCAATAACATAAGTGAGCAAACATTGTTCTCCCCAACTTGAATTCAACCAACATCAATGTGTGAATACTCCATACTTTCTAAGGCAAGGTAAAAATTCAAATAACAACACATGGTCGAGGGTTCAAGAAAACAAATAATCAACATCAATTCAAAAAGGTGAACTAATACTCATAGACAAACATCAAGTTTAAAAACAACATGGACATTAACAAAAAGGCTCAAAAGTGGTTAACAAAAGTTCACACACTCACAAGGTGAATTGACTATTTGATTAGGTAGTTGTGCTCAATAATCAAACAAAATGCCTTGATCATTTTCATGATTTCATACAATCAACACAAACAAAAGATTAAATATAATGAAATCCAGTTAAAACAAAAATTGTGGCCTCCAGCATATATGAACAATGGAAAGCTTCCTCGCATTTGGGGGTAAAAAGGGAACTAAAGTGATAACATAAAAAAAATTAATGTAAAAGAATGAATTGCATGGAATTTGTACGAATGAAAAGTTTCTTAAACATCTTATGCTATAGAAAGCGATAAATGAGTACCTGGCGTGTACCAACTTTAAAAAAATATCATTACCATACATCCGCAAGTTGAAATGGTCAACTTGGAAAATCACCTCAAACTTCCTCAAGATACTCAAGACAAGATTTTGGACAAACACAAAAATAACAAATTAAAACAAACTACTATAAACATTCTAAAAGATCGGGTGAAATTAAATTAAACAAGTTGAAAAGTGAAGATTTGAGAATTTTAAGAACTGGTCCAATTTCAACTTGTTTAACCAATTCACCACACTACCTATACTAATACAATAAAAACAATAAAGAAACTAAAAACAATACAACATGCTTGTTTTATGTCGTAAGCTCGGCGCTTATTATTTACAAACCAACACATTGCTTCGGAAGAGCCAAATGCTTTCACTCCCGCCTTTGCTCTCATCTCTTCGAGCTCTAACCGGAACTACACATCTAACCACACTTTTGACAAACGTGAAGAGAAACAAATATATACACTATATTCACAAGTAAGCAAAATATGTAAAATTCACAAATATGGTAAACATATACAAGTATCAATATAAACAAGTGAAAATAGAAAATATATATGATATCTACAAAACTCAAAAACAAAGAAACTATCTCAATGTGATCCAATAAAAACACCAATCCCCGACAACGGTGCCATTTTATTGGTGCGGTAAAGCGGCAAGCAACAAAAATTTTTGGAAGTATTTATCCGGGAAATTATCGTGTCCATAGAGATTAGTGTTATTGAACTTCTGTTCGACAATTTAAATGTTATTGAGTTTGGATTTAAAATAGGTTTAAATTAAATGCGGGAAATAAAACTTAAGAACAGAAAAAGAATTAATTCTTTGGAGAGTAGAGAACTCTCGGGTTTGCATTTCATCTACCCTATCAAATACATAAACTTACTACCCAGTTGTACGCAACCTAAATCACTCGTCAACATTATCACGTATCTCCACACAGAGGTTATCTCTAACACAAAGTGAGACAACGACTGTATTAGTCACGTCGGCAATCTCTCAGTGCAACACAAACAACACATAAGCATTATGTTTCGATACCAAGTGAATATTAAGCCTAAATCTATCTCTAGAATCTAGAACCTAATAGATGTTCATCCTAAATCCAGATTCAACTCGTCCATCTCTGCAACAACTCAAACCCAAATAAAGAAAGCAATCATCAACATTAATTTGTAAAATGAGTTTTATACAACACCATGAGTAATAAATATACATATAATCAAGGTAAACTTACATACAAACTCACAACAAATGGAAACTACAAAAGGCATAGAGAAGAGGAATCAAAATCTCTCGCGGTGTCAATCACGATCTAAGAATCATCCACCCTCAATCGTCGAGTTGCAACTTCCATTGATGCTTTTCTAAGCTCTTAACTATCAAAAATGAAGGTTTGATGAATTGGGAACAAATACCCCAAAACATCACCTAAAAAAGTGTGTTTTTACCCCTTTAAATGTGTTTCTGCCCAGACTAATTCGTCCGGCAAAGTAACGGTTCGCCCGACGAGTAAAGGCGGAATTTTCTACTACTTCTGGAACTCTGGCTCCCGTCTGGCTTGCCCGACGAGCTCGGGGTGAGAGCTGACAGTAACAGAAAAATTCAGCATCTTGTTTTCTTCATAACTTGCGAACCGTAACTCCGTTTAAGGCCCGGTCGAAAGCGTTGGAAAGCTTATTCAATGCTCTATATAACAATTACTAAATATCAATTCTTGAATACCTACAAAAATGAGATAAAAATAATTAAACTCAATGATATTTACACAAAAATACTAGTATACACTAAATATACACTTTTACAAACAAAGTGGGGTTTTATTCAAAGAATTCAATACAAATAAATCGGTAAGTGCCGCAAAACTACTACTCAAAACATGGCATTTTGGCACTTATTAATCAGCCAAATTATAACTTATTCGTATATAGGTGAGTGAAATGATTCCATCTTTAATCAATTTTCTCACAAAGGAATGTCTAAGTCCTATGTGTCTAGACTTTCCCTTATACACTTACCTGAATGTTCTAGCTAAAGTGGTTTGGCTATCGCAATGTATCAACACCTTTGAAATATTATCTTTTGCCAATGGAACTTCTAACAGAAGGTCGCTCAACCATTCCGCTTCTTAATCAGCAGAAGCAAGAGCCACAAACTCTAATTCCATGGTTGAAAGAGTAATGCATGTTTGTTTCTTGCTCTTCCAAGAAATTGCTCCTCCAGCTAATGTAAATATCCACCCAGTTGTGGATTTATGATCTCCTAAATTGGATATCTAACTTGCATCGGTATATACTTCTAGTATGGAGGGAAACCTGCCATAGTGAAGGCCACAATTTTTGGTCTTTTGTAGATAGCTGAAAATCCTCGTGATTGCCTTCCAATGTTCTTTATTTGGATTACTAGTAAATCTACTCATTTTAATAACTACAAATGATATTTCGGGTGTGGTACATTTCATTAAGTACATAAGACACCCTATTGCACTTGCATACTCCAATTGAGCCACTGCTCTTCCATTGTTCTTTTGAAGTTTGACGACATGATCAAATGGAGTGGTTACTTCCTTAAAGTTTAGGTGTTTGAACTTATCAAGCATTTTTTCAATATAATGTGTTTGACTAAGTTCCTAACCCCTATTATTTCTCTTTACTTTAATCCCCAAATTGTGTCAACTAATCCAAGATCTTTCATCTTGAATGTGGAAGTTAGAAACATTTTTGTCTCTAAAATTCCATCCATGTTGTTGCTAATTATCAACATATCATCAACGTATAGACAAAGGAATATTACAATATTTTTCCGTACCTTTATGCATAAACACTTGTCACAAGAATTGGGAGTAAATCCATTTGAAAGTATGACAGAATCGAATTTTTGATGCCATTGTTTTGGTGCTTGTTTTAGTCCATATAGGGATTTGACAAGCTTACACACCTTTTGTTCACTTCCAGGAAGCACGTAGCCTTCTGGTTGTTCCATGTAGATTTCCTCATCGAGATCTCCATTTAAGAATGTTCTTTTAACGTCCATTTGATGAACTATAAGGTCATTCAATGAGGCTAAGGTGAACAATACTCTAATTGTTATTATTCTTGCTACTGGCGCATATGTGTCAAAGTAATCAACACCCTCTTTTTGTCTAAATCCCTTTGCTACTAATCTTGCCTTATATTTGTTTAATGTACTACCACTATGATACTTCTTTTTAAACACCCACTTGCATCCAGTGGGCCTTGATCCCTTTGGTAAGTCAATAAGTTCCCAAGTATGAGTTGACGTGATTGAATCTATTTCATCTTGGATAGCATCCTTCCAAAAGGAAGAGTCCCTTGAATCCACTGCTTCCTTGTAAGTTTTAGGACCATCTTCTACTTGGATAATAATGAGAATATTTCGAACATAATTCTCACAGTTTCCTTCAACTAGATAAAAATAAATAAGTTGAGAATCAATTTTGTTTGGTCTTAGATCCTTTGTTATCTAGACTATCTTGCTTATCCCATGCTCGAGTTGAGTTTCAATTATCCGAGAAGTACTTTTAGGTTGTATCTCGATACTCCGAGATGAATCTTCCTCACGAGATTCTTTGGTTGCGGGAGACTCAGATTCTTTATCCTTAGTAATAAGGTTTTTAAAGAATTCTACATCTCTGGATTCAACAATTACATTATACTCTAAGTTTAAAAGTCTATATGCTTTACTATTTGGTGCATATCCTATAAAGGAACATTTTATTCCTCGATGACCTAATTTAGTTCTCTTATGATCCATGTTTTTATAGTAGGTCACACACCCTCACACTCTAAAGTAACCGATATTTGGTGTTCTGCCTTTCCATACCTCATATGGGGAAATATCGATTTTCTTCAAAGGAATTATGTTAATTATGTGGCAAGCGGTTAGTAAGGCCTCACCACACAAATTAAATGGCAATTTGGAATGTATTAACATGGCATTCATTATCTCTTGATATGTTCGATTCTTTCTCTCGACTACACCATTTTGTTGTGGTGTGCAAGGTACGGAGCATTCATGTATAATGCCATGTTCTTCACAAAATGTATCAAATTCTGTAGAAAAGTATTCACCATCCTTATCACTTCTAAGGACTTTGATACTTTTATTTAATTGATTTTCTACTTCTGCTTTGTAAAGTTTAAAAGCATTAAAGGCATCATCTTTATGCCTTAAAAGATATACATATGTGTACCTAGAAGAATTATCAATGAATGTAATGAAATTTCTATTTCCCCCACGGGTTAACATGCCATTAAACTCACACAAATCTGAATGCACAAGATCAAGGAGATTTGTATTTCTTTGAACACTTTTGAAAGGTTTCTTAATCATCTCTGATTTAATGCATAAATTCACATTTTTCAAAATCATTTATATTGCATAAAATCAAACAAGATTTAATTAGTCTCTTTATAGAACTAATACCGGTATGTGCTAATCTATTATGCCATAAAGAAATAGACTCAAGCATGTAAGCAGAATTAGAAATTTCATTAATATTATTGTCGGTAGTACAAAGCTTAATCATTCCCTCAGCGGAATATCCTTTTCCTATAAATACACCATTACATGTCAATATAAGTTTGCCCTATTCATATACAAATTTAATTCCCGGTTTACCCAACAAATCCCCACTAATAAGATTCCTAGTCATGTCGGGGACCTGAAGCACATTGACAAAAGTGACTTTCTTTCCGGAAGTGAAGTTGAGTTCGATGGATCTGGTTCCAACAACTTTAGATTGTACGTCATTTCCCATTCGTACTTCTTGTCCATCAATTGCCTCTGAATAGGTTTTGAAAGCAGCCTTTTCATAACAGACATGTATAGTAACGCATGTGTCATACCACCATCCTTGCACTTTTCCTTTGATTTCCATTACTTCGCTCACCGTAGAGATTATGTCATCACTTGCATGAACTGCATTGACCTCATTTTTTGACTTGTTGTGCCTGAAATCTCGAGCATAGTGTCTGGGTTTTCCATATACAAAATAGCCATTTTCAGACCGTCAGAATTTTTGAATTTTTTATGTTCCTTTTTAGGTCCAAGATGACTCTTCATGCCATCATGTTTCTTTTTTCGTTTGGCAGTCACAACATTGTCTTTGGAAAGACTTGCAGATTTTGATTTCTCCATTTCCTTCGATTCCTCCTCGATTTGAAGATGTTTCTGGATTTTCTCTAAGGAGACGTCCTTAGAACTGTGCAACAATTTCTTTCTATAACCTTTCCATGAAGGTGGTAATTTTGCAATAATTGCACCAACTTGAAAGGTCTCAGGAATGTCTATTTTCATAGCCTTTATTTTATTCACGAGAACCTGTAACTCGTGCACTTGGGGAAGAATGGGCTTGGAATATATGAATTTAAAATCAAAGTATTTAGAAATTAAAAACTTCTTCGTACCTTCCTCTTCGGCCTTGAATTTAAAGTTGAGTGCTTTCCAAATTTATGTTGCAGACTGAGTATCAGTATAGAGGTCGTAGAGACGATTAGATAGTGTATTCAAGATATGTCCACTGTATAATAATTCATCCTCTTTACGTTTCTTTCGCTCCTTCTTGAGTTAATTAGAGTCATCCTCAGTTGGTTCAGGAATTGGTGGTAAGTCAGGATCTAAGACATAGTGAACTTTTAGAGCGGTCAGTAGGAATGTCATCTTATCTTACCATCAGGTGTAGTTGGTTCCATCAAAGTGATCCAACTTAACAAGGTCCTGGTTCATAACTTTGATGCTTGAAACTGCAGCGTAGGAAGCCATTTAAATACTTTTATGACTGTTAGAAATATTGTTGATGTCAAACAGATCCAGGACTGAATCATGAATGATGTCACTTTTCTTAAAAGTATTTCAAGCATTCTCTTGTATGTCTTAGAGTCGGAACACAGGAATACCTAGGATAATTCAACCTTTATCGAATTTGCGCAAGACCAACGAAAACTCGATTATGTAGCGAAAAGTGTTTGGAATTTTTTAGAAAAGGATACTCATTTTTTGTGATGTGATTTCTGAATTCCAAATGAGGTATTTATAGCCCATGCATGTGTTGTTTCATAAGGTTGCGTCCCTTGATGAAACAACACTTTTTAACCTAAAGTTGTCATGTTTCCAACCATTGCCTATGTTCATTCTGTAGCAATCCTTCACTAAATGTTAATTCTTTTCGAATTCAAAAATCAAGTGCCGCCTACAAGTCGCCACTAGCGCCTCTTCGCCCACGCCCTCGGACCCGGAGCCAGTGTCACTGACACCGATGATGGGTTGTATGGAGGAGACAAATGACATAATGTTTGGGACCACCACACTTGTCCATGTGGCACTTTATCCTCTTTTTTCCTTTTGTTGAGTTAATTCTCATAACTCTTTATAAAGGCTTTTAAAGTGAGTGAAATTTTCTATGTGGGACTCTTTCCCAATCATTTATTTACATTTACTCACTTCCACTTATTCTTATAATTTTGGAACATACCCATGGAAATTTAATGATTATAAATTACAAAATTTTCTTCATTTGAAATAATATCATCTTCCTCATTCAAAACACCATAATCTTCCTCATTTTTTCATCTTCTTTTCACAAGTTTTTAATTTCTCTATCTATCTCCCATGTTCTAGGTTATGTTTATTTATGTATATACGTTCATATATTTTTAATTTATATTCAGGTTAAATAATCTAGTTTGTGTATCTAAGTTCATGTAATTTTTTATATCTAAATTCATGTTGCAATACTGTAAAAATAATTAAAATATTATTTTATTATTAAACAATTTTTTATTTGGGTTTTAAATGATTTTATTATATTTATTATTATTATTATATTAGTAATATTACTATTTAGGATTAATTTATAATTTTGAAAGGAGAGAGAGAGAGAGAGAGAGAGAGAGAGAGAGAGAGAGAGCACTACTACAAAAACACATTTAACCTCGGACGTAAAATGCATTTAACCTCGTCTACAAAAGCGAGGTAACGAAGGGCGTCATGAAAAGCTGCCACTTACCCATCGGTTATTTAAAAACCGAGGGGGTAAAGTTATCTGCACATGGGTTCGAATCCCAACATCTGTATTTTTATTATTTTTAAACTGGATGGGGCGCTCAATATTAAATCTCAGTTTTGTGTAAAATTTATGTAATAGCGCAATATTTTTACCTCAGTTATAAGTAAAAATCGAAGGAATAACATTATATATATTTTTTATACTTTCATTTGTACCTGTATTAAAGTACCATATTACAGAATATAAAATCATATTTTGCAGATTTCTAAAACAGAAACATTATACATTTTTCCAATTTCTCAAACACAAATAGTGAACCACAAATATTCATTGTTTACACCAAATGCAAAGCCAAAATGACGCACACCTTATAATTTAACAACAAAAATAAAACAATTGATTAACAAACAAAAGCAATGACCAAAATGGAAAGTCTTGTAGTCTGTCCAAAATTTGTATGCTAAGATTTATCTTTGGTCGTTAAACACCTATAATTTGAACAACATTTGAAACTAATAAGGATAATCAACAACAACATTAAATCTTTAGTAAAAGGAATAAAAATGAGTAAAATAAATAATTATCAATTACTAAGTGATATAAAACATTTACTTACTAGTTTTCTCATATCCCCTTTTTATGATCATGATGAATAACATGTACATCATCTGAATCATTTTCTTCATATGAATGACGTACATGTGTTATGAAACAAAAGGGATCATAGTTAAAATCTTGATTTTCATTAGTACTATTAGGAATATATTTTTCCTGAAGAACAATTAATCATCTAATGTTAGAAGGATTAGGACATAAAAAACTTGTTTTGCTTGAGTTGGCATGATGAATGGTTCCTTCTTATAAGTTTCCTTTCGAAGATCAACCTGTGTGAATCTTAATCCATTGGTTTTTACACCAGTGTTACTTTCAATCCACTTGCACTTAAATAAAGGCACTTTAAAAGCAACATAATCAATCTCCAAAATCTTCTAAATGACCCTAAAGTACGCTCTAGATGCTAATACATGATTATTATCTTTGGAACTATACAAGTACATGGATTCAGCTTCAACCATAACCCCCTATATTCATGGTACTACGATCATCCTTTGATTTCGTATAGAATGAAAATTTAGTAATGTCGTAGGCACTCCAAGTAATTACATTATACTTAGGCATTTGTGGCAACCTTTTAATTGTCTCTGATGCATTACTCTCTTTATAAACACTTTAATTAAATCAACTTATGAAAGTTTTTTTAGGCTCTATCAATAACCATCTTTCATTCATCTAGGGAAAATTTTCCTTTATAAGACTTTTGTGAGCGGTTAAGTAAGGTTGAACTTCATCCATGTTATTCAATATATACAAAATGTGCTTCAAGAACTACATCTCGACCAAAAGTATTAACATTTAAACCTTGAGTATCTCTACCATTATGACGAGACTCGGGATTGCTATAGAATTCTCTTTTGACAAATAGTTTGTACAAAACTCAATAGCTTCTTCTCTGATGTACCGTTCAATGATTGAAGCCTTCGCACTGTGATGATTCTTTGTATACTCTTTAATGATCTTCATGTATCGCTCTACCAGATATATCCACCATAAATAAACTTGACCAAAAATTCTAATCTCCCTTACTAGATGAAAAACTAAGTGAAGCATAATGTCAAAGAATGATTAAGGGATAAACATCTCTAATTGACAAAAGATAATTGCAGTCTCGTGTTCTAACTCGTATAAATTTCCATGATCAATGACTTTACTACATATAACATTGAAGAATAAGCCCAATCTGGTTATAGTTACCTTTACATTCCTTGGTAAAATGCCAGGGATAGACACTGGTAGAAATTGTTGCATCAAGACATGACAATCAAGAGATTTTAAGCCAACTAATTTGTGATTGTTCTCTGAAACAAGTTTCTTCACATTTGATGAGTACCATTGGGGAACCTCGATCCTCTGCAAACAATCGCAAAAACTTTTTTTTTAGACTGAGTGTGACAAGCTGGGAGAAATATGTTTTATTTCCTATTTCTTTTAGGGCTAACTCTTGTCGTATACTCATCACCGCCATATCTTCACGGGATTTCTTAGTATCTTTTTTCATTCCTTTAATGTTGAGAAGTGTTCCAATCAAGCTATCACATACATTTTTCTCCACATGCATCACATCAAGGAAATGTCTTACATAAAGACTAGACCAACATGGACGATTAAAGAATATCGACCTCTTTTTCCAAATATTTTTCTCCACAAGACCTTTTTGTTTCTTTCCAAAGACAACATTGATATGTTTTTGTCTTTTATAAACTTCCTTCCGGATTAAAGGCTTTGGAGCCATATCAAACTCTTGATCTCCATTAAAAGTTTTCCGTAATCTACGACATGGATAATTAGGTCTCAAAATTTTTTGATGCCTAAGATAAGCAGTCTTTTTTTCGTTTTGTAATTGGTGGTGGCATGTACCAACTTCACATATAGGACACGCTTTATGTCCCTTGACACTGTACTCAGACAAATTACCGTATGCATGAAAGTCATTGATTATGCAAAATAACATGGAACACAACTTAAAGTTATCACTTGTATACACATCATTAACATCAATGTCTTCCTCGCACAAAAGTCTTAAATCTTCAATCAATTACGTTAAGTAAACATCTATATCATTCCATGATTGTCTTGGACACAAAATCATCATTGATAACATCATATATTTGCGCTTCATGCACAACCATGGAGATATGTTGTAAATTATGAGACGAACACACCATGACATATGGTTAATACTCAAATTACCAAAAGGGTTCATTCCGTTAATGGCAAGTCCAAACCTAAGCTTCATTGGTTCAAAGGCAAAATATAGAAATAAGGAATCAATTTTCTTTCATTGCAATGAATCACCTACATGGAAAATTTTTCCATCACCACTCTTTCATCTGTATGCCATCTAGTATTCTTTGAGTCATTTACATTAGCAAACAACCTCTTGAACCTTTGAATTATCAGTAGGTACCTGTAGCGGTAAAATCTGTGAGTATAAGCTATTAATTAACTCAACTCAAAAATAAGCAAGAGTCGCCACCGCACTTTTATTTTTATCCATAAAGGAAAGGAAAAAAGAGCGAACAAAACCTAAAGAGATAAGGGTAAGGGGGTTGGTTATGTAAAGGGAAGGTTTTACGCACCCAATACATCTATAGTACTCTATAGGAGCCCTTTGATGTATTCACTGCTTTTGGTCTGAAAATGGTTTGCTTGTAAAGAGATTGAGGAGATGAGAGGAGAAATATTTTTTTAAGATTTTTGTGTTTGGAGAGACTTATCGTCTCATGCCTACGTACCCACGATGTGCAATGTAGGATCAAAACCTCGTAGTTCGTGGTACAAAGAACAAAAATTGTTGGTTGTGGTTTATTTTATCTTGGAAAAAGACAACCTGTCATTCTCAAGAGAGAATACTCAACTAATTACCCAAAGGTATGGGAAAGTGGCATTTGCATCACATTAAGATGGAGGATTTGCTTGGATTAACATCAACAAGACTAATCTCTTCAACATCTAAGTGGAAAACGACCATACTTTCAACAAAATACCATGGTTAGGAGTTTTACATCTCATAAAAAAAAATGACTCATGTCTAATTCTTTATGAAAAGTTTAAAAGAAAAAAGGTGCATAAAAAGCACAAAAAATTTGGATGAGTTTTGTATTTTTTATGTTTTTATGAACTGGTCAAAGCATGATTAACATTGATTAACATTTATTTATGAAGACAAAGTTTGAAAAAAAGTCACTTGACAAAAGTCAAGGTTTTATTATGAAAGCGATTTTAAGTTGAAATCAAGAAGGTTTTGAAAAAGAGAGAAGATTTTGAAAATTTAAGAATGGGGAGGAGAAGAAGTGACTATCCTAGTGCATGAAATAAAAGCTAGGGAAAAGAAGGATCTAACCAAAATGAAACCACTTCAAAGCAATATTAAAAGAATTCCATCCTTAAGCAAATTGGCCAAATAAAGGCAAGTCTTCAATCAACACTCCAAGCAAAGGGATAGGAAGTCCTAATTCTAGGTCCATAAATCCAATATCACTTCAAAAGAGGCCCATAAAGAGATCACTCCAAAGCATAGGATAGTAACCAAAAGTCCAAATGGAGAGAATTAAGTTTTTTATGGTTTAATCCTTCATTAATGTTTTAGAAGTCCAAATGGACAAAGTAAAAATCAAGCACAAAATAATAGCAATAATAAAGAAATATAAACATGAATATGGGATGATAATATGAGACATAAAAATAAAAGAGATAAGGGAGCAAGAAGTAATCACAATATAATATGTAACATTAATATATACCCAATAATGGTATGGTGAACTTAATCATCCACAACCAAGAAAAAGTGGCCAAAAGAACAAAAAGATAATCGATTCCGCTTCGTGTCTTGCACTACGGCGATTAACCAATGCGATTAGGCCAAATTTAATGAAAACTTGAAAGAAGATCGGGAGACCCGAAGCAACTACGCATCAAGCTTCAAAGTTTATGGAACTAACGCAAACAATCAATCAACCTTGGGATTACGCGACTAATCAAAGTCCGGTCCACGAAAGTACAAGTATCGAATTGGATTTATTCCGAATAGGGGCGAATTTTGGTCTATGTTAAGCACACGCCGAGTAATTTGTTCGAGCAATTACCCTACGAATGAGGCCGGCCATGAGATATATGTGTTAATGCACGCGAGATAAACGATATAGAGATCGTTATCCTAAAGCAATGCCACACGAAAAGAAAAAGTGGTAATGATCTCGTCTCGATCGAAATTCAACAAAAGAAATTTCACGATCACTTCGACTTTCATCGATCAAAAAGAAAATAGATGAAGAAAAGTGGATCTAAAAAATTATGATCCACACAACCAATCAAAAAAAGAAAATGAAAATCAAGAATAATAAAAAACAAGACTAGTTATAATGATTTTTTTTAAGAGTTTAGAAACAAAATAAGAAAAAAAGGTATATCCAAATTTAACTAAAACAAATATTAAAAGGAAGAATTAGAAATAAATAAAAAAAAAATTAAAGCAAATAAGAGAAATGAAATAAAAGAGGAAAGGAGGGAGGTGCGAAATTGGTATGGTGGTGGTAGTGTAGCATTTCGCATGGGCTAGGCCCACACATTTTCATTGAAATTTTTTAACAAAAAAAAAAAAGGAAAACAAGAGTGGAAATAAAGATAGTAAAAAAAAAAAACAAAATAGAAAACAAGAGCTATCTTCTTCTTCATCTTCCAACGCAGACATTATTCACCACCATAGCCAACACCTCAAAACTCCACCAAATCGGAAGCGGCGGGACACAAAATTAGCACGGTTATGACCGGAAATGAATGCTCTACGCAATGGTGTCAACAACTTCAAGAACGGTTACCGACGGATACAACTCGAAAAATCTGAAATCTCTTCCAAACTACCTTCAAATCGAGGTAAACGATGCACTTGAACTTCTTTTCTTCTTCTTCTGAACACGAATCGCTTTTGTCCTTCTTCTGGAACTATTGTTGATTCTCGTTGAGGTTTGTGTTTGTTGGTGGATTCGGAATTTGGAGGTGAAGTTTTGAGAGCTGAGAATGAAAATGAAGAAGGTGATTTGAAGCTTCGGGTAATGAATTTGGCAGAGGTTTGAGAGGCTCAAAAGCTTTGGAAATGAATGGATGAAAGGCTCTATTTATAGATGGAATTGGGTGAATTTGTGAAATGAAATTCGTTGCCGTTTTGCTATTTTTCCTTGCGTTTCAATTGGTTTTGGGCCGGGTGAGTTTTGCTGCGTTTTATTCACGGCTTGTATGCGTACCGTTTTTGGTTTATGAAGTGTGCGTTTTGGAATGGATGCAGTGCGCGTAGGAGCTGGGATGTGCGTGAGAATTGGGCCGGCTTGGTTTGATGGCGCAGTAGCTTAATTTTTGTCGTTCTGCATTTTTTCACTTTCTAAAACAAAATAATGATAAACAAATGTCTTGCAAATAATAAAATGTGCCGGCTTGGAAATTATTGGCTTATAAAATAGCATGAAGGCTTATTTGCACGGCTGACTTGTGTATGTGTGGAAATAGCTCATGTGGAAAGTTTTGAATTTGGGTGAAGCTCATGGTGTGTTGGTGGTTTGGTGGCTTTATGACCTGGATATATTTTATTCCACTTTCTAATGAGTTTATGGTGTAATGAATTGGAAAATGCATTTTGACTTTTATGGATGAATTGTAGTAACAACTTGGTCATGAAAGGTGGGCCGTAGGAACTTTGATGAGCTACATTTTTTTTAAGTCATTTTTTCTATTATTTCAAAAATGAGTTTTGTATAGTTTTTTTTTTAGTAGCATGGGCCTAGAATTGATATGGATAAACAATGAAAATGGATAGGTAATTGGAAATATGGATAGAAATTGGATAGGTAAAAATGGAAAAAAGATAATGGTTGAAATGTGGATAATTGGTTTAGAAAAAATGGATATGGATAAAAAAAATGGTTTAGAAATTTAAAAAGAAATGGTTTATGAAGTGGATATTAAAAGGTGGATAATGGATAAAAAGGATAAGGAATATGGTTTAGTAGATGGATAACCAAAATGGAAATGGATATGGATCATGGATGACTAATCTTTATTTTTAGCCCAAAACCAATCACAAGCCTCTGATAAAATTTGCCACACAGCTACCACTGAACAAAATGCAACTGAAACAACGACCATTTGAATATGTCATCCTCTGTATTTCTGATCAAATGAATCCTGAATCACTTGGAATTTGATCGAATCAATCTCTAGGAAAATAAATCCACAGATGAACCAAATTTGGACTGGTGAACTCAGATGAACCTGATGAATATCACCACACAACAACTTGACAGTCACTGCTTGAAACATAAACCGCGGCCACAAATAACTCGCACTTAAAGCAATTACTTGATAGTTTGACCCAGATGAGGTCAAGCATCCCTCTGAACTCAACCATAACTGAATAGCCACACAATCTCCAAGACATGCCTTTACCATCAACCTTCTTGCAAAACCCTAACCACACAGAGAAGAGGAAACAAGCAAAAATTGTAAAATATTTTTGGTATTTTGGTTAGAGGTTAGTAAATATAAACAAACAAAAATGCAAATGATATGTGGGATCTTAGGGGTAAAAATTAGGGTATTACAGCTGCCCCTATTTAAGTTTCTTCTATCCGGAGATAAGAAGATTGACATCTTTGTCTCGACGAGATAGAAGAGACTTAAATATAACAATAAACCCAATTTTTGGCCCTAAGAGACCACAAAATGATATGATTATGCAAATGATATGCAGACACAAGACCACTGTGGGGAGAATATGCCACAGGAGATCAACAAAAAGAAGAACGGGAGAAAGAAACTCCACCGGGGAAACACATCACATGAGACCACCAACTAGCCGGGGAACATACCGCACAACTACTGGGAATCAGCTAAGGAAAAGATTCAAACTGGGGATAACCGTTTATGGAAATAAACCATAACACAACAAGGATATAACTCAACAGGGAAGACTTAGCACAAAAAGGCTCCACTGGAGAAAATCAATACCTCAACAATAAACTGTCTCGTCTAACCGAAGAGACTAACCATTCATCGGAGTCACAAAATCTCAACAACGAACTGTCCCATCAAACCGAAGAGACTTACCATTCATCGGAGTAAACAAAATCTCAACAACGAACTGTCTCATCAAACCGAAGAGACTTACGATTCATTGGAGTCACAAATCTCCACAACGAACTGTCCCATCAAACCGAAGAGACTTACCATTCATTGGAGTCACAAAATCTCAACAACGAACTGTCTCATCAAACCGAAGAGACTTACCATTCATTGGAGTCACAAAATCTCAACAACGAACTGTCCCATCAAACCGAAGAGACTTACCATTCATTGGAGTCACAAAATCTCAACAACGAACTGTCCCATCAAACCGAAGAGACTTACCATTCATTGGAGTCACAAAATCTCAACAACGAACTGTCCCGTAAAACCGAATAGACTTACCATTCATTGGAGTCACAAAATCTCAACAACGAACTGTCCCGTCAAACCGAAGAGACTTACCATTCATTGGAGTCACAAAAGCTAATGACTGCATCGCCTCAGGCTTCTCAAATAAAGGAATGCCACGAAACAGTATTGAACCTTCCAAAAGGGGAATCATATGCAGATTTCAGCTGAAAGGCGCAGAATCCTCAAAGGTGCAAAATAAATGCACTCTTAATCTAGGTTTCACAGCCTAGAGATCCACACAAAAATTGCGGGGGACCAAAGTTCAATCCAGGAACAAGCTGGAGAGAAATGGTCAAACAAAACTCATCCCGAGGAGGAAATATCTCAACTGGGGACTAATTTCATCCAGATAATGAACTGGAGAGGAAACTGAATCAAAATCTTCCACGAGAAATAAACTCAGTGGGGAATTAACAAAGATAGGCATTTTTCTGCTTACGGGTCGACGCTCTAAATGGAGAGAGGACACACACGCTCTGCGGGGATAACGGCACCAAAGAGCAAAGAAGCACTAACAGAAATGCAAAAATGCAAAATGCAACAACAATATGCTATGCACAACAAAATGAATACGCATGCAATGCTTATGAGTATGAATATGCTGACAAAACAGACATAAAGGATAAACAGAGGGTGGAATAAACACCACAACACCACTGAATACTCGACTAATCTCAACAAGATGGAGATATCATTAGCAACTCTGCTAGGCATTTAGCTGAAGAAATCCTGCAAGAGATAAACAAAAGACATCAAAGGAAAATAAATCCTACTACAAGGCTCAAATCTTGCTGGAGAAAAGAAGATACTCCTTGGGGAAAGACCCAAATATCAATCTTCTAACATAGATGATCCACAAAGAGGATAACAACATAAACTCTGCTTTGAGGATGGTAGGAACACTGTCGGGGAATCATAAAACCCAAATCTTTCTGAATCTTCCTGGGGATCATAAAAATTCACCGAAACTTTCATTTCAAAAGGATGAAGAGATCTGCTGCTGAGGAATAATGAATCCACTGGGGATTGTAGACATATAAACATCTACACAAAATCCACGGGGAATACAAAGCAGCTCTGCTGGAGATACGAGAACACTCTCAGAGGATTAACCAATTCTGAGCAAATCATCCTGGACTTGCTGAGAAAATAGCAACAAGTCAAGCTGTGGGGGATTTTAGATTAATACTCATCAAAAATGAGAGAAAACCCAACAAGTGACTAAAAGAGATCTCATCAGCGACTTCACTAGGGAATAGCCGCATTAGTGATGCACAAACTTCACTAGGAGGATAAATCTCTGGAAAAACAATCCGGAGAGAAGTACATCTTGGACTTGCCAGGGAAATGAGAAGTTAACCTCCCTGCTTTATGATTGGAGAGTAAACAAAACAGTAATGCTTTGTCTCCGCTGGGGAATCAGCAAGGATAAATCATCCTGGTGAGAAATACAACCACAGATAAGAATCCAACAAACAACCACCAAGTCCATGCTTCTTAAAGGAAAAAAACATGGCTCTCTGTTTTGGGATATCCCAAGCAACAAAAATACGTCTGGAGGATGAGACTCTGAGTGAAGATTCCTCATATGATTTCTACTAGGGACAGCAAAAATGAATCTCTGCGTGGGGACTACCATTAAGGAGAATGGGCTTCAAAACTACTCAACTGCCTGACCATAACATAATCAGCTGGAGAAGATTCGAATCAAGACCTAGCTGGGGGAGAAACCAAACAGCATTGGACCACATGAATTCAACACATCACAAAAAACCTATCACCTTGTCAACAACTGATCACATTCATTGGAACAAGTTCTGCTGAGGAAACATCAACAAACTCTACTGGGGATCTGTCAATAAATTCTGCCAAAGGAGCGAGAGCGAACCCTGCTGAGGAAAACATTGATCCTACCATTCTTGGAATAACCGTTGACATTCCTTTTTATATTCATAAACCAAAGGAAAATGTTTTTATAATTTTCAAAAAATTTAAATCAATTATTCACATTTTGTTTCAAAAATCATCATAAAAAATAAATGAAATTTTGCAAACAGAAACAAAATAAGAATTGCAAACAAAGGGACACATGCCCAAATTTTATTAATAGAATGGAAGTCCGCAAATGGCGTAATTCCATGGATCATTACAAAGTTTGAAAAATGGTAAATACATGGAAAGGGTTACATTGAAATACAATGACCACTATTCTCCCTGACAACTTTGAATTCCATTGTGGCGAAAACTTCAGTTGAGGATGCTTGAAGCAGAATCCTTGATAGACAATGTTGCTTTCAAATGATCAAGACTGGCCAGATGCAGTTACTTGCCAAAATCCCTAACTTTTGCCTAGATTGCCCTTTCGAGTTTTCAATCTACCGGGATGATTATTTCTGTTTTTTGTCTCTAATTTTTGCCTGGACCGCCCTTTCGGGTTTTCAGCCCACCGAGACGCTCATTTTTGCCTAAGCCGCCCTTTCGGGTTTTCAACTTAGCGAGCTGTTCTTTTATTTTTAGGCGAAGTATTTCTTGACTGCATCGGCATTCACAGGACGAGTGAACTCTTCACCATCCATAGTTGTAAGAAGCAATGCACCGCCAGAGAAGGCTCTCTTAACAACATATGGGCCTTCATAATTAGGAGTCCACTTGCCCCTAGAATCATTGGTAGAAGTCGAGATCCTTTTGAGCACAAGGTCACCTTCTCTGAACACACGAGGTCGAACCTTCTTATCAAAAGCCTTCTTCATTCTCTGTTGATACAATTGGCCATGACACAAGGCCGTCATTCTTTTCTCTTCAATCAAATTCAATTGATCATATCTGCTTTGACACCATTCAGCCTCAGACAAATCAGCTTCCATCAAAACTCTCACAGAAGGGATTTCAACTTCTACCGGGAGCACTGCTTCCATACCATAAACAAGAGAGAAAGGGGTTGCCCCTGTTGAAGTGCGGACAGATGTACGATACCCATGCAGGGCAAAAGGGAGCATCTCATGCCAATCCTTGTAAGTAACAACCATCTTCTGAACAATCTTCTTAATATTCTTATTAGCAGCTTCAACAGCCCCATTCAACTTAGGTCTGTAAGGAGAAGAATTATGATGCTCAATCTTAAACTCATCGCATAATTCCTTCATCATCTTATTATTCAGGTTCGACCCATTATCAGTGATAATCTTGCTCGGAACACCATACCGACAGATGATTTGGTTCTTGATAAACCGGACCACTACTTGCTTGGTCACATTGGCATATGATGCCGCTTCAACCCACTTGGTAAAGTAGTCAATAGCCACCAATATGAAACGGTGTCCGTTCGACGCTTTAGGCTCAATCATTCTAATCATATCAATGCCCCACATGGAGAAAGGCCATGGAGAAGAGATAACATTGAGAGGAGTCGGAGGCACATGAATTTTGTCAGCATAAACCTGGCACTTATGGCACTTCTTCACAAACTTGCAACAGTCAGATTCCATTGTCAGCCAATAGTAACCTGCCCTTAACATTTTCTTAGCCATTGCATGCCTATTGGCATGAGTACCAAAAGATCCTTCATGAATTTCTTTCATCAACATGTCTGCTTCGTGTCTATCCACGCATCTGAGCAAGACCATGTCATAATTTCTTTTATACAGCACATCATCGTTCAAGAAGAAACTACCAGCCAATCTTCTCAAAGTCTTCTTATCCTTCTTGGATGCCCCAAGCGGGTACTCTTGATTTTGAAGAAAGCACTTAATATCATAATACCATGGTTTATCATCAACAACCTCTTCAACCGCAAACACATGAGCCGGTCTGTCAAGACGCATAACATCGATTTTGGGCACATCATTCCACCGACTCACCACAATCATGGAGTATATAGTGGCTAAAGCATCTGCCATTCGATTTGCTGCTCTGGGTATATGGTGAAACTCAACCTTATTGAAGAAAGTTAACAACCTTCTTGCATAATCTCGTTAAGGAATCAAATCAGGTTGACGTGTCTCCCATTCTCCTTTAATCTGATTAATCACTAGGGCTGAGTCTCAGTATACATCGAGAATCTTGATTCTCAAATCGATAGCTTCTTCCAAGCCCATAATACATGCTTCATTCTCAGCCGCATTATTTGTGCAAGTGAACGTCAACCTTGCAGTGAAAGGAATGTGAGAACCACGAGGAGTAACAATTATTGCCCCAACACCACTGCCATATTCATTAACAGCTCCATCAAAAATCAAACCCCAACGGGATCCAGGCTCAGGCCCTTCACCAGGTAATGGTTCTTCACAATCTTTAACCTTTAAGTACATCACATCCTCATCAGGAAAATCAAACATGATAGGTTGGTAATCATCAATTGGCTGGTGTGCCAAATGGTCAGCCAAAACACTTCCTTTTATCGCTTTTTGAGTTCGGTACTCGATATCATATTCTGACAACAACATTTGCCAACGAGCGATCCTCCCAGTTAAAGCAGGCTTTTCAAAAACATACTTGATTGGATCCATTTTGGATATCAACCAAGTCGTATGATTCAACATATACTGGCGGAGGCGCTTGGCAGCCCAAGCCAAAGCACAACATGTCTTTTCAAGCATTGAGTACCGAGACTCACAATCGGTGAACTTCTTGCTCAAATAATAAATGGCAAACTCTCTTCGACCAGATTCATCTTGTTGACCCAGAACACAGCCCATAGACTCTTCCAGCACAGTCAAATACATGATCAACGGTCTTCCTTCCACGGGAGGAGACAAAATCGGAGGTTCAAGCAGATACTCTTTAATTCTTTCAAAAGCTTTCTGACAATCCTCTGTCCAGACACAACCCTGATCTTTGCGAAGAAGCTTGAAAATCGGCGCACAGGTGGCAGTCATGTTGGATATAAATCGGGAGATATAGTTCAAACGTCCCAAGAATCCTCTTACTTGTTTCTCTGTTTTGGGCGCAGGCATTTCCTGAATGGCTTTAACTTTACCAGGATCGACTTCAATGCCTTTTTGGCTGACAATAAAGCCCAACAATTTTCCAGAACGGACACCAAAAGTGCATTTATTTGGATTCAAACGGAGCTTAAACTTTCTCAGACGTTGAAACAGCTTCAATAAGTATTCAATATGATCTTCTTCAGTCTTCGACTTACAAATCATATCATCCACGTAGACCTCAATTTCTTTATGCATCATATCATGGAACAAAGTGGTCATAGCTCTCTGGTACGTTGCACCAGCATTTTTCAAACCGAAGGGCATCACTCTGTAACAGAATGTTCCCCAGGGTGTAATGAATGTTGTTTTTTCCATGTCCTCGGGTGCCATCTTTATTTGATTATAACCAGAAAATCCATCCATAAAAGAAAAGATACTGAATTTAGCAGTATTATCTACCAACATATCAATGTGTGGCAATGGAAAATCATCTTTTGGACTCGCTTTATTCAAATCTCTATAGTCAAGCACATCCGGACTTTTCCGTCTTTCTTTGGAACAGGCACAATATTGGCCACCCATTGAGGATACTCAGAAGTTACAAGAAAACCAGCATCAATATGCTTTTGAACCTCCTCTTTGATCTTCATAGCCATGTTGGGGTGAGTTCTTCTCAATTTCTGCTTCACAGGTGGACATTCAGGCTTCAATGGCAATCTATGCTCCACAATATCGGTATCAAGACCAGGCATGTCCTGATAAGACCAAGCAAACACATCAACATATTCTCTAAGAAGCTCCACAATCTTCCTCTTAACATCTGACTGAAGCAGTGCCCCAATCTTGACTTCTTTTACATCATCATCTGAACCCAAATTAACTAATTCTAACGGCTCTTCATGAGGCTGAATGGCCTTTTCCTCGTGCTCAAGCAACCGAGAAATTTCATCTGGAATCTCCTCAATACCCTCTTCTTCAGCTCCAAATACAGGGAATTCAAAGTTGGGAGGGGGCATAGGGTCATTCTTTTCAATGGGTTTAACAATCAATCTGCACAATGATTTATGTTTGATTTTAGAATATGAAAAGTGCAAGTATCATGCAGATAAAGATGATTATCACATTATTATTTTTGGGTTTTTTATGTTACCATTTTTCAGAAATAAAGCAAAAAGGGAAAACATAATATGGATAAACAAAATAACATTTCATTGATGATGATAAAATTTGAAACAAAGCCCTCACAAATTCACTTTCACCTTGGGCAGAGTGAAAGGATTTTTTGAAAGAAACAAAAACAAATTACTTAGAAACATGAACAATAGTAGGAACGTCAACAGCTGTCCAATTCTGGCAGATCTGTCCATGTGTCACAAAATTGGGAAGCTCTTCCTCTTCATCATCTTCAATGATGTCAGCAGTAGAGTGATCCTTGTGGATGAATCCGACACTGTGAAAGGTCTCATTAATACGCTTCAAATCCCTTCTGACTATACCAGGCGTAAATCCTAAACCAGTTTTTCCCAGGTTATCAACCACATCAATGACTCGGCCCCAACCGTCAGACCGACCAGTTTCTAACACGTGCAAAGCATCCTTCAAAGAAGACATGGGTAACTCATTCTTCTTAACAGCTTTATCATCAACAGAAAGAGCTTGGAACGGAGTTCCAACAGTTTCATCAGCATCAACATATGAAAAGGATGAAAGGTGGCTAACCAGCATTGCTTGCTCACCTCCAACAATTACCAGCTTATCATTCTTAACAAATTTCAACTTCTGATGAAGAGTCGAAGTCACTGCCCCAGCCTCATGAATCCAGGGTCGGCCAAGCAGACAACTATAAGCAGGACGGATATCCATTACTTGAAAAGTAATCTGGAAGAAACACGGTCCTATTTTGATCGGAAGATCAACCTCTCCAATCACAGTCTTTCGAGATCCATCAAAAGCTTTAACAATAACTCCACTATACCTCATGGGAGGACCTTGGTAAGAAAGCTTTGATAAAGTAGATTTTGGCAACACATTCAATGAAGATCCAGTATCAACCAACACATTGGAAAGCGCATCTTCTTGACAATTCATGGAGATATGTAAAGCCAAATTGTGATTTCTCCCCTCCTCGGGTAACTCTTCATCACAGAAACTCAAATTATTACATGCGGTGAGGTTGGCAACAATGCCATCAAACTGGTTAACAGTCACATCATGCTCAACATATGCTTGTTCCAAAACCTTCTGCAAAGATTTCCTATGAGCTTCAGAATTCATCAGTAAAGACAACACTGAAACCTTGGACGGGGTGTGCAAGAGTTGATCCACAACACTGTAATCACTCTTCTTGATCAATTTCAATACTTCATCCTCAAAAACCTTCGAACCACTGGACTGACCAGAAACATCAACACGACTCTCTTCTTGAGTTCGTTTGCCAGCAATAACATTCTCCACAATCTTTGGACACTCAGGAGCAAAAACTCGACCACTCCGGGTCACCCTACTCACATCAGCGATGCTCACCACAGAAGACAAAGAAGGAATGGGCACTTCCTTACCATCTTCTACCATGGTAGCATTGTACTTATACGGAATAGCTTTGTCAGATTCATAGGGTACTGGTCCGGGCAACCGAATGACCAAAGGTGTAGCAGCTGTCTTCCGACTGTCATAAGAGATAACAACTCTTTCAGGAATATTAAAGCGAGGCTCAATAGCATTCACCTCATTCTGATATTCGTCCCTCTTAGCAGTGACTTCAATTAAATTCTCATCCATCATCCTTTGAATGTCCCTCTTCACTATCACACAACCACGAGGATTCACAGAACAGATGCAACAGGCTGCATAATCATGATAAATATCATGGTATTCACTCAAGACTTCATGCATTTCCACAAGAGACCTTCGGATCCAACGGATATCGAAGATTTTGAATGTGCCAGGGCAACCATGAACCATATTGACAGATGCCTTGCCGTGGTTAGGCAGCGGATTCGATTTCACATTAGGGTTAGAATCTTCGAAAGACAGAATACCGCTTCTAGTCAGTCTCTGTACCTCCATCTTCAATGGATAACAGTTCTCAGTGTCATGTCCAGCTCCTCCCTGATGGAAAGCACAATGAGCTTCGGGCTTATACCACCATGGTGAATCTTTTGGAACAGCGGGCGGTGGACGGGTCTGAACAAGATTCTTATTAATTAAACAAGGAAGCAATTCCGTGTAGGTCATTGGAATCGGATCAAAATCTTTCTGAAAACGGCCTCGTTGATTGTTTGGCTGATTAGAACGTTGTTGCTGAGCAGGTGGTGCCTGAACAACAGGAGCTGAACTGATAACAGGAGTGACAGATGCAACATGTTGCTGACACTGATTGCTTCTATTGCGAGGTCTTCTATACCTTTCTCGAAAAATGGCACTGGTCTCTCCTTCTTTCTTTTTGGCAAATCCTCCCCCATATTTCTTGGAATTTCCAGCAGAATTTCCATCTTTCGACAAACGTCCCTCACGGACACCTTCTTCCAATCTCATCCCTATATTAACCATCTCAGTGAAATCACTTGGGGCACTAGCAATCATACGCTCATAATAGAAAGGACTCAGAGTTTTCAGGAAAATCTTAGTCATCTCCTTCTCTTCCAAAGGAGGGTTGATCTGAGCAGCAATCTCGCGCCACCTCTGCGCGTATTCTTTGAATGTCTCCTTATCTTTCTGAGCCATTGCCCGAAGCTGGTCACGATCAGGAGCCATATCCACATTATATTTATACTGCTTCACAAACGCCTCACCCAAATCTTCGAAAGTGCGAACTCGAGCACTATCAAGTCCCATATACCATTTCAAAGCTGCACCAGACAAACTGTCTTGAAAGTAGTGAATAAGGAGTTGATCATTATCTTCATGAGCCGACATCTTACGAGCAAACATAGTCAAGTGGCTCAACGGACAAGAATTACCCTTATACTTTTCAAAGTCAGGGGTCTTGAACTTATGCGGGATCTTCACATTCGGAACCAAGCATAACTCACGAGCATTCTTTCCAAATAGCTCTTTACCTCTCAGAGCCTTGATCTCTTTCTGCATTTCAGCAAACTGGTCTTGAATCTCTTCCATTCTATCATAAGCACTGCCATTCTCACTTTGAGCATTATGGAAGATTTGCTCTTCACCAAAAGGAACAGTGTGAACCACAGGCGGTGGTACAGTCATCACAGGTTGAACAGTAGGAATAACTGGAACTTCAGGAGGTGGAGGTGGCGGCCGATAACCTTCAGGAACAAAGTTAAGAGGCATGCCCCAGGGGTAGCCAGGAGGCATGGAATACTGAGGAACACTAGCAGGCGCCACAGAAATGGGCGTAGAGACAATCTCAGAAATGACTGTCCTTTGCTCAGAAGTTGAAAGCGGAGGAGGAGGCGGTGGTGGCTGATTCTGAGCAGCCACCAGAGCTTCCATCATAGCAGTGAGTCTTTCCAAACCATCCTTCAGAGTTGTTACTTCTTCACGAAGCTCACGGTTCTCTTGTTGCAACTGATCCATCTTCTTCTTCAGATTAGCCCGAGTATTATACTGGTGCGGCAACTTGGCTGAACGAGGACCAATAACAAACAATAAGACACCTGGAAAGGCAAGAAACCATGCAGAATGATGCTTGATGCAAATGCAATGCAATATGAATGCAGCAAACACGGGATCAAAGCTTCCACAGAACCGGAATAACTGTTGCTGACGACAGAGGTTCGCTTTGAAGTACCGGGTACGTTGAAGGTCAGGGTTTCCTGCAAACCTGTAAACACCCGCCCATTCTCACATGTGGGTACTAGGATGTTCAGTATCCCGGGCTCTCAGGTCGAGAAATGATGATACGTTCACCATTTTTGGTTTGGCATCATCATCAATCGAGGAGGCCTCAACTGATTCTCCAAAATGGAAGATCCTCAGCTTCAGAGGTTTGAGAAGCAATAACACATTCAGCCCGAAGGATACAATGCTATCGCCAATCAAAGAGGTCGTCTGCTGATTCACTTCAAAAAAAAAAAAAAAAAAAAGAGGGGTCATCCTAAAAGGTCATCCAGACTTAGCAGCTCTTCCAGATAGCTCTACCATCGTGGGAAATCCACAACGCAGAATTCTCTAGAGAGAACCACATCCAAATTGTGTTTCATATTCCCTCCTCGAATCGAGACAGAACGCGAGAGGATATGTCACACGCTAATCCTAAGTGCACTCAGGCCTGTGTATTGGGCCTATCTCTCATAATACCCCATCCAGAACAAACAGGAAATCCAGCCATCACAAAATAGACAAAAAGCAGTAAATAAATCAAAGTAGGCTAAACCCCTCAAGGGATGGACCAGCAAGAGGTCAATCTTTCCCCAGCAGAGTCGCCACTTTTCTGTAGCGGTAAAATCTGTGAGTATAAGCTATTAATTAACTCAACTCAAAAATAAGCAAGAGTCGCCACCGCACTTTTATTTTTATCCATAAAGGAAAGGAAAAAAGAGCGAACAAAACCTAAAGAGATAAGGGTAAGGGGGTTGGTTATGTAAAGGGAAGGTTTTACGCACCCAATACATCTATAGTACTCTATAGGAGCCCTTTGATGTATTCACTGCTTTTGGTCTGAAAATGGTTTGCTTGTAAAGAGATTGAGGAGATGAGAGGAGAAATATTTTTTTAAGATTTTTGTGTTTGGAGAGACTTATCGTCTCATGCCTACGTACCCACGATGTGCAATGTAGGATCAAAACCTCGTAGTTCGTGGTACAAAGAACAAAAATTGTTGGTTGTGGTTTATTTTATCTTGGAAAAAGACAACCTGTCATTCTCAAGAGAGAATACTCAACTAATTACCCAAAGGTATGGGAAAGTGGCATTTGCATCACATTAAGATGGAGGATTTGCTTGGATTAACATCAACAAGACTAATCTCTTCAACATCTAAGTGGAAAACGACCATACTTTCAACAAAATACCATGGCTAGGAGTTTTACATCTCATAAAAAAAAAATGACTCATGTCTAATTCTTTATGAAAAGTTTAAAAGAAAAAAGGTGCATAAAAAGCACAAAAAATTTGGATGAGTTTTGTATTTTTTATGTTTTTATGAACTGGTCAAAGCATGATTAACATTGATTAACATTTATATATGAAGACAAAGTTTGAAAAAAAGTCACTTGACAAAAGTCAAGGTTTTATTATGAAAGCGGTTTTAAGTTGAAATCAAGAAGGTTTTGAAAAAGAGAGAAGATTTTGAAAATTTAAGAATGGGGAGGAGAAGAAGTGACTATCCTAGTGCATGAAATAAAAGCTAGGGAAAAGAAGGATCTAACCAAAATGAAACCACTTCAAAGCAATATTAAAAGAATTCCATCCTTAAGCAAATTGGCCAAATAAAGGCAAGTCTTCAATCAACACTCCAAGCAAAGGGATAGGAAGTCCTAATTCTAGGTCCATAAATCCAATATCACTTCAAAAGAGGCCCATAAAGAGATCACTCCAAAGCATAGGATAGTAACCAAAAGTCCAAATGGAGAGAATTAAGTTTTTTATGGTTTAATCCTTCATTAATATTTTAGAAGTCCAAATGGACAAAGTAAAAATCAAGCACAAAATAATAGCAATAATAAAGAAATATAAACATGAATATGGGATGATAATATGAGACATAAAAATAAAAGAGATAAGGGAGCAAGAAGTAATCACAATATAATATGTAACATTAATATATACCCAATAATGGTATGGTGAACTTAATCATCCACAACCAAGAAAAAGTGGCCAAAAGAACAAAAAGATAATCGATTCCGCTTCGTGTCTTGCACTACGGCGATTAACCAATGCGATTAGGCCAAATTTAATGAAAACTTGAAAGAAGATCGGGAGACCCGAAGCAACTACGCATCAAGCTTCAAAGTTTATGGAACTAACGCAAACAATCAATCAACCTTGGGATTACGCGACTAATCAAAGTCCGGTCCACGAAAGTACAAGTATCGAATTGGATTTATTCCGAATAGGGGCGAATTTTGGTCTATGTTAAGCGCACGCCGAGTAATTTGTTCGAGCAATTACCCTACGAATGAGGCCGGCCATGAGATATATGTGTTAATGCACGCGAGATAAACGATATAGAGATCGTTATCCTAAAGCAATGCCACACGAAAAGAAAAAGTGGTAATGATCTCGTCTCGATCGAAATTCAACAAAAGAAATTTCACGATCACTTCGACTTTCATCGATCAAAAAGAAAATAGATGAAGAAAAGTGGATCTAAAAAATTATGATCCACACAACCAATCAAAAAAAGAAAATGAAAATCAAGAATAATAAAAAACAAGACTAGTTATAATGATTTTTTTTTAAGAGTTTAGAAACAAAATAAGAAAAAAAGGTATATCCAAATTTAACTAAAACAAATATTAAAAGGAATAATTAGAAATAAATAAAAAAAAAATTAAAGCAAATAAGAGAAATGAAATAAAAGAGGAAAGGAGGGAGGTGCGAAATTGGTATGGTGGTGGTAGTGTAGCATTTCGCATGGGCTAGGCCCACACATTTTCATTGAAAATTTTTAACAACCAAAAAAAAAGGAAAACAAGAGTGGAAATAAAGATAGTAAAAAAAAAAACAAAATAGAAAACAAGAGCTATCTTCTTCTTCATCTTCCAACGCGGACACTATTCACCACCATAGCCAACACCTCAAAACTCCACCAAATCGGAAGCGGCGGGACACAAAATTAGCACGGTTATGACCGGAAATGAATGCTCTACGCAATGGTGTCAACAACTTCAAGAACGGTTACCGACGGATACAACTCGAAAAATCTGAAATCTCTTCCAAACTACCTTCAAATCGAGGTAAACGATGCACTTGAACTTCTTTTCTTCTTCTTCTGAACACGAATCGCTTTTGTCCTTCTTCTGGAACTATTGTTGATTCTCGTTGAGGTTTGTGTTTGTTGGTGGATTCGGAATTTGGAGGTGAAGTTTTGAGAGCTGAGAATGAAAATGAAGAAGGTGATTTGAAGCTTCGGGTAATGATTTTGGCAGAGGTTTGAGAGGCTCAAAAGCTTTGGAAATGAATGGATGAAAGGCTCTATTTATAGATGGAATTGGGTGAATTTGTGAAATGAAATTCGTTGCCGTTTTGCTATTTTTCCTTGCGTTTCAATTGGTTTTGGGCCGGGTGAGTTTTGCTGCGTTTTATTCACGGCTTGTATGCGTACCGTTTTTGGTTTATGAAGTGTGCATTTTGGAATGGATGCAGTGCGCGTAGGAGCTGGGATGTGCGTGAGAATTGGGCCGGCTTGGTTTGATGGCGCAGTAGCTTAATTTTTGTCGTTCTGCATTTTTTCACTTTCTAAAACAAAATAATGATAAACAAATGTCTTGCAAATAATAAAATGTGTCGGCTTGGAAATTATTGGCTTATAAAATAGCATGAAGGCTTATTTGCACGGCTGACTTGTGTATGTGTGGAAATAGCTCATGTGGAAAGTTTTGAATTTGGGTGAAGCTCATGGTGTGTTGGTGGTTTGGTGGCTTTATGACCTGGATATATTTTATTCCACTTTCTAATGAGTTTATGGTGTAATGAATTGGAAAATGCATTTTGACTTTTATGGATGAATTGTAGTAACAACTTGGTCATGAAAGGTGGGCCGTAGGAACTTTGATGAGCTACATTTTTTTTAAGTCATTTTTTCTATTATTTCAAAAATGAGTTTTGTATAGTTTTTTTTAGTAGCATGGGCCTAGAATTGATATGGATAAACAATGAAAATGGATAGGTAATTGGAAATATGGATAGAAATTGGATAGGTAAAAATGGAAAAAAGATAATGGTTGAAATGTGGATAATTGGTTTTAAAAAAATGGATATGGATAAAAAAAATGGTTTAGAAATTTAAAAAGAAATGGTTTATGAAGTGGATATTAAAAGGTGGATAATGGATAAAAAGGATAAGGAATATGGTTTAGTAGATGGATAACCAAAATGGAAATGGATATGGATCATGGATGACTAATCTTTATTTTTAGCCCAAAACCAATCACAAGCCTCTGATAAAATTTGCCACACAGCTACCACTGAACAAAATGCAACTGAAACAACGACCATTTGAATATGTCATCCTCTGTATTTATGATCAAATGAATCCTGAATCACTTGGAATTTGATCGAATCAATCTCTAGGAAAATAAATCCACAGATGAACCAAATTTGGACTGGTGAACTCAGATGAACCTGATGAATATCACCACACAACAACTTGACAGTCACTGCTTGAAACATAAACCGCGGCCACAAATAACTCGCACTTAAAGCAATTACTTGATAGTTTGACCCAGATGAGGTCAAGCATCCCTCTGAACTCAACCATAACTGAATAGCCACACAATCTCCAAGACATGCCTTTACCATCAACCTTCTTGCAAAACCCTAACCACACAGAGAAGAGGAAACAAGCAAAAATTGTAAAATATTTTTGGTATTTTGGTTAGAGGTTAGTAAATATAAACAAACAAAAATGCAAATGATATGTGGGATCTTAGGGGTAAAAATTAGGGTATTACAGTACCATATCACCTTGAAAGGAACACTCTTTATAATTACATTGTCACCGTCTTCAACACCATTGTCCTTCTACTTGTAGCGTGACTCCCCACATATCCGAAACTCCTTCATGTTTTCATACTCTTTCCTATATAATATATAATAATTACGACATGCATGTATTTTGACATAGTCCAAGTCCATTGGACACAATATATTCTTAGCCTCATAACTACGGTTCGATAACATGTTACCTTCTGGAAGCATTTCTTTCAACAATTCAAGCAATTCAGTGAAAGTTCTATCCATCCACCCACCTCTTGCCTTAAGATTAAATAATATTAACATAACTTACAATCTTGTAAAACTTTTGCATCCCAAATACAAAGAATCTTCCATGTCTCTTTGCAAAATATCTACCACATTAGCTTTCTTGAAAACATCTACTCCAATATCACGAATCATGTCTTCTAGAGTATCATTCATAAATGCATCATCATTTTCAACTGTATGTGACATATGTCTTTTTTTTTTCACTTCACCGTGTCATACCTATTTCGTGTAATTTTGAATAATTCCAACACAACCTAAATGATTGAATATATCATCCCTTGGATGTTTATGCATATTCCTGAAAATTTTACAAGGACACCAAAAAATCCCCTTATCATTAGGAAGTTTTTTCCCGCTAATTCAAGAAAGTTAATCACTCCATTCTCATACTCTTTACTTAATCTATTGACTTTCATCCAACTATAATCCATAATCACATACAACTTCTGAAAATAAAATAAAAATAGTACACAACCAACAAAAATGAATCTATAAGTCTCTAAAACAATAACAACAACAAAAACAAAAACTATGACAACAACATCAACGATGGCCACAATACCAATAACAACAACAACAACAATAACAACGATGAGAACAACAATAACAACAGCAATAAACAACAACAACAATAGTAATGGAGAATTTGTACATACCGGAATTATGATAAGACACTCAAAGAAAAGTCTTGGTTTGAGGTTCAAACTTCCTTCCTCCTTGGAGAATAATGGCGTTTCAGTTTTAATTGCTGAAGAAGAATAGGGTTCCTTTCGTTCGCTAGCTAGGGCGCAAAAAGTGAATGATACTTAACATTAAATTTGAAGAAATATAAAATTATTTAGAGAGTTTTTATCTCAATTTTCTTAAAAACTGAGGGAACATATCCTGTGTAAAATCTATAAAAAATAAAGGCGACTTTTTAGTTCTAAATAAAACATAAAATTGCCAGCGCTGAGAATCGAAGCTCAAACCCTGAGCAACTTTTTATGTCAGTTTAGGGGAAATTGAGGTAAAAGATTAAGTCTTTTATGAAAAAAATGGCGTGTTCCAGGTCATTTGACCTTGGTTTTTCAATAGCGGAGATGAAAGCTTCATCATGAAATTATTATTTGTAGTAGTGGAGAGAGAGAGAGAGATAGATAGATAGATAGAGAGAGAGAGAGAGTTGGGAAAATAAGGAAAATAAAAAGAGAGATATATATTCCTCTGAAGAACAGAAAAACCCTAACCACTTTGTTCTTCTCCAAAAACCTTACATAAAAACCTCAATTTACCAAAAAGATCATTGTATAAATTGTGCAAATGAGGTTTTCCACTATTTTGAGAGCTTCGTGGAGGAAGTTTTGCAAGGTATGGGTAGATTATTCTACAACATTGGTATTTTAGCATTTAGGGTAGCAGGGTTTCCCTTGAATCCATAATTTATTCTAATTCATATGGGAATTTCTCTATGAGATGATGATTACTAACCCTAGGTTATGAATATCTCTCTCTCTCTCTCAAATCATCAACAGTTTAGGTTATTTAGATAATTTGATGTGTTCCCCTAAATTACTTGTATGAATATTAATATCATGCTTACCTTGATGAAAATGTGTTAATATGGATTAATTTTGTGTTAAAATTATGTTTAAATCATGCCTTGGTGTGTTGTATTATGTAATTTTATGTTGGGGCTGTTTATTGAGGTTCGATGGAGTTTATACATGATTACTACTACGAAAAAGTAAAAATTTGCATAGTGTAATCGATTACCACCCCTTCAGCAGCTGTAAAAATTCAGGCAGAACAATAGTGTAATCCATTCCACTTTTGGTGTAATTGATTACCACCCCTTCAACTGCTGAAATAACTGAGACAGTACATCAATGTAATTTATTACATGTCAGAGAGTTACTGAGAATGTCATATCTTGATTTTAGAAACTCTGATTGAGGTGTGGTTTAATGCGTTAAATTTCTAACGAAAAGAACTATATTTTGGTAAAGTTTAATGATGCCTTTATGTGTGATTAATACTTTGAATAATAAATAATTGTGAGGTAAACCTTTTGACATGAGTCAAACGTTTGGTAAAATCATTGTGAATCCCTAATGTGGCAATCGTGTTGAAGGTTTGATAAAACCATTATGAAGCCCTAATACGACAATAAAAGTGAATGTATGGTGAAACCTTGTGAATAAAATAACGTGGTAATCAAGGTAAATGTGTTTTCAAGAGGGGGAGGAGGTTCGAGAGGAATTTGTGTATGTCTGATGCATCATGCATCATACTAAAGTGGAAGTAGGCTGTATCTAGGGAGAGTGTCACAATACAGATGAAGATCACACGTACTCCTAGAGATTTGAGAGTCTATGGACGTATAGAGAGAGTGTTTTAGCATAAATGTAGCTCACATGTACTTCTAGATTAGAGTTTAGCGAGAATGTTGTAGTGTGGACGTAGCTTGCATGTAATCCTAGACTGTTGAGAGTCTACGGATCTCTAGAGAGAGTGTTGTAGTACGTAACATAACTCTAAACTATAGAACTCAAGAAGAGTGTTGCGGTACTTAAGGTAGCCTGCATGTCCTTTAAAAATAAGTCATGAGTTCAGTGACTAGTACCATATTTATATGGAGTAGAGGATACGGTGCATTGCATACGCATTCATTGTATATCGTGTAATATCGTGTAACCCTGTGTAATATAATATGATTGTGTCTTGTTGTATGACTGGGTAATGTTGTATGTTGTGATTTGTGCTACCCTTTGTTGTTATCATACCTTATAACTTGTAGAATGTATTCTCGCCCCTCTGTTTCTATGTTTTCCTGATATGAACTATGACCAGGATATCCCCGGGTTGAGACTGAGGAATAGTTATAGTGTGGTACTTTTATTGAAGATGGTGTAGAAGACCACTTTATTTGTTTTCTTTCATGTTTATGTATGTTGAATTGTTAAATCAGCTAGTACGTTTGGGATGGTAATAAGGCTCTGATATTATGACATCAGGGTCGGGATTTCAGTTTTAAATTTTCATGTTTGATTCAATGTTTGAACAAGTACTCATATATGAGATGTGTGATGTTATTTGAGTTAATATGATGCCCTGTTTTATTATATTAAATAAGTATTCCGCAAATCATTCTATAAAAAAATAATTTGGGTTTTAGGGTGTCTCATAGTTGGTATCAAAGCAGGCATGTCCATCAAGCCTTGTGTGTTATGAGTCTTATATGCCTTGTGTACAACATGTGTGTTAACAATGATAGTAATGTATTCTCTTAAGCACTATTTAATTTACTATTTACAACCAGTTATGTCTAGATGTGTAGGAAGAAATGGCAGCATGAGGAAATGATCGCGTGATACTTAATTTCCTCACGATATGACTAATGTTACGGCTCAAGCTACTCAATATTTTCATAATGCTACAATATACATGATGCTAGATTCCCTGAAAGTATAGAGAAATGCTTTGATCGGTGATATTCCTATGGTGTGCGCTTTTCCTCAAGTATTTTTGAAGGACATTTATAATTTGCCACCTGAGCGCGAGGTTGAATTTTTAATAGATTTAGTACTTGGTGTCGCAACTGCAAAAATCAACCGGCGGAAAAAGACAGAAGAGTCGCCACCGAACGTTATTTATCCCTACGGGGGAAAGGAAACGATCGAAGAAAACCTAAAGAAGAGGAAAGACATGGTCATCGCAACCATAGTCTGAGTTTAGGAGTCGGTTACGCGAGAGGGAGGTATTAGCACCCCCTCGCGTCGATCGTACTCGATGGGATCACGCTTGTTGTTCTGATAACAAGGTATAGGTAACTGAAGCTTCATTACTACTGGAAAGGAAAAGAAGGAGAAACAGGGAAATAAAAACAAAAGGTGACTCGATAGGACTTCGTATTCCCTCGGGAATGGGAAAGTCAGAGTCAACGTAGTTCGGAGGACTACGAGATTGTTGGGGGAAGGTTGCTCACCAAGACATCGTCGTCTTGTGCCTACGTATCCTCAGTCAGACGAGAGAGAGGAAGTCAGAGTAGTCGTAGTTTGAACTACTACGGGTGGTCGTTTGTTTGGTGTTTTTTAGGTGGACGGCGCTAACGTTCGCATTTTAGCAGTTTAGGTGTTGTCGCTCATTGTGTGGAGTCTTACGCGTTTACTTATTTTCAGTAGAACGGAAATAACATGTCCTTACGATTAGAGTGAGTGAGATGGGAAAAATAATCCCGAAGGAAGACGATTGATTTGTTTATGTCTTTTAGAAGAAGTGTGTTAAGTTATTTTGAACCTCGTATCACACTAAAGTCTATGACATAGGATTGAATGCGGTTCAAGATCGACCCAAGACGGTAAGTATGTAAAACACCCTAGACAAGGTAAGAAGGGACTCCCGCTTATCACTTCCCATGTACTTAAGGCTCGTGGCACACAATACTCGTTGTATTTATTAAGTGTGTTTGGTTTATTTTGAGATGAGAAAAGAGAAGAGACTCAAATAGTTAGAAAAAATTTAAGGGGATCTCCATCCTAGAAGTTGTTATGAAAGGATTGATCCTATAGGTGAAGTTAGGAAAAGGAATCTATACCTATGTTAGCATGCTTATATTGATAACCTAATGTCTCTCCAACTTTGAACCTAATCTGAAATTAGATTCAAACTAAGACTTCTAAGGGAACATGTGATCATACACAAGTTAACATTAGATGATTCAATCACAATTCAAAGAAGTAAAGAAGAGATGAGATGAAAGAGAAGTCACATAAGAATGGACAACAATGTAAAGTAATACAAGTACTTACCAAATTCAAACCAAGCTCAACTATTGGATAGTTGAAAGAAATATGCAACACAATGCACTAATGCACATACAAATGTCCTAAGACTATCCTAGAAGTAATGCCAATCATTAACAAAAGGAAATGAAGCCTAAAGGGATGAGAACGTACCTAGGTAATTAGCTATGTCCTACTATATCTCATCTATGTTAATGTCCTAAAAAGTGTCAAAATAATTCAAGTTATGTCTCAAGTTAGCACACAAATAATTGTCATCACAATATTCATGTAAGATACACTTTGAGCTCAAACATGTAACTTGGAGGAAGAAACCACATGGGGCAGTAGCATTACATGTTATAATCAATGCAAATTTAGGTTTAAGAAGTCAAGAAAAGATCATTACATACACACCAAGTCATGTTCAAAAGATTAGACAATGTTAGACAAAGATGTCACTCTATATCATGTATCATTCACTTATGGCACAACAATGACCAAGCAAGCATGAAAAGGACTTGTAAATAACCTAAGTCAGAAGTTAAAACATGTATTAAATGCATAAAAGTAACCTCAAGTTGTCACAAAGTTTCATGCCAAACACATTCTCAAAAGTTAGTGCAAGTAAGGAACAAAATCAATCCTAAGCATCCTCTAAAAGCATGTAAATTGTCAATCATGTAAAAGAGGTTAAAGGAGCATGGAAAAGTAGTACACAACCATAAAAGTCAAAGGAAAATGAACTATAATATCTCATGTTTAATTCTCACAAGTGTAGAGTAAAGGTTTCATACAAATGGCTCAAATGAAGTTGTCAAAACTAGTGCACAAACCATGTCCAAATTCACACAAATGTAGCATCAATTAGAGGCACACAAAAGACCTATAAAATAGGATGAGAAGACTTTTTTTCATGTCTAAACAAATTTACACATATGGTTACCATTTGAAATAAACATTAAGACCTCACAAAGTTGCCATGGCAACATATTTCCAAAGACTAGTACAAGTGGTAGTCAAATACAACCCTAATCTTCCTCTAAAGGCATGTGAATCTCAAGCATGTAAAATAATGAACAAGGTCAAGTCAAATGAGTAACTAAGCATACAAGGAAGTATAAAATGACCTATACAAGTCCACATTTAGGTATCAAAAGTAAAGGGCAAGTGAGCTCACAAAAGGTCAAACAAAAGTCATCAAGGTAGGATGCTTAATCATGTTCAAGTTCATGCAAGTATCACCAATTAGGAGCATGTAAAATGACCTATAAAATGGTATGGAAAGTATATACCTCATTCTAGATCAAGTATACATCAATGATCAAAAGATCCCAAAGAGGGTTGCATAAATGCATCATCAAATCCAATGAGTTAGGTAAGCATTGAACAAAAATCGGGTATGCATTTAGGGTTCAAAGGAAGCATATGGATCATGATAAAAAAATCAACATCAAGGAATAATAGTGGTGTTCAAAATATCCTCATGAATATGTCCAAACATGTCAAGGAAAATGACTCAAAAGAGTCCCGCACAAGCATCATGTTTACCCTAATTTTAGGCATACATCCACACTAGACATGAAATGAAATATTCATGAAAAAAAGCTAGAATCCTTGAAAAATCATGAGAATTTAACCCTAACATGATGAGTTCAGAAGCTAAACATGTCCCAAAAATATGCCCAAAATTATGTGCAAAAGTCATTCAAACAAGAGCAAATATATTACAAGGTATCAATCAAAGGCCATTCAAAACAAGCCATAAAAAGAGCATCCAAAATACACCAAAAATTAAAGGCAAAAACCCCACATGATCATAAACATGCCCTATCATCATGTGACTAAAGGCATACAAAAAAAATAGATCAAGATCAATTGGGAAAAATTAGTTTCAAGTCACTATGTGAAAGGTATGATGATTTATACACATTCAAAACAAAATTCCAAAACAAATGTAAAAAATATCCAAAATTGGAATTAAAAATTATCAAAAATTAATTAAGACCTTAAATATCATCCATGAATTTTATTGGTATTTTTAGATGATTAAAAATATTTGTAAAATGTTAAATTGCAACGTGCATCAAAGAGAAATTAAGAAGAACCAAAAAAAGCAAAGGAGGGTGTAGCACTAGCAAATCCTAGTTCATATTGCACAATGGGCCAGGATATGGGGTGAGAATAGCTGGAAACGCGCTGGCCCAGACCAATCACCAAAAATTCCTATTTTTTTATCTGATTATTATTATTATTATTAGAAAATGAAAAAAGAGGAAAATAAAAAGAGCACACGTGATATTATATGGCTTCATTAATGCGTTAGCGTAACGCCATTGGAGGGTTTGTAGAAGAATTACACGCTGGAAAAGTTCCTCCACATGGGATCAGAATTAAATCACATGGACAAATGGTGAACTGACACGCGCATTCTTTGACTAGGGTTTGGAAAGTTTAGATGTCGGAGCTGAGCTCCGGTCGTCTTCTCCGATGGGAGGCCGTTGTGGACAGTGATCACCTATACCAGAAACAAAAAAGAAAGACATGGTTCCACTCGGATTTTTGTACTAATTCCAAATCTAACTTTAGAATTTTTCTTAGGTTCCTCTAGCATTGAAAATGAAAGGGATTAAGTTAAACCCTAACAACCAAGATCTTCATGAAAAACCCTAGTCTATCCACAAACATTACCTACCAGAGGTAGGGCTTCAGATGCAAGTGACCACGTGCTCCTAAACATCATAGATTTCCATAACATGAGGCAAAGAATAAACCAAGATCTGACCTTAATGGAGATTCAAATCCACGTGCTAAGAAAGCCAAGAACTTCGTGCAAATCTTGTAATAAACCTTGGGAGCAAAATAAATGCTCAAACAACCTTGATTCTGATTGAAGCTTCCAAGTTCTTGATGATGGAAGATGATGAATTCGTGGATAGAGTTGTGGTTGTTCCAGGTGTTGATAATTGCAAACAGAAGCTTCTATGGAGTATAGTGATGCCAATGGTGGAAAAAGCTTAAAGAAAGCTTCAAAAATAATGGAGATTCAAAGCTCCGAATATGGAGGTGTAAAAATAGAGTTTTGGATCTGGTTTATTGAAAATGAAGTAACTGAAGTTGTTAGGGTGGTTAAGTGACTTATATAGGGTGGTGAGAGTGTGGTTAAGAGGTTTACCATGATTAAAATCAGTTAAAAGCTTGGTTAGAAAAATTGAGAAAAAATGAGAGCAATGTTATGCTTGGCACAGGTTTTAAGTTTTGTGAGTGTTATGGTATGTATCATGATGAGCATGTATAATGTGTAATGAAATGTTGATGGTTGGTACAAGTCAGATTCAACTCCTTGCACATTAAGTTTTGTTTTTCCTTCATGGCCATATGAAGTAAGTGGTACATGGTGCATGGATTATGCTAGAGTTTGCATGGCCATTTTGGGCAAAATGTGTGACATGATACGTATAGCAAGGATGCAGCATGAGTGTAGCAACAATGATATGGACATTATTTGGAATTTGGAATTGTATGTCATGGTTTAAACACATTGATGAACCTTTTCATGGTGATGATTTTGGAGATGCATACCTTGGAGAGTATGGAACTAAATTACTCAATTTTGGTACCAAATTAAAGCTCTCATTTTATACAACAAGTTTGATGTGGAAAAGAATTGGATTTGAGGTCTTTAACATGATGGAAAATGATGTTACAGTCATGGGCACAAAACTGGTTTATGGGACTTAGAAAAAATCTAAGTTTTTCTCATGTTGAACAACTTTGAAACCCTGATTTCAAGTGACCATAACTTTTGATTTAAGAACCCAAATGGGACATTCTTTATATGGTTGAAAAGGTGGAATATCACTCTACAACTTTGGTTTGAAAAATATTTCCAAATGAGGCTTAGAAGTCACTCAAAAATGAGGTTGAACATTGGTATAAAAGTTGACCTTTAAACACTTAGAAAAATTTCTAAGTGTTGAAAGTGCAAGTGTGAAAATCCCTAACTTGTAACAACCATAACTTGCTCAAAAATAATCCAATGGAGATGAATTACCTATGGTTGGAAAGCTTGAAATGGATACTACAAATTTCATGTTAGATAAAAATTGAAATGAAGCTTTTATCATAAAGAAAAAATGGCCTTGAAAGTGGTTGCATGGCATAAAGAACTTTCCAAAAATGGAAAGTTTCTAAAACCCTAATTTGCCAAATTTGGTAACTTTATACACAAGCTTGATTTTGATGATTCCTTTGACATTCCTTGATAAAATTCCATCCATTGATCATATTTGACATGGAAAACACAAATTTGACCTCAAGAAGTCAAGAGTTGACTTTTTTCCTGCTCAGTTGACTTTGTTCCTAACTTGATTGATTCTTAATCATTTGGCCAATTGAAACCTCTCTGAGTGAAATTGATGGTCTATACTCCAACCCTAGACACTTGAGAACATATAGAATACGATCGAATCAAGTCTTGCTCAGAGAATCAGAAATAAACTAATTTTAAGTAAAACCCTAATTTGGCCCCAAAAGTTAGGAGATATTGATCAAAGGTCAAAACCCTAATTCCTATGGAGAGAATGGAGAATCCTTTGAACCAAGATGTTCCATATGATAGGATGATGTTGAAACTTCAAGATCCTTTCTCATGAGGATGTCACATGCCCAAACGCACAAAATCCTAATTTGATGATCAAGAGATATAAGGAGGTGGTTCTCTTCAAGTCTCTTGCAAGTTCCAATCTCCTGATGAAATGGTGAACTAAATATGATGCCTGGGGGCATGAGAAGCCTTTGTAGCTTGGGTGCTCGAGTATACCTCCTTCTCTTTGCTTTTAACAACCAATGATAGAAACCTCTGACCCCATGCCTTGGGACAACCAATGATGCATGTGTGATGTTTTTGACCTAAATACACATGTATGTGAAGCATAAGCCACTCATTGAGGGTATAAATAAGAGGGAAAATTTTGGGGTGTTATAACTACCCCTATTCAATCAACTGTGGACCTGAAGGGATGAGAGTAGTGGCTTTTAGACATTCAAGGTAAATAGGGATTGAATACCAACAGAAACAGAAAATTTGCACTCTGTGGCTTGAAAATAAGGGTAGAAAACTTGATGAGTGTGGAAGACTCTATTGGGGATAGGAGGGTAGAAGAAATTATGAAATCTGCTAAGGTAAAGAAACGACGCAGACGGGTGTCTGGAATCACGAGATAAAATGTAGCCATAGGTTTGGATCAACGATACGAGCAGGTATTGAAAGATGATACTTACAGGTATCAAAGAAAGATACAGACACAGACACGTGTTTGGATCAACGATACGGACGAGTATCAAAAAATGACACTTACATGTATCAAAGAACATACAGACATGAGCGAGTGTACTGAATTGACGATACAGACAGGTATCGAAAGATGATACTTATAGGTATCAAAGAAACACTGAATGGACGATACTTACTGGTATCGAAAGATGATACTTGCAGGTATCAAAGAAAATACAGACATGGACGAGTGTACTGACTTGACGATATTTACCGGTATCGAAAGATGATACTTACAGATATCAAAGAAAATGAATTGACGATACAGATAGGTATCAAAAGATGATACTTACAGGTATCAAGGACAACTGAATGGACGATACTTACAGGCATCGAAAGAAGATACTTACAGGTATCAAGGAAAATGAAACGACGATACTTACAGGTATCGAAAGATTATACTTACAGGTATCAAGGATAATGAAATGACGATACTTATAGGTATCGAAAGATGATACATACAGGTATCAAGGAAAATGAAATGACGATGCTTACAGGTATCAAAAGATGATACTTACAGGTATCAAGGAAAATGAAACAACGATACTTACAGGTATCGAAAGATGATACTTACAGCTAATGAAAGATGATACTTACAGGTATCAAATAAAATACAGACACGAGCGAGTGTACTAAATTGAAGATACAGACAAGTATTGAAAGATGATACTTACATGTATCAAAGAAAATACAGACACAGATGAGTGTACTGAATTGACGATACAGACAGGTATCGAAAGATGATACTTATAGGTATCAAAGAAACACTGAATGGAGGATACTTACCGATATCGAAAGATGATACTTGCAGGTATCAAAGAAAATACAGACACAAACGAGTGTACTTACTTGATGATACTTACCGGTATCGAAAGATGATACTTACAAGTATTAAAGAAAATGAATTGACGATACAGACAGGTATCAAAAGATGATACTTACAGGTATCAAGGACAACTGAATGGAAGATACTTACAGGTATCAAGGAAAATGAAATGACGATACTTACAGGTATCGAAAGATGATACTTACAGGTATCAAGGACAATGAAATGACGATACTTACAGGTATCGAAAGATGATATTTACAAGTATCAAGGAAAATGAAATGACGATACTTACATGTATCGAAAAATGATACTTACAAGTATCGAGGAAAATGAAAGGACTATACTTACAGGTATCAAGGAAAATGAAACGACGATACTTACAGGTATCGAAAGATGATACTTACAGGTATCAAGGAAAATGAAACAACGATACTTACAGGTATCGAAAGTATCAAGGACAACTGAATGGACGATACTTACCGCTATCGAAAGATGATACTTACAGGTATCAAATAAAATATAGACACGAGCGAGTGTACTGAATTGACGATACAAACGAGTATCGAAAGATGATACTTACAGGTATCAAAGAAAATACAGACACGGATGAGTGTACTGAATTGACGATACAGACAGGTATCGAAAGATGATACTTACAGGTATCAAAGAAACACTGAATGGAGGATACTTACCAGTATCGAAAGATGATACTTGTAGGTATCAAAGAAAATACAGACACGGACGAGTGTACTTACTTGACGATACTTATCGGTATCGAAAGATGATACTTATAGGTATAAAAGAAAATGAATTGACGATACAGACAGGTATCGTAAGATGATACTTACAGGTATCAAGGACAACTGAATGGACGATACTTACAGGTATCAAGGAAAATGAAATAACGATACTTACAGGTATCGAAAAATGATACTTACAGGTATCAAGGACAATGAAATGACGATACTTACAGGTATCAAAAGATGATACTTACAAGTATCAAGGAAAATGAAATGACGATACTTACAGGTATCGAAAGATGATGCTTACATGTATCAAGGAAAATGAAAGGACGATACTTACAGGTATCGAAAGATGATACTTATAGGTATCAAGGAAAATGAAACGACGATACTTATAGGTATCGAAAGATGATATTTACAAGTATCAAGGACAACTGAATGAACGATACTTACCACTATCGAAAGATGATACTTACAGGTGTCAAAGAAAATATAGACACAAGCGAGTGTAGTGAATTGACAATACAGACGAGTATCGAAAGATGATACTTACAGGTATCAAAGAAAATACAGACACGGACGAGTGTACTAAATTGACGATACAGTCAGGTATCGAAAGATGATACTTACAGGTATCAAAGAATGAATTGACGATGCGGACAGGTATCGAAATATGATACTTGCAAGTATTAAATAAAACTGAATGGACGATACTTACCGGTATCGAAAGATGATACTTACAGGTATCAAAGAAAATGAATTGACGATACTTACCGGTATCAAAAGACGATACTTATAGGTATCAAAGAAAATTTTGAGGGGATAAAGGAATCCTAGTCAGACGACTCTGCTAGGGAACGAAGATCAAAAGAGTAAGATTGACAAATTTACTACCCTAAGGATTGGTTGAGGTGCCTGCTTGGGGCTACAGTTAAACGATCTCTCCTGAGTTACATAATTTTCTACTGGGGAAAAAGAAAAGCCTAAACAGACGACCCTGCAGGGGAATACCAGTAAGATGAACAAGCTCATGGGAAACTCCGCCAGGGATAAAGTAAGATTGAACCTTTTGAGTTAAACCACTTTCTGTTGGGGGAACGTCTGGTAGGGAAAATATCCAAACCTGGCTTATGCTTCGAATGCATATGTTTGAATTTTTCTATGGCGTAATGCTCTATATCAATAGAAATGCTACGCATTTTGAAGATGCAATGTAATGATGATTACTATATACAAGATGCAAAGAGAATCCTCTGCCGGGGATGATGATCAACAACTCTGCTGAGGAAGTGACCACTGAACGACCTTCCAAAAATGAACTTCCACATTGCTACTGGGGATTGAAGTCAATAATATTGTATCGGCTGGGGAATAACCTTGAACTTAATCTGCTGCTGGGGATACTAGCATACCATTGCTGGCGAGATCGTACTTCCTGACTCGACGAGGAAAGTAGACACCAGGACTCTGTGGGGGATATAGAGATCTCTACCAAATATCTTGCTGGAGATGCAACATTATCCTATCTGAGACGGTCGACTTCTGACTACTCGCTAGGGAGTAATAACCCACTCTGACCGGGGAAAGTGGCTCTCTACACCCTTGCTGGGGAGAGAGAAGTTCGCAACGCTTTGCTGAGGATGCTAGACCTCTGCTTTGATCTTCTGACTTTCTGTGGGGAAAAGGTCAACAACTCGGCTGGGGAGTAATATTGATATATTTGGGCTTTGAACTGCCAAAACTTGTGGTGAACTTCCGGAATCTGCAACTGTGGGGAATGATGACTTGGCTGGGAAGACATCATCTGAACCAATCCTGCTTAAGGAGAACTTATAGCCATTAAAGTTTGCCTGGGAATGACAACCTTCTGACCTGGCTGCTGGGGGAACTGAGATCAAACAAGCCTCTGCTGAGGAAGGAAATGTTTGTTGGACAATTACGCTTCCTGACTTGATGAGGAAATTATATACCAATACTATACGGGGAGAGAAACTCTACTGGAGACGGGATGTCAAATGAACCTCTTACTCAGGATACCAACCTGCTTGGAGAGAAAAAACAAACCATTCTTACCCTGTCCGGGGACTTGAACTCTTACTGGAGAAAAGACAAATCCAACTCTGGTTGGGGAAACCAAAATCTCTAGACTCTCGCTGGGGAGAATAATAAGAAAACATAGCACTCTGCAGAGGACGATACCACCTTAGCTATTTCTGTCGGGGAGGCAAATATTCTCGTATCTGAATGATACCACAATTGTTGTGAGAGGAAAATGGTCTCTGACTTGCACATACTAACCATTGAGTGCGAATATCGGTGCCTAGAAACATAAAAGATATACACATGTGCTCCTGGGTATTATATGGTCTGAATTTACCACCCAAGGACACTCAACATTCAAATCAATTTTAAATGTTTTCACGCATGTTCTTGTAAAGCCTCAGCGTTTTCAAATGCAATGTTTATAAAAAATTTGGACGTTTTTTGCAAACAAAACAGTAAAATGAAAACAAAAGAGAAAGCTATTTGAATGAAATGAATTTTATTGATTGAATTAGCCTATAAATAGGCATTTACATCAGGAAGCAATCCCTAGAAAGAGGTAATTGCGTAAAAAAGAAAAGAAACTACACTAGTGGCAATGTAGAAATGAATCCCCATTGAGTTTCAATTCTGCTATGACTCGTATGTCTTCGAAATGCTCTGAATACTCTGCTTTCTGAGAAGGGTGATTGGACTGATTCCTATCCTTCGAGATTTCCAGTTGTTGAAAAGAGATGAAGTACATAATACTCAGATCGTAGACTTTCTTTTTTAAATCCCAAACTTTTGTCTGGATCGCCCTTTTCGGGTTTTCAATCTACCAGGATACCCATTTTTGCCTAAGTTGCCTTTTCAGGTTTTCAACTTACCAGGTTTACTCATTTTTTCTCTTTTTATCCCTAATTTTTGCCCGAACCTTTCTCTTTTTTCATGGTTCCCTGGGATGCCCTTTTTTTGCCTGGACTTATTATTTTTGTTGTCCAGTGGGTCTCTTTTATGCGAAGTATTTTTTTAACTGCGTCTGAGTTCACAGGGGATGTGAAGTCTTCACCGTCCATAGTTGAAAGCATTAAGGCTCCGCCAGAGAAAGCCTTCTTAATAATGTATGGGCCTTCATAATTAAGGGTCCATTTTCCCCTGTGATCTATTTGTGGAGGAAGGATCTGTTTCAACACCAAATCACCAGCCTGAAAACAACGAGAAAGCACTTTCTGATCAAAAGCCTTCTTCATCCTCCTCTGATATAACTGCATATGGCATATAGCTGCCATTCTTCTTTATTCAATGAGGCTCAACTCGTTAAATCTCATTCAGACCCATTCAGCTTCGTCAAGCTTCACATCCATCATAACCCTCAGAGAAGAGATCTAAACCTCAACTGGTAGGACTGCTTCCATACCATACACGAGTGAGAACGGGGTTGCCTTGGTTGACGTACACACTGAAGTACGGTACCCATGTAAAGCGAAAGGCAATATCTCATGCCAATCCTTATACGTCACAACCATCTTCTGCACAATCTTCTTGATGTTCTTATTGGCTGCCTCAACAGGGTCGTTCATCTTCGGACGATATGGAGAAGAATTGTGATGTTCGATCTTGAAGCTCTGGCATAGCTCTTTCATAATCTTGTTATTGAGATTAAAACCATTGTCAGTGATTATTCTTTCAAGAACCCCATAACGACAAATGATCTCCATTTGCAAAGGAAACTGCCTCCATCCATTTGGTGAAGTAATCAATGGCAACTAGAATGAAACGGTGTCCATTGGAAGTAGTGGTCTCGATTTTTCCAATCATATCAATGCCCCACATAGCGAAAGGCCACGGAGAAGTCATAAAATTTAGAGGATTCGGTGGTACATGCAGTTTGTTAGCATAAATCTGGCATTTATGGCACTTTTGAGCATATTTGAAACAATCTGATTCCAAGGTCATCCAGTAATAACTTGCTCTCAACAACTTCTTCGCCATAGCATGTTCGTTGGCATGAGTACCGAAGGAACCTTCGTGCACTTCTTGCATCAACATGTCTGCTTCATGTCTATCCACGCATCTGAGCAAGACCATGTCAAAATTCCGTTTATACAACACGTCGTCCTCATTTAAGAAGAAACTACCAGCCAATCTTCTCAAAGTCTTCTTATCATTCTTGGATGCCCCTACTGGGTACTATTGACTTTTCAGAAAGCACTTGATATCGTGATACCAAGGTTTACCATCTGCCACTGCCTCGGCTGCAAACACATAAGCGGGCCTATCAAGGCGCGTCACGTCAATTTTGGGCACATGATTCCACCAATTCACCTTAATCATGGAGGATAACGTAGCCAGAGCGTCTACCATCTGGTTTTCGTCACGAGGTATATGGTAAAGCTTCACTGTATTGAAGAAAGTCAATAGTCTTTTCGTGTAATCCCTGTACGGAATCAAATTGGGCTGATGAGTATTCCAATCTCTGTTGACCTGATTGATCACCAAAGCAGAATCCCGAAATATATCAAGAGTTTTAATCCTCAGATCAATAGCCTCTTTGATACCCATAATACAAGCTTCATACTCAGCTTCATTATTGGTGCATTCAAAAGTCAGTCTGGCGGTGAAAGGTATATGAGAACCCTTCGGAGTGACAATAACTGCCCCAACTACACTACTATTTACGTTAACGGCCCCATGAAACATCAGACACCACTTAGAATGAGGATCAGGTCCTTTGTCAACTAGCGGTTCTTCGCAGTCTTTCATTTTCAGATGCATGATGTCCTCATCAGGGAATTCAAACTTCATCGGTTGATAATCATTGAGTGGCTGTTGAGCAAGATAGCCGGACAGAACACTGCCCTTGATGGCTTTTTGTTAAGTATATTGAATGTCATATTCTGTCAGGACCATTTGTCAACGAGCAACCCTTCTGGTGAGAGTTGACTTCTCAAAGATGTATTTAACTGGATCCATCTTGGATATTAACAGTGTTGTGTGAGTCATCATGTATTGCCTCAAATGCTTAGCAACCCATGCAAGCGCACAACATGTCTTCTCAAGCATTGAGTATCTTGACTCGCAATAATTGAATTTCTTACTCAGGTAGTAGATGGCGTGCTCTTTCCTGCCTGTCTCGTCGTGTTGACCGAGTACACAACCCATCGAGTTTTCAAGTACTGTCAAATACATTATCAGTGGTCTTCCTAGAACTGGAGGTATAAGGATCGGAGGTTACTAAAGATACTCTTGTATTCTTTCAAATTCCCTTTGGCGGTCATCATTCCACCTGATAGCCTGATCTTTTATCAGCAGCTTGAATATTGGTTCACATGTGGCCGTAAGATGAGAGATGAATCTAGCAATGTAGTTCAACCTCCCTAAGAAACCACGAACCTCTTTTTCTATTCTAGGCTCAGGCATCTCTTGAATTGCTTTTACTTTTGCTGGATCAACCTCGATACCTTTTTCACTGACGATAAAGCCCAACAATTTTCCAGATCTCACCCGAAGGTGCACTTATTTGGATTCAGCCTCTGAAGATGGTTGGTTTATACCTGAGTGAATCGCACATTCAAAGATACAATAGAGTCGCCACCGAACTTTATTTAGTCCCAAAGGACATGGAAAATATCGATAAAACCCAAGGGGAAGAGAAACGAGAACGAGGGTCGGTTATGCGAAAGGAAGGTACTAGCACCTAACGCATCCGTCGTACTCGACGGGAACCATTTCGCTTGCTTCTAGACTTGTATGGGTTATCTATCTAAAGGCTTCTAGCTAAAAGAATGAGAGAGAGGAGAAAATAAAGAAAGAAAGAAAGTGCTAGCGGAGGATTAGGGCCCTCGTGCCTACGTACCCTCATAGTGCAATGAGGAAATCAGAGCGCCGTAGTTCAAAGAAACCAGGGACAAGAAGAAGAATGGAAGAAGGTGAAAGGGTGGAAGTGTGCTCGCCAAGATCATTGCGATCTCGTGCCTACGTATCATACATTCGAATGAATGCAGAATCAGAGCTTCTGTAGTTCAGGGAACTAAGACGGAAAAGGAAAATGAAAGTGGTGTCAAAACCAAGAGCAAAAGAAATAGAGACAAATCCATTGGGGATTCCAAAGAAATGGTGTCAAAACCAAGAAAGAAGTGCAAAGGAAAGATAGAGACAGAGAATAACGTGCAAGAGTGGTATCGAAACCAAGAAGATAAAGGAGCAAAAGAATATAAAGGACTCCACTGGGGAGTAAGAGAACAAAGCGGTTGTGCTGGGAATCAGAGGGATAGCGACCCTACTGGGGAACAAACAAGGGGATGGTATCAAAACCAAGAAAAAAAGTTCGGTACCTTAACTGACTGGCAGTGGTTAATCGAAGGGAAAGAGATAAGAACTCTGGTGGGGATACAGGTTTTAACAGATAAACTGTGATCAACCAAAAGAACGGGCGTAGGACCAAGCGAAGGTCGCGACCCAAAGGACGGGTGTTGGTATTGACAGAACAAACAGTACTTGACCAACAAAAGGGTATTGATCCAAAAAGAGGTGGCTAATTGCTGAAGATTCAGTATTAAGTGAGAAACTGTGATTAACCGAAAAGAAAATGAGTGATTAACCAAGAGAAGGTGATTAACTCGAAAGGGGCTCAGTATTTTAACATGCAAGTTGTGGTTAACTGAAAAACATGGGTGATTAACCAAGAGAAGGTGATTAACCCAAGAGAAACTCAGCGTGTTAACAGATAGACTGTGGTTAACTAAGAAGGAGTTCAAATTGGTGTTTTAACTGACATGCAGTGGTTAACCAAACAAAGGAGAAGAACCAAGAGAAGGTCGCGAACTCCGAAAGAGTTTCAATGTTTAACAGGAAGACTGCGTTTAACTGAAGAAAAGGGATTGGGACTCTTCAGGGGAATCAAAGAGTAATGATTGGCCACAAGAAAAGGAGTAGGGTATTGAAACAAAGAGAGTTTGCTAACCCAAGGAACAATGATCTTTAACAAAGAGAAAGGTGATTGATCAAAAGAGAGATTGAGAGGAGCACAGGTGATCAAGGATCGATCCTATTGGGGAGGGAAAAAAACTACAGCTTGAGGATAGAAGTAACTATTCTCAGCGAGAGGGCAAAGTGCCCTTACCCAAGAAATAGCCAGAATGAGGGTAGGATAATTTCATCCTCATTCCTTCTCTAGCACTCAAAGTATAGTGAGAAAATTGAAACGGACAGTGTAACAGCTCTAATTTATACAGTGCTCCAGTGCGTCGTGCGAAACTCCGACTCCGCGGGGGAAGAGAGAAAGAAAGCTCTAACGGAAACCTAAAGAGAAGCGCCAAGGGAGAGATCAATAATCGAAATGAAGTTTCGATTAAATAATCAAAAGGGAGGAAAATGCTAATAATTTTCCAAAATGAATTGAAAATTATTAAAGCAAAGGGTGTATTATTGATTGTACAAGATTAAGCTTATTCTTTTGAGAACAAACCCAATGCAAAATAATGAGAGAAAGTGCAAAACAGTACCAAATGATACCTAAAATGCAACACAAAATCATGTTATTGTGATCAAAGAAAGTGCAAGAATGATCATGTTCATACAATGCCAAGAACGTGAACAATTTGAATAATCGAAATCATGCATCAAAAATTAATGAATATGCTTCAAGCAGAAGTTAAATGACACTTAAAACATCCATAAAAATCAAGCATATCAATCAATGGAAGTTAGAGGGAGAAAGCATGGCAAATACACTTGAAAAAGCATGAAAATGGCCCTCTGGTTCAGTGCTAATCGATTAACCATTTACAGTACAAAATTGGTTAATCTGTTAACAGCACAAAAATTAGCAAAATTACACTGGTTAATCTATTAACACTTTTTGCACTGAAAAGTGTTAATCGATTAACACTGAAGTAGTGGAAAAAAAACAGTTTTCAAAAGTGCTTCCAACCACTTAATCACTTATCCAAGCATTCTCATGTCATGGTTTACACTTATGCACGAAAATTACATCATGTATGAGAAATTAAACACACATTGAAAGCATTAACATGAAGATCAAAGATCAAGCAAATCACGTGATTAAACGAACTGAAAAACGATCGAAACTACATCAAAAACGCGCAAAAATGATCGGAATAGTGAGTAGAGTAAGAGCTACCAACCTACAAGTTGGAGAATTGACTTGGTGATTGTTATAAAGTGATCTTGATGGAGATAATCAAAGAAAACCAGAGGAATCTTCAATTAGAGCCGAATAGTACCGAAACCGAGCAAATTGCGAAGAAGCTCTGAAATACGAATTCAACCCGTTGAATCTTGAAGCGAATACTCTAGATGAATCCAAAAGCTAATAAAACTCTAGAAATATAAGTATAATTGCAAGATGATGAAGGTTAAGCTTAATAAATAATCACTTCCAATGTAGGAGTGATTATCCTTTAATGGTGAAGAGCTATGGTGAGGTTTGGGAAGAAAATGTAGATGAAGAAGAAGAAGAAGTTACAGAAAAATTCAGAGAGAATGTGAGAGGATTGAGAGTGAAGTGTGAGAAATTTGTGTGAAAATGGTTGAGAGAGTCCTTGTGAAAATAGTGAAGCTTTGTTTATATAGAGTATAGGTATGGAGTGTGAGAGGTTTGGAATTAGGCTAGGAGTTAGCTTTGGGTGGTTTGGAATTAGGCTAAGAGTTAGTTACACTTAACTCACCGAGTCAAGCGGTTAACTCGATTAGTTAGGAAGTTAACTCGGTAGCAATCCCAATGTGAATCCAAATCAAGTGGTTCACATGCTTGGAAATTAAGTAACATGGTGGACTTAATTCAAAGTGATGTATTGGAATAAATGCCTTGAATTATCTTGAAAAGTCTTGAAATGTCTAGAAATGTCTAGAATGTTCCACACAATGCTAGCACCAAGTATACCCCAAAAATGTAGAGGAAAAGTTGATGTCATGAAAAGTAGAAAAATCTGCGAAATTTACAAGGGTTAATCTATTAACACTTTTTGCACTGTAAAGTGTTAATAGATTAACCAAGCCAAAAAGTGCCTAATTTGCTTGAAAAAAGGTGCTTTGGCTACGATTCTGATTTTCCACCTCTTGCTTTGATGAATAGGCATTGAAACCCTTGTTTTGTGCTTGTGTTGATGATGTGATGACTTCGTGAAGATGCGATTAATCGGGCTTGGAAAACCTGAATATTCCTGCAGCAAAAAACACGGAGGAAAAGTGCGAATGAATATGCCAGCGATGCGGATGCACATGCTTATGTAAAAGGCAAAAGGGGTGGTCAAATTTCGGGTTACGACAGCCTCAACTTGAATTTTCTCAACCGTTCAAATAGTTTCCGCAAATTCACCAAATGCTCCTCTTCGGTCAGTGACTTCGCAATCATGTCATCAACATAGACTTCGATCTCTTTATGAATCATATCATGAAAGAGAGTCGCCATTGCGCGCTAATAGGCTGCCCCTGCATTCTTTAGACCGAAAGTCATCACCTTATAACAGAAGGTTTCCCATGGGGTAATGAATGTTGTTTTCTCCATTTCCTTTGGTGCCATCTTAATCTGATTATAGCCAGAGAAGCCATCCATGAAAGAAAATACCGAGAACTGAGCTGTGTTGTCAACCAATACGTCAATGTGAGGTAATGAGAAGTCATCTTTCAGACTCGCTCTATTCAAGTTGCGGTAATCAACACACATCCGGACCTTGCCATCTTTCTTAGGTACCGGCACAATATTTGCAACCCACGGTGGATAGCTAGTAACAGCTAAGAAACCCGCATCCAATTGCTTCTGGACTTATTCTTTGATCTTGATCGCCATGTCTGGTTTCGTTCTTCTAAGCTTCTGCTTGACTGGAGGACAATCCTCTTTGAGAGGCAATCTGTGCATAACAATATTTGTCTCAAGTCCTGGCTTATCTTGATACGACCAAGCAAAGATGTCAAAATATTCATGAAGCATTTCAATAAACCCCTTCTTCACATTCTCTTCCAGGGCAACCCCTATCTTGACTTCTTTCTTTACATCCTCGGTTCCCAAATTAATAACTTCCAATGACTCTTCATGTGGCTGAATGGCCCTTTCCTCCTGTTTCAACAACCTAGCTAATTCTTTAGGAAGTTCACAATCTTTCTCACCATCCTCTTTGGCTTGGTAAATCGGATTGTCAAAGTCATAATAAGCCATAGCAAAATTGTTATCAATGAAATCCGATGAAATGGATCTGCATGAATGATGGTTCACGCTTTATGAGTGCAAAAAAAACAAACATTGCCATTTATTATTAAAAGTAAAAATGAAAGACGGGGAGCACAATATTTGTATGCAAAAACGTCTTTTATTAATGATAAAATTGAATATGTAACAATGTAAGCCCTACAATGAATCTCTACGCCTTGGGCAGAGCGTAGGATTTAACATGAAAACAAAGAAAATTACTCTTCGTGAAGAGTGACTTGGACGAAATCTTCAGAAGACCAGTTGTGGAGCTCTTGACCCGGGACAGACGGGCGTATCCAGTTGCTGATGTCACAATCATTATCTCCGTCTTCACCATTCAATGCAAAAATCTGACCATGATCAACAATTCCAGCACTGGAGAAGGTGATGGGTCCTTGACGACCTGAAACCTTTGGTCCTCGATAACCAATTCCAAACATGTTCTCCTTGACGAGCGCTTCAATTACTCGACCCCATCCTTCTGCGTTGCCTGACTGTACCACAACTTGGGCATGTTTGTAAGATGTAATGGAGACTCCCCACTTCTTTCCTGATGGAGGAGGAACCCCTTCCACATTCACAGCTTCAAACACCTGGCACAACGTCTCATGGATCTCACCGTCCATCTCAACATATTTGAAGGAAGACAGATGGCTTACAAAAATGTCTTCTTCACCACATACGGTGACTACTTGTCCATCCACGACGAACTTAACTTTCTGATGGAGAGTTGATGATGCAGCCCCAGCGCCATGAATCCAAGGGCGCCCTAAAAAGCAACTGTATGTGGGTTGAATGTCCATTATGTAAAAAGTAGTATTGAAAACTTGGGGCCCCACCTTAATAGGCAACTCAACTTCCCCAAAAACTGATCTCTTTAATCCGTCAAAAGCTCGAACCTCCAGGTCGCTTGGTCTGAGCACTACTCCTTCTACATCCAGCTTAATCAGTGCCTTCTTGGGAAGCACATTAAGCGAGGAACCGGTATCTACTAGCATGTAAGATAAAACAACCCCTTTGCATTCCATAGAAATGTGAAGCGCTTTATTGTGATTTCGGCCCTCGGGTGTCAAATCAAAGTTGGTAAAACCCAGTCCACGGTTGGCATTGACGTTGGATATCACACCTTCTAATTTATTAACGGAGATCTCTGGAGGTACATATGCCGCATTCAGAACTTTCAACAAAGCATAACGTTGAGCTTCGGAGCACAATAGCAAAAACAAAATAGAAATCTTCGACGGAGTTTGATGAAGGTGATCTACAATCTTGTAGTCACTTTTCTTAATAATCTTCATGAATTCTTCGACATCATTCTTGAAAGAGGGCCCAGGCTCTGTCCTCTGTACAGGCTCCTCATTCACCACTTGCTTGCCTTTGGCCTTCTCCAAAGCAACGGTATTGTTATTCCGAAGAGTTTGTGGCGCAAACAGCCTACCACTTCTGGTACAACCACCAACACCCACATTGTCAAACTTTGAATCAGTCACAGCCGAAGCCTTAATGTACACTTCAACACCGTAGTGCCACGAAATTGCCTTCTCACTTTCGAAAGGAATCGGTCCAGGCACTGTAATGGTTACTGGAGCCCGCCTTGCTAGCACCGGGATCTGCACAGGCGTGAAAGGAATAGTAATTGTTGAAAAATCATTATCAACACCAGAAACTTGATTAAACTGCAAACTTCTGTCATCCATCAAATTCTGAATACCTCTCTTTAAATTATCACAGCCATTTACCTGAATCTGACAGTCTGAATAGCCCATATCACAACCAGGGAACACCCCCTTTTAACAGACGATCCTTCACGACCAACAATGACGTCTTGATAGCACTAACATTAGATATCAACTTCAGACCATTGTCTTCTTCAACAGCATTAACATTTGCCCCACCATGGGAAGGCATAGGATTCTGGATGACATTCGGCGCAACGGGCGAAGCAAAATTGATAGCTTTAGAATCGATCAGATCTTGAACCTTATGGTGAAAGGCTTTACATCTCTTAACAGTATGTCCAGGGCCACCGGAATGAAAGTCGCAATGGGCGTTAGCATCATATCCAGCTAGGAGCTTTGCTGGAGGGGGACCCATTGTACGGAGTTCTACCAGATTCAATTTAAGCAGTTGTTAAAGCAGCATAGCGTACGACATTGGCAATGGATCAAAGTGCCGGTCAACCGTTCTCTGTCTCTGTTGATAGGCTTGCCTTGGAGCCTGTTGTTGTTGAGGGTTTTGTTGTTGTGCAGTAACAGGGATTTTCACAACAACTTTCTAATGATACGAGGCCTGATACCCTCTACCTCTGCCCTTCTGAGAAGACGTGGCATTAGTTTCTCCTTCACGCTTTTTTTCGCACCCGCGAAAGGTTTCCTTACACCGGAAGACGACCCACTACCATCTTGAATCTTCCCCAGTTTAATCAGATTTTCAATTCTCTCTCCAGCAACTACGATGTCAGAAAAACCAGTTGATGGACACCCTACAAGGCATTCCAGGAATAGACCTTGCAACGTTCCCATGAACATATCAGCAATTTCCCTTTCAAGTAAATGTGGTTGCACCCTCGCGGCTAACTGACGCCACTGCTGGGCGTACTCTTTAAAACTCTCCTTACTCTTCTGAGTCTGGCTCTGTAACTGAGTTTGATTGGGCATCATATCATTGTTATACTGATACTGTTTCAGAAAAGCCTTAGCCAAATCCTTCCAGTTTCTGACATGAGTTCTTTCGAGCTTCATATACCATTCCAAGGAAGTTCCAGATAGGTTATCCTGGAAGAAGTACATCCACAACTTCTCGTTGTCGGAATAAGCAGATATTTTCCTGAAATAGCCTTGAGGATGAGTCTTCGAGCAAGAGTTGCCATTGTATTTGTCAAAAGTTGGTGCTTTGAATTTGGGAGGAATCCTCACTCCCTAGACCAGTCCCATATCTGCCACATCAATTCCTATAGTATTCTGACACTCCACGGCCTTAAGCCTCTCAGCGAGCAACTGATATCTTCTGTCTCCATCACCATTATTACTTCCTAAGTCTGCATTCATCAAGGAAAACTGATTATCATGATTGTCCTCCAGATGAGGAATAGGAATAGGAATAGGAATATGATCCCCAGCAGCTCCGCCAACGGGAATACCCCCAGCAACTCTGACAATGGGAACACCACCTTCAACTCCACCAACAGGAAGACCACCTCCAGCCGGAGGGTTAACTTGATTATCAGCATTAGGAACTTCAACCTCGGGCCTCTGAACCATAGCCCTCAGTTCTTGCTAGCCTTGAGTCACTCCTTGCATAAGGTCCATGAATTGGTTCATGCAAGCCCTTATCTCAGGCATCTCTGCTTGCATTTGCTCCATAGCTCTTTGTTGATTCTGGCATGTTGAGTAGCGGTGAAGGTAAGAGTCAGCAATCCTGCCTGTTCAATCAAACAAGCTTAGGAACCCAAATGGTAAACACCTGTTATGCAAAATGAAATGCGTGAATGAATGCATATGTCATATTTAATCATTTCCAATGTATATTTATACTTTGATTCCAGTTTTAACCGGGCGAGGGATCAGATACATTGCTGAGAAGATACTACTGGAACATATGGATATAGCTGAGAAAATATAGTTGGACAGACATTGTTGAACGAATACTGTCGAAACAAATATTGCTGAAACAAATATTGCTGAAGCAAACATCTTATCATATAATATTTCAAAGAGTCATACAAATGCTTCTGGTATAATCATAGGTGAGTCCATCAACAAGCCCGATGGTAATCACAATAAGCAACATACAGAAATACATAGACAATTCATTCCTAAACCCCTAGTCCATATAAACTGTCTTTGACTTCCCCGAGAAGTGCTTCAGTATCAGGATGAGTCGGTTGCTCTATCAACCCCTTGATCAACTTGTTTCTCTTCCCAATACACTGGTTCAGCTTACCAATGTGCTTTGCGCTATCATCATCTCTAAAGACATCTCTGAGCTTTGCCTTATTTATTCCAGCTTAAACTTTGAGCTCTTCGATTTCCCTCTGAGCCTTCTTCAGCTTGTTAGAAAAGTGATTTTTACCTCTTTTCGCATTCTGGAGCTCTTCATCTTTCACTTTGAGCTTTTCCTTCAAATCTTCATTCTCAGCCCTGATTTCATCTTCTCTCTCTTTATTACAGGTAGCAAAGTCATCCCACATTTTCTGAGAGTTGGCGAGCTTAACATTTTCCTCAGATATGAGTTGCTTAGTGTGCTTGTGAACCTTAGTGGAGGATTCTGCAGCCGATTTAGCTTTCCAATAAAAATGAGCCCTGTCTGCAAAGTCTTTCTCCTTCTTCGCTAGCAGCTTTGTTGCGTCTTAGGCCTTACATTCTAATCCCCTGTTGATATGTAAAGCATCTTGAAGGCGGCTACTCAAGTCGGAGTTCTCTACATTGAGTTCATTCACAAGGGCTTGCAGCTTGTTATATTCTTCAATCTCAACAGTGGTAGATTGCTATATCATTAATGGGTACAAAGGTGGCTCCCTTGATAAAGGCAAGAGCACCTTTTCCACTCTCTTCTGAATCCACTTGACATAAGGGGGTAATCTCTACAGTTATTCTTTCCAAAAACAATCTTCCCTTTCTTATGAATATGTCTGCAAGCATTCATAGCCCTTCTGAGCATCTCCTGGTCTCCAGCACCATTAAAGAACAAAGATTCTTCGACATCTTGATCTTCGAGAGGATTTCTTAAAGCATACCCAAATTGTCTGATGGCCAAAGAGGGGTTGTAGTTAATTCCACCTTTCCTACCCACCAAGGGAACATTTGGAAAGTTTCCGCAACTGGAAATAATCTTCATACCCAATAATGGATGATCGAACCAGAAAATGTTATCCACAGTCAGACCCATTGCCTTTTTAGACCATTTCAAAGAATCCTTTGTATCGACAAACGCACCGGTCTGAGGAAGATGATTCAGAAACCATTTGGATAAGAGTGGCGTGCAACAATTTACAAACCCTCATATTCTCTTCTCGTTCTTGAAGTGCAGTGAATGATACAAATCACCTAGGAGAGTTGGTATCAGATTTTTCGAGACGAAGATCTTAACGACGTGTGTATCCACAAAATCAGGTATATTGGGAAACAAGACAATCCTGTAAATGCATAGAGCCAAGATAGCTTTGAAAATAATCCAAATTTTCGCGTCGCATACTTGCGAGCTTGGCCAACCAGAAAATCCAACTGAAAACCTTTAAAACCTCCTTTATCGGCAACATTATCACTCAGAACATACTGACCCACATGAAGGGCGGATGCAACTTATTCTAAACTTGGACACTCCTCAGAAAAGAAAGGTATTATCTGCTTGATGGGGATCCCCAAGATAAAAGAGATTTCTTCCTATGTTGGAGCTAGAATATAGTCCGGGAAGGTGAAACAACGCAACAGGGGATCATTAAACTGCAAGAGTGTATGATTAGCATCGTGCTCATACTTTGTGATATTATGGACAACATTCAATAACCTCCCATATTCCTTTCTGAAATCAGTCAAAACACCAGGATCAGCCATAACAACCACTTCATGAAGTAAGTCTAGAGTCGGCTTCGGAAACCTGTATGCCACATTCTTCTTTCTCTTGGTATCCATCCCTGTAGAAACCCACTGACTGGGATCAAGAGTAAAATATAAACCTGGAAATGAAAAAACATGAATGTTAGGGTATGCGCATGAAATGATGCAATGCATAGGCATGGTATCAGAGGTGCCACATATAGTTGGACGTGTCTGTGCTAAACTGTGTGAATAGTGTCTGTGCTGAATTGTGTGAATAACAGACGATTGAGTATAATAGGATCAAATATTCACTTTAGTAAGAATGCCAGATTGAAAATAATAGGATTGACTGTTCACTTCAGTCAGAATACCAGATAATCGGGTAGGTTGGAAGTCAAAGTTACCTGCAAACTTGTAAACACCCAGCCCTCCTCACATATGGGTTCTAAAAAAAAGGATCCTCAGTATCACGGACTCTCAGGTCGAGAAATGATGACACATTCACCATTTCTGGTTTGGCATCATCATCAATCGAGGAGGCCTCAATTGATTCCCCTAAAAAAGTTCATCCTATAGCAAGTTCCCAGTCTCGGGTCCTCGGGTCAAGAAGTGATAATGCGTTCACCATTTCTGGTTTAACATTATTACCCTTTTAGAGGAGTGCCTCAACTGAGTCCTCGGGAATGGTCACTATAGTCGACAGCTTTCTAAGTTAACACCCTGACATGCACGAGACGCGTAAATCAGAATATCTCCCAAGAAAACCTCGTTTGGATGTGGATTTCGTGTAAACCAAACGTACCAAGACGCTACGCAGGCCACACTACATTCCACTTTAATCCTGTATGTATACTCAAGCCTAGGTATTGGGCTTATCTCTTAGAACAACCTGCCCACCAAAAAAACCAGCAATTCAGCACAGTCCAGTATATATATGGCAGTAATGAAATGTGATAAAGCAGATAAATACGATAAAAGCAATAAGCATGCAATAAAGCCATAAATAAAGCAGGTAAAGCATACAAATAAACACCCAATAACCGAAAACAAACAAGCACTAGGATTACCTCACTTAGGGATGGGAAAGTCCCCAGTAGAGTCGCCATCTGTCGCAACTGCGAAAATCAACCGGCAGAAAAAGACAGAAGACTCACCACCGAACGTTATTTATCCCTACGGGGGAAAGGAAACGATCGAAGAAAACCTAAAGAAGAGTAAAGACATGGTCATCGCAACTATAGTCTGAGTTCGGGAGTCGGTTACACGAGAGGAAGGTATTAGTACCCCCTCGCATCCATCGTACTCGATGGGATCCACGCTTGTTGTTCTGATCACAGGGTATTGGTAGCTGAAGCTTCACTACTACTGGAAAGGAAAGGAACATGAAACATTGAAAGGAAAACAAAAGGTGACTTGATAGGACTTCGTATTCCCTCAGGAATGGGAAAGTCAGAGTCAACGTAGTTCAGAGGACTACGGGATTGTTAGGGGAAGGTTGCTTGTGGAGACATCGTTGTCTTATGCATACGTATCCTCAATCAGACGGGAGAGAGGAAGTCAGAGCAGTCGTAGTTCGACCTACTAGGTGGTCATTTGTTTGGTGTTTTTTAGGTGGACGGAGCTAACGTTCGCGTTCTAGCAGTTTAGGTGTTGCCGCTTATTGTGTGGAGTATTATGCATTTACCCATTTGCGGTAGAACGGAAATAACATGTCCTTACGATTAGAGTGAGTGAGATGGGAAAAGAATCTTGGAGAAAGATGATTGATTTGTTTATGCCTTTTAGAAGAAGTGTGTTAATTTATTTTGAACCTCGTATCACACTAAAGTCTATGACATAGAATCGAATGTGTTGCAAGATTGACCCAAGACAGGACGTATGCAAAACACCCTAGACAAGGTAAGGAGGGACTCCCTCTTATCACTTCCAATGTACTTAAGGCTCATGGCGCACAATTCTCGTTGTATTTATTAAGTGCCTTTGGTTTGTTTTGAGATGAGAAGAGAGAAGAGACTCAAATGGTTAGAAAAAATCTAAGGGGATCTCCATCCTAGAAGTTGTCATGCAAGGATTGATCCTATAGTTGAAGTTAGGAAAGGGAATATTTACCTATGTTAGCATGCTTGGATTGATAACCTAATGTCTCTCCTAATTTGAACCTAATCTGAAATTAGATTCAAACTAGGAATCCTAAAGGAACATGTAATCATACACAAGTAAACAATAGATGATTCAATCACAATTCAAAGAAGTAAAGAAGAGATGAGATGAAAGAGAAGACACATAAGAGTGGACAACAATGTAAAGTAATACAAGTACTTACCAAATTCAAACCAAGCTCAACTATTGGATAGTTGAAAGAAATATGCAAAACAATGCACTAATGCACATGCAAATGTCCTAAGACTATCCTAGAAGTAATGTCAATCAATTAACAAAAGGAAATGAGGCCTAAATGGATTAGAACCTACCTAGGTCAGTAGCTATGTCCTACTATATATCATCTATGCTAATGTCCTAAAAAGTGTCAAAAGAATTCAAGTTATGTCTCAAGTTAGCACACAAACAATTGTCTTCACAATATTCATGTAAGATACAATTTGAGCTCAAACATGTAACTTGGAGGAAGAAACCACATGGGGAAGTAGAATTACATGTTATAATCAATGAAGATTTAGGTTTAAGAAGTCAAGAAAATATCATTACATCCACACCAAGTCATGTTCAAAAGATTAGACAATGTTAGACAAAGATGTCACTCTATATCATGTATCATTCACTTATGGCACAACAATGACCAAGCAAGCATGAAAAGGACTTGTAAATGACCTAAGTCAGAATTTAAAACATTCATTCAATGAATAAAAGTAACCTCAAGTTGTCACAAAGTTTCATGCCAAACACATTCTCAAAAGTTAGTGCAAGTAAGGAACAAAATCAATCCTAAGCATCCTCTAAAAGCATGTGAATTGTCAATCATGTAAAAGAGGTTAAATGAGCATGTAAAAGTAGTACACAACCATCCAAATAAGAGTAAAATGACCTATAATATCTCATGTTTAAGTCTCATAAGTGTTGAGTAAATTTTGCATACAAATGGCTCAAATGAAGTTGTCAAAACTAGTGCACAAACCATGTCCAAGTTCACACAAATGTAGCATCAATTAGAGGCACACAAAGACCTATAAAATAGGATGAGAAGACTTTGGTTCATGTATAAACCAATGTACACATGTGGTTGCCATTTTAAATGAACATTAATACCTCACAAAGTTGCCATGGCAACATATTTCCAAAGACTAGTACAAGTGGTAGTCAAATACAGCCCTAATTTTCCTCTAAAGGCATGTGAATCTCAAGCATGTAAAATAATGAACAAGGTCAAGTCAAATGAGTATCTAATCATAAAAGGTAGTAGAAGATAACCTATACAAGTCCACATTTAGGTATCAAAAGCAAAGGGCAAGTGAGCTCACAAAAGGTCAAACAAAAGTCATCAAGGTAGGATGCTTAATCATGTTCAAGTTCATGCAAGTATCACTAATTAGGAGCATGTAAAATGACCTATAAAATGGTATGGAAAGGATCTACCTCATTATAGATCAATTATAAATCAATGATCAAAAGATCCCAAAGAGGGTTGCATAAATGCATCATCAAATCCAATCACTTAGGTAAGCATTGAACAAAAATCGGGTATGCATTTAGGGTTCAAAGGAAGCATATGGATCATGATCAAAAATCAACATCAAAGGATCATAGTGGTGTGCAAAATATCCTCATGAATGTTTCCAAACATGTCAAGGAAAATGACTCAAAAGAGTCCCACACAAGCATCAAGTTTACCCTAACTCTATGCATACATCCACACTAGACATGAAATGAAATATTCATGGAAAAAAGTTAGAATCCTTGAAAAATCATGAGAATTTAACCCTAACATGATGAGGTCAGAAGCTAAACAAGTCCCAAAAATATGCCCAAAATTATGTGCAAATGGCATTCAAACAAGAGCAAATATGTGACAAGGTATCAATCAAAGGCCATTCAAAACAAGCCATAAAAAGAGCATCCAAAATGCACCAAAAATAAATAGAAAAAATCCCACATGATAATCAACATGCCCTATAATCATATGACTAAAGGCATACAAAAAAAATAGATCAAGATCAATTGGGAAAAATTAGTTTCAAGTCACTATGTGAAAGGTATGAAATTTTATACACATTCAAAACAAAATTCCAAAACAAATGTCAAAACTATTCAAGATTGGAATTAAAAATTATCAAAAATTAATTAAGACCTTAAATGTCATCCATGAAATTTCTTGGGATTTTTAGATGACTAAAACTATTTTTAAAATGTTAAATTGCAACGTGCATCAAAGAGAAATTAAGAAGAACCAAAAAAAGCAAAGGAGGGTGTAGCACTCGCAAATTCCTAGTTCATATTGCACAATGGGCCAGTATATAGGGTGAGAGTAGCAGGAAACACGCTGGCCCAGACAAATCACCAAAAATTCCTCTTTTTTTATCTGATTATTATTATTATTATTATTATTAGAAAATGAAAAAAGAGGAAAGAAAAAGAGCACGTGTGATTTTATATGGCTTCATTAATGCGTTGGCGTAACACCATTGGAGGGTTTGTAGAAGAATTACACACTGGAAAAGTTCCTCCACGTGGACAAATGGTGAACTGACACGCGCATTCTTTGAGTAGGATTTGGAACGTTCAGACGCCGGAGCTGAGCTCCGGTCGTCTTCTCCGGTGGGAGGCCACCGTGGACGGTGATGACCTGTACCAGAAACAAAAAAGAAAGACATGGTTCCACTTGGATTTTTTGCACTGATTCCCAATCTAACTTTAGAATTTTTATTAGGTTCCTCTAGCATTGAAAACGAAAGGAATTAAGTTAAACCCTAACAACCAAGATCTTCATGAAAAGCCCGAATCTATCCACAAACATTGCGTACCAGAGGTAGTGTAAGACCCGTATATTTTAGTCCGTATGATATTATGATGTTTTATCATTTTAATCTGTTTTTCTACTAAATTTGGAGTAGCGAGCAGATTATACTCGATATTTCTAGGGTGTTCGGTTGTGGTCTGGATTGATCCACGTGGTTTCTTTTTAATTCAATCAGACTTTTTCTATTGGCACGGTAGTTATATTGGATTCCGAATGTTTCTATGTTTTCGAAATTTCAAAAAGGTGTTTCTGCCGATTTTTGGGAAAACGGGCAAATTATACCCGTCGTTTAAATTTTCACGGACTCCGATTGTCGTCAAAATTTAAATGGGAGTTTTATATATCGCCGATATTGAGAATTTAATCTCAATATATCTTTCTGAGTTAAGGAACAAAAATTTATTCGGAATAAAATTTATTCGAAAATTTTGGGTGGGTTTAATTAAAATGCGACGGTGAAATTTTCCAGTTTTCATAAAAAGTTGTTCGTGAGCGAGTTACGACTCATCTGAGTCAGAACATTTTTTTAAGTGTGAGACATTAAATATCTAGATATTTTTGGGTTATACTATTATTATATGTTTTTAAGATAAGATCTTTTAGATTTTTTTTGTTGAGATATTATTATTAAATCCATTAGATATTTTGTTGAGATATTATTATTATATCCATTAGATATTTTTGGCGGGTATATTGTAATTTTATTCTTGACTTTTATTTTATAATATATCTTTTTTTTCATCGATGTTTTTGTTTGATCGCGTTTTGAGAGCGTTTAGGAGATATTTAGGCGAAAGGGTAAAACGGTAATCTTGTGGATTAGATATTTTAGAAAAGGATATGATGGGGATTAAGTGGAAAGTTTAGATTATATATATAGAGAGATTAGAGAGAAAGAAAGTAAAAGGAAAGAAAAGAAGAGGAAAGAAAGGAGAAGAGAGGAGAAAGAGAGAAAAGAGGGAAAAATGGAGAAAACATCCGAATCGGAGCCGGATCTTCGATTAAATCGGGTAAGTTTACTAAACTCGATTATCCTACGATAGTATATGTATATGTAGGTGTTTGTTTGGTTGGTTTTGGTTAGAAAATGTTAGGTTTTACATATTTGAGCAAAATTGGTAAAATCGATAGAAATCGATGTTTTCACGGATGAAATTCGAAATAAATTGTGTAGTTTAGTCGAGGAATGTTAGGCCGTGATTATTGAAACTTGTAAGATTGAATTCGGGTGATTTCGTAACTTTGGACATTTTTGAGAAATGAGGGTTTTAAGAATTGAATCGAAAACGGACGTCGTAGAAATCGTGTTTAATGGTTCTAATTCACTGCTATATGTTAGGTGAGTATGAGTATGTGGTTATTTCGAAGAAAATAATTGAATCGGTCGGATTTTCGGGTGGAAAGGCCAAAACCCGTAGGTTTTCAAGGCAAAAGGGGGGTTTTCGGCGAAAACTTCGAAAATTCATATCTTTTGATCCGTAAGTCGGTTTTGATCCCCGTTCGAAGCGTTGGAAAGTTAACGGGATGTTCTTTCTATTAAAAATGGTTTGGAGGGCAAGAGATGATTTTAGTTTTTGTGGTTTTGAAAAAGTGTTGGGTTTTATCACGTAAAGTGTGTGTGGTCGGTGTTTTACTGTGTGTTGTGCTTTTGTTATATAACGTGAAGCCAGTGAGCTGTTATATGATGTACTGTGGGTGGCCTAATGGCGTGAATCCTAGATTTTTGGAATTCAAATTGTTGTTCAAAATAAATGAATTTAAATTGTGTGGGTTTTTCTATAGAGCGATTAGGTTAGTAATCGGGGAGTGAAAACCTAAAGCCCTAATTGTTTAGGTTAGCGATAAGACCCAGCCTTATTGTAGATGTATCTGAGTTGGTTTTAACTTAAGTCCTTTGTGTATTTTATAAGGTTGAAAGTGTGAATCGGGTACGAGATTTCATCGTGAGAGACAAATCGATCTTACGTAGCGTAAGTTGTTTGGGTTGGAAGCTTGCTCAGGTAAGGGCACTTTCTAACCATATTATATGTGATTGAATGCATGTGTGTTTGTATTCATGACTGTGTGCCCTTGTGGGGATGTTTGAATGATTGTGTGCCAGTTGAGGTTGTGTGGTTATATTCATGATTGTGTGCCCGGTTGGGGATATGTGTTTATGCTATGACGCTAAACTTGTGATGTGCATTCATATGATTTGTGATAAATATATGATTTGCGGTTGATGTGTATGTCGAGGAGGACAACACGAGGTGTGTCTGAGCCACCTGTTGGTACCGAGAATTATTCATATGATTTGTGATAAATATATGAATTGCGGTTGATGTGTATGTCGAGGAGGACAACACGAGGTGTGTCTGAGCCACCTGTTGGTACCGAGAATTGTTCATATGATCTGTGATAGGTATACGAACTGAAGTGTGAATTGTGATTATACATATTGTGTTTATATAAACTGTTGCATTTGCATGTGTGGGTTCATGCATACCATAGTTGCGTGTAGGTAGTTGGCGCCGAATGGGCCAGGGTGATGGGTTCTGAATCATCACCTAATCCTGAAGGGAATTCTACTGCACCAGGTGATGTGACTGAGCCGTCATCGATCCTTTGAGATCAAATTGAGTCAGGTGAATGCGAGGGAGGCAACACCGGGTGTCTGCAAGGGCAGCACTTTTGTGTCTGCGAGGCAGCACGGTTAGTGAGGACCCAAGGGGGTATCACGACTCTCTGCGGAGAGGTTAAATTCCGGGATTCATGCATGGTGAGGGTACCCGACGAATTGGGACCACCAAATTCATATAGGTCTGCATTTAGGATGTTTGTGCATTGCATTTGTGTGTTAAATTAAATGTTGTGATTGTTACATATACCATACTGTCACCTCATTTATGTTGCTCTGCATATCATATTGTCATCTTATTCATGTTGTTATGTATATCATGTTCTGCTGGCGTGTGTGTATTCTTCCATATATGCTGTTTTTAGATTATGACCCTCTACTATTATTATGATGTGGCTAACGACCACCCAGGTTTAGAAGTGGTGATAGTTAAGGTATCCAGGTGTCGTGAAGGCTTGTAAGATGCGATGTCTTTGGGCTAGGAATTCAAGATCAGCTTAGGGTCGTGTTTTGAGGTTGTCCATGTTGTTGTTGCTGTTATTATTAAAGCTGAGTGCTTATTTTTATGTGTATGGACAAATATTTATAACAGTGGGTATTACGCTGGTCCTAGGTATGGAAAAGACTTAGATCGAAAGCTCGTACTCTGATTAATCATTTTTATTATTTTTCCTGGAGAGACAGTTGTCAATATTATGTATGGCATTCAAAAAAAAAAAAATATATATATATATACACTCTCGCTGTTAAAAATTGGGGTGTTACAGGTAGGGCTTCAGATGCAAGTGATCACGTGCTCCTAAACATCATAGATTTCCCTAACATGATGCAATGAATAAACCAAGAGTTGACCTTAATGGAGCTTCAAATCCACGTGCTAAGAAAGCCAAGAACTTCGTGCAAATCTTGTAATCAACCTTGGGAGCAAAATAAATGCTCAAACAACCTTGATTCTGATTGTAGCTTCCAAGTTCTTGATGATGGAAGATGATGAATTCGTGGATAGAGTTGTGGTTATTCCAGGTGATGATAATTGCAAACAGAAGCTTCTATGGAGTATAGTGATGCCAATGGTGGAAAAAGCTTGAAGAAAGCTTAAAAAAGAATGGGGATTCGAAGCTCCGAATATGGAGGTATAAAAATGGAGTTTTGGATCTGGTTTGTTGAAAATGAAGTAATTGAAGTTGTTAGGGTGGTTAAGAGACTTATAAAGGGTGGTTATAGTGTGGTTAAGAGGTTTACCATGATTAAAATCAGTTAGAAGCTTGGTTAGAAAAATTGAGAAAAAATGAGAGCAATGTTATGCGTGGCACGGGTTTTAAGTTTTGTGAGTGTTATGGTATGTATCATGATGAGAATGAAGGTGCGAGAAAGACACAAGAAAGGGGGGTTTGAATTGTGTATTTACTCTTTTTAACAACTTTTGGGTTCTTGTCGTTAAAGCACTTAGGATAACGTCAGAGTTCGTTGGGAGACTCTAACTAACGAAGTTACATTCAGACTTGCAATGCATGAAGCATGAGAACCAACAAGAGTCTGAACATTATGCGTAACATTCAAAACTTGCAGAGCGGAAGCTTATCAGAGTTGCAAGGTTCTGACTTGCTTGTGTAAGGTTTTGATACTCGATATAGAACATAAATAAATACATTAAGTATAAAAGTAAAGAACACACGATATATCCTGCTTCACCACAAAGGCTAATCCAGTCCACCCTCCTCAGGTGATTTCGCCTTGAACACAAGGTCTTAATCCACTATAATCAATCTCGATTACAGATGCACGGGAAACAGCCGGTGACTAACCACTTGCACAGCCACACTGTGACTAACATGCAATGATCCGTTCGGGGATTCAACTTAATGAATATAACGAACATTGACCTGCAAGTTCCAATCTCTCAAGATCTACTGCTAGGCTTTCACAGCTAGACATTCAGGGATTCATCGCAATGAATATAACGCTACTGACCCTATTTCAGGCTTTTCCCACAATAACATCTCGCCATTGTCTTCTCGAGTCTCCGGTCACACTAACCACTCAAGGAATCCTAATTCACCAAGAATTAGTTAACAGGAGATTACATAGTTGCTTCTTAACAAGCAGATTACTCTTAAGTTTAAGTACAAAGAACACACAAGTGTTCAAGCAAGATATGAGCCATAACTCCTTGCTATTCTAAGAAACTACAAAGATGTATAATGATTTGACAGTTGTTGACATCTTGTAGATCTTCTTCTTCTTCGTCTTCTTGGGTGAGAAAGCTTTGAGCAATAACTCCTTGCTTCAGATCTTCAATGTAGCGCTAACGAGAAGGTGGTTGATAACTTGACTAATTTACAATGTTGTCTTCTTCATCAACAGCTTCTATACCAATTCATTGTTGTTGTGTTGAATGATGATCTTTGAGCTTCAACAACAATGGCCATGTGTAAATGGTGAAAGCTTTGGATATTCTAAGTGTTACAACGAGAACTCACCGTTGTTGCTATCTTCACACAATGACTTTAATCAATTCCCTATTCATGGCTGAATCGATCTGTGGACTTCGTCGTCTTTTAGAAGCGAGTACTCTTTCCTTTAAATAGCCCAGTAGAAATATAGTCGTTTGAAATATTGTTGGCTATTGGAAAAGAGACATTGCATAATAACTAGCTGTACTGACACATCTCCTTTTTACTGTGGGAGAAGTGACGGGATATATCTTTCTTGGGTGCCGTGTATAGTTACTCACAACGGTAACATGTGACTTCTGAACTTCAGAGGCTTCTGATGGTTAATTGATGAAGCATGAGTAGAGTCTTCTTAACAGGATATCTGATACATCAAGTATTTATTTATTTGAAGAAGTCCATTAGGAATCAGTCTTCAGAACTTCAGCACTTGTCTTTGAGGACGTTATCCTTTACTTCTTCAAGTCTTCCAAAACTTCAGAACTTGTCCATTAGGAATCTGTCTTCAGAGTCTTCAATACTTGATCTTCAGAACCTTAATCTTCAGAACACATAAGTCTTCAGAGTCTTTCTGCACTTGGTTTTCAGAGCCTTCCACCTTCAGAACTTCAAATCATGAGAGTCTTCAGCACTTCAGTTCACTTCTTCAGAAGCTTCGCAATCTTCAGAATCTCGACCACTTTCAGAGAGCATCCACAAGATCATTGCATAAGCAATATCGGCATCCTTGGATCTGACTGATCACGATAAGATACAGAAGCGTTCTTGCTTCTTGCGACTTGTGTCACACATAGTAACTTCGCATATTATCAATTACGCTCATCTGGCTGGTGCTTGTTGAATCTGATGTTTTCTATAATTATGATTTGCACACAACATACGTTAGAACATAAAATGGTTCTTTCATAAATACGTATTGTTATCATCAAAACATAGATCGACTTGTAGAGATAACTCTTGCTCTCACAATCTCCCCCTTTTTGATGATGACAAAACCAAGTATTTTGATTGAACATTTTATACAAGGTAATCACCAAATAAAACATATTCAGAGTCTGGAACAACAGCTCCCCCTGAATGTGTTATCCTCAAAGTTTTATCTGTGATCATCTAGAATCTTATATGATCCAAAGATATACAAAATAACAACTTGAGTTTCCAGAACGAAGAATAGAAAAGGACTACTTCTCTATCTTGTCTTTAAGAAAACAGAGAATCTTTAGCATCTGGACTAGTTCATCAGAACTTCCATCTTCAGATCTTCAGAGCTTAGTTCCTTTGTAGTCGTATCAGAGCTTGTAATCTTCAGAGACTTCTGAAGCATTTCTACCTTTCAGCAGATTCATTTAAGCACAAGCAGATCAGTTCTTATCTGATAACATAGCCTCACTATTCATCAGAGACAGACACCATCTTTTAAGAAACTCTCCCTGAGTTTCAGACTTTGTGAAGATTATAAGATTTATCATTTGAATCTTCTGGGTAGTCTCCCCCTAATTTCCATAAGTCAGATATTGGGATCTTCATAATCATAATTCAGGATGGTAAGATTTTAATCACCAATGCAGATCATGACTTTTTCAGAGTTTGACTTTTGAACACATGTCTTCTTCTCAGAACCTTGTTACTGTCACAACTCAGTGGTTCGTCAAGGCTTGATTTTTGATCAGATACCAATTGAAGGTTTAGTTATAGTGGTCAATCAACGCTTGATTCTGAATCTGGTACTCATGATTTGATTCTGGTCTGATACCACATGATGTGATGAGTCTTATACCAGAGTATGTTGAGTTTGATACCAAGTGAAGGACTTCTTCTCATACCACTTTGAAGGTAGTTCCTTTGTGTGCTGAAAATGATACCAATGAAGGTATTTTGATAATAATTCACAACTTTGCTCTGATTGATGAGTCTAATACTAATCTTTGTGTACTGAGTCTGATTACCAATTGTTGATTTAGTCTGATACCAAATTGTTTTCATTTTAATTGGTTCCTGGTAAACATCAGAACTACTTCTTCTTGGATCTTCAATTCGGATCTTCAGACAACTCTTTGTCTTCTGATTTGCACAGTTCTTCTGAGTAAGCATCTTGAAATGTATACTTTGTCTTGACTGCTTTCAGAGTTTTCCTACTTCTTCTGTTCTGAATCTCATACTCTCAGACAGCTTACAGCTTCTGAACACATATTTACGAAGTGTACAACTTTTATCCTTTGATCGATAGTTCATAACAGAGTTCTTCTTTCTTAACATGTTCCTGCTCTTAGAATGCCTAGTGAACTTGTTTAGAGTTCCTTGGATAACATCAAACAACAAACGTTAGAAGTAACGCATTTTATGTTTTATATGAGTACTTTGTTTGAGCTCTGCATTCTTTAATCAAAATCGTTATATTTCTCCCCATTTTTGACATCATCAAAAAGTGATAGAGCATATGAGCATTTAAGCATGTAATTCCTTCATCAATCAAGCATTTAAGCATTAAAGCATATCAACATCATTATATATATTCTGGATATGTTAAACAACATAGAACCATAGAGCCAGCATTTGAGCAGTTAAGAACAATCCGAGTCATTTAGTGATAACCATCTATAACCATAGCATAATTATTTTAAGGACAATTAGATGGAATTATCTGATTACCAATTGAAGGTTTTAGATCATCTGTAGAGATTAATTATAGCATTTCATTTATGAACAATCAGATCAACATAAAATAGTTTTAAGATGCAGGGCATAGGTTGAGCTTAATCTTAAAGGTAATCAAAACATAGACCTAATGACGATGGGTTCCTAAGGATTAGACTAAAAAAAGCCTAATGATGATGAGGAAGGTGATAGTAAGATTTCAGAATCATCAGTTCTTGAGGCATGCAGTTTTTCTTTTGCTTGAGTAATTACCAGCCTCTTGCTCTTCACAATTTCCTCTGAGATCCATTCATGGAACTCAGTCCAGATAGTTCTTATTTCCAAGGGTTCTATGATTGAACTGGAAGCATCTACTAAGATTTGGATTTTGTTGATGGCATTATTCTTAAATGATGTTAATGCATCATTGACAGTCTTTGATTCTAATGATCATCGTTAGATAATGTTTTAAATGTTTTATTTAAGCAATGTAAGCATCTCAGAGAGTGATAAAAGTTTAAGTTATGGATTTAATACTGATATGATTATAGATGATAAAATAGGAAGCATCATTGATTCATAGATTAAAATGATATAGAGCCATCAACACAAAAATACACAAAATAATTTGAGATACACTAAGGTTTAAAGATTAATCATCAAAATCTTCCACTTCATCAACTCTTTCACATCTAGTTTCGGCTGGCGTAGGTCCTGGTCCAAGCCTGCTTATGCTTTTTCTTTCAAGATTATTTCAGATATTATTCTTCCATAAGGAATGTGAAAGGACCTCTTGTTTCTTGAGACTCTGATGGAGCGCCTCATGTGGTTAAAAATAGTCTTGGGAAGATTTATTGTAACATGATTGTGTAAGTTATATGTGATCCTAAGAGGGGGGGGTGAATTAGGTTCTTAGAAGATTATCCCGATTTTTGACGATTTTTTTTTCTTTCCTAAAGATTTCTAAGTGTTGAAATGGTAAAAATGCGGAAAGTAAATGAACACCGAGATGTATAGTGGTTCCCCTCATACGTCGAGAGTACTCCACTCTCCTTTCAACTTGAAAGAGAATTTCACTATAATGTTAGATTCCTAGACAAGACAAAACTATGTCTTTCTATACTACTCTAACAACCAAGAACACTCCTCTTGGATTTACAAATGTTTAAAGTCCAATCGAGAATAAATATCTCACAAATGGACCTCTTGTATCCACAATCCGGATTACAAGGAAAACCTTACAAACTTATCTTTAACAGTCCTAAAAATAAGTTGTAATCAAAATATAACAAATCTGAATTTTGTATGTGTGCAGAAAGTTTGAATCTTCAATGTATCAATCTAACGATTGATCTTCCCCTTAAATAAAAATCACTCTAATAAGGTTTATACAAGTGTTCGACACAATGAGGATGAAACAAATGCAATGTATATGAAGGTTTATGTGCAGAAGTTCCACTTAGAAAAGTTTGAAGAACACTTTGATAGAAAAAGTAAGAATTGAGAAAAATGATTGTTTGAAAATTTTAGCAAAGGAGGTGAGTTTAAAATCTGACAATTTTATGCTTTTATAATGCTTAAACACCTCTACAAACAAATATAATTAATTAAGGGATGCCATGGTTCAAATGGAAAAGGTTTGTGAAAGATGCATGAAGAGTTGCATTTATTTTTGAAATCTGTTCAATGGTAACCGGTTACAGCATAACTGCTAACCGGTTATCACGTTGTAACGTAACCAAAAAATTCAAATTTTCTTCATGTTAACTGGTTATCAGTTAAGCTGTAACCGGTTATATGCGTCCAATTTTTAAAAAAACTTAATTTTATGACATGCAACCTTCATGAATATGAATCAAAACCTTTTCAACTGACAAATACAATGTATAGAAAAATATATTGAACACTTGTATGTACCAAATAATGAGTGAAAGTTTAACCTTGATTATTTCTTGAGAATTTCTTCAAGTCTTGTAATATGTAAAACTTTGAGTTCTAGCTTGTATACACATTTGATCCACTTCCTTTTTTAGCATGATTATATTCAAGTAATATTTGTTGTCTTCATCAAAATCATTTGAAAAGCTTGAAAATACATTCTCCCCCTTTTTTATGATGACAACCAACTTTGAAAGTATGCTTTAATTATGTTTCTCTAAAGTTGAAAAATACTCCCCCTTTGATGATGCTCCCCCTCAATTCAAGAGTATCAAAAAAGAGTCCTTACAATTCTGTACACAAGTGTTAGAGAAACATAGTCTCTTCTCCCCCTTTGTCATTACCAAAAAGGAAGGATAAGAGAAAAACATTTTCACAACAATAGAGCATGACATACATAACACAATCAAGCATAAACACAAAATTTTCACAACATAATACTTAATAAACCATTACGAATACAAATGAAAAACATGCCTATAATAATGTCTTAGGCTTAAAACTTCAAAACATAACTTAAAACTTAAGCTAAAACTAAAACAAGAATAAACATAGAAAACACATAAGAACATATAATAGGGTAGGTTCAATCTTCGTCTTCCGACATCTCATCTTCCTCTTCCTCATGGTCTTCTTCATGATCGGTACTTGTTCCCACATTACAAGTCATTTTGCTAAACATCTTCTTAAGGGAATTGAAACCACGACATGTCTCATAATGGTTATGGGCCATTTGTTATTTCATGGAGACAATTTCAGAATAAAGAAACTCATTGGTAATACCACCTTCCGGAGCTGGAGGATTAGCTTGTTCCAAATCTTCCTTGTACATGAACCGTCCATTAGGAGCAACAATTATTCAGGTATTTTTCGTGGCGGTTTTAGCATTGATTTCATCTCTTGAAGTCATGTCTTGCCTAGGTTCCCTACCAAGTAGCACTTTCTTGTATTCCAAAATTTTTGACACAAACCGAGCATAAGGCAAGCTTCCGGTTAACTCAAATTGATGTTTCATATTGTGGAAAATCACATAAGCCCAATTTATCTTCAAGCCTAACTTCATGCAACGGATAAGATGAAGTTCAAGTTCACTCACTTGAGAATGGTTGGAATTCTTTGGAACCAAAATGTAGGCTAGGATATAATGTAACATTCGGTCACTCACGCTTAAGCAAGATGCATTCTTGACAATTCGGATAGAGTTTGCCGGTTGTCTAGCCATAACGAAATCCATAGTTCCTCGCCTAGAAATACTAGCAAAATAAGCTAGACTCTCAAAACCAGCCCAATTTTCATTTTCCGGAACAATACCGGAACGAAGTTCTTCACCATCCTTATAAGGAACACCTAAGGCTTTTCCAAAATCCTCAAGATACAATGAATAATCATTGTTCTTAACAACAGTTGTGAGCATATCATCATCTACCTCATCTTTGCAAAACACAATAGAGGAATAAAATTGTCTAACTAAGTCAGGATAATAAGGACCAGATTCTGCCACTAGCTTAGCAACACCAGAATTTTTCAACAAGGTTTCAAAGGTAAAGTTATGTGTAGGAAAATCGTTAAAGAGAACATACTTTACCGACATGAGATTCCGGGTACGAACGGCAAAATCCAATCTTCTGGCCTTAACAGTTGCTGCACGATCTTGTTCAACTTGCTCAGAGGCTCCTTCATCAACTTTCTTTTTGCCCTTGTTCTGTCTGTTGGGAGCCATGGATGATCCTTGAAGCTTTTTGGAAAAATGAGGTTTAGGGTTTGAGGTGAATCCGAAAATGGAGTAGATTATTAGATATGTGAGGATGGAATGCAGTAGGTTGAGACTTATATGGAGTTATTTGGGAAAGTGGGTATTGATTTCTCTTTAAGAGTAGTAATGGAACTTTTATGAGAAATATTCAATGAGCGGGGAAGATGAAGTGAGATGATAGGAAATGAGAGTTTCAAGGCTTAGAGATAAGTCTAACACATCATCATTTTTTACCAAAATAAATTATTAAATAAAAACAAAAGAACAAAATAGAAAGGAATATACAGACGTGACAAATTGAATAAATTTTTTTTTGAAAGTTCCAGTGGTAACCGGTTACAGCGTGACTGATAACCGATTACAAGGTACAAAACTGCTCAAATAAGGCAAAAATAACACATGGTAACCGGTTACGGCGTAACTGATAACTGGTTACAGCAAGCAAACAGTCAAAAACAGTAGCTTTGCATAACCCAAATTATTTGATTTTTCCAAAAAAAATTATCTTGACATGTTACTACACATAGAAATGTAACTTATGATAAATTTTTTTTTATAAAACATAAATTAATTATATGAGAAAGTAGGGGAATTCATAAAATGTCACATACATCAAATATTATCAATTAGTGCAAAAATAAAAAAAAATAAGAGTAATTAATGTTTTGTGTACCTTGGTTTCATTATGACATATAATGAGAAAAAAATGAAGATTAAATGTCACCTTCAACCAATATGCCAAGTTCTTGACGAATCTTGAAAAACGGTTCTTTTGCGAGAGGTTTTGTGAAAATGTCCGCTAGTTGATTATGTTTATCCACAAATGTGACTTCTGTCATACCCCAAATTTGTCCTACCCTCTAATTCTTTTTTTTTACTGAGTATTTATGTAGATTCACGACCTTTCTCTAAATGACCATCAGACCATAGGTTTGGATTGCGGAGGTTCTCTCTTTGTTCATTGGGATCACAAAGGCTTGCAAGATAAGTGGGATTAAAATACTATCATTTTTTAAATGGTTATGGTAAGGGTAATGGCTTAAGTTGGCTGAAGGATTCATTTCACAACCTAAGAATTGATGCTCAAACGATTTATGGAGCCTATTTCAATTTGATTATAAGCTCTGTTCTTGGCATTTTTTTTTCTAGCTTCGTTGCAAAATCCACCCTAAGGATTTGTGATGGATCAAGTTAATCTTGGATCAAGATAATTTACTTGAGAAGCATATGGCTTGAGTTAATAAGCAATCAAGAAGACTAATGTTTTGTCTAATAAATAATTCAAGGATGGTGTGCTTCGGAGGTCACAAGTGGAGATTTGATGCTTCAGTTACAATGCTGCCAATAGAGTTCTTCATTTACAAAACCATGGAAATCTTTATAAAAGAAAATACCAAGAAATGAGCCACATGTTTGCACATGTTGTTATGCCTAGCCAAGGTTTTGACCGTCCAAGTACTAATAGTAAGTGGACTATTTGAGTTTAAGTAGACAAGATCAATTTAAGCTCCATTTATTTTATTAATACTCAAAAGTTACGAAGCTACAAATTTTCAAACAAGAACAAGTTGCTGGCAACATCATGTTATGCTATGGAAATGTGTAATGAGATTTACTAATAAGACATAGACCTTTTCCTATTGTGAGCCTAAGTACAATGCCTAAGTAATACAATCCTATTGCAAAGGCTCCCTAACAGTATGTCCAAAGTGCTTCATTTCACAAACTTCATGCTTGAGTTTCTGCCCATGAGTGCTCCATGTCATTTTCATCTTTGTACCAAGCCAACACATGATCAGTTCAAGCAACTTGCAATAATCCCCATTCACAAACCTGCAAAAAAAAACAAAGTTTCTTCAAAAGCCAACAGCAACCGTAACAAATCCATCAACAATCCTCATGATTTACAATTTCAGAATTTACTATCACAACAAATTCAGAATTCGTTCAACTCACTCCTCACAAATTCAACACTGCGACAATTCAATAACATTTCAATTTCACCAAATGTGAGCCAAAATCCCAGCACAATGCACATGAAAAGGAATTAGTACAAAGGATTAGAGTACAAGCTGCACATGATTTTCAGGGACAATGTACAAAACAAGCAAAATCATGGTATAAGGCAACGCACATATCAGCTACAACGGATAACTTTTTCGTGCCACACCAATACTACAAATAATCTCATGTATAGATGAGTCCAAATTCACAAGAATATCACAAGTCAGTACATGGGACCACCTAATTCTACAGCAATGCAGAAAGGACGAAATAAGCAGAGTGATTCCTCAAATCCACTTTCTCAGTATCCCACAAAATCAGCAAATATTCTAACGGATTCATCCATCCCAAAATTTCACACGAGTCAGAGTCACAACAGAATTTTTCACACGTATTTTGCAACAAATTCACACATCTGATCCTATAAATACTACAGTATTCACACACAGAAGGGGGACCGGAGAAAAAAAACCCTAAAGAGCTTGTTTCTACGCAGCCACCAAAACCCTAATGACACTAGAGCTTGATTTCAAGGGTTTTGTTGAGTCTCACACTAAGACTCAATTGAACCATAGCTAAAGATCCTTCCAAAAACAAAATCATGGACAGAAAGATTCGAAAGAGAAATAGAAAAATAAGTTCAAGCTGTAAAGGATATAGTAGCAGTTGAAGTTACCTGAGACGATCGAAGATGCATTCAGACGAAGCTCTCCAAGAGGGTTTTTCACTGAAGCTCTGAAAAATTTGAGCTGAAACTCAGACGCAATACACAATAACAGCAAGCAACAACAAAAAAAGCACGCAGAAGCACTACGTATTGGAGAAAGGAAAAGAAGAAAAGCAGAGGAGAAAAGTTGAAGGATTACCCTCGTCGAAAAAGCTTCCGATCGGAGTTGCTACGATCTAGGTACTCTTCTTTCCCTTTGAACTTTCTATGGCTTGATCTATTTGCTTTGTATGCTATAGCTTCATTTCCCCCTTTTAATTTGTGGATTCGCTCTTGATTTGTAGAGTTAGGGTTTATCCGTGGGTTTGGATTTTGAGGTTTAGAGGCTTTTTATTGAGAAACTAAGCTCATATTCAGAATTTATGAGTTTTTTTATGTAGAGTTAAGGCTGTTTTGCGGTGGTGTCGCCAGAGAAGACGGTGGCGGCCGCCGCGCGCCGCCTCTTCTCCGGCCGCGATTTAGGTGGCTCCGGCGACTTTGGTTTCTAGAGAGTGAGAGCGTTTAGGTAGAGAGAGAGAGAGAATCGGTTTTGAAATAAGGATGTTTTTCTTCATTTGTTTCTTTTTTAGGTCACTGACACCCATACAAAACAAAATAAGGTGACTGTCATTCCAAGCTACACCTTGAATCGTCACGATTACGCCGTCAACCCTTTTGAAAACAAACATGTGTCAATTTAACTGAACGTAGGACTGGAGATCATCACGAAGTAGGGTGGGTACTAATCAAATTTGAGCCTAATATCCTTTGTTTCTTAAACTTTGAACCAGACCACGTTACAACCCTCAAAAGACCTAATTGAGGTGGGGTTTATTCTGGAAGCATACAACAACAAGGTTGCGTAAACTGACTCCTATGAATTTGCTAGTCTTTTGAATTGGTATCATATTCTTGCTGTACCTTTCACACACCAGTAAAGCAGCACTGCATTTGGACTAATGGTTCACTCATCACACACTGACACATCATTCCAATAAATTATTTTTTAAAACTTGCATGAACGTCGCATTAAAATTACCATTTCTGAATGAACAATTTTAGCTGCAAATCAGTACTTGACAGTTTGGAAATTCCGACAAAGTGCAATTAGAGGGAAACTTGAGTATTCGTTGGCACTGACTCGAATCGAGACTATCTCATAACCTTGTGAATCTGGGGTAAGTCCTTCAAAGCAATACTTAGTCAATCTGAGGCAAGTCTTTCAAAAGCCAAGACTAGGGGAGACCACTGCAAAATCCAGACACTGGGGCAGATCATCTCATTACCCTTCAGACAGGAGCAGATTCCCTGCATACATTCAAGTTGGTCAAGCTGGCCATGTCATGCACTAAGCGACCCTTGAATTCAACAAGTATTAAAAGCCTTGGGGCAGAGCAAATGCACCATCAGAATGCATTGGATAAGTCGCTACGCCCGCACAATCAACATGCATTGGTTACGTCGCTGCGCTCATACAACTATTCATGGTATATCAGCCAAAGAAGTGGAGTCCTCTCAGGAACGAATACATAACTTCTGCAAAGGATCAGACTTGGGGCAACAAGAGAATCATATTGGCTTACTGATCATAATATCTTCCATTTTCGAGTGTCGGGAAATCAAATCTTTCCATCAAATCAAAAGCCCAACCTTGCTTGGCATCTTCAAAGCCCAACCTTGCTTGGCAACCTCCTAAAGTCCACCTTGCTTGGCAACCACCAAAAGTCCACCCTGCTGGCACCTTCATAAGACCAATAACCTGCTTGCATCCACATATGCATCATATACAGCATATGTGCACCATATGCATAATCTATTTCCTTCCTCAACCCCCGCGTTGATATATATTGTTTTGTTCTTGACCCCTGAGTCAATGTTGTCTTTATTTCCTTCGGCCCCCGAGTCGATGTTTACCTTTCCTTCAACCCCCGAGTTGATGATATTTTGTCCTTATCTTCTCGAACCCCAAGTCGATATTGCCTTAGTTTCTCGACCCTCGAGTCGATATCATTATTACATCTTCAACCCCCGAGTTGACATCTTATTGCCTGTACTGACCCCCTAGTCGATATTGCCTTTATCTCTGCCCTCGACCCCCGAGTCGATATTGCCTTTATCTCTGCCCTCGACCCCCGAGTCGATATTTGCTTTTATCTTCAACCCCCGAGTTGATAAATTACCTTGCCTTTATTTTCTCGACCCCCGAGTCGATATCACTATTACATCTTCAGCCCCCGAGTTGACATCTTATTGCCTGTACTGACCCCCGAGTCATTGTTATCTTTATCTTCTTCGACCCCCGAGTCAATATTTGTTATTACCTTCAACCCCCGAGTTGATAAATTACCTTGCCTTTATTTTATCGACCCCCGAGATGATATTGTCTTTATTTCCTCGACCTCCGAGTCGATATCACCTTTACCTTTCTTTCAACCCCGAGTTGACGACAGTTTATCTTAATGTTTCTCGACCCCCGAGTCGATAATATATTTCCTTTTCTCAACCCCCGAGTTAATATGCCAATATTCCCAGTGAGTCTTTCACCTTGCTCCATCTAATCCCTATTAATCCTGCTTCGGAAACCAGAGATGAAGCCTTGCCCAGTTGCATTCCCATATGCATCTCATAAATAAATAAGTTCATTTGCATTCCTGTATGCATGGCATGTCCATCCCCAACATAGCATGGCAGGATCCAGGATCAGTTCGCAAGCATCTTGGCCAGTCCTCCTTCAAAGTCGGCAGTATTCATCTGAAGAGAAGCTGATACCTCGCACGTGCTCATGGAATCCTATTCCCCAGCAAATTATTCTTCAGCCAGGCAGCTGATAATGACAATCCCAGCAGCTGTTGCTATTCTTACTCCCCAAGCAGAAGCTATCTTAGAAAGTTTCTTGTGAGCTCCCCCTGCAGAGCCAGCACATTTCCTCCGACAGGAATCTAGCTCAACTATTCCTCAGCAAATTTACCACTGAGATACTGCTTGGTTATCATCGAGGAACCTTAATGAATAAGGGACTGCTTCGACGACCCAGAGAATCGTCTGCCTTCCAGAGATACTGCTTTGGTATCGTTGAGGAACCTTAATGAATAAGGGACTGTTTCGATGACCCAGAGAATCGTCTGCCTTCAAAGATACTACTTTGGTATCATCGGAGAACCTTAGTGGATAAGGGACTGCTTCGACTACCTAAAGGACCTCAGGTTATTTTGTTCAGCTTGAACCCCGCTACTTCATTCTGTCAACTCTTACTCCATGGCACTTTACCTTTTGTCGGACAAATTTTGGGGTCTTCTTGTATCTAATGGACTTTTACCCTTAAAATAAATGCTATACAGCAGTCCATTCTCTCGGGTTCAAGGCAATTAGATAGGGGCATCTGTCATACCCCAAATTTGTCCTACCCTCTCATTCTTTTTTTTTTACTAAGTATTTATGTAGATTCACGACCTTTCTCTAAATGACCATCAGACCATAGGTTTGGATTGCGGAGGTTCTCTCTTTGTTCATTGGGATCACAAAGGCTTGCAAGATAAGTGGGATTAAAATACTATCATTTTTTAAATGGTTATGGTAAGGGCAATGGCTTAAGTTGGCTGAAGGATTCATTTCACAACCTAAGCATTGATGCTCAAATGATTTATGGAGCCTATTTCAATTTGATTATAAGCTCTGTTCTTGGGATTTTTTTTTCTAGCTTCGTTGCAAAATCCACCCTAAGGATTTGTGATGGATAAAGTTAATCTTGGATCAAGATAATTTACCTGAGAAGCATATGGCTTGAGTTAATAAGCGATCAAGAAGACTAATGTTTTGTCTAATAAATAATTCAAGGATGGTGTGCTTCGGAGGTCACAAGTGGAGATTTGATGCTTCATTTACAATGCTGCCAATAGAGTTCTTCATTTACAAAACCATGGAAATCTTTATAAAAGAAAATACCAAGAAATGAGCCACATGTTTGCACGTGTTGTTATGCCTAGCCAAGGTTTTGACCGTCCAAGTACTAATAGTAAGTGGACTATTTGAGTTTAAGTAGACAAGATCAATTTAAGCTCCATTTATTTTATTAATACTCAAAAGTTACGAAGCTACAAATTTTCAAACAAGAACAAGTTGCTGGCAACATCATGTTATGCTATGGAAATGTGTAATGAGACATACTAATAAGACATAGACCTTTTCCTATTGTAAGCCTAAGTACAATGCCTAAGTAATACAATCCTATTGCAAAGGCTCCCTAACAGTATGTCCAAAGTACTTCATTTCACAAACCTCATGCTTGAGTTTCTGCCCATGAGTGCTCCATGTCATTTTCATCTTTGTACCGAGCCAACCCATGATCAGTTCAAGCAGCTTGCAATAATCCCCATTCACAAACCTGCAAAAAAAAACAAAGTTTCTTCAAAAGCCAACAACAACCGTAACAAATCCATCAACAATCCTCATGATTTATAATTTCAGAATTTACTATCACAACAAATTCAGAATTCGTTCAACTCACTCCTCAAAAATTCAACACTGCATCAATTCAATAACATTTCAATTTCACCAAATGTGAGCCAAAATCCCAGCACAACGCACATGAAAAGGAATTAGTACAAAGGATTAGAGTACAAGCTGCACATGATTTTCAGGGACAATGTACAAAACAAGCAAAATCATGGTATAAGGCAAGGCACATATCAGCTACAACAGATAACTTTTTCGTGCCACACCAATACTACAAATAATCTCATGTATAGATGAGTCCAAATTCACAAAAATATCACAAGTCAGTGTATGGGACCACCTAATTCTACAGCAATGCAGAAAGGACGAAATAAGCAGAGTGATTCCTCAAATCCACTTTCTCAGTATCCCACAAAATCAGCAAATATTCTAATGGATTCATCCATCCCAAAATTTCACACGAGTCAGAGTCACAACAAAATTTTTCACACGTATTTTGCAACAAATTCACACATTTGGTCCTATAAATACTACAGTATTCACACACAGAAGGGGGACCGGAGAAAAAAACCCTAAAAAGCTTGTTTCTACGCAGCCACCAAAACCCTAATGACACTAGAGCTTGATTTCAAGGGTTTTGTTGAGTCTCACACTAAGACTCAATTGAACCAGAGCTAAAGATCCTTCCAGAAACAAAATCTTAGACAGAAAGATTCCAAAGAGAAATAGAAAAAGAAGTTTAAGCTGTAAAGGATATAGTAGCAGTTGAAGTTACCTGAGACGATCAGAGATACATTTAGACGAAGCTCTCCAAGAGGGTTTTTCATTGAAGCTCTGAAAAATTTGAGCTGAAACTCAGACGCAATACACAATAACAGCAAGCAACAACAAAAAAAAGCATGCAGAAGTACTACGTATTGGAGAAAGGAGAAGAAGAAAAGCAGAGGAGAAAACTTGAAGGATTACCCTCGTCGAAAAAGCTTCCGATCGGAGTTGCTCCGATCTAGGTACTCCTCTCTCCCTTTGACCTTTCTATGGCTTGATCTGTTTGCTTCGTATGCTATAGCTTCATTTTCCCCTTTTAATTTGTGGATTTGCTCTTGATTTGTAGAGTTAGGGTTTATCCGTGGGTTTGGATTTTGAGGTTTAGAGGCTTTTTCTTGAGAAACTAAGCTCATATTCAGAATTTGTGTCGCCGGAGAAGATGGTGGCGGCCGCCGCGCGCCGCCGCTTCTCCGACCGCGATTTAGGTGGCTCCGGCGACTTTGGTTTGTAGAGAGTGAGAGCGTTTAGGTAGAGAGAGAGAGAGAGAGAACCGATTTTGAAATGAGGATGTTTTTCTTCATTTGTTTCTTTTTTAGGTCCCGTCTGGTGAGTGCTAGGGGGCTGGCTGGGAGGGTGACACTTGTCCCTCCCCTTGACAAGTGTCACCGGAGAAGTATTCTCCCCCAGATTTCCGTGCGTGTGCATTTCCTCTTCCCCACCATATACTCATGCTTCCACCGTTGGATTGGGAGTCAATGCTGACTCAATGGCAAATCAACGTGCAGGATTCACCCCTCATGTCAACTCAATTGAGGGTCTATGGTAGACCCCTCCCTGCGTGGGCTCCTGGTGTCTTGGGCCTAGGATAATTTCACTAAATACACCCCCCCTAATTTCTGTTATGTCCCATTCTAGTTTTTTTTTCTTAAGTTTTTTTTATTTTAAAACAAAACTTATGAAATATTATTAATAAATTAATTTAGTTAATTTTATTAAAAAATTTCATTTAATATTAATTAATCTTTTTATGATTAATTTTATTAAATATTGAATTTTAATTTAATTAATTATTAATTCGGTTTCAAATCTAAAAAAGTTCTAAAAATACTTTTATTTAATTTGTCCTCAATTCTTATTTAGTTAATTTTATTAAATTATTTTATTTAATATTAATTAATTTTATTAAAAATTTTGATTTAATCTAATTAATTATTGGAACTTTATTCTAAAAAACCTAGAACTTAATTTTAGTTTAGGACTTCCCTCCTTAGAATTAACTTTAGAATTAGGTTACTAACCTAACTAATATGCTTGATTTTGTCTTCCCCCATTTTATTTGTGATCTTTATGTATGGTGTATAATTTTCTCTTGTGGATTTATTTCATGCCTTGATTATGTTTATGCTATTCATATTATGCTTGTCCAAACCAAAAAATTATTTTCAAACTAATACCTTGACTTAATGTCAACCCCTTTTAATACCTTGTAAGTCGATCGTTTTCACGATCGCAATCGACCTCACAATGCCTCCTCTTGAGTTTTATACAACGTTAATTGTTGCACATTTCACTTTGGTTTGTATGCGTGTATGTGATTGGCTCACTTTAATCATGGCTCGAATATTTCCACTTGATTAATTACACCCCTCTCCCATAAGATAAAAATCAACCCCTTTTTACAAGAATAAACAAGTTTGATCCAACGTCAAGTATTTTCCAAATAAAATTCAATTAATCTCCAACATTCACTTGATCCACATATCAAATTCCTTTACCTCTTGTAAGTCTAGCGCTTTTGCCTCGCAATCGACCTTACCTTAAACCATAGGACCTCATTTCCATTAGTCCTCAACCATTCGCACGCACATTCAAACCGCGATCAACATCGAACTTTTTTTTTCAAATCAAATTAATACATTTAATCATATTTAAACATCATTTCTTAAAAGGTGAAAAGGAAGGGGATCAAGTCTTTGGTCTTTCTCCTCAATTGTTTGGGTGCGAGTTCTCTTACTCGTGTGTAGACAATTGACGCCTCTAAAAACACTTGTAACTCGACAACATTCAAAACCTTTTTCCAAGTAATCGTTAAAACACTTAATCTCTATCTAAACACATTTTACTAAAGGTGAAGTGAGGGTGGTTGAGTCTTTGACCCTTCTCCTCAATTGTTTGGGTGCGAGTTCTCTTACTCGTGTGTGGGCAATTGTCACCTCTAAAATATCCAATACGAATAAAATTCCTTTCCTCGCCCACGTGCGACCGAAACCCTAAAACACATACAAATTAAATCCTCTTTTCTTAATCAAATGCTTTAATACACTTAATCATATATTTAAACACAACTTCCTAAAAGGTGATGGGAGGGGGGCCAAGTCTTTGACCTTTCTCCTCAATTGTTTGGGTGCGAGTTCACTTACTCGTGTGTGAGCAATTGTCACCTCTAAAACATCCAATACGATCAAAATTATATTTTCCTCGCCTCCTTGCGACCGAAACCTTAAAACACATACCAATTAAATTCCTTTTTCAATCAAATCTTAACACACTTAATCCAAATCAAACAACTTTTCACAAAAAGAACATTGTTTAGTCCATTCTTCCGCGCATATGAACTAGTGCTTCAGCCTCCCTTGACGAGCAGACAAGCCAACGTTTAGCAGTTAGAATGCAAATTAAACACTCGTTCGTTTAAAAAACACGAACCAACAAACCGTAGTCCCCCGAACTACGAATGCGCTGACTTTCCCATTGCACGAGGGAATACGTAGGCACAAGGATTCTAATCCTTGTCGAGCACCCTAATAAAAAACCACCCCTTCTCCTTAGAAAGCAACAATCCTTTAGAAGAATAATAAACAACCTAGCTAACTTTCTCACGAATCAAATCAAGAGGTTCCCGTTGAGTACAACGGACGTATAGGGTGCTAATACCTTCCCTTTGCGTAATCGACTCCCGAACCTAGAATTTGGTTGCGACGACCATGTTCTTATCTCCCTTTAAAGGTTTTATCGATATTTTCCTTTCCCTCTTTTGGGATAAATAAAGTTCGGTGGCGACTCTGTTTCGAACAGTTTTTTTCCGCGTCCATCGCGAGGATCGTATTTTTCGAGGTACGACAACTTCAACATCTCCTTTAAGCACACGATCATGTAGAAAATGATGTCGAATGTCTATGTGTTTGGTTCTTGAGTGCATGACTGGATTCTTTGTAATATTGATAGCACTTGTGTTGTCGCATCGAAGTGGTATGCATCCAAGATCGATTCCATAGTCACTTAATTGTTGCTTTAGCCAAAGATTTTGTGCACAACAACTACCCGCTGCTATGTATTCTGCTTCAGCCGTACTAAGAGAAACACACGCTTGTTTCTTACAGAACCATGAAACTAAAGCATTACCTAAGATGTGACATGTTCCGCTCGTGCTTTTTCTATCAGTTTTGCAACCTGCATAATCCGTGTCAGAATAACCAACCAAATTACACATACTACCTTTTGGATACCATAGGCCAACGTTCGTCATTCCCTTGAGATACTTCATGATTCTTTTCACAGCGGTGAGATGTGACTCCTTTAGATTTGCTTGAAAACGAGCACATAAACACACACTAAACATTATGTCAGGATGGCTTGCCGTCAAATATAATAAAGAACCAATCATACCTCGATAATTCATAATATCAATGGAAGCACCCGATTCATCTTGATCAACATAGGTTCCGGATCCCATTGGTGTAGCTATAGCCTTACAACTATCCATGTCAAATATTTTCAACAATTCTTTGCAATACTTGGATTGGTTGATGAATATACCGTCTTTTAGTTGTTTGATATGAAGTCCAAGAAAGTAATTCATCTTTCCCATCATAGACATCTCAAACTCTCCTTGCATCATTAATGATAATTCTTTACAAAGATCTTCGTTCGTTGAACCGAATATGATGTCATCAACATAGACTTGGACTAACAAAGTATTACCTTTTGCTTTCTTAATGAACAATGTCTTGTCAACTTTACCTTTTACAAATCCCTTTTCACAAAGAAAATTGCTAAGACGATCATACCATGCTCTTGGTGCTTGCATTAAGCCATAAAGAGCTTTCTTTAATTTGAAGACATGTGAAGGATTCTTGAAGTCTTCAAAGCTCGGGGGTTGTTTGACATAGACTTCTTCATTGATGTAGCCATTCAAGAATGCGCTTTTGACATCCATTTGATATAGTTGAAATTTAATGAGCATGCATAAGCAAGTAATAAATGGATAACTTCTAACCTTGCAACCGGAGCGAATGTTTCCTCGAAATCAATACCTTCTTCTTGATTGTAACCTTGTGTAACCAACCTTGCTTTGTTTCGAACAATTATTCCATTCTCGTCAAGTTTGTTCTTAAACACCCATTTTGTACCAATGATGTGTTTATTACTTGGTCTAGGAACAAGTTCCCAAACTTGATTCCTTTCGAATTGGTTTAACTCTTCTTGCATAGCAATAATCCAATGATCGTCACTTAAGGCTTCACAAACTTTGGAAGGTTCAATTTGTGAGACAAACGCCATATTTAAGCAAGCATCTTTAAGATTTAACCTTGTTGCTACACCTTGACTAATATCACCAATAACTTTGTCAATTGGATGATCTCTATGAGTCCTCCATTCCTTAGGTAGATCATTTAAATTTGGCTCTTGTTGAATTGATTCTTCTTGGAGTTCCACTTGATTCTCTCTTGAAGTATCTTCTTGGGGAACTTCTACAATTTCATCATCATCATCACATAAAATAATATCCTCCTTGGAGGGGTTAGATTCATCAAACTTAACATGCATAGATTCTTCAATTATTAAAGTTCTTTTATTATAAATTCTATAAGTCTTACTTGTAAGAGAATAACCAAGAAATATACCTTCATCCGATTTTTCATCGAACTTACCAAGATTGTCTTTGTCATTATTTAGGACAAAACATTTGCATCCAAAAATGTGAAAATAAGCAATGTTTGGTTTCCTCCCTTTGAAAAGTTCATAGGGGGTCTTCTTTAGAATAGGTCTAATGTTAACACGATTACTTACAAAACATGTCGTGCTCACCGCATCCGCCCAAAAGTATTTTGGAAGATTTGAATCGCTAAGCATTGTTCTTGCAAGTTCCACCAATGACCTATTCTTTCTCTCCACCACTCCATTTTGTTGAGGAGTCCTTGGTGCCGAGAAGTTGTGAGATATTCCATGTTCTTCACAAAATTCTTCAAAGGAAGCATTTTGGAATTCTCCACCATGGTCGCTCCTTATGGAGGTAATTGAAAGTGATTTCCCATTTTGGATTTGCTTTGCATATTTCTTGAACGCCTTAAGTGCATCACTTTTCTGCACTAAAAATAATGTCCAAGTATATCTAGAGAAATCATCAACAATAACTAAAGCGTATACATTACCTCCGAAGCTTCTTGTTCTTGATGGACCAAATAAGTCCATATGCAACAATTGTAGTGGCCTTGAAGTGGACACCACATCTTTAGATTTGAAAGTTGTCTTGGTTTGTTTCCCTTTTTGACATGCACCACACAACTTATCTTTTACATATTTTATCTTTGGTAATCCAATAACTAAATCATGCTTAATTAATTTATTCAAATGCTCCATATGAATGTGAGCAATCCTTTTGTGCCAAAGCCATGAATCATTATTGCTTGCCATAAGATATTTAACCTTCAAAGAAGTGTCATCAAGGGAAATCATAAAAATATTGTTAATCCTATTACCTTTAAGCAATACCTCATTAGTGACTTCGTCTTCTATCAAACATTCATCTTTAGTGAACTTGATTTTGAATCCTTTGTCACAAAGTTGGCTTATGCTAATAAGATTATGCTTTAAGCCTTCAACATAAAGCACATCTTCAATTGTTGTGAAAGGTGGTGAACCAACATTACCTACGCCAAGAATCTTTCCTTTATTGCTATCTCCATAAGTAACATAACCTTTGGCCTTAAGCACTAGACTTGAAAATTTGTTTAGATCTCCGGTCATATGCTTCGAACAACCACTATCAAGATACCATAGATTTTAAGTGGTCTTCAAGCAAACCTACAAAACAAATTAAGTTTTGTTAGGTACCCAAATAGCCTTGGGTCCTTCATAATTAGTACCTTTCTTTACCCACACATAATGCCCACTTGCAACACTAAAGTTTTTTACATAACAAGCATTAGGTGTATGGCCAATAATACCACAATAAAAATAAGTAGGAACAAAATTACTTTTATATCTAGGAATATATGATTTCTTTTTAGGAAATCTTTTCTTAATAGGAGTTCTTTTCTTTTTAGGATAAGGATGCACATTCCTAGGTTTGTTCACTTTTTCCTTAGAAGTTTGGTCACTAGCCTTAACAAAGATTGTTTTACTAGAACTTGGTTTAGAAAATTTTGAATAACCAAGTCCACTTTTGTCATTTGAATATATTTGTTGGCTAAGGACCGCTTCTAAACCAATTTGTCCTTTCTCATATCTTTCTAAGACTCTTTTTAATTGAACAATTTGGAATGAAAATGATTCACAATTTTTACATATCAACCCTTGTTTTTCTTCACTTGCTTTCTTTTGTTTTTCATCTTTTGACTCTTTTTCCATAACATCGACTTTTTCTTTTAAAGATGTTATTTGTCTTTTTTGTGAAGAAATTGTTTTACATAAGACCTTACATTCATTTAAGAGTTCATTTATGGCTTCTTGTGCATCATTATCATAAAGAGAAAATTTAGTACTAACCTAGTCATTTTCATCTTCGGAGTTATGTGTAGCCATAAGTGCTAGTTTTGTGCTTTCATCGCTCTCCGAGTCGGATGATGAACTAATTTCATTGTCTTCCCATGCAATGTATGCCTTCTTATTTTTTGATTCCTTCTTGCCTTTAAAACTCCCTTTCTTTGCAAGTTGTGGACATTCGGGTTTTATGTGACCTTGTTTCCCACATTCATAACATGTAATGTCTTGAGATGAAGTTGAAGTATCCTTTTTCTTAAAGTGTTTCTTCCTTTTAGCATAAAAAGACTTATCTTTATTTCCAAAGAATTTTCCAAGTCTTTTTACTAGAAGCATCAAATTTTCGTCTTCCTCCGATGAGTCGTCATTTTGTTTTCCTTTTGCATCTACCTTTAAAGCAATACCTTTGGACTTCTTGTCTTGAAGTTCATGTTTTTCAAGTTGTCCAAGTTCTAACTCATGTTCTTGAAGCTTACCAAATAGAGATGCTGAAGTCATCGTAGAGAGGATTTTCTTTTCCGATATTTCTGTTACTTTTGGTTGCCATTCTCTTGTCAAAGATCTTAGAATTTTGAGATTTAGTTCATCATTTGAGAATGTATTACCAAGTGCTATTAAGTGGTTAGTCAAATGGACAAATCTTTTTTGTAATGCCACAATGGTTTCTCCGGGCTGCATTCGGAACATTTCATATTCTTGACTTAGAGTATTTAGTCTAGATCTTTTAACTTCAGTCGTTCCTTCATGTGTTTCTACCAAAGTATCCCATATGTCTTTTGCCGATTTACATTAACAAACACGAAAGAACTCATCAATACTTAAGGCACTTTGAAGAAGGTTGATAGCTTTCTTTTCATTTAGAATTTTTCTCTTATCTTCTTCATCGTATGTACTTTTTAATTTTGCGGTACCAACACCATTGACTACATTTACAGGATTATGTGGACCATTCTCAATAGCTTCCCATATACCTTCTCCTTGTGCTTCAAGATGTGCTCTCATACGAATCTTCCAAAAATCAAAATACTCTCCAGAGAAAAGTGGGGGCTTGTTACTACTTCCACCGTCTTTGAAAACCGGGTTCGTGCTTGCGGAAGCCATGTTGGATCTTGTCAGAACAGGTTACCTAACCTGCTCTGATGCCAAATGTAAGTTATATGTGAGCCTAAGAGGGGGGGGGGGGGGTGAATTAGGTTCTTAGAAGATTATCCCGATTTTTGATGATTTTTAATTTTTTTTTCTTTCCTAAAGATTTCTAAGTGTTGAAATGGTAAATGCTGAAAGTAAATGAACACCGAGACGTATAGTGGTTCCCCTCACACGTCGAGAGTACTCCACTCCCCTTTCAACTTGAAAGAGAATTTTACTATAATGTTAGATTCCTAGACAAGACAAAACTATGTCTTTCTATACTACTCTAAACCAAGAACACTCCTCTTGGATTTACAAATGTTTAAAGTCCAATCGAGAATAAATATCTCACAAATGGACCTCTTGTATCCACAATCCAGATTACAAGGAAAACCTTACAAACTTATCTTTAACAATCCTAAAAATAAGTTGTAATCAAAATATAGCAAATCTGAATTTTGTATGTGTGCAGAAAGTTTGAATCTTCAATGTATCAATCTAACGATTGATCTTCCCCTTAAATAACAATCACTCTAATAAGGTTTATACAAGTGTTCGACATAATGAGGATGAAACAAATGCAATGTATATGAAGGTTTATGTGCAGAAGTTTCACTTAGAAAAGTTTGAAGAACACTTTGATAGAAAAAGTAAGAATTGAGAAGAATGATTGTTTGAAAATTTTAGCAAAGGAGGTGAGTTTAAAATCTGACAATTTTATGCTTTTATAATGCTTAAACACCTCTACAAATAGATATAATTAATTAAGGGATGCCATGGTTCAAATGGAAAAGGTTTGTGAAAGAAGCGTGAAGAGTTGCATTTATTTTTGAAATCTGTTCAGTGGTAATCGGTTACTGCATAACTGCTAACCGGTTATCACGTTGTAACGTAACCAAAAAATTCAAAATTTCTTCATGTTAACTGGTTATCAGTTAAGCTGTAACCGGTTACATGCGTCCAGTTTTGAAAAAAACTTAATTTTATGACATGCAACCTTCATGAATATGAATCAAAACCTTTTCAACTAACAAATGCAATGTATAGAAAAATATATTGAACACTTGTATGTACCAAATAATGAGTGAAAGTTTAACCTTGATTATTTCTTGAGAATTTCTTCAAGTCTTGTAATATGTAAAACTTTGAGTTCTAGCTTGTATACACATTTGATCCACTTCCTTTTTGAGCATGATTTTATTCAAGTAATATTTGTTGTCTTCATCAAAATCATTTGAAAAGCTTGAAAATACAGATTGGTTAGGAGAAAGATGAAGATTCTGTCGTCGTGAGTTAGTGTGCCCCTTGCAGTCCACCGAGGACGAAGGTTGGTCAGAGAGAATTTAAACCAGGTTTTTGGAGAAGGAAGGAGCTTCTCAGGGTTATTCGGTTCGTAAGGAACTGAATCATCAAACAGGATTCTGCATCTTTCCACCATGCTTAAGTCAGACTGAAAGTTATCAATCGTGACTCCGTCTGAGATACAACCAGTGAATTTCTCTATCGAGGAGACAGAGATTGCGATGAGGTGATAGTAGACCTCAGACAAGATGGTGTTTCCATCGTTGCTAACCCTAGCAAAATTCCAGTACTCTTTAACAAGGTCAGGAAAGATAGGACCATTTAATAGAGAGTAATAACTTTGTCAAGATTGGACCTGCATGCTTCTTATTATCTCTAAGCCATCGTTTCCGAGACGAGCGAGGTTGGGTCTTTTCTCAGGAATGACCTCTAAGTTTTCTTTTCTACCTAAGAAGGTTGGACCATTTCTTTGGGAATTCATCATTTTGTTATAATAAGAGTTTTGAGATAGTGACGAACTAGATTTTGAGGATGACTTAGTGTGAAGCACAATCCTATTATTTATAGGCGAATGAGAGTAAGGAGTATAATGTCTAAATTGGTACTCAAGGATTTAGGTTTACTATTTCCTAGGTGATCATGATTACTTAGGGTATGCTAAAAGGTGTGAACGTGTGGGAAAAGAAAACGAAGCAGTTACTAATTTACTTTGAGAAGAATTAATGTGTTATCAACTGCTTTGCCGTGAGTGGCCACTGGGGTTGCTATATTGATGATGACGGTTTCTTGAGCCACTAAAATATCTTCCAAGAACTTTCAATAAATAATATCAATTAGTGCTTTGTCAAATATTTTCTAATTTTTAGAATTAAAGGTTCAATAAAAATGATTCACAGGCACAGTTCATTAATTTTTTAGATAACTCGGGCAACGGACACTATTGAAACAACTTAGAATAACTGTGATTTCAAACATGCACTCCGCATACATAGATAGATTTAGTTTTCCTAGTTACTAAAGATTTCACACTTAGTCTTCAACAAGCAGTTATCTGGAAGGCTTTCAGGACCATCTTCTTTAATTCTTTCTTTGATCATGTCCACAATTCCATCTCTAAAGAAAATCTCAGACAAAACTCTTCCATAAGGAATGTAGGACTTTGTGAGGTTTCTGGACTCAGAGATGGTTTTCCAGAGACAGTTGAAGATAGTGTGTGGTAGATTTATTTGAAATGCATTCATTAGTAAATAAATGAATTCATGGTCATGAAATCTAATTATGTCATGACTTTCTCCTCTGGGAAGAAAATTGGACAACATGAGCTTGTACCAGGCTTTGGGAATGGGTAGGAGATTTTCAGGATTGAAGGGTATGTATCCTAAAGTTAGGTCATGAAGGGATGTAAAATTTTTAGCAGCAAAGAATTTGTTTTTGTCAAAATCAACAGGAATTCCAATGTCCTCACACCCAGTTGCAAGAGTGACTGAGAATAGGTTGATGATGATTGGGACGTCAAAAACAAAGGAGGTGATGCACTTGCTTTCAAGATCAAGATCAACATGTTTCCAGAAATCCTTGACTAGATTGACATAGACAGGCTTTTCTAGCATCATGGAGTACCTAGTCCATTGTTGAGTGTAAAGCACATCTGCTATACTGCAAGCAATGTTACTTGAAAGAGGAGGGGAGTTGATTACAAATTGTTTTTCAGGAATGATCTCAAGAAGATCTTGATTTCCAAGAAAAGTTAGTGGAGGCATATTAGCAGATGGACAATGAAAATTTTGACAATTAAGGTTCTACGATAGAGGGACTTGAGAGTGAATTGTTTTGACAGAGAGAAGTGATTTTTATACTTATATTTAGGTAGGTAAGGTTGTGCCTAGTCTAGTAAAAGCATGTAAGATTTTAATAGGATTTCAAACGTGCTTATGTTGTCAGAGCTATGTAATGATTATCAAGGATTCACAATTATGATTGAGGTTATGCTTGAGTGTACGTATTGTCAAAATATTTTTCTTATAAGACAGGAATATTTCAGATCATATATTTTATATGAAGGAAGTCGTACCTTGGATATTCTGAATTCTCTGTTGTTGTACTTTGTATTTAGTTCTGACTCAGAAGTGCTGATCATAATCTATCTGAACCAGTTTGCATCTGAGAGAGCTGCATTTGAGTGCTTTCCATTCCGACTTTGATCATCAATCCTTTTTAGACATCTGAATTCTTTATGTAAGACTTCTTAAGAGCGTATTCAATACTGAGCTTCTGATCATTAATTTTCATCTCCTGCTTCCTTCTGAGTGTCCTGTTGAACACTTGCTGATTCTCTCAAAGATCAAAGTTTGAAGTCGACAGACATTTGAAATTTCTTCCATTCTGATCTTCTAGAATCATATTCCAGACGATTTTGTATTTTTCTGTTCAGAGTTATTCATCTGACATTTAAGAATAACCAATCAGAGATTCTGAATCTTCATTGTCAGAATAGCAAGCTTCCATCAAGCTTTCTGGTTTTCAGAAGATCAATAGGTTTTTAGCTTAATCATGAACTATTATGAGCTAAGAAAATCGATTGCCATTTCATAGCTTCATTTGACTTTGTTTCTTCAGACACACACAGAGTTAATTCAGAACCAAGTATCATGAAACATGTGGTTAACATGTAGCATAGTTTGCATGATATTTTCATTATCTCACAATGCTGATATTTCTTGTCACATAAATAGTCCATCATGAATTAACAACATATCTACTTCTGAACAAAATGTTAACTGATTTCTTCTTTCTGAAGGACATCAGTAACTTAAATTCTTTTTGACTTTTAAGTAGAAAACTTAAGTGTCTGGTTGACATCTTCTGATTCCAGTGCAAGAGAGATTCTGAACAACTTATCAGATAGTGATCTGATCACTAACATTTGATTCACCTAAGAGATAGTTTCAAATTATCAGAACTTAGTTATGCTGATTCAAACAAAACTTAAGAAAACAATATCCAGTTCTTTAGTTTTCTGAATTCTGCACACTTCATTCTGAAGTTCAGCATCATAGAACAACAATCTTTCTTCTTTACATGAAGAAGTTCTGAATGAGTTTTTATATGAGAAAGTCAAGGGTGGACCTAATCTGTTTCTTGAAAACATCTCAAAAACTCATAAAGAATTAATCTTCAGCAAACAAGACTTCTTGTTTTCTGATGATTCAACTTTGAGCAAATACGTGGTTCATCCACACGTATCTTCCAAGATTAGCATTCAACATATACTACTTTTTATCTGATGAATTTATCCTATCAGCTGATTCTTCAATCTTCAACAAAGATTTAAGTGAGGAAGGTTTAGGTGTTTGACAATGACAGAAACTTCCAGAATCAGTGATTTGCTCAAGTACTCAGATTGATTACAATTTTGTACACAATCATCTTCTGAACTGTTACAGAAATTGTAAGTGGATTTCAATCTCACCCAGAGTATTTCTACGCACCTCATCTGGATCTTTTTCTGAAATTGTTAAGTGTTTGATATCCATCAATAACAGAATCGGAGCTCTGATACCAATTGAAGGTGCGAGAAAGACACAAGAAAGGGGGGTTTGAATTGTGTATTTACTCTTTTTAACAACTTTTGGGTTCTTGTCGTTAAAGCACTTAGGATAACATCAGAGTTCGTTGGGAGACTCTAACTAACGAAGTTACATTCAGACTTGCAATGCATGAAGCATGAGAACCAACAAGAGTCTGAACATTATGCATAACATTCAAAACTTGTAGAGCGAAAGATTATCAGAGTTGCAAGGTTCTGACTTGCTTGTGTAAGGTTTTGATACTCGATATAGAACATAAATAAATACATTAAGCATAAGAGTAAAGAACACACGATATATCCTGGTTCACCACAAAGGCTAATCCAGTCCACCCTCCTCAGGTGATTTCGCCTTGAACACAAGGTCTTAATCCACTATAATCAATCTCGATTACAGATGCATGGGCAACGGCCGGTGACTAACCACTTGCACAACCGCACTGTGACTAACATGCAATGAACCATTCAAGGATTCAACTTAATGAATATAACGAACATTGACCCGCAGGTTCCAATCTCACAAGATCTACTGCTAGGATTTCACAGCTAGACGTTCAGGGATTCATCGCAATGAATATAACGCTACTGACCCTATTTCAGGCTTTCCCCACAATGACATCTCACCATTGTCTTCTCGAGTCTCCGGTCACACTGACCACTCAAGGAATCCTAATTCACCAAGAATTAGTTAACAGGAGATTACATAGTTGCTTCTTAACAAGCAAATTACTCCTAAGTTTAAGTACAAAGAACACACAAGTGTTCAAGCAAGATATGAGCAGCAACTCCTTGCTATTCTTAGAAACTACAAAGATGTATAATGATTTGACAGTTGTTGACATCTTGTAGATCTTCTTCTTCTTCGTCTTCTTGGGTGAGAAAGCTTTGAGTAACAACTCCTTGCTTCAGATCTTCAATGTAGTGCTAACGAGAAGGTGGTTGATGACTTGACTGATTTGCAATGTTGTCTTCTTCATCAATAGCTTCTATACCAATTCATTGTTGTTGTGTTGAATGATGATCTTTGAGCTTCAACAACAATGGCGATGTGTAAATGGGGATAGCTTTGGATATTATAAGTGTTACAACGAGAACTCATCGTTGTTGCTATCTTCACACAATGACTTTAATCAATTCCCCATTCATGGCTGAATCGATCTGTGGACTTCGTCGTCTTTTAGAAGCGAGTACTCTTTCCTTTAAATAGCCCAGTAGAAATATAGCCGTTTGAAATATTGTTGGCTGTTGGAAAAGAGACGTTGCGTAATAACTAGATGTACTGACACATCTCCTTTTTACAGTGGGAGAAGTGACGGAATATATCTTTCTTGGGTGCCGTGTATAGTTACTCACAACGGTAACATGTGACTTCTGAACTTCAGAGGCTTCTGATGGTTAATTGATGAAGCATGAGTAGAGTCTTCTTAACAGGATATCTGATATGTTAAGTCTTTAGTTATTTGCAGAAGTCCATTAGGAATCAGTCTTCAGAACTTCAACACTTGTCTTTGAGCATGTTATCCTTTACTTCTTCAAGTCTTCCGAAACTTCAGAACTTGTCCATTAGGAATCTGTCTTCAGAGTCTTCAATACTTGATGTTCAGAACCTTAATCTTCAGAACACGTAAGTCTTAAGAGTTTTTATGCACTTGGTCTTCAGAGCCTTCCGCCTTTAGAACTTCAAGTCATGAGAGTCTACAACACTTCAGTTCACTTCTTCAGAAGCTTCGCAATCTTCAGAATCTCGACCACTTTCAGAGAGCATCCACAAGAGCATTGCATCAGCAATATCGACATCCTTGGATCTGACTAATCACGATCAGATACAGAAGCATTCTTGCTTCTTGCGACTTGTGTCACACATAGTAACTTCGCATATTATCAATTAAGTTCATCTGGCTGGTGCTTGTTGAATCTGATGTTTTCTATAATTATGATCTGCACACAACACACGTTAGAACATAAAATGGTTCTTTCACAAATACGTATTGTTATCATCAAAACATAGATCGACTTGTAGAGACAACTCTTGCTCTCACAGAGGATGTATGATGTGTAATGAAATGTTGATGGTTGGTACAAGTCAGATTCAACTCCTTTCACATTAAGTTTTGTTTTTCCTTCATGGCCATATGAAGTAAGTGGTACATGGTGCATGGATTATGCTAGAGTTTGCATGGCCATTTCTGGAAAAATGTGTGACATGATACGTATAGCAAGGATGCAGCATGAGTGTAGCAACAATGATATGGACATTATTTGGAATTTGGAATTGCATGTCATGGTTTAAACACATTGATGAACCTTTTCATGGTGATGATTTTGGAGATGCATACCTTGGAGAGTATGGAACTAAATTACTCAATCTTGGTACCAAATTAAAGCTCTCATTTGATACAACAAGTTTAATGTGGAAAAGAATTGGATTTGAGGTCTTGAACATGATGGAAAATGGTGTTAAAATCATGGGCACAAAACTGGTTTATAGGACTTAGAAAAAATCTAAGTTTTTCTCATGTAGAACAACTTTGAAACCCTGATTTCAAGTGACCATAACTTTTGATTTAGGAACCCAAATGGGACATTCTTTATATGGTTGTAAAGGTGGAAGATCACTCTACAACTTTGGTTTGAAAAAGATTTCCAAAAGAGGCTTAGAAGTCACTAAAAAATGAGGTTGAACATTGGCATAAAAGTTGACCTTTAAACACTTAGAAAAATTTCTAAGTGTTGAAAATGCAAGTGTGAAAATCCCTAACTTGCAACAACCATAACTTGCTCAAAAATGATCCAATGGAGATGAATAACCCATGGTTGGAAAGCTTGAAATGTATACTACAACTTTCATGTTAGACAAAAATTGAAATGAAGCTTTGATCATAGAGAAAAATGGCCTTGAAAGTGGCTGCATGGCATGAAGAACTTTCCCAAAATGGAAAGTTTCTAAAACCCTAATTTGCCAAATTTGGTAACTTTCCACACAAGCTTGATTTTGATGATTCCTTTGACATTCCTTGATCAAATTCCATCCTTTGATCATATTTGACATGGCAAACACAAAGTTGACCTCAAGAGAATCATGGAATCAAGTCTTGCCCAGAGAATCAGAAATAAACTGATTTTAAGCAAAACCCTAATTTGGCCCCAAAAGTTAGGAGATATTGATCAATGGTTAAAACCCTAATTCCTCTGGAGAGAATGGAGAATGTAACACCCCTAATCTATACCCCGAGTAATTAAAGCGATAACAAATAATCAGAGTATAATTAAAACATTCATGGCATAGACGGGAGCGTCACATCAAAGTAATGAAATATAACAACCTGCTCATATAGATATGCAATAATCAGGTAGCAACATAAACAGAGAAACTCAGTTCCTAACACCCACAATTCAGATACAGAATAAAAGCAGAAAATCTGCAACTGAAATCTCATATATAAACATAGAAGATTGTCTGTCATATACAGAGTCATACATGTAAAATCCAAAAAGATATATATACACATAATCACATAACGATCTCCCCGACTACCTGGTGCCACATATCAGAGCCGACCGACAAAAGAATAAAGACATAATCTTCACAAAAAGACCTCCAACATCTAATCTGCAATGCCTCATAGAGCATTCAAAATAGCAGAAGGGTGAGAAACATAATTATAATATAATTGCATACAATTATGTAATAACACGAAATACGCATGCAAAACATTCTCACCACAACGTACACCATAGTTCAAATACAAAACAAAACAATTCCTAATTCATGCATCCATCACAAAGGCATATCAATCATGCTCAATACATTTATCACCAATATATATATCATTCATCAATCCCATTCACAATTTCCCACACATAATCAATCCATTCATGACTTATGCAAATGCACAGAGACCGACACAACTACTCTATGCATGCGGTACCATTCCATCCATCATTCTCATCATCATTAATTCACTCAGGAATTATTGGAACCATCGCTTGTTACTTAGTGTAACTCCCCGTCGGGCAAACGATGTTCCCCGTCGCTTTAGGACCTCTTGGTATAAGGCTCACGACGTTTATGGATCACTTTAGGTCCCCTTTGTATAAGGCTCACGATCCGATCGCTTTAGGTCCTCTTTGTATAAGGCTCATGATCGTCAATAACGTCGCTTTAGGTCCTCTTTGTAACCGTTACAGCAGATTCCCTCTGGAATCGTTTCGTTGCTCACACCCCAGAAGGGCACACGACATCACATGGTGCATATTCATGATGCACGGCATACTAATAACTCATGACAATCAAATACATATACATATATAACCATGTGAACCATCTCAACATCAATAATCATGCATTGCAATCAAACCCAAAATAAGGCATTTATTTGCCATAAGGCCACAAACCATCATCACAATATTTCATCACATGCATTCACATCATATAACAGCACACAAGCTATACGTTATATATCAAAAGCATATCACATGATAACACATCAATCACACACAATTACGACGGTGAAAGTCGACAAAATGACACGTTTCCAAATTCCCGACACAATTAAATAGGCCACCAATCTCAAAACCATTTTTATAAGAAAGAGCATCTCATTAGCTTTCCAACGGTACTAAGAACGTCTCGATCCGAGTTACGGATCAAAAGTTATGAATTTTCAAAGAAAAGAATTTATTGAAAAACTGCCAGATTCGCCTGGTGAATTAGGATTTCTCCTAGCGAATCCCCCTTCGCCAGCACTTCGCCTGGAGAACTAGTGGCGAACCACAATTTTAGAAAAAACCCAAGAGTTCCAGTAGCTAACACATTTCTGTCTCCCCGTTTTCGCCTGGCGACTTATGATTTCGCCTGGCGAATCCCTCTTCGCCAGCACTTCGCCTGGCGAACTAGTGGCGAGACCTAATTCGCCTGGCGAATCCCAATTCGCCTGGCGAATCGCATCAGAACCAGAATTTTTCTGCTGTGGGTCACACGGTTCCAAACCCCAAAATCCAACTTTCTCTAACCAAAATATTTTCAATCAATCAAAACAAGTATCAACAATGTTCATACATATAATACGATCATACTACGTGATTCATATCGATTTCCAACTGTGAAAACATCAACTTCTATTCATTTTTCTCATTCCAACCTAGAATTGAAAAACTATGAAAAATAAGTAAACATTCAAACACACACATACATATTCATACACAAGCATATAATAGCCGAGTTTCGCACCCTTACTCGATTAATCGTGCTTTGAAGTGTCGGTTGAATCGATTTCTTAAGCTTCAAGTTTTCCTCTTTTTCTTCTTCTCACTCTCTATTTCTCTTAAACTTTCTTTTTCTCTCTTTCTAATCTCTATGTTTCTATTTTAAGAAAAACAATAATATCTAACTAAGCAAAATGACCAAAATACCCCTACACTCAATTTTCTCGCAAACGCTCCCAAAACGCGATAAAACATAATAACGATAAACATAACATATTTACCAAATAAAAACCAAGAATAAAATAATATAAAAACAAAAATAATTAAATCGACTCGAATAAATAAATCTAACAAAAACCGGGGCGTTACAACTTTCCCCCACTTAGAAATTTTCGTCCTCGAAAATATTACCTGAGACGAACAACTCCGGATACGATCCCCGCATCCGACTCTCCAACTCCCAAGTCAAATTTCCCTCAGCAGTGCCTCCCCACGCTACTTTCACAAGCGCAATATCTTTGCCCCTTAACGGCTTCAACTCGCGATCCAAAACCCTCACCGGTAATGCCTCAACCGTAAGGTTCTCCCTTACCTCAACCTCATCCATCAGAATCACATGCGACGGATCCGGAACATACTTTCGAAGCTGTGAAACATGGAACACATCATGTAAATTCAAAAGATAACTATCCCAGGCACCACCTTGCTTAAGGACACAAGCTCTCAGCAAATCCTCCAATGACTGAATAGTTCTCTCGGTCTGACCATCCATCTGAGGATGATAAGCAGAACTCAATCTCAACTTGGAACCTAACGCCTTTTGCAAACTTTCCCAAAATTTGGAAGTAAACCTCAGATCTCGATCTGAAACAATACACAACGGAACACCATGTAATCTCACAATCACACGGATATAAATCTCAGCCAACCTCTCCAAAGAAAAACTGATGTCAATCGGAATGAAATGCCCCGATTTAGTCAGCCTATCCACAATCACCCAAATGGCATTATGTCCCCTCTGAGTATTCGGCAACCTATCACAAAATCCATCGAAATGCTGTCCCATTTCCACTCGGGAATATCCAACGGTTGCAATAATCCACTAGGCTTTTGATGTTCTACCTTTGACTTCTGACACGTCAAACACGCATAAACAAACTGAGCCACATCCCTCTTCAATCCGAACTACCAAAAGATCTTCTTTAAATCTTGATACATTTTATTAGCTCCCGGATGTATACTCAAACTACTCCGGTGTCCTTCCTCTAAAATCATCTTTTTCAATTCCGAATCATCAGGAATACAAATTCTACCACGAAATCTCAAAATACCCTGATCATCCACTTTAAAGTCACCATTCACACCTTTACCTCCAACCGTCATCAAATCAACAAATTTCACATCCAGCCTCTGTTTCTCACTAACGGTCAACAGAAAATCATTAGTGACCTTTAACATACCAAGCCTCACGCTATCAGATGTCAATTCACACGCCAAACTCAAATCTCTAAATTCTTCCAAAAGTTCCCACTCTTTAACCATCAAAGCAGACATATGCAAAGATTTCCGGCTTAACGCATCGGCTACCACATTAGCTTTACCAAGATGGTAATTCAAGCTAAAATCGTAGTCCTTCAAAAATTCCAACCATCTTCGTTGCCTCATATTCAACTCTTTCTGATCAAACAAGTATTTTAAACTCTTATGATCACTAAAGACTTCGAATCTTGCACCGTAGAGATAATGTCTCCAAATTTTCAATACAAAAACCACTGCAGCTAATTCCAAATCATGAGTAGGATAATTCTTCTCATGAACCCTCAATTGTCTCGAAGCATACGCCACAACCTTACCTTCTTGCATCAACACTCCACCTAAACCACTCAAAGACGCATCACAATACACCACAAACGGTTCACTAGGATTCGGTAAGATCAAAATCGGAGCTGTAGTCAATTTCTCTTCAGCTCACTAAAGCTTTCCTCACACTGAATATCCCAAATAAACGCTTTACCTTTACAAGTCAGCTGGGTCAATGGAAGTGCTAACTTGGAAAAGCCTTCAATGAATCTTCAATAATATCCAGCTAAACCCAAAAAGCTTATAATTTCAGTAACAGATCTAGGAGCCTCCCATTGTAGAACTGCATCTACTTTGGATAGATCCACAACAATACCATTACCTGAAATCACATGCCCAAGAAAACTCACTTCTGACAACCAGAACTCACACTTGGACAACTTGGCATAAAGTTTCTTTTCCTTCAAAATTTGCAACACAATACGCAAATGTTCCCCATGTTCCTCCCGGGACTTAGAATAAATCAAGATGTCATCAATAAACACAACAACAAATTGATCGAAATGCTCATGGGAAATGCGATTCATATACTCCATAAACACTCACGGCGCATTAGAAACCCCGAACGGCATCACGGAATATTCGTAATGTCTGTATCGTGTCCTAAAAGCCGTCTTCTGAATATCTTCCTCCTTCACTCTAATCTGATGATAACCTGACCTCAAATCAATTTTACTAAACACACACGCACCTACCAACTGGTCCATCAAATCATCAATTCTCGGAAGAGGATACTTATTCTTAATCGTCACCTTATTCAGCTGGCGATAATCAATACACAATCGCATACTTCCATCTTTCTTCTTCACCAATAAAACTGGAGTACCCCAAGGCGATACACTCGGCCTCACAAACCTCTTTTCTAATAATTCATTCAACTGCTTCTTCAACTCAACCAACTTAGATGCCGAAATACGATATGGTGCCATAGACACAGGTCTAGTACCAATAACTAGATCTATAGAAAACTTCACCTCTCTTTCTGGCGGCACATCAGAAATATCCTCCGGAAAATCACACACGATTTGAAACACATCAATTGTAACTTAACTATCCACAGTCAACGGTGCAAACAACCCGAACAACTGAGCTTCATCCGCCAAAATTTTCTTTAACTCTTTGGTAGATAAGAAACTCGATTCCTCGTCTTCTTCAAGAGAAGGAAATCTTACCAACTTATGATAACAATCGATATGAACTCGATTGAACTGCAACCAATTCATTCCCAGAACTACGTCTAAACCCTCCAATGGCAGACACGCCAAATCCATAGCAAAATCCTTACAATAAATGGTCAAAGGACAACTTAAACAAACCAGAGAAGTAGTTATCGACCCTAATGCTGGAGTATCGATAACCATATCTCCACCCATCGACGACAATAAAAGATTCAAACGCCGCGTACACTCAGACGAAATAAACGAATGAGTCGCTCCGGTATCAATAATAGCAACTAAAGGCGTACTATTAATAAAACAAGTACCTCTGATCAGACGATCTGCACTAGTAGGCTGAGTTCCCGCCAATGCAAATACTTTCCCTCCAGCTTGAGCTTGCTTTGGTTTCGGACACCTCGTACTAATATGACCAGATTCACCACAGTTGAAACACTTCACCAATTCCTCTTGCAATCAGCTGTTACATGTCCTATACCTCCGCAATTGGAACACTTCCTCATATCCTTTCTACATTAAAACTGACGATGTCCTAAGTCACCACACTTAAAATATCTCAGAGGATTATACATACCTCCCCCACTTTTCCTTTTATCAAAATTAGCCCTTTGCTTTCCCTTATCAGCTGGTGCCACATAAGGACCGCCACGAAACAGTTGCTTTCCTTTCCTTTTGTTCACACTCTTATAATGAGTAGAACGAGCTTTGCTATCCTCCTCATAAATTCTACAACCATCCACCAAATATGAAGACCTCCTAATTCTTTGATAACCAATTGCCTATTTCATCTCGGGACGCAACCCGTTCTCAAACTTCACACATTTGGAAAACTCCGCAGTTGCTTCAGCATAATGTGGATAAAACTGAACAAGCTCCACAAACTTAGCAGTGTAATCAGTAACAGACATGTTACCCTGTTTCAACTCCAAGAACTCTATTTCTTTCTTTCCTCTAATATCTTCAGGAAAATACTTCCTCAAAAACTCACTGCTAAACAAAGCCCAAGTGACAACTTCACCTGTAGCTTCCCACACATGACGCGTACTAACCCACCAATCATCAGCCTCCTCCTTTAACTTGTGAGTACTCAGTCTCACCTTCTGTTCCTCAGCACAGTCCATCACTCGAAAGATTCTTTCAATCTCCTTAAGCCAAATCTGAGCACCATCAGGATCATATCTTCCTTTGAAGATAGGCGGTTTGTTCTTCCTGAACTCATCATTCCCACCAGAATTAGGTGTATTTCGCACACCCCGAGCCATAGCTTGCATAGCAGCAGCAAGAGCAGCATCATTCCTACCAGCCATATTCTGTTCATATCCAATAACAGTAACTATGGTTAAACAATCAACTCGCCAGAACACAACTGTCGCACAACAAACAACTTGGTTAAAATGCCCGACACGGACTGGCTCTATTACCACTTAATGTAACACCCCCAATCTATACCCTGAGTAATTAAAGCGATAACAAATAATCAGGGTATAATTAAACCATTCATGGCATAGACGGGAGCATCACATCAAAGTAATGAAATATAACAACCTGCTCATATAGATATGCAACAATCAGGTAGCAACATAAACAGAGGAACTCAATTCCTAACACCCACAATTCAGATACAGAATAAAAACGGAAAATCTGCAACTGAAATCTCATATATAAACATAGAAGTTTGTCTGTCATATACAGAGTCATACATGTAAAATCCAAAAAGATATATATACACATAATCACATAACGATCTCCCCGACTACCCGGTGCCATATATCGGAGCTGACCGACAAAAGAATGAAGACATAATCTTCACAAAAAGACCTCCAACATCTAATCTGCAATGCCTCATAGAGCATTCAAAACAGCAGAAGGGTGAGAAACACAATTATAATATAATTGCATACAATTATGTAATAACACGAAATACGCATGCAAAACATTCTCACCACAATGTACACCATAGTTCAAATACAAAACAAAACAATTCCTAATTCATGCATCCATTACAAAGGCATATCAATCATGCTCAATACATTTATCACCAATATATATCACTCATCAATCCCATTCACAATTTCCCACACATAATCAATCCATTCATGACTTATGCAAATGCACAGAGACCGACACAATGACTCTATACATGCGGTACCATTCCATCCATCATTCTCATCATCATTAATTCACTCAGGAATTATTGGAACCATCGCTTGTTACTTAGTGTAACTCCCCGTCGGGAAAACGATGTTCCCCGTCACTTTAGGTCCTCTTGGTATAAGGCTCATGACGTTTATGGATTGCTTTAGGTCCTCTTTGTATAAGGCTCACGATCCGATCGCTTTAGGTCCTCTTTGTATAAGGCTCACGATCGTCTATAACGTCGCTTTAGGTCCTCTTTGTATAAGGCTCACGACCGTTACAGCAGATTCCCTCTGGAATCGTTTCGTCGCTCACACCCCAGAAGGGCACACGACATCACATGGTGCATATTCATGATGCACGGCATACTAATAACTCATGACAATCAAATACATATACATATATAACCATGTGAACCATCTCAACATCAATAATCATGCATTGCAATCAAACCCAAAATAAGGCATTTATTTGCCATAAGGCCACAAACCATCATCACAATATTTCATCACATGCATTCACATCATATAACAGCACACAAGCTATACGTTATATATCAAAAGCATATCACATGATAACACATCAATCGCACACAATTACGACGGTGAAAGTCGACAAAATGACACGTTTCCAAATTCCCGACACAATTAAATAGGCCACCAATCTCAAAACCATTTTTATAAGAAAGAGCATCTCATTAGCTTTCCAATGGTACTAAGAACGTCTCGATACGAGTTACGGATCAAAAGTTATGAATTTTCAAAGAAAATAATTTATAGAAAAACTGCCAGATTCGCCTGGCGAATTAGGATTTCGCCTGGCGAATCCCCCTTCGCCAGCACTTCGCCTGGCGAACTAGTGGCAAACCACAATTTTAGAAAAAGCCCAAGAGTTCCAATAGCTAACACATTTCTGTCTCCCCGTTTTCGCTTGGCGACTTATGATTTCGCTTGGCGAATCCCTCTTCGCCAGCACTTCGCCTGGAGAACTAGTGGCGAGACCTAATTCGCATGGCGAATCCCAATTCGCCTGGCAAATTGCATCAGAACCAGAATTTTTCTGCTGCGGGTTACACGGTTCCAAAAAAATCCAACTTTCTCTAACCAAAACATTTTCAATCAATCAAAACAAGTATCAACAATGTTCATACATATAATACGATCATACTACGTGATTCATATCGATTTCCAACTGTGAAAACATCAACTTCTATTCATTTTTCTCATTTCAACCTAGAATTGAAAAACTATGAAAAACAAGTAAACATTCAAACACACACATACATATTCATACACAAGCATATAATAACCGAGTTTCACACCCTTACCCGATTAATCGTGCTTTAAAGTGTCGGTTGAATCGATTTCTTAAGCTTCAAGTTTTCCTCTTTTTCTTCTTCTCACTCTCTATTTCTCTTAAACTTTCCTTTTCTCTCTTTCTAATCTCTATGTTTCTATTTTAAGAAAAACAATAATATTTAACCAAGCAAAATGACCAAAATACCCCTACACTCAATTTTCTCGCAAACGCTCCCAAAACGCGTTAAAACATAATAACGATAAACATAACATATTTACCAAATAAAAACCAAGAATAAAATAATATAAAAACAAAAATAATTAAATCGACTCGATTAAATAAATCTAACAAAAACCGGGGCGTTACAGAGAATCCTTTGAACCAAGATGTTCCATGTGATAGGATGATGTTGAAACTTCAAGATCCTTGCTCATGAGGATGTCACATGCCCAAATACACAAAACCCTAATTTGATGATCAAGAGATATGAGAAGGTGGTTCTCTTCAAGTCTCTTGCAAGTTCCAATCTCCTGATGAAATGGTGAACCAAATATGATGTCTGGGGGCATGAGAAGCCTTTGTAGCTTGAGTGCTCGAGTATACCTCCTTCTCTTTGCTTTGAACAACCAATGATAGAAACCTCTGACCTCATGCCTTGGGACGGCCAATGATGCATGTGTGATGTTTATGACCTAAATGCACATGTGTCTGAAGCATAAGCCACTAATTGAGGGTATAAATATGAGGCCAAATTTTGGGGTGTTACACCTGGTACTAGACCTATATTCATGACACCATTATGCTGGTAGAGATGACCATTACCCTTAGTGATTTTATTTGGTTAAGGGCTTGCTCGCGTTGGTGAGAAACCATATTTGGCAGTGTTTTGACTACAAGGAGAGCAAGCACAACGTGAGGTGAGAAATTTTGTATTCTCTAAGTATTTTGTTTACGTTATGAGGTTTCCTTGTTCATGCCAGGGATGCGGTATTTGTAGGAGATCTTATGCCTGAAGTTAGGGTTTCTTGAGAATGATAATCATCCCCTTAGTCAGAGTGACAGTTCGCTAAATCCCAACTTCCTAGGGATACACACTATGGATTATTGGCTATGTATTTTTCCTCAGTGGAGCTGCGAGACACCGTTTAATGCTTCTTTGATTTCTAAGAAATCAATGAGTCTCCAAGGTAGATACAGTAGCCTGTGATGGACTTGCGAGTGTCTGGACATGTTGCCCAGTCTGAATCGAAGAAAGCTTTAAGTTGCAAAGCTGAATTGGTGGGGAAGAAAAGGCCATGGCCTGGAGAATTCTTGAGATAGTGTAGCACTTGAATGGCTGCATTGTAGTGAAGATTGGTGGATTGAATCATATGTTGGCTTAGTTATTGTACATAGTAGGAAATATCGGGTCTTGTGTTGAGAAAATATATGAGTTTACCAACAAGCCTTCTGTTATAAGTAGGATCTTGCAAATGGGTGCCTTCATTAACCTTTAATATAGTGTCTCTAGACATAAGAGTTGTAGCCGGTTTGCATCCAAGTAAGATAGTAGTGAAGATTAAGTCAAGTGTGTATTTTCTTTGGCAGGGGTTGATTCCAGAGCTGCTCCTTGCTACTTCCAAACCCAAAAAATATTTCAAAGTGCCAAGGTCTTTGATGTGGAAATGATGTTGCAGTGTTTGCTTAAATTTATGGATAATGTCCAGGTTGTTACCTGCAATAATCAAATCATCCACATATATGAGCAATGCAGTAAATGTGTTATGAGATTAATGAATGAAATGAAAATGATCAGCAGAGCATTATTTGAAATCATGGTTTAAGAGAATATTGGATAATTTTTAAAACCATTTTCTGCTTGATTGTTTCAGCCCATAAATGGATTTTAAAAGTTTACATACTTGATTTGGATAAGAAGGTGTGATGCCTTTAGGTAATGATATGTACACTTCCTCATCCAAATCTCTATGAAGAAAAGCATTATGAACATCAAGCTGATGAAGATGTAAGTTTAATGAAGAATCTAAGGTAAGGAGTAATCTTACAGTTGTCAGTTTGGGTATAGGAGAAATAGTGTAAAATAAAATCAATACCTGCAACTTGTGTGAAGCCCTTAGCAACTAACACGTCTTTATGTCTTTCAATGGTGCCATCAGACATTACTTTTGTCTTATAGACCCACTTGCAGTCTGTGGCTTTCTTACCTGGTGGCAATGATGTGAATGTCCAAGTTTGATTATCTATTAAGGCCTTGATTTCAGCATTCATAGCCTTAACCCAATGAGGATGAATGCAAGCTTGTTTAAATGTGATGGGATCACATGTAATAGTAATGGCAGAAATGAAAGAATAAAAGGCATGAGAAGTATTGTGATATGAAATATATTTTAAAATGTCATAAATATGAGTAGTATGATATGCATTACAAACAAAGTCTTTAAGGTATGCATAGGAGGTTTTATTCCTATTAGATCTTCTATTGGGAGAGAGTTGAGTATTGTCTGATGAGGTGGTAGGTTCACTGTCAGTGATAGCAGTTTCATTGTTAGTAATGTTGTCAATGCATTGGACATGCTCACTATTAGTCATGTGATCGGTGAGATGGACATGGTCATTGTTGGTTATGTTGTCATTAGGTTGGATAGGCTTAATATATCAGACTGATCACTGGGAGGGGTAATAGGAATGTTTGTAGTGGAGTGAATGAGGCTAGGGTTTTATAATGATCTATAGATGGAGGGAAATAAAAAAAATGAATGGGTGGTGGATAGGGTATTGTCATAAGGAGGTTCAGAACTGTTGTGAAGTGGTTGATGAGATGTGTAAGGAAAGATATTCTCATAGAATACACAATCTCTTTAAATTTTGGTGGCCATAGTGTTAAGGTAAAAAATGAGGTAGCCTTTAGTGCCATTAGGGAATCTTAAAAGGAGGCATTTAGCTACTCTAGGGTCAAGTTTATCTCTATGTCTTATGATAGTAGTGGAATATGTGAGACATCCAAAAGTTTTGAGATGTGTGAAAGAAAGAGGTTCTTTAAACAGTAGTTTATAAGGAGTATAGTTTTGGATAGTAAGACTGCATAACCTATTGATTGAATATGTGGCATGACAAAGAGAAAAAAATCCAAAAGCATTTAGGTAACTTGGCATGAAATAATAAAGATCTAGTCAAATTTAGCAAGTGCCTATGTTTTCTTTCAACAGTAGAAATTGGTTGAGGTGTTTCAATGCAAGATCTTTGATTAACAATGCTTAGGGAAGCATAATAGGAAGGTGTAATGAATTCAGTTCCATTGTCACTACGGATGGTTTTAATCTTACATGAGAAATGATTATGACAATAAGTGATGAAGTTTTGAATATGAGTACGTGTTTTAGATTTATTATGCATGAGAAAAGTCCAAGTGTAATTTGTAAAATCATCCATAATTGTAAGAAAATATTGGAAACCATCCATAAAAGGCACAAATATAGGCCCCCATATGTCCAAATGCAAAAGTTCAAATCAAGTAGAGGTGATAGATTTACTAGTGGGAAAGGGGAGTCTACATTATTTGGCTAAGTGGCACGCATGACAAAGAGAATTTTTATTATATTTGAAGGTAGAGAAAGTTTGAGGCATACGATGTAAAACCTCATTAGAGAGATGACCTAACCTATGATGCCATGGGTTTATAATTGTAGAACTATTAGCATGTGTCAAACTATCAATATTACAAGCATTATTATGTGTGAAGTTACAAAGAGATTTGTGAACAGGGGCTGTGTGGAGAATGTAAAGGTTATTATGCTGCACCACTTGCCCAATTATCTTATTGGTAGACACATCCTGAATGGAACTTGAATTGTGTGGGAAAGAAATGGTATAATGTGAGGTTTGGCATAACTTAGAGATAGATATAAGGCTAAATGTAAATTTTGAAATATAAAATACATTGTCAAGTTTAAAAAATTGATCAAGAATAAGAGTGCCAGAAAAATTTGCAGCTATACAATTTCCAGTGTGGAAGTAATATAGATACCGAATATCCGAGAAATATTTGATGAAGGGGCATACATAGTCAGATTCCCCTGAATCAAGGATCCAAATATCTGATAAATTAAATGCAAGACATGAGGGGATAATACCTGATATCATGTGGTCGTCAATGTAACGACCGTTTATTTAATTAAGTATTTAATTAAATATAATTGTAGTATGTTGTGTTGATTCACGTTGATTTGAGTATTTGTGTCGATTTGCGTTGGTTTGTGATACTTGTGTTGATTTAAGTTGATTTCAGAATATCGGAATATTATGTTGATGTTTCTAAGTTGGTTCGAGTTGAATTGATTTAATAAGTTGATTGAAGTTGTGGAAATTATTATTGAATATTTTCCGTTTATGGTTGAATATGCTGATTTGGTGGTTTGGACGATTTATGTGATAGTCGGTAATTAGTCAATTTAGTCGAGAGAAATAATATTAGAATTAATATTATAGAATTATAAGCGTATTTTATTTAAGTGGGCTTATTTTACGGTTGTGTGTAGTAAGATTGGGGGGGGGGGGGGGTGAAGATAGTAGGCCCAATAAGAATAATAAAATAATAGTATTATTATTATTAGTATTATTTTTAATTGGGTTGGTTGAGAAAAAAGAGGAAGTTTTGGAGAAATTGATCGTGGAGGTTACAGAGGAAAAAGTCTTAGAGAAGAATAAGGGTTTTAGAGGAGAGAAAATAGCTTGGAAGCAAAGAAGGAGAAAGAAGAACTCATGATCATATCTCTATTTTCGCACTTATGGTACAGCCTCCACTAAACAGGTGATAACTTTTTACTTGTAATTCCGATTAAAGTGATTCTTGAATTTCTGGAAAGCTTACGAAATTCCCTTCAATTTGATATATGATTTCGTGTCAATAAGTTCGGTATTAAAGGAGAAAAACGCATTTGAAATTTGGGAGTTCATGCTGGAAATGGGTCAAATAGTAGTTACGGGATTGATGATGATGGATGCTGAATTTTGGTCAAGATAGGAACTCAATGACAGCATGTTCATATTTCTAATCTCCATGGATGCAAATGGAGAGGAAAAGAGGCAGAGCGAAGAGAGAAGCAGTTAGGCTTGGAGTTTTGCAGAGGGGATACGGGAGAATTGTCGTCGAAGCCAAGTCGGAAAAGTCGATCGGAAATCCGAGCGGCCATCAATCTAAGGTAAGGGTGGGGTTTGAATTTTATAACCGGGTATATGATAATTGATACGTGGGATTGGGATTTATATAATTTTCTACTGAATGTGTTGAAGTGTATTGATGAATTGGTTTTGTTTTTGTCGAATTTGATGGTTGCTAGATTGTTTGGTTATTGTTCTATAGTGTTAAACTTAGGATGGAATTTGGTTAAATCGATAGAAACCGATGTTTTCGCGGACGAAAGTCGGAATAGATTGCGTAGTTGTGTCGAGAAATGTTAGGCCGTGATCGAGTATGCTTGTTTCATCGAATTTGGTTGATTTTGTAAGTTTTTGCATTTTTGGAGACTTGATTAAGATTCGGATTGAAATCGAAAGTCGTAGAATTCACGTTTGATGGTTCCAAATCACTACTATATGTTTGGTATGAATGAGTATGTGTTTGTTTCGAAGAAAATAATTGAATCGGTCGGATTTTTGGACGAAAATGCAAAATCCCGTAGGGCTGTTATGCAGAAAAATTATGGTTTCGGAAAGTTAGGAAAATTCATATCTTTTGATTCGTAAGTCGGTTTTAACCCCCGTTCGAAGCGTTGGAAAGCTAACGAGATGTTCTTTCTAGGAAAAATGGTTTTGAGGTATGTATCTGGTTCAATTATATTAGAAAATTGAAATCGTATCGTTGTGTTGATTTTTACCGTCGTGAATGTGTGCGATTGAGGTGTTATCGTGCAATATGCCTCAACAATGTTAACGATTAATAATGCAGAAGAATAGCAATAATGTGGGGAATTAGAAATGTTAGTAGCAGGTTTTATTTTAGTACAGGAATCAATTAGCGAATGACAGACCAAAGGAGTTAGCAGAGTATTAAAATAGTACCGAATAGTAATATTAGTAGTTTTAACCGGTATAATTGTTTAACCGAAACAAGTTGAAATTTTGCAGAAATAATTCGTAAGTGGTTGTAGTTAATTTTTGGTTGGTTGATGTATGGAATTAGTCGAATAAGTGTAATTAAGCGGTAAGGTTAGTTGTCCGGTATTCGTTGAAAATTGTCGGAGTAAGTCGTGTATACGAGTAGGTATTCTTGGTTGGATTATTTTGTTGAAATTATGTCGATTAAGTTGATTTGCAGGTACAGTTGAATAGGTTGAATTGTCCCGGTTTATGGGCACTGTTAAGTTGTAGGACTTATGACCAATGTTTTATGTTGATGTTGAATACGTTGTTGAGGTGGTGATGTTGGTGATGTGATGTTGAATATGTTGTTGATTAAGTTGTAGGTCGAACGACCAATGTTGGATTAAGTTGATGCAAGTGGTGCATGTTTAAGTTGTTGTTCTCATTGTTGTTATTGCGTTGTTGTTGTTGTGACGTTGTGGTTATTGTTGCATGCATACATTTGCATTGATTAAGTTGGCCTTGATGACACCTGTTTAAGTTGGCCTTGATGGCATCCGATTAAGTTGAAAATGCCTCGATAACCTGGCATATGTTTAAGTTGGGAGTTTTACTCCGATGGTACCACATGCATGTGCATAGTTGAGTCGCATTTGAGTTGCATGTTGAAGTTGTTAATATTATTACGTTGTTGTTGATTGTTGGTGTTGTTGATATAAGTTGTTATTGTTGTTATAAATTGTTATTACTGTAAGTTGTCGCTTGATACAGGTTGTTGTTATAAGTTGTTGTTTGTTATAAGTTGTGGTTGCTCTTAAGTTGTTTACTAATAGTTGTTGTATGACTGTTGTATGAAGCGGTGAAATTTGTGTGATTCTAATCTAATATATTAATTATCATGCCTTTGATTATATTTTTCGATATCTCACCCCTTCTGTAATGATGTTACCTATTATGGGTAACTGAGCAGATACTCAAGAATAGTTGTGAAGGTTTGAAGTCTTAGTCGCTGTTAGTTCAAGTTGGTGTCATGCTCTGATATGTAGCACTCGGGGGGAAATGTTTTGTTTATGTTGTTTTTATTACAATAATTCTTGAATAATTATAAATTGAAGTTTTGATCTAGTTGAATAAAGTGAATATGATTTATAAGTTGTGAAGGTCGAATGCTATGTATCTATTTTAAAAAGAAATACAGGTTTCTGTTATTGGTTTTGTTGTTCAAGTTGAAAATGTGACATCTCATTTGTTTTATGTTGAAAATTTTGCACTCTGATTTTTAATAAACGTTAGGTAGAAAATGGGGTGTTACATTAGTGGTATCAGAGCCTGGTTGGTCTGTCCGGCCAAGTTGTCTAATGTTGTTTATCCCTTAGTACGCGACAAGTGTGTGGAACACTGTCGATACTTGTTTGTTTTCCTAATCGATGGTATGCAGGAGTTGGTTTGAAATAAGTGGGGGAGAAGTTTACTTCTCAGAGATGTTTGTAGTATGTGAAGTTGAATCAAGGTGATATTGATCGCAGGAGTGCAAGTGTTGTCAGAACTGTGTTGTTCCGAATCGACGAGAGTATAGACTCATGATTTTATCTGTTGGTCCAGTTGAGACATTTGAAGGAGGACAAGTTAGTATGATCGATGTTTGCTTCTCGGAGAAGAGAGGGCAACGTGACGAATAGTGATATGCAAGTGGAGTATAGCTGGAGTAAAGTCGGATGATTTTCAGAGTTGAGTGAAAAACATGGATTGTTGGAAGAGTTTGGAAGCAAGAGAAAGAGGTAGAGCTCATGTTCACCAATTTCGGTTTTTATTTTCACATTTATGGAACAGCCTTCAGTATAAGAGGCATAACTTTCTACTCGTAACTCCGATGAAAGCGATTCTGGACTTTTCGGAAAGTTTACGAAATTCCCTACAGTTTGCATATAGGATTTGTCTTCTGGAAGTTTGTGAAGAGGGAGAAAAGTTCGTTTTAATATTTGGGTCTGATGCTGATTTTTGGAAAATTCTGCATATGGAAATTCTGAACCAGTTCCGTTGTAAGGATGATAACTTTTTACTCGTAACTCGGATTCAAGCGATTCTTGAAGTTCTGGAATCCTTACGAAATTCTATTCATTTTAGAATATGATTTTGTGATTGAGAGGTCTGTATTGAAAGAGATATATGTGCTTGAAGTTGAGCGACTATTGCTGAAAATTTTGGAAAGATGAAGCCGAGTGTGAAATTTTGATAAGAATAATATGTTGGTAATTATAAGGATGTGACGGTATCTGAGAAAGCATCGAGATGCAAGTTTATGTTGAATAAGGAGAAATAAGTGATGATGTCATGTGATAGTAATGTTGAGAAAAAGGGATGGTTAATTTGCAACGTTAAAATTTTTAACTTGGATAAGAGTTGTAATTAGAGCGAGCCGAATTGAATTGTACTCGGTGTTGGAGCGATTCCGGTGTTGGAAAGATATTTAATAATTGTGTTGTACTACGAGCATGTATAAGAGATTATGTATTGGATTTTTGGACGTTTTGTATCGTGGACGAAGTTGAAATTAAGGAAACTAAGAAGACATTGGTAAGCCTCAGAGAGTTGGCGGAGCATTGTGCTTACGGACTTTGGGCACAAGTTGTAGTACGCTATTGTGTTGGGTAATGATGATTTATGCCACTGTTATGGTTGTCGGCTGTCTATTGACAAATTAAGGAACTGATCACCCTTAATCTCTTGTTGATAGTAGACGGAATCATAATTGATGGATAGATGTGCCGTGCCAACTAGTATAGTACGTACGTTGAATTGGTTGATGTCAAGCCAAGTGCTTGTGGATTGTGTATTTTGTTGATGTAGATTCATATATGAGCATATTAGTTGAATTTAAGGATGATGGCATGAGGTTGCGATTTAATTGATGAGTAGTATGGAAATTCGCAGTTGAGTTCTGGGTAATTTGAGAATTGAGTTGCAAGTAGAAAAGAAGTGAATTTATAAGTTGAATTGTAAAAGTGGAACTTTTGATTGGTAAAGATGAGTTACTTGGTTGTGTTAAGTCGGATAAGAATTTATGAATAATTGTGTCAGTATGAGTAAAAGTCGATAATTTGGTATGTTGGATTAGTTGGAAGTGAAAAGGATGAGTTATCTTGTCGGAATTAGTTGGACCCATGTACCATATGTGGTTGTAATGTTGTTACATGTTTAAGAAAATTTTGGAGAATGTGTTATTAAAAGATGGTAAAGTTGTAGTTTATGTTTGATGATAATCGGGAAAATTCATGGAAGTACATGTATATATTATCCAAGATTTGGAAGTAGTCGTCGTTGTAATGGTGTTGAATGTCAGAGGAGTTATCCTACGGATCTAAGTTGAAGTACTCGGTAACTACGAGAGTGTAGAATACCTGTTGGAATGAAATTCCGAAGAATTAAGTCGAAAGTCGTTGTTATGTCGGTTTGGTGATTAGAAGTTGGAGTTAAACTGAGTAGTCTTGATACTTTGCAAGTAATCAGAGTGCGAAGCGAACGCGTGGCATGGTGTCGTTGTTCGTGCGTGAGCAACAACGATGTTGGTAGTTTGGTTGTATTGATGTCGTGTTTAAGTTGTGTGATCGTATGTTGTTGCATTCTAGTTCTTAAACCGGCGAATTCTTAAGTTGGTTACTCTTTATGTTATGATGTTAAGTTGTCAAGTGTGTCGCATGAGTAGTATTCGGGTTGTTTTCGTGGTCGATGTTATGAATTGTTTGTATTATACGTAGGTTGCCTCGGAGATGAGAGTTGATTAGTCGGATGAAATCGCATAGTTGGAGTAGTTGTATCGGATGAATTTTCGAGGACGAAAATATTCTAAGTGGGGGAGAGTTGTAACGACCGTTTATTTAATTAAGTATTTAATTAAATATAATTGTAGTATGTTGTGTTGATTCACGTTGATTTGAGTATTTGTGTCGATTTGCGTTGGTTTGTGATACTTGTGTTGATTTAAGTTGATTTCGGAATATCGGAATATTATGTTGATGTTTCTAAGTTGGTTCGAGTTGAATTGATTTAATAAGTTGATTGAAGTTGTGGAAATTAATATTGAATATTTTCCGTTTATGGTTGAATATGTTGATTTGGTGGTTTGGACGATTTATGTGATAGTCGGTAATTAGTCGATTTAGTCGAGAGAAATAATATTAGAATTAATATTATAGAATTATAAGCGTATTTTATTTAATTGGGCTTATTTTACGGTTGTGTGTAGTAAGATTGGGGGGTGAAGATAGTAGGCCCAATAAGAATAATAAAATAATAGTATTATTATTAATTGGGTTGGTTGAGAAAAAAGAGGAAGTTTTGGAGAAATTGATCGTGGAGGTTACAGAGGAAAAAGTCTTAGAGAAGAATAAGGGTTTTAGAGGAGAGAAAATAGCTTGGAAGCAAAGAAGGAGAAAGAAGAACTCATGATCATATCTCTATTTTCGCAATTATGGTACAGCCTCCACTAAACAGGTGATAACTTTTTACTTGTAATTCCGATTAAAGCGATTCTTGAATTTCTGGAAAGCTTACGAAATTCCCTTCAATTTGATATATGATTCCGTGTCAATAAGTTCAGTATTAAAGGAGAAAAACGCATTTGAAGTTTGGGAGTTCATGTTGGAAATGGGTCAAATAGTAGTTACGGGATTGATGATGATGGAGGCTGAATTTTGGTCAAGATAGGAACTCAATGGCAGCATGTTCATATTTCTAATCTCCATGGATGCAAGAGGAGAGGAAAAGAGGCAGAGCGAAGAGAGAAGCAGTTAGGCTTGGAGTTTTGCAGAGGGGATACGGGAGAATTGCCGTCGGAGCCAAGTCGGAAAAGTCGATCGGAAATCCGAGCGGCCATCAATCTAAGGTAAGGGTGGGGTTCGAATTTTATAACCGGGTATATGATAATTGATACGTGGGATTGAGATTTATATAATTTTCTACTGAATGTGTTGAAGTGTATTGATGAATTGGTTTTGTTTTTGTGGAATTTGATGGTTGCTAGATTGTTTGGTTATTGTTCTATAGTGTTAAACTTAGGATGAAATTTGGTTAAATCGATAGAAACTGATGTTTTCGCGGACGAAAGTCGGAATAGATTGCGTAGTTGTGTCGAAAAATGTTAGGTCGTGATCGAGTATGCTTGTTTCATCGAATTTGGTTGATTTTGTAAGTTTTTGCATTTTTGGAGACTTGAGGGTTTAAGATTCGGCTTGAAATCGAAAGTCGTAGAATTCACGTTTGATGGTTCCAAATCACTACTATATGTTTGGTATGAATGAGTATATATTTGTTTCGAATAAAATAATTGAATCGGTCGGAGTTTTGGACGAAAATGCAAAATCCCGTATGGCTGTTATGCAGAAAAATTCTGGTTTCGGAAAGTTTGGAAATTTCATATCTTTTGATCCGTAAGTCGGTTTTGACCCCCGTTCGAAGCGTTGGAAAGCTAACGAGATATTCTTTCTAGGAAAAATGGTTTTGAGGTCTGTATCTGGTTCAATTATAGCAGAAAATTGAAACCATGTCGTTGTGTTGATTTTTACCGTCGTGAATGTGTGCGATTGAGGTGTTATCGTGCAATATGCCTCAACAATGTTAACAATTAATAATGCAGAGGAATAGCAATAATGTGGAGAATTAGAAATGTTAGTAGTAGGTTTTATTTTAGTACATGAATCAATTAGCGAATGACAGACCAAAGGAGTTAACAGAGTATTAAAATAGTACCGAATAGTAATATTAGTAGTTTTAACCGGTATAATTATTTAACCGAAACAAGTTGAAATTTTGCAGAAATAATTCGTAAGTGGTTGTAGTTAATTTTTGGTTGGTTGATGTATGGAATTAGTCGAATAAGTGTAATTAAGCGGTAAGGTTAGTTGTCCGGTATTCGTTGAAAATTGTCGGAGTAAGTCGTGTATACGAGTAGGTATTCTTGGTTGGATTATTTTGTTGAAATTATGTCGATTAAGTTGATTTGCAGGTACAGTTGAATAGGTTGAATTGTCCCGGTTTATGGGCACTGTTAAGTTGTAGGTCTTATGACCAATGTTTTATGTTGATGTTGAATACGTTGTTGAGGTGGTGATGTTGGTGATGTGATGCTGAATATGTTGTTGATTAAGTTGTAGGTCGAACGACCAATGTTGGATTAAGTTGATGCAAGTGGTGCATGTTTAAGTTGTTGTTCTCATTGTTGTTATTGCGTTGTTGTTGTTGTGACGTTGTGGTTATTGTTGCATGCATACATTTGCATTGATTAAGTTGGCCTTGATGGCACCTGTTTAAGTTGGCCTTGATGGCATCCGATTAAGTTGAAAATGCCTCGATAACCTGGCATATGTTTAAGTTAGGAGTTTTACTCCGATGGTACCACATGCATGTGCATAGTTGAGTCGCATTTGAGTTGCATGTTGAAGTTGTTAATATTATTACGTTGTTGTTGATTGTTGGTGTTGTTGATATAAGTTGTTATTGTTGTGAGTTATTGTTGTTATAAATTGTTATTACTGTAAGTTCTCGCTTGATACAGGTTGTTGTTATAAGTTATTGTTTGTTATAAGTTGTGGTTGCTCTTAAGTTGTTTACTAATAGTTGTTGTATGACTGTTGTATGAAGTGGTGAAATTTGTGTGATTCTAATCTAATATATTAATTATCATGCCTTTGAGTATATTTTTCGATATCTCACCCCTTCTGTAATGATGTTACCTATTATGGGTAACTGAGCAGGTACTCAAGAATAGCTGTGAAGGTTTGAAGTCTTAGTCGCTGTTAGTTCAAGTTGGTGTCATGCTCTGATACGTAGCACTCGGGGGGAAATATTTTGTTTATGTTGTTGTTATTACAATAATTCTTGAATAATTATAAATTGAAGTTTTGATCTAGTTGAATAAAGTGAATATGATTTATAAGTTGTGAAGGCCGAATGCTATGTATCTATTTTAAAAAGAAATACAGGTTTATGTTATTGGTTTTGTTGTTCAAGTTAAAAATGTGACATCTCATTTGTTTTATGTTGAAAATTTTTCACTCTGATTTTTAATAAACGTTGGGTAGAAAATGGGGTGTTACAGTCAACATTAGAAGATTTATCAGCCTTGGAATTTTAAGAATCCTTCTTCGATTGTTGGAGAAGAAGGAGCATATGTTGAGAATCCTCCTTTGAAATGACACCTTCTTTGTCAAGATTGTGTGTGGACTTTGATTCTGCAGCATATTTGGTGTTCTTGCTTCAATATCTTTGTGGAAATCCGTGTTTGAAATAACAGGTTTCCACTGTGTGATTGGTTTTGCTGCAATTTGTGCAGAACACGGAATTCTTGGCATTACCTTTTCCTTTACCACGAGCAGTGTTTGATTGTTGTTAGCATACAGAATAGTAGGTGTAAGAGCGGAAGAGGTTGGTGAAGTAATTTTTTGTTGAACAATGAGTGAATATACACGACTAATGCTAGAAGTAGGGTCAAGAAGTAAAATTTGAATGCGAATGTTGTGGTAGCTATCTTTCAAACCTTTGAGAAAGCAGGAGACATATTCCATATGCTTGTGATGTCAAACAGCTTTAGCTAGATCGCAGGTGTAGGGAACATGGCATGTATAAGAAGGCGTTGGGTGTAAATCTTCAAGCTCATCCTAGAGAATCTTGAGATCAATAAAATACCGCGAAAGCGAACGATCAACTTGTTTAATGGAATGAAGATCACGAAGAAAATCTGAGAAACAAAAAATGGTTGCCTTTGGTGAAACGCTCTCGAAGATCTTCCTAGAGATCGAACGTTGAATCGAAGCAGATCGTGCTTTGTGCAATGTGAGGTGAAAGAGTTTGATTGATCCCAGAAAGTATCATATTGTTTGCACGATCCCAGAAGTCAAAGTTTGGATCGGAGGAGCTTGATTTGTTGAAAGTGCCATTAATGAAGCCGAGTTTGTTCTTCGATATGAGGGTGTGACTCATTGATTTACTCCATTTGTGATATTTGTTGTCGTCAAGTGGTGGTGCCACCAAGATTGCGCCGGGATTTTCACCGGGGTGAAGGTAGAAATGGCTTCTTTGATTTAAGATTTGATCATTTTGTTCGTTTGAATCCTTCTTAGAGGTGTCTTTGACGGTAGAATTATCGTCATCAGAACTGACAATGGAGGCCATGAGAAGATGATGATGAAGTGATTAGGGTTTTGATCTGTGAAATCACAAGGAAGAAGAAGAAGAAGGGAAACGAAATTTTAAAAAAATTTGGAAGTGAAAAGTTGGTCTCTTGATACCATATTACACAATGTGAAATGTGATGGAAAAGTCCATTGGACCCAATGTATTGATTAGAATGAATGAATTGAATTACAATAGGATGAGGCCCAAGTGTGTGTATATATATATATATATATATATTGGGACTTATACATGACATCCTAAGACTAAGCAAAATCTAAACATAAACCTAACAAAATTGCTACAAAAGAGGAAAGGTGGTTAAGCCTCTAATATAAAGCAAAAAAAGTATTATAATTGAGTATTAAGGGTACTCAACCCAAATATAAGAAGGAAAGAAACAAACTAACAAAATCAAAGAACAATTAATTGGCTTGAAAACCCAAGAAACTAAGTCAAAAGCAAACATTATCAAAACAAGAAAAGAAGAAGATTACAACAACACATAATCCTCCATCAACAAGACCTTCGACACTTGAATTGACTAACTTAACATATGAATTCCTCTTGGATGAAAAACAACCCCATCGAATAGAAAAAGAAATCATTTCACACCCTTAGGCTTAGCTTCCTTCAATATGAAATTCACTCTATCTTCAATATAGACGGAGTCATTGTCGTCACCTCTTATACCAAGATATGTTGCATTCTTCCATATTTTAGTTGTTAGTGTTAGAATTAAATCAATTTAATATACATGCTCAACATATTATGACATATATTTTATGCGGAATTAAAATAGTTATACAAACATGTATAAAATTATAGGATCGATAAATAGATTTTTGGAATACCTGGATTCATTGAGAAAAATCATTTTTTGCCGGTAATCATAAACCCAGAAGTTGATGGCTTTTTGAGGTTGTTCCTCAACCGGTATTCCTTATGTCTCAAATTCTCTTCAGATATGGATAAGAGATAATTTGCTTGTGTACGGTATATTGGAATTATAACCTATATATAATGTGATGGCTGATTAGGGTTTCCATTATTCTCAAATAGGTCATCCTCACATCCACTCATATTTGAATCCATGCTCAATTATTCAATCAATTAATTAATTAAATGATTCCTAAATAAAATCTAAATAACTTTTTAACATTATTTGATCACATAATTTATTTAAGGCACTTTATTTGATCAAATAACTAATATAATTAAATAAATATATTTAGCTACATAATTATTAGAATACTAATATAATATTAAATTATTAAGATATTCCAACCGTTAGACCTTCCCACACGATTATTAGAATACTAATATAATATTAAATTATTAACATATTCCAACCGTTAGACCTTTCTCTTCGGTTGATAAAAACTGTCAATTTCCATATATTACATCCAAATCTGATGTTTATTAACAACATAGAGTTAACCCACCAAAAAATTGTCATGAGAGAGAGAACGAAGTGGGGGACATGATCATGCGAAGACGAAATTGTGAAATTTTGTTGTTTGGTAAGGATGAGGTAGGAAAATTAAGAGGATTGTGCAATTCGAAAGAAAGGGTGGTGTTGAGTTTTATGATGATGCATGGAGGAAGAACATCCCCAAGATTTTGTTTGAGAGTTTGAAGGGGAGGGAATGAGAGAACTTTGAAAAATAATTTTTTTTAAAATATAAAAAAAAATTTAATTTTTTTTTTAAAAATATATTATTTAGAATGATAAAATAATATTTATTATTAACATATTTTTAATTTTTAAAATAATATAACAATACAAATTATATTTAAAGAATTTATCTAAAAATTTTAAAATCTTTATAAATTCATTTAACTAAAATTCTTCTATACTTTTCATTCAATTCTTTCTATTTTTCAAAACTTCTCCCTTTTATACTACAAGAACACCATATGGTGACCAATTTCTTAGTGTCAAAGTATCTTATTAGTTATCTCATCTCCTCTTTCTGATCGCAATAATCATCATTCTTTGAAAATAAAAATTTGCACCGAACAACTAGAAAATAGTGGTGTCAATGTATCATAGAGTGGACATGGACATCACTCATGTGCATTCTTTGTACACATGTGCTGACAAGTGGATCGCAATAAAATTAGGTCAAACCATATTTGGAACCATGGGTTTGTTCCGGAGCAGTTAGTGTATTCAATTCATGCAATTAAAAGAGTTAGCGCCTAATCGTTGAATTAGGATCTTACCATTTTATTTTAAATTAAGTTTTTTTTAATCAAAATATGCAAATCTTGTATTATATTTGTACAAATAAAATATTATGTTTTAATGTCCTCTTATTAATATTATTTACTTTCAATAATATATTTACTATATTGATATGTTCTTTATAGGGGCATACGTGTAACGTGTGCGCATATAGGCAAGCTTACAAACTAGAACAAATCAAAATCCTAAAAAGTTAGTTTATAATATGATTATCTTCATTTTCTTTTAAACTACTTTTTTTTTTAAAAAGCCAAAAATAATTATATTAATATCTAGGCATAAGATATGCCAAACACCAGTAAGTTACAATAGATATAATCCATCTACAAACACCCAAACAGAATGACCTCCCAAAAAAACACTACAACCAGTGTCCCTATCCCCAAGACCAAACCTCTGTAGCTTTCTACAACCAAGCCGAACAACAATACTCCTGCTATAGGCACCACAAAAAATACTGCATAAAGATCCTGCTGCCTCAAAACTTCTTCAATTGAACTGTCTTCAATTCCACCACACCTCTGAGATTGAATTTATTGAAATACCAAAAACAGTCTTGCCACCACTCGAATTATTCTTAAAGAAGTGACAATCATACAAATATTTGAACAACTACATCAGCTTCCTTTCTTCTCTAGATGAACATCTTCCACCATTGACACCTTAATAAACTCGGAGATACAATGCTCTCCCTAGACTTAAGCTGCTACTCAAATTATCCAGCACTGAAACCACACTGGCAAGTAGGCAGTTCAGCTATTACAGCCTGAAAAATAACCAACTAGATTCTGCGAGACCTCCCCAACCTTCAAAAACCACACCCCCTGAAATGATGCTATTAACCATAGCCCCCAATACCAAGAATCGGGCAGTTAATTATGGTAAGAATTCCACTGATAATTGCTCAGACGAAACCAATAATCCACTTCCAGCCCCCACACCAACCTCTGTTGGAGTCCATAATATGTCTCTAACTTCCATACCTTGCACCACATATCGCCATGTACCATACTAGTAAATGAAATGCCTCCATTTTTCATACATGTTCATAACAGCATGAATTTGAAAACTAACAGCCACGAGACACGAATCGCCGGAAATATTTCATACTTAATATTAAATATGGAATATTTCTCTGTTTCATTAGCGGGAAATAACGATAAAACATTGACGAGTTTTTTTCCAGTATTACCTTTCTTTCCATCTACTAAGGATGGAAAACAAACAGTGTGCCCGTTTGGACCCGCCCGAAATTAATGGGGAAAATTCTATTTAATTGGGTGCGGGTGCAGATGCGGCGAAAATCCGGTTCTTAACTACGGGTGCGGATGCAGAGGTGGAAAAACACTAAGACCCGTCCGCATCCACCCCGTCCCGTCCCCGGATAATATATTTTACTTTATTTTACCTATTTTACTTATTTTAATATTTATTTATTAATTATATTTTTAATTAAATTATTAATGTCCTTATTGCAATTAAAATAATCAAATTAATATTCATTTACTAATTAAAATTTTAATTAAACAATTAATTAATTTATTAAAATAATCAATTTTTAATTAAATTATTAATTTTTATTGTAATTAAAAAGAAATTCATATTTTGCAGGTGGGGGCGGGGCGGGTGCAGATGCACCCGTTCTCCACTGGGGGCGGGTCTGAGCGGTAAATTTTTACTCCTGGTTGGATTTGGAGGCGGAGGCGGGTGCGGGTGCGGGTATAGTTAAACCCGCCCCGTTGCCATCCCTACCATCTACCTCAAAAAAATTGTATGTGTTAACAGATCCCATATTTAAATAAAAAGTTTAATGGTCTATTAACTTAATTTAATATTTTTTAGTCTCTTAATTAAAAAATATTACATATTAATTCTCTAAGAAGTTTTTCCTGTTAAATTTTGTGAAAAAACATTAACTTTTATCTATGCGACAATCTAGTTGGATTTATTTTTATCTATGTTGATTTAGTTTTTTTTGGAACTGTTATCTACGTGGCTTTATTGTCCTTCTCTATTAACATATGTATTCCTCTCTTTCTTGTTTCCCTTTTCCAAAACCCTAGCAGCCACCAAATATATCATTTCGCTACGTTCTTCATCGATGCAAAAGTCTAGATATCCGTTGCCGAGAGTCATTCTATATAATGTGCCAAAACACAACTAGCACAAAAACTGTCTTCGATGCCATGCAGATGCACTCAGAGCAAAGTTAAACTAGAATCTATTTTTTAAAGAGTTTTTATGGGGGTGCTGAGGAAAAGAGGAAAATCAGTTGGTTTAAGTGGGAGAAGGTTTATAGGGCGGTTGAAGAAGAGGGTCTTGATATTAGAAACCTAAGATTATTCAACAATGAGTTGTTAGGCAAGTGGGAATGGAAAGTCAGAACAGAGAGAAAATGCATATGGTTTGAAGCATTAGTTAATAAATACGAATTGGATAATTGGGCTTTAATCATGGGAGAGGAGGGAGGTTCAAAGTGGTGGAAGAATATAAATGAATTAGAGATAGCTAGGTATGTTTCATCAAATGAGTACTCGGTGAAAAAAGTATACAAAAGCCTTTCGTCGAACGTCCATCATGTATCCAATCAAACTTGGACAAAGATTTGGAATAAGGCAATTCTGACAAAGGTACCATGCATGGTTTAGAGAATGCTTTAAAACAAAATCCCTACAAAAGATCATCTAGTTAAGAGGGGTGTGCTGACCTAGGGGTAGGTTGAGTGTAATGGATAGTGTGGGCGTGAGGAGTCGGTTACTCACATTTTTTTTAGTGTCCAAAATATGCAGGTGCTTGGAGTCTCATTTGCAAGGGATTGGAGTGCAAGAAACCCTTCACAATGATGGATAGAAGCATATGGATCAGTTCGAGAATTTGGTAGCTGGAGACAGGTCTTTTACTTTGAAAATGATTGTTATTTGGTCGGCTTGTGTGGGGAATATATGGAAGAGTAAGTGTTATGAAAAACAATACCTTGAAACAAAATATTAACGGTTTCTTTATGGGTAAGAAACACGCAAGGGTTAGGGTTAACAAGGAAAAACAACTGAAACCCTATTAGGGTTCACAAAGGAAGCGAAAAGAGGAAGAAGAATAGAGAATTGGTTAAATCTGTTTTACTATTCACTTTCTCAATAGGGTTCAAAGATTACAAGTGAATATCAACAATTAACCTCTCTCAACCTAATAAAGTTTTGTCACACTTAGGAAGAGAAACTAGTATGCTATTTATAATAAACCTAACATACTAAACCAATGGGCATTTTAACAATTACCCATTACAAGCTAACTTAGGGTACAAGCTAACTTAAACAATTGGATCCATAACACAAGGCCCAATTCGATCTCATACATAATAGAACACAATTCGACTACAACATGTAGGTCTTCGACAACAGCATGTGAGTGGACTTCGACGGCATGCTAAAACTAGAGTTCGATCTAATATCTCACAAATCTCCACCTTGGATCTAACTCTATATCCTCAAGAAATAAACTAGCTTTCTTCATGCAGCTTTATCAACTGCATACAGTGGAAAAACTTGCAACTGGGCAACGTCTTGGTGATCATATCAGCAGCATTATAATCAGTCGAAACCTTCAGCACTTGGACTTCTCCACGCTCAATTACCCCTCTGACAAAATGCAGCCTCACATCAATGTGCTTGGTTCGCTCATGATAGGCTGAATTCTTCGACGGGTGTATTGCACTTTGACTATCACATTTAACAGTGATAACTGGACCTTGAAGTTTCAGCTCATTTGTAAAACCTTCAAGCCACAATGCTTCCTTTACAGCTTCAGTTAGGGCGATATATTCCACTTCAGTGGTTGATAAGGCAACAACCTTTTGAAGTGTTGCTTTCCAACTGATTGTTGTCCCAAACATAGTGAACACATATCCAGAAATAGATTTTCTAGAATCCATACAACCTGCATAATCAGAATCGACATATCCTTCGATTGCTGCTTTACTATCTTCACCCAAGGCTCCACCATAAATTAGGACTATATTCAGAGACTCATTTATATACCTTAAAATCCACTTCAATGCTTGCTAGTGAGCCTTTCCAGGATTCGCCATGTACCTGCTTACAAGACTTACTGAATATGCTATGTCAGGTCTAGTACAGACCATACCATACATCAAAGAACCCATTATATTAGCATATGGAATGCTATTCATATAAGCTCTTTCGACATCAGTATTGGGACACTGATCTATACTCAGCTTGAATTGAGGGTTTTTCGGAGTCACAACAGGCTTTGAATTTGACATACCATACTTTTCGAGAATCTTCCGTAGGTATGCCTCTTGAGATAAGCATAATTTCGACTGTTTTCTATCTGTTCGGATGTTAATCCCAAGAATCCTAGACGCAGCTCCCAGATCCTTCATGTCAAACTTCTTATTGAGTTCAGCCTTCACCCACATTACATCTTCGACATTGTTGCTTGCTATTAGAATATCATCCACATAAAGCAACAAAATAACAAATGAATTACCAGGTCAAAATCTGAAGTAAACACACTGGTCGAACTGACTTCTAATGAAACTTATGTGTGCCATGAACTTGTCGAATCTCCTATTCCACTGTCGAGGAGATTGCTTCAGTCCATATAAATATCTGTTCAGTTTGCACACATAATCTTCCTTCCCCTTTTTGACATACCCTTCAGGTTGCCTCATCAGGATTGTTTCATCTAGATCACCATACAAGAACGCAGTCTTCACATCCATCTGTTCTAGTTCAAGGTCGAATTGTGCCACCATGGCAAGTAACATTCTAATGGACATGTGCTTCACAACCGGAGAGAACACATTATTGAAGTCAACACCTTCTTTCTGAGTGAACCCCTAGCGACCAATCTTGCCTTGTATCTCTTCGACGCTACTCCTTCGATTCCTTCCTTAACTTTGAAAATCCATTTACTGCTGACTAACCTGACTCCAGTAGGTTTCCTGATCAGTTCTCATGTGTTATTATCATGAAGAGATTTCATCTCATCATCCATCTTCAACCATTCAGTCTTCTTTTGACTCCTCATAACTTCCTTATAGTCTCTAGGTTCTTCGTCGAGAACCTCACTTGCAGAGATTAAGGCATAAGCTATAAGATATGCATACCTAAGTCTCTGAGGTGGCTTGATTACTCTCCTCGACCTGTCTCTTGCTAGCAGGTAGTCATTATCAGTCTCCTCATCTTCGACAGCATCTTCTGCTTCTTCTTCGACTTCATCTGGGGTACGTAATTCAGCATCAACATGCTTCACCTTGACAGGAATCTCTCCATGTTCCAGCTCTTCGTTAGCATCATCAGTTTTCTTGAAAGTCATCTCAGCTTCATTGAAAACTACATCTCAACTGGTGATACACCTCCTGTGACCTGGCTCTAGGCACCATAACCTATAAGCTTTGACTCCTTCAGGGTATCCCATGAACATGCATTTCAGAGCTCTAGGTTCGACCTTGTCTTGCCTAATATGAGCATATGCCACACAACCAAATACTCTTAGTCTGTCGAGACTAGGTGGATGTCCCGACCAAAGTTCTTCAAGTGTCTTCATTCCCAAGGCAGTCTAGGGACATCTATTTATCAGATAAGCTGCTGTCGAAATAGCCTTCGCCCAAAACACCTTCTTTAATCTAACACTAACCAACATGCATCTAACTTTTTCAAGGATTGTTCGATTGAATCTCTCAGCTAAGCCATTTTGTTGAGGAGTATCTGCTACAGTCTTATGCCTAGCAATCCCAGACTCAACACAGTAACTGTCGAACACTTTATTGCAGAACTCAAGGCTATTGTCGGTTCTCAACCTCTTAACCTTTCTGCCAGTTTAAGTTTCTACCAGAGTCTTCCAACCTTTGAAATTCTCAAAAGTTTCATCCTTAGTCTTCTGGATGAATACCCACAACTTTCTGGAATAATCATCAACTATGGATAGAAAATACCTTGCCCCTGAATGTGATGGACACCTTGCAGGCCCCCAAAGATCAGCATGGATGTAATCAAGGGATCCAAGAGTTCTTTGTTTGCCTTTATTGAACTTCACTCTGAAAGATTTTCCAAGTACAAGCCTTGTTTCTTCACGCCTCTCAAGACTTTCTTCGACCCTTTCATGACTCTTAGGATATTTTTCTCTCCTTGGAAAACATATCCCTTCCTGTCGAATTCACCAAGAGAAATTAAATTTCTCTTCAAATCAGGTACATACCTGACTTCAGTCAATAACCTTATTGACTCATCATGGAGCTTGAATCTCACAGATCCAATACCTGCAATTTTGCTGGATTTGTTGTTTCCCAGTAGCACCGATCCACCATCTTGATCACATAGCTCCTCGAACAATTCTCTGTTTGGAGTCATGTGCCAAGTACAACCTGAATCCATAATCCACTCTTTTCTTGAGTCGCCGCTTGAAACTACAAGGACATCAGATGAGTCGAATTCATCTTGAACAATGGTTGCGTTGCCATTATCCTTACCTCCATGATCTTTTAGGCGTGCATGGCACACCTTCCTTGTCTGACCCTCCTTCTTACAGTGATAACATCGAATACCAGATGTTTCGCCACTATAAGACTTCTGCTGACTTTTACCTTTCTTCTTGTCGAACTTACCATCCTTTCGCAAGAATTTTCCCTTAACGACCAAACCTTCACCAACCGTCAAAGGTTTATGCTCCTTTCGTTCGTTCGGATCCTTAGAATACAAGGCTGATTGAACTTCTTCAAAGCTCAAGGACTCCCTTCCATACAAGATAGTTTCTTTGAAGTGAGCATGTGTTATGGGCAAAGCACACAACAACAACAGTGCTTGATCTTCGTCATCGATCTTCACATCAATATTTTCAAGATCAAGAATCAGCTTGTTGAACATATCCAACAACTCAGCCAAAACTTTGTCTTCACTTATCTTGAATGAATACAAAGCTTGCTTCAGGTAGAGTCGATTCACCAGAGATTTGGTCATGTACAAACTTTCAAGTTTCAACCATAACCCCGATGTCGTAGTCTTCTTTGATACCTGTCGAAGAACCTTATCAACAAGGCTCAACAATATTGCGTTGTATAAGGTAGGCTTAGAAAAAGCAGCAAAAAGAGAGAACAATCAAGTACATGTTAGAGACAAGCAACCGACACATGAAAGTGAAGAAGGCGGCACAAAGCTCATAGGGCGGCAAAACAATTTGCATGGAAGATATGAGAAGTCAGACATGGATATTGGAGAAAGCGTCCAAATCATTAAATTAAAAAAGAACATATATTCAAAAGTGGGCGGAACAATTCATATTTGGCTGTCAATGCTAGTTGGCTGTGATGAACAAATCAAAGCCCAAATACGAGTTCAAGGAAAGGCTGAAGAAGTTGGGTCGTGCAATACAAATCCAGAGGATATGATTATGGAACAAAAGGGTTTTCAAGAAAAAAGAAGAAGAAGAAGAAGAAGGAGGAGAAGAAGAAGAAGAAGAAGAAGAAGAAGAAGAAGAAGAAGGAGAAGGAGAAGGAGAAGGAGAAGGAGAAGGAGAAGAAGGAGAATGAGAAGGAGAAGGAGAAGGGGGAGGAGAAGGAGAAGGAGAAGGAGGAGGAGAAGGAGGAGAAGGAGAAGGAGAAGAAGAAGAAGAAGAAGAAGAAGAAGAAGAAGAAGAAGAAGATAGTTCAGAATCTGCCCGATCTTGAAATCCCACCGGAAAATGCCAACATCATCCTAGAAACGGATGGATGTATGGAAGGACGGGGGGGAGTGTGCAAGTTGAAGAACCAAAAACACGACCCAAGAGGCACTGAAAAAGTTTGCGCCTATGCTTCAGGGAAATTTCAAAAGATTAAATCAACCATAGATGCTGAAATCTATGCCTGCATGGGTTCTCTGGAAAACTTCAAGATCCATTACCTAGACAAAGGGGAAATAACCCTTAGAACAGATTGTCAGGCCATCATAAGCTTTTACAACAAATCTACCCAGAACAAACCATCAAGAGTTAGGTGGCTAGCATTCACAGATTTCATAACCGTATCAGGAGTTAAAATTCATTTTGAACATATCGAGGGAAAACAAAACATCTTAGCTGATACTTTGTCCAGAATTGCTCACTTTGTTGCATATGCAGGATGTCAAGAACCGGAAGCTCGAGTACACAACCACCTTCTTCTTTTAGAAGAAGCAATTCAAGAATGGAAGGAAACTCCGCCAGACCAACAGGACCAATATGCCAAGAAACTTATCCAAATAACTTCTCAACGGATCCCCTCACTATCCTTGAGCAGCTGTACCAGGCAAGACAGTCATCCGGTCCCCTCACCCTGGAAACCTTCTCAAAAATAGGAGAAGCCGCAGATGAGCTCTTCAGCAAACAAGGAAAGAGAGTGGAAGCCGAGCTCAGCCTGCTTCACGGAATGATCGAAGCAAGAGCCCAGGAATGTAGAAGGCTCTCCACCAGAGATAATTACTGGAATGACCACAGGCCACACACCAGCAAAGCCACCAAAGACCTGGAAAAGATACACCGAAAAATACAACGGTGGATCAAGGAGCATGGAGACATTCGTGTTTGACGAGGACGCGCCGGAGACATGGGACCCGCAAAAGTCATCAATCAGATCAGCAACCCACTATGCTTAAAGTTTGTTTGTCGTGTTGTAATAATGAATTATCAAGATAGAATTCACTGTGTGTTTACTTTATCTTTAAGAAAGTCGTTTGTCTTTATGTAATAATGGGGGACAGGTGTAGATTCCCTCATCCTACTTTTTCTAAAGTTAGGTTGTCGTTTTGCAATCAGAAGGATCACGATAAGATTCCTTCAGATGAATTATTTTGGAAAAGGGGTACGTGGATGAAGATGGGGCCCAATGAGCACCCTGTCCCGTAGTCTACAGTCCATCATAATTCAGTATAAATAGGAGGGTTTCTTGATTATTCAAGGCATCGAAGAACATCTCTTCTTGTCTTTGAAAACAAATCAAAATTCCCTTAGAGTTTAAGTCTTTAAGCTTTCTTTTACCAGCCTTGTATAATTATCAGGAGTCTTGTGTAAACTTCTTGTTCATAAATAAAGAGTAAGTTTGTTTATCTCTGAGCAATTTATTTTCTTTAAGCAATTTATTTTTGTTTTTCGTTGTTTTTGAAGTTGAGTTTTGAACTTCTCACTTCACGATCCAATTATGTTTCCGCTTTCAAAACTCAACTTCAAAAACAACGAAAAACAAAAATAAATTGCTTAAAGAAAATAAATTGCTCAGAGATAAACAAACTTACTCTTTATTTATGAACAAGAAGTTTACACAAGACTCCTGATAATTATACAAGGCTGGTAAAAGAAAGCTTAAAGACTTAGACTCTAAGGGAATTTTGATTTGTTTTCAAAGAGAAGAAGAGATGTTCTTCGATGCCTTGAATAATCAAGAAACCCTCCTATTTATACTGAATTATGATGGACTGTAGACTACGGGACAGGGTGCTCATTGGGCCCCATCTTCATCCACGTACCCCTTTTCCAAAATAATTCATCTGAAGGAATCTTATCGTGATCCTTCTGATTGCAAAACGACAACCTAACTTTAGAAAAAGTAGGATGAGGGAATCTACACCTGTCCCCCATTATTACATAAAGACAAACGACTTTCTTAAAGATAAAGTAAACACACAGTGAATCCTATCCTGAGAATTCATTATTACAACACGACAAACAAACTTTAAGCATAGTGGGTTGCTGATCTGATTGATGACTTTTGCGGGTCCCATGTCTCCGGCGCGTCCTCGTCTAACACGAATGTCACCATGCTCCTTGATCCACCGTTGTATTTTCTGGTGTATCTTTTCCAGGTCTTTGGTGGCTTTGCTGGTGTGTAGCCTGTGGTCATTCCAGTAATTATATCTGGTGGAGAGCCTTCTACATTCCTGGGCTCTTGCTTCGACCATTCCGTGAAGCAGGCTGAGCTTGGCTTCCACTCTCTTTCCTTGTCTGCTGAAGAGCTCATCCGCGGCTTCTCCCATTTTTGAGAAGGTTTCCAGGGTGAGGGGACCGGATGACTGTCTTGCCTGGTACAGCTGCTCAAGGATAGTGAGGGGATCCGTTGAGAAGTTATTTGGATAAGTTTCTTGGCATATTGGTCCTGTTGGTCCGGCGGAGTTTCCTTCCATTCTTAAATTGCTTCTTCTAAAAGAAGAAGGTGGTTGTGTACTCGAGCTTCCGGTTCTTGACATCCTGCATATGCAATAAAGTGAGCAATTCTGGACAAAGTATCAGCTAAGATGTTTTGTTTTCCCTCGATATGTTCAAAATGAATTTTAACTCCTGATCCGGTTATGAAATCTGTGAATGCTAGCCACCTAACTCTTGATGGTTTGTTCTGGGTAGATTTGTTGTAAATGCTTATGATGGCCTGACAATCTGTTCTAAGGGTTATTTACCCTTTGTCTAGGTAATAGATCTTGAAGTTTTCCAGAGAACCCATGCAGGCATAGATTTCCGCATCTATGGTTGATTTAATCTTTTGAAATTTCCCTGAAGCATAGGCGCAAACTTTTCAGTACCTCTTGGGTCGTGTTTTTGGTTCTTCCACTTGCACACTCCCCCCATCCTTCCATACATCCATCCGTTTCTAGGATGATGTAGGCATTTTCCGGTGGGATTTCAAGATCGGGCAGATTCTGAACTATCTCCTTGATCTGGAGAATGATTCTCCAGTCACCGCTCTTCATTCTTTTATCGCCATGGGGGCTGGTCTTGGTATGTAACGGTCCTGTTAAAGTCCCCAGGTTCGGGATGTAACTGCGGGCGTAGTTTAGTATTCCCAGGAATCCTCGCAACCCCTTTTTGTCCATTAACTTTGCCTCGTCGAAATCCAGTATCTTCTTGATGATGTGAGGTTGGAGTCTGATCTTCCCCTGCCTGATGATTGCGCCCAAAAATTCAACCTCCTTAGTTGCAAGCTTCATTTTTGTTGGGGAGAGGATTAAACCGTGTTCCCTTATGATTGCCGCGAATTGCTGTAGGTGCTTTGCATGCTCTTCCTCATTCTTTGAGAAAACCAATATGTCATCTATGTATACTGCAATGTAGTGTTCTGTACCCTTGAAGCAATTATCCATTTTTCGCTGAAAAATTGCAGGTGCGTTTTTTAGTCCAAATGGCATGACTAACCATTCATATAGGCCTCCAGGGACAATGAAGGCCGTCCAAGGGATGGATTCTTCGTCCATTGCGATTTGGTGGAAATCAGACTTTAAGTCAAATTTTGAGTAAATCTTGTTGTTTCCAATCCTCTTGAGAATTGTGTTGATCCCTGGCAAGCTATACTGATCCTTGTAGGTGTTGTCATTCAATGTTCTGTAGTTGAAGACCATTCTTTCTTTGCCCTTTGTTTCTTCCCCCGAGACAGGATCAATCTCTGTTCCTAATTTAACAATCATTGCCATGGTCCTATGTCTTCTCTTGCTAGGTCGTATAACCCTGAGTTCAAGCAGAGCATTGACATGCTTTCGGAAGGATTCCTCCCTTGCAGGCGTGACATATTTTAGGGGCTTATCTTCCACTGTTAGGTCTTTGTTGATGACCTCTATTTTGCACTTGATCTTGTTCTTCGCCCAATGCGCCAAGAGATTGTTACCAATATACCCCGTTTCCTGCAACTCCTTGACTGTTTTGTGAAATCTTCTCAAGAATTCTGGGATTGGTGGGATTGGCTGCCCTACATTCATGAATACCGCCTCCTGTATGCCAAGATATTCTTCTTCCTCCATTCCAAGTTCTTCCAGGGCAGAGGCTGCTGCTTCTGCTTCTTCAGTGGTGTTGATAGAGGTGATGTTTTTGTAGAATGTGAGGATGTTCTTTTCTATCCTTATTCCTCCGTACATGGATCTGATAAAATTGTATCCTATGAGCATGTGTATGCCATCCAGGGTATTCATGTCGAAGGCATGGATTAGGGGGGTCCTGAAGCGGTTTTCTCCTATCTTCATTACCCCTGGCCTTAGCTTCCATTTCGCCTCTTGCCTGGAGCTGATTCCACTAAAAAAGGTGAGGAAAGGATTTGGTTCCAAGGCTTTTTCTGGTACTGAAGACTGATGGAGGCAACATGAGGAGGCTCCAGTATCTAAGATTGCTTGAACTGAGAATGTCTGAACACCTGGTATCTCAAATTCGACCGACATGTTGTATAACTTGTTTATCACCTTTCTGGGCTTCGCATTCTCCGCAACCTTTAAGGTCTTTTCTTTCCTCCGGAATGTTACTATCTCATCTTCCACGCTCATCTTTTCCTCTTCTTCTACTTCCTTTGTCACCTTTGTTAGGTAATCATTTCTTTCCTGCAGGAAGTCCACATATTGGCATAGTTCTCTTATGAGGACCTCCTTATTCCCTGCATATTTCCTTTGGCTTTCGGGAATTTGGATGGGGATTTGGAAGTAGTAGTTTGTACATAGTGCGCAAGCCAACATTTTGCATTGTTCACACCATATTCTCCTAGCTTGGCTTGTTCTTTCTTTGCAAATAGTACATATTATCTGCGTATCTGACTGGCCTTCTATTTTGGTCGTCCAGGTATGGCTACAGGTTTCTTGTTCTGGCTTTATTTGCACCCTTTTTCGCTAACCACAATCTTCGGCGCCTAACATGAAGGCGCATTCTTTGGTGGGTATTTGTTCCACTGCTGCTTTTGCATTGAGAGAGGTTCTCCCTACCTCCCCTTCGGAGAGATTGCAGATCGCATCGCTGTCTGGTTCATCCTGATCTACTGAGAGTACATCCCAGTTTTCTGGCAGGTCCAGTTCTTCAAGGATGGCTGCTCTGGCAATGTTACCATTCTTATTACGGCATTCTCGCGCAAAATGCCATTCCATGCCACAAATGTAGCATTTGCATTTTCTCTGCCTATCTTAGTGCCGCTTTTTGAAGACTCGGACATGGGACTCATGAGGTTTGCCCTTGTAGGGTTTAGCTTTCCTTAGGCCATATGGTTTGCCAGAATTTTTGTAGTATCCTGGTATAGGGATTTGACTGCAAAAAGTGAAGTCTTTCAAATCCCGTTGAAGTGCAGCCTTCTTACATAACTCTGCCATGTACTGGTAGGTGAAGTGTATTCTGGGCATTACTCCAGCGGTGTTTCCTGGGTATTTTTCTTCATAGGACTTCCTGACTTCATCTCCTATTGTGGGTGGAAGTTTTCTGAAGAATTTATCCGAGAGATCTCCTGAAATGAACATTCTCCCTAATTTGGCGGCAAGGATTTTGTAATTATTCATGTATCTGATTATATCCTTCATACTATCACAAGTTAACCTCTCTAGATCCCTGTAGGCCCTATTTTGTTCCTCCGTCGATCCTTGATAAGGGTCTTCCAGCACCATTATCCTTCGTATTTGTGAAGTTACGTTCTGGGGATCATCCACAATGTTTTCAAGTGATTCATATTCTCCAGGATATGCCATTCTCCATTGGATCCATATCTTCTTTTCATTTTCTCCCAGGAGGTTTTCTATGAAGGCTATTTTGCTTTTGTTGCTGTCAAATTGACGCTCATTCAACAGGTTCAGGGTTATTGACTCCCATCTGGCAATAACGTCCTCGTACATTCCTACGTTCTCAGGTAGGACAAGTACTGCACCATTGTTTTGCTGGGCGGATGGTAGAACCCATTGCTCATTGTTATTTCCTCCCTTGAATCTCCCAACAAAAGGTCTCAGATTTGAGAATCTGCTATCGTCTTGTATGCTGGAGCTTGCCGGGGGGTAGTTTATCCCACCCATAGTTGCTTCCGGGGGCCGCGTGTATGACGTAATCCTGGATGTTGCTGAAGATGGGCAAGCTCATTCCAGCTTTCTGAGTGCTGGGTATGGTAATTCATCCTCGTTTTCCTCCTTTGAGACATACGCCTTCTCTTCCACTGAAAAAGGATTTACAAAGTCTTCCTCTTCCTGGGGATCCTTTTGAGGAGCTTTGTGGAGTTCTTGGAGGTATTGGCAATACTGTTCAAAGTCCTCTAAGTCGGCTCCTTCTATCAGGTCGCCTTCTTCGCCTTTTGCAGGTGATTCTTCTGCATCTCCCCATCCTGATGGTTGGATATCTTCCAACTTTATTTGGGAACTTTCGGGAGCGGTGTACTTCACCAGGTAGTCATATTTACCGCTTGGTTCTCCTACTGTGTCCCAGGTTTCATCTTGATCCTGCCCTTCTTCCAACCATACTGCTATTATTTACTCTTCATCTGCATCTAGTGCTTCCTCATCATGGTCATTGACCTGGAAATTTGGTGGTGGTGGTAGGCTGTAGTAGTCACGAAACCTTATGGATGTTGAACCGTCCGATCGTCTTCTTGTGTCTACGTCTGTAGGAACAGCGTAGCTCCTTCTTTCAGGCGGGTTGAGGATCCATCGTTTTCCTTGTAGTTCGGCAGCTGTATGCTTTTGTCTTGGGATTGCCTTCACCCCTTTGCTGGACAAGTATTCAGTGACATTACTGACGTCATATCTGAATGAAGCATAACTTGTGTTTGTTAATCTGGCAATGAGTGCTCTCGAGATTAACAAGTTTCTCTCTGCCCCTTGCCATCCTTCATAGCCGTGTGTCTGGATAGCGAGCTGTAGATGATTATAGAAATCATGAATACTCATCATGATTTCTGGGGCCATGTATGTCAGCTGCGTGCCTTCTGATAGATCAATCTCCATAGAGCCTATGATTGCTCGTTCATCGTTCCACCTCGTATCGCGTAAGACCACCAAAGCATTTGTTCCTGCATATCGGTTATGCAGGGGGTGCAACCTGATCATCATTAAGCCTAGATGGATATGTTGGAAACCTTCTCTTCTTAGGGTTTCATAACTTGTACTATTTATGAACCCTAGATCTAACTGTTGATTCTCTCCTGTTACTAGGATCCTTTCCTCAGACCTATGTTGATATACTCGATGTTTTGGCTCATTCCACCTTGATTCATACAGGATTTCTACAGGGACCATCATGGCTCTTCTCCTCTGGGACATGTCCAGTTCTTGATTGGGATCAAGTTGGCTTTCCAGGCTCCTCCGGTAACTTCGGCCGAAAAGCCTAGGGATGCGTCTTTGCATTTCATATCTGATTCTGCTCCCAGTTCTGTAGTCTCTTATTTGATCCTCTTGAGATGGTGTCCTTTCATTATTGCTTAGCCCTGTTACGGGGGGTAGGCTCCTATTCCGGCTCATACTGCGAGCTTTTTGATTTTTTCCTGGATAGCGTCTCTCAACTCCTTGTAGTCTGCAACTAGATTTTGGTCGCGGGATCTTCTGTTTCAAGAAAGTTAATTATGTCGGTCAACCACTTTATCTGAACCTTTACTTCTGTTATATTTGTTTAACGTGGTTTGAGTATTATCGTGCTTCATATCAGCTTCCCCTTTGGTGATTTTTGGAAGCCCGGGACACTAAACATCAAGGATTCTTTTGCTTCTCTTCCTTGAAGATCTGATTTGGGTCCTTGAAGACGTAAAAAGTTCCTTTCTTCTTTATAGGTTTTCTTGCAGGTTCTCCAAGGGATAATCCGACGAGATTTTTCTGGATTTCCTCCAACGCTTTTTCTAGGTCCAGGCTTTGGACTTCTTTTTCTTTCTGCAAAGGGTTTAGGTTCTTCAGAGCTTCGACACAGTCTTCCAATTTCTCGTCAATCTTAATAAAAAACTGTATCACTGTGTTGTTTTGCTTGATGATAGTTGACAATCCTGTGATTGTTCCTTTAGAGGAGTCGATAGGTTTGGCAAACCCTACCGCTGGTTCTTCTATGGATTATGTTGCTTTGATCGCTTCTTTGTATGAAAAGCTTCAGCAGAGACCTTCCAGCTCATGAAGTAAGGATATCCCTTACCTTTAGGACAATACTCTCAACCCTCTGAAGCCTTTGGTTGAGATCCTTGTTTCTGGTTGGTTTCCTGAATTTGGTGGAAGTGTTTCAGGCTGACTTTTGACAAGAGGAGTAATCGGTCGTATATGACGCTTATGTTGTTATGGGAAATTTTTATCAGTTCTAACTGGTGGGGGTTTGACACAGATAAGTCAAGGTATTATAGGTTGGCCATTTGGGATTCCTCATACCAAGTTTTTATATTTTTCTCAAATCTTTCAGACATCTAGTAACTCATGTGTTGGTGAACTGAAAAACTCTTGGGACTCCTTCCCTTGTTTCAGAACTGCAACACCCTTTTGTTAACTAAACATCTGTCCGTTTGAAAAGATAAAATAGTAGGAGGAACCCTTACTTTGGCCTTCCCAGAATACTTTGAAACTTAGTTAGCCATCAGAACTTTTTCAAGCTCTGATACCAACAAGGTACGCTAGCGGAAACATAATTGGATCGTGAAGAGAGAAGTTCAAAACTCAACTTCAAAAACAACGAAAAACAAAAATAAATTGCTTAAAGAAAATAAATTGCTCAGAGATAAACAAACTTACTCTTTATTTATGAACAAGAAGTTTACACAAGACTCCTGATAATTATACAAGGCTGGTAAAAGAAAGCTTAAAGACTTAGACTCTAAGGGAATTTTGATTTGTTTTCAAATACAAGAAGAGATGTTCTTCGATGCCTTGAATAATCAAGAAACCCTCCTATTTATACTAAATTATGATGGACTGTAGACTACGGGACAGGGTGCTCATTGGGCCCCATCTTCATCCACGCACCCCTTTTCCAAAATAATTCATCTGAAGGAATCTTATCGTGATCCTTCTGATTGCAAAATGACAACCTAACTTTAGAAAAAGTAGGATGAGGGAATCTACACCTGTCCCCCATTATTACATAATGACAAACGACTTTCTTAAAGATAAAGTAAACACACAGTGAATCCTATCCTGAGAATTCATTATTACAACACGACAAACAAACTTTAAGCATAGTGGGTTGCTGATCTGATTGATGACTTTTGCGGGTCCCATGTCTCCGGCGCGTCCTCGTCAAACGCGAATGTCTCCATGCTCCTTGATCCACCGTTGTATTTTCCGGTGTATCTTTTCCAGGTCTTTGGTGGCTTTGCTGGTGTGTGGCCTGTGGTCATTCCAGTAATCATCTCTGGTGGAGAGCCTTCTACATTCCTGGGCTCTTGCTTCGACCATTCCGTGAAGCAGGCTGAGCTCGGCTTCCACTCTCTTTCCTTGTCTGCTGAAGAGCTCATCTGCGGCTTCTCCCATTTTTGAGAAGGTTTCCAGGGTGAGGGGACCGGATGACTGTCTTGCCTGGTACAGCTCCTCAAGGATAGTGAGGGGATCCGTTGAGAAGTTATTTGGATAAGTTTCTTGGCATATTGGTCCTGTTGGTCTGGCGGAGTTTCCTTCCATTCTTGAATTGCTTCTTCTAAAAGAAGAAGGTGGTTGTGTACTCGAGCTTCCGGTTCTTGACATCCTGCATATGCAACAAAGTGAGCAATTCTGGACAAAGTATCAGCTAAGATGTTTTGTTTTCCCTCGATATGTTCAAAATGAATTTTGAACTTCTCTCTTCACGATCCAATTATGTTTCCGCTAGCGTACCTTGTTGGTATCTTGGAGGTCTGAGTAATTGTGTTGGTATCAAAGCTTGAAAAAGTTCTGATGGCTAACTAAGTTTCAAAGTATTCTGGGAAGGCCAAAGTAAGGGTTCCTCGTACTATTTTATCTTTTCAAAGGGACAGATGTTTAGTTAACAAAAGGGTGTTGCAGTTCTGAAACAAGGGAAGGAGTCCCAAGAGTTTTTCAGTTCACCAACACATGAGTTACTAGATGTCTGAAAGATTTGAGAAAAATATAAAACTTGGTATGAGGAATCCCGAACGGCCAACCTAGAATACCTTGACTTATCTGTGTCAAACCACCACCAGTTAGAACTGATAAAAATTTCCCATAACAACATAAGCGTCATATACGTCCGATTACTCCTCTTGTCAAAAGTCAGCCTGAAACACTTCCACCAAATTCAGGAAACCAACCAGAAACAAGGATCAAATAAGAGACTACAGAACTGGGAGCAGAATCAGATATGAAATGCAAAGACGCATCCCTAGGCTTTTCGGCCGAAGTTACCGGAGGAGCCTGGAAAGCCAACTTGATCCCAATCAAGAACTGGACATGTCCCAGAGGAGAAGAGACATGATGGTCCCTGCAGAAATCATGTATGAATCAAGGTGGAATGAGCCAAAACATCGAGTATATCAACATAGGTCTGAGGAAAGGATCCTAGTAACAGGAGAGGATCAACAGTTAGATCTAGGGTTCATAAATAGTACAAGTTATGAAACCCTAAGAAGAGAAGGTTTCCAACATATCCATCTAGGCTTAATGATGATCAGGTTGCACCCCCTGCATAACCGATATGCAGGAACAAATGCTTTGGTGGTCTTACGCGATATGAGGTGGAACGATGAACGAGCAATCATAGGCTCTATGGAGATTGATCTATCAGAAGGCACGCAGCTGACATACATGGCCCCAGAAATCATGATGAGTATTCATGATTTCTATAATCATTTGCAGCTCGCTATCCAGACACACGGCTATGAAGGATGGCAAGGGGCAGAGAGCAACTTGTTAATCTCGAGAGCACTCATTGCCAGATTAACAAAACACAAGTTATGCTTCATTCAGATATGACGTCAGGAATGTCACTGAATACTTGTCCAGCAAAGGGGTGAAGGTAATCCCAGGACAAAAGCATACAACTGCCGAACTACAAGGAAAACGATGGATCCTAAAGCCGCCTGAAAGAAGGAGCTACGCTGTTCCTACAGACGTAGACACAAGAAGACGATCGGACGATTCAACATCCATAAGGTTTCGTGACTACTACAGCCTACCACCACCAGCAAATTTCCAGGTCAATGACCATGATGAGGAAGCACTAGATGCAGATGAAGAGCAAATAATAGCAGTATGGTTGGAAGAAGGGCAGGATCAAGATGAAACCTGGGACACACTAGGAGAACCAAGCGGTAAATATGACTACCTGGTGAAGTACACCGCTCCCGAAAGTTCCCAAATAAAGTTGGAAGATATCCAACCATCAGGATGGGGAGATGCAGAAGAATCACCTGCAAAAGGCGAAGAAGGCGACCTGATAGAAGGAGCCGACTTAGAGGACTTTGAACAGTATTGCCAATACCTCCAAGAACTCCACAAAGCTCCTCAAAAGGGTCCCCAGGAAGAGGAAGACTTCGTAAATCCTTTTTCAGTGGAAGAGAAGGCGTATGTCTCAAAGGAGGAAAATGAGGATGAATTACCATACCCAGCACTCAGAAAGCTGGAACGAGCTTGCCCATCTTCAGCAACATCCGGGATTACGTCATACACGCGGCCCCCGCAAGCAACTATGGGTGGGATAAACTACCCCCCGGCAAGCTCCAGCATACAAGACGATAGCAGATTCTCAAATCTGAGACCTTTTGTTGGGAGATTCAAGGGAGGAAATAACAATGAGCAATGGGTTCTACCATCCGCCCAACAAAACAATGGTGCAGTACTTGTCCTACCTGAGAACGTAGGAATGTACGAGGACGTTATTGCCAGATGGGAGTCAATAACCCTGAACCTGTTGAATGAGCGTCAATTTGACAGCAACAAAAGCAAAATAGCCTTCATAGAAAACCTCCTGGGAGTAAATGAAAAGAAGATATGGATCCAATGGAGAATGGCATATCCCGCAAAATATGAATCACTTGAAAACATTGCGGATGATCCCCAGAACGTAACTTCACAAATACAAAGGATAATGGTGCTGGAAGACCCTTATCAAGGATCGACGGAGGAACAAAATAGGGCCTACATGGATCTAGAGAGGTTAACATGTGATAGTATGAAGGATATAATCAGATACATGAATGATTACAAAATCCTTGCCGCCAAATCAGGGAGAATGTTCATTTCAGGAGATCTCTCGGATAAATTCTTCAGAAAACTTCCACCCACAATAGGAGATGAAGTCAGGAAGGCCTATGAAGAAAAATACCCAGGAAACACCGCTGGAGTAATGCCCATAATACACTTCACCTACCAGTACATGGCAGAGTTATGTAAGAAGGCTGCACTTCAACGGGATTTGAAAGACTTCACTTTCTGCAGTCAAATCCCTATACCAGGATACTACAAAAATTTTGGCAAACGATATGGCCTAAGGAAAGGTAAATCCTACAAGGGCAAACCTCATGAGTCCTATGTCCGAGTCTTCAAAAAGCGGCACCAAGATAGGCAGAGAAAATGCAAATGCTACATTTGTGGCATGGAAGGGCATTTTGATCGAGAATGCCGTAATAAGAATGGTAACATTGCCAGAGCAGCCATCCTTGAAGAACTGGACCTGCCAGAAAACTGGGATGTACTCTCAGTAGATCAGGATGAACCAGACAGCGATGCGATCTGCCGTCTCTCCGAAGGGGAGGTAGGGAGAACCTCTCTCAATGCAAAAGCAGCAGTGGAACAAATACCCACCGAAGAATGCGCCTTCATGTTAGGCTCCGAAGATTGTGGTTGGCAAAAGAGGGTGCAAATAAAGCCAGAACAAGAAACCTGGAGCCATACCTGGACGACCAACCAGTCAGATACGCAGATAACATGTACTATTTGCAAAGAAAGAACAAGCCAAGCTAGGAGAATATGGTGTGAACAATGCAAAATGTTGGCTTGCGCACTATGTACAAACTACTACTTCCAAATCCCCATCCAAATTCCCGAAAGCCAAAGGAAATATGCAGGGAATAAGGAGGTCCTCATAAGAGAACTATGCCAATATGTGGACTTCCTGCAGGAAAGAAACGATTACCTAACAAAGGTGACAAAGGAAATAAAAGAAGAGGAAAAGATGAGCGTGGAAGATGAGATAGTAACATTCTGGAGGGAAGAAAAGACCTTAAAGGTTACGGAGAATGCAAAGCCCAGAAAGGTGATAAACAAGTTATACAACATGTCGGTCGAATTTGAGATACCAGGTGTTCAGACATTCTCAGTTCAAGCAATCTTAGATACTGGAGCCTCCTCATGTTGCCTCCATCAGTCTTCAGTACCAGAAAAAGCCTTGGAACCAAATCCTTTCCTCACCTTTTTTAGTGGAATCAGCTCCAGGCAAGAGGCGAAATGGAAGCTAAGGCCAGGGGTAATGAAGATAGGAGAAAACCGCTCCAGGACCCCCCTAATCCATGCCTTCGACATGAATACCCTGGATGGCATACACATGCTCATAGGATGCAATTTCATCAGATCCATGTACGGAGGAATAAGGATAGAAAAGAACATCCTCACATTCTACAAAAACATCACCTCTATCAACACCACTGAAGAAGCAGAAGCAGCAGCCTCTGCCCTGGAAGAACTTGGAATGGAGGAAGAAGAATATCTTGGCATACAGAAGGCGGTATTCATGAATGTAGGGCAGCCAATCCCAGAATTCTTGAGAAGATTTCACAAAACAGTCAAGGAGTTGCAGGAAACGGGGTATATTGGTAACAATCCCTTGGCGTATTAGGCGAAGAAAAAGATCAAGTGCAAAATAGAGGTCATCAACAAAGACCTAACAGTGGAAGATAAGCCCCTAAAACATGTCACGCCTGCAATGGAGGAATCCTTCCGAAAGCATGTCAATGCTCTGCTTGAACTCAGGGTTATACGACCTAGCAAGAGCAGACATAGGACCATGGCAATGATTGTTAAATCAGGAACAGAGATTGATCCTGTCTTGGGGGAAGAAACAAAGGGCAAAGAAAGAATGGTCTTCAACTACAGAACATTGAATGACAACACCTACAAGGATCACTATAGCTTGCCAGGGATCAACACAATTCTCAAGAGGATTGGAAACAGCAAGATTTACTCAAAATTTGACTTAAAGTCTAGTTTCCACCAAATCGCAATGGACGAAGAATCCATCCCTTGGACAACCTTCACTGTCCTGGGAGGCCTATATGAATGGTTAGTCATGCCATTTGGACTAAAAAACGCACCTGCAATTTTCCAGCGAAAAATGGATAATTGCTTCAAGGGCACATAACACTACATTGCAGTATACATAGATGACATATTGGTTTTCTCAAAGAATGAGGAAGAGCATGCAAAGCACCTACAGCAATTCGCGGCAATCATAAGGGAACACGGTTTAATCCTCTCCCCAACAAAAATGAAGCTTGCAACTAAGGAGGTTGAATTTTTTGGCGCAATCATCAGGCAGGGGAAGATCAGACTCCAACCTCACATCATCAAGAAGATACTGGATTTCGACGAGGCAAAGTTAATGGACAAAAAGGGGTTGCGAGGATTCCTGGGAATACTAAACTACGCCCGCAGTTACATCCCGAACCTGGGGACTTTAACAGGACCGTTACATACCAAGACCAGCCCCCATGGCGATAAAAGAATGAAGAGCGGTGACTGGAGAATCATTCGCCAGATCAAGGAGATAGTTCAGAATCTGCCCGATCTTGAAATCCCACCGGAAAATGCCTACATCATCCTAGAAACGGATGGATGTATGGAAGGATGGGGGGGAGTGTGCAAGTGGAAGAACCAAAAACACGACCCAAGAGATACTGAAAAAGTTTGCGCCTATGCTTCAGGGAAATTTCAAAAGATTAAATCAACCATAGATGCGGAAATCTATGCCTGCATGGGTTCTCTGGAAAACTTCAAGATCCATTACCTAGACAAAGGGGAAATAACCCTTAGAACAAATTGTCAGGCCATCATAAGCTATTACAACAAATCTACCCAGAACAAACCATCAAAAGTTAGGTGGCTAGCATTCACAGATTTCATAACCGGATCAGGAGTTAAAATTCATTTTGAACATATCGAGGGAAAACAAAACATCTTAGCTGATACTTTGTCCAGAATTGCTCACTTTGTTGCATATGCAGGATGTCAAGAACCGGAAGCTCGAGTACACAACCACCTTCTTCTTCTAGAAGAAGCAATTCAAGAATGGAAAGAAACTCCGCCGGACCAACAGGACCAATATGCCAAGAAACTTATCAAAATAACTTCTCAACGGATCACCTCACTATCCTTGAGCAGCTGTACCAGGCAAGACAGTCATCCGGTCCCCTCACCCTGGAAACCTTCTCAAAAATGGGAGAAGCCGCGGATGAGCTCTTCAGCAGACAAGGAAAAATAGTGGAAGCCGAGCTCAGCCTGCTTCACGGAATGGTCGAAGCAAGAGCCCAGGAATGTAGAAGGCTCTCCACCAGAGATAATTACTGGAATGACCATAGGCCACACACCAGCAAAGCCACCAAAGACCTGGAAAAGATACACCGGAAAATACAACGGTGGATCAAGGAGCATGGAGACATTCGCGTTTGACGAGGACGCGCCGGAGACATGGGACCCGCTAAAGTCATCACTCAGATCAGCAACCCACTATGCTTAAAGTTTGTTTGTCGTGTTGTAATAATGAATTCTCAGGATAGGATTCACTGTGTGTTTACTTTATCTTTAAGAAAGTCGTTTGTCTTTATGTAATAATGGGGACAGGTGTAGATTCCCTCATCCTACTTTTTCTAAAGTTAGGTTGTCGTTTTGCAATCAGAAGGATCATGATAAGATTCCTTCAGATGAACTATTTTGGAAAAGGGGTACGTGGATGAAGATGGGGCCCAATGAGCACCCTGTCCCGTAGTCTACAGTCCATCATAATTCAGTATAAATAGGAGGGTTTCTTGATTATTCAAGGCATCGAAGAACATCTCTTCTTGTCTTTGAAAACAAATCAAAATTCCCTTAGAGTCTAAGTCTTTAAGCTTTCTTTTACCAGCCTTGTATAATTATCAGGAGTCTTGTGTAAACTTCTTGTTCATAAATAAAGAGTAAGTTTGTTTATCTCTGAGCAATTTATTTTCTTTAAGCAATTTATTTTTGTTTTTCGTTGTTTTTGAAGTTGAGTTTTGAACTTCTCTCTTCACGATCCAATTATGTTTCCGCTAGCGTACCTTGTTGGTATCAAAGCTTGAAAAAGTTCTGATGGCTAACTAAGTTTCAAAGTATTCTGGGAAGGCCAAAGTAAGGGTTCCTCGTACTATTTTATCCTTTCAAAGGGACAAATGTTTAGTTAACAAAAGGGTGTTGCAGTTATGAAACAAGGGAAGGAGTCCCAAGAGTTTTTCAGTTCACCAACACATGAGTTACTAGATGTCTGAAAGATTTGAGAAAAATATAAAAACTTGGTATGAGGAATCCCGAACGGCCAACCTAGAATACCTTGACTTATCTGTGTCAAACCCCCACCAGTTAGAACTGATAAAAATTTCCCATAACAACATAAGCTACATATACGACCGATTACTCCTCTTGTTAAAAGTCAGCCTGAAACACTTCCACCAAATTCAGGAAACCAACCAGAAACAAGGATCTCAACTACAGGATCTCAACCAAAGGCTTCAGAGGGTTGAGAGTACTGTCCTAAAGGTAAGGGATCTCCTTACTTCATGAGCTGGAAGGTCTCTGCTGAAAGCTTTTCATACAAAGAAACGATCAAAGCAACAGAATCCATAGAAGAACCAGCGGTAGGGTTTGCCAAACCTATCGACTCCTCTAAAGGAACAATCACAGGATTGTTAACTATCATCAAGCAAAACAACACAGTGATACAGTTTCTTGTTAAGATTGACGAGAAATTGGAACACTGTGTCGAAGCTCTGAAGAACCTAAACCCTTTGCAGAAAGAAAAAGAAGTCCAAAGCCTGGACCTAGGAAAAGCGCTGGAGGAAATCCAGAAAAATCTCGTCGGATTATCCCTTGGAGAACCTGCAATAAAACCTCTAAAGAAGAAAGGAGCTTTTTACGTCTTCAAGGACCCAAATCAGATCTTCAAGGAAGAGAAGCAAAAGAATCCTTGATGTTTAGTGTCCCGGGCTTCCTAAAATCACCAAAGGGGAAGCTGATACGAAGCACGATAATACTCAAACCACGTTATACAAATATAACAGAAGTAAAGGTTCAGATAAAGTGGTTGACCAACATAATTAACTTTCTTGAAACAGAAGATCCCGTCGACCAAAATCTAGTTGCAGACTACAAGGAGTTGAGAGACGCTATCCAGGAGAAAATCAAAAAGCTCGCAGTATGAGCCGGAATAGGAGCCTACCCCCCGTAACGGTGCTAAGCAATAATGAAAGGACACCATCTCAAGAGGATCAAATAAGAGACTACAGAACTGGGAGCAGAATCAGATATGAAATGCAAAGACGCATCCCTAGGCTTTTCGGCCGAAGTTACCGGAGGAGCCTGGAAAGCCAACTTGATCCCAATCAAGAACTGGACATGTCCCAGAGGAGAAGAGCCATGATGGTCCCTGCAGAAATCCTGTATGAATCAAGGTGGAATGAGCCAAAACATCGAGTATATCAACATAGGTCTGAGGAAAGGATCCTAGTAACAGGAGAGAATCAACAGTTAGATCTAGGGTTCATAAATAGTACAAGTTATGAAACCCTAAGAAGAGAAGGTTTCCAACATATCCATCTAGGCTTAATGATGATCAAGTTGCACCCCCTGCATAACCGATATGCAGGAACAAATGCTTTGGTGGTCTTACGCGATACGAGGTGGAACGATGAACGAGCAATCATAGGCTCTATGGAGATTGATCTATCAGAAGGCACGCAGCTGACATACATGGCCCCATAAATCATGATGAGTATTCATGATTTCTATAATCATGTGCAGCTCGCTATCCAGACACACGGCTATGAAGGATGGCAAGGGGCAGAGAGCAACTTGTTAATCTCGAGAGCACTCATTGCCAGATTAACAAACACAAGTTATGCTTCATTCAGATATGACGTCAGGAATGTCACTGAATACTTGTCCAGCAAAGGGGTGAAGGCATTCCCAGGACAAAAGCATACAGCTGCCGAACTACAAGGAAAACGATGGATCTTAAAGCCGCCTGAAAGAAGGAGCTACGTTGTTCCTACAGACGTAGACACAAGAAGCCGATCGGACGGTTCAATATCCATAAGGTTTCGTGACTACTATAACCTACCACCACCACCAAATTTCCAGGTCAATGACCATGATGAGGAAGCACTAGATGCAGATGAAGAGAAAATAATAGCAGTATGGTTGGAAGAAGGGCAGGATCAAGATGAAACCTGGGACACAGTAGGAGAACTAAGCGGTAAATATGACTACCTGGTGAAGTACACCGCTCCCGAAAGTTCCCAAATAAAGTTGGAAGATATCCAACCATCAGGATGGGGAGATGCAGAAGAATCACCTGCAAAAGGCCAAGAAGGCGACCTGATAGAAGGAGCCGACTTAGAGGACTTTGAACAGTATTGCCAATACCTCCAAGAACTCCACAAAGCTCCTTAAAAGGGTCCCCAGGAAGAGGAAGACTTCGTAAATCCTTTTTCAGTGGAAGAGAAGGCGTATGTATCAAAGGAGGAAAACGAGGATGAATTACCATACCCAGCACTCAGAAAGCTGGAACGAGCTTGCCCATCTTCAGCAACATCCGGGATTACGTCATACACGCGGCCCCCGCAAGCAACTATGGGTGGGATAAACTACCCCCCGGCAAGCTCCAGCATACAAGACGATAGCAGATTCTCAAATCTGAGACCTTTTGTTGGGAGATTCAAGGGAGGAAATAACAATGAGCAATGGGTTCTACCATCTGCCCAGCAAAACAATGGTGCAGTACTTGTCCTACCTGAGAATGTAGGAATGTACGAGGACGTTATTGCCAGATGGGAGTCAATAACCCTGAACCTGTTGAATGAGCGTCAATTTGACAGCAACAAAAGCAAAATAGCCTTCATAGAAAACCTCCTGGGAGAAAATGAAAAGAAGATATGGATCCAATGGAGAATGGCATATCCCGCAGAATATTAATCACTTGAAAACATTGCGGATGATCCCCAGAACGTAACTTCACAAATACGAAGGATAATGGTGCTGGAAGACCCTTATCAAGGATCGACGGAGGAATAAAATAGGGCCTACAGGGATCTAGAGAGGTTAACCTGTGATAGTATGAAGGATATAATCAGATACATGAATGATTACTAAATCCTTGCCGCCAAATCAGGGAGAATGTTCATTTCAGGAGATCTCTCGGATAAATTCTTCAGAAAACTTCCACCTACAATAGGAGATAAAGTCAGGAAGGCCTATGAAGAAAAATACCCAGGAAACACCGCTGGAGTAATGCCCAGAATACACTTCACCTACCAGTACATGGCAGAGTTATGTAAGAAGGCTGCACTTCAACGGGATTTGAAAGACTTCACTTTCTGCAGTCAAATCCCTATACCAGGATACTACAAAAATTCTGGCAAACGATATGGCCTAAGGAAAGCTAAATCCTACAAGGGCAAACCTCATGAGTCCCATGTCCGAGTCTTCAAAAAGCGGCACCAAGATAGGCAGAGAAAATGCAAATGCTACATTTGTGGCATGGAAGGGCATTTTGCGCGAGAATACCGTAATAAGAATGGTAACATTGCCAGAGCAGCCATCCTTGAAGAACTGGACCTGCCAGAAAACTAGGATGTACTCTCAGTAGATCAGGATGAACCAGACAGCGATGCGATCTGCAGTCTCTCCAAAGGGGAGGTAGGGAGAACCTCTCTCAATGCAAAAGCAGCAGTGGAACAAATACCCACCGAAGAATGTGCCTTCATGTTAGGCGCCGAAGATTGTGGTTGGCGAAAGAGGGTGCAAATAAAGCCAGAACAAGAAACCTGTAGCCATACCTGGACGACCAACTAGTCAGATACGCAGATAACATGTACTATTTGCAAAGAAAGAACAAGCCAAGCTAGGAGAATATGGTGTGAACAATGCAAAATGTTGGCTTGCGCACTATGTGCAAACTACTACTTCCAAATCCCCATCCAAATTCCCAAAAGCCAAAGGAAATATGCAGGGAATAAGGAGGTCCTCATAAGATAACTATGCCAATATATGGACTTCCTGCTGGAAAGAAACGATTACCTAACAAAGGTGACAATGGAAGTAGAAGAAAAGGAAAAGATGAGCGTGGAAGATGAGATAGTAACATTCTGGAGGGAAGAAAAGACCTTCAAGGTTGCGGAGAATGCGAAGCCCAGAAAGGTGATAAACAAGTTATACAACATGTCGGTCGAATTTGAGATGCCAGGTGTTCAGACATTCTCAGTTCAAGCAATCTTAGATACTGGAGCCTCCTCATGTTGCCTCCATCAGTCTTCAGTACCAGAAAAAGCCTTGGAACCAAATCCCTTCCTCACCTTTTTTAGTGGAATCAGCTCCAGGCAAGAGGCGAAATGGAAGCTAAGGCCAGGGGTAATGAAGATAGGAGAAAACCGCTTCAGGACCCCCCTAATCCATGCCTTCGACATGAATACCCTGGATGGAATACACATGCTCATAGGATGCAATTTCATCAGATCCATGTACGGAGGAATAAGGATAGAAAAAAACATCCTCACGTTCTACAAAAACATCACCTTTATCAACACCACTGAAGAAGCAGAAGCAGCAGCCTCTGCCCTGGAAGAGTTTGAAATGGAGGAAGAAGAATATCTTAGCATACAGGAGGCGGTATTCATGAATGTAGGGCAGCCAATCCCAGAATTCTTGAGAAGATTTCACAAAATAGTCAAGGAGTTGTAGGAAACAGGGTATATTGGTAACAATCCCTTGGCGCATTGGGCGAAGAACAAGATCAAGTGCAAAATAGAGGTCATCAACAAAGACCTAACAGTGGAAGATAAGCCCCTAAAACATGTCACGCCTGCAATGGAGGAATCCTTCCGAAAACATGTCAATGCTCTTCTTGAACTCAGGGTTATACGACCTAGCAAGAGCAGACATAGGACCATGGCAATGATTGTTAAATCAGGAACAGAGATTGATCCTGTCTCGGGGGAAGAAACAAAGGGCAAAGAAAGAATGGTCTTCAACTACAGAACATTGAATGACAACACCTACAAGGATCAGTATAGCTTGCCAGGGATTAACACAATTCTCAAGAGGATTGGTAACAGCAAGATTTACTCCAAATTTGACTTAAAGTATGGTTTCCACCAAATCGCAATGGACGAAGAATCCATCCCTTGAACGGCCTTCATTGTCTCGGGAGGCCTATATGAATGGTTAGTCATGCCATTTGGACTAAAAAACGCACCTGCAATTTTCCAGCGAAAAATGGATAATTGCTTCAAGGGCATAGAACACTACATTGCAGTATACATAGATGACATATTGGTTTTCTCAAAGAATGAGGAAGAGCATGCAAAGCACCTACAGCAATTCGCGGCAATCATAAGGGAACACGGTTTAATCCTCTCCCCAACAAAAATGAAGCTTGCAACTAAGGAGGTTGAATTTTTGGGCGCAATCATCAGGCAGGGGAAGATCAGACTCCAACCTCACATCATCAAGAAGATACTGGATTTCGACGAGGCAAATTTAATGGACAAAAAGGGGTTGCGAGGATTCCTGGGAATACTAAACTACGCCCGCAGTTACATCCCGAACCTGGGGACTTTAAAAGCACCGTTACATACTAAGACCAGCCCCCATGGCGATAAAAGAATGAAGAGCGGTGACTGGAGAATCATTCGCCAGATCAAGGAGATAGTTCAGAATCTGCCCGATCTTGAAATCCCACCGGAAAATGCCTACATCATCCTAGAAACGGATGGATGTATGGAAGGATGGGGGGGGAGTGTGCAAGTGGAAGAACCAAAAACACGACCCAAGAGGTACTGAAAAAGTTTGCGCCTATGCTTCAGGGAAATTTCAAAAGATTAAATCAACCATAGATGCGGAAATCTATGCCTGTATGGGTTCTCCGGAAAACTTCAAGATCCATTACCTAGACAAAGGGGATATAACCCTTAGAACAGATTGTCAGGCCATCATAAGCTTTTACAACAAATCTACCCAGAACAAACCATCAAGAATTAGGTGGCTAGCATTCACAGATTTCATAACCGGATCAGGAGTTAAAATTCATTTTGAACATATCGAGGGAAAAAAAAACATCTTAGCTGATACTTTGTCCAGAATTCCTCACTTTGTTGCATATGCAGGATGTCAAGAACCGGAAGCTCGAGTACACAACCACCTTCTTCTTCTAGAAGAAGCAATTCAAGAATGGAAAGAAACTCCGCCGGACCAACAGGACCAATATGCCAAGAAACTTATCCAAATAACTTCTCAACGGATCCCCTCACTATCCTTGAGCAGCTGTACCAGGCAAGACTGTCATCTGGTCCCGTCACCCTGGAAACCTTCTCAAAAATGGGAGAAGCCGCGGATGAGCTCTTCAGCAGACAAGGAAAGAGAGTGGAAGCCGAGCTCAGCCTGCTTCACGGAATGGTCGAAGCAAGAGCCCAGGAATGTAGAAGGCTCTCAAACTGAGATAATTACTGGAATGACCACAGGCCAGACACCAGCAAAGCCACCAAAGACCTGGAAAAGATACACCGGAAAATACAATGGTGGATAAAGGAGCATGGAGACATTCGCGTTTGACGAGGACGCACCGGAGACATGGGACCCGCAAAAGTCATCAATCAGATCAGCAACCCACTATGCTTAAAGTTTGTTTGTCGTGTTGTAATAATGAATTCTCAGGAGAGGATTCACTGTGTGTTTACTTTATCTTTAAGAAAGTCGTTTGTCTTTATGTAATAATGGGGGACAGGTGTAGATTCCCTCATCCTACTTTTTCTAAAGTTAGGTTGTCGTTTTGCAATCAGAAGGATCACGATAAGATTCCTTCAGATGAATTATTTTGGAAAAGGGGTACGTGGATGAAGATGGGGCCCAATGAGCACCCTGTCCCATAGTCTACAATCCATCATAATTCAGTATAAATAGGAGGGTTTCTTGATTATTCAAGGCATCGAAGAACATCTCTTCTTGCCTTTGAAAACAAATCAAAATTCCCTTAGAGTCTAAGTCTTTAAGCTTTCTTTTACCAGCCTTGTATAATTATCAGGAGTCTTGTGTAAACTTCTTGTTCATAAATAAAGAGTAAGTTTGTTTATCTCTGAGCAATTTATTTTCTTTAAGCAATTTATTTTTGTTTTTCGTTGTTTTTGAAGTTGAGTTTTTAACTTCTCTCTTCACGATCCAATTATGTTTCTGCTAGCGTACCTTGTTGGTATCAGAGCTTGAAAAAGTTCTGATGGCTAACTAAGTTTCAAAGTATTCTGGGAAGGCCAAAGTAAGGGTTCCTCGTACTATTTTATCCTTTCAAAGGGACAGATGTTTAGTTAACAAAAGGGTGTTGCAGTTCTGAAACAAGGGAAGGAGTCCCAAGAGTTTTTCAGTTCACCAACACATGAGTTACTAGATGTCTGAAAGATTTGAGAAAAATATAAAAACTTGGTATGAGGAATTCCGAACGGCCAACCTAGAATACCTTGACTTATCTGTGTCAAACCCCCACCAATTAGAACTGATAAAAATTTCCCATAACAACATAAGCGTCATATACGACCGATTACTCATCTTGTCAAAAGTCAGCCTGAAACACTTCCACCAAATTCAGGAAACCAACCAGAAACAAGGATCTCAACTACAGGATCTCAACCAAAGGCTTCAGAGGGTTGAGAGTACTGTCCTAAAGGTAAGGGATCTCCTTACTTCATGAGCTGGAAGGTCTCTGCTGAAAGCTTTTCATACAAAGAAGCGATCAAAGCAACAGAATCCATAGAAGAACCAGCGGTAGGGTTTGCCAAACCTATCGACTCCTCTAAAGGAACAATCACAGGATTGTCAACTATCATCAAGAAAAACAACACAGTGATACAGTTTCTGGTTAAGATTGACGAGAAATTGGAACACTGTGTCGAAGCTCTGAAGAACCTAAACCCTTTGCAGAAAGAAAAAGAAGTCCAAAGCCTGGACCTAGAAAAAGCGTTGGAGGAAATCCAGAAAAATCTCATCGGATTATCCCTTGGAGAACCTGCAAGAAAACCTCTAAAGAAGAAAGGAGCTTTTTACGTCTTCAAGGACCCAAATCAGATCTTCAAGGAAGAGAAGCAAAAGAATCCTTGATGTTTAGTGTCCCGGGCATCCTAAAATCACCAAAGGGGAAGCTGATACGAAGCACGATAATACTCAAACCACGTTATACAAATATAACAGAAGTAAAGGTTCAGATAAAGTGGTTGACCGACATAATTAACTTTCTTGAAACAGAAGATCCCGTCGACCAAAATCTAGATGCAGACTACAAGGAGTTGAAAGACGCTATCTAGGAGAAAATCAAAAAGCTCGCAGTATGAGCCGGAATAGGAGCCTACCCCCCGTAACGGGGCTAAGCAATAATGAAAGGACACCATCTCAAGAGGATCAAATAAGAGACTACAGAACTGGGAGCAGAATCAGATATGAAATGCAAAGACGCATCCCTAGGCTTTTCGACCGAAGTTACCGGAGGAGCCTGGAAAGCCAACTTGATCCCAATCAAGAACTGGACATGTCTCAGAGGAGAAGAGCCATGATGGTCCCTGCAGAAATCCTGTATGAATCAAGGTGGAATGAGCCAAAACATCGAGTATATCAACATAGGTCTGAGGAAAGGATCCTAGTAACAGGAGAGAATCAACAGTTAGATCTAGGGTTCATAAATAGTACAAGTTATGAAACCCTAAGAAGAGAAGGTTTCCAACATATACATCTAGGCTTAATGATGATCAGGTTGCACCCCCTGCATAATCGATATGCAGGAACAAATGCTTTGGTGGTCTTACGCGATACGAGGTGGAACGATGAACGAGCAATCATAGGCTCTATGGAGATTGATCTATCAGAAGGCACGCAGCTGACATACATGGCCCCAGAAATCATGATGAGTATTCATGATTTCTATAATCATGTGCAGCTCACTATCCAGACACACGGCTATGAAGGATGGCAAGGGGCAGAGAGCAATTTGTTAATCTCGAGAGCACTCATTGCCAGATTAACAAACACAAGTTATGCTTCATTCAGATATGATGTCAGGAATGTCACTGAATACTTGTCCAGCAAAGGGGTGAAGGCAATCCCAGGACAAAAGCATACAGCTGCCGAACTACAAGGAAAACGATGGATCCTAAAGCCGCCTGAAAGAAGGAGTTACGCTGTTCCTACAGACGTAGACACAAGAAGACGATCGGACGGTTCAACATCCATAAGGTTTCGTGACTACTACAACCTACCACCACCACCAAATTTCCAGGTCAATGACCATGATGAGGAAGCACTAGATGCAGATGAAGAGCAAATAATAGCAGTATGGTTGGAAGAAGGGCAGGATCAAGATGAAACCTGGGACACAGTAGGAGAACCAAGCGGTAAATATGACTACCTGGTGAAGTACACCGCTCCCGAAAGTTCCCAAATAAAGTTGGAAGATATCCAACCATCAGGATGGGGAGATGCAGAAGAATCACCTACAAAAGGCGAAGAAGGCGACCTGATAGAAGGAGCCGACTTAGAGGACTTTGAAGAGTATTGCCAATACCTCCAAGAACTCCACAAAGCTCCTCAAAAGGGTCCCCAGGAAGAGGAAAACTTCGTAAATCCTTTTTCAGTGGAAGAGAAGGCGTATGTCTCAAAGGAGGAAAACGAGGATGAATTACCATACCCAGCACTCAGAAAGCTGGAACGAGCTTGCCCATCTTCAGCAACATCCGGGATTACGTCATACACGCGGCCCCCAGAAGCAACTATAGGTGGGATAAACTACCCCCGGCAAGCTCCAGCATACAAGACGATAGCAGATTCTCAAATCTGAGACCTTTTGTTGGGAGATTCAAGGGAGGAAATAACAATGAGCAATGGGTTCTACCATCCGCCCAGCAAAACAATGGTGCAGTACTTGTCCTACCTGAGAACGTAGGAATGTACGAGGACGTTATTGCCAAATGGGAGTCAATAACCCTGAACCTGTTGAATGAGCGTCAATTTGACAGCAACAAAAGCAAAATAGCCTTCATAGAAAACCTCCTGGGAGAAAATTAAAAGAAGATATGGATCCAATGGAGAATGGCATATCCCGCAGAATATGAATCACTTGAAAACATTGCGGATGATCCCCAGAACGTAACTTCACAAATACGAAGGATAATGGTGCTGAAAGACCCTTATCAAGGATCGACGGAGGAACAAAATAGGGCCTACAGGGATCTAGAGAGGTTAACCTGTGATAGTATGAAGGATATAATCAGATACATGAATGATTACAAAATCCTTGCCGCCAAATCAGGGAGAATGTTCATTTCAGGAGATCTCTCGGATAAATTCTTCAGAAAACTTCCACCCACAATAGGAGATGAAGTCAGGAAGGCCTATGAAGAAAAATACCCAGGAAACACCGCTGGAGTAATGCCCAGAATACACTTCACCTACCAGTACATGGCAGAGTTATGTAAGAAGGCTGTACTTCAACGGGATTTGAAAGACTTCACTTTCTGCAGTCAAATCCCTATACCAGGATACTACAAAAATTCTGGCAAACGATATGGCCTAAGGAAAGCTAAATCCTACAAGGGCAAACCTCATGAGTCCCATGTCCGAGTCTTCAAAAAGCGGCACCAAGATAGGCAGAGAAAATGCAAATGCTACATTTGTGGCATGGAAGGGCATTTTCTCTGCCTATCTTGGTGCCTTCTCTTCTTAGGGTTTCATAACTTATACTATTTATGAACCCTAGATCTAACTGTTGATTCTCTCCTGTTACTAGGATCCTTTCCTCAGACCTATGTTGATATACTCGATGTTTTGGCTCATTCCACCTTGATTCATACAGGATTTCTGCAGGGACCATCATGGCTCTTCTCCTCTGGGACACGTCCAGTTCTTGATTGGGATCAAGTTGGCTTTCCAGGCTCCTCCGATAACTTCGGCCGAAAAGCCTAGGGATGCGTCTTTGCATTTCATATCTGATTCTGCTCCCAGTTCTGTAGTCTCTTATTTGATCCTCTTGAGATGGTGTCCTTTCATTATTGCTTAGCCCCGTTACGGGGGGTAGGCTCCTATTCCGGCTCATACTGCGAGCTTTTTGATTTTCTCCTGGATAACGTCTCTCAACTCCTTGTAGTCTGCAACTAGATTTTGGTCGACGGGATCTTCTGTTTCAAGAAATTTAATTATGTCGATCAACCACTTTATCTGAACCTTTACTTCTATTATATTTGTATAACGTGGTTTGAGTATTATCGTGCTTCGTATCAGCTTCCCCTTTGGTGATTTTAGGAAGCCCGGGACACTAAACATCAAGGATTCTTTTGCTTCTCTTCCTTGAAGATCTGATTTGGGTCCTTGAAGACGTAAAAAGCTCATTTCTTCTTTAGAGGTTTTCTTGCAGGTTCTCCAAGGGATAATCCGATGAGATTTTTCTGGATTTCCTCCAACGCTTTTTCTAGGTCCAGGCTTTGGACTTCTTTTTCTTTCTGCAAAGGGTTTAGGTTCTTCAGAGCTTTGACACAGTCTTCCAATTTCTCGTCAATCTTAACAAGAAACTATATCACTGTGTTGTTTTGCTTGATGATAGTTGACAATCCTGTGATTGTTCCTTTAGAGGAGTCGATAGGTTTGGCAAACCCTACCGCTGGTTCTTCTATGGATTCTGTTGCTTTGATCGCTTCTTTGTATGAAAAGCTTTCAGTAGAGACCTTCCAGCTCATGAAGTAAGGAGATCCCTTACCTTTAGGACAGTACTCTCAACCCTCTGAAGCCTTTGGTTGAGATCCTGTAGTTGAGATCCTTGTTTCTGGTTGGTTTCCTGAATTTGGTGGAAGTGTTTCAGGCTGACTTTTGACAAGATGAGTAATCGGTCGTATATGACGCTTATGTTGTTATGGGAAATTTTTATCAGTTCTAACTGGTGGGGGTTTGACACAGATAAGTCAAGGTATTCTAGGTTGGCCGTTCGGGATTCCTCATACCAAGTTTTTATATTTTTCTCAAATCTTTCAGACATTTAGTAACTCATGTGTTGGTGAACTGAAAAACTCTTGGGACTCCTTCCCTTGTTTCAGAACTGCAACACCCTTTTGTTAACTAAACATCTGTCCCTTTGAAAAGATAAAATAGTACGAGGAACCCTTACTTTGGCCTTCCCAGAATACTTTGAAACTTAGTTAGCCATCAGAACTTTTTCAAGCTCTGATACCAACAAGGTACGCTAGCGGAAACATAATTGGATCGTGAAGAGAGAAGTTAAAAACTCAACTTCAAAAACAACGAAAAAAAAAATAAATTGCTTAAAGAAAATAAATTGCTCAGAGATAAACAAACTTACTCTTTATTTATGAACAAGAAGTTTACACAAGACTCCTGATAATTATACAAGGCTGGTAAAAGAAAGCTTAAAGACTTAGACTCTAAGGGAATTTTGATTTGTTTTCAAAGACAAGAAGAGATGTTCTTCGATGCCTTGAATAATCAAGAAACCCTCCTATTTATACTGAATTATGATGGACTGTAGACTACGGGACAGGGTGCTCATTGGGCCCCATCTTCATCCACGTACCCCTTTTCCAAAATAATTCATCTGAAGGAATCTTTTCGTGATCCTTCTGATTGCAAAATGACAACCTAACTTTAGAAAAAGTAGGATGAGGGAATCTACACCTGTCCCCCATTATTACATAAAGACAAATGACTTTCTTAAAGATAAAGTAAACACACAGTGAATCCAATCCTGAGAATTCATTATTACAACACGACAAACAAACTTTAAGAATAGTGGGTTGCTGATCTGATTGATGACTTTTGTGGGTCACATGTCTCCGGCGCGTCCTCGTCAAACGCGAATGTCTCCATGCTCCTTGATCCACCGTTGTATTTTTCGGTGTATCTTTTCCAGGTCTTTGGTGGCTTTGCTGGTGTGTGGCCTGTGGTCATTCCAGTAATTATCTCTGGTGGAGAACCTTCTATATTCCTGGGCTCTTGCTTCGACCATTCCGTGAAGCAGGCTGAGCTCAGCTTCCACTCTCTTTCCTTGTCTGCTAAAGAGCTCATCCGCGGCTTCTCCCATTTTTGAGAAGGTTTCCAGGGTGAGGGGACCGGATGACTGTCTTGCTTGGTACAGCTTCTCATCCGCGGCTTCTCCCATTTTTGAGAAGGTTTCCAGGGTGAGGGGACCGGATGACTGTCTTGCCTGGTACAGCTGCTCAAGGATAGTGAGGGGATCCGTTGAGAAGTTATTTGGATAAGTTTCTTGGCACATTGGTCCTGTTGGTCCGGCGGAGTTTCTTTCCATTCTTGAATTGCTTCTTCTAAAAGAAGAAGGTGGTTGTGTACTCGAGCTTCCGGTTCTTGACATCCTGCATATGCAACAAAGTGAGCAATTCTGGACAAAGTATCAGCTAAGATGTTTTGTTTTCCCTCGATATGTTCAAAATGAATTTTAACTCCTGATCCGATTATGAAATCTGTGAAAGCTATCCACCTAACTCTCGATGGTTTGTTCTGGGTAGATTTGTTGTAAAAGCTTATGATGGCCTGACAATCTATTCTAAGGGTTATTTCCCCTTTGTCTAGGTAACGGATCTTGAAGTTTTCCAGCGAACCCATGCAGGCATAGATTTCCGCATCTATGGTTGATTTAATCTTTTGAAATATCCCTGGAGCATAGGCGCAAACTTTTTCAGTACCTCTTGGGTCGTGTTTTTGGTTATTCCACTTGCACACTCCCCCCATCCTTCCATACATCCATCCGTTTCTAGGATGATGTAGGCATTTTCCGGTGGGATTTCAAGATCGGGCAGATTCTGAACTATCTCCTTGATCTGGCGAATGATTCTCCAGTCACCGCTCTTCATTCTTTTATCGCCATGGGGGCTAGTCTTGGTATGTAACGGTCCTATTAAAGTCCCCAGGTTCGGGATGTAACTGCGGGCGTAGTTTAGTATTCCCAGTAATCCTCGCAACCCCTTTTTGTCCATTAACTTTGCCTCGTCGAAATCCAGTATCTTCTTGATGATGTGAGGTTGGAGTCTGATCTTCCCCTGCCTGATGATTGCGCCCAAAAATTCAACCTCCTTAGTTGCAAGCTTCATTTTTGTTGGGGAGAGGATTAAACCGTGTTCCCTTATGATTGCCGCGAATTGCTGTAGGTGTTTTGCATGCTCTTCCTCATTCTTTGAGAAAACCAATATGTCATCTATGTATACTGCAATGTAGTGTTCTGTGCCCTTGAAGCAATTATCCATTTTTCGCTGGAAAATTGCAGGTGCATTTTTTAGTCCAAATGGCATGACTAACCATTCATATAGGCCTCCCGGGACAATGAAGGCCGTCCAAGGGATGGATTCTTCGTCCATTGCGATTTGGTGGAAACCAGACTTTAAGTCAAATTTTGAGTAAATCTTGCTGTTTCCAATCCTCTTGAGAATTGTGTTGATCCCTGGCAAGCTATACTGATCCTTGTAGGTGTTGTCAGTCAATGTTCTGTAGTTGAAGACCATTCTTTCTTTGCCCTTTGTTTCTTCCCCCGAGACAGGATCAATCTCTGTTCCTGATTTAACAATCATTGCCATGGTCATATGTCTGCTCTTGCTAGGTCGTATAACCCTGAGTTCAAGCAGAGCATAGACATGCTTTCGGAAGGATTCCTCCATTGCAGGCGTGACATGTTTTAGGGGCTTATCTTCCACTGTTAGGGCTTTGTTGATGACCTCTATTTTGCACTTGATCTTGTTCTTCGCCCAATGCGTCAAGAGATTGTTACCAATATACCCTGTTTCCTGCAACTCCTTGACTGTTTTGTGAAATCTTCTCAAGAATTCTGGGATTGGTGGGATTGGCTGCCCTACATTCATGAATACCGCCTCCTGTATGCCAAGATATTCTTCTTCCTCAATTCCAAGTTCTTCCAGGGCAGAGGCTGCTGCTTCTGCTTCTTCAGTGGTGTTGATAGAGGTGATGTTTTTGTAGAATGTGAGGATGTTCTTTTCTATCCTTATTCCTCCGTACATGGATCTGATGAAATTGCATCCTATGAGCATGTGTATGCCATCCAGGGTATTCATGTCGAAGGCATGGATTAGGGGGGTCCTAAAGCGGTTTTCTCCTATCTTCATTACCCCTGGCCTTAGCTTCCATTTCGCCTCTTGCCTGGAGCTGATTCCACTAAAAAAGGTGAGGAAAGGATTTGGTTCCAAGGCTTTTTCTGGTACTGAAGACTGATGGAGGCAACATGAGGAGGCTCCAGTATCTAAGATTGCTTGAACTGAGAATGTCTGAACACCTGGTATCTCAAATTCGACCGACATATTGTATAACTTGTTTATCACCTTTCTGGGCTTCGCATTCTCCGCAACCTTTAAGGTCTTTTCTTCCCTCCAGAATGTTACTATCTCATCTTCCACGCTCATCTTTTCCTCTTCTTCTACTTCCTTTGTCACCTTTGTTAGGTAATCGTTTCTTTCCTGCAGGAAGTCCACATATTGGCATAGTTCTCTTATGAGGACCTCCTTATTCCCTGCATATTTCCTTTGGCTTTCGGGAATTTGGATGGGGATTTGGAAGTAGTAGTTTGCACATAGTGCGCAAGCCAACATTTTGCATTGTTCACACCATATTCTCCTAGCTTGGCTTGTTCTTTCTTTGCAAATAGTACATGTTATCTACGTATCTGACTGGCCTTCTATTTTGGTCGTCCAGGTATGGCTACAGGTTTCTTGTTCTGGCTTTATTTGCACCCTCTTTCGCCAACCACAATCTTCGGCACCTAACATGAAGGCGCATTCTTCGGTGGGTATTTGTTCCACTGCTGCTTTTGCATTGAGAGAGGTTCTCCCTACCTCCCCTTCAGAGAGACTGCAGATCGCATCGCTGTCTGGTTCATCCTGATCTACTGAGAGTACATCCCAATTTTCTGACAGGTCCAGTTCTTCAAGGATGGCTGCTCTGGCAATGTTACCATTCTTATTACGGCATTCTCGCGCAAAATGCCCTTCCATGCCACAAATGTAGCATTTGCATTTTCTCTGCCTATCTTGGTGCCGCTTTTTGAAGACTCGGACATGGGACTCATGAGGTTTTCCCTTGTAGGATTTAGCTTTCCTTAGGCCATATCGTTTGCCATAATTTTTGTAGTATCCTGGTATAGGGATTTGACTGCAGAAAGTGAAGTCTTTCAAATCTCGTTGAAGTGCAGCCTTCTTACATAACTCTGCTGTGTACTGGTAGGTGAAGTGTATTTTGGGCATTACTCCAGCGGTGTTTCCTGGGTATTTTTCTTCATAGGCCTTCCTGACTTCATCTCCTATTGTGGGTGGAAGTTTTCTGAAGAATTTATCCGAGAGATCTCCTGAAATGAACATTCTCCCTGATTTTGCGGCAAGGATTTTGTAATCATTCATGTATCTGATTATATCCTTCATACTATCACAGGTTAACCTCTCTAGATCCCTGTAGGCCCTATTTTGTTCCTCTGTCGATCCTTGATAAGGGTCTTCCAGCACCATTATCCTTCGTATTTGTGAAGTTACGTTCTGGGGATCATCCGCAATGTTTTCAAGTGATTCATATTCTGCGGGATATGCCATTCTCCATTGGATCCATATCTTTTTTTCATTTTCTCCCAGGAGGTTTTCTATGAAGGCTATTTTACTTTTGTTGCTGTCAAATTGACGCTCATTCAACAGGTTCAGGGTTATTGACTCCCATCTGGCAATAACGTCCTCGTACATTCCTACGTTCTCAGGTAGGACAAGTACTGCACCATTGTTTTGCTGGGCGGATGGATTAACCCATTACTCATTGTTATTTCCTCCCTTGAATCTCCCAACAAAAGGTCTCAGATTTGAGAATCTGCTATCGTCTTGTATGCTGGAGCTTGCCGGGGGGTAGTTTATCCCACCCATAGTTGCTTTCGGGGGCCGCGTGTATGACGTAATCCCGGATGTTGCTGAAGATGGGCAAGCTCGTTCCAGCTTTCTGAGTGCTGGGTATGGTAATTCATCCTCATTTTCCTCCTTTGAGACATACGCCTTCTCTTCCACTGAAAAAGGATTTACGAAGTCTTCCTCTTCCTGGGGACCCTTTTGAGGAGCTTTGTGGAGTTCTTGGAGGTATTGGCAATACTGTTCAAAGTCCTCTAAGTCGGCTCCTTCTATCAGGTCGCCTTCTTGGCCTTTTGCAGGTGATTCTTCTGCATCTCCCCATCCTGATGGTTGGATATCTTCCAACTTTATTTGGGAACTTTCGGGAGCGGTGTACTTCACCAGGTAGTCATATTTACCGCTTGGTTCTCCTACTGTGTCCCAGGTTTCATCTTGATCCTGCCCTTCTTCCAACCATACTGCTATTATTTGCTCTTCATCTGCATCTAGTGCTTCCTCATCATGATCATTGACCTGGAAATTTGGTGGTGGTGGTAGGTTGTAGTAGTCACGAAACCTTATGGATGTTGAACCGTCCGATCGTCTTCTTGTGTCTACGTCTGTAGGAACAGCGTAACTCCTTCTTTCAGGCGGCTTTAGGATCCATCGTTTTCCTTGTAGTTCGGCAGATGTATGCTTTTGTCCTGGGATTACCTTCTTACATAACTCTGCCATGTACTGGTAGGTGAAGTGTATTCTGGGCATTACTCCAGCGGTGTTTCCTGGGTATTTTTCTTCATAGGCCTTCCTGACTTCATCTCCTATTGTGGGTGGAAGTTTTCTGAAGAATTTATCTGAGAGATCTCCTGAAATAAACATTCTCCCTGATTTGGCGGCAAGGATTTTGTAATCATTCATGTATCTGATTATATCCTTCATACTATCACAGGTTAACCTCTATTTTGCACTTGATCTTGTTCTTCGCCCAATGCGCCAAGGGATTGTTACCAATATACCCCGTTTCCTGCAACTCCTTGACTGTTTTGTGAAATCTTCTCAAGAATTCTGGGATTGGCTGCCCTACATTCATGAATACCGCCTCCTGTATGCCAAGATATTCTTCTTCCTCCATTCCAAGTTCTTCTAGGGCAGAGGTTGCTGCTTCTGCTTCTTCAGTGGTGTTGATAGAGGTGATGTTTTTGTAGAATGTGAGGATGTTCTTTTCTATCCTTATTCCTCCGTACATGGATCTGATGAAATTGCATCCTATGAGCATGTGTATGCCATCCAGGGTATTCATGTCGAAGGCATGGATTAGGGGGGTCCTAAAGCGGTTTTCTCCTATCTTCATTACCCCTGGCCTTAGTTTCCATTTCGCCTCTTGCCTGGAGCTGATTCCACTAAAAAAGGTGAGGAAAGGATTTGGTTCCAAGGCTTTTTCTGGTGCTGAAGACTGATGGAGGCAACATGAGGAGGCTCCAGTATCTAAGATTGCTTGAACTGAGAATGTCTAAACACCTGGTATCTCAAATTCAACCGACATGTTGTATAACTTTTTTATCACCTTTCTGGGCTTTGCATTCTCCGCAACCTTTAAGGTCTTTTCTTCCCTCCAGAATGTTACTATCTCATCTTCCACGCTCATCTTTTCCTCTTCTTCTACTTCCTTTGTCACCTTTGTTAGGTAATCGTTTCTTTCCTGCAGGAAGTCCACATATTGGCATAGTTCTCTTACGAGGACCTCCTTATTCCCTGCATATTTCCTTTGGCTTTTGGGAATTTGGATGGGGATTTGGAAGTAGTAGTTTGCACATAGTGCGCAAGCCAACATTTTGCATTGTTCACACCATATTCTCCTAGCTTGGCTTGTTCTTTCTTTGCAAATAGTACATGTTATCTGTGTATCTGACTGGCCTTCTATTTTGGTCGTCCAGGTATGGCTACAGGTTTCTTGTTCTGGCTTTATTTGCACCCTCTTTCGCCAACCACAATCTTCGGCGCCTAACATGAAGGCGCATTCTTCGGTGGGTATTTGTTCCACTGCTGCTTTTTCATTGAGAGAGGTTATCCCTACCTCCCCTTCGGAGAGACTGCAGATCGTATCGCTGTCTGGTTCATCCTGATCTACTGAGAGTACACCCCAGTTTTCTGGCAGGTCCAGTTCTTTAAGGATGGCTGCTCTGGCAAAGTTACCATTCTTATTACGGCATTCTCGCGCAAAATGCCCTTCCATGCCACAAATGTAGCATTTGCATTTTCTCTGCCTATCTTGGTGCCGCTTTTTGAAGACTCGGACATGGGACTCATGAGGTTTGCCCTTGTAGGATTTAGCTTTCCTTAGGCCATATCGTTTGCCAGAATTTTTGTAGTATCCTGGTATAGGGATTTGACTGCAGAAAGTGAAGTCTTTCAAATCCCGTTGAAGTGTAGCCTTCTTACATAACTCTGCCATGTACTGGTAGGTGAAGTGTATTCTGGGCATTACTCCAGCGGTGTTTCCTGGGTATTTTTCTTCATAGGCCTTCCTGACTTCATCTCCTATTGTGGGTGGAAGTTTTCTGAAGAATTTATCCGAGAGATCTCCTGAAATGAACATTCTCCCTGATTTGGCGGCAAGGATTTTGTAATCATTCATGTATCTGATTATATCCTTCATACTATCACAGGTTAACCTTTCTAGATCCCTGTAGGCCCTATTTTGTTCCTCCGTCGATCCTTGATAAGGGTCTTCCAGCACCATTATGCTTCGTATTTGTGAAGTTATGTTCTGGGGATCATCCGCATATTCTGCGGGATATGCCATTCTCCATTGGATCCATATCTTCTTTTCATTTTCTCCCAGGAGGTTTTCTATGAAGGCTATTTTGCTTTTGTTGCTGTCAAATTGACGCTCATTCAACAGGTTCAGGGTTATTGACTCCCATCTGGCAATAACGTCCTCGTACATTCCTACGTTCTCAGGTAGGACAAGTACTGCACCACTGTTTTGCTGGGCTGATGGTAGAACCCATTGCTCATTGTTATTTCCTCCCTTGAATCTCCCAACAAAAGGTCTCAGATTTGAGAATCTGCTATCGTCTTGTATGCTGGAGCTTGCCGGGGGGTAGTTTATCCCACCCATAGTTGCTTTCGGGGGCCGCGTGTATGACGTAATCCCGGATGTTGCTGAAGATGGGCAAGCTCGTTCCAGCTTTCTGAGTGCTGGGTATGGTAATTCATCCTCGTTTTCCTCCTTTGAGACATACGCCTTCTCTTCCACTGAAAAAGGATTTACGAAGTCTTCCTCTTCCTGGGGACCCTTTTGAGGAGCTTTGTGGAGTTCTTAGAGGTATTGGCAATACTGTTCAAAGTCCTCTAAGTCGGCTCCTTCTATCAGGTCGCCTTCTTCTCCTTTTGCAGGTGATTCTTCTGCATCTCCCCATCCTGATGGTTGGATATCTTCCAACTTTATTTGGGAACTTTCGGGAGCGGTGTACTTCACCAGGTAGTCATATTTACCGCTTGGTTCTCCTAGTGTGTCCCAGGTTTCATCTTGATCCTGCCCTTTTTCCAACCATACTGCTATTATTTGCTCTTCATCTACATCTAGTGTTTCGTCATCATGGTCATAGACCTGGAAATTTGGTGGTGGTGGTAGGCTGTAGTAGTCACGAAACCTTATGGATGTTGAACCGTCCGATCGTCTTCTTGTGTCTAAGTCTGTAGGAACAACGTAGCTCCTTCTTTCAGGCGGCTTTAGGATCCATCGTTTTCCTTGTAGTTCGGCAGCTGTATGCTTTTGTCATGGGATTGCCTTCACCCCTTTGCTGGACAAGTATTCAGTGACATTCCTGACGTCATATCTGAATGAAGCATAACTTGTGTTTGTTAATCTGGCAATGAGTGCTCTCGAGATTAACAAGTTGCTCTCTGCCCCTTGCCATCCTTCATAGCCGTGTGTCTGGATAGCGAGCTGCACATGATTATAGAAATCATGAATACTCATCATGATTTCTGGGGCCATGTATGTCAGTTGCGTGCCTTCTGATAGATCAATCTCTATAGAGCCTATGATTGCTCGTTCATCGTTCCACCTCATATCGCGTAAGACCACCAAAGTATTTGTTCCTGCATATCGGTTATGCAGGGGTGCAACCTGATCATCATTAAGCCTAGATGGATATGTTGGAAACCTTCTCTTCTAAGGGTTTCATAACTTGTACTATTTATGAACCCTAGATCTAACTGTTGATTCTCTCCTGTTACTAGGATCCTTTCCTCAGACCTATGTTGATATAATCGATGTTTTGGCTCATTCCACCTTGATTCATACTGGATTTCTGTAGGGACCATCATGGCTCTTCTCCTCTGGGACACGTCCAGTTCTTGATTGGGATCAAGTTGGCTTTCCAGGCTCCTCCGATAACTTCGGCCGAAAAGCCTAGGGATGCGTCTTTGCATTTCATATCTGATTCTGCTCCCAGTTCTGTAGTCTCTTATTTGATCCTCTTGAGATGGTGTCCTTTCATTATTGCTTAGCCCCGTTACGGGGGGTAGGCTCCTATTCCGACTCATACTGCGAGCTTTTTTATTTTCTCCTGGATAGCGTCTCTCAACTCCTTGTAGTCTGCAACTAGATTTTGGTCGACGGGATCTTCTGTTCAAGAAAGTTAATTATGTCGGTCAACCACTTTATCTGAACCTTTACTTCTGTTATATTTGTATAACGTGGTTTGAGTATTATCGTGCTTCGTATCAGCTTCCCCTTTGGTGATTTTAGGAAGCCCGGGACACTAAACATCAAGGATTCTTTTGCTTCTCTTCCTTGAAGATCTGATTTGGGTCCTTGAAGACGTAAAAAGCTCCTTTCTTCTTTAGAGGTTTTCTTGCAGGTTCTCCAAGGGATAATCCGACGAGATTTTTCTGGATTTCCTCCAACGCTTTTTCTAGGTCCAGGCTTTGGACTTCTTTTTCTTTATGCAAAGGGTTTAGGTTCTTCAGAGCTTCGACACAGTCTTCTAATTTCTCGTCAATCTTAACAAGAAACTGTATCACTGTGTTGTTTTGCTTGATGATAGTTGACAATCATGTGATTGTTCCTTTAGAGGAGTCGATAGGTTTGGCAAACCCTACCGCTGGTTCTTCTATGGATTCTGTTGCTTTGATCGCTTCTTGTATGAAAAGCTTTCAGCAGAGACCTTCCAGCTCATGAAGTAAGGAGATCCCTTACCTTTAGGACAGTACTCTCAACCCTCTGAAGCCTTTGGTTGAGATCCTGTAGTTGAGATCCTTGTTTCTGGTTGGTTTCCTGAATTTGGTGGAAGTGTTTCAGGCTGACTTTTGACAAGAGGATTAATCGGTCGTATATGACGCTTATGTTGTTATGGGAAATTTTTATCAGTTCTAACTGGTGGGGGTTTGACACAGATAAGTCAAGGTATTCTACGTTGGCCGTTCGGGATTCCTCATACCAAGTTTTTATATTTTTCTCAAATCTTTCAGACATCTAGTAACTCATGTGTTGGTGAACTGAAAAACTCTTGGGACTCCTTCCCTTGTTTCAGAACTGCAACACCCTTTTGTTAACTAAACATCTGTCCCTTTGAAAAGATAAAATAGTACGAGGAACCCTTACTTTGGCATTCCAAGAATACTTTGAAACTTAGTTAGCCATCAGAACTTTTTCAAGCTCTGATACCAACAAGGTACGCTAGCGGAAACATAATTGGATCGTGAAGAGAGAAGTTCAAAACTCAACTTCAAAAACAACGAAAAACAAAAATAAATTGCTTAAAGAAAATAAATTGCTCAGAGATAAACAAACTTACTCTTTATTTATGAACAAGAAGTTTACACAAGACTCCTGATAATTATACAAGGCTGGTAAAAGAAAGCTTAAAGACTTAGACTCTAAGGGAATTTTGATTTGTTTTCAAAGACAAGAAGAGATGTTCTTCGATGCCTTGAATAATCAAGAAACCCTCCTATTTATACTGAATTATGATGGACTGTAGACTACGGGACAGGGTGCTCATTGGGCCCCATCTTCATCCACGTACCCCTTTTCCAAAATAATTCATCTGAAGGAATCTTATCGTGATCCCTCTGATTGCAAAACGACAACCTAATTTTAGAAAAAGTAGGATGAGGGAATCTACACCTGTCCCCCATTATTACATAAAGACAAACGACTTTCTTAAAGATAAAGTAAACACACAGTGAATCCTATCCAGAGAATTCATTATTACAACACGACAAACAAACTTTAAGCATAGTGGGTTGCTGATCTGATTGATGACTTTTGCGGGTCCCATGTCTCCAGCGCGTCCTCGTCAAACGCGAATGTCTCTATGCTCCTTGATCCACCGTTGTATTTTCCGGTGTATCTTTTCCAGGTCTTTGGTGGCTTTGCTGGTGTGTGGCCTGTGGTCATTCCAGTAATTATCTCTGGTGGAGAGCCTTCTACATTCCTGGGCTCTTGCTTCGACCATTCCGTGAAGCAGACTGAGCTCGGCTTCCACTCTCTTTCCTTGTCTGCTGAAGAGCTCATCCGCGGCTTCTCCCATTTTTGAGAAGGTTTCCAGGGTGAGGGGACCGGATGACTGTCTTGCCTGGTACAGCTGCTCAAGGATAGTGAGGGGATCCGTTGAAAAGTTATTTGGATAAGTTTCTTGGCATATTGGTCCTGTTGGTCCGACGGAGTTTCCTTCCATTCTTGAATTTCTTCTTCTAAAAGAAGAAGGTGGTTGTGTACTCGAGCTTCCGGTTCTTGACATCCTGCATATGCAACAAATTGAGCAAGTCTGGACAAAGTATCAGCTAAGGTGTTTTGTTTTCCCTCGATATGTTCAAAATGAATTTTAACTCCTGATCCGGTTATGAAATCTGTGAATGCTAGCCACCTAACTCTTGATGGTTTGTTCTGGGTAGATTTGTTGTAAAAGCTTATGATGGCCTGACAATCTGTTCTAAGGGTTATTTCCCCTTTGTCTAGGTAATGGATCTTGAAGTTTTCCAGAGAACCCATGCAGGCATAGATTTCCGCATCTATGGTTGATTTAATCTTTTGAAATTTCCCTGAAGCATAGGCGCAAACTTTTTCAGTACCTCTTGGGTCGTGTTTTTGGTTCTTCCACTTGCACACTCCCTTCCATCCTTCCATACATCCATCCGTTTCTAGGATGATGTAGGCATTTTCCGGTGGGATTTCAAGATCGGGCAGATTCTGAACTATCTCCTTGATCTGGCGAATGATTCTCCAGTCACCGCTCTTCATTCATTTATCGCCATGGGGGCTGGTCTTGGTATGTAACGGTCCTGTTAAAGTCCCCAGGTTCGGGATGTAACTGCGGGCGTAGTTTAGTATTCCCAGGAATCCTCGCAACCCCTTTTTGTCCATTAACTTTGCCTCGTCGAAATCCAGTATCTTCTTGATGATGTGAGGTTGGAGTCTGATCTTCCCCTGCCTGATGATTGCGCCAAAAAATTCAACCTCCTTAGTTGCAAGCTTCATTTTTGTTGTGGAGAGGATTAAACCGTGTTCCCTTATGATTGCCACGAATTGCTGTAGGTGCTTTGCATGCTCTTCCTCATTCTTTGAGAAAACCAATATGTCATCTATGTATACTGCAATGTAGTGTTCTGTGCCCTTGAAGCAATTATCCATTTTTCGCTGGAAAATTGCAGGTGCGTTTTTGAGTCCAAATGGCATGACTAACCATTCATATAGGCCTCCCGGGACAATGAAGGCCGTCCAAGGGATGGATTCTTCGTCCATTGCGATTTTGTGGAAACCAGACTTTAAGTCAAATTTTGAGTAAATCTTGTTGTTTTCAATCCTCTTGAGAATTGTGTTGATCCCTGGAAAGCTATACTGATCCTTGTAGGTGTTGTCATTCAATGTTCTGTAGTTGAAGACCATTCTTTCTTTGTCCTTTATTTCTTCCCCCGAGACAGGATCAATCTTTTCTCCTGATTTAACAATCATTGCCATGGTCCTATGTCTGCTCTTGCTAGGCTGTATAACCCTGAGTTCAAGCAGAGCATTGACATGCTTTCGGAAGGATTCCTCCATTGCAGGCGTGACATGTTTTAGGGGCTTATCTTCCACTGTTAGGTCTTTGTTGATGACCTCTATTTTGCACTTGATCTTGTTCTTCGCCCAATGCGCCAAGGGATTGTTACCAATATACCCCGTTTCCTGCAACTCCTTGACTGTTTTGTGAAATCTTCTTAAGAATTCTGAGATTGGCTGCACCATGCTAGGTCGTATAACCCTGAGTTCAAGCTGAGCATTGACATGCTTTCGGAAGGATTCCTCCATTGCAGGCGTGACATGTTTTAGGGGCTTATCTTCCACTGTTAGGTCTTTGTTGATGACCTCTATTTTGCACTTGATCTTGTTCTTCGCCCAATGCGCCAAGGGATTGTTACCAATATACCCCGTTTCCTGCAACTCCTTGACTGTTTTGTGAAATCTTCTCAAGAATTCTGGGATTGGCTGCCCTACATTCATGAATACCGCCTCCTGTATGCCAAGATATTCTTCTTCCTCCATTCCAAGTTCTTCCAGGGCAGAGGCTGCTGCTTCTGCTTCTTCAGTGGTGTTGATAGAGGTGATGTTTTTGTAGAATGTGAGGATGTTCTTTTCTATCCTTATTCCTCTATACATGGATCTGATGAAATTGCATCCTATGAGCATGTGTATGCCATCCAGGGTATTCATGTCGAAGGCATGGATTAGGGGGGTCCTGAAGCGGTTTTCTCCTATCTTCATTACCCCTGGCCTTAGCTTCCATTTCGCCTCTTGCCTGGAGCTGATTCCACTAAAAAAGGTGAGGAAAGGATTTGGTTCCAAGGCTTTTTCTGGTACTGAAGACTGATGGAGGCAACATGAGGAGGCTCCAGTATCTAAGATTGCTTGAACTGAGAATGTCTGAACACCTGGTATCTGAAATTCGACCGACATGTTGTATAACTTGTTTATCACCTTTCTGGGCTTCGCATTCTCCGCAACCTTTAAGGTCTTTTCTTCCCTCCAGAATGTTACTATCTCATCTTCCACGCTCATCTTTTCCTCTTCTTCTACTTCCTTTGTCACCTTTGTTAGGTAATCGTTTCTTTCCTGCAGGAAGTCCACATATTGGCATAGTTCTCTTATGAGGACCTCCTTATTCCCTGCATATTTCCTTTGGCTTTCGGGAATTTGGATGGGGATTTGGAAGTAGTAGTTTGCACATAGTGTGCAAGCCAACATTTTGCATTGTTCACACCATATTCTCCTAGCTTGGCTTGTTCTTTCTTTGCAAATAGTACATGTTATCTGCGTATCTGACTGGCCTTCTATTTTGGTCGTCCAGGTATGGCTACAGGTTTCTTGTTCTGGCTTTATTTGAACCCTTTTTCGCCAACCACAATCTTCGGGGCCTAACATGAAGGCGCATTCTTCGGTGGGTATTTGTTCCACTGCTGCTTTTGCATTGAGAGAGGTTCTCCCTACCTCCCCTTCGGAGAGACTGCAGATCGCATCGCTGTCTGGTTCATCCTGATCTACTGAGAGTACATCCTAGTTTTCTGGCAGGTCCAGTTCTTCAAGGATGGCTGCTCTGGCAATGTTACCATTCTTATTATACAACCAACACAACAAGGTACGCTAGCGGAAACATAATTGGATCGTGAAGAGAGAAGTTCAAAACTCAACTTCAAAGAAGAAGAAGAAGAAGAAGAAGAAGAAGAAGAAGAAGAAGAAGAATAATAATAATAATAATAATAATAATAATAATAATAATAATAATAATAATAATGAGTGAAGTTCTACTATTTTACATCAAAAAAAATTCTTTATATAGGCAACTAAAATCCATACTCAAAACTATACAATTCGACACATGCTCAAAATATTTCGACATACCTACTAAATGTTGCATTCGACAGAGTCGAATACAGCTTATTCCTATATCTTAGACTAATTATTTCGATATAGTAAAATGTTAGCTTTCGACATAATGTTGAATTACAACTTCTAACAATCTCCACGTATCGTTCGACATTCATTTTTATTATAGATAAATAATGTAAAAACTATTGAATCAATCCACTTTTGACCCCTCACTTATTTAATCGACCCAATAGTGTTATAATCTGATAATAGATATTGACAATAAATTTAACTATATTTCTAACTATTAGCAATTATATAATTATTGTAGATTAAAGTAGAGAATTTCTTTATGTTTTTTTTTCCACTATTTGAGTTCCGTCACCTTTAAATATTTTCACTATTTGATAAAAAAAATCTAAATTGAAAAATTAGTTACAAGTATCTCTTACTTTGTGTCACTATGAAAAGAGAATCAAATATCTCAAATTGTCCTCTAATACTTCTAGAACTCCTTAAAATTTAATTCATATAGTAAAAAATAAATTAAATATAATTAAAATTCTTTTATTTAAGACGTAATTAGCGACAAAGTTCTTTAACTTAATTTCATATTTCATTTTAGTCACTTATCTAATAAACGTTACAATTTAGTTCCTTAAAAACAATTCTGTTAGCCAACTTAATCAGTTAATCCTTTCTGTTAAATGTTGAGAAAAAACGTTAACTTATGATGACGTGGCATGACAGCATGACAAAAGTCAAAATAGTGAGTTAGAAATTTAATTAAGAAACTAAATTGAAATCATATAGTTAAAGGGATAAGACTAGGACATCAACCAAACTACGATTAAAGTTATTAGACCATATTTTTATCACATTTTATCATACCATAACTTATTATTTACCAGACCAAGATTTCATATCAAAAGAATTTTGAATTTAATGGGATTAAACTAGATGTTTGCTACATTTTTTATTAAAACCAAAAGCATTAAGCCAAAATGGATAACTAGACAAGTGCTTATATGCTCTAATGAATAATGAACTAAGTATTTCTCTTTACATTGATTAAATAGAGTGTATATATTCATGTGTACATAGAGTATTTCTCTTTTGATGCCATATGATTTAGAAGCTTCTTCGACTGCATCCTCAAGTGCACAACAAGCTACATAGAGTCATTTGATAAAAAAATGTCCAGACACCGATTTTTCGCACATTTAACCCTTAGTTTGACCAAAACGCCTGAAAATTTAATAAGTATATTCCACCTGATAACTCAAGCAATATGCATGACAAAATATACGATATGATATGCAGATGACACGAAGTGAAAACACAGTCAGATAAACAAAATTTTAACAATGAGTGGTCAAAATTTGGGGTATGACAGATGCCCCTATTTAATCTTCTTGGACCTGAAGGTGTGAATGGCGAAGATATTCAGACATTCAGGGTACAAGAGGATTAAATATCTGAATACCCGAAATTTTGATTGTGGTTGAGAATGGTAGCTGATTTGCTCGTCCATCTTCTTTTGCTAAGTAACGATACTTAGAAAAGGGTGAAACTTCCCCTCGATCCTGGTCTTCAGCCACGGAACTGGTCTCAGTTTCTTTTTTTGAAATAAACTTCCCCTCGATCCTGGTCTTCAGCCACAGAACTGGTTTTAGTTTCTTTTTTGATATAAACTTCCCCTCGATCCTGGTCTTCAGCCACATAACTGGTCTCAGTTTCTTCTCGCCGAGTTCCTTCCTCGACAAGGAATGTTATCCGTTGTAGCAGTCTTCATCAAACTTCTCGCCGAGTTTTAATGGGGAGATGCCATTTGATGGAAAAATTTGATCTCAGACTTGCTGGGGAAACCCATTTGTCTGAAACGTAGAGGTGTGCAAACTTCTCTGTGGGAGATGCCATTTGTCGATCTACTGGGGAAAATGAGTCTCTTGAGAGACCATTTTTTGCTTGGTGAGGTTACATCATACTTTCCTTCGAGACCTTTTCGGAGAAATGCCATGTGATGTAATCCAGTTTTGAGGTACTGATGACTTCATTGAAAACAAATTATTTGGGGAGAAACCGCCGTATTGCCAAGACTCTTTGGTTGAGAGGCTTTCTCTGGGGACTTTCTTTAATCCGTGAAAGCAAAATATCACCTTCAATGGTGAAGAGTGATGTTCCAAAGGTGTCTATCGAATGTCTTTTTGCCTTTTAGAGGTTCAAATTATCAGAGTGGTCGAGGACCGTCTCCAATCCATAAATAAACTAGGGAGAGATTGCTCAGACGATACATTTCTGGACGAGAAAAGAACTGACAACTTTATCAGTGAGAGGACATTTATCACTTGGGGATGAAAATGACCAGAGTGATATTAATGCAACATATGTATGAATATGAATCAATCATGCATGATGTATGTATGTTTATGCTGACAAAACAGATGTGACATACAGACTGGTGAATGAACACGACTGGATACTCGACCACTATGGGGGATAAAAAGTATCATTGGTTCAAGATAGCAATCCTTTCCTATTTATGAGGGGTAGACTCTACTGGGGAAAACATACCAATTATCGGTTCCCGCAGGTAACACATCTATCGGGGGTGTTTGATGGGACATTACATCTGAAATAGTTGATCCTTCATTCAGAGTGTATTGGCTAAAATAAGTACTTTGATTCTGCATTTTGAGGTTTAATCACTTTCGGAGAAGCCATCGATGTTCCTTCTTGCGTTCAGTAGTCAAACAAAATTTCCATCTTTATTTTAAAAGTAGAAGAAAATTTGAAAATTTAGTTTTGAAAACAAAAGTAAGTTCGTTTTTGTTTCAAAAATGTTAATTATATAAACATGTCATTTTGCAAAGCAGAATAAATAAGAGTTGCAAACAAAAGCACTAGGGCTCAAATTTTATTGATAGAATGGTAATCAGCCAAGCGCGTGATCCCATAGAGCATTACAAAGTTTAGAAAATGGTAATTTAAAGGGAAAGGGGCTACATTGAAACATAACGACCGCTATCCTCCCACCAACTTTGAATTCTGGACATTCTGAGCTTCTGTCGAAGGTGACCTTGACTGAAGTTTTCCTGACAGATGATGTTGCCTCTGAGGAGTCAAACTTGTCGGATGTAGTTACTTACCATGAATCCCTAACTTTTGCCTGTATTGTCTTTTTAGGTTTTCAACCCATCGGGACGATTTTTGCTTATGTCTCTAATTTTTGCCTGGACCGCCCTTTCGGGTTTTCAATCCACTTAGACGTTTTTTTATTTATTTAGGTGAAGTATTTCTTGACTACATCAACATTTGTGGGATAGGTAAACTCTTCTCCATCCATGGTTGCGAGTCTCAAGGCACCGCCTGAGAAGGCTTTCTTAACAACGTAAGGGCCATCGTAATTCGGAGTCCATTTGCCCCTGGAATCAATGAGGAACGATTGTATCTTCTTGAGCACGGGGTCTCCTTTCCTGAAGACACGGGGTTGGACCTTTTTGTTGAACGCTTTCTTCATTCTTTGCTGATATAGCTGAGCATGGCATAAAGCCTTCATTCTCTTTTCTTCGACTAGGTTCAATTCATCGAATCGGCTTCAACACCATTCAGCTTCTGTTAGCTTGGCTTCCATCAATACTCTTATTGATGGTATCTCTACTTCTACGGGGAGCACTGCTTCCATGTTATATACTAGAGAGAAAGGGGTTGCCCCTGTTGAAGTGCAAACGGAAGTGCGATAACCATTAAGAGCAAAGGGTAGCATCTCATGCCAATCTTTGTAGGTTACAACCATCTTATGAATGATCTTCTTGATATTTTTGTTAGCTGCTCCATTTATTTTGTGTCGGTAGGGAGATGCGTTATGATGTTCGATCTTGAACTCAGCGCACAACTCTTTCATCATCTTGTTGTTCAAGTTTGATCCATTATCCGTAATGATCTTGCTTGGAACACCATAACGGCAGATGAGATTATTTTTTATAAATCGGACCACCACTTGTCTGGTCACATTGGTGTATGACACTGCTTCGACCCATTTGGTGAAGTATGTTAGTTTCTTGGATTGGCTGGAATTTTGGTAAAACAAAGTATGTTCAATGTTGATGTCAAGGTGGTGATGTTGCAACATTGAGTCTTAACACTGGGCTGTGTTAAGTAGTGAAGCTGTTCAATGTTTGATGTCATATGGGTGATGTCACAACATTGAGTCTTAACACTGGGCTGTGTTAAGTGTTTAAGTTACTGGAGTTTGGATGTCTGATGTCACAAGCGATGTTGTGACATTAGATCTGCAGAATTAATAACATCAGGTTTTGTGATGTTGTTAGGGTTTGCGTGTTAGCTGGAATTGTGGAGAGCAAGTTGTCTCATTGGTTGCGGATATCTTGGGATAGATATTCTCTACTGCATAGGAGATCTGGTGCAGATTTGTAGGAGATTTAAAAGGTTGAAGATTTGAAAAGATTTTAGGAGAAAATCTGTTTTGAATATTCAGTTTTAAATAACAAATCAGGTCAGATATTGTAGCAGGTCCAAGTCCAATTCAAGGAGCTATATAAAGCGCATCAGTACTGAAGAAAAAGTAACGAAGAAAGAGAGCTAAAGACTGAGTGTCGATTGTGTCTTCGTGTATGTTTTGTAAACCATTCGAGTGTGAATTGGTATTGTTATTTTGAGTTGTTCTTGATCAAATTTATGAAGCAAAATCAAGTAGTGTTATTCAAAGTGTGTGATCTTTGAAGTATATCACTGAAGTTTTTTAGGGATTGAGTAGTGTTCTTATATCTAAGTGGTTTCTTAGGTAGAAAGTCACTAGTAGGAATTAAGATTAGGAGATTGTCATCTGGGTTGTTGAGTCTGTAATTTAATTCTACAAGTAGTGAATTTCATCCCTGGCTTGGTAGCTCCCAGACGTAGGTAGTTAGACCGAACTGGGTGAATAATTTGGTGTGTTATTCTGCTATTTATTTTGTCCATTGTGCAGAGTGTGTTATTGTGACATTGCACTTAACATCACACGTCTGATACCAGAATTTCAATTGGTATCAGAGCAGGCATCCTGTCTATCTCTGGGTGAGATCTAGGGAAGTTACTTTCTGGTGTAAAGATGGACAAAGAAGTTTGAGGATTTGTCAACAGACCCCCTATTTTGGATGGATCCAATTATGACTATTGGAAGCCAAGGATGACTACTTTCTTAAAATCTTTGGACAGCAGGGCTTGGAAGGCCATTATTAAAGAGTGGAAAGCACCTGTTGTGTGTGAGAAAGATGATGCTGGCAAAGATAAAGAAGGCACCTCAAAGCCGAAGCCTGAAGAAGAATGGACCAAGGAAGAAGATGAGCTTGCCCTTGGTAATTCCAAAGCTCTGAATGCAATCTTCAATGGAGTAGATAAAAACATATTCAGGCTGATTAATACATGTGAAGTTGCTAAGGAAGCATGGGATATTTTGAAGGCTACTCATGAAGGAACATCTAGAGTTAAGATGTCAAGACTTCAGCTTCTAACATCGAAGTTTGAGAGCCTGAAGATGAAGGAAGATGAGACTATCCATGACTTCCATATGAGTGTGCTTGAGCTGGCTAATGCATCCAGTGCCCTTGGTGAAAAGATGTCTGATGAAAAGCTTGTAAGGAAGATCCTTAGGTCCCTTCCTAAGAGGTACAAGATGAAGGTGACTGCTATTGAAGAAGCTCAAGACATCAGCAAGATGAGGGTTGATGAGCTCATTGGATCCCTTCAAACTTTTGAGCTGGGGTTAAGTGAAGAAGAACCTGAGAAGAAGACCAAGAGTATAGCTTTAGTTTCCAGTTCTGAAAAAGCCAAGAAAGAGAAAGTAGATGACTCTCAGGAGGAGCTGTCTCAGGCTATTGCTTTGCTAGGTAAACAGTTCAACAAAGTTATGAAGAGGATAAATAGGAGTTATAATCCCAATATCAAGAACATTACCTTTGACATCAACAGATCAGGAGATCAAGGGAAGAAGTCTAAAGATGAAGAAAAATCCAGTAATGACAAAGGGGTACAATGCTTTGAGTGTGAAGGGTATGGATATGTCAAGAAGGAATGTCCCACTTTTCTAAAAAAGCAGAAAGGGTTATCAGCTTCTTGGTCTGACAGTGAGAGTGAATCTGAAGAAAATTCAGCTAAACTCGCTAGAGCTATGGTTGGGGTTTATGAGTCAGATAATGAGTCTTGTGATGAAGAGGTCTCTTACGATGAACTGGCTGTCACTTACAAAGATCTTTTCGTGAGAAGTGAGCAAATGTGTCTTAAAGGAGAAGAGCTGGAGAAAACATAATCCAGTTGAAGGCAGAAAAGACTGAGCTTGAAGCCGAAGTCAGTATGCTCAACTATAAGCTGGACTCTATGAACAAAACTATCAGAATGTTGAACAATGGTACTGATGCTTTAGACAACATTCTCAGTATTGGGAAGATGGCTGGAGATAAATGTGGTTTGGGATTCACCAGTGATACAGGTTCTATCACCCCAAAACCAGTGATGTTAAAACAGATGTTAAAACATCATGACAGAACTCCATCCAAGAAGAAATACAGACGCTGGAGATGTCATCATTGTGGATGTTTTGGACACATTAAGGCTTATTGTTATAAGCTACATGGGTATCCACAGAAGGCTCATCAGGCTGTTCACAAACAAAACTGTGATAAAGGAAGGCAGGTTTCCAAGCCTAAGAAGCAATGGGTCCCTAAAGTTAAGGCTACCAGCTTGATAGCTCACACGTCCTTAAGGGTTTCTACCAAAGAAGACTGGTACTTTGACAGTAGGTGTTTAAGGCACATGACTGGAGTAAAGAATCTGTTGGTAGATGTGAAACTTCAGTCTTCAGGCTATGTTACATTTGGTGATGGATTCAAATCAGAGATCAAGGGGATTGGTAAACTAAACTGTGCTAGTGCTCCCAGACTGGAGGATGTTCTTCTTGTTAAAGAACTAACAGCAAATTTGATTAGCATTAGTCGACTTTGTGATCAAGGATTCAAAGTAGACTTTACAAAGTCTGAATGTATTGTCAAAGATGATAAAGGAGAAGTCATTATGAAGGGAGCCAGGTCTAAGGACAATTGTTATCTTTGGGTGCCTCAAAACTCAAATTCTTCCACGTGTGTGCTTGCTAAAGAAGATGATGTCAAAATCTGGCATCAGAAGTTAGGACATCTTCACCTAAAGGGAATGAAGAGAATCATCTCCTCAGAAGCAGTCAGAGGAATTCCCAAACTTAGTATTGAGGAAGGAAAGGTGTGTGGAGACTGTCAAAAAGGAAAGCAGACAAAGATGTCTCATCCGAAGCTTCAACATGACACCACCTCCAAGGTATTGGAACTACTTCATATGGACTTGATGGGACCTATGCAGGTGGAAAGTATGGGTGGAAAGAAATATGCTTATGTAGTTGTGGATGACTATTCAAGATACACCTGGGTGAACTTCATCAAAGACAAATCAGAGGTGTTTGATGTCTTTAAAGAGCTTTGTCAAAGACTTCAAAGAGAAAAGGAGAGTAACGTTATCATAATAAGAAGTGATCATGGACGAGAGTTTGAGAATAGAAAGTTTGAAGAATTTTGCTCTGCTGAAGGTATAAGTCATGAGTTTTCATCGCCTCTTACTCCACAGCAAAATGGAGTTGTTGAGAGGAAGAACAGAACTATCCAAGAGTCTGCTAGAGCAATGATCCATGCCAAGAAACTTCCTTATCATTTCTGGGCTGAAGCCATGAACACTGCCTGCTACATTCACAACAGGGTTACCCTGAGAAGAGGCACTTCATCCATTCTGTATGAACTATGGAAGGGAAGAAAACCTAATGTTAAGTACTTCCATATTTTTGGAAGTAGATGTTATATTCTGGCTGATAGAGAGCAGAGAAGAAAATTGGATTCCAAAAGTGATGAAGGAATATTTTTGGGATACTCTACTAATAGCAGAGCATATAGGGTGTTTAACTCTAAAACCAAGGTGGTGATGGAGTCAATCAATGTGGTGATTGATGACAGTAACAAGCAGGAAGATGATGATGTCCCAGATGTTGTTGAGACATCAGTTGGTGAAGTTGCACCAGAAGCTGAAGACAGAAGACAAACTCCTAGTGTTGCTGCTGCTGAGCCTGAAGCTGAGCAACCTCATAAGGATCCCTCTATCAGAGTGCAGAAGGACCACCCAAAGGAGCTCATTATAGGTGATCCAAACTTTGGAGTAAGGACTAGGTCAAGAGATGTTATAGCAAGTTCATGCTTTGTCTTCAAAATTGAGCCAAAGAATGTCAAGGAAGCATTGACTGATGAGTTTTGGATAAATGCAATGCATGAAGAGCTGGAGCAGTTCAAGAGGAATGAAGTATGGGAGCTTGTTCCTAAGCCTGATGGAGTTAATGTGATTGGCACCAAGTGGGTCTACAAGAATAAATCTGATGAACAAGGAGTGGTCACCAGAAACAAGGCCAGACTAGTTGCTCAGGGATACGCTCAGGTTGAAGGAATTGATTATGATGAAACCTTTGCTCCTGTGGCAAGACTGGAGTCTATCTGATTTCTCTTAGGCGTGGCTTGTAATTTTTAAATTCAAGCTCTTTCAGATGGATGTTAAAAGTGCCTTCTTGAATGGATACTTGAATGAAGAAGTGTATGTTGATTAACCAAAAGGATTTATTGATCCAACATTTCCTGACCATGTGTACAAACTAAGGAAAGCTCTATATGGTTTGAAGCAAGCACCAAGAGCTTGGTATGAAAGACTCACTGAGTTCCTGGTTGTGAATGGCTACAGAAAAGGAGGGATTGACAAGACCTTGTTTGTTAAAGAGGAAGAAGGGAAACTAATGGTAGCTCAAATCTATGTTGATGACATAGTATTTGGTGGGATGTCGGATGCGATGGTTAAACAGTTTGTGGAACAGATGCAGTCTGAATTTGAAATGAGCCTTGTTGGTGAGCTAAACTATTTTCTTGGCCTACAAGTTATACAAATGGAGGACTCCATATTTATTTCGCAGAGCAAGTATGTAAAGAACATAGTGAAGAAGTTTGGTTTGGAGAATGCTAATCACAAGAGGACTCCTGCTCCTACTCATCTGAAATTATCCAAGGATGAACATGGTGTCAGTGTGGATCAAAGTTTATATAGAAGCATGATTGGGAGTTTATTGTATCTCACAGCTAGCAGACTTGACATTGCTTTTGCTGTTGGAGTTTGTGCCAGATATCAATCTGAACCTAAGGCCAGTCACTTGAATCAAGTGAAAAGAATCTTGAAATATGTTAATGGCACCAGTGACTATGGGATGCTATATAGTCATGGATCTGGGACTGAGTTAAGGGGATATTGTGATGCTGACTGGGCTGGAAGTGCAGATGTTAGGAAAAGCACGTCAGGAGGGTGTTTCTTCTTAGGGAATAATCTGATATCATGGTTTAGCAAGAAGCAGAACTGTGTGTCGCTCTCTACTGCTGAGGCTGAGTACATAGCAGCAGGAAGCAGTTGTTCTCAACTTGTTTGGATGAAGCAAATGCTGACTGAATACAATGTCAAGCAAGAAGTCATGACATTGTTCTGTGATAATTTGAGTGCAATCAATATTTCTAAGAATCCTATTCAGCATAGCAGGACTAAACACATTGATATAAGGCATCATTTTATGAGAGAGTTGGTTGAAGACAAAGTTGTTGTCTTAGAATATGTAGCTACAGATAAGCAATTAGCAGATATTTTCACTAAAGCCTTAGATGCAAACCAATTTGAAAGTTTAAGAAGTAAATTGGGAATTTGCATTTATGAAGATTAAATGTGATGGAGAGTGTATTGTGCAGTTGTGTACTTTATTGAAAATTGGTTCAACTGCTGAAAGCATACAAGATTGGAGTGCAAACAAAGAGTCTACAGGTTGTCAAATTGTGGCTAAAAAGGGGGAGAACTAGCCAAAAGAGCCAAGAGATCAAAGAGTACTAATGTCAAATGCTGCTAAAGTGTTGTGGAGCAGAAGTGCAGACATTGAGGGGGAGTAATTGCTGAATTGCTGCTAATGATGAAATATGGAGCAGAAGTACAGACATTGAGGGGGAGTAATTGCTGAATTGCTGCTAATGATGAAATATGGACAGCTGTTTGAAAATTGTAGCTGTTGAAAGTGGTGCTGCAGCAGAGTTTTGTGTGAAGTGAAGTCTTTTTGTATTGAAGATGCTGCTGCTTGAAGGTTCAAAATTATTGAAGTTTTTTTTTCCGCTGCTGAAGTCTCTGAAGGTGCAGAGATTGTTTTAGCCAAAATTAGCCAAAGGGGGAGATTGTTAGTTTCTTGGATTGGCTGGAATTTTGGTAAAACAAAGTATGTTCAATGTTGATGTCAAGGTGGTGATGTTGCAACATTGAGTCTTAACACTGGGCTATGTTAAGTAGTGAAGCTGTTCAATGTTTGATGTCATATGGGTGATGTCACAACATTGAGTCTTAACACTGGGTTGTGTTAAGTGTTTAAGTTACTGGAGTTTGGATGTCTGATGTCACAAGCGATGTTGTGACATTAGATCTGTAGAATTAATAACATCAGGTTTTGTGATGTTGTTAGGGTTTGCGTGTTAACTGGAATTGTGGAGAGCAAGCTGTCTCATTGGTTGCGGATATCTTGGGATAGATATTCTCCGCTGCATAGGAGATCTGGTGCAAATTTGTAGGAGATTTAAAAGGTTGAAGATTTGAAAAGATTTTAGGAGAAAATCCGTTTTGAATATTCAGTTTTAAATAACAAATCAGGTCAGATATTGTAGCAGGTCCAAGTCCAATTCAAGGAGCTATATAAAGCGCATAAGTACTGAAGAAAAAGTAATGAAGAAAGAGAGCTAAAGACTGAGTGTCGATTATGTCTTCGTGTATGTTTTGTAAACCATTCGAGTGTGAATTGGTATTGTTATTTTGAGTTGTTCTTGATCAAAGCTGTGAAGCATAATCAAGTAGTGTTATTCAAAGTGTGTGATCTTTGAAGTATATCACTGGAGTGTTTTAGGGATTGAGTAGTGTTCTCATATCTAAGTGGTTTCTTAGGTAGAAAGTCACTAGTAGGAATTATGATTAGGAGATTGTCAACTGGGTTGTTGAGTCTGTAATTTAATTCTACAAGTAGTGAATTTCATCCCTGGCTTGGTAGCCCCCAGACGTAGGTAGTTAGACCGAACTGGGTGAACAATTTGGTGTGTTATTCTGCTGTTTATTTTGTCCATTGTGCAGAGTGTGTTGTTGTGACATCGCACTTAACATCACACGTCTGATACCAGAATTTCAAAGTAGTCAATGACTACTAGGATGAAGCGATGTCCGTTTGAAGCCTTGGGTTCAATCATGCCAATCATGGCGATCTCCCATATAGAGAAAGGCCATGGAGAATAAAGAACTTTGAGATGCATTGGCGGTACATGGATTTTGTCTGCGTATATCTTACACTTGTAACACCTCCTCATGTACTTGTAGCAATCAGACTCCATTGTCATCCAATAGTATCCTGCTCTCAGAATTTTTCTCGCCATTGTGTGTCCATTGGCATGAGTGCCAAAGGATCCTTCGTGGATTTCTTTCATCAGCATCTTTGCTTCTTGTCTGTTTACCTATCTGAGCAAAACCATGTCGAAGTTTCTCTTGTAGAGTGTATCACCATTCAGGAAGAAGTTACCAGCCAGTCTTTTGAGAGTCTTCCTAACTTTTCAGGATGCCCTAGATGGATATTCTTGTTGTTAAAGGAAGCACTTGATATCATGATACCATGGTTGTAATCGATGACTGCTTTAATCATGAAGATGTAAGCGGGCCTTTCAAGGTGCATTATGTCAATCTTAGGTACGTCATTCCAATGATTTACAACAATCATGGAAGAGAGAGTGGCTAGTGCATCAGCCATGTGATTTTCTTCACGAGGAATGTGATGAAACTCGATTCTGTTGAAGAATGGTAACAACCTTCTTGCATAATCTTTGTAAGGAATCAATCCTGATTGGTATGTGTTCCACTCTCCTTTGATCTGATTTATAACCAGGGTTGAGTCTCCATACACATCTAAGTTCTTAATCCTTAAGTTAATAGCTTCTTCGAGACCCATGATACAAGCTTCGTATTCGGCCTTGTTGTTTGTGCATTTGAATGTCATTTTGGAAGTGAAAGGAATATGGGTACCCTGAGGTGTTACTATGATTGCCCCAATATCGTTTCCATAAGTGTTGACAACTCCGTCAAATATTAGTCCCCATTGGGATCCTGGTTCTGGCCCTTCGCTTGGTAGCGGTTCATCCTAATCTTTCATTTTCAAGTACATGACATCTTCGTCTGGGAAGTCGAATTTGACTAACTCCTGACCGTCAATCTGTTGATGAGCCAAATGATCGGCTAAAATACTTCCTTTTACGGCTTTCTAAGTATGGTACTCGATGTCGTATTCCGATAACAACATCTGCCAACGGGCAATCCTTCCCGTGAGAGCAGGCTTTTCAAAGACGTACTTGATCGGATTCTAAAATTCTGGTTAAGCAGATCACTAAGATGCCAGACAGGATGTTGTGAAACTTGATCTCTGCTTCTCATAAGGATTAAGGAAGAACAAAGTAAACTGCAGAATATAAACAACACACAGAAATTGTTAACCCAGTTCGGTGATCAACAACTCCTACGTCTGGGGGCTACCAAGCCAGGAATGAAATCACTAAATAGAATTGGTTCTAAGCTAAACTCGAACGTTTACAACTTAGCACCTAGAAACTACCCGTCCTAGATTTATACCTAAGACTCTCCTAGGTATGAGACCCTTCTCAATTCCCTTCCAATCACAACAGTGACTGAAAATATTACAACTCAATAAACAGCCCTTCTCAAGAGGCTCACACAAGTACAAACCCTAGTACTTCTAAAACAACTGCAATATTCAACCCCTAAACTAGGTTAACTCCAACCTATTTATATTGCAAAATACAGCTGGACTTGGGCTTCAAAAGCGCAGCAATTCTGCTCCTCAGAATCTGCGACCTAATCCTTTCTTTAATCCCAAGTTTCCAAAAATGTCCCCTTACAAGGAAACCGTATATTCCATTTAGAATAAGAATCTCTGATTCCACAATCTCAGATGCCACCTGGAATCAAGTCATATTCCAATCACACCTGTTACCAAAAACAGTTATCCCAAAACTGTAACAGACAAAGATGTCGAATCCACCTGATATGACATCTTGTTTAACATCTTAACCTGCAGTTAGTTCATCATGTTAGAACATATTGTCCAACATCTTTCTGCTAAGTTAGTTTTACCAAAATTAATGTCAACCTCAAGGGCTAGGACTCAACAATCTCCCCCTTTGGTAGATTTTGGCTAAAACTAACTTTCATTGACCTGCAGAATCATATCAGGGAGACCACCATCAGAGCAGCAGCAGAAACATAACTTGTCTCCCCCTCAATACAGATCTACTCCCCCTCATTGGTTGGTATACAATCAGCAGTGGTTAGTGATATTAGTAATTCTCCCCCTTTTTAGCCACAATATGACAAAGGTAGAAGGACTAACTCAAAACCAATAAAACAGTTCAGAGTAATTTAAATTACATACCCAATAGAAACAAAAATTATCCTGGGCATTCAGCCCTTACACAACCAAAAGTAAAACTAAAACAACAAAAAAATAAAGCAAAAGGATTAAAGAGAAGACAACTCTCAGAAGTCATCTTCAGTCTCCTCATCATCCTTCTCAGCATCTCCAGCATTGACTTCAGTGCCTTTGATCTGCTTAGCAGATAGGACTTGTATTAGTTGTTCAAGCTTCTCTTTTCTGGAAATGCTTGTCTTGATGATATCATCAAGATCTTTGTAGGTTGCTTTCAGCTGAGCAATGATGTCCTCCTCTGAGGGTTGAACAGCAGATGTTGGAGCACATGTTGGAGCAATATCTGTGAGCAATGACTTTATCATCAGATGGAGAATTATCCAGGTTGATTTCTATATTGGTTCTCCCTACAGTAATATTCTCCAGTGTCTGTTCTAATGATTTTGCTAGGTGTCGCGGCCGACAAAAATATTCGAGTCGCCATCATATTTTTTTAAGGAAAATAAATGATAAACCTAAAATCTTAATCCCAAGGGTAGAGATTCCTAAGGTTCGGGAGTCAGTTAAGTGAGCGGAAGGTGTTAGGCACCCTCACTTCCATTGTACTCAATGGGATCCTCCTTAAGTTTTAGGTTATGTTTATTTGTCGTTTAACTTTTTATTTATTTTACAAAAGAATCCTAAGTTTTTTATTATTATACTCGCTAGGGTTTACAACCTTATGCCTACGTACCTTCGATTTTGAAGGATCAAAGTAACCGTAGTTCACCTCCCCTATTCCTACTCCCTAATCCTATTCCTAACCCTAATCCCAAACTTAATCCACTGTTTATACTCTTGGATAAAGAGTTCTATCTCTAAATCTATTGTTTATACTCCTAAATAAGGAGTTTTATCCCTTAAAATATTATTTATACTCCTAGACGAGGAGTTCTATCCCTTAATCTATTATTTATACTCCTAGATAAGGAGTTCTATCCCTTAAATCCCGATCCGCTTATTTATACTCTCGGAGGAAGAGTTTTATCCCAAAATCCTTGTCCATTGTTTATACTATCGGATGAAGAGTTCTATCCCTAAAATCCTATCCCTTATTTATACTCTCGGAGGAAGAGTTTTATCCCAAAAATCTTATCCATTATTTATACTCTCGGAGGAAGAGTTTTATCCCAAAATTTAATCCCAATTATATCCCTTATACCCCTTAGAAATATCCCAAATAAATATCCCCTAATCCTATTCCTTTATTTATGCTCTCGGAAATTAGAGCTCTATCCCATGTTTTAATCTCTTAAACATCCCTTAGAATTTTATCCCTTATTCCAAAATAAAAAATTCCCTTAAGTATGCATAGTAGAGTATGAAAAAAAATCTCATAAAGAACCATTTTAATCTCACTATTATTTAAAAAAAAACGTAAATTAAATAAATAACGATTTTTCATAAACTAAATAAATCCCCACTTAAAAAATCATGTCAAAAATCTCATATCAAAGTTACAACCCTTTATTTCCAATATAATAAACCCGTATTTTTTTAAATCCTAGAAATTACAAGTAAACCCAAATTTATTATAATAACCCATGATTACAAATTAAACCCCAATTTTATAAATATAATAAATCTCAAATTATGAATTAAATCCAAAAAATTAGTTGTAATAAATCCTAAATTATAAGTTAAACCCAAATTTATTAAATAAATTCCACTTTTTAGGAAAAAAGTACACCCACCAAATTATAGCAATTCCAAAATTATAACTTAAACCCAAATTTTATTATTTGTAAAAAATAATTAAATCTATAATAAAACCCTTAAAATAGACCCAAAATTATAAGTAGATTATGATAAAACCCCAAATTATAAATTAAACCCTAAAAATATATTATAAATAAACCGAAGGATTAAATTCCCATTTATAAAATAAATAAACCCGTATTTATTTTAATTATAAAAATAGGTTAAGTAAACTCCCAAAACTATAAATAATCCAACATAAATAAAGCTCCAAAATAATTCCCAAATAAAGCATTAAATCCCTAAATTTTTAAATTTAAAATAATGCAACTTTAATTTTCCAGATATTTAATCCCAACATAATATTTTAATTCCCAAAATACATCCAAATTAAACAATATAATTTCCAATCTAAAAATATATTTTTCATAAAATCCATATTTAAATAAAAATTAATTTAAACAAATAATCCCCTATTTTTTAAAACCCATTAGGTAACAAAAGAAAATTATCTAATTATTTAATTTTAAAACCCCAAAACATTCCCAAAAACACCAATTAAAATCCTTAATTATATTTCCCCCTAATAATGAATCCTAAATCATATTTTTATTCCTAATTATCCCATTTTATCCCTTATATTTGAGAAAATTAAATCTTAAATTAATTTTAAAAATCAATTCATATTGTAAGTAAACCCTTAGTCGTTTTATTATTATTTAAGTACACAACTAATTAAGTAAATAGAACCTACTCAATTATTAATCAATAAGAGTTAATTAATTAAAGAAAATCCAATTAACACTAACCAATTAGAATTATCCATAAATACAACCCAATTAAACTTATAGGTAAAATGAGATTCAATTAAATAAATTTAAAATTTTCGAAATAATCATTTAATTACTTTTGTTAATCCAATTATTATGTTGATTAAACCCCTTATAATTTTAATAAAGACTTATCATAAAAAGTTAAATAAAAACCCAATTACTCTACTCAAGAATGATTAGCTAAAGCATGATCTAATTATTAATTAAGCTATTTATAACTAATCTTAAACCTATTAATTCTAATATAATACTAATTAAATTATATTTTTGAGAAAGATTAAATTAAAGTAAACTAAATTAATAATAAATTGAGCTAAAAAAAGGATTAAGCCAAGGAGGATTTCTCCTTGTAGTATTATAAAAAATTAAATTAAATTAAAAAAAAGGCATGTCATAATTAAAGAAAAAAATAGTTAATGTTTTCAGAAATAAAACGTGAAACCCCCCTTTCTCCCTCTCTCTCGATTCCATTCTCAAATAAAATTTATCCAGAAATAGCAAATAAAATTTAAACCCCAGAATTGTTATGGTGATACTTATCAGGCATTAAACAAAAAGTAACATATTACAAAATAATTAAAGTGGTGAGGTGGAACCAACCTACGGGATCGAGGTTTATCCCGGTGAGCAAAATAAATAAGTTTTTTTTAGCTTTCTCCCTTTTTTTCTTGGCGTTCTCCCTTTCCTCTCCCTTCTTTTCTTTTCGTCCCCTGCGTTCTCCTTTTCCTCTCCCTATTTTTCTCCTTTTCCCTTAGCGCAAGATTCCGACCCCTCTTCCTCTTTTAGTGTTGTTGCTTTTCAATGTGATCTGATTTTCTCTATTTCTTGGAGCCCAAGCCAATGAATCTGGATGGATTCATGGCTTGATGAATTTAGATAAAAAGGATATTTTAAAATAAAGAAAATAGGCTAATAATGATAATGATAAAAAAGATTTGATTGATTTTTATTTTTATTTCTATGATTTTTGAGATTTTTTCCATAAAATATTGATTTTAATGAAAAAATCATATTTTTAAAATTGCATTAAATACAAATACGAAAATTAAAAATTTAATATTAAAAAATGATATTTTTATTAAAAATAAAATAGAAAAAAAGTTAGTCGTAAAGAAAAAACAAATACAACATTAAAAGTGAGAAATATGGGATTCGAACTCGTGACCTCTCCCTCTTGTAACTCCTTGTACACCCTTTCTACCAACTAGGTAATTCCATTTATTCAAAATAGAATGGCATAATTTTAATAATAATTCCATAATAATATTAATATTAAGAATAATACTAATATTCCAATAACCCCATTATGACCCTAATATAATTTATTAATAAAAAATTAATCTAATCCTAATTAATCCATATAAAGTTAATAGTAATCTACCCCCATTTAACTGATAATGCTATTATAATTTATTATACCCCTGCTATTAAGACAAATAAACCCCTTAATACAAAAAGCGAAAAAAGAATAGACGGATGGTCAAAATTTGGGGTACGACAGCTGCCCCTATTTAATCAGCTTCAAATTGAGATGATGATGACTGTGAGTCTTTATCTTCTCGAGGAGGAGATGATTAAATATAAAGAGGAACCCTAATTTTGACCGCAGAGTTGACAGGTTTAGAATCCGTGTGGACCAATCTCTGATGCTCCGTTAATATCCCATTATCCCTTATGTAATATCCCTGAGTACAGAAGTTAAGTAAGATTATGACAATCTTCCACTTCCATAGTGATAAACCCTTATAGAACCCCTGATGAAATCCTGAATTTGATAGAACCCATGTAACGCTTCTCGGTGGAACCCTTAATAAACCTTGACGAGGTTGTAAAACCCGGTGCAACCCCTTAGATAATCCCTGACAATCCGTTTCGGCCCTTTCGGGTAGATCTTGTCTATAATTCCTATGATCATCCGATCATATTATTGGAATCAAGTAGAACTTTAGTAATATGTTGTTCACTCTTGATGAAAATCCGATAGAACCCCTTTCCCTTTTTAATAAACCTTCTTGAGACAATCCTTTAATACAACTCCTAATAGTAACCCTGATATGTTTGATGGCACACCCTCCGTGAGTGAGATAAATTACTTAAGTGAAAGGTGAAGACCTACTCACTGATAGATGATAATCCTAAGAGATCCTTTACTGAAGTGTTGTTTTCACGATATAGTCGAGAATTAAATCCTTAATGGTGATTATGAACCCTATGCATGTATGCATGTTTGCGTATATGAGTGCATGTATGCGTGCTCTTATGTATAATACATTATTTGGGCTAACGCCTCTTTTTATGTAGTGCAATGTATGTCTTTGTCTGAAATAATACTTTCCATAACGTCTTGACTCCCTGACCCTTGAGACTTTGATAATTGTAGTAAGCCATGATACCCTTGATTCCTGTTTAATATGTAACATGTTGTTAAAGAATCTCCCATGTTGGTTAGATTATAACGTATATTTCAGTCAGTGTATAGACCTTATATCCTGCTTTGGAAGAATATGATCCCTTTGATGATTCCAAAAACCGAAGTAAAATCCATTTTCCCTTTTCAAAGCTTTTATTTATACCCGATATTTCAATGCATTATTTCACAATTAATCGACACTTTGTAATCAAGTAGAATAATTTAGGAGGCAAAGAAATATATTTTAAAAGCAAATTTTATTGAGAATTGGCCCGAAAATGGGCAATAATGCGTAAAGAGGATAATTCCCATAAGGAGATATTGCCATAAATCCAGAAAAGATGTAAAATGGCAATAAGGAAACAAATTTATTTATGTCCCTATTAAATGTAACACCAGCTAATATCCCTAAGTCTCCAAGATCACGACACTTCCCTTCTAAGGATGATGGTTGGAATGATTGCTCCCTTCTGAATTCCTGTTACGGAGTGACTTGAGTGTTTTCAGTCATATGCCTTTTGGATATCCCTAACTTTTGCCTGGGCTGCTCTTTTTAGAGTCTTAGTCCACCGAGATGATATACCATTTTTTCGACTAATCCGCCCTTTAGGGTTTTCAACTTGTTGGGTATCATTTTTTATTCAAGTCCCTAATTTTTGCCTGGATTACTGTTTCGAGTTTTCAATCCACCGGGATGCGCTGATTTTTGCCTAAGTCGCCCTTTAGGGTTTTCTACTTAGCGGACATTTATCCTCTTTTTCTAGGCATAGCATTTTTTACCGAATCGGAGTTCACCGGTCGTGGTAAATCCGCTCCATCCATGGTTGTTAATATTAGTGCTCCGCCAGATGAGGCACTCTTCACGACACATGGCCCTTCATAGCGTGGGGTCTATTTTCCGCGGTGGTCCTTATGGATGGGTAATATTTTCCTTAACACCAAGTCTCCCTCTTCGAGTAGGCGAGGATGAATTTTCTTGTCGAACGCTCTCTTAATTCCCTGTTGATATAATTTTCCTGCAACCACACGTTTCCCTTACACGAGGTTTATCTGATCGAGTCTAGTTTGCACTCATTCTTCCTTATCCAGTTTTGCTTCCTTTATGATCCTCAATGATGAATTTTCACTCCGATTGATAGCCCCTCTTTGAAGCCCATATCCTTATGCAAATATAAGTTTCCATCGAGATCCATGTCCAGGTTCTTCATCGGAGCTTCACAATCCCTTATAACCATAATGTCTTTGATAGTTGTCAACTGGTTGATGAGCAAGATGGTTTGCTGGTATACTTCCATTAATAGCCTTTTGAGTGACGTTTTGGATGTCATATTCGGTTAGTAACATCTGCCACCTAGCTGTTCTCCCTGTTACGTCACGTTTCCCTAGTTTACCACCCATTGAATTCTCAAGTTTTGTTAAGTACATTATGAGTGGTCTCCTTGGGACTGGTGGAACCAACATAGGTGGATTTTGCAAATATTCCTTGATCCAATCGAAATCCTTTTGACAATCCTCATTCCATTCAATAATTTGATCCTTTTCTGAGTAATTCGAAGATTGGCTCACAAGTAGCTGTTGAAATTCTGGCAACAGATATGAGATGTCGAACGTGATGTCACGACACTTATATCTTAACAATAATGAACAAGGTAGAAAATGCAGAAAACAACAGTAAAGAACATAATCAATTGTTGACCCAGTTCAGTGTAAACACACTTACATCTAGGGGCTACCAAGCCAGGAAGGAAGTCCACTATTAGTAGTATCAATTCATAGACTCTACAGCCAACACACCAGTTGACAATCTACTCACTTAATCACTACCCAATGACACTTCTATCTAAGACACTCTCAGATATGAGACACCTCTCACTCCCCCTCAATCACAGCAGTGATAACAACTTACAATAAAGAAAGTAGAAGACACACTTCAAAGACACACCTTGGTCTTGCTTAAGAGCTTCAACCAAGAACAATACACTCGCGCTTAAAAGCTTTGAGTGGACAAATTACAACTCAACTAAATCAGTCTAATTCAAACATCAAAACAGATGAATGAATGGCTCACAAAAACAAACACAAAACACAAACCCTAAAACTTGAACACAACTCTCACAATCCTTATTCTTCACGAGCAGCAGTTAGGGTTGATCATCTATAAATAACAATACATTCCTTGGGCTTGGGCAATTACAGATCCTTGATTTAATTTCCAATAAAAGCAAATTAATCTCCAAATCTTTATGCATGAAAATAGAAACTCCCTATTCTTCATAAACAGATTGCCTCCAAAAATAACACTCTAATATATTACCACTTCAGTAAATTTCGCAGCAATCAGATAACATAAACACACAAAAGATTGCTAAAAATAGTGCAACAAATATAACCTAAAACCAGAACTGGAAGTTCTGTCAACTGATGTCAGAACATCGTGTTTGACATCAAGCACACAGTCTGCAATACTAACAAACACCACCAACACTTCACCTGCAGAATGCTAGAGACAGTATGTCAAGACATCAAGTAGAACATCTTGATGTAACACATTATTTTACCAAAATTGCTGCCAATACAGAACCAACAAACTCCCATTTGGCAAATTTTGGCTAAAACAACTCCATACCAGAGATCCCTGTAGCAACCCACACAAACACAACTAACATTCTCAAAAAACCAGAAACTCCCCCTCAAGCCAAGGAGCACAGAAAAACAAAGAAGAAAACCAACACCTGTACACTAGAAAACCATCTACAAAACCATCTGCAAAACCAGCAAAACAACTACTACACTACTCTCCCCCTTTTTAGACACAATTGGACAAACAGCAGAATAAGATAAATCCAGAAGAACCATACTAAAATTATCAAAAAGAAGCTGTTAACAATAGCAGTACACGTCTAAGCACACCAGGGAGCCAACATAAAACCAGTTAAGCAACAAAAATGTCATCAACCATAGCAAACTGAGGCTGACATCAGAAATCCAGAAAAAAATCAAGAGTACATCAAGAGTACAAACCAGAACATATGCACACTAAGGTTCCAAGAACAGAATTCCAGAGAAAACCAAAACAAAGCAAAGAACCACCAAACAAAACAAAAACTAATCATCTTCAGACCCATCAGACTCAGAACTTTCTTCATCACTTTCTTCCTCTTCATCAGGGTTGTTCTCATCAGCATCAGCATCTCCATCTGATTTCTCCTCTTCAGCACCAACTTCCTCATTGTCATTACCCTCAAGAACACCTTCACCCAATTGCAGAGACTTGATTAATTTTTCAAGCTTGAATTTCCTTTCAGTATTTACACGAATCACTGCATCAAGATCTTTGCATGCCTCCTTTAGCTCAACAATCACACTTGCCTTGGTAGTGGGCTGGTTAGCATCAGAAGCAGATGTCACAACAATGTTTGGCACATGTTGACCTGCAAACAATTTTTCATAAAGGGACAAGACTGATTCCCTTTTGCAAACACTATCAGCACTAGACAAGATCCCAGGATGTTGTTTCAAAATAATATCGCAGATTAAAGAAGGAAATGCAATGGGTAACTTCACAGCCATTGTTCCAGCATGCTTAACAGTCTGATAAAAAATATAGGACCCATAATCAAATTTCTTCTTTGTGCTAACAGCATAAATAAACTTCCCTAAGCCAACAGAGATTGTAGTTTTGTGATTAGTGGGGACCCAATTTACAGCACCAATCCTGTGTAAGATAGCATATGTAACACTGAGTAGACCAGCAAACAATTTTCCCTTCAACGGCCAAACCTTCACTTGTTTTGCAGTGATCTCCTTGCACACTTGATTGTCAGTAATCTCCAACTCTCTAACTTCTTGCTCATTCCTTCCTAGGTAATTGTTGATAACCTTAGGAGAAAAATTAATACACTTACCCCTCACATACACTTTTCTGAAATCCACACTCCTTCTATCAGCATTGTCCACAGGAATGTTCACAATAAACTCCTTGACTAGCATATCATAACATTTGGAAAAACCATATACAGTTTTCATCAACCCAACAAACTTAATCATCTCAATAACTTCCTTAATCTCAAGGGCATCTTTACCAAGTTCTCTTTCTAGGGCAAGCCTTCTCTGATAAACATATTTCCATTTTTTCACACTCTCCACAGAATAAAAGGAGATATTATCTAGTGGAGCCTCAGGAACTTTATCAGAAGATCTATTCACAACTGCCTTCTTCACATGAGTGATGTCCTGGACATTATCCTCAACATCACAGTCAGAATCAGACTCAGTCCTAATTTTCCTCCTTTTAGAGGGAGTTGACACTTTACTCTAAGATCTTGGAGGACCTAAAACTGTAGTCATTTTCTTACTACTGACCACTTTCTCTTTTGGAGATGTGTCCACAGATTTTCCTTTTCTAGCCTTCAACCTCTTTGCTATACCCGGATGCACATTAACAATCAGCTCATTGTCAGATGGATCATCAATATTCGCAATTTTCTCAGCAGTAGATGTTCCAACATCAGGTTCAACATCCTTTCCTGCATCCTCCAGAACAGAGGTAGCCAACTTTTGAAGTTTATCTTCTGAACCATTTTTATCAGAACCAGATGTCCCAGTTTGATGTCTACCTTCTTGGTTAGCCTTAGAAGTATGAGAGGCAGAAATTTGTGCAAGGGGCTTAGAGATCCCAGCAACGACAAACCCTTCATCCAGAACCCTAGAGACAATCCTATCCACACTTTTATCAATAGAGAAGACTTCTTCCTTTCCTTGATCCTCTTGAGACAGAGGAATAGTGATTCCAGGAATCCTGTTGTCTCCATACAAGAGACCAGTAACTATGCTACGAACAGAGCTATCATCATACTTTTTATTCTCAGAGGAATCAGAAGAGTTACCTGCAGGAGTGCGGTTGGAGCTTCTTGCATGCAGCTTTCTGGGTTTCGTCTTCTTAGCTTCGGGTGGGGAAATCATAGAAAGAGGAGCAACATCAAGAAACGCATCAGTATGAACATCTTCAGAGGAAACCCTAGGATTCGTAGGAGTTTGTTCAGAAACATGCTTGGACGAAGATGAGGAGCGTTGTTGAGACATTGTAGAAATCTTGCAAAGGATAGAGTTTGGAGCAGAAAGGTTTCTTTCTCTGAGAAGGAAGGTGAACGAATAGGGCAAATAAGGTGCAATACGTATGTTGCGTATGGGAGCAATATGTTGAAATGATTGCCTAAGATAGGGTTCTGCTTTTTGAAAAGGAAATTAATCATATTTCCACAAAGTATTAAATGACCCTTAAAAATTAAAAAGATTTTCCCACACGCCTTTAATTGCTATAAGTCTACACATAGTCCCAATTTTCTTCTTAAGAGTTCAAACTGACTTGCATCCATCTCCTCTGTTAAATTGTCAGCCAATTTTCTTTCAATGCTAATATGTTTCACAGTAACCACATTATCTTCCACCAGACTTCTGATCAATGTGCTCAGGATGTCATAGTGTAATGTCATGACATCTTGCTTGACATTGTACTTAGTCATCATCCAAAACTTCTTAAGAATTTTCTTGCCATATCTACTCTGAGATAAGAGAGTAAAAACATCCATCTGTTTAAGACAATAAGTTAACTTATCACCCAGGCACATCTCAGGTTCTGACTGCTTTTGCTGAACATAATGTTTAATCGTCTCCTCATCACTTCTAGATTCCCTTAGGTCCAAGTGAGATAGTTGCAATGCTTTTGAAGCAGTGAGATGTTGAGACTTCTGGTGTAACATCTTACTCTTAGTTTGCTTCCCACAAGCTCTTCCTTCTTTCAACTTTAGCTTAGGTATTCCTCTGACATCTCCCAAGGAGGTGATCCTTTTCATTTCTTGTTGATGACACAGTTTACCTTTATCATCTTGAGAAACCCACAAGTAACAATTATCTTGAGATCTGACTCCCTTCATGGTTACTTTACCCTTTTCATTAGTAACCAAACATTCAGAGTTTGTGAAGTTGACCTTGAACCCTTGATCACACAGTTTACTGATGCTTATCAAGTTTGCAGTCAACCCTTTCACAAGCACCACACTATCAAGATTAGGGACTCCTGAATAGCTTAATTTCCCAACCCCCTTGATTTCACCCTTGGCTCCATCACCAAAATTCACATAACTAGTGGAGTAAGAATTGATGTCAGCTAACAGTTCTTCAATACCTGTCATGTGTCTAGAACATCCACTATTAAAATACCAGTCTTCTTTGGTATAACCTCTGAGAGACATGTGAGCTAACAAACTGGTAGCAGCAGCCTTGGGACCCCATTGTTTCACATTTGTAGGCATGTTCTGATACTGTCTAGGTTGAGGATCAGGCTTAGGATATCCATGCAGTCTGAAGCAAAAAAGTTTTATGTGACCAAACCTTCCACAGTAATGACATCTCCATCTCTGAAACCTTCCTCTGAAGTGATTTGGATGTCTTCTCCCATGATGTTGAGGTTTTCTTCCTCCATGATGTTGTGGCAGCTGATGAGGCATAAACTGCTTAGGCTCAGGAACATGAACTTTCCCATGATGTTGAGACATCGGATGGGACATGTTATGTTTAGGTCCAGAGGAACTAGCATCTGCAGAGGATTTCTTCTCACCAACAAATCCTAACCCAGTCATATCACTTGCCACTTTTCCACTCTGAAGAATTTCATCCAATGTGTCAGTGCCTCTGTTCAACATTCTGAGAGATATGGACATTTGATCAAGTTTGCATTTCAGCAAACTGACTTCATTTTTAGTTTAGCCTTGTCAGCCTTTAGTTGGATTATGAGTTCCTTTTGCTTCTCCCCTTCTTGACACACTTTTTCACTTCTGATACATAGGTCTTGGTAGGAAACTGTAAGTTCTTCAAAAGTTAATTCCTCATCACTTGAATCTCCATCAGAAACACATCTTCCTGTCAAGGCAGTCACATGTTTGGCAGATTCTTTCTCAATTTCACTTCCTGAATCCTCATCAGACCAGGAAACAGCTAGACTCTTCTTTTGTTTCTTGAGATAAGTAGCACATTCAGTTCTAATGTGACCAAATCCCTCACATTCATGGCACTGAACTCCTTTCCCTTGAGAGGAATTCTCTTCAGACCTAGTTCTTCTACCATCACCACTAGACTTGCTGATGTCAGATGAGTTGTTCTTGACATTATATCTAGTCTTTATGTTCATCCTCTTCATCACTTTGTTGAACTGTCTTCCTAGTAGAACCATATCAGTAGATAAACTTTCATTTATTTCCTGATCACATTCCTCTCCATCTTCAGAGTTTGAGACAAAGGCTATACTTTTGGATTTCTTTTCAGATATGTCACTTATTCCTAGTTCAAATGTTTGGAGAGATCCAATAAGTTCATCCACCCTCATTTTGCTGATATCTTGAGCTTCTTCTATGGTAGTCACCTTCATAGCAAATCTCTTGGGAAGAGACCTAAGTGTCTTTCTCACCAGCTTTTCATCAGACATCTTTTCACCAAGGCCACTTGACGCATTGGCTATTTCAAGAACATTCATATGGAAGTCATGTATGCTTTCATCTTCCTTCATCTTTAACTCTTCAAATTTGGAAGTCAGTAGCTGAAGTCTTGACATCTTCACTTTAGAGGTACCTTCATGAGTAGTCTTGAGTATGTCCCAAGCATCTTTAGCAACTTCACAATTATTCACCAATTTGAATATATTTCTGTCAATTCCATTGAACAAAGCATTCAATGCTCTAGAATTTCCAAGAGCCAGTTCATCCTCCTCCTTAGTCCATTCTTCCTCAGGTTTCAGTTCAGATGTAGCTATTCCGTCTTTCCCAACAATGACAGGATGTTTCCATCCTTTTATGACGGCTTTCCAGGCCCTACTATCCAAAGATTTCAAGAAGGCCACCATGCGTGGTTTCCAATAATCATAGTTAGATCCATCCAAGATGGGTGGTCTGTTCATAAATCCTCCTTCCTTGTCCATAGTACCAGAAAGTAACTTCCCTAGATCTCACCCAAAAATAGAACAGGGTGCATGCTCTGATGCCAATTGAAATTCTGGCAACTGATATGAGATGTCGAACGTGATGTCACGACACTTATATCTTAACAATAATGAACAAGGTAGAAAATACAGAAAACAACAGTAAAGAACACAATCAATTGTTGACCCAGTTCAGTGTAAACACACTTACATCTGGGGGCTACTAAGCCAGGAAGGAAGTCCACTATTAGTAGTATCAATTCATAGACTCTACAGCCAACACACCAGTTGACAATCTACTCACTTAATCACTACCCAATGACACTTCTATCTAAGACACTCTCAGATATGAGACACCTCTCACTCCCCCTTAATCACAGCAGTGATAACAACTTACAATAATGAAAGTAGAAGACACACTTCAAAGACACACCTTGGTCTTGCTTAAGAGCTTCAACCAATAACAATACACTCGTGCTTAAAAGCTTTGAGTGGATAAATTACAACTCAACTAAATCAGTCCAATTCAAACATCAAAACAGATGAATGAATGGCTCACAAAAACAAACACAAAACACAAACCCTAAAACTTGAACACAACTCTCACAATCCTTATTCTTCACGAGCAGCAGTTAGGGTTAATCATCTATAAATAGCAATACATTCCTTGGGGTTGGGCAATTGCAGATCCTTGATTTAATTTCCAATAAAAGAAAATTAATCTCCAAATTTTTATGCATGAAAATAGCAACTCCCTATTCTTCATAAACAGATTGCCTCCAAAAATAACACTTAATATATTACCACTTCAGTAAATTTCGCAGCAATCAGATAACATAAACACACAAAATATTGCTAAAAATAGTGCAGCAAATAAAACCTAAAACCAGAACTAGAAGTTCTGTCAACTGATGTCAGAACATCGTATTTGACATCAAGCACACAATCTGCAATACTAACAAATACCACCAACACTTCACCTGCAGAATGTTAGAGACAGCATGTCAAGACATCAAGTAGAACATCTTGATGCAACACATTGTTTTACCAAAATTGTTGCCAATACAGAACCAACAACTGTAAGGTGCGAGATGAAACTCGTAATATAATTTAGTCTCCCCAAAAATCCACGAACTTCCTTTTTTTGTTCTTTGCTTGACTGACCATGGACCCTAATATTTTCCGGATCTGATTCCATAAGTACACCTTGTAAAATTTAGTCGTAACTTGAATTTCCTTAACTGATCCAACAACTTTTACAAGTTAGTTATGTGATTCTCTTCTTTTTACGACTTGGTAATCATATCCTCCTTATGCACCACATTACCATAGCCCTTTGATAAGTTACTCCTACGCTCTTTAACCCAACAGGCGTTACCTTGTGACCAAAAGTCAAATTGTTTCTTGACTTCTTCCCTGATCCAGAGGGTCATGTCTAGTCTAGACCCCCTCAACTTTTGCTTGATTGGCATGCATTCTGTCTTGAGCGGTGTTTTGTGCTCAACGATGTTTGTGTCACGTCAAGATATATCCTGGTATGCTCGGGTGAACATAGCCCAATAGTCTTTCCTTTATATACACATTTAGAGAAGCGCTAACTTTGACCTCTTTCCTATCTTCCTTAGTTCCCAGATTGATCACATCCACTGGTTTCTGATGAGGTTTTATTTCCTTATCCTCCTGCCTCAACAGTCTGGCTAACTCTTCGAGAAGCTCACACTCATCCTCATCACCCTCTTCCACTTGGTTAATCGGTAGTTCGAAGTCATTCGAGCTTATAGCGTTGTCACTTTCAATAGGTTCATTTTTAAATTTGCACGAGGAAGTTTTTTTTATTAGTATCCTCTTTTTTTTTTGAATTGATGGGAATGAAAATATTGAAAGAAGGTATATTGCCATTTTGAACAAACGGAAAATGAAAGAAAAAGATCTTGATTGAAAACAAAATGCAATTTTATTGATAGAAATAATCCAATGAAATAAAGGGTGGCCCTACAAAGCTTTGTCCACTTGCCTTGGGCATGGCAAGGGACTTATTATTACTTTAAGAAAAAGAGTAAATTACTTTGAAACAGAAATCATCTCTGGAATCTCGACGGTTTTCCAATTGTCGAGATTCGGCATTCCTTTTTTCCTCTTCCATTGCAGCCACTTGATTCTTATCCTGGAACCCAAAACTATGAAAATTGTCTTCTAATCCTTTATTAGCTGGTTTGTAACCCAGTCCGAATAAACCCTTCTCTTCAGGTGACTCCCATTGTTTTCCCCAGTTTGTTATGTCTCCCTTCTTAATAAGGAATTCATTTTCCATCCCCTCCACGGCGTTGATTGTTGCCTCAATGTGCCCAAGTAATGCATTATCTCCCAGATTTGGACCTTCAGGGTCTACAACACTGACATCGTTTTTCTTTGAGTTGTTTTCGGGATACCTTTTATTGTTATGTTGATCAAAGGATGACTGCCCAATCTTTCCTGTCTTTACACCGTTCTCAATCCTTTCTCCAGTGATAACCAAGTCAGCAAATCTTGTTGAGACTGACCCAATCATCTCTTTGTAGTATATTCCTTGTAGGGTATCCATAAACATATACACAAATTCACATTCCAATAATGGAGGTTTCATACGGGAAGCTAGTTCACTCCATCTTTGGGCATATTCTTTGAAGGACTCATTCCCTTTTTGAGACATGTTCTGCAAATGCGCGCGGTTAGGAGCCATGTCTATGTTGTATTGGTATTGCTTCAGAAAGCCCATTGCAAGGTCTTCCCAAGTCTTAATGTGAGTCCTCTCCAATTGCATGTACCAGTCCACGGATGCCCACTAAGGCTGTCTTGGAAAGTGTGCATCATCAGCTTCTTATTAGTAGCATGGGCACCCATTTTTCGAATAATCATCCTAAGGTGATTCTTAGGACAACTAAAACCCTTGTATTTCTCAAAGTGCGGAGCCTTGAATTTGGGAGGTATGACCACATCGGGCACCAGACATATTTCCAAAGCATCCACTTCAAAAATATTGAACCCCTCCACGGCCTTCAACCTTTCCTCAAGTGCTTTGTACTTATCGTCAACCCCTCTCCTTTCCATAACAGTGGCTCCTTTATTTTTGAGGGCCACTTGCCTTGGATTTTCACCCTCGTATTGGAGGTTCCAATATGCATAATCCTCAAGTGAAATAGGTATGTAAGTAGTACGAGGTGCCCCATTGGAAATAGGTAGAGAGATGGTTCCCTTGAGAGGTTGGTTAACAGTTTTTTTGCTTAGCAGTTTCGGCCTCCTCACGTTCTAGATCATGGACAAACCCTAGTAGAGAGTTATTGTCCTCAACATGGGGGGTAAGAGTAGGAACCTTCCTTTGACGACTTGACTTGGTTCCTCTGGCTATCAAATTCTGGATGGCAAGTGTCAGTTGATCAATCTGGCTTTTCATACCTTCCACGTTCTCCTTAACAATATCCATTTCTCCTCTTAGAGTGACCAGATCCTTCTCCAACTGATCCATAGCTTCCCTTTGGTACGCTCGAGTGCGAGGTCGGGAAGTCAGATTGTTATGCTCAATGACCCTGAGACAAAGTTTGTAAAAAAATGATTTTTTCCTTTATTCCTTTTTCCTAATTTTTTGAATGCATGTTGATGCATTGATGTATGAATATGCATGTTGTATGCTAAATAATTTTAAAAATTTATTTGGGGGGAATTTCAAAATCCATTGTAGTTAGAGATGAATATATTCAAAGGAAGAAACCCATACACATAGAATAAAAATTACTTTATAAAATTCAAATCCATTAGCCAATTCCAAACCCAAAATGACTTCCAAACTTAGGAAAATAAAAATAATTCCTTAGGAATAACCCAAAACAATAATCCCAAAATGAAAACTCCTGCACTTAAGAAGGCATAAGCTAAATAGATGCCCCTAATGCCTTCTTCAAATGAGCTTTAAACTCCTCCAAGTATCCTTTCTTGAGCCCTTGCACTTCCCTATCCTCCTTGTGGTGGGATAATAGATCTTCAACAGGTACAGCTAAGTCTTTAGGCCTGACTTTTTTTTTATTTTTTGCCCTCATGCCCCTTGTAAGGTTTTTCCTTCTCCTTGTAAATCCAAGTATAGTCCAAACTGTTCCAGCGTAGGAGCTAGTTGAAAATCCTTGAAGAGGAAGTCACATAGAGGAGGATCATAAAGTTGTGCAAAAGCAGTTACGGTCTCTACCTTCATAGGGATTCCTAAGAGATCGAGGATCCCTCCATACTTGTATACAAACATCCTTTGAGCAGACTTGGAATTAAGTCTCAAAGGTCTTTGAGACTTTGTAAATCAGTACTTAGCACTCTGATGCGTAGGGTAACCCTTTTGTTTGAATCCATCTTTCCAATGTTCCTACAACACATCTTGAAATTTCCCACAAAAATGCATATATGCAAAAAAATGTTTTTAAATGCATGATGTATGGACATTTTTGTTTTTTTTATTAAATGTTTTTTATTTGGTTAGGGTAAGGTGAAATGCAAGCATGACCCTAACTAGGTAGGCTCCCTATAATAAGTTAGATCTAAGTCTTATTTACTCAATCCCTTCACATGTAGGATATATAGTTTTGGGCAGCATAACGGCCCTAGAATTTACGGACTATACCCTTGTTTTACCATGAGAAGGATCAAGCCTTCCTACGGTAAACCTTCGGGATAAGTCACATCTAGGAAGATCCTAGTAACGATCCTTAAGGGTTGAATACTTAGGATCACCATGGGTTAATTGGGTTTTCTAAAGGTCTTCAGAATCTTGGACCACATCCAAATTTATCAGCTATGTTAAGGGCTAGCCTTACCAGGAAGATAATTTTGGAGGGTCTATCTGAATGTAACATTTCCGTTCCACGTCCTAACTTAGGGTATACTTCAAGCTTGGGTTTTAGCTTCACACATCACCATTTCCCAAACCAATGCAATAATGACAATATAATAAATATAAATAACAAATATGATAAATAAAACAAATTAAAAACATATAATAAATCATGAGAATAAAAAAAGAAAAAAATAATAATAAACACCCCAGACAGACAAACAAAAAACCTAAAACCTAAGGTTAGGATGGACTCTCTTTAGGGAGGCGTCTCGAGCAGAGTCGCCAGCTGTCGCGGCCGGCAAAATATTCGAGTCGCCATCATATTTTTTTAAGGAAAATAAATGATAAACCTAAAATCCTAATCCCAAGGGTAGAGATTCCTAAGGTTCGGGAGTCGGTTAAGTGAGTGGAAGGTGTTAGGCACCCCTCACTTCCATTGTACTCAATGGGATCCTCCTTAAGTTTTAGGGTATGTTTGTTTGTCGTCTAACTTTTTATTTATTTTACAAAAGAATCCTAAGTTTTTTATTATTATACTCGCTAGGGTTTACAACCCTATGCCTACGTACCTTCGATTTTGAAGGATCAGAGTAACCGTAGTTCACTTCCCCTATTCCTACCCCCTAATCCTATTTCTAACCCTAATCCCAAACTTAATCCACTGTTTATACTCTTGGATAAAGAGTTATATCCCCAAATCTATTATTTATACTCCTAGATAAGGAGTTCTATCCCTTAATCTATTATTTATACTCATAGACGAGGAGTTCTATCCCTTAATCTATTATTTATACTCCTAGATAAGGAGTTATATCCCTTAAATCCCGATCCATTTATTTATACTCTCGGAGGAAGAGTTTTATCCCAAAATCCTTGTCCATTGTTTATACTCTCGGATGAAGAGTTCTATCCCTAAAATCCTATCCCTTATTTATACTCTCGGATGAAGAGTTTTATCCCAAAAATCTTATCCATTATTTATACTCTCGGAGGAAGAGTTTTATCCCAAAATTTAATCCCAATTATATCCCTTATACCCCTTAGAAATATCCCAAATAAATATCCCCTAATCCTATTCCTTTATTTATGCTCTCAGAAATTAGAGCTCTATCCCATGTTTTAATCCCTTAAACATCCCTTAGAATTTTATCCCTTAATTTTTATCCCTTTTTCCAAAATAAAAAATTCCCTTAAGTATGCATAGTAGAGTATGAAAAATAAATCTCATAAAAAACCATTTTAATCCCACTATTATTTTTTTTTTAAAAAGTAAATTAAATAAATAACGATTTTTCATAAACTAAATAAATCCCCACTTAAAAAATCATGTAAAAAATCTCATATCAAAGTTACAACCCTTTATTTCCAATATAATAAACCCATATTTTTTTAAATCCTAGAAATTACAAGTAAACCCAAATTTATTATAATAACCCATGATTACAAATTAAACCCCAATTTTATAAATATAATAAATCTCAAATTATGAATTAAATCCAAAAAATTAGTTGTAATAAATCCCAAATTATAAGTTAAACCCAAATTTATTAAATAAATTCCACTTTTTAGGAAAAAAGTACACCCACCAAATTATAGCAATTCCAAAATTATAACTTAAACCCAAATTTTATTATTTGTAAAAAATAATTAAATCTATAATAAAACCCTTAAAATAGACCCAAAATTATAAGTAGATTATGATAAAACCACAAATTATAAATTAAACCCAAAAATATATTATAAATAAACCGAATGATTAAATTCCCATTTATAAAATAAATAAATCCATATTTATTTTAATTATAAAAATAGGTTAAGTAAACCCCCAAAATTATAAATAATTCAACATAAATAAAGCTCCAAAATAATTCCCAAATAAAGCATTAAATCCCTAAATTTTTAAATTTAAAATAAAGCAATTTTAATTCCCAAGATATTTAATCCCAACATAATATTTTAATCCCCAAAATACATTCAAATTAAACAATATAATTTCCAATCCAAAAATATATTTTTTATAAAATCCAGATTTAAATAAAAATTAATTTAAACAAATAATCCCCTATTTTTTAAAACCCATTAGGTAACAAAAGAAAATTATCTAATTATTTAATTTTAAAACCCTAAAACATTCCCAAAAACACCAATTAAAATCCTTAATTATATTTTCTCCTAATAATGAACCCTAAATCATATTTTTATTCCTAATTATCCCATTTTATCCCTTATATTTGAGAAAATTAAATCTTAAATTAATTTAAAAAATCAATTCATATTGTAATTAAACCCTTAGTCATTTTATTATTATTATTTAATTACATAACTAATTAAGTAAATAGAACCTACTCAATTATTAATCAATAAGAGTTAATTAATTAAAGAAAATCCAATTAACACTAACCAATTAGAATTATCCGTAAATACAACCCAATTAAACTTATAGGTAATATGAGATTCAATTAAATAAATTTAAAATTTTCTAAATAATCATTTAATTACCTTTATTAATCCAATTATTATGTTGATTAAACCCCTTATAATTTTAATAAAGACTTATCATAAAAAGTTAAATAAAAACCCAATTACTCTACTCAAGAATGATTAGCTAAAGCATGACCTAATTATTAATTAAGCTATTTACAACTAATCTTAAACCTATTAATTCTAATATAATACTAATTAAATTATATTTTTTAGAAAGATTAAATTAAAGTAAATTAAATTAATAATAAATTGAGCTAAAAAAAAACGATTTAGCCAAGAAGGATTTCTCCTTGTAGAGTTGTAGTATTATAAAAAATTAAATTAAATTAAAAAAAGGCATGTCATAATTAAAGAAAAAAAATAGGTAATGTTTTCAGAAATAAAACGTGAAACCCCCCTTTCCCCCTCTCTCGATTTCGATTTCATTCCCAAATAAAATTTATCCAGAAATAGCAAATAAAATTTAAACCCCGGAATTGTTATGGTGATACTTATCATGCATTAAACAAAAAGTAACATATTACAAAATAATTAAAGTGGTGAGGTGGAACCAATCTACGGGATCGAGGTTTATCCCGGTGAGCAAAATAAATAAGTTTTTTTAGCTTTCTCCCTTTTTTTTTTGGCGTTCTCCCTTTCCTCTCCCTTTTTTTCTTTTCGTCCCTTGCGTTCTCCTTTTCCTCTCCATATTTTTCTCCTTTTCCCTTAGCGCAAGATTCCGACCCCTCTTCCCCTTTTAGTGTTGTTGTTCTTTAATGTGAAGAACAACAACTTTTTTTTATACTGATTATTGTGAATTTTTGGGTGAGAAAGAATGTGGAAAACCAGCTCTATTTATAGATAAAAAATTAGGTCAAACATTGAATGGAATTTGTCAGTTTTGGAAGGTTTTAATCTGATCTGATTTTCTATATTTCTTGGAGCCCAAGCCAATGAATCTGGATGGATTCATGGCTTGATGAATTTAGATAAAAATGATATTTTAAAATAAAGAAAATAGGCTAATAATGATAATGATAAAAAAAAGATTTGATTGATTTTTATTTTTATTTCTATGATTTTTGAGATTTTTTCCATAAAATATTGATTTTAATGAAAAAATTATATTGTTAAAATTGCATTAAATACAAATACGAAAATTAAAAATTAAATATTAAAAAATGATATTTTTATTAAAAATAAAATAGAAAAAAAGTTAGTCGTAATGAAAAAACAAATACAACATTAAAAGTGAGAAATATGGAATTCGAACTCGTGACCTCTCCCTCTTGTAACCCCTTGTACACCCTTTCTACCAACTAGGTAATTCCATTTATTCAAAATAGAATGGCATAATTTTAATAATAATTCCATGATAATATTAATATTAAGAATAATACTAATATTCCAATAACCCCATTATGACCCTAATATGATTTATTAATAAAAAATTAATCTAATCCTAATTAATCCATATAAAGTTAATAGTAATCTACCCCCATTTAACTGATAATGCTATTATAATTTATTCTACCCCTGCTATTAAAACAAATAAACCCCTTAATACAAAAAGTGAAAAAAAATAGACGGGTGGTCAAAATTTGGGGTACGACACTTGGGATAAAGGTGTTCCCTTTTCAAGTCCACCATTTTTCTTACTAGACTTAATCCCTTCATTAGTATTTTTACCACCCTCTTGTTCCTTACCAGGAGCCGATGTGACTGGCACATTCCTATCAGTATTCACTTTGATAATATTTAGTTCCTCAGCAACTAGTTTCCTTATTCTCTTATCGGTCTCAACAATTTCGTTCTTACTTCTAGGATCAAAAAGAGAGTTAATAGGTTCAGAAGTATTACCTGCAAGGGAAGTTTTACCTTTTCGTGCAGGAAATTTCTCAGGCTTGCATGGCACCATAGATGGGGGAATATCATCAATCGCATCTTCAGTTGACATCTTCCCCGATTTTGCCCTAGTAGCAGGAGATGTAGAAATTTCTTTAATTCCTCCTTGTTGATGCGACATCACAGGAAGGACAAGATTGGATTTTTCTTCGTACTGGGGAATCGTGGTTATTGAGGAGACTGGAGTAAGTTTAGCGCGGTTTGGGTTGATTTGAATTGATCTCTTTTGAGACCCGCCTTTAATTTGTTGAAAACTTGCACATTCCTGACCAGTGTCCTTACAGGTTAATCTGTTTAGGCCCCAAGATAGATAAATCCCTAATTTGCCTTTTAGTTTTCCAAACTTATTTTTAAGGACATCAAGGGTACTCAGGTCATCATGAGAAAATGTCACAACATCCTGTGTGACATTTTCCCTTGTTGCTGAGTCAATGGTGGCCACAAACGCACATCTTCTTTCCTCCTGATCATCTCTCATAAAGGCCTTACGAAGAAGGTCCTGTATCCTTGAGATAGTCTTTCGATGTGTCGCTTTGGTTAACCTTCCAAATTCCCATTTATCAAGGTTTAATTCTGAGAGCCCTTGCTGATGCTTCCTGATTGTCATTTGGGAGAGCTCTGTCAGTAAGGGAGTCTAAATGTAGCAGTTATCTGTTGATCTGACACCCTTCATGAGAACTTTATTTTTAGCATTTACAACCAAGCATTCTGACTTTGTAAAGTTAACCTTCAGGCCTTAATCACAGAGTTGACTGATACTAATAAGATTCACAGTTATTCATTTTACATACAACACATTATCAAGTCTAGGATTTCCAGCTTGAACCATTCTCCCAATCCCTTTAATCTTTCCTTTGGATCCATCTCCAAAGGTGACATAGTTGGGAGAATGAGCCTTTATATCCACCAGATAGTCCTTGACACCAGTCATATGTCTTGAACATCCACTGTCGAAGTACCACTTTTCTCCAGTGTACTCCTTTTGTGAGGAATGAGCTATTAGAGCCACAGATTCATTCTCGGATCTCCTTTTCTTTTCAACAAACCTACCCTTGGGATATCCATGTAGCTTGTAGCAGTAGCGTTTGATGTGACCATATTTGCCACAATAGTGAAATTTCCAGTCTTATCTCCTCTGATGTCTGTGATGATGTTGAGACACTCGGTTGGACATCTTCTGTTTTCTTTCAGAATTTCTTTTCTTGCTTGACATTTTTTTATTGGTGTAGTCAACTTCTCTGACGTTTTCAGTATTTCTTCCAGCCTGTAGTATCTTATCAGATCTGTTGTTGATCATTCCATCATTGTCAAGTTTGGATTCTAGCAAAGCAATTTCCTCTTGAAGGTTAGATATGATGCCAAGATGCTTTAGTCTTTCAATCTCAAGAAGCATGATAATCTTATGTTGATCTTCTCTAAATCGGTAGATTTCTGCACTTCTTGTGTACAACTCCCTGTAAGAATTGACCAAAGCATCATGAGATAGATCTCCAATGTCTGATCCTACATGAGTGTCAAACACCCCTGTGAGTGCAAATACTTGCTTTGGTGATTCCTCATCACTAGTTGAATCATCTTCTGACCAGGATGTATGAAGACCTTTCTTTTCTTTTTGGAGGAAAGTATGGCACTCCCATTTGCTGTGTCCAAACCCTTCACACTCAAGACACTTTGTCCCTTTCCCTTGGTTGGGTTTCTTATCATAGCTAGGTCTTCTTCCAAAGTTTCTTGGTCTATAGATGTCAGAAGTCTGAGCCTTGACATTTGTCTTAGACTTCTCATTCAATTGCTTTGCCAGTTGATGAAATTGTTTTTCAAGGAACCCTATAGCTTTGAACAAATCCTCTTTCGTGTCACCCTCTTCTTGGTTGGTCACCAGGGCAAGACTTTTCTTCTTTTCATCCTTTTCGTTGATAGCCATCTCAAAGGTTTGAAGTCATCCCATAAGCTCATCTACCTTCATGGTATTTATGTCCTGAGCATCTTCAATAGCTGTCACTTTCATATCAAACCTCTTGGGAAGAGACCTTAGAATTTTTTGAACCAACTTGGCTTCAGGAATTTTCTCTCCAAGATCACTAGATGTGTTAGCAATATCAACAATATTCATGTGAAAGTCATGTATACTTTCATCTTTTCTCATTCTCAAGTTTTCAAACTTACTGGTAAGCAGCTGAAGTCTTGAGGATTTGACACGAGAAGGACCTTCATGAGCAGTCTTCAGGATTTCCCACGCATCCTTTGCAACAGTGCAATTTTTGATGAGTCTGAAGATGTTCTTGTCCACCCCATTGAACAAGGCATTCAAGGCTTTGGAGTTTCCTTGAGCAAGCTTATCATTTTCATCATCCCAATCTTCTTCAGGTTTCAGCTCCTCAGTGAGCTTCCCATCTTTGTCTTTGATCTTTGGTGGATCTCACCCCTTAACCACAGACTTCCAAGCCTTTCCATCCATAGACTTGATAAACGCCACCATGCGAACTTTCCAATTGTCATAATTGAAACCATCAAGTATTGGTGGTTTCTTCAGAATTCCTCCTTCTTTATCCATCGAACCAGAAAATATCGTCCCTGAATCTCACCCAGATACGGAGCAGGATGCCTGCTCTGATACCAATTGAAATTCTGGTTAAGCAGATCACTAAGATATCAGACAGGATGTCGTAACACTTGATCTCTGCTTCTTGTGACGCCCCCAATCTATACCCCCAATTAACATGCAATTAAAGCAACAAAAGAAAATTCGAAATTTCGTTAGAGTACATTTGAAATCGCGGCATAGAAAGGGATGAATCACATCAACTGTAACAAAACATACACATAACATGCAACACCTGCCCATAATGATATGCAACTGTGGGGTAGCAATCATACAGAGGAAACTTTGTTCCTTACACCCACTTTTCAGAAATTAGAATTAAAGCGGAAAATCTAAAATCTGATTAACATATATACATATACACATATACACAGTTTGTCATACATCAGGTAGCATATGTACAACCAAAATATATCATCAGATATACAAAATAATCGCAAACGGCCACCCTAACTACCCGGAGTCACATATCAGAGCCGACCGACCAAAAGAACGAAGACGCAACGCTTCACAAAAGGAATACCTCCAGCAGCTCTAATCTGCAACGCCTCATAGAGCGTTATAAAACAGCAGAAGGGTGAGAAAAACAACCATAATATAACTGAATAAAATTATATATATAAACCCAAAATTGTACAAGTAACACATTCTCACCACAACCATATATAACATAATACCGCACAATTCTCAAGCATCAAATACCATTACACACCACACATATACCATACAATCATCAATCACAGTCACAAATTCACACACAATTAATTCATGATTTATGCAATGCACATAGACCGACACAACGACTCTATGCACATGCCATACGGTACCGACTTCCAATGTCTCATGTCTCATCATCAGTTCACTCCGGAACTATTGGAACCATCGCTCGTTACTGAGAATCTCAAGTAACTCCCCGTCGGGCCTACGATGTTCACCCGTCGCTTTAGGTCCTCAGGCAACGCCTCATATTTTCGAGGCACACGACGTTAAAGATTGCTTTAAGTCTCCAAAGGAGCCCACAATCGTCTATAACCACCGCTTTAGATCCTCAGGCAGTGCCTCATATTTTCGAGGCACACGATGTTATAGCATATTCCCCTCGGGAATCAAACCGTCACTCAGGACGTTTCCACAATGCACACTATGATGCTTGGCATACAATGACTCATGACACTCACATTGCATCCATGCACATATTCATAATCATGCATATATTATCAAATACAGCACTTAGCATTTTCTTGCCTTTCGGCCACAATTCATCCCCACAACAGCACATAAGGCATACACATCCAATTCACCAACTTATAACATAATACACGTCAAATACGCACCATTTAAAACAACAAAAGTCGAGATTCGACACTATTCACATTTCTCGAAAAAATTTAATCGGCTAACAATTCCAAAATTATCATAACAATAAAGTACTGCTCAATAGCTACGCAACGATACCAAGAATGTAAAAATCGGACAAACGGATCAAAAGTTGCGAACGAAAACGAAAAACGATATTTTGAAAAGTCATATTTTTCAAAAGCTCTGCCCGTACGCGTACCACCATGAGCCATACGCGTATGAGCAGAGGCTCATTTTCCCAAAGATCACGTGTAAAAACCCATACGCGTAATGCCCTCTCTCGTACGCGTATTGCCATGAAATGCTACGCGTATCATACGCAAATGGGCAGATGGCCGAGAAAACAAGCAGCCCATACGCGTATTGCCCTCATGGCTCGCCCACCATGCGCGTAACGCCAAGGTTTATACGCGTATGAACATGCCCCATACGCGTATGACCTGGAAAGACCAGAAAAATTCCTGCATAATTTGTTCCACGATTTTCCACCCAAAAACCTCCAATTCATCATCCAAATCTCAGAAAAACAGCAATTTGAAGTGTAATAACATACCACAAACATGTATGAACAATCAACAATGCATTCAACAAGATTTTTACCACAATCAAATTCATTTCTAATCAATTTTTACACAATCTAGGTTTTACTAATATTCTCCAAATCAATCCAAAAACAAAAACAAAACACATACATAATCGTATACAATCATAGAATAATCGAGTTTCGCACCCTTACCCGATTTAATCGACTCTACAACTTGCTCTTAATGATTTTTCCACACTTTTTCTCCAATTTTCTCTCTTCTCCTCTTTTCTTCTCTTTTCCCTTCTTTCTTCTTTCTTTCTCTCTATTTTTCTTTCCCTTTTCTTTTCTATTTTCTTTTCTTACTAACTTAGTAAAAATATCTATGAAATCTCCAAAATACCCCCACACTCAAATATCTCGCAAACGTTCCCAAAACGCGATAAAATATAATCACGACGAAAAATAACACATTTTCGCATAAAAGTCGGAAATAAAATAAAATAATAATAAAATAATCCAAAAAGACTCAATAAAATAAAATTGGCAAAACGGGGCGTTACAATTCTCCCCCACTTAGAAATTTTTGTCCTCGAAAATCTTACCTGATACAAACAACTCTGGATACGACTCCCGCATCCTACTCTCCAACTCCCACGTCAAATTTCCCTCAGCAGCGCCTCCCCACGCCACTTTCACAAGTGCAATCTCTTTGCCCCTCAACCGCTTCACCTCGCGATCCAAAATACTAACCGGTAATGCCTCGACCGTAAGGTTATCTCTTACCTCAACCTCGTCCATCGGAATCACATGTGAAGGGTCCGTAACATACTTCCGAAGCTGTGAAACATGAAACACATCATGCAAATTCGACAGATTCGGCGGCAACGCCACACGATACGCCACAGCACCCACTCTCGCAGATATCTGGTAAGGACCAATAAATCGAGAAGTAAGCTTCTTAGATTTCAAAGCACGACCAACGCCCGTTACCGGCGTAACTCTCAGAAATACGTGATCACCCTCTTGAAACTCAAGATCCTTCCGTCTCCGATCATGATAACTCTTTTGTCTACTCTGAGAAGCCTTCATTTTCTCACGAATAAACTTTACCTTTTCCGTCGTTTGTTGCACCAAATCCGGTCCAACCACCGAACTTTCACCTGTTTCGTGCCAACACAACGGCGTTCGACATCTTCGTCCATATAAAGCCTCAAAAGGTGCCATTCCAATACTAGAATGGAAACTGTTATTATACGTGAACTCAACCAATGCAAGATAACCGTCCCACGTACCACCTTGTTCCAAAACACACGCTCTCAACAAATTCTCCAACGACTGAATAGTTCTTTCGGTCTGACCATCCGTCTGCGGATGATAAGCCGAACTCAACCTCAATCTAGAACCTAAAGCCTTCTGTAAACTTTCCCAAAATCTCGATGTAAACCTAGGATCTCGATCCGAAACAATGCTCAATGGAATCCCATGCAATTTCACAACCACACTGATATAGATCTCAGCTAACCGTTCCAAAGAAAAACTGATGTCAATCGGAATAAAATGCGCCGATTTAGTCAGCCTGTCCACAATCACCCAAATAGCATTATGCCCACGCTGAGTGTTCGGTAATCCCGTCACAAAATCCATCGAAATGCTATCCCATTTCCACTCAGGAATATCCAACGGTTGCAACAAACCACTAGGTCTCAAATGTTCCACTTTCGATTTCTGACAAGTCAAACATGCATACACAAACTGAGCCACATCTCTTTTCAAACCAGACCACCAGAAAATCTTCTTCAAATCTTGGTACATCTTATTCGCACCCGGATGAATACTTAAATTACTCCGGTGTCCTTCCTCCAAAATCATTCTTTTCAACTCCGCATCATCAGGAATACAAATACGACCACGGAATCTCAAAACACCAAAATTAACCACCTTGAAATCCACATTCTCATTCCTCATCAAATCAACGAATTTCAAATCCAGCTTTTGTTTCTCACTAACCGACAACAAAAATTCATTAGCAACCTTCAACATTCCAAGCCTTACACTAACCGAAGTCACTTCACATACCAAACTCAAGTCTCTAAACGACTCCAAAAGTTCCCACTCTTTCACCATTATTGCGGACATATGCAACGATTTCTGGCTCAATGCATCGGCTACCACATTAGCTTTACCAGGATGGTAATTTAAGCCAAAGTCGTAGTCTTTCAAGAATTCCAACCATCTCCGCTGCCTCATGTTCAACTCTTTCTGATCAAATAAATATTTCAAGCTTTTATGATCACTAAAGACCTCGAACCTTGCACCATAGAGATAGTGCCTCCAAATCTTCAACACAAAAACTACAGCCACTAATTCAAGATCATGAGTAGGATAGTTTTTCTCATGAACTCTTAATTGCCTTGAAGCATAAGCTACAACTTTACCTTCCTGCATCAGAACACCACCCAAACCAATTAAAGAAGCATCGCAATACACAACAAACGGTTCATTAGGATCAGGTAAAATCAGAATAGGAGCTGTCGTCAATCTTCTCTTCAGCTCACAAAAACTTTCTTCACATTGAATATCCCAAATGAATGCTTTGCCCTTACAAGTCAACTGCGTCAAAGGAAGAGCTAGCTTAGAAAACCCTTCAATGAACCTCCGGTAATAACCAGCCAAACCCAAAAAGCTTCGAATCTCGGTAACGGATCTAGGAGCCTCCCATTGTAGAACTGCTTCTACTTTAGATGGATCCACATCAATACCATTACCTGAAATTACGTGCCCAAGAAAACTCACCTCAGACAACCATAATTCACACTTGGACAATTTGGCAAAAAGCTTCCTTTCCTTCAAAACCTGCAAAACAATACGCAAATGCTCTGCATGTTCTTCCCGAGACTTAGAATAGATTAAAATATCATCAATAAACACCACCACAAAACGATCCAAATGCTCGTGGAAAATCCGATTCATGTATTCCATAAACACACCAGGCGCATTAGAAACCCCGAACGGCATCACCGAATATTCATAATGACCGTACCGTGTTCTAAAGGCCGTCTTCTGAATATCCTCTTCTTTCACTCTTATTTGATGATAACCCGATCTCAAATCAATCTTACTAAATACACAAGCACCAACCAACTGATCCATCAGATCATCAATCCTTGGAAGCGGATATTTGTTCTTAATCGTCACTTTGTTCAACTGGCGATAATCAATACATAATCGCATACTCCCATCTTTCTTTTTCACTAACAAAACTGGAGCACCCCAAGGAGAAACACTTGGCCTCACGAACCTCTTTTCCAACAACTCATTTAACTGCTTTTTCAACTCCACCAATTCAGATGCCGACATTCTATAAGGTGCCATAGAAACAGGTCTAGTACCAGGAACTAGATCTATCGAAAATTCCACCTCTCTCACCGGCGGCACATCTGAAATATCATCAGGAAACACCTAAGGAAATTCGCACACAACAGGAAACACTTTTAATGAAACTTGACTATCCACAGTCAAAGATGCAAATAATCCAAACAACTGAGCTTCATCCGCCAAAAGTTTCTTCAACTCTTTGGTAGACAAGAAACTCGAGTCTTCGTCTTCCTCCAGAGAAGGAAACCTTACAAGCTTATGATAACAATCAATGTGCACCCGATTAAATTGCAACCAGTTCATTCCCAACACCACATCTAAACCTTCCAACGGTAAACACACCAAATCCATCGCAAAGTCTTTACCATAAATGGTCAAAAGACAACTCAAACACACTAAAGAAGTAGTTACTGACCCCATCGTTGGAGTATCAATAACCATCTCACCATCCATCGAAGACAACCCAAGATTCAAACGTTCCGCGCACTCAGACGAAATAAACGAATGAGTCGCTCCAGTATCAATAATAGCAATTAAAGGCGTATTATTAATAAAGTAAATACCTCTTATCAGACGATCTGCACTTGAGGTCTGAGTTCCCGCCAATGAAAACACTTTCCCACTAGTCTGAGCTTTCTTCTGATTCGGACACTTCGAGCTAATGTGACCAGGTTCCCCACAATTGTAACATTTCACCACATTCTTCCTTTTACAATCAGCTAAAACATGTCCGATACCACCACAATTAGAACACTTATCCACTTTCTTCCTACATTCATGCTGGCGATGACCCAATTCACCACATTTAAAACACCTAGGAGCATTAGACATACCTCCTTCACTTGACCTTCGATCAAAATTACCCCTTTGTTTACCTTTATCAGCCGGTGACACATACAGACCACCACGGAATTGTTGTTTCCCTTTTTTGTCACTTACACTTTTATAGTGAGCAGAACGAGCCTTACTATCTTCATCATAAATCCTACAGCATTCCACCAAATCAGAAAACCTTCGGATCCTCTGATAACCAATAGCCTGCTTTATCTCAGGACGCAAGCCACTTTCATACTTCACACACTTTGAAAATTCAGCTGTCGCTTCCACATAGTGAGGATAAAACTGCACAAGTTCCACAAACTTAGCAGTATAGTCAATAACCGACATATTACCTTGTTTTAGCTCTAGAAACTCAATCTCCTTCTTTCCTCGGACATCCTCGGGAAAATACTTCCTTAGAAACTCTCGGCTAAACACCTCCCAAGTGATCTCTTCTTCCTCCTCATCAGCTTCCAACACCTGACGAGTACTGACCCACCAGTCATCAGCCTCTTCGTGTAACATATGAGTGCCCAGCCTCACCTTATCATCATCGTCATCATAATCCATCACCCTGAAAATCCTCTCAATCTCTTTCAACCACAACTGCGCACCATCCGGATCATGCTTCCCTTTAAAGATCGGCGACTTATTCTTTCAAAACTCATCATTTTCTGTAGCATTCGGTGCCCCCTGCACAGCTCGTGCCATCGCTTCCATCGCAGCAGCCAAAGTAGCATCATTACGACCAGCCATATTCTGTTCATCCAAAACAGAAACTATGGTTAAACAACAACTCGTCCAACACAACTCGCCCAATGTGCCAGACACAACAGACACAACTGACACGGACTGGCTCTGATACCACTTAATGTGACGTCCCCAATCTATACCTCCAATTAACATGCAATTAAAGCAACAAAAGAAAATTTGAAATTTCGTCAGAGTACATTTGAAATCGCGGCATAGAAAGGGAGGAATCACATCAACTGTAACAAAACATACACATAACATGCAACACCTGCCCATAATGATATGCAACTGTGGGGTAGCAATCATACAGAGGAAACTTAGTTCCTTACACCCACTTTTCAGAAATTAGAATTAAAGCGGAAAATCTAAAATCTGATTAACATATATACATATACACATATACACAGTTTGTCATACATCAGGTAGCATATGTACAACCAAAATATATCATCAGATATACAAAATAATTGCAAACGGCCACCCTAACTACCCGGAGTCGCATATCAGAGCCGACCGACCAAAAGAACGAAGACGCAACGCTTCACAAAAGGAATACCTCCAGCAGCTCTAATCTGCAACGCCTCATAGAGCGTTATAAAACAGCAGAAGGGTGAGAAAAACAACCATAATATAACTGAATAAAATTATATATATAAACCCAAAATTGTACAAGTAACACATTCTCACCACAACCACATATAACATAATACCGCACAATTCTCAAGCATCAAATACCATTACACACCACACATATACCATACAATCATCAATCACAGTCACAAATTCACACACAATTAATTCATGATTTATGCAATGCACATAGACCGACACAACGACTCTATGCACATACCATGCGGTACCGACTTCCAATGTCTCATGTCTCATCATCAGTTCACTCAGGAACTATTGGAACCATCGCTTGTTACTGAGAATCTCAAGTAACTCCCCGTCGGGCCTACGATGTTCACCTGTTGCTTTAGGTCCTCAGGCAACGCCTCATATTTTTGAGGCACACGACGTTAAAGATTGCTTTAAGTCTCCAAAGGAGCCCACAATCGTCTATAACCACCGCTTTAGGTCCTCAGGCAGCGCCTCATATTTTCGAGGCACACGATGTTATAGCATATTCCCCTCGGGAATCAAACCGTCACTCAGGACGTTTCCACAATGCACACTATGATGCTTGGCATACAATGACTCATGACACTCACATTGCATCCATGCACATATTCATAATCATGCATATATTATCAAATACAACACTTACCATTTTCTTGCCTTTCGGCCACAATTCATCCCCACAACAGCACATAAGGCATACACATCCAATTCACCAACTTATAACATAATACACGTCAAATACGCACCATTTAAAACAACAAAAGTCGAGATTCGACACTATTCACATTTCCCGACAAAATTTAATCGGCTAACAATTCCAAAATCATCATAACAATAAAGTACTGCTCAATAGCTACGCAACGATACCAAGAATGTAAAAATCGGACAAACGGATCAAAAGTTGCGAACGAAAACGAAAAACGATATTTTGAAAAGTCACATTTTGCAAAAGCTCTGCCCGTACGCGTACCACCATGAGCCATACGCGTATGAGCAGAGGCTCATTTTCCCAAAGATCACGTGTAAAAACCCATACGCGTAATGCCCTCTCTCGTACGCGTATTGCCATGAAATGCTACGCGTATCATACGCAAATGGGCAGATGGCCGAGAAAACAAGCAGCCCATACGCGTATTGCCCTCATGGCTCGCCCACCATACGCGTAACGCCAAGGTTCATACGCGTATGAACATGCCCCATACGCGTATGACCTGGAAAAACCAGAAAAATTCCTGCATAATTTGTTCCACGATTTTCCACCCAAAAACCTCCAATTCATCATCCAAATCTCAGAAAAACAGCAATTTGAAGTGTAATAACATACCACAAACATGTATGAACAATCAACAATGCATTCAACAAGATTTTTACCACAATCAAATTCATTTCTAATCAATTTTTACACAATCTAGGTTTTACTAATATTCTCCAAATCAATCCAAAAACAAAAACAAAACACATACATAATCGTATACAATCATAGAATAATCGAGTTTCGCACCCTTACCCGATTTAATCGACTCTACAACTTGCTCTTGATGATTTTTCCACACTTTTTCTCCAATTTTCTCTCTTCTCCTCTTTTCTTCTCTTTTCCATTCTTTCTTCTTTCTTTCTCTCTATTTTTCCTTCCCTTTTCTTTTCTATTTTCTTTTCTTACTAACTTAGTAAAAATATCTATGAAATGTCCAAAATACCCCCACACTCAAATATCTCGCAAACGTTCCCAAAACGCGATAAAATATAATCACGACGAAAAATAACACATTTTCGCATAAAAGTCGGAAATAAAATAAAATAATAATAAAATAATCCAAAAAGACTCAATAAAATAAAATTGGCAAAACAGGGCGTTACAATTCTCCCCCACTTAGAAATTTTTGTCCTCGAAAATCTTACCTGATACAAACAACTCTGGATACGACTCCCGCATCCTACTCTCCAACTCTCACGTCAAATTTCCCTCAGCAGCGCCTCCCCACGCCACTTTCACAAGTGCAATCTCTTGGCCCCTCAACCGCTTCACCTCGCGATCCAAAATACTAACCGGTAATGCCTCGACCGTAAGGTTATCTCTTACCTCAACCTCGTCCATCGGAATCACATGTGAAGGGTCCGTAACATACTTCCGAAGCTGTGAAACATGAAACACATCATGCAAATTCGACAGATTCGGCGGCAACGCCACACGATACGCCACAGCACCCACTCTCGCAGATATCTGGTAAGGACCAATAAATCGAGAAGTAAGCTTCTTAGATTTCAAAGCACGACCAACGCCCGTTACCGGCGTAACTCTCAGAAATACGTGATCACCCTCTTGAAACTCAAGATCCTTCCGTCTCCGATCATGATAACTCTTTTGTCTACTCTGAGAAGCCTTTATTTTCTCACGAATAAACTTTACCTTTTTCGTCGTTTGTTGCACCAAATCCGGTCCAACCACTGAACTTTCACCTGTTTCGTGCCAACACAACGGTGTTCGACATCTTCGTCCATATAAAGCCTCAAAAGGTGCCATTCCAATACTAGAATGGAAACTGTTATTATACGTAAACTCAACCAATGCAAGATAACCGTCCCACGTACCACCTTGTTCCAAAACACACGCTCTCAACAAATCCTCCAACGACTGAATAGTTCTTTCGGTCTGACCATCCGTCTGCGGATGATAAGCCGAACTCAACCTCAATCTAGAACCTAAAGCCTTCTGTAAACTTTCCCAAAATCTCGATGTAAACCTAGGATCTCGATCCGAAACAATGCTCAATGGAATCCCATGCAATTTCACAACCACACTGATATAGATCTCAGCTAACCGTTCCAAAGAAAAACTGATGTCAATCGGAATAAAATGCGCCGATTTAGTCAGCCTGTCCACAATCACCCAAATAGCATTATGCCCACGCTGAGTGTTCGGTAATCCCGTCACAAAATCCATCGAAATGCTATCCCATTTCCACTCAGGAATATCCAACGGTTGCAACAAACCACTAGGTCTCAAATGTTCCACTTTCGATTTCTGACAAGTCAAACATGCATACACAAACTGAGCCACATCTCTTTTCAAACCAGACCACCAGAAAATCTTCTTCAAATCTTGGTACATCTTATTCGCACCCGGATGAATACTTAAATTACTCCGGTGTCCTTCCTCCAAAATCATTCTTTTCAACTCCGCATCATCAGGAATACAAATACGACCACGGAATCTCAAAACATCAAAATTATCCACCTTGAAATCCACATTCTCATTCCTCATCAAATCAGCGAATTTCAAATCCAGCTTTTGTTTCTCACTAACCGACAACAAAAATTCATTAGCAACCTTCAACATTCCAAGCCTTACACTAACCGAAGTCACTTCACATACCAAACTCAAGTCTCTAAACGACTCCAAAAGTTCCCACTCTTTCACCATCATTGCGGACATATGCAACGATTTCCGGCTCAATGCATCGGCTACCACATTAGCTTTACCAGGATGGTAATTTAAGCCAAAGTCGTAGTCTTTCAAGAATTCCAACCATCTCCGCTGCCTCATGTTCAACTCTTTCTGATCAAATAAATATTTCAAGCTTTTATGATCACTAAAGACCTCGAACCTTGCACCATAGAGATAGTGCCTCCAAATCTTCAACACAAAAACTACAACCACTAATTCAAGATCATGAGTAGGATAGTTTTTCTCATGAACTCTTAATTGCCTTGAAGCATAAGCTACAACTTTACCTTCCTGCATCAGAACACCACCCAAACCAATTAAAGAAGCATCGCAATACACAACAAACGGTTCATTAGGATCAGGTAAAATCAGAATAGGAGCTGTCGTCAATCTTCTCTTCAGCTCACAAAAACTTTCTTCACATTGAATATCCCAAATGAATGCTTTGCCCTTACAAGTCAACTGCGTCAAAGGAAGAGCTAGCTTAGAAAACCCTTCAATGAACCTCCGGTAATAACCAGCCAAACCCAAAAAGCTTCGAATCTCGGTAACGGATCTAGGAGCCTCCCATTGTAGAACTACTTCTACTTTAGATGGATCCACAGCAATACCATTACCTGAAATTACGTGCCCAAGAAAACTCACCTCAGACAACCAGAATTCACACTTGGACAATTTGGCAAAAATCTTCCTTTCCTTCAAAACCTGCAAAACAATACGCAAATGCTCTGCATGTTCTTCCCGAGACTTAGAATAGATTAAAATATCATCAATAAACACCACCACAAAACGATCCAAATGCTCGTGGAAAATCCGATTCATGTATTCCATAAACACACCAGGCGCATTAGAAACCCCGAACGGCATCACCGAATATTCATAATGACCGTACCGTGTTCTAAAGGCCGTCTTCTGAATATCCTCTTCTTTCACTCTTATTTGATGATAACTCGATCTCAAATCAATCTTACTAAATACACAAGCACCAACCAACTGATCCATCAGATCATCAATCCTTGGAAGCGGATATTTGTTCTTAATCGTCACTTTGTTCAACTGGCGATAATCAATACATAATCGCATACTCCCATCTTTCTTTTTCACTAACAAAACTGGAGCACCCCAAGGAGAAACACTTGGCCTCACGAACCTCTTTTCCAACAACTCATTTAACTGCTTTTTCAACTCCACCAATTCAGATGCCGACATTCTATAAGGTGCCATAGAAACAGGTCTAGTACCAGGAACTAGATCTATCGAAAATTCCACCTCTCTCACCGGCGGCACATCTGAAATATCATCAGGAAACACCTAAGGAAATTCGCACACAACAGGAAACACTTCTAATGAAACTTGACTATCCACAGTCAAAGATGCAAATAATCCAAACAACTGAGCTTCATCCGCCAAAAGTTTCTTCAACTCTTTGGTAGACAAGAAACTCGAGTCTTCGTCTTCCTCCAGAGAAGAAAACCTTACAAGCTTATGATAACAATCAATGTGCACCCGATTAAATTGCAACCAGTTCATTCCCAACACCACGTCTAAACCTTCCAACGGTAAACACACCAAATCCATCGCAAAGTCTTTACCATAAATGGTCAAAGGACAACTCAAACACACTAAAGAAGTAGTTACTGACCCCATCGCTGGAGTATCAATAACCATCTCACCATCCATCGAAGACAACCCAAGATTCAAACGTTCTGCGCACTCAGACGAAATAAACGAATGAGTCGCTCCAGTATCAATAATAGCAATTAAAGGCGTATTATTAATAAAGCAAGTACCTCTTATCAGACGATATGCACTTGAGGTCTGAGTTCCCGCCAATGAAAACACTTTCCCACTAGTCTGAGCTTTCTTCTGATTCAGACACTTCGAGCTAATGTGACCAGGTTCCCCACAATTGTAACATTTCACCACATTCTTCCTTTTACAATCAGCTAAAACATGTCCGATACCACCACAATTAGAACACTTATCCACTTTCTTCCTACATTCATGCTGGCGATGACCCAATTCACCACATTTAAAACACCTAGGAGCATTAGACATACCTCCTCCACTTGACCTTCGATCAAAATTACCCCTTTGTTTACCTTTATCAGCCGGTGACACATACAGACCACCACGGAATTGTTGTTTCCCTTTTTTGTCACTTACACTTTTATAGTGAGCAGAACGAGCCTTACTATCTTCATCATAAATCCTACAGCATTCCACCAAATCAGAAAACCTTCGGATCCTCTGATAACCAATAGCCTGCTTTATCTCAGGACGCAAGCCACTTTCATACTTCACACACTTTGAAAATTCAGCTGTCGCTTCCACATAGTGAGTATAAAACTGCACAAGTTCCACAAACTTAGCAGTATAGTCAATAACCGACATATTACCTTGTTTTAGCTCTAGAAACTCAATCTCCTTCTTTCCTCGGACATCCTCGGGAAAATACTTCCTTAGAAACTCTCGGCTAAACACCTCCCAAGTGATCTCTTCTTCCTCCTCATCAGCTTCCAACACCTGACGAGTACTGACCCACCAGTCATCAGCCTCTTCGTGTAACATATGAGTGCCCAGCCTCACCTTATCATCATCGTCATCACAATCCATCACCCTGAAAATCCTCTCAATCTCTTTCAACCACAACTGCGCACCATCCGGATCATGCTTCCCTTTAAAAGACCGGCGGCTTATTCTTTCTAAACTCATCATTTCCTGCAGCATTCGGTGCCCCCTGCACAGCACGTGCCATCGCTTCCATCGCAGCAGCCAAAGCAGCATCATTACGACCAGCCATATTCTGTTCGTCCAAAACAGAAACTATGGTTAAACAACAACTCGTCCAACACAACTCGCCCAATGTGCCAGACACAACAGACACAACTGACACGGACTGGCTCTGATACCACTTAATGTGACGTCCCCAATCTATACCCCCAATTAACATGCAATTAAAGCAACAAAAGAAAATTCGAAATTTCGTCAGAGTACATTTGAAATCGCGGCATAGAAAGGGAGGAATCACATCAACTGTAACAAAACATACACATAACATGCAACACCTGCCCATAATGATATGCAACTGTGGGGTAGCAATCATACAGAGGAAACTTTGTTCCTTACACCCACTTTTCAGAAATTAGAATTAAAGCGGAAAATCTAAAATCTGATTAACATATATACATATACACATATACACAGTTTGTCATACATCAGGTAGCATATGTACAACCAAAATATATCATCAGATATACAAAATAATCGCAAACGGCCACCCTAACTACCCGGAGTCACATATCAGAGCCGACCGACCAAAAGAACGAAGACGCAACGCTTCACAAAAGGAATACCTCCAGCAGCTCTAATCTGCAACGCCTCATAGAGCGTTATAAAACAGCAGAAGGGTGAGAAAAACAACCATAATATAACTGAATAAAATTATATATATAAACCCAAAATTGTACAAGTAACACATTCTCACCACAACCACATATAACATAATACCGCACAATTCTCAAGCATCAAATACCATTACACACCACACATATACCATACAATCATCAATCACAGTCACAAATTCACACACAATTAATTCATGATTTATGCAATGCACATAGACCGACACAACGACTCTATGCACATGCCATGCGGTACCGACTTCCAATGTCTCATGTCTCATCATCAGTTCACTCAGGAACTATTGGAACCATCGCTCGTTACTGAGAATCTCAAGTAACTCCCCGTCGGGCCTACGATGTTCACCCGTCGCTTTAGGTCCTCAGGCAACGCCTCATATTTTCGAGGCACACGACGTTAAAGATTGCTTTAAGTCTCCAAAGGAGCCCACAATCGTCTATAACCACCGCTTTAGGTCCTCAGGCAGCGCCTCATATTTTCGAGGCACACGATGTTATAACATATTCCCCTCGGGAATCAAACCGTCACTCAGGACGTTTCCACAATGCACACTATGATGCTTGGCATACAATGACTCATGACACTCACATTGCATCCATGCACATATTCATAATCATGCATATATTATCAAATACAGCACTTAGCATTTTCTTGCCTTTCGGCCACAATTCATCCCCACAACAGCACATAAGGCATACACATCCAATTCACCAACTTATAACATAATACACGTCAAATACGCACCATTTAAAACAACAAAAGTCGAGATTCGACACTATTCACATTTCCCAACAAAATTTAATCGGCTAACAATTCCAAAATCATCATAACAATAAAGTACTGCTCAATAGCTACGCAACGATACCAAGAATGTAAAAATCGGACAAACGGATCAAAAGTTGCGAACGAAAACGAAAAACGATATTTTGAAAAGTCACATTTTGCAAAAGCTCTGCCCGTACGCGTACCACCATGAGCCATACGCGTATGAGCAGAGGCTCATTTTCCCAAAGATCACATGTAAAAACCCATACGCGTAATGCCCTCTCTCGTACGCGTATTGCCATGAAATGCTACGCGTATCATACGCAAATGGGCAGATGGCCGAGAAAACAAGCAGCCCATACGCGTATTGCCCTCATGGATCGCCCACCATACGCGTAACGCCAAGGTTCATACGCGTATGAACATGCCCCATACGCGTATGACCTGGAAAAACCAGAAAAATTCCTGCATAATTTGTTCCACGATTTTCCACCCAAAAACCTCCAATTCATCATCCAAATCTCAGAAAAACAGCAATTTGAAGTGTAATAACATACCACAAACATGTATGAACAATCAACAATGCATTCAACAAGATTTTTACCACAATCAAATTCATTTCTAATCAATTTTTACACAATCTAGATTTTACTAATATTCTCCAAATCAATCCAAAAACAAAAACAAAACACATACATAATCGTATACAATCATAGAATAATCGAGTTTCGCACCCTTACCCGATTTAATCGACTCTACAACTTGCTCTTGATGATTTTTCCACACTTTTTCTCCAATTTTCTCTCTTCTCCTCTTTTCTTCTCTTTTCCCTTCTTCTTCTTTCTTTCTCTCTATTTTTCTTTCCCTTTTCTTTTCTATTTTCTTTTCTTACTAACTTAGTAAAAATATCTATGAAATGTCCAAAATACCCCCACACTCAAATATCTCGCAAACGTTCCCAAAACGCGATAAAATATAATCACGACGAAAAATAACACATTTTCGCATAAAATTCGGAAATAAAATAAAATAATAATAAAATAATCCAAAAAGACTCAATAAAATAAAATTGGCAAAACGGGGCGTTACACTTCTCACAAGGATTAAGGAAGAACAAAGTAAACTGCAGAATGTAAACAACACACAGAAATTAATAACCCAGTTCGGTGATCAACAACACCTACGTCTGGGGGCTATCAAGCCAGGAATGAAATCACTAAGTAGAATATTCACGATGCAATAATTGCTCAGAGTTTCTTTCTATTCTTTTCATGTCCGTTTCATCTTCGAATTTCTCAAGCGATTCTGGAATGCAAAAATTTTTAGAATTCAGTGACTCATCGTCGTCTTCTTCGCTTGACTCTGTAACTGATTCAATGTTTACTTCCATTGAATGACAATCACACACTTCTTATGTGATTCAAATGCGATATGATTCCTTGTTGATCTGGATATTCGTCACTTTGTTAATTGTTTCCATCAATGGTGTTCTTATGTATATTCTAGCTGCATCTAATCTCTCCATCTCTTCTGTAGCTTGATCCATTTTTATTAGCTTTCCAAATGAGAATGATATTAACGAAAATGTTTTCCTTCTCCATACGTGGACTGGTATACCGTAGACCTTGATCTAAGTGAATCTAGCTCCCCTTACATCTCTTGGTTCCCATTATCTGACTATGTTGAATTCTTCTTGAAAAAAATTTTCTGAATCCTTTATTAGACTCTTAATATCCTTTTTATCATCTAATGATTTTTTACGAAAGTCTGACTACCATGTCAGAAAGACTTTAGACACAATACCACTGATGGGTCATCATGAGGGGAAAACATTCACATTGGGTCAAACACTCATCTAAAAGTTAGACTCACCTAAACAAGTGAGAGAGATACCACATATTCACCAAAAACTTTAAAGTGATAGGTGTATAGGTCGTCTTACTTATAAAATGCTTAACTTCCACTTTTTTAAACAATGTGAAACTTAGAACTCACACTTATTTTTTCATAGAACTCACATTTTGTTTTCCAACAAATAAATTGTTAAGGTAACATTTAATTATTTAATTCTTATCAGTCTTATTACGATCCGGCCTGTTTCTTCTCTTTCTTTTTGGACTTACTAAGATCCAAATGTCTAATTCTCTCCTCGTTTCTCTCATTCACTTGGAAATCAGATTAATGCTGGTTTTTGACGCATTAAATAGTTTTATTGTAATAACAGTGAAGTAGTCGTAATAACTTTACTTTTGCTTGTAAAATGCCACCGAGAGAATATTATCCTAACGTGCAACTTCACATCAATGGTAGGCAGTGAGCTACAAGATCCTAACATGTGTCTAAACATAGCCACCTTAAATCTGAGTCACATTTATTTGATACGGGACCATCTCTTCCTACATAGGAAGTGTCCTCACGCTGGCAACAACTTTAACACTAATCCCTGGGTTCGCCCATAGATCAAGTAAAGATTTATCCAACACTTTTTTTCTTTTAACTCTGCGAGAATCTGATCCTGAAAGTCGCATTCTTGTCCTATATGGCTCTCACTTTATTATTCTCTCTGTTCCAAGTTCCAACAAAAAAAAACACAACTTGTTGCTTCATTAATTTATTTCACAAGTTACTTGCATTATTACTAAGATTTCCTTATTAAAAAAAACAAAACAACGATGTTTCTCTCTCTATTCAACGCTTCAACTCTTTTGATCAACTGAACTACTAGTACTATACAAAAAACCATGTCGGAGAATTCTGAAATAACCGCAAGCACATCATCGAGAAGTCTCGGCGAGACACCAGAAATCGCCGCTATAAATCTCAAACTCGATCTCGTATCAGCAGCCAAACGTAATATCAAGTTCTTGAAGAGCGTTACCGATTCTCAATGGCTTCACCACCCAAACATTACAGTGGAAGCAATAAGAAGGTTTGTATTGTCACCTTTTTTATTTATAAATATTAATAAATGAACATGATCTAACGGTGGCATGATTTGGTAGGTACCGTGATTTATGGATGCCGTTGATCTCTGATCTGACAGTGGTTGACTCTTCTCTTCCTATGATTCTTCCTCCGTTTGATGTTGAGTGGATTTGGTTCTGTCACACTTTGAACCCTGTGAGTTATAGAGAATATTGTGAGAGAAGATTCTCGAAACTCATTGGTAGAGCGGTTATCTATGACGAAGAGAATAGAGAATATGCCTTGTTTCGATGCAGAGAAATATGGAACAGTAAATACCCATTCGAGTCTTTTGAGAATGAAGCAAGTTCTGATTCGCAGGATTCTGATACCGCGGTTGTTGAGGATGATGTTTTTAAGGAAGTTGAGAAGCAAAGGTTGTTGTGTTGTAAGTTTATGGAACCGTATAGGTCTGAGTTGGTGTACTTGATAGCAGCGAGACAGAGATATAAAGCGTTCTTGTTCATGATGCAAAGGTTTGGTTCGGAATGTTCTTCGCGTTTGGTACCTACTTCTGATATTTTGTTGATGTGGTTGACTCATCAGGTTTGTCTAATATCGTTTTGTCGTGTTCTGAATTTTCCACATCTCTTAAATGCTGATGCTGATTGTAATTTCATACCCTGCTCTTCTGTTCTTGATTGTACTAGCTTTTGATTCTTCCATTCATGTGCTTTAAAAACGAGAGGTGAGTTTCAACTACAGTTGGTAAAGAAAAATAAGTTGGCTTAACATACTTTTTAAAGTCTGCTAATAAATGCAACAGTTTATGTACTTTGTTTTAATGTGTTTGGAAAATATCAAAGTTATGGTGGACCACAAGCTATGCGTTTGAGCTTCTAAGGGTATGTTTAGATTGATGGAATGTGATGAAATGAAACCGAGTGGTATTTAATCAGATTCCTTTGTTTGGATTTGCAAATAATAGATGGAGCGGAATAGAACATGATAGATCCATTCCAATGATTCCATCCATTCCTTCAATTTTCATTCCACCTAATATGGGGTGTATACAATGGAATGAACTAATTTATTCTATTCTGTTCCGTCAAATTATAAAAAAATACACAAACAATGGATTCCGTTCCACTCCATTTCATCATGATCCGTTCCGCTTTGCTCCTTTCTAGTCCATCAATCCAAATAAAGCCTAAAAATCACTGTGCGACAGTTGCTCAAGGCTCAACGAAACACACTTAATAAACTGTGTCACACTTAGCTTATGTATGGATAAACAACTTAATTAAGCATTTATGGCATAAACACTTAATATATAAGTGATTATATACCAACCATTTCTATAGCAAAACATAAAATAAAGTCAAATTGTTTTCGCATAAACTATAAGCCATTTTCACAAGATATCCTATAGAGCTAATGGATGTAAGTTGAAAATAGGTGATAGACATGTCATAAGCTGCTTGCTTCTATAAGCTCTTTTAAACAATATCATCAGTATTAGTAGGTAGATGTAAATAAACCAGTCCAAAAGGGAATTAATTTGAATTTATGCCCTTGAGTCTAGGCATAAGAAGTAGATCCTAGCTTCTTTATATAGAGATCAAATGGGTCATGAGAGTGTGTTTTTCGCATAATATCAGGTTCTAATCCCGCTAAGTGCAAACAATTTCTGTGTTGGGTGTGTTGGGTCAAGTCCATATTTGTTCTGACTTTAAACGTCCCCGCAAGTGGACAGTACGATTGGTCCCCTTGGATTAGTCAGTCGCAAAGCCGAATATTAAGATTTAAAAAAAATGGCTTCCAACTAAAGGAGTTAATTTTCACTTCCTAGTAATCGCTTCCTTCTGCTTCGTAGTTGCATATGTACCACCCGAATTTGATTTTCTCCTTTGGTCATTCTCTTAGTTTCCCTTTTCTGACTTTATTATGTTAATATCCTTTTTTTCTTCCTTATTGGAGTAGAGTTATCCAACAGTATATATGGAAGATTTGAAAGCATTGGCTTTAGAGAGTTATATGCAGAAGGTTGCAACTTTGTCAGAAACTGTGAAGGAGAAGGAGTTTGAAGAAACCAAGAAATTATGGGACAGAGCATTCAATCAACCTTATGAGAAAGCCGGTGGAGACGTGCCTCTGACATTGGAAGGTGCTATTGCAATCAAGTGCCCCATCTCGTTGGAGGAATCAGACACAGATGTCAATACAAAATATAGGTCCTTGCTTCCACGGTTATTACTCGAGGTTTGTTTCATACTGTTTTCCTCTCATTAGGCCTATTAATCAAACTCGTTAAGTTTAGAATACTCTATTTAAACGAATTAATACATTTACTATATTGGCAACGTTGAAATATATCACAATTATTTTCTACAAACAACATGGAAAACAGTGAATTCTTATGCCTAGATTCATGAAGTTTATGTAATTTTTAAAATGCAGGCGAGTGTGTTTGTGAGGCCTAAGCCTAGAATAAAGGCATTGCAGAAGGATACAAACCGTGAATTCCTACGCCTCCGAATGATCAGGTGTCATAGTGAGCTAAAGTTAGATGAAGCCATCTCCAATTTCCCCTTTGATTCATGGAAAAAGGCTTGGCATCTTTACTGTGAGTTTGGAACTAAGGGAGTTATGCTTGAATATCGTCGTCATGGTGGTGGTAACTGTCTAAAAAGAAGTAGCAGGCAAGACACCGTTTCGTTCCGCTGGAATGATTTATTGAGAGCAGATTCTCTAATGTTGGAAAAAGAAGTTAGTCAACAGGTGAATGTCATTGTGTCAATAACACCACCGGTTCAGGCACCATACTTATTGAAATGTGTGCCTGATCGAGTCACAGATGATTCAGGGGCAATGATATCTGATGTGTTTCTAAAGATGAATAGTTATCGCCCACAAGAAGGCCGTTGGTTGTCTCGCACAGTTCTTGATCATGCGGGGAGGGTGTGTTTTGTTATTAGAGTTAGGTAATTTTCCAAAGTTTACCAATAAAAATGATGTTCATATTGAAACGGAAGGAGTGGATGGTAGAGTTAGTATTGTGAATCGAGATACCTTTCTGTTTACACATAGACACATGTTTAAACTGCAGGATAGGAGGAGGATTTTGGAGAAGAGGAGGTGAAACTCCTTCAGCTGTAAAATGGGAAGATAAGATAATAGAGATACGCGAAGGATCTTGGTCTTATGTTGCTGGTTCCATTGGTAGAGCCCCTGGTATGTTTTATATAAATGTTACTACTTGAAAACTACTCTATTTGGTCTCATGCAAGTTTGAAATATTTTCTTGTTTGTTGTTTCTGTCTAGTACAGAGAAGGTTGTGGCCACCGCAACACCAAAGGAACATACAGACCAATTTAAAACAGCGTGGCGCTTTTCAACCGAAGATGAACTGATTATACAGTGGGATTCATCGCTATCATTATCAAGTCTCACTTTTAGTTTGACAAATTCAACGTCTTCAGAGTCATCGGTAGAGTGGAGACGTCCCTAAATATATACTCGTAAATAAAGTATGATATTTTTTTCTTCTTACTTAATAACTTGACCTAAGTTTTAATCATGAGTTGCAGGTGAAGTTATTGAAAGGGAGACAAATGCAATATGAAGTGAAGAAAACAAAGTCAAAGAACAAGAGCGAAGAAATGGAGGACGAGGATTTTCTAACGGTAGTACGTTTCACAGAAGATAACCAAGATGGAAAAGCAACAGCTCTTCTTAATTGGAGGCTATTGGTTGTTGAAGTATTGCCCGAAGAAGATGCTGTGTTGATGCTTCTCCTATGCATTTCAATACTGAAATGTGTATCCGAAATGATAAAACATGATGTGGGAGATTTGTTGGTGAGGAGAAGATTAAAGCAAGCAAAAAATGGTACTAAGGATTGGGGTTCTGTGATACTTGATTCATCTTCATTTGGTGATTCTCCTTATGTTCAACCTTGGTATTGGAATGCTGGGCTTGTTATGGCAGTGGATGAAAAAGATCAACTCAAAAGGCAGCCACTATTAAGTCATTCTGCAGTGGAAGGCAGTGAAAAGTTGTACAAGAATGGGATTATCAGTTAAGCGTTTTTTTAAACTTCTTTTCCAATTTTAGCTTGTTTGCTTGAATGTAATTGATTTTTTTTTTTTTTTTTGGCTTTCTTTGAGCTGCTCATATTTATAGGGAATTCAAAATTCTTAGTCTTGCAGTTTGTTTGGAATACAACATAAATTGTACATTCTGAGTCCTGAAGTTGATTGTGAGTTTTTTTCTAACCATGGTTGTATGGATTTATAAAATTTATTCAAATTCAATTGTCTATGTTAGTTTTTACTATGCATAGCCGATCTCAAGCTCGTATAAAAAAAGAGTTGTGTTAGGCATTTTCCAGTCAACATAAAATTTTGTCGAATCTCTGACATAGATCAACTACAAAATAATATAAACGTTAGGTCCTTGTTCGTAAGCAATGCACTATATGGCTCGAGTACAGTGTCAAAAGAGAAAGATTCGTTACATCGCCACCTGGATGCAGTGAAAAAGGGTTCCCACACTTTTGTGAACGGATCTGGGTAAAGAAGTTAGTTTATGAGAGTAGGTTTTGGATCATGGAATATAGAAATAGTGGACAATATGGTTAGGAGAAAGATCAATTTCATGTACCTACAAGAAACTAAGTGGACAAGTGAAAATGCGAGGGAATTAGACAACTCAGAATTTAAGATTTGGTACACCGAAAAAGTTAAATCGAGAAATGAGGTGGGGATTATTGTGGACAAGGAGTGGAAAAAGGATATTGTGAATGTTAAAAGAGTAGGAGATCGAATCATAGCCTTGAAATTGTAGTGGAACAAGACACGTTTAATATTATTAGTGCTTATGCTCCTCAGATTGAATTGGAAGAACACTTTAAGATAAAATTTTGAGAGGATTTAGAAGGATTACTTCAGGATATACCCCAGGAAGAGAATCTCTTTTTAGAAGGAGATCTAAATGGACACGTAGTGAGCGTATCAAGAGATTTTCAGGGTGTGCATGAGGGTATGTCCTCGGGGAGGTAAACGTGGAGGGTAAATCCATCATGGGGTTTTCGCCGGCCTTTGATCTTACTATAGCTAATACTCAATTTAGAAAAAGAGATGAGCATTTTATCACATATAAGAGTGGGGCAACATGTTCTCAGATAGATTTCTTTCCTATTCGGAAGTATGATAGGAATATTTGCTTGGACTGCAAAGTTATTCCTAGAGAGAGTTTGACTATCCAACATAGAGTATTAGTTATGGATGTAAGAATAAATAGGAGAGTTAAGAGAATAAGTCACATGGGAGTGCCATAGATCATGTTGTAACATTTAAAATGTGAAAAACAATGAAGCTTCCAACATAAGATATTGGAGGGAGAGTTTGAACAACCACAAGGAAGTGCAAATGATATGTGGAACAAGATGACTCAAGAGATTAGAAAAGTAGCTAAAACGACGTTGGGAGAATCAAAAGGTTTTGGGCCTAGAGGTAAAAACTTGCTTTAAAGAATGTATAAAAATTCTGAAATTTGGGAAAAGTATAAGAAAGTTAAAAATGAGACCAAGAAGGCGGTGAGTGACGCAAGAAACCAAACTTTTGACGGATTTTACCAATCTTTAGTAACCAAGGAGGGAGAAAAATCTATACATAGGCTTGCTAAGGGAAGAGAAAGAAAGACAAGAGATTTAGATCAAGTAAAGTGTGTTAAAGATGAAGATGACAAAGTTTTGGTTCAGGAAAAAGATATAAAGGATATGTAGAAGATGTCTTTCTACAATTTATTTAATGAAGGATATAATATCTTACCAGACTCTAGCAGACTAGACATTCAAGAAGGGGAGTGTAACGACCCGAAAAATCTAAATTATTTATTTAATCATTTATTTAATTAATTTAGAAGGAATTAAGGGGTTTGTGATGATTTTGGAGAATTATGGATTAAAAGATGCAATTTGAGTAATTTTAATAAAAGGAATAATCATGTATTATTTATGTTATTATTGTTATTATTAAAATTTTAAAATAAAATGAAAAAGGGCAAGGTGGTCTTATTGGAGAATAAGTGAGGATAGGATGGGAAGTTCATAAACTGGAATATATGACTAAAAGAGAAAAGGAACGATCATTCTAACTGATCGTGTTTTGGTGAAGGAAACTGAAGCAGAGAAGAGGAAGAGGAAACCTAAGGAGCTGAGGAACTTCGAGAAGAATCTTGAAGAAGGAAAAGAAAGGTTTCTGATTACCTTAAGGTATGGGGAGAATTCTTAATTCTTTGTAGTTTATGAAATTGGGGATTTAATAGATTAGGATTGTGTGAAATTGTGTTTGATTTTGATGATTTCGATGTGAAATGTATGATATGATAAGAATATGCTGAACTTCACTGGTATGTGTTGATATATGTGTGTCTTATGAGTATTTTGATCAAATTTCGTGTAGAACACTGGTTTTGGGGGATATGGGGATCAAAATTGCAGAAAAAATCAGATTTTTGGAAAAGTGGATTTTGTCGCACTCTGACACGGGCCGTGTCACAGGACACGGGCGGCCATGTCAGCTTTCTGGTCTCGTATAAAAAATTGATTTTTTTGGAAAATTGGTCCTAGACTTTCTGACACGGGCCGTGTCACAGGACACGGGTGGCCGTGTCAGGCTACTGACTTGCTACTTTTTTTGATGTTTTGGAATCGTGTCTCAGGTCTTCTGACATGGGCCGTGTCACAGGACACTGGCGGCCGTGTCAGACTGCTGGTTATTTTATATTTTGTTGTTTTCTTGAAGTTTCTCGATGTTTTCTCGTGTTGTTTACTTGGAGTCGAGGTGTTGATGATATATATAATTGATGAAACATGATTTTATGATGAATATTGTTGAGATGAAATGAATGATGCACATGTTGATAATTGAATGGAATGAGGAGTTTAGCATCATTGCATTCCATGGCATATTTTATGTTGGGGCTTCGGCCTATTGGTAGCTTCAATCGCATAGTGCGGATTGGAGTGATATGTTGTTATGTTGTGCTCCCATTGGGGAGGGTTGATGGCCAGTGTCCATCACATGGAGAAAAGTCGGTACCGCATTGCATACGTTGCATTTTCATTGAAGTTGACATTGTATTTTCTTATGAAGTAGTTGTGATGAGTCGTATTATGAATTTTAAGTTGATGATGATGTGAATGAAGGCGGATGATGATCTGTTGTTGTTGCTGCTTAATTTATTTAATTTCCATGTCTTTTATTACTATATCGAATTATGTTTTCTCACCCTGCCTGCTTGGAAATGTTGCCTCTTATGTGGGAACTTGCAGATAACCCTGAGTAGCTTCGAGGTGGCGAAGGAGGTAGCTTTGGAGTGTCTCGTTTTTGTTGTTTAAGTTTAGCGGTGTCCTGCTCTGTGTCATGTAACATCGGGTTGGGATGAATTGCGAACTTCGTGTTCTTTTGATTCATGTTGGAATTTCATACTGATGATGTTGTTCTAGATTGGATAAGTTCTTATGAAGTGTTTAATTGAATTTAAAATGACAAGTTGATTCTGCTGCGAGATTATGATTTCTTTTGACGATGTTTGAGCAACCCGTGTTACGGGAGAGGACTATGAGAATTATATGATGTTTTTGAATATGTACACCCTTGGTTGTGGATTTTACTCTGATAATATGATTTATTTCTTTAAAACTGATTGTGGGGTAGAAGGGTGTTACATTAGTGGTATCAGAGCAGGTCGGTCTGTCCGGCCAAGTTTTGTGTTGTCAGTCTGTTGTCAGTCGTTACTTGTTAACGATTATTTGTTTTCTGACGTGGTGAGTGTTGTACAGAATGGCTGGAAACAACACGCGCGCTCTTTCTGATGCTGTTGCAGCTCTTGCTCGGAACCATGCTCCTGACGAGTTTCGTGCGTTGGAGAAGTTTCAGAGGAACAACCCACCGAAGTTTGAAGGGACTCATGACCCGGAAAGCGCACAAAAGTGGCTCAAGGCGATTGAGAAGATTTTTAGAGTGATGGGGTGCTTTGATGCGCAGCAAGTGCAGTTCGGAACGCATATGCTGGAAGAGGAGGCCGAGGACAAGTGTGATAACACCCGTCAGAGGTTGGAAGATGTTGGCACAGCGGTGACTTGGAATGTGTTCAAACAAGAATTTATGGGCAAGTATTTTCCTGAAGATGCTCGTGGTAAGATGGAAGTGGAATTCATTGAATTGAAGCAAGGGAATATGACTGTGGCAGAGTATGCTGCCAAATTTGAGAGGCTTGTGAAGTTTTGTCCTCATTACAACCGTGCAGATGCTGAACTTTCTAAGTGTCTCAAGTTTGAGAATGGGCTGAGACCAGAAATTAAGCAAGGGATCGGATGCCAACAGATTCGTAGGTATGCGGAACTGGTGGATAAGAGTAGAATCTATAATGAAGATACTCGAATTCGATCTGCTCACTACAAGCAGCTAAGTGAAAAGAAAGATAAGGGCCAGTTTAGAGGAAAACCTTATGCGACCCCAGGTGATAAAGGGAAGCAGAAGGTATCAGATGAGAAGAAGTCAAGTAGGGGAGCCGCTAATGCACCTACTAAGTGTTATAAGTGTGGAGAGTCAGGTCACAAAGCTGATGTGTGTACTAACAAAGTTTTGAGGTGTTACCGTTGTGGCAAGACTGGGCATAGAATTGGTGATTGTCTGAATGAGGGTCCGACCTTTTTCAATTATGGCAAATAGGGGCATATCAGTACTCAATGCCAGAAACCAAAGAAGACTGCTACTGCTGCCCAGACTACCGGAAGAGTGTTTGCGTTGGCTGGCTCAGAAGTTCCCAAGAAGGACAACTTGATTCGAGGTACTTGTTTTATTAACAATGTTGAGTTGATTGCTATTATTGATACTGGAGCTACGCATTCATTTATCTCTCTTGAGTGTGCTACTAGATTGGGTTTAAATTTGTCTAACATGAATGGTAGTATGATAATAGAGACTCCGGCTAATGGTTCGGTGACTACCATGCTTGTTTGTTTGAAGTGTCCTTTGACAATCTTTGAGAAAGATTTTGTGATGGATTTGGTGTGCTTACCTTTGCACCAAATCGATGTTATCCTTGGTATGAACTGGTTGAAGTTCCACTACGTTCATATTAATTGCTATAGCAAGACTGTGGAGTTTCCAGAGATAGGCGAGGATGGTGAACTGATGTTCTTATCTGCTAAGCAAGTGGATGAACTTTTAGTAGATGAAGCATTGATGTTCGCAGTGTTTGCATCGTTGCAAGTTGATGGTGAAGCCGTCAGTGCTGAGTTGCCTGTGGTTTGTGAGTTTCAAGATGTGTTTCCTGAGGATATAAGTGATTTACCTTCGGAACGTGGAATTGAGTTTGTTGTGGACTTAATACCAGGTACGAGTCCAGTGTCGATGGCTCCTTATCGGATGTCTGCTTCAGAATTGAGTGAGTTGAAGAAACAACTAGAAGAATTGTTAGAGAAGAAGTTTATTCGTCCTAGTGTTTCTCCGTGGGGTGCTCCAGTGCTGCTTGTTAAGAAGAAAGATGGTAGTATGAGATTGTGTGTCGATTATCGGCAGTTGAATAAGGTGACCATCAAGAATAAGTATCCGCTTCCGAGAATCGACGATTTAATGGATCAACTCGTAGGTGCTTGTGTGTTCAGTAAGATTGATCTGAGGTCTGGTTATCATCAGATTAGAGTTAAGGCTGATGATATTCCGAAAACAGCTTTCAGAATGAGGTATGGTCATTATGAATATACGGTAATGCCATTTGGAGTTTCTAATGCGCCTGGTGTGTTCATGGAGTATATGAACAGGATCTTTCATGAATATCTTGATAAGTTTGTGGTGGTTTTCATAGATGACATCTTGATATATTCTAAATCAGAAGAAGAACATACGGAACATTTGAGGATGTGTTACAAGTGTTGAGGGAAAAGAAATTGTATGCTAAGTTGTCAAAGTGTGAGTTTTGGTTGAAGGAAGTGAGTTTCCTAGGCCATGTGATTTCAAGTGGTGGAATTTCTGTGGATCCCTCAAAGATTGATGCGGTGTTGCAGTGGGAGACTCCGAAGTCTGCTACGGAGATTCGTAGTTTTCTTGGATTGGCTGGTTATTATCGCAAATTCATTGAAGGTTTTTCTAAGTTGGCTTTGCCGTTGACGCAATTGACTCGAAAAGGACAAGCGTATGTATGGGATGTCGCTTGTGAAGAAAGTTTTGTGGAACTATAGAAAAAGTTGACAACTGCTCCAGTGTTGGTTTTGCCAGACCCGAATGAGTCCTTTGTGATTTATTGTGATGCTTCAAAGATGGGCCTAGGTGGAGTTCTGATGCAAAATGGTAAGGTGGTCGCTTATGCTTCTAGGCAGTTAAGAGTCCATGAGAGGAATTACCCTACACACGACCTAGAGTTGGCTGCTGTAGTATTCGTGCTGAAGATTTGGAGGCATTATCTTTTTGGTTCGAAATTTGAGGTATTCAGTGATCATAAAAGTTTGAAATACTTGTTCGATCAGAAAGAGTTAAACATGAGGCAGAGGAGGTGGCTAGAATTGTTAAAGGATTTTGAGTTCGATTTGAATTATCACCCCGGTAAAGCAAATGTAGTGGCTGATGCTTTGAGTAGAAAGTCATTGCATATTTCAATGCTTATGGTGAGGGAACTTGAAATGATTGAGCAATTCAGAGACATGAGTTTGTTGTGTGAGACGACCGCTGATAGTGTGAAATTGGGCATGCTAAAGCTGACTAGTGGAATTTTGGAGGAAATTCGGGGAGGTCAGAAATCTGATTTGAAGTTAGTGGACCAATTAATGAAGATTAATCAAGGTAATGGAGGCGAGTTCCGAATTGGTGAAGATGGAGTTTTGAGATTTTGAGATAGAGTATGTATCCCGGATATTTCTGGAATCAAAAAGAGTATTTTAGAGGAAGGACATAGGAGTCGATTGAGTATTCACCCTGGTGCTATGAAGATGTATCAAGACCTGCGTAGATTGTTTTGGTGGCCAGGTATGAAAAGAGATATTGCTGAATTTGTGTATGCATGTTTGACTTGCCAGAAGTCCAAGATTGAACATCAGAAGCCTTCAGGTATGATGCAGCCGTTGAATGTTCCTGAATGGAAATGGGATAGCATTTCCATGGATTTTGTGACTGGGTTACCGAAGACTGCAAGAGGTAATGACTCGATATGGGTGATTGTGGATAGATTAACTAAGTCGGCGCATTTCTTGCCAATGAGAATTAATTACTCTATGCAGAAGTTAGCTGAGATTTATATTGATGAGATTGTGAAGTTGCATGGAACACCTTCGAGTATTGTATCGGATAGAGATCCGCGGTTTACGTCAAGGTTTTGGAATAGTCTACAAGATGCTTTGGGTACTAAGTTGAGGATGAGTTATGCTTATCACCCACAGACAGATGGTCAGACGGAAAGAACAATCCAATCTTTAGAAGATTTGTTGAGAGCTTGTGTGCTGGATCAAGGAGGATCTTGGGATATTCACTTGTCGTTGATCGAGTTTACATACAACAACAATTTTCATGCTAGTATTGGGATGGCTCCATATGAGGCGTTGTACGGTAAACGTTGTCGAACTCCATTGTGTTGGTATGAGTCAGGAGAGAGTTCTGTACTTGGACCTGAGATTGTTCAAGAGACAACGGAGAAGATTAAAATGATTCGGGATAAAATGAAGACGTCGCAGAGTCGTCAGAAGAGTTACCATGATAAGAGAAGAAAGGCACTGGAATTCCAAGAAGGAGACCATATGTTCTTAAGAGTTACTCCGATGACTGGTGTGGGACGAGCTTTGAAGTCTAAAAAGCTCACTCCGTGCTTTGTTGGTCCGTATCAGATTATGCAGAGAATATGAGAGGTTGCCTATCGGGTGGCTTTACCACCGTCACTTGCAAATTTGCATGATGTGTTTCACGTGTCGCAGCTGAGGAAGTATATTCCGGATCCGTCACATGTAATTCAGATGGATGACGTTCAGGTGAGGGATAACCTGACAATAGAAGCTTTGCCTGTGAGGATTGATGGTCGAGAATTGAAGCAACTTCGAGGTAAAGAGATTGCTTTAGTGAAAGTATTGTGGGGCAGACCAGCTGGTGATAGTTGGACTTGGGAGCGTGAAAATCAGATGAAAGAGTTATATCCGACTCTGTTTACTTCAGGTAATTTTCGAGGACGAAAATTCTTAAAGTAGGGGAGAGTTGTAACGACCCGAAAAATCTAAATTATTTATTTAATCATTTATTTAATTAATTTAGAAGGAAGTAAGGGGTTTGATGATTTTGGAGAATTATGGATTAAAAGATGCAATTTGAGTAATTTTAATAAAAGGAATAATCATGTATTATTTATGTTATTATTGTTATTATTAAAATTTTAAAATAAAATGAAAAAGGACAAGGTGGTCTTATTGGAGAATAAGTGAGGATAGGATGGGAAGTTCATAAACTGGAATATATGACTAAAAGAGAAAAGGAACGATCATTCTAACTGAACATGTTTTGGTGAAGGAAACTGAAGCAGAGAAGAGGAAGAGGAAACCTAAGGAGCTGAGGAACTTCGAGAAGAATCTTGAAGAAGGAAAAGAAAGGTTTCTGATTACCTTAAGGTATGGGGAGAATTCTTAATTCTTTGTAGTTTATGAAATTGGGGATTTAATAGATTAGGGTTGTGTAAAATTGTGTTTGATTTTGATGATTTCGATGTGAAATGTATGATATGATAAGAATATGCTGAACTTCACTGGTATGTGTTGATATATGTGTGTCTTATGAGTATTTTGATCAAATTTCGTGTAGAACACTGGTTTTGGGGGATATGGGGATCAAAATTGCAAAAAAAAAAATCAGATTTTTGGAAAAGTGGGTTTTGTTGCACTCTGACACGGGTCGTGTTACAGGACACGGGCGGCCGTGTCAGCTTTCTGGTCTCGTATAAAAAATTGATTTTTTTGGAAAATTGGTCCCAGACTTTCTGACACGGGCCGTGTCACAGGACACGGGTGGCCGTGTCAGGCTGCTGACTTGCTACTTTTTTTTGATGTTTTGGAATCGTGTCTCAGGTCTTCTGACACGGGCCGTGTCACAGGACACGGGCGGATGTGTCAGACTGCTGGTTGTTTTATATTTTGCTATTTTCGTGAAGTTTCTCGATGTTTTCTCGTGTTGTTTACTTGGAGTCGAGGTGTTGATGATATATATAATTGATGAAACATGATTTTATGATGAATATTGTTGAGATGAAATGAATGATGCACATGTTGATAATTGAATGGAATGAGGAGTTTAGCATCATTGCATTCCATGGCATATTTTATGTTGGGGCTTCGGCCTATTGGTAGCTTCAATCCCATAGTGCGGATTGGAGTGATATGTTGTTATGTTGTGCTCCCATTGGGGAGGGTTGATGGCCGGTGTCCATCACATGGAGAAAAGTCGGTACCGCATTGCATACGTTGCATTTTCATTGAAGTTGACATTGCATTTTCTTATGAAGTAGTTGTGATGAGTCGTATTATGAATTTTAAGTTGATGATGATGTGAATGAAGGCGGATGATGATCTGTTGTTGTTGCTGCTTAATTTATTTAATTTCCATGTCTTTTATTACTATATCGAATTATGTTTTCTCACCCTGCCTGCTTGGAAATGTTGCCTCTTATGTGGGTAACTTGCAGATAACCCAGAGTAGCTTCGAGGTGACGAAGGAGGTAGCTTTGGAGTGTCTCGTTTCTGTTGTTTAAGTTTAGCGGTGTCCTGCTTTGTGTCATGTAACATCGGGTTGGGATGAATTGCGAACTTCGTGTTCTTTTGATTCATGTTGGAATTTCATACTGATGATGTTGTTTTAGATTGGATAAGTTCTTATGAAGTGTTTAATTGAATTTAAAATGACAAGTTGATTCCGCTGCGAGATTATGATTTCTTTTGACGATGTTTGAGCAACCCGTGTTACGGGACAGGACTATGAGAATTATATGATGTTTTTGAATATGTACACCCTTGGTTGTGGATTTTACTATGATAATATGATTTATTTCTTTAAAACTGATTGTGGGGTAGAAGGGTGTTACAGGGAGCAAAACTATAATTACTATCGTCGGATTAAAAAACAAGAGGTAAAAGAAGCGTTGAAACTATAATCACTTTGCTCATTATAGGAAGACCTTGAGCTTGAAGTCTTTAGAGCAATAGACTTCTTCTTTACTTCCTTGTCTTTTCCTTTCTCCTTCTTCACTTTCTTTTCATACTCTTTTTCATGTTTTTCCAAGCAAGAGAGTTCTTGCTCACGCTCTTCCAATTTGCCAAACAAAGCCATGAGATTAAGTACTTTAAGACCATTCGCCTCTTTGATACCAGTAATCTTGGGTTGTCATTCCCTATTTAAACATCTCAACAATTTATTAGTAGAAATCTCATTGGAAATAGGATTATTGTTGAAGCGGTAAAGCAGCAAGCAAAAGTTAGTAAGTATTCGGTTTTATCGTCTCCACGGGGATTAGTGCGATATCAATGTCATTCAACTATTTCTACGTTCTTAAGCTTAGGTTTGTATGATTTGAATTTAAAGGTAAACTATGTAAAATGAATGAATGAATGAAAAATAAAGCTTAAGAGAGATATGAGTGCCTATCAGGACTGAATTTCATTCACGTATCGCTCACATCAGTGTGCATGTCTGCTACACTCACGAGAGTTCTACAATATTGTTTAATCGACGATCTCTCAGTATATCAAACAACACAGAGCATTAAGACTCGATACTCACGCGAATATTAAATCTAAATCTATGTCTAAAATTTAAAATCCAACAGATGATTATCCTAGATCTAGATTCGAAGAGTATTTCTCAATCACGGTTCAAATCAAAGATAAATAGGTAACCGAGGATAACATAGAATATTAACTCGTGAATAGATCATACATAAATCTATGATTAATAAAAATACATATTCTAACAGTTTACTTACATACAATCCCAACAAGAAAAGGATACAAAGAGAAGAATGAAGATGAACAAGCATCCACCGCGATTTCCCAACGATTGATGCATATCCAGCTCTAAATCTTCAAGATGCAACCTTTATTGTTGTTTTCTAAGTATCTATCTATCCTAGCTAAGTATGGTTGGTTCCAAAGTAAAAAGATTTCAGAAACCCCCTAAAAAATGAGCCTAAGATTCTATGTATACAAAACTGAATTTTTCCTGTCTCGCCCGGCGAAAGTCACTTTATTGGCCATCAATTAGTCTGCAGAGCATCAAACCGTCCTTGGAGAATATCTAATTTCTCCCGGCGAACTCATTCTCTCTCGACGAACTCAACTTCGCTGACCCTCGCCCGACGACCATGGCACATTTTTGCTTCTGCCTCAACAATGTTTGGCCTCGCTTCTTGTTCGCCACAGCTCGCCCGACGAGCTTGCTTTCTGGTCGACAACTCTCGCCTGACGACCATGCTTATTTGCAACCTCTTTGGCTTTGCTCCAATTTATTAGTTTTGTGCCCTTATTCTTTGCTTTCCTGCACACTTAGCACACACATCAAAGATAACAAAGCCAAATGAAATAATATATAACATTCTAAAAAAACTCGGGGAAATTAATTATTGAAATCACCATTAGAGCCGAAAAATGCCAAGTTTTAATGTACAGAAATCGTCAAAATTTGCACTTATCAAACTCTCCCTAACTTAAAACTTTGTTTGTCCTCAAACAAAAGTAAATCAAACCTAAAGAAACAAGAGTAACTACCAAGAAATCATGATCAAACAAGTTTTTAGAAATGAAAACAAATGTAGGGTTCAAATTGCAAAAGTCCAAGCAAAGTGATGCTTACCACTATACTACAATGACACCATGATCATGAAACAAATTCTAAGCACAAAACATGTCAAAATTCTAAAGCAACACGAATTTTAAAAAATGAATCACACCTATCACACAACTTCATCGATGGATGAAGAACAAACATGATGGACTTGTCTCACACCCAACAATCTTACTAACATCTAGGTCAAATTATGCATTCATCCAAAAAAAATCATATTGAAAGCATAAAACATAAATCACAAGGACTTCAAGGGTTGTAATGAGGCTTTGGTTAACAAATAAATGTCATTTCTCAAGGTAATTGAAACAAAAATATTGCCTAAACAAATAAGAGTGATCACTTCTCAAATTCTCAAGCATTCACAACTTCATTTACCTTTTTGTCATTGGACAATTGTTACACCTTTTTACACAACTTATTTGCACAAAATTTATTTTTCACCTTTTCTTCCAAACAATTCTCTTTCTTTTTCTTTTTCACTTTTCTTTTCTTTCTTTTTCTAAATTTTTCTTTTTCTTTCTCAACCTCTTAACAACCCACCTTTTTCTCCCCAACATTAATACAACCAATCATTATAATGTGAATGCTCCCAAACTTTCTAAGGCACGGGTAAAAATTCAAACCCTAATTCATGGTTGAAGGTTCAAGTGTTTCAAGAAACAAACTTAGATACTATACAAAAAAAAATCAATGATGAACTACTCTTTGCATGCAAAGGAAAATTGCCACAGTTCAAAAGTGATATAGATCCAGACACTAAGGCTCAAAGGGGTTAACAAATTCTCGCTCACTCACAAGGTAGGTTACTTTTGGTCAAGTGTTTGTGCTCAAAATCAAACAAAATGCCTTGATCATTTTCATGCTTTCATACAATTAAATACAAATGCAAGATTACACATAAATCAAACGAGTTAAAACAAGAATTGTTCGCTGACCCTCGCCTGGCGACCATGGCACATTTTTGCTTCTGCCTCAATAGTGTTTGGCCTCGCTTCTTGTTCGCTACAGCTCGCCCGACGAGCTCACTTTATGGTCGCCAACTCTCGCCCGACGACCATGCTTATTTGTAACCTTTTTGGCTTTGCTCCAATTTATTGGTTTTGTGCCCTTATTTTTTGCTTTCCTGCACACTTAACACACACATCAAGGATACCAAAGCCAAATGAAAGAATATATAACAGTCTATAAAAACTCGGGGAAAGTAATCATTGAAATCATAATTTAGAGCCGAAAAATGCCAAGTTTTAATGTACAAAATTCGTCAGAATTTGCACTTATCACTTACCTAGCACATTTAATCGATTGATAAGATGTGTGAACCGTTTTCGCATGTCCACAATGGTTTCACCATGCTCAATACGAAATAGCTCAAACTATTGATTTAATGTGTTGATCCTAGCTTGTTTGACATTATTAGTACCCTCATGGGCAACTTTTAATGTGTCCCACATAGCCTTGGCGGTCTCACAATGAGAAACACAATAATACTCATCAACACCTAAAGCGGATGTGAGAATATTTTTCTCTTTCCAATCATGTGACCACAATTTCCAAACATTTTCATTCCATTGTGCTTCCGGTTTAGGTAATGTAACACCCTCAACATTGGTCACAATTATTTCATTCGGACTAATTTTGATGGCATCCCATATACCTTTGTCATCGGAGTTGACATGAATAAGCATACAAGCTTTCCAATAGCCATAATTTTTGCCGGTGAAAATTGGTGCTCTATTGTACGCTCCCTTAGGTTCGGTAGCCATTCTTCTAAAAAGCAAATCTTAAGCACGAAATTAACCAGGGCTCGTGAAACCACTTGTTAGACGATAGGCTTCGATCTAGAGGGGGTGAATAGATCACAAATTAAAAATCAAACTTTTGGAAAAAATGATTTTCAAAAGTTTTATGGCACAATGGAAACAACCCGAATCGAATTGTTTAACCGAACCCACTATCGAAAAGCTCAGATATGCGTAAAGTTACACAATTAAACGATAATGAAAACAAATTGTTCAACAACGATTAATCACAACACAATCAAATGCTAAGCTGTATGTAAAGCTTATTTCCAATGATAAAAAACACACAAAAACACAACAATACAATTTATCGAACACTTTGTGTGCGATCATATATTTTGGAAATTTGATTTGTTTTGTTGATCCAAAACCAATCACAATCAATCGGATTATGATTCTATCAACAAAACCTAACTAAAAAATATGATAAAAAATAATTTCCAATCAAATTTATCAAACAACCAATGAATTCAACAATTTTCTTATTCTTAGAACATAATTAAAAGATATGTGTATATATATATATATATATATATATATATATATATATATATAGAGATAGATAGATAGAGAGAGAGCGTGCGAGAGAGAGAGAGAGAGAGAGAGAGAGAGAGAGAGAGAGAGAGAGAGAGAATTTGTTTAGACAGTTCCCCAATCGGCCTCGCTATGGGTACGCCTTCTCTCCATTCAAAATCGAATAGACATACTTGCAATTAACATTACTTTGCAAAAACTATATATACAAAAGATGAAGAACTCTAACTCTACAAACCCTATGGTTTGTTGTTGATTCTACCACCTCCAAAATCCTTGATCAAAGATTGATCAAGTCACCAATAATACCGCTTCAATTCACCAATTCTTGATACTTTCTTGCAATGAACCACCTTGTCCCAAGGCTTTCACACGGTCGAATTAATCCCAAGCGCACACTTGTTGAAATCTAAGATTTACCAACACGATCCATAATCTCACGCTGCTCCCTTGCAAGTAGGCATGACAAACAAACCCGGACCCGCCCCGAAATTAACGGAGAAAACCAGGTTTAATTGGGTGCGGGGGCGGGGATGGGAAGACACTAAGACCCGCCCGCCCCCGCCCCCGGATATTGCAATTTATTTTAATTTTATTATTTTACTTATTTTAATATTCATTTATTAATTATATTTTTAATTAAATTATTAATGCCTTTATTGCAATTAAAATAATCAAATTAATTAAGTTAATATTCATTTATTAAATAAGTTTTTAATTAAATGATTAATTACGTTATTAAAATAATCAATTTTTTAATTAAGTTATTAATTTTTATTGCAATTAAAAAAAATTGCAGGTGGGGGCGGGTGCGGGGAAACCCGTTCCCCACTAGGGGCGGGTCTGGACGGTAAATTTTTACCCCCGACTGGGTTTGGGGGCGGGGGTGGGTCTGTTACATATAGGCGGGTGCGGGTGCGGGTATAGTTAAACCCGCCCCCGCCCCATTGCCATGCCTACTTGCAAGGAACCACCTTGTCCCAAAGCTTTCACTCGATCAGATCCGAATTACGTAATCTTGTCCAAAACCTTCAAATCTTCAATGATCTTGAAGAAAAACCCCGGCTTAGTTTTCTTATTTGAAACCCTCAAAGAACTCAACCCAATATTCTCGATACACCAACCTAATTAGACGTTATCAACCATAATCTAGATGGTCACCCAATTAAAAAATGAATATGTGTAGTTTGATTGTGTGTATGCATAGAAGAGAGACTGAAGATGATGAGTATGCTTTGAAATTCTGGTTTCGTATAGGTTTTACACTAGAACCTTACTAGAAAAAGATGTATATATATATATATATATATATATATATATATATATATATATATATATATATATATATATATATATATATATATATATATATATATATATATCAAAATTTTGAGTCTGTAGGTCGACCTATGAAAGCAGATGTGTCGACCTATAAAGATCTTAGGTCGACCTATTTGAGGCGACACATAGGCAGTGGCTACATGCTTTATTATTGAGGCATGAGTGTCGACCTAAGTGGGTTATGTGTCGACCTATGCTGAAGTAAAAACTTATATTGGTCAACCTAAACACGTATGTGTGGCCTATGTAGTAGTTTTCACACTAGAAATTCAATTTTTGAAGCATGGACCTTTCCCAAGTCATTTCCAATCATTTCCTAACATGTTTATATTCACCATAATGCTAAGATAAATAATGCACATTTATACTTTGGTTGCTACTGTCAAATGTACAAAAACGCTAAAGTTTCTCTTAGTTTTGACATCATTCAAAACATAACTAAACGAAAAGATGCACTCACATGGTTTGGTGGTTCAAGGCTGAAGAATTGTGTTGGGCAGTGGTATTATTATTTTGAGATGGAGGGTTTTTAGCAATGGGGTGATATTGGATTGTGTTGAAAATAGGGAGAGGGCTACTCGAGGATTGAAGGGAAAGAGGAGAGGAGATAATGTTTTGATTTTCACCCTTTCTCAAAAAAGAGTGATGGTTTTACTCCAAAAATGAGGGAGAGCATTTTGTCATGGTTGGCACCAGGTTGGTGGGGATGAAGGAGATTCGATTTTCTCCTTTCTCCTTCACGTCTACAAAGAGAGTTTTTTCAGCCTTTGGATCCCAAGTCCTTCTTGATGTGTGTGTTTTAGAAAATTGATGATAAATAGATGGTGAGAGAGGGTCCACACGTCCTTCCTTGAGATGGGCGCTTTTTTCATTGCCTCTTTTTTATTTCTTCTCCTGAGTGTCAAGAGAGAGGATTAGTCAGCCCCCATGTGTTGCGTTTGGATCAACACCAAAAGAGGAAAATTTGCGTAGGAACGAACTTAAATCCTTGTGATTATGGAGGAGAGAGAATATTTTTTTTTTATTTTTTAATTAATTAAAAAAATATGATTGATTGTTTCTAAAATCAAGTGTTAGGTTTGTGTCTACCTAAGTTTTTTCCACACCAAAAACATTATTTACTTTCCAATCGAACACGTGTATGCTTATGATTAGAGGGAGGGAGATATTTTGATATTTTTCAGCTAGTTATCATGTGGAGAAAAGCTTTACACGCTTTTTCTCACCAAATTTGTTATTTCCCCTCTTTTTGAAAAACATGTTATTCTTTTATTTGAATGGATGAGAGAAGTGGACAAGGATAGCAAGTATGAGCCCTTGATCAAATTGGATTCAAAGGCTAGGATTAAAACAAAGAAATACAAATTGTTATATATTTTAAAATGCCTACAATGCCTCTTCTAGATGTTTTATGAAATTCAAATCAATTGAAGTAAATTAAATCAAATAAAATTCACACCTTTTAAAATAACCACACTTAAACTAAAATGAAGATATTATTATTCCTATTTATTTTTTCTGAATAATTTGATAAAAACATAAAAATGAAAGGGATTAGAATAAATAAAATTCGGGCGCAAAAGTGTCTGAAAAATTAAAATGAGTGCACTCAAATGATCAACGCGAAACAAACTTTTAAAATAGACATGTTTTGATCAAATTTTAAAGTAAAAATTGTTCGATTAAAGAGGCTCAGGTCGATCAAAATGCGACCGAGAAAGTAGTCGAAAAAATAAAACGAGTTCGCTAAATTAAATTACGTGAATCGTAGATCAATAAAATTGACGTCTACAAACTCGATTTCGAAACTTTTTACCCTCTAATTTTACGTTCATTTTAGGCGTTACACGTGCTGAAGAGCATGTTATATTGTGCAGATGGTGCAAAGTAAAATAAAATTAAATATATAAAAATTTTAAAATATCCGAACAAAATTGAGATATAATAAAAAGTGATAATACTATTAGTATAAGATGGATAACAAACATATGACCACATTTTTTTGTAATAGCGGTGTAAAGATGCAAGGGAAAAGAATTATGGAATGGGAGCAAGGGACCAAGTTAGGTAGGAGAAGTTGTATGATCGAAAATTGAGATGTCAGAGGATTCAAATAATTACTTAAAGAAAAAAAGAAACATATTTAAGTGATTTTACCCAATGATCAACTAATTTTAAGTTTAATTTATTTACTTTTCCAAAAAATCTAGCTACATTATTCTAATAATATGTCACTAGTTGTCTTTGTGGATACACGGCACACCACCTTGTTCTTTTCCACAACTTCAACTATTGTTAGATGATAACCCTACTTTACACACGTGTAATGGAAGGAGATGCAAAATTGCATTTAAAAATCTTAAAATAATTATTATATTAATGAATGAAGGACTGATAGGCACGATGAAACTTGAACATGCCTTCCATTAGCTCAAGGCTTCTACAAAAATAGCCTGCTAATAATTGGCCGGCGGTATCAAAATTTAAACGTCAAATCTATTCATGGTGTGTTTCTGTGAACAATGAAGGAGTCATTCAGATTATAAAAAACAGAACGTGGAAGTTGGATTCACGGTTTTTCAAAAAAAATGGCTGTTCATATTCTTAATAATACTCTTAATTGGACTACATATGTGTCAGCTATTGACTAAAATTTAATAAAATATAGCGCTTAATTAAATATAAATAAATAAATAAATAAACTAATCGAGATTAAAGACAGAATAGATGGTTTTTCTTTTCAAAGTGATAAGTAAAATTTGATTCTTTCATCATGAGAACTCTTTTGATTGGCTATGGCATAAACATATTATCTCTGGTGGAGGAAACACAAGAAAAACCTTAAAATGTAAAAATAAATTTAAAAAATTCATGGAGGCCAAGTAAAATACTTGAAAATAATTCATAATATTTTAAAGGCTTAAATATGACACTCTTTTTGTAACACCCACATATAAAATCCATACATCAAAGCATAAATTATATATATGAATCCAAGTATTTGGTATTGAAATACAATAAGTCTTAGTTAACACATTATACACATAAATGCCTCTAATACATAGCACTAAAATCTAAGGCATTACATATACAAGATGTTCCAACATGATAAAAACTAAGAACTAGATCAATGCAATGATCTCAAAATAAAGCGTCATAGCGGAAGCCATGCCATCTCAAAATCTACGAACCGGAAGGAAAAGTCAAACCACTTTATCCTTACCCGTCGCCGAACCTGCAGGACCTGTGATGTAAACAACAACAGTGGGGTGAGATACATCAAATCTCAGTGAGTTCCCTATCTTATGGGTTCTCTCGGATTATTTACGGTTCTAACAATCCTAACTCAAGTCCGGGGAAGGGAAGGACTCTTGAGTTCACACTTGATAATTTCACACTATATGGAAACATGACATGAGTTCACTAACTCATCACATCATTAATCGATAACCGGTACCAAGGCATCTCATCTTCCCGTCCGCTTCTACGTCTAGAAGGCGACCCGAGTCATAGATCCTTGTAGTTACTTGGTATACAATTGGATTCGGGATCACCGGCCTGTTAACCGTGAACCGTCACTTCTCATGGCCTGTTAACCATCACAAGTCTCGTACCCATGCACGGGCTTCCAATTGTACTACACGTAGGGCATCAAACCTACCAAGTAAAACCTGCCTGCACTTCAGAGGAGCTCGAGACTCATGAAGGCCTTCCAAGGGCAATTCAAAATAAAATGGTTACGATTAAATGATAAATACCACACAAAACAATGTATACGACAATTGCCTCGGCCATAAGGCCTCAAGGCCTTTCTTGTCCTTCAATCCATAAAGTTAACCTCATGTTCCATACTAGTGTTTCCAACTTCTAAAGTTTCCTATAGTTCAAAAGGGGGTTTCCTCACTCTTACTATTTCATATTTTGACATGCATACATTCTCAAACATGCTTAACAATAAGAGAAAATAGGTAAAACATAAGTCAATTGCATAATAGAATCACATAACAACATATCATATATCAAGACTTCCATTCATTTGCCTCTAAATAATTTTTCCTACAGTATACTCCTAATTTCCACTTTTTATTGGGTAGAGGGTCGTCATGGCTTTCTAACGGTACCAAGAACGCCCCGATCCGAGTTACGGATCAAAAGTTATGAAGGAAACAAAACTGCACAAACTGACATGTTCGCTGGGCGAACCTCCCAGCGAGCGTTCGCTTCCGCCTTCGCTAGGAGAAGCCTCTGGCGAATGAACAAACAGAACAAGACAGACATAAAGTTCGCTTCGCGAACGCCCTGGCGAACCTTCGCCTCGCCCTTCGCTTCGCGAGCAAGCTGGCGAGTAATTAAACAGAAACTCCCAGACCCAAAACACCATAAGTTCGCTAGGCGAACGTCTGGCGAACCTTCGCCTTCACCTTCGCTAGGCGAATGTTCCAGTGAGCACCTAGGCAGTAAGTTCCCATATTCAAAACACACTAAGTTCGCTAGGCGAACATGCCAGCGAACCTTCGCTAGGCGAACGTTCGGGTTCGCTAGGCGAACCCTCGACTGCGGTTCGCTGGGCTTCGCCCCAGGTTCGCTAGGCGAACCCTGCGAACCAGAACCTCTCCCAGCTGCTGCAACTCCATCAAAACATAACCCAATAATACCCACATGATCTAAACTCAGTATAGACATGATAACAAGCATTCAACAACATTTATAACAAGATTCAACCATAAAATTCCATATTTTCATAATCTAACCTAAATCCAAAAACTCTCTAGAGCTCTCTAACAATGGTACTAACTAGAACCCACCTTGAGATAGAGCAAGATGAAGATGATTGAGAAGTTTGGATGAAGATTGGATGATGATCTTGATTGTTCTTGAGCTTTTCTTCCAATTTCCTCTTCTCCTCTTTTTCTCTCCTTCCTTTCCTTTCTTCTTCCTTTCTTTCTATCTTTTTCTTTTGTTTGGAAAGTGAGAGGAAAAGGATTCATATAGTAAAGTTAGTATTAGAAATAATACTACTAAATGTCCAAAAAGTCTCTTAAGTCCAAAATTAAATAAATGTCTCCGAAACAAATAATATCTATTGGATCAATTCTAAGTACCGAAGTTACTCTAATTATTTTATCAAATAATTTCTCAGAGCAACCGGACTCAGTTAATCACAATGCAATATTATTCGGCGAAATAAAATACGGGGTATTACACTTTTATTATATTTGAATCAAACTCTAATGTCGACAAGAGTAGCTTCGTGGCTCGACAATAGTTGTGCATGCTATAGTCAAAATCAGTTTAAGCATGTTGACGAAATGTGTTAGCTTTGTGTTTAAGTTAGCACGTCGAATTAGGCATTGCTTGTAAACTCAATTGTTAAGTTAGTTTGTATCATAAGTTAGCTTAGTAGTATATAAATAGACTAATTCTCTCAGGTTATTGAGAGAGGTTAATTGTTGACATTCACTTGTAATCTTTGAACTCTTATTAAGAAAGTGAATAGTAAAACAGGTTTAACCAATTATTATTATTATTATTATTATTATTATTATTATTATTTCTTATTTTCTCCCTTTTGTAAAACTTAATAGGATTTTTTGTGTTTGTTTAAAAAACTCAATTTTTTTAATCATATTTTAATTTGTTCTTGACGACATCAATTGACACCGCATAAGAAAATAAAATTTATTTGAAATATATCATAAAGTCAGAGCATGTCACTATTGCCAAGTCTGTTTTTACTTCTTTACCTGCTTATAGTTTGTAAGTTTGTTAATTTCCGCAATATATTTACGAGATCTTGGATAAAGTTGTGGAGAATTTTATTGGGCATGATAAGACAAATTATTCCTTGCATATGGTTGGTTGAAACAATATTATTAATCCTACAAAGATTGCTTGGAGTTTAATGCAATAAGACAAGAAACTTTAGATCGCACTTTTGGAAGATAAATATTTTCTTGAAGGTAATGTATTCTTAGATTAAAAAAAAGGTATGACCCTCCTAGGATCTTGATAAAAATGGTTTCAATTTTAATATAAGAGATAGAGATATCAATGTTTGATTTCCACCACGGCTCTCAAATCACCCTCCTTTTGAGAAAATCTAAGACATCTCTTCTTAACTTACGAGGTTGAAGATCAAGGAATTATAAATTGCTGGTAAAAATACCATCGCAAACTTAAATCATCCGCTGCCTCCAAAAGGTACTACACCGATTCAGATATTACAACCAATTTTTGTTACTTATTTTGAAAACAAGTGGTTGTGGAGTAAAAGTCTTAATGGTGAATATACTACCAGTGAGTTTCATTGGCTGTCATGTATGCATCATGCATGAATATGAATCTAATGAACACAAGAATTGGATAGGGAAACCACCTTTTGCAGCAAGCTTTCAATTTTTATTTGACAAGCTTGTCATAACTCTCTTCCAACCAAGTTTTTCCTACATTAAGGTGTTAATGTTTTTCATACACATCCTTATTGTGTCTGAAATATCAAAACAATTATCCATTGTTTACTATTTTGCCCATGAGTTATGTCTATTTTATAAAAACAGAATAACAAAAAGTAGTGCTTCTGTTTTACAAATTGGCATCAGAGCTAATGGCGAACGTGATGACCCATTAGAGCTAATGGCAAACTGGTACATAATAAATGATCGTACCTGGATCAGACAGGAGAACGGTAGCCAGCAACGTCGTGAATCCTCAGCTCCGGTGATGGTGAGACGGCGGGGGAGGGGCGTGTACCTGCATGGTACTCCGACGCTCAAGTAAGGCAAAAGTCAGAAGTAAAAGCAAGTACAAAAAAAGGTTAGAGTGTATGAGATTGTGTACACTGACCCTCTCAAGTGAGAGGGTATTTATAGAGAGCCCCCAGCGCGGGGCCAACGGTCGCTTGAATTGGGCTGGATGGCAAGGCCCAATCCAAGCAACTGCCAGGGCTTACGTGGCGTAGTGAAGACCGGCACGTGGTCTTCGCCCTGATGTAACGGTCCCGAAATCTCCGGAAGTAGGGCAGACCGTTTCTTTCCGGAGTGGGAAGTTACAAGAGAACGTGCCCTCTCGGGGAGGAGCACGTGGGTGTCGGAGAGAGGTGTATCCGTAGACCATATGCTTCTGTCCGATAGTCTTTACGTCGCGTGCCCAACGTCCAAGAGGACTGGCGCGTACCCAACACGGAAGTGGCTTTGGCCTGTCGGGCAGGCGCTGGCCCAGTCCAGAACAATAAACATCTTGGATTGACCCAGTCAAGTCATCCTTCTGCATCACTCACGCCAAATATGTTGAATAAACTTTAATTTTATATTAAGTAGTTTCTATTAATAAGTTAGTGGAAAGACAAAGAGTCTGTTGTAGTTGGAAGGCCAAGAGATAGTGGCCTATTAATAGTATCTATTTGTTTTAATTTTCTAGGATAGCAGAAATCTTTGGGTCTATATAAAGACCAAGGTTGTATTTTATAAAAACAAAATATCAAAAAGTAGTGCTTCTGTTTTACAAATTGGCATCAGAGCTAATGGCGAACGTGATGACCCATCAGAGCTAATGGCAAACTGGTACATAATAAACATATTGGATTGACCCAGTCAAGTCATCGTTTTGCAAGTAACAAATCGTACATTTGCCTTCGACCTTCACTTTCGATGCATCTCCCAAAGATACATGACCATCTTCAATCTTTTACATTTCTTTAAACAGGTGTTTGTGACCACACATATGATTACTTGCCCCTGTTGGGGGGAGTTTACACTAGAGAACATTGATACATAGTGTAGGACTAGGTGTCGCTCCCGAAAAGATTCGCATCCAACGGTACAAACGCGAGAGTGGCGCAAAAGACACAGAGTCGCCAGCAAAGTGTATTTATCCCAAGAGAGGGAAAGGAAACACTGCGTAAATCTGAAAGAAGGGAAAGAGCACGGTCACGCGACCAAGAGAACGGGTACGGGAGTCGGTTACGCGAAGGGAAGGTGTTAGCACCCAACACGTCCATCGTACTCGATGGGATCCACGCTTGCTGTCTGCATCAAAGGGTGTCGTTGTCTGGAACTCCACTGCTACTGGACCGGCGAAGAAACGAGAATGGAAAGAACGGAGAAACGAAGAAGAAAAGAAAAAGAAGAAGGTGACTCGATAGGACGGTATCGTTGTCCTAGGCCTACGTACTCCTTCAGTGCAATGGGAAAGTCAGAGTCAACGTAGTTCGGATGGGAACTGTGGGGGAAGGTTGCTCGCCAAGACAATCGATGTCTTGTGCCTACGTATCCTCAATCGGACGAGAGAGAGGAATCAGAGCTGACGTAGTTCGTGGGTACGACCACGGGTAGGTAAGTGTTTTTTACGTGAACGACGAGCTCTTTTCTGAAAGAAGTCTGAAACCCAACGATCCCGAAGGATCAAAAAAAGATTTGTATTTGTTTGGTGTTTTTTAGACAGAAGTGTTTTGAGTTAGTTCGTAACTTACATTGCACCAAAGTCTACCATGCGGGAATGAGTGAGTCGCATGATCGCCCCCGAATGAGACGTATGCTAAACACCCTAGAAGAAGAGAGGAGACCCCTCGTTCTTCACTTCCTACACTTAAGGCTCGAGCGCAATATACGTTATATTTTATTAAGTGTTTTCAAGAAGTTTGAGATGAGAAGAGAAGCGACACAAAAGGAAACTCTAAAGGGAAACTAAGAGTCCTAATGTTATCATGCATGGATGTCCTATGGTTAGTGAGGTTTAGGAGAGACGACTACCTAACCTAATGCTAATCCTACTCCAAGCTTAATCGAAAATTAAGTTGGACTACGTAGCTCTAAAGGGAGAGAATCCAAGACTTAAACAAGTCTTGCGACTCGAGGGATGAAAAGAGTGAAAGAGAAGGAGGAGAAAGAGAAGTGAAACACAAGTGGCCTAAGCTCACTTCAAACACAAGTATGAAAGTTAAAAGGTAAAGGAAGAAAGTAAAATGTGGAAGCATATCCACATTCAAACAACTTACCATTTGCCCCTGAAAATGTTAGAAGTATTCACATATGACAAAATGAAACTCAAACAAGCATAAGGCCATAAAGAAACAAGTTCTAAAGTAAATCAAACATCAAGTTCAGAACCTAATGGTCCTACTGACCTCTAATATTAATCATGCACAATTAGTCAAAAAGAAAAGGGAGAAGTCACTCAAGTACCATTCAAGTCATTAAAGAAGGAGTGAGATGAAAAGAAGTGATCATGTAAAGCAACCAAGTCAAAATTCCACAAAGTAAACCAAGTCCAGAAGTGACACAATCCTAAATATGTGCCTAAACATGATCTTCAAACAACATTCAAGTCACACAAACACTTTCACAATCAATTAAGAAGCAAAGAAGAAGTGAAGTGAAGTGAAGTGAAACATGATTCATACTTGTGAAACAAGTGACTTAAAGTGAAAGGCAAACATCAAACATGCAAGGATGAGATTCAAATATCACAACCAGAAGTCAATTAACATGCTATCAATCCTCAAACAAGACCTAAAATTGTGGCACAAGTGCCTTCATGATCAAGCAAACCAAACATGAAGCATATATTCACAAATTGGACAAGTTAAAGTTCATGCTTCAAAGAAATAACAAACATGCCTCAAAAATTATGTCATTCAGTATTCAAGCATCTCAAACATGTATAATTGACATATCAAAGCCACAAGCAATGAATCAGAACCAAAGTCAATCAACAATTAGGTCAAAGCATCAATAGGATTTCATACATTCATGCTCAAAGCAACACATCAAAAGTCATCCAAAAAGGACCTAAAAATCATCTGCAGTAAAAGAGGCCCAAATGCCTTCCAACGTTCAGAATCAGCGAACGGCTCAGATTGAGTCAAACACAAAAAGTCTCCAGATCCACAGGCTCACGCTCTCAGTCAAACAAAGTAAAGTCAACAATCCAATGGTCCACATTCAAATGCACTAATTAAATGTTGTTTGAAGATCATGTTTAGGCACATATTTAGGATTGTGTCACCTTCTTCGGGATCGTTGGGTTTCAGACTTCTTTCAGAAAAGAGCTCGTCGCTCACGTAAAAAACACTTACCTACCCGTGGTCGTACCCACGAACTACGCCAGCTCTGATTCCTCTCTCTCGTCCGATTGAGGATACGTAGGCACAAGACAGCGATTGTCTTGGCGAGCAACCTTCCCCCACAGTTCCCATCCGAACTACGTTGACTCTGACTTTCCCATTGCACTGAGGGAGTACGTAGGCCTAGGACAACGATACCGTCCTATCGAGCCACCTTCTTCTTTTTCTTTTCTTCTTCGTTTCTCCGTTCTTTCCATTCTCGTTTCTTCGCCGGTCCAGTAGCAGTGGAGTTCCAGACAACGACACCCTTTGATGCAGACAGCAAGCGTGGATCCCATCGAGTACGATGGACGTGTTGGGTGCTAACACCTTCCCTTCGCGTAACCGACTCCCGTACCCGTTCTCTTGGTCGCGTGACCGTGCTCTTTCCCTTCTTTCAGGTTTACGCAGTGTTTCCTTTCCCTCTCTTGGGATAAATACACTTTGCTGGCGACTCTGTGTCTTTTGCGCCACTCTCGCGTTTGTACCGTTGGATGCGAATCTTTTCGGGAGCGACACTAGGCACCTTTGTGAGAGACACACCACTTGTCCACCTAAAACCTTAAGGTGATAGGTGAGTGGGTTCTCCCACTTATAAATGTTCAAGTCACCATATTCCTATCCAATGTGGGACTATTTCTCCACTTACTCACACTTGCTTATATTATTCCAATAGCCCCTGAGTCGAGATACCACATAGTGTCATTTTTCGCGTCTACTTCCTTTTGAGTCATCAGCAGAAAACCTTCATTCGCTTCGGCTTCCAAAGCTAGATTGGTTGTTTCTTCTACCTTTCTTTCGAATCGATAATCTTTTACAAAATGTCCCATTTTACCACAGTTATAACATTTGTCAGAGTTGCAATCCTTCGCATAATGACCATGCTTGTTACACTTGTAACATTCGATGTTGGAGTAGTTCGACCGACCACCTCTTTGACCACGTCCTCTGCCATGCCAATTTTGCTGGCTCGACTATCCTCTCCCGAAGTTGCTGCCTCGACCACTTCGACCACCGTCACGACCTCCACGGCCACGTCCTCTTCCTCGAAATTTTTTAGAGTAGAGTACCTTTTCGTCTTTGATTGACTCCTTGGTTTGAGGTGCTTCCTCGACTGCTTCCTCCTTCTTTTTTATCTTACGTTGTTCGTGTGCTTCGAGAGAACCAGCGAGCTCTTCGACTGAGAGCGTCGAAAGTTCCTTCGACTCTTCTATTGCACACACAATATTCTCAAATTTATCTGTTAAAGATCTCAAAATCTTTTCGACAACTCGTGCATCAGTCACCGTTTCGCCATTTCTAGTGAGTTGGTTCACCACTGTTTGTACACGTGTGATGTAGTCAGATACAGTTTCTGACTCCTTCATCTGCATCCTCTCCAATTCGCCACGAAGAGTTTGGAGTCGAACTTGCTTCACTCGGTCTGCTCCTTTGAACACTTTTTCTAACGTGTCCCATGCTTCTTTCGACGTAGTCGAACCGACAATTTTTTCAAAGCCTGATTCGTCGACAGCCCTAAACAGCATGTATAGTGCCGTTTTATCCTTCGATCACGTCTCTTTCAACACCTTGTTTTAAGCCGCCGTATATTTCGTAGTGTCTGGTTCTGCGAAACCGTCTTTGGTCACCTCCCACGCATCTAGAAATCCAAGAAGAGATTTCATTTGAATACTCCAGTTTTCATAATTCGACTTTGTTAGTCGTGGTAGTGGCATTTGACTCATCACGTTCGCTATTAGCTCTGAAGCCAATTTGTAAAACAGAAGCACTACTTTTTGTTATTCTGTTTTCATGAAAGTACAGCCTCGGTCTTTATATAGACCCAAATATTTCTGCTATTCTAGAAAATTAAAACAAATATATACTATTAATAGGCCACTATCTCTTGGCCTTCCAACTACAACAGACTCTTTGTTTTTCCACTAACTTATAAATAGAAACTACTTAATATAACATTAAAGTTTATTTAACATATTTGGTGTGAGCGATGCTTTCTGGATATTCCTACAATATTTTTTTAAAGTTGATAGTGTGAACTTCTCATATTCTATACAAAATATGGTTATATATTGAGGTAGGTAACATAACTCCTTTGGTTATATGGATCATGTGAAGCACATGAAATAAACTTGTCTTGGAAGGTGCATAATCATCGACTATGTTTACGATTGCTTTAGTTTCTTCACAACATCACATATCACAAAAATAATTTGCTAACTTTGATTTCTCTCCTTCTTTATGACAATGATACTTGAGTTGTACATGTTAATAATAATGCATTAACAAACCCATGACAAGCAAGTTATGGGGTCTGGTGCACAACTCGGGTGATCGATTCTAGTTTGGGTATTATGGTAGTATGAGTTTGTCAAATCTCTTACATGTAGAGATTCATGCTTTGGTAACAAGAATTACTTTTTGTTAGACTTCAAGAAATCATGCGGCTTTTTGAGTTTTGAGGATTTTTTTTTACACTCCATAAGTTTTTTAGGCACCACGCGAATTTTCGTTTTTGTCCCTAATTTCAGGATATGCACATCCGGACGCACCATTTTTTTTTAAAAACGTTGACTTGTTCCGGATGTGTATATCAGGAATAATTCTTAATGTGCAAATCCGAAAAAATAGCAGAACTACTATTTTTCTGAGTTTTCTACGTTGATTTGTACCCATGAAAAATAAAGTTCTGCTATTTTTCCGGATTTGCACATTAGAAATTATTCCTGATATGCACATCTGAAACAAATCAACGTTTTTAAAAATAATGGTGCTTCCAGATGTGCATATCTAGAAACTGATGGCAAAATCGAAAATTCGCGTGGTGCCTAAGAAACTTATGGTAAAGATGACACTAAAATTTCATAATTATGATAATCTCTTGAAACTAATTAGCCGTTATGTGATTAAAGATTGCAACATCTCTATTTACCACATTCTAAGAGAAGAAAACTCTTGTGTAGATATCCTTGCCAAGTTAGATTGTGAGACCTCTTGTAATGGTGCATGAACAACTATTTTGTCTCTCTTAACTATTAGTAGATGTTGTAAGAGTGTCATTTATTAGGACATAGCCCTTTGTTTTTGTTTGGATTTTTTTTTCATTTTATTTTGTTTCTCTTGTAATATTAAAAATATTCTAATAAAAACTAATGTCTTTAATTCTTCATCAATAACATTACTCTAATATATGTTTAACCCTCTTAGATATAAGTGAGGTTTATTCAAAAAATATATAAGATGTGTTGAAGAAAAAAATATAAATACAATTTTTTAGAAACAATTGTCTGAAATGTATTATATGAATGTCATATAAGTGTCAGACACTAATTTAAAAAATATCAAATAAAAAAAAAACAATTTTTTTAGAGGACGCATGTCTGATTTATTTACCACGTATCGTACATATGACATACAAGTGTCAGTATACGACACGTGTCGGGCTCTGCAATACTCCTAAATATAAAGAAGTAAAAAAAACCTCAATTTAAACTCAAATATCTATATATCATTCATTTTTGCCCCTCATGAGTTCAGCTTATGACACTACTAACAGTTTGATCTGGAGTAAAGACCACAACATACAGACAAAGTTTGACTACAAAAACCAAAAAAGATTGCAACGAGTAAATTTCACTAGTCCAATAACTATTAAATACACCGTTTGCCGACCAGATTTTGAACCCTGCATAAATAGTTAATTCAATACAACCTATCAAGGTATATAAATATACAATAGTCTATCTTAAAAGCCACACACATCCATCTACCAATTTCTCATATAGGTCCATAGCCCCCAACATGAAAACATCAACAACTACCTTATACACTTTTGTTTCTCTCTTTATTATCATCCTCTTCCTCTCTCCATCTCTAGCTTCCATCATTTCCTCCCAAAATACCACATGCAAAATCACACCCTACCCATCATTCTGCGCAACCACTCTACCTTCTGATTATTTATCCATTCATAACCAAACCCTTTTCTTCCTTCAACAATCCTTATCACTAACCAAAATCATTCTTCAACTAACCTCATCTTATCTTAACCAATCCACCATTCCATTTTCCACTTTACTTGTCCTTCAAGATTGTCTTAATCTTGCTGAACTAAACACCGATCTCTTATCCACTGTCATAGAAACCATTATTAATAGTACTGATAGTAATATTAATATATTTAGTAATCAAGTTTATGATTTGCAAACCTTGCTTAGTGCTGTTATAACTAATCATCAAACATGTTTAGATGGTTTTCTTGATGTAAATCCTTATCCAAAAATTAGAACTACCTTATCAAATCCTCTCTCTGATGGGATCAAACTTTATAGCATATCTCTTGCTCTTTTCACTCATGGTTGGGTTAGGATTGATGTTAGAAGTAGTTCATCAGTGGAGAATACTATTACAATGAATAATAGAAAGTTGTTGCAAACAAGTGTTGACAGTGTAATGGTGACACAAAAAGTGGTTGTTAACCCTGATGGATCTGGAGATTTTGTCACCATAAATGATGCTGTGGATGCTGCACCTAATAAAACAGGCACCAACAATGGGTATCATGTGATTTATGTTGTCGCCGGGATTTATAGTGAGTATGTTTCTATTGCTAAGAACAAAGAGAATCTAATGATAGTCGGAGATGGAATCGATCGGACTGTCATCACTGGAAATCGTAGCGTGGTTGATGGTTGGACCACTTTCCAATCTGCAACTTTTGGTGAGAAAATTACTAAATAACACGCAATAAGGCACATTGAATATTTTGTGTTCATTGAATAATGGTTACTATATATGTTTGTGCAGCTGTAGTTGGAAAAGGATTTGTTGCGGTGAACATGACATTTCGCAACACGGCGGGATCCATCAAGCATCAAGCAGTTGCAGTGAGAAACGGAGCAGACATGTCAGTTTTCTACAGTTGTAGCTTCGAAGGTTACCAAGACACATTATACGCGCATTCCCTTCGACAATTCTACAAAAACTGCAACATTTACGGAACAGTTGATTTCATATTCGGCAATGCAGCAGCAGTATTCCAAAACTGTAACATGTATCCAAGACTTCCAATGCAAAATCAATTCAATGCAATTACAGCACAAGGAAGAACGGATCCTAACCAAAACACAGGGTTCTCAATATGGAACTGTTACATTGTAGCAGCTAGTGAATTAGGTGGTGTGAATAGTAATTATAATGATATAAAGACATATTTGGGTAGGCCTTGGAAGGAGTATTCAAGGACAATTTTTATGCAGTGTTTTATTGATGGTTTGGTTGATCCTAAAGGATGGATTGAATGGTTAGGGGAATTTGCATTGAGTACATTGTATTATGGAGAGTTTGGTAATTGGGGAGAAGGCTCAGATACTAGTAATAGGGTGACATGGAAAGGGTACCATTTGATGGATGGAAAAGATGCTGATGAATTCACAGTTTACAAGTTTATTCATGGTGACAAGTGGTTGCCTATGACTGGAGTGCCTTTCAGAGCTGGGTTTCAGTGATTGTATATTTTTTTCCTGTTGTTTCTCATTCTCTTCAAATTGTTTTTTTTTTTTTTCTCTTTTCACGATGCATTATTCAAGTGAAAATATTGTTACCTGTTGGAATTTAACATTTTAATTTTTAACTACTTTCACATTCAATAGGAATAAGGCAAGTGATAAAATACTATAGAAAAGGGAGTAACTCAACTCAAGTACTTACTAGTGTTTGTTTCAAGGTTTACTAGAGATGCTTATAGGAAATCCAAAAATTACTACATACATACATCGTTTGTGATGGCAATATAGAGTTTCTCCATGCTTATGATGAAGAGGTAAGGTGATATCAGGTTCCCTAGACGAAGGCCAGTGGGAAATCTTGATGGATGAGGATGACATTATATTTTTGTTTCATAGAATAAACAGTAACGAGAGGTAACACAATGCATGATGAGTTGGATGATGATTTGTGAGAAACATATTTTAATAGGCAACTTTTGAGGAACTCACAATTTGTTAGTGCACAAGAAGGAAAGAAGAAGATGAAAATGATGAAGATCAAATAGAGAGAAGAGAGAAAAATGTAACTAATTTTTTCCTGAAATTGAAAATGTGTTACAACAACTTTTACACAAAATGAAACTTGGCTTATATACTAACAGAACCTAAAATAACATTCAAATTAACTCCAAATGCAACTTAAATTATAAAAATACTAACTGAATTTGGATTACACACTAATATCATCCCTTATTCTACAATCAAGACTAAAATCAACAACACCAATTTCATCTCTCAACTGTATAAAGTGTTCAGTCTTGATTGCTTTGGTCAGCACATCAGCTATTTGCTTCTAAGTGCTTTAGTGCATAACTTCATGAACTCTATTATGAGCCTGGTTGCACACAAAATGAAATTTTGTATCAATGTGATTGCTTCTTCCATGCAATACTGGATTCTTGACAATGCTTATTAATTTGTTGTCAATCATCAACTTCACAGCCTTACTCACCTCGATCTTCAGATCGTGCAGCAAGTTCAGAATCCACACAGCTTGACAAGCAGACAAAGCACCCGCAATGTACTCAGCTTCACAAGTTGACAATACAACAACTGGTTGCTTCTTGGAACAACAAGAAATAGGACTTCCTAGATACTTGAAGAAATATCCAAAAGTATTTCTCCTGCCAACTCTGTCTCCACACCAATCAGAGTCTGAATAGCATATCAGTTATAAATCAGTTTTAGCATAAGAGGAAATCAAAACTCCATACCTTAGAGTCCCCTTAATATACCTCAGTATCCAGATAACAGCTTGGTAATGTAACCACTTTGGTTTATTCATAAACCTACTCACCATTCCAACTGCATAGCAAATGTCAGGTTTGGTATTATAGAGATATCTCAATGAGCCTACCAACTGTTTGAAAATTGCAGCATCTTCATCATCACCCTTAACATCAGAATCTTATTTGTGATTTGCTTCAATAGGTGTGATTGCAGAATTGTAATTCATTAGCTCAAATCTCTTCAGAAGTTCAAAATCATACTTCAGCTGATAAAAGATTATACCTTTATCAGAGTACATAATCTCCACCCCTTGAAAATAAGTCATTTCTCATATCAGTCATCTCAAACTCATTCCTTAGCACCTTCTTGAACTTAGCTATCTCTTATGAATAACTTCATGTTAGCAATATGTCATCAACATAAAGATACACCCAAATCATATTGGTATAAGATGTATGTTGAACATAAACACCATACTTCATCTCACATTTTTTGAATCCTTGAAGCTTGAAAAATGGATCAATTTTCATATTACAGGCTCTAGGAGCATATTTCGGTCCATACAAGGCTTTATGCAGCTTGTACACCATCCCTTCTCGATTTTTTGTCACAAATCCAAGAGGTTGTGACACATAAACTTCCTCTTGTAAATGACCATTTTGAAGTGCGTATTTCACATCTAAATGCATCATAGGCTAATTCTTACTAGCAGCTATAGCAATCACCAGTCTTATTGTTTTATGTCTAGCTACAGGTGCAAACATTTTAAAGTAATCTAAACCAGATTTCTGTAGAAATCCTCTAGCTAATAACCTTACTTTGTGTTTTCCAATTGCTCCATTTGGCTTTAGCTTCACCTTGTAAACCCATCTCACGCTGATGACTTTCTTGTTCTTTAAGATCACTCAACTCCCATGCCTTGTTTCTTTCTATAGCCTCAAGTTCTTCTTTCATGGCTTTCAGCCACACTTTCTCCTTGAGAGCTTCTTCAGTACTCACTAGTTCAAAGTTTACCAACATGCCATACTGAATGACTTCCCCTTCAAAGTCTATCTTAGTATCTTGCAACATGTCAAACTCTACAAATCTTCTTGGTATTCGTCTAATTCTTTGTGATCTCTGAACTTGTTCAGATGCTGGAACAATATCAGATTATGGACTACCCTCAGAGGTTGAGCCACCTTCAGAGGCATGATTACCTCTAGAGTATTGATCATTATCTGAATTTAGATCAGAATCAAATTCACCTTCACACTTAGACCCATCTTCACCATCAAAGTTATCTTTAGACTCTGACTCGTCTTCAGAAGTAGAATCTTCTTCAGAGATAGATTCTCCTTCAGAATCTGAAATATCTTCAGAAGTTAACTCAGGTGTTAACACTACACCAGAGTAAGATTGAGACTTGTTCCAATCACACGCTTCTGATTCTTTCACAATAACATCTTAGCTGAATTCAACTTTAAGACATCATATGTATTAGTCATCTACCTTAAAAGTCAAACGTTCCACTTATTTATAAACTTAACCACTTAAATTTCCATCCAACACTCTCATCCCCTTTTAGTTGAACCAAATATATCTTAAGTTAAAATCCATTCATTCCCCCACCACACACACACACACACACACACACACACACACACACACACACGCACACGCACACGCACACACACACACACATGATCCCGACCCTACGACTATATTTGAATTGATGTAATATGATGGGATAAAACGGAATGAAATAAAATAAATGTATGTTCTATTGTTTGGATAGATATAAAGAGAATGTAGTAGAGCGAAACATGATGAAATAAATTTATCTCACTCTATTACTTATTACTCCCTCTGTTTTACGCACACCAAGAAAGTGTATTTTTTTGTCTTTTTTACGAACACCAAAAAAGCTAATCAATATTGTTATTTTAAAAAAAATAATTCTCATTTTACTTATAATACCCTTAATTATTTAAGGGTTAAATATATATAAGGTCTCTGAAAATAACCCAACATCCAAGTTTAGTCCCTATAAAAATTTTCTTCAAGGTTTGGTCCCCCAAATATTTTCCGTTTCCAACTCTAGTCCCTCCCGTTAGTTTTCACTAACGGAGGGTGACATGGCGTGCCATGTGTGCAGAAATGGTTTGCCAAGTGTGTTAAATATGTTTGACCAGTCAAAATGTATAATTGATTCATTCATTCTCATTTGTCTTATATGTTGGCTTCTTCTTCTTCTTCCAATGCACGACCAAATCCCTAAACCCCCAATTCCTCTTAATCTCTCAATCTCTCAATCTTGATCTCTCAATCTTCTTCGTCGTAATGTCTACATCTTCTAGGCTCAACAAGGTAGTTTCACGTCACTCCAAGAGTTTAAACAACAGTGAAGGGAGAAAGTGTGGTTGCAAGGGAAGTTTGATTTCCTACGTGTGCAAGAGGGGGAAGAATGAAGGTAGATTGTTTTGGAGATGTCCGTTTTGGAAGGATGACGGAACGTGCAACATGTTTCTTTGGGATGATGAAATCGGAGGTGGGATTCCAGAACTTCAAGGGGGGGATGTAGAATGGAGCAAGGAAGAGAGGGAAACAAAAATGGTGGAAACCTTTAAGGATCTTTATGAAAGTTCGATGAAGAAAAACAACAAGCTGAAGATGAAGCTCAAGACAGTGGAATTCTATGGAAATTTGAAGACTTTTTTTGTTATAATTTTAGTAGTGGTGAACATGTATTTTGTGGTTAGGTGTAATTGTAGAATTGAGTGAATGACATTTGTTGTTGTTGTAATGAGATTGTAATGTTTGTTTTGTTTTTAGGAGTTGTAATGTTGTATTGTTTTGAAAAAGTCTTCAAATTGTAAGAATGTTGTTATATGGTTTGGTTTGGAAAATGTAAGACCTGGTTGTGTTAGATGATATCTGTTATGTACTGAATGTTGTTTTGTAATGTTGTTTTGTAATATTGTAATGATATCTGTGTTAAATGGTATATATCCAAATTAAATGTTGTTTTGTAATGTTGTAATGATATCTGTGTTCAATGGTATAGATCCAAATTAAACCTTGTTTTGTACTGTTGTTTTACAGGTGGTGATAAGAGAGATATACAAATGACCTGTAATTCAAAATGAAATCTAACAACAGAGAATTTGACATACATTTCAGTGACATTCAAAATGAAATCTAACAACAGAGAATTCAAAATGAAATCTAGCAACAGACATTAGAATACATAAATTTGAGTATCCTTACATTTAAGTGCCCTTACATAACATCATAGCATAGTAAGGAAATGTATTTTGGGCCTAAAGAACACTTAAGTACCCTTACATCAGAAATTAGAATACATAAATTTGAACAAAAGATGATAATAGGTGTTCATAAAACATCAGTTACAGATACACAACAACATGATCTACTTCATTGTGTGTGCCCCTTGGCATTGATGCAGTCATCCTCTGGCATGCTCTTTGTTTTGAGTGTCTTCAACCTCTGACTTTCTCTTTTTTCAGGCAAGCCACTTTCATTTGTCTTGTATCTGCTCTGTGTTTTGATTTTTGGTGGTTCACTACTGCTTGGTTTAGACAAAGTTGTTCTTATACCAGGTGGTTTGAAAGGAGTATTCCTGCCCACCTTTGTTTGACTCCCAAAGAAAACCCTTGGGCCACTTGCAGTTGGCTTAGATGTCTTGCTAGGTGACTTATCAATCCTAAGAGGTTTAATGTTCAAGACAGCAGAACCTGTAAGAACAACAGTAATAGTGTCATCTAATGATGTTGGGTTTTCCACCTCAATGCCCTCAGGCTCATCTGTATTCATTTGGTCACATTTGTCCATGACAGTAGCCTCCTTTACAGCAGACTTTGAATGCATTTCATCCTTGACAGTAGGCCCTGATGCAATCTCCTCATTGACAGCAGGTCTTGATTCACTTTCCTCATTGACAGCAGGTCTTGATTCACTTTCCTCATTGACAGTAGGCCCTGATGCAATCTCCTCATTGACAGCAGGCCTTGATGCACTTCCTTCTTTGGCTGCAGGCTTTGATTTCTTACCTTTCTTGTTTGATGATCCCTTAGGCCTCCCCTGCATATTAACACAACATCAACAACACTTGTATATAAAGCAATTGAATTACAATATGAAAATAACAACATTATTAAAGTGGTACCCTCTTTTTAGATGCCTCAGTAGTCTGACTTATTTGGGTTGGAATTGGCTGAGATGTTTCTGCTGTGCTATCTAAAGTGACTTGAGTAGTCTTGTTTGCAGCTTCTAACTCTTCCTTCAATTTCTTGCATGTTTTTTTATTATAACCCAACTGAAAACAGAACCTACACCTATGGCTGGTGTTTGTTCTTTGCCATCTAGTTTGATTCTCTTCATTAGGCTCCCTTCTCCTCAACTTCTTGGGCCTCCCAGGTCCTCGTTTGAACATAGGTGGAAACATTCCCTCATTATCAGTCTTGGGCCACTTGTTTTGTCCATTTAATGGTGTAATAACCTCACTACCTTTTGTTGATCAGATATAAAGCACCACCTTCCAACTCCAATATCCTCAATCAACAACTTCAGAAACCAGCTCCACGAATCCTTTGTCTCCGTCTCAACCACAGCAAATGCAATAGGTAGGTATTGATCATTGGGGTCTCTCCCAACAGCAATCAAAAGTATACCACCATATTTATGTTTCAAGTGGCATCCTTCCAAACCAATGAAAGGCCTACATGTTTTTGTCAATGCTTTCTTAGTTCCATCAAATGACATATAACATCTCTCAAACCTTGGTTTCAACCCTTCACTTGGAGAACTACTACTGATCTTAAATGTGTTACCAGCTGAAGCCTTCTTCAATTCAGCAGCATAAGACCAAAGTAGGCTATACTGTTTGCTTGAGTCACCTTCTACAATTGTTCTTGCTATTTGCCTATCCTTAAATGCCCTACAACCTGGAATTTCTGTAGCATACCTCTTTCTAACATCAACAACTACCTCAGTCAACCTCATTTTAGGATTATTCTTCAAGCCATCAACAATAACCTTGGCAACCCACTCAGCTCTAGCATTTCTGTTATAGAATTGTCTACCACACTTGTGTTTGGCAAACAAGGTTTTTATTCTAAAAGTGGTTGAGGTCAATACCCTACTACACAACACTGTATAGTCACATTTCTTCTTGTCCTTGCACACAACCCTGCATCTATTTTTATCATTCTTTTCAAATTTTACCTTCCTTCCATTCAACATATTGTGTTCTAAAATGGCATCCTTAAACTGCCTTAAGGATGAAAACTTCATCCCAACTTTGAACACATAATCCTTGCTCAATGACTCCTCCTCACTATACCTCAAAACACAAGGCCTCTCATCACAACTATCATCATCCCCACCACTGTCCAGCTCATCAGTCAAGTATTCATCCTCAATGACATGTTCATTTCCCAACTCTTCTGTTATACATACCTTCTGCTCTTGCTCACTCTTCTGCTCTTGCTCACTCTTGTTGCCTTCCCCAACAGCCCTCTAAGGCAGCACCTCATCAAGCCCTTCCTCAAATCCACCCATTCTCTCCTCCTCACTATCTTCAAAATGTACATCCTCCACAGAGTTTTCATCAGACTGTTCACTTGATCCACTCCTATTGTCAATTTCCTCTTGACAATTAGGTGTCTTTCCTTTCTCTCTAAACCTCTCCATAGCTGTGTGCTCTCCATGAACCCTATTTTCACAGTAAATTTCAATCTCACACTTGTATTCCATGGCATACAAGGCTAACTCATAGGCATCTCCGTCATCCTTGAATGGTTTCAAGTCATTTTCAAATGATCCATCCTCATGCTTCCACCACATCTTAAGCAAATTGTAATCAAACTCAGGTACCAGCTCCTTAACTAAGTTACATGCCTCAACAAAACTCCAAAAATCAGGATCCTGCCCCTTGAAAGCATACACCTCCCCTCCTTCGTATGTTAAGTTTGTGTCTTTTACAAAAGACCCCTTTACATAAAAAACAACAGTGAATTTATCCATACCCCTGCACACAAAAGTTAAAACTAACATTCATTTTTGCCCTTTTCGTACAAAACATAAGTAAACGTAATGGCAGACAACATACAACTATTGAAACCAGGGGACCACCTTCGAAAACATAAATGAACCATATTAAAGAAACGATAATGGCAGACAAGTTTATCATTTAACAAACAACTGACAAACAAAGTATCAAAACACGAATGGAGGGACCACGATCTTATTATAATCAGTAACTAATAAAAGAAACCAAACAATGGCAGACAACTTCATTTACCTGGGACCACAACTTCGAATCGCAGAAACCCTACTTTGGGACCACTTCTGAGAGTTGCGAAGAAATGACGAAGACGTTCCTCTGCTAGGGCACACGGTCTTGGAAGAAGAAACGATTCGTGGAAAATGACATTCTTCCTCTTCTATGTTTTTGACTTTTGTCTTTTCAGCTTCTTCCATTTCGCATCCATCCACCGTGTCCGTATCAAAATAAAGATTCTGCACACATGGCACGCCATGTCACCCTCCGTTAGTGAAAACTAACGGGAGGGACTAGAGTTGGAAATGGAAAACATTTGGGGAACCAAACCTTGAAGAAAATTTTTATAGGGACCAAACTTGAATGTTGAGTTATTTTTACTTTTTTTTCCTCTCTCTCTCTGTAATAAATGTCCAGGGGTAATTGTGACAAAAGTGCAACTAATACTTTATTGAACTTTGCAAATAACAATTAAAAAAAACAAAACAATTATTAAAAAATGACACTTAAAAAAGAACATAAGAAATAGTATTTTGATACCCTACAATTTGATCAAAATAAGAATTTGATGTTTCACTTTAATTTATCCAAACAATAAAATCAAATCTATAATCCTTCTTATTCCATTTTATTCTGCTTCATTCCACTTCTTTCGATTCTACTCTTATAATTTTAAAATACCAAAAAATATACTAAATACTAAAAAGTATAGGTCATTTAACTTTATTTCTATTGCTAAGTGATTTTTTCCATTAATTAAAAAGAAAACATTAAAATGTATACATTTGACTTATTATGTTGCATGTTTTGACTTAAAATGCGAATCTTCATACCTTTCCATCTCTCGTGTCGCCTCATTCACAAAGACACTCTCAAATCACCTTTATACTGTGCGCGAAGCCTACCACCACCTCCTCTTTTATATGTAGCAGCCGCAATAATCCCTTCGTCACTCTCTCGTTTCCTTCCAATCTTCTCTTAATCGTTAGATTGGTTTCTTGGTACTCTCTCTAGATCTCTCTTTTTATGCTATAATCCTGTGATATATTTGTGACCCCTTTCTTTATCAGTTTGATTTTTTATTGGTTTGGATGAAATAAAGTGTTATTAATACCAATTACTTCTGTGACTACTCTTTTGGGTTTGTGCTTTTAATTTGATATCTTCCTCATGAAAAGAGTGTTGATGGTGGGGATGTTAATGTGGCCGGTGTGTCAATTATAACTTGAAAGTCTCACATTATAACTTGAAATTCTCTCTTTCTTTTTTCGTTGTTAAAGATTGTGAAAGCTTATAAAATGCAATGTATTAAGTCAAAAAGACCATACTCACAAAAAATTTATAAAGATCATAGTATAATTTTTTCAGTAAGTTTAAGAGAGATCATGTTCTTTGCTTGTTTCCTTTCCAACTTTGTGTCTGGAGTTAAAATAGCCTAAAATTTAGGTGTGACAATAAAATCAATGTTTTTGAATTTTTTTTAAACTTATCCTTACAATTCTCAAGTTTTAGAATAGGCGAGATTGTATGTCAAGGAATCAGAAGTCCTTGCAACAATATCACATTTTTAGGTGTTTGGCCACTTGGAAAGACGTAGATGATTTTGTTAAGTTAGTTGACAGTGTGTTGGACAACTCTAACCAAGATGGTTTAGAGTATAGGGGAGTTCATATTAAGGAGGAAGATAAAAAAAAAAGAGCAACAATGGTTCCACAAGGTAACAGATGACCATTTAACATGTTTGTGAGAGTGTTGGGATCATTTAGAATGCTCTTATAATTTAGATACAATGAAGGTTTTTTAGGCTAAACATCCGTACAAACCACCTCCCTCCATGTTGACCACCTTGTTCTTTTAAAGCTCTCTTTGTGGTTAAATTGAGTATTCTCAGGTGCATTAAATCGTTTCCTAAATATAAATCATGTGATAGAGATGGTTCGTGTGTCCAACACATATTAGACGCGATGTATGGAGAAGGTTCAATTGTGATAAGAGATCTTTTATGTGCACTCACTCTAGTTGTTAACTTATGGCCAAGAGGAAGATGTTTAATGATTTTAGAAGAGTTTGTAACTTTCACACCCTTGACACTGTTATTAAAGTATGAGGATGAGATATACGGTGTATAATACACCATATTGTGGTAGGTTCTATTTAGAGGTGTCAGATATCCAAGGTTTATGTGAAAAGAGTTGGTAAAAATGTGACATAATATCTCAATGAATTTCAATTTGGGGTCAGGTATCTGTGGTTCTAAGTCCATTTTGCACAGTGGCATAGGGTGTTGAGCAAGTGATATGGAAATGGTTTTTCAGCTATGCTCTCGGTAGATTTCACGAATGACTATAACATGGTAAATCTGTTGGCCATAACATGCAGGGTGGGGATGAGATGTCCATCTATTTCTTTATGGGTTAATTTTCTTCATGGTCAGGCAATGAGATTATACCTTTGGGATGAACATATTATGTCAGCAATTGGAGTGCAACAAGACAACTCGTTAGAACCACTCCTTTTTGCTATTACCTTACACCTTATTATTCATAAGATCAAAGAAAACTGCAAGTTCTTCTTCATGCATGTTATTTTGATGATGAGACCATCGTAAGAGATTCAAAAGAGGTGGCTAAAGTCCTTGTTATCATTCAAGAGATGGGTCAAAGATTGGACCTTGTTAAATCAAATATTCGTAAGACTTAGATCTTTTAACCTTTGATGACTATAAATATTGTGGGAGAGGTTGTTGCCTTTGGATATTGTGAGGTCGGTGTTGGGGATGAAATTGCTCTGAGGGGCCATTAGTTGAAATATGTTTTATCCATGGGTTGTCCATGAAAAGAGTTGTCAGGTTGTCGAGTTGATGCACTTTCTCACATAGTTAAGAGATCCACAAAGTGAGTTTCTCTTACTTCAATCCTGCATGAGTATCACAAAACTATTTTTGGTCTAAGAATGTGTTAACTGATTCACATAGAGGAGATAACTATTTGATTTGATAAAGAGTTGCACAGGACAGTTTAAGACATTGTAGTTAGTGGATATCCTTTCTTCAAGGACTTTCAATAGATGTTGACCTCTTTACTTATTAGACTTGGGGGATTGAGTTTGTACTCGGCAGTATAGACTGCCTCATACGTTTTTATGTCTTCCAGGACCAAATTTTGAGTGTTACAAGATCATATATTAAGAGACGGTTAAATATATGGTACAGACTCTGTTTTTTTATAGAGTTTTGGATGATTTTTATGGTACGATTTTAGATTTTGACCTTAATGGTTTTACTAGCAAAGTCCCCCTTAAAGCTATGTTTTATCCATAGGAGGAAAGATCAACACTTCCGCTAACGAATGTTCTGGTGTACATGTGGGAAGGAGGAAAACATGTATGTGTGTACTTTATTGGAATTTCCTCACTTGTGGGATTGAGGTCGAAAGGTTTTATTGTGGGACAAATTGTCTTCAAAGTTACTTCAAATAAAGTGGTCAGATATGAAAAAATGTGTTACGATATTCAACATGTTTTTATATTATTTGCTCGACACTTTTTGCTTCCTACCATTAGGGGCACAATGATTCTTTTACAAAAAGTCAAGATGCTATTACAAAAAGTCAAGATGCTATGTATAATAATAGTGTCTCTTTCAAACTATAAACGTAATTTTAAAGATGATTGATTTGACAATTAAAAAAATGAAAATGGTGCAGTTTGTTTTGTCGTCTGTTTGTCTTCCAATATGTAAATATGTAGTAGTATTTATTACTTCAATATTTACCCTTTGCTTTATAAATAAATATATCCATGTAAAATGAAGTATATGTGGTTCATCTTCCAAAAGAAATGGCCATCAATTGCTATATGGTAAATCAAAAATGCAAAGGCGTCTTTTCATGAAAATAAAAAGTAAAATCACATTTCTAAAATTAGTGATGCTAATTGAGTTTGGTAAAAGTCTAATAAAAGTTTGCAACTTGTAAAAAATAGACAAGATCTATGTTCATACACAAACATGAATTAGTGTCGCAAGAGGAGAGACCCTGCTACTAATTCCACCTTAAAATTAGCTTAATCTAAAAACACAAACCATCAAAATTCTATACATTATGCGGCTTCTGCTAATCCGTATTTATAGAAAACACAAAATTAATCTTGCTTTTGGCTCTAAACCTCACATTTACCATAACAACTTCTAAACCATTCTTTAATTAATCTTCCTTCAACAATAATAATACTTTGGACGCCAATCAGAAATTCACACTCCTTCAAGTTTTGACAAAGGATTGTCATTGCCTCATCAACAAAACCATTTCCCTCTATAGGTGAAGACGCGGAGTTAGCTATCAATTTATATAACAAAGATTATACACAAATAGAAGGCAAACGAACAAGAAGTTTCACCGCTTTGAATCAAGATGAGTGAGGAAGATACAAAAGGAAAGAAGAGAATCGTCATAATATGCACCTCAAGCTTTTTACTAGTTGCTATGGTGGTTGCTGTGACCATTGGTGTGAATAATAGCGGTGAAGAAAATAACGATAAAAATCGTATTGTTTCAACCCAGAAAGCCGTGAAAACCTTTTGTAGTCCGACAACTTTTAAACAAGAATGCGAGGAAAGTCTATTGTCAGAAGTAGGCAACACAACGGACTCAAGAGAACTCATGAAATTCGCTTTCAATATCACCGTTGCGAGGATCAAAAAAGGACTCGAGAAAACACATCTCTTGCAACAGCTTGAGAAGGAACCTAGGGCAAATATGGCACTTCGCACATGCAGGAAGTTAATGGATCTTTCTATCGGCGAATTCCAAAGGTCACTTGAGGGAATAACAAGTTTTAATATCAACAATCTAGACAGCATTCTTGTGAGCTTAAGAGTTTGGTTAAGTGGTGCAATGACATATCAAGAAACATGTTTAGATGGTTTTGCGAACATCACTAGTGAAGCTGGTACCAAGATGAAAGACATTTTAAAATTTTCGAGGCGTATGAGTAGTAATGCACTTGATGTCGTTACCGATTTGCAAAACGCTGCGAAGGCTATGAATGCAACAGGAGATCACCGTCGTCTTATGGATGATTATAAAGGTTCTTATGTTGGCGAACAAGTTGTAGCTCATGATGATGTGAATGAGGTTCCTTCTTGGGTTGGTGATGGTTCGAGTGCTGGTGTTCGTAGACTCCTTCAAGTGGCTCAAAATAAACTCAAGGCTAATGTCGTTGTGGCTCAAGATGGTAGTGGACAGTTTAAGACTATCAATGAAGCTTTGAAGCTTGTGCCAGTGAATGGCCAAAAACCTTTTGTTATTTATATCAAAAAAGGTTTTTATCATGAGTACGTTGACATTACCATACTCATGACTAATGTTGTGTTGGTTGGTGATGGTGATAAGAAAACAATAATTACCGGCAACAAAAACATGAAAGATGGAATTCCAACTTATGCAACCCCCACTCTCGGTAGGTAAATCTTTTATTCTTGAAAAAATGTTTCACAGATGTATTTTTTCGTACACTTTATGACATGCAGTAGATTCAGCTGAACTGATAGTTACTTCAATTCAAAGTCAAACTTGTGGTTAGTTCAACCATATAAACTAACCACATTTTATAACGTGAACTGAACTGACTATCTATTCAATTGAATTAACCACAGTCTAACCAATTGTCCAACAAGAGTATGAAAAAAGGTGTTTTTCGGCACGGTTTATTATTTTGTTTTGAGTAACTGTGTATATTTTTCTAATATTACGAAAAAAAACTAGTAATATATTGATGGTTATTGCAGCTGTTGGAGCAGATTTTTTTGTTGCAATGAGCATAGGAATTGAGAATTCAGCAGGACCCCTAAAGGACCAAGCTTGCGCCTTGAGAGTCCAAGGCGACAAGGCAATTTTTTACCAATGTACAATAGACGGATATCAAGACACATTATATGCACACACTATGCGTCAATTTTATCGTGATTGTACGATTTCAGGCACGATTGATTTTGTGTTTGGCAACGCGCAAGCCGTTTTCCAGAACTGCACATTCGTAGTTAGAAAACCATTAGATCACCAACAATGCATTATAGTTGCACAAGCCAGAGCAGAGGAAAACCAGCCATCAGGAATAGTAATTCAAAATAGCCGCATTGTTTCTGATCCTCCGGATGCTCCAGCGACCTACAAAGCTTTTATCGGCCGTCCGTGGAAGCACTACGCGAGGACTATTGTCATGGATACTTTCATCGATGAGGTGATTCAGCCTGAGGGGTATATGCCATGGGAAGAACCGGATAAAAGACTTACTGGCATGGACACTTGTTTTTATGCTGAGGTTAATAATTCTGGTCCTGGTTCTGATAAATCAAAGCGCGTAAAATGGCCTGGGATTAAGAATCTTTCACCAGATTCTGCACATGTTTTCTATCCAGCTTTGTTCTTTCAGGGAGATGATTGGATTAAGAATACTAGAATTCCTTACACTTCTGGCGAATCGCCACTCCCAACTCCAAAGCCCTAAGTTAATGCTTTTCAGAGGTGCAAAGGCCAATATTTGTACATATAGTTTCGTATCTACTAGATTACATACATAGTATGAAATTGCTACATTTCATGTTATAGATGATTATGGGCAATTATCTTCATACTGAATACATAAATTCAATGACAATTTCAAAGCCTGCCCCATCATGTTACAAGCACACTTTTGTAGTGTATTTAACATAGTTGAGTAATATAGGGGGGGAGAATTGAGAATTTATCAATTCATAATTGATGTAAATTTTGACATTTTATTTTCAAGTGGCTTGATAATAATCCTATTTTATATTTTATATATTTTTTAAGCTTAATTATATATTTGGGAATACTTTAGTTTTAATCTTTTAATTAATTAAAGTTGTCTGATTTATGTTTTACCTCAACCAACCAAAGGTGTGGCCATTAATGTAAAATTTGTGATTTTTATAATTAAAAGAGGGTTAATACCCCTTTTAGACCCTGCCATATAGGCCAAATCCCAAAAACAACCCTGTAAAAAAAAAAACACTGATTCCATCCCTGCCATTTGTAGATTCCCTCGTTTTGTCCCCTGAGTGGATTTGGTCAACCATATTGATGACATGGCGCTGCTTAGTTGGAATTTTATTTATTTTTTATTTATTTAATTACACACGTGGCATTTTTATTAATATTTTAATATTTAATATTTTTTTATTTTTTTTTTTATTTTTTTTTTATTATTTTTTTTTAATTTTTTTTTAATTTTTTTTAATTTTTTTTTTATTTTTTTTATTTTTTTTTTATTTTTTTTTTAATTTTTTTAATTTTATTATTTTTTTTTTTATTTTGTTTTATTTTTTTAATTTGTTTTTATTATAATTTTTTTAATTTTATTCTTTTTTTTTATTTTTTTTCGTTTTTATTTAAATATTATATATATATATATATATATATATTTTTTTTTTTTTCGTTTTTGGACCTAATTTTTATTTTTAATTCTATTTTAAACAAATTGTTCTTTTAAAAATTAGTTTCATTATACTAATCCATTTATTTCAATTTATTACCATACTAATCCATTTATTCTCATACTAATTTCAATTACCATTATAACTTCACTCATCAACCATCTTTATAACCTCTCTCCACTTCTTTCTTTTTTTCGTTACAATATTGTTTCATTTCTTCTCCATTGTTTTCAATACTCATCAACCATCCAAAACTCAATACAAAGCATACTCACAACACAACAATACCACACACCCTAATAAACAAGAATCTCAAGCTCTCATCACTCTCCACATCCTCATGAAAATGGTAACTTGCTACTGCCATGTTCACACCATAAGTTGGTAACTTACTATATCATTATCCTTTGGTATGAACAATTTTTTGTACAAAGAACATATGAATGTGCATGTAAGGGGAGGATAAGGATGTTGTATCTCAAAACAGTTATATGATTGACAAGTAACATATATAAGTACATATGAATGTAATGTAAGGTAATAGAAGACTGTGTGTGTGTGCCCTATTATCTCGTCGGTAATAGCAGGCTGTGTGTGTGCCCTATTATCGCGTCGGTAATAGCAACCCTAATTGGGAAGTGACCTGGTGATGCGCGCGTTCGATGGTTCTAAGAGGTCCGTTTTTGGAGAAATTGTATTGCCGATCAAAGTTGGTCCTGAAATTTTTGAAGCCACTTTCTATATCATGGACATTCAACCTGCCTATAGTTGTTTATTGGATAGTCTGTGGATCCATGGTGCTGGGGCAGTGACGTCCACTCCAAGAGTGATCAGTCAGCCTGAGGTGGTTAATCAACCCGAGGTGGTAAATCAGCCAGAAGTTTCAATGTCTTCTTTCAAAGATGCACGCGCTGTAGTTGAAGTTGGTGATTCCCAGAAGTGGGGCCAAGTCATTAATGTTCAGGTGAAGCAGAATACTTATGGACTGGGATATAAGCCACCCCGACGAGCTCAAGAGCCTCTTAAGTTTTATGGTCCAGTCTAGTTCACAAGTGCTAGTGTCTTCTTTAATCGGGTTAATGCCATTGATGATGAGGGGGATAGTGATTGCGACATGGATGAGTGGATCCGCCCCTGCACTCCCGGTAAAAGTCTATGCAATTGGTCGTCTGAGAAAGTCATCCAAGTGACCCATCAAGAGTAATTGCCTTTGTTTTCTGTTTGTGTAAAATCCTACGTTCTGCCCAAGACGTAGTGATGTTTGTCTGTAGGGCTTTGATGTTTTTGTTTGCTTACTTTATCATCAATAAATGACGTTTTCACATTCAAATGTTTGTCTGTAAGGATAATGATATAGTAAGTTACCAACTTATGGTGTGAACATGGCAGTAGCAAGTTACCATTTTCATGAGGATGTGGAGAGTGATGAGAGCTTGAGATTCTTGTTTATTAGGGTGTGTGGTATTGTTGTGTTGTGAGTATGCTTTGTATTGAGTTTTGGATGGTTGATGAGTATTGAAAACAATGGAGAAGAAATGAAACAATATTGTAACGAAAAAAAAAAGAAGTGGAGAGAGGTTATAAAGATGGTTGATGAGTGAAGTTATAATGGTAATAAATCACTCATAAGTATTGTTGAATTGAAATTAGTATGAGAATAAATGGATTAGTATGGTAATAAATTGAAATAAATGGATTAGTATAATGAAACTAATTTTTAAAAGAACAATTTGTTTAAAATAGAATTAAAAATAAAAATTAGGTCCAAAAACGAAAAAAAAAATATATATATATATATATATATATAATATATAAATAAAAACGAAAAAAAATAAAAAAAAAGAATAAAATTAAAAAAATTATAATAAAAACAAATTAAAAAAATAAAACAAAATAAAAAAAAAAAAAAAAAAAATTTAAAAAATTAAAAAAAAAATAAATAAAAAATAAAAAAAATAAAAAAAAAATAAAAAAAATTTAAAAAAAAAATTAAAAAAAAATTAAAAAAAATTAAAAAATAAAAAATAAAATAAAATAAAAAAATATTAAATATTAAAATATTAATAAAAATGCCACGTGTGTAATTAAATAAATAAAAAATAAATAAAATTCCAACTAAGCAGCGCCATGTCATCAATATGGTTGACCAAATCCACTCAGGGGGCAAAACGAGGGAATCTACAAATGGCAGGGATGGAATCTGTGTTTTTTTTTTTACAGGGTTGTTTTTGGGATTTGGCCTATATGGCAGGGTCCAAAAGGGGTATTAACCCATTAAAAGATGCAATGTCTGCGGTTCCGTCACACCCTTATCTTTTACGAGGCTAAACAAAGTTTAGACACGCACTTTCAACTATATCAATAATGTTATTTTGGATTTTTGTTGGATGAGTATACTCGTTTTCTACTTCTAGTGACCTTGCCTTGCTCTGTCGGGCTATGTGCCTTAGAGCAAGGAAGAAGGGATGTGGATATTGAAATTTGTCGATCTATTTTATAATGTATTAACTCCTTCAAAAGCACGTTGTTCTTATTTTAATCTAACAATGGGTTTACACTCGTTTAACATGAATTTACTCTTAAAAAGTTAAATTAGAAGAGTTTACACGTTAACAGAATTTTAGACTCTTAATTTATTTTTTAAATATAATAAATGAGAATGACATATTGAGAAACTCTTTTAACACTAAATGCAATAAGAAAAATAACAAAATAAAATAATGATAAATGAACAAACAAAAAAGGTATAGAGGCTAACAACAACATAAAGGTTATCACATATCAATTGTTGTGAATTGATGTTGTCAAGAATAAACCAAAATTATGAGAAAGATTAAATTTCTTGAGCAAATACAAAAAACCTATTAGGTTTTATGAAATAGAGAGAAGAAGGAAGAATAAGAGAATCGGAATTGGTAAAAATTGCTTTTCTATTCACTTACTCAATAAGGATTCAAACATTACAAATGAATAACAACAATTAACGTCTCTCTCAACAACCTGAGAGAACTAGTCTATTTATAGACTACTAAGCTAATGTAGGCTATAAGCCAACTTAGCAACTGAGCTTACAAGCAAGGCTCAATTTGACATGCTAGCAATTCTAACATTTCGATTACTGCATGCTTGAGCATACTTCGACTACAACATACAGGATCAACATGTGAACATACTTTGACTGCATGCTAAACCTTTGTCGAACCATGAAGAAATCCTTGTTGAGACTAGAGTTTGATTCAAATACCACATTAATGAATTTAAAAGCAAAGACAATGGAGACAGTTAAGCCACAAGTGAGTCAAATCAAATTTCAATCTCTGTTCTTTGATTTAATCCATCACAAAATTTATAATTTCACTTAATTAATTATGTGATAAGTTGAAGATACATTATGACCAATAAAATGGTTGTCGTGTTCCTTCCAAATAGCTTAAGCACAAGTTGTCCAAACAGCTTGCAAGTAACCACAAGTTTTCTTGTTGTATAGATCAATATCTATAATTTTGTATGCATGTAAAACGGATGTGTTGGTGAGAACATTATGAGTTCTGAACTAATTCAAAAGAATAAGTATTAAGAGTTTTCTTCAATCCCACACCGTCCCAAACACAAATTAGATTACAGACTCATAATGTCACGCGTAACCACGTTAACTTTTGAAGGAAGTCAACTTTTAAGATGTCAAACCCACGAGGGTATTAAATGTTGAAACTTCAATGAAGTGTCCTTTCTACCCACAAAGTTAATGAATGATGGAACTTTAATGAAGCATCTTTATTGTCCACGATACTATTGAATGTTGAAACTTCAACGAAGTATTTTTGCTGTCCACGAGACTATTGAATGTTGGAACTTCAATGAAGTATCTTTGATGCCCAATGGCTGTAATGGCCAAATTTTATAGGGAAACTCTAATCAGCCTCGAAGGTCGTTGAGCAATTAGCCCTAAACAGAGACCTTTTACTAAACTCCTTTTAAAGGATAGATCGCCCTAAAGATTTCCTCAAGAAATGTACATCAAAAAAATAAACAAGCGGATAAAAATAATAAGCAAATCGCCAAACGGAGAAAAAAATTGTATTTATAAATCATGGGGATGAGGATTACAAAAGGCCTAAGGGACATGAGTGATTACATAAAAAAAATCCCTAGTGGCGTTATTATTTGAAAGCCACTAAGGACGTGATGAGAAAATTCAAATGAGAACTGTTGGTAGTTGGTTAGTTGATAGTTGAAAAAAGATAGTTTTAGAAAATTGTTTAGAAGAAGGTTATGTCATTGATTTCTTGGATGATCAATTACATGATACCAATGGCCTATTTATAGGCTCAAGTCACTACCTTCTACATTACATTAGTTCTTTCTAGAGTTTTCATGATAGATGAGTATCATGATAGTTCTAGGTTCTTCTATCATTTTAATATACTTATAGTTCTAGATTGTTCTACCATATTCATAACTATTATAATTCTAGGATCTTCTACCATTTTCCTACATATTATATTTAAGAATATTTTAGAAATTTGTAGCAATTTCAACACTCCTCCTTGATGCAAATTTCTGTGACTCCAAGCATAGCTCGTAGCTCTTCGAATCTTGGTCTCGGCAACGCCTTCGTGAATATGTCTGCAATTTGATCTTCTGTTCTACAGTAGTCGAGTTTGATCTCTTTAGTTGCTTCAGCTTCTCTGATAAAGTGATACTTGATTGCTATGTGTTTTGTTCTGTTGTGATGTACTGGATTTTTCGCTATTGCAATTGCTGATTTGTTGTCGCAATTGATTTTAGTAGGCCCGTCCAGTTTTTCTCCCATGTCTTCAAGTATCCTTCGAAGCCATATAGCTTGACTCGTTGCTTCAGCAGCTGCCACATACTCTGCTTCTGCTGTAGATTGTGCAACCGTAGCTTGCTTCTTCGACGCCCAAGAGAAAATTCCCGATCCTAGTGAGAAAGCATAGCCAGAGGTGCTTTTCATGTCATCTACCGAACCTGCCCAATCACTGTCGGTGTAGCCAAGTAATCCTGAGTTGCTTTCGGTAGTGTACCATATACCTAATTCTTTTGTTCCTTGTAGATACCTCAAAATTCTTTTTCCTACTCCAAAGTGTATTTGACTTGGGTTTTGCATAAATCTTGATAGAAGACTTGTAGCATACATTATGTCTGGCCGTGTAGCTGTCAAATATAGGAGGCTTCCAACTAGACTTCTGTATATGGAAGCATCAGCTTCTGGTGCTCCATCATTCTTCTGTAGTTTCTCATTTGTTATGAGTGGAGTAGCGACAGGTTTACAACCATACATCTTGAATTTCTTAAGTAAGCCTTCTGTGTATTTCTTTTGCGAGATGAATATTCCTTCTTTTCTCTGACTTACCTCTATACCGAGGAAGTAACTCATCAAACCAAGGTCGGTCATCTCAAAGGTCTTCATCATGTCTTCTTTAAACTCCATCATCATCTTAGTATTACTTCCCGTGTAGATAAGATCGTCCACATATAGAGAGAGTAAGAGAGTATGCTGACCTTGAGACTTGATGTAAAGTGTAGGCTCACTTTTGCTCCTCCTGAATCCTCGACCCATGAAATACTGATCGATTCTGCTATACCATGCTCGAGGTGCTTGCTTCAAACCGTAGAGTGCCTTTCTTAGTCTTAACATTTTGCTTTCGTCTCCTTCAGACATGAATCCTTGTGGCTGCTCCACATAGATCTCTTCTTCAAGTACTCCGTTGAGGAAGGCAGATTTGACATCTAGTTGATGTATACTCCATCCTTTTTGTGCCGCAAGAGCTATTAGAGCTCTAATGGTATCAAGACGAGCTACTGGTGCAAATGTCTCATTGTAGTCAATCCCAGGTTGTTGTGAGTAACCCTTAGCTACTAGTCTCGCCTTGTGTTTTTGTATGGTGCCATCAGGGTTAAGCTTTGTCTTATAGACCCACTTAACCCCAATGATATCTTTTCCAAGAGGACGATTTACTAACTCCCATGTGTTGTTTTTTTCGATCATCTTTATCTCTTCTTCCATTGCCTTGACCCATACTTCCTGCTTTGACGCTTCTTCAAAGCTTCCAGGTTCAAGAATGGCCAAGTTACAGGTTTCATATATATCCACCAAGGATCTTACTCGTCTTGGATTAGACTCTGGTGATGATAGTTCTTGATCTTCTTGTTGTGGTGGAGGTGGAGCAGATTCACCTGAGTCTTCTTCCTCAGCTTCTTCTTGAGGTAGTTGGACTGGTATAAGGATGTTCTTCTCCACTTTTTCTTCATCCCAATTCCAAGAAGCATTCTCATCAACTTCAACATCTCGACTGATGATGAGTTTTTTTTGTTTGCAAGTTGTAGACACGGTAGCCTTTAGAGATAGTGCTATACCCCAGAAAGATACCTCGTATAGTCTTATCTTCAAGCTTGTGCCTCTTCACGTCTGGAATATGAATGTAGCATATAGATCCAAAGACCCTTAGGTGCTTTGCTGATGGCTTCTTTCCATTCCAAGCTTCAATTGGAGTCTTATCTTGTACTGCCTTAGTTGGACATCTGTTGAGTATGTAAACAGCAGTGTATACTGCTTCAGCCCAAAATGTGTTAGGAAGTCCCTTCTCCTTGAGCATCGATCTAGCCATTTCCATAACTGTGCGATTCTTTCTCTCTGACACACCATTTTGTTGAGGAGAATATGCGACCGTAAGTTGTCGCTCAATGCCTTCATCCTCACAAAATTTGTCAAACTTGCGGGAGGTGTATTCCTTGCCTCGATCACTTCTTAGTACTTTTATCCGTTTTCCACTTTGATTTTCAGCAAGGGCCTTGAACTTTTTGAATACTCCAAAAACTTCTGATTTTTCTTTTAGGAAATAGATCCATGTCATTCTAGAGAAGTCATCAATGAATAGTATGAAGTACCTGTTGTTCTCGTGTGATGGCGTTCTCATTGGTCCACAGACGTCAGTATATATCAGCTCCAATAGATCTTTCGCTCTCCATGCTCCGCTTGTTGAGAACGGAAATCGGTGTTGCTTACCAACGAGACATCCTTCACACACTTCATTATTCTCCTTTATGCTTGGAAGATCTCTCATCATATTCTTCTCGTGTAACAACTTCAAGGCATGTGTGTTGAAGTGGCCAAATCTTCGATGCCAGAGCCATGAATCATCAACTTACACCTTCATGGCAATGTTAGTTGCATATTTTAAATTTAGCGGGAAGCTTCTATTGCTCTTATTCATCTTCACTTGGGCTATCTCAGACCTTTTATTTTTGTTGTCTAAGATTTTGCATACACCTCCTTCAAAGTGAAGTGTGTAGCCTCTCTCCATCATTTGGCCAATGCTTAGAAGATTTTCTTTTAGGCTGGGAACTAGTAAAACATCATGGATGAGTCGTGTACCTTTATTTGTCTCCACCATGACAGTGCCTTTGCCTTTTGATTCAACCACACTTCCATTTCCCAGTCGAACTTTGACTTTGACAGACTCGTCAATGCTTTTGAAAATAGTCTCATCCTTAGCCATGTGGTTGCTACATCCACTATCCAAATACCAACTTCCACCTTTTTCTTTGATTGAGTCTTGAGTGGCATAGAACATACATTGTTCTTGATCATGCTCCTCTGCGATATTAGCTTGATGCCTATTTTTGTTGCGACAATTTTTCTCTACGTGCCCGAACTTCTTGCAGTGGTTGCATTGTGGCATATTACGGTACCAACAATTTTTCTCTGCGTGGCCTAGTCTTTTGCATATATTGCATTGAGAGTTTTTGTCTAGCTTGTTCTTAAGGAAATTTCTAGAAACTTCTCTTCTTCTGGAAGTTTCTCCATAATTTTTCTTTCCTTCACTTTCTTTATTTTGGGGCTGAAATTTTAGCTTTGACTGGAAGGCATTTTCTAGTGTATCTTCTTTATGCCTATACAGTCTTTGCTCATATGCTTCAAGAGAGCCCACAACTTCTGTCACTGATAGAGTGGACAGATCTTTGGTTTCTTCAATCGTTGTCACGATTGGGTCAAACTTTGGGGGCATAGTAATTAGAATTTTTTCAACGATTTTCTTGTCAAGAATTTCTTCCCCAAAAGCTCTCATTTGATTAAGTATTTCTTTAACTTTAGAATAGTAATCTTTAACTGTCTCAGACTCCTTCATCTTCAATAGTTCAAAATCTCTTCTTAGAGATTGAAGTTTAACGGCACGTACCTTATCGCTTCCTTGAAACTCCTCCTGCAACGTGTTCCATGCTTCTTTGGCAGTCTTAACTCCCATAATTCTTGGAAAAATTGCATCAGTCACCGCTTGTTGCAAGGTGAACAACGCCTTTGAATTTTTCTGTTTGTTTTGCTTCAACTCTTTTTCTTGAGTTGCATTAAGAGCCGAAGTATCCGCGGGAACGGTGAAGCCTTTTTCTACTATGTCCCATAAATCTTGAGATGAAAAAAATGTTTCCATTTTAACACGCCAGAAATCATAATTTTCACCATTGAAAATAGGGACAGAAATAGATGATGATTGAGTGGTGTTATCCATAGTTTAGAAAAAAAATTTCGGAGTGGGTTTATAGTACAAAGGAAATTTTTTAGTAGTTTGGAGGATTTTAGAATGTTAGGTAGGTAATATAATTACGCCCAATATATGACCGAACGTAGCTCTGATGCCACTGTTGGTAGTTGGTTAGTTGATAGTTGAAAAAAGATAGTTTTAAAAAATTGTTTAGAAGAAGGTTATGTCATTGATTTCTTGGATGATCAATTACATGATACCAATGGCCTATTTATAGGCTCAAGTCACTACCTTCTACATTACATTAGTTCTTTCTAGAGTTTTCATGATAGATGAGTATCATGATAGTTCTAGGTTCTTCTATCATTTTAATATACTTATAGTTCTAGATTGTTCTACCATATTCATAACTATTATAATTCTAGGATCTTCTACCATTTTCCTACATATTATATTTAAGAATATTTTAGAAATTTGTAGCAATTTCAACAAGAACTATCGGTTGCCTTCTTAAGGTCGTCATTCTTCTGATATGGTCTCTTGGCGAACAATTTCCTCAGTAGGAATCTCATTTACCCCAATAAGAGCACCATCAAGTTCAACCAGAATGCCTCCTCAAAAGAAGGATCAACTACCTTGGGAGACAATGCTTCATATTCTTCCAAGAGTTGGTAATCCCAGGCCACTTTGAATAAATTCATTTGACTCAAATCCATGTCAGGATAGAGAAAGGCTACTCGTTCTTTGGGCCGCTCAAAGTACTAGTCAAAAATATCCACCAGTTCATCCTTGCAGATTGACAAAGTCTTCATGCTTCTTATTGGAGACGGGGGCGACTTTAAGAGACTCCTTTAGGTTGGTCTCTGATAAGGAGAGCTTTCTTGTCCCAATGCATGTCACGAGCCTAATACACATACTTTAAAGGTAGAGTTGCAAAATCTTACTTCAACATACAAGTGAAACAAAACTGAAAGGTAAAAACTCATGAGAAAGCTTGAGGTAAGTCTGATGGAGGTTTTTGGAAACGAAAAAAAGAGACAAGACTGATTTCATACATTTTGTATTCAAAATGTGGTAAGTCATCTTATCTAAGTTTTATTTAACTTATTTACCTCTTCCTCCATATCTATCATCAAATAACACAACTAATCAAAATCAAAATTTCTTATATCAAGCCATATACAGAGGTTGACCCGTATTTTGTATATTTGTTTTCATCTACCTTTACCACTAAATGGAAACTGTATGACGGTGTGTACGACTATATTGTAGACACTAATGGAAGTTTCGCATATCCATTGCTTTGCACCGGCTGGACAAATGTCTTATAAATACATTGTTTACCCCACATGTATCGTGAGATTCTTCTATGGTATTTTGGGGATAAAAAGTTCCTTTTAGCCATTATTTAAGATCGTGAATTGAACATACAAAGTTTCCCAAAATTCCATACACTTCATAATATGGATCGAAAATTATTCTCCTTTGAAGTTTTTTTTATCTAGTAATTGAAACTTTGTTGGACTCAGAACTTTGGTACTATATCAATTTTAATTGTTTCTTCTTATATTTATATTTTTTATAGCATTTATTGTGGTTTTGTATGACTCTAGATGGTCCGTAAATGGGTAGTTCAACAAATTTGAAACAACCGTATATCATGTTATCTTTTCAAAGACCTAGTTTTGAGCCATTAACCTATTGCTTTTTAGCATTCTACAACTACTACTACAAATAACACATCTAACTTTGGCGGCGGAATATATTTAACCTCGGCTACACAGCCAAGGTAATGAACGACGATATGAAAAGCAATCACTTGTCACCTCGGTTTTAACAAAACCAAGATTATATATTAAAAGGTCATGAGTTCGATCCTCATCAACTGAATATTTTTTATTTTCTAAATTTTGTTGCGCGCACCATTTACCTCTTAGATGTATTTAAAGACCGATGTAATAAGTTATTTATTGACCTCGATTTCAAGTACATTCACAAAGGGTACAATAGAATGACGACAACTATAGTTCTTTCAAATAGAGCATATACAAATGATCAACCCCCGATAGATAAAACCAAACAATATCTAAATTATAGGTATGTCTCACTTGGTGAAGCATGTTGGAGGATTTTCTCTTACAAGACTCGTGGAAGAAAACCTAATGTAAAACGTATATTTTTCCATCTCATCGGTGAGAAAGCCATCTACTTCATTGATTTTGATAGGATGGAGACTATATTAGAAAAACCAAGTGTCACATAATCAACTTGTCCAACGCTCCTTTAGTCGTTTCTTCTTTAATTCACTACGCCAAACAAGGGAAAAGAGGGCGTTTTTTTTGGCCTATGACAGCGCTTAAAAGCGCTGTCTAAGCCTGCGCTGTCGTAGGTAAAGACAACGCTTTTTTATTTATGAAAAAGCGCTCTCTAAAAGGGGACTTTAGACAGCGCTTTTAAACGCACTGTCTAATGTATACGTTTAAAATTTTAAAGAATTTTTTTATATACTTTAGAGAGCGTTTTTTTCTTCAAAAGCGCTCTATAAAGGGGGACTTTAGACAGTGCTATTGAAAGCGCTGTCTAATGTATACATATAATGATTTTTTTATATACCTTTAGAGAGCGCTTTTAAACGCGCTGTCTAATGTATAACTTTAGACAGCGCTTTTTTCTCAAAAGCGCTGTCTTTTGTCTACGTATAATTTTGAAGATTTTTTTTTAAAATCCCATTTTAACCATTTTTTATGCAGAAACCTGTATAATTCACATTTCCATAAACCTGTATAATTCACATTTCAATAAACCAGTATGGATACGCATTTCCATCAACAAATTCTATTTCAAAACTAAAATTTACATTAATGTAGAATTCGCACAAATTCTATAAACTAGAATTTGTACATTTCAATAAACTAGAATTTACATGCAGAATTCACACAAATTCTATTGTATGGTTTCAAACCTGTATAGAATTTACATTTCAATAAACTAGAATTTACATTCACAAAACTATACATTCAAGAAAGAATTCTTCTTGCAATAAAAAATTCGCACAATTCCTCCTTTGTATCTTGCAATTGTTTCCTCGTGTAATAAGGACACGCCATATCATCGAAATACTACATAACAAAACAAAATACGCATTATTTAGTTAAAAATAATAAATTATATGACATATCCGATAAATATTAAAATAAATCCTAAGTTATAAAACCATGCATACCGTAATAGGAATCTCCAATTGTCCCATTTGAAGGATTTCTCTCATGAACCTCAAAACGAAGTACCCGCATTCTATGCCATTACGCTGACGAGGGCACTACACATAGACAAACAAATAAGAAATAATATATAGATGTTTTGTGTTATCAAGTAGCATCACTAATAAGCAATATTGTGAAAATTAATATACCTCCACTTTGACCCATGTAATATTGGTTGCTCTAGCCCGTGCTACTCGTGTGTATCTTCCTGGTTACTAGACATTTGACCTGTAAGAAAGAAAAAAACAGAAATTAAATGACAAATATAAAAATCCATAATCCTAATCCATTGAATGCTATAAGCTATATTGAATGATATAAGCTATAATTTTACAACTAGTACCTTTTTCACTAACGTCTCTTTCTTTTCTTGTTTGGAGTATGTTCTACCCGTCTCTTAACAACACGGACGGTTGGATTGATCCAAATACCCTCATTATGATCATTTCTAGTATATGATTCATTCGCTATAATATTTTCATCTTGATCATTTCTAGTAAATGATTCAATATCAACATCAATATCACCTTGATCTCCAACGTTTTCATCAATTACTTTGTTAGATAAAAGCACTATATACCATTTTGTACTTGTCGGATCAGTGACATAGAACACTTGTTTAGCTTGAGAGGCTAGAATAAAAGGCTCATCTTTGTACCCCACCCTATTAAGATCCACTTGCAAAAATCCTGACTTGTCCATTCGTACGTCATTATTATTTTCAACCCACTTGCAACGAAATATAGGAATCTGAAACTTCTCATAATCAAACACCCAAATGCGCTCGATAACCCCAAAATATGACAGATTTGCAAATTTGGGGTTTAAGTCTTTCACACTTGAAATGTTCATTGCTTCAGCTACCACGATGACACCACTATTTTGCATAGTACTTTTATCATCTTGTTCTTTGGTATAAAACGTGTATCCATTAATTGCGTATGCGCTATAAGAAAACACGACCATACTTGGATCATATGCTAAACATCTCAACCTTTCTGTTATTGAAGCGCGGTCTGAATAATACTTTGAATAAATATGATCCTTAAACCAAGGTATGAAACTTCGATTGTGCTCTCGTACTATCCAATTCTCATTTCTATTCGGATTTAAACCTCGGAGAACATCCTTGTGCATTTCAACATACGACTCAACCTCATTCTCATTGTGCAGAACATACAAATGCACTTGATCCCGTTCGACCCTTGATACTGTCACAACTTCATTTCCAATTAACTTTTTTCCTTCTTTTTTTTTGACAATATGAGATTTGGGGAGTCCAATTGATTGTACATTGGACAGATATTCAGTACAAAACTCAACCGCTTCTTCAACAATGTATCGTTCGGCAATACAACCCTCTGGTCGACTTCAGTTTTTCACATACCCTTTTAATATTTTCATATAACGTTCAGCAGGGTACATCCATCTCATATAAGTCGGTCCACACAATTGTGTCTCTTTCACCAGATGAACAACTAGATGAACCATTATGTCAAAAAACGAGGGAGGAAAATACATTTCAAGATCACACAAAGTAATAACTATTTCTTTTTGCAATGTTGGTAAGATCGCAGGATCAATCACCTTACTGCAAATTGACTTGAAAAAAAAACACAATTTAGTTATTGCGCTTCTTACTTTTTCTGGCAGAATAGAACGTATACCTATTGGTAGAAAATGTTCCATTATAACATGGCAGTCATGCGTCTTTAAACTCTTTAACTTGAGGTCTTTCATAGACACAAGTCTTCTAATATCTGAAGAGTATCCTTCTGGAACTTTAACTTCACTTAGAAACTTACACAATACTTTTTTCTCCTTTCTAGATAGAGTATACGCAGCAGGTGGTAGATATGTCCGTTTTCCTTTCTTCAAGGGTCTTTATTCAGTTCTTATCCCCATATGTATCAAGTCCTTTCTTGCTTTAAGGCCATCCTTAGACTTTTCTGGTATATTGAGTAACGTACCAATAACACTGTCAAATACATTTTTTTCAATATGCATAACATCGAGAAAATGTCTTACATACAACGACTTCCAATATGGCAGTTCAAAAAAAATTGACCTCTTCTTCCACCCACTCTTGACAAGTGTATGTGCAAAAGGCTTTCCAAACTGAGTTCTCACATCTTTCACCTTTTCAAAAATTTGATCACCTGTCATTATAGTTGGAGCTCTACCATGTTCTGGCTCTCCATTGAATGCTTTTCTCCATCCACGATAGTGATGATTAGAATTTAAGAATCTACGATGACCGAGAAAGACATTCTTCTGACCAAACTCCAATCGCGTCCAATCTGTTTTATCTTCACAAATAGGACACGCACATTGACCTTTTATGTTGTACCCTGATAGATTTCCGTATGCTGGAAAATCATTAATTGTGCCAAACAACATCGGCCTCAAGTTGAAACTTTCTTTCCTATACCCATCATAAACCTCCACACCGTTCTCACACAAAAATTTTAAATCTTTGATTAAGGGTGCCAAGTATACGTCTATGTCATTCCCTGGTTGTCTAGGCCCAGAAATTAACATAGATAACATCATGTACTTACGCTTCATACATAGCCATGGAGGTAGGTTATAAATCATTATGATCACAGGCCAAGTGCTATGTGAGATACTTTGAATACCGTGTGGGTTCATTCCATCAGTAGATAATGCCAAGCGAAGGTTTCTTGCTTCTTTTCCAAATTCAGGATAATCATCATCAATTTTCATCCACTGTGGTGAATCTGCCGGATGTCGAAACTTTTCATCAATAATTCTTTCATCTGCATGCCAAGTCAAGTGTCTTGAATCGGTCTCACTACGAAACATGCGTCTAAATCTCGGAATTATAGGAAAATACCATAAGACTTTTGCTGGAGACAACTTTTTCTTATATCGAGAGACACCGCATTTAGGACACTCATTTAACGATGCATACTCATTTTGAAATAATACGCAATCGTTTGGACAGGCATGTATCTTATCATAGCTCATGCCAATAGAGCACAACATCTTTTTGGCCTCATATGTTCGATTGGGAAGAGCATTATCCTCTGGAAGCATATCTTTCATAAGGGCCAATAACTCTGTGAAACTTTTATCCGACCATCCATTGCCCGTCTTTAAGTTGTACAACTTTAATACCGCAGACAATCTTGTGAATTTGGTGCAACCATTATACAACGGTTTCTCTGCATCGCTTACCAACCTCTCAAACATTTTGGGACAATCCTTAAGATCTTCTTCAAGTGCTTCTGCAATCTCTTCGACTCGATCAGAATTGTATGTATCTGTGCCATTGTCGTATGAAGCGTAGGTCGTATTATCCCCCGATTCAACATTCCCGTTAATTTTCTCACCATGCAAATTCCAACATGTATAACTTCTATCAATTCCACTCCTCAATAAATGCGATGCCAACTGAACCGCGTCAACCCGACTCCCAAAACAGCAACGCAAGCAAGGACATATCATTCGACTGGGGTCTTTGGCGTGCGCAACAACAAACTTAACGAATTCCGATACCCCATTGTCGTACTCTTTCGACAATCGACTTGAAGACATCCATTTCTTATCCATAGTTATACTAATTAAACTAAACAAAAACAAAAAGAAAAAATGTTATACCTGTAGGGAAACGATCCGACTTTCACACTTTGAACACAAGTAACCCCTATACACGTATCATAAAATGAAATATCATTAATTGACCAATTATGAGTCATAACTTGATAAGTGGCAACATGTAATCACAAACAAGCAACAATTAGAGGTAAACACCTACATATTCCAAGTACTCAAGAGCAAAATAAATACTTTAGAATCACTAAGTTTAGATAACAGATCAAAATACAAGAAGAAAGGTGAGAGACAACCATTAATATAGGCTCATTGACTTATAATATAACTTTAAAAACCACGAAAAATTATAATTTAAAGTATCAAAAAAATTCTCTCCTCAATAAGTATAAAGTAGACAATTAACTTATAACAAAAAGTCACAAGTTCTAGAAAATAAAAGAAATGAACTTGGAAAAAAAGGATAGACCAAACACAATCAATTGAAAAAACAGTACAACACAACTAGCGAAATACAATTTCAATCAATACTAGGTTGTTTATACTAATCAACTTTGCCAAATATACAGTAGAAAATATTTAAAAGTAACCTTCCACAAAAAAATTATGCAAATTACTTGAGATACATTAAACTATTTAATAAGAGGTCTCGGGTCATTTAAGTATAAATACATCATAATCTAAGTAATCAACCAATGTAGGCAAATGAAGAGCATCACTGGCCTCAAAGTTATTAAAACTGAATTTACATTAAAAATACTTCAAATAAATATATTAAATTTCAATTCACATGAAAAATAAAAGCAAAAAATAGTTTGGGAAAAATTTCCTCAACTTGAAATCAGAAGAGGGAGCTTTGTATCCATTAATACAGTAGAAAATAAAAGTAACCATTAATATAGGCTCATCGTGAAAACTTTTTCCCCATAAAAATCAAATCAAAAACAAAAATTAAAAACAGAGAAATGAATAATAAAAGAGATCACTCAGTTCAGCAACAACGTACCTTATTCGTTTTCAGAGGATAAGAGAATAAGAACAACAACAACAACGTTTTCACGAAATGAATGCAACAATGACGACAACGGTGACGGCAACGGTGACGGCAATGGGAATGCAAGAACGACGGCAATGGCAATGCAAGAACGACGGCAAGGGTTTCAGTAGAAGAAACGGTCAAGAGAAGAAAATGAATAGAAGTGTCTGAAAATGTTTAGAAATTGTTTTATATTTTAATTCGTAAATGACCTTAGAGGGCGCTTTTAAAAAAGCGCTTTCTTATGTGCAACCTATAAGAGCGCTTCCCTTAGAAAGTGCTTTCTAAAGTGAAAAGAATTTAAGACCTATAAGAGCGCTTTTCTGAAAGCGCTTTCTAAGGTTAACTTTAAACAGCGCTTTTTAAAAGCACTGTCTAAAGTAATACCTATAACAGCGCTTTCCAAAAAAGCGCTTTCTAAGGTGGCATCCATTTATTGCATTTAACAGCGCTTTTTAAAAGCGCTTTCTAAAGCCTGTCTTTTACTGCGCTTTTTTTTAGCGAAATTTTTTTATTCTTTTTACCAGCGTTTTTTTATAAAAGCGTTGTCTTTTTGGTGCTGTCTATTCCTATTTTTGGCGTAGTGATTATCTTCTCGAACACGTTAGGATCCCCACACTAGTGAATCAAGAACAAAGTTTTCCATCTTTCTTCCTTTGATCCATGTGCAGAGCTTTCTGAACATCATTTGTATTCGCTTCCAATGTCGGTACTCCATCATTCACGATATCAGACAAATTTTAAAATCTGAAGATGACCTTCATCTGCGCAACCCGTCTCTCGTAGTTCTCCCCTTTGAAAACCGGTAGATTCACTGGAAATTGAGTTGATGTTGTGTTTCCGTTTGCCATTAAAGATTCCCTCTAAATCGAAACCAGACTCCTTAATACCAATTTATTGGAACAAAAGGGTTTTCAAGAAATATGAGAGAAGAAGAAAAAGAGAGAAACTAAATTGTCAAAGAAAAATATTATTGAGTGGAGTTGTTGTGATTTACATCATACTATGTCTTTATATAGAGAAATAATGCTCAAGCCCAAAACTATACAAATCGACCAAAACCCAAAATATACAAGTTATATTTTGTCTTCGACACAACAACTTAAATGTTGTATTCGACTATGCAAATACAACTGACTCCTACCCTTTCAACTAGCTAGCTTTTAACAGAAAATCAAATTACAACTTCTAACATGTGTTGAGAATAACAAGTGTGAGTAGTGTGAGAAAGTCTCATATTGGTTAGAAATGTGGAGACTTGAACATTTATAAGTGGGAGAACCCACACACCTATCAACTTAAAGTTTTGGGTGAGAATGTGGTGTGTCTCTCACAAATGTGTGTTGTTGTTAAAGAAAAGTCGCAAAATGAAAAATACCCCCTCGTGTTGACTCCAACAAACTTAATTTAAAGAAGTTTTATATTTTTTAATTTTATATAAATTTAACATTTTTAAATAATTAATATATATTTTATATAATATCAAAATAAGTATGTTAGTTTGTATAAAAAAATAATAAATCAATACATAAGCTTTAATAAAAAATAATAATAACATACAATCATTAATAAAAAATAATGATTGGTTTTGAATGACGTGAAAAAAGACATCTTATATTTTTAGAGATTGTGTATAGGTTAGATATGGTTTAATTATAGAAAAATAAATAGAGGTCATATTTAATTATTGATTTAATTTGAAAAATATTTTATGAACTCCTATTTAGCTATAATTTAATTCTGTAAGAAAGTAATATATAAATTAATAGTTACCAATTTTGATTGGATTAGTTATATTCAATTCTGATTAAAAAATTTTAAAATAATATCAAATTAATTTAGTTGGTTTGCATTCTGTTAATTAATTTATTCTTATAATTTATATTTTACAAATTATTCTTTCATTCTATGGAGGGTCTAAAAAGAAAAAGTTATTATATATAAGGAACAACAATTTATAATAAAAAAAGTTTTTAACCTTTATAAATATTGTCTTTCTTTCTTAGTATCTCTACGTATATAGTGTCATGTTTTTACTCATTTTAACAATGATGAAGATCAAATTTATTGATACAAAATATTTAAAATATTTAAAGGACCTATTTTATAAAAATTAAAAACAATGTTATAAAGTTTAGATTTAGAAGAAACGGCATTATAGGTCTAAATATGGGTAGAGGGAGGATTACTCAAGTGGACGAGGTTAAACTGGAGATTATGAATCATTTTGAGAAAAGATTCTAAGAACCTTTGACTGCTAGACCTCTTTTGGAGGGTGTTGAGTTCAAGCATTTGTCTGATAAAGATAGGATCTTTCTTGAGGCTCTTTTCCAGTATGAAGAGGTAGAGGAGATTATGTGGAAGAGTGATCTGGAAAAGTCCAAGTACAGATGGGAACAACATGGGTTACTTTAAAGCTTGTTGGGATGTTTTGAAGGAGGATGTGTTTAAATTTGTGAATGAATTCTATCTTAATGCTAAGCTCCTAAAATCAGTGACAACCTTTTTCCTAGATTTGATTCCCAAATCAGATAACCCTCAAAGCATTGACAAATTCAAACCCATCAGTTTTGTGGGAAGACTCTAGAGGTATGTGTCAAGGGGACCCTTTTTCTCCCTTTTTTTGTTTATCATGGTTGTTGAAGGTCTGACATGTCTAGTTCACAATATAATTTTGTTAAATTCAAAATCGAAGTTTCAATTTTATTTTACAACTCAAATGATATGATTGAAATTGAAATTGAAATGTGGTATTATAATTCTAAATTCATTTATGATTCCAATGCAAAATAGCTCATGGAACAAAGAAAATTGGCAAAACAGACTGGGTTGAAAAACCCCAAAAAGATACATTAACTTACATCAAATGCAAAGCTATGAATCTCTTGGGAAAAAAATAAGAACATCCTCCTTAGAATTATTGAATGGTATCAAAATGACACAAAGAATGGATCAACAAAAGTAATAATGAAATTATAGATACTCTTGTAAATCACACACACTACAAAAATTACCATTTAAGCACCGTCCTTTTGTGCCTATGGTGCTCAGGAATGGATGAAAAGAAAGGAACTCCAGTTTCTTCAATCCAGTCACTTCCATGGAACAATTTGGATGGTGCAAACCAACGTGCAGCCTTTGAGTTAAGGTTCCATATTCCTGCCCAATGCACACGCTTTGATTTGTTTGAACCAGGTCCATAGTTATGATATTCCGCGTAGAAGCATGTGTCCATGCCAGAAAAAAACCCTTCAGGTGTTTGCCATGGCATGTAACCGTCGGGGTGAATCAAATCGTCGATGAAGGTATCCATGAAGATGGTTCTAGAGAAATTCTTCCATGGACGAGCAAGGTAGGCCTTGTGGTCAAATCTGACCGGGTAGAACTCGGGATCAGAAACAATGGAACCTCCTTGAATCACTATGGCTGATGGCTGGAATCTTTCTTTCCTTCCTTGTGCAGTCACAATGCATTGTTGGTTTGCCAGAGGCTTCCTGACCACGAATTTGCAGTTTTGGAATACGGACAAGGCATTGCCAAAGATGAAATCAATGGTACCGGAAATGGTGCAATCACGATAGAATTGACGCATGGTGTGTGCATAAAGTGTATCTTGATATCCATCCATTGAACAATTGAAGAAGATGGACTTATCTCCTTGAACTCTTAATGCCACGGCTTGATGCTTGTGGGCACCGGCCGAGTTCTCAAAACCCATATTAATAGCAGTAAAATGATCTCCTTGAATAGCTGCAACCATACATACATAAAATACTCAATTTATAATAAAGATTATACATAAATAGAAGGTAAACGAGTCATAAGCATACCAACTGAGGCAGTTTTATAAGTGTTAACACCGTCGATATAGTTTTTGTTGCCAGTGATTCTTGATTTCTGGCCACCATCACCAACAAACACGACATAGGTCATCTGCTTGCTAACTTCAACATACTCGTTGTAAACACCCTCCTTAATGTAGATGATAAACGGTTTTTCGCTCTTCTCAGGAACCTTCAACAAAGCCTCGTTGATGGTCTTAACATCACCGGTACCATCCAAAGCGACGGTAACATTAGGCTTACGTTTGAATAATCTTGTTTTAGCATCAAGGAGCATGTGATGCTCACCGACCCATGATGGTGTATCGGAATCAAGAAGACGGCGACGTCCGAAAAGTTTGGTGGCGTTCCAGTTATTAAAAGTGTCAGCAAAACTTGAAATGATGGCTAGAGCATTGCTACTCATGTGCATGCTTGATGTCAATATCTCTTTCATCTCCTTACCAGCATCAGTAGTAGTGTTCTCAAATCCATCCACGCATGTATCCATGTATGTAACTGCACCATTGAGCCAAACCTTCAAATTCATGAGAACTTGGTCAATGTCATTAAGATCAAACCGCTCAATTCCATCAATTGCTCTTGAGAATTCTCCAATGGAAAGATCCATTAGTTGCTTGCAAGTTTCAAGAGCATCCTTTGATCTAGGATCCTTCTCAACCTCATGTATAAGATCAGTTGCCTTGATTTGTTCACCAATTTTCTTCATGGTAACGTTGAATGCTATTTTAATGAGTTCTTTCGGATCGGTCACATTCCCCGCCTGAGCTTCGGCTGTGAGGGTTTCCACACATTCCTTCTTGTAATCAGTGGGTTGGCAAATGGATTGTACAGCTCTCATTGTAGAAGTTACATGGTTTTTTCTATTATCTTCGATATCGTTGTCGACACCATTTTCGTTACGACTGGCGCCAATAGCGACAGCGACAACCATAGCCACTAACAACAAGGTAGATACGCCAATTATGGCGATTCTTCTTCCTTTCTGTGCATCACCACCCTCTGCCATTTTTGAGGATCAGCTTAGCACAGAAAAAAAAAAAGGAAGAAGATATAATTGGCGTGTGAGGATCCTGCTATCCTCAGCCAAAGACCTCGGGAGAATGCGACCCTGAGGATTAACATGCAATGTTGAAAGTATTTATACGGACGGAAATGGATTCATATGTGGTATAGCTATTCGTTTCTACAAATAGTAAAACACGGAAGCCACACAATTTTTATGGTCGAATGATTACTTGATTTTAGTAATTCTAATTCAAACTCGTTCTTAAGGGAGTTTACCATTATTATATCTCATATATTCTTTCATAATTGTCGATTCTTGATAAACTCTGATAAATTTTCATAATTAAGTGTTTATGAAACTTTGCATAAATAATATTTTGATTTTGATTATTGTTTATGAATATATCTTCTCTAAGATAAATATGAGTATTTATTTCATTATTTTAGACATGAGATTTTAATATTTTTTTATTATAAAATATATCTATTTAATCTTGACTGTAGATAGAATATACATTTTTGAGATATAATTTATGAGGATTTCTTAATGTATCTTTAATATTTCTTAGTCATCACGCGAAATTATTTAAATGTTTTTAATTTTTAGAGATGTATTTTCGGACGCACTAATTTCTAAATAAACCTTGAAATATTTTAGAGATACATCTCTCCGGAACAATTTAAAACATTCATTACATCTCACTTAGAAGCCATTTACATGTTAACTGTACCGGAGATGCATCTCCGTGAATATTCCAGAGATACATTTCTGAAACGTATCAGAGCAGACATCTCATGTTATATGTTTTTTATCTGTGTTCACATGAAGATTTAATTTATACCGTACAATAAAAAAATAGACGTACATAATTTCAGATGAACCAATAATGCCATACAAAAATAAAATAGCAATGCATGTCGAAAATATCGTACAATCGAGATCAATAATGTAATAAGACCCTCAAAATAAAGTACGTACAGACCATAGTACTACAACTATATAATAAGATACTGCTATTGTGTGTGTATGACAACCTCTCCTCCACCTCCTCTGCCTCGTCTACCTCCTCTGCCATCAATCTGCATTGTCCTCCGACGATGTCTCCGGTACAACAATGCCCCATGTGCATCCGTCATGATGACATCTAGGATTCGCCTGACATCAGACCCATCAGAAAAGATACCTGACTCAATGTCTGCCTGCGTAATCTCCACTATGCGATGACACCTAGGCAAGACATCATCAGTATGATCTAACTATGCCTACTCCTCATTTAGTATCTCCTGATGAGCTGATCTCGGCGGATCTTTTGGAGCAGCATGCACCATGTACGAATGTGACACCCTGAAGAACCATCTGATGTACCCTTAGATGTAGCTCGAGTCGCTCTCAGGTATAGTAGCTCGTGCCTCCTCCGAGACCAGATGACTCTCATAATCATCAAACATTTCATCTATCTGTCTACGTGTCAAGGCAGGAGGATCAGAGACAGTAGGGTGTCTGAGAATTGTCTGAGTGTAGTTGAGCTACCGCATGACGCGCTTGGGCAGATGAAAAGCAGTGAGACGTGATCCGCAGGACAACCCTCTAGAGTATAGCATTATCTCGTCAAATGGAAACGTCTCGCAGTGATTAACATAGTTGTTAAAATGCATGTCCTCAGCAACCAAACGATCAAGATAGACTCTGAAAGGCTCGATCGCCTAGTTCCTTTTGAGCGGGATAAAAGCAGTAGCACATGACATATCCTTAGTGTACTCAGGCACATTTGCCCAGCCAGAGATGCAAGGAAAGTGTTGGAGGATCCAACCCTAAAATAAAAATTTTGGAACACACGAATCATCAGTAATGGTTTTGAAAAGATGAAATGAAAATAACATAAGACATTCAAAGAGAAATAATCATTACCGTCAGTAATGTCACGCTGCCTGTGACCTTCTTCGTCTTCCACATACAACCATCTCTCAACTTCGAATACAGTTAGACCAAACAAACCGCCCCCAGTTGTATTCATGGATCCGCTTGAAATCCATGAAGTATCGTAGGTAGATGACGTCTGTATAGGGGGCACTCTTGTCCACAAAAATTATAGTGCCAACCAAATAAAGCAGGTATTCTCTCAATGCATGCGATATGTGGAGCGCCACCTGCTCAACATTACCATCAACCTGCTGTGCACTCCGGATCTCAGCCTTATATAGCTTCCTCGGGAATTAAAATCTAGCATGAACACCCCTGGTTTTATCTAACTCCTCCATCGTCTCCCCTGGATCAGCCTCAAGATACTCTACCATCATCTTGAGTGCCTCTTGTATGGTCATCCTCCCATGATCTAGGAATCTCACCCTGATCGAAAGATGTAGCAAACACGAGACATCATCGAGAGTTATAGACATCTCACCATGCGAGAGATGAAACGACGAGGTCTCCGAGTGCCATCTCTCCACAAATGCATTAAGCATCTCGTGCTTGATCGTAGTGTAAGCGGTCTTGCACAAGTCCTTCAGGCCAAATAAGGACAGAACCGACTGAAACCAATACTCATTCGACTGAGGCAAAGAAGAAATATTCCTCCAGTGGTTAACAAACTTCTGGGGATCACGTTCTTGAAATTTTTCAGAAATAATTAATGTCAAAAAATAAAATTAACATAAAAAATAAAGAATCTAACTAATGTTACCTCTCCGTCCCAGATATGTCTGGCAGTATGGTCTGGATACAGAGGCAGTAAGGACAAATCAACTGGAGGTCCTCCAAAAGCTTTTGGCTCGGCATCCGCAACAACCTCACCCTACGGAGGTGGCACTGGATCAACATCATCATCAACATGAGGTGGAACAGGAGGTGAGACTAGATTAGCATCATCATCAGTAGGAGGTGGCACTGGTGAAACCTGACTCCTGCGGAGGATGGTGGAAGTGATGCATTAGATGGTGAATCTCGTCTCCTACGAGAAGAAGAAAATGGAGTGGCATGAGGAGAAGCACGAGCCCCAGAAGTAGACGACTTTACATGACTACAGGGACTAGGAGCCTCTATAACCTGCCGACTCTTCTTCCGCCGAACAGAAGTGTGCTGAGCAACCCTACCATGCCTCAATCTATCATGTCTATTAGTCATTATGCATGTAAGTTAAAGTAAGGCAGACCATTAGTGCAAGCAAACAACACACATGTAAGAAAATTTAAAAAAAAAATATATCTATAGGAAATTCCGGAGATGCATCTCCGGAACAAGGCGAAATTTAAAACGTTGCAAAATTCTGGAGTTGCATCTCCGGAATTTCCTCCAGAAAATTAAGCGTTGCAAAATTCCGGAGATGCATCTCCGGAATTTTCTGCAACTCAGAAGTTGCGTCAATGGCGCAAATTGTTTTGATCATCATTTTCAACCAACAAACAACAAATACACTATGCCTAATGTCATACCCTAAATATTTCCCCACCTAATTTATCTGCATGTATTCATTGGCATTCATTCATCTGTAACCATTCATTTATGTTTCATTCATTTGCATCTCATTATCTGATTTGATTTCTTATGGCCATTTGATTTGGTCATAAAGTTCTCATTTTTTATACATAAGTCAAGATCAATGTTCACTTTATTTGATTTGCTTTATTTGACCAGGCAATGGTTTTGAATCTCACATTACATTTGTCAGGTTTACTGCTCAAGATTTTATTTCTTTATGAACTCTCTTTAGTTTTTTAGTTGATTTTAATCAATTAGAATTAAATCATCATTCATTCATGCACCATTTAACATACACTATATTGACATTTGTCTTGCATTGTATTGAGTATGGATGTTTAAAAAAATGTTTTGCATTTGGATTAAAGGTCTAGTTTCAACCAAGTAGAGCTATACTTCTTGCACTTCAAATTTAAAAAAGTAAGGTGCTAATTGGGTTTGTTTTAGGTTTGTTCTTGATTAATTTCTAACAAGAGTTTTTCATGAATTATTAGGATAACAATGTGAGGATTTTAAATTGAATAACAAAGTCAAAATTTCAAAGGAGACAAATTAGGAATCGTTGTTTTGCAATTTAAACCTTATCATTTAATTCCATTTACATAAAGTTTTTTATTTACAATAAAGTTGAAAGAAATAAATTAAATGAATTCCCAAGATTGCAAAGTGTGGTCCCGCGTGATAATTTTTTGAGGCCAACAACATTTCACTTTAGCATCCATATAGAACTGTAGGAATTTTTTACCATAATAACCAACATTTACCATATTATTACCCAAAATAACCATCTTTCTATCATATATATACCAATATACCCATGTTTCAAACAAACAAAAAAATATGTATAAGGGGGCGCCAATAGGATTACAGCCTCCTTTAAAAATAAGGTTAAATATATATTACCCTCTGCCAATGTAGCGAGTTTTGATTTCACTCCCTATAAATAGATATGATCATTTGCAGATTTCTTCACACCTCGTCTCATTTTCTTCTTACAATTTTCTTCTCATTTTCTGCAGATTCCATCATGTATCTTAGAAGATATGGGCATGTTGTTTTTTCAAGAACCAAGTCTCCGTTAAAGATGCTGTTTTGGAACATCCAAAGTTTAGAGCAACTAGAAAGGAATTTGAATTGTTGGTTAGACGGAGAGATTCAAGATGTGGAAAGAATTAGTAGTATTGAAAGACTTGTTTCATACATCTCGATTGTAGATGTCAATAATGTTATACAACATATGTGGGTGCGAATTAAAGATGACAACGACGTTAGGGATATGATGTTTGAGACAGATGATATTGTTTTGATTGTTGTCATCCTTAGTTATTTTGTAGTGTTAATTTTTTTATTTATGGTTTGTGTTGTTGTTTTTGACGTATTTTTGTTTGTTCTCTTGTAACAAAAAAATGTTATCCATATTAAATTCGAAAGTTACAAATATTTTTAACGACATAATTAAATCTTATCTAGAACTTGTTCCAACATTGGGACAACGTTTCCGTGTGTGACCAGGAAGACGACATGTTCCACACAATCTTTCCATTTTCTCAGTTGTATCCATTTCGGTTCTAATTCGTGTGCTTTTGGAGCGACCTTTTTTATTCCTTCTCATATTTTCATTGTGGTGAATTGTGTCACCTTAATATGTAGGCCAATAGTCTTCACTAGCTACCACTCAAAAGCTATTATTGTAGATACCGAATAAATTAACGACCTTATAAATGTCTGATAGCTACAAGAATGGACCTTGACGAACACTGAAACATGTCGCAATGACATGGGAATAAGGCATACGGAACAAGGTAATTCTATAACAAATAATGTATACTAATAATATACCTTTACTTAATTTATACTATTAACACCAAATAATTTATATTAATTTTTGTAGGTAGTTGGCATGTGGGATGAATTACGACAATTGTCCCAATTACAGCCTCACACAATACAGAAACCTATTGGATCACTTGGGACAAAAGGATGTATTGTCACTAAGGTATTTATTTAAAATAAAGATATCTTTATTATTAACATATACTAAACTTATTTTTTCTACTACAGTTTATTTGGAGACCGTGTCTGGATTTAGAAGGCATGCATGAAGTGAATCAACAAGATGTTGTCGTATGGAGTACAAAAACACCGATTATTGTGTTCACTACTATGGAGATGCACCACAATGATCGAGTGAAACTTTAATTTGACATGCTTCAATAAATTTCAAGTCCTCCAAGATGCTTTGCTCAATACCACGATAGTAAAGTCTCAGACCAATGGGATTACGATGATTGGACATTATATGCAAAAACACAATGTCGTGAATGGAAGCGTCGTCGTCATTTAGTCCTAACTGACACTGTACTGCCAATCGAGTCGTAATTGGTATAGATCGGTTACTATTGGTTTCTTGTCTGATCCCAGATATTTGGTTGATCCACGCCAACAAGCTTCATCATCAAATACCCAACCTCCAACCCAACACACTACTTACACTCAAAATCCATCTCAAAATAATTACCAGGAAGACGTGTCACTCACACAATCACACTACCAAGAACATACCCCGTACGACATCATTCCAACAATAACCTCAAACTTTTTATCAGTGCCAGTACCAACAAACTTAACCAACCAATCAATCATACTCTTACCATAATACAGAACAAATTAACATGGACTACCAAACACCACATCAGTTATTACCCACCCAAACATTCTCACCAACGTCATCGTTCAACCAACCTGGATACCGTCCGACCATTACCTCATCAACACAACCAACACAACAGAACTATAAAGGCACGGGCACCCAACTCAATCTAGACGACTTCACTGATTTGAGTTCATCTACATGGACCTACATACGCGAGGTTCTTCAAACCGATGCGACACAATTATCTGCAACGGTTTCTTATGCAACACCTCATGTGGAACCACCGCCAGAGCCACAGAGAGCAGCAAGAGACATACAGCCTCGAGGATGCGGAATCGACGGCGATTTATTTCAACCGAATAGTAGAAATTAATGTACAACGTTATTCGCCGATGTAATCTAACTATTATTATATGAAACTATGAATTAACTCTACAATATTATATAATATAATATATATTAAAAATAAATAAATAATTCAAGAAGGGGTGACTATTGTCCAATTGGCTCCCCCTCCTATTTTTCAAATGAGGCTGTAAATGAATTGGCACGCCCTCTTTAATTTTAAAGGTGGCTGGGCTGTTATTGGCACCCCCTCTTTATTTTTAAAAGGGGGTTCAATCCTATTGGCGCCCCCTCCATCATGTTGCTTTTGCCTTTCACTTTCTCTTATGATTATATGTTTAATCGTGCTTGAGTCCCTTTCACTTATGATGAATGTTGCTATATGTTTGTGCTTTGGTTAAATTGGTCTGAATGTGAGGTTTAGATTTTTGGTTAGGGTAAAGGGATCCTTTCTGTCTTGCTTGTGTACCTCGTACTCAGTTCATGCTTTTGGGTCTGAGTCTTCATTGTTTAGGTTTTGACCGGAGAAGATGGAGGCCACCACCATGCGCCACCATTCTTCAGTCTTCTCAGGCGGGTTAAAATTGGTGTTTCAGCAAAGTGTTAGAGAAATAAGAGTTTGGTGATATGGATAAGACGATCAATTGAGAGAAAGGGAGACGCGACAGAGTTTTTTTCACGATAACCTCGATTTGTTCTTCATCGTTTTTCTTCTTTCACGTTGAAACTGGGTGTTACGTTTGTTCAGAATGAGAGAACGGTCGTGCAAGATGATTTATAGGTCTTTTGTGGTTTCTCAATATTGTGTTGTTGCAGGCCGAAGCGGGTCATTTTTTAGGCCCCGGATCCGGATTGGAGCGCCGAGGCCCAATCCGGTTTTTACCCACATGTTGGCTGCTTTGTTACTTTTTGTTTATTCTTTTTTGAGCCAGACTTTGCTATTAACACCACTCTTTGCTATGAACACCACCCCTAGGCCCATTATCTCCTTTTTTAGTTTTATTTGTCTTTTATTCTATTTCTTAGGATTTTTTTATGGTTTTTTTACTATTATTAATCCATTAAGTAAGATTAAATAACTAGTTTTAAAAAAATATTGTTTACATCATTTATTTTTATTATTTACTTAATTGTTTTTTATTTATTCATTTATTGTGAGTTAAATAAATAAATATATAATGATATCTATTAAACAATAGAATGAAAATATTATAACTCAATTCTTAAACCTTGACTCAAGACCAAGTAACACTCTCTTAAATCCGATCAAATAATCTTTTATCCTAAATCAATTATCTTCCCATTAAAGTTTAACACTAAACTTTTTTTTAATAAAAATACACGAAAGAAGAGGACCATTAGAATCTAGCAGTCCGGTGGGAACCCTCGAATGATCGGTGTCGAGCCACGCGCCTTGAGTTAACCGTTCATTCTTTTCTTTCGTTCTTAAAAGACTTAATTTAACTTGGACAAATAAGGACCGTTTGGATCTAGCATTCTGGCGTAACTCTTTGAACAATTGATTATTATCAAGCGTTTGTTGTCCATAAAAAAATTCATAAATAAACTTGAATGAAAAAGTACCGTTGGAATCTAGCATTCTGCAGGAACCTCGAATGATTGATCTGGAGGCTTAAGTCTCGTTCTCATCAAGTGTTCGTTATTCATCCAAAATACTTCCAACCAATCAAAATATTTTTCTCGCCACCGTGCGATCTTAAAAACCTTTTCATAAACAAAAGACATTTTGTCTTAAGATGATGCAAAGAAATGCTTCATCCATAATTGTTGAGTTGAGATAAGTGACGTTTTCCCGTGAATGTTAATACCTAGAAATTTATTCAATGTGATGCAAACACCCGCTCCTCACATGTTTTGGATAAAAATATATTTATCGTCGATTAATACAAGATAGATTTTGCTAAAACTTACCAACAAACACTAAAAAAAAACTGCGTAAATTTTGACGGTTAATTTAAATTGATTGTGGTGGTTTGAACTGCCACAGTAAACAAATACGACGAAAGGAGTAGAACGGGTGATTGCGGAATTGTGGATTACGAAGCAGAACAGGACAGTAGAAAATCTAATTGCGGAACTCTAGATTGAGAATTTGCGATTGAATGACGCGAATACTGATGAGGAGGTTGATTCTAATTTCAAATCATTATTAGGGTTTGAATTTGAATGAAAGAAATAAATTGAAATCAAAATGGTCGACATAAAACTGAACAGAAGAAAAGGAATATGAGAAATTTGAAATTGAAACTTTGAGGAAACTGCAATTTAGACAGGAAAGGTTGAGAGAGAGAGAGAGAGAGAGAGAGAGAGAGAGAGTTTAGTTCAACCTTAGGGTTTCCTGAAGAACTACGAAGAAATAAAAGATGAATAATGATTTTCTTTTTCTTTTTTTAATTCATTATGTAACATTATTATTATTATTATATAATTAATATTGTTATTATTTAATAATAAAATTTTATTTTATTATATAGATAAGAGAATGAAAAAATTGGGAAGAGTGAGATAAACGCGGGCTATACGAACTAAAATTTTAGAAATAATTGAGTAAATGGTGGCGGTTGAAACTGCCATTTTATTACTAATATTGCGTTGTTTACTAAAAATGTCGTAATTAACAATAAAATGTGGCGTTTTAAACTAACCGCCATAATTAATGCGAGTTTTTGTAGTAAAACAAACATTTTCTGCCCAGAACTACGTAAGCCTTGAATTCTCTATTGAACCTGGAGATACGTAGGAGCAAGGTTGCGAAATCTTGTCAGACCCCGTAATAATAAAAAAAAACCCTTTTAGGTCCTTTCTCATTAATAAAATATCCAAAAACATTTTCTCTTTTCTCTCTTTTTCTCTCTCAATAATTAGAAGATCACAAACTAACATTAAGCTAACATCCATTCGACACTAACTAAATGGTTCTCGTTGAGTACAACGGACGTGAGGGGTACTAATATCTCCTTGCGTAACCGACTTCTGAATCCTGATATTAGTTGTGATGATCATATACTTATCTTTCTTTAGGGGTTTTATCAATATTTTCTCTTTCCCTCTTTGGGAATAAATAAAGTTCGGTGGTGACTCTGTTAAGTCCATCCCGAGAGTGTATGATTGCGCTTCGCGAGGTCGTGCACTCATTTTTCGAGGTACGATAGATGACAACTATGTTAGGGACTTTCCCATCCCTAAGTGAGTCAACCCTAATTTAGTTAGCTTTCCGTTTGTGTGTAAGCTTTGTTTGTTTCTTCTTTTTTGATTATATGTTTTCTTTATCTCTGCTTTATCACTTTTTTTTAATATATCTGTGTGTGTGTGTGTGTGTGTGTGTATATATATATATATATATATATCATGTGTGGCCTTTGGGATTTTGATATCATGAATAAAGCTCTACACTCGAGCTTTGGAAAAAGAAGAAAGAACACATAGTTTAGAATTGGCAGTTGTGTAGTGTTAGTCCCCAAGGGCCACTCCTTGCGTGCCTAGCATGAAGACTACCCCTAAAGTAAACCCATTCGTAGATCTCGTTATAAGACAGTTAGCCTATCGCATAATGTTGATTCATGAAGGGTTCATAACTCTAGGAGCCCCTCTTAGAACCAACTTCTGCTTTGGTGGTTGTGTAATGTTGGACTAAGGGCCTCTCCTTGTTGCACCTAACATGAAAACCTCGCTCAGAAGAGACCTTGTCGTCACTCTTGTCATAAAGCAGCTAGCCTATTGCGTGACGTTGATACGACTAAGGTCCATGATTCTGGGAACCTTATCCTAAAGGTAGAAACTATCATGTAAATGGGTTAATGGGTAGCCAACCTAGAACTATCTGTTAAGAAGCCTACCAAATAAGGAGTATGAGTTATTCCTAATATTCCAAACCCAAGTTCATGCATCCGCATCTCATCAGCATGCATGCATATCATTCTCTAAAATAAACAAAAATGTTCTCATTCATCCATATGTATCTTCATGCATTCTCCAAAATAAAAACTCATTCTGTTGTCTCCCCGCAGCTTCACCCTGAGTCCTCAACATCACTACAACACCAGAGCCAACGCTCAACAAAGAATGGCGGAATAAGAACAAGAATTGGAGAGAGTGAGCTCCAAGCTCGATGACCTGCGAAGAAGTGTGGGTCAAATTAAAGCGATGCTGGAGGTTATCCAGGCCAATATGGACACCCAAACAACGGTTGTTTTAGAGATCACTGGTCCAACGCTTGAACCCCAACCCGCTAGGGCGGTACCTTATACATGGCCTTCTTTTGGTCTACCTTATGGTTTCACACCTCAAGTCGAAAGAGCCCCTGGCATGGTGCAATCCACTCAACAGACTGTACCTCTACCAGCTGCCACCAAGGCTCATCTCGTGGTCCACACGTTTGCACCACCGATTGTCCATACACGTGGGCAGCCGTATTTTGAAGATCAACAACATAACTAACATGCTTCAGATATGTTAGATGAAGAGGATGAAAGGAACGAGGATATCAAAGGTATGGCAGAAAATTTTCAGATTCTTGAGAAGAGACTAAGAGCAATGGAAGGTGACCAAGTTTTTGGTGTTGCCACTAGAGAGGTGTGCCTAGTATCAGGTCTTGTAATTCCTGTGAAATTTAAGACTCCTGAGTTTGATAGATACAAAGGTCGTACATGTCCTAAAATCCATCTTATTATGTACTATCAAAAAATGGCCGCCCATGTTGAAGATGACAAGCTCATGATACATTACTTTTAAGACATCTTGAAGGGTACCCTCTCTAAGTGGTACCTAACCCTTAATCAAAGTTGTATTCGTTGCTTCCAAGACTTGTTTAATGCTTTCATAAAGTATTAAAAATATAATATTGATATGGTTCCAGACTGAAGACAACGGCTAAATATGTCTCAGAAGGACAACGAGACGTTCAAAGAGTATGCACAGCGTTGGAGGGAAATGGCTTCTCAAGTTAAGCCACCTTTGGAAGAAAACGTATTGCCATATTGGTTTATGGATACCGTGCAACCAATGTTTTATGAAAGGATGGTAGGCAGTGTGTTTGAAAGTTTTGCCAATTTAGTTGCGGTAGGTATAAAGGTCAAACATCGCTTGAAAACGGAAAAATGATAAATATTGCTAGAACTTCCAACAACAACAACAACGCTAAGAAGTTCCCTGGAAATTTTCAGAAAAAGAAGGAAGGGGAGACGAATGTCGTATCATCCAGTCAAGGGAGAAATTGCTTGTGGAAGAAGAAACAACGACAGTTCTCCAACCAACAATTAACCTATCCTATGCAGTATGTTCAACAACCATATGTGGAAGCGTCACACCGACTTTTAATCAGCCACAAGCGCCTGTGTATCAAACAATTCAATAACCAACTGTGTATCAGCCAGTTTAGCAAGTACCATCGTATCAGCAAGAACCTATGGCACCAGCTTACCAACAGCCAAGGGCTCAAGCTCTGCGACCACAAAATGCACCCAATCAAAACAAAGGACAAAGGAATAAGGTTGCCTTTGACCCGATTCCTATGACATACACTGAGCTGTACTCGCCTTTGCTGCAGAAAGGATTAGTGGTTCCAAAACCTTTGGGCCCACCACCTGATCTTATTCCCTCATGGTTCAACCTAAATGTTCATTGTTCCTTCCACGAAGGAGCTCCCGAACATGACCTTGAAGGATGTTTTGCATTAAAGAGAAGGGTGCAAGAATTGGTGCGAAGCAAGATCCTTTCATTTAGAGATGTGGGGCCAAAAGTCAAGAGTAATCCTTTGCCCGCACATGGAGCTGTTAATGCAGTTGAAGAAGCATTTGATGGTGATGTGATCAGATATGTTGCAAATATCAAGACTCCTTTGATAGTGTTCCATATAAGGCTGGTGGAAGCTGGAATGGTTAGTGTTTGTCATAAAGATTGTGTAGAATATGACATTCATACAAGAGGATATGAGATGGTACAAAGAGATGTCCAAGACCTGATTGACCAAGGAGTGTTACAAGTTAGTAGTCTCGTGAAAAGAGATGAAGTAGCAGTAATTAAGCCCTTTTTCAATTTATTGGAGACAGTTGAGATAACCTACCAAAGTAAAGATAATGTTGAATCAGTTAGTCACCCATCGCCCGTGGTTGTCTGCATGCTTAGTCATTTTCCATATGAAAGTACCAAGGCAGTACCATGGAAGTATGACATTACTATTATTGATAAAGAGTTTGAAGAGGTTAGACAAGAGAAAAGTTTGAAGGTTGATGGTGTTGATGTCACAAACATCGTAGGGACAAGTAGAATGACCCGCAATGGTCGAATATACACTCCCTAGTTTAATGTGACCTCTCAAGTACCAACAAAGAAAGCTACAGTTGCAGTCCCCGCCAGAGAGCTAAATTTTATTCAATCCATTGAAGATGCTAAATTTCTAAAGATCATCAAAAAGAGTGATTTCAAAGTAGTTAATCAGTTGCACCAGACGCCGTAAAAATGTCTATTTTTTCTTTGCTTATGTGTTCCCAAGCTCATAGGAATGCATTATTGAAAATGTTAGCACAAGCCCATGTCACTCAAGATATAACAGTTTTCCAGTTTGATGGAGTGGTCGCCAATATCATAGCTTGCAACACGCTGAGTTTCAGTGGTGAAGAGTTGCCAAAAGAATGACAAAATCACAATCGTGCCTTGCATGTATCAGTAAAGTGCCAAGAAGATACTCTAGCTAGAGTCTTGGTAGACACAGGGTCCTCCCTCAATGTTCCCAAACAATATAGCAGAGTATGAGGAGTGCATTCTGGGCATTAAAGCCACAATTGATCTCCGAATCAAGATCCTTGAGGTGTGTGGAGACTCATCCTTAGTGGTCCACCAAGTCAAAGGTGAATGGGAATCTCGTGATACCAAGTTGATCCCATATCATGCATACTTCATGGATTTGATCAAATACTTTGATGAAATAACCTTCTGTCACATCCCAAGGACAGAAAATCAAGTAGCTGACGCTCTGGCTATGTTAGCCGCAATGTACCAAGTTTGATTCTGAAATAAAGTGTCATTCATTCAAATCAAGTGAAAAACTGAGCCAGCCTACTGCTAATTGGTTGAAAAGGTAGCCGATGGAAAACCTTAATTTCATGACATCAGGTGCTATTTGCAAAATCAAGAGTATCTAGCCAATGTTACAGCTCTGGATAAGAAGACTTTGAGGAAGTTAGCATCCAAGTTCTTCCTAAGCAATGATGTGTTATACAAGAGGAACGATGACATGGTTCTGCTCAGATGCCTGGATAGACACGAAACAAACCTGTTGATCAAAGAGATTCAAGAGGGATCCTTTGGAAGCCATGCTAATGGGCATACTATGGCTACGAAAATCTTGAGAGCATGTTGTGCCAGAAAATGTCACAAATGTCAAATTTATGTTGACAAAGTGCATGTGTCACCAACGCTGTTGAATATCTTGACATCACCGTGGCCTTTCTCAATGTGGGGCATCGATATGATTGGCGACGTATAGCCTAATGCTTCTAATGGGCACCACTTCATTCTAGTAGCAATTGATTATTTCACCAAATAGGTAGAAGATGCTTCTTACGCCAATGTGCCAAAGCAAGTGGTTTCCCGTTTCCTCAAGAAGGAGTTATGCGAGATTCAAGATTGAATATCATAACTCTTTCCTATATCGTCTGAAGATGAACGAAGTTGTTGAAGCCACTAATAAAACATCGAGAAGATCCTATAGAAGATGGTGAAAACTTACAAGGATTGGCATGAAATGTTACCCTTCGCGCTGCATGGATACCGGACCTCACTCCATACTTAAACAAGGGCAGCCCCTTTCTCTTTTGTGTATGGGATGAAAGCAATTCTCCCAATCGAAGTAGAGATACCCTCGATGAGCATCTTGATGGAGACCAAGCTAGAAGAAGCTGAGTGGATCCAGAATAAATATGACTAACTGAACCTCATAGATGAGAAGCGTATGATCGCTATATGCCATGGACAGCTGTATCCAATGCGATTCAAGAGGGCGTCTGACAAGAAAGTTCATCTTCGGGAATTCAGAGAAAGAGATCTCGTGCTCGATAAGATTCTTCCTGTGCACAAAAAGTTACGTGGGAAATTGACTCCTAACTATGAAGGCCCATATGTTGTAAAGAAAGTCTTCTTCGGAGGTGTCCTGATTCTTACAACTATGGATGCTGAAGAGCTCTCACACCCTGTGAACTGTGATGCAGTCAAAAAATATTATGCCTAATAAAAAACTCGTTAAGTCGAAAATCTGAAAAGGCGATAAAATTTTGGCCTATGCAGACAGCAGATATCCTAACACATGTCAAGACATTGTGCTACATAATCATTTAAACTCAGAGGCGCAACAGCAGACTGATACCTTGAATATCAGAACTGCACACTCACAGATGTCACGACATCTGGTCCAACATGTTTATCATAAACCCTAACAGAAAACGTAAATCTGCAGAATGATAAAGAACACAGTAATTGTTAACCCAGTTCGGTGCAACTCACCTACATCTGGGGGATACCAATCCAGGAAGAAGACTCCAGTATCTGTAGACTGTTACAAAGTTAAACTCCCCCGTTTACAACTTCATACCCAACATCTACCCAATGAACATCTTTACCAAGGTTAAACTCAAACGTTTAGAACCCTGATATGAGATACCCCACTCACTTCCCTTAATCACCAACTGTGATTTCTACATCATCCCTATCAATACAGAAATCTGTCAAGCATACTTGACAAGCAAGCTAACTCAGATTTGCTTAAAAGCTTCATCTAAGAACAATACACAATCCAATACCTCAAGGCTTATGGATCTGTGCGACACCTATATCTACCATAGTGTATTAACTGATACAAAGGGAGACTTACAAGAGAAACCTACGACTCTCAAACCTAACCCTACTTCACAAAATAGGATTCTTAAGTCTATGTCGCCCTCTCTCTCTTTTCTGTCTAGGTCTTGGTCTTCTTTATAGTTTTCTGCTGAGTTGGACTTCATATCTTTGATCCTTGATCCACTGCCAATCGCCTTGAATCTTGGAACAGATTTAAAAACAAAACCTGTTGTAACAGTTATGATGTCGAATCTTCATGTTGTGACATTTTACTTGACATCTTTATTCTGGGGCTGAAAACCTCCATGTTGAAACATCTTTCACAACATTTATGTATTACCAAAATTTATACAAAATACTTAGAGCTTTCAATCTCCCCCTTTTTGGCAAATTTTGGTTAAAACATCCTTTCAGCCTGATGGTGCATATACCAAGAATGTTGAGGCATCCTTTGAGGCATTTTTCATATCAGCACAAGACACACACACCATACACATCTTAGCAGTAACAAGCATTCTCCCCCTTTTTAGCCAAAAATTGACAAAAATGGACCATGCACATCCAGACCCAAATAATGCTTACCCACACACAAACAAAACACATTTCATCTTACTCTAAGTAAGATGTTCTAGCTCGATCTTCCTTAAATATGAAGAAGTTATGTGAGTAGAGCAAATCCAGACAAAAGACTAGTCAAGGAGTGCAATAACTGCTGGTCAAGTTAGTTTCGAAAGATTCCACCTTTTCTGACTTGTCTTTGATCCTACTTCTGAACAGTGTTCTGATGCCTATCTTGCATTTGTCAGGTTTATGGTCCCCACCTCTAGGATTTGCTTAGTCCAGATTTAGTAGCAAAGAATACAACAGAATTTGTTTGCCCTTCCTCTCCATTTGCAGAAAACCAATTTCTCCCAGTTAGCTCCCAATAGATTTCTGTATTGATCAATAATTTCACAATTTTATGATTACAATCTGCAGAGAAAAATAAATTCTCCCAGACTCAATCAATGATTCTTAAGAATCCAATAAGAACCATTTAACTTGCACTGCCAAGTTTCCCACAACTTGCAACAATATAAAAATGTCAAGACACCCTCCTTGACATCTCAGCTTGCTTGACGCACAAATTCAAACTGGAACTTCAACTGCATCCTCGCAGTAATTCATCTTAGATCAAGGGGCATCTCCCCCTATCTAAGGTAACCAGTGCTCCTCCACAGAACACCTAAGCTAATGAATGGAAAACATAAGACGCATCTTCATGTTTTCAAGAGCGCACCCTCAGTTCAACTTACTAGATGAACACAAGCATCAACTCTCTTATTGCTTCCTCTGACAAGAAACAATAATCACTCACACATGATCACCATCATGCTACCCGTGAGGAAATGTATACCAACCATAACAAACTCTTGGCTTGAGATCAAAGTCCCATTGATCCCCTCATCCTGCAACCATCTATACACCACACGAACTCCTCTTGAATTCTTATGTATAGTCCTCCAGCTGCTTGAGGCACAAACTAATTGAATCAGAATGCTTCACATTCCTCAAAGAGACGCACAGGGCCCCTTAGTTTGTTATAACGATGTCAGTTAACGTATGCATGCTCCAGAACTTCACAGCTGCTAAACTGATCCACTACTAGCATGACTTGCAGCCAGGGCAACATCCCCTTCGCAAGATTTTCCACTGACCTTACCCAACCAGGAATAGAGATAGACACCCCACAAACCAAGACAGTCATTCCTTATCATTCTCCCGTATGATAGCCTAGAATACTTCTGATTTTCTGGTGAATATCCACTTCTTAATGCATCAAAAACCAGACCTTCATGTAATCAACCCATAATCCACTCCAGTCTTCTCCACACCATCCTCCTAAGGAAGTTCTTCTACTTCATCATTCTCCCGTATGACTAGATAGATACTCCTCAGACATGATGTAGCCAACAAGTTCCTAAACCAGAACTTAAGAACCCTCCACCAAGGATAACTAACCCAAAGATGTTCTAACATCAGTTAGGACATCTTCCACACATCATAGACACCACACACCATAGTTCTTGATATGCTCCACCATTGGACTTACTATCAGCATAGTAATCCACACTGAAGATCTTCACACAAAACTGCGCCACCAGCTTGAACTAAAAGAACTTCAGAAACCCAGAGAGAAATAAACTCTCATCCACCAAAGAAGGTATGCTTCCATCCTTAACCCAGAACTTCTGCCACAAGCTCCCAGAGAACCAGAACCTCCTTACAATTTCAACTAACTACTCTTCTGTACAAGAGCAATCAGTTTCAAGCATCCTGCTTGAATGCACATTGTGAAACCAACCAAATGCCACCTTTTGATTGACCTCACTCTTCTTTAGAACTCCCACAAGATACACTGATCCACTAATGAAATCAGATCTTCAAGTCACATGAACTACTTTCCACATAGCAAGACATCTTAGATTCACCAAGCCTCTTAGTCATGTAATATCTTCCCATCCACAGCTCCCGCAAACTGCATGAGATAGACCTTTTTGAAGAATCCATAACTTCCATTCTCCTGTAGATCACCTTATCTTAAGCTGATGTGCCACATCACCAGCTGAGACCTCTGATGTTAAGCTAGATGTCAGAACATTTTAGTATGACATCCAACTGTTGAATTCAGCTCCTCCTTCTGCCACTTAGAAGAACCTTCTCCTTTCGCAAAACAAGAGTTCCATGCTCTCATATACTTGATTCAATAACCAAGTTTGAGTAGACAACCTCCATCCTTCTTTGAAACTCCAAAGACTTCAAACCTGCCACGTCTGAATCTTCAGAAAATATGTAGTCCAAGACTACCCCATAGCTATACCAAAGAATGCCACTTTCCTCAGTAGAGCCATCAGTAGAAAGCCAGAGATAACTACCACTTATCCTCGACCTTCACAAACAGAGCAAAATCCATGCTCCAAAGCACCTAGATCAGAAATAAACTGATCCAAGCTGTAACCATCAAGATTATGATGTCTTCATCTTCATCTTTAACAACATCAAAGTTCAGACTAGTTTTTTGCCAGGAAACTCTCCAGAGAACACATGCTTCTGTCACACCCGGCTGAAGCCACTTATTAGGCCACCACCTAAGACTAAAACAGATGCTAAAGCGTATGCAGTACCCCTCCCATGATTCTGCACAAACTCTGTTGATGAGATGTTCCAACATCTTGTTGAACATCAGCAATCTTGACTATCAAGGATAACCAATTAAATACTTGTGGATTCCATAAATAGCAATTGATCTTAAATCCTTGTCCAATAACCCTTCTTCACTACTGTAGCTGAGCTCCACTAGATCATATCATGAACACTTATAAAGTATTCAATCTTTTTGCAAGTATCTTCTTCAAGGACAATGTTGAGATACCAAGTCTGCCACCCTTGACTCAAGTAACTAATATTTTCTCTGAACAAATCTTATTTACCTCAACAATTCTTCAATCAGATTGGATCCACTCTTAGGGTCAAGAGAGATGAATCCTTCCTTTCTGTTTTTGGATGGTGAAAATAAATCACCTCCACTTTCTTCAGATTGTGTTTCAAAGAAACACCTTCTAGTCAGAAGAGTAACTAGAAGACTCCAGATATGACATAGATGCCTTTATGAGTGGACTTGAGAGAATTCTCAAGTATCTTTGATAACCTAGTCGACCAAAAATTTATCAAACTCCTAGAGCAAGAACCTGATAAACTTAACTCAACTCCTCTCCTCTTCAACTGACTTCAATTGTACCAAGAAACCAAGCTTCCAAGTACCAAGTCATCATACTAGATATCCAACCACAACTCCTTTCACTCCATCGCTCCCGACTTTGGAATAAAAGAATGCAGATATCTTCAAATATAGAGGTCGAAGATTGAGACCTTCCACCAACTGTCTTCAGTAACAACTCCAGAATCCCATAATTCTTGAGTTTTTCCATCAGAAACGCATGCAGCGGAACCACCAAGGAATAGATCCTGCTTTCCCTAATAAGATGTCACAACATCTTATAAGACATGCCAACAAGAGAACTAGCCACTTCTCCTGTAGTTGTTGTAGAATCTCCTCAGCAACATGAACAACCTCCGGGTTGCTCCCTTCGATCCAGAACATCCATCTCATCCATTAATACCCTTGAGTATGTCTGAGTTGATTGATTTGATCTTCAAACTCCTCCTTGTTAAAATGCCAGAAAGTATTTCCCAAAGATCTCATCTAGAACCAGACAGGATGCGTGCTCTGATACCAATTGAAATTCTGGCCTATGCAGATAGCAGATGTCCTAACACATGTCAAGACATTGTGCTACATAATTATTTAAACTCAGAGGCGTAACATCAGACTGATACCTTGAATATCAAAACTGCACACTCACAGATGTCACGACATCTGATCCAACATGTTTATCATGAACCCTAACAGAAAACGTAAATCTGCAGAATGATAAAGAACACAGTCATTTTTAACCCAGTTCTGTGCAACTCACCTACATCTGGGGGATACCAATCCAGGAAGAAGACTCCACTATCTGTAAACTGTTACAAAGTTAAACTCCCCCGTTTACAACTTCATACCTAACATCTACCCAATGAACATCTTTACCAAGGTTAAACTCAACCGTTTAGAACCCTGATATGAGATACCCCACTCACTTCCCTTAATCACCAACTGTGATTTCTACATCATCCCTATCAATACAGAAATCTGTCAAGCATACTTGACAAGCAAGCTAACTCGGATTTACTTAAAGGCTTCATCTAAGAACAATACACAATCCAATACCTCAAGGCTTATGGATCTGTGGGACACTTATATCTACCACAGTGTATTAACTGATACAAAGGGAGACTTACAAGAGAAACCTACGACTCTCAAACCTAACCCTACTTCACAAAATATGATTCCTAAGTCTATGTCGTCCTCTCTCGCTTTTTTGTCTAGGTCTTGGTCTTCTTTATAGTTTTCTGCTGAGTTGGGCTTCATATCTTTGATCCTTGATCCACTACCAATCGCCTTGAATCTTGGAACAGTTTAAAATCAAAACCTGTTGTAACAGTTATGATGTTGAATCTTCATGTTGTGACATTTTACTTGACATCTTAATTCTGGGGCTGAAAACCTCCATGTTGAAACATCTTTCACAACATTTATGTTTTACCAAAATTTATACAAAATACTCAGAGCTTTCAGGCGACTTAGGGGAAAATGGGTATCCCAGTGGCACTAGTAGAAAATTGCAATTTAGCTGCCCGATTTTAGCGTCGGCCACCAACACCGATGCTAAACATCCACCATAGTGTTGGTCTGTCAGACGCTAAACCCAAGCTACACACCATCATGTAATTTTTGTTAAATGTTAGTTTTTTATTCTTTAGCGTTGATTTAACTGACGCTACTTATTGCAATGTATTTTAGTTTACAAAATAGACACGGTGAAGTCGTTGCTAAACATTCATTTACTGAATTTTAAATAATTTTATTATTAATTAAGTAATAGCGTAGGCGTGACCAACACTAGTGTTGATTATGTCATTTACCAAGTTATTTATGTTCCGGACTGGACCAATGACTAGGCATGGCCCAATCCACTTCTATTCCTAGAACGGCCCAATTACCCAAGTCCAACTGGGGAAGGGCAGCATTTACCTTTCTGCCCCTCTGTCGGGCACAAATGGACGGATGAATCTCAGGATCATTTGCTCCTCCCCGACATTTCTGCCCGTCACGCACGGCTCAGTCGTCCAGAAACAGCCACGACGCCTGTGCCCGGAACTACGCCCTTGTCAGTGGCAACGGCTAGTTTCAGGCACTCCTGCCCGTCATAACGGCTAGTTTTGGTTGTTACATATTCTTCGGGAAACGGTTATTATGCCTAGAAAATAGGGACCGTTGGCCACGCGCTGGGGGTATTATATAAATCCTCTCACTTGAGAGGGCCAGGTATCGAATAATCATCCTAAGAACTCATACTTTGTACTTGCCCCTTTTTATCTGACCCTTTCTTACTTGAGTGTCAGAGTGCCTTGCAGGTACACCCCCTCCTTTTATCACACCCAGCATCACAGACATTCTTCGTGGCCCATCACAGGATCTGATCAGTCTTCACGATCAGTGGCGCCGTCTGTGGGAACCACTGCTTCCCCGTCTTTTTGATTCAAGATTCCTCATTTTTTCACCCAAAAGACCAAAGCTCTCTCCAAACTTCGTTTAATCATCATGGCCTCCAACAGGAATGATAATGCCCGTCAAGAACCTGTCGTCGCCGTTATCGTAGATAACTTCGACCACCTCACCTCCGAAGCTACCTTCCCAGAGACAGACCATCGAGATGGAAAGACCGCCTCTCCCACCCCCGATGACGTGAAGCCGCGCGCGAAGGAAGGTGGTCCCATTTTTAGCCTATGCCTGTCCCTCAAAACACTGACCACAGCACTGCTGCCCTCATCGCCTCTCTCAACATGTCAAATTTCTTGATCTTCCAACAAGGTGAAAAGATCAACATGCTCGAGCACGCCCTCTAGGAGCGTCTTCCTTCGTAGAAGCTTGGCAGCCCATCTCCTCGCCTGCAGTTACCTCCTCAGAAACGTCGGCGGGACAGGTCCAGGAGCATTTCTCCCATCAGGGGATGGTCAAGATCGGAAGAGCCCGAGTCAGAAATTGCCAGAAGATGACAACGCTCTCCTCCGCGGAGATCCAGACGTTCCCCTGTCCCGAAGAAGTCCAGACCTTCGGAAAGGCATCACAATCACTGACGGTCGCGTAGACATTCTCCTCGCCGCAGCAGAAGCCACAGGCACAACCTCTCCCCGGGCCGTTCTTCGAGTGCAATCAGCGAGGACGATGTCCATGGCCCCCTATCCCAGGAGATCATGGACACTCGTATCCCCCGCAGGTTGGAGAAGCCCCATCCTCTGGCAACTTACAGTGGGACCACCGACCCAGGCGAGCATATAGAAAACATCAAGGCCATGCTCCACTACCACAATATGAGTGGAGCTATTAAGTGTAGTTTATTCCCCATCACCCTCAGGAAGGGGCCATGACCTGGTACAAGCGGCTCCCCTGGGGTTCGTCACATCCTATAGAGATTTGAAGAACCAGTTTGCCCAGCACTTTACTGCCTCCCGTCGACATCCCAAGTCGAAGGCCACGCTCAAAGCTATTATACAGGGCAAGGATAAACCCTTATGTGCATACATCGAGCGTTTCAACAAAGTGGATGTGGAGGTCCGCACCACAGACCATATGAAGAAGTATCTCCTTGGGAAGGGGTTGAGTCCAAAGAGCGAATTTCGCAAAGCTGTGGGCATCGAGACCCCTCGTACCTTGTTCGAATTACTCTGCAAAGCTCAAGTGTATATTCAATACAAGGAGAAAGAGGCCGCATACAAGGCCCGGGACCTAGGGATCAAGAAAGTTCCCAGGCAACAAAAAAAGATGAATCAGAGGCCCCTAGGCGCGATAAGGAGAGACGATGAAACGATCGTCCTCGTGAAGGCAAGGGACCTGCTGGTCGTTTCACAGAATATACTCTACTGACAGCTCCCCGCGAGCATATTCTCTCTGAATGCATCAACGCGGAGTTCAAGCAGGGAGGTGTCCGGTTCCCCAAGCCAACATCGTCAAGGGACAGCACGGACAAGAGTAAATACTGCCGCTTCTATCGCAGCCACGACCACATGACTGAAGAGTGCGTGCACTTGAAGGACGCCATTGAAATCCTCATCAAGGAGGGTCACCTAAAGCAATATACGAAAAAGGGTGAATCTTCTCGACGAGAGACTTCGGAGACCAAGAAGGATACTGAGTCTTCACCGCCCAGTCCTCCCCCGCAGGTTGCCATGTCTATCACGCGGCCAGAGGACTTCATCATCCCTGATTACCTCGAGCATCCTCCCCAGGTATCTGCATACAACACTTGGGAGACGTTCCCCACGAAAATGGTCATTTCATGTGGAGGATACAACGAGCTCACAATGGGGTCGGTCAAGAGAAAGTTCGACTAGCTCATCGTCTGCAGTCCTGACCAACTGTCCACGCTCGAGAGAGTTCGAGGGCGTTCTCATCCTATCACATTCTACATCGAGGAGCTGCTTGGGGGCTCCCCGAACTCACACATCCCTTTGCTCATCAGGGCTAGGCTTACTAGTACTGATATCCAACGGATCCTGGTCGACCAGGGCAGTTCGGTGGACATCATGTACACTGGTTTATTCAGAGCCCTGAAGCTAGACCAGAAGAACCCGTCCCCCTATGTAGGATCCGATCTGCAAGGGTTCAACGGAGCTACCACCAAACCTTGGGTGTAAGTGGAGCTTCCGGTCACGTTCGGGGAAGAGGAAGCATCCAAGTCGATCAAGACTCAATTTCTTGTGATCGATTTCCTGTCACTGTATTAATGCATCCTGGGGAGACCAACCCTCCTGGAGCTAATTGTTGTCCCTTCAACTGTCTATCTCAAAATGAAGTACTACACAGAGAAGGGCCATATCGCAACTCTGCACGGGGATATAGAGGCTGCGCGGAGATGCTTTGAAGCAGCCTTTCGGGGATAAAGTTCGATCAGTCCAGCACCCAAGCCGGTCAAACAGGAAGGGAGAAAGACCATCCTAGTGCAGAATGTCATCTTGACAAGAAGCCAGCTCTCCCAGTACACGCGATCGACCTGGACAACTGTATTTCTGAAGACGATAAAGACGGGAACGAAGGCACCTCTATAGCATCAAACAGTTCCCCTGCATCAACCATCATCCGTCTCATACCTGACGGGGAATTCGAGATCATCACCTTCGGAAGTAACCCCAACAGAGGGGTGAGGATAGGCGTTGGGCTGCCCGACGAGGTAAAGCAGAAATTGAAGACATGCCTCGAGGGCAACACAAATCTATTTACTTGGAGTGCTGCGGACATGCCCGACCTCGACCCTGAGACTACATGCCACCAACTGACCATCGACCCAGCTGCCCGAGCCATTGTGCAGCGCAGGCGGTAGCAATCCGACGAGAACGCACAGGCTGCCGAAAAACTTGTACAAGACCTCTTAGAGACAAAATTTATTTCGGAGACCAGGTATACAACCTGGTTGTCCAATATTGTACTTGTCAAGAAACATAGTGGAAAATGGCGCATGTGCATTGATTATACTGATATTAACCAGGCTTGCCCGAAGGACGCTTATCCTCTACCCAGCATAGATAAGCGCGTAGACAATTCTGCAGGTTTCAAGCTCTTGTTCTTTATGGACGCCTACTCGGGATACAACCAAATTCCCATGGCCAAAAAGGACAAGAAGTACACCACGTTCATGACTGCGTCGAGGAACTATTACTACAACATAATGCCCTTCGGTCTAAAAAATGTCGGGGCCACGTACCAGCGTATGATGAATAAGGTCTTCCGATCATAAATCAGAGACATGCTCGAAGTATACATGGACGTTATGATCGTGAAATCCCAAGAAGAATCCGATCACACGATACACTTGCAAAAGGTCTTCGACCAAGCGAGAAAATGCAAAATGCATTTTAACCCAGAAAAGTGCACCTTTGGAGTGGGGGCAGGGAAGTTCCTCGGCTTCTACCTCACCGAGAGGGGGATAGAGGCCAACCCTGACAAATGTCGGGCATTCGCTGAATTCCCCACGCCAAGGTTGAAGAAATCTATATAATCCCTCAACGGGATTCTCGCTTCAATTTCTCGCTTTGTGGCTAAGTCAGCCCAGCACGCTCTGCCCTTCTTTAAACTTCTGCGAAAATAAGCAACATTCGAATGGACAGAGGAATGCGAGCAGGCTCTGACCCACCTCAAGCGAGCCTTGTCTGAACCCCCCGTTCTGTCACGACCGGATAACGGGGAGACATTGTACCTGTATCTCTCCGTCACCGGCGAAGCCATTAGCGCCGCCCTCATTCGTTAAACTACTAATGGACAAAAACCCATATATTTCACGAGCAAGGCTTTGCAAAGGCCCATACTTAGGTACCATCAAATCGAGAAGGTCGCCCTCGCCCTCATCAACGCAACGAGAAGACTAAGACATTACTTCCTGGCCCACACGATAGTGGTACGAACAGACCAGCCCATAAGACATCTGCTCAGCCGGCCATACATGGCCGGCAGAATGCTCAAATGGTCTTTGGAGCTGCCAGAATTTGACATCTACTACGAAGGCAGGAAGGTCCTAAAGGCGCAAGTCCTGGCCGATTTTGTGGCAGAAATGACACCTTCAGCGTCCCCACCTAGTGGGGCACACAAATGGACCATCTTCGTCGACGGAGCGTCGAGCTCCACGGGTAGTGGCGCAGGTATCATACTTGAAAATGAAGAGGGGATCCTGATCGAAATATCTTAGGTCCTGTCTTTCCCCACATCAAACAATCAATCCGAATACAAGGCATTCCTTGCGGGCTTGAGGCTGGCCGAAGATTTGGGGGCCAAGGAAATAAAGATCTTCACAGATTCCCAACTCATGGCATCCTAAGTACGAGGAAAATACCAGGCCAAAAATGACCACCTGATCGAGTACCTGACGCTGGTAAAAGAAAGGATCGCTAAGTTTGACATGTGGGAAGTCCAGCATATCCCTCACGAGTGAAACACTCGAGCAGATGTCCTGTCGAAGCTGGCCAGCACTAGAAAGAAGGGTGTCAATAAATCTGTCATACAGGAGGTACTCTCCCGCCCTAGTATTGAAAGGTCATCGGGGCTGCTCGACGTCCTCTCCATTGGCGAAAACAGCTGCTGGATGACCCCGGTGTACAAATACCTCACTATGAAAGAACTGCCCGAGGACAGCAAGGAGGCCAGCGTGACCAAACGAAGGGCATGCTCCTACGTCCTGGTCGACGACAAACTCTACCGTCGAGGATTTTCCATCCCCCTCCTGAAATGTGTTGAGGAGGACAAGGTCCCCGAAGTTCTCCAGGAAATTCACGAGGGCATCAACGCGCAACACTTGGGAGGAAGGTCATTTGCACGAAAGGCCCTGCGAGCAGGATACTATTAGCCGACCAAGTAACACGACGCCAAGGAGCATGTCCAGAAATGTGACCGGTGCCAGCGCCACGGGGACATGCACTTGGCACCCCCTAACGAGTTGAAGACTATGTCCTCGCCATGGCCTTTCTCCTGGTGGGGGATGGATATCCTCGACCCCTTCATAATGGGGTCTTACCAAAACAAATTTATGATCATGGTTGTTGATTACTTTACAAAGTGGATCAAAGCTGACGCCCTCGCCAAGATCACAGCCTTCAACATACTTCGTTTCTACAAAAGAAACATCCTCGCACGATTTGGGGTACCTCGTGCCCTTATGACCGACAATGGAACTCAATTCATGGACAGGAAGTTCCTGGACTTCTTCACCAAACTAGGTACGAAGCAACACTTCACTTCCGTTGAGCACCCCCATACTAACAGGCAAGCGGAGGCCGCGAACATGGTAATCCTTCGAGGTCTGAAATAAAGTCTAGGCGAAGCCGAGAAGAGATGGGTCGAGGAGCTACGCAGCGTGCTCTGGGCCTATAGAACAACCTCACACTCCACCACAAGGGAAACTCCTTTCTGTCTGGCTTACGGAACCGAGGTGGTGATATCGGTGGAAATTAGGGAACCTTCTAGACGAAAGGAAGCTCCTCTCGACGAGGAGATGAACGACGAGGCTCTGAGAGAAGAGCTCGATCTAGTCAAAGAGATCTTATCAGGGACAGCTCTCCGCGAATCTTTACTGAAATAAAAAATAACCTTGCGCCACGACTCCAAAGTCATCAAGCGCAACTTCCCCGTTGGCAACTTGGTCCTACGCAGAAACCAGAAGGATTCACGCGAGGGCAAACTGGCCGCAAACTGGGAAAGGCCTTACAGGGTCAAATCAAAAATAGGCACTGGAGCCTACTACCTAGAAACTTTGGACGAAGAACCATTTGCTCGACCATGGATCGCTGAGAAGCTCAAACAATATTACAGTTAGGACCAGCCACTAGGTTGGACTGACTGTCGAGGAGATCACCCCCCATGGGGAGACGGCTCGGCCACAGGATCGTGCCCCGGTGCAAGCACAATCCTTCACCTCAATTGAGCTCTGACCCAGCTCGCAATGGGAATAGTCCAAGCCTGTGGGATTAGGACCTCGATCAAGATCTTAGTCCCACCACCGACGAAACTGCTTCGCCGCCTCGACGAGTCTCCCAAACAGTTGAGCAAAATAAGAAAAAAGTCGAGAAAAATGTCCATACTTAACATTCAAACGTTGAAAGCATCCACAAACAAATGCAACAAACAAAGATAAATATAAGGTATTTATATTAATACGGCCTGAAGGCCAAAATAGTTTGTTACAAAAGGAGGGCCTTGCTCGACAAAAGGTTACAACCAAAAGGTACGCAGGCCCACAATAATACCAAGTACAAATTCTTATAACTAAGCATCGCCGAGAACTTCTGGAGGAACCACCTTGCCATTGACGACCATGTTGAGAACGCCCATTCCCTCGGTCAGCAGCTGGACATCGGAGTTGAGGGCTTTCATCTGCTCCACGGCAGCGTTGAAACAAAACTCTGTTGCCCCCAAATTACCCTGCTCAAGGAGACGAATCCTCCCGATCAGGTCCCCCCGGGTCTTCAAGGCTTTCTCGTCTTCGATCTCATCCTGGCCAACCGCCGACAAGCCCTCCAGCTCGACTACCCTCGCCTTTAGTCTGGCATTCTCTTCATTCACTCGGGTCACCTCCCCCTTCATCTGGGTTACCTCCTTATGAAGCTCGATCTTGGCCTCCAGATTGCCTTGAAGCTTCGTCAAGTCATTATGAATCTTCGTGTTCTCTAGCTCCAGGTCGGCGAACTTAGCTTTCGCCCTCTTGAGGTCAGCTAGCGGGACCATCTCCGCGTCCCCAAGGGCCAGCGCCCCTTCAGCACCTTGATTATAGCTGATGCATCCTGGCAGAGAAGCTTCCTCTGTACTGAGGATCGGCGGACAGGATGGTTGATGCATCGAGTTCAGGGATGACAACAGAACTTTTCCCGTCAAACATTTTCCCTTGAAGATAGCACAGGGGCAATACCAATTCCCCCCAACGTCGTCCCGCTTCCTCTTATGGGTCATGTCCAGAGTCGGAGGGTTCGAGGTTGTCCCTGGTGTAACACCTCAATTCCCATCGCGAATAAATAATACATAAATAAATCAGAGTAAATAAAAATTTATTATTCTTAGACAGAAACAAGGATACCACATTTAAAGAAAGAAAACACAATCCCTGCTCATAAATTTTGATACATAACACAAAATGGAATAACCTCAAAGGGAAACTTTTTCCATACAAAAGGAAAGTTCAATTATGGAATAAAGCGGAAAGATCCATAACTGCCTTGTTTTACAAAATAAATCATTTTGTAACATCAAGATATTCATACAAAGTTAATACAAAATATATCCAACAAATGTATACATATACATCAAAAGCGTTCCCCGTGTTACGTATCAGAGCGGACAGACCGACAAAAGGGTGGAGAACTAATCTTCACAAAAGCCTCCAAGACTACTAATCTACAATTGCCTCATAGAGCAACAAACCACAGCAGAAGGGTGAGAAATAACAACTAAATCAAGATTGCATAATAATATGCAAACACATACAAATTCACATGCATAATTATTCTCACCACAAGCATCACATACTAATACATATAGCGTGCCACAGATACATAACATATTTCTGATAATCCAACATCATAGCATATATCAATTACACCAACATAATCACATATTCACACATAAGGCACACCAAAGTCATAACATATGGAAACACCCCACCACATCACATAGCATATGTTTATGCATAAAACATATTATCCACAACCAATGCATTTATCACATATGCACATCAATTCACCAATTCAAACATAAATCTCAACACATACTCAATCAATTCATGATTTTCCACACATAATCAATCCATTCATAATTTTCCACATATAATCAATCCATTCATGATTTATGCAAATGTAAAGAGACCGACACAACGACTCTATGCAAATGCGGTACCATCCATCCATCATTCTCATCATTAGTTCACTCAGGAACTATTAGAATCATCACTTGTTACTTAGTGTAACTCCCCGTCGAGCAAACGATGTTCCCTGTCGCTCACACCTCTTTGTATAAGGCACACGACATTTATGGATCGCTCACACCTCTTTGTATAAGGCACACGACCCGATCGCTCACACCTCTTTGTATAAGGCACACGATCGTCTATAATCATCGCTCACACCTCTTTGTATAAGGCACACGATGTTATAGAGGATTCCCTCTGGAATTATTTCATCGCTCACACCCACTAGGGCACACGACATCACAAGAATGCATATCATGATGCTTGGCATACAATGACTCATGACATTCAAATGCACACATATACAATCAAACACAACACAATGCATTTTCTTTCCCTTAGGCCACAAACCATCATCACAACATTTCATCATATGCATTCACATCGTACAACAGCACACAAGTCATACGATATATATCAAAAGCATATTGCATGATAACACATCAAATACACACAGTTAAGACGGTAAAAGTAGACAAAACGACACATTTCCAAATTCCTGACATAATTAAATCGGCCAACAATCTTAAAACCATTTTTATAATAAAGAACATCTCAATAGCTTTCTAACGGTACCAAGAACGCCTTGATCCGAGTTACGGATCAAAAGTTACGGCATCGGACGCAAAATCGGGAACCATTCTACACCCTCTCTGGTCATACGCGTATTGCCTTAGGCCATACACGTACTGCCCAGCTCACTCGCCCATTCCATACGCGTATTGCCCAAAGTGCTACGCGTATGGGCAGAGACTAATTTCTTCCCAAAACTCCACTAAAAACTCCACACGCGTAATGCCTCACTTGTTACGCGTAATGCCATGCCACCTACGCGTACCCTTACGCAAATCAGCAGAAGGCCATGAAAAATGTGTTCCATACGCGTAAGGCCCCATTTCCCCCTAGCCATACGCGTATTGACCTAACCAATACGCGTATTGCCTTGCCTGTTACGCGTATGGGCAGTGAAACCCAGAATTTTTCCTGCATAATTTTCTGCTACAGATTCACCCCAAAACCTCTCCAAATCTCATCTAAACACTTCCAAATCACAATATATCAACCCAAACATGTTCCAATCCTAACAACAAGTATTCTACGCAGTTTATATCGAGTTTCGACCGTGAAAATATCAATTTCTATCAATTGTTCATCAATTTATTAATGAGAAAAAGTTGTGAAAACAACCAAAGCAATTACAAAAAACAACACATATACATACACAAGCAAGATATAATCGAAACTTCTCACCCTTACCCGATTATTCGCGATTGAAACGAAGGTTTCCTCGATTTTCCTCTTCTCCTCTCTTTCCCTTCTCTTCCTTTCTCTCTTCTCTTTTTCTTTCTTTCTATTTTCTCTCTTTTTCTCTCCACTTTCTATTTTATGAAAAATAACCAAGCAAAAGACCAAAATACCCCTCAGCTCAAATATCTCGCAAACGCTCTCAAAATGCGATAAAACATAATAACGATGAAAAATAATATATTTCCAGATAAAAGTCAAGAATAAAATAATATAAAAACAAAAATAATTAAATCGACTCGATTAAATAAATCGGACAAAACGGGGGTGTTACAATTCTCCCCCACTTAGAGATTTTCGTCCTCGAAAATATAACCGATACGAACAACTCCGGATACGACTCTCGTATCCGACTAACAAACCAACATGCCAACCAAAGGCACACCACGAATAACACAAACTGACAAACCACCTTGCTAACAGCAGCTACAACAACGACACGAGCACGACGACAACTACAACGACAAGATGCAAAGCCCATACAATGCACTTGACGACTAACTCACGACTTGAAGAATACCCAAGCTACGAACACACACAGGAATTAGCTACTCGCACTCGGACCATCACGATGGAAACGAGGCAACAACACAAACAAGAACATAAAGTTCCACGACACAACATCGTTTCAACAACCTCTACATAACCATAATACCAACATCCTTATCACACAACCTTATTACAACAATGCTACGATTCCCCAATCGAACATATAACCAAAACATCCATCTACATAGTAGCCCATGAATAATATTTAAACCTTTCACCTAACACTTCCATTCGGAAACGTCCAATGGTCTCATCACCCCTACATGTTTCCAATGTTCATCCTATGAACTCTTACAAGTCACACACGCATATACGAATTGTGCAACATCACGCTTCCACTGTACACTTTGATTACTCGTAACCATCAAAACTATCAACCCCATGTCCAAAGTCTAACTCTTTCTCATATTCGCCAAAAATCACTGTTCACTTTTAATATACCCAACCCCACACTCTATTGTTTTATCTCACACACCGGACACAAGTCTCTGAACTGCTCAAATAATTTTAATTCTCTGACCATCAAAACAAACATGTATAGAAACTTCCGACTTAACTCATCACGCACGACATTAACTTCACCAATAGGATAATTCCAGCTAAAGTCATAACTCATCACAAATTCCAACCATCCTCGCCGTCTCATACTATATTCCTTCCGACCAAACAGGTACTCAATACTCTTGTGGTTACTAAACACTTCGAACTCAAAACCATAAAAATAATACCTCCAGATTCTTAACACAAAGGTAACCGCAACCCTCTTGAAATCATGAACCCTCAATTGTCATAAAGCATAAGCCATGACTTTACCCTCTTGCATTAACACACAGACTAAACTCATCAAAGACACATCACAATACCTCACAAACGGTTTATTAGGATCACACAGAATCAAAACTGGAGTCGTAGACAACTTCTACTTCAGCTCACCAAAACTTACTCACAACGAACATCCAAAACAAATGACTCACCCTTTGCAAGTCCACTGAGATAACAGAAGTACGAACTTAGCAAAGTCTCCCCTAGCCGGCAGTAACAACCAACTAAGCCCAAAAGTTTCTAATCTCCTTAACCGACTTTGGAATCTCTCAATGTAGAACTGCATCTACTTCCGATGGATCCATAACCATACTCTCATCTGAAATAACATATCCAAGAAAACTAACCCTTTCAACCCAAATTCTCACTTGAATAACTTAGCATAAAATTTTGTCTCTTTTCAACACTTGTAATTCAAATCTCAAACACTCTACCTGTTCTTTCTCTGAGTTTATAACAGATCTGAATATCCTCAATCAAAACCACTACGAACTCATCCAAATAAATATGGAAGATAAGATTCATCTCCTCCATAACCCTTACAGACGCATTACTAACACCGAATAACATCATTGTACGTTGTAATGCCCAACCAAATCCCAAAGGATGTAAATTCTTAAAGCATTTACAAAAATTTTCACTGGGTAACTGGTTACTCACATATAAGCTTAACCGAGTAAATAATAGCCTATCTCGATGATAACAAACATAATCAGTCACATTAAATCGATCAAAGCCTCAACTCACACAATTCACCACTCTTATCAAACATTCCAAACAATTGTAATTTCACTCAAACTCAACCAAACCAATTCCAGTTATCTATTCATGAAAGTGGACACTTGTTCTCCATCGTTACCTTATTCAACTGTCAGTAATCCATACACAATTTCTTCTCTAGATAGTCCAAATTCTATAAATCCCAACATGTAGCAACAACCAACCCAAAAAGAACTCTCAAATATTACATCCACCCCTAGGGTTTTCTCAAGATTTCCATTAATGCCCTAACACTTTTAAAAACTCCAAAACTCACCAAAACTCTAAGTTTTACTTTACATAGTCTCAATACCATTATACACATCATGTTTGTTATTCCGTTCAATCATCCATCCTTTTTGTTACTAACACAGCTGGAGCTCTCTAAGACGACACACTTGGTCTCACAAATCCCTTTTCCAGTAAATCTTCCAACCGCTCTTTCAATCTGAGTTTCACTTCCTAAAAGTTATTCTACTTACTTAGCAGATCCAAACCTCAAATCTTCCCCTTCGTCAAATTTGAGTTCACACTCTACTCTCTGAGAACAACCATTAACGATACCCAATCGTTCTCTCTCAATGACTTCCCAACTGGACCAACATACCAAAACCTCTAATCCATCTCATCTTCCGATATTAGAATCTTCATCGACTCAACAAAATAATCCGTAATCATTTCCTTAATTCCAAACAATTCATTGCACACACTATCAAAGCCAGAAAGACATGTCTATTCCATCCAACATAATTTCCGTCTATTATCAATAAGAGATTAAGGGTGATCAGTTCCTCAATTTGTTAATAGACAGCCGACAATCATGATGGGGCATAAACCGTCTTTACCAAACTATAATAGCATTCCTTACATCCTGTGCACAAAACTACCTAAGGCACAAATCCTTAGTCGACACAAACCTTACCTCTGCATTCCCTCCGAAATCGGGAACAACACTGTCCAAACAACACTTACACTCTTGCAATATACAACACACTGAGCCAACGCTCCACACCTGAAGCAACATGGAGAAGCACAAGCTTCTCCCCCACTTATCTCATTCTCAAACCTGAAGACAAAAGATTAGAAAACCAGAAAGCACTGACAGTGTTTCACACACATATCACGTACTAAGGGACAAACAACAACGACAGTATTCAACTGTCACACCAATTGACTCAACAACTTGGCCGGACGGACCGACCTGCTCTGATACCACTATTGTAACACCCCAATTCCCATCGCGAATAAATAATACATAAATAAATCAGAGTAAATAAAAATTTATTATTCTTAGACAGAAACAAGGATGCCACATTTAAAGAAAGAAAACACAATCCTTGCTCATAAATTTTGATACATAACACAAAATGGAATAACCTCAAAGGGAAACTTTTTCCATACAAAAGGAAAGTTCAATTATGGAATAAAGCGGAAAGATCCATAACTGCCTTGTTTAACAAAATAAATCGTTTTGTAACATCAAGATATTCATATAAAGTTAATACAAAATATATCCAACAAATGTATACATATACAACAAAAGCGTTCCCCGACTCCCGTGTTATGTATCAGAGCGTACAGACCGACAAAAGGGTGGAGAACTAATCTTCACAAAAGCCTCCAAGACTACTAATCTGCAATTGCCTCATAGAGCAACAAACCACAGCAGAAGGGTGAGAAATAACAACTAAATCAAGATTGCATAATAATATGCAAACACATACAAATTCACATGCATAATTATTCTCACCACAAGCATCACATACTAATACATATAGCGTGCCACAGATACATAACATATTTCTGATAATTCAACATCATAGCATATATCAATTACACCAACATAATCACATATTCACACATAAGGCACACCAAAGTCATAACATATGGAAACACCCCCACCACATCACATAGCATATGTCTATGCATAAAACATATTATCCACAACCAATGCATTTATCACATATGCACATCAATTACCAATTCAAACATAAATCTCAACACATACTCAATCAATTCATGATTTTCCACACATAATCAATCCATTCATGATTTTCCACACATAATCAATCCATTCATGATTTATGCAAATGCAAAGAGACCGACACAACGACTCTATGCAAATGCGGTACCATCAATCCATCATTCTCATCATTAGTTCACTCAGGAACTATTGGAATCATCGCTTGTTACTTAGTGTAACTCCCCGTCAGGAAAACGATGTTCCTCGTCGCTCACACCTCTTTCTATAAGGCACACGACGTTTATGGATTGCTCACACGTCTTTGTATAAGGCACACGACCTGATCGCTCACACCTCTTTGTATAAGGCACACGATCGTCTATAATCATCGCTCACACCTCTTTGTATAAGGCACATGATGTTATAGCGGATTCCCTCTGGAATCGTTTCGTCGCTCACACCCACTAGGGCACACGACATCACAAGAATGCATATCATGATGCTTGGCATACAATGACTCATGACATTCAAATGCACACATATACACATCCATAATCATGCATATATAATCAAACACAACACAATGCATTTTCTTGCCCTTAGGCCACAAACCATCATCACAGCATTTCATCACACGCATTCACATCGTACAACAGCACACAAGTCATACGATATATATCAAAAGCATATTGCATGATAACACATCAAATACACACTGTTAAGACGGTAAAAGTCGACAAAACAACACATTTCCAAATTCCCGACATAATTAAATCGGCCAACAATCTCAAAACCATTTTTATAAGAAAGAACATCTCAATAGCTTTCTAATGGTACCAAGAACGCCTCGATCCAAGTTACGGATCAAAAGTTACGGCATCGGACGCAAAATCGGGAACCATTCTACACCCTCTCTGGTCATACGCGTATTGCCTTAGGCCATACGCGTACTGCCCAGCTCGCTCGCCCATTCCATACGCGTATTGCCCAAAGTGCTACGCGTATGGGCAGAGGCTAATTTCTCCCCAAAATTCCACTAAAAACTCCATACGCGTAATGCCTCACTTGTTACGCGTAATGCCATGCCATCTACGCGTACCCTTACGCAAATCAGCAGAAGGCCGTGAAAAATGTGTTCCATACGCGTAAGGCCCCATTTCCCCTTGCCATACGCGTATTTACCTAACCAATGTGCGTATTGCCTTGTTACGCGTATGGGCAGGGAAACCCAGAATTTTTCCTGCATAATTTTCTGCTACGGATTCACCCCAAAACCTCTCCAAATCTCATCTAAACACTTTCAAATCACAATATATCAACCCAAACATGTTCCAATCCTAACAACAAGTATTCTACGCAGTTTATATCGAGTTTTGACTGTGAAAATATCGATTTCTATCAATTGTTCATCAATTTATTAATGAGAAAAAGTTGTGAAAACAACCGAAGCAATTACAACAAACAACACATATACATACAGAAGCAAGATATAATCGAAACTTCTCACCCTTACCCGATTATTCGCGATTGAAACGGAGGTTTCCTCGATTTTCCTCTTCTCCTCTCTTTCCCTTCTCTTCCTTTCCCTCTTCTCTTTTTCTTTCTTTTTATTTTCTCTCTTTTTCTCTCCACTTTCTATTTTATGAAAAATAACCAAACAAAAGACCAAAATACCCCTCAGCTCAAATATCTCGCAAACGCTCTCAAAATGCGATAAAACATAATAACGATGAAAAATAATATATTGCCAAATAAAAGTCAAGAATAAAATAATATAAAAATAGAAATAATTAAATCGACTCGATTAAATAAATTGAACAAAATGGGGCGTTACACCTGGGGTGGTACCTGTGCAACCCATGAACTTCTCTAGCGTCGCTTGCTGCTTGGCAGCACCAGCTTTCGACCCTAGGGGCACCTTCTTTAAGTTTTTGGTCGTTTGGGACCTCAGCAGACGCTCCCTCATGTTCGCCATTTTCCCTGCAAACATGAAAGAAAAGGTTAGCACACCGAACAAGAATTATAAACACGGGCAAAGAAACAATCTAAACCGAGGAGCTCGAACGCAACATCGTCAGTTTCGCATTCAAGAAGGGCCCTGATATTAATGTAACGAGCCACTCGGGCAGGCTCTCCATCCTCCCCGAGCAACTCCTTGCCATCCTATCGACCATAAAGGCGGGATTAAAGTTATCCACGTAAGCATGCAAAACCCGATAAGACTCCTTGTCCCCTTCGCAGAGCTGCTCGTGCTTGACAAGGAACTAATTGGTTCTATATCTAAAATGGGCATATATCCACTCCAACGGGAACTTGGACATAGCTTTTACAACTTGCCAACCATCTACTTCCACGGTCTCCAAGGTAGAGATGGACATCTTAGCTGCCTCAGAGACAGGTTTCACAATCAAGAACATGTCCTTAAAGTTTCAGACAGACTCCGAATACAGACAGAAGAGCCTGCTTTGCTGCTTGAAAGACACGTTTGCTTCGGGCCCGCAGTACTCTGTTGGATTTGAAAGATGCAGAAGAAAAGGTCCACGGTCGCCCCGACATGCGGATAACGACAGACCAGCTCAAAGGTCCTGATGAATGCCAGTGCATTGGGATGGAGTTGAGTCGGGCACAATTCTAAGTGGCAGAATATACCGAGCAGATCTGGTCGTTCTCCGTAGGACAAATGGCCCTCCACTGCACGGGCGCACCCTTAGCCCGGCCTTCGAGACAGGGAAACTCCTGAGCTTCTTCCTCAGTAAGTGTCGACCTCGTTAGGAACGCCCCCCTCCTGTCGGTCAGCCATTTCACCTGAAAAGCAGAGGAAGAAAAGTGAATTCGACGACAAAAATCAAATCCACTCTTCCACCACTAATCAAGTGAAAGGGCGAGGGATAAGTCGAGGACAACCTCGAGCCCTAGTTGACCATGACGAGTCGCCACGACCATACGAGAAGACCCCGCGAGGAGGAGCTTACTCGACGAAATAAACGTCGCGCGAAAGCTAAAGCTTCGCGTCGAACAGGCCTAATGCCCGACTACAAACCCAAAACTAATCCTAACCAGAATCTAGGAAGATGTACATCAGCCTACATTACATTCATTAACAGTCATCCCATGTTCTTCATGTTCTTCATGTGCTTCATGAGTTTTCCAGAAATTCATGTGTTCCTCGAAGAACACGTGAACATTCAACCGGAAAACTCATGCAGATTTCCAGAAATGAAGAACTCCATAGAAATTGCAGAAGAAAGTGAAGAACTTACTTGGTAAATTGAAGGTAGAAGATGAAGACCACGGCGTGGACTTTGAAGATCGACGACGGCGAAGAAACTCCGACGAGAGTACAAGTTGCAGAGCAAAGAGGTGTGGGGAGAAGAATTTGAGTGAAGTGTACAAATGAATCCTCTCTCCCCCATTTTTATAAGCACTTGCTCGCTTGGGAAGCGCAAAGGCCATCATTGCCTAGACCCCTAGGCCTGACAGGAATTGATACGCCACCACGTGTCAAAAAGGGAATCTTCGTTTGGCATTCCCAAAGCTAGACGTTACAATCGCCCAAGTCTTCCATAGCCCCGCGAGCACATCTTCCTTGACAATATGCACAATTCACATCCTCGTCAGGGATCGTCGACATAAAAACGTCGTTTTTGCGGACACGTTTCCCAAACCTGATTGACAGAAAAATTCCATTTTCACGAGGACATTTTCCAAATTTGGTCGACATAGATAAGCCACTTCTGCGGGCACGTGCTCGCGTACGAAAGGTTGTCGGGCTGCTAAGCAACCAGCGTCTACCACGTTAGCCACCGAACAGGTGAAGGAATGTCCCTGAACATTGTCACTCAAAGGCAGCAGTCCACGAGGCTATCTCAAACCATCACTCTTCCTCAGAGCAATGACTTGGGGGATTCCTGTTCTGGACTGGGCAGGCGCTTGGCCCACAGTAGGACAAAGCCTAATCCAGTCCAGCTCTTGGCAAGGCCCAATAAGCAAGAAATTAGCCGTTGGGTAGAAACTAGCCATTGGGCAAAAACCAGCCGTTGGACACGATATGACCGTTGGGGACATCCCCCTCACGTGCTTGACAGTTCACGCGACCAACTGCCTCCCCGAATCTCACAGAAGCAGTTGGACCAGGTCAAAGGGTCACGCGCCTGGCCCTCCACCTGGCAGTCTTCCATTGGTCGACCAGATATTTTGGCCACATGGGAGACCTTGGTCCCGCACTGGGGGTTACTTCTATAAATACCTTCTCACTTGAGAGGGTCAGGTTTGATCACTATTCAATATTCGAAATCATACCTTAACATTTTGTGCTTGCTTTCGCTCTAGCCCAAACTTACTTTGGCATCAGAGTACCTTGCAAGTACACCCTTGTAAGTTCTTGTAATTGGCTGTAATTTTGTTAAAACAATGTTGATGTTGCAACATGAACTGCTAACAGTCTGGGTTGTAAATAGTGTTGAAGAGTTAAAATGCTGAAGAGTGATGTCACATGCGAAGTCTTAACATCACCATACCAGAACATTACAACATCAGGTATGGGATGATTAATTAGGGCTGCACGTGTTTCTGGTATGAATGAGAAATTCTGCTAAAGAGAATCAGAGAATATAGGCGAAGATCAAGGGAGAGATATATTCTGTTACAATCAGTTGTGAAGATAAGTTTGCGCATTTAAAGCACAAAGATATGGAGAATATTCAGAGTTAATAATTGAGGAGTTAATTGAAGATATGATTGAAGATCTATTTAGAAGCAGATTTGTTATAGAAGATATGATAGGATTTGAAGGCCCAAATCCAGTTGGGATTATGTTATAAATAGAATGCTTGTAACCTAGAATAGGTACGGGTCCAAGATGTAGATCTTTAGGGCTTTGTCAAAGTGAACCACTCGGGTTGTGAGATGGTCACTGTGGTTAACTCAGAAACCTGTAGGTAATGAGTTTGGGTTCGTTCTTGGAGGAAGCTTTGAAGCAACTCAAATGTGAATCATGGAAGTGTGTCTTCTGGTTTTTCTGTGTTAGAAAAGTTGTTGGTAAACAAGTTGTTGATGCAGTGACGGTGTAGTTGACTGCTAGACATCATTGTGATGACAGGAAGTGAGATGGAGTCTCTTACCTAGGGAGGACTTAGGTAGAAGGGTCATTGGGTAGTGATTAAATTAGGTAGATTATCAACTGGTCTGTTGAGTATGTAATTTGATACTACTAATAGTGGACATCCTTCCTGGTTTGGTATGCCCTCAGATGTAGGTTGTTGAACCGAACTGGGTGAACAATTCTGTGTGTTATTTACTGTTTCTATTATTACCTTGTTCAGCAGATTGCGATGTTGTGACATTGCACAAGGACATCACACATCTGTACCAGAATTTCAATTGGTATCAGAGCAGGCATCCTGTCTGTTTCTGGATGAGATCTTGGGAAGATACTTTCTGGTTCATGAGCAAGGAAGAGAGTTGTTTGGATGATCCCTTGGAGTGAAGGTTGGACTATTCATGATAAAGTATTGATGGCACGTGGTTTATGCTGATAGTGTACAAGGATTATTGAGTAGTGCCTGAAGGTTGTTGAGGAATTGTTGTGTGTTCCGCTGCATGGTATCTGATGTAACCCTGGTTGGTTCTTGTATCTCTGGTGGTGAGATTCTAGACAATAGGGTTTGGTCTCCTCAGCAGGATTTTCCTTGATGTTGCAGTTTATGCAAGACAGCTTCAACCGTTTGGTTAGAGATGCCAAAGATACTTGAGGATTATCTCATATCTTTGTTTTGGGAAAGAAGTGATCAAGAGGTGAATGGATCTCATGACATGGAAGAAGAATATTTTTCAAAACAGGCATTGAAGACCAATCTGTCCAGAACATTGATTCCTTCTTTATCAATTTTCTTGATGGTGAAAAAAAAAGGGTGGAGCCAAAGCAAAAGAGTATCACTGTCAAATCTTTCATGCGCGAGTGAAGATCTTGATAAGTTATCTCTTAAGCTTAGTTGTGGTGACCTAATTAGGAGGATCTGCCTGGTTATGATGACAAATATAGTTCTGGTAAACTGGAGGAAGGTTCATCAAGAAAGAAGCTGAGCTTAATATGCCAATTCTAATGTCTCATCATTGCGCTACACATCAGCAGTGCTAAGTTAAAGACCTATTAGATTGTAGCTGTTTTGAAGGATCACTGAAGCCATGAAGTTGAACAATTTTTGAGATGTTGCTCATAATGTCATAACATCTCAGCTGGAGCTGGTTGAAGAAAGGTAGTAATCTTGATAGCAAAAGAGAAGAAGATGATCCTTGTTTGAGCTAAACTATCTGAGGACAATATTATAGGGAAAATGCATCCAAGAGTCTGTGTGCAGTAGCAGTGTAAATCAGCCTGTGGTCAATTGGTTTCTTCATTAGTTGTATGGAATGAACTCTTCCAGTTTTGTGGCTTGAAGGATAGGAAGTAGCAGATTATATATGGTATGCTTATACTCTGGCTTTAGATGCAGAAGGATGGCAGTTATCACTCTTAAGTTAGACAAAAGGTCTAAACCTTGTGCTTATAAGAAGAAGCTTATGGAAAGTGTGATTGATCAGATGGTGATATGGTCTTGTGTGTTCCCTACAGGAGATTTGTGTGGATTAATATGGGTGTTGTCTCCAGAGCCATATCAGTTGGTTAATGTGATACAGACTGATGTCGGAACTGATGTTGAAACATCATTTCAGTTCTTTGCTTTCTCAGCCAAAGAAAGTTAGTTGTGCTCATGGTGAAGTATCAGGTCAAGCCACTTACCTAATCTGAAGTGATCAGGGGTGTGGACTAACAAATGAAGGATCAACCAGTGCCTTAAGACTGCAGGAAAAGGATGTCAGACCAGATAAAATGTTGTATCTTGCATTTGTGTCTGCTTAGGATGGTGTTGTGCATTCAACTAATGACTATATACATTGACGAGAGACTTTGCATTTGGCTGAAGTTAAAGTGCAGGACTGCAGAAGTGTTGAGAAGTTTTTACAAGGGTTAAGCACTGGTGGGGTTGATTGGTGACCATGGAGTACCATCCAATTTGTCTGTGATGAGGTTGAGTTACTCTTGGGAAGTAGGGCGATGAGTGGAAGACTCAAGGAGACTATTCTTCTTGAAGAAGGATGAGAGGAAGATTATGCCCTGGTTCAGAAGATTGATGCCTACATCATACTTAAGGAGCGTCTACATAATCATACGGGAGAATGATGAAGTAGAAGGTCTGCCTTAGATGAAATGTTTAATGACTGCCTTGAGAGAAAGGGACAGTGGTACCAAAATGCATGTGCTCAGAAGTGTGCTCAAATGTTCATCCTCATCTAGAGCATTAATTAACCATGACAGGGGGAATACTTGTCTATGGATTTTTTCTGCAAAGGTATATATATTGTGAAGATTGCATGCTGGTTGAATCTTGTGAGGAAATAATGTCAGATAACATGGTATGACATTAGGCTGTTGGATGCTTGTTGGTGTGGACATAAATGGTTCTACCCTTGTGAAGCTAATTGTTTGAATCATATGTGCACATGCTTCTGAGGAGGAGTCTGAAGGACAGCTGTGTTTATGGAGAATGTGTTGGGTTGTGTTGATGGAAGGTGTTCTTCTTGCAAAGGTGCACTGGTTATCCTTGGTAGGGGGAGAATGATATTATGGGAGCTTTTGGGGTTGGCACTTAGGTTAAAGTAAATTGAAATGTTGTTTACATGAGGATTTAGTGTCTTGTACAGTTGTGTAAATGGATCAGAAGTAAAACAGAAATTTATTGCATTGATGAAAGCTTACAAGATTAGTAAAAACAACAAACAAAGTGTCTAAAGATTATCCCAACCCCCCGAATCAAGAAAAGTCTTCCAATCTTCATCTCATTCATCATCAGAGGCTTGAAGCTGCACTTGGTTTTTCTTGATAGTCTTCATCCTGGTTTCTGATGTCTTGCATGTTCTTGTTACTCCAGAAGATGCTCCAGCTTTGGACAGTGTTGTGTCCTTCAACTTCTGAGGATCTGGCTTCTTGTCCTCTTGCATGTGTCTCTTTGCTGCATTCTTGTTAGACTGACTCATGTGTCCTTCCTTGGTGTTCTGATAGGAGCAAGGAGGTTTAGTATTTATAATGGATAATATGGCATTGTTTGTATCGCCTGACCAGTCAGAGTAGTCTTTGGTGTGGGAATCTGTTTTTCTTGGGAACCTGCTTTTCTTGACATATTGGTTACCAGAACTTCGTGCTTGGTGCCTGGGTGGAAGTGGTCCTAGTAGGATAAGGCTAGGTCTTGTCTAGTAAAGTGGGATGGTCTTTTATCTTGTGGCGATGTCCCACATGTTGTTACAACATTATGGCTGGGTATGTACCATACTTATGAAGTTTGAAGAAGCAGCATTATCGTCTGAAGTGGCAGTTCTGACATAGTGTGGATTAGAATGGGCAGATTCTAATCTTGATGGTAAGTAGTTCAGGAAATACATGGCTACTGTCATGATGAAGACTTCATTAGGAGCTGGTGAGTGTAAGGACAGAAGGGTGTTTATCTTGTGTGAGAAATTTCCAATCAAATGGGCCTTTGTTTATTGGACTTGGCATATCTTGTTTCCCCATAAGGAATGTGGCATTATTGGTGGGATATCATAAAAGGCATTGAGTGTAAGACTGATTACTATAGCCTGTTGCAGCATGTGTACTGATCAAGCTTGTGCAGTGTGATGATGGGACCTGTCATAGCTGTGTGAAGATAGTGCCTTTACAGTAGAGGTCTGAAAAGCAAAAGTGGTGTACTTGGCTGTTGGTTGGAAGCAATCTAGAAGAAGTTGTGAGAAGTTGCATCTATAAGAAGATGTGTTTGTAGAGTCTTGGGTTAATGAGCCAGCAGGCAATGTCTGAAGAGATGTCAGAACATGATATAGGACATGTTTTGCTTGAGCCAAACAGGGTGGTATTTTGGACGGAGGTGTTAGGATAAAGTGAAACACGTGGCTTCGACTGTGCATGGAGCGTTACTGGCCTAATTTATGGTAAGATTCAGTTGTGTAATATTTAAGGCAGTCAAGGCAGTTTTTGGAAGGTAGAAATTGAATTTGAATGCAGTTTTTGATACCTAAAATAGCGTTTGTTTGACCAAGAACATTGACATATTCAAGGCTCGTTAATTTCTAAGTTATTGGTCAGCTATTTATAGGGGTTAGTTTGTTCTCCTTCAGCCAGTGAGTGTTCTTATCTCATAAGTCTTATGGCTTTTATTCATGTCTGGGTAAGCACTTCTTGGGCCTGGTGAGGGTTTCCTTTGCCAATTTGTGGCTAAAAAGGGGGAGAAAGGAAAGAGATGGGCTAAATGGTTTGCGCGGTTGTTATGCCTGGAGTCTGCAGTTCCTAATGCAGAAGAAGAGGATGGTACATCCTTGAGTTGGTGTTGAGTCTTTGTGACTTGTGTCCTGAGTTATGAACACAATTGTGACTTGTGTTCTGAGTTACCTGGGCTGGCAGAATGGCACTTCTCAACGTGTCATGTTATGCCACAGGTTGACCAGGGGGTCTGATCAAAGAAGGTGTGCAGAATTCTCTCATGCCACCATAGGTCTTTGGTGAATAGACAAACACTTCTTTTATGGGGGAGTCTTCCACAATGAATCCGGGTCTGAGTTGAAAGGAAAAAGAAATGTGTTGTATTAAGGGGGAGTGTCTAAAATCTTCTTCCTCATGTACACCAGATATCTGGAATCTGAGTGCATAACTTCGGGACTTTCTACTTCTTCCTCCTAATGTGCTGCCTGAAGTGATTGTGATGGGTTGTGCTGCCAAAAGAAGTTGTCAGACATGATGTCTTAACATCATTCAAATATTCCCTAGACGATGCTTCTCCAGGATTGCTGCTCACGGGTTTAGTGGTTACTGGTAACTACTGACAGTAGTATAGAGTTGTAATTATTGCTGTAATCTGAGTTGAAATGGTTATATATATGTTTTAGCCAAAGGGGGAGATTGTAAGTTCTTGTAATTGGCTGTAATTTTGTTAAAACAACGTTGATGTCATGGTTGATGTTGCAACATGAACTGCTAACAGTCTGGGTTGTAAATAGTGTTGAAGAGTTAAAATGCTGAAGAGTGATGTCACATGTGAAGTCTTAACATCACCATACCAGAACATTACAACATCAGGTCTGGGATGATTAATTAGGGCTGCACGTGTTTCTGGTATGAATGAGAAATTCTGCTAAAGAGAATCAGAGAATATAGGCGAAGATCAAGGGAGAGATATATTCTGTTACAATCAGTTGTGAAGATAAGTTTACACATTTAAAGCACAAAGATATGGAGAATATTCAGAGTTAATAATTGAGGAGTTAATTGAAGATATGATTGAAGATCTATTTAGAAGCAGATTTGTTACAGAAGATATGATAGGATTTGAAGGCCCAAATCCAGTTGGGATTATGTTATAAATAGAATGCTTGTAACCTAGAATAGGTACGGGTCCAAGATGTAGATCTTTAGGGCTTTGTCAAAGTGAACCACTCGGGTTGTGAGATGGTCACTGTGGTTAACTCAGAAACCTGTAGGTAATGAGTTTGGGTTCGTTCTTGGAGGAAGCTTTGAAGCAACTCAAATGTGAGTCATGGAAGTGTGTCTTCTGGTTTTTCTGTGTTAGAAAAGTTATTGGTAAACAAGCTGTTGATGCAGTGACGGTGTAGTTGACTGCTAGACATCATTGTGATGATAGGAAGTGAGATGGAATCTCTTACCTAGGGAGGACTTAGGTAGAAGGGTCATTGGGTAGTGATTAAATTAGGTAGATTGTCAACTGGTCTGTTGAGTCTGTAATTTGATACTACTAATAGTGGACTTCCTTCCTGGCTTGGTATGCCCCCAGATGTAGGTTGTTGAACTGAACTGGGTGAACAATTCTGTGTGTTATTTACTGTTTCTATTATTGCCTTGTTCAGCAGATTGCGATGTTGTGACATTGCACAAGGACATCACACATCTGTACCAGAATTTCAACCCTCTTTTCTCCTACATCCATCATCATCTGTCCTACGCGAAGGCCAGGACGATCCAGTCTGATCACTCCAGATCAGATGTGTTCAAATATGACAAAGTTAAAGAGGATAAAAGTGACCCGTAGACAAAAGTAGAATTTGCCTTCAAATCTGTCTGAATAAAATTTTGGTCAGTTTTTGCACTAAACATCCACCAGTGGAATTTTCCTTCAAATCTGTCTGAAGGAATTTTGGTCAGTTTTTACACTAAACATCCATCAGTGGAAGTTGCGGCTAAAATTGTCTCGGACTACTGAAAGTTTAAATTTCGAATTCAGCATATACAGCACTTTATGAAGTGATGCATAATGTAACTATAGGCGAACCATTGCAATCTTATGTTGAAAAGGTGTTGTTTCATCAAGGGTCGTAACCTTGTGAAACAACACATGCATGTGCTATAAATACCTTATTTGGAATTCAAAAATTACATCACAAAAAACCGAGTATCCTCTTCTACGAAATTCCAAACACTCTTCGCTACATAATCGAGTTTTCGCCTGTCTTGCGCAAATTTGATAAAGGCTGAATTATCCTGGGTATTCCTGCGTTCCAACTCTAAGACATTTGAGAGTGCTTGAAATACTTTTAAGGAAAGTGATTCTGTTCACGATTCTAGTCTCAATCCATTCATTTTAAATTAATTTTCTAACAGTCTTAAAAGTATTCTAAATAATGGCAACGAGGCTTCCATTTCAAGTATCAAAGAATAAACTGATGTGTTGTAGATGTTAGAAATAATTTATATTTTACAAAACTTAGTGACTAAGTTTTGTTAGTGGGTAATTTAGTACTTTAGTATGTTGCCTATGTGGCACTAGTTTTCTGTGTATAAATATACTAGTGGTAGATGTCATTTATTCTTTCTTACAACTTTGTAGCCGTCATTTGCAGAGTATAAATATATTCTCTCATTATATTCATCTCTTTTAACCTTGTGCACCAAGAATTGGTATCTAGAGCTCTGGTTCGGATCCACGGGGAAACACAGGAAACATGAGTGAAACGGTGAGGCATTGTGTGGTTGATTTCGTTTCTTGAATTCGTGTTGAATCTTGGACGGAATCGTAACAGAATCACATTTTCTGATTCTGTGGGATTGGGAAACACTGTGTTTGGTGAGATCTGAGTGGTTGCACAAGGTTGAAGATGAACACAAACGGTGGTATGAGCACAAAGCATCCAGTGTTTGATGAAAAAAATTGGACTCGTTGGATGATTCAGATGCGTGTACTGTTCGGTGCTCAAGATGTGCTTGATCTTGTCACTGAAGGTTACATTCCAGTAGCAGCAAATGCAATGGAGGAACAAAAGAACGCGCAGAAAGATACGAGGAAGAAAGATCAGAAAGCATTTTTCTACATCCATCAGTGTGTGGATGCAAACGTGTTTTAGAAAATTGCTGATTCAACAACGGCGAAGGCTGCGTGGGATACACTGGTCAGGTGCTATGGTGGGGACGCATCAGTGAAGAAGGTGAAGCTTCAGTCCCTCCGAAAGCAGTATGAGAATCTCAACATGAAGAACAATGAGAAGATATCTGAGTACATCTCCAAAGTGATTCTGATCACTAATGAGATGAAAGCTTGTGGATAAACCCTTTCTGAACAAGTAATCATTGAGAAGGTATTGAGATTCCTTACCCCTCAATTTGATTACAGTGTGGTAGCAATAGAACATTCTAAAGATGTGAGGGGGAGATTTGTTAGGTTTGGGCTCCCTTCCTATGTGGAGAAAGACCCAAATATGATTAGCCCATTTGTCTCACTTATTTAAGTGGAGAAGATCAATTTAGGATTGAGAGAGATAAAGAAAAATAAGGATTCAAAAAAAGAGAAAAGAGGAGACAAAGTCGTTCTTGTTTTTCTGCAACCAGTCTCACTAAATCACTCTGATTCGTTAACCGTTGGATCGAGCTTAAATTTGGTGGACAGGTTCGTAACACATATATCTAACTTTTGACCCTTCAGATTTTCAAAACAATGTCTGAGGTGAAAGTTATTTGCTTCACACCGAAGCTGCAAATTTGGGAAAAAATTTCAGCTTTTTGATTCTTATTTGTAAGCTAGTTTGCTTTGTGATTTGCAGTTGTTAGCACTAGTTTGTGAATCACTTTAAGACTCTCTTGTACCCTTAATTGATTATAGTGTAGTTATTTCTTTGGTATGGACGACTCATGGTTTTTACTCTCATAATGAGGGGTTTTCTACGTTAAAAATATTGGTGTTCTTTTGTGCCTTTATTTGTTCGATTTGTCGTCTTATATTTTTTGTTGATCCTCAAGGTTCCTACAAGTTTGGGAAGTTTTATATCCGCTTTGTATTGGTCTATTATTGTGTCTTAATTTCCCATCACCAACTATTAACAAATTTTCTAAATGGCACAACCATAAATTCCTATATAACAACAAGGCATTCAACAAGGATTCAGACAACAGTAGAATAGGAGAAGAAAAATAAATTCAAAAGGGTTAAGGTCAACCCTTAGGCCACAAATATACAATCTAAAACACATAAAGGAGAAGAAGAAGATATGAGGGTAAAGACCTTTTACTATCTGACTACCTAACCACCCATATGTAAAGAGTTTCTCCCCCTTACCTCAAAGTTGCGATGGATGAAGCTTTTGGCTTCAGGATTTTGTTTCTGCCCCTTTCTAAATGATCGTTCTCCTTAGGTTTTTCTGTCGTTTTCCATTTCCCAAATTTCCATGTTCTCCTAAACTACCAACTTTTTATTTATTTATATTAACCTAATTCCATGATTTTATTTTATTATAAAATCAAATCTCACATCTTTCAAAATCTCCTTAATGCACTATTTTATAAAATATTTCTATTTCTCTCCCCAAATCACAAAATCTCTAATTTTCTAATATATCTTATTATTTAATGAAATAATAAAATTATATATAGTTTCTAAATAAACTCTATTATTTCTAATTTAAATATATTTTTCTCTCGACTCTAAAATATCTCTTTATTTTCTATTTTTTCTAGTATCGATTAAATTAACAATAATACTAATTAAATCTCTACCCCTCCTCAATAATTCTTTTTAATTAAATAAAGCATTCAAATAAATATTAAAAATTAAATTAAACGGAATAATTAAAATTTGGGGTGTTACACCCATCCTTGATAGCTAACATAGTCTTGATACGAAAGTCATAAAACAAATAGCACATGTGTGTCGACTTCACTGACTTAAACTCCACCTTCCCAAAAGATCCAAATCCACTACCCAATATAGATCATGTGATGGGTCCTCAACCTACAAAACCCTTAGTATTATGGACACCTATTATGGTTACAATCATATTAATATGGATCTTGTGGATGCACCCAAGACAACATTCATATCCAATCATAGCAACTACTACTATAATTGCATGCCTTTTGGATTGACAAATGCAGGTGCCACTTACCAAAGGCTTATGGATGTTGTATTCTCGAAGAAAATAGGGAAAAATATGAAAGTCTATATTGATGATATGATTTTAAAAATGTCAAAGAAGAAAACCACTCTGGAGATCTAAAAGATATTCTGGAATCAATCAGGAGGCATAACATGTTCTTAAACCCCACAAAATGCTCCTTTGGTGTGCAGGCGGGAAAGCTTATGGAGTTTGTGTTAACTAGGAGATGGATAGGGGTGAATCCAGACAGATGTCCAGTCATCATCAACATTAGAAGTCCATTTAATATTAAATAAGTTCTACAACTAACAGGGTGCTTAGCCTCCCTTGCCCATTTGCTTTCTTGTGCAAATGACAATGAATTCCATTTCTTAGGCACTTTGAAGAAGAAGGAAAAGTTCAAATGTACGAGTGAGTGGGAGGAAACATTATCCAATTTAATGGCCTTCATGACATCGCCGCCCATATTGATGTATCCAATAGAAGGCATGCCCCTATAAATTTATTTATCTATACTTACCAGGCGATTAGCTCCGTGCTCATACAAGAAAAAGACAAAGTTGAGCAACCTATCTATTTTGTGAGCAAGGTGTTGAAAGACACTAAATCCATGTACCAGAAGATTAAAAGGCTCACGTTGGCGGTTGTGATAATTGCAAGGAAACTCAAACCCTACTTTCAAGGGCACCAGGGGATGGTGAAAACAAGCTACCTCAATTGACAAGTTTTGAATGAGCTACAGCTCGTAAGAAGGATGGTATCATGGGTAGTTGAATTATCTAAGTATGGAATCCAATATATACCTAAAGAAAGTATCAAACCCCATGTGCTAGCTGATTTTCGAGAAGAGCTTAGCTTGCCAGTGGGCGACGGGAGTATCGATGCATGGATATTATCTATAGATGGCACTTTGACCTAAAAGGAAGTGGCACTAAAATAGTATTAGAAAGACATAATAACACCTATTGATTAAGCAGCCTCTGATGTTTGAATTCAAGGACAACAATAATCAGGTCGAGCATGAAGCCCCCATCTCCAGCATGGTCATTGCCATTGAGAAGGTCGCTTCAATTATGAAACCCATAAGTGACTCCCAATTAGTGAAAAATTAGGTCGCCAGGGAATACGTAAGAAGGAGACTCAACTTATCAAATATCTAAAAAAGGTATGTGATTTATATGAACATATAAAAGATTTTGAGATAACATATGTGTCCAGGGTACATAACTCTAGGGCTAACCTCCTATCCAAGCTCGCCAGGACAAAAAGAGCAAGACATAATCTCACTCTTGAAGTTTCCTTGACCCCAACATCAAGGAGGAGGTAACTAACATTGATGGGTGAGCATAGGCTAACAAATTGCACGGAGCGAGCTATTATTGGCCTACACTAATAAAGGACATCATAGATCTCATTAGAAAATATGATAAATTCCATAAGCTTGCCAATATACATCATACATCATTTGAGATCCTTCACTCTATCATGTTGCCTTGGCCCTTCTACCAATGAGGTATGGACATCTTAGGCCCTTTTTCCGTTGGTGTTTGGCCAACTGGAGTTCTCGATCGTTGGAGTAGATTATTTCATGAAATGGATAGTAGTTGAAGTTATCTCCAATATCATAGTAGAAAGGGTCCATGACTTTTATTGGCAGCGGGTGATGTGCAAGATTGGTTTTCCAAGAAGTATCATTTCTAATAAAGGTACTCAATTAGTCAGATCCACATCAGTCAATTTTGTAGCGACCTAGGAGTACAAACAAAGTTTATTTCAGTTGTCCACCCATAGGAGAACGTGTATTACTATTTTATTAAAGACGTGGAGGGGTGATACTTTAATCATAATTAGCATGCTTCAATTACATTCATCTTAGGGTTTGGTTTTGCAGTATTTTCTTATTTCTTCTATTTTGAAGTTTGTTGGCCTTTATTTGTATGTCAAGCCCTTGGCTAAATAGTGTGTTTTGTGTAGAAAAGGTTTCAAACAATAAGTTTTTACTCTTGTTGTAGTTATAAAAGAATGAGCATAAATGTTTTTTATTGTATTAGTGTTGTCACTACTCTGAGCATAAGGCTTAGAGTAGTGACAAAACTTATATGAAAAGTGGTGCATCATATGTGTTCATGGTGTTATAAAAAGGAAGTATAATGGATCTGTAGTGATATAATTTAGTAAGCTTAGGGAGCGACACGATGGGATGTTATTGGCCTTTCAACTTCTCGAATTTCCCTTACATTAGTTTGAGCGTTCTTGTTGGGATTCGAGTGCCCATTTACTAGATGAGTCACCTGAGTCTTCAGGTTTCTCGTCCAGCATATGCGATCATATGTAGAGAGTTTACTTAGGAATTTATGGGACTCAACCGCACTTCCAGGATTTTATAATATCAACCATTCACGTTTAGAGTGGTTACTGAATTATAGGGACTCAGTTTGGTCGTATATATATATATATATATATATATATATATATATATATATATATATATATATCATTATTATCACACAAAAATACCAATCTCTAACACACAAAGAAACCACCCATATAGAGATTCTCACTTTGTTGTGTGTGTGAGCTTGATCTAACCTTCAACACACCCTAAATCCTTTGACATCCTTTATCCATTGGGGTTATCACACCTGTTGTACTTTTATCGAGTACAATTGGCACCCACCGCGGGGCTTGGTAAAAGTTACCTGGGCCACCTTCATTACATTCAACCAGAACTTTGTCTTTACCCCCACCCCGCACCATGGTGAACAAGAAGATGGCTAATCGGGCCAGCGATGAACTGGATGGCGAGGAAAGTTCTATAGTGGAGATGTGTGGCACTATGGATGAACTTCGGGGTCAAAACCAAACTTTAAAAGAAAATGTTCCCCATATCCAACAACTCCAACAAGGATTTAATATGGTGGAAAATTTGAAGGTCGTGGATCCCTATCCTCTATCGGACGAGATATGGGAGGCGCGCGTCCCGAAGAATATAAAGTCGCCATCGTTGGCCATTATCAATAGAAGCAGCAACATGTATGAGCATGTGGCCTCCATCAACACTCAAATGGAAATCATAGGATAACATGACTCTTTGAAGTGCAAGCTCTTGAATGGCACCTTCAGGGGCGCAACCCTGAGATGGTATGTGGGCTTCCCCGGACTCTCTATCACTACCTATCAGGACCTAGTGAAAAAACTAGTCCATCAATTTGCTGCAAGTAGGAACTAGAAGCTAACTGCCACCAGTTTGTTCAACATACACCAGGTTCCACTAGAGTCATTAAGGGATTATCTCGCCTGCTTCAATGAGGCGACCATCAAGAGGACACACCCCAATTAAGAAATTTTTGTAGGAGCGTTCAAATTTTTTTTTGTTATGGATGGGCCTAAATGATCCATGTGCAAAGGTTGTAAGGGCTGATTTATAGAAAAAAACATTTTTTTTTCTTTAAAATAAGTCGTTACTTGTTTACCTTTTTGGCATGAATTACATAAGTGATTGTTTTCAAAACTTACCAATTTGTTTAAGTGGTCCAAGTAGATATGAGCTATTCTTCTATGCCATACTCATGATTCATCCTCGTTAATAAGAAGACAAACAACATTATAAGAAATTTTATTTAAATTCACGGTGTATGTGATTCCACTTCTTGAGCTAGTAAAGATGATTTGATTTGGTTTTGATTTAATAACCATGCATCCAAAATAATCAAAGGTTACACTGTTACCTTTGTCACATACTTGACTAATAAAAGGTTACATTGTTACCTTTGTCACATACTTGACTTATACTTTAAATCATCAACTAAAAGAACCTCCCCAATCAATGGATTGGGGAACTTACTAATGATACCAATACCAATGATTTTTCCCTTGTTCTTGTAACCATGTGAGACAAAACCTTCATTTTTAGGAGTAAAGGAAGTAAAAAAATATTCATCTCTAGTCATATGATTTTAACAACTATTATCAAGATACCAATTAGCGTTTTTTATTGTAAAGAATTCTTGGATCAAAACTTAGGTCTTGACTTTAGGTATCCAAATCATTTTGAGTCCTCTAATGTTAGTTTGATCAATGTTTTAACAAGATTTATTTTGATAATCATAATTACAAGTAGACATGTTTCTTATTTTTCGATTTTAATGCTCTTTATAAAACTGAGAAGGAGGATAACCATGTTTACTTTCATATGTTTTCTTAATGAAACAAAATAATGCAATATGACAATTTTTACTACAATAATTACATTTGAGGATTTTACGTTTAGGAGTTTGAGCATGGTATATTTTATTAAAATTCTTAATACTATTCTTAAGTTCATAACCTATACCAACTTTATCATATGCTCTTTGATTTTCAAGAAGAAGATTTAAGTTGTCTCTTCCCTTAGTGAATTTATCAAGTATGTTTTGTAAATCCTTATTTTCACTCTTTAAAACATCACATTGATTTCACTTGATAAATTCATATGTTGAGATTGTAATTCCTTGTCTCGAAGCAGTGAAGTTCGACAGAAACAAGGATTAGTCAAAATTAGCCTAATGTGTGTGTGTCGAGTTGTTAAGATGTCGAAGTGTTGAAGTAGGTTGCTTGACACAGAATTTCGACTTAGACCAAAATAGTAATTTTGGGCTTTTGTAATTTTGGGCTTTCTTCTATTATAAATAGAGGGAGTAACCCTTATTTTGTAATAACTTGTATTCACATAATTTTTGCAGTTGCAAAGTGAATAAAAGAAGTTTTCCACAGTTTGTGGGCGGAGATTCCACAGTTGAAAATATATCTCTTCTTCCTTTATTTTGTTAAACTTTACTTTCTTTCTTTCTCACTTTCTTTTTATTAACAGTTGTTGCGCATAATCTTTCTTGAAATCAAGATTGATTAGGAATTATCAAAAGGTTTTGGGTTTAATTTCAACATCTGGTATCTAGAGCTACGGTTGTGATTCGAGGGAAGAAAATCACGATGGTGCTGAATCATCCAAACGGGCATTTTTCGGCGAGCCTTTCAATTCTAAAAAACAATAATTATGAGAATTGGTGCAAGCAGATAAAGGTGATTTTCTGTTATCAAGATCTTTGGGATCTTGTGAAGGGAGGAGTAGCACCGCTTGCAGAAAACATGACAGATCAAGAAAAGGTTGCATGCAAAGAATTGAAGAAGAAAGATTATAAAGCTCTCTTTATAATTCATCAATGTGTTGATCTAGATAACTTTGAAAAGGTTAGTGATGTAGAATCAGGGAATGAAGCATGGGAAATCTTGGAGAAATCGTTTGGAGGCACAGAGAAGGTTAAAGAAGTGAGGTTACAAACTCACAAAAGGACATATGAATTGCTTCAGATGGAAGAAAGTGAAAGCATAACTAATTTCTTCACTAGGGTTACTAAATTGGTGAATCAAATCAAGGTAGTTGGAGAAGTGTTGACATCAAGATTAGTTGTTGCAAAGATCTTGAGGTCATTAGCTCGAAAGTTCTACCACGTGGTAGTTGTTAGTGTAAGCCCTAGAGGCCAATACTTTTGGTACTTATATCGAATTATTTATTAATAATAAAAGGCATTTCTTTATTATGTTTGTTTTTATAAAGTGATAAAGTCTCTAGAATAGCTAGTTCATTTAATGAAGTATTAATGTGACTTAATCATGAGATTCCATTAAACATAAGGACACTATTCTTAAAGTATCCGTAGTCGAGATTTAATGTGAAATGGGATAACCTTAAAGCATTAGGACTATTATGTAGATAGACTGATGATCACATCTCATGGATCATGGATAAGGAGTTATCAAGTCTTAACATAGGTATGAATATTAGGAGTAATATTTATACTAGATTGACCCACTATGAGAGTACTACATAGAATGTTATGCAAAGTGCCATAAGTTACTCTCATGGTGATAGTGGTGTATACCACCCTTCAACCTGAAACCCCTATGGACCCTAGATGTAGAGTCAAATACTTTATTGCTGGTCAAACATTGTCCGTAATTGGATGACTATAAAGACAGTTGAAGGGTACTTCATAAAGCATGTTGAGGGACATGAGTGACCTAGATGGAATTTGCCCATCCTGCATAACAGGATAAATGTCTAAGGGCCTAATATTGAACTGAACAAGGATGACACGATATATGCCCTGTGTTCAATATAGACATAAGGGAAAAAGGGTAATTGTACACACAAGCACTATCACAAAAGGTTTTGTCAGATCACATGACAATTTCGTGATTTGGGTAGCAGTGATGTGTTGCTAGATACAGGTCATTGTTTATTATGTTAAATGCATGATTTAATATAATTACCAACGTCGCGAAATCCTATAGGGTCACACACATACGGACAGTTTCATAAGAGGTAGAGTAAATAAGGCACACCCGTAAGGTACGGTGTACTTACGTAAATATGTAACACCGTAAGGTACGGTGCACTTAAGTGGAATACAGATTGTGGTAAGGTACCGCGTGCTTAAGTGATATACAGTACATCATAAGATATGGTGTGCATGCAATTAAGTGGAATTTTTAGCTTGCAGCCCACACAAGTGGTTATATTTGTGCAGAAGCATAAACACTTGATGAAAATTCAGTTGTGAAACCCTAGCCTTATTTTCCTTCTCTCTATCTCTCACTCAAAGCCTTCAATTGTAGCGGCTAGCATTAAGACTGGAGAAAGTTGTTCGTGTGGACTGAGTAGAGGCGATGTTCATCGTACATCGCTTGTGATCATTCCTTCAAATCAAAATCAAAGGTTTCATCGCCACAAGAGGTAACCATTCTATCACTGATCATGATCTTTCGTAAGGATTGCTAAAGGGAAATTTTAATTTCCGCTGCATTTTGAATCGCGATTTCCCTTCACAAGAGCCACTTACGAAACCATGCATCAGACAAGTGTTTATTTTCTGTTTTTTTTGTTTTAATTCGATTAAAACACATAACAAATTAAATTAAATCGAGAAATTGAATTTTGGCATGAGGCTGTGTACGATTTGGATGATCGATATTGACTATGCTTCGGAATCCGACAATAGTATGGTGAAGCAGTGATATATCGATTGTCCTTAAGTTACACAAATATGATCGATCAAATTTTACATGTGATATAATTAACTCTGATGCAAAGATGGTATATTAGATATACTGTTTCTATTTTGTTCATTTAAATCACGTAATGATCATTATTTCTTTGAGCGATCCGTGTTCATTTGCTTCGGAATCCGACTTTAGTATGGTGAAGCAGTGGCATATAGATCAATCATACTGAATTATTGATCATGGTGTTTTAACAATATGGAATTGTTGCATTAGGGTTCATGACGGCACAAGGGTTGTGCTGTCTAAAAGGTCTGCGATTAGGGTTGTGATGGCACAAAAGTTGTGCTTTAATTTTAAGTATCAAGTGTTGATGCGAAAAATGACGCCGATTTCAAATTAATTGTTCATTATTTTTTTTTCGTAGTGTGATCATTCGCCGAAATTTAATTTGATTCATTTAATTAACAGGATTTAAATTAATAATAATAAAAGTGTGTTTATTATTTTTCTCTTGTGGTGATCAGTTATGGCCTTAGTTTTCCTTTATTTTGTTTTGGGATTTTAAAATACGACCTGCGCGTCGTGCCTCTCTTTTAATCTCTTGATGTAACTTCTTTTCTCGTCTCACTCCCTCGTATGTAAAAATGAGTATTCTTTAATGTAATGTAATGTTATGAAGAAAAAGAAAGACTACAAGATCAAAGGAGGACAACCTTGGAGATCTTGCTTGGAGAAGTGTAGATCGTTATTAGGTTTAGCTTAGGTTCTCTCATTTTCTTGGGAGAACAATTGCAATAGGGGTCATAACTGTTTCATTTTGTATGTATGTTGATGCATGTGTGTGTATGTTGATGCATGTGAGAGACGATTTATATGATAAATAAGCCGGTGAGGTCAAACTAATGAAAATTCCCTCAAATTGAATATTAAGTTTATGCTTTCCAAGTTTTAGAACTCATCATGACTAGTATCGAATAATGTAGGTTTCGCCTAACGCGAGGTGCATGTTCTATATTAGTAAGATACGATGGGATAAATGTAATATACAATTTCTAAAACAATGGGTCAAACTTAACTAAACAAAATATAATAAGATTATATACGTTTAGAAGCAAGAGTTGGGAATAATCCATATGATGGATTAGAATAAGGAGTTATTCACCCAACTGAAATATTCGAGAATTGTATTGGATGCAACTGGAAGGAGGTCTTACCTAAATAGTTGAGTTTTGTGTAATCAGCCTAACGCTGACTTAAAACAAAGTGAAATATGGATCTCGATTCACTAGAAAATCTCCCAACGGGATTTTCCGAATCAAATGGTGAGGGTCATTTGGTTTGAGTAAAATAGTGGAAGCATATTTAATTAAAGGCCTAATTGAATATGTTGTTTTAATGATACTTATATTTATCCATTCTATTTTGTAGATTACCATGACAACAAACATATCTAACAACATTTTACGATCAATCCTTGATAAGGAAAAATTGTCTGGGACAAATTTTCTGGATTGGCACCGAAATCTGAGGATTGTCCTCAAACATGACAAAAAGTTGTATGTCTTAGAGACACCTGTTCCTGAGGAGGAGCCTCCTAGTTCTGCTCCTAAGGCTAAAAGAGATGCTTATAAGAAGCATGTCGATGATGCCAATGAAACTGCTTGCCTCATGCTAGCTACCATGAATTCTGAATCACAAAAGCAACATGAAAACATGGCAGCGTTCGATATGATAGAACACCTGAAGATGCTCTATCAAGAGCAGGCAAGGCATGAGAGGTTTGAAGTTTCAAAGGCTCTTTTTCAAGCCAAGCTATCTGAGGGAGCCCCTGTAGGTCCCCATGTACTCAAGATGATTGGGTATGTGGAGAACCTTGAAAGATTGGGATTTCCCCTCAAAAAGGAGCTTGCGACTGATTTGATCCTGCAATCATTGTCGAAAAGCTTCAGTTAATTTGTCCTTAATTTCAACATGAATGATATGGACAAAACTCTTCCTGAATTGCTAGGCATGTTAAGAATTGCTGAGCAAAATCTGAAGTAAAAAGGGAAATCCATTCTGATGGTTAGTAATGGAAAGAAACAAAACAAAAGGCCCACCAAGCAGGGTGGTAAATGGAAAGGCAAGGATGTTGCCAAACCCAAACATATTTCCCCTGCTTTGAAGCCTAGTAGAGGTATAGCAAATGAGGGCACTTGCTTCTATTGCGGTAAGACCGGACACTGGAAGAGATACTGCCCAAAGTACCTGGAAGATAAGAAGAATAGAGTGGAGACTTCGACTTCAGGTATTTTTGTTATAGAAATAAATTTAACTACTTCTGTATCATGGGTATTAGATACTGGATGTGGTTCTTGTTAGTTCTGGTAATTGGCTACAATTTTGGTAAAACAATGTTGCTGTCATGTGATGGTTAATCAAGATGTTGAAACAAGGTGTTATTACTTACTGCATTCAACATGTCGGATAAAGATGTCCCATCCTGGATCATAGGACATCGCGTCTGTTATTGGTTTGAAAGGAAGATTCTGTTAGTTGTTATTTGTTATTGAATATTATGTGAATATTTAGTTATCCTATGTGGCATCCAAAGTAATCTGAGTTGAGTTTTGTATTGGTTTTCAGATTTGCACTACTTTCTAAATATGGAGACATATTAGGAAACATTTGATTGAAGACCTATTATTTAGCAGGAGGTTCTGCTGATTTGTAGCAGCTGATATGCTGTGATTTGAAGCCCAAATCCAGTTGGGATGTAGGTTATAAATATGAGTGTTTGTAACCTGATTCTATAACGATTCCAAGATGTAAAATTATTAGGGTTTCGTTCTTGTGAACCACTCTCTAGGAGAGTTGGTATGTGTGAACCACTCGGATTGTGAGATGGTCACTGTACTCCTCGAAGCTTTTAAGCAAGAGTGAGTGTTATTCTTGGAGGAAGCTGTTAAGCAACTCTGAGTATTATTCTTAGTCATGTGTGTCAGGTCTAGGTATTGTTATTGAAGTGTGTCTTCTATTTTCTGTGATTGAAGAGCTGTTGGAAATCAAGCTGTTGATGCAGTAGCGGAGGTGTTGACTGCTAGACATCATTGCGATGATTAGAAGTGAGATGGAGTCTCTTACCTAGGGAGGACTTAGGTAGAAGGGTCATTGGGTAGTTATTAAATTAGGAGATTGTCAACTTGGTTGTTGAGTCTGTAATTTGATACTGCTAAGAGTGGACTTTCTTCCTGGCTTGGTATGCCCCCAGATGTAGATTGTTAGATCGAACTGGGTGAACAAATTCTGGTGTGTTCTTATGTTTCTCTGTACTGGTTTTATTTGTTTATGTACCTTGCCATGTGTATTCATGTCAGACCAGATGTCGAATGTCATGTTATAGGACATCTGAATTCTGCACATGTACCAGAATTTCAATTGGTATCAGAGCAAGCATCCTGTTCTGTTTCTGGGTGAGATCCTAGGGAAGATACTTTCTGGTCATGGGCAAGGTAGATGGTACCTACTGAAAAGTTTCTTGAACTTGGAGAAGCTCATTTTGTTGTTTGAATGGTCCCTAGAAGTGGAGGATGGACTGGTCATGACAGGGTGTGTTTTGGACTTATCTTTTGTTATCAGGCTTGTAGCTTTGGTGGTGAGCTGTTGTGTAGTTTGATCTATTCTCAAACCTATTGTGTTGGCACTTGGATCATGGTGTGCAAGGATTATTGAGTCGTGCCTGAAGGTTGTTGAGGAGTTGTTGTGTGTTCCGCTGCATGGTATCTGATGTAACCCTGGTTGTCTCTGGTGGTGAGACTTTAGGAATGTACTTTCTTGGAAAGACGTTAAGGTTTGGCCTCCTCAGCAGGTTATTCTATGTTGTTGCAGTTTATACAAGACAGCTTCAACCGTTTGGTTAGAGATGCCAAAGATAACTCCACTCATAAAGGTATTGAAGACCAATTTGTCCAGAACATTGATTCCTTATTTCTCTTGATGGTGAATGAAGAGGGTGGAGCCAAAGCAAAAGAGTATCACTGCCAAATCCTTCATGCGGGAGTGAAGATCTTGATAAGTTATCTCTTAAGCTTATTTGTGGTGACCTAGTTAGGAGATTCTTCCTGGTTATGGTGTCCAATGTAGTTCTGGTATATCTAAGGATGAATTCAATTTGGAAGGAGGTTTCAGATTTGCTGAGGGAAATAGGATATGTTCAGAGAAGGTCTTACTTACTTGAGCCAAGTGTAGAATCCTTGATATCTCAACCCTCTGGAAAAGAAGAAACGGGCTTGGATAGGCTACTTTGGTGGTGTTTACTTGGTGCTGGTATCTGGTAGGCTTTTTATACAAGGATTTAAGATCAATTGCGGTTTGTGAAGTTCACAAATATTTGATTGATTATCTTTGTGACTCAAGTTGGGTGATGTTCAACACGATGTTTGGAACATTTCATCATCAGAGTTTGTGCAGAATCATGGGAGGGGTACTGCATAAGCTTTAGCATCAATTATTACTTCTTGGGAGTTGGCCTGAGAATTTGCTTCAGTCTTGTGTGACAGGAGTTGTGTATTTCTGGAAAGTTTCCTGGCAAGAAGCTGGTCTGGATATTGTTGATGCTGAAGATGGAGATGATAGTCTTATGACTACTTGGATTGGTTTAGGTGCAGTCCAGAATGCTCATCATAGAGTTAAGATAGGTGGCATTATCTGAACTCTGTGAAAACTGCTTTACTCAAGGAAAGGTGGCATCCTTGGTACAACTATGAGGTGTAGTTCCTAACTATTCCTTCTGAAGTTTCAGACAGTGGCAGGTTTGAAGACTTTGGAGAAGCACTGGCAGATTTTCATCAATGTGTGAGATTGGTTGGAATTACTGCAAAATCAACAGATTTGGAGGAGTTGGTGTTTTTGGGACCAAAGGATTATGGTTCCCTGGTATCTGCATGAGAAGTTTAAAAATAAGATTCTTGAGACGTAGAGTATGTAGGTTCATGCATGTGTGTATGATCTGGTTTTGTATGGTTGTCATGATGGTTTGTCATGAAGAAGGATCAGCAGATGCCTGATGTGTGCAAAAGAAGAATGTTAGACCAATTTTCCTACCTTGTGCGAGAAGGTAGTCCTATCTGACTAATGATAGATACTTTGATGAGAGCTTCTTGAAGGACTTCTATGCACAATGAGTCCTTTGAATGGTGATGGAAGCTGATGTCCCATATGATGTTGTAACATCATGACTGTTGATATATTTGGAATATGATTGAGACTGTGCATGTGGAGTTGGATGCTCAAGCATTTTTTTCAGATGAGATGATTTGATCAGGAAGGTTTGTTCTTGAAGAGATTAGATCTCAGTAAAGCTCGTAAGTAAGCTGAGAATTCGTGGAGTTTGTGAGCAGTGTCAGTGTTCTCTAGGAGTGAGAGCACAGTATGTGAATGTGCTCAGCAATTGTGTGAAGATATGGTGCTCAAATGTTAATCTTCATCTAGAGCATTGGTTATCCATGACAGGGGGAGTACCTGTCTATGGATGTTGCTGTAAATGTGCACATATTGTGAAGCTTGCATGCTTGTGGAGATTGGTTGCCTCTTATGGGGATATAATGTCAGATAACATGCTATGACATTAGGCTGCTGGATGGTGTTTTGATGTGTGTAGCTAATTGTTTGAATCATGTGCGCACATGCCTCTGAGGAGGAGTGTGAAGGACAGTTTTGTTTGTGTCTGGGAGAATTTATTTTTCTCTGTAGATTTTGGAGATGTCACACTTGTCTTGGTGTGTGTTATTAACTCTAAGTAAGAGGAGTTTACTTAGAGTTCAGTGGAAGGCAGTGGGTTTATGCTTAAGGATGATTGAAACTGATTGCTCTTGTGTTGAAGAGGAGTTAGTTGAAATTGTCAGGAGGTTCTGGCAGAAGGGTGATGAGTTGAAGACTCAAGGAGTTCTATTCTTCTTGAAGGTGGATGAGTGCTTATTTCTGGGTATCCACACACTATATGATCATCGGATATCATGTAGTAATTTTGGAGTGGCTCTTGCTGAAGAAGCATCTGTTGAGATAGATAGGGGGAGAGTAGAAAGTAGTGAGTGTTGCAGTGGAGTATTTTGTGTGCCATAGTGGTAGCATTCTGAAGTAGATGTTCAGTGATGATGTGATGCTCTGTGTTGTTTGATTTTCTGGTTCTTTGGTTCCTTAGCTTAAAGGGGGAAGCTTGGAGATTCTGTTTTGGAATGTGGTGTTTTTCTTAGTGCAGCTGGATTCTGTCAAGACTGATGTCCTAACATCTGTTGACAGAGCATTCTGTTCAGAATGTTATGGTTTTTGTCTCCTGAGATCACAAGCCTCTACCTGATTTATGTACTGTTGTGAGGGTCAAGCAGTAGGTGAATGTGTTCAGCTGGTGTGTTGAACAGAGGGTGCGCTCTTGAAGACATGAAGATGAGTCTCATGTTCTCCATTCATTTAAGGTGTCCTTCTTGCAAAGGAGTCCTGGTTGTCTTAGATTGAGAAAAGTTGATCAGCTTGGCATCATGTGAGTATTGGTACAAGGGATGATTGTGTTCAACTTGTGAGTTGAACAAAGAGTGAGCTCTTGAAGACATGAAGATGCGTCTTATGTTTTCCATTCATCAAGGTACAAAGAAGCACATGTTATCCTTGATAGGGGAGAGTGTTACCAGTTTGAGCAGCTGGACTTGTGATGTTAAGGGGGAGATTGGTAGTTCTGTAGCTTTTGGTGTTGGCATTAATTTTGGTGAAACTGATTGTGATTGATATATGTCTAAAAAGATGTTCTGACTTCTGTTATCTGCTGCTGGATTTTATGTGTTTTGGCCAGAAGCAAATTAGGGATTTGCATACATGAGGATTAAGTGTGTTGGGAGGTGTCTTGTGCAGTTGTGAACTTTATTGCATATGGAAACAGAATTTTATTGCACTGCTGAAAGCATACAAGATTAGAAAAAGCAACAAACAAAGAGTCTAAAGATTATCCCAACCCCCTGAATCAAGAAATGTTTTCCAATCTTCATCCCATTCATCATCAGAAGCATGAAGTTGCACTGGAGGTCTTTTGATGGTTTTCATCCTTGTCTCTGATGTCTTTCTTGTTCTTGTTGCTCCTGAAGTTGCCCCAGTTGTAGACAGTGTCTTTCTTGTTCTTGTTGCTCCTGAAGTTTCCCCAGCTGTAGACAGTGTTTTGTTCTTCAACTTCTGTGGATCTGGTTTCTTGACCTCTTGCATGTGGTTCTTTCCTGTATCTTTGTTAGACTGACTCATGGTTCTATCTGTGGCATGTTGTTAGAAGCAAGGAGGCTTGGTTTTTATGCTGCATAAAGAGTCTTTATTTGTATCGCCTGACCAGTCAAAGTGGTCTTTGGTTTGGGAACTTGTTTTCCTTGGGACCTTGTCAAATTGGATGTCAGAACTTCGTGTTTGGTGCCTTGGTAGGTTAAGAGGTTGTCCAATTGTGGCTAAAAAGGGGGAGAGTTAGCCTAGGTATTGTCTAGTTGTCTGATGTGATTCTAGTTTGTGCAGCTGTCATGCTGTTTTGAGTTTGTCTTTGGTACAACTGTGAGATGCTGCTGATGCTGATTGTGTAATGAATATTGGTAGCTGTTTGGGGTTTGGTGTTTATCCGCTGCAAGTCTTTTTGATGTTGGAGACATTGTTTTAGCCAAAATTAGCCAAAGGGGGAGATTGTTAGTTCTGGTAATTGGCTACAATTTTGGTAAAACAATGTTGCTGACATGTGATGGTTAATCAAGATGTTGAAACAAGGTGTTATTACTTACTGCATTCAACATGTCGGATAAAGATGTCCCATCCTGGATCATAGGACATCGCGTCTGTTATTGGTTTGAAAGGAAGATTCTGTTAGTTGTTATTTGTTACTGAATATTATGTGAATATTTAGTTATCCTATGTGGCATCCAAAGTAATCTGAGTTGAGTTTTGTGTTGGTTTTCGGATTTGCACTACTTTCTAAATATGGAGACATATTAGGAAACATTTTATTGAAGACCTATTATTTAGCAGGAGATTCTGCTGATTTGTAGTAGCTGATATGCTGTGATTTGAAGCCCAAGTCCAGTTGGGATGTAGGTTATAAATAGGAGTGTTTGTAACCTGATTCTATAACGATTCCAAGATGTAAAATTATTAGGGTTTCGTTCTTGTGAACCACTCTTTAGGAGAGTTGGTATGTGTGAACCACTCGGATTGTGAGATGGTCATTGTACTCCTCGAAGCTTTTAAGCAAGAGTGAGTGTTGTTCTTGGAGGAAACTGTTAAGCAACTCTGAGTATTATTCTTAGTCATGTGTGTCATGTCTAGGTATTGTTATTGAAGTGTGTCTTCTATTTTTCTATAATTGAAGAGCTGTTGGAAATCAAGCTGTTGAAGCAGTAGCGGAGGTGTTGACTGCTAGACATCATTGCGATGATTGGAAGTGAGATGGAGTCTCTTACCTAGGGAGGACTTAGGTAGAAGGGTCATTGGGTAGTTATTAAATTAGGAGATTGTCAACTTGGTTGTTGAGTCTGTAATTTGATACTGCTAAGAGTGGACTTCCTTCCTGGCTTGGTATGCCCCCAGATGTAGATTGTTAGATCGAACTGGCTGAACAAATTCTAGTGTGTTCTTATGTTTCTCTGTACTGGTTTTATTTGTTTATGTACCTTGCCATGTGTATTCATGTCAGACCAGATGTCGAATGTCATGTTATAGGACATCTGAATTCTGCATATGTACCAGAATTTCAGTTCTCACATTTATACCAATGTGCAGGGGCTAAAAGGGAGTAGAGTTTTGGCAAAAGGTGAAGTTGACCTATGAGTTGGCAATGGAGCAAAGGTTGCTGCATTAGCCGTAGAAATTTATGTATTGACTTTACCTAGTGGTTTAATAATTCAGTTAGAGAACTTTTACTATGTACCTACAATTAGCAGGAATATTATTTCCGTTTCTTGTTTGGACAAGTTTGGTTTTTCATTTATAAAAAGAACAATTGTTGCTCTATTTATTTGAATGATATATTCTATGCTACTGCACAAATGAACAATGGATTGTATGTCCTTGATCTTGAAATGCCAATTTATAACATTAATACTAAAAGGATGAAACCTAACGAGTTAAATCCAAGTTACCTTTGGCATTGTCACTTAGGCCATATAAATGAGAGACGCATCTCCAAACTCCATAAAGATGGACTATTGGACTCTTTTGATTATGAATCATATGATACATGCAGATCTTGTTTAATTGGAAAGATGACAAAGTCCCCATTCGTCGGAAAAGGTGAAAGGGCTAATGATCTTTTGGCCCTCATACATACTGATGTATGTGGACCACTGAACATACCATCCAGAGGAGGTTTTCAATACTTTATCACATTTACCGATGATTTCAGTAGATATGGTTATGTCTATTTAATGAAACACAAATCTGAATCCTTTGAAAAGTTCAAGGAGTTCAAGAATGAAGTACAAACCCAACTAGGTAAGAATATTAAAACTCTTCGATTAGATCGAGGCGGTGAATATTTAAGCCTAGAGTTTGATGACCATCTAAAAGAGTGTGGGATTCTATCCCAACTCACTCCTCCTGGAACACCACAATGGAATGGTGTATCTGAGAGAAGAAATCGAACCTTGTTAGACATGGTCCGATCCATAATGAGTCACGCCGATCTTCTAAACTCCTTTTGGGGACATGCACTACTGACAGCAGCTTACACACTTAACAGTGTTCCATCCAAAAAGGTTAAAAAGACACCATATGAAATATGGAGTTGTAAGAAACCACATATGTCTTACATGAAGATTTGGGGTTGTGAAGTTTATGTGAAACGACAATTTTCAACTAAGCTTGAGCCCAAATCTGACAAATACTCATTTGTGGGGTATCCTAAAGAAACAATAGGGTATTACTTCTACAATCCTTCTAAGGGCAAAGTGTTTGTCGCTCGAACTGGAGTTTTCTTGGAAAGGGACTTTATTTCCAAAGGAATCAGTGGGAGGAAAGTAGAGCTTGAATAAATTTAAGAATCACAAAGCATTGATACACCTATGGAGGAATTAGAGCAGGAACCACAAGTAATTGTGGAAGAGCAACCTGCTCAAGTAGAACAAGACCAGCGTAGATCGAGCAGGATACGTCACTAACTAGAGAGATATGGATATCTCATAACTGATCAAGGTGATGTATTACTCATGGATCAAGATGAGCCTGTAACCTATCAAGAGGCCATAACTGGTCCTGAGTCTGAGAAGTGGATAGAATCCATGAAATCTGAAATGGATTCCATTTACACAAACCAGGTTTGGACCTTGGTAGAGCCTCTTGTAGGAGTTAATCCTATAGGATGCAAGTGGGTCTTCAAAAAGAAGACTGGCATGGATACACCGATGCTAGCTTCCAGACAGATAATGATGACTTTAAATCGCAATCTGGTTATGTGTTCTGCCTAAATGGTGGCGCTGTGAGCTAGAAAAGTTCAAAGAAAGAAACAGTTGTTGATTCTACAACCAAGGCCGAGTACATTAATGCCTCAAATGCAGTAAAGGAAGCTGTTTGGATCAAAAAGTTCATTAGTGAACTTGGCATAGTCCCTAGCATTGTGGACCCCATTAATCTCTATTGTGATAACAATGGTGCCATCGCACAAGCTAAGGAGCCTAGATCTCACCAATGATCCAAACACATACATAGGCGTTATCATCTCATTGGAGAGATAATAGATCGGGGAGATGTGAAGATATGCAGAGTACCTACACTTGACAACATTGTTGACCCACTAACAAAGTCTCTTACGCAACAGAAGTATGATGGCCATACTAGATCTATGGGTATTAGGGGTATGCCTGATTGGCTCTAGTGCTAGTGGAAGATTATTGGTGTAAGCCCTAGAGGCCAATACTTTTGGTACTTGTATCGAATTATTTATTAATAATAAAAGGCATTTCTTTATTATGTTTGTTTTTCCAAAGTGAATAAGTCCCTAGAATAGCTAGTTCGTTTAATGAAATATTAAGTGTGACTTAATCATGAGATTCCATTAAACATAAGGACACTATTCTTAAAGTATCCATAATCGAGCTTTAATGTGAAATGGGATAACCTTAACGCATTAAGACTATTATGTAGATAGACTGATGATCACATCTCATGGATCATGGATAAGGAGTTATCAAGTCTTAACATAGGTATGAATATTAGGAGTAATATTTATACTAGATTGACTCACTATGAGAGTACTACATCGCTCGTGATCATTACTTCGATTCAGAATCAAAGGTTTCATCGCCACAAGAGGTAACCATTCTATCACTGATCATGATCTTTCGTAAGGATCGCTAAAGGGAAATTTTAATTTCCACTGCATTTTGAATCACGGTTTCCCTTCAGTAGTATCCATAGAAGAGTCGAAAGACTTTTCAGCATTGACAAAGGAAGAGCTTCAAGGGACGCTTAAGTCTCATGAACAAAGGATGACTGAAAAAGCTGTAGGAAAGTCGAAGAGTGATATGGCTTTGCAGGCGCAGTCATAAAAAGAAAAGAAAGGCAAAGGAAGTTGGAATGGAAACAAAGGCAGAGGAGGCTACAACAATTCGAATGGTCAAAATCAGTAAGAAGGAAATTGGTCGAATCAAAGAAAACCTTGGAACCAAGGCAACCAAAGAGGTGTTGTTGTAGGTAGAGAAGGAAGGGGTGGTCGAAAACCTGAAAAAAAAAGTCACATTCAGTGTTACAATTGTCAGAAGTATGGTCACTATTTTAGTGATTGACCAGAAAAGAAGAAGAATCAAGAAATTGATGCAAAGTTGGCGAAACATGAAGAAGAAAAGATGTTGTTGATGGTCACAACAAGAGACGAAGAAAGATTCCAGGACCAATGGTACTTAGACTCAGGATGCTCATCACACATGACTAGAAGGAAAGATTGGTTTGTCAACATAAAGCCCTCAATGAAGAACATGGTGAAATTTGCAAATGACAACACTCTAGCATCTAAAGGTATTGGTGATTTTCTAATTATGAGGAAAGATGGCAAGAGGTCAGCAATTTCCAATGTCTTGTACATACCAGGCATGAAGAGCAATTTGATCAGTATAGGGCAGTTGGTCAAAAAGAGCTACAAGGTGTCGATCAAAGACAAGATGATGAGAGTTATCGACTCAGGAGGAAGGTCAATCTTGAAGGCTCCTATGTCTCAAAATAGAACCTTCAAGATTGAGCTTAATGTGATGGAGCATAAGTGCCTTGTAACTGTAGCCAGCAGAGATGAATGGATATGGCATTATTGACTTGGCCATCTCAACTTCAAAGACATCAGAGATTTGAAGATAAGAAATATGGTTTCAGGATTACCAGAAATTGACATTCCAAGCGAAGTGTGTGAAGAATGTGTTCAGGCAAACAACACAAGAATAACTTCAGCAAGGATACAGGAAGCAAGTCAAAGGCAATTCTTGAAGTCATATACTCTGATGTATGTGGTCCTATCCAGGTGGATTCGATTGGAGGTAACAGATACTCTGTCACGTTCATAGATGATTTCAGTCGAAAACTGTGGACTTACCTGATCAAGAAGAAAAGTGGAGTGATTGAGGTATTTTCCAAATTTAAATCTATGGTCGAAAGACAAAGTGGTCGAAAGCTAAAGATTCTAAGGACTGATGGTGGTGGAGAGTATGTGTCGAAAGATTTCAATGCATTATGTGAGAAAGAAGGGATTGTGCATGAGATGGTGCCACCCTACTCTCCACAGCAGAATGGAACTGCAGAAAGGAAGAATATAACCATCGTGAACATTGTGAGAAGTATGTTGAAAGGCAAGCATCTACCCAAAGAATTATGAGGAGAAGCTATGTTGACAGCAACATACATCTTAAATAGATGTTCGACGAAGAAGCTAGAAGGAATCACGGCAGAAGAATGTTGTTCTGGTGTCAAGCCTAACCTAAGTCATTTAAAGGTGTTTGGATCTATAGAACATAGACATGCGCCAGATTAGTTGAGAAGAAAGCTTGATGATAAGTCGAGTCAGATGATCTTAATAGGATATCATTCGACTGAAGGATACAAGTTGTTCGACCCAATGAACAAGCAAATAGTGATCAACTAGGACGTGATCATAGATGAGCTTAAGGAATGGGATTGGACTGAAAATGTTAAGAAGGATTCAGTGAGAATCTTATGTGAAGAACCAGCTAGTGAAGTCGGAAGAGAAGTTTGACAAAAAGAAGTCAGAGGTGAAGCAGGCCCAAGCAGACCTCAACGAACAAGACATATGCCTGCAAGGTTACAAGAATGTGTGATTACATCAGATGATGTGGTCAATGAAGAAGGTGAGCTGGTACATTATGCTTTCTATGCAGATGTCGAACCCGTCAATGCAGCCAAGGCATTGAAAGATTTGAAGTAGGTGAAAGAAATAAATGAGGAACTAGAGTCCATTGAAATCAACAACACTTGGTCACTTGTCGAATTGCCTCAAGGCAAGAAGGCAATCTATATGAAGTGGGTATATAAGGTGAAGTTGAATCCCAAAGGATAAGTAACTTGACACAAGGCAATACTTGTAGCGAAAAGATTTCTTCAGAAAGAAGGAATCGACTTCGACGAAGTTTTTGCACCTGTTGCTAGGATCTAAACAATCAGATTAGTTGTTGGTCTAGAAAATATGAAAAATTGGCACACATGTCAGATGGATGTGAAATGTGCATTCCTGAATGGTCACTTAGACGAAGAAGTTAATGTTGCGCAACCAGTGGGTTTGTGAAACAAGGCGAAGAAAGAAAGGTGTGCATGCTGCATAAAGCCCTGTATGGACTAAAGCAAGCTCCTAGAGCTTGGAATAAGAAGATAGATAGCTTTCTAAGGGGGAAGGAATTTATGAAGTGCACGACTGAGCATGGAGTATATGTAAGGAGAAGCAATAGTGAATTGCTTATGCTATATATCTATGTCGATGACTTGTTGATAACAGGAAGTTGCAAGAAGAAGATCGAAGATTTCAAACATGACCTAAGTGATTGGTTTGAAATGTCAGACTTGGGAAATCTCTCATATTTCCTTGGCATAGAATTATACAAAAGTGGTAGAGGTTTGATGATGCACCAAAGAAGATATGCAGGCGAAATACTCAAGAGATTTGAGATGCAAGATTGCAACCCAACTTCGACTCCAGTTGAGCCCAGATTGCAATTGTCGAAAGATTCAGATGAAGATGATGTCGACCCAACCCAATATAGAAGACTTATTGGGTCACTTCGATACCTTTGTCACACAAGGCCTGACTTAGCATACAGTGTGGGTATGGTAAGTAGATTCATGCAGATGCCAAAGGTATCACACCTAGCAGTGACAAAAAGGATACTAAGGTATTTTAAAGGAACTCTCAAATACGGCATTTTGTTTCCTGTAGCTGATGAAGGAAAATAATGCAAGTTAGTGGGATACACTGACTCAAGTTGGTGTAGTGATGCTGAGGATAGAAAATCCACAGTTGGAAATGTGTTTATGCTAGGTGGTGCGCCAGTTGCTTGGAGTTTGAGAAAGGAGCTAGTAGTGGCATTGTCGTCATGCAAAGCAGAATACATAGTTATTTCTCTTTTTGCATGTCAAGTAACATAGATGGTGAACCTGGTCGAAGAGATTACGGCGAAGAGTCGTGAACCAATTACCATGAAGATCGACAGCATGTCAGTTATCAATCTGACGAAGAATCCAATAGAACATTGACGAAGCAAGCACATCGAAATGAGGTTCCACTATCTTCGAGAGCAAGTAGCAGAAGGGAAGATGAATTTGAAACACTGCAGAACTGAGAATCAGATTCAGATATCATGACGAAAGGAGTGCAAATTGAAGTGTTCAAGAAGCTAAGATATATGATGAATGTAGATAGTTTAGACACAATGAATTAGGTGGTGTATTGAGATTGTAATTTCTTGTGTCGAAGCAGTGTAGCTCGATAGAAACAAGGATTAGTCGAAATTAGCCTAATATGTGTGTGTGTGTATGTGTGTGTGTGTGTGTCGAGTTGTTAAGATGTTGAAATGTCAAAGCAGGTTACTTGACACAAAATTTCGACTTAGACCAAAATAGTAATTTTGGGCTTTTGTAATTTTGGGCTTTCTTCTATTATAAATAGAGGGAGTATCTCCTATTCACAGAATTTTTGCAGTTGCAAAGTTAATAAAAAAAACTTTTCACAGTTTGTGGGCGAAGATTTCGTAGTTGAAATTTTTTCTCTATTTCCTTTATTTTGTTAAACTCTACTTTATTCTCTTTCTCGCTTTTTTTTTCATTAACGGTTGATACACATAATCTTTCTTAAAATCAAGATTAATTAAGAATTCTCAAAAGATTTTGAATTTAATTCCAACATTATATACTACTTTGTGAGAATGGAAAGTGATTTGAGTTAAAATATTTTGCTTTTATTTAAATTTTCTATTGAGATTTTAATTCTAATTCATTACTCTTTTTTATATAAATAACTATCAAGTTTCCATGCATTGACATAGGAATGCATTCCTCATCTCCATTTAAGAAAAAAAAAATGAATATAATCTTCTAACAACTTTGACGGAGGATTTTGAAAATATTTTAAAACAAGGTACCTTAATTGACTCAATAGCACTACTACAAAACGCTAAAACAACAACGTCAGGCTTACAATGCATCCTTTTACGCCGTTGTAATAGGTTTAAAATTTTGCGCCCAGGCAAAAGCTGGGGTATAAACAGTCATTTAATGACGGTTGGCTTAAACCACCGTAGTAATAAATAAAATGTAGCAAGCTTTGATTCCCTACAACTACATTTTTTCCATTTTTTAGAGTACATTTAGCGTGTGTCACTTAAGTCCATTATTTAAAAAATTAATTGTAAATGATTTTACAACGGTTAAGATGAACAACCATAGTAATAAATGAAATGTAACAAGCTTCGATTCCCTGCAATACATTTTTTCCATTTTTTAGGATACATTTAGCGTGTGTCACTTAAGATTCCACTACGGTTTATTTCTCCAACTGAGATTAAAAGCTTTACTGATAAATTAAAACAAAACTTATTATGTATTTCTTTCATTAGTACTTATTTTTTCAAAATGCTTACAGACCTTTCACCACGGGTAAGTTAAACCAACCGTCATTATAGGTAGCGTCTTGTCATTGGTTCAAGTCCCAGCACCAGCATTTTTCAACTCTCATTACCAACATTATAGGTGGCGTGCATATTGAGTTTATTCACTATCCTTAAACAAATCTTGGTCGTCCATTTAGTGATTATCAACGGCCAAGACACTACTATTAGTGATCCGCGTGAAACCTAAAACTTAGACATCTTCTACCTCCAAACATCATCTTTCATTTACGATACTCTATTTCTCCACTATACCAAATTTCAGAACAAATTACAGAACTCGAGTTAACAATGTTAGTTGTTGGTGTTATTTTTTAATTATTGTTGTTCTTTGTTGTTCTTTTTTATTATTGTTGTTCATGTTCTTCTTCTTCTTCTTCTTCTTCTTCTTCATTATATACTACTTTGTGAGAATGGGAAGTGATTTGAGTTAAAATATTTTTCTTTTATTTAAATTTTCTATTGAGATTTTAATTCTAATTCATTACTCTTTTTTATATAAATAACTATCAAGTTTCCATGCATTGACATAGGAATGCATTCCTCATCTCCATTTAAGAAAAAAAATGAATATAATCTTCTAACAACTTTGACGGAGGATTTTGAAAATATTTTAAAACAAGGTACCTTAATTGACTCAATAGCACTACTACAAAACGCTAAAACAACAACGCCAGGCTTACAATGCATCCTTTTACGCCGTTGTAATAGGTTTAAAATTTTGCGCCCAGGAAAAAGTTGGGGTATAAATAGTCATTTAATGACGGTTGGCTTAAACCACCGTAGTAATAAATAAAATGTAGCAAGCTTTGATTCCCTGCAACTACATTTTTTCCATTTTTTAGAGTACATTTAGCGTGTGTCACTTAAGTCCATTATATAAAAAATTAATTGTAAATGATTTTACAACGGTTAAGATGAACAACCATAGTAATAAATGAAATGTAACAAGCTTCGATTCCCTGCAACACATTTTTTCCATTTTTTAGGATACATTTAGCGTGTGTCACTTAAGATTCCACTACGGTTTATTTCTCCAACTGGGATTAAAAGCTTTATTGATAAATTAAAACAAAACTTATTATGTATTTCTTTCATTAGTACTTATTTTTTCAAAATGCTTACAGACCTTTCACCACGGGTAATTTAAACCAACCGTCATTATAGGTAGCGTCTTGTCATTGGTTCAAGTCCCAGCACCAGCATTTTTCAACTCTCTTTACCAACATTATAAGTGGCGTGCATATTGAGTTTATTCACTATCCTTAAACAAATCTTGGTCGTCCATTTAGTGATTATCAACGGCCAAGACATTATTATTAGTGATCCGCGTGAAACCTAAAACTTAGACATCTTCTACCTCCAAACATCATCTTTCACTTACGATATTCTATTTCTCCACTATACCAAATTTCAGAACAAATTACAAAACTCGAGTTAGCAATGTTAGTTGTTGGTGTTCTTTTTTAATTATTGTTGTTCTTTGTTGTTCTTTTTTATTATTGTTGTTCATGTTCTTCTTCTTCTTCTTCTTCTTCTTCTTCTTCTTCTTCATTATATACTACTTTGTGAGAATGGGAAGTGATTTGAGTTAAAATATTTTGCTTTTATTTAAATTTTCTATTGAGATTTTAATTCTAATTCATTACTCTTTTTTATATAAATAACTATCAAGTATCCATGCATTGACATAGAAATGCATTCCTCATCTCCATTTAAGAAAAAAAAAGAATATAATCTTCTAACAACTTTGACGGAGGATTTTGAAAATATTTTAAAACAAGGTACCTTAATTGACTCAATAGCACTACTACAAAACGTTAAAACAACAACGCCAGGCTTACAATGCATCCTTTTACGCCGTTGTAATAGGTTTAAAATTTTGCGCCCAGGCAAAAGTTGGGGTATAAACAGTCATTTAATGACGGTTGGCTTAAACCACCGTAGTAATAAATAAAATGTAGCAAGCTTTGATTCCCTGCAACTACATTTTTTCCATTTTTTAGAGTACATTTAGCGTGTGTCACTTAAGTCCATTATTTAAAAAATTAATTATAAATGATTTTACAACGGTTAAGATGAACAACCATAGTAATAAATGAAATGTAACAAGCTTCGATTCCCTGCAACACATTTTTTCCATTTTTTAGGATACATTTAGCGTGTGTCACTTAAGATTCCACTACGGTTTATTTCTCCAACTGAGATTAAAAGCTTTACTGATAAATTAAAACAAAACTTATTATGTATTTCTTTCATTAGTACTTATTTTTTCAAAATGCTTACAGACCTTTCACCACGGGTAATTTAAACCAACCGTCATTATAGGTAGCGTCTTGTCATTGGTTCAAGTCCCAGCACCAGCATTTTTCAACTCTCATTACCAACATTATAGGTGGCGTGCATATTGAGTTTATTCACTATCCTTAAACAAATCTTGGTCGTCCATTTAGTGATTATCAACGGCCAAGACACTACTATTAGTGATCCGCGTGAAACCTAAAACTTAGACATCTTCTACCTCCAAACATCATCTTTCACTTACGATACTCTATTTCTCCACTATACCAAATTTAAGAACAAATTATAGAACTCGAGTTAGCAATGTTAGTTGTTGGTGTTCTTTTTTAATTATTGTTGTTCTTTTTTATTATTGTTGTTCATGTTCTTCTTCTTCTTCTTCTTCTTCTTCTTCTTCTTCTTCTTCTTCTTCTTCTTCTTCATTATATACTACTTTGTGAGAATGGGAAGTGATTTGAGTTAAAATATTTTGCTTTTATTTAAATTTTCTATTGAGATTTTAATTCTAATTCATTACTCTTTTTTAAATAAATAACTATCAAGTTTCCATGCATTGACATAGGAATGCATTCCTCATCTCCATTTAAGAAAAAAAAATGAATATAATCTTCTAACAACTTTGACGGAGGATTTTGAAAATATTTTAAAACAAGGTACCTTAATTGACTCAATAGCACTACTACAAAACGCTAAAACAACAACGTCAGGCTTACAATGCATCCTTTTACGCCGTTGTAATAGGTTTAAAATTTTGCGCCCAGGCAAAAGCTGGGGTATAAACAGTCATTTAATGACGGTTGGCTTAAACCACCGTAGTAATAAATAAAATGTAGCAAGCTTTGATTCCCTACAACTACATTTTTTCCATTTTTTAGAGTACATTTAGCGTGTGTCACTTAAGTCCATTATTTAAAAAATTAATTGTAAATGATTTTACAACGGTTAAGATGAACAACCATAGTAATAAATGAAATGTAACAAGCTTCGATTCCCTGCAACACATTTTTTCCATTTTTTAGGATACATTTAGCGTGTGTCACTTAAGATTCCACTACGGTTTATTTCTCCAACTGAGATTAAAAGCTTTACTGATAAATTAAAACAAAACTTATTATGTATTTCTTTCATTAGTACTTATTTTTTCAAAATGCTTACAGACCTTTCACCACGGGTAATTTAAACCAACCGTCATTATAGGTAGCGTCTTGTCATTGGTTCAAGTCCCAGCACCAGCATTTTTCAACTCTCATTAGCAACATTATAGGTGGCGTGCATATTGAGTTTATTCACTATCCTTAAACAAATCTTGGTCGTCCATTTAGTGATTATCAACGGCCAAGACACTACTATTAGTGATCCGCGTGAAACCTAAAACTTAGACATCTTCTACCTCCAAACATCATCTTTCACTTACGATACTCTATTTCTCCACTATACCAAATTTAAGAACAAATTACAGAACTCGAGTTAGCAATGTTAGTTGTTGGTGTTATTTTTTAATTATTGTTGTTCTTTGTTGTTCTTTTTTATTATTGTTGTTCATGTTCTTCTTCTTCTTCTTCTTCTTCTTCTTCTTCTTCTTCTTCTTCTTCTTCATTATATACTACTTTGTGAGAATGGGAAGTGATTTGAGTTAAAATATTTTGCTTTTATTTAAATTTTCTATTGAGATTTTAATTCTAATTCATTACTCTTTTTTATATAAATAACTATCAAGTTTCCATGCATTGACATAGGAATGCATTCCTCATCTCCATTTAAGAAAAAAAATGAATATAATCTTCTAACAACTTTGACGGAGGATTTTGAAAATATTTTAAAACAAGGTACCTTAATTGACTCAATAGCACTACTACAAAACGCTAAAACAACAACGCCAGGCTTACAATGCATCCTTTTACGCCGTTGTAATAGGTTTAAAATTTTGCGCCCAGGCAAAAGTTGGGGTATAAATAGTCATTTAATGACGGTTAGCTTAAACCACCGTAGTAATAAATAAAATGTAGCAAGCTTTGATTCCCTGCAACTACATTTTTTCCATTTTTTAGAGTACATTTAGCGTGTGTCACTTAAGTCCATTATTTAAAAAATTAATTGTAAATGATTTTACAACGGTTAAGATGAACAACCATAGTAATAAATGAAATGTAACAAGCTTCGATTCCCTGCAACACATTTTTTCCATTTTTTAGGATACATTTAGCGTGTGTCACTTAAGATTCCACTACGGTTTATTTCTCCAACTGAGATTAAAAGCTTTATTGATAAATTAAAACAAAACTTATTATGTATTTCTTTCATTAGTACTTATTTTTTCAAAATGCTTACAGACCTTTCACCACGGGTAATTTAAACCAACCGTCATTATAGGTAGCGTCTTGTCATTGGTTCAAGTCCCAGCACCAGCATTTTTCAACTCTCATTACCAACATTATAGGTGGCGTGCATATTGAGTTTATTCACTATCCTTAAACAAATCTTGGTCGTCCATTTAGTGATTATCAACGGCCAAGACACTACTATTAGTGATCCGCGTGAAACCTAAAACTTAGACATCTTCTACCTCCAAACATCATCTTTCATTTACGATACTCTATTTCTCCACTATACCAAATTTCAGAACAAATTACAGAACTCGAGTTAACAATGTTAGTTGTTGGTGTTATTTTTTAATTATTGTTGTTCTTTGTTGTTCTTTTTTATTATTGTTGTTCATGTTCTTCTTCTTCTTCTTCTTCTTCTTCTTCTTCTTCATTATATACTACTTTGTGAGAATGGGAAGTGATTTGAGTTAAAATATTTTTCTTTTATTTAAATTTTCCATTGAGATTTTAATTCTAATTCATTACTCTTTTTTATATAAATAACTATCAAGTTTCCATGCATTGACATAGGAATGCATTCCTCATCTCCATTTAAGAAAAAAAATGAATATAATCTTCTAACAACTTTGACGGAGGATTTTGAAAATATTTTAAAACAAGGTACCTTAATTGACTCAATAGCACTACTACAAAACGCTAAAACAACAACGCCAGGCTTACAATGCATCCTTTTACGCCGTTGTAATAGGTTTAAAATTTTGCGCCCAGGCAAAAGTTGGGGTATAAATAGTCATTTAATGACGGTTAGCTTAAACCACCGTAGTAATAAATAAAATGTAGCAAGCTTTGATTCCCTGCAAATACATTTTTTCCATTTTTTAGAGTACATTTAGCGTGTGTCACTTAAGTCCATTATTTAAAAAATTAATTGTAAATGATTTTACAACGGTTAAGATGAACAACCATAGTAATAAATGAAATGTAACAAGCTTCGATTCCCTGCAACACATTTTTTCCAATTTTTAGGATACATTTAGCGTGTGTCACTTAAGATTCCACTACGGTTTATTTCTCCAACTGAGATTAAAAGCTTTATTGATAAATTAAAACAAAACTTATTATGTATTTCTTTCATTAGTACTTATTTTTTCAAAATGCTTACAGACCTTTCACCACGGGTAATTTAAACCAACCGTCATTATAGGTAGCGTCTTGTCATTGGTTCAAGTCCCAGCACCAGCATTTTTCAACTCTCTTTACCAACATTATAAGTGGCGTGCATATTGAGTTTATTCACTATCCTTAAACAAATCTTGATCGTCCATTTAGTGATTATCAACGGCCAAGACACTATTATTAGTGATCCGCGTGAAACCTAAAACTTAGACATCTTCTACCTCCAAACATCATCTTTCACTTACGATATTCTATTTCTCCACTATACCAAATTTCAGAACAAATTACAAAACTCGAGTTAGCAATGTTAGTTGTTGGTGTTCTTTTTTAATTATTGTTGTTCTTTGTTGTTCTTTTTTATTATTGTTGTTCATGTTCTTCTTCTTCTTCTTCTTCTTCATTATATACTACTTTGTGAGAATGGGAAGTGATTTGAGTTAAAATATTTTGCTTTTATTTAAATTTTCTATTGAGATTTTAATTCTAATTCATTACTCTTTTTTATATAAATAACTATCAAGTTTCCATGCATTGACATAGAAATGCATTCCTCATCTCCATTTAAGAAAAAAAATGAATATAATCTTCTAACAACTTTGACGGAGGATTTTGAAAATATTTTAAAACAAGGTACCTTAATTGACTCAATAGCACTACTACAAAACGCTAAAACAACAACGCCAGGCTTACAATGCATCCTTTTACGCCGTTGTAATAGGTTTAAAATTTTGCGCCCAGGCAAAAGTTGGGGTATAAACAGTCATTTAATGACGGTTGGCTTAAACCACCGTAGTAATAAATAAAATGTAGCAAGCTTTGATTCCCTGCAACTACATTTTTTCCATTTTTTAGAGTACATTTAGCGTGTGTCACTTAAGTCCATTATTTAAAAAATTAATTGTAAATGATTTTACAACGGTTAAGATGAACAACCATAGTAATAAATGAAATGTAACAAGCTTCGATTCCCTGCAACACATTTTTTCCATTTTTTAGGATACATTTAGTGTGTGTCACTTAAGATTCCACTACGGTTTATTTCTCCAACTGAGATTAAAAGCTTTACTGATAAATTAAAACAAAACTTATTATGTATTTCTTTCATTAGTACTTATTTTTTCAAAATGCTTACAGACCTTTCACCACGGGTAATTTAAACCAACCGTCATTATAGGTAGCGTCTTGTCATTGGTTCAAGTCCCAGCACCAGCATTTTTCAACTCTCATTACCAACATTATAGGTGGCGTGCATATTGAGTTTATTCACTATCCTTAAACAAATCTTGGTCGTCCATTAAGTGATTATCAACGGCCAAGACACTACTATTAGTGATCCGCGTGAAACCTAAAACTTAGACATCTTCTACCTCCAAACATCATCTTTCACTTACGATACTCTATTTCTCCACTATACCAAATTTAAGAACAAATTACAGAACTCGAGTTAGCAATGTTAGTTGTTGGTGTTCTTTTTTAATTATTGTTGTTCTTTTTTATTATTGTTGTTCATGTTCTTCTTCTTCTTCTTCTTCTTCTTCTTCTTCATTATATACTACTTTGTGAGAATGGGAAGTGATTTGAGTTAAAATATTTTGCTTTTATTTAAATTTTCTATTGAGATTTTAATTCTAATTCATTACTCTTTTTTATATAAATAACTATCAAGTTTCCATGCATTGACATAGGAATACATTCCTCATCTCCATTTATGAAAAAAAAATGAATATAATCTTCTAACAACTTTGACGGAGGATTTTGAAAATATTTTAAAACAAGGTACCTTAATTGACTCAATAGCACTACTACAAAACGCTAAAACAACAACGTCAGGCTTACAATGCATCCTTTTACGCCGTTGTAATAGGTTTAAAATTTTGCGCCCAGGCAAAAGCTGGGGTATAAACAGTCATTTAATGACGGTTGGCTTAAACCACCGTAGTAATAAATAAAATGTAGCAAGCTTTGATTCCCTACAACTACATTTTTTCCATTTTTTAGAGTACATTTAGCGTGTGTCACTTAAGTCCATTATTTAAAAAATTAATTTTAAATGATTTTACAACGGTTAAGATGAACAACCATAGTAATAAATAAAATGTAACAAGCTTCGATTCCCTGCAATACATTTTTTCCATTTTTTAGGATACATTTAGCGTGTGTCACTTAAGATTCCACTACGGTTTATTTCTCCAACTGAGATTAAAAGCTTTACTGATAAATTAAAACAAAACTTATTATGTATTTCTTTCATTAGTACTTATTTTTTCAAAATGGTTACAGACCTTTCACCACGGGTAAGTTAAACCAACCGTCATTATAGGTAGCGTCTTGTCATCGGTTCAAGTCCCAGCACCAGCATTTTTCAACTCTCATTACCAACATTATAGGTGGCGTGCATATTGAGTTTATTCACTATCCTTAAACAAATCTTGGTCGTCCATTTAGTGATTATCAACGGCCAAGACACTACTATTAGTGATCCGCGTGAAACCTAAAACTTAGACATCTTCTACCTACAAACATCATCTTTCATTTACGATACTCTATTTCTCCACTATACCAAATTTCAGAACAAATTACAGAACTCGAGTTAACAATGTTAGTTGTTGGTGTTATTTTTTAATTATTGTTGTTCTTTGTTGTTCTTTTTTATTATTGTTGTTCATGTTCTTCTTCTTCTTCTTCTTCTTCTTCTTCTTCTTCTTCTTCTTCTTCTTCTTCTTCTTCTTCTTCATTATATAATACTTTGTGAGAATGGGAAGTGATTTGAGTTAAAATATTTTTCTTTTATTTAAATTTTCTATTGAGATTTTAATTCTAATTCATTACTCTTTTTTATATAAATAACTATCAAGTTTCCATGCATTGACATAGGAATGCATTCCTCATCTCCATTTAAGAAAAAAAATGAATATAATCTTCTAACAACTTTGACGGAGGATTTTGAAAATATTTTAAAACAAGGTACCTTAATTGACTCAATAGCACTACTACAAAACGCTAAAACAACAACGCCAGGCTTACAATGCATCCTTTTACGCCGTTGTAATAGGTTTAAAATTTTGCGCCCAGGCAAAAGTTGGGGTATAAATAGTCATTTAATGACGGTTGGCTTAAACCACCGTAGTAATAAATAAAATGTAGCAAGCTTTGATTCCCTGCAACTACATTTTTTCCATTTTTTAGAGTACATTTAGCGTGTGTCACTTAAGTCCATTATTTAAAAAATTAATTGTAAATGATTTTACAACGGTTAAGATGAACAACCATAGTAATAAATGAAATGTAACAAGCTTCGATTCCCTGCAACACATTTTTCCCATTTTTTAGGATACATTTAGCGTGTGTCACTTAAGATTCCACTACGGTTTATTTCTCCAACTGAGATTAAAAGCTTTATTGATAAATTAAAACAAAACTTATTATGTATTTCTTTCATTAGTACTTATTTTTTCAAAATGCTTACAGACCTTTCACCACGGGTAATTTAAACCAACCGTCATTATAGGTAGCGTCTTGTCATTGGTTCAAGTCCCAGCACCAGCATTTTTCAACTCTCATTACCAACATTATAGGTGGCGTGCATATTGAGTTTATTCACTATCCTTAAACAAATCTTGGTCGTCCATTTAGTGATTATCAACAGCCAAGACACTATTATTAGTGATCCGCGTGAAACCTAAAACTTAGACATCTTCTACCTCCAAACATCATCTTTCACTTACGATACTCTATTTCTCCACTATACCAAATTTCAGAACAAATTACAAAACTCGAGTTAGCAATGTTAGTTGTTGGTGTTCTTTTTTAATTATTGTTGTTCTTTGTTGTTCTTTTTTATTATTGTTGTTCATGTTCTTCTTCTTCTTCTTCTTCTTCTTCTTCATTATATACTACTTTGTGAGAATGGGAAGTGATTTGAGTTAAAATATTTTGCTTTTATTTAAATTTTCTATTGAGATTTTAATTCTAATTCATTACTCTTTTTTATATAAATAACTATCAAGTTTCCATGCATTGACATAGAAATGCATTCCTCATCTCCATTTAAGAAAACAAATGAATATAATCTTCTAACAACTTTGACGGAGGATTTTGAAAATATTTTAAAACAAGGTACCTTAATTGACTCAATAGCACTACTACAAAACGCTAAAACAACAACGTCAGGCTTACAATGCATCCTTTTACGCCGTTGTAATAGGTTTAAAATTTTGCGCCCAGGCAAAAGTTGGGGTATAAACAGTCATTTAATGACGGTTGGCTTAAACCACCGTAGTAATAAATAAAATGTAGCAAGCTTTGATTCCCTGCAACTACATTTTTTCCATTTTTTAGAGTACATTTAGCGTGTGTCACTTAAGTCCATTATTTAAAAAATTAATTGTAAATGATTTTACAACGGTTAAGATGAACAACCATAGTAATAAATGAAATGTAACAAGCTTCGATTCCCTGCAACACATTTTTTCCATTTTTTAGGATACATTTAGCGTGTGTCACTTAAGATTCCACTACGGTTTATTTCTCCAACTGAGATTAAAAGCTTTACTGATAAATTAAAACAAAACTTATTATGTATTTCTTTCATTAGTACTTATTTTTTCAAAATGCTTACAGACCTTTCACCACGGGTAATTTAAACCAACCGTCATTATAGGTAGCGTCTTGTCATTGGTTCAAGTCCCAGCACCAGCATTTTTCAACTCTCATTACCAACATTATAGGTGGCGTGCATATTGAGTTTATTCACTATCCTTAAACAAATCTTGGTCGTCCATTTAGTGATTATCAACGGCCAAGACACTACTATTAGTGATCCGCGTGAAACCTAAAACTTAGACATCTTCTACCTCCAAACATCATCTTTCACTTACGATACTCTATTTCTCCACTATACCAAATTTAAGAACAAATTACAGAACTCGAGTTAGCAATGTTAGTTGTTGGTGTTCTTTTTTAATTATTGTTGTTATTTTTTATTATTGTTGTTCATGTTCTTCTTCTTCTTCTTCTTCTTCTTCTTCTTCTTCATTATATACTACTTTGTGAGAATGGGAAGTGATTTGAGTTAAAATATTTTGCTTTTATTTAAATTTTCTATTGAGATTTTAATTCTAATTCATTACTCTTTTTTATATAAATAACTATCAAGTTTCCATGCATTGACATAGGAATGCATTCCTCATCTCCATTTAAGAAAAAAAATGAATATAATCTTCTAACAACTTTGACGGAGGATTTTGAAAATATTTTAAAACAAGGTACCTTAATTGACTCAATAGCACTACTACAAAACGCTAAAACAACAACGTCAGGCTTACAATGCATCCTTTTACGCCGTTGTAATAGGTTTAAAATTTTGCGCCCAGGCAAAAGCTGGGGTATAAACAGTCATTTAATGACGGTTGGCTTAAACCACCGTAGTAATAAATTAAATGTAGCAAGCTTTGATTCCCTGCAACTACATTTTTTCCATTTTTTAGAGTACATTTAGCGTGTGTCACTTAAGTCCATTATTTAAAAAATTAATTGTAAATGATTTTACAACGGTTAAGATGAACAACCATAGTAATAAATGAAATGTAACAAGCTTCGATTCCCTGCAACACATTTTTTCCATTTTTTAGGATACATTTAGCGTGTGTCACTTAAGATTCCACTACGGTTTATTTCTCCAACTGAGATTAAAAGCTTTACTGATAAATTAAAACAAAACTTATTATGTATTTCTTTCATTAGTACTTATTTTTTCAAAATGCTTACAGACCTTTCACCACGGGTAATTTAAATCAACCGTCATTATAGGTAGCGTCTTGTCATTGGTTCAAGTCCCAGCACCAGCATTTTTCAACTCTCATTACCAACATTATAGGTGGCGTGCATATTGAGTTTATTCACTATCCTTAAACAAATCTTGGTCGTCCATTTAGTGATTATCAACGGCCAAGACACTACTATTAGTGATCCGCGTGAAACCTAAAACTTAGACATCTTCTACCTCCAAACATCATCTTTCACTTACGATACTCTATTTCTCCACTATACCAAATTTAAGAACAAATTACAGAACTCGAGTTAGCAATGTTAGTTGTTGGTGTTCTTTTTTAATTATTGTTGTTATTTTTTATTATTGTTGTTCATGTTCTTCTTCTTCTTCTTCTTCTTCTTCTTCTTCTTCATTATATACTACTTTGTGAGAATGGGAAGTGATTTGAGTTAAAATATTTTGCTTTTATTTAAATTTTCTATTGAGATTTTAATTCTAATTCATTACTCTTTTTTATATAAATAACTATCAAGTTTCCATGCATTGACATAGGAATGCATTCCTCATCTCCATTTAAGAAAAAAAATGAATATAATCTTCTAACAACTTTGACGGAGGATTTTGAAAATATTTTAAAACAAGGTACCTTAATTGACTCAATAGCACTACTACAAAACGCTAAAACAACAACGTCAGGCTTACAATGCATCCTTTTACGCCGTTGTAATAGGTTTAAAATTTTGCGCCCAGGCAAAAGCTGGGGTATAAACAGTCATTTAATGACGGTTGGCTTAAACCACCGTAGTAATAAATTAAATGTAGCAAGCTTTGATTCCCTGCAACTACATTTTTTCCATTTTTTAGAGTACATTTAGCGTGTGTCACTTAAGTCCATTATTTAAAAAATTAATTGTAAATGATTTTGCAACGGTTAAGATGAACAACCATAGTAATAAATGAAATGTAACAAGCTTCGATTCCCTGCAACACATTTTTTCCATTTTTTAGGATACATTTAGCGTGTGTCACTTAAGATTCCACTACGGTTTATTTCTCCAACTGAGATTAAAAGCTTTATTGATAAATTAAAACAAAACTTATTATGTATTTCTTTCATTAGTACTTATTTTTTCAAAATGCTTACAGACCTTTCACCATGGGTAATTTAAACCAACCGTCATTATAGGTAGCGTCTTGTCATTGGTTCAAGTCCCAGCACCAGCATTTTTCAACTCTCATTACCAACATTATAGGTGGCGTGCATATTGAGTTTATTCACTATCCTTAAACAAATCTTGGTCGTCCATTTAGTGATTATCAACAGCCAAGACACTATTATTAGTGATCCGCGTGAAACCTAAAACTTAGACATCTTCTACCTCCAAACATCATCTTTCACTTACGATACTCTATTTCTCCACTATACCAAATTTCAGAACAAATTACAAAACTCGAGTTAGCAATGTTAGTTGTTGGTGTTCTTTTTTAATTATTGTTGTTCTTTGTTGTTCTTTTTTATTATTGTTGTTCATGTTCTTCTTCTTCTTCTTCTTCTTCTTCTTCATTATATACTACTTTGTGAGAATGGGAAGTGATTTGAGTTAAAATATTTTGCTTTTATTTAAATTTTCTATTGAGATTTTAATTCTAATTCATTACTCTTTTTTATATAAATAACTATCAAGTTTCCATGCATTGACATAGAAATGCATTCCTCATCTCCATTTAAGAAAACAAATGAATATAATCTTCTAACAACTTTGACGGAGGATTTTGAAAATATTTTAAAACAAGGTACCTTAATTGACTCAATAGCACTACTACAAAACGCTAAAACAACAACGCCAGGCTTACAATGCATCCTTTTACGCCGTTGTAATAGGTTTAAAATTTTGTGCCCAGGCAAAAGTTGGGGTATAAACAGTCATTTAATGACGGTTGGCTTAAACCACCGTAGTAATAAATAAAATGTAGCAAGCTTTGATTCCCTGCAACTACATTTTTTCCATTTTTTAGAGTACATTTAGCGTGTGTCACTTAAGTCCATTATTTAAAAAATTAATTGTAAATGATTTTACAACGGTTAAGATGAACAACCATAATAATAAATGAAATGTAACAAGCTTCGATTCCCTGCAACACATTTTTTCCATTTTTTAGGATACATTTAGCGTGTGTCACTTAAGATTCCACTACGGTTTATTTCTCCAACTGAGATTAAAAGCTTTACTGATAAATTAAAACAAAACTTATTATGTATTTCTTTCATTAGTACTTATTTTTTCAAAATGCTTACAGACCTTTCACCACGGGTAATTTAAACCAACCGTCATTATAGGTAGCGTCTTGTCATTGGTTCAAGTCCCAGCACCAGCATTTTTCAACTCTCATTACCAACATTATAGGTGGCGTGCATATTGAGTTTATTCACTATCCTTAAACAAATCTTGGTCGTCCATTTAGTGATTATCAACGGCCAAGACACTACTATTAGTGATCCGCGTGAAACCTAAAACTTAGACATCTTCTACCTCCAAACATCATCTTTCACTTACGATACTCTATTTCTCCACTATACCAAATTTAAGAACAAATTACAGAACTCGAGTTAGCAATGTTAGTTGTTGGTGTTCTTTTTTAATTATTGTTGTTATTTTTTATTATTGTTGTTCATGTTCTTCTTCTTCTTCTTCTTCTTCTTCTTCTTCTTCTTCATTATATACTACTTTGTGAGAATGGGAAGTGATTTGAGTTAAAATATTTTGCTTTTATTTAAATTTTCTATTGAGATTTTAATTCTAATTCATTACTCTTTTTTATATAAATAACTATCAAGTTTCCATGCATTGACATAGGAATGCATTCCTCATCTCCATTTAAGAAAAAAAATGAATATAATCTTCTAACAACTTTGACGGAGGATTTTGAAAATATTTTAAAACAAGGTACCTTAATTGACTCAATAGCACTACTACAAAACGCTAAAACAACAACGTCAGGCTTACAATGCATCCTTTTACGCCGTTGTAATAGGTTTAAAATTTTGCGCCCAGGCAAAAGCTGGGGTATAAACAGTCATTTAATGACGGTTGGCTTAAACCACCGTAGTAATAAATTAAATGTAGCAAGCTTTGATTCCCTGCAACTACATTTTTTCCATTTTTTAGAGTACATTTAGCGTGTGTCACTTAAGTCCATTATTTAAAAAATTAATTGTAAATGATTTTACAACGGTTAAGATGAACAACCATAGTAATAAATGAAATGTAACAAGCTTCGATTCCCTGCAACACATTTTTTCCATTTTTTAGTATACATTTAGCGTGTGTCACTTAAGATTCCACTACGGTTTATTTCTCCAACTGAGATTAAAAGCTTTACTGATAAATTAAAACAAAACTTATTATGTATTTCTTTCATTAGTACTTATTTTTTCAAAATGCTTACAGACCTTTCACCACGGGTAATTTAAATCAACCGTCATTATAGGTAGCGTCTTGTCATTGGTTCAAGTCCCAGCACCAGCATTTTTCAACTCTCATTACCAACATTATAGGTGGCGTGCATATTGAGTTTATTCACTATCCTTAAACAAATCTTGGTCGTCCATTTAGTGATTATCAACGGCCAAGACACTACTATTAGTGATCCGCGTGAAACCTAAAACTTAGACATCTTCTACCTCCAAACATCATCTTTCACTTACGATACTCTATTTCTCCACTATACCAAATTTAAGAACAAATTACAGAACTCGAGTTAGCAATGTTAGTTGTTGGTGTTCTTTTTTAATTATTGTTGTTATTTTTTATTATTGTTGTTCATGTTCTTCTTCTTCTTCTTCTTCTTCTTCTTCTTCTTCTTCTTCTTCTTCATTATATACTACTTTGTGAGAATGGGAAGTGATTTGAGTTAAAATATTTTGCTTTTATTTAAATTTTCTATTGAGATTTTAATTCTAATTCATTACTCTTTTTTATATAAATAACTATCAAGTTTCCATGCATTGACATAGGAATGCATTCCTCATCTCCATTTAAGAAAAAAAAAGAATATAATCTTCTAACAACTTTGACGGAGGATTTTGAAAATATTTTAAAACAAGGTACCTTAATTGACTCAATAGCACTACTACAAAACGCTAAAACAAAAACGTCAGGCTTACAATGCATCCTTTTACGCCGTTGTAATAGGTTTAAAATTTTGCGCCCAGGCAAAAGCTGGGGTATAAACAGTCATTTAATGACGGTTGGCTTAAACCACCGTAGTAATAAATTAAATGTAGCAAGCTTTGATTCCCTGCAACTACATTTTTTCCATTTTTTAGAGTACATTTAGCGTGTGTCACTTAAGTCCATTATTTAAAAAATTAATTGTAAATGATTTTACAATGGTTAAGATGAACAACCATAGTAATAAATGAAATGTAACAAGCTTCGATTCCCTGCAACACATTTTTTCCATTTTTTAGGATACATTTAGCGTGTGTCACTTAAGATTCCACTACGGTTTATTTCTCCAACTGAGATTAAAAGCTTTATTGATAAATTAAAACAAAACTTATTATGTATTTCTTTCATTAGTACTTATTTTTTCAAAATGCTTACAGACCTTTCACCACGGGTAATTTAAACCAACCGTCATTATAGGTAGCGTCTTGTCATTGGTTCAAGTCCCAGCACCAGCATTTTTCAACTCTCATTACCAACATTATAGGTGGCGTGCATATTGAGTTTATTCACTATCCTTAAACAAATCTTGGTCGTCCGTTTAGTGATTATCAACAGCCAAGACACTATTATTAGTGATCCGCGTGAAACCTAAAACTTAGACATCTTCTACCTCCAAACATCATCTTTCACTTACGATACTCTATTTCTCCACTATACCAAATTTCAGAACAAATTACAAAACTCGAGTTAGCAATGTTAGTTGTTGGTGTTCTTTTTTAATTATTGTTGTTCTTTGTTGTTCTTTTTTATTATTGTTGTTCATGTTCTTCTTCTTCTTCTTCTTCTTCTTCTTCATTATATACTACTTTGTGAGAATGGGAAGTGATTTGAGTTAAAATATTTTGCTTTTATTTAAATTTTCTATTGAGATTTTAATTCTAATTCATTACTCTTTTTTATATAAATAACTATCAAGTTTCCATGCATTGACATAGAAATGCATTCCTCATCTCCATTTAAGAAAACAAATGAATATAATCTTCTAACAACTTTGACGGAGGATTTTGAAAATATTTTAAAACAAGGTACCTTAATTGACTCAATAGCACTACTACAAAACGCTAAAACAACAACGCCAGGCTTACAATGCATCCTTTTACGCCGTTGTAATAGGTTTAAAATTTTGCGCCCAGGCAAAAGTTGGGGTATAAACAGTCATTTAATGACGGTTGGCTTAAACCACCGTAGTAATAAATAAAATGTAGCAAGCTTTGATTCCCTGCAACTACATTTTTTCCATTTTTTAGAGTACATTTAGCGTGTGTCACTTAAGTCCATTATTTAAAAAATTAATTGTAAATGATTTTACAACGGTTAAGATGAACAACCATAGTAATAAATGAAATGTAACAAGCTTCGATTCCCTGCAACACATTTTTTCCATTTTTTAGGATACATTTAGCGTGTGTCACTTAAGATTCCACTACGGTTTATTTCTCCAACTGAGATTAAAAGCTTTACTGATAAATTAAAACAAAACTTATTATGTATTTCTTTCATTAGTACTTATTTTTTCAAAATGCTTACAGACCTTTCACCACGGGTAATTTAAACCAAACGTCATTATAGGTAGCGTCTTGTCATTGGTTCAAGTCCCAGCACCAGCATTTTTCAACTCTCATTACCAACATTATAGGTGGCGTGCATATTGAGTTTATTCACTATCCTTAAACAAATCTTGGTCGTCCATTTAGTGATTATCAACGGCCAAGACACTACTATTAGTGATCCGCGTGAAACCTAAAACTTAGACATCTTCTACCTCCAAACATCATCTTTCACTTACGATACTCTATTTCTCCACTATACCAAATTTAAGAACAAATTACAGAACTCGAGTTAGCAATGTTAGTTGTTGGTGTTCTTTTTTAATTATTGTTGTTATTTTTTATTATTGTTGTTCATGTTCTTCTTCTTCTTCTTCTTCTTCTTCTTCTTCTTCTTCTTCTTCATCATTATATACTACTTTGTGAGAATGGGAAGTGATTTGAGTTAAAATATTTTGCTTTTATTTAAATTTTCTATTGAGATTTTAATTCTAATTCATTACTCTTTTTTATATAAATAACTATCAAGTTTCCATGCATTGACATAGGAATGCATTCCTCATCTCCATTTAAGAAAAAAAATGAATATAATCTTCTAACAACTTTGACGGAGGATTTTGAAAATATTTTAAAACAAGGTACCTTAATTGACTCAATAGCACTACTACAAAACGCTAAAACAACAACGTCAGGCTTACAATGCATCCTTTTACGCCGTTGTAATAGGTTTAAAATTTTGCGCCCAGGCAAAAGCTGGGGTATAAACAGTCATTTAATGACGGTTGGCTTAAACCACCGTAGTAATAAATTAAATGTAGCAAGCTTTGATTCCCTGCAACTACATTTTTTCCATTTTTTAGAGTACATTTAGCGTGTGTCACTTAAGTCCATTATTTAAAAAATTAATTGTAAATGATTTTACAACGGTTAAGATGAACAACCATAGTAATAAATGAAATGTAACAAGCTTCGATTCCCTGCAACACATTTTTTCCATTTTTTAGGATACATTTAGCGTGTGTCACTTAAGATTCCACTACGGTTTATTTCTCCAACTGAGATTAAAAGCTTTACTGATAAATTAAAACAAAACTTATTATGTATTTCTTTCATTAGTACTTATTTTTTCAAAATGCTTACAGACCTTTCACCACGGGTAATTTAAATCAACCGTCATTATAGGTAGCGTCTTGTCATTGGTTCAAGTCCCAGCACCAGCATTTTTCAACTCTCATTACCAACATTATAGGTGGCGTGCATATTGAGTTTATTCACTATCCTTAAACAAATCTTGGTCGTCCATTTAGTGATTATCAACGGCCAAGACACTACTATTAGTGATCCGCGTGAAACCTAAAACTTAGACATCTTCTACCTCCAAACATCATCTTTCACTTACGATACTCTATTTCTCCACTATACCAAATTTAAGAACAAATTACAGAACTCGAGTTAGCAATGTTAGTTGTTGGTGTTCTTTTTTAATTATTGTTGTTATTTTTTATTATTGTTGTTCATGTTCTTCTTCTTCTTCTTCTTCTTCTTCTTCTTCTTCATTATATACTACTTTGTGAGAATGGGAAGTGATTTGAGTTAAAATATTTTGCTTTTATTTAAATTTTCTATTGAGATTTTAATTCTAATTCATTACTCTTTTTTATATAAATAACTATCAAGTTTCCATGCATTGACATAGGAATGCATTCCTCATCTCCATTTAAGAAAAAAAATGAATATAATCTTCTAACAACTTTGACGGAGGATTTTGAAAATATTTTAAAACAAGGTACCTTAATTGACTCAATAGCACTACTACAAAACGCTAAAACAACAACGTCAGGCTTACAATGCATCCTTTTACGCCGTTGTAATAGGTTTAAAATTTTGCGCCCAGGCAAAAGCTGGGGTATAAACAGTCATTTAATGACGGTTGGCTTAAACCACCGTAGTAATAAATTAAATGTAGCAAGCTTTGATTCCCTGCAACTACATTTTTTCCATTTTTTAGAGTATATTTAGCGTGTGTCACTTAAGTCCATTATTTAAAAAATTAATTGTAAATGATTTTACAACGGTTAAGATGAACAACCATAGTAATAAATGAAATGTAACAAGCTTCGATTCCCTGCAACACATTTTTTCCATTTTTTAGGATACATTTAGCGTGTGTCACTTAAGATTCCACTACGGTTTATTTCTCCAACTGAGATTAAAAGCTTTACTGATAAATTAAAACAAAACTTATTATGTATTTCTTTCATTAGTACTTATTTTTTCAAAATGCTTACAGACCTTTCACCACGGGTAATTTAAATCAACCGTCATTATAGGTAGCGTCTTGTCATTGGTTCAAGTCCCAGCACCAGCATTTTTCAACTCTCATTACCAACATTATAGGTGGCGTGCATATTGAGTTTATTCACTATCCTTAAACAAATCTTGGTCGTCCATTTAGTGATTATCAACGGCCAAGACACTACTATTAGTGATCCGTGTGAAACCTAAAACTTAGACATCTTCTACCTCCAAACATCATCTTTCATTTACGATACTCTATTTCTCCACTATACCAAATTTCAGAACAAATTACAGAACTCGAGTTAGCAATGTTAGTTGTTGGTGTTCTTTTTTAATTATTGTTGTTCTTTGTTGTTCTTTTTTATTATTGTTGTTCATGTTGTTCTTCTTCTTCTTACACGAATCAAATTCAAAAATTCGCTAACTTACAGGGACCAACAGACTATTTAAACCATTTTTTAATATAATTTGACACTAATAGTAACCAAAATGGTTTAGAGGACGATATGGAAGACACCAGAAAGAATCATGTTGCTTCTCTAATAAAAGCACTTAAAATCATATTTTTTTTTAAAGGCAATGATTTGGCCCTTACAAACTTCTACTACATATACAAAGATAGGATTGTTAAACCAGTCAAAGAATACAATGTCTTTAAAACTTCTACGAGACGACTTCAACCAACTCTACGACAAAAACTTAATCGAACAAATGACGTCTTCAACAACAAACGCCTTATCATTGAAAAATACGTCCATCCTTCCTTTTCAAACCAACCAAGCCGTCTATCATGAGTTATTAGTTTCAAATTGTTGGTTTAGTTATAACGATTTTATAAGTTTTAGTTGACTTGGAAACAACATAGACGGTAAAAACTTTGATATTTTAAAAAATTTATAGGTTGAATTGATTCATGTGAAGATTTGAATGGATTAAGATCAATCCGAGAACCTTTCTAGCCTTGATTAATTAACTCAAAAGGTAGTATAAATTAATTCAAGCGGCTATAATTAATTCATTGAAATAACAAGTTAGATTTTTATAATCAATGAGTTAGTGTGTATATATTTACAATTCCTATGTTAAGTCTTAGGAGTTCATAGGTGTATGTGTATGCACATGTGCTTTAAGTTATATGATTTTATATATCCGGTATAATTATTATAATGTGCATGTCTTATATTAAGTCATGGAGTTAATATATTGGGTGTAGTATACTCCTTTTAAATATTTGGTTGATTTTTTTTAGAAAGCAATGAATCTTATAGCACCAAACAACTGCACAAGGGGTGCAGCAACCCAATACAAAGAACAACATGATCCCTTAATAATACAAGCCATAGGAACAACAAACCATTCATAGAATGGGTATTTAAAAGAGTCCACAAAGGAGGTTAACCATCTCCAACTAAAAAATTTGATGGAATTTAACAAACCGATAACCGGAACAGCCTTGTTATCAAATATAAGACTATTCCTACGATACCACAATATCCATATTGTAGCCGCCCAAACCACCAAAGCATAACTCTTGTTGTCTACTTTCGAAACTTCTCTGTCGAACTCGTTCAACGACTCTAAACAGCTCGTATTGCACACATACTTAACACCGAGCCAACTAACCACACCATTCCAGACCTCGACCACTATCGAACAGTCGAAGAAGACGTGATTAACAGTCTCCACCTGAAAACCGCAGCAAGAACACTCCAAAATACCATCCTAAACCCAAATATTTCTCTTCCCTAACTGATATTTAACAGCCACCATGTCCCTTATAACCCTCCACAAGAAAATGGCGACTTTTGAGGGGACCTTTAATTTCCAAATCTTTCTGATGCCTTCTAGAGTGTCTTCGTTCACACTTTTAATGAGTTTTAAACTATGCAAACATTTGTAACACGAGCTGACAGAGAAAACGCTAGAAGGAGCCGAATCGCTACCTTGACCTAGATCCCAAGTAATGACGTCTTCAGGTGTGCTACTAGGAATAACAGCAGCAAGTAAATCCATCAACTCTTTCCTTTCTGTTTCCATAACAGACTCACTGGAAAATAGGCTAAACCTCGGTTCCCAACTCCACCCTTCATCGTACCAATTTCCAGACTCCTGCACAGAACCCTTCGAATCTCTCGCGAACTGAAACAGATTAGGAAAGTAATCCTTCAAGGGAGTGTCTACAATCCACCTGTTATGCCAAAAGGACAATTTATTCCCTTTCCCGAGCCTGCACGACAAATACTCAACAAAATAGTTTCTATTAGCCTTGTTATCATACCCGATCCCCTCCAGATCCCTCCACCAAATGGAGTCACCAAATTCGCTCTTTTCCCCCATCGTAGCAGTTAAAACGAAGAGCCAAATTATTCCCATATCTACACTGTAACAACTTCTTCCAAACAGTATCTTCTTCAATCAACAGCCGCCACTTCCATTTAAGGAGAAGAGTTGTATTGAAGCTAGCAAGATTCTTGACACCAAGCCCCCCAACTCAAAAGGCAAACAGATAGTGTCCCAGTCGACCCAGTGGATTTTTTTTCTTAGAGTCACTACTCCCCCATAAAAACCTACTCTGAATTCTTTGGAGGGTCTTCAGAAGCTTAACCGGAGCCTTATAAAATGATAAAACGTACAACGGCAGAGCATTAATAACTGATTTTAACAATACAAGTCTTCCACCCACTGACAAGTTCCTACCCTTCCAGTCCCCTAGTCTATTCTTCACTTTGTTAATCAAAGGCTTCCAAGGGTGAAACCTCCTTGGACTCTTGCCTATAAAGACTCCCAAGAAAAAGAAAGGAACTTTCAGAATATCACAGTGCAGAAAAACTGAGGCTCCTGTCAAAAAATCTTCACTCAGGTTAACACCTCCAATTTTGCTTTTCATGAAATTCACCTTTAAACCTGTGAGAAGTTTAAACCCCCGTAACACCGCCTTCACACACCAAAGGTTATTCCAAGTAGCTTCTCCCACCAACAGGGAGTCGTCAGCAAATTAAGATAAACAGATCTTCATCCCCGGATACACTTTGAAACCTTCATATAGTCGTAACAGCTCGGCTTTCTTGAACATAGCATTCAACACTTCCATAACCAAAATGAACAAGAAGGGAGACAAAGGGTCTCCTTGACGCAACCCTTTACTGACTGCGAAATCCTTGGTCGGACTCCCATTAACAATAACAGACATAAAACCTCTATAGACAAGGGATTGGATCCAAGACACCCACTTCTGTCCAAAGTTCATCTTTCTCAACAGCCCAATAAGGAATTCCCAAGACACACAATCGTAAGCTCGCTCAAAATCCAACTTAAGCATCATGCAGCTCCTGTTACCCCTCTTCGCAAAATCCATCACCTCGTTGGCAACAATGACACCATCAAAGATACATCTACCCTGAACAAATGCAGTTTGTTCCGGCGACACCAAGCAACCAACCACTCTTTTCATTCTACCGGCAATAAGCTTAGAAAGGATCTTCGGGTAGCTATTAATAAGGTAGATTGGTCTGTAACTTCTAAGATATTGAGGGTTCTTTTCCTTAGCCACCAAGGTAATGAAGGAAGACACTGCTACCTTAGATAACACCGGTTTAGCCTGAAAATCATGGACAAACCTAAAAACATCATCTTTCATGATTTCCCAACACTTCTGGAAGAACGCAAACGAGAAACCGTCAGGGCCCGGGCTCTTGTCACCGTTGCACCCCCACACTGCTTCCCTTATCTCCTCTTTAGTAAAATCTGCCTCAATTTCCTCTTTCACCTCATCCGTTAACTTCTTGAGACCCAAGTCCTCTATGAAAGGACGAGAAGAAACGGTCTCCACATAATTATCTTTGAAAAAATTTCTAACTTCTTGCTTAACTCCATTAACGTCTTCAACCACTCCGTTCTCCGTTTTCACAAACCAAATATTATTCCTTCTACGTCTCTTCTTAACCACTTGATGAAAAAACTTCGTATTGCAATCACCTTCCTTCATCCAGCTCTCGCGGGCCTTATACCTCAGCAGGTCCTCTTTCATGAACATGTTGCTCCAGACTTTCTCAACCGCCTTATCTCTTTTACTCACCATCTCTTCGAAACTTTTGAAACCTATACTGCTAACAGCTTTATCGAGATCGTTTAATTCAGTAACTGCTTCCTCTATTTTGATATCGATCCACCCATAAACATCTCTGCTCCACTTTTTGAGCTCCTCTTTCAGCTTCATCAACTTTGTTCTAAGCACAAAATCTCTCCTCCCCCTAACCACACCTTCCTCCCAGCTAGCCTTGACAAAAGGGAGAAACTCAGGGTGTTTCAACCAGCTATTATTGAAACGGAAAGGTTTAGCCCCCAATTGTGATCGTTGGCAAGCAGCCACACTGGACAGTGGTCCGAAATCTCTCTTTCCCCGATCTTCTGCCCTCTAATACCCCAGTCATCCACTAAACTTTCAGACAACAGAAACCTAACAATCTTACTCATAGAATTACCTTTCCTGTTAAACCAAGTAAAAAGTCCTCCTTCACAGGGAACGTCTACAACCTCTAAATCCCCAATGACACTTCTAAACCCCTCAATTTCTTTCCTTCTACCAGTCTTCCCAATGCCTTTTCTTTCTTCCTTAAAAGCTACCGTGTTGAAATCCCCTCCTATCACCCAGTCACCTTCTCCAAATTCATTTTTGACTCTAACGAAATTTGACCAAAAAATTCTCTTCTTATCAATGAAACACGAAGAATAGATGTTGACGAAAAACAGGATTCTACCTTTCCACTCCACATTAAGACCAATGTAACCTTCACCCCTGAAGCTGCAAATGAGATCAAAGAATCCCTTCTTCCACAGAATTAACATCCCACCTGCATTACCTACAGCTCCAGAAAAAGACCATTCTACTTCGTCATTACCCCAGATAGTTGATATTGAACATCTAAACTTCTATTACATTTAGTTTTGTTCAGTTGTATCGGCTATGCAATTAGAACAAAGAATTTTTTATTACATTTAGTTTTGTTTGAGTTGTATCGGCTATGCAATTAAAACAAAGAATTTTTTTTTATTTGTAGACAAAGTGATAATAATCATAAATATAATTACACACAATTGTGAGGGGGAATTAGATCCTCTCATGGTTTATATATTCTGACATCTCTTCTGTTCATAATTTAATGGTTGAAAATTATAAGAAATAATTAATTAAAAAGACATTTAATTTAAGAAGAGAGAGAACGTGGCAAGATTTTTGACGGAGAACTACTCTTTTTTTATCTCTTATGCTTCCATCTTTTTTTTTTATAAAAAGAACTTTCATTAAAGGAGCAAATTCACTCCAACAACCATACAAGTACATAATTTGTACAACCTTTTAGAAAATAATAGAACAGAAATAAACCTACAAGAAATCTAATGGGAATTTAGACCACTCGTAGAGACTACATTTTCGACGGTAATTAATTCGAAATGATCGGGATCCATCTCCAAGAAAATACTCTAATGTTTTGAAAAATAGAATCAGCAGTGCATAACTTATCTTTAAACATTATTTCATTTCTTGCATACCATATGCACCAACATGTGACGAACCAGATAGAACTAGCATTTTCTGGTTTACACAAATCTTTCAACCTTAAATACCAGACCAAAGCATGATTACCACAACAGTCTTCATTGATCCACTCAATACCAATCCACTTGAACACCTTGGACCACATTATTTTAGATATATAGCATTGAAAAAATAGATGGTTTGCACTCTCAATATCCTGAAAGCACAGCCCACACACCTCTTCATAACAAGACTTAGTTATTCCTCTATCCATAAGGTTTCTTCGCGTTGAAAGGCGATTCAACAATAATCTCCATGCGAACACTTTAATTTTCATTGGAATATTTGTTTTCCACATGAAATCCAAAGCTGTTAAAATAGATTCGTCCACCTCAGAATTTTCTGTACCTGCATCAATACAATCCATCCAAGATTTCACAGTAAAAGATTTTGAACTGTCAAGGAACCAAATCCATCTATCTTCATCATTATGCCTCAACTGCACCTCAGTCAACATTAATACTAATTGAACTAACTCCTCCCTTGCCAGACCAACTACTTCAGCGTGAATTTCATCAACTAACCACTTCCACTTACCATCCAGCCATACGCCCATGTCTGCTATGAACCACTCCTTAGAGACAGACTCGAGGAATAAGTTTGGAAATAAATTCTTCAGCTCCATATTCCCAATCCACCTGCATAGCCAAAATAGAATAGATCTTCCATTTCCAGGTCCAGATGAAATGAATTCAAGGAGACTAGGATCATTTTAATTTCTGCATAAAGAGCACACATCCCTCATCCATAAAGATTCACCTTTACTAGGTTTACCACTTTCTACAATCCACATCTTTTTAACCAAGCTATCATATCTAGCATGTAAAACATTCCTCCAGATTTCATTACCATTCTGAAGAAATTTCCACAGCCACTTGTTAAGAAGAGCCTTATTGAATCTACCTACATGCTTAATTCCTAAACCTCTATTCTTCTTTGACCTGCATATGTGTTTCCAACTCACCCATGATATTCCCCTCTTAGCTGCAGCTCCTGCCTACAGGAAGTTTCTCTGGATACTAATTAGCTCCTTTGTCACCTGGCTAGGAACCTTGAAAAATGACAAATGGTGTAATGGCAGATTGACAAGAATAGAATTTATAAGAGACACTCTACCCCCATAGATAAACTCCTCCCCTTCCACGCAGACAATCTGTCTCTCATACACTTGATGACAAGTTTCCAAAAGTTTATTCTCCTGGTTACCCCAACCATAAGTCCTAAAAAATTTAAAAGGAAGATGACCAGATTTGCAAAACAAAAAATGCTCGACGGCCTGCAATAGCTCATTCTCAATTCCTACACCATATAAGCAACTTTTCATGAAATTGATCTTTAGGCCTGAAACAAGCTCAAATCCCCTTAGGATAGCCTTGAAGGCCCACAAATTAGAGTAGCTACCATCGCATATTATTAATGTATCATCAGCAAATTAAAGTAAACTGCTCACTTCCAAGCCTTCCATTATGAATCCTCTTAGCAACTCCAACTCTGATGCCCTCTTAACCAACACTGCTAAACCCTCTACTACAATTGCAAACAGCATTGGTGACAAGGGGTCACCCTACTTTAATCCTCTTGTTGCTTTAAAATCCAATGATGGGCTTCCATTAATTAAAATAGACATGAAACTGACCTGAAATGCTCCTTTGATCCATATCCTCTTGTTGACACCAAAGTTCATGGCCAGTAACATTTCATCTAGGAATTCCCAATCAACGTAGTCGTAAGCTTGTGTAAAGTCCACTTTTAGAAGCAAACATTGTTTCTTATTTCTTTTAGCATAGTCCAAACACTCGTTTGCAACACTAACACCATCAAATAAGTTTCTGCCTGAAATGAAGGCAGTTTGGGATGCAGAGATAAGGTTTCCTATGACACTGCTCAGCCTCTTTGATAACATTTTTTAGATCACTTTCTGGATGCAACCAACTAAACTAATTGGCCTAAACTCATCAAACCGTATTGGATTCTCCACTTTTGGAACCAACGATAGGAATGTAGATGCGAACGCCTTTGGTAGCACTGCAGTGTCAAAAAATTCAAGCACTGCATTAGTGATATCAGAACCCACTATATCCCAACAATACTTCAAGAAATTGAAATTGAAGCCATCCACCCCAGGGCACTTATTGCTATCGCAATCCATCACAGCTTCCAAGACCTCTTCCTTTGTAAACTGGACTTCAAGAATCTTACTATCATCTTCATTCAGCTTTTTTATATCCTCCAATCTCATCTTTGGTCTCTTCCTTGAGCCCCTTTGGAATTTGTCTTTGAAATATTCCCTAGCACTCTCCTTTATAGCACTAGGATCTTCCACCAGAGATCCTCCCCAGTTGATTGCAGTTATCCCATTTCTTCTCGTTCTAACCCTCAAAGCAGCATGAAATAAACTTGTATTCAGATCTCCTTCCAGCTTCCACTTGATCCTTGATTTTTGCAATATGATACTCTCCTTGATTCTTAAACACCTCTAAACCTCTTCATGAGCTTTTAACACTTCAACTTGGTATTCCTCTTCTTGACTATCCTTCAATTCTAAAATTTTCCTCTCAGCTTCGTTTAATCTTTCTACTCCTTTCTCTATAGCACTATCAGCCCAGCCAAAAGTGTTTATATTCCACCATTTCAAATTATGTTTGAGAACCTTGAATTTTGTTTGGAGCACTCTCGCTGCATTTCCTTTATTTTGAAGAGACATCCATGATTCTTTCACCACCTTCAAGAAATCCTTGTGTTCTACCCAACAATTGAGGAACCTAAAAGGTTTAGGTCCCCAATTCAGATTATTGGACTTTACCCATATAGGCCTGTGGTCAGAAATATCTTTATCCCCAATATGTTGATTCTTAAGTTTCCAAGCAAAAACCAGATCTTCATCTACCAAGAATCTGTCAATACGACTACAACTTCTTCCCTCTTTGCTTGACCAAGAGAACCTACATCCTGTGACAGGTAAATAAACTAGATCCAGTAAATCAATGAAGTGGCCGAAATCACTTATCTCCATTCCATTAGGATTGCCCCGCCCCCTTCTATCTTCAAGATTCTTAACTGAGTTGAAGTCTCCTCCTAGAACCCACTTTCCCACAGGCAACACTTCTTTCAATTTTAAAATATCATTCCACAGATCCTTCTTTCCCGAGGAGTCACAAGGCGAGTAAATGTTAAGTAAGTAGCAATTGATCCCTCTCCACTCAAAATTAACACCCAAATAACCTTTGCCTTTAAAACTAGCCAGAGCTCGAAAAATTCCTTTCTTCCATATGGTAACCAATCCCCCCGAGTTTCCAACAGCTTTAGATGCAGACCACTCACATTCGTTTATTCCCCATATGCTATTAATCATACTTTCCTGCATATTTTGGACTTTAGTTTCCTGCAACAAGCAAATATCAGCTCTTCCCTTCTTCAAAATATGGTTGATTCTTCTCCTTTTTAAGGTACTGCAACGTCCACGAATATTGAAGGAGACTAAATTCATGGCCCCCTATTTTCATCATTCCTCTTTTCCATAAATAACACCTTATCTCTCTGACAATTCCTTCAAACACCCCTTCATCCTCGTCATCCTCAATACCAAAAACTTTGATTGATTGCCACACTTTACCAGGCACATCATCCAATCCTTTCTTACATCTACGATTACTATTAGCCATATCAGAATCATTCAGAGAATCACAACATAAAATTGATCCACCAGAGAATCTAGAAGAAGCATCCTCTTCCTGAGAGTTCCTTTGATTTTCCTCCACCTCACAATCACCTGCGGCCACCTCCTGTATTCTGTTAGTATTGAGAATCAAGGTGGAAAAATAGGAAGGTGAGAATGGTATTTGGATATTCTCATAAATGTCTTTCAAAAGGGCCTTCTATTTTTGTTTAGGCCCAACCACTAGCCCAATCACTTCCCTCGGACTACAAGAGATTGGGTCAGAACAACAGACCAACTCATTATTCCTATTCTTATCCAACCCAACCAAAGCTACTCCCCTTTTTTTGGCACAATACACTCCGTTCCAGTGGGCCCTCCGATGTTTGATTATGACTTAACACCCCTAATCTGACCATTCTCTAACATATTGTTTTCCTCATTAAGTAATTCTCTGCTTCTACCTCGAGATTGCGTTGTTGCAATACCTCCAAATTTTGCCTTTTTCACTTCACACGTTGTACTGTCCCTTTTCGTTTCAGTCACCTTCACATTTCTACCGTTCAAATTGTCCAATCCACTTTCTGCCACGTTTTTTACTTTTTCCAATCTACCAAGCAACGTTTCCAACTCCCCACAACTCTGCCGCTTTAGGTCTGCTACTAGGTTAGTAGGTTCTACCAACCCCTCGACTTCCTCTTCCTCACCGCAACTCCACGTGCCACTGTTTACTGGTAAAAATGGTAAACAACCGTTGGTCTATCAATTTCACGTAAAACTGAGTAACTTGCAGGATCGACCACACAAATCCCAAGACATGTGCTAAATTAATTTCTTACGTAGACTTCTATGTTTAGACTAAGTAAAGAAGTGAAAAAAGATTTCTTCAAGAAACTTAAAGTAACCGAAAAGTAAAAGACTTTGAGAAAGGTTTAAATCGAAGAGACTGGTAAATGCATGAATTTAACTTGCGTGAAATTAAAAGAGACTTTTAATAAAAAGAACTTGGTAAATTGCATTGAATCATAAAAAATGGTGTTACTCCAACATACATTTTCACACGCTCGTTTCTCTACACTGGTACTTTGAGCACACTGAATTTTGTATACAAATGGAACACCCCCAAATTATCCCTAAGATTTGCTATTTATAATGGTAGAAAATAACTACCCACTAACGGGTCATCAAGCAGGATGAAACACTTGGCGTCGTGCATGCTTTGGGCTCTTGGATGAACGCCACATGTCCCACTTCAGAATTGGATAGGAATAATCGTTCCCTCTTGTTTTTTTGAATTCAAAACATTCGCGTCGAACGACCCTTTCGTGAACTTTGGTCGAAAATTCTCTTAAACTCTTAGAAATATTTCTAAGTCCTTGAAACCTTCTTTCTTCTGAAAAAAGCTAACTTTCGACCAGATTTCCTCACAACCACACTTCTGTCGAAGCTTCACGAAAACTTCACCTATTCTTTCTCTTGGGAGAGATTTTTATCCCAATGTCAAGCGTCGAAATTAGGAGCCAACAGCTACCTACCTCATCGGATTCAGATCCCTCCGATGAATCAGATGAAACAACCTCCGAGTACTCTTCACTATCCACCAGCCAACTAATTCTCAATGGACCATGGTTATCTTCAATAAGCTTGATTCCAAAAACTCTCTCGTTTACCTCTACGTTAAACACCTCATTCAAATTTATTGCACATTTTGTCTTCACAAGGAATATTGCTATATCAAAGCTTTTCTTCTTTGTTGTTTGATCATCGCATCTGATAAACGTTCCAACAGTTCCAGCCAAGATTTTGAATAGCTCAATATCCCACGCGTAGCATGGTAGACCAAAAACTTTAATCCATGTTACCCTTTCATTATCAATCTCATTAATAATTCATTCCCTAATGTCATTGAACCACTTTTCAACCCAATCTCTACTATGTTCTATCACCTTGGCTATCTCACCTTGCTCCTCTTCTTCCAATAAGCACCGATTCGCCCCGATAGGCGTAGGTTTAATGTTAACCAAACCCTCCTCGTTTAAAGCATGTTGGATATTGTATGTATCTCCTGGATTGATTACCTCTCCTACAAAATCTCCTTCAAACCTAGCCATTTTACTTTTGTCAACTTTGTAACGGATATGAGCAAACCTCACCTTCTTTTTCTCGTACACCTTCACCCTGTCTAACTTATCAGTATTCCTATTCGTATAAGAATTCCTTTTAACCATCTGAGCATAGGTCAATCCATTCGAATCCTTCCCTCTTCTAAATACATCCTTTTCATTTGAGTGTTGGGCATAGCATTTCTTGTTGTTTGTCTGCCCCGAATAATCATTTTTCCTTTTAGTGTAATCTTCCTGCTTTTGAAATCTTGGGATGTTAGCATGCAACTTTCTGTTTTGAATTTGAATGCTATCCAAATTTACCGCTAGAATCTTTCATCATTCACCTTCCTATATCAGACAAACTCATATCTCTTCCCCCATTTGTCAACTCTAGCAGGTATATAAACTTTTGTCACCAGACCATAATCCTTAAACACCTCAAACAACTCTTTTGCTTTCATTGCTTCAGGAAACTCTGTAAAGAAGAAGGTTGAAACTTTCTCCTCATCTCCCACTTTTTTTCCTCTAGAATCTTTCCAGATGGAAGCTCTTAAACTATTTCCAATATTTGTTTTTCTCCTGTTAGTTACTGTTTTCCACTCCATAACTAGAAGCCAAAGAACCACGCTACACTAAATCCTATCGAAAAAGACCAGACAACCAAGAGCTAATCTAAACTAAACTAAAAAAGTTCAAAGAAGATACAATAGATAGGAAGACACCAAAGGGGGAGGAAGGTCCCTAATCTTAGGATTAGGACTTTAAACCAAACCCCCAATGTCTACATATCAGCATGAATCTTCATTGAACCCTTCCACACACATGCATTAACAATCTTCATTCCAGAAAAGAACATGAGAATTACCAAAAAGTAAAATGACCTTTTTTCTCTCTTCTTGTGACAAGTTCACTCACAATTTTTTATTATGCTTCCATCTTTTCTCAATTCCAATTTATTTAATTTTAACTTTCAAAATCTCTACATTTATCACTACCAATAAAATAAAAATACTGGGAAATTTTTAGGGGACTTGACTTCACCATTCTTCATCAACAAAAAATAGTGGCTCCACCATTTTTACTAATTAGACAAGGTTAGTTTCTATTCATTTTATTTTTTTAATTATGAATTAATAAAAGATATTTATCCATTGCTTATAAGTATTATATCGTTATAATGTATTTTTACAATAAAATAATATGTTCATGGTTTATTAAAATATATTTGTTTGTTTGGAATTTTTTACAAATGTTAGTATATCTATTATTGTGTGTAAAATGTAGAATTTTTATAAACCGTAAACGCGTCATTTTTGTGTGTAGAAAATGCAAGAAGATTGGAAACCAAAGTTAAAAATGATTTTTGATAGCATTGAAGATGCTTGAAAGTTTTGGGTTGATTATGGTGAAAAAGTTGGATTTGGAGTGAGGAAACAATATTATCACAAGAACAAAATTGTTATAATTACTTCTTACAAGTTTGTTTGTTGTAAAGAAGGCTTACGAAAACTAGATAAACGGGATTATAAACAATCCATCCAAGCCCGGAGACCAGAACAAATTATCAAGTAAGATTAAGAATTGAGAATATGGATGGTAAATTTATGGTCGTTGATTTTGTGGAGGAACATAATCACAATTTATATTTACAAGAAACAACTCATATGTTGTCATGTCAAAGGAAAACCTCTCAAATTCAATGTCATCAAATTGATTTAGCCGATGAAGCGGGATTACAACAAAGAAAGTCGTTTGATTTGATGAGTAAATAAGTGCGAGGTAGAACTAACTTGGGATTTATTCGTCTTGATCAAAAAAATTATCTTCGGGAAAAAAGGAAAACAAGTATGGTACATGGAAAAGCCGGTTATCTATTGCAATCCTTCTAAAGAAAGTTCGTGGGAAATTCAACTTTCTATCATGCATATCAAATGGATGTCGAAGAACAAATCACCAATGTTATTTAGGAAAATGCAATGATGCTAATTGATTATGAGTATTTTGGTGATGTTATTTCTCTTGATTCAACATATTGCACAAATAGTTCACATAGAGTCTCAACCTCCCAAAAGAAAGAAAAATGTTGGCTCTAAAGCTTCACAAATTCAACTATTGTTGAATTATTTCATTCAATTGATGTCTTTAATCAACTACAAAAATTCATATTTTTCTACTATTCTATGTCGGGTAGAACAATAAAATGCGTGATTCACAACTTAGAAGAAAAGGAAAAGACTATGACATAGGTGATTCACAAACACAAGTTCAATATGAGGTGTCCAATCCAAGTGCATCTATTTGGCTCAAAAATTCATAGAACACACCATCCATTGTAAGCCAATATCAGATTGAGTACGTGAACGTACCAAAAAATATTTAGTGATTGAATGATTTTATACTTTGTGCAGGAAAATAATAACACTTTAACTCAATTCGGTGCCAACAGTTTTACTAAATTATTGATGGTAAATTTTAAAAATTATATAAATTCTGCTATTTATTCAAGTTACTTTTTTAAATATTAAGTTATGTCCTTTTAATTATAGGAAAATATTCATGGAGATGTTATAAAATTAAAGAGTCCATAAAGAAGTGAAGAAGACATATTTTCAATAGTGACCTGCTAATGTTTTCATCTAAGGGTTGTGCGGATTTAGTGACTAATTTTGTTTTACATGTTCTTCCTTATATACAAATAATTTTAACTACTTATGCTGCAGATTTTAAATTTTGGTTTATGATTTGTGACTTTGTGCATTAAATACATTGGTTAAGTTGTTTTTAAATTAATATATATTTTTTTTTAATTGGAGATATTAGTAATTGTTAATATTTTACCGAGAGTATATATTTAGGAAGAAATGATTCACACTTGATGAATTTGTTAAGTTGTTTTTAATAGTAATTTTTATTTAAAGAAATGAGATTATGATTCTATCTCATTATAATGTTAAATTTAATTTTAATTATAGACATAATTTTAATTTGAATTAATGACACTATTCAATGTTAATGAATTTATAAAAATCTTTGCAACCACGATAATTTGGAGAAATTTATAAGAAAACATCTTTGCCACTTGAATATTTGAAATATATATATATATATATATATATATATAGAACATAGTATATTATATTCGAAAGATTATAATTCGTTTTTTTTCAACAAAACATAGTATATTCTTGTATTTATTTAAAATATATATATAACAGAAATGGAAACTATTTGATTTCAAAAAAAAATTAAAACTATTTATTTATGAGCTGTTAGATTATAGAGTGATGATTTCACAAAGCTTCCGTGGAGTGGTGTCGGAGTCGGATTCTTCATATAATGTTCAGGAGGCCCTTCTTACTGAAGGTTTCTTCTGCATCAAATTAACACCATTGGGATCAAATATGTTCCTTTTGGAGGAGGAGGTAGAGGGTGCAATCACTATGTTGGTTAAGGAGGAACAGTCTTGGGTATCCAAATGGTTCTCTGACATTCATCCATGGTCCTCAGAGAATGTGGATAATGAGAGACTCGCGTGGATACGTGTTTACGGTCTACCTTACCATGTGTGGTGCTCCAACTTTTGCAAATTCATTGCTTCTAGAGGTTGAGTTTACATTAAATCTAATGTTGAAACGGAGAAGCATGTGATCCTCGACGTGGCTAGAATTCTGATTAGAATAAAATTCGCTATTAACTTGAATGAATTTTTTAATGTGGAAGTGAATAACAGAATATATAGAATCAAACTATTGGAAGATGCTCATGGCCCTTTGAGGATTGAACCTGCTGGAAGGGCGATGAAGACTAATTCGTCGGAGGAATACAATTTTGATAGTGATAGTGGTGCATGGGTAGAGTCTGAAGAAGTGATAGAGGATGTTCTTAGACCTGGAGTTCCGGAAAGTAGGCAAAATTTAGATGGGATTTACAAGGGAGATTGTATTGATATAGACGGATATGGTTGGGGGTATTGATGGCTACAAAGATCACAAACCTATGGTAGATGTCGTGTCAGATTTTCATGAGATTGGTTGCAAAAAGATGGATGTTAGAGGTAGTGAAAAAGCCAAGGAGTGTATTGGTACTTTGTGTAAAGTCACTGATTTGCCCAAGTTAAATCATGTTAGAACATTGGTAGCAGACCTAGATGGCGTGGGCCCTCTAATTGGGGAAACTTATCCTGTTACTTTAGCTGAGGCAGTTGTTTGTGGGCGGGTTAGTAATGAGGAAGTTGGGCCTATGAAGATGGTGCTGGCCCAAGCTGGTTCATATCCAATTTCGTTCTCGGATCCAGTTTTGGGTGGCCCAATGTTGTTAGTGAAACCCAGAAAGAAAAATTTGTTACAGGAAATCTATGATAATCTTAAAATTCCCTTTTCCCCATCATTTTATTCTGCATTTTACCTTGTCAAGAAATCAAATCTGGATCCCCTTATGAACCTTAACAATTTACATAACCATTAATTCTATCTTAATAGTCCAGCGGATGGTGATTCTAGCTCCCGTTACTCCGGAGGATTTGTTCTATGTTGCGATTCTATAGGAGATTCAGATGTAAATCAATCCAATTCTAGAATTTTGAAAAAGGTGAAGGATGTTCCTAGCAAGGTGTGGGAGTCTATCAAAAACCTGGGCTTCGAAGGTGAGGAGGATGATGAGGTCTTTGAGGGAATCATTAGGAAGATGGAAGCGAATGATAGAAAATTTGTCCAACACAAGAGGGTGGTCGAAAATTCTACTCGATGAATTTCTTTTCTTTTAATATTAGAGGGAGTGATTGTAAATCCAAGAGGAGACGTATTAGGCAAATAGTTTATAACGGTAATGTGGATGTCTGTTTCTTTCAAGAAACAAAATGTCGAAATACTAACGTTGAATTGGTGTGGAGTTTTTGGGAAGATGGTCCACTCGAATGGTCTGCTATTGACTTTAGAGGGAAATCAAGTGGCATTTTGACTATTTAGAGAAATGATTTTTTCGATCCCATTTTTAGTTTTCGGGGTGTGGGATATTTGGGCCTCCATGTCATGTGGAAGGGAAGAAACTGCTACTTATTAAACATTTATTCCTCCTATTGTTTGGCTGACAAGCGGAAGATGTGGTCCAATTTAGTTGAGCGGAAAGCAAAATTGCCTCCGGGGGATTGGATTTTAGGAGGTGATTTTAATGCTACGAAAAACAAGGAGGAGAGCAGGGGCAAGGGTTCGCATTGCAAATCTGAAAGGGGGGACTTTGGTACTTTCATTCAATTGATGGATTTAGTTAATCTGCCAATATCTGGGAACAAGTTCGCCTGGTTCAATTCTAAAGGTACGTATTGTAATCTCCTAGATAGATTTTTTATATCTGATGGCCTTTTGAACAATTGGAATTCGGTAGTTCAATTGGTTGGTGACAGAGATTTATCATACCATAAGCCGGTGTGGATCAAAGCGAGGAGCATAAATTAGCGTCCAAAGCCCTTTAAAGTGTTTAACTGTTGGTTTGAACACCCTAATTTCATCTCTTTTGCTAAGGAGGAATGGAACTCGCTTGTCTTCACTGGTAGCGCAAATTATATTTTTTCGAAGAAGCTTCAACTTTTGAAGGGTAGGCTCAAATGGTGGAATAAACAAATTTTTGGTTGGCTAGACATTAACATAGATCGTGAGGTGGAAATTATAAATGATGTTGAAGCATATTTGGCTGAATCATCTGGTGATATTTCGGATCACAACTTGAAGAGAATGGAGCACGCTCAGGTTGAGTTCTGGAAAAATCTGCGTATTAAGGATAACATCTTAAGGCAGAAGGCAAGGGTTAAATGGATTTAGGATAGGGATCAAACTCCAAATATTTTCATGTTATGCTCAAAAACAAGTACAGGAAGAATGTGATTTCATCTATCCAGCTTGAAACTGAGCGTGTGGACGATGTATTACGTGTGAAGAACGCATTCAAAGACCATTTTGAGGCCAGGTTTCGTTCTAACAATATTACTCATTCGTCCTTAGATTTGTTTGGAATTCCTAGCCTATCTATGGAAGATCGCGTTTTCATTGAAGGAAAATTTAGTGCGGAGGAAATTAGGGAGGTGGTGTTTAGCGCTAGTGGGGACAAAAGTCCCGGACCTGATGGCTATAATTTTGAATTTCTCAAACGATGCAAGGAAATTGTAGGGCCAAAGTTGGTTGGTTGTGTTCAGAAATTCCACGAATCATCTTGGCTGCCAAAGGTTCTGTCATCTTTGTTTTTGGCTTTGATCCCGAAGTTGGATAACCCACAAATGATGGACGAGTACAGACCTATTAGTCTTATAGGTTGTGTATATAAGGTGGTTTCGAAATTATTGGCATCAATACTTAAGCAAACAATAGGCAAGCTTATCTCCAAGTCCCAAACAACGTTTATTGGTGGTAGACAACTGTTGGATGATGTTTTAGTGCTTAACAAAATTATTGACTTAGCTAAAAGGAGTAAGAAGAAGTGTATTCCATTGAAGGTGGATTTCGTGAAGGCCTATGATTGTGTCGAGTGGAGCTTCCTTAGGAAGATTATGGTGGCGATGGGCTTTGGTGAGAGATGGATGCGGTGGATGGAGGGCAGTGTAATGAATAGCTTCATGTCGGTCTTAATTAACGGGAGTCCAACACAAGATTTTAAGGTCTCGAGGGGATTACGGTAAGGTGACCCCTTGTCACCTTTCCTCTTTGCTATTGTGGGGAAGGGATTGGTCATACTAGTCAGAAGGGCTATAGAAGCAGGTAGTTTCAAGGATTTCAAGGTTAATGAAAATGTGGCTTACAGTATCCTTCAATATGCGGATGATACGATACTAATTTGTGATGGTTCGTGGTCAAACCTCTAGGCCTTTAAAACTATTTTAAAGGCTTTCGAATTGATTTCTGGTCTTCAGATTAATATAGGTAAGAGCTCTCTTGTTGGGATCGGCGTGGAGGATCAATTCTTGGTAGCCGCTGAGTAATTCTTAGCTTGCAAAATCGGTTCTTTGCCTTTTATATTTCTTGGTCTGTACATGGGAGGAAACCATAGAAGTATAGCTTTTTGGAAACCTGTACTCGAGTGTATGCAGGCTAGACTTTCAGTTTGGAAGGCAATGCTTCTTTCCATAGGTGAAAGGGTCGCTAATTAACTCGGTTTTGACAAATTTGTTTGTACGCTCTATGTCTTTCTTCAAGGTTCCAAAAAAAGTGGTGCGGTCCCTTGTCTTTATTCAACGCAATTTTCCGTGGTCTGGGTCGAAGTTTAAGCACAGTATAGCATGGTTTAGCTGGAAATATATTTATAGGTCGAAGGAGGACGGCAGTTTAGGTATCAAAGATATTTCTCTGTTCAATAAAGCACTCTTGGCAAAATGGTTGTGGAGATTTTTTCTGATACGGATGCTACTTGGGTGGGCGTTTTAGAAGGGAGATACGGTAATCTTTCGGAATCTGTTTTTAGTATTGTTTTGGCATGTCCGCGTAGTGCCTGCTCCTTATGGTGGAAGGATGTCTTATCATCAAGAGAGCATTCAGGGGAAATGTGTTTTCTGATATTGTTTCTTACAGGTTAGGTGACGGCGGAAAAGCTTTGTTCTGGCTGGCAAGATGGCATGGTTATGATAATCTGCAAAAGCTTTTCTCGGGCCTGTGGTCTGTTTCCGCTAACAAGTTCGCTATGGTGAAAGACTTGGGAATTTGGGTGAATGTTGATTGGTTTGGAAGCTGGACAAAATTATTGTCATGAGAAATTTCGGGTTGCAGCAGGAGTTTTTGGAACTATCCACTCTACTGTCGGATGCACGCCCCGTTAGGGATTCCTTTGACATTATTGTGTGGCCGTTTTGCTCCGATAAATGCTTCTCGGTAAAGTCGTTTTACTTTAGGCTTTTGCGTAGCATGGTTGGTGCCTCTGCCAATATTGATATTAAGGTGGATGTTAGTTGTGTTTGGAACTCGGTTGTACCGGTTAAGGTTAAGATTTTCGCGTGGAGATTACTTTTGGATAGACTTCCTACTCGCATTAACCTTGTTTATCGTGGTCTCATTAGCAATCCTCGTGAGTGGGTTTGTGTGTTTTGTTTTACGGCTGAGGAGGATTTGTACCACGTATTGTTCAATTGCGTCAAAACTGATCATATATAGAGGAAAATATGTGATTGGTTTGATAAAGAGTACTTTAGGGAGTCTAACAGTAGCGGGCATTTAATGGTTTGGATTGAGAAATTAAAGGGGAAACAGCTATCACCCAACATCGCCGGGAGCATTTGGTTTATAGTGTGCTGGTGTATTTGGAGTTCTAGAAATAAAATATTGTTTAACGACGAAGTGGGTAACTCGGAGTTGGTGGTGCAAAGAGTGATTCTTATCTCTTGGTGGTGGTTATTCAAGAGAATTAAATCTAACAATACTTGTAGTTATTTCCTTTGGGACTTTCTATATTTTTGCGATTTTGATGTAATATGTCTCTATTATTGGTTGTTAGTACCCTCGTTAGAATTTTATTTTGCTTATAAAAAAAAAATTATAAAGTGATGAAATTCTAAAGAAATTTAATATAAAAATGTTGAAGAAATCCCAAAAGTGATACTAAAATTGATATCCTCTCTTCTTAAATATCTTTTTTTTAATTAATTATTCTTTATAATTTTTCAACCATTAGATTAGAAACGGAAGAGATGACAGAATATATAAAATAGGAGAAGACCTAATTCCATTGTGAGGGTCTTAAATTTGAATCCCGAGATAGTATTCAACCTAACAATATCAATATTTATTAATCGAGCTATGATTTGTGAACAGGTAAAAAAAATAGCTTCACTTCTCAAAATAAAGTCACTTGATCACTAGCACAAAGGACTTGTGAACATAAATGCAAAGGTCCAAAATAACTAAAATAGTATGACACATTAATCCAACTATATATTTACACAAATAATGGGAAAAAATATAATGGTGATGTATAATTAAACTATATTTTGCTAATTTATTATGTAAGTCTTCTCCGTAGTTTAACGTGATCAATATCTATTGCAAAACTTGTGCGACATATAAGATGAATCTTTTTCCTCCCAACCGAATTTCTCTAAATGCAATAGTTATGAATCAAACTTCTAACCATTTTTTAAAGGGTTCAAATTTATTAAACTTGTACCAATATATTGTAGTTATGATATATAGTTAGATGCAACAAAATAAAGAGCGTGGAAGTACTTAAACGTTAAATTTTAAGTAGTTTTTAGATAACAAATTCTCTATATTTACAACAATTTTCTTTACTATTTTTTTAATTGTTATTAAAAAACAAAAAATAAAACGGCAAGAAAAATACAACTATATTCTTATACTGTGTCTTCTTCGTGTTTCATCTTTTCTTAGAAAATGTAACTACATGTCGTTTTTAGCTAAACCTTGCTCTTTTTTATATATAAATAACTATCAACTTTTCATGCATTGACATAAAAACACGTTCTTTACAAGCAAAAGAATTTCAAACAAGTTTAACGAAGGATTTCTAATAAACTTACAAAGCAAGGTACCTTAATTCATTCAGTATTATGGCTGTGAATAACGATGCTAACCAAGGAAGAAGAATCACCATAATTGGCGTATCTACCATATTATTGCTGGTTATGGTTGTTGCATTCATGGTTGGCACCAATAGTAATCATAATGTTCATGAGAATAATATAGAACACAGTAGAAAGAATGATGTTGTTTCTACCATGAAAGCAGTACAAACCATTTGTAAACCCACAGATTTCAGAAAAGAATGTGTGGAATCTCTATATGCAGAGGCAGAAGCTAGAAATGTTACAGACCCAAAAGAACTCATAAAAATTGCATTCAATGTTACCATCAATAAAATCGGTGAAAAACTCAAGGAAACTGATCTGATTCGCGAGGTTGAGAAGAACCCTAGATCTAAAGATGCACTTGATACTTGCAAGAAACTCATGGATCTTTCAATTGGTGAACTCCTAAGGTCACTTGATGGAATAGGTAAGTTAGATCTTCAAGATATTGACCAAATTCTCATGAATTTGAAGGTTTGGCTCAGTGGTGCGGTTACATACATAGATACATGCTTAGATGGATTTGAAAACAGTACTAGTGGTGGTAAAAAGATGAAAGAGTTATTAACCTCAAGCATGCACATGAGTAGCAATGCACTCGCAATCATTTCAGATTTTGCTGACACTGTATCTCATTGGAACGCAACGAAAATTGTCGGACGTCGTCGTCTTCTTCATGATTCTAAGAGTACTCCTTCTTGGGTTGAGCATCACAAACTTGCTGATGCAAATACAAACACATTAAAACAAATACCTAATGTTACCGTGGCTTTAGATGGTAGCGGTGATTTTAAGAGCATAAATGAGGCATTGATGAAGGTTCCTGTGAAGAGCAAAAAATCATTTGTAATTTACATCAAGGAGGGTGTTTATAGAGAGTATGTTGAAGTTACCAAGCATATGACTCATGTTGTGTTTGTTGGGGATGGTGGTCAGAAGACAAGAATCACTGGAAACAAAAATTTTATTGATGGAATTAACACATACAACACTGCCACTGTTGGTATGTTTACTTTATTGTCTTTTCATTTTCATTAAATTTTCATATATGAATTATAGACTAATTAGTATATATATGGATATGGTTGTAGCCATTCAAGGAGATCACTTTACTGCTATTAATATGGGTTTTGAGAACTCAGCTGGTCCACACAAACATCAAGCAGTGGCACTGAGAGTTCAGGGAGATAAGAGCATCTTATTCAATTGCTCAATGGATGGATATCAAGATACACTTTATGTACACGCTATGCGTCAATTCTATCGCGATTGCACCATTTCAGGTACTATAGACTTTGTATTTGGTAATGCATTATCTGTATTCCAAAACTGCAAATTTGTGGTGAGAAAGCCTATGTCAAACCAAAAATGCATTGTGACTGCACAAGGAAGGAAAGAAAGATTTCACCCATCAGCCATAGTCATTCAAGGAGGCTCCATTGTTTCTGATCCCGAGTTCTACCCGGTCAGATTCGACCACAAGGCCTACCTTGCTCGTCCGTGGAAGAATTTTTCTAGAACCATCTTCATGGATGCCTTCATTGATGATTTGATTCACCCTGATGGTTATTTGCCATGGCAAACGCCTCAAGGTTTTTCTGGTATGGACACTTGCTTCTATGCTGAATACCATAATTATGGACCTGGTTCAAACAAATCAAAGCGTGTGCGTTGGGCTGGAATAAGGAACCTCAACTCAAAGACTGCACATTTGTTTGCACCATCCAAATTCTTCCATGGGGGTGATTGGATTCAGGCAACTGGAATTCCTTACTTTTCCACTATTCCTCAGCATCATAAGCACAATAAGACATTCATTAAATGGTGATCATCGTGTTCATGCTCCATGTTTAGGCTTATGGAGACTACTTATTAATTAGTTATTTGAGTATATAGAGAGTGCTTACAGTAAAATTACAACCCCTAGAAAAGTTTTAAAAGTTAAAATAAAATGATATCTATATAATGGTGTAGAATGCTAATTTAAATTTCTGTACTGATGTGTCAAATATTTTTATGCACTCAAAATTTCATTACCATCTTTTTGTATAGGGTATATGATACTTTATTAATGGTGTAGAATGAGATTTTTGCATGCTCCATTAGTTGAAAAGTGAAGTTGGTGTTGAAAATGATAATTTTAAGAAAGGTTCTCATGTATTTAATAAAAGTTATATTTTAAAAAAATGGTGGGATTAGTCACTCACAAAGCGGACACTAACATTTCAAAAATATATATATATAAAAAAAAATGCTACAAGTTTTTTGTCATTCAAATTATAAATAAAAAGATGTTTAAGATAATATTAATCAATTAATGATCAATTGTCTAAATATTATTTATATTATAATTAATTATGAGCTTATTACTAATTATGAAAATAATTGGTATAAATTTATTGAATGAGATTAAACAATAAACATAATAATTAAAATTTTCAGTTATGAAAATGTCAAATGTAACTAATTTATAAATTGATGTTTGGAGTGCTAATAATAATAATAATAATAATAATAATAATAATAATATATTTATGTTTGCCTTATTGCGGTTTTGAGCCGCAATTTGAAATAGAATAGAGTATTTGAAGGAAAATCACTATATTTTTTAAGTCATTTAGGGGTGTATAAAGGATGGATCGGGGCAGGTTGTATGTGACTCAACCCCAATTTAAACACTAGTTCGCATCAAATTTATAAATTAGAGCCTAATCTTAAATTCGATAAAACCCGAGAAATATGAGTTTAATAAGGTTGTGACTAGGGGTGGAAATAGGTTGGGTCGAGTTAGGCTTTGTCAAGCTTAAGTCTGGCCTGCCAAAAAACCTGAAGTCTAAGTCTGGCCTGTAGCCTGTCATAGGCTTATTTTTAGGCCTGAGTCTGACTTTTTCTAAGGCCTGGTTAGTCTGTTAGCCTCCATAAAAGTCTATTATTTTAGAAATATGTAAATACGCAATTAAAATAATATTTAAATAGACTATTTGTTTTGTGAGACTATTTGTTTAAGATAACTTATGAAAACAACTTATAATATTTTTCATAAGGTGTTTTCATCTTATTTTCATAAGTTCTCCAAAATAACCAATTTTTATTTATGTATTTTAACTCAAAGTACAAAACATAACATAATAAAAAAATTATTCATATTTATTTAAATAGGTCGGTCTGTTAGGCTTAAAAGATTTTTTTTATGCCCTGAGGCCTAGTCTTTTTAACTAAATAGGCTTATAAAAAAGCCTAGGTCTTTTTTAATTAAAAAAATAGTTTGGCCTGGCCTGAGCCTGTATAGACTAGCCTGTAGGCCCCTGTTACCGGTCTGCCCTACTTCCACCCCTAGTTGTGACAAATTAAAGAGTTTAGTTTCAAGATAAAACATTAATCCATAAGAATTTTTAAAAAAAAAATCAATAACATTTTGAATCATAAGACAAAAAAAACATAAGTTCCAAGATCTATAAATCGCATGCAACTTTCAAAGAAACATTTAATCTTAAATTGGCAACCAACCAAAACAAGGTTTCTGCTATGATATCAATTGAAATTTTATTTGTTTAGTAACAAAATGTCTACACAATGTTGAAACAATGTGTGGAAGAATATGGTCTGATGAGTCCAAGCCCTTGAGGTTGGCATTAATTTTGGTAAAACTAACTTAGCAGAAAGATGTTGGACAAGATGTCCTGACATGATGAACTAACTGCAGGTTAAGTTGTTAGACAAGATGTCCTATCAGGAGGATTCAACATCTTTGTCTGTTACAATTTTGGGATAACTGTATTTTGGTGACAGGTGTGAGTGGAATATGACTTGATTCCAGGTGGCATCTGAGATTGTGGAATCAGATATTCTGATTCTAAATGGAATATGTGATTTCCTTGTAAGGAGACATTTTTGGTAACTTGGGAATGAAGAAAAGAATAGGTCGCAGATTCTGAGGGGCAGAATTGCTGCGCTTTTGAAGCCCAAGTCCAGTTGTGTTTTGCAATATAAATAGGTTGGATTTAACCTAGTTTATTGATTGAATATTGCAGCTGTTTTAGAAGTACTAGGGTTTGTACTTTTGTGAGCCTCTTGTGTATTGTGTGAATACTAGAGAAGGACTGTTTATTGAGTTGTAATATTTTCAGTCACTGCAGTGATTGGAAGGGAAATGAGAATGGTCTCATACCTAGGAGTGTCTTAGGTAGAAATCTAGGAAGGGAAGTTTTTAGGTGCTAAGTTGTAAACATTGAAGTTTAGCTTAGAATCAATTCTACTTAGTGATTTCATTCCTGGCTTGGTAGCCCCCAGACGTAGGTGTTGTTGATCACCGAACTGGGTTAACAATTTCTGTGTGTTGTTTTCTTTCTGCAGTTTACTTCTCTTCTTCCTTAATCCTTGTGAGAAGCAGAGATCAAGTGTCACGACATCCTATCTGACATCTTAGTGATCTGCATTACCAGAATTTCAATTGGTATCAGAGCAGGTATCCTGCTCTGTATCTGGGTGAGATTCAGGGACGATACTTTCTGGTTCGATGGATAAAGAATGAGGAATTCTGAATAGACCACCAATACTTGATGGTTTCAATTATGAATATTGGAAAGTTCGCATGGTGGCGTTTATCAAGTCTATGGATTGAAAGGCTTGGAAGTCTGTGGTTAAGGGGGTGGGATCCATAAAAGATCAAAGACAAAGATGGAAAGCTCACTGAGGAGCTGAAACCTGAAGAAGATTGGGATGATGAAAATGATAAGCTTGCTCAAGGAAATTCCAAAGCCTTGAATGCCTTGTTCAATGGGGTGGACAAGAACATCTTCAGACTCATCAAGAATTGCACTGTTGCAAAGAACGCGTGGGAAATCCTGAAGACTGCTCATGAAGGTACTTCTCGAGTTAAATCTTTAAGACCTCAGGTGCTTACCACTAAGTTTGAGAACTTGAGAATGAGAGAAGATGAAAGTATACATGACTTTCACATGAACATTGTTGATATTGCCAACACATCTAGTGACCTTGGAGAGAAAATTCCTGAAGCCAAGTTGGTCCAGAAAATTCTAAGGTCTCTTCCCAAGAGATTTGACATGAAGGTGACTGCTATAGAGGAAGCTCAGGACATAGCTACTATGAAAGTTGATGAGCTCATGGGTTCTCTACAAACTTTTGAAATGGGACTGAACGAAAAATCTGAGAAAAAGAAAAGCTTAGCCCTGGTGTCAAATCGTGATGAAGAAAAGATAAACTCCAACGAAGTGATGTCTAAGACTGTTGTGCTTCTTGGAAAGCAATATGGACAATTGCTGAAGAAAATGGAGGGGGAAGCAAGATCGAATGCTAAGCCTCAATCATTCAACAAATTTAAAAGAAATGACCTTAGAAGAAACTCTAAGTATGAAGAAAAGGATGACAAGGGAAAAGGAATAAAATGCTATGAGTGTGAGGGATACGGACACATCAGGTATGAATGTCCTACCTTTCTGAAGAAAGAGAAGAAAAGACTTATTACATCCTGGTCTGAAGATGAGTCTGCAAGTGATGGAGAATCACCTAAACAAGTTTCTGCTAGGAATATTTGATTATGATATAGAACCAGAGATTGGAGATCTATCCTATGATGATCTAATCAAATCCTTCAAAGAGGTCTATAAGATATGTGTTGAAATCTGCCAACTGGGAGAAGGACAGCACAAGATCATTATGCTCCTTGAGGCTGAAAGAGAAAAACATCTTGATGGCATCTCTGATCTTGAGGAGGAAGTGGTTGTGCTAAATTCCAAGCTTGAAAGTGTAACCAAAAATGTTAGGATGCTCAACAGCAGTTCTGGTATTCTAGATGAAATTCTTCAAGCTGGGAGGAATGCTGGAGATGTCAGAGAACTTGGCTACAATGAACCTGAATGCAGTCTCAATCCGATCAAAAGAAAACAGACAATGTCAAATAGAATGTCCCAACATCATTCACTACAAGAAAATTGGCAGATTACGACGGTTATTTTTGCAGGTTACGACGGTTAAAACCGCCATAATTTGCAAGTCACGACGGTTGCTGCACTGTCGCAGAAACGTGCGTCGCGAGGCCGTATCGCGTCGGTTGTGAAAACCGTCACACCAACTGTCGTTATCTCACGACGGGTAGGGACCTGTCATAATTTGCATAATGCGACGGTTACAACCATCGTAAATTTCCATTTGATTTTTGTTTTATTGTTGATTACGACGGTTCCAACTGTCGCAACTTTCTGTTCCACAGTTACATCTGCAGGTAAATCCATAGGAAATTTCTTTTCCACAGGTAAATCCATAGGTAATTTATTTTTAAAATTAAAAAAAAAATATTTGTAGAAATATGAACAGAATGGGAAAGAAAATCACATATATTCTTCATTCAACTAAACATATATATCATAGTACATTTATACAAGCATCATATCACTTTATATGTTAGAAGCTTATCATATTACAATTACATTCAGATAAGGAATCAAATACATTGAAGCAAATCAATTACGTGATTGGTTTGTCACATTGGAAGCCATTGCACTCCAAAATCCAGCCCTATTCAATACCACCAAAGTTTAAAAGAATTCAAATGACTAAATCTTTTCTTTCCATCATACCAAATTACAAAAAATAGGCATTAGCCTAAAAGTTTTCTAACGATTCAACAAACTGTCACACCAAACAAACACAAAGGTAAATCACTATAACATATATTGTTGACTCTTAGAACAATATAAGTCTGGCTTTTTGAAGGCAACTGCAGTCATCATCATATGAGAACCATCGAGTGAGTGAACAAAATTTGGTGGAAATGCGGTTCTCTGCCGTTTAGCCAGGACCTGAAATATTTGAATATAAAATTTAGATCAGGAAAAAACAAATCAAATCATAGTACCAAAATGTTTTCCACTATAAATTGTGCTAGAGATGTTTGCAAATGTTTGATACTTCTACAACAATTTCTATACAGCCACAAATTTAACCACTACCTTATCTGTTTCTCGTTGCAATGTTAATATCAGAAGTGATGTTTTGATCCACAAGACATAACAATAATAAAAATTTAACATATAGATAGCCAAAAAATCAAGAGAACTTGAAAGAAGTACTTATGCTAATGGATAATTTATAGAGAGAATACTAAAAAAATGTTCAATATTGAAGGTGCATGAAAATTAAACTCATATTAACATATATAAGTGAACCTACGATGGGCATTATGAAAGAAGAGCATTTTTGTATTACCTCAATTCAGGACTTTTTGTTGACTTTGAGATTAATCTCCTACCCTTTGATTCATTTCCATTGGCTATATTTGTAGCTTTTGAATTATTAAATTCCCAAAGCAAGTCATGTTCTCAGGAATAACTGGTTGCAGCATCAACATCATCGGTGTCATCTGAACCAGAAATGTTAAACTGGTTACCTCTCATGAACATCATCGGTGGACATTCAGTAAACAAATAGCTTATAACATGTGTAAAAGAACTCGATTTATTTTTTAATGTTATTTTAAAAACTATTAGGATACTCGTGCGTCCGTATGGGTAAATTTATTTAGATGAATTTATAAATAATATAATGATGAATTGTAATATGTATTTAGATTTAAATATATATAAAATGAACTATGAATATAAGTATACTATCAATAATTCAAACTATTACCAGACACATTAAAAAAATAATGAGCCATTGTCAAAAGATAAAGACATATATAAATGAAAACAATAATCAAATTAATCACAAAAATTAACAGAAACTTAGGCATCATATACTCAGTCCAACAGAAGATTGAGACTAAGTGAGCAAGCACCACAACATGAGAAGTTAACCAACCTGGTACAAAAAAAGAAGTATCTCGTGTGCAACATGAACCCATCTTGGAGGAGTTGAGTCCAATTGAGGTGTGCATAATGAAATTTCAGTGTGATGGATAAGAAATCCACTATTTCAACACAACCATTCACAGTATATCAGAATATCCTTCGATTTCTGTGTAAGAAAACACTTACAAAAAAGAAAAACTCAATAAAGCATGAAATCAACAACAATCTTAAAGACACCTTATACTATATTTGTTTGTACAAATTGCAAATTTTTATTATATATGATTTGTCAAAATTGAAAATTGTTGTGAGGCATTGCAAAATTATCCCTATCACAACTGAGTAACATAGATATTAAGAAAATTTTCAAACAAATAATTTAAGAAAAATCAGTACCATGATTATAAGTTATATAATAAGAGTAACAATTCTAGATTATACTACAAAAGAAAATACAAGCAGTGTTTTACTAAGTTTGGCCTGCAAAATGTTGCACAATGCCAAAATGCCAAGTGATTAGGAAAAATAACACAAAAATATAGAAGTTAGTGAATTAAAAGTATGAAAACTAAAATTGTAGAATAACAATTAAACCTAAATATCTACAGAATAACAGAAAAGTTGCATTCTAACCTCTCCAAGAAACATGGCAGAAAGAATAACAGAAAAGAAAGGCTCCATAGCTTTAATGGTGTGAGTGAAAGACACGACCACGTTTCCAAAACTCATATTGGTGAAAAGGTTCCCCAAAGTATGCACAATAGCGAGTGGAAATATAGCTGCAAGCTGAAAACAATTAACACATAATCAACAACAACACAGAACTCAGTAATAGCTATATATGAACTGATTAAACAATATCAAAATACCATGGCGCCATTGATTTTAGGCCTCTTGTAGAGATTAAGAGCCCACATAACTGATATAAGAACAGTCCCAACCGCAAACTGAACTATTACAGGGAAATGACACCTTCAAAACATGCACAAAAACAGTCTCACAAGAATCATAATTGTGTATATGTTTTTTCTATTCATTTTCCTTAATGTTTCAGATGATCAACACCTTGCTACCTAATTCCATTTCAAGAGAATATTCTCTTATTTATCCCAAAACCATAATGGTCATCTACAAAACTTCATACTTTACATAAAATTTCAAAGGGTAAACACAATAACAGGATGCTAGATATATTATTCTTATGATATTAGTAAGCTAGTTGACATGATAGTTCAAGTTAATTAAAGTAAGCAAGCTAACAAAGGATGATAATTAAAGAACCGCAAGGAACATGGAATTTTCAAAAAGGTAATCTTGTATAAGTTATAAAGATGTGTGAAAATTCCCATTAAAAGGTAATATTATGTACTTGAGTTTGTGAATCACGCTGTATCAATTCCTATAATTAGTCTGTTTGATATCTCTTTTATGATGGTTTCACCTGAAGCCTTGTGTCATGCCATATATTAGAGGGTACCTGAGGACTATTAATCCACTGACATACATGAACAATTCCCTCTAAGAGGCCCTTTTTTGATTCTGATATAGTTTCATTTTTGCAGATTTAAATTTTTATTTTTCATCCTTGCCCTCAAACAAGTATAATAAGATTCAATTATATGGTTGGCCTCACATTCCAATCAAAATTTAATCACATTCCTTAGAAATCAATTACTTATTCTTAAGCTAAGGTTGAATCAACAGAAAAGGTTCACAATAAAATCAGTTACTTATAAAAGTTGTCTCAATAAAATCTGATCAATTCTTTGATGCTGTTCACAAGGTTCTATTTATGAAACAAGTTTTATCTAAGTTTAAAGCCATCCAAAATATTTTTTAGTTGAAAAATCAAGTCTGCAACTAAGTGAAATTTAATATATATTATTTTTCGTAGAGACACAATAGTCCCTGGTATTACATTTGATTATCAAACTCAAATCATGTTTCTTTTATGTTTAATTAGAGCTTCTGAGATTCCTAAACACATTTATTTATGTTTATCATAAGCTCAACTTCTAATCAATATTATAAATGATACCTTTTTGGCTTCCATCCAGAACAATATCTCTACGCATCTCACTAGTCAATCTTCACTTTCCAAAAGCAACTTCCTCAACTCTACTGACCTGGCATTCTACAAATCTAGCAAGATAAATTATTCATCATATTGAAACCCAAACAACTGTAAATAATCTATTTATCATCAAGGAATACAATCACGTCACTAGTAGAACTTATTAGAACTTATTAACAATGAAAACTCCAACCCCATTTTGGTCCCAAAAACAGGATAAATATTCTAATTAAGAAAACAAAATGAAACATAAGAGTGTAATTATTAAATCTCCAAACATAGGCTGGAAGGATAGTTTGACCAATTACAATGAGGTTATTTTGGACAGAGAGAAAAATTACTATAATAAAAAAAATCAGAAAGATACCATGTGCAAGTGCTTTTCCTGAAGCTTTAGATAACCATTAATTGCCATATGATGCATGGTTTCTAAAGCTTGTACCCGAACTATCAAAGAATCATCGTTCAACATATCCATTAACAAGTCTAAGGCTTCACGAGCAAACTCGACAGAGAGGATTGCCAGTCTGAGTAAGGACTGGCATGCAGACTTTCACACCTACAGGTAAAGCAGAAGCACTATATAATTTTCATATAATCAAACCAAGAACTAGTTTTGAGATTAAGGAAGATAATTACGGTCAACGTATAGATGATCCTTTGTAACCAAAGAAAAATATATTACTATGATATTTAAAAAAAAAACTACCTCAAAAAACTCATCCTCAAGTCCATGCATTAGTGCACCGGCAACAGCAACACTGTTGGAGTTTGAATTTGTCTTAGTTGAATAAGAGTCATCTACGGTTACGTAGTGGAGTCTGTTTCCTAGTTTCTAGCTGTAGTGGAGTCTGTTTCCTAGTTTCTAGCTGTAGTGGAATCTGTTTCCTAATTTTTAGCTTGCTTCGGTTATTTCTTTGTTTCTCCTGTAAGGCTATATAATGTCATTGTCTTTGGTTTAATAAAGTATCACTTTCAGCTTTATATTTCACATTTGGTATCAGAGCAAGAACCTGTGTGAGAAAGTGATCGAGAGAGATGTCTGAGAGATCTGAAAAATTTGTGCAGCCGGCCATCCCAAAATTTGATGGCCATTACGATTTCTGGTCCATGACGATGGAGAATTTTCTGAGAAGCAGAGAATTGTGGAGCCTGGTGGAAGATGGGATTCCGGCGATGTCGATCGAAACAACACGGGCGAGTGAGGTGCAAAACAAATCTGTAGAAGAGGCGAAGTTGAAGGATTTGAAGGTCAAGAATTTCTTGTTCCAGTCCATTGACAGAGAGATTCTGGAAACTATTCTTGACAAAGGTACCTCTAAGGCGATCTGGGAATCCATGAAAAAGAAGTATCAAGGCTCTACAAAGGTGAAAAGGGCGCAATTGCAAGCTTTGAGAAGGGAGTTCGAATTGCTGGTCATGAAAGAAGGAGAGAAGATCGACATTTTCCTAGGAAGAACCTTGACGGTGGTGAACAAGATGAAGGTGAATGGTGAATCAATGGAGCAGAGCACGGTCGTGAGCAAAATTCTCAGATCGCTAACCTCGAGATTCAACTATGTGGTGTGTTCGATTGAGGAATCGAATGATCTGAGCACGATGTGTATCGATGAATTACATGGCATCCTACTTGTCCATGAGCAGCGATTGAATGGATATTTGCAAGAAGAGCTGGCACTAAAAGTGTCTCCAGATGAAAGACCTAGTAGAGGAAGAGGTCGCGGAATGTTCCGAGGAGGACGCGGTAGAGGAAGAGGAAGAAACGCAGTCGATCGTGCCATTATCGAGTGCTACAAATGTCACCACTTAGGGCACTATCAGAACGAGTGTCCCAAATGGGAGAAGAAGGCGAATTATGCTGAACTATAAGAAGAAGAAGAGCTGCTCTTGATGTCTTATCTTGAGAAACATCGGGCAAACAGAGAAGAAGTTTGGTTCCTTGATTCCGGGTGCAGCAATCATATGACCGGATGCAAAGATTGGTTTTTCGATTTGGAAGAAGGTTTCAATTGATCTGTGAAACTTGGAAACGACACAAGAATGTCGGTGGTGGGAAAAGGAAGAGTGAAAGTACAAGTTAACGGAGCCACCCAAGTCATACCTGAAGTTTATTATGTCCCGGAGCTCAAGAACAATCTACTAAGCCTTGGACAATTGCAGGAGAGAGGCTTGGCAATTTTGATTCGTGATGGAACCTGCAAAGTATATCATCCCAAGAAAGGTGCAATCATGGAGACTAATATGAATGGAAACAGGATGTTCTTTCTTCTAACATCCAAATTGCAGAAAAACACGATGTGCTTAAAGACAGAAGAGGTGATCGAGAAGGAGACGAATTTGTGGCATCGCCGTTTTGGGCATTTAAACCAAGAAGCTCTAAAACAACTTGCACAAAAGAAGATGGTTATTGGGCTGCCGATGCTGAAGTCCACGAAGGAGATATGTGCGGTGTGTCTGACTGGAAAACAACACAGAGTATCAATGTCAAAAAGGAGCCTCTGGCGTGCATCGAGACAGCTGCAGCTGGTGCACTCGGATATATGTGGTCCGATTACACCTATTTCACACAGCGGAAAGCGGTACATTTTGACTTTCATTGATGATTTCACTAGAAAAACTTGGGTTTATTTTCTCCATGAAAAATCGGAGGCACTCATCACCTTCAAGGCTTTCAAAGCAAGTGTTGAAAAAGAGATTGGAACCTTCATCACTTGCCTGAGGACAGACCGCGGAGGGGAATTCACTTCTAATGAATTCAGAGAGTTTTGTAAAACTCATGGTATCACCCGACAATTGACGGCTGCATTTACGCCACAACAGAACAGAGTGGCAGAGAAGAAAAATAGAACGATAATGAATGCGGTACGATCTATGCTGAGTGAGAGGCAAGTCCCAAAGGAGTTTTGGTCTGAAGCTACAAGATGGAGTGTGCACATCCAGAATCGATCTCCAACAGCAGCACTAGAAGACATGACACCTGAAGAAGCTTGGAGCGGTTCAAAACCTGAGGTGGAGTATTTTCGTGTCTTTGGGTGCATAGCATATGCGCACATACCTGATCAGAAGCGGAGAAAACTAGATGATAAAAGCAAGAAATGTGTTTTTCTCGGAGTCAGTGAGGAATCAAAAGCATGGAGGTTGTATGATCCGGTTACGAAAACGATCGTGATAAGCAAAGATGTAGTGTTTGATGAAGACAAAAGCTGGGATTGGAATCAAACCGGTGTAAAAGAGAAAATACTCGACTGTGGAGAAAATACAGAAGAGAGAGAAGGTGACATGGCTTGTCCTCCGTCAACCGCGAATTCATCGCCTTCTGGTTCGTCTTCGTCTTCCGCATCTGGTGGTAATTCGACACCGCCAAGCCCAGTCTCTCCTCTGCCCAGTCCAATTTCGTCATCTCCATCAAGATCGATTGAAAGAGAAGTGGTTGCAGGCCCGCGGGCAAGGAGACCACCGGGTTATTTGGCTGATTATGTCACGGGAGAAGATGAGGAAGAAAGCTTATCGGTCATGCTATTGATGATGATGACAGAAAATGATCCAAACAAATTCGAAGAAGCAGTGAAAGACAAGGTGTGGAGAAAAGCAATGAAAAACGAGATCGAATAGATCGAGAAAAACAACACATGGGAGCTAACTATCTTACCTGCAGGTTTTACACCAATTGGAGTGAAATGGGTGTATAAAACAAAGCTGAATGAAGATGGTAAAGTCGACAAATACAAGGCGAGGTTGGTGGCAAAGGGATATGCTCAGTGTTATGGCATAGACTATACTGAAGTCTTTGCTCCGGTGGCGAGGCTCGATACGATTCGAACTATACTTGCGGTTGCAGCACAATCAAATTGGGAAATCTTCCAATTAGATGTCAAGAGTGCGTTTCTACATGGGGAACTAAAAGAGAATGTGTATGTGCGACAACCGGAGGGATTCATAAAGAAAGGAGAAGAGGAGAAAGTGTACAAGCTGAGGAAGGCATTGTATGGGCTCAAACAAGCCCCAAGAGCTTGGTACAGCCGTATTGAAGGATATTTCTTGGATGAGGAGTTTGAGAGGTGTCCGAGCGAGCATACTCTATTTACCAAGACGAAAGGAGGTAAAATTCTCATTGTCAGCTTGTATGTTGATGACTTAATATTCACTGGAAATGATAGAGCTATGTGTGATGAGTTTAAGAAGTCGATGATGATGGAATTTGAGATGTCAGATTTGGGAAAAATGAAACATTTTCTTGGGGTAGAGGTGAAGCAGAGTGTTAATGGGATTTTTATTTGTCAAAAATGGTATGCTCGTGAAGTTTTAGCAAGGTTTGGAATGGAAGAAAGCAATGCTGTTAAAAATCCAATTGTGCCGAGAACGAAGCTCACAAAAGATAAGAATGGCGAGAAGGTGCATGCAACTATGTTCAAGCAATTGGTTGGGATTCTTATGTATCTAACAGTGACCAGGCCGGATTTAATGTATGGAGTATGTCTCATAAGTCGATTCATGGCAAATCCAAGGATGTCACATTGGCTTGCTGCGAAGAGGATCTTAAGATACTTAAAAGGTACAATCGAACTTGGAATCTTCTACAGGAGAAGTGAAAGCAGCAGTGCGAGACTTATGGCATTCACGGATAGCGACTACGCGCGGCGATTTGGATGATCGGAGAAGCACAACAGGCTGTGTGTTTTTGATAGGGTCCGGTGCGATTTCTTGGGCATCGAAAAAGCAACCCGTTGTCGCCCTTTCCACCACTGATGCCGAATATATTGCCGCTGCCTTTTGTGCTTGTCAATGTGTGTGGATTAGAAGGATCTTAGAGAAGATTGGAGCTGAAGAAGAATCTGCAACCGTCATTCATTGTGACAAAAGTTCGACGATTGCTTTGTCCAAACATCCAGTCCTTCACGGGAAAAGTAAGCATATCGAAGTAAGGTTTCATTATCTCAGAGAGCTGGTGAATGGCGAAATTGTTAAGCTGGAGTATTGTGCAACAAAAAACCAAGTTGCGGATATCTTTACGAAGCCATTGAAGTTGGAGCAGTTCGAGAAGCTGAGAGCATTAGTTGGAATTGTTAACTTGTCTGAAGTAAGCTTAATTCAGGATAGTTAAGCTTAAGGGAGGGTATGTTGGATTTTGAATTTGTCTTAGTTGAATAAGAGTCATCTACGGTTACGTAGTGGAGTCTGTTTCCTAGTTTCTAGCTGTAGTGGAGTCTGTTTCCTAGTTTCTAGCTGTAGTGGAATCTGTTTCCTAATTTTTAGCTTGCTTCGGTTATTTCTTTGTTTCTCCTGTAAGGCTATATAATGCCATTGTCTTTGGGTTAATAAAGTATCACTTTCAGCTTTATATTTCACATACACTAGTTGCCAACATCGCAAATTTTTCAGAAGTGATCTGTTTTATAGTTTCCCTTTGTTTTCCATCTTTGCAAGGCCATTAAAGGCTTCAACTGTAACATTCGCACTCATATCTCTTGCCATAGAACAAAGCTACATGCACATGAAATGAATGTGTTATGCCATATGTGGTATTGAGGGGGCCAATTAAGAACTGTTAGAAATGCCTGAAAACTCAAATAGATACTCCATACAAAAATCATAGATACTCAAATATACAAACATGTCCTTTGGGTGCAACTGCTATTGCAAGTGAAGTCATTACAGATCCATTTCCAGTTCCAGATTCAAGAACCAGGCAACCAGGAACAATCTCAAAGTTCATGACAACCAAACTAATATCCGCAACATAGAGAATTTAAGTCCTGTGAGTTAACATTAGAGTCCATAATTCTGGTGTGGGAGCTAACAAGTAAACAAAACCACCTTTACTGCTGAATACTTTAAACCTAAATGCTTTCCAATTCAATCTGAATGTTTAAAAACACCAAAACGATTCTGCAAAACCGAACCCTCAGACACTGTTATAACTTTCATATTGTCATGTCTCTGGTAAACAATAGCTAAATCACAATCACAAATAGATAGATTGAATGATATTCTTTTTTCAGGATGACTATCCAACATCTTGAAATCTTCAAATCCTTCAACCTAGTGAAAAGGAACAACTATCTGTCATCTACAAAAATAAGAAACCAATTACATATGTGATGTGTGTTTTGAGCGCATATATAAGACCTGATTGGATAGACAACTTAACTTAGCACTTATAAGATAATCGCTTATAAGATAAGTGATTAACATATAAGTGCTTATGTATAAATTACTCTTTTCATTGCCTTTCAACATTATGTCAAATTTTATGAAAGCAATAATTACATAAACTTAGCATTCAACTTAGTCCCTAAATTCACACAAATCATTTGAGTATATAAAACTGATGAAAGTAAAAGCAGAATTGTTATAACCTGAAACCCTAAAATGAGTGAATAGATGAAGGAGAATCTAACCAATATATATTTGAATTTGAGGAAGCTTTTAATTTTATATTTTCTAAGATTAATGTTCAGGGAATAATTCATAAAAGCCTAAAAACATAGTGATGGCAGCTATAACTTCAAGTTAAGCAAGCTCTGGAGGAAACCCCTTAACTAACATACAACCAATGAAAAAGAAGCAAGCGTTTTTCTAAATGAAGTGAAATATATGGCTTATATAATAAGGGTGATGCTGAGACATTTTTCATGTATGCATGGGGATATGTGGATACCACTGATATCTACTTTTTTTAATATCCATCCAAAAGACCTCACAACAGGCTTTAGTAGTTCTTTGATAATATATGTCGCACCAACTGTGTGAAATACTTTTTCTTACCTTCTAAAGAAAGTTCCTTAAAACACAGGATATTGAAACCATATGAAAATCATATTGAATCATAATAGTTAGTTCTAAAATATCCCAGGCACAACTACAAGCACACAAAAAATTTACTGTATTTGATATGAAAAGATTAATACATAGAGAAAATGGATAAAATATGTGTATGTGCAATGAGAGTTTAAGTTCTTTTGTAACAAAAAAAAATATCAAATAAAAATATTAAGGACAAGAAAAAGATACCACACCAACACCTACACATGTGCAACATGGATCTAAGCACGAGGCATCTTACAAAAATAACAAAGATTATTGTCTTAAACCAAAAATATTGACATGAAAAGCAATCCATAGATTCATTAGTGCTCAACACAAACATAATAAATAAAAAATCACTACCAATAAACGCCCACAAATTGAAACATATAGAAGAATTATGCCGCAAAATAGAACATAAAATTACTCGCTCCTTCACATGTACATAGCAGACAAAAAATAAGTCAATAATCGTGAAAGCTTTAATAATTTTAAAGCACTACACTTTGACTCCTCCCGAAACAAAGTAATGGTTGGGCGCTACATTTGCTGATGTCGTACCCAAAGCTTTTTATATTTGCTCAATTTTTCAATAATTTACACATAAAAACCTATATTTCATTCGGAATCAATGTATTCCAAATTCAATCAAGTATATTGGTAGAAAGTTATAACTATTAAGTATTTGTGCAAGCAGCTTTGAGTATTTTGATACAAATTTTATATAATTGTTCTAACTAAGTTCTCACTACTAAGGAAATGAAATAAGTACTTTCCTAAGTATCAGAGTAGATATATGATATAAAGTTTGACATTAACCCTTGATCACATGATTCAGAAGACAAAAAAGTATTACAGATCCCAAATGATATCAATAATTAGGAACGAAATATGCATAATTAAGGAGCATCAAATTGATGGATGCCTTCTAAAAAATAATCAGAGATGAAATCAAAGAGGATACCTTAAATTCACACACAAGATAGATTGCAAGTCAAAGAGGAACCACAGTCAGAAAAATCACAACCAATAATCTCATGCATGTAAAACAATGACCCGCGAAACTCAGAGTGTGGAAAGGAATCGAAGAAGAGGCGCTCGCGACCTAGGAAACAGAAAAACCGTGACCAAGAAATGAATGGTGCCACACAAACAAAAGGCAACGCAGAAACCCAATCAGATCCTTGTCGAGACCACGCTCGTGGAAGCCAATAGAGTATGGCAGCACAATGAGTTCTTTCTCTTGTGGGTTGAATGAAGGGATAATAGATTACACTATGTCTGAAGAGAGGGAGAGAGAGAGAGAGAGGTTAGATTGTGATGAAATCAGGGTTTGAGTTTTTTTTTTGGCTTTGGGGGAAATGAAAAGCTAGATGAAAAAGACATGGAGGAAAACTCACGTGCTCAATTATTTTATTGTTTTGGTAATGATAAAGCTTTTAATAATAAGACTATACCTACCGTTTTAGTGGTCGTAGCTATAACCATCAGTTGCTATATTGGCAATTTCCTTGTAGTGACAGTTTTTATCATCATCTTCCTACCCCATTACCCCCAAGTTCAAAGCTACAACTTTCATCCACATGATACCTTAAGGGAAAACTCATCAGTAACTATTCTAACAAAAATACAAATTGAAACATAAAGAATCAAGTGGAATCGTGTTCGAATCTGAGAAAGTGAAAAATCGTATGGATGAGTTTTAGAGGTAGAAGGGTCAATCGACAAACCTGTTCGTGTGAAGGTGAAGGATGTTCGAATCTGACAACAATCATATTGATGAGTTTTAGAGGTAGAAGAGAAAGTGAACAAAGGAAAAGTGAAATTAGTGTGTGGGCTAAGGGTTTTTTCAGTGTTTGCGCGCGGGCGAAGGGTCTATCTGGGCAGCGGGTGAGGTTACCGCCGTACCCTTTGATAAATTTTCACCTCCTTTGTTACGGAAAAATGCGCGTTGATGAGTTTTAGAGGGCGACGGTTGGTTCACCATCGTGGATATAGCGAAAAAATTGAGAGCAAAAGGTTTTCGCATTTTTTTTATTTCTATTTTTTTATAGAATGTTGTAGTATGGATATTGCTATTATATTGCAAATAATAATTATAATAATTATTTATTAAAATTAATTAATAAAATTGAAAAGGTTGGAAAATAAAAATGAAAGGAAAAAAGTGGGAAATTAAAGGAATAAAAAAATAGTGATTATGATTGGCTAAAGTAATTGCGACAGTTCGCCTTAACTGTCGCGAGTGTGGAAAGAGGGCGGTTCTTTGGTAACTGTCGCAATTATTTTATACAACATGCCTAAAAAATCTGCGACGGTTGGCTCAAACCGTCGTGAGAACTGTCATAGTCCAAGAATAAGGACGGTTTTTTTATAACTGTCGCAAAAAATCTACGACAGTTGACCCTAACTGTCGTGACAATCGTCGCAATCCAGGAATAAGGACGGTTTTGTGATAACTGTCGCAACTCATGTGTCGTAAATCTCCTTTTTTTTTTGTAGTGATTATAGACATCAAAGAAGACAAAACTGGAAATGTCATCATTGTGGCAAGTATGGCCACATTAGACGTTATTGATATAAGCTACATGGATATCCTAAAGGCAGGAATTATGGAAAGAGAAAGAGTTCCAAGTATGAGTCTATGGCTCTGGTAGCCCATTCCTATCAAGAGGAGTACCCTGAAGAAAGGTGGCATTTCGACAGTGGATGTTCAAGACACATGACTGGTGTCAAGGACTATCTGGTGGATATAGAGCCTCATTCCTCCAACTATGTCACCTTTGGAGATGGATCCAAGGGAAAGATTAGAGGAGTCAGAAGATTGGATCACGCTGGGAATCCTAGACTAGACGATGTGCTGCTTGTAAAGGGATTAACTACAAATTTGATCAGCATTAGTCAGCTTTGTGATCAAGGCCTAAAAGTCAATTTCACCAGATCTGAATGACAAGACTTGGATGATAAAGGTAGAATTATCATGAAAGGATTCAGATCAAGGAGCAACTGTTATGTGTGGACTGCCTTGCAGACGGAGAGACTTCAGAAACCATCCTCAGATACGGAAATTAGAAGATTAATCAAAATGACACATATGAGAATGCAACGTCAGACTATCGCAAGGATGGAGAATCTTCTTCAGAAGGCCTCCATGTTTAGGGAAATAACTGAAAATAGATGCTCTTATGCCATCACAACAGACTCAGCCTATGAGACAAGAGATAAGAATGATTACCTTCAAAACATTGAAACTGAAAATATATGGCTATGGAATAATGTCATAACAGATGTCACGACTTCCTACTGCGACATCTTGAACCCACCAAGAATTACAGAAGTTCAAAGGAAAATGCTGAAGGACAAATTAGGGTTTTACTTTGTTTGTGAAAACACTATTCAAGGGTTCGAAAATCAAATCACTAAAAATAGTATCAATAATACTTACTCTTAATTTGCTCTAACCCTCTCGAACTCGTTCATACTCAAGATTGAAGAACAAGCATATCGTGCTGTTATGAAGATGTCTCAAAGATCTCCAATACGTGTAACCAAGAAGGACACAGCAGCGATACCAGGTTCTAGGTCACAGTCCAAGGAGCTACACGCTGAAGATGATGTTGCTCCGCTTGCTATCATGACATGCCAAACGGACAAACTTTCGATTAGAAGATCCAAAATTGTCCTCCCAGGTAACCCTTCGAATACCTATGATGTTTTCGTTAGTCCAAAGAAAGGAATACAAAGGTTCAACACAGATGAAAGGATTGATAAAATTGTAGAGAAACCCATAAGCCAGGGGGACAGAGTGAGTGTTGCTGGAATCACCAGACCCCTTGCACAGATTATGCCACCAAACTCATCTCAGGATCTGGGTGTAACTAAGAAGAATGCTGACAAAAGAGGAAATGATGATGAAGTGTCAGAAGGGAATCTGAACACCCTTGCTGACTCTGTAGTTAAAAATGCTGGGACAGATGATGAAACATCTTCATCTACACAAGAGGTTTCAGAACAAGCTGACAAAATCATCAATTTAGATTATTTGCCCTATGACAATGATGTCATTGCGACAAGCCTCAAGCCTAGTGTGTCAGAACGATTAAGAAGAAGGAAAGATCAAGGTGTAGCCATCTCCAACAAGCTAATTAAGAAGTCTGCAGTTGGACCCCATAGGTCCTGGAGCAAGGTTGCTATTGGAACCAAGAAAAGGAAGGCAGAGTCTGAAAGCAAATCAGACTATGATGGGATAAAGGATGGACAAAATGTCATAAAGAAACCAGCTTCGAAGAAGACAGCAGTCACACTTCCTAAAGCTCTCATGGACAACATCTCCTTTCATGTTGTAAGTGTCAACAGGTGGAAGCATGTGTATCACAGAAGAATTGCCTTGAAGAGAGAATTGGGACAGAATGTCCTCAAGTGTGAAGAAGTGATGAACTTGATTAAAGAATCTGGGTTATTGAAGACCATCTCTCATTTTGACTCATGCTATGAGCAGCTGGTTAAAGAGTTTGTTGTAAACATTTCAGGTTGCAATGATAGAAAAAGTGATGACTACTTAAAAGTGTATGTCAGGGGAAATGTTGTGACAATTTCTCTTGCTGAGATAAACAAGTACCTTGGGAGATCTGAATTCCCTCATGCTGAAATTGAAGATTCAGATGACCAAATTTGTAGGGAAATTACTAGGAACATGGTGAAGAATTGGCTAAGCAAAGAGAAACTGTCAGCTGGAAAGCTCAGTATCAAATATGCCATTCTTCAAGAATTAGTACTGCGAATTGGGTCCCTACTAATCACACTTCAACTATATCAAATGGGCTTGGGAAGTTTATCTATGCAATTGGAAAAAGAAAGTCTTTTGATTTTGGTGAATATATCTTTGATCAAATTCTGAAACAAGCTACCTCATCAGCTGTTAAATTGACAATCTGCTTTCCATCACTCATCTGTGAAATACTTCTTCAATAATATCCCTGGATAATTCTATCTGGTGACACTGTTATGTGAAGAAAGTCGCCTCTGACTCTACATCATAAGCTGTTTGTTGGCACGCATGTCTCAGATATTGCCTCAACATCCACTCCAACGTCTGTAGCTACATCCACAGAGGAGGACACCATTGCTCAACTGAAGGCAACCTGCAAGGAGCTTGATGACATTATCAAGGTAAGCACTGCCAGAAGAGAGAAGCTAGAAAAATTGATACAAGTTCTGACTGCTGAGCAACACGAGGCCATTGATGCAAACCTTGGAGACACTAAGAATGGTGCTGAGGAAGATGCTGATAATGGTTCTGGTGAATGTGCAGGAGAAGAAGATGATGATGAGGAAATTGAAGATGACCTCTGAGAGTTGTCTTCTCTTTAATTTTTTTTTTTTGCTTTATGTTTTTCTTTTTACTTTTGGTTGTGTAAGGGCTGAATGCCTAAGATAATTTTTTTTTGGGTGTGTAATTTAACTACTATGAACTGTTTTATTGGTTTTTGAGTTAGTCTTTCTACCTTTGTCATATTGTCTACTAACCACTGAGGGGGAGTAGATCTGTACTGCTTGAGGGGGAGACAATGTTAAAATGTTAAGTTTTCGTTGCTGCTCTGATGATGGTCTCCCTTATATGATTCTGCAGGTCAATGAAAGTTAGTTTTAGCCAAAATCTGCCAAAGAGGGAGATTGATAAGTCCAAGCCCTTGAGGTTGCCATTAATTTTGGTAAAACTAACTTAGCAGAAAGATGTTGGATAAGATGTCCTGACATGATGAACTAACTGCAGGTTAAGTTGTTAGACAAGATGTCGTGTCAGGAGGATTCGACATCTTTGTCTGTTATAGTTTTAGGATAACTGTATTTGGGTGACAGGTGTGAGTGGAATATGACTTGATTCCAGGTGGCATCTAAGATTGTGGAATCAGAGATTCTGATTCTAAATGGAATATGTGATTTCCTTGTAAGGAAACATTTTTGGTAACTTGGGAATGAAGAAAAGAATAGGTCGCAGATTCTGAGGGGCAGAATTGTTGCGCTTTTGAAGCCCAAGTCCATTTGTGTTTTGCAATATAAATAGGTTGGATTTAACCTAGTTTATTGATTGAATATTGCAGATGTTTTAGAAGTACTAGGGTTTGTACTTTTGTGAGCCTCTCGTGTATTGTGTGAATACTAGAGAATGACTGTTTATTGAGTTATAATATTTTCAGTCACTGCTGTGATTGGAAGGGAATTAAGAAGGGTCTCATACCTAGGAGTGTCTTAGGTAGAAATCTAGGAAGGGTAGTTTCTAGGTGCTAAGTTGTAAACGTTGGAGTTTAGCTTAGAACCAATTCTACTTAGTGATTTCATTCCTGGCTTAGTAGCCCCCAGACGTAGGTGTTGTTGATCACCGAACTGGGTTAACAATTTATGTGTGTTGTTTTCTTTCTGCAGTTTACTTCTGTTCTTCCCTAATCCTTGTGAGAAGCAGAGATCAAGTATCACGACATCCTGTCTGACATCTTAGTGATCTGCTTTACCAGAATTTCATGGTCTAAAATAATCGAACAATTAAATAAATAATAAATAAGAGACACAAAGAATTGGTAATCTAGTTCGTACACTCATCACTTACGTCTGGAGGGTTGTAGTTCAAAAGAAAGAAAAATCACTAATTACAGGTAGTCAATAGTACACTACGGTTTCATCTAAACACATCCAGTTCAGTGTCATTTTCTTAATACTACCCATTGATTTCAACTCAAACTCCACATGAATCAAATATTCCCTCACTTTACTCAAATACCTTCTCAAGTATTTACAAGAATTAATCATTTAGGATGTGATAAACTTCACAAATATATACCAAAAGACATATATATCCTAAGTAGAAAAGAATGACAATGATAGAGTTTTACACAAGAAACACATTACAAAACTCTACACCGCAAAACTCTAAACAACAAAACTCAAGTATTTCTCAATATATAAATATGAACCAAATCAAATATTTATGAATTAAATATGGAATCAAAGGAATGCAAATTAAATCTTTTCAAAAATCCTGTTAGAGGAAAATTGAGCCAAGATGTCTCAACAACATTTGAGACATCTTTTAAACATGTTGTCTACAAAAATATGTCAACCACTTATAACAACATTATTAATTGATACCTCGAGAATATTCAATAGGTGGCATTCCTCATCGAAAATATTTTGCATATCTTCTTTAGTATCCCACTGAATAAACTGACGAGTTTCAATGTGGCGCTTCCTTAGTTTCGGGGAACTGACACGAAAGGTTCCCACATCTTCAACAAAGTAAACTCTCTCCCTAAAATCAGTGATTTTGTATTTTAAATAGTTTCCTTCTTGATATAAGTCGATAGGCTAATATATATGTACGACCCAGACCCACTAAAAAGTGATTGTATCCCCAGAATTTTGGAAATTTGTCATTACATCTTGAAGAAGGTTGGGACAAAGTTGAAAGGTATCCAACCTAAATTTCAAAAATACTCTTATGATTATTGCAACTAAGAGGGGTTATTAAATAATACTTCTCTTTGAAATATTGAAAAGAGAATAAAAGAATCAAATCGGGGATATTATTGTTGTATTCACACTAGTATTGAAAAACTTTAACAAAGGTTCAACTCTTCAAGAGGAAGAGGCTGTGGAAGATGAAAGTTCCATCTAAAGTCAAGGCTTTTTGTTGGAGAATGCTACATAATAGACTTCCAACTAGGCAGCAACTCTTCAAGAGGAAGGTCATCTAAGATCCTACATTGGTGAATTGTGTGTTTTGCAAAGTTGAAGAAGAAACATTGGATCATGACATGCTACATTGTGCTTTTACTCAGAAAATTTGGAAGCTGTTTTGGGATTGGATTGGATTGGAGAAACAAACTTTCATTGACTGCACCATGGACTTTTTCCAAGCTTTAGAAATATTCAAAGGCATGGTTGGAAAACACATTGAAGGTTTTTTATGGATGATAGCTTATTGGTGCATTTGGTGCAAGCGGAACGCCGTGATTTTAAAAGAAGACTCATTTCGTGCTAAGGACATTGAATTTAACATTAAACTAATCTTTTGGCTTTGGCTTATCCTTCTTCAAAAATCATGTTGTTGTAGCTTTTATGAGTGGTGTAAAGCACCATTAAATTTTCTAGATCATAAACACATTGCTTGTTTAGAATTGAATGGTTTTGTACTTTCAACCATCTTTGTAGGCTATGGTGACTTCGTTGTAATGTTGGTTGTTTGAGTATTCTTCATACTCTATTATAATGAATACTTTTTGCTTACAAAAAAAAAACAAAGGTCCAACTCACAAGTGTAGTTGTGGTTGGATCAAATAGTATATTCATCCAAGTCCCACAGCGGTTAGTAGGAAGAAAATAAAATTTGAGTATTAATATAAATCGAAATAGTTATTTTTATTTTTATGCACAACAACAACATGTAGTCTTTTTGGTGTATTGGGGATTTTGGTAGTTGTGTGTTTAGAGAAGGTATCATGTTTTCCGTTCAAAAATAGTTTGTTGAGAAGGTTTCCTATTTTTTCGTTCAAAAATAGTTTGTTGAGAGGGTTTGTAATGTTTTCGTCCAAAAAATGTAGATGAGATGGGGTTTGCAATTTTTTCGTTGAAAAATTGTATTTGAGAAAGGGTTTGCAATTTTTCTGTCCAAAAATTGTAATTGAAATAGTATTTACAATTTTTCAGTTCAAAATTATAATTTGAAGGGTTTGCAATTTTCTCCTTAAAAATTGTAATTGTATGGGAGGGTTTGTAATTTTGTCCTTGTAAAAATTACAAGTTGAATTATGGTTTTATGAGTTTTTGTTTGAGTTTTTGCTTCTTTTTCTTTTTTGTGGGTATGCTTCCGCGTGCATAGAAATTTGTTTTTTGTTATTTTCTCAACAACTTGTATCAAAGTCTGTTTCTGATCAAGGGAAGAATGAAGAGTCATAAAAAATTCTGATCAAGCGAAAAAGAAATAGTAACAAAAAATTTGGGTCAAGGGAGGAAGAAGACAAAAAGATTGAACAATAATAATTTTACAAATTTGGCTAGTCATTATAATTATAGTGATCGTTTTGAAGATGAACTTAAGGGCAAAGATAAGATATGTGAGATTTTGGATTAAGAGAGAATTTGTTGGATCAAATAGTATATTCATCCAAGTCGCACATCGGGTAGTACGAAGAAAATAGAATTTGAGTATTAATATAAATAGAGATACTTAGTTTTATTTTTCTCCACAACAACAAAATGTAGTCTTTTTGGTGTATTGGACATTTGTGTAGTTGTGTATTTAGAGAGAGTTTCCTATTTTCCCATTTAAAAATAGTTGGTTGAGAGGGCTTCCTATTTTTCCATTCAAAAATAATTTGTTGAGAGGGTTTCCTACTTTTCCGTTCAAAAGTAGTTTGTTGAAAGAGTTTGCAATTTTTCATCCAAAAATTTTAGTTGAGAGAGTTTACAATTTTTCCGTCCAAAAATTGTAATTGAGAGAGGGTTAGCAATTTTTTCGTCCAAAAATTGTAATTGAAAAAGGGTTTACAATTTTTCTGTTCAAAATTGTAATTCCGAGGGTTTGTAATTTTCTTCTTAAAAATTACAATTGTATGGGAGGGTTTGTAATTTTGTCCTTGTAAAAATTTCAAGTTGAATTATGAATTTGAGTCTTTTGTTTGAATTTTTGCTTCTTTTTCTTTTTTGTGGGTATGCTTCCGCGTGCATAGAAATTTATTTTTTTGTTATTTTTCCAACATCTGTGATGGGGAGATTCATATATGGTTAATAACTCATACCTTAAAGTCGTTTAAAGAGAGAATGAACCTCATTTACGATGAGAGAAACTCGGGTAAAGCATAACATGGTTGGCGTATGAACTGCACAATCTTTTGTCGCCTTCAGTGTTCAGCACCCCTTAATCAAAACAAGGACCTAACGTTTCTTGATGTACCCAGGGGAGTTAGTCTACATACTAAGAAATATCACTATTTTACTAGCCCCTCAACATCATTTCTACACCACTATCATAGGTTTGGGCACGCGACTGTGATTATATCCACTACCATACTTCATTATTCGTAGGGTGACAACCAAAAGTGTGCATATGTGCCTTAATTATATGTGGATCTTCCATTCATTCTTGAAGTCACCTACATATTATGGGTTTGGCAAGTTCAAGTCTAGGAAAGCGAACCCTGAAGCAACATCCCAAATGTTAATTACGGTGGGCACATATTTCCCCTCCACATCAATGTCACTCTCTGGCTTCCTACCCTTTGAAGGACCTCTCACTTCGAGATATTCTCCCCAAGGTAACATTTTAGTGACAGAACAAGCACTTAATGTGTGTGTTCCCAAGGCCACCAACTCCCACTCAACTTATTAGTGATTTCTAGGAGTGTACATGAGTTTGGTATACTTGATAAAACATGTAAAACCCACCCAAATTGACCCAAAAATGGGTTGGAATAGGTTATTAGGTGAGCAAGATTTTCAAAAATGAAAAACTCATTCAAAACAATTGGGTTTTGGGTGAACCTGGGTCCAACCCATAAAACCTTTGGGTTATCGTGTGGCTAATTTTATTTTATGTTGTTCTTTTTTTGTAATTTGATGCGTGGTAGACTTCGATGTGTTTAATCTTGATTCCTTCAACTACAGCTTCTTGAACATTTTTTATTTTTATAGGTCGTGATTTTTACTAATTAAGGATGTCACATTTTGATTATTTTGATGCTAATTCTTTTAAGTTGTGAGTATTTTATGCAATTCTTAAGTACTACCCTAATGCAACTTTGGTTTTTGCAAGTATGTTTAAGAAAAAATTTATTGTGCGTTTAGATATTTAACGCTTAAAAAATAGTGGTAATAAGCTAAAGTATTTTTTAAGAAAAAAAATGATTTCAGCATTTTTTTTTTTTTTGAAAAAAAATATGGCACAAAATTTATAATTATATAAGGAGTAAAAAAAGAAGAAAAATTGATTGATCCACTACCCAACACAATACAATTTGTGGTTTTACCCAAACCAATCCAATAATATTGTGGATGGTTATTTCACCTCACGCAAATAGTGTACCCTGTATGAGTTGGATCTTGTTTTTAGTTAAATTCAACATAAACTGACTCATGTACACCCTTGGTGAATTGTCTCCTTGCCTAGAAAACTGGTCTAAAGGTCATGACACTTCGGAACGGGGCGCATTTGTGGTCGGTCTCGACAATCCAACAACAACAACAATCCTAGCTTGATGTTCGATAAGAAGGACTTGAGAAAAAATTGTTTGATATTTTTCATGCCACCTTTTAAATTTAACTTGGCACCCCAACCAGAGCAATGCTTATATTGTTAAGCTCATGCTTATACAATACCGAAAATTTCATTTTAAAATGAAATTTCCAGTATAAAAAGAAACATTTAGAATATTCGGTAATATTATTAAGGTCACATAAATTTTAAAAATTTTGATATATTAAAAATTATAAATACACTATCGAAAATTTAGTGGTATCGAAAATTTTGACATGTCTACTGAAAATTTCATACGAAAATTTGTTTCAAATTTTTTGAAAGACAATTTTGAAATTATAAAACTATAGAAAGTGTCATGTTGAAGTTGGGATGACAAGTTAAATACTTCGAAATAACGAAAAGATGTACTATATCCAAAAAGTCCCTCAATACAGTTAGACACTAAACACACCAAAATAACTCATTACACATTTGCAACTTTATTTCTTCTCTCCACCGCAGACTTAAGCAACCTACTCACAACTTTCTATTATGCAACAGAATAATTTACAAGTTAAAAATCACATTGAAGTTGATTTTATGTTACAATAGTAGTATACATATTTTTCTTCTCATCTTTTATTTCATTTTATGATACTTAGATTTCTATTTTTTTTTAATTACATATCTAAAAGACATGGCTAAAATTCAAATCCAACTAAATCCTTAGTAATAATAAATAAAAGATAAATATATCAGTAATCCCTCTGACTATTTTAAAATTTACTTCGTTTCTTAAAAAATTTCTTTAAAGAATAATTTCTATAATATTTTTCATCTATCTTTTTTATCTCTCCTACTAACGTCCGTTAATAGAAATTGGTGTGACATGATACGAGACAATATCAGCAGTACAAAAATGTCATGTGGCATTTTGTCACCATTTTATATTATTTATATTAATTAATTTTATAGCGATGGTGACTTCATCGCTAACATGAACGTCATAAAAAACTCATAAAATATTGCTAATTTTTAGTTAATTCCTAGTTAATTCAAACACACCATTCTTATAATCTAGAAATCGTTTTTTTCATGATTTTTTTGCAAGAAAGAATATCACATAATAAGGATCTCTTGCAAAAATTTAAATTTTTTAGACTTAGATGAATCAAATATGAATCTTTAAGCGCTGATTTTTCATGAAACGAAAACAACGCAAATGTTTGCATATGATTGACTTTTCAGCTAATCTTCTACACAAAATTATTATATCATAATATATAAAAAAAATATCTACAACTTTTCATGGCATTTCGAATAAGTGTCATTTTATTTTGATTTTTCGATCGAAACACTTATATATGTGTTTTTTTCAAAAAGCGAAACGAGAAATTTAACCCTATTAATTATAAAAAGGCTGACATACTTTAATTTTTTTTCATGTTAGTGTATCAAATTATAAGGATTTTTCCCACACAAATATTTTTTTTTTTCATAAGATGAATTAAATAAGAATTTTTTTAAGTGTTGATTTTCCATGAAACAGAATCAACGCAACATTAGCTTATGATTGAATTTTGAGCAAAGAATTACATAATAACTCATAAAAATGATCTGCAAAATTTCATGGCATTTTGAATAAGTCTCGATTTATTTTGATTTATCCGATCAAAACACATATATATGTCTCCATTAGGGCTGGAAATTAGTCGAGTAGAGTCGAACTCGCCTTAGCTCGACTCAATTCGTTAAGAATTGGTTCAGCTCAAATCTCGGTTCGAGTTCGACACGAACTTTTTTTTAAGCTTAAACTCGACTCGTTATAAGTTCGCGAACAATTCTATTCAGCTCATTATGTTCATCTCGTTAGGTTCAACTCAATTGCTTCACGGACTTAAAAACCATTTTTTAAGTCAATTTTTTATATATATTCGACATTTTGAAAAAAAATTTGGGTTAAATAAGTATTAGGTCCCTGAAAATAACCCAACTTTGAGGTTTAGTCCCTAAAAAAATTTTCTTCAAGGTTTGATCCTCCTAAAGTTTTCCGTTTCTAACTCTAATCCCTCCCGTTAGTTTTCACTAACGGCGGATGACGTGGCGTGCCATGTGTGTAACTATTCCTTGCCACATGTGTTTTATTGCATTGACCAGTCAAAAAATGCTTTTTATGTTAAATTTATTCTCCTCCTTCTCTCTCTCTCACTCCTCTTCTTCTTTCCCTCTCCACCTTTTTCTCTACCCTCATTTCTCGTTCTCTCTCACACAATGTATAAAGTTACTTGTTCTCTACCCTCATGTCTCAGTTTAACTATAATAACAGAGGAAACTTTATTTTGTTAAATGGCTCAATTTTCCTATACAATAATACCTCTATCTCACCAGCAATCGATGAACAGTTTAGCTTTTACGAGTCTGATGGTCTCCCCAGGTTTGAACCATCAAACGATAATCCTCTTCCAAGTTGTGCGTATCCTTCACATATTTGTTCATTATGGAATTTTTCTGTCACTATTTGTGCATAATATGATTCCAACTATTGAGTCTTTCATGTTGCAGATGTTCCCGAGAGTTCCTTTATAGTTAGGGCGCATACACCAATGTCAAATTTATTTTCCTGCCTTTGGTTTAATGAAGTTGATAGATTTACATCTCGTGATCAACTAAGCTTTGCTTATACTTATTTGAAGCTCAGGAGAATGAATCCAGATAAACCATTTCATTTATATATGTTCAAGGTAAATTTTCACACCATTTCACGCCATCTCTCTAGAATAGCTTATGAAAATTGCTTATAGGTTTTATGAAAACAGTTCAACTTGAATTTAACATTTGTAATTGAAATAGTTTAAACACACTCATTTATATGATAAGTGCATTGTTATAAGTGATTAACTTAGTTTTATATTTTGTTATAAGTGATCAATGTTTTATTTTGTTCAGCTTCCTAGTGTTTTGAATTAAGTATGGAGGAATAGATGGTTTTGCTAACATGTGAAATTAGTGGCTTAGTAGAGAGTATTAGCTAGTGGCTTAATGCAGGAGGTAAGAATTATCCTTTTGTAACGTGCCCTCATATGAAAGCAATGAACGACATTGATTCATAGCCATTGTATTGCAAAATATTAATAACAAGTTTTTAATAATAGTTATTGGTTTAGTTTTATACCACTACCAGTTCTATAAAATAGTTGTTGTTAGTCGTTTTGATAACCATCACCGATCATTAAACTGTAGTGAATTCAAGTAGAATTTGGAAACAAGTTGAATATCTAACATTGTTGCTATTGAGAAGGAGAGTAACATAACAATATCATGTAGTTAAATAAGTTCATATATTATTATGTTTTGACAGAAGTATTAGTTTATACTCTTAACAGATATTCTTTTTTATTATTTGGTATTGATAATTATCAACATCGTAGAACCAATCACAAATTACATAGACTCATCCGTTTTTCCGTGAAAAATAGTTTTAGAATTTTTCTCTTAACTTCTAACAAAGCAAAAAGGGACAACAACCTCCCTAAATATTAAATTATGAATGAAACAAGCAATTACTTAAGTACAAACCACAGCATATACCTTGGAGCTCGCACACTGCATTAAGCAAAATGGACAAGAAAAGTCTTCAGTCACTACATTTGGAAGGAGGCAGGCAATGTATTAGTACTGTCAAAATCACTTTTTATATGAAAGAAATTATCACAAGAGAGTAAGATGCATTGTTGTACATAGTGAATAATAACAGAGGATCTTGTTATTTCTGATGTTGTTGTTGTAATGAAAAGAAGTATTGTGTGAGAGAGAAAGAGAAATGAGGGTAGAGAAAAAGGTGGAGAGAGAAAGAAGAAGAGGAGTGAGAGAGAGAAGGAGGAGAATAAATTTAACATAAAAATGCATTTTTGACTGGTCAATGCAATAAAACACATGTGGCAAGGAATGGTTACACACATGGCACGCCACGTCATCCGCCGTTAGTGAAAACTAACGGGAGGGACTAGAGTTAGAAAATGAAAATTTTGGGAGGACCAAAGTTTGAAGGAAATTTTTTTAGAGATTAAACCTCAAAGTTGGGTTATTTTCAGGGACTTAATACTTATTTAATCTTTTTTTTTAAATAATATTGAAATAAAAGTTATCGGATTGGAATTTAACTTTGTCTAAAAAATCTCCTAATTCAAAAACTACACTACTTTAAAGAGATACATTTGACAGTCTTATGCAAAAACTACTCAATTGGAGTTTAAATTTGTCTCAAAAATTCACAACTTTATTTGAACATTTAAGAACCTTACAAATTTAATGAACTAGTACACCAAAAATTACTAGAAATTGTCAAATTGATACATTTTCATCACAGAAAGATTACGTGTTAATACATGAAACTTACGAATCAAACTATGTATAATTCAAGTTTATCTCATTTAGTTAACAGATTTAATTTTCTTTTGAAATCATAGAAAATCGGCTCTTAAAAAATTCATATTTATTTCATATGAAGTTAAAACAAAATTGTGAGAGATCCTTATGTGGTAAACGTTCTTGCAAAAAAACATGAAAAAATACAAAGTATATGATACATTTGAATTAAATAGGAATTAGCTATAGATTATTTGCAGATTAGCTACTATTTCTATATTATTGAAAAATTGTTCATATTAGCGCCAGAATCTCCGAATGTTCATATTAGCACCAGAATCTCCACCGTTATAAATTTAGTTGATATAAATATGATAAAATGGTGACAATATGTCATGCAGCATCTTTGGCACACTAATATTGTCTCATGTCATATCACCTTATGGATAGTAAGAGAATTATTCTTTGAAATAAAAAATTTAGAGACTAAAAGTATAATTCAAGATATTTAAAAAAACTCCAACATATTTAACTCTAAAAATAAATAGATCCGAAGTAAATAGATTCAAAGTGCTTTTAGATATTACCTCGGTTTCATTCATCAAAACCAGTATGGTTTTAACAGAAAAGAAATATTAAAATGAATGTCATTATTCTCATTTTTCAACATAAAAATAATTGTTAGTTTTTCAAATCTCTTTTAATTATTACTTCCAACACATTTATGAATAGGAGGAATTATTTAAAACGTTTAACACACTGATCCACAACTGCATACCAGTAAAAGGCAAGAAAACTTAAGTTTACCTCAAATCAAACCCTTACAAAAACCAACTTTTAGTGTAACGCTGTATACCCTTGGAAACAATTTATATTTTAGAAACATTCCTTGTAAATTCATTTCATATTTATGCATCATATCATGTGTACCAAAACTTGAACGTTATATTTTAAAACTTAGGACAAACAGCAAATTCCTGGTAGGTTTATAACACAAGCATGCATCACCTAATTAACAAATTGTCCATTTGTTAAGAACGAACACAAATGTAGCCTACCAAAATGTTAGGGATAACAAAACTTCCACATAAAATAAAATAAGGGTGCAAGGAATAAAATCTCCATACTGAAAAACATTATCAAACATAAAATGACAACAGTGTTTAGGATATAGGAAAAATTTGGAATTTCAGATACTAAAACCAGAAAAAAATACTATCACATCAAACTCTAAATCCTCGACTGTTCCTCTTTCCTCTAGCCTTCTCAAACTTCCTTCCCTTTGCTCTCACATATGGTTTGGTGTGGCTGTGTGGAACACCAGGAGCACGACCAAAGTGCTTCACGGCTTCACGAGCATTCTTTGGACCTCTAAGAAGGACCTGCATCCATAAATTACATAAATGAATAATTCCCAATAACCTCAGCAACAGCATAGTCTGACTTGTTTTATGGAAGTATAGACAACATGTACCCAAAAAGCATGCAACATAAACATCATGAGAGGTTACAGAGAAAACAAATTCTATTGTTGAGAAAATTCAATTAAAAAGATTTTCAATAACAATAAAGAAACATCAACAATGCAGAAAACTAGTTAAATTAATAATGCAAAAACTACAATAGGACTAAAGCGGCATTAACACATACCGTGTTTTGTCCAAGAGGGGCCCTAAGAGGCAACTGATCGAATGTCAAGCATTCTCCACCAGCCTTTTCAATTCTTGCCCTTGCAGTCTCTGTAAACCTAAGTGCAGTAACTTTGATGGCTGGAACATCATACACACGGATATCATCAGTTACAGTACCCACAACCACAGCAAGTTTACCTTCCTACATAGGCAAATTTCAAAATCAGAACCAATTAAACTGTAATAAACCAATCAACAAAAAAAACTATTTTTAAAATGAAAACTGCAGAGAATGACAAACCTTCCCCTTGGTATACTTGATCAACCTTGACAAAGATAGTGGAGGCTTGTTAACCTTGCTCATGAACAACCTCTTGAGTATAACAGCATTGAAATTGCTGCCAGTTCTCCTAACAAGGAACCGGTAAAGCTGATCACAGAATAAAAAAACCAAATCAATACAAATATGAATAAACTAAACTACAAAAACAGATATCTCAAATGAATAAGAAAGTAAACAAACGAGAAAAGAGAAAAAAATAGAAAACTTCTTAATCGAAAAAGGTACAAATTCATCCATTATCAGCATTAGCAAGGTAAAATAACATATTAAAAAATAGTTGAGAAATTTTAGGGTTATCATAGCAAAGTTAAAATTCAGTAAACAACTAATAATTCAAAATTATTCATTAATTAAATGATATGTATTAATCTTGCTAGTTTTGCAGCGGATCTAAACAAACCTAACCAATAAACAACGATTACGAAAACAAACAGTTCTATCAATAAATTAGACTAAGAATGCAAAATCAAACTTCGATTTTAAAATCTTGCGAGAACAAAAAAGAGACGAGAAATGCGTAAAACGGACCTTGACCAAGAGCTTGAGGTAGATATCATTGGACTTTGGTGCTGTTCTCTTGGACTTTTTGTTCTTACCTCCTGCTTTCAGATCGATACCCTGCACATTAAATTCAAATCGAAATCGAAATTGTGAGAAAAATCGAAGCTTTACACGCAAATACGCAGCGATAAGGAGGATAAGAGAAAGCACAAACCATGGCTGCTTCGGGTCTTCAACACCTGCGCGACTGCTACACCTTGCTGCACCTTCAAATTAAGTTAAGCAAGAAACTAGGGTTTATATTTGGGTACGCGGTAATATGGGGCTTGGATATGGGCCTGGAAACCTATTCCAAGCAAGGCCCTTCTTTTTTTTCTTTTTTTTGGGGGTGGAGTTGAAGCAAAACCCGTTTTTTCTTTTATAGTACAAACTTACGACAGTGTTAATGTGGTTACATTGAATGCTTGTTTATTTATTAATTTTTTTCTTATAATATTTGTATGATTTTTATAAAAATATTATTTTAATTTTAAAATAAATTATTAATATAAAAATACCAAATTAAATTTAACAATTAATAAAATTAAATAGAGTTTTTGACTGCCCTGCCACAAACCTGAAAATAAAATCCTGAAAAAAAAGTCCCAAAATGCCACTTATTTTGTCCTTTTGTGGGGTTTTTTAATTGTTTTTCAGACCCCACCATCCCAGATGGCAAGGTGTCAGGGACCTAGTGTTGGTCCGCCATCTGGGATGGCGCACTGCCTTTTTTTTATTTTTTTTTTCGTTTTTAATTTCTGAAATATTTTTAAATGTTTTTAAATGTTATTTTAATATTTTAATTATTAAAATAATATATAATATTATAAAATAAAATAAAAAAATTATTTTAAAAAGGGATGTTATTATTTAGTACGAAATATTTTTTGAATAATTAATTAGCTATTTAATTGTATCAATTTAATTAATTTGAAAAAATTTAAATTGAATAAATTAAAAATATAGAAATATGGTTTTCCCGCCAATAGCATTGTGAAAAAAAAATTTCCCTCCCTATGAGCTACTATAAATAGAGGTGCTGAGGACACAAAAAATCATTCCCATTTTTTTCGTCTGCCTAATTGTTTCGTGTATTTCATAATCATGTATGTGGCGTGTGTTATTTTTTTTGAAACAGACAAACACATAAGGGTGTCTTTGAATCCACAATGGAAGTTTCGGCAATTAGTTTCTGCCATCAATGCAGGGTTTCGACAGTTGGGTGGTCCAATTCGATGCGTTAGGAAAATTGAATATTATTGTCCCTACATAACTCTAACGGATGCCAGCCCAGATGGTACCTACCTTCATTACTGAGACCGGGTTGAAAATGATCTGGATGTCCAGTGTATGTTTTCCGCACATAGCGGAGAAGTCAACCGCGGCGTTGTAGATCCACTTGTTTTAGCTGTTGTTGTTTAATATGTCAAGATGGTCAATCATAATGGTTTGTTGTATTATTAATCATGTTGTATTTTTTTTTTGTTATGTTTTGTTTTGGTTATGTTGTCATCCTGAATGAGTTGTATCATTATTTTGTTACGCTCAATATAAAAGATGGTGTTGTTGTTGTTAGGGAAGGACATACAAGAGTTTCATAAATAAAAGTACAACAAAATAAAATAAAATTTGTTCCACAACTAACTGGAAGGTCCAGCCTTATTTGGACATTTTTTGCGCATATGTCTGATTTTGCGATAAATGTCGCACCGCCTTTTTTCTTTTTCAATGTTGTCTATTTCAGTTCTTATCCGGCTATTGTTTGGACGACCTTTCTTTTTCCTTCGCATGCTGTCGTTGTGGCATAGAGTGTCACCTTCGTATTGTGGCCAACTTGTATCAGTAGGGACCCCGATACAAACTGACGATCAGCTGATTTAGAATGCAACCACCCCTATCTTATGTTTTTGGATTGCTGAGATGCATCAGTTCGATAAGGTAAAATTGCAGTTTGGGTATAATCAAGAAATACCCAACCCTCCAAAATGCCTCCAAGATCAACATAATATGACAATGAAGGAGTCAAGGAAGTACCACTACATCAATCTAAATAAATCTGAACGTAGACTTTGGAAAAACAGACAACGGTTATGCTTGATTGGGGTACAGTTCCAGGGAGAAATGAAACCAACTCAAGAATACTTGAATTGGTTTCATACCCTCTCATTTCAATACGCATCACTGGAACAATTTTTAATTGACCCCCGTGAACGACACCCCACACAGCAGGTGCCAAATCATCCACAACAGAATTTCCAAAACCATCAGACATCCATATCCACGTCATATCAACCACAAAACTACCAAACACAGACTCAACCTACACCAACACATTACACCTTCCAAACTCCTCAACAACAACCACAATTCAGCTATCAAAGCCAACAATAACAACTTCACCGGTCACCAAGACACCACACACCAATTCCACAACCAAACTTTAATTTCTCATTCACAAACCAACCATCCTCATCCCTCGATGTGTCCGACTATTATGTCGCAACCATCGAGCCTACTGCCCCTAACCCCACTCAATTCTCACAAGAATTTAGCGGGATTTCTCCAAATGATTTTTTTGGGAATTTCGAGCCGTTTCAAATTTTCCCAAACCAAACTCCTGTCATTCCTACCTCTACCAACCAGCCCACAACTTCACCATTCTTCCTCCTAATCCAATGGAAAATGTAGGTCGTGGTTGCAGAATTCCTATTCCTGCTAGATGTGGAACCGGCAGTCATTTCCTTGACGAAGATTCAGATGAGGAGGAAAATTAATTTTTTTTGGCACAATCCTATTGTAATCCTATTATAAATAATAATATTATATATGATATTATTTTTTCCCTAATGTGTCATTTAAAATTATTTAATATTCGATTTTATTAAATAAATACTAGTTAAATATCTTAATTTAAATACTTCATTAAATACTTACATAAAAAAATTGAGCCATTAATATTCTCCTTAAATATAATATCATTTATAATATTAAAAATAAATAAATAAATAAAATTTTTATAACATTTTAATAATTAAAATAATAGAAAAATTAATTAAAATATATTTATACATTTTCTGAAAATAAAAAACGAAAAAAAAAAAAAAAAAAGGCCGCCATCCCAGATGGCGGACCTATACATGGTGGCAGTCATGTCGCCATCTGAGATGGTGCTGTCTGAAAAACAATAAAAAAAATGCCACAAAAGGACAAAAAATGTGGCATGTTGGGTAATATTTTTCAATGTGTGGCATTATGGGATATTTTTTTCAAGAACATGGCAGGAAGGGAAAAAACTCAACTAAATACTCAAAATAAACGTCAATTCACGGTACATCCTCTAACAATTTATCTACATCTATTATTGTGTTCTTCGTTTTTTCTTCGTCTTTGATTGTACTCAATTTCGCATCATCTTCATCTTTATACTATAGAGCAAATCTCTTGTTAGTTTATAGTTATTCTTTGTTTTTTAAACTCATAAATCTTTCTATTTTTTTATCATCGCAATGGGTGATTTCAAATGTGAAGTATTATATCGACTGCATATATTTTATTTGATATCATAACAATTCTGAAAACTCGTGCCAAATTACATAACTTTGGTAAAACTTCATTGTATTTTTTTAGTCAATCTTATTTTTGTTTGACACATACTTCATATTCTTAAATCTTCAATTTATATCAACAAAGGCAATATAATTTTTTTTGCCACGGATATCTATTTATCGTATAACTGATGACCAAAATAAATATATAAAGTTAGATTAATGTTTCTAAAATTCAAGTGTAGGTAATTAAATCACTTTATATATGGCTCTGTAGGTTTACCACCTGTTCTGGACTGGACCAATGGCTAGGCATAGCCCAATCCGCTTCTGTTCCCAGAACGGCCCAATTGCCTAAGTCCAATCCATAAAGGGACAAAAGTTACCTTTCTTCCCCCCAATCGGGCAAGGAGTACATCGCTCCTCCCCGATACTGTTGCCCGTTCCGTACGGCTTCATCAGTCCCAGAACAGCTAAGGACATGTGCCCGAAACTACGTCTTTGCCCGACATAACGGCTAGTTTTGGGCACCCTACCCGACATAACGGTTAGTTTGGGCAGTTACCTATTCTTCGGGAAAACGGTTATTTCGCCCCGAAAATAGGACCGTTGGCCACACACTGGGGGCACTATTTAAACCCTCTCACTTGAGAGGGACAGATATCCAATAATCACCCTAAGAATTCATACTTTGTACTTGCCCCTTTTCTCTGACTCTTTCTTACTTGAGCGTCGGAATGCCTTGCAGGTATACCCACTCTTCCTCCTCTCACGCCCAGCATCACAGACGTTCTTGGTGGCCCATCACAGGATCTGATCAAGCCTTCACAATCAGTGGCGCCGTCTGTGGAAAGTCTGTTCTCCCCATCTTAACGTCCACCTCAGGTACTAAGACCAAAACACATTCGTCCAAGATTATCATCATGGCCTCGCAAGATCACGTCAAAGGTGTTCACCAGTCAGTTGTCCTCCCCGTCAACAAGACTGACGTTGACGGTCCCTCATCCCTCCTCGGAGATCCCCGTTTTCTGAGAGACGGGGCCATAGCTTCTCCTTCCCCTACTCCTACTGACCGCGACAACGGTCAGCCATCGCTGGCCATCCAGCCCATTCCTGCCCTACCCAACGTCGACCCGGCCGTGGTGGCCCTTCTTGAGGTGATCAACAAAACCAACCTCTTGATCCTTCAGCAGAACGAAAGGATCGGGGCATTGGAGGAATCTGCCCGTCCAAGATCCCCCCTCCGAGGAAAAGCCATCGACGATCCAAGAGCCCGCAATCCCAGCGAGAAGTCGATCGAAGGCTGCGCCAAGAACCAGAATCTCATGCTGTCCGGAAACGCGACCATGTTTCCCCGCGAAACCAGCACTCTCCCGATCACAAGAGAACCCGGAGGGACAAACAATCACCCCCGGTCAAGTCAAAAGGTCGGGCCCGTACACCTTCTCCCCGAAGAGGTCGCGGTCACAAGCGAGTCGTCCGGTCTTCGTCACTAACCAGTTCCAGCAACGATGATGAGCCTCACGGCTCATTTTCGCAAAAAATCTTGGCAACACGCCTCCCCAAAGACTTGGAGAATCCCCCGGCATTGGGCATATACGACGAAACAATCGACCCCGACCAGCACATCGAAAACATCGATGCGTTGTTGGATTACCGTGGCATCCGGGGTGCCATCAAGTGCCGTTTATTTCTGACTACGCTCCGAAAAGGAGCAATGACTTGGTACAAACAGCTGCCCGAAGAGTCTATCACTTCGTGGAAGCAGTTAGGCAGAATGTTTTCCAGGCATTTCACGGTGTCGCGCCCCCATCCTAAGACTGAAGCCTCTCTTGGGGCCATCATCCAAGGGAAGGATGAACCTCTCCGGACACACATCGAGAGGTTCAACAAAGAAGCGGTGCAAGTCCCTACCACCGACGATATGAAAAAATTTCTGCTCGAACAGGGACTCCGCCAACACTCAAAGTTTTCCAAAGCGGCCGGCCTCGCGCCTCCGAGGAACCTGGACGCCTTCCTCCTCAAGGCGCAGTCGTACATCCAGTACGAGGAAAAGGAAGCGGCCAACTCCTCCCGAGCCTCCCGCCACCAGGAGAACGCCAGGATCGCCCGAGGCGAAGAGCCCTTGACATCTCGTCGAGGAGAAAAGAAGCACGAAGACCGTCCTCGAGACTCCCGGGATAGCAAGGGACATTCCGGACGATTTCACGACCACACCCCCCTGACCGTCTCCATGGAAAAGATACTGTTTGAATGCGCGAATTCGGAATTCAAACAAGCATGGCTCCGCTTCCCCAAACAAATACCGGCCAAGCCCAACGCCGAAAAATCAAAGTACTATCGTTTCCATAAGAGTCACGGCCACACCACCGAAGATTGCATCCATTTAAAGGATGCTATCGAAATACTGACCAGGGATGGCCACCTGAAACAGTTCACGAAAAAGAAATATACTCCCCGGCAAGACGCCCAGGAGTCAAAGAAGGTAGAGGAAGAGGTGTCTTCCTCAGAAGAGGCCAACATCCAAGTCGCCATGTCCGTATCGCGACCAGAAGATTTCTACATCCCAAATGAGCTCAGTGTTCCTGCCTACTTTGCGGCCCACAGCTCGTGGGAGACGTTCCCCTCCGCTATGGTCATCTCAGGGGAAGGCTTCAATAAAGTCACAGTGGGCTCCGTGAAGAGGAAATTCGAGCACCTGATCAGCACAAGCTCCAGCAAGGTAACCATACTCGATCAAGCCCAGAAGGGCTCTATCCCTATTTCCTTCTACCAGAAAGAGCTCCTCGGAGGATCCCCAAACTCGAGAATCCCCCTGCTCGTCAGAGCTCAGATGGCGAACTTCGACGTTCGCAGGATTCTCGTCGACCAAGGCAGGTCGCTCAACATTATATACTCCCAGCTATTTTTAACGCTTCAGCTGGACGAATCACACCTCACTCCCTATGTGGGTTCTGACTTGCAAGGATTCAATGGGTCAATGACTAAACCCTGGGGATACGTCGAACTGATCGTAACTTTTGGATCAGTAGAGACAACCAGATCCATTAAAGTACAGTTTCTGGTGATCTATTGCCCGTCTCTGTACCAGTGCAACTTCGGAGAACCAACCTTGGCCGAATTGATAGTCGTGCCTTCAACCGTCCATTTCAAGATGAAGTACTACACTTCAAAGGGGATGGTCGCCACCCTCCATGGCGACATCAAAGTCGCACGACGATGCTTCGAAGTAGCCACGAAGGGACTCATCGCCATCGCGTCCAAGCCGACAGTATCTAACAAGCCAGCCTTACCCAGCAGCTCCGAGGATGCCAAGCCGCTACCTCAGGTCGACTCCATTGACCTCGACAGCCGCTTCCCCAAAGAGGACCAGAAGGAGGACCAAGCAGCCTCGGGCAGCTCATCTGCCCCGACCGACAGCAGCTCCCATCTGATGCGTCCCATCCCAGATGGCGATTTCAAACTCGTCTTATTCGGCGATGACCCCCAGCGGGGATTAAATATTGGAGTGGATCTCCTCGACATTGCAAGGAAATAACTCAAAGCCTGCCTCTGTGAGAACGCTAATTTGTTCGCCTGGAGCGCCGCCGAGATTCCCGACTTGGAACCATCTGTCGCCTGCCATTAGCTCACGATTGACCCGGTCGTCAAGGCAGTAGCACAACGTAGGAGGAAGCAGTCTCTGGAGAAAACGGAGGCTGCAGAAATAGCTATAAAAGACCTTATCGAGGCAAAATTTATCTCGGAAGCCAAGTACACCACTTGGTTGTCCACGTTGTACTTGTGAAAAAATCTAATGGCAAATGGCGAATGTGTATTGACTATACCGATCTTAACAAGGCATGCCCGAAGGATGCCTTCCCCTCCCCAATATTGATAAACTTGTTGATAACTCTGTCGGTTTTATACTATTAACATTCATGGACGCCTACTCAGGCTATAATCAAATACCACTGGCAATGAGCGATAAAAAATACATGGCCTTCATGACCGAATCGGGCAACTATTACTACAATGTAATGTCCTTCGGCCTGAAGAACGCTGGAGCGGCCTACCAAGGATGATAAACAAGGTCTTCCGGGGACAGATAGGCGACATGCTCGAAGTCTATATGGACGATATGATCGTGAAATCCCGCGAGGAAACCGACCATACTGCCCATTTTAGAAAGGTCTTCGAACAGGCCATGAAATACCAGATGCGTTTCAACCCGGAGAAGTGCACGTTCGGTGTACGGGCAGGAAAATTCCTCGGCTTCTACCTAACAGAACGAGGAATCAAGGCCAACCCCGATAAGTGTTGGGCATTCTTCAAGTTTCCAACGCCCAAATCGAAGAAATCCATCCAGCCCCTCAACGGGATGCTCGCATCTTTATCTCGTTTCGTGGTTAAATCTGCCCAGCACGCCCTACCCTTCTTCAAACTCCTCCACAAGGAGGCAGCGTTTGAATGGACGAAGGAATGCGACCAGGCTCTCCTCCATCTGAAATTGGCGCTCTCGGAGCCACAAGTCCTCTCTCGCCCGGATAACGGTGAGACTCTGTATCTGTATCTCGCCGTAGCCAACGAGGCAGTAAGCGCCGCTCTTATCCGCGAAACACCTGACGAGCAAAAGCCCATATATTTCACGAGCAAAGAACTGCAGGGACCAGAGCTGAGATACCAACAGATAGAAAAAGTAGCACTGACCCTCGTCAACGCAGCTAGAAGACTGAGGCACTACTTCCTGGCCCACACGGTCGTGGTCCGAACAGATCAACCCGTGAAGCAGCTGTTAGGACGACCAGATATGGTCGGCAGAATGCTCAAATGGTCGATAGAGCTGTCCTAATTCGACATTCAGTATGAAAGCAGAAAAGCCCTTAAGTCCCAGGCTTTGGCTTACTTTGTTGCAGAAATGACGTTCGCAGATTCCCCGACCTGCGGGGCACGCAAATGGACCATTTTAATGGACGGGGCATCCAGCTCGACCGGAAGCGGGGCAGGCATCATATTGGAGAACAACGAGGGAATCATCATTGAAGTATCGCTTACCCTATCCTTCCTCACCTCTAACAACCAGGCTGAGTATGAAGCCTTCCTCGTCGGCTTACGCCTAGCCGAAGATCTCGGCGCGGAAGAAGTCGTCATCTGCACAGATTCACAACTCGTGGCCCTCCAAGTTCGAGGAGAGTATCAAGTCAAAAATGATAGCCTGTCTGAATACTTAGCTTTGGTCAAGGAGAAAATGACGAAGTTCGCAGTGGTAGAGGTAAAGCATGTTTCCCGCGAACACAACGTCTGGGAAGACGTCTTGTCTAAACTGGCAAGCACGAAGAAGAAAGGCGGAAACAAGTCCTTCATACAGGAGGTACTTCCTCGACCCAGTATCGAGAAAACTTCCCCGACCCTTGACGTACAAATGATCGGCGACAGCAACTGCTGGATGACCCCCATTTACAACTATCTCGCTAAGGACGAACTTCCGTACGACCCCAAAGAAGCCAGCGTAGTCAGGCGAAGAGCCTGCTCCTACGTCCTGGTCGAAGATAAACTCTACAGGAGAAGGTTCTCCGTCCCGCTACTCAAGTGTGTCGAGGAAGAATGGTCGCCCACATCTTGTGCGAAATTCACGAAGGAATCAATGCCCAACATCTCGGAGGAAGGTCCCTTGCCCGGAAGGCCCTTCGAGCAGGATACTACTGGCCAACCATGCAGCAAGACGCTAAGGAACACGTGAAGAAATGCGATAAATGCCAACGGCACGGGGACATGCACCTAGCTCCACCTAATGAGCTCGAGGCTATGTCCTCCCCGTGGCCATTTGCCTGGTGAGGCCTGGACATCCTAGGGCCATTCGTGGTAGGATCAAAATAGAACAAATACTTAATAGTATTCGTGGATTACTTCATAAAATGGGTAGAAGCGGAGGCTCTAGCCAAGATAACTGCCCTTAACATACTGTGTTTCTATAAACGAAACATCCTTGCATGTTTTGGCATCCCCCAGGCGATAGTCACAGACAATGGGACACAGTTCACGGACAGGAAGTTCCAGGACTTCGTCGCTCAGCTGGGCACGAAGCAACACTTTGCATCCGTCGAACATCCCCAGACAAACGAGCAAGCTGAAGCGGCGAACCGAGTCATCCTTCGAGGCCTCAAATGAAGGTTGGACGAAACGAAGAAAGCTTGGGCCGAGGAGCTGCACAACGTCTTATGGGCATACCGCACAACTCCACGCTCTTCGACCGGGGAAACACCCTTTCGCCTGGCCTACGGGACCGAAGCTGTAATTCCCATTGAAGTTCACGTACCCTCCAGGCGGTTAGAATCGGCCCTAAACGAGGAAATGAACGACAAAGCTCTAAGGGAGGAACTCGACCTCGTCGAAGAAGTCCGTTCAGGGACATCCCTCCGCGAAGCCTCGTTAAAGCAAAAAATTGCCATCCGACACAATGCCAAAGTCATACGACGAGAGTTCGACGTGGACAGCCTCGTCCTACGAAAAAGACTCTTGCGAAGGCAAACTAGCCGCTAACTGGGAATGACCCTATCATGTCTGGGCAAAAACGGAGAATGAGGCCTATTACCTAGAACATCTCAATGGGGAAGAACTTGCTCGACCATGGAACACCAAAAAGTTAAAGCAATACTATAGCTAAGGCCTTAACTGTCGGTCTGATTCGTCAAAACTACCGACCACTATGCACGCCTAGGTACAAGCGTCGCATGTCAGTAAAGCAGAACCCTGCGAACTCAGTTCGCGATGGGAGGTTCACGCCGCGAACTCAGGCCTCAAATGCGACCTGAGCTCCGCTCTCTCGCCCGAACATTCCCATGCCGTTCGACCAGTACCCCTCACTGCCGAACACATCTACAACGAGCAATTCCCTAAAACTTAAAGCAAATCAAAGTAATCCCTATTACGGGCACACATGCATATCGAGCAAAAGTACAACACTTAGCAGAAATCAAAACAGATAAAACCATGCAAATCACAAAACCGGCCACAAGGACCGGACACATACATAATTAAAGTGATAAGCGGTCACGAGGACCATGATTGTGCTTGTTACATTAACAGGGGGCCACGCCCCCATACAAAACATTAAATTACATCAAAAGATACACGACACGTAGGCCGGACAAATTACAACAAGAATAAAAACCCTATCACTCCTCCATTCGTTCAGGATGCTCGAGGTTGGGTAGAGGCTCATGGGTCTCCCCATTCAAAACTTCAGCATGCTCGTCACCACCAAGGAGAGAGTTCGGACTGACTATCCTGCCATTCTCGACGTGAGCCAGGTAGTGGATACCCTCGGTGGAGATCTCAACCCCGGGGTTGACCACCCGTAGTTGGGCCACGTCATTCTTAAAAGATTCGTCTCCAATAACAATGTTGTCATCCTCGGCCTTCAACATATGAGCAACCAGCTCGGCCCTCATCTTCATTTCCCTCACATCCTTAGGTTCATCTTCGCCCGGAGCACTTGCTAGGCTCAACTGCTAGATAAGCTCCTCGACTACCTTCTTCTCTGCGGCCAGCGTAGCATTCTCCTCCCGCAACCTGGTAGCCTCCTCGTCTGCCTTCTTCCAGGCATCACCTGCACTCTTAGCTTCCTCCTTGGCCTTCCTCGTCGTCTCTTCCAAAGACGACATGGTAGCCCGGGCATCCCTGAGCTCAGAATCAGTCGAAGAATCCCCTTCAGCATAGATGGCCGCCATTTCCAGGACTCTGACCTGGACAGAGGCATCCTGCGCCACCAGCGCCCTCTTGCTCGGGCGATCCATGCCCTTCAGCTGGAGAGACTCTGCCCGCGACACGACCAAGGACATCCCCTCGAAGAATCTTCTGTCAATAATACATGGAGGAAGTTCGAACTTCCCTTTTTCTGGCGCCCGGGTGAGATCTACCCCTTCAGTGGCCCTGGACCGCTTCAACCTTGAGGCCAGAGGCAAGGGAGATCCCTGGGCAGGAGTAGGCGAAGAGGTCCCCGCAGCAGATTGAGGAGGAGTAGGAGCACACTGGGCAAATTGAGTCTTGGGAGCAGCCGCCCAGGGCTTGTTCCTCGCCATAGCATTCTTTACCATTCTTTCATGAGCGGAAGACATCTCACCTGCAAAAACAAAATAAATATGTTAGACGACCAAGGAAAAATATGTCGGGCAAGTCAAGTAACTAAGACTACCGAGCAATTTGTAAGCATCTGCGGGAGTCTTGCACTCCAAAAGCGCCTTGGTGTTAATAAAACGATACTCCACCCTCTGGCTACCGTCCTCCTCAAAAATCGGGGACCCCTTCTTCGTCCAGCATTCAGCGAGCCGGAAAGAGTTAACATATTTCACCAGCTTTTCGTAACCAACCGCATCCTGCCCGTCCAGCATGTGCGGCTGAGCAACATATTCGTTGGGCTCCTTAGAAAAGTGGCTGGCACTCCAGTGAAAGGGAAACTTGAATTCTCTCTCCCCGATCAGCTTCCCATTTTCGTCGCGCATGTCATTACCTTTCTCATCAAGGGACACCGCCCAGACATACGTATTGTCCCGGGCCCTCTCCGACACAGACTCTATGATATAGAACCTTTCTTTAAACGTCCGGTTTGACTCCGAAAAGGGCTTGAACAACTTACGAGGTTGTTTCAACGACACCCAACCGTATCTCTTCCCCGTCAACTGCCGCTGAAGATGGAAGATAGTGAAAAATAGAGGAAGAGTAGCTCATATCTGCAGGAATTTACACGTCAACTCAAAGGCACGGATGAACGCCAGCGAATTAGGATGCAACTGCGACGGGGCGCCAGATCCAGATGCGCGAAAACTGACTGCTGAAAATCGGTGAAGGGCAGCCTCAACCCCAACTCTTAAAACGCATATTCGTACATAGCGAACCGCTCCCCAAAATCTGTACAGATCCAATCATCCTCGGAGGGGAAATGCACCTTCCATTCCCCCTCTGGCCCAACGGCCGTAAAGACATCCCCAAGGTAGGTCGCAAAGGTAGACACGTGCTCGACAGGCTCGGCCACCGACCATTCCTCAGTAGAATACTCAACGGCCCCCTCCCCGACATCGTTGGGGATAGTGGAAGCTTCCATACTACTACTCTCCGTGGAACTCTCCTCGGATGAGTCTATTATGATCTCCTCGTCAGACCCTGTCGCCATATCAATCACCTGAAAAGAAAAGAAAAAAGTGAATTCGACGAAGAATCAAATCCACCCTTCAACCGATAGTCAAGTGAAAGGGCGCGCAAAGGGCTGAGGAAGATGTCCCCGGCCTAAGCCCTAATATTAAACAAAAGCTCAACAGTCTCCTACGAGGAGACGCTCGGGACAAACCACTCCCGAAACGAGGAATCTCCTCGAGCCGCTTCCCAGTTTCCGTTTAAAGCTTCACCAGAAACTGCAAACGCTCACCGGAAACTTCATCGAAGCACCAGAAACTGAGTAATCGCAGTGGTTACCAATGCGTCGCAATCGCGACGACGCCGGAAACCGCCCTACTCGCGAGTTATCTAAGAGGTTCCAGCAACCTCGTCGGTGGCAGAAAATGGATCAGCCACCGTCCACCACCAACAAACCCAGAAAGACTACCCTATGTCATCCAAACCTAACCTAGCCACATGCAACCTAAAACTAGCATGAAAATGATGAAAGAACACGAGATCAGAGAACTTACGTGGTTAGAAAATCTGAAAAATGGATGCTCGAAGTTGGTGGCAGTAGTTGAAGCAGCGGACGACGGCGGCGGGCAAAGTTTTCTGAGGAAGACAAACAAGAAGAGAGAGAAGCGAAAGTTCCATATGGCCTAAGTTCTTCTCCTTTTATACTGTTGAGGAGCACGTGCAGAGGCACGCCCACGTGGGTCATAATGACTGTAGACTAGCCATTATTGCCTAGTTACTATAGCACAAGGCTCGAGGCACACGTGGCGCCCCAACGTTTCAATTCTTCCTGACCGTTAGCCTCCCCGTAAGACGGGCAGACCAGACACGGCCGTGGATCTTTCGAACATCCAGGCCCACGGGCACCACGAGACAACTCTATTTGTCACCAAACGACGACTCCATTATGGTTCCCCAGAACAGCGGGTTATCCTTAAGTCATCACTCCCATACTCGGGAGCAACGACTTGGGGGGCTCCTGTTCTGGACTAGACCAATGGCTAGGCATGGCCCAATCCGCTTCTGTTCCCAAAACGGCCCAATTGCCTAAGTCCAATCCATAAATGGGCAAAAGTTAACTTTCTGCCCCCCAACCGGGCAAGGAGTACATCGCTCCTCCCCGGTACTGTTGCCCGTTCCGCACGACTTCATCAGTCCCCGAACAGCTAAGGGCATGTGCCCGAAATTACGCCTTTGCCCGACATAACGACTAGTTTTGGGCACCCTGCCCGACATAAGGGCTAGTTTGGGCAGTTACATATTCTTCAGGAAAATAGTCATTTCGCCCCGAAAATAGGACCGTTGGCCACGCGCTGGGGGCACTATTTAAACCCTCTCACTTGAAAGGGTCGGGTATCCAATAATCACCCTAAGAACTCATACTTTTTACTGTTGGTGTAAGCCATAGAGGCCAATACTTTTGGTACTTGTATCAAATTATTTATTAATAATAAAAGGCATTTCTTTATTATGTTTGTTTTTCCAAAATGATAAAGTCCCTAGAATAACTAGTTCGTTTAATGAAACATTAAGTATGACTTAATCATGAGATTCCATTAAACATAAGGACACTATTCTTAAAGCATCCATAGTCGAGCTTTAATGTGAAATGGGATAGCCTTAAAGCATTAAGACTATTATGTAGATAGACTGATGATCACATCTCATGGATCATGGATAAGGAGTTATCAAGTCTTGACATAGGTATGAATATTAGGAGTAATATTTATACTAGATTGACCCACTATGAGAGTACTACATAGAATGTTATGCAAAGTGTCATAAGTTACTCTCATGGTGATAGTGGTGTATACCACCCTTCGACCTGAAACTACTATGTACCCTAGATGTAGAGTCAAGTACTTTACTGCTGATCAAACATTGTCCGTAACTGGATGATCATAAAGACATTTGATGGGTACTTCACAAAGCATGCTGAGGGACATGAGTAGCCTAGATGGAATTTGCCCATCCTGCATAACAGGAGAAATGTCTAAGGGCCCAATATTGAACTGGACAAGGATGACACGGTATATGCCTTGTGTTCAATATAGACATAGGGGCAAAAGGGTAATTGTACACACAAGTACTATCACAAAATGTTTTGTCAGATCACATGACAATTTTGTGACTTGGGTAGCAGTGATGTGTTGCTAGATACCGCTCACTATTTATTATGTTAAATACATGATTTAATATAATTGCCAATGTCGCGAAATCCTACAGGGTCACACACATAAGGACAGTTGGAGAAGAGATAGAGTAAAGGCTTAATACCCTTTTTGGTCCTCTAACTATAGGCTCGGGTCCAATTTGGTCCTCTTTCTTTTAAAAGTTCCAAATTGGTCCCTTACGTTATTAAACAGAGTTAAATAAGTCTTTTCCGTCAAATAATGTTAACGGTGTTAGTTTTTAATGATGTGGCAGCTGACGTGGCAACAATCTTCATCTTCTTCATACAATTTTCAGATTTTAATAACAATCTTCATCTTCTTCATAAAATTTCCAGAATCCATAAAATTTCCACAAACAAAAATTTCCAGAATCCATAAAATTTCCACAAACAAAAATTTCCAAAAATTTCCATAAAACTTCCTCTCTTCTGCTGAAAAAAATAATGTACATGGATCCAGATTTCCATAAAATTTCCATAAAATCATCATTAACTAAAAACCACGTGCCATGAAACCCATAAAATTGAAATGCTATCTATTTCCTTTCGTAGCTTTTTCAATTTGGAGGAGAAACTGTACAACAAAGTAGCTTTTTCAATTGATAGCATTTCAATTGAAAGCCATAAAATTGAAATTTGAAATAGCTATGAAACCCATAAAATTTCCTTTCGTAGCTTTTTCAATTTGAAGGAGAAACTGTACAACAAAGTAGCTTTTTCAATTGATAGCATTTCAATTGAAACCCATAAAATTGAAATTTGAAATAGCCATGAAACCCTTAAAATTTCCTTTCTTAGCTTTTTGTAAAATAAAACAAAGTTTGGGAAAGAATCACCCAATACGGCCATGGCGGAGAAACTGTACAACAATATGACGAAAAAAACATGGCCAAAATCTGGTTTGAGTGGGTTTGATGAAGAAGGTTGAGTTGAGGGGATTTGGGGTTGTGGTTTGTGTTTGTTTGGTTAAGGTCGAAGAGTTTGTGATTTGGGTTTGTGTTATGTTGTTTTGAATGGGGTGTGAAGGTTTGTTCAATGAAGTTTCATGAAGGGTGATACGAACATAGGTTCTGAAGAGAGAATTTGAGTTAATTTAATTTGAGCAGGGTTTGATTGGCTTTTGAATATTTTTTTCTTTTGATCTGAAGAAATAAGAATGAGGCCAATTGAATGCTACATTATTTTTTTCAGCAGAAGAGAGGAAGTTTTATGGAAATTTTTGGAAATTTTTGTTTGTGGAAATTTTATGAAGAAGATGAAGATTCTTATCAAAATCTGGAAATTGTATGAAGAAGATGAAGATTGTTGCCACGTCAGCTGCCACATCATTAAAAACTAACACCGTTAACATTATTTGACGGAAAGGACTTATTTAACTCTGTTTAATAACGTAAGGGACCAATTTGGAACTTTTAAAAGAAAGAGGACCAAATTGGACCCGAGCCTATAGTTAGAGGACCAAAAAGGGTATTAAGCCTAGAGTAAATAAGGAACACCGTAAGGTACGGTGCACTTGAATGAAATACGGAATATAGTAAGGTACCATGTAATATAATAATAGTTATTATTAATTTTATAATAGTTATAAAATATAATAATAATAAATTATATTTATTATAATAATAGTTATTATAATAATATAATAATATTATTATTGAGTTGGGCCTTTTAGCTTGTAGCCCACACAAGTAGTTCTATAAATAGAACCCTTGTGCAGAAGCTCAAGGTTGTGGTTATTGTTGAAACCCTGGCCGTATTCTATTTTTTCTCTCCCTCACTCAAAACCTTCAATCGTAATCAGCTAGCACTGTGACTGAAGGAAGCTGTTCGTGTGGACTGAGTAGAGGCGTTGTTCATCGTACAACACTCGTGATCATCCAGAGATTTGGAATCAAAGGTTTCATCGCCACAAGAGGTAACCTTTCTATCACAGATCATGATCTTTCGTAAGGATCTCTAAAGGGAAATTTTTGTTTTCTGATGCGTTTAGATCGCAAATTTTCCTTCAGTGGTATCAGAGCCACTTACGAAACCATGAGTCTGGTAATTGTTTATTTTCTGTCATTTTTTGTTTTAATTGGATTAAAACACGTAAAAATTAAATCAAATCCAGATATTGAATTTTTTGGCAATAAATTGTGTACGGTTTGGATGATTGATATTGACTATGCTCCGGAATCCGACAATAGTATGGTGAAGCAGCGATATGTCAATCGTCCATAAGTTACACATATATGACCAATCTAATTCATATGTGATATGATTAACTTTGATGCAAATATGGTATATTGGATATACTATTTTATTTCGTCAGTTCAAATCACGTAATGATTATCATTCGGTTGAGCGATCTGTGGTTATCTGCTTCGGAATCCGACTTTAGTATGGTGAAGCGATAACAAACAGATCAATCATATTGAATTATTGATCATGGTGTGTTGACAGTATGAAATTGTGGCATTAGAGTGTGACGGCACAAGGGTTGCACCGTCTGAGATTAAGATTACTCATTTTGAGAATGTGACGGTAACTATTGAGTTTGTGACGGTCGGCACAGGGTTTGAAACTGTGACGGTCTCCATAGTTGCAGGTGTGACGGTCGCCATAGCCTTGTGACGGTCGTCATGGGCTGATGTGTGACGGTCGCCATGGAAACTGTGACGGTCGTCACAGGCAGTATGACGGCGCAAATGTTGCGCCAATGCAGTCCGCGCTGTAGGTCATGCATTCGCCGAAAATTTAATTTGATTTATTTAATAAACAAGATTTAAATTAATAATAATAAAAATTATTTATTATTTTTCTTGTGGTGATCAGTTATGGCCTTAGTTTATTTTTCTTTGTTTTGGATTTTATAAATACGACCTGCGTGTCGTGCCTCTCTCTTATTCTCATCATGTAACTTCTTTTCTAATCTCACTCCCTCGTATGTAAAACGAGTTTCCTTTATGTAATGTATTATTATGAAGAAAGAGAAGACTACAAAACAAAGAAGGACAGCCTTGGAGATCTTGCTTGGAGAAGTGAAGATCGTTATTAGGTTTAGCTTAAGTTCTCTCATTGGCTTGGGAGAACAATTGCGCTAGAGGCTATAACTGTTTCATTTGTATGTATGTAGTTCATTTGTATGTATGTATGTTGATATATATTGTATGCATGTGCGAGGAACGATTTATATGATAAATAAGTCGGTGAGATCAAACTAATTAAAAATCCCTCAAAACAAAATATTAAGTTTTTGCTTTCCAAGTTTTAGAACTCATCAAGACTAGTATCGAATATTGTAGGTTTCGCCTAACGCGAGGTGCATGTTCTATATTAGTAAGGTGCGATGGGATAATTGTAATATCCAATTTCTAAAATAATGGGTCAAACTTAACTAAACAAAATATAATAAGATTATATGCATTTAGAAGCAAGAGTTGGGAATAATCCATATGATGGATTGGAATAAGGAGTTATTCACCCAACTGAAATATTCGAGAATTGTATTGGATACAATTGGAAGGAGTTCCTACCTAAATAGCTAAGTTTTGTGTAATCAGCCTAACGTTAACTTAAAACAAAGTGAAATATGGATCTCGATCCACTAGAAAATCTTCCAACGGGATTTTCCGAATCAAATGATGAGGGTCATTTGGTTTGAGTAAAATAGTGGGAGCATATTTAATTAAAGGCCTAATTGAATATGTTATGATACTTATATTTTTCCATTCCATTTTGTAGATTACCATGTCAACAAACACATCTAATAACATCTTGCGAACAATCCTGGATAAGGAAAAATTGTCTAGGACAAATTTTTCGGATTGGCACCGAAATCTGAGGATTGTCCTCAAACATGACAGAAAGCTGTATGTCTTAGAGACACCTGTTCCTGATGAGGAACCTCCTAGTTCTGCTCCTAAGGCTGAAAGAGATGCTTATAAGAAGCATGTCGATGATGCCAATGAAACTGCTTGCCTCATGCTGGCTACCATGAATTCTGAATTGCAAAAGCAACATGAAAACATGGCAGCGTTCGATATGATCGAACATCTGAAAATGCTCTATCAAGAGCAGGCAAGGCATGAAAGGTTTGAAGTTTCAAAAGCCCTTTTTCAAGCCAAGCTTTCTGAGGGAACCCCAGTAGGTCCCCATGTACTCAAGATGATTGGGTATGTGGAGAATCTTGAAAGATTGGGATTTGCCCTCAAAAGGGAGCTTGCGACTGATTTGATCCTGCAATCGTTGCCGAAAAGCTTCGGTCAATTTGTCCTTAATTTCAACATGAATGACATGGACAAAACTCTTCCTGAATTTCTAAGCATGTTAAGAACTGCTGAGCAAAACCTGAAGACAAAAGGGAAATCCATTCTGATGGTCAGTAATGGAAAAAAACAGAACAAAAGGCCCACCAAGCAGGTTGGGAAATGGAAAGGCAAGGAAGTTGCCAAACCCAAACATACTACCCTTGCTTTGAATCCTAGTGGAGGTATAGCAAAGGAGGTCACTTGCTTCTATTGCGGTAAGACCGGACATTGGAAGAGAAACTGCCCAAAATACCTGGAAGATAAGAAGAATGGAATGGTGACTTCGACTTCAGGTATTTTTGTTATAGAAATAAATTTATCTACTTCTGCATCATGGGTATTAGATACTGGATGTGGTTCTCACATTTGTACCAATGTACAGGGACTAAAAAGAAGTAGAGATTTGGCAAAAGGTGAAGTCGACCTACGAGTTGGAAATGGAGCAAAGGTTGCTGCTTTAGCCGTAGGAACTTATGTTTTGACTTTACCTAGTGGTTTAATAATTCAGTTAGAGAACTGTTATTATGTACCTGCAATTAGCAGGAATATTATTTCTGTTTCTTGTTTGGACAAGTTTGGTTTTTCATTTATAATAAAGAATAATTGTTGCTCTATTTATTTGAATGATATATTCTATGCTACTGCACAAATGAACAATGGATTATATGTCCTTGATCTTGAAATGCCAATTTATAACATTAATACTAAAAAGATGAAACCTAACGAGTTAAATCCAAGTTACCTTTGGCATTGTCGCTTAGGCCATATAAATGAGAAACGCATCTCCAAACTCCATAAAGATGGACTATTGGACTCTTTTGATTACGAATCATATGATACATGCAGATCTTGTTTCATTGGAAAGATAACAAAGTCCCCATTCACAGGAAAAGGTGAAAGGGCTAATAATCTTTTGGCCCTCATACACACTGACGTATGTGGACCACTGAACATACCAGCCAGAGGAGGTTTTCAATACTTCATCACATTTACCGATGATTTCAGTAGATATGGTTATGTCTATTTAATGAAACACAAATCTGAATCCTTTGAAAAGTTCAAGGAATTTAAGAATGAAGTACAAAACCAACTAGGTAAGAATATTAAAACTCTTCGATCAGATCGAGGCAGTGAATATTTAAGCCTAGAGTTTGATGACCATCTAAAAGAGTGTGGGATTCTATCCCAACTCACTCCTCCTAGAACACCACAATGGAATGGTGTATCTGAGAGAAGAAATCGAACCTTGTTAGACATGGTCCGATCCATGATGAGTCATGCCGATCTTCCAAACTCCTTTTGGGGACATGCACTACTGACAGCAGCTTACACACTTAACCGTGTTCCATCCAAAAAGGTTGAAAAGACACCATATGAAATATGGAGTGGTAAGAAACCACATATGTCTTACATGAAGATTTGGGGTTGTGAAGTTTATGTAAAACGACAAATTTCAACTAAGCTTGAGCCCAAATCTGATAAATGCTTATTTGTGGGGTATCCTAAAGAAATAAGAGGGTATTACTTCTACAATCCTTCTGAGGGAAAAGTGTCGCTCGAACTGGAGTTTTCTTGGAAAGGGACTTTATTTCTAAAGGAATCAGTGGGAGGAAAGTAGAGCTTGAAGAAATTCAAGAATCACATAGCATTGATACACCTATGGAGGAATTAGAGCATGAACCACAAGTAGTTGTGGAAGAGCAACCTGCTCAAGTAGAACAAGACCAGCATAGGTCGAGCAGGATACGTCACCAACCAGAGAGATATGAATATCTCATAAATGATCAAGGTGAAGTATTACTCATAGATCAAGATGAGCCTGTAACCTATCAAGAGGCCATAACTGGTCCTGAGTCTAAGAAGTGGCTAGAAGCCATGAAATCTGAAATGGATTCCATGTACACAAACCAGGTTTGGACCTTGGTAGAGCCTCCTGTAGGAATTAATCCTGTAGGATGCAAGTGGGTCTTCAAAAAGAAGACTGACATGGATGGTAAGGTACATACCTATAAGGCAAAACTGGTTGCTAAAGGTTATAAACAAATTCATGGTGTAAACTATGATGAAACCTTTTCACCAGTTGCAATGCTTAAATCTGTTCGGATTTTACTTGCTATCGCTGCATATCATGATTATGAAATATGGCAGATGGATGTCAAGACTGCTTTTCTTAATGGGAATCTTCTTGAGGATGTGTACATGACACAACCTGAAGGATTTGGCATACCAGAAGAAGCCCAAAAGATATGCAAGTTACAGCGATCAATCTACGGATTAAAGCAACCTTCCAGAAGCTGGAATCTTCGTTTTGATGGAACTGTAAAACAATATGGATTCATAAAGAATGAAGATGAGCCTTGTGTCTACAAGAAGGTTAGTGGGAGCATAATCGTTTTCCTGGTATTATATGTAGATGACATATTACTCATTGGAAACGATATCCCTACCTTGCAACAAGTAAAAGCTTGGTTAGGGAAATGCTTTTCTATGAAGGACCTTGGTGAAGCAGCCTATATATTAGGAATCAGGATCTATAGAGATAGATCACAAAAACTGATTGGTCTAAGTCAGAGTACATACATAGACAAAGTGTTGAGACGCTTTAATATGCATGATTCCAAGAAAGGATTCATACCTATGCAACATGGCCTATGTCTATCAAAAACACAATCCCCTTCAACAAAGGAAGAAAGGGATCGCATGAATAAGATTCCATATGCATCTGTAATAGGATCTATCATGTATGCCATGTTATGTACTCGACCAGATGTCTCGTATGCTTTAAGTGCAACGAGTAGGTACCAATCTGATCCTGGTGATGCTCACTGGGTAGCTGTCAAGAATATCCTTAAGTACTTGAGAGGGACTAAGGACTCATTCTTGATATATGGAGGTCAGGAAGAGCTCGCGGTAATTGGTTACACCGATGCTAGCTTCCAGACAGATAAGGATGACTTTAGATCGCAATCTGGTTATGTGTTCTGCCTAAATGGTGGCACTGTGAGCTGGAAAAGTTCAAAGCAAGAAACAATTGTTAATTCTACAACCGAGGCCGAGTATATTGCTGCCTCAAATGTAGCGAAAGAAGCTGTTTGGATCAAGAAGTTCATTAGTGAACTTGGCATAATCCCTAGCATTGTGGACCCTATTGATCTCTATTGTGATAACAATGGTGCTATCGCACAAGCTAAGGAGTCTAGATCTCACCAACGATCCAAACACATACTTAGGCGTTATCATCTCATTCGAGAGATAATAGATCGTGGAGATGTGAAGATATGCAGAGTACCTACACTTGACAATATTGCTGACCCACTAACAAAACCTCTTGCGCAGCTGAAGCATGATGGTCATACTAGATCTATGGGTATTAGGGGTATGCCTGATTGGCTCTAGTGCTAGTGGGAGATTGTTGGTGTAAGCCCTAGAGGCCAATACTTTTGGTACTTGTATCAAATTATTTATTAATAATAAAAGGCATTTCTTTATTATGTTTGTTTTTCCAAAATGATAAAGTCCCTAGAATAACTAGTTCGTTTAATGAAACATTAAGTATGACTTAATCATGAGATTCCATTAAACATAAGGACACTATTCTTAAAGCATCCATATTCGAGCTTTAATGTGAAATGGGATAGCCTTAAAACATTAAGACTATTATGTAGATAGACTGATGATCACATCTCATGGATCATGGATAAGGAGTTATCAAGTCTTGACATAGGTATGAATATTAGGAGTAATATTTATACTGGATTGACCCACTATGAGAGTACTACATAGAATGTTATGCAAAGTGTCATAAGTTACTCTCATGGTGATAGTGGTGTATACCATCCTTCGACCTGAAACTACTATGTACCCTAGATGTAGAGTCAAGTACTTTACTGCTGATCAAACATTGTCCGTAACTGGATGATCATAAAGACAGTTGATGGGTACTTCACAAAGCATGCTGAGGGACATGAGTAGCCTAGATGGAATTTGCCCATCCTGCATAACAGGATAAATGTCTAAGGGCCCAATATTGAGCTGGACAAGGATGACACGGTATATGCCTTGTGTTCAATATAGACATAGGGGCAAAAGGGTAATTGTACACACAAGTACTATCACAAAAGGTTTTGTCAGATCACATGACAATTTTGTGACTTGGGTAGCAGTGATGTGTTGTTAGATACCGCTCACTATTTATTATGTTAAATACATGATTTAATATAATTGCCAATGTCGCGAAATCCTACAGGGTCACACACATAAGGACAGTTGGAGAAGAGATAGAGTAAATAAGGAACACCGTAAGGTACGGTGCACTTGAATGGAATACGGAATATAGTAAGGTACCATGTAATATAATAATAGTTATTATTAATTTTATAATAGTTATAAAATATAATAATAATAAATTATATTTATTATAATAATAGTTATTATAATAATATAATAATATTATTATTGAGTTGGGCCTTTTAGCTTGTAGCCCACACAAGTAGTTTTATAAATAGAACCCTTGTGCAGAAGCTCAAGGTTGTGGTTGTTGTTGAAACCCTGGCCGTATTCTATTTTTTCTCTCCCTCACTCAAAACCTTCAATCGTAATCAGCTAGCACTGTGACTGAAGGAAGCTGTTCGTGTGGACTGAGTAGAGGCGTTGTTCATCGTACAACGCTCGTGATCATCCAGAGATTTGGAATCAAAGGTTTCATCGCCACAAGAGGTAACCTTTCTATCACAGATCATGATCTTTCGTAAGGATCTCTAAAGGGAAATTTTTGTTTTCTGCTGCGTTTAGATCGCAAATTTTCCTTCATTTACTTGCCCCTTTTCTCTGACTCTTTCTTACTTGAGCGTCGGAGTGCTTTGCAGGTACACCCCCTCCTCCTCCTCTCACCCCCAGCATCAGAGACGTTCTTGGTGGCCCATCATAGGATCTGATCAAGCCTTCAGGATCACCACCCTTTTTCAGAATGAAGACGTTGACATGTGGCTCACTCTTCATGTATCTCTTGTTGAACTCTCGTCCACCAATACTTAAAAAGTGATGATAGATCTAAGCATACACCACAAATATTAATTAGAAAATAATAGGTATAGTAACTAATTTCGAACGATTTATTAAATAACTAGAGATATAGAATATGGGTGTATGTGGGGCTATTATAAGTGAAAGTGGTCAAGCCCATCAGAAACAAAATATACGCCTTGATAGCAAACATTTTGCACACATGAGCCTACACTTTGTTATTTCTTCTCCACGACACTCACATCTAGCATGTGTTGGTTAAAATCCTCTTCGAGGAAGTTGAATCATGCATGAGCTCCATAGTCTTTTCAACTTCGTAAAAGGCCCCATTTGACTCTAATCAAATTAACTCGACCAACAACATCACTCCTTCCTATTTGGTAATAATCTTATAGTAAAAAATATGTCCATAAATGAGGAAATGCACAAGATGTGACATGTCATCAAGTTTCATTATCGTCTCCCCAACTTTAAGGTGGATTGAGTTCACCTTGTCGTGCCACCTCTTTAAGAAGGCAACTAACAACCAATTTTCAACTATGTTGAATGCATTAGTGGCTAGGTCGACTAGCCCATTACCTTGAATGACATTAGTGAACCAATTATTTCCTCGAATCTGAAGAGTGGTGATTTTCTTACCATTATTGATACATTTTAGGGGTCAATCGTGTAACTGGGATTAAAAATAATACAATACATTTGAGATGTAACTTATAAAATTTGACAAGAAAATAACAAAAACATAAAAATATACCATGTGTTGTCATGATTCAAACTATAGAACCTGAAGGCATGCTGGGGTGTGTTCGGTTTCTATAATTAGAAATCAAGCATGGGATGTGCTTAGATTCTACAATTCAGACCATATATGTAACCCATAAAAAATACATGGCATAAATCATAACATGAAACACGGGTTTACTAACTTGTTTCGGAATAGGAAGACAAAAATTGTTTAGAGCAATATTTGATCTAAAATGATGCAATGTTTAGTAATTCAAATTTGAGAATTTAGGGTTGTGAAAAACTCAAATTCTAAAATTAGGGGAAGAAGGAGAGTTACTTTGGTTAAATAGGGCTTAAGAATCTATAATTTGTTTACCATAAAAATATGCTTCAAATTTTAGAATCCATAAGGCATTTTTGTCAATTCTAGGGGCTTCTAAGAGTTTCAAGGAGTGAAAATAATTTCAAAAATAAAATTACATGTCATATGCTTTTACATTGGGCCCAGACTCGCCTCGAATAAACATGCAATAGTTTAAGAAGAATATTATAAGATTTATAACTATCTTTTGATCTTATAAAGTACGAAAGAAATTCTCCCTCATAACTTTCATTCCACATTGTAGGACTTATCTCAATGTTGTAAGTGTAAATTATTATTAAACCTTAATTTTGTTTGAATGACTTTTATGAAATTTGATTCCAACTTAACCTTTCAAATTTTTCATGTGAGTTAAATAACTTAAAATTATGCCAAAATGATAGAATCACAATCCAAATAAACTGAAAAATTTCCAATGAGTCATGTACCATATTCACCTTGAAAACAAATGGCTCGTGATTTTAAGACAAAATGAAGCATTTTTTATATTTGAGAAAAGCCTAGAGATATGTGGATCTTTAAAGTGACTTTTAATAGATTTAGAGACGTGTTTGAGATGACTTACTAAGACAAGGATTTTGATGCATTACTCGATTGAGTTGTTTTTGTAGTGTTCCAATGTGTTATTGTGCATTGTAAGGTAATGGGGTTTCACATTGAAATCGTGTGTTATGTTGTGGTATCGTTGGTTAAACAATGTAAAAGGTGGCTAGAAATTCTAGTGACGGCAATTCCAAGATGTCCATTATTGAGTTTGTTAATATGTCCACAAAACTCGTTGAGAACACAATATTGAATAGAATGGTGAGAACTATGTGAAGTTGAAGTATCTAGTTGAAGTTAGTTTGAGAGAAATGAGAAAGGATAAACATTTAATATAAAAATGTTCAAATTAATAAAAGACATAAACAATATAGAAGATAAAGGATAAACACATTCTAACCTTACTCGTAAATTTTGTTGATAGGTGAACTCAATATGATTTTACTCACCACAAGATTGTGAAGCAATTGTGTGATTCTCTAAATAAAACAAAACAAAAATTATAAATCTGATCATTTGAATCACATTTATGTTTTTTTCAAGAAATTTGCTGCCATAAACAAAATAAACATAAGTTAATGGACTATTTTCTAGAGTTTAGGAAGTATAACAAAGAAGTGACATCTTTTCTAGCATGCAAATATGTCAAAGATATGCTAACCTAATAATATAAACGCATAGACATGAATTGGCTTTCAGGTTTTTTTTTTCTTTTACTTCTTGGCATCGAGTTATTGATTACGGTGTCACTGGTCATAACATAAGAGATTCAAGTTTTTTTTTTTTTAGGCATTCAAGTAATCATTATTCTATTATCCTTATTGATGGTTCTAAAGTTCATGTTAAAAGGAGTGAGTGTACTACCCATCCCAGTTTCCACATTACCATTGTCACATGTATTAGATTTGTCTTAGTTCCCCTGAAATCAATCTTCTATCAATTAGTGATATAACGTATTGATCTTACCGGTTGATCAGAACCTGAAATGGGCCAGAGACTACGTCTGCGATGCTGGGTGTAAAAGATGAGGAGGGAGTGTACCTGCAAGACACTCCGGTGCTAAAGTAAGGATCAGGAAGAAAGAAGGCAAGTACAAAGTATGTGTGTCTTAGGATGATTTAGAATACCTGACCCTCTCAAATGAAAAGGGTTTTTATAATGCCCTCAGCGCTTGGCCATTGGTCTTTATTTTCGAGGTGAGATATTCGCTCCCAAAAGAATAGGTAACTGCTAGAAACTAGTCGTTGGGACGGGCAGAGGTGCCCAAAACTAGTCGTTACCACGGGCAGAGGCACAGTTGCGGGCACAGACGTCGTGCTTGTTTCTGGATGGTGGAAATGTATGTGACGGGCAGGAAATACCGAGGAGGGTGTATGTGGGTATTTTTCGACGCCATTAAATGATTTGAGATTTTTAGTATTTTCGACAGACTATTGTTATTCGCAGCTGGAAGTATAAATTGAAGAAGATATTTGAAATATAAGACTTCGTCATTTCGACACAGCTGGAAAAGTGTGTTGTTTCGACATGAAGTTTGAAATTTGAATGTAAAAGGGCGTTACCTTTGACAGATTACGCGTGGAGCAAATCTGATGGAGAAAAGACATGCAAGAAGCCATGTGTCGTATTCTTAGGAAGTAACTGTTATTAGCAGTTATTTTATTTGTATATAAATAGGATAGTTGTGATAGGAATCAGTGTGTTCCAAACTTTGTACAAGTTACCACAATTACTCAAAGTAACCATGTGAGAGAAACGAGTGTTCTGGAAAATGTATGTATGGAAAACACCAGTTTACATTTATGCACTTTAATAAAATTCCTAGTTTTTCTTCATTTCTTTACATTCAAGTCATTTCCTTTACTTAGACAATTTACTTTATTTCTCGTTTAAACCTATTTTCAATTATCTTTTCGCCATATTATACCTTTGTTCTTCTAGTCGAAAACCATTAAAAGAAACCTTAGCAAATACAAAACGAATACCTTCATATTCAAATCAAAGACACTTTCGAAAGCACTTTGTCCTAGGATTTGTGTGGTTGGTCCTGTTAGTAAACTAATTTTCATAAATTAGGAAACCAGAGATTGTTCGTCAAATTTACCAGCGAACAAATTGGCACACCCGGTGGGACCTAGTGCATTTGTTTAGTTTATCTTCTGTTCTTATAGCAAATTCTTAGAAGAAAAAGTTTTTATTTCGTTGTATGATTCTAAGGAGTGGCAAGTTAGCCGTGAACAACGAAGAAAGACCAAAAAGAACAAGAATAAGAAGAATGGCGAATCAAAACGCGCCTAATAATCAAAATGTTAACAATCCAACGCCTATTCCTTCGACAGGAGAACATACGGCGTCAGTTTCTGTATCAGAGGCGATACCATCATCAACGAGGTCGACCCCAGCGTTTTCGGCATCCCAAAACGCGCCTAGTGTTTCTACAGTTGGACCCCAAATGCCTCAAATGACCCCTTCTCCTTTAGGGGGTGTTCATAGGCCATTTACGACGAATTTTTCAATGCCTCCACATAATAGAGAACAGCCTTATGGAATTCCAACAACTGTGATGACAAGTTTGCACAATGCGTCATCATTATACTCTGATCCTTTGGTTAATGTTACTTCGCCCCTACAAGGATCAGGGTCTGGTGCAAACCATATAGGCAGAATGGGCCAGCCTGTGTCAACGGGATACCAAACTTATATGTCTGCAATCACTAACAATTCTGCTCAAGTAATTAGGCAACAAATGGACGAAAACAACCATGATATGGTGCAGACGCTAACGCAACAAATGGGGGTTGTGTTTAATCCTTTAATACAAAACACCACCCAAACGAACCAGTTATTAGCAGCGCAAATGACGCGTATTGCTGACTTCTTTGGTGTTCCTCAAACCCAACCAAGGGAACAAATAGTTCAGAATCCCAGAGTAGTTGTCCAAGAGGAAACCACAATAAACCAGAGGCCAGCGAATGTTCCTCAAGTAAACCCTAGAAACCAAGAGGTAGTGGTCGAACAACCTCATGTCGAAATGCCTGTCCAACAAGAGCCTAGAAGGGTGTTAGTCCATAGAGACCAAAATGCTGATGATGTTGTGCAACAATTGCGTTATAACAACATGCCAGTAGAAAACAATTTAGCGGCCATGGTCGAAAGGATTATGGCCAGAAATGGTGTGAATGTGGGGCTGCAAAGGCCCAGTTATACATCCCCATTATCTGAGTATATTTTGCAACAAGAATTACCCCCAAGATGGAAAGTCCCTAAGTTTACCAAATTCTCAGGGGATACTAGCGAATCCACTGTCGAACATGTGGCCCGTTACTTGATTAAAGCAGGGGAAATTGCACACAATGAAAATTTAAAAATGAAATATTTCCAAGTTCTTTTACAAAAAATGCTTTTACTTGGTTTACGTCTTTGCCTGCAAATTCGATCCATACGTGGGTCCAGTTAGAAAGGTTGTTCCATGAACAATTTTGCATGGGACAAACGAAAATAAGTTTGAAGGAGTTGGCCAGTGTTAAAAGAAAATTCTCTGAGCCAATTGACGACTATTTAAATAGGTTTAGATTACTTAAGGCGAGATGTTTCACGCAAGTGCCTGAGCAGGAATTAGTCGAAATGGCAGCGGGTGGTCTTGACTATTCAATTAGAAAGAAACTAGACACTCAATATCTGAGGGATATGGCACAATTGGCGGATAGGGTGAGACAGGTCGAACGTTTAAAAGCCGAAAAAGCTAGAGTAACTAAAAATAAGAAAGAAAGAGTGGCTTATGTGGGGGTATGTCAAGAAGATGATGATGACGAGAGCGAATCATTTAGTTTCGACGAACAAGAAGTTGACTTAGCAGAATTGAAACAGGGTCCGCCATACTCCTGTAAAGTATTGGCTCCGTCGAATGGAAAAAACCCAGTCGAACCTGAAAAGAATGATAAGTTTCCTAAAAGGACTTATACATTCGACGTCACTAAGTGTGACGAAATATTTGACTTGTTGGTTAAAGATGGCCAAATGATAGTGCCACCTGGCACTAAAGTGCCTCCTATAGAACAACAGAAAAAGAGAGGTTTTTGTAAGTACCATAATTTTTTAGGTCATAAAACATCTCAATGTTTCCTTTTCAGGGATCTGGTGCAAAATGCCATTCGTGACGGAAGATTGAAGTTCGGCGACAAGTCGAAGCCACAAATGAAGATTGATTCAATCCGATGCAGATGGTCGAAGCCCACTACGCTGAACCATCCACAATGAACATGGTGGAGGTCGAAGAGGGTTCCGACTGCAGCTTTGAAATAATAGAAGCCACTGAAGATTTTGACACAAATGTGAACATGGTAGAGATCGCTGAGATCCTTACAGATGAAAGTGATGTGGAGGAAATATCGAAGACTTCATCAATAAACCAGTGATGATCAAGGTTACTGAATACCTTGGCGAAGGAAGCTTGGAGAATTGCATCAACAAGGAGGCCACTGAAGGTCCCAACAACGTGAACAAGGATGAAACCACTGAGGGTTTCAACAATGCAAAGAATGGCGAAACTACTGAAAGTTCCGTCGAGAAAGAGAAAGAGGCCACTGAGGGTCTCAACATTATAAAGAATGACGAAGCTACTGAAGGTTTTGTCGAAAACAAGAATAAGGCTACTGAGGGCCTTAATGGAGACAACATGGAGTTTGGCGTTACTTTCTACCAAGCCAATACTGAGGTTGGCGAAGGTATCTCTAAGGTTAACGCAAAGACTACTGATGGTCTTGTGAAGCCAACTGTTTATGGGATTCTACGAAGGATAACAGAGGATCCCAGAGAGAAATATGTTGGTTTCTGTTGTCAACATGACATTAAGAAGCCATCTCCAAAAGGAGATAAAAAAGAGGGCCAGGGAGATTTCGACCTGGCAAAGAAGAAGCATGAAATTGAGGAGGGGCTCACTCTGAAGATGAACAAGTTAAGTATTGGAGATGGGCAAACAGCCAATGTTAATATGGTGGAGGTATCCCAGAAAGCTCCAATGCAGACTGACGAAGAGTGCCATAGAGAGGAATATCAAAAAGTGGCGTATCCTAAAGAGGAAGAGAATCTGATTGAGTTCCTTCAAAGGTGTCAGAAGAAAAAATCAGAGGTTATGTTGTGCCCCCGCTGTAGCGCCGTGTTCGACAAGAAGGCAGCAGATAATCTGGAGGGAATGGAAAAAGCAAAAAGGAAAGGAAACTGGGGGGCAGTTCCACCTGCTAGAACGGAGAGGTTCGACCCAAGGCGAAATGATCAAAACCAGCAAAAGTTTGGAGGAAGGCACCCAAATACCTTCAAACCCACCAACAAAGCTCCTAGTGATAAGTGGGTTCAACCAATCAGGGAGGCCCAGGGACAGAGAAAGTGGAAAAATTTTGAAGTTCAGAGGGGTTCTTCAATGGCTGGCAACAAAGAAGGCGAAAGGCCAAAACCAAGGCCTTATCCCTCAGAAAATTATAAAGGCAAGAATCCCATGTCGAAGTCCCAATGGAGGCAATTCCAAAGACAAAAAAGGGCGGAAAAGGAAGCTGCTGAGAAAGGGGTTGCTGAGAAAGTTGCTGTCGAAAGAAGCAAACTAGAGTCAAGTAGCATTGTCCAAGTGGTGAATCGAAAAGAGGAATCTTACAGCAACAATTCCTGCAATGCAATTGAACCATTACCATCTAAAGAAAAAGTGGGAGAGGATGACGAAATGACTGACGACTTCAGGTCTGAGTCAGACACATCTCTCGACATCGTATGCAACGTGGTCTCTGTCCTTCCAAAAGAATACGACCAAGTCATGGAGGTCGAAGAAGAGGAGGATGTTATGGAGAGTGAAGTTATAGGGCACATGCCAGTATGTTACTATATTATGAACAACGGCTGTGTCGAGGAACAAAATGCCTTTTTCGAAAGGCCAGATGACTCCATGCGTAGCCACCTCAAGCCTCTATTCATAAAGGGGAAAGTGGAGAACGTGGGAGTGAACAAAATCCTGGTTGATGGAGGGGCTGCAGTTAACTTAATGCCCCATTATATGTTGAAGAGGATAGGGAAAGATAAGTCTGATGCAAAACCCCACAACATGGTATTATCAAACTATGAAGGCAAAGTGGGAACCACTTTGGGTGTTATCCAAGTGGATTTAACTGTTGGGACTATAACTAGACCAACGATGTTCATGGTCATAGCCTCAAAGGCTAATTATAATTTACTTCTGGGTAGAGAATGGATCCATGGCGTGGGTGTTGTGCCCTCGTCGATGCATCAGCGTATAGCTATTTGGCGAGCAGGTGGAATTGTCGAAAACATAGAGGCGGATCAAAGCTATTTCATGGCTGAGGTAACCCATGTGGATCGATGCAGCTTCGACAAACATTTGGCCCATATAGCTCCATGCAGTCCAGAAACTTTCGACCTGAAGGCAACTGATAATGCTTTCTGTTCGCTGTATCTCCACCCCACATATGGTTTCCAGTGGGATATGGAAGTGTTCGATGAGGCAAACTATGTCTTTGGGACTGCACATATAGAGCCAACGGGCTGGGGAAGTGATTTTGGTGACGATGAGTGAGTCATCAGTGCTCGAAAAGATTACGGCTTATATAGCCGAAAATAAACTCAAGGCGGCTCTTGAAGCCGAAGTAAAATACATGGTTGTCAAAGCCAATAGAAATGATTTCAACAAACAATGTCCTTAGAGGGACGTTGAAGAGGATCTGTTCAACGCAGAAGTTGGCGAATGGCAACATCAAAAGCTTGACGCCATTTATGATGACGAACCCTTGGGGTTTGAAAAGGATCCAGCTGCAACAGACATGGAGATGGTGGCGCAGGATCCATTGGAAGAAGTCGATTTAGGACTGGGGGCAGAAAAAAGGCCAACCTACATAAGTGCCAAGATGGACCCTCAGTTAAAAGTCGAAATAGTCCAATTGCTGAAAGAATTTAAAGACTGTTTTGCATAGGACTACGACGAAATGCCTGGGCTGGACAGGAGTTTGGTCGAATTGAAGTTGCCTATAATAGCAGGAAAGAAACCTGTAAAGCAAACTCCCGGACGCTTCGCACCAGAGATTTTGTCGAAGATCAAATAGGAGGTCGAAAGACTTCTGAAATGTAAATTCATCCGCACAACGAGGTATGTCGAATGGATTGCAAATATTGTTCCTGTAATAAAGAAAAATGGCAAATTAAGGCTATGCATTGACTTTCGAGATTTGAATTCAGCTACCCCTAAGGACGAATATCCTATGCCAGTGGCAGAAATGCTTATAGATTCTGCTGCAGGCCATGAGTATCTGAGTATGTTAGATGGATACTTTGGCTATAATCAAATTTTTATTGCTGAAGAAGATGTCCCTAAGACAGCATTTCGTTGTCCTGGAGCCATAGGCACATACGAATGGGTGGTAATGCCCTTTGGTTTAAAAAATGCTGGGGCAACTTATCAGCGAGCCATGAATTCGATTTTTCATGATTTTATTGAAACTTTCATGCAAATCTATATAGATGACATTGTAATTAAGTCTGTTTCAGGCGAAAATCATGTAGACCAGCTTCGACAATCCTTTGAAAGGATGAGGAAGTTTGGTTTAAAAATGAACCCTTTCAAATGTGCTTTTGGTGTGCAGGCGGGAGATTTCCTTGGCTTTGTGGTCCACAAGAAGGGGATCGAAATCATTGAAAACAAAGCCAAAGCAATAATGGAGGCGAAAGCTCCATCGACAAAGAAGGAGTTGCAGTCTCTGCTTGGGAAGATCAACTTTCTCAGAAGGTTCATCTCCAACCTTAGTGGAAAAACGCAAGCCTTCTCTCCTCTACTTCGACTGAAGAAGGAAGATTTTGCATGGGGGCAGGATCAACAAGCTGCGTTCGACAAAATCAAGGAATACTTGACCCATCCCCCAATCTTAATGTCTCCTTGTAGAAGTAAAAGTATGAGGTTGTATATAGCGGCATCAGATAGGACATTAGGAAGTATGTTATGTCAAGAGGATGAAAATGGCGTCGAAAGAGCCATTTACTACCTCAGTAGAGTCTTAAATGATGCCGAAACTAGGTATAGTGTAATAGAAAAGCTATGTCTGTGTGTTTACTTTTCATGTATGAAGTTAAAACACTATATAAAGCCAGTCGATGTATATATTTCTTCTCATTTTGACGTAATAAAGCATATGTTATGAAAATCAATTTTACATAGTCGAATTGGGAAATGGGCTTTGGCGTTGACTGAATATTCCTTAATATATCTGCTTTTGAAGGTTGTTAAGGGACAAGTGGTGGCTGACTTTATAGCTGACCACGCCATAAATGAAGATTTTGTTGAATATGTCGAAATAGAGCCATGGAAACTATACTTCGATGGTTCCAGTCATAAGAATGGAACTGGTGTTGGGATATTGATTATTTCTCCTAATAGAATTCCAACAAAATTCAAGTACAAAGTCGAAGGATTATGTTCGAACAATGAAGCAGAATATGAAGCTTTGATAACGGGACTTGAAATTTTATTGGAATTGGGGGCAACTAGAGTCGAAATAATGGGAGACTCTGAGTTGGTAATAAAGCAAGTGACCAAGGAGTACAAGTGTGTTAAAGAAAATTTAATTATGTACTTCGTAATAGCTAACAGGCTCTTGAAGAAATTCGACGATGTAACCATCAGACATATTCCTCGAATGGAAAATCAAGTGGCGAATGATTTGGCACAACTCGCATCTGGTTATAAAGTGTCGAAAGAAAAATTGGAAAAGGCCATTGAAGTAAGAGGAAGAGTTGTATCAACTAAGTTGTCCCCATCAGATTTGGAGACAATAAAGTTAGGGTATGGTGACGAAGAGAGTTTTGAGATATTTAATATAGACGATTCAAGGATTGAAGATTGGAGAAAGCCCATTAAGGATTATTTACAAGACCCAAATCAGAAAGTCGAAAGAAAAGTTAAGTACAGAGCGTTAAGTTATGTGCTTTTTGGAAATGAGTTGTTTAAAAAGACTTCAGAGGGAGTTTTGTTAAAATGTTTGGGCGAAGATGAAGCTTTTATAGCTTTGTCGAATGTGCACAGTGGAGCATGTGGTGCGCATCAAGCAGGCCATAAAATGAAATGGTTGTTATTTCGACAAGGAATGTATTGGCCAACAATGTTGAAGGACTGTGTCGAATTCGCAAAAGGTTGCCAGGAATGTCAGGTACATGCAGGAATACCACACGTTCCTGCGAGTGAGTTACATTCTATTGTGAAGCCTTGGCCATTTAGGGGTTAGGCTTTAGATTTAATTGGAGAAATTCGACCAGCATCTTCGAAAGGCCAAAGGTACATTTTGGTTGGGGTAGATTATTTCACAAAATGGATAGAAGTCATACCTTTGGTAAATGTTGATCAAGAAGCAGTCATAGAATTCATTCGAAAGCATATCATCTATAGATATGGGATACTTGAGACAATAACAACAGATCAAGGATCTGTGTTTACTGGGAAGAATATGCAAACATTTGCAAAGGAAACATGATTTAAGCTTCTCACTTCGACACCTTATTACGCTCAAGCAAATGGGCAAGTCGAAGCAGCAAATAAGGTTGTAATAAGTTTGATTAAAAAGCACGTGGGGACAAAGCCTAAGAATTGGCATAAGACGTTGGATCAAATTTTGTGGGCTTGTCGAACGTCCCCTAAAGAAGCAACAAATACCACTCCATTTAGATTGACATATGGACATGATGCAGTTTTACCAGTTGAGGTTTATTTGCAGTCGATTCGAATTCAGAGGCATCATGAAATTCCATCAGATACATATTGGAGTATAATGATGGACGAGTTAGTTGATTTGGATGAAGAGAGATTAAATGCGTTGGATTTATTGAAAAGACAAAAAGAAAGAGTCGAAAAGTTTTACAATAAGAAAGTGAAATATAAGA